>CM050509.1:7142916-9583052 GCA_027563665.1 Antrozous pallidus | reverse complement strand
GAAATATACAGGTAGGCAAATGAAATAATATACAGGCAGGCAAATGAAATAATATACAGGCCGACAAATGAAATAATATACAGACAGGCAAATGAAATATACAGGCAGGCAGATGAAATAATATACAGGCAGGCAGATGAAATATACAGGCAGTGAAATGAAATAATATACAGGCCGGTAAATGAAATAATATACAGGCATGCAAATGAAATAATATACAGGCCGGCAAATGAAATAATATACAGGCAGGCAAATGAAATATACAGGCAGGCAGATGAAATAATATACAGGCAGGCAAATGAAATATACAGGCAGGCAAATGAAATAATATACAGGCAGGCAAATGAAATAATATACAGGCCGGCAAATGAAATAATATACAGGCCGGCAAATGAAATATACAAGCAGGCAGATGAAATATACAGGCAGGCAGATGGAATACACAGGCAGGCAAATCAAATAATATACAGGCAGGCATAAGAAATAATATACAGGCAGGCAAATGAAATACACAGGCAGGCAGATGAAATAATATACAGGCAGGCAAATGAAATAATATACAGGCAGGCAAATGAAATAATATACAGGCAGGCAAATGAAATATACAGGCAGGCAAATGAAATATACAGGCAGCCAGATGAAATATACAGGCAGGCAGATGAAATATACAGGCAGGCAAATGAAATCCACAGGCAGGCAGATGAAATAATATACAGGCAGGCAAATGAAATATACAGGCATGGAAATGAAATAATATACAGGCCGGCAAATGAAATATCCAAGCAGGCAGATGAAATATACAGGCAGGTAGTTGAAATACACAGGCAGGCAAATGAAATAATATACAGGCAGGCAAAAGAAATAATATACAGGCAGGCAAATGAAATATACAGGCAGGCAGATGAAATAATATACAGGCAGGCAAATGAAATATACAAGCAGGCAGATGAAATATACAGGCAGGCAGATGGAATACACAGGCAGGCAAATCAAATAATATACAGGCAGGCATAAGAAATAATATACAGGCAGGCAAATGAAATACACAGGCAGGCAGATGAAATAATATACAGGCAGGCAAATGAAATAATATACAGGCAGGCAAATGAAATAATATACAGGCAGGCAAATGAAATATACAGGCAGGCAAATGAAATATACAGGCAGCCAGATGAAATATACAGGCAGGCAGATGAAATATACAGGCAGGCAAATGAAATCCACAGGCAGGCAGATGAAATAATATACAGGCAGGTAAATGAAATATACAGGCAGGCAAATGAAATAATATACAGGCAGGCAAATGAAATAATATACAGGCAGGCAAATGAAATAATATACAGGCAGGCAAATGAAATACACAGGAAGGCAAATGAAATATACAGGCAGGCAAATGAAATATACAGGCAGGCAGATGAAATAATATTCAGGCAGGCAGATGAAATATACAGGCAGGCAGATGAAATATACAGGGAGGCAAATGAAATACACAGGCAGTCAAATGAAATATACAGGCAGGCAAATGAAATACACAGTCAGGCAGATGAAATAACATAAAGGCAGGGATATGAAATATACAGTCTGGCAAATGAAATAATATTCAGGCAGGAAAATGTAATATACAGGCAGGCAAATGAAATAATATACAGGCCGGCAGATGAAATATACAAGCAGGCAGATGAAATATACAGGCAGGCAGATTAAATACACAGGCAGGCAAATGAAATCCACAGGCAGGCAGATGAAATGTACAGGCAGACAAATGAAATACACAGGCAGGCAGATGAAATAATATACAGGCAGGAAATGAAATATACAGGCAGGCAGATGAAATAATATACAGGCCGGCAAATGAAATATACAGGCAGGCAGATGAAATGTACAGGCAGGCAAATTAAATATACAGGCAGGCAGATGAAATAATATACAGGCAGCCAGATGAAATATACAGGCAGGCAGATGAAATATACAGGCAGGCAAATGAAATCCACAGGCAGGCAGATGAAATAATATACAGGCAGGCAATTAAATATACAGGCATGGAAATGAAATAATATACAGGCCGGCAAATGAAATATCCAAGCAGGCAGATGAAATATACAGGCAGGTAGTTGAAATACACAGGCAGGCAAATGAAATAATATACAGGTAGGCCATAGAAATAATATACAGGCAGGCAAATGAAATACACAGGCAGGCAGATGAAATAATATACAGGTAGGCAAATGAAATATACAGGCAGGTAAATGAGATAATATACAGGCAGGCAAATGAAATATACAGGCAGGCAAATGAAATAATACACAGGCAGGCAAAAGAAATAATATACTGGCAGGCAAATGAAATACACAGGCAGGCAGATGAAATAATACAGGCAGGCAGATGAAATACACAGGCAGGCAGATGAAATAATATGTAGCAGGCAAATGAAATATACCGACAGGCAAATGAAATAATATACAGGCCGGCAAATGAAATATACAGGCAGGCAAATGAAATAATATACAGGCAGGCAAATGAAATAATATACAGGCCGGCAAATGAAATAATATATAGGCCGGCAAATGAAATATACAAGCAGTCAGATGAAATATACAGGCAGGCAGATGGAATACACAGGCAGGCAAATCAAATAATATACAGGCAGGCATAAGAAATAATATACAGGCAGGCAAATGAAATACACAGGCAGGCAGATGAAATAATATACAGGCAGGCAAATGAAATATACAGGCAGGCAAATGAAATAATATACAGGCAGGCAAATGAAATATACAGGCAGGCAAATGAAATAATATACAGGCAGGCAAATGAAATAATATACAGGCCGACAAATGAAATAATATACAGGCAGGCAAATGAAATATACAGGCAGGCAGATGAAATAATATACAGGCAGGCAGATGAAATATACAGGCAGTCAAATGAAATAATATACAGGCCGGTAAATGAAATAATATACAGGCATGCAAATGAAATAATATACAGGCCGGCAAATGAAATAATATACAGGCAGGCAAATGAAATATACAGGCAGGCAGATGAAATAATATACAGGCAGGCAAATGAAATATACAGGCAGGCAAATGAAATAATATACAGGCAGGCAAATGAAATAATATACAGGCCGGCAAATGAAATAATATACAGGCCGGCAAATGAAATATACAAGCAGGCAGATGAAATATACAGGCAGGCAGATGGAATACACAGGCAGGCAAATCAAATAATATACAGGCAGGCATAAGAAATAATATACAGGCAGGCAAATGAAATACACAGACAGGCAGATGAAATAATATACAGGCAGGCAAATGAAATAATATACAGGCAGGCAAATGAAATAATATACAGGCAGGCAAATGAAATATACAGGCAGGCAAATGAAATATACAGGCAGCCAGATGAAATATACAGGCAGGCAGATGAAATATACAGGCAGGCAAATGAAATCCACAGGCAGGCAGATGAAATAATATACAGGCAGGCAAATGAAATATACAGGCATGGAAATGAAATAATATACAGGCCGGCAAATGAAATATCCAAGCAGGCAGATGAAATATACAGGCAGGTAGTTGAAATACACAGGCAGGCAAATGAAATAATATACAGGCAGGCAAAAGAAATAATATACAGGCAGGCAAATGAAATATACAGGCAGGCAGATGAAATAATATACAGGCAGGCAAATGAAATATACAAGCAGGCAGATGAAATATACAGGCAGGCAGATGGAATACACAGGCAGGCAAATCAAATAATATACAGGCAGGCATAAGAAATAATATACAGGCAGGCAAATGAAATACACAGGCAGGCAGATGAAATAATATACAGGCAGGCAAATGAAATAATATACAGGCAGGCAAATGAAATAATATACAGGCAGGCAAATGAAATATACAGGCAGGCAAATGAAATATACAGGCAGCCAGATGAAATATACAGGCAGGCAGATGAAATATACAGGCAGGCAAATGAAATCCACAGGCAGGCAGATGAAATAATATACAGGCAGGCAAATGAAATATACAGGCAGGCAAATGAAATAATATACAGGCAGGCAAATGAAATAATATACAGACAGGCAAATGAAATAATATACAGGCAGGCAAATGAAATACACAGGAAGGCAAATGAAATATACAGGCAGGCAAATGAAATATACAGGCAGGCAGATGAAATAATATTCAGGCAGGCAGATGAAATATACAGGCAGGCAGATGAAATATACAGGGAGGCAAATGAAATACACAGGAAGTCAAATGAAATATACAGGCAGGCAAATGAAATACACAGTCAGGCAGATGAAATAACATAAAGGCAGGGATATGAAATATACAGTCTGGCAAATGAAACAATATTCAGGCAGGAAAATGTAATATACAGGCAGGCAAATGAAATAATATACAGGCCGGCAGATGAAATATACAAGCAGGCAGATGAAATATACAGGCAGGCAGATTAAATACACAGGCAGGCAAATGAAATCCACAGGCAGGCAGATGAAATGTACAGGCAGACAAATGAAATACACAGGCAGGCAGATGAAATAATATACAGGCAGGAAATGAAATATACAGGCAGGCAGATGAAATAATATACAGGCCGGCAAATGAAATATACAGGCAGGCAGATGAAATGTACAGGCAGGCAAATTAAATATACAGGCAGGCAGATGAAATAATATACAGGCAGGCAGATGAAATATACAGGCAGGCAGATGAAATATACAGGCAGGCAAATGAAATACACAGGCAGGCAGATGAAATAATATACAGGCAGGCAATTAAATATACAGGCATGGAAATGAAATAATATACAGGCCGGCAAATGAAATATCCAAGCAGGCAGATGAAATATACAGGCAGGTAGTTGAAATACACAGGCAGGCAAATGAAATAATATACAGGTAGGCCATAGAAATAATATACAGGCAGGCAAATGAAATACACAGGCAGGCAGATGAAATAATATACAGGTAGGCAAATGAAATATACAGGCAGGTAAATGAGATAATATACAGGCAGGCAAATGAAATATACAGGCAGGCAAATGAAATAATACACAGGCAGGCAAAAGAAATAATATACTGGCAGGCAAATGAAATACACAGGCAGGCAGATGAAATAATACAGGCAGGCAGATGAAATACACAGGCAGGCAGATGAAATAATATGTAGGCAGGCAAATGAAATATACCGACAGGCAAATGAAATAATATACAGGCCGGCAAATGAAATATACAGGCAGGCAAATGAAATAATATACAGGCAGGCAAATGAAATAATATACAGGCCGGCAAATGAAATAATATATAGGCCGGCAAATGAAATATACAAGCAGTCAGATGAAATATACAGGCAGGCAGATGGAATACACAGGCAGGCAAATCAAATAATATACAGGCAGGCATAAGAAATAATATACAGGCAGGCAAATGAAATACACAGGCAGGCAGATGAAATAATATACAGGCAGGCAAATGAAATATACAGGCAGGCAAATGAAATAATATACAGGCAGGCAAATGAAATATACAGGCAGGCAAATGAAATAATATACAGGCAGGCAAATGAAATAATATACAGGCCGGCAAATGAAATAATATACAGGCAGGCAAATGAAATATACAGGCAGGCAGATGAAATAATATACAGGCAGGCAGATGAAATATACAGGCAGTGAAATGAAATAATATACAGGCCGGTAAATGAAATAATATACAGGCATGCAAATGAAATAATATACAGGCCGGCAAATGAAATAATATACAGGCAGGCAAATGAAATATACAGGCAGGCAGATGAAATAATATACAGGCAGGCAAATGAAATATACAGGCAGGCAACTGAAATAATATACAGGCAGGCAAATGAAATAATATACAGGCCGGCAAATGAAATAATATACAGGCCGGCAAATGAAATATACAAGCAGGCAGATGAAATATACAGGCAGGCAGATGGAATACACAGGCAGGCAAATCAAATAATATACACGCAGGCATAAGAAATAATATACAGGCAGGCAAATGAAATACACAGACAGGCAGATGAAATAATATACAGGCAGGCAAATGAAATAATATACAGGCAGGCAAATGAAATAATATACAGGCAGGCAAATGAAATATACAGGCAGGCAAATGAAATATACAGGCAGCCAGATGAAATATACAGGCAGGCAGATGAAATATACAGGCAGGTAAATGAAATCCACAGGCAGGCAGATGAAATAATATACAGGCAGGCAAATGAAATATACAGGCATGGAAATGAAATAATATACAGGCCGGCAAATGAAATATCCAAGCAGGCAGATGAAATAAACAGGCAGGTAGTTGAAATACACAGGCAGGCAAATGAAATAATATACAGGCAGGCAAAAGAAATAATATACAGGCAGGAAAATGAAATATACAGGCAGGCAGATGAAATAATATACAGGCAGCCAGATGAAATATACAGGCAGGCAGATGAAATATACTGGCAGGCAAATGAAATCCACAGGCAGGCAGATGAAATAATATACAGGCAGGTAAATGAAATATACAGGCAGGCAAATGAAATAATATACAGGCAGGCAAATGAAATAATATACAGACAGGCAAATGAAATAATATACAGGCAGGCAAATGAAATACACAGGAAGGCAAATGAAATATACAGGCAGGCAAATGAAATATACAGGCAGGCAGATGAAATAATATTCAGGCAGGCAGATGAAATATACAGGCAGGCAGATGAAATATACAGGGAGGCAAATGAAATACACAGGCAGTCAAATGAAATATACAGGCAGGCAAATGAAATACACAGTCAGGCAGATGAAATAACATAAAGGCAGGGATATGAAATATACAGGCTGGCAAATGAAATAATATTCAGGCAGGAAAATGTAATATACAGGCAGGCAAATGAAATAATATACAGGCCGGCAAATGAAATATACAAGCAGGCCGATGAAATATACAGGCAGGCAGATTAAATACACAGGCAGGCAAATGAAATCCACAGGCAGGCAGATGAAATGTACAGGCAGACAAATGAAATACACAGGCAGGCAGATGAAATAATATACAGGCAGGAAATGAAATATACAGGCAGGCAGATGAAATAATATACAGGCCGGCAAATGAAATATACAGGCAGGCAGATGAAATGTACAGGCAGGCAAATTAAATATACAGGCAGGCAGATGAAATAATATACAGGCAGCCAGATGAAATATACAGGCAGGCAGATGAAATATACAGGCAGGCAAATGAAATCCACAGGCAGGCAGATGAAATAATATACAGGCAGGCAATTAAATATACAGGCATGGAAATGAAATAATATACAGGCCGGCAAATGAAATATCCAAGCAGGCAGATGAAATATACAGGCAGGTAGTTGAAATACACAGGCAGGCAAATGAAATAATATACAGGTCGGCCATAGAAATAATATACAGGCAGGCAAATGAAATACACAGGCAGGCAGATGAAATAATATACAGGTAGGCAAATGAAATATACAGGCAGGTAAATGAAATAATATACAGGCAGGCAAATGAAATATACAGGCAGGCAAATGAAATAATACACAGGCAGGCAAAAGAAATAATATACAGGCAGGGAAATGAAATACACAGGCAGGCAGATGAAATAATACAGGCAGGCAGATGAAATACACAGGCAGGCAGATGAAATAATATGTAGGCAGGCAAATGAAATATACCGACAGGCAAATGAAATAATATACAGGCCGGCAAATGAAATATACAGGCAGGCAAATGAAATAATATACAGGCAGGCAAATGAAATAATATACAGGCCAGCAAATGAAATAATATACAGGCCGGCAAATGAAATATACAAGCAGGCAGATGAAATATACAGGCAGGCAGATGGAATACACAGGCAG
Organism: Antrozous pallidus; assembly: GCA_027563665.1. NCBI lineage: Eukaryota > Metazoa > Chordata > Mammalia > Chiroptera > Vespertilionidae > Antrozous > Antrozous pallidus. The sequence goes on along the minus strand of CM050509.1, from coordinate 9,575,139 downwards.
GCAAATCAAATAATATACAGGCAGGCATAAGAAATAATATACAGGCAGGCAAATGAAATCCACAGGAAGACAGATGAAATGTACAGGCAGACAAATGAAATACAGAGGCAGGCAGATGAAATAATATACAGGCAGGAAATAAAATATACAGCCAGGCAGATGAAATAATATACAGGCCGGCAAATGAAATATACATGCAGGCAGATGAAATGTACAGGCAGGCAAATTAAATATACAGGCAGGTAGATGAAATAATATACAGGCAGGGAAATGAAATATACAGGCAGGTAGATGAAATACACAGGCAGGCAGATGAAATAATATACAGGCAGGCAAATGAAATATACAGGCAGGCAAATGAAATAATATACAGGCAGGCAAATGAAATATACAGGCAGGCAAATGAAATAATATACAGGCAGGCAAATGAAATAATATACAGGCCGGCAAATGAAATAATATACAGGCAGGCAAATTAAATATACAGGCAGGCAGATGAAATAATATACAGGCAGGCAGATGAAATATACAGGCAGTCAAATGAAATAATATACAGGCCGGTAAATGAAATAATATACAGGCATGCAAATGAAATAATATACAGGCCGGCAAATGAAATAATATACAGGCAGGCAAATGAAATATACAGGCAGGCAGATGAAATAATATACAGGCAGGGAAATGAAATATACAGGCAGGTAGATGAAATACACAGGCAGGCAGATGAAATAATATACAGGCAGGCAAATGAAATATACAGGCAGGCAAATGAAATAATATACAGGCAGGCAAATGAAATATACAGGCAGGCAAATGAAATAATATACAGGCAGGCAAATGAAATAATATACAGGCCGGCAAATGAAATAATATACAGGCAGGCAAATGAAATATACAGGCAGGCAGATGAAATAATATACAGGCAGGCAGATGAAATATACAGGCAGTCAAATGAAATAATATACAGGCCGGTAAATGAAATAATATACAGGCATGCAAATGAAATAATAAACAGGCCGGCAAATGAAATAATATACAGGCAGGCAAATGAAATATACAGGCAGGCAGATGAAATAATATACAGGCAGGCAAATGAAATATACAGGCAGGCAAATGAAATAAAACACTGGCAGGCAAATGAAATAATATACAGGCCGGCAAATGAAATAATATACAGGCCGGCAAATGAAATATACAAGCAGGCAGATGAAATATACAGGCAGGCAGATGGAATACACAGGCAGGCAAATCAAATAATATACAGGCAGGCATAAGAAATAATATACAGGCAGGCAAATGAAATACACAGACAGGCAGATGAAATAATATACAGGCTGGCAAATGAAATAATATACAGGCAGGCAAATGAAATAATATACAGGCAGGCAAATGAAATATACAGGCAGGCAAATGAAATATACAGGCAGCCAGATGAAATATACAGGCAGGCAGATGAAATATACAGGCAGGTAAATGAAATCCACAGGCAGGCAGATGAAATAATATACAGGCAGGCAAATGAAATATACAGGCATGGAAATGAAATAATATACAGGCCAGCAAATGAAATATCCAAGCAGGCAGATGAAATAAACAGGCAGGTAGTTGAAATACACAGGCAGGCAAATGAAATAATATACAGGCAGGCAAAAGATATAATATACAGGCAGGCAAATGAAATATACAGGCAGGCAGATGAAATAATATACAGGCAGGCAAATGAAATATACAGGCAGGCAGATGAAATAATATACAGGCAGGCAAATGAAATAATATACAGGCCGGCAAATGAAATAATATACAGGCCGGCAAATGAAATATACAAGCAGGCAGATGAAATATACAGGCAGGCAGATGGAATACACAGGCAGGCAAATCAAATAATATACAGGCAGGCATAAGAAATAATATACAGGCAGGCAAATGAAATCCACAGGCAGGCAGATGAAATAATATACAGGCAGGCAAATGAAATATACAGGCAGCCAGATGAAATATACAGGCAGGCAGATGAAATATACAGGCAGGCAAATGAAATCCACAGGCAGGCAGATGAAATAATATACAGGCAGGCAAATGAAATATACAGGCATGGAAATGAAATAATATACAGGCCGGCAAATGAAATATCCAAGCAGGCAGATGAAATATACAGGCAGGTAGTTGAAATACACAGGCAGGCAAATGAAATAATATACAGGCAGGCAAAAGAAATAATATACAGGCAGGCAAATGAAATACACAGGCAGGCAGATGAAATAATATACAGGCCGGCAAATGAAATATACAGGCAGGTAAATGAAATAATATACAGGCAGGCAAATGAAATATACAGGCAGGCAAATGAAATAATACACAGGCAGGCAAAAGAAATAATATACAGGCAGGCAAATGAAATACACAGGCAGGCAGATGAAATAATATACAGGCAGGCAGATGAAATACACAGGCAGGCAGATGAAATAATATATAGGCAGGCAAATGAAATATACCGACAGGCAAATGAAATAATATACAGGCCGGCAAATGAAATATACAGGCAGGCAAATGAAATAATATACAGGCAGGCAAATGCAATAATATACAGGCCAGCAAATGAAATAATATACAGGCCGGCAAATGAAATATACAAGCAGGCAGATGAAATATACAGGCAGGCAGATGGAATACACAGGCAGGCAAATCAAATAATATACAGGCAGGCATAAGAAATAATATACAGGCAGGCAAATGAAATACACAGACAGGCAGATGAAATAATATACAGGCCGGCAAATGAAATAATATACAGGCAGGCAAATGAAATAATATACAGGCAGGCAAATGAAATATACAGGCAGCCAGATGAAATATACAGGCAGGCAGATGAAATATACAGGCAGGCAAATGAAATCCACAGGCAGGCAGATGAAATAATATACAGGCAGGCAAATGAAATATACAGGCATGGAAATGAAATAATATACAGGCCGGCAAATGAAATATCCAAGCAGGCAGATGAAATATACAGGCAGGTAGTTGAAATACACAGGCAGGCAAATGAAATAATATACAGGCAGGCAAAAGAAATAATATACAGGCAGGCAAATGAAATACACAGGCAGGCAGATGAAATAATATACAGGCCGGCAAATGAAATATACAGGCAGGGAGATGAAATAATATACAGGCAGGCAAATGAAATATACAGGCAGGCAAATGAAATAATACACAGGCAGGCAAAAGAAATAATATACAGGCAGGCAAATGAAATACACAGGCAGGGAGATGAAATAATACAGGCAGGCAGATGAAATACACAGGCAGGCAGATGAAATAATATGTAGGCAGGCAAATGAAATATACCGACAGGCAAATGAAATAATATACAGGCCGGCAAATGAAATATACAGGCAGGCAAATGAAATAATATACAGGCAGGCAAATGAAATAATATACAGGCCAGCAAATGAAATAATATACAGGCCGGCAAATGAAATATACAAGCCGGCAGATGAAATATACAGGCAGGCAGATGGAATACACAGGCAGGCAAATCAAATAATATACAGGCAGGCATAAGAAATAATATACAGGCAGGCAAATGAAATCCACAGGAAGACAGATGAAATGTACAGGCAGACAAATGAAATACAGAGGCAGGCAGATGAAATAATATACAGGCAGGAAATAAAATATACAGGCAGGCAGATGAAATAATATACAGGCAGGGAAATGAAATATACAGGCAGGTAGATGAAATACACAGGCAGGCAGATGAAATAATATACAGGCAGGCAAATGAAATATACAGGCAGGCAAATGAAATAATATACAGGCAGGCAAATGAAATATACAGGCAGGCAAATGAAATAATATACAGGCAGGCAAATGAAATAATATACAGGCCGGCAAATGAAATAATATACAGGCAGGCAAATGAAATATACAGGCAGGCAGATGAAATAATATACAGGCAGGCAGATGAAATATACAGGCAGTCAAATGAAATAATATACAAGCCGGTAATTGAAATAATATACAGGCATGCAAATGAAATAATATACAGGCCGGCAAATGAAATAATATACAGGCAGGCAAATGAAATATACAGGCAGGCAGATGAAATAATATACAGGCAGGCAAATGAAATATACAGGCAGGCAAATGATATAAAATACTGGCAGGCAAATGAAATAATATGCAGGCCGGCAAATGAAATAATATACAGGCCGGCAAATGAAATATACAAGCAGGCAGATGAAATATACAGGCAGGCAGATGGAATACACAGGCAGGCAAATCAAATAATATACAGGCAGGCATAAGAAATAATATACAGGCAGGCAAATGAAATACACAGGCAGGCAGATGAAATAATATACAGGCCGGCAAATGAAATAATATACAGGCAGGCAAATGAAATAATATACAGGCAGGCAAATGAAATATACAGGCAGGCAAATGAAATATACAGGCAGCCAGATGAAATATACAGGCAGGCAGATGAAATATACAGGCAGGCAAATGAAATCCACAGGCAGGCAGATGAAATAATATACAGGCAGGCAAATGAAATATACAGGCATGGAAATGAAATAATATACAGGCCAGCAAATGAAATATCCAAGCCGGCAGATGAAATAAACAGGCAGGTAGTTGAAATACACAGGCAGGCAAATGAAATAATACACAGGCAGGCAAAAGAAATAATATACAGGCAGGAAAATGAAATATACAGGCAGGTAGATGAAATACACAGGCAGGCAGATGAAATAATATACAGGCAGGCAAATGAAATATACAGGCAGGCAAATGAAATAATATACAGGCAGGCAAATGAAATATACAGGCAGGCAAATGAAATAATATACAGGCAGGCAAATGAAATAATATACAGGCCGGCAAATGAAATAATATACAGGCAGGCAAATGAAATATACAGGCAGGCAGATGAAATAATATACAGGCAGGCAGATGAAATATACAGGCAGTCAAATGAAATAATATACAAGCCGGTAATTGAAATAATATACAGGCATGCAAATGAAATAATATACAGGCAGGCAAATGAAATAATATACAGGCAGGCAAATGAAATATACAGGCAGGCAGATGAAATAATATACAGGCAGGCAAATGAAATATACAGGCAGGCAAATGATATAAAATACTGGCAGGCAAATGAAATAATATGCAGGCCGGCAAATGAAATAATATACAGGCCGGCAAATGAAATATACAAGCAGGCAGATGAAATATACAGGCAGGCAGATGGAATACACAGGCAGGCAAATCAAATAATATACAGGCAGGCATAAGAAATAATATACAGGCAGGCAAATGAAATACACAGGCAGGCAGATGAAATAATATACAGGCCGGCAAATGAAATAATATACAGGCAGGCAAATGAAATAATATACAGGCAGGCAAATGAAATATACAGGCAGGCAAATGAAATATACAGGCAGCCAGATGAAATATACAGGCAGGCAGATGAAATATACAGGCAGGCAAATGAAATCCACAGGCAGGCAGATGAAATAATATACAGGCAGGCAAATGAAATATACAGGCATGGAAATGAAATAATATACAGGCCAGCAAATGAAATATCCAAGCCGGCAGATGAAATAAACAGGCAGGTAGTTGAAATACACAGGCAGGCAAATGAAATAATACACAGGCAGGCAAAAGAAATAATATACAGGCAGGAAAATGAAATATACAGGCAGGCAGATGAAATAATATACAGGCAGGCAAATGAAATATACAAGGAGGCAGATGAAATATACAGGCATGCAGATGGAATACACAGGCAGGCAAATCAAATAATATACAGGCAGGCATAAGAAATAATATACAGGCAGGCAAATGAAATACACAGGCAGGCAGATGAAATAATATACAGGCAGGCAAATGAAATAATATACAGGCAGGCAAATGAAATAATATACAGGCAGGCAAATGAAATATACAGGCAGGCAAATGAAATATACAGGCAGCCAGATGAAATATACAGGCAGGCAGATGAAATATACTGGCAGGCAAATGAAATCCACAGGCAGGCAGATGAAATAATATACAGGCAGGTAAATGAAATATACAGGCAGGCAAATGAAATAATATACAGGCAGGCAAATGAAATAATATACAGACAGGCAAATGAAATAATATACAGGCAGGCAAATGAAATACACAGGAAGGCAAATGAAATATACAGGCAGGCAAATGAAATATACAGGCAGGCAGATGAAATAATATTCAGGCAGGCAGATGAAATATACAGGCATGCAGATGAAATATACAGGGAGGTAAATGAAATACACAGGCAGTCAAATGAAATATACAGGCAGGCAAATGAAATACACAGTCAGGCAGATGAAATAACATAATGGCAGGGATATGAAATATACAGGCTGGCAAATGAAATAATATTCAGGCAGGAAAATGTAATATACAGGCAGGCAAATGAAATAATATACAGGCCGGCAAATGAAATATACAAGCAGGCAGATGAAATATACAGGCAGGCAGATTAAATACACAGGCAGGCAAAAGAAATAATATACAGGCAGGAAAATGAAATATACAGGCAGGCAGATGAAATAATATACAGGCAGGCAAATGAAATATACAAGCAGGCAGATGAAATATACAGGCAGGCAGATGGAATACACAGGCAGGCAAATCAAATAATATACAGGCAGGCATAAGAAATAATATACAGGCAGGCAAATGAAATACACAGGCAGGCAGATGAAATAATATACAGGCAGGCAAATGAAATAATATACAGGCAGGCAAATGAAATAATATACAGGCAGGCAAATGAAATATACAGGCAGGCAAATGAAATATACAGGCAGCCAGATGAAATATACAGGCAGGCAGATGAAATATACTGGCAGGCAAATGAAATCCACAGGCAGGCAGATGAAATAATATACAGGCAGGTAAATGAAATATACAGGCAGGCAAATGAAATAATATACAGGCAGGCAAATGAAATAATATACAGACAGGCAAATGAAATAATATACAGGCAGGCAAATGAAATACACAGGAAGGCAAATGAAATATACAGTCAGGCAAATGAAATATACAGGCAGGCAGATGAAATAATATTCAGGCAGGCAGATGAAATATACAGGCAGGCAGATGAAATATACAGGGAGGTAAATGAAATACACAGGCAGTCAAATGAAATATACAGGCAGGCAAATGAAATACACAGTCAGGCAGATGAAATAACATAAAGGCAGGGATATGAAATATACAGGCTGGCAAATGAAATAATATTCAGGCAGGAAAATGTGATATACAGGCAGGCAAATGAAATAATATACAGGCCGGCAAATGAAATATACAAGCAGGCAGATGAAATATACAGGCAGGCAGATTAAATACACAGGCAGGCAAATGAAATCCACAGGCAGGCAGATGAAATGTACAGGCAGACAAATGAAATACACAGGCAGGCAGATGAAATAATATACAGGCAGGAAATGAAATATACAGGCAGGCAGATGAAATAATATACAGGCCGGCAAATGAAATATACAGGCAGGCAGATGAAATGTACAGGCAGGCAAATTAAATATACAGGCAGGCAGATGAAATAATATACAGGCAGGCAAATGAAATATACAGGCAGGGAAATGAAATAATATACGGGCCGGCAAATGAAATATACAAGCAGGCAGATGAAATATACAGGCAGGTAGATGAAATACACAGGCAGGCAGATGAAATAATATACAGGCAGGCAAATGAAATATACAGGCAGGCAAATGAAATAATATACAGGCAGGCAAATGAAATATACAGGCAGGCAAATGAAATAATATACAGGCAGGCAAATGAAATAATATACAGGCCGGCAAATGAAATAATATACAGGCAGGCATAAGAAATAATATACAGGCAGGCAAATGAAATACACAGGCAGGCAGATGAAATAATATACAAGGCGGCAAATGAAATAATATACAGGCAGGCAAATGAAATAATATACAGGCAGGCAAATGAAATATACAGGCAGGCAAATGAAATATACAGGCAGCCAGATGAAATATACAGGCAGGCAGATGAAATATACTGGCAGGCAAATGAAATCCACAGGCAGGCAGATGAAATAATATACAGGCAGGTAAATGAAATATACAGGCAGGCAAATGAAATAATATACAGGCAGGCAAATGAAATATACAGGCAGGCAAATGAAATATACAGGCAGCCAGATGAAATATACAGGCAGGCAGATGAAATATACAGGCAGGCAAATGAAATCCACAGGCAGGCAGATGAAATAATATACAGGCAGGCAAATGAAATATACAGGCATGGAAATGAAATAATATACAGGCCGGCAAATGAAATATCCAAGCAGGCAGATGAAATATACAGGCAGGTAGTTGAAATACACAGGCAGGCAAATGAAATAATATACAGGCAGGCAAATGAAATAATATACAGGCAGGCAAATGAAATATACCGACAGGCAGATGAAATAATATACAGGCCGGCAAATGAAATATACAAGCAGGCAGATGAAATATACAGGCAGGCAGATGAAAGACACAGGCAGGCAAATGAAATAATATACAGGCAGGTAAATGAAATATACAGGCAGGCAAATGAAATACACAGGCGGGCAAATGAAGTGTGGAGGAAGTTGTATCACTAGAAAAATCATCTCTCTACCCTCTCTAGGTAACAGGGACCCTGAGCCAGAGCAGTGATTCCCCCTGGACCAGCATTATCAGTATCACCTACAAGCTGCTGGAAATGGACAATGTCAGGCCTCCCTCCAGGACCCCAGAATCAGAAACTCTGCCGGCGGACGTAGGGAGCAGTGTGCGGGTTCAGCATCCTCAAAGACAGGGCGGGAGTTAACGCACCGAGGACATTTGGTGCAGCCGCCGCGCTGACTAGGGACAAAGCTGAGCCCCATTCCCACTCGGGCTCGGCATTTGAAGGAGGTTGAGGAGCAAGCAGGGGCTCAGTGGTGTCAGGGAAGTGAAAAACTGCAAGGGGCCCTGACCGGTGTCGCTCAGTGGATAGTGCGTCGGCCTGTGGACTCAAGGGTCCCAGTTTCGATTCCGGTGACGAAAAACATGGCTGGGTTGTGGGCTCGATCCCCAGTGGGGGGGGGGGGGGGGCGTGCAGGAGGCAGCCGATTAGTGATTCTCTCTCATTAATGTTTCTACCTCTTCCTCTTCCTTCCTCTCTGCAATCAATAATATATTTTTAAAACAGTGGACTCCCAGGCACTTTTCTATGCCTGTGATTTAGGTCCTTTTTCCTACGCAGGTGGAAACGGTGCATGCTCAGACCTGGTGGTTGATAATAGTGTGCCCTGCTCCTTGCCTGGAAGACAATGTTTATGATGGTTAATGTACTTATTTCTCTGCAGATCTATTGGTGTCAGTTAAGTTTTATTTTTAAAAAAAATATTTTTATTGCTGAAACCGGTTTGGCTCAGTGGATAGAGCGTCTTCCTGCGGACTCAAGGGTCCCAGGTTTGATTCCAGTCAAGTGCATATAAGTTGGTTGCGGGCACATCCCCAGTAGGGGGTGTGCAGGAGGCAGCTGATTTATGTTTCTCTCTCATCGATGTTTCTAACTCTCTATCCCTCTGCCCTCCTCTCTGTAAAAAATCAATCCTATCTAATAAAAGAATAATACACAGATTGACCATCCCTCCAACACACAAGAGGGCTGCCCCCATGTGGTCAAAGATCCTGCCCCCATGTGGACACAAGATGGCCACTACAAGATGGCCAGCAGGGGAGGGCTGTTTGGAGATTCCAGGCCCTGCATGGAGGGCAGCTGTGAACGATCAGGCCAGCAGGGGAGGGCAGTTGGGGGCGATCAAGCCTGCAGGGGAGGGCAGTTAGGGGTGACCAGGCCTGCAGAGGAGTGAAGTTGGGGGCAAACAGGCTGGCAGGGGAGTAGTTAGACATCAATTAGGCTGGCAGGGTAGTGGTTAGGGTGTGATCAGGCTGGCAGGCAGAAGCAGTTAGGGGCAATCAGGGAGGCAGGTAGGTGAGCGTTTGGAGCCAGCAGTCCTGGATTGTGAGAAGGATGTCCGACTGCCCGATCCTACTGGGATCGGGCCTTAACGGGCAGTTGGACATCCCTCAAGGGGTCCCAGATTGGAGAGGGTGCAGGCTGGGCTAAGGGACATCCCCCACCCCCGTTCACGAATTTCGTGCCCCAGGCCTCTAGTATAATATATTTTTTTAAAGGGGGAAAAAGAAAACTACAACCGGTTGCTCAGTGTAGGTGCAGTTAGGCGGGCTGTGTCTGCTAGCTGTCCATTGTGGAAATTAGGAATCTGTCCTGCCATCAAGACTGGGAGACAGAGGCCCTAGGCTTCCTGATGATTGCAGTTCAAGGAAATGGCCCTGAGAGAGACGCCCTGGAGCCGTGGGAGGTAATCTACATCTTAAAGGGACAGGGAAAGTAAATTCTTTTGACAGTCCTGAGCTTTTCCCGGTGAGAACTCTGCCTTAGGCTGCTGGAAGCCGCACTAAAATTTGGCCAAGTCTCTTAAAGCAGGTGTTTGAAGCGTGTTTGTGTGGAGTCTCTGCAGATCTCGCAGCCCTGCAGGTGCACTGTCACGTTGGAGAATCACTGCTCTTTTAGGGCAGGCCCTGGCCCAAGCACAGACTACTTAAGCCAGGAGGCACATCAAGCACTGGCCGGTGGGGCTCAGTGGTGAGAGCATCGGCCCATGCACCAAGGGGTCGCAGGTTCAATTCTCAATCAAGCCACGTACGTGGGTTGCGGGTTTGATCCTTGGGCCTGGGTCAGGGTGCGTGCAGGAGGCAACCAATCAAAGTGTCTCTCTCACATCAGTGTTTCTCTCCCACCCCCACTCTCTCTTCCTCCCCTTCCTCCCTTCTATTCTTTCTAAAAGTCAGTGGAAAATACCCTCTGATAAGAATGAATAACAGTCAAAACCAGTTTGGCTCAGTGGGTAGAGCGTCAGCCTACACACTGAAGAGTCCCAGGTTCGATTCCGGTCAAGGGCATGTACCTTGGCTGTGGGTGCACATCCCCAGTAGGGGGTGTGCAGGAGGCAGCTGATCGATGTTTCTCTCTCATCGATGTTTCTAACTATCTTTCTCCCTTACTCTCTGTAAATATATATATATATATATATATATATATATATATATATACATATACATATATATATATATTTAAAAAAATAAAACAGCAAAACTTTGCTAGTTACTTTAAAAAAAAAAAAGAATGACAAAAAGGGCGATCAATAAATGGACTCTGCCCTGGCGGTTTGGCTTGGTGGACAGAGTGCTGGCCTGTGGCCTGAAGGGTCCCAGGTTCCATTCCAGTCAAGGAAAACATGACTGGGTTGCGGGCTTGATCATGTTCCTATCTCTCCCTCTTCCTTCTTCTCTGAAATCAATAAAAATATATATATTTTAAAACAGTGGACTCCCAGACACTTTTCTATGCCTGTGATTTACGTCCTTTTTCCTACGCAGGTGGAAACGGTGCATGCTCAGACCTGGTGGTTGATAATAGTGTGCCCCTCTCCTTGCCTGGAAGACAATGTTTATGATGGTTAATGTACTTATTTCTCTGCAGATCTTTTTAAAAAATATATTTTATTGATTTTTCACAGAGAGGAGGGGAGAGGAATAGAAAGTCAGAAACATCGATGAGAGAGAAACATCCATCAGCTGCCTTTTGCACACCCCCTGCTGGGGATGTGCCCGCAGCCATGGTACATGCCCTTGACTGGAATCAAACCCGGGGCCTTCCAGACCGCAGGCCGACGCTCTATCCACGGAGCCAAACCGGTTTCAGCTCTCTGCAAATCTATTGGTGGCAGTAAAGCTTTAGAATCAGGAGGAGTGACACTGTTTGTCACTGACTTAGAGGAGGAAGGGGCATGTGCATGCGCTGCCATTGCTTCTGGAGACAATAGTTGCATGTGACTTGCAATTGTCCAAGGGTTATGTCAGGTACGGGCGTTTTTGAAATTGTAGATTAGGGAAATGGCTTCTGTGTTTTGGGCTGTAAAGAGGAGGACTATGGGTGAACATCTATTGCTTTGTCTCCCCAGAACCTCTTTTCTCCCTTATCCTCATGGTTGCAGCAGGAGCCAACCTTTTTTTTTTTTTTAAATATATTGTCATTGATTTCAGAGAGGAAGAGAGAGGGACAGAGAGAGACAGAAACACCAATGATGAGAATCATTGATCAGCTACCTGGGAATCAAGCCCGCAACCTGGGCATGCGCCCCAACCAGAATCGAACCCTGGACCCTTCAGTCCGCAGGCCGACGCTCTATCCACTGAGCCCAACTGGCCAGGGCAGGAGCCAAGCTTTATATACCTTCCCGGAGAATTTGGGATGGAGATGAAGGAGAGATGAAAAAGCCTGCTATAGGCCAGCCGGTGTGGCTCAGTGGTTGCATGTGGACCAACATTGGTCACAGTTCGATTCCTGGTCAGGGCCCATGCCCGGGCTGCGGGCTCACTCCCTGGGGCGGGGCCCACAGAAGGCAGTCAGTCGATCAATGATTCTTTCTCATCAATGATGTTTCTCTTTCTCCCTCTCCCTTCCTCTCTGAGATCAATAAAAATAAGTATTTTCAAAATCCCGCTGCATTCAAGTACCCGACTTCCTTGTTCCCAAAGTCCACCTGCCTCATCCTGGGCTTTTGTGAGATACCACCAACTTTTTCTAAGAAATTCGCGCCATGCTCGAACCGGTGTGGCTCAGTGGCTAGAGCGTCAGCCTGCGGACTGAAGGGTCCCGGGTTCGATTCCGGTCAAGGGCATGGACCTTGGTTGTGGGCACATCCCCGGTCGGGAGTGTGCAGGAGGCAGCTGATGGATGTTTCGCTCTCATCGATGTTTCTGACTTTCTATCCCTCTCCCTTCCTCTCTGTAAAAAAAAATCAATAAAATATATCTTAAAAATTCGCGTTCTTTTGCTTCAGCTTGTTCAAACTGGGTTTCTGTTCCTTACAAATAAATATGGATCTTAACCTACGCACTACAGGAGAAAGGCTGGGTTGGACAGAGGCTCTGGAGAGAGTAGAGAGAAGCAGCCAAAGCCCTGGAAGCGGGAGGGGACAGCAGATGCCACAGGAGAGTGGCTGAAGGTGTGTGCGTGTTGTCTGCAGTCTTGGAGCCGCACTGGGTTGGTGCTGCCCGAGGGCACACCAGGCTTGCAGGGAAACGCATACCCCGGAGGAAGCTGGGGCAGGACTGTTCCGGAGCCAGCCTGCCACGTGCAATTGTCCTCCGCTAGTTCCTGGGTGCTGTTGCCATGGCGACCGTGACGGTGCGCATCATTATCTATCCAGCAACAGGGAGAGAAGCTTGGCACTCGAGACGGGTGGTTTCTGTTGCACACTGAGTACTGCTACAAATGATGTGGTTTTTTTTTTAAAAGAAAAAACAAGTGTGTGTGTGGGGGTTGTTTTTTTTTTTTTTAATAACATTTTATTGATTTCAGAGAGGAAGGAAGACGGAGGGAGAAAGAGACATCATGGATGAGGGAGAATCACCGATCAGCCACCTCCTGCTCGCCCCCTAGTGGGGATGGAGCCTGCGAGCGAGGCATGTGCGCCCTGGACCAGAGTCGAACCTGGGACATTTGGGTGTGCAGGCCAGTACTCTCTCCGCTGACCCAAACTGGCCAGAGCGTGTGTGCTTGTTGGTTTGGGGGTTGGCTTGTCTGTTTTTGAGATTTGTATTGATTTTAGTGAGGAGGGGAGAGGGAGAGAGAGACACAACAGTGCTGAGCCGTGGCTGGTGTGCCTCAGTGGGTAGAGCGTTGATCCCATGACAGATCCCGGGTTCGATTCCGGTCAAGGGCATGTACCTTGCTTGTGGGCACATCCCCAGGAGGGGGCGTGCAGGAAGCAGCTGATGGATGTTTCTCATGGATGTTTCTAACTACCTATCCCTTTCCCTTTCTCTCTGAAAAAAAAATCAATAAAATATTTTTTAAAAAAAGAAACAGTGATGAGAATCACCGATCCGTTGTCTCCTGCACACCCCACACGATGGACAGAGCCTGCAACCCGGGGGGCACGTGCCCTGACCTGGAATCGAACCGTGACCTCTTGTTTCATAGGTCGGTGCTCAACCACTGAGCCACACCGGCTGGGCAAAAGTGTGTGCTTTGCATGATCTCATTCATATGTGCAATCTAATGTACAAAATCAACGGACAGAACAAAATAGATCCAGAGACACAGAAGGTTGGAACGGACTGCAGAACCTGCGGGAAGGTGGGTCAGGGTGGGTGGGAAGAGATCAGATGAAGAACTTGTATGCACATTTGCATAACCCATAGATACAGACAATAGGAAGGTGAAGACCTGGGGCACGGGTGGGGTGGGGTAGAAGGGGTCAATGGGGGGAGGAAGGGGGACATATGTAATACCTTAAATAAAGATATCATTTTTTAAAAAGTGTGTGCTTTGCCTAGCCAGTATTGCTTAGTGGTTGAGCATCAACCTATGACCCAGGAGGTCAACATTCAATTCCTGGTCAGAGCCCATGCCCGGGTTTTGGGCCCGATCCCCAGTGCGGGGTGTGCAGGACGTAGCTGATGGATGATTCTCTCTTCTCTGAAATCAATAAAAATCTCTCTTTTTTAAAAAGTATTTTATTGATTTCTTATAGAGAGGAAGGGAGAGGGATAGAAAGTCAGAAACATCGATGAGAGAGAGACATCAATCAGCTGCCTCTTACACACCCCCTACTGGGGATGTGCCCGCAGCCAAGGTCCATGCCCTTGACCGGAATCGAACCTGGAACCTTTCAGTCCCCAGGCCAACGCTCTATCCACTGAGCCAAACCAGTTTGGGAAAAATCTCTATTTTTTAAAATTTAAAAAAAAGTGTTCTTTGGATGTAAGATCCGGGTTCCAATACCAGTTCAACTCCTTTGACATGTTACCCTCTTGACCCCTTACTGGATCGGTGACATAGGGACACATTCATTTATTTAACAGGAAGAGAGCTGGGCACTGGAAGAAAACGTAGTTTTCCAGTCAGTCAAGGACCTTAGAAGGAAGAAAGTAGTGATAGCTAGCTCAGATTAGATGGTGCCTAAGTGGTTTGGCTCAGTGGATAGAGCATCGGCCTGCAGACTGAAAGGTCCCAGGTTCGATTCCGGTCAAGGGCACATACCTTGGTTGGGGCACATCTCCAGTGCGGGGAGGGCTGCAGGAGGCAGCTGATTGATGTTTCTCTCTCATTGATGTTTTTGACTTTCTATCCCTCTCCTTTCCTCTCTGTAAAAAATCAGTTATATATATATGTATATTTTTTTTCTTAAAAAAGAAAGAAAATACTGCCCTAACTAGTTTGGCTCAGTGGACAGAGCGTGGGCCTGCAGACTGAAGGGTCCCAGGTTCGATTCTGGTCAAGGGCATGTACCTTGGTTGGGGGCACATCCCCAGTAGGGGGTGTGCAGGAGGCAGCTGATTTATGTTTTTCTGTCATCGGTGTTTCTAACTCTCTATCAATCTCCCTTTCTCTCTGTAAAAAAAAAAAATCAATAAAAAATATTTTGTATTGATTTTTTTTTTTACAAAGAGGAAGGGGGAGAGGGATAGAGAGCCAAAAACATTAATGAGAGAGAAACATCGACCAGCTGCCTCCTGCACACCCCCTACTGGGGATGTGCCCGCAGCCAGGGTACATGCCCTTGACCGGAATCGAACCAGGGACCCCTGAGTCTACAGGCCGATGCTCTATGCCCTGAGCCAAACCGGTTAGGGCTGCTTGAGTGTCTGGAGCCAGCCACTGGCTAACAACAGGGAGGGCACTTGGTTACTAAAGGAAACGAGATGATGGTGGCTCTTAACCCTAGTGACATTAATATGTATGGTATTAATATGTTACCTAGGGCACTTTCATTTTTATTGATTTTATTGGGGGTAACACTGGTTAATAATAAAGTGACGCAGGTTTCAGGTAGTATAACGTTCTATAATACATCATCTGTGCATGATATTGTGTGTTCCCCACCCCAAGTGAAACCTCCCTCCGTCCACATTTATCCCCTTTACTCTCTTCAACCTCCCTTCAGCCCCCTTCCCTCTGGTAATCACCATACTGCTGTCTGAGTTTTTTTTTTTTTTTTTTGCTTAAACCCTTCACCTTTCACTGATCTCCCCAAGCCCCTCCCCCTCTGACAGCTGGTAATCTGTTCTCTGTATCAATGAGCCTGTATTGTTGCTTTATTTTATTCATTACATTCTACATATGTGTGAATCATGTGGTTATTTGTCTTTCTCTAACTGGTTTATTTCACTTAGCATGATGCTCTCCAGGTCCATCCACGTTGTTGCAAATGGTAAAACTGTCTATTCGCAGGGCGCATATTATACATAGAAAACTCCAAAGACGCCACCAAAAAGCTGTAACTAGTAAGTATGGAAGCATACACCATGTGCTTTTATTTATTTATTTTATTATTATTATTATTTTTTAAATATATTTTATTGATTTTTTACAGAGCGGAGGGAAGAGGGATAGAAAGTCAGAAACATCGATGAGAGAGAAACATCAATCAGCTGCCTCTTGCACGCCCCCTACTGGGGATGTGCCTGCAGCCAAGGTACATGCCCTTGACCGGAATCGAACCCGGGACCCTCCAGTCCACAGTCCGACACTCTATCCACTGAGCCAAACCGGTCTCGGCTCACCATGTGCTTTTAATTAACATCATTAACTATCCCTACCTGCCCGGGCCGGTTTAGCTCAGTGGATAGAGCGTCAGCACACCCACTGAAGGGTCCCAGGTTGGATTCCAGTCAAGGGCACATGCTTGGAGTGCAGGCTCCATCCTCAGTAGGGGGCGTGCAGGGGGCAGCCGATCGATGACTTTCTCTCATCGTTGATGTTTCTCTCCCTTTCCCTTCCTCTCTGAAGTCAATAAATTAAAAAAAAAAAAAGAAATCCCTACTTATAAAGTACTATCTGGGAAAATATATAAGGGATACAATTTACAATTGTGGCTTATATTTATTTTCTAAAAAAGGAAAACCACTTTAATTTCACGGGCCACCTCTCACATTGACATAAAAAAGTGTCAATTTTTAATACAAAAAAAGAATCCCTTCTTAATCTTGAATATTTCTGATCTCTTCCTCGATGACTATTCGTATAAATATATGCATGATCTTTCTCCCTAAATGACCAAATGAACAAGTGATCTGACATCACTGATAGTCTCCTAAGTGACAGTATTGTGATAAGAAATGTGGGAGGGACATAGCCAAATGCACTTTTTTTTTCTAAAGGCGGACCATAATCAGTCAATATGAACATAATAAGTATGTGCGGAGGGCATATTTTGCATTTCCTTGCACTACATATACTACAGCTGAAATTATGAAACAAGTACTAGATAGAACTTCATGTAAGATGTGTAAAAGCATCCATACGAATCCTCTCTTTTGATGAAAACCTGTTGTAAATGTATTTGGATTATGTTTCATGTAGTACATCCGACAGGTTTCACCGTTTCCCAGCTCTTGTTGTCTTGGTGAATTCTTTAATCTCTTTGATTTTCCAGTTTTCTCTGTAAAAGTGTAGATAATAACAGACGTCGTTTATAGGGTTGTTTTACGAATGAAAAACTATCACAGATAAAAGCCTACCTAACATAGTAGGTGCTCAGCAAACCGGGGTCAGTCTGCCACGTATCGTTGATGGACAACGCAGAAAAGGTCCAACTCGAGAGAGAACACAGCTTGGTCGCTCTCGTCAGCCAGTGTAATCTATGGGACTTGATTTTAAATATCTGCTGAATTCAAATTTGGTACGTGAAGAATTCGTGTAAGCCAGATGATTGCAGTGATTCCGACAGGATTTTAATAAGTTGTCATACTCAATTTTAACACAGCCTTTATTTTCTGTTTGAAAACAAAATTTCCAGGAAACAAAATACAATGGTTGGGTACAAATGAAATAAAAATCACAGTTTCAAATAACCAAAATAAGACAACTGCTTAAAGGCAGATCACTTGGTTTACCCCCAAAAGAAGAAAGAAAGAAAGAAAAAAGAAAGAAAAAGAAAGAAAGAAAAGTTAAGGTCAAGGATTAAAATGAAGTTTAACAACAGTCTATGTAACGCTACATTCCCCAATTAAGAAAAGAGAGTTCAGCCCTGGCCGGTGTTGCTCAGTGGGTTGGAGCATTGCCCTGTATACTAACAGGTGATAGGTTGGATTCCGGGTCAGCGCACATACCTAGGTTGCGGGTTCAAGTCCCCGGTTGGGGAGTGTACTGGAGGCAACCGATCGATATTCTTCTCTCTCTCTCTCTCTCTTTCCCTTCCTCTCTCTTAAAACAAACAAATAAAAAATCAATGGAAAAAAAAAAGAGTTCACCTATACAACTAAATGTTCAATGTAGAGATGTGACTGGAATTCTGTATACTTCATAGTAAATTATGCATGAAAGTTTATTAATTGCATAAACTTCCTGAGTGGCTCCCATGCTGCTCTAGGTCTACATGCTTAGTGTTCAGATCAAACAAAGCTTTATGGGATTGAGCACGGCAGACCTTGAACTTGAACAACTGCACTTTCCCGATCAGTCCCTATTTCTGCTGAGGGGTATGTTCCGGCCACAGGCCTCAATCTGAAATCTTAAGAAGACAGTGAAAAAGAAATGCAACTTGAAACACAAAACAAAACAACGGGAAGGATGACAAGCACACGATTAAGAACTGAGTTTACACTGGCACTTGTTTCTTTCTCTCAAGAGCCCAGTTTCTCTCTTCCCTTCCTGCTTGACTTTCAGCCTTTCGAGAAAAAAAAAAAGTTTTTAAATGAAATGAAAACCTTCCAGAATGGGAGCTGGTGGTGTGGACACTCTGGTAGCTGTGTCGGTTAAAAATAACTCCAGTGTCACCCAGTCACTATCCCGGGCCCCGGCCTGCGTCGGCTGTCCAGACCTCACCAACGCCTGTGGTCATCCTTCACATGTAAAACTATCAGCCAGTTCCACTGTCGCCATTTCATAGTCTGGTGTTGCTTTTTTTAAAAAAGTCAATCCCAGAAATCACATTTACCAAATCAATTCATTGTCTTTTCTATGCTACCCGCCCCCCACCCCCACCCCCTTTTCTGCTTCATCGGGTGGGAAAACGAGTGGCCAATAAACAGAATGAAATGTGAACAATCTGTTTCAGAAAATGGCCCGCATGTCATCTCCAGTTTTTCTGGAACAAAAAGATGGAAAAAGAAAGAAAGAAAGAAAAAAAAAACTGAATCCCAAACTGATGGCACATATGCCTCAGGAACGGACTTGTGCACGAAGCCTGACAATACATGTCTGTCACCAGGAAACAGGCTGTAGTGCTGCACACGGTGAATGTGTGGGACAAGGGCCACGAGGTTTACAAACATTTGCTGAGTTGTGTTTTTTTTTTTTTTTGGGGGGGGGGAAGGAATGCATCGTTTTCATCACTCGGAAAAGACAGCGAAGAAAGTCAATGCCTCCAACAAACTTCAGAGATCGGATCGAGTTCCCACCACCACCAATTTCAGCGAAAGCTTCCAGCGATTTCCAGGTAACCAAACATCGCTGCAAAGGTCTCGCAGATGCCAATATGCCGAATGACAGGTGGCCGCTGGGATCTGTCGGGCTGTGTCACCGTGGGGGCTGGTTAGTTCAAACGGCTTCACCTTTAGGAACACAGAGAAGAAACGCGTGTCTCGTAAGAGACACAAAGTGACAGGCACTGAGCTGTCGCATGCGGGTGCTTTCTCATCATTAGCTCATTTGACAACGGGTTCTTATATTGTCACAAGCTGCGTTTATTTATCCGCGCTCCACCCCCAAGTCCCCAACAGCTGACTTCAGAGACGCATGTGGCCGTCACCCCTTCAACACAGATCGGGGCGGGGGGGAGGGGAGCAGAGTGACAGCCCCCGTCATCGCAAATTCAGAGTTCACGCTGGGACAAAGGCAGGCTAGGTTCATAACCTGAAAGAATACTGAGAATCAAGGCAAAAAAAGAAAGAAAGAAAGAAAGAAAAGAAAAGAAGAAGAAGCAAGCTTCACAGGCAGTGTTTAACTTGTGCACCCCCAAACAGCACTGAAAACGAGGTAGATTAACAAAAGCGACTGGACTGGAATGAAACCTGGGGTTCTAAAATGATACAGCCCATCATCCGCTCCTCTCCAAACACTCGACACCCCACCTCCACATGGCGGCGGAGAGGTGCCTTTCCAACACATCGTCCGGCTGTCAGACCGTCAGAAGTCGGGCTCGCTATGGAACTGGTGAGAGAGGAGGAGGAGGAGGAGGAGGAGGAGGAGGAGGAGCAACAGAGGGGATGTTGGTGATGCTACACACACACAGAGGGTCCCCTTCATTAGCTTTACGCCAATACTGGCTGCAGCGTCTTAGGATGGCACCCCCGACTTCACAAGCATAGCAGCAGGGGATGCGTGTAGAGACGCTCACATGAGCACATGTGGAGGAGCGGGACTCGCCACACTTGCACTCTGAGAAGGTCAACACAGCGCTGGACACACAGACCACCCCCCAAGGAAACATCACAAGCCAGTGACGTCATACGACCCTTTTCTCTCCGTCAAGAAGGAGCATGAAAAGGACAGTCTGGTTCTGGGAAGTGGGGAGAAGGCTCTTGTTATGCACACAGTAGGCTCTTGGTTCAGTCAGAAGGGGATTTCTGAGCTTTACCCTCAAGAATTCATTCTCTCTGGGGTGGAAAAGTACCTCAGCAAGGATGCAAAACAGCACTATTATATGATTTAGCAAAAAAGTTAGGAAACAATGCAAAAATCGCTATATAGAAAACTAGCCAGTATTTACAAAGTGACTATCAGCTGAATCAAACATTTAAGTCATGGGGGGAAAAAAATAAATAAAAACCCCACAGTGATGTGAATTAACACTGTTTTCTTCATTTTCGCACAAAGTCACTGGTTTTTTTTTGTTGTTGTTTGTTGTGGTTTGTGTTTATGTTTTTTTTGCATCTCTAAACGTACACACACACGTTACATATACACCATGTATACATAACATATATGTTCACACCCGGCCGCCGCAGCCCGCGTGGACGCGGCCAGCACGCTAGTCACCATCTTCAAACTCTTCGAAGACGACTTTTCTTTCCAGCAAAAAACTCTGAAAAGATCCTAAACACTACAAGGCACTGCAAGAAGTCTGCAGGCGGAGACAGAGCGGGGACCGGACACACAACGGGGGCACGGGACACAGAGCAGCCGTTGGGGTCCGTGTGATTGTGCGCATCATCCATGGAGCTTTCTTTTCACCCCGGCGCAGGCACGCTGTTGAAGAGGACGGTGACCCTGGCTCGGGTGGCTCCGCGGGTCGGAGTGTTGTCCCGGGCACGGCCAGGTGGCAGGTCCGAGTCCCGGGCTGCAGTCAGGGCGCGTACAGGAAGGAGGCAGCTCAGAGAGATCTCGCCCTCTGTCTCCATCTCCCTCCCTCCCTCCCTCCCCAAATTTAAAAAAAGGTCAAGAAAAGAAAAACAAAAGGATCTTAAAACCTGCAGCGCGTTCACTTTCTGGGTCCGTGGTGGCGAAGCGGAGGTCCGAAAGGCTGGCGATCGGCTGCTTGAGGTGGCAAGTGTCCGGGGCGATCGCACACGTTCCAGATTCTTCTAAAGGAACACGCGCGCGCGGTCTGAAAGGATGCCAGAGTCGAGGCACATTGTTTTTATATCGATGGCGAACACTGCAACGCACGCGTCTGCATGGCACGACTGTCCCCGAACCACTGCCGCTCGCAGAGCAACACTGTGGAAGGAACTCGAAGGGTGTGGGCATGACCTGTGGGAAGACTCATCCGAACTGGCGTGTCCGATGCGGAGAGACTTGGGCTCTTTAGCGACAGCACTTCTCAGAAATGCCAGCCCCCGCGCCCCACACGACGGTGACAGACAGGATCCCAGTGGCCACGGCCAGGGCGATCCGTCCTTCGGGGAGGCAGCAGCAGACGTGCGTCTTTTCAGAAAGGGCACTGGACGCCACAAGGGAAACGGTGCACAGACACCAAAACGACACCAAAACCAAAGCAACCACACCCGCGAGGGCCGCTCCGCTGGCCTGGCAGGCTCCTGGGCTGCAAGCTCCAAGTGGAACCTGGAAGAAAACCTGTTCACAGAAGGACGGGGTGAGGACTGGGAGTGCTGGCCGGCAGACAGAACTTGTTCGGAAGGTGAAAACCGCCTTGAAATTGCCGAGAGGGGAGAGGACTCGAAGCAGGTCTACGTGGCGGGTGGGTAAATACCATTTACGGCTCTGACCCCGGGTTTCACAGACGGAGCGTTGGGTAACTCTGTGGCCAGCCTTTCAAGATGATTACAGCTAACCTTCTTGGCAAACGCCAAGGCGTCTATTTTGACGTGGCCCTCCCTCCTCCCGGGACTGGGTAAGACCCAGTAAAGTGCAACTTGACAGTGACCTCGCGCAGATTCTAAAGGGGCTGCGAAAAATAATCGACGCGCCAAACAACAAGGGGCTATGGGTAACTAACCAGAAATGAGAACAACTAAAAAAAAAAAAAAAAAGGCAAAAAAAAAAAAAAAGCTAAGGGCAATTAAATAGTATACTTCAAGGGTCTACTATTTGCACTGCGGGACAGTGTGTCCCACACATGTCTTAGAACCCTGTAAAGCCAGTGTTTCCGCGTGTAAGCCTCCAAACCCACCAAACCTGCCGTGTCAAGTTCATTTCACTGCAGAAGAACGGGTCCACAGAGGCGTGGCTTGAATCCTCTTTTGTCGGGGACACCAAGATCCCGCCCCCCGCCCCCCAGGGAGGTTCACGATCAGCTGCAATAGAGCCCTTGCGCAAGAACGCAAGCCAAATCGATGCCCCCAAACAACACAGTTTGCACACGGGACACACGGGGACAGCTGCTTCGAATTACTATGGAAATCCGAAAACAGCCCGTTAGCTGCAGAATCAAGGAACCGGCCCAGTTCTGGTTGATTTGTTTTTTTTTTTTGATCCTTTCTTTCCGCCTCCCCTGGAACAAGGCTTCACCCCCGACAGCTGTGCGGACGGCAAGAAGCATCACATTCAAAAGGGCTCGTGTTCTCTAGCAGGTGACGAAAAGTTGTTCGGCTTTTTTCTTTTCCTTTCTCTTTTTCAGACACCGAAACATTGCCTGCGGCGTGACCCTGCCTTCGGGGAGAGGGGAAAACTCAGACAGACACGGGGAGAACCCCACAAGCGTGCGGCCGGCGGCGGGGCTCGCTCTGTCCACATCGGGGGGCGGGGGGGAACACATCGATTTTAAATAGTTTTTATACATCTTAAAAGAAAAGCATCATCCAGCTGCGGTTGGCAGCAGTAAAAAAAAAAAAAGAAGAAGAAGAAGAAGAAAGAAAAAAACGGAGGCTTTTCAGCAATTCATGGTGGGTGTCCTGGAAGTGGTAATAACGCTCAAGCCGAGCTCATTTAAAGCATTCTGAAGAGTATTTTTAAAAAAATCAAGTATCAAAGAGGATAGGATTCGAAGTGAAAAAACATTTTCTGTGCGCAGTGTTCTATGTACAGACTGCACAGTCCTACAGAACGACGAGCTATTAGCAAAGGCTACCTCGGAACCCCCCCATCCCCCCCAAAAAACAACAACCCCCCCAAAAAAACCTACAGTGGAAAGTAAACTCAAATGAGGAAAAGATGGCAGAACCCGAGAAGAAGAAAAGTGTAGTGTCTTAGGGGTCCCGGAAAGAACGGGGAAGAAAAACTCCCTTTTTTTTTTGTTTTTTTTTCCTCCTTCGCTCATGGTTTTACTCGCATTCATTTGGGCCCCGGAGGGTTCGTGGCTGGATTCTGCACCGAGGACGATGGAAAGGCGGACAGGTTCATTGGCGGCGGGAACGGCGGCCCCGGCTGGGCGGGCAGGACCACAGGCTGCTGAGCTGGTGCGGGGATCCCTACCCACTGGACCGGATAGCCGGGGCCCCCCACGGCGTTGTATGGGCAGACATGGGGCACTCCGTAGGATGGCAACGGCCCGGGAAACGGAGGGAGCGGCAGGGCCTGCGGTGACGAGGCCGGCACGGCCCCGCGCATCTGGGGCAGAGAAGAAATCCATGTTGGTGTGTAGCCCAGGGCAGATGGAGGATTCTAACGAAAACGAGAACGAAAACAGAAGATCGGTTTATTTTGGCAGAGGCGTTCGCCCGGCGACGTGCCTTCCTAGTCTCTCTGGCTTTCTGCGCCCCATGATTAGGATGAGCGGCTACTGTTTCTGCGAGCAGCTTTCTGGGTGCTGAGCGTGGTGGCACACCTTGTCTGTTTCGTCTTCGTAACTGCCCTGCAAGGTAGGCATTCTCAGATGTGGAAAAAGAAGAACAAAATTGGGGATGGCTGCCACGCTAAGCAAATTCTTAGCGAGCTGAGGAGTTAAACAGTGTTCTGGCTAACTCTAAGGACCCTGCTAAATCTCTGTTCGGGTTAGTGTCTCCTGTCCTCCTCATGCTAGCATTGCTCTTCTATTTTTATTCCCTTCTGCCAGTCCTGGGAATTCCCTTATTCAGCACCACACACAATAGCCCATCTTACTAGCCTATGTAACCACAGGGTAATATGCAAATGGACCCTAACAGCAGAATGACCAGAACGACCGCTCAACCGGTCACTATGATGTGCCCTGACCTCCTCTTGGTTCCTTTCCCCGGCTGGCAGGGTCCGATCACCCGATGGCAAATGGACACCTGGGGATGGGTGGCAGCACGGGGCAGGGCCAGCTGCAAGCAGCCGGGGAATATGGCCCTGGTTGCAGGCCAAGCCTAGGGACTGGACCTGTGCACAAATTTTGTGTACTGGGCCTCTAGTATTACATAATTCTTTGAAGACAGAGATGATTTTGTATGGCGGGGGGGGGGGGGGGGCGAGGGGAAGAGCCTAGAATACACTAGGTGCTCAATAAATGTCATCTCCCTATCCCCTCCACTCACTGTCTGACATTTCTGTTATATTTTTGGAAATTTAAACTCAAGAATATTATGCTTTTGACAGTATTGAGGAAATATCTTCTTGTCTGATTCTTCTTATCATATTGTATTGCAATTAAGCATATGTATAAAGATTAGTATCAGTCCCAAATGATCAGTTTTTCTAAAGTGAATTGACAAGCTAAAACCATTTCAACTAAACTGAAGGTTTCAAGCTAAAGTTAGGGTAAAGTTTTTGAGCTTGACTCAAGCATAAATGACAGTATCTCTTGAGGTGAACCACCCCCCCCCCCGACATTTGCTTAAGTTTCAGCAATCCCTTCTTCATATCAGTGTTTTTGTTCTGTTCAAGTAAAATTGAATTTAACACTTCTGATTCAAAAGAGCACATACAGTATGATTGCATTTTTCATACATATACTAGAGGCCCAGTGCACAAAATTCATGCACTGGTAGTGGTCTCTAGTGGCTGCTGGATGGGGCCTCCCTCCCTTCCCCTAGCCGCCCCACCCCCTGGTCAAATTCCTGGACAACTCTAGCTTCAGGGGACAATTTGCATACTACACTTTTATTATATAGGATTTCCGTGTATCCATATGCAGACATAGAATGATACCCGAAATGGTGTTTATCTAAAGCTAGTGACAATTATAGCTGGGTGATGGTGGGATTTCAAGGCAGTATTTTAACTTCTGTACTTTCCCACATTGATTAAATTCTATAACAAGCATTTTATAAACAATAATGTGACTTCTATTTTTAAAAGACTGAACTGGATTATTTCAAAAGCACCTCAGGCCCTGGCTGGTATTGCTCAATGGTTAGCATTCCACTGAGCACCAAAGGGTCGCAGGTTGGATTCCTGATCAAAGGCACTTAACTGGGTTGTAGATTCGATCCCTGGCCCCAGTTGGGGCACATGCGGAGACAATGGATGAATGTGTCTCTCACATCAACGTTTTTCTTTCTTCCCCATCCCTTCCATTCTCTAAATATCAAACACATCCAGGCATGTGCCCTGACCGGGACCCCCTAGGTGTACAGGATGACCCTCAGACTAACTGAGCTACAGCAGCCAGGGTTTTAATTTGTATAAGTAAATAGAATTGGGTATAAACAACTTACTTCATGGAGTTTGTTCCAGTTGTCGGTCTCCAGTTTGTGTTGACTCTGTTTAAGTTGGTTTAAACTTGGCTTCATGAGAGAATTGCCAACCGTTTCCTTTGTCCAGTCGTCTACCAATTTGTGTAAGTCATCCGTGAACATCCCTTTTTTACTAGCTGGAGATTGCTGGCTTGATGCTGTGTTACTCTCCACACACAGTGGCTCTATAAGGGAAACCAGGAAAAGGAATTAAAAAGGATACATACTCTTATTTGAACACCAATGCAATTGACAGAGTGAGCAGACATTTCAGTTTATCTGGGGGCAGTTCTGGTTTAAAGCTGTTGTCCTGAAGTAATTACTAACCATACTCCTTTCGTTCTCAAACTTTTCCTCTTGTCTGGATTGGAAATTATATGTTCACTTTAGGTATAAATAAAGTATAATAAATAGTAGTATTGCGCCAAAACTGGTTTGGCTCAGTGGATAGAGCATCAGCCTGCAACTGAAAGGTCCCAGGTTTGATTCCGGTCAAGGGCATGTACCTTGGCTATGGGCACATCCCCAGTAGGGGGTGTGCAGGAGGCAGCTGGTCAATGCTTTTCTCTCATTGATGTTTCTGACTTTCTATCCCTCTCCTTTCCTCTTTGTAAAAAATAAATAAAATAAAATAGTAGTATCGCTTAAAAAATTAGCATCAACCCTAATCTTTTCATCAGTTTCCTCAGATAGATACTTAGAAGAGTTTAAAAAAAATCACAGAGCCAAAACAGATTTGGTCAGTGGATAGAGCGTCAGCCTGCAGACAGAAGGGGCCCGGGTTTGATTCCGGTCAAGGGCATGTACCTTGGTTGCGGGCACATCCCCGGTAGGGGGTGTGCAGGAGGCAGCTGATCGATGTTTCTAACTATCTCTCTCCTTTCCTCTGTGTAAAAAAATCAATAAAATATGTATTTTAAAAAATCTAGAAAGAATCTGAGCAGTCTAATCTAAACCAGTTATTTTATAAAGGGGAGAAGAAGCTCAGAAAATTAATTGATATGCCTGGGTCACAGCAATTAGTTACCACCGAGTCAGGTCTGGAAATATGAAGCTGAGACAGGGACTTTCTCTCTCTTCAGTATACTATATTGACTTACATTGAGCTTCAAAAAGTTAGTGGCTTAAAAACAACACAAATTTATTATTTTACTAGAGACCTGTTGCAGGAAGATTCCTGCAAGAATAGAGCTTCCTGCAGCCTGAGCAAAACTCCCTCCCTTCTCTGCTGCCTCACTCCCTTCTCCACTAACTCCCTCTCTCCCGTCTCTGCTGCCTCGCTTCCTTCTCTGTAGCTTCCCTTCCTCTTGTCTCCCCTGCCCTGCTTGCTTACTTCTCCGCAGCTTTGCTCCCTTCTGCAGTGCTTGGCTTCCTTCTACATCGTCTTCTGCACGCGGATATGCAAATTAACTGACATCTCGGTTGGCTTAATTTGCATACTCGCTCTGATTGGCTTGTGGGTGTAGTGAAGGTATGGTCAATTTGCATATTACTCTTTTATTCGATAGGATAGCTCTGTAGGTTAGAAGTCTGACATGGGTCTCACTGGGCTATGATCAAGGTGTTGGCAGGAGTGCATTGTCCTTCTGGGGGTTTCAGAAACATCCCAGGCCTTTTCCAGCTCCTAGGGGCTGCCTACATTCCTTAGTTTGTGGCCCCCTTCCTCCGTCTTCAAAGCCAGCTGTATTGATTCTCTCTGACACTGCTTCCCTCCTCACATCTTTTCTCTGACCCTCTCTTCTGTTTCCCTTTTGTAATTTAAAGAATGCTTCTGATTACACTGGATGCAGATAATCTAGGAAAATCTCCCTATCTTTTAGAAATATACATTTTTATTGATTTCATTGAGGAAGGGAGAGAAACATCAATAATGAGAATCACTGATCAGTTGCCTCCTGCACGCCCTCCCCCGGCACTGGGTGAAAATCTTCCTATTTTATTTTATTATTTTTTTTTTAAAAAAATATATTTTATTGATTTTTTACAGAGCAGAAGGGAGAGGGATAGAAAGTCAGAAACATCGATGAGAGAGAGACATCGATCAGCTGCCTCTTGCACGCCCCCCACTAGGGATGTGCCCGCAGCCAAGGTACATGCCCTTGACCGGAATCGAACCCGGGACCCCTCAGTCCGCAGTCCCACGCTCTATCCACTGAGTCACACCGGTCCTGGCGAAAATCTTCCTATTTTAAAGTTCATTGGGCCCTGGTTTGTTTGGCTCAGTAGATTGGAGCGTTGGCCAGCAAACTGAAGGGTCCTAGGTTCGATTCTGACCAAGGGCATGTACTTGGGTTGCAGGCTTGTTCCCGTGCTACAATGTGCAGGAGGCAACTAATCAATGTTCCTCTTCCACATCAATGTTTCTCTCTCTGTCTCTCCCCCTCCCTTCCCCTCTCTCTGAAACCAACGGAAAAATATACTTGGGTGAGGATTAGCAAAAAGGAAATAAAATCCACTACTGAACACCCTTAATTCCATCTACACCCTCAATCCCACTTTGCCATATAAATGAACATAGTCACAGGTTCCAGGGATTTATACACAGACTTCTTGGGGTGGGGGTTGGGGTAACCATAATTCCGTCTACCGCAGATTCTACTGTGGAAATCTCACACACATCCTTAACGCACACCTTCAACTCTCACCTTGACTTTGCACATGTAACCAAAGAAGGCTGACTTAACTAACAACTTCTTTATTAGTTAAACAGAGACTGATCCTTTAAAAAAAAGCACACCCCTAGCTTGTGTAGCTCAGTGGTTAGAGTGTTGGCCCTCCAACTGAAGGGTCACGGGTTTGATTCCGATCAAGGGTACTTACCTCGGTTGCAGGCTCCATCCCCAGCCCTCGTCTGGGCGGGGGCTGGAGGCAACCAATCAGTGTGTCTCCCATGTTTGTGTTCCTCATTTTCTCTTTCCCTTTCTTCCATGCTCTCTAAACATCAACGGAAAAAAAATATCAAGCGAGGATTAACAAAAACAAGTACATTTGCTAACATTCTCACAAATAATAAAGATCTTGTATCAGAGAGAACATGACTATATTTTTAAGATTATCTTTGTTGGCAACAAACAACAAACTCTAAATGTTAGACCATCAGTTCCCATTAATTGCTTAATATTTCAAAAAAAGTCCTTGGGGGCTGAAATTGGGAATTCAGGTATTTGCTTTCCAAATGAAAACATGAAATACATTAATCTGCTCTCCAAAAATCTCTCATGTATCCTCAGCATTATTTCATAAAAGAACACTGAACAGCAAAAAAAAAAAAAAAAAGGGGTACAAAAGAATCTCAGAATGTGCACATCTTCAAATCATCTTAGCTTAATACCAAATACATGATCGTTATTTTTCTCATGTTGCTGATCACTGGCCAATTGCTTTTGAAAACCACTTTGAAAACCGGGTTACCTGTAGCAGCTGAATCACTGTCCACCTGTGTCAAGGACTGGGGGCGGTTTCGGAGTTTGCTTCTGAAAGATCTTGGTCGACGAGATGGGGATGCGCATGGCAGAGAAACCTCGGAGGGCTGAAGAGTGCCATCTTTCATTGCTCGGAGGCGACCATAGAGCTCCTGCAGCTCCTTATTCTGCTGAGTTTGAAGATTTATCACCTCCTGAATATGTCTACAGAAAAATGAGGCGGAAAGCGTTTTAATGGTGCTGGTTCCGTACAGATGAGCTAAAAAAAGAAATGTCACACCTGTACAAGTGAAGCTTTACAAGGAATTTAGATTAAGAAGGTGGATATACGGAATGTTTTCACAATTTTTTAAAATATATTTTGTTGATTTTTACAGACAGGAAGGGAGAGGGATAGAGAGTTAGAAATATCGATGAGAGAGAAACATCCATCAGCTGCCTCCTGCACGCCCCCTACTGGGGATGTGCCTGCAACCAAGGCACATGCCCTTGACCGGAATCAAACCCGGGACCCTTCGGTCCGCAGGCCGACGCTCTG
Organism: Antrozous pallidus; assembly: GCA_027563665.1. NCBI lineage: Eukaryota > Metazoa > Chordata > Mammalia > Chiroptera > Vespertilionidae > Antrozous > Antrozous pallidus. Next base: position 9,545,068 of record CM050509.1, on the reverse strand, counting down.
TCCACGGAGCCAAACCAGCTAGAGCTGTTTTCACAATTTTAAAATGGGAAATGTCTTCTTAAGCATACCATTAAACTAATCAGACATGAAAAAGAAAGGTCAACAAACTGAGAGGAATAAATTTCTAAAACTTCAATTTAGTGAAAAACAGCAAAACAAAGTTTAAAAGTCACAGAGCATTGATAATGTCGATTTTTTCTTTGGATGAGGCAAGTATAAATAAGAAAAAAAGTATTTGCATTCTATAGAAATGGTTAATATTTAGAATATGTAAATAATTCCTAAAAATCAGTAAGAAAAAAAGAAAAGAATATGAAAAGGTGACTCCAAAGAAAAAATACAAATAACCAATAAATGAGATGATGAACAACCTCACTTTTAGTTAAGATAATACAATTTTTTAAACATATATTTTATTGATTTTTTACAGAGAGAAAGGGATAAAGAGCTAAAAACATCAACCAACTGCCTCTTGCACACCCCCTACTGGGGATGTGCCCGCAACCAAGGTACGTGCCCCTGATCGGAATCGAACCCGGGACCTTTCAGTCTGCAGGCTGAGGCTCTATCCACTGAGCCAAAGCAGTTTTGGCAAGATAATACAATTTTTAAAAAATGAATTCATCTGATTGGAATAAAACTAAAAAGATCAACAATACCCAGCCCAATGTTGTTAAGAAGTGGGAAAACTTTGTTTGGTGTGCGAAACGGTCGAGCTGTATTTGATAACAGCAATGCCTATGAATTTAAAATGCACGTATCTTTTAACCCAGCAATTCTACTTTTAGGTATCGATCCTACAAAAATACTTGCATAACTGTATAAAAAAACAAGAATGTTCACTTCAAGGAAAACATGGGATAGAACCGAAATCTCCATTATGGAGAGATGAAGTAAACGTTCAATGGTGAGAAGCTAATTCGGTGTGTGGAATGCAGATGATTTGTGCAAACGTGACTAGACGTAGGTGACATGAGTAAAAGACTGCAGCGTCACACGTGTCATGCTAACACTTGTCAAAAGCAAAATGTATCTATTTTCAAATGAAACAGGTCACGCTGGCTGAGAAATTATATTAGGGCATGAGAAATAAGAGATGGATTTCTGTAATTTCCTAAGTCAGTGGTCGGCAAACTGCGGCTCTTTGGCCCTCTGAGTGTGGCTCTTCCACAAAATACCACGGCCTGCAGAAACCAGTTTGGCTCCGTGGATAGAGCGTCGGCCTGCGGACCGAAGGGTCCCAGGTTTGATTTCAGTCAGGGGCACATGCCTGGGTTACGGGCTCAATCCCCAGTAGGGGGCGTACAGGAGGCAGCTGATCTATGCTTCATCAATGATGCTTCTATCTCTCTCTCCCGCCCCCTTCCTCTCTGAAATCAATAAAAATATATATTAAAAGAAAAAAAACACCAGCCAAAACCGGTTTGGCTCAGTGGATGGAGTGTCGGGCTGCGCCCTGGGGGGGTCCCGGGTTCGATTCCGGTCAGGGGCATGTGCCTTGGTTGCAGGCACATCTCCAGTAGGGGGTGTGCAAGAGGCAGCTGATCGATGTCTCTCTCTCATCGATGTTTCTGACTTTCTATCCCTCTCCCTTCCGCTCTGTAAAAGATCAATGAAATATATTTAAAAAATAAAAAAATAAAAATAAAAAACCACACCAAAGTAAACCCAGGGCAACTAGCTAGGTGACCAAAGAGAAACAGTTCTTACTTTTCTCGTAATTTTTGAAGCTCTGCCTTCAGGTCGTCATCCTCTATGTCGGATTCGTCATCACTGCTCATGGGGGAAGATGGTGAGTAGAAGAGCGAGCTCTCTGTCTGAGCACCGGCTTTGTCTTCCCGGAGTGGCAAGCACTGATCGCTCTCGGGATTGCTCTCGGCCGCAGGGTGCCCTCTGTCAGGAAGAGCGGCTGGAAATTCCCCATCAGAGCAAAGCTGTTTCTCCACAGCAAGCCTCTCTCTGCCCCTGAGCAGCAGTTCAGAGCCAGGCTGCAGGCTACTTCCCGGAGCGGCGTTTTCTTCCAGTTCCTTCTCCGGGGTTACAGAAGACACGTCGGTCTCACCAGCTGTGCTGAAAGGTGGACTACTGTCCCCCGGTTCCGGAACCGCTTTGCCTTCCCGAAAGGTGTCATGAAGAGCTTCTAGGTTCGGAGGAGAACATGCAGTCTCGGGGCTGTGGGTGGCAGGTTCTGTTTCGACGACCCGAGCCTTTGCTGTTTCAGTGACGGCGGGAGCTTCTTCGCTAGAACGGCGTGGCGTGTCTTTGAAGGCTGATCCGTGTTGGGTTCCGGTACATGTCGCTTTCTCAGACTGCTGCTGCGGGACTGTAATCACCTGAGACACACACAAAGAGGCAAAAGTGGCTGGCTCCGCCTAACTAAAGAGCAAACCCACAAAGAAGTTCAAGATCAGCATGTGGCACAGACGAGTGGCTTGTGATGTACACACTGACGACACCAAAGCTTTCAAGTCCCAGGCATCTCCCCGCATTGCAAGTCTTTCTTTTTAATTTTGTAATGTATTGATTTTAAAGAGACAAAGGGGGCGGGGAGGAGAGAGGGAAGGAAAAAGGGGGAGAGGGAGGGAGAAACATTGTTCCTCTTATTCATGCATTCATTGGGGTGGGGGGGGGAGAGAAACACTGTTCCACTCATTCATGCATTCATTGGTTGATTATTGTGTGTGCTCTGACAGGGAATTGGCTCTGACAGGGGACTGACTCTACCAGCTGGGCATATGGGGACGAGGCTCTAACCAACTGAGCAACCCACCAGGGCTTCAAAGGCTTTATTTTGGTCCCCTTGGGTGAAGAGCCTTGGCGTTGATTGCTCAAATAAAATCCCACAATTTAACAAAAAGTCCATAATTAAAGATGACAAGATACTAAAAGACATGAAGCGGGATTTATAAAAACAGGTGACCCAACCTCCCACTGTTACAGAAGAATGGAGAAGAACCAAGCAACGCTTGGAGAGATGGAGTTACACTTATTATTATTACTAGGGGCCTGGTGCACGAAATTCATGCACTGGGGGTGGGTGATCCCTCAGCGGATTGTCCCACTGGACAATCACCTCTGGCTGAAGCTTTAGGCCTTGGGCACCCAGCCATCACCCTGTAATAGGGCTGGTGGCTAGCCCTGCCCACCTGGCACTGGCCTTAGCCCCGGCTGCTGGCAAACACCTGGCGACCGCCCACCCTTGGCCCTGCCCAGCCCTGGGGGCACCCCACACTTGGCAGCCGGGCTCCAGGACAGCTTCCCATCCCAGGTGTTGTGGTCCTGCCCCCCCGCTCCTGATTGTTACCCTAACTCTCAACCACCGGCTTCCCCCATGCCTAGGCCCCAACCCCCGCTCCTGATTGGCTAGTAGCATAGCGAAAGTACGGTCAAATTTGCATATTACTCTTTTATTAAATAGGATTATTAGGCATGGGCCCAGAGAAAAATGTCTCTAGAATTCTGGGCAAAGTCACACAGAAAGTTTCCTGTATTTATACCTTTGTCCCCTCTTTGTCTCCCAAATATGGGGTGTTTCCAGCCCCTTTGCAAGTTCTTAAAGAGCCCCTATGGGCTGGGGCTTTGAGACCACAACCAAAGGCTTGGCCTGGTGCCAGCACTGATAACTTCATCCAGAGAAGGTTTAATGGCCTCTCCGAAGGGAGTAGTCTTATTTTCCTTATTATTTAAGCAAGCAAGCATTTACAAGAGCCAAAAGAGCAGGGTTAAAATTTCAAAGAGCAGTTTTTATAGAAGATGAATGTTTCACCACCACAAAATAATGATCCCTTTCTGAGTTCTCTTCTAGCTACTAAAATCCATTTTTATTTTATTATTATTTTTTAAATTATTTTTATTGATTTTTTGCAGTATAATAGTAGTACATGTTTTCCTTTCCCCCTCCCCCTTATCGTAAAATCCATTTTTAAAGGATGCTATTCATTCACTCATTCATTTTCCATCACTATTTATCCCTCCTATATAAATCCCCATTTTTAAATATATATATTTTATTGGTTTCTTACAGAGAGGAAGGGAGAGGGATAGAAAGCCAAAAACACTGATGAGAGAGAAACATCTATCAGCCACCTCCTGCACATCTCCCACTGGGGATGTGCCCGCCCGCAGCCAAGGTACTTGCCCTTGACCGGAACTGAACCCGGGACTCCTCAGTCCACAGGCCGACAATCTATCCACTGAGCCAAACGGGTTTCAGCTCTACTTTCTTATTTATAAATGTTTTTACTAGAGAGAGGAAGGGAGAAAGATAGAGAGATAGAAACATTGATCAGCTGCCTCCTGCACCCCCCCCCCACTGAGTTGTACCCCCCGCAACCAAGGTACATGCCCTTGACCGGAATCGAACCTGGGACCTTTCAGTCCGCAGGCCGACACTCTATCCACTGAGCCTAACTGGTTTCAACAATCCCCATTTTTTTTTTTTACTTCCATGCACAGTTTGTTTTATTAGTGTCTTTAATGCCTAAGGTTGGCATCCATTAATTTTTAATACTTGAATTCTCTCATTGAACGAAAACTTAAATCAACATTGATTTGTGCTGATTCTTTGATGTAATTTTCTGCCCTCAGACTACAGGTCAATGTTCAAGCTTCTCCATTTTCATATAGTACACATCTCTCTTACCGCATTGCCTCATTTAATCCTCAGGATGGGGACAGTAGAAGTGGTTGGTAGCCCTTTACTTCATGATGGATATTTTACCACAAGTCGAGAAAGAAAACTTTTCTTAATATGGCTCTTCCCCCAGGGAACATAATCAGTAACATATGAAGACTGAGTAGAGACCTTTAACCTGAAACCGCCTTAGGACTCAGTGTCCGACAAGGAAAACCTGAACAGCTTGCTGGAGGCTCAGGGTGGACAAGGCCAAGAATCAGAAACTCCAGGGGGACCTAATCCCCTGGGAGCTAGAGGAGGGCACGCCTCTTACGTTTCCTTCTAAGAGTTCGTCCAGGTTCTCATAGTGAATATTAGAAAAATCCTCGGTGAAACCGGTTTGGCTCAGTGGATAGAGCGTCGGCCTGCAGACTGAAGGGTCCCGGGTTCGATTCTGGTCAAGGGCATGTACCTTGGTGGCGCGCACATCCCCAGTGGGGGGTGTGCAGGAGGCGGCTGATCGATGCTTCTCTCTCATCGATGTCTCTAACTCTCTCTATCCCTCTCCCTTCCTCTCTGTAAAAAATGAATAAAATATATATATATAAAAAAAATCCTCCCTTCAGAAGAAAAAACAAACAAGAGGAGCCCTTTTAAAATACAGCAGTCACCTCTTTCTCGGAGATTCCACTTTCCGCAGATTTGTTTTCGGTGCTTTCCGTGACCTGTGGTCAACCACAGTTCGAAAATAATGAAATAGAACATTGCAGAGGCAGCCCACTTAGGTTTCAACTTGCACGCTCGTTCTGAGTTCGCAGGATGCAATCTGGGGAGTCCTGCTCTGTCTCCCCTATCCGGGAGGTGAATCAACCCCTCGGCCATCCCCATGTCTTCAGACCCCTTTACTGGATGGCCTCAAAGGGCGAAGGGAGGCAAATGACATATGCCAATGATCTTTTTTCTTTTTTCTGTTTTGGTCTACACTGTCTTCAGTGCCGTTGACCGGTTATAACGCGGCGCAGGTAAGGGTTTAACCAAGGGCACATACCTGGAACCGGCCCCGTTGAAAGGATGCGCTCATTGATTTGCATCTACTCAAAGGCCTACTGTCCGCTGCCGGCTCTCCTGCCAGAGGAACGGCGTCAGGAGCAACTGTGGCTATCACATCGTCCGTTTCCACTGAAAGTTTCGTCAAATTGTCAAAAGAACAGAGAAAACTGGTAAGGCTCAATTTGTTTACATTACCCCCCCCAAAAAAAAAAATGAAGAAAAGCAGAAAAAAGCTTAACTCCGGCTAGACAATTAAAAAGTGTTACCCTAACTCTCCACCAGACATTTGCAAGATTTATGCCGACTTAGTCTCTATAATGAAATGAAAAAAACGATCAAATCAAAATTGCTTGCAGAAGGACAGAAAAAAAAAAAGAAAACGGCCATGACATTAATGGGATGTGTCACATACATGGGCTACGTGGAAAAAAGGGGGTGTAGGAAGAAAAAAAAAAATCAAAAAAACCAAACGGAAGTGAATGAAAAGTGAGGTTACCTAGGTCCCTGACTGTAAGCACACTACCTTGATGGACTTTTGATCTCTTGAAAAAGCTGGTTGACTGCCGTAGCCTGCATGCCCAGCTTTTTAATTTGCGAGTCCAGGATTTCTTGCTAATAGGATTTCTGAGACTAGGACAAGTAAAGCTTAGGCCAAAATATCCACCTCCTGTGTGCAGACGAGTGGCTCCGGCGCTTGGCACAGCAGCAGGATGGGCCTCTGGATCCCCTGGGAGTGAGGCATCTGGGGACATCTCCTAATGGAGACAAAAACCAAAACAGCGACAATTTAGGTAAGGGGCAGCACTTGGTTATACCACTGCAATTTCTTGTACGGACTAATCGCTAATCCCAAATAGAATGCCATGTATACTTGCATTAATAGTACCATTTCAGACAGAACCAGAGGTATGCGACTTATGGAATGAAGCCTTCCCCTTTTAAAAAAAAAATATTCTTTAGGAGAAACCAAGATGGCGGCATAGGTAAACACCTGAACTTGCTGCCTCGCACAGCAATTTCAAAACTACGACTAAAAGACAAAACAGACATCATCCAGAACCACAGGAAGGCTGGCTGAGTGGAAATTCTACAACTAGAAGGAAAGAGAAAAGCTCACTGACACTCACAGGAGCTGCAGAAGTAAAGTGCAGAGGTACGTAGATGCGCACGTGGAGAGGGCTGACAACTGAGTATGCGGCTGGCTTTCTCAATCGGGAGGGAGACACAAGCTCCCAACTGATCTGAACTCCAGTTCCGGGTGAGACTCTGGGGACCCAGACTCATCTGCGGAGAAACTGGACTGTCTGGCAGCGGGCGGAACTGAGGGCAGCTTTCTCTCAGAGGTGCTTGCAGTGATTACTGAGGGACACTGAGGCCTGGGTGCCTCTTAGGGCAGGGCTGACAGAAAGCCATTGCTGTTTGCTCTGACCTGAGACCCTGCCCCATCCAAGCTGAGCACAGAGGCTTTTGCATATGAATGGCCTGGCCCTTTGAAATCTAAAATTACCTAACAAATTGCAGCTGGGTCAGACAGACCCAGAACATCCAAAAGAAGGCCCTAGGCCCCACAGCAGCTTGTACTGCTTCACAGCTGGGCCTCATCTGGGCACCTCCTAATCCCAAAGAAGAGGAATCTGCAGATCTCTCCATAGCTCCTGCTGGGTGGCCTCAGGCAGAGGCTAAACTAGCACCTCCTTGGAGATCCAAGAGCCAGTGTACCCAAGTGGTCAAAGTGGGACCATCCAGATTACAACTCCTCAGATCCATAAGGGACACACTCAGGGGGCAGACTCAGTGAGCACCAAAGCCCCACTGAAGCAAGTCTTGCTTCATAAGGGTGTTTCCAACACAGAAGTTCTCCCAGCATAGACACAGCTGATCCTCACAGCCAATTGTCCTGGAGGTCAATTCCTCCCAGTGATACCAACAACGATCAAGACTTAACTACAACAAGACTGTGCACACAGCTCACAAAGAGGTGCACCAAGAGTATCCACCTCAGGTTCCTGGGTAGGCTGAGCCACCAGGCCGTATAGGACACCTAGCACACAAAGCCACTCTATCAACTGAGGGAAGCAGTCAAAATACGGAGACAAAGGTCACAAATGAAAGAAATGGAGGAAAGTAAATGACAGGATATAGAGTTCAAAACCATGGTTATAAGGTTTTTCAAGAATTTTCTAGAAACTGCTGATAAATTTAGTGAGACCCTTGAGAAAAAGGACCAACTACAAATTAAGCATACACTGAATGAAATAAAGAATAATATACAGAGATCCAACAGCAGACTAGATGATCGCAAGAATCCAAAGATTTGAAATACAAAGAATCAAAAAACACTCAATCAGAAAAGAAAAAAGAAAAAAAAAACCCATGAAGGAGCCTCTGGGACAACTTCAAGCATACCAACATTCAAATTATGGGGGTGCCAGAAGAAGAGAGAGAGCAAGACACTGAAAACCTATTTGAAGAAATAATGATCGAAAACTTCCCCCACCTGGTGAAAGAAATAGACTTACAAGTCCAGGAAGTGCACAGAACCCCAAACAAAAGGAATCCAAAGAGGACCACACCAAGACACATCATAATTAAAATGCCAAGAGCAAAAGATAAAGAGAGAATATTAAAAGCAGCAAGAAAAAAAGTTAATTACCTACAAGGGAGCACCCATATGATTGTCAGCTGATTTCTCAACAGAAACTATGCAGGCCAGACGGGAGTGGCAAGAAATATTCAAAATGATGAACAGCAAGAATCTACAACCAAGAGTACTCTACCCAGCAAATCTATCATTCAGAATTGAAGGTCAGATAAAGAGCTTCAGAGTGAAAAAAAAAAAAAAAACTAAAGGAGTTCATCATCACCAAACCAGTATATGAAATGCTGAAAGCTATTCTTTAAGAAGATGAGTAAGAAGAAAAAGGTAAAGATAAAACATTATGAACAAATACATTATTTATCAATAAGTGAATCTAAAAATCAAGTGAACAAAAAATCTGATGAACAGAATAAACTGGTGAATATTAATAGAAACAGGTCCACAGTAAGGGAGTGTACTGACAATCCTTGGGGGCAAAGGGGTGTGTGTGGGGGTAAGAGGATGAGGTGGGAAGGAAACCAGGTGAAGGGGAGCTATGGGGGGGGGGAGGAGAGGAACAACTGTAATAATCTGAACAATAAAGATTTATTTAAAATATTATTTAGATGCCAGGCCCTGGCAGAGCTCAGTTGGTTAGAGTGTTGTCCCCATTCACCAAGGCTGTGGCTTCAGGGCCAGGTCATGGCGTGTATAAAAATCAGCCAATGGCCCTGGCTGGTTTGGCTCAGTGGGTAGAGCGTTGGCCTGCAAACTGAAAGGTTCCAGGCTTGATTCTGGTCGAGGGCATGTACCCGGGTTGTGGGCTCAATCCCCAGTAGCAGACTTGCAGGAGGCAGCTGATCCACCATGATTCCCTCTCATCATGGACGTTTCTCTCTCTCTCTCTCTCTCCCCCTCTTCCTTCCGCTCTGAAACCAATAAATAAAAATCAATCAATGAATGCACAAATAAATGTAACAAATGGCTGTCTCTCCCTCCCTCTCCCCCTCCCTCCCCTTCCTCTTTCTGTCTAAAATCAGTAAATAAAAAGATATATATCACTTAGACTTCAGATAAATAAAAGACTATAATATGAATCTCCTACGCTAAACTATTTTCTCTTAGAGCAACTTTGAAAAATTGAAATTATTTCCTTCATATGCACTAATTTACTAAAAAAAGGTTACTGAAACTCTATACTCTTTTTCTTCTTTTTAAGTTTTTTAAAAATGTTTTTTTTTAATTGATTTCAGAGAGGGAGAGAGAGAGAGACAGAAGCTTCAATGATGAGAGAAAATCATCATGTGGCTGCCTCCTGCACTTCCCCCACTGGGGATCGACCCTGCAAGCCGGGCCTGTGCCCTGACCTGGAAGCTAATGTGGCCTCCTGCTTCACAGGTCAACGCTCAACCACTGAGCCATACTGGCCGGGGAAACCCTATATTCTGAAACGGAACATTTTTATTTATGCTTGTTACCTAGACATGTAGATTTATAGGGCAACATGACCAAATCCAAGTTCTTACTTGGTGTAGGCACGTAGGCATTTACAAGGGATCTCAAAATTACTTCAAATTCATGCTCTCAAACCTGTAAACATCAGGCTCCGCATGGCTGGCAACAAACTCACTCTTGCCTCTTCTTCTTCTTCTTTTTCAAAAATATATTTTACTGATTTTTCACAGAGAGGAAGGGAGAGGGATAGAGAGTCAGAAACATCGATGAGAGAGAAGCATTGACCAGCTGCCTCCTGTACACCCCCCACTGGGGATGTGCCCGCAGCCAAGGCACATGCCCTTGACCGGAATCCAACCCGGGACCTTTCAGTCCGCAGGCCGATGCTCTATCCACTGAGCCAAACCGGTCTCGGCTCACTCTTCCCTCTTTTTGACCTCCTATCCCTCTCCTAAACAAAGCTAGAGTTAACGGTTGTATTCTACATCAGCACTTGCAAAGCAAGTTCCCTATAGTAATTAACACAAACATTAATATACACAATCAAAAAGGCTTTTGGCGACAGGAGAATGGTCACTACTCGTCTAGAAAGTTAAAAGAGGATGTAAAAGCCCAGGGGCAGGTTAGCACTTACTGAAAATAAAACTCTAAACAATTAGATTCAATTTCCCAAAATCACATTCGGAATGGTGGATAGGAAAAACAGCCCTAGCCGGTTTGGCTCAGTGGGCAAGGCACTGGCCTCCCGGTGAGAGTCCTGGGCAGGGCACAATCCCCAGCGTGTGGCACGCAGGAGGCAGCCAATCACGTGTTCTCTCTCACCGCTGATGTTTCTATCTTCCTCTCTGAAGTCAATAACAGTATTTTTTAAAATATATTTTTATTGATTTTTTACAGCGCGGAAGGGAGAGGGATAGGAAGTCAGAAACATCGATGAGAGAGAAACATCGATCAGCTGCCTCCTGCACGCCCCCTACTGGGGATGTGCCTGCAACCAAGGTCCATGCCCTTGACCGGAATCGAACCTGGGACCCTTCAGTCCGCAGGCCGACGCTCTATCCACTGAGCCACACCGGTCTCGGCAATAACAATATTTTTTTAAAAAAGAGGAACTATTCATAATAATATTATCATGTAGAAAGTGTTACCTGAGTCCTGCTGACATTACAGGAAAAAAAAAAAGAGAAACAGATGCAGACATACGCATGTATAATGACAGGAGGCAAAAGCAGTCCATGACATATGCAGGGACTGGTACAAAACGTTGCAAACTGGAGCGGCAGACATGGGTGGTGGGAGGGAGTCCCGGCCGACCGAGATAATGAGCGGCTGGCTAGAACGCTTAGCAAGTTCCACACGCTCTGCCTTCTCTTTGCCTCTTCAACATCATATCCTAACACCCTCCTACACGCTGGCTTCCCTTTGGTTCCTGGAACAGGTCTCCATCTGGGAATGTCACCGCCAAATACAAGTCCTTCCTTGACCAACCTACATGGAGTCATCTTTCTCTCCTAGCCCTTCACTTTAGTTCTTTATCTGGTTAAGACCTATCTTCCACCCCCCCCGCCCCCCGCTAGAATGTGAACGGCACAAAAACAGAGACCTGGACTTGGTCAATGCTCACTGAGTGAGAAGAGGAAACTGCTCGGGGTAGCAAAAGAGGAACAGGCAGGCAGTTCTGGTCCTTCCCTCTCCACCTCCACAGCAAGCAAGAGACAGCGGGGGACATCTGCTCCCAGATGGAGGGGGGGGTAAGAGGGAAAACGTGTGCGGCCAAGAGAAAGGTCAGCGATGTAGGGAGGAGACAACATCCAGGAAAAAGGGGGAGCTCGTCTTCGGGGACACCCGCTAGGCCAGTGGGTGCCAACCTTTAGGACCTCGTGGACCACCGGTTGGTGACAGCTGCTCTAGGCAGCATTAGAAACAAGGTGCCATGGGGCCAGGCAGCGTGGCCCGTGCCTTCCTCCAAATTACTGGAGGGAGGCTGCAACAGTGATTGATGTGTAGTGTATATAAGGCGACCAACAAGACATGTTATAAGGCCCAAACCAGGTTAACTCAGTGGATAGAGCATCAGCCTGCACACTGAAGGGTCTCAGGTTCGATTCCGGTCAAGGGCATGTACCTTGGTTGCGGGCACATCCCCAGTAGGGGGGTGTACAAGAGGCAGCTGATGGATGTTTCTCTCTCATCGGTGTTTCTGGCTTTCTATCCCTCTCCCTTCCTCTCTGTAAAAAATCAATAAAAAAGGCGTGTTATAGGGGGGAAAAGAAAAGATGAATACACAACTAAGAATCACCAAACACTTATGGGAAATCAACACAATAAAAAAAAACACTTAACAGAAGGATAGCCAAGGAACTAGCAATAGTAACATAAAATAAGATTAACATCTTCAAGAGATGAGTATACAACACCTATAAGGAAAAAAACAATGAACTACATACAATGACTAGAAATTAAAAACATAATCATTGACACTAAAATATAGCTCAGCTGAAACCGGTTTGGCTCAGTGGATAGAGCGTCGGCCTGCGGACTGAAAGGTTCCAGGTTTGATTCCGGTCAAGTGCATGTACTTTGGTTGAGGGCACATCCCCAGTAGGGAGTGTGCAGGAGGCAGCTGATCAATGTTTGTCTCTCATCGATGTTTCTGACTTTCTATCCCTCTCCCTTCCTCTCTGTAAAAAAATAAATAAAAAATATATTTTAAAAAATAGCTGAATAACACATTGGAAACAGCTTAAAAATTAAGAAATTCTCCCGGTACAGAAAGCAAAGGGACAGAGATAAAAGTGTGAAATGAAAAATTAATAGATAAGAAAAACAGGAAATGAAATAAAACTATCTCTATTCACAGATGATATGATCTTATATACTATATAGAAAATCCTAAATAAGACACCCAAAGCTGTTAGAGCTAATAAACTCAGCAAACTTGTAGAATGTAACACCCCCCCAAAACCCAGTTCTATTTCTATACACTAGCAATAAAAATATCTGGGGCAATTGGGAGGGACCCAGACCTATAGGAGAGAGCGGTTGGGGGGGACCAGGCCTGCAGGTGAGGGCAGCTAGGGATGACCAGGCCTACAGGGGAGGGCAGTTAGGGGTGACCAGGCCGGCAGGGGAGGTCAGTTAGGGGCAAACAGGCTGGCAGGGGAGGTCAGTTAGGGGCAAATAGGCTGGCAGGGGAGCAGTTAGGCATCAATCAGGCTGGCAGGGAGTGGTTAGGGGGTGATCAGGCTGGCAAGGAGAAGTGGTTAGGGGTAATCAGGAAGGCAGGCAGGCAAGCAGTTGGGAGCCAGCAGTCCTGGATTGTGAGAAGGATGTCCGACTGCTCGTTTAGCCCGGATCCTACTGGGATTGGGTCTAAACAGGCAATCACACATCCCTCGAGGGGTCCCAGATTGGAGAGGGTTCAGGCTGGGCTGAGACACACAACCCCCCCATGCATGAATTTCATGCACCAGGCCTCTAGTCTAACTAATAAAAGGGTAACATGCTAATTGACTGTACCTTTGCAATGCCCACCAGACAATCAGGAGTGAGTATGAAAATTAAGCCAACAAACATGGTGGGTTGATTTGCATACACAAGTGCCAAGCAGCTAGGGGTGGGCGGTTTACTTGTGTCGTCGCCATGGCGATGATGCAGGCATTCAGCACCACCCCAATTGCTCCGGGCCTCTGAGCAGTGCGGGAAGGCGGGAAGGCAGCTTCGGGCTAGAGCAGAAAGGTGGCTCTGGCCAGAGAGAAGGTGCTGCCGGCAGTCAGGGGAAAGAAGGCCCATTCTTGCACAAATCTTCGTGCATCGGCCTCTAGTGTAATTAATACAAATTGGAACATGTACAAGTAGAGGAAAGAAAAAGTATGATTTCCTCACCCTTCACAGCAGTAAGCCAATAAGTATTGCTTAAAATTACTAAATCAAAAAATTGGTATATTATTTACTAGTTATTAATGACAATGAGCACCAGAATTAAAACAGAAACTTAGATCCTAGCCGTTGTGACTCGGTGGACAGTGTGTGAGCCTATGGACGGGGATTCTGGTCAAGGGCACAGGCCCAGGTTGTGGGCTGGATCCCCAGTAGGGGGCGTGCAGGAGGCAGCCGATCAATGGTTCCCTCTCATCATTGATGCTTCCGTCTCTCTTCCTCTCCTTTCCTCACTGAAATACATAAAAACATATTAAAACAACAACAAATGAAACAGGATCTTAGAGCGGCCGGTGTGGCTCAGTGTTTGAGCATCAGCTTATCAGGAGGTCAGGGTTCGATTACCGGGCAGGGCACATACCCGGGTTGCGGGCTTGACCCCCCGTGTGGAAGGGGGTGTGTGTATAGGAGGCAGTTGATTGATGGCTTTATCTCATGACTGATGCTTCCAACTCTCCCTTTCCCTTCCTCTTTTAAATCAATAAGATATATGTTTAAAAATAAAACAAAACCCCCAAATCAGGAACTTAACCGTGTTTGGGGAGTGCCATGAGGGTGGGGGGGGGTGTTAACAAAAACAATTACCTTAAATTTTCTATTCTTCTGAATTGCTTTCATGTTTATGTATTAATTGAGTAACTGAAAATTACTACTTACCAAAAATAAATATCTAAATTATATCTATTCAATAAAATATTGTACTATTGCTCTAAAAATTTAAGTGAGGTGGAACTATGTGTGCTGACATGGACAGTACAAAATACGTGGGGGAAAATGCAATCCACCCAGCCAGTGTGTCTCAGTGGTTGGGCATTGGCCTCTAGTATAGTCTGATTCCCAGTCAGGACACATGCTTGGATTTCAGGCTCAATCCCCGGTGTGGGGCATGTAAGAGGCAGCCAATCAATGATTCTCTCTCATTATTGATGTTTATCTCTCTCTCTCACCCTTACTCTCTGAAATCAATAAAAACATATTAAGAAATGCAAAGTAGTCCACCTATGTAAAGAAGTATATGTAGATGTAGCCCTGGCTGGTATGACTTCAATTAGTTGAGGGTCACTTTATACAACAAAAGGCCACCAGTTCAATTCTAGGTCAGGACATAAGCCTGAGTTTCAGGCTTGGTTCCTAGTAGGGGGTGCAGGAGGCAGCCAATCGATGTCTCTCTCATCAATAAAAACATTAAAAAAAAGAAGTGGCTATGTGTATAAAAGCCTAAGCGACAATTCTACTGGCTGGTAGCTACAACGTGCAATGACCACCAGGGGGCAGACACTTAATGCACAGGCATAGAAACATGGAACAGTCTGATGAATCTTGGAGGGAAGGGGGGAGAGTGGGAAGAGGTTAACCAAAGATCTTATATGCATACTAGAGGTCTGGTGCACAGATTCGTACACCAGTGGGGTACGTCAGCCTGGCCTGCGCCCTCTTGCAATCTGGGACTCCTCAGGGAATGTCAGAGAGCCAGTTTTGGCCCAATTCCCATAGGCCAGGCCGAGGGACCCCTGTGGTGCACGAATCCATGCATTGGGCCTCTAGTATTTAAATATATTTTATTGATTTTTTTTTTTACAGAGAGGAAGGGAGATAGAAAGTCAGAAACATCGATGAGAGAGAAACATCCATCAGCTGCCTCTTGCACACCCCCCATTGGGGATGTGCCCGCAGCCAAGGTACATGCCCCTGACCGGAATCGAACCTGAGACCCTTCAGTGTGCAGGCTGACGCTCTATCCACTGAGCCAAACTGGTTTCGGCGGGCCTCTAGTATTTAAATAAATATATAATATGCATCCAATGTCTTGTAAGTATATAGTGTATATAAAGAAATATGTCTATATAAATATGAGTATGTCAGTTAAAACCATGTCTGAAAAGATTTATTTACAGCTATGTCTATAGGTTTGGAAGTGGGATGGATTTTCCTCTATATATACACAAATAGTACTTAAATATAATAACAGAAATAATAGATACAGTGGTAAAGATTTAGAAACATATAGTATAGTATAATATACTATAAATTGAAAAAATAAAGTTGCAGATCAACATGTATATAGCGCAATCCTATTTTTGTGCATGAAAAATTCCAGGTACGTAAATAGATCTGTGTAAGCTCAAGTCAAGAAGGGTTAAATATCCCAAAAGTACCCGAAGAACTTTCCCATGGATACACACAATAGGGTGGTGAAGGCCTGGGGCAGGGGGGAAGTGGCACAGGGGCGGGCCAGAAGGGGTAAATGGGGGGGAAAGGGGATATACATAATACTTTCAACAATGATTTTTTTTTAAAAAAAGAAGGGTTAAGTACCAAATAGTAGATAAACATCAGATAATGATTACTTCTGTGATAGAAAGAGACAGAAAAGGGAAATTAAATTGCTACCTTATGTAACCTAAAAAAAGTCATGAGATTGTAGATGATCTTTACTTTTTTCAGAAAGAAAAATTTCAAAAAAAAAATTAAAACCCACAAAGACAAGATTACATTAATACTATAAAGTTCTTGAAAAGGAAAGTAACAACAGACATTTTTAACTGCAAATCTAAAAAAAAGGTAAGTTCTTCCTACCCACAAAATCAATACATCAGTCCTGCTCTTGTTATTAATACAAAAACAGATTTGGCTTGCAACTTCCTAACTAATTCACCAGAGGGCGCTCTTACCATCAGCAGGCCTGCCATCTCTGCTGAGAAGCTCTGGTCACCTGCAACTAAGATGGCCCTCTGAAATACCTGTGCCCTCGGAATCCTGTGACACACACAATTACATTCCGAAGGATAGAACTTTAGCAAAGAATGTTTCTGCCTGGATGGTTTAGCTCAGTGGTTGAGGGTTATCCAGGAGATAACGGTTCGATTGGTCCCCCAGTAGGGGGTATGCAGGAGGCAGCTGATCAACGATTCTCTCCCATCACTGAAGTTCCTATCTCTCTCCCCCATCCCCTTCCGCTCAGGAATCAATAAAAACATGTATTTTTAAAGAATGCATTTTTTTTTTTTAAGCACAAGGATAAGGCCGAGACCGGTTTGGCTCAGTGGATAGAGCGTCGGCCTGCGGACTGAAAGGTCCCAGGTTCGATTCTGGCCAAGGCATGTACCTTGGCTGCGGGCACGTCCCCAGTGGGGGGCGTGCAAGAGGCAGCTGATCGATGTCTCTCTCTCATCCATGTTTCTGACTTTCTGTCCCTCTCCCTTCCGCTCTGTAAAAAATCAATAAAATATATATTTTTTTGAAAAAAGCACAAGGATAAGGAAATGTTTAGAAAGAATCATACTTACATGTAAACATAATTCGCTGGGTACAGAAGTAATCACATTCAGGTCCCTTTTGAGCACTGATACGTTAGCAGGCTGACTGGCAGCCACACTGGACACCGCCTTAGAGCCCGTCGGCTGGGAACCGGGGGACTGCGCAGGACTGTGTTGAACTCCACAGTGACCGATGGCTGTGACCTCTGGCGCCGGGCACGGGGGCGTGTCTTCAGCACAGGAAGCCAGCGGACAGTCTACGCTCGGGGCGTCCTTCTGGCTGTCGGGGTAGATGCTGCTCGTGCTGTGCTCCTGATACAGCAGGTTTCTTAGCTTTTCATCGAGAGTTTTAATGCGGTTGTCCGCAAACTCCATTTTGGGAGGTCTTTCCCCATCGGCTTCCAGCACAGCAGTGGGCAGCAGGGTGGACGGTTCAAGGCCGGGGGTCTGAGCGGGGATGGCCTTCTTAGGAGAGCTTGCTTCAGGGGTCACTGCGGTTTTCTCTCCTTCCTGGGAAACAAACTCTGCATCCATAGTTGGCTGCTGCACCGATAAGGATTGGGGCCTTTGATCAGAAACCAATGCTGACGTCGTAAGAGCGTTCCCAGCAATCGGAGTGGAGTCGCCAGGAGGTGCACTGGCCTGACTGGCGGCTGGGTGGCAGGAAAGCGCAGGCAGAAACGGTCCTGCTTGGTGAGGGGGTCCCTCACATTGAACTGGAACTGCATGGACTGAAGTAGCCGTGTAAGCGGGACCACTCGCAACTGGGGCCGTTCTCTGCCCGTCATCTTCCACTGGATAAAGGACAGCTGACTGCTTGGTTTCTACACTGGCACATTCAGAGAGCTTACCATCAACCACATCCTTGTGTTCAGACTGGGAGGTGAGAAGTGCGCGCTGGCATGGATTATGTTCTCGTGTGTCCTGTGGCATCTCCTTGTCATCGGTTTTCCTTGGGCCTGGAACAGTGACAAAGAGTGGGTCAGCGTGTTTTGGGTAAGCACAGAGCGTGAACCACTACCCACACTCAAAGGGGACAGGTCGCTCAAGGGGCCAGTGAGAACTCGCGTGAAAGTACTTTTGTAAAAAGGACTCAGAATATACAATTCTACCAATGAAGGAAAAGAAAACCTTTTTTTAAAAAAGCAAATCCTATCTAATAAAAGAGTAATATGCAGATTAACCAGCACTCCAACACACAAGATGGCTGCTCCCATGTCTTCAATGATCCTGCCCCCATGTGGACACAAGAGGGCCACTACAGGTTGGCCAGCAGGGGAGGGCAGTTGGGGGTGATCAAGCCTGCAGGGGAGGGCAATAAGGGGTGACCAGGCTGGCAGAGGAGGGAAGTTGGGGGGTGACCAGGCCTGCAGGGGAGGGCAGTTAGGGGCAAAAAGCTGGCAGGGGAGCAGTTAGGCATCAAACAGGCTATCAGGGTAGTGGTTTGGGGTGATCAGCCTGGCAAGCAGAAGTGTTTAGGGGCAATCAGGAAGGCAGGCTGGCAAGCAGTTGAGAGCCAGCAGTCTTGGATTGTGAGAGGGATGTCCAACTGCCCATTTAGGCCCGATTCTACTGGAATTGGGTCTAAACGGGCAGTTGGACATCCCTTAAGGGGTCCCAGATTTGAGAGGGTGCAGGCTGCTCTGAGGAACACTCCCCTCCCCCCCATGCACGAAATTCGTGCACAGGGCCTCTAGTATTAAATAAAAGTGGCTTAAGTTACACCCTGGTATTAACATCTTCCAAAAATGATTATGAAAGTTCTCAAAAGCACAAAATACCCATGAAAACAAGTTAGAAATATGGTCTGGCCCTGGCCAGTGTGACTCAGTTCGGTCATCCTGTGCACCTAAAGGTTGCAGGTTTGATTACTGGCCAGGGTACACGCCTGGGTTACAGGCTTAATCCCCAGAAGGGGTTGTGCAGGAGGCAGCCGATTGATGTTTCACTCTCACATTGAAGTCCCTCTCTCTCTCTCTCTCTCTCTCTCTCAAAGCAAATAAAAAAACCTTAAAAGAAAAAAAATACGGTCCATATTTTGCACCCCTATCCCCCAAGTTTGGAGAAAGTTGGCAGAGAATGAAGGCTTACTAGAAAGTGGATATAGCTCAGGCACTGGAGATACGGACTGCTGAAGAGAAGGAGGAGGTTGAGCCTCACGGTTTCTTATCGTTTGATTGATACAGAATCGCCACCGACCAACTGGGGATGACTGAGGAGCAGATTCATCTGTGGAAAATGTAATATGCTAAGCCACTGTCCGCGTGTTTACCTTATTGACTAAGGAAACCAGGTTAAAACACCAGTTCTTCTTGTACCTTCACTTGCAACACTAGGATGGGTGCCATTTATGTGACCAGCCCGCCCCCCCAATCCTGAAAAATACTCTAGAGAATTAAGCACAGCCCTGCCCTGCCCTAGCTGGTTTGGCACAGGGGTTGAACCATGGGCCCCTAGACGGAAGGGTCCCGGGTTTGATTCCAGTCAAAGGCACATACTTCAGGTGCAGGCTGGATTCCCCAGCTCTGGCCAGGGTGTATGCGGCCACCAATTTGTGTCTTTCACATCCATGTTTCTCTGTTTCTCCCGCTCCCGTCCACTCTCTCAGAAATCAATGGGAAAAGGTCCTCGGGTGAGGATTAACCACGACAACAAAAGCCTGGCGCAGCCGCTGTGGCTCAGTTGGCTGGGCTTCGTCCCATACACTGAGAGGTCACTTCCCGGTCCAGGCACACGCCTGGTTGCAAGCTCAATCCCCAGTGGTGAGTGGGTGAGCAGGAGGCAGCTGATCGGTGCTTCTCTATCATCGATCCTTCGATCTCCCTCTCTCTTCCTCTGTCTCTAAAAATCAGTAAAATCTTTAAAAAAAAGTTTTAAAGAGAATTAAACATAAGATGACTTCAGGCAAGATTTTAGGTTCTTCTGAAACAAACATATCAATAGCATTTATAAGCTGGGCACTTTTTTGGGGGGGGTTAGGGGAGGAAGGAAGCGGTTTTACCATTAAGGCCTACATTTCCTGTTTTGTATCCTGATTATGGTGCTTATAGAAATGTAGACTAAGTATTACAACTTCCATTTTACTGTATCACAACTTAAAAAAGAAAGGAAAATAAGCCCCTACATCTTGACCCCTACTTGGTAAACCTACTGAATTAAGTAATTCTCTGTTAAACGTTACCCTAGGATGCCAGCCAGAAATCTGTTCAGACTCCTGCTAATGAGAAGAAAAAAAGATAGACAAGGACCCTGGCATTCCAACACTCACTGAATTCCAGGACAATGGTATCTGGCTCCATAACTCGCACACCACCTGCTGCTTCTTCGTGTCATTATAATTCCTTCAGAGGTCCTCATTTGCCTATGGCTTTTCTCCCCCTGCCAGATACTCTAAATATACCCATGACCAGAGCTGAGAAGAATGGAGAGAAAACAGAGGCGTCCCCCCCCCCACCAGCTTTTAGTCCCTGGAAGTTTATCTGGTATCTGATTTACAAAAACTTAAGTGATCAGACCAAGGAGAAGCTTATCCCTAGTGGAATGAAAACATGGTGTGAGGGACTATTAAAACACGAGGCAAACTTTGAACATAATTTTAGTTAAGGATGTTTCTGTACATCTCACGCTGGGGGGATGTGTGTGCCGTTCAGGATGATCTGTAACCATGACTGCTTTTCTGGGAGCATCTCCCATACAGCAACTCAGAAATAAACGAATCAGATGAAGAACCAGCACGTGAAGTAAATTTGGAGAATGGCGAATTGGTTTGACTTCCTGTTCTACTTCCTACTGGGCTATAAAGTTCTGTCAAAGCGTGGGAAAGCCTACATTAACAACTTATCTAATTCCTTCATTGGCTAACATCTTTCTCCATGAAGATGCGCAACGTCTCCAAATGTCTTGTTTCAAATGGCAACTGGTACATGTTATTAAATATACTTACTGCTGGTTTGAGTGGATGCAGAATTTATCTGTGCTTGTTCAGCTGACCCTGTCTGAATTAAAAATGAACAGGTAAATAAAGAGGTTCCCGGTACATATCCCGGAAGGCCTATTTGCTAAATAATTGCTCTTACTTGGCCACTGCTGGCTTCTACAGCGACAGCGTCAACTCCACTGGCCCTTTCTGCAGCGGAGTGGACATGAAGAATCTCCTGGGCTTGACCTACAATAGCCCTCAATTCTTCCACAAATTTTTCTTTCTCACTATCCAGCACAAAGTTATCTTCGACCTGTCCAGAAAGTAAAAGTTAAGTCTATTTACGAGAATGAATTGAGTGTCTTCAAAATTATAATATTAGGCCTATCGATGGTTACTACCCGAAAGAAAAACAAATTAAAATGTATTTCCATCCAAATGCCACCAGAGAATTAACAAAGACCAGTTATTAAATTGTGAGTTCTATTTTGAGACCACCGACGTTTGTCAGGTTGGCATTACCTACCAGGGAAGAAGCCAGCATTTGAAAAACTATCTGGCGTTCTACAAATTGATTGTCATCTGAAGGACATAATGCAGGCAATGGCCGGGAGTATATCTCCAAAGAAAACTGGCAGAAACAAAAGCATGTGTACTCTTCCTATCACCCGAAGCCCAACCCCATTTGTAAAAATAGGTTTTTATTTTATTTTTAAAAAAATGTATTTTTATTGATTTCAGAAAGGAAGGGAGAGGGAGAGAGAGATAGAAACATCAATAATGAGAGAGAATCATTGATCAGCTGCCTCCTGCACGCCCCCTACTGGGGATCGAGCCCGCAGCTGTTTTCAAAATGGAAAACTATGCCCTGAACAGTGTGACGCAGTGGAATGTCATCGCAAGCACCGACAGGTTTCTGGTTTGATTCCCAATCAGGGCACCTATGCGGGTTGCGTGCAGGAGGCAGCTGATCAACGTTATGCTGTTTCTCTCTTCTCCCTTCCTCTCTCTTTAAAAAATCAATAATCTATTCTTTTAAAAAATAATAAACAAACAAATAAATGGGAAAAGACGACCTTAAGCCTAATTCTAGAAAAATATGAAAATTAAATGACATAATGAACATTACTTAAACACTGAAATAGAACATGTTGTGTCAGCAGCTAACCCATCAGAATTAACTGGTGAAGTTTTATTTTTACTTATGTAAGCTGGGGACAGTGAAACAAGGAAGGGCTGGGGAAATGAGCCTAGACTAGGTTACTTAGGCTCAGTAGAAAGCCAGGGAAAGGCGACCTTGAGGATAGGCTGGGGGTGTTTGCCAGAGATAAACTGCCACTGCCCATTGCTGCCCTGGTTGCAAACCTCATGGAGTCCCTTAACGTTTAGGAGATGGATGCCTGTGGGGAAAGAAGCAGGTGTGGGCAGGTGTTGTGTGCACAGGCATGCTCCTGGGAAGGAGAGCAAATTCTGGTGAACTTTATAAACTACTAGAGGCCCGGTGCATGGCATTCGTGCACTGGGGTGGGCACCCTCAGCCCTGCCCGTGCAGTCCAGGACCCCTCAGGGGATGTCAGTCTGCCAGGTTAGGCCCGATTCCTAGCAAGCAGACATCCCCAGCTTCTGGCTAAGCAGTGCTGGGGAGTGCACTAACCACCAGGGGGCAGCTCCTGTGTTGAGCATCTGCCCCCTGGTGGTCAGTGTGCATCACAGAGACCAGTCATTCTGCAGTTCAGTTGATTTGCATATTAGGGTTTTATTATATAGGATTGGTGCCTAGGCCTCACCTTCAAACACTCTGATTTAATTAAGGACGTAGGGAATTGTTTTTTTGTTTGTTTGTTTGTTTTTTTTAAAAACCTCTTTGGGAGATTTTAACATGCAGCCTGGGTTAAAGAACCACTGATCTAAAACATCTCTTAATGAAACACCTTCATATTTTGCAGATAAATAAACGGAAACCAGAGGCGGTCCACTGGCTTCCTCTCTATCATAACCAGTTTAGCTCTGCACAAATTTTACAAACGCTCCCCTAAGAAAAAGATGACTCTGAATAAATGGGGGAAGGGTTACAGGGAAAACAGAGAGACACGGAAAGGAGAACCATTTGGTTTTCCTGTACTGACCATGTAGTCGGCAATATCCTCAGGCGCATCACCATCAACATCAAACTTGAAGGTGACCATCTTGTTATTGTGTGTCTCCAGCTGACACTCCACCATGTTGTCTCCAGAGGTTGACACCTGGGCACAGACATTTCACCACCAGATTACGAAGCAGTCATTGTCAAAGAATCCACATAGTTAAAATGGCTACCTTACCCAAAGCAATATACAGATTTGATGGGATCTCCATCAAAATGCCAATGGCATTTTAAAAAATAAGCATATATATGTATGCACATATTGCTAACCCTCACCCGACAGAAACATTGATGTGAGAGAGACTCATTGATTGGTTGCCTCCCACCAATCGAGCCTGCAACCAAGGAACATGCCCTTGACCAGACTGAATCCAGAAGCCTTCAGTCCAGGGGCTAACACTCTATCCATTGAACCGAGGTGGCTAGGGCAAAAAAAATGTATCTTAAAAGATTTTTAAATTGATTTTTTAGAGAGAAGAAGAGAGAGAAACATCGATTTGAGAAGGGAAATCAATGAGCTGGTTCCTGGACACCCCCTACAGAGGATCAAGCTCACAACTCTGGCATATATGCCCTGATCAGGAATTGAACCGGTGACCTCTTGGTTCATGGGTTGACACTCAACCACTGACCCACACCAGCCAGGTGGAAACAGAACGTTTGTAACAAGGCAAAAACGAGTTATAACAGTCCACAACACTATCTGCCGTGCAAAATCCTAAATTTGGTCATTGATTTCCAAAACGCTCTTTAAAAATATTTTTACATTGATTTCAGAGAGGGAGAGAAAGGGAGAGAGAGATAGAAATATCAATGATGAGAGAGAATCATTGATCATATTTTAGTGATTTGTCACAGAGAGGAAGGGAGAGGGATAGAAAGTCAGAAACATCGATGAGAGAGAAACAACCATCAGCTGCCTCTTACACACCCCCTACTGGGGATGTGCCCGCAGCCAAGGTACATGCCCTTGACCGGAATCGAACCCGGGACCTTTCAGTCTGCAGGCCGACGCTCTACCCACTGAGCCAAACTAGCTTCGACATTATTTCCCATGTTTAACAATTAATACATAATGCTCTTATTATTAAACACTTTTAATGAAGGAAAAGTTAATTGAGTCTCACAATACCCCACTTGCACAGTAACACTGCCCCTCCCTGACTCCCCAGACCTCTATGCGCCCTTAGCCCAGCCATATTGACACACTGACCTGCAGGACAGTAAGCTGGAACTTGGTCCCCTTCTCTGGTCGAGGACAGGACACTCTTCTCTGTTTGATCCGATCCTGTTTGCCATTTCCACTCGGGTTCTCGGGGGTGTTGTTGTTTTCTTTCACAGCTGCCACATCATGCTGCAAACTAGCAATGAAAAATACAGAAGCAACTTCTAGTCAGTTTCTCAGAACAGACATGCTTCTGTGATTCTCAAAACCCAATAGCTAAACCCCAATCAGACTCATCAAATAAACTGTCTTCATGGGTGGAATCATTTCATACGGATATTAAAATTCTAAGAAAACCTCCCAATTTAAGATCATAAATAATGAGTTTATGGAAAATAAGTAAGTAGTACAATATCTTTTAAAAAGCTATGACTTCACAATCCTGTGAATGTACTAAAATCAATTTAACTGTATACTTTAAATGGGTACATTTAAAAAAATATGTATTTTTATTGATTCCTGAGCAGAAGAGAGAGGGGGAGAGAAGGGGGGAGGGAGAGAGAGAGAGAGAGAGAGACATCAATGATGAGAGAGAATCATTGATCGGCTGCCTCCTGCATGTTCCCTACTGGGGATGGAGCCTGCAACCCAGACACGTGCCCTGTCCAGGAATTGAACTGTGACCTCCTAATTCATATGTTGATGTTCAACTACTGAATCAAGCCAGTTGGGTTACCACAGGATACTCATTTCTATTGGCTTTTAGAGAGAGGAAAGGAGGGATGGGGGGATAAGAGGGGGAAAGAGAGACACACAGAGACATCCATGTAAGAGAGACACATTGATTTGTTGGGGCGAGGGATGGAACCTGCAACCCAGGTAAGGGCCGTGAGCAGAAAACGAACCAGATACCCTTTCATGTACAAGTCAATGTTCCAACCACTGAACCACACTAGCCAGGGCGGCAGAGTTATTTTATTAAATATATTTTCTTGATTTTTTACAGAGAGGAAGGGAGAGAGATAGAGAGTTAGAAACATCAATGAGAGAGAAACATCCATCAGCTGCCCCTGCACATGTCCTACTGGGGATGTGCCTGCAAACAAGGTACAAGCCCTTGCCTGGAATCGAACCCCGGGCCTTTTAGTCTGCAGGCCGATGCTCTATCCACTGAGCCACACCTGCTAGGGCTGCAGAGTTACTTTAAAAAGCTAGTATAGGGTTTGGGACAAGATGACAGAAACTCTATTCTCCCTGCATCTCCCCTCAAAGTATAACTAAAAAACCTGGAAATGATACAGTAGACAATCACAGGAGGGCACTGATGGGACCCCCCCAGAACTTACGGAAAAAGACTGCAGCTTGGTATCTACCTACCCAGGGTCACAAGGCAGTCTACGTTTGGTGTCTCTTAGCTCAAAGCCCAAAGTCAAAGGCAGCGTGTGACCTCGAGACCTGGCCTGGGACAGTGGGCCTAGATAGTGCCCTCAACCCTTCTATCCAGAGGTGGGGGCCAGGAGCGGCCGGTGATCCAAGGAGACCAGAATCATACTCCAAGTACTGTGAAAACTAAACGGCCATCAGAACAGGTGACGGGCGAGACCGCTTTGGCTCAGTGGATAGAGAGTCGGCCTGCACACTGAAGGGTCCCATGTTCGATTCTGGTCAAGGGCATGTACCTTGGCTGTGGGCACATCCCCAGTAGGGGATGTGCAAGAGGACTTTCTAGCCATCTCCCTCTCTGTAAAAAATCAATAAAATATATTAAAAAAAAGAGAACAGGGTGACTGCCTGATAAAGTATGATATTTAAATAGAGTCCCGAGTCCCCTGAAATAATAGCCAAAAGGTCCAGGAGACAAATGAAAATTCCCTGTCATACCAAAAAGCTAGGAAAATCACACTTTGAATGCAGAAAGGCAGTCAATAGACACCAACGCCAGAAAGAAGATATTGAAAGTAACCGACAAGGATTTTAAAGCAGCCATCATCAAAATGATGCATTAAGTAATTACAAATACTCTTGAATCACATTAAAAAATTTTTAAAAATCTCATTAAAAATAGAAGATAGCCAAAACTGATTTGGCTCAGCGGATAGAACATTGGCCTGCAGACTGAGGGGTCCCAGGTTTGATTCCAGTCAAGGGCGTGTATCTTGGTTGAGGGCTCATCCCCAGTGGGGGGTGTGCAGGAGGCAGCTGATCGATGTTTCTCTCTCACCGATGTTTCTATCTCTCTCTCTTCCTCTCTGTAAAAAATCAATAAAATATATTAAAAAAGTAAAAAATAGAAGATATTAAAAAAGATTGAAATGGAAATTATAGAACTATAAGTACAACCACAGAAAACCAATGCATTGGAGTGGGAATAATAGCAGAATGAATAGGACAAAAGAAAGATTCAGAGAGGAACCAAGATGGCGGCATAGGTAAACACAGCAATTTCAAAACTACAACTTAATGACCAGAGCAAACATCATCCAGAATCACCGGAAAGCTGGCTGAGTGAAAATTCCACAAATGAAAGTAAAGATAGGACACTGTGACTCAGAGGAGCGGCAGAGGGCAGCGTTGAAGATACACGCGAAGTCAGAGGTTTGGAGCTGTGCGTGCATGAGGGGAGAGGGCGGGCGGCTGCAAACCCGATTGGTTTTCTTGAACGGGGACAAAGGCGTCCCACTGCACTGATTCCCCAGTTCCGGGCGAGGTCTGGGGAACCCACATTCATATGGGGTGAAACTGGAGAGCAGGGAAGCATGCTGAAACTCGGGCGCTGCAAAGGTCTGGGAACTTGTGGAGAGGGCGAGCTTGTGGAGAGGGCATGCAAACTTGGGAACAGCAGAAGTGTGCGAGCGCGCAGAGAGAACTCGTGACTTGCTCTCTCGTTCCGGAAACCACCTGACTGCATTGTTTTACGACCCTGGGTGAGACTTTGGGTGTGAAGACTCATTTGGGGAGAGGCTGAATTGTCTGGCAGTGGGTAGAGCTCGGCGGCAGCTTTCTCTTAGAGGTGCTTGCAGCCATTACCACCCGGCACAGAGACTCAGGTGCCACATAGGGCGAAGCTGACGGTGCCTGCTCAGCTCAGAGACTCCGCCCATCCAACCTGAACACAGCTAACCCTCACTGCCAATTGGCCAGGAGGTCAAACCCTCCTAGTGCTAACAACAATAATCTAAGCTTAACTTCAACAAGACAGTGCAACCCATAAAGGGCTGCAACAAGAGTATCCACCTCAGGTAACTGGGGAGGCTGAGCCACTGTCCCTTAGAGAACATCTACCACACAAAGCTAATCGACCAACTCAGGGAAGCAGCCACAATGCAGAGAAACGGAAAGAAATCAGATGTGAAAGAAATGGAGGGAAAAAAAACGACGGGACATAGAGTTCAAAACCACGGATATAAGGTTTTTCAAGAGGCTCCTAGTAAAGGCCGATGAACTTAATGAGACCTACAAGGAAATAAACAAGACCTAGGAGGAAATGAATGAGACCTATGAGGAAATGAATGAGACCTACGAAGATATGAAAGAGACCCTCAAGGATATGAAAAAGGACCAACTAGAAATTAAGCATACACTGACTGAAATAAAAAATATTATACAAAGACCTAAAAGCAGTCTAGAGGACCACAAGAACCAAGTCAAAGATTTGAAATACAAAGAGGCAAAATCCACTCAGCTGGAAAAGCCAGAAGCCAAAAGAATCGAAAAATCTGAAGATAGTGTAAGGGGCCTCTGGGACAACCTCAAGCATACCAACATCCGAATTATAGGGGTGCCAGAAAAAGAGAGAGAGCAAGACAATGAAAACCTATTTGAAGAAATAGTGACTGAAAACTTCCCCCACCTGGTGAAAGAAATTGGCTTAAAAGTCCAAAAAGCACACAGAACCCCAAACTATAGGAATCCCAAGAGGACCACACCAAGACACATCATAATTAAAATGCCAAGAACAAAAGATAAAGAGAGAATATTAAAAGCAGCAAGAGAAAAATAGTTAGTTACCTATAAGGGAGCACCCATACGATTGTCAGCGGATTTCTCAACAGAAACTATGCAGGCCAGACAGGAGTGGCAAGAAATATTCAAAGTGATGAATAGCAAGAATCTACAACCAAGATTACTATACCCAGGAAAGCTATCATTCAGAATTGAAGGTCAGATAAAGTACTTTGCAGATAAGAAAAAGCTAAAGGAATTCATCACCGCCAAACCAATATTATATGAAATGCTGAAAGATATTCCTTAAGAAGAGGAAGAAAAGGGTAAAAATAAAAATTATGAACAACAAATACACATGAACAAATAAATCTAAAAATCAAATGAATTAAAAATCTGATGAACAGGATAAACTGGTGAATATAACAGAATCATGGGCATAGAGAGGGAATGGACTGACAATTCTTGGGGAGAAAAGGAGTGTGGGAGGTGCAGCAAGAGACTGGACAAAAATCATGCACCTATGGGAGAGGACAGTGGAGTGGAGGTGAGGGCGGAGGGTGGGATGGGTAATTAATAAACTGAATAATAACGATTAAAATATTTTAAAAAATAAATAGAAAAAAAAGACTCAATGAACTTGAAAACAGAGCAATAGGAATTCGCCAATCTGAATAACACAGAGTGAAACATTAGTTCACAACTATCAAATAACAGGACAAGTATATATCTCATTATAATTTAATTCTTTACATTAGCTGGAATTTTACTCTATATTATTTCTTTCCTTTATTAATTCTTCTAAGTTTTTCTTAGAAACAGAAATGTTATAATGAGAACAAGAAAATGGTCAATAATTTCACAATACATGAGCTTCATTAAAATAAAAAGGTAAAAAACAATACCTACTATTTTTATTGAATGTACACATAAATTCAAGAACACAAAATCTTCTCCAGTCATGATACAATGGGCCCCTAACGACTGCAAAAACTTCAGCATATCCTTATCATTTCCATGGTATTAAATTTGAAGATACTCACCTTCTAACTAAATCCGGTTGTAGAATTGCTGCTGGTTGTTCAGCTGCAACTGGTTGGGATGCAGGCTGTAAATAGTATGGAAATAAAACTTATGTTAACAGCAAACTTCAGGCTAAAGATGAAATTTGGTATTATTTCAGAAAACATAGAGGTTACATTTCATATTTTGGTTCATTCAATAACCAGAAAGAAGATCTACACTTTGATAGGTTTACCTCACATTAAAAAATATATATATAATTTTATTGATTTCAGAGTGGAATGGAGATGGAGACAGAGATAGAAACTTCAATGATGAGAGTCATCAATAGGCTGACGCCTGCACGCCCCCTACTGGGGAATGAGGCCCAAACCAGAGCATGTGCCCTGACCAGGAATTGAACTGTGACCTCCTGGTTCATAGGTTGATGCTCAACCACTGAGCCACGCCGGTCGAGTCAGAATATATTTCTTTTTTAAAAATATATTTTATTTATTATTATTATTATTATAATTACTATTATTTTTAAATATATATTTTATTGATTTCTTACAGAGAGGAAGGGAGAGGGATAGAAAGTCAGAAACATCGATGAGAGAGAAACATCGATCAGCTGCCTCTTGCACGCCCCTCACCAGGGATGTGCCGGCAGCCAAGGTACATGCTCTTGACCGGAATCGAACCTGGGACCTTTCAGTCTGCAGGCTGACGCTCTATCCACTGAGCCAAAAACGGTTTTGGCAGAATATATTTCTTTATAGTTGAAAAAAAAACAAAAACGGACTGATTGCTTTAAGAGATGGAGAGAAAAACATCAACTTGTGGTTCTACTTATTCATGTATTCACTGGTTGATTTTTGTATGTTGTGCCCTGACTAGGGACCAAACCCACAACCACCGTATTGGGACGACCCTCTAACCACTGGACTACCTGGCCAGGGCAGCACAAAATATCTTGCAGAAGGAAAGAAAGGGTTGCAAATCTGATACTTTTTCCTACCCCAATTACATTTCATTTATGAATATAAGCGAAAGATAAGTTTCACATACCCAAAGGATCAAAAATTGCACAGCCAAGTAACCTTGAACAATCACACAAACCCATTCCCTAACTACAGAGGCACTTAGCAAGATTTACGAATCCAGGACAGTTAAGGTGTGGCACAAAAACCGGTTCTGTGTGCTAACGCGAGCAATCAGTCTTAAGTCCAAACGATTCAAACTGCGTTTCCAAACTGTACACATGCAAACCGGAAATGTAAAATGTATAGTATGCTAAAATGAAAAAAAAACACCTTTCATACTATCCCCCAGAAACAACAGTTTGCCTTTTCCTCAAGTACTTATTATATAGTAGTAATTCGCAGGTAATCATTCTCTTATCTCATTCCACCAATCTCCCAGATTGAAGGCTTCCACTGGGCTAGTTTGCAGGCTGGTTCCTTCCCGGACAATGAGAACAGCCAGAAAGGTCCCCACTCTTTCAGCGTGTTCCATGCTTTACCTAATTCACATTCATAAGGCTGAACAATGTCCCTGTAAATCAGCCCAAATGACTAATGTCCTTAGACATTAGGAAGCTACACAGAGCAGTGTGTGCCTTTTGCGAACATTTTTTTTGTGTGTGACAATGCTCAGGAAAAAAATACCCAACTACTTAGACCAATTTCCCTTCAATTACAGCACAGTAATTTCACATAAAACCACTATTGTGCGAAGTAGCATTTTTACATAAATGGTTTAATGCCCTGAAAGCCAGAATCGCTCTTTCTAAAGAAACCAGTCATAACTGTCTCAATTTTCACACAAAGATTTTCATTTAATGGAATTAGCGGCTTGATAGAGGAAGTCACGGTGAAGATGAAATGAAGTGGCTTGCTTGGTCCTCAGTGTCAGTTCGCTAACTGTGAGATGTGCTCTGTTAGAATGCTTCAGAAAAATGGTCTCATGATATATTAAGACCTTCTTTACCAGAATTAACATGAGTGTTTTAATCATATTCACACACAGGAAGCCCACAGATGTTTCTCAATAAACTGAACTTGCAGATTCTTTGGCCAGTTGATAGCAGCATTATAAACATCAACAAAACAAAGCCTGTTCTTTTGTAAAGTACTTTTTATTGATTTTTCACAGAGAGGAAAAGAGAGGGATAGAGAGTCAGAAACATCGATGGGAGAGAAACATCCATCAGCTGCCTGGTGCACACCTCCTACTGGGGATGTGCCCGCAACCAAGATACATGCCCTTGACCGGAATCGAACTTGGGACCTTTCAGTCCGCAGGCTGACGCTCTATCCATCGAGCCAGACTGGTTTTGGCAAAGTCTGCTCTTCATCTAGTTTCTGTACTGTCTTAAAAACGGTAGCAGAGCCCTGGCTGGTTTGGCTCAGTGGATAGAGCGTCGGCCTGAGGCCTTAAAGGTCCAGGGTTTGAGTCCAGTCAAGGGCACACGACCTCCGTTGCAGACTTGATCTCCAGGCCTAGTTGGGGTGCATGCAAGGGGTAACTAAATGATGTGTCCCTCTCATCATTGATGTTTGTATCTCTCTCTCTCTCTCTCTCTCCCCCTCTCCCTTTCTCTCTGAAATCAATATAACCCCCCCCCCCCGACAAAAAGCAGAATAGAAATGTAACCAGAGACAAAGTAAACATCTAAAAGGCACTGTTATCTCCAGTAACTACCTTTCCATGGTTAGAATGGAAATCACCACGTCTAAAGCGTAAAGGTATTGTGTACTTCACCGATGAAGAAAGTGGAGCGCCCGGCTGGTGTGGCTCAGTGGTTGAGCATCGTCGACCCATGAACCAGGAGGTCCCTGACAGGGCACACGCCCAGGTTGTGAGCTTGATCCCCAGTGGGGGGCGTGCAGGAGGCAGCTGATGGATGTTTCTCTCTCATTGATGTTTCTATCTCTCTATCCTTCTCCATTCCTCTCTTTCTAATAAAAATACATTTATAAAAAAAGAAAGTAGAGCTGAAACCGGTTTGGCTCAGTGGATAGAGCATCAGCCTGCAGATTGAAGGTTCGATTGAAGGTCCCAGGTTCGATTCCGGTCAAGGGCATGTACCTCGGTTGCGGGCACATCCCCAGTAAGGGGTGTGCAGGAGGCAGCTGATCGATGTTTCTCTCTCATCTATGTTTCTATGTTTCTATTCCTCTCCTTTCCTCTCTGTAAAAAAAAATCAATAAAATATATATTTTTTAAAAAGAAAGTAGACTTGAAAATTATTTCACTGAGATCAGCTAGGAAACAGTAGGAAAAAAGAAACTGCTAAGAAGCACAATCTCCAGAGTGATTTTACATATAGACAACTCAGATATGCTAGTATGTAGATTTATCTGTGAAAACCGTTAATGCATGGTAACATTTTATTGACTCCTGATGCATTCAAAGTCTGAAATATGGACAGTTCTGTCACTGCTTCTCAAGAGGTATCAACAAAATCCCCTTCTCCTCCTTGTCAATACTAAACATTAACAGCAACAAAAATCACTCAGTCACCTTTCTCTTATAATGTTAATCTACATTATTCATGCAGATAAAAAAATTCTAAGAGACCAAATCAACATGATAACAAGGAATATATACATCCACTCTAATGCTACAGTAAACTAAAAAAGAGCGCCATCCACAAATGATAAATGGTGGAGAATCTCCGAAGGAACAGAAACTAATGGATCATATTCTTAGGGAAACAAAATCTATGGAAAAGCTAAAGTTTAGCTGAAACCAGTTTGGCTCAGTGGATAGAGCATTGGCCTGCGGACTGAAAGGTCCCGGGTTCCATTCCGGATAAGGGCACGTACCTTGGTTGCAGGCACATCCCAGTAGGGGTTGTGCAGGAGGCAGCTGATCGATGTTTCTAACTCTCTATCTCTCTCCCTTCCTCTCTGTAAAAAAAATCAATAGAACATATTTTTTTTTAAAAAGAAAAACTAAAGTTTAGAAAAAGATAAGCACCAAACTCAACAAAGAGATTAGTTCTTTAGAACAATGAATTTCAAGTAGGTATTTAACGCTGCCTGGCAATGTCATTCCTGTTTATTCTACCACTGTCCTAGAAAACTATGTTATAGCTTTGCCTCTCTCTTCAGACTTTTCCTTTTAAAATATATTTTATGGATTTCAGAGAGGAAGGGAGAGGGACAGATGGAGGCATCAATGATGAGAGAGAACCATTGATCAGCTGCCTCGTGCATGTCCCACACGGAGGGATCGAGCTGGCAACCCACGCCTGGGCCCTGACCAAGAACTGAACCTTTAATACCGGCTTCCTTCCCAAACACATGCGCAGACTATGGCTTTTTATCTATTTCAATGAGAAAATAGAAAGGAGCAAAGGAGAGCATTTCCATAATGCTCTACCAGATCTGCTCACCGAATAGCATATTCTCTGCCTTAGCTTTTTTTTTTTTTTTGACATTTGCTCTCCTTTATTTGTTAGTTACAAAATGTCATTTTTGACTGGACTCAGACTTAGAGGCAGAGGCTCTCAGAAAGGACAGTCTATGTCTCTTCGCAATCTGCTCCTGATGTTTTTCTTTCTCTCTTTTTAAAAAAAAATATATTTTATTGATTTTTTTTTTTTTTACAGAGAGGAAGGGAGAGGGATAGAGAGTCAGAAACGTCGATGAGAGAGCAACATCGACCAGCTGCCTCTTGCACACCCCCTACTGGGGATGTGCCCGCAACCAAGGTACATGCCCTTGTCCAGAATCGAACCTGGGACCCTTGAGTCTGCAAGCCGAAGCTCCATCCACGGAGCCAAACTGGTTAGGGCCTGATGTCCTTTTTTTTTTTAAAAAATATATTTCATTGACTTTTGACAGAGAGGAAGGGAGAGGGACAGAAAGTCAGAAACATCGATGAGAGAGAGAAACATCGATCAGCTGCCTCCTGCACACCTCCCACTGGGGATGTGCCCGCAGCCAAGGTCCATGCCCTTGACCGGAATCGAACCCGGGACCTCTCAGTCCACAGGCCGACGCTCTATCCACTGAGCCAAACCCAAACCGGTTTCGGCAACTCCTGCTGTGTTTCTCCGGCCTCCTCCATTCTCTTAGCCAAAAGCTTGGCATCGTCTGCGGCCTCTTCCTTGTTCTTAGCACGTTGTGTTTTCAGAGCAATACGCCTGCGTGTGTGTCGCAGGACCCGGGGAGGAACAAGACGCCGAATCTTGGGTGCTTCCGTCCCGGGTTTCTCACCTTCTTCGTTTAGAGGCTTTGTCCCAGCATATTTGCGGACAGAAACGTTTTCGGGTTCTGCTGGCTCTTCTGGGCCCCAGGCGGCGGGACACAGCGGTATCGGTGAGACCGGGAGTATCTTTCTCCCCTTTTTCCACAATGGCCAAGTTGAGAACACTGAGCTTGGCATCCGCAATGCCACCCCGAACAAACAGATGTGCGTTCTCTCTCTCCCGCCCTCCTTGGTCTGTAACGGGAGTGCACCTTGCTCAGCAGCAGGTGGACTTGGCCTTGGGTCAAGACACCCTGCTTCACGGGGAAAGCTTGTGCGTCGTCCCCACCGCTGATTCGAACCACATACCCCTTCCATGCACTTCTCATCACAGGTACAGAGTTTGTGTTCATCACCCACTTCAATGAGCTTCTGGCAGCCAGTGGCTGGGAAAGAGATGTTGGCCTCAGACCCTCGTCTACCCAGCACCGGGGTTTTGCAGAGCTACAAAAGCAGCAATGCTGTGTCCTGGGGCTCCATTCACGTCCCCCCAAGCGTAAGGCAACCGCCATCTCCTCCTCCCTTCATCCTAAAGTGGTCCTGCCTTTGCTTTTATTCTGTATGGGCTCCTATGCTAAGACCAACCCCTCTGTTTAGAAACCGAACTTTCTTCTCAAGGGCATCCTTGCACTCATTCTCCTATCTCACCATTCCCCCCCCCCCCCATGCTCCTAAATCATTCCCTTTATGAACACGAGATCGTGCCTCTGTTAAAACAACTCTTCTCCCCCAAGGCTTGTTGAGATGTGACCGATTTATGGAGCTGGGGCAGTGACGAATAGGACACGCCTGCAACGTCTTGTTGTGTAAAAGATAAGTTCCAAGAATGATGGGGACATGTCAAAAGGACAAAGGAACTACCTTGAAGAGGATCCCGCTAGCCACAGCTGAGACAGATGGCGCATCAAAATAAACAAGCGCAGAATCATTTCCAAACAACTTTTTGTTTAAGTGGAAATCGAAGCAAAAATGTTAAACTTCTTCTAAATGAAGATAAAGTAGATAGAACAGGAGTATTGGTATAAGAATGGTTATGAAGGTCAAAGGAACAAAACGGACAGTTGAGAAATGACCCAAGAATGTACAGTAACTTCAGATAGGATAGAGATGGCATTTCAGATCAGCGTGGAACTGATGGACTGTTTAATAAAAATGTCGGGGGAAATGTCTATTAACTTTGAAAAAACACAGCGAGATCTCCTCTATCTCACACAGCCCACAGAACACAAAACCCAAATGGAATACAGAGCAAAACAAAGACAAGATAGTTTCCGTATCAGAAGAAAGTACAGCTGAAACCAGTTTGGCTCAGTGGATAGAGCGATGGCCTGTGCGGGCTGAGGGGTCCCGGGTTCGATTTCGGTCAAGGGCACATACTTTGGTTGCGGGCAGCTAGCTGATCGATGTTTCTCTCTCATCAATGTTTCTAACTCTATCTCTCTTCCTTCCTCTCTGTAAAAAAAATCAATAAAATATATTAAAAAAAGAGAAAATACAGAAAAAATATTTTATGCTCATGAGCCTTCCTAAGCAAAATCCAAAAGGAAAAAGAAAAAAAAGGGCAGGGGTGAATAGATTTGATTTTATAAGGGATAAATGCTGCTGTGTGACAAGGATTCTATAAGCAAATTAGGGACACAATTAGAGAAAGCAATTGTGATATAATTAATAAAGGATTAGTATTAGAATGTATAAAGAAACCAAAGAGAAAAAGAGGAAGACCTCAATAGACAAATGGACAGAAAGATATGAATGGCATTTACAAAGAATAACAAATATTCAATAAACATAAGAAGAAGTAAAACTACTGGGCAGGGGCTGGGTGGAGGTGGTGTATTAGTGTCAACAATAAAAAAAGGTAAAAAAAGCAAGCAACTTCTGATACACATAACAACCTGAATGGATCTCAAGTCAATCTCAAAAGTTTATATATATATATTATATGATTCTATTTATATAATATTAGAGGCCCAGTGTATGGCTTCATGCATTGGTAGAGTCTCTCGGCCTGGCCTGTGGGGATCAGGCCAAAACCGGCTCTCAGACATCCCCTGAGGGGTCCCAGATTGTGAGAGGGTGCAGTCCAGGCTGAGGGGCCCCACTGGTGCACGACTGGGCTAGGAAGGGACTGTGGGAGGGCTCCAGGGCATGTCCAGCCCATCTCCCCCAGACCCAATCAGCTACACCCCAAAAGCAAGCTAACCTACCAATTGGAAGTTTGCCCCCCTGGTAGTCAGTGTGTATTATAGTGATTGGTCAAATGGTTGGACACTTAGCATATTAGGCTTTTATTATATAGGATTCTTGAAAAGACAATTATCATGATGGAGAACAGATAAGTGATTGCCAGGAGTTAGAGGTGGGGAGGGAGGGTATGACTATAAATGGATAGCTCAAAGGAGTTTTGGGGGTGTTATATATCCTAATTGTGGTGATTATTCCATAAATCTATACATGAAATAAATTAATACAACTACAGACACACAAAATAAAGGAATGCATGTGGAAATTGGTAAAAGCCAAATAAGGTTTATAGTTTAGTTAATAGTATTGTACCAATGTCAATTCCCCAATTTTAATTATTGTACTACGGATATATTGTATATATATTGGAGAAAGTTGATTGAAGGGTACATGGAAACTCTGTACTCTTTTAGCAATCTCTATGTGAGTCTAAAATCATTTCAAAATAAAAAGTTAAAAATAAACAAATATATAAAGATATACTCATCATCTCTAGTACTCAGGAAATTCAAACTAAAATAATATATTATTTTTCACTCATCAGCTTATCAAAAAACACCTGAATTATCAAACATTGACAGTAAGATTATACTACTGGCTGTTGAAATTTTAAATTGGTCTAGTCCCTTGGGAAAGCAATTTTGTAACCCTAATATATAAAAACCCAGGGTCCGTAACATGCAAAACGGCTCGACCAACCAGAAGTCAGTGCTGGGTTGCCATGGCGACCCAGCACTGATTGCCCACCACTTCGGGCATGGCTACCCAACACTGACTGCTGAGGGGCTTCAGATCAGGCCCGAAGAAAGGCCCAGGGAAAGAGAGGCAGGATCTGATCCACAACTTCCGTGGCAGCTGTTGATCAGCCCTTGCCTCCCTCCCTCTCTCTCTCTCTCTCTCTCTCTCTCTCTCTGCCTGCCCAGCAGCTGCGCTTCTCTTTCTCTCAGGCCTCCACTGAGGCTGCTGATCAGCCCCTCTCTGATCAGGCCCAGAGACAATGACTGGCATAGAAACTGACCAATCAGAACCAAATTTGGGTGAATTGCGAAGGCAGAACCTAAGGTGGGGGCTGAGGAGGGGTTTTAAGGGCAACAGCTGTTTGGTGTAATATGTAAGAAAGCAGTTTAATTTTTTAATGACCGGTTTGGCAGCATACAACATATGGCTGGCTATCAGTCCAGATATAAGGACTTTGTGTTTTTGTCTGCCAAGAGCATCTCCTCCTGCTGAAAAAGGCACCCCCCATTTAAGCAATCCCATCCTATCTAGTAAAAGAGTAATATGCAAATTTGACCTTCCTTCACTATGCTACTAACCAATCAGGAGCGGGGTGGGGCCGAGTGGCGTGAGGCGGGGCTGAGATGTGCAGGTTGCCCCTGGGGCTGGGCAGTCACTACCAGGGCTAAGGCCAGGGCTGGGTGGGCAGGGCTGAGGTGGCCGGGGCAGAGCTAGCCATCAGCCCCACTGCAGGGTGATAGCTGGGTGCCCAAGGCCTAAAGCTTTGGCCATGGGTGAGGGGTCAGTAGGACATCCCCTGGGGGCTCCCCTCATGTGTGAGGGGGCAGGTTGGGCTGAGGGATCACCCACCCCCAGTGCACGAATTTCGTGCACCGGGCCCCTAGTCCTATATAATCTATGTATACTAATAAAAGAGTAATATGCTAATTAGACTGGTCGACTGGCCATCTTCCGGATGTTCCATGTCCTTCCAGACAAAGCCATGGGGATAGGGGCCAAGGCAGAGGCCCTTAGGGGCAATAGGGCCGGCAGGGGAGAGCAGTTGGGGGTGAGATCAGGTCAGCAGGAAAGGGACGTCTGGAGTGAAATCGGGCCAGCAGGGGGCAACCAGGCCAGCAGGGGAGGGCAGTTGGGGGTGAGATCAGGCTGGGAGGGGATGGCAGTTAGCGGGGTTAAGGCAGGCAGGCAGGTGAGCGGTTAGGAGCCAGTGGTTCCAGATTGTGAGAGGAATGTCCTGTGGGATTGGGCCTACACCGGCAGTCAGACATCCCTCATGGGGTCCTCAACTCGAGAGGGTACAGGCTGGGCTGAGGGACCCCCACCCCTGGTCCATGAATTTTGTGCACTGGGTCACTAGACATATATAATAAAAGCCCAAAATGACTGAACAGCAGAATGACCAGAAGGACTGGTTAACCAGTCGCTATGACATGCACTGACCACCAGTGGGCAGATGCTCAATGCAGGGGCTGCACCCTGGTGGTCAGTGCGCTGCCACAGTGGGAGTGCCACTTGGCTGACTGGGATGAGTGGTTGCTCCCACTGCGAACCCTGGGTTGATGGGCAGGAACCCGGGCTTCAATCATCGCCTCCTCGCCCCAGGCTCCTCCTCCTCGCTCTCTGCCACTTCCTCCAGACGCCCGCATCCCAGAGGCTGAGAGGTGGGTTTGTGGCTGCCGAGGGACTGAGGGCTACTCCACCACCCTTCAGGGCTATTGTCCCCAGGCCCAGCCCCCACAGATTCCCCTGGAGAGGTGAATGGTCCGGCTCCACGGAAGATGCTGGACCATAGAGCAGCCACTCAGCGGGCAGGTCCACAGTCGCTCAGCGTACCAGGATGAGCAGTGCTCCTACAGCGGGCTGATCCCCGCAGACCACGCCCCCCACCAGGGCGTGAATCCCATGTACCAGGCCTCTAGTATGCATTAAATTAAAAAATGTGTAGAACTTACAGTCCAGTATTTTTCTCCAGTGCCTCATCTAGCATGATCTACTATAATAACATTAGTTTAAATAGTGAACAATTGGAAACAGCCAAAATGTCCATCAGTAGGTGGAAGAGCTACATAAACTGCAGTGTGGTCTTACAAATGAATACTCTAACAGCAAGTATATCTCTATGTAATAACAGAGACATAGCTCCCGGACATATAATTGAGTGAAAAAATACAAAGTGACATATATGGTAGGTTCTCTTTTATGTGCTGACAACCATCCCAAACCAGAAAACAGTACTATACAATCTAAAGGTACGTGTCTATGTAGGTAACTACACTGAAAACAAAAATCTGGAAGGATGACTCAGTGGTTGAGCACCAACCCATGAACCAGGAGGTCACCGGTCAATTACACGCTCGGGTGACGGGCTCGATCCCCAGTGGGGGGTGTGCAGGAGGCAGCCAATCCATGATTCTTTCTCATCATGGATGTTTCCATCTCTCTCCTTCTCTCCCTCTCCCTCAAAATTAATAAAAAATATATTTAAGCGCCGAAACCAGTTTGGCTCAGTGGATAGAGCGTCAGACTGCGGACTGAAAGGTTCTGGGTTCGATTCCGGTCAAGGGCATGTACCTTGGCTGCGGGCACATCCCCAGTAGGGGGCGTGCAAGAGGCAGCTGATCGATATTTCTGACTTTCTATCCCTCTCCCTTCCACTCTGTAAAAAAAAAAAAGTCAATAAAATATATTAAAATATATTTTTATATATATATATAAAACCAATTTTTAATCTGGAAGGATACACACCAAACTGAAAACAGAAGGGACAAGGGTATGGGGAGGTCAAATGAGACTTCTCTGCCTTGTTTTAAAGTTTTTGCCGGGAGTATATATTGGTTTATTACCGAAGCAATTAAATTAATCAGAAAAAGATTTTTTAAAAAAGAATGTAAATATTGTGGTAGAGAATCAAAATGATATTCAAACACTATACTGAGCAGAAATAAACCTGCATAGAAAAATGCTGAGGTTGAGTAGTTCTCTCCAGAGGCTTAAAATAAAACCATCTAAACAAATGTTTGATTAGACCACAATGTCAACCGAGAAGGAGCCAATGTCAACCGCCAAAGTACTAATGCACTAATACTATCACATCACAGAACAGGAGGTAAGAAGTGCTGACCTCAGCGCTAGAGAAAAATCAGAATAAGTGGTTTTCCCTATTTCTGGGCAAAACGATTCAAAAGCACAGTCAACACACCTGAACTCGGGATCCGCTTTCCCTCTCAGAAACCCAATTGCTACGTGGGGAAATAAAACAGAGAAATAAGAACAGATCTTAGGCTGCGCACTAATACAAGTTCATTATCAACTTAGAAGTCCTGATTTAGGCAACAAGAAGGATGAATATAAACAAAGGATTGGTCTCCCATTGATAGCAGGCTGATAACAATATCTACAGCCAGTTTCATTTATTTGTTGATTGATTTAAATATATATTTTTATTGATTTCAGAGAGGAAGGGAAAGGGAGAGAAAGAAACATCCATGATGAGAGAGAATCATCGACTGGCTGCCTCCCGCACACCCCACAATGGGATCAAGCTCACAACCCCGGCATGTGCCCCTGATCGAAATCCAACCCGGGACCCTTCAGTCCACAGGCCGACACTCTATCCACTGAGCCAAACTGGCTGGGTACCATTCTTATTTGTTAATTTGTTCAACAAACATGTTAACAAGCAGCTATTTGTGTCCAACACTATGCTAGGCTCTAGGAATAGAGATAAATCAGCTACCGATCTCATTGTCAAGAATTTTCAGTTTTATTGGGGGTACAGACACAAAATATAAACACTGCGTGCAAAGTGACCCAGGGCAAAAGCCCTCTCCCCTTTGCCCAGGCCAGTGGTGGGCAAACTCGTTAGTCAACAGAGCGGCAAAAGATTGCCAACCACTGGCCTAGGCAGTAAGAAAAACGGCCCAACGGCAGAAATTCGCTCCATTCCTCTGTCATTAACTCTTCAGGGTTTACAGATGGCATATAGTGGTTATTTACCTCAACTAAGTCAGGGATGCTATTTTGCAACAACAAAAATGCGGAAAGAGAGGTTCTGCTTCTGGAAGGACCCCATCAGGACCCTGCAGTTACCAGCAAAAAGGGCTGGACAGCCCTGGCTCGTGTGGGTCAGTGGGTAGAGCGTCAGCCTGCGGACTGAAAGGTCCTGGGTTCGATTCCGGTCAAGGACATGGACCTCGGTTGCGGGCACATCCCCAGTAGGGGGTGTGCGGGAGGCAGCTGATCGATGTTTCTCTCTCATCGATGTTTCTAACTCTATCCTTCCTTCCCCTCTGTAAAAAAATAAATAAATAAATAAAATATATTTTTAAAAAAATTTTAAAGTGCTGGACAAATATGAAAAACAACTGCCTGAAGGCATAAGAGAACAACCAAAAGCAGGTGGAAACTGATCGGAAGGTGTCACTTGGAAGAAAGGAAGGACGGTTGCCAAAACCGGTTTGGCTCAGTAGATAGAGCGTTGGCCTGCGGACTGAAAGGTCCCAGGTTCGATTCTGGTCAAGGGCATGGACCTTGGCTGCGGGCACATCCCCAGTAGGGGGTGTGCAGGAGGCAGCTGATGGATGTTTCTCTCTCATCGATGTTTCTGGCTTTCTATCCCTCTCCCTGCCTCTCTGTAAAAAAAAAAAAAAAAATCAATTAAAAAAATATTTTTAAAAAAAGAACAGAAAGGAAGCACGGTGGAGGGATGAGTTGCCAATTTTAGGCTTTTCCCCGAGGGAGGGCCCTAGAGAAGTAAAACACAGGGGAAAACCCATATTCCTGTAAGACTGAAAACCCATATTCTTACAATATACTCAAAACAGTATAAACATAAGGGGAAAGAATCCTAAAGAACTTGCAAGTAGCTCACAGGAAGACAAGGAAAGGGAAACAGAGGGAAGAGAAACATAAGGAAGAGACAAAAAGCAAATACTGAAGTACCAAAAATATGATTGGAAACAGAAATCGTTTAAATATATCCATTAAAAGGGAGACATTGGCAGAGTGGATAAAAAAACCAATTATATGCTTTCTACAAGAAACTCGCTTCTAACACAAGATAAAT
This sequence comes from Antrozous pallidus, assembly GCA_027563665.1. Classification (NCBI taxonomy): domain Eukaryota; kingdom Metazoa; phylum Chordata; class Mammalia; order Chiroptera; family Vespertilionidae; genus Antrozous; species Antrozous pallidus. Next base: position 9,502,694 of record CM050509.1, on the reverse strand, counting down.
AGGTTGGAAGTAGAAGGAAATAAAAAAATATGCTGACATTAATCAAAAGAAAGCAGGAGTAGATCTGTAATATCAGATAATGTAGACTCCCGAAAAAAAAAAGAAAATTGCTAGGGATGAAGAGGGACATAATATAATGACAGAAAGATCAATCCACCAAGAAGGCACTGCATCTTAAATGTGGATGCACCACACCAGAGGCCTGCAAACAAATGGGGCGGGGGGGGGGGGGGGACGGGACAACTGTCCTAAAAGGAGAAATACATAAATCCACAATTACACTTAGGAACAGCAACCCTACTCTCAGCAACTGGGTGAACCTCTAGACAGAAAATTAGAAAGATAGGAAAGAACTGACCTACCAACGAATGTTTCCCATGAACGTAAGATTCAACAAATCCTCCAGAAAACATTAGTAAATTGAATCCAGGCATGTACAAAAAGGATGATATATCATGACCAATTGGGTATGATGCAAGGGTGGTGTTTCAACCTTCAAAAATCAGTCAATATAACACATGTATCAATAGGTGAAATAAAAATAGTATGAGCATACTAATTAACACAGGAGTTGGAATAATGGAGCAACACCTCACCTTGATAAAGAGCATGTATAAAAAAATCTATACTTTATAATATACCTAGTGGTGAAAGACTTAATGTTTTCCCCCAAATCCGGAACAAAGTAAGCATATTTATTGTTACCACCGTTGTTCTACACAGTACTTGAAATTCTAGCCAGCACAATAAAAGTAAAAAGTAAGAACTAAATGGCAGAGTTTAGCAAGAGGTTAAACTGTCTCTACTTTGGAGATTTCAAAGATTGTATAAAGAACCCTCCTAGAACTAATAATAAATTCAGCGAGGTCATACAAGATTATGTACGGACACATACACATAAATTTGCTTTCTATATACTAACAGTGAACATGTAGAAACTAAAATTTAAAAATATCATTTTACAACCCCCCTGAAGAAAAATAAATACTTAGGGATAAACGTAGGCCATAAAAGCAATCAAAGTAGACCTAAATAAATGGAGAAACATACTGTGTTCATGTACTGGAAGACAAAACATAATACAGATGTCAATTCTCCCCAATTTATATATAGGGTTAATCAAATTCCTATCAAAGTCCCAGCAGGATTTGTTGTAGACAAGCTTATACTAAAACTTATTTGGAAAGGTAGAAGTCCTAGAATAATTAAAGTAATCTTTAAAAAAAGAAGACAGTGGGAGGAATCACTTTCCCAATGTTAAGACTTTCTATACAAATAATTAATCAAGACTGTACGTAATTAAGAGAGGGAAAGACACAAATGCACTAAACAAAAGAAAAATCCCAGAACAAGACTCACGCAAATATGCCGAACTGATTTTTGACAAAGGTATAAAAACAATTCAACAGAATAGTCTTTTCAACAAACATTATGGCAATAGACCAACTATACAAGGAGAGGCAAACTGAAAAGTACAACCCTCAATCTAAACCTCAGACCTTATACAAAAATTACAAAATAACAGGTCACACGGATCATAAATGAAAAACCATAAGAATTTTATAGAGTCCCTATTAAAATTTTGCTAGACATTTTTCTGGTAGAAATTGTGTATATGATTCTAAGATTTATGTGGAAATGTGAAGGACTTACAATATATAAAAAATCTTGAAAAGCATAACAAAGTAGAAAGATTTGTACTACTTAACCTCAAGACATACTATAAAACTACAGTAATCATGACATTGTGGTTTGGCTTATGGATGGACAACTAGATCAATGCAATAGGTTATACAGCCCAGAAACATGCACATTTTATATGGTTACTAGAGGCCTGTTGCACCAAATTCATGCATGGGGAGGATTGCTAGGCCTGGCTGGCGATCGGGGCCAATCGGGGCCTTCTGGCTGCTGGCCAGGGCCTCCCTTCCCTGGCTGCTGGCTGACTACTGGGGCCTTCATTCATTCTGCACCGCCCCCTGGTGGTCAGTGCACATCATTGTGAGCAATCAAACTCCCTTTCTGCTGGATAGATCTCTAGAGGGGACAATTTGCATATTAGGCTTTTATATATAGACTAGGGGCCCGGTGCACAAAATCCGTGCACTGGGGGTGGGTGAAACCTCAGCCCAACCTGCCCCCTCACACATACTGGGAGCCCTCTGGCTGAGGCTTTAGGCCTTGGGCACACAGCCATCGCCCTGCAATGGTGCAGATGATTGGCTCCATCCCAGCCCTACCCCCCCACCCCTCCAGGCCAGGGCCTTAGCCCCAGCCAGCTCACCCCCGGCTAGCATGGGCCTCAGCCTGCCTGCCCAGGCCAGGGCCACCTCAGACACGCCCCCCCCAGCCACCCCCCAGGCCTGGGCTGCCTCGGCCATGCCCCCACACTTCTGATTGGCTTGTGGGTGTGGCAAATGTACAGTCAAATTTGCATATTACTTTTTTATTAGATAGCATTTTACTGTTGACAAAAGTACCAAAACAACCTGATGGGAAAACGAAATCTCTTCAACAAAATAGAGCTTGAACAATGGGATGTTCACGTGGAGAAATAACAAAGGAAATCTGATCCCCTACTTCATGCCATTCATAAAAATTAATTCAAAATGGACTATAGATCTGAACCTGAACCTAAAACCATAAAACAGGAGAGTATCTTTGTAATGCGGGTGGCGGCAAAGGTTTCTGAAGCCACAGAAAGCAATATATCAGTTTGATTCATAATAGCAGAAAGCAAGAAAACTCTGGTATTCAAGAATAGCAAAATGGATGAATAACTGGAATATTACTCTGCAGTAACAATAAAATGAAAAGAACAACCTACTGATACACACAACATAGATTAATCTTAAAAAAACAAACACGTCAAGTTCCAGAAACTTTACACAAGAGTACATACTGTACGGTGCCATTTATATGAAGGTTTAAAACAGGCCAATCTATGGTGACAAAGCCAACAGTAGGGAGCTATGGGGAGATGGAAAGGGGACTGACTGTGATGGGGCATTTGGAACTTTCTGCAGTTACAGCAGTATTCTATATCGGGTGGGCAAGTTGCATGCAGCCTGTAGGCCAAATCTGATCCGCCACATGTTTTTGTAAATAAAATTTTACTGGAACATGGCCATGCCTATTCTTTTGCATTATTGTCTATGGATGTTTTCATGCATGCAATATGAAAGTTGAGTTGTCGCAACAGAGACTCAATAGCCCACGAAGGTTAGAACAGTCACTATCTAGAACTTTACAAAACGGGTTTGCCGCCCTAGCCAGTCTGGCTCAGTGAATAGAGCTTTGGCCCATGGACTGAAAGACCTGGGTTTGATTCCGGTCAAGGGCACATACCCCAGTTGCAGGCTCCATCCAGGTTCTGGTCAGGCCATATGCAGGAGGCAACCAATTGATGTTTCTCTGTCTCTCCCTCTCTTTTCTACTCCCTCTAAAAATCAATGGAAAACATCCTCAAGTGAGGCTTCACCAAAAAAAAAAAAAAAGTTTGCCAGCATCTGTTCTGTATTTTGCTAATGGCTTAGGTTACAAAGGTGTCAAAACTCACTGAATTAGCTCTAGCTGGTTTGGTTCAGTGGTTGAGCATCGACCTATGAACCAGAAGGTCAAGGTTCGATTCCTGATCAGAACACACGCTGGGATTGCAGACTCAATCCCAATAGGGGGCATGCAGGAGGCAGCCAGTCAACGATTCTCTCTCATTATTGATGTTTCTAGCTCTCTCTCCCTCTCCCTTCCTCTCTGAAATCAATAACAAATATTTTTTTAAAAAAATCACTGAATTAGCCCTAGCCACTCAGTGGTTAGAGCGTTGGCCTATGAACTAAAGGGTCCCAGATTCAATTCCAGCCAAGAGCACATACCTTGGTTGCAAGCGCAATCCCCGGCCCTGGTCGAGGCAGGTGCAGGAGGCAACCAATCAATGTGTCTCTCTCACATCAATGTTTCTGTCTGTGTCTCCCCCCTCCCTTCCACTCTCTCTACAAATCAATGGGAAAATATCCTTGGGTGAGGATTAACCAAAAAAAGATCGTCATAAGGATAGGGGCTGGAGGCAAGTTATAAGAGGTCAGTGAGAGAAAATGGGGAACATATATAACAGTTTCAAGAATAAAGATTTTTTTTAAAAAGCCACTGAATGATAATCTGTGTATTTCACTGCACATGAATGTAAACTAAAAGATATATACAAATACTGAATTCTAGTCAATGATATGCATGCTAAAGTATTTCTGCATAAAGTATACTGATGTCAGCAACTTTAATTTTGAAATGCACCAGAAAAATAGGATGAATTGATAAACACATAAAGGGATAGGTAGAGCAAATACAGCAAAAAGCTAACTATAATATTTAGCTGATACGGATATGGGTATTCACTCTACAATTTTTTCAACTTTTTTGTACTGTTGAAATTTTCTTTAATAAAATTTTGGGGAAAATTATTTTAATTAGGTAAGTAAAGTATACAACACATCGTCACAGAAATGGATATTCCAAACCAAAATACTCTGTGAAGAACTCGATTCTAAAGAAATAAATCTCAGAATCATGCTTTTCCTGAAAACATGTCAGCTGCAAAGATCTTTACTAATCCTCGATCATTCCTGCTAGGAGTGAGCACGCACACATAGGAATCTATATCTATATATATGAAAGCCTAAGCCAGTGGTTGGCAAACTCATCAGTCAACAGAGCGGCAAACCGCGGCTTGCAAACCACTGGCCTAAGCACTCGACTGACCTGCCGGTAGCTGTGATGCACACTGACCACCAGGGGGCAGATGCTCAATGCAACTTTGCAGAGTGCCCTCTTGAACTCCCGGAACCCTTGGGGGATGTCGGACTGCCAGTGCTGACCAGATCCTCATAGGCCAGGCCGAGGTGCTCCACCTGCTGGAGGGACCGCACTCACTCTGCAGGTGCCCTTTGAGCCCTGGCGCCACCCCAGGTGCAGCCAGCCAGGGTGGGCCCATGGGAGGTTAGCTCTAGGGCGTGTCTGGCTCCTCTCACCCAGGCCCGCCCCGCAGGCTACCTTCTAATTCATTTCCTTTCAATGTGCACGAATCTGTGCACCGAGCCTCTAGTTCCTGATAATTTATGCCAGCAATTTCCAACCAGTCTGGTGTGCACAACAATGTCCAAATCATGCAATACCTGACTGCTTAGTAAGGGACACTGACCTCTTTTCCCTTAGACTGGCGAATTAAAAAATGACAACAGCTAACATAACAATAGCCACCCAATGTGAACAATAAAAATTATACCTACTTTTTGTCAGAATGTCAAAAAGCACATTTTTTGGGGGTGCCACAGAGTTTTAGTAATTAGTTTTTATGTGCCATGAGATGAAAAAGGTCGAAAAACACTGAGATATTCCCTTGATACAGAGATAATTTTATAAAACTCATAATACTTGAGATAATAGCTCTTTGGAACAGTAATATATCATAATTAGAAAACGCTTACAGTGCAGTGTGCATTTTATCTAAGAAGCCAAAGCGTTTTTATTAGCCAAACTCAACAAATTCAGGGATGTTAGAGATAGCTAATGCAGAACAGGAGAGTAAGAAAAGAATAAACTGGATTGTCAGTTCCTTCCTTCAACGATTTGAATCGATCCCTGCATTAAATAAATCTCACTGAAGTCATCATACCTTTTTTTTTTTCTCCTTTCCAGCAGAGAAGACAGCCATCCTACAAAGAGGCTGAATGGGGTGTCATGATTGAGGGCTCAGCCTCTGCAGCCAGGAAACTGGGGATTAAACCCTGGCCCTCCTGTACATCATTGGGAAAGTAACTCAACCGCCTGAGCCTCAGTTTTCCCACCTGTAAAATGGGGGTAATGTCCGCTACTTTTCATAGGGCAGTATATGTTAGGCTGTTAGGAAACAGCATTTGGCACCAAGGAATCACTCAATGGTGATCATTAGTATTATTTCATAAAGGCAATGCTTTATAATAAATGTAGAACAATAAAATAGGCTCCTAACATTTTCGGACTAACAACTACACTGGCCTCCTTTGCTATTCTTCAAACATGCCAGACGCACTCCTCACTCAGGGCCTTTCCATGGCTTATTCCTTCTGCCTGAAATGTATACTGTGGACTCCCTCGCCTCCTCAAGCGTCCCCTTCTCAATGAGTCCTAACCTGATCGCCACCTTATGGAAAATTACAACCCACTTTCTTCCTTACCCTGCTCTAAATTTCCCCGGATCTCTCTGTACTGTGTTATATAATTTACTTTTTTATTATGGTAATCGAGTCTTCCTTCGATTAGACCCCAAAACTCAGTGACAGAAAGCATTTTTGTTTTTTTATTAACTGACATGTCCCACGTTGATGCTCAAGAAATTGTTATCATCATCATCGGGTCCCATCCTTTTATGATAGAGATAAGTAAAAGCCAAAGAGACTTGGATCAAGGCCACTCAGTAAGGAAAGAGGCCCAAATGGGGCCTGGGCCTCCCAGGTCAGTGCCATTTCCACCATAGCGCACTATCCCCCTGACCCTGGAGCATTACAGAGAAACCACGATCATCCACTATCTTCTCCCAGGAGGATGTCCCTTTGCAAATTCTTGGCTTTGCAAATGCTGCTGTATCTGGAAGAGAAAAATGCTCTGAAAGGCAGTGGGAGGCTGTACTGGAAGACCCAAGTGTTGATAGCTGAACAGAAGAAGATGGCCGATCTGGAGGGGCTATCCTGGCACTTGGATAGAGGGTCTGCTGCTGTGATTGTGTCTCTGATGACCCAGAAACAAGTGCAGAGCCAGAAGCTGGCTGCCACTGTGGCTGGACAGCCGGCCACTGCCGAATGCATGCTGGCTGCTGCCATGGTAGGTGTTTCCCCAGGGGGAACGTCTGACTGCTGTCAGATGCCTGAAGGTTGTATTATATGTTGTCCCACTGCTGCTGGTTGCAACTGTTCTTGCAAAGGACGTGTAATCTAGACCGTGTTTGGAATGGCCCTGGGAATACCTAGTCGTGGCTGAACTTGGTCAGGTGCCTGTAATTAAGGTACCTGCCGAGGGAAAACAGCATATCGGCCACACAAAGAATGCTGCTGCTGCCCTAGCGGGTTTGGCTCAGTGGATAGCGTGCTGGACTGTGGACTGAAGGGTCCCAGGTTTGATTCTGGTCAAGGGCACATGCTGGGCACATGCCTGGGTTGTGGGCTTGATCCCCAGTTGGGGGAGGGCAGGAATCAATGATCCATGACTCTCTTTTATCACTGACTAGAGGGGGGGGTGTTCCTCAGCCCAGCCTGCACCCTCTCCAATCTGGAACCCCTCAAGGGATTCTGACTGCCAGTTTAGGCCCGATTCAGGTAGGAAGGGGCCTAAACGGGCCGTCGGACATCCGTCTCACAATCCAGGACTGTTGGCTCACCAACTGCTTGCTTGCCTGTGAGCACCTAACCTCTCCTGCCTGCCAGCCTGATCATCCCCTAACCACTCCCCTGTCAGCCTGCTTGCCCCTACCTGCCCTCCCCTGCAGGCCTGGTCCCCCCAACTGCCCTTCTCTGCAGGCCCAATCACCCCCAACTTCCCTTCTCTGACGGTCTGGTCACTCCTAACTGCCCTCCCTTGCAGGCCTGGTCCCTCCCAACTACCCTCACCTGCTGGCCATCTTGTGGCAGTCATCTTGTGTCCACACGGGGTCAGTTATCTTTGACCACATGGGGGCAGCCATCTTGTGTGTTGGAGTAACAGTCAATTTGCATATAATCCTTTTATTAGGTAGGAGGAATAGGATAGAGGCCTGGTGCACGGCTGGGGGCTGGGTGGTTTGCCCTGAAGGGTGTCCCAGATCAGGGTGGGGATTCTCTTGGGGTGCGGGGCTTGTGGTGGTTTTCAGGCTGGCCATGCCTGCAAGTAACCCAAGTGGAGGCCCTGGTATCTGGGATTTACTTATCTTCTATAATCGAAACTTTGTAGTCTTCAGCAGAGGCCAAGGCAGGCCAGGGCAGGCGGAAAGCTTGGCTTCCTCCATTGCCGGGGAAACCCAACTCTCCTACTCTCTCGGTGGCCACAGCCATATATTGGTTGGGTTAACTTGCATACTCACTCCTGATTGGCAAGTGGGCATGGCTTGTGGATGTAGTGATGGCAAGTCAATTTGCATATTACTCTTTCATTAGCTAGGATGTTTCTATCTCTCTCTCTCCCTCTCCCTTCCTCTCCAAAATCAGTAAAAATACATTTTAAACACTGGGTGTAAAGATTAAATAGACAATATTCTTTTTTTTAAAAAAAGTGCTGCTGCTAATGTGACCTTCTTGAGTAGACTGCTGATGGCCTTTGTGTGTTTGTCTATGAGATAAATGGATTACCCGCTGATGCTAAAGGAAAGCTCAGTGAGAAACCTGGCTTGGTGTTAGATGGGAGGCAGAAAGCTGTTCAGAGAAGCACAGGGCTGGATGTGGGCCAGTGAGGAGGCCTGCTGAATGAATGACATCTATGCAGGGTGTTGAAACTGTCCTTCCACGGCTCTCTGAGATGAAATGCTATCTGACTGGGCTTTTAGCTGCTGGTGTCTAAAACTGACATCTATCTGGGGTGGAGCTTCTGAATGCTGGACACTAACTAAAGGCTCAGTAGAAAGTGTCTGTGGCCCAGCCAGCATGCTCAGTGGTTGAGCACTGATCTACGAACCAGCAAACCACAGTTCAATTCCCAGTAAGGGCACATGCCAGGGCTGTGGGCTCGATCCCCAGAGGCGGGTGTGTGAAGGAGGCAGGAAATCAGTGATTCTCTCTCATCAATGGTGTTTTTCTCTCCATTCCTCGCTGAAATCAATGTACATATGGATAATATGCTAAGTGTCGGACTGACCGGTCACTGTGACAATCACTGACTACTAGGGGCAGACACTCAACCTAGGAGCTGCCGAGCTGCAGTGACTTGGCAGCGGCGGCTCCTAGGTGATGCACCCTAAAACCAGGGAGGGAGCCCAATTCCTTAAGGTAAGACATGATCACACCTCCGGCCGTAGGTTATGTTGTTGCTGGGGCACTGTCGGCCCAAATCTGGTTTACTGCACACTTGCATTTGCATTCCACAGCCAGTATGACAGCAACTTTGCAGAGTGCCCTCTCATACTCTGGGACCCCTTGGGAGATGTCAGAGAGCCAGTTACAGCCCGATCCCTGCAGGCCAGGCCAAGGGACCCCACCTGCATGAGGGACCCTGCTCACTCCACAGATGCCCTTTGAGCCACGGTACCACCCCAGATACAAGCCAGCCGGGTAGGCACCACAGAAGGTTGGCTCCAGGGCATGTCCTGTCCTCGCCCAGCCCCACCCTGCTGGCCACCTTCTAATTAATCTCCTTTCAGCGTGCACGAATCCATGCACCAGGTCACTAGTATATACACTGAGTGGCTGGATTATGATCTCTGAACGCATAATAATCTGGCCACTCAGTGTATATCCTATATAATAAAAGGCTAATATGCAAATTGTCCCCTCAACCAGGAGTTTGACCACCAGGCAGGCCAGCCGACCATCCATGTCATCCATGTCTCCCCCGCCTGGCCAGGCTGGCCGGACCTCACCTATGCATGAATTCATGCACTGGCCCCCCCCCCCAATCTCTCCTCCCCCCTATATATATATATGTGTGTGTGTATGTTCAGAGATCATAATAATCTGGTCACTCAGTGTATAGAAAAGAATATGTCTGTGTATCTAAGGTTGATGTTAAATGTCTTTTGTTGAAGAATTACCTTAAGGCTGTGTTACATAGGTTTGTTCAGATGTCTGGGCTACATAAGGTGGTACTGAGTACAACTTCTGACCTGCAGAGTTTGTAATATGTGTTTTCTTGCTATTAGAAGGGTTTACAGTGTATACGTGTTGGGTTATAAAGGTTGCCTGTTAAGTTGTCTGGATAGTGCAATAAGTTTGTCTCGAATAAGGGGCATGCTATAGAGACAGTGCCTCGTAGGCGGGCTGTTCCATCGGTTGCATGGGGTAAGCTGCTTGGATCCTGTATGCTCCCTGGTCTGGAAAAGGTGACTGAACTGGAAGTTGCAGGCTTCCCTTGGCCTGGGGCTGAATAAGAGGTTGTACCAGTGGGTGAGACTGGATAAGAAGTCTGCAAAGAATGAGTTGGCTCTGATCCCGATGGCTGTACTGTGTAAAGAGGATGCTCTCTGGCTGGCAGTACATCACCAGGCTGTGGTGGAGCCTGGATTGGGTAAGCTGACTCTGAGGAGCTCGCTCAGGAGCCTTCAAGGGAAGGACGGAAGTTCTGTGATGGTCCTGGATAAGTGTGTTGAACAGAATAAGATGGCTGTTCCAGAGGCTGAATCACACTTTCAATACCACCCTTGGGCTGTGACCGAGTTGCGTGAGCTTCAGACTCTTGCAGAATACAACCCTGATGAACATTTTTCTGTGGCGATGCCATAATCTTAGGTTGTCAAGTTAATGGGTGCTGCTGAATGCAGGCTTGGAAACAAGGCTTCTTCAAATGCATAATGTGATTTTGTGGCACTGCAGAACCTGGAGTTATAGACTCCTGATGTGCCACTGGGTATGACTGGCATACTCAGTGTATCTTTTGTGAAGCCTGATGGGCCCCTGAATGGCCTTTAATGGAACTAGAAGGCAGCTGTGCTGTACTCACATACTGAGCAGAAGAATGGCTTTACGAAGCTTAAGGGTGGTTTCTTTCCCAATTATATGAGCAAATGTCTCAAGAGTCTTGTTATACAATGTTGGCTTAGGTACATCCTTAAGAATGTTGTAGGTGAAGGGAAGCAGAAACTTTCAGCTTTCAGTGACTTTTATAAAAACCACTAGAGGCCCAGGTCCCCATGCATGGCCAGCAATCAGGGCCAATCAGGGCCTTCTTTCATTTGCACCGCCCCCTGGTGGTCAGCGCATGCCACAGAGTGCGACTGGTCTGCCAGTGGGACTCCCGCAGCGACAATTTGCATTTAGACTTTTATATAAGAGAGATGATGAATTTATGAAAGAGGGCCTTTGCCGAGCAGAAAAATCTAGGCAGTGGTAGATAGGTTTAACTGCACACAGGCCTTCTAAAATGTATCTTACCTTTGTCTGTGAGACCTTCTGGACAGTTAATGGGGACACCAGGGGTTGTGAGACTGGTGGTCCAAGGACATGTACAGGCAAAACTGTGGACTGACCTTGAGCCAAAGGCAAAATTTGGGGCTGAGTCAGCTGTGGTTGTGTCTGTAACAGTCGAATAAGAAAAAAAAAAGATTAAAGATAAATCTCTCCCATTTACAGTAAATATACTGATTATATATTTAAAAATACTACAGCTCATCTTACCCCTGAAATCTGCTGGTAATGTCCTACTAGCTGCTGGGGTGGATAAATCTTCCCCGGAACATTCGTTTCGGCCTGTGAGATGTTAGGAACCGTTTGAGAGCCCATGGCCTGGTCTGAGGAATAGCCTGCGCTGGGCTGGCTTGCATCTGAGTGTGGAACTGATCCGGCTCCAGCCTCGGATAAATTGTCACCTAGAACACAGAAAACAAGCAACGGGTAGAAGTGAAAACTTGAAGCACCAGGTCCAAATGGCACAGGAAATGGTAAGTGTTTTTCTTTCTTTGTTTTCACGCTGACAACCTAAGACATCTTCAAATAAAATATGCACAATGCAGAATTAACCAAAAACCCTCAGTGCTGAAACCGCTTTGGCTCAGTGGATAGAGAGCGTCAGCCTTCAGAGTGAGGGGTCCCGGGTTCGATTCCGGTCAAAGGCACGTAACTTGGTTGCGGGCACATCCCCAGTGGGGGGTGTGCAGGAGGCAGCTGATCGATGTTTCTCTCTCATCGATGTTTCTAGCTCTCTATCCCTCTCCCTTCCTCTCTGCAAAAAAAAAAATCAATAAAATATATTTTTTAAAAAACAAACCCTCAGTGTGAATGCTCTGTGCTGACATGGTAGAATGGCACAATTTTTCTTAGCAAAGCAAAAGCTGAAAACAAAGAATCACATAAAAATCAAATCCATTTGCTGGCCATGTCACATATATCCCTAACTAGCCTATACTTTCCAATAGGGTTTCAGTAAACTCTAAATGTCATATTCTTATTTTTCTTCTCCTAGAACCTAGCTAGAGAACAATACTGTCATTATATAACAATTAGCTATTGCTATGAAAATGCTGTGTCCTTCTAGAAAAGAGAATGCATTACAATAGAAAAATGAGAGGCACTGTGTTAATTTTATACTAGAGTAAAAATACAAAGGGTCTTAAAGTATAAAAAATTCCTTCTGAAAGAAACAATCATGCCAAAACCGGTGTGGCTCAGTGGATAGAGCGTCGGCCTGCGGACTGAGGGTCCCGGGTTCAATTCTGGTCAAGGGCATGTACCTTGGTTGTGGGCACATCCCCAGTTGGGGGGGGTGCAGGAGGCAGCTGATCGATGTCTCTCTCTCATTGATGTTTCTGATTTTCTATTCCTCTCCCTTCCTCTCTATAAAGAATCAATAAAATATATTTTTTTAAAAAGAAAAAATCATGGCCATTAATTCCTAGTTTTCTATATTAAAGGACTTATTTTAGTCCCCTAAAATGGTAGAAAGATTATAATCCTTATGCCACTAGTACCTTGGGCACGTCATGTAACAGAACAGTTTCAAATAAAACTAGCTGGCTTATCTATTTCAGGTAATTTGTAAAAGGACTGATAAAATGATAACAATACTTTGAAAAATAAGAAATTATCTAAAGATAAGAGAATACAATTACATATTTGTTTGCTTTTATTTTTTTACTTTTTTTTTTAAGGAAGAGGAAGAGAAACACCAATGAAAGGGCATAACATCGGTGGGCTGCTTCCTGCACACCCCCTACCAGGGATCAAGCCCAAAACCCAGGTATGTGTCTTGACTGGGAATCGAACCAGCAACTTTCTATGCATGAGACGAGGCCAAAACAAGTGAGCCACACCAGCCAGGCATTGTTTATTTTTAAAAGTTATAACTATTGCCAAAACTGGTTTGGCTTCAGTGGATAGAGTGTCGGGCTGCAAAGTGAAAGGTCCCAGGTTCGATTCCGGTCAAGGGCATGTACCTTGGCTGTGGGCATATCCTCAGTGGGGGGTGTGCAAGAGGCAGTTGATCAATGTTTCTCTCTCATCGATGTTTCTGACTTCTTATCCCTCTCCCTTCCTCTCTGTAAAAAATCAATAAAATAGCAACACTAATAAAAGAGAAACATGCAAATTAACCATCTCTGCTACACCCACCAGCCAATCAGAAATGAATATGCAAATTAGGAGAAAGATGGCAGCCACTCAGTTGGTCCAGGTGCGGAGTGGCCAGGCAGGACACCTGCTATGAGAGGGAGGTTGGGGCGAGGGGTAGGGGGACAAAGAGATCTACAGGAGTGGCACTCTGAGCACAGTGAAGATGAATACTGCAGACCCCAGAGTCTGCAGAGAACACAAAGATGGCAGACTCTGGCTGGAGCCTGCAGCAAAGGTGGCAGACTCCAGCCAGAGCAAAGGCCTGGGTCCCAAGTGCAGGAGGAAAACTGGTGCTGGAAGCGAAGGGAAGGAAGGCCTATGGCATGAATCTCTTCATGCAATGGGCCTCTAGCATGTGTGTGGTTATAAAAGTTATAACCATGTTACCTGTAACAGAGGAGCATTGCTGCTGTGGTTTTCTTTGCAGAAGCTGTTGTCGAACTTGCTGATCAACTTCAGTTTCTTCACCTTCGGCCGCAGTGTGCTGAGCAGGAGCAGGGGGCACAGTTGTATTCTGGGGCGGAGGGAGAACACTCCCCACGGACTTGCACTGCGAATCTCTGCGTTCTTCTGAGGAGCCAGCTGGCTTCTTCTCTCTCGTCTTCTTTATCAGGGTCACCCGGTCTCTAATGGACTTAGCGACAGCTTTGGAATCACTCTCGTGGAAGAATCCTGACTTGACCTACAAACAAAACACAAACAGCAAACTGTATCTTTAACATTTAACCATGGGGATCAATGGGGTGACAGATGTTGCAGCAAGATCTGCCCTCACATCCAACATTTAAGATTTTAACCTTTAAAAAAAAAAGTGGAGTTATTTAGTGCCCCCAAATCCCAAATGCTATTAAATAACAGTTTCTATGTTCTTTCTTAATTAGACATAGGTAAATGTCAGAGTCTTTAATCAACATAAGGAAAACAATTCTATCACCAAGCATTGTTAGAAGAATTCTGGTCTTAAATCAAACAAGCAAATACCTTGATGTTTCAGTACATGCAGTCTTATTACAGGGCATTTATGACTGCCCTGTTTTGTGACATTAAAAGGGTTTGCCCACTCAGCAACATTAAGTGCCTACAATAGGCTCTAGAGACATGGCGGTGATTAGGTTGGCCCTTTGTCCTACATGAGTACACAATCTGATGCTGAGGGGCAGATCCCAACTTAAACTGAAATAAGATGTAGAAATGAGCTGCCGTCAAAGCCCTAACGGAGCACCTGCCTCTCTGGAGGAAGTAGAGAAAGTGTCACGGAAGAAGATAAACTCTGACCTGGATTAAAACATACGAACAAACAAAGGCACCTGGCAGGCTACTACGTGTAGATGACATTTACAGATCAACACTCCAGGCAGAGGGAAGTATGCTAACAGCAAAGAACTACGGGGTGCTAGGTGTTAGCGGGGTGAGGAGAAGTTAAGGACTGGACTGAGAGGCACAGGGCTGAGGAGTAGAAAAGACCTGGGGAGGTGCTATGGCCTATCATTCTCAGTCCTACTATCTGCATTTTAGAGTAAGTCTTGGGAGTCTGCAGACTTGGGAAAATTTCATGGTAGTTGAAATATGACTAAAATATGAGACGGAGTCCATATATTTAAGGCCACTACATTTGAAAGCTAAGAACACACACAAACAAACCCCATAGTAAATGGATTTTTAAGTTATGAGCGCATAAGGACAGGGAGAATAAGAGAAAGACTAAAAGAGTAATATGCAAATTGACCGCACCTCCGCTACACCCACAAGCCATGCCCACTGACCAATCAGAGCAACAATGCAAATTAACCCAACCAAGATGGTGGTTAGTTTGCATATCCTGGCACAGAAGATGGCATAGAAGGAAGCCAAGCGATGCAGAAGGAACCAAAGCTGCAGAGAAGCAAGCAAGTGGGGTGGGGGAGAAGGGAGAGAAGCAGGCAGGCGGCGGGGGAGAAGTGAGGAAGCGAGGCAGAGGAGATGGGAGGGAGCGAGGCAGAGGAGATGGGAGGGAGCAAGGCAGAGGAGAAGGGAGTGAGACAGCGGAGACGGGAGCGAGTGAGGCAGTGGAGAAAGGAAAGAGTGAGGCAGCAGAGACAGGAGGGAGCTTTGCTCAGGCCGCAGGAAGCCCTATTCTTGCAGGAATCTTCCTGCAATGGGTCTCTAGTAGATAATAATTGACTTAGCAAATCTCAAAAAGGTGAACTAGAGAAAGCTTAGATTCATTCCCATTCACACTCAACACTACTCACAAGGCACAGGGACTGGTAGTACCGGGTACTTCCAAAACCGGGTAAAATCAAAAGAGATGACTAAAATAAGGAAGACTAAGGGAAAGGGTTTTGAGAAGCAGGTATGTAGGATCCTGTACCCCACCCTCCAGGGAGTCTACAGTTTAGTTCTCTGGACTATGGAACACCAGGCACAATTGAGGATATGGCTTCCAAGTGGAAAACCAAAAACTTAAGTGACCATACGCATGCTGAATGCCATATGCAGAAACTTCCAGCCCTCTTCCCCACTTGGCTACCAAAATACCAGTAACCAGACCCTTCCCTTACTGGAAGGACATTGAAAGATTCCTCTCTAGGGTATCTGACCAATCCAAGAAGAAAAACCTACAAATACTGATGTCAGAGATTCCCCAATGAATGTCCCACCCAGATACCTGGTCGTAGAGGTCAAGGTTAACAAATCTGACACAAGCAATCATACGGTCCAATCAGCTTGTCAGTCTCTGTGGTAGGCAAAATGATGGCCCCTCGAAGACGTCACATCCTGATCCTCAAACCTGAGCGTATGAGATGTCACCGTGCTATGCACAGTTGACATGAAGGTAGGGAGATGGTCTGGTTGAGCCTTTTGCCAGCTGGTGACACCAGAAGGATTTAACAGGCCATTGCTAACTTAAAGAAGTGGGGGCATGTGAAGGCACTGTAAGAACTGAAAGTGGCCCCTGACTGACAGCCAGCAAGGAAATGGGGACCTTGCTTGGTCTTACAACTGCACGGCATTACGTTCTGCCGATGACCTGGATGAACCTAGAAGCAGATTCTTCCCCCGGAGCCTCCAGAGATGAGCCTTGGTGGCCAAGGCCTTGACTTCAAGCTGCAAAACCCCAGGCAGAGAATCCAGCGAAGGCCACTGGGGCTTCTGACCTGCAGAACTGAGCTAATGAATGAGTGTGGTTCTAAGCCACTATAGACGTTTGTGATCATTTGTCACAGAGCAATAGAGAACTCATCCACTCTTCCACTATTCATCATGAACAGCTGGCCAAGAATTACCAGAAATATGAGAAAAACCTCTAATAAGAAGATGGAGCACAAAACCAACAAAGGCGGGAAAAAAAACAACCCACAGCAAATTGGAGTAAAGAGAGACTATGCAAAGAGAAAAAAATGTCAAAAGCGCTCCCTTTACAAAGGTTACAGAAAGATGTGATAATATTGCATCAACACAACAAAGAACACGATTTTTTTTAAATTCTAAAAAAGAAACAGACCAAAGGATAAAGGAACTCATAAAATTGAAAACATGATAGCAGAGATGAAAATCTCAATGGAAGGGTTAGAAGATAAAGTTGATAATAACTGCCAGAAAGGAGAATAAAAAGACAAAGAGATGGAACATAAAAAAGATAAGAAAATTGCACAAACAGTTCAAGAGGTCCGACATCCAAATAATAACAGTTCCAGAAAGAGAAAACAAGGGGGAGGAACTCATCGATAAACTACTTTAGGAAATGTCCCAGAAACTAAAGGGTATGAGGTGGCCCTAGCCAATTTGGCTCAGTGGATAGAGTGTTGGCTTTTGGACTGAAGGGTCCCCGGTTCGATTCCGGTCAGGGCAGACACCTCACTTGGAGGACTGATCCCCAGCCCTAGTCGGGGAGCATGCAGGAGGCAATTAATCAATCTGTCTCTCTCACATCGATGTTTCTTTACCTGTCTCTCTCCTCCCTTCCACTCTCTAAAAATTGATGGAAAAACACCCTCAGGTGAGGATTAACAATAAATAAATAAGTTTAAAAATAAATACATAAATAATGAAGGTTATGAGTTGACAGATTGGGAGGGTCCACTGAGTATCCAAGGCAGTAAATGAAAATAGACCCAAATCAAGACATAACTGTGAAATTTTAGAATCCTGAGGAGAATGTCAAGATATTACAAGCTTCCAAAGAGGAAAAATGGATCACGTGCAAAAAAATCCAGAAAACAGAACTTTGCGCTTCTCAATATCGATATGCAAAGCTAGAAAAGCAATGACTCTTAAATGTTTTTTAAACTGCCCATCTAAGATGCCTTAGCCAGCCAAATAATCGGTTAAATCCGAAGATAGAAAAAAGACACTACATGTGCAAGTCTCAAAGAATTTACCTCCCATGTACCTTTTCTGAAGACGCTACCAGAGGAAGTATGAAACCATAACAAACGAGCTATCCACGGAAGAGAAAGATGTGCGATTTCGGAACATAAGTCCAGGTCGGGAGAGAGGCAGTGAAGTCTATGAAGACGGTGAAGGGAGATATCAGGTGAAGGGAGATATCATCAGATGTGCAAGGCAGTCATTCCAGATTAGAAGTGTGACTAGACAGACCTGTCGTCTCCAAGATCTCCACCATCACTGTCCCATTCTTTTCTTTGTTTGGTTAATCCTTAATAGAGGGTATTTCCCCCATTGATTTGAATAGAGAGTGGAAGGGAGGGGAAGAGACAGAGAGAGACATCGATGTGAGAGAGACACATCGATTAGTTGCCTCCCACACACACACACTGACTATGGCCAGGGATCAAGCCTGAAACCAAGGTATGTGTGCCCTTGACCAGAAGGGGCTGACGCTCTAACCATTGAGAAGCTGGCTAGGACCCATTCTTCTTCTTCTTTTTAAAAATATATTTTATTGACTTTTTACAGAGAGGAAGGGAGAGGGATAGAGAGTTAGAAACATCAATGAGAGAGAAACATCGATCAGCTGCCTCCTGCACACCCCCTACTGGGGATGTGCCCACAACCAAGGCACATGCCCTTGACCGGAATCGAACCTGGGACCTTTCAGCCTGCAGGCCGACGCTCCTATCCACTGAGCCAAACTGGTTTTGACCCATTTTCCTTTCTAACCCAAGGACAGAATGTCCAGATGAGCGTGCTTCACAGTATCTGTACTTCACTAACCTTGACCACATGCGCCCTCCCTCCAAGCATTGCAACAGCCCAGGTTGGGGACCCAGACAACTCCTTCTGGCCCACACAACAACAGCCCCGCTGATGCCCGACTGAGGAGAGCCCCACCTTTAGTTCCCTGGCCTCCCCCGCTGACTTCCCCGGAAGCTGAAGCCAGACAATGGCTGAGAGGTTCTGCTCAGTCCTCCTCCCCTGAGCAGCTTCACCTGCAGTAACTTCCGGAACCAGCGGGGGTAGGGAGAGAGGGTGCTTGCCCCTCAGGTTTTCAAAATAAAACCGCCGGTCTCTTAGGCAGGCTTCAATGAAAAGCAAAGGAATGAACAACACAGAAGTCAGAGTAGATATTGCTGGTGGTGATGAGCGAGGGAAATGCAACCTGGAGGGGCACACGGATGGCTTCGAAGATATCAATTGCACTTTATTTTTATTTTAAATAAATCTTTATTGTTCAGATTACAGGTGTTCCTCTTTTACTCCCCCCTAGCTCCCCTCCACCTGATTCCCCATCCCTCCTCATATCCTTACCCCCCCTCCCACCACTGTCTTCATCCATAGGTGTAAGATTTTTGTCCAGTCTCTTCCCGCACCCCTCACACCCCCCCCCCCAAGAATTGTCAGTCCAATACCTTTCTATGCCCCTGATTCTATTTTATTCAATCAGTCCATTCTGTTCATCAAATTTTTCATTCACTTGATTTTTAGATTCACTTGTTGGTAGGTATGTATTTGTTGCCATTTTGTTGTTCATAGTTTTTATCTTTACCTTTTTCTTCTTCTTCCTCGTCTTAAAGAATACCCTTCAGCATTTCATATAATCAGTCTTTATACTACATGTACAAATTTAATATACTCTGCTGTAGCAATACATTTCATAGGACAATATCAACTTAAACAAAGAAAAGGAGAAAATGAAAAAAAGAAAGTAATGAGAAAGGAAATCAATGCTGATACTTCTAAGGGGCGGGGGGGGGGGGGGATAGCAGTAGAATTCACTTACCATTTCATAGGCTACTTCCTCAGGGGTATCTTTTTCTAAATTGAAACTGAATTCAATAGCTTCATTGTCTTTGTGCTTGCCTTTCAATTTTTTAGGGTCTTCAACCCACAGTCGTAAAGCTAGAGATGAATTTGAGCAATCATCTTCCTCTGCTAACTCCACCCTCAGTCCGGTATCCTCAGCAAAAAACGCGTGGTTTAGCAGGTTCTTGATAGACAGCCTAATAAACAAAACACAGAGCTCATTAGCAAGCCTTCCAACCATAAACAACATATGGGACCTTTAACAGTCATTGTAGCAAAGTAACCATCCATATGAAACTTTCTATCAACTCAACTATTCATCTGCCTTGTCATAAAAACAAAACATTTTCTCGAACTTATTATTACCAAGGATGCAACAACATTGCCTAACACGCATCTGTAGGCACCTTAATTAAAAGATTATCACCAGCAACGTATCTAGATACTGAAGTTTTCTGTACCTAAAAGCATGCCTTAAAGAAAGTTGGAGACTGAATCTTGGACGGAGGGTGAGTGGGAGGTAATCAACCAAGGAGCTTATATGCATTTATGCATGGACCAAAGGGCACAGACAACTGGGCGGTGATGGTCTGGGGCAGGTGGAGGGGGGCGGGCTGGAGGGGTGAATGGGGCAAAGGGGGGGCATATGTAATACTTTCAACAATAAAGAATTATGAAAAGAGACAGAGAGAGATTCAGAGAAGTGCTACAGCTCATGTTAGGGGAATTGAGTAGTTTCCCTAAACCACTAGCTTAGGTTATTGAAACACATTGTAGACGGATCATGCCAATTCTCGTGTTTCCACATTACCCAGTGTTTTGCAAAGTATCACCCTTTAAAAAGCTAGTAGCTTGTACGAACGTGTCATAACTTCAAAATGCAATGGGTATTTAATTTTAAGGCGTGCCTGTAACATTTATGTAAAACGTTGTGTGTGTGTGTGTTTTTTTGTACTCATTCAATAGAAACTTATCTGGCCACTGGGTAAAGCTAGCAATAAAACCATCGGTCCAAATTTTATAAGACTCAGACAGTAGACTGTCTGCCAAGGAAATGAAAAACTCGTCCAGATATGTAAAGTCTAAAGTAAATTAGAAGTTCAAAGTCTTTGCAAATGTTATAAATAGAACTCATAGCCCTGGCCAGTGCGGAACCAAAAGATTGCTGGTTCGATTCCCGGTCAGGGCACATCCTTGGTTGCGGGCTCAATCCCCAGTAGGGGTCATACAGGGAGGCAGCCGATCAAGGATTCTCTCTCCTCATTAATGTTTCTATCTTTCTCCCTCTTGCTTCCTCTCTCTCTCTCAAATCAATAAGAACATTAAAAAAATAGAACTCGCAGACTTCATTAGCCATAATCAGTGTCATGCTTTAGAGCACGCCACAGGTGAAGCTAATTTGTAATTTATAAATCTATAATTTAGTTCAGCAAAGTGCCATGGTTTTCTTGAAGTATTTATGTCTAGTGTTTTAGGCCAAAGTATACATACAATGGATACAAGACTAGCCTAATATCAGGGATTAACCATCTTTGAAGAAATAAAAAGTACAGGGTTCTAAAGATTCTTTTACAAGCTGGGAAGTTAATTTCCTTTCCTTTGACCGATTTCCAAAATAGATATATATCTAATCTATCGGTATTACAGGCCAGGGAGCACTAAAATTGATGTATTCCATAATGTCTACTTAGAAAGCCCCTGCTATGCTATTTACAACAGATAAAGCACATTGACAAAGTGTTATCCTGTAAATTAAGAATTTAAACCCTCTACATATTTAGTGATTGAAACACAAATAATCCTTAATCAATAAAAAGAGAAAAAGAAAAAAAGACAAATATTTAACTAAGGCAGCAATATAAAAAGAATAATCTTGCTCAGACTAATTAGTTTTCAGGTTAAGGAGAAATGTGTTTAAGAAAGCATTACCAAGTTAAACCTTCTGCCTTCAATGAAAAAATTGCCTATTTGATTAAAGAATAATGATAGCAATTGCAGAAGGTACCATTCATTAAATGCATATCACTAATAGGTATTTTATATGCATTCATTATCTTTTTAATCATCAAAACAATGCCTGTTTTAAGTAACAGTTAAATCAGTATCACACTGATTGAGTCCAGATTTGAATTTTAGTCTCATACTGAAGCATGTGCTCTTTCCAATAAACTAATATGCATGAATCCTTTTGAACAGTCCACTGTTCTTAATACATCGTTAATTAAAATGCTGTACAAACAATAATCAGAATCCAAACTAAAATAGATACTTCAGCATAGTATTTTTCGCCGTGCTTAAAAAGAGCAAGCCTAAACTCCCACAACTCATAAAGAACAAAAATAGACAACTCGATTTTAAAAGGGGCAAAGAACTTAAATCGATAATTTTCCAAAGATATGCAAATGGCCAATAAGCACATGAAAACATACTCAACATCATTAGTCATTAGGAAAATGCAAATAAAAACCACAATAAAATACTGCTTCACACGCACTAAAATGACTATAATAAAAAATCCTACAAACAAAATAACAAGGGTTGATGAGGATGTTGAGAAATTACAACCTTCCTACATTGCAGGGAATGCAAAATGGTGCAGCCACTGTGGAAAACAGTTGGGTGGCTCTTCAAAAAATTAAATGTAGCCTTAGCTGGTTTGGCTCAGAGGATAGAGCATCGGCCTGTTGACTAAAGGGTCCCAGGTTCGATTCCAGCCAAGGGCACATGGCTCGGTTTCGGGCTCTATTCCCCCCAAGTTGGGGGTGGGCAGGAGGCAGCTGATCAATAATTCTCTCTCAGCACTGATGTTTGTATCTCTCTGAAATCAATAAAATATTTTTTAATTAAATGTATTATTACCATATCATCCAGTAATTCCACTCCTAGGTTTATACGGAAAAGAATTGAAAGCAGAGATTCAAGCAAATAATTGTATACCAATTTTCATGAAGTATTCATAACAGACAAAATGTAGAAATAATCCGTGTCCATCAGCAGGTACATGAATAAATAAAATGTGGCATGTTTATGTGTATATATATATGTGTTATAATATTATTCAGCCTCAAAAAGGAAGGAAATTCTGATAAATGCTACAACTTGAAAACTACGCTAAGTGAAATAAGCCAGAAACAAAAGGAGAAATACTGTATGATTTTATTTATATGAGGTAACTAGAATAAGCAAATTCTAAGAGATAGTAGAAGAGAGGTTAGAAAGGGTTGAGGGAAAAAGGGAGTTAGGAGTTGTTTAATGGGTACAGAACTTCTGTTGGGTTGCTAAAAAAGTTTTGGAAATAGATAGTGGTGATGGATGTACAATGTGAATGTACTTAATGCCACTGAACTGTAACACACAAAAGGACTAAAATAGTAAATCTTACATAAATTATACCATAATAAAAACAAATCCATACCTAGATATGGCCTGTTGGTACAAACACAAAGAATATTCTGTAATGAAGCTATAACTACACAGGCCTTATCTTAATGGTTTTATACATTCTCAGATAAGCAACACTAAACTTCGATGGAAAAATAATAAAAGTAGGCAACAGTCAATCAAATACTGGTGGAAATAATTTCTATAAAGAACCTGTCACTTTTTAAAAAATATATTTTTTTTTTATTTCAGAGAGGAAGGGAGAGAGGAAGAAAGATCAATAATGAGAGAAAAGCATTGATTGGCTGCTTCCTGCATGCTCCCCATTGGGGATCGAGCCCACAACCTGGGCATGCGCCCTGACTAGGAATTGAACCATGATCTCCTGTTTCGTAGGCTGATGCTCAACCGCTGAGCCACACCGGCCAGGGCAGGACCTGTCATCTTTACTATCCATAATCAATAAGGAGGCAAAAATCAAATGCCTAATCTTTCAATTTAAGTCAGCAACTGCCCAAAGCTCAAATGAAAGGGAAATATAAGCTAGAACTAAAGGGTGTTGTCCACAAGAAAAACAGAAATTGTCATAGAAATAATCTATAATACCAATTCTTGAACAAAAACAGCCCTATCAACTTTACACCCCCCCCCCCACGGCTAATAGGCTAAGTGTCCCTCCAACCATCCAATCAGTCGCTATAATGTGCACTGACCACCAGGGGGCACTCAACACAGGTGCTGTGGTGACAGATGGGTCATTTACAAAGAAATAGCACCATGGACCTGGTGCCTGACAAAGCAACACTCAGCTTCCCCCAAGTGGGACAGAGACCCCGCCACCACCATAGAGCAACAGCCCACCAAGTCGCAGTAAAATGCTGCCAAGACCCCATGGTGCAAAATGCGGCCCACAGCCCAGCCCAGTCCTGAAACGGCTGCTGTGGACATGGGATAATGACATCAGGTAGGAATGCACAGCTTCCTCTCCCTGGCGACTAGCCTCCTTGCAGTTTCTTCAGCCCAGGAATATGACTTGCTTTATAGCCAGGTGCAAACATTTTACACTTTAACCAAACGTCTGTGAAGCGTTTTCCCAAGCCTCATCTCAGTTGATTCTCACAGAAGTCCTGAAGTAGATAAGAGACTCAGCAGAATCCTATTTTCTTTTAATTAGCAAGACAAAGGAGATTTAGAAAGTTGAGAAACTTGACCCAACTGAAAAGAAGAAAGAAATGATGGCCTTGAAATTGACTTCAGGTTTTCTCACTGTGCAGAATACATCAAACACTGCTGCAGTTAAATATTTTACCCTGTGTTCTCCCTGTGTGATCTACAATAATTTGCTGTGTTGCTGACAATTCCCTGAAAGAGAAGTTGGGGTGCTTGAAAAAGTTTAGCTAAATCAAAAAGCAGGTCTAATTAAGCAAGTTTATTCCATATACACATATTATAGTGTGCGTGTATGTAGTTGATTCACGTGCGCATGATACATATAAAGTTCTTGCTTGTGCCAACTGCACACGTGTGTTTTGATCTGTCATTGTTGATCGTGAATTTGGTTGATAATTCTATTATGGAGAAAGGGCGAATAGCGATATTAAAATATTTCTTCGAATCAACTTCCTTTCAATGTGCACGAATCCCTGCCCCGGGCCTCTAGTCATAATATAAGGATATAGGGTTAAATTTAAAAAACCTGGGGCGTTGATGGTTACATTTTTTAAAACTACCATTAAAAAACCATTTAAGTACTTACATAAAGGTGACCCACAGAGGCTCTCTACTTAATCAACTGTCAGAGGTAAGTTAACGGGGTAGGGGGAACCCCCTGACTTAAACTGATGCCTCAAGGTGATGAAAGCTTGTCACCACACACACACACACACACACACACACACACACACACGCTGCTTCAAGGAAAATTTAGCAGATGATATCAAATCCTAAAATGGCAAACAAGATACACCGATACACTTTACTAAAGACAGTATGGTTAGGGTTTGGCTTCCATGCAAAGGTCAGAAAATGACGGGGTGCAAGGTACGAGAAAAATGCATCCACTGGTTATGTCATTTCACTAAATCAGCACCCACCTTTCAGATTTGTTTTGACGAATACAACCTTCAATGATTTCTTTCACTTCAGGATCAGTGACTTTATTGAAACTGGCTGGTTTTATGCCCTGGGAGGAGAAAATGGTTTCTAGTTACAAATGAAGCAACTGAAAGCCCAAATCAACATGACTTTTATTACAATAATGGTTTTTACCCTAAACTATATTCAAGTTTTAAGTGAGATAAATATATACATACAGTATGTCTTTAACAACTTTTTTTGACAAGGATTTTTTCCTAGTTCTACAGGTAACAGTGAAAGTTGTAAATAATCTAAATCAACAATAGAGCCAAAATTGCATATTATGTGATATATGTGTGCCAATATTATATAGAAATTAAAATTTTTCTCAAAATAATTACTAACATGGGAAATTCTCACACTGCAACATTAAGTAGGGAAAAAACAAGACCCCAAAATGTATAAATAGTACTACCCCAATTAGCAAAATATAATAAATATTTTTTGAAATCAGGAAAAAATTCAGTGTTATTAAAGAGCACTTATGAAAATTCCTAACAAGGGCTGCTTTATTGCAAATATTCCAAATCAATATTATTTCAAAGTCTTCTAGAATGGCTAGAAACCAAAAAAAAAACAAATTGATAATTTGTTGGAGAATCTAAGTCATTTTTCCTATTGAATATCCCATATTCTGGACATTGGCCTATTTCTTTTTTTTTTTAATAGATTTTTTTAGAGAGAGGGAGAGAGAAACATTGATGTGAGAGAAACATCAATCAGTTGCCTCCCCCACACACCACAACTGGGAATTGAACAAGCAACCTGGGTATGTGCCCTGTCTGAGAATGCCACCTTTTGGTGTATGGGATGCTACTCAAACCAACTGAGTTACGCCAGCCAGGGCTGGCCTTACTTATTTCTTATTGTCTACCTACACCAACCTCTGAAGTCCGACTTGGAATCAAAATCCATTAGTAGTAGCAATGTGAATGTGGATGTGGATAAGTCACAATCTCTGATACTCATTATCGTCATTAGTAAACTGAAGATAGCACCATCTTGCAGCGATATAAAGATGAAAGCATGTGGCATACAGCACACATTTAAAACAGTACCTATTAGCATTAGTTAGTGGAAACAGTCTAACAGCCGACTTCCTGGTCTATCCTGAGTCACCTAATTGGCTATGATGTAGACCTCTTTTGAACAATTCTAACACTCCGCTTCTACCTCCCTATGTCCCTTACAATAAATACTCCCATGCTCTTATTTTTATAGTTATTTATGAGTTTATATTACTGCCCTGCTAAAAATATAAACTCTTTGTGGGCAGCAGTCACTTCTTATATATCTTTGCATTCTTTGCAATTTCTAAAAATTTATGCATAGTGAGAATCAAACACTGTATCCACTGAACTATATTTTGAATGCCCTTTCTTAGTCAGGCTTTTAGAACTGAAAGAGACCCTCAGAACTATTTAACCAATCTTTATTATTCAGGTTTGGAAAATAAGAACCATCTAACAAATATCTAAAAACTCTTTACACACAAATGGATATAGATGATATGTATATGTTTTCCCAATGATACTAATACAGAGCATTTTATATGACCCCAATAGAATATAAATGTACAACATATAGCTAAAGCTCGTTTCGTTACAATTATGTTTAATTTAGCACTGTTATACAGAACTAAACCAAAATTAGGTTTTACTCAGTTTACTTAAACCAACTTCAACATGAAATATGGCAGTTTGTAAAGTAAAAAGAATAAAGTTATACCTACACTAGTTACTTTACGGTATATTTGAGCTGCATTTTGGCACTCAGAATAAGGGTACTCCGAAGTAGCCATTTCCAGCATACACATTCCAAAAGCATAGACATCTACAGATTCATCATAGTGCTCTTCATACATCTCTGGGGCCATAAACTCAGGAGTCCCTACAAGGTAATACCACAACCACACTTTTATTAAAAAGAAAAACGTGCTCACAAAAATTACTTTCTCTTTGCAAAAAGGTTTCTGTGTTAATTTGTACTTCCTAAAAGAAATTTATAAACATAAAATTTATTGAATACTTGCTATCCTATAAAGAGGTAATAATGCAAATTAATCCTCAAGCCCTCACAAGATGGCTGCCTACAACCAGGCCGGCAGTGGGGGTTAGTGAGATATGACCAACAGACTGAACAGCAGGCTGCATGGGGCGACCAGGCCGGCAGGAGGGTTAGTGAGGGACCACCAAATGACTGAACAGCAGACTGCATGGGGCGACCAGGCCGGAGGGGAGTGGGGTGAGGGGCTACCAGGCCAGCAGAGGGGGGCAGTTGGAGGTGACCAGGGCAGAATGGAGGGCAGTTGGGGATGACCTGGCCAGCAGTAGGGGGCAGTTAAGGGTGACCAGGCCAGCAGGAAGAACAGTTAGGGGTGATAAGGCCAGGACCCAGAGGCAGTGAAGGGCGATCAGGCTGGTGGGGGGGGAGGGGCAGTTAGGGGCAACCAGACAGGCAGGCGAGTGATAAGGAGTCAGTGGTCCAGGATTGTTAGAGGGATGTCTGACTGCCGGTTTAGGCCTGATATCCAGGATGGGCCTAAACTGGCAGTGGGACATCTCCCAAGGGGTACTGGATTGGAGAGGGTGCAGGCTGGGCTGAGGGGACCGCACCCTCCTCTGTGCACAAATTTTTGTGCACTGGGCCTCTAGTACCTATATAAAGCACTTAGAGAATTTCATTAACTTTATGTACTGATAAAGTACAATCTGTAATGCTCAAAATTAGGTCATGAGCACTAAAATTTTTTATTCCTATACCTTTTAGTTATTGAAACTTTCATAATTAAATTAGTAAATTAGCTTTCTTAAGTCCTTAGAAACCTTCAATAATTTAAAATACACCCCCACAAAAGAAAAAAATACAGTAGGATATCTCAAAAATAAGGCGACATATAATATTTCAAAGCGAATTCACATACTAGGCCAGAGGTCAGCAAACTTCCCCATTAAGACACAAATGGTAAATACTGTAGACTCTGCCATTATATGGTTTTTTGTCACAACTACTTAATTCTGCCATTGTAGCACAAAAGCAGCCACAGACAATACACAAACAAGTGGGTATTGCTGTGCTCCACTGGCTTTATTTGCAAAAATAGGCAGCAGGGCCAAATTTGGCCTGTGGGCTGTAGTCTGCTGCTCCCTGTTCTAGACAAATACAATCAACAGCTCTCTTTACCCAACCAATCAACTATAAAATGTCAATCACCAATGACACTTTTGGCAAATGATGTGCGCATTAAGGTAGCCAGGCCCAGATCACCGATCTTCACAGATCCAGTGGGCCCCGTGATGAAAATATTGTCACACTTGAGATCCCGGTGAATAATAGGAGGAGTCCTCGTGTGTAAGAACTGCAACCCCTTTAAAATCTGCCTGCACCAGCTCCTTAGGACCTTCGGTTTCATGACTTTAAATCGTTTTAAGTACCTATATAAGGAAACAAAAAACCACATGTTAACAAACATATCTGACTTACTATATGAGTAGTATTAGGGCAAATCTCTTAAGCTAGCAGAAATTGTATGTGCATTACTACTATTACCATCACTAAATTGTTGGTTTTTTTTAATATATTTTATTGATTTTGTACAGAGCGGAAAGGAGAGGGACAGAAAGTCAGAAACATCGATGAGAGAGAGACATCGATCAGCTGCCTCTTGCACGCCCCTTACTGGGGATGTGCCCGCAGCCAAGGTACATGCCCTTGCCGGAATTGAACCTGGGACCCTTCAGTCCACAGTCCGACGCTCTATCCACTGAGCCAAACCGGTCTCGGCTAAATTGTTGGTTTTTTAAATTTTTATTTTAAATATATGTTTTTTTAAATTATTTCAGAGAGGAAAGGCTAGATAGAGTCATCAATGATGAGAGAGAATCATTGATCGGCTGCCTACTGCATGGGGATCAAGCCCACAACCCAGGCACGTGCCCTGACGGGAAATCAAACCGTGACCTCCTGGTTCATAGGTCAACGCTCAACCCCTGAGCCACGCCGGCTGGGCACCACGTTGTTCTTTATTGTCTGTTATGGCAAGAAAATTCTAAAGCTAAGGATTTAGATTCTTAGAAAATACATCCTATCAAGTTTAGTATTTTTAATTCAAAACAAGAATTATTCTAATTAGAGTGGCCTTTTGTGAAATGGCAGCACAATTTTTTTTTTAAAAGTTTGTCTCGCCCTAGCTGGTTTGGTTCAGTGGATAGCGCTGCAGCCTGTGGACTGAAGATCCCACGTTCGATTCCCATCAAGGGCACAAGCCAGGGTTGCGGCCTCAATCAATGATTCTCTCTCATCATTGATATTTCTCTCTCTCTCCCTCTCCCTTCCTCTCTGAAATCAATAAAAACAAAGCAATGGACGATAATCATATAGTATATATATAGATCATTAGATATGTGAAGCTGGCCAACTTTTCAGTATCTTTTACACATTTTATTATCTTTATGATTTCTAATTCTAAAATCGTATGCTATCCCACAAATAATTCCACAACATTGTATTCTCTACCAAATTCATTAACATCATAATTTTTTATTGATTTTTTTACAGAGAGGAAGGGAGAGGGATAGAGAGTTCGAAACATCCCTGAGAGAGAAACATCGATCAGCTGCTTCCTGCACGCCCCCACTGGGGATGTGCCCGCAGCCAAGGTACATGCCCCTGACCCGAATCGAACCTGGGACCCTTCAGTCTGTAGGCTGATGCTCTTTACACTGAGCCAAACCGGTTTCGACAGCATCATAATTTTTTAACCTGTTCTGAAACATAGTCTCTAGATTCAGATTCTACAAATTCTTTCATCAATTGCTGTTATTTTACAAGCAACTTCTATGACTCTGAACATTATTCCAAAAAGAACTCTATGAACGCTATCAAGGTTAACTCACGTCTTTAATGTTCCTGATGTCATCAATTCAGTCACTAATACAATGCATTTCTTTCCTTTCAATGTAGACTCCCAGGAATCATAAAATCGAACTATGTTGGGATGTTGGAGACCCTTTAACATTTCTGCTTCTTCCTTAAACCTTTGCTGCTCAGCTTTGGTTAATTTCCGATCCTGAATGAGGAAACAAATTCCCAATTAAAGCGTGGAAATTCTCATGCACATTCCTAACACCACTCAAGTGAGTGCTTTACTTTATTGTACTTATTTATATATGTCTTTATTTTTGCCTGGCAGTTCTTTTCTATATAATCACTGATAGATATCCCTTGTTAGTGATCTTGACTCCTCCCATACGGCAATGCAGCAGTTGCTGCATTTCATAACTGTGATAAACCCACCTGCATAATAAACCAATGCCTTGAAAAACATATCTTGGAAGTTAACTTTTTATGGTAATCATTTTATAATATATACACATAACAAATCATTATGTTGTACACCTTAAACTTATACATTGTTATAGGTTATTTCTATCTCAATAAAACGGAGAAAATAAATAAAATTTCTGTTGCTGGAAAAAGAAAGAAGGAAATCCTGCCATTTGCAACAATATGGATAGAGCCTGAAGGCACGCTAAGTGAGAGAAGTCAGATAGACATAGACAAATAATGTATGGGTTCCTTAAATACTTTTTTTCTTAAACATTTTTTAAAATATATTCTTATTGATTTTTTTACAGAGAGGAAGGGAGAGGGAGAGACAGAGAGAAACATCGATCAGCTGCCCCCTGCACACACTCCTGTACTGGGGATGTGCCTACAACCAAGGTACATGCCCCTGGCTGGAATTGAACCTGGGACCCTAGAGATCGCAGGCTGACCCTCTATCTACTGAGCCAAACTGGTTCGGGCCATAAATATTTTTAAAATAAATTGGTAAGTGACTAAATCTTAACTGTTCTCAACACAATAAAATGATAATTATATGACATGATGGAGGTGCTAGCTAATGCTATGGTGGCGATCATACTGTAGATAAGTATATTACCTCAATACACTGTACACTTTAAACTTATCATATGTCAATATTATATTTCAATTGTGCTTCTGAAAAGGAAAAGCTTAAAAAGAGTTAAGTAACTCAAAGGAAAAGAAATGCTAAATTTAGATGATATCTAAAAACAAGCGTTTATGATTTTTGGTCTAACCTAACATGATGAATAAGTCCTAAATGTCCCTATCCTATCTTAAAAAAAAAGGAGTAATATGCAAATTGACCACACCTCCACTACACCCAAAATCCATGCCCACAGCCACACCCACCAGCCAATCAGGAGCAGATTTTGCAAATAAATCTCAACCAAGATGGCTGCCACCACTGAGAGCAGGAGGAAGGCTTGGGTTTCCCTGGCAACAGAGGAAGCCAAGCTTTCCACCTGCCGTTGCCGGCCTAGGCCTCCACTCAATGCTACAAAGTTTCAATTATAAAAGATACAGAAATGGCGGCAGCCACTGAGCTGGAGAGAACAGAGGCTTGGGTTTCCCTGGCAATAGAGGAAGCCAAGCTTTCAGCCTGTTAGGCCTCCATTCTAGGCTACAAAGTTTCAAACAGAAATGGCTGCTGTCCTGGAGTGAACAGAAGGCTTGGCTCTGCTCCAGGCTACAAAGTTTCAATTGTAGACATAGATTAATCCCAGATCCCAGGGCCTCCGCTTGGGTTGCTGGGGGGCGTGGCCAGCCTGCAAACCTCCACAGGCCGCTTGCCCAGGCCGCCCCTCACCCCAAGGGAACCCCCACCCTGATCTGGGACACTCTTCAGGACAAACCAGCTGGCCCCCACCCATGCACCAGGCCTCTATCCTATCTAATAAGAGTAATTTGCAAATTGACCACCACTCCAACACACAAGAGGGCTGCCCCCAGGTGGTCAAAGATCCTGCCCCCATGTGGACACAAGATGGCCACCGCAAGATGGCCAGCAGGGGAGGGCCATTGGGAGGTTCCAGGCCCTGCAAGGGAGGGCAGTTGTGGGTGATCAGGCCAGCAGGGAAGAGCAGTTGGGAGGGACCAGGCTGCAAGGGAGAGCAGTTGGGAGCAATTAAGCCTTCAGGGGAGGGCAATTAGGGGTGACCAGACTGGCAGAGGAAAGAAGTTGGGGGCAAACAGGCTGGCAGGGGAGTAGTTAGACATCAATTAGGCTGGTAGGGTAGTGGTTAGGGGGTGATCAGGCTGGTAGGCAGAAGCAGTTAGGGGCAATCAGGGAGGAAGGTAGGTGAGCAGTTTGGAGCCAGCAGTCCTGGATTGTGAGAAGGATGTCCAACCCTCAAGGGGTACCAGATTGGAGAGGGTGCAGGCTGGGCTAAGGGACATCCCCTGCCCAGTGTACATGAATTTCATGCACCGGGCCTCTAGTAATTAACTATTAGTCTTTCCATTGTGATAGGTCAGTGGATCTGCTCTGAAGAATAATGAACAAATTTTGATGCCTCTGATGAAATCAGCAAGCACAAGTCATATGCCAAGATAAGCTACATACTTCACTTTATCCTTTGATCCTATGGATTGAAAGTAGTCAGCATTCAGAGTAAACAGCTTTACAAAGTTGTGACTGCTGTCTCAGACATATTACTACAGGTAAAATTCCGCTAAAACGGTACGGCCAAGCCCTGGCCAGGGTAACTCAGTTGGTCGGACGTCTCCCGTGCAAGCAAAGGTTGCCAGTTGGATTCCCAGTTGCGGCATGTGCCCGGGTTACGGGCTTGATCCTAGGTGGGGGGGGGGGTGCAGAAGGTAGCCGATTCATTCATTTTCTGCTCTCACATCGATGTTTCTCTCTGTGTGTGTCTTCCTTCCTCTCTCTCTAAAAATCAATTTAAAAATCTTTTTTAAAAAGAGGTGTGGCCAAGGTCTTCAAACCTGTCAAATTCACACCCAAATCCAGAGGAGAGCTTTCAGCTACTATAATAATTCTCCTTTAATCTCTCAATCTCTCAATCCCTCTCTCTCTCTCTCTCTCTCTCTCTCTCTCTCTCTCTCTCTCTCATTAATCAGTAACTTTCACACATTACCATTGAAGAGTTCTTACACAAGAACGGAATGATAACCCACAAACAGCAAACTAGAGATCACTGATAGAGAATGGAGTTGACATAGTCAGAAGCCAGGAAAATTACAGTCTACAAAAATGATCCTTTAATCTTACTGTGTCTAGGTAATGTCACCCTCCGCTCCCTGAAAAGCATCAAATGTCAATGTTTTAGTGTTATAAATATTAATTTATATGGCTGATAAATATAATAAGAGGTCAAAGACAAATTCACTGAATAGATTTCAACACTACTTTCAAAAGAATCACTGTCGTTCTACGAACGTTAACTAAACACTTAATCTAGCATAATATATGGCATGCTTAAAATGTACACAAAACCTTTCCTGAGTCAGGCACAATACCAACACAAGTAACCTGCGTATGTATTTATTCAAGATAAGAAGCATTTCATTTCCAAAAGGTAAACTCTGGCCTTAGCAGCTATGTCTCTTTAATGCAAACACCAACAATGAAGTACAGAATCAGGTCAGAGGATGCATGCACACGCAAGAGGAGGAAGAAATCAACATATTTGAAAAGCTGTGCTATAAAAGGCCTTGTTCAAATAAGGATGAGCACTATGAAGGCTTCAAAACACTGCTCGCTTTACAAAGCAGTCTACCGATGACTAGCCTGAGTAAACATGACACTGCTCAGTATTTTATCCCTGTCATTTAATGAACACTCAGGCATGTATCACATGCTTTATAAGCATTATCTCTAACCCTCAAGATTTTGTTTCTCAAGCTGAGCAGTAATACACAAGTTGCACTGTGTTATTCTTTTATTTTAAACTAGAGGCCTGGTGCACGCCATTCATGCACTGGCTGGGGGACAGTGTCCCTCAGCTCGGGACCTCTCTCACACTCTCTCACAGTCTGGTACCCCTTGGGCAGCAGGCCGAGATCAGCAGTTGGATGTCCCCCGAAGGGTCCTTAGTGCTGCTGCAGAGGCAGGAGAAGCTCCCCCCCACCTGTGCTCACCAGCTGTGAGCCCGGCTTCTGGCTGAGTGGCGCTCCCCCCTGTGGGAGCACACTGACCATGGGGCAGCTCCTGCGTTGAGCATCTGCCCCCTGGTGGTCGGTGCGCATCATAGCGACAAATTGTTCCACCGTTGGGTCAATTTGCCTATTAGCCTTTTATTATATAGGATATATTTTATTGATTTTTTACAGAGAGGAAGGGAGAGGGATAGAGAGCTAGAAACATCGATCAGCTGCCTCCTGCACACACCCGACTGGGGATGTGCCCGCAACCAAGCTACATGCCCTTGACCGGAATCGAATGCGGGACCCTTCAGTCTGCAGGCCGACGCTCTATCCACTGAGCCAAACCGGTCAGGGCAACACTGTGTTATTCTTTATTATTTTTGTATATCGGAAATACTGGTTATTTTTAAGTGAAAAACTAAGGCTTCAAAATGTTAAGTAGCTTATTAGCTTGCCCAGGGTACCTAACGGGAACAGGCAACACTGCAAACAGGTCTGCCGTGTTCTGAAACCAATGCATTTTCTAGCCATCACTCCGTCTCTCAGAAACGATATCCACAGCCAGGCCTGCAGACAGCTCACTCATAAGCCCCTTGCCATGGAGAGACTGGGCCGCACCCCAGAACTACAGTGAAATAAAATAAACACACACAAGGGCACTGGCAATTTGTAAATGGTGATGCCAAGGAATTAATCACGAAATCAGTGTATAATGGAGTCTGGCTACATATGATAAAAGAAAAGGATCTTAATCACTTAAGATATATTAAAATTCCTCAGCCACAAATTCCCCAATTTTGG
Organism: Antrozous pallidus; assembly: GCA_027563665.1. Taxonomy (NCBI): domain Eukaryota; kingdom Metazoa; phylum Chordata; class Mammalia; order Chiroptera; family Vespertilionidae; genus Antrozous; species Antrozous pallidus. The sequence continues at coordinate 9,467,967 of CM050509.1, read as the reverse complement.
GGGGTGTTCAGAAATTCAACGGTCATATTTAGGAAGACACCACATAAAACTCAGAGGTAATTCCAATGATAAATGTAGAAGAAATGTGGAAAATAGAAAATCGCCGTTATAAGACCACAGTAATACTCACTACGGGGAAATGCACCAATGAGGGCCAAAACAACGGGGGAAAGTTTGAGGAGAAACAGGTATTTGCAAAGTCTCAAAGTATCTACCCCCAAGATATTAATATAAAAATATGTATTTAATATTATAGAAAACCTATCAGATACTACCCTACCCAAGAGACCAAGGCTGTATCATCACCAGTAATCCAAGTCGACACCATGTACCCCCTACTATAATGCACCGGGAATGGCATTGTCCCTCTTGTGGTATCCATGCCAAAATACACAGCCTACATCTAACCGTGAGGAACCGTAAGACACACCCCAATTAAAGGGACATTCTACAAAACAGCTAAACAATCCTCTTCAAAAGCCCAAGATGATGAAACACAAGGAAAGACCAACGAACTAGTACATCTTGCAAGAGACTAAGGGAACACAGCTAAATGCAATGTGGGTGCTGCCGGCATGGCTTAGTGGTTGAGCACTGGACTGACCTGTGAACCAGGAAGTTCTGCTCCCAGCCAGGGCACATGCCCACGCTGTGGGCGCGCTGTGGGCGCTGTGGGCTCGATCCCCAGTGTGGGGTGTGCAGGAGGCAGCTGATCAATGACTCTCTCACCATTTATTTTTCTACCGCTCTCTCCCTTTCCCTGCCTCTCTGAAATCAATAAAAATATACTTAAAAATAAAAGCAGGTTCCCGGGTTTCGGCACAAAAAAAAAAAATTGAAATAAAATAACAAGAAAAGCAACGTGGGATCCCGGTTTGAATCATAGCATTGAAAAAGGACATCAGGCCGAAGCCGGTGTGGCTCAGTGGATAGAGCGTCGGCCTGCGGACTGAAGGGTCTCGGGTTCGATTCTGGTCAGGGGCATGTGCCTTGGCTGTGGACACATCCCCAGTGGGGGGCGTGCAAGAGGCAGCTGATCGTTGTTTCTCTCTCACTGATGTTTCTCTCTCATTGATGTTTCTGACTTTCTGTCCCTCTCCCTTCCTCTCTGTGAAAAGTCAATGAAATATATTTAAAAAAAAAAAAAAGGACATCAGGCTCTAACCGGTTTGGCTCAGTGGATAGAGCTTCGGCTTGCAGACTCAAGGGTCCCAAGTTCGATTCCGGTCAGGGACATGTACCTTGGTTGCAGGCACATCCCCAGTAGGGGGTGTGCAGGAGGCAGCTGATCGATGTTTCTCTCTCATCCATGTTTCTAACTCTCTATCCCTCTCCCTTCCTTTCTGTAAAAAATCAATAAAATTGCTCTGACTGCTTTGGCTCAGTGGATAGAGCATCGGCCTGCAGACTGAAAGGTCCTAGGTTTGATTCAGGTCAAGGGCATGTACCTTGGTTGCGGGCACATCCCCAGTAGGGGGTGTGCAGGAGGCAGCTGATCAATGTTTCTAGCTCTCTATCCCTCTCCCTTCCTCTCTGTAAAAAATCAAATTATATATATATATATGTATATATATTTTAAAAAGGACATCAGTGGAAAAACTGGTAAAATCCAAATAAGTTCTAAATTTAGTTAATAGTATTGCACTAACAATAATTTCTTCAGTCTCTGGTTAAGATAGTAACACAAAGGAAAACTGAGTGAAGGGCATACAGGAACTTTCTAGACTAACTTCGAAACTCCTCTGTTAGTAGCAAATTATGTCAGAATAAAAAGTTAAAGAGAGAAAACCATGTAGTGATGGAGTGGGATTCTGTTGCCTGCTGCTCCCAACCCTACCATTTCCATCAAACAAACCTACATTTTAATGGCTCTTTCATCTGATTTTCACTAATTCCAATCTCCAAACCTTCTTACCGATTATAAACTCCCTCCACGTATACTTTATAAAAATGGGGCCTGTGTCTCGTTTTCTCCATTATGTTCCTAGCACTTAGCACAGTCTTGGTATATTGTAGACACTAAATATTTATTTGATGAATGAATGAACAAGTGAATGAATGGCAGCTGTGTGTATTGTATGCATTTCTACTGTTGTTGTAATAAATTACCACAAATTTGGTTGTCTAAAACAACACAAGTGGCCCTAACCGGTTTGCCTCAGTGGACAGAGTGTCAGCCTGTGGACTGAAAGGTCCCAAGTTCAATTCCGGTGAAGGGCATGTACCTTGGTTGCTGCAGGCACATCCCCAATAGGGGGTGTGCAGGAGGCAGCTGATGTTTCTCTTTCATCGATGTTTCTGGCTCTCTATCCTTCTCCCTTCTGCTCTGTAAAAAATCAATAAATTAAAAAAAAAAAACATAAACGTATTACCTTCCAGTTGTGTAGATCGGAAGTCTAAAATGACTCCCACTAAAGTCAAGTTGTTGGTAAGGCCGCATTCCTATGGGATGCTTTAGGGAAGAATGGATCTATTTCCTTGCCTTTTCTAGCGTTTAGAGGTTGCCCACATTCCTTGGTTCATTGCCTGCTTCCAACAATTGCATCACCTCCCTCATGAGATCTCCTTCTGACTATGGCCACCCTTTCTACTCTAAGGACCCTTGTTATTAAACGGGACCAGCCCAGATAAGCCAGAAAAATCTACCAAGATATTTAACTTAACTGCATCTGCAAAGTCCTTTTTGCTTTGTAAGGTAACAGATTCCTAAATTCCAGGGATTAGGACACAGACATCTTTCAGGCGCAATTACTCAGCTAATACATGGATCAATCTGTTATCTACCAAGCAGATAGGTCAAAACTAACCCTTTGACGTAACTGGTTTGGCTCAGTGGATAGAGCGTGGGCCTGCAGACTCGAGAGTCACAGGTTCGATTCCGGTCAAGGGCATGTACCTTGGTTGCGGGTACATCCCCAGTAGGAGGTGTGCAGGAGGCAGCTGATCGATGTTTCCCTCTCATCTATGTTTCTAACTATCACTCTCCCTTCCTCTCTGTAAAAAAAAAATCAATAAAATATATATATATAAAAACTAACTGTTTGACATAACTGGGAAAATGAATATTTCACGGACCAAGTCTGTCTGTCTCCTGTAGCTCTCACCCTGTCATTTCATGAAAGCATCTGCCTTTGGTTTATACTTTTTTTTTTTGGCTTATACTTTTAAAAAACATATCTCTATTGATTTCACATAGGGAGAGAGGGAGAGAAACATCAATGATGAGAATCATTGATCGGCTGCCTCCTGCATGCCCCACACTGGGGATCGAGCCCCCAACCCAGCATGTGTCCTGACCGGGAATCGAACCCGAAACCTTTTGGTGTACAGGACTATGCTCCAACCAACCGAGCCACCTAGTCGGGGTTCCACAATTTTGATACAAGCTTTCAGTGTAGAGGCATGGATTTTTAAAATATTTTTTATTGATTTTTTTTACAGTGAGGAAGGAAGAAGGATAGAAAGTCAGAAACATCGATGAGAGAGAAACATCGATCAGCTGCTTCCTGCACATCCCCTACTGGGAATGCGCCCTCAACCAAGGTACATGCCCTTGACCGGAATCGAACCCGGGACCCCTCAGTCCGTAGGCTGATGCTCTATCCATTGGGCCAAACCGGTTACGGCCAAGTATGGATTTTTAAACTGTTATTTCCATTGCATTGCTTTGAATATATTCGCTACTATAATGAAAGTGCATGAGGAGGCTCACTCAACATGTCATCCTGCTAAAGTTGATTGTGTCTTTTATTTTTAATATTTCTTTTCAGTGACATTTGGCTTGAGTTCAGCAACTACAGGTAGACTTTTTGATGTCTATTCGTTAGATGCTACTTGAAGGAGGTCTGTTTAATGACCCCGAGAAGCACACAATCACATGGGACCCCACGTGAAGCACATTCGTCTACATTTGAGGCATAAACAACAAAGATTTTCAGATAGCTATGTTCCTTCATTTGGCAAATAGCCCCGTTAGATGAAAACTCACTTCCGTCCAGAAAAAAAAAGAAATGACAAATGTACTGGTGGAAATATTTCCCCAAGTTACAGCAAAGCACAAACCTGGTTATGTTTGCAGGTTTTATTGATTCTGAAGTGATTAGTAGTGGAAGAGGAAAGAAAACTGTTAAAAACACCTGTAACTGACTCTTCCTGAGAGTTACTAAACAGTTACTGTAACATCTGACCAGGTCAGTCAACATCATAAACTAAAATAAATAGTATGCTAAACAGGAAGCAGGTCTTAAAGCCCTCACTCACAGTAAATGACCAATTTACCGTGGAATTACCAAGTAATTTACCCAAGTTCTTTACAAAGAACAATAGGTCAAAGTTTCCGCACTAATGCATAAAAAGCCCAGAATGGAAACCCTAAAATAATAACAAACTGTTGAAATGCTGTTGTTTATGGCCTGATCCTAAATCTGACTTACATCAAAGGGTTTATTTGTTTGTTTTTAACATCCTGAAAGTCAAGTATCAGCAGTAAAAATCTCTCTTCTGGTTCTCTGCGCCGCCATAAAGCCCGTGTCGTCTAAACAAATGGATGTGGTTGGTGCTTTTAAGAATTTGTACACCAGGCTCGAATGTCCACAAATGGAGGGGAAATGCCATCAGGGGAAAAGGTATAAAAACCTTGTGTTGAGCTGTGAATGTCAAATAAAACATGTAAAAGATAAATTTTTTTTTTAAAAAAGAACGGAATTGTCTAATTTTCGGGGAGAAGAGTAAGCAAGAGGTGGTGTGAATGCAATATAGTTTACAATTTAAATGATGTTCGTAAATAGAATACACGCTGAGTGTCCAGACTATTATGATCTCTGAATGCATAAAAACCTGGCCACTTAGTGTATATTCCTATAGGATAAAAGGCTAATATGCAAATTGTCCCCTCGACCAGGAGTTTGCCCAGCAGGCAGGCCGGCCGCCATCCATGTACCCTCCCCCTGGCCAGGCTGGCCGGACCCCACCCATGCACGTATGAAAGGCAGCCAACTCACATGACATTCCTCTCTCTCTCTCTCTCTCTCTCTCTCTCTCTCTCCCCTCTTTTCCCCCTCTCTAAAATCATTCAGCATATCCTTCTGATATTCTAAATAAGTTAGTTTTGCTTAGTTCCAAATATGCAGAAAAGGAAATGACATCCAAAAAATGTATCAGCTAAGTTCCCTAATTCTGACATTCCTTTCATAATAGAAAAATTGCAATTGTTGTTCTCTGTATAAGATGAAAATGTACTTCATATAATTTATAACATTTGCTGCACATGGGAGAATCCCAAATCTGGCTTTGTATCCAATTACCTAGGGAACTTTCAATTTGTTTTTTAACTCTTTATTGTACCTGGGGAACATTTTAAAAATAAGTTCCTGGGCTCTGGCTATTGTGCCTCAGTTGGCTGAGAATCATCCCATGCACCTGAGAGGACAAAGGTTCAATTCCCAGTCAGGGCACATGCCTGGGCTGTGGGCTCATCATTCCCAGTAAGGGTGTGCAGGAGGCAGCTGATTCATTTCTGTCTCATCAATGTTTGTCTCTCTCTCTCTCGCCCTTCCTCTCTCTCTAAACCAATAAAAAGATATTTGAAGAAATAAGTTCCTAGGTCCCATCTTCCCTGGATATTTTGATTTGGGAAGTTTGCAGTAAGTGGCAGGAGTCAGTATCCTGTATAATAAAAGGCTAATATGTAAATAGACTGAATGGCCGAAATGATAGGTCGCTATGACCTGCACTGACCACTAGGGGAGCCCCGCTCAGCCAGAAGCCAGGCTCATGGCTGGAGAGCACAGTGGCGAGAGCCTATCCCACGTCTGTGGCAGCGCTGAGGACCCCTTAGGGGATGTCCGCCTGCTGGCTGAGGCCCACCACACGGACATCCCCCGAGGGGTCCCGGACTGTGAGAAGGGGCAGGCCAGGCTAAGGGACACCCCCCCCCCCCCCCAGTGCACAAATGTTGTCCACTAGGCCTCTAGTATATGACAAAATATGATAAAATACAAAGCTCATGTTAAGTGTACTCAGGGATTTCCTTCTCTGATTCACCTAATTCTTGGAACTGGTCCCTTGCTTCAGCGCTTTTCAAACTCTGCTGCTCATCATTTGCAGATGTTACTAAGCGGCAGATTGCAGATTGTGATTCATCGGTCTGGAATGAGGCCTGGGAATATACAATTCCAACAAGCTTTGCTAGCAAGCCCTTATAGGATCTTTCAATCTTTCCCCAGGCGCATGAGAGGAGGCAGGTCCTACTGCTAGAATACTGTCTTCAACTCTTACCTAAACATCCTTTAGCATACATAGAGTGGACAAGTTGCAAAATAACTTGACCTAGCTTTACCAGAGAGCCTACTGTCAGGGGAATGGGAATCACTGCCCCCGTTTACAGAGCGTCGCTGGAAGATGAGCGGAGCTGGAAGTAAAATGTACCTGATATCCGATAAATACATAAGGATGTTGACCACAACATGATTATTAATGGTAAAACGTTGGGAGAAAAATCTCAATGTCTGATAATAGAGGAGGACTGATTAAATAACTTACCAGGGCACCTCGTAACATAATGACGTAAATGTAGAATTATTGGTGATGAAAAGATGCTAGTGATAAGTTTTATAAACGTTTTGTAAAAGCTTGTCCTTTGATTCCATTTTGTGGGGGAGAAAATACACAAAAAGTCATATATACATGTATGCAAAAGGGTCCAGAAAGGTATACTAAATTGTTTAAAGCGTCCTCAAAGTACTCGAATTTAAGGTGGTTCTTTTTTCTTTTGGGGGGGGCGGGGGGGCGGGAACGCACTGACCAGACTCTCTGGGTGCAGGGGAGGACCGGCCAGGGCCTCGGGTGGTCTTCGTGTGTGTTTCCCCGCATTATCTATTATTTCTACTGTGACACACACCTTATAAAATTCTTCCAGGATTAAAAAGGGGGTGAGAAGGAAATCAAGCAAACCCCATACCTGCAGACACTTTTCAAGAACTACTGTAACAGCTCTTCTGCTAAATTTTTTGCATTCCAAAGAGTCATCAAGGGATTTCCCACATTCAAAACACTTTGTTTTTTTTTTGTTTTGTTTTGTTTTTGGTTAATCCTCACCCCAGGATATTTTTTTCCATTGCTTTTTTTGCACAGAGTGGAAGGGAGGGAGGGAGGGAGGAAGGAAGAAAGGGATGGAGGGAGGAGAGAGAAGAGAGAAGAGAAAAGAGAGAGAAGAGAGAATAGAGAGAATAGAGGAGGAGGAGGGGAGAGAGAGAGAGAGAGAGAGAGAGAAATAGATGTACATCTATGTGATAGAGACATATCTACTATCCCAGCCACCCCAACCAGTCCATTGCTTTTTTTACAGAGTTGGAGGGAAGGAAGGAGGGAAGAAGGGATGTTGGGAGAGACCTAGTTAAGAGAGAAACACCTACTGTCACAACTGGCACCCAGGACCCCAGGGCTAGGGATTGAACCTGCAACCCAGGTCAACGCCCTTAACCAAAATTACTGTCTTGCACTCCACCCAGACTTGCTGAATTTGAATCTCTGACCATAAACTCCTGAATCTGCATAGGAAGCAATGGCTTTTACACAGAGTCAAGTTTGGAAACCTGGTGTTAAACAAAAAAAGCTTCCTAGAAATGCAGACACTTGCACTCAATTTCAAACCTATCTAAATGGGCGGCATTTCACAAAAGGTGAAGCCCGACACACCCACGAGCACAGAGACTACTAGAATTTGAACAACAATCACCTGCCTAGAATTGACTGGCTTAATTCTATGTTAATTTTAAGCATCTTGTGTGAAAACTGACCCGTTTCTCTGGAGGTGATAGAGGTCCGCAAAGGTTTTGCTTATACCTGATGTGAATTTGCAACTATTACAAGTCCTTCTGGGATACGTGACCCCTACGTAGTCATTCATTAGTTAGAAGTGCACATAAGCATTTATTATGGAAGCAAATAATCTAGCTGATTCAACGACAGTCCTGTTTTGCTTTCATTCTCCTTTCTAAGCACATGACATTCGACTAACCTCAGTCACTCCTGCTGATTATTCCTTCCAGAGATCCTCTTGGAGGTAAGCACAAAGGCATGTGTGAGTTTACACTAACAGAAGTCCTCAAAGAATCAGGAAAAGCATTTCCTGTTCTAAAAAAACAGTACACGAACCCCCCCCCCCAAATGTGTTAAGAGAAAAGGGCGAATACACAGAATACACGACTAACATAGCACAGCCTCAAGCACTTATTCTATCAAGTCTTGAGGCACAAATTTAGTTAAAAAAAAGTTTTAAAAATGAGAAGTTAGGAGTTTCAGGAATTGCCTAACGTTCATAAGTTAAGAGCATCCTCCCCCCCCCCCCCCCCCAAGAGAAAGACACTAGAGTTTTCCCCTCTTAAACCCGAGGGGAAAGCAACAGGACAAAAAAACAGGTTGGCCTGAGGTCCTAAGAGGATGGAGGAAAGGGACATAATTTGCGGGAGTTGGGGGAACAAGCGCTGAATTTTATTTTATTTTTAAAATATATACATATTCTATTGAGTTTTTACAAAGAGGAAGGGAGAGGAATAGAGAGTCAGAAACATCGATGAGAGAGAAACATCGATCAGCTGCCTCCTGTACACCCCCCACTGGGGATGTGCCCGCAACCAACGTACATGCCCTTGACCGGAATCGAACCCGGGACCCTTCAGTCCGCAGGCCGACGCTCTATCCCCTGAGCCAAACCGGCTTCGGCTTCATGTTATTTTCATCTCGGATACGTTTTAATCCTCGATCACTCGGAAGACCAGGACAACTGGAACTGGACTTTACTAAAACCAGGAAGATCAGCCGAAACCGGTTTGGACTGCGCACTGAGAGGTCCCGGGTTCGATTCCGGTCAAGGGCGTGGACCTTGGCTGCGGGCACATCCCCGGTGTGGGGTGTGCAGGAGGCGGCTGATCGATGTTTCTGTCTCATCCGCTTGTTTCTCACTCTCCATCCCTCTCCCTTCCCCTCGGTAAAAGAAAAATCAATAAAAATATGTATATAAAAAAAAACACAAAACGAGGAAGATTATATATACACCGACCTGCAGCTCGCACCAAGCAACCTCCACCCACGTCTCCGTGTCCAGGCCTTTGTACACCGTCTTGAAGGCCCCTCTGCCCAGCTCGATGTCGAACTTCAGGAAGCGGCCCCCCGGGGAAGTGGCCACGGCCTTCATCTCCGCTTCCTCCTCCGTCTCCTTTTCGCTCTTGTCCCTGAGGCAGTCTTTGGGGCCCTCGGCGGCCGCCCTGGAGCCTTGGGCGAACTTGGCCTCTCTGCCGCCGCGGAGCACGCGTGCGGGGAGCCGTTCCCCCCGCGGCCCGGCGCCCGCGTCCTCCCGGGGGGAAGGGTCGGCGGCGCTGGCATCCACGCTCTTGCGGAAGAAGCGCTTCCTCTGCACGGCGCCTCCCGGCCCCGGCCCCGTGTCCGCCGGCCCGGGGGCTGCCATCTGCTGAACTCGGTCTTCCAGGGAGACTCCATCAGGTTTCTCCGAATCGTCCGTGCTGGCCGGCTCTCCGGAATCGGTAGCCATGGTAATAGAGGTTGGCACGAGAGAGGTCCGTGTTCCGTCTCCCCTTCGGTCCGCTTACATGGCAGGTGTCAGGAGGATCAGAGCGGCCTGCCTTGGGACGTGGTCATGTTGCCATAGTAACCTGCAAGGGGCGGGGGTGGCGGGGGGGGGGGGGGAGAAAAGGATATTTTCAAATGACCTCAACAAAGGAAATCATTAAGGAGAAAACAAGTCACCTTATGGTTTAATCCATTTTTTTTTTTCTTAATAAGAAGTTTGTTCTTTTTTTTCTGGCCAAGCTTAGCAACCAGCAGACTCCAGGGACTATGTCTTATCTTCTTTACCGCTGTAACCCCCAGGCCACTTGGCATGCAGCTCAGTAAGGCTTCCTACTGAATGAATGTTGGTTAGGGACCTAGGTCTCGGTGCCATCTATCAAGCCATCAGATTTAAACAAGTATCTAGCCGAAACCGGTGTGGCTCAGTGGATAGAGCGTGGGCCTGCAGACTGAAAGGGGACCGGGTTCGATCCCGGTCAAAGGCATGCGCCTTGGTTGCGGGCACATCCCCAGTAGGGGGTGTGCAGGGGCAGCTGATCGATGTTTCTCTCTCATCGATGTGTCTAACTTTCTATCCCTCTCCCTTCCTCTCTGTAAAAAAAAAAAAATCAATGAAATATATTTAAAAAATAAATAAAACAAGTATCTAAACCTGAGTTCACTTAGCTACAAGGTAAAAAATAACACACAATAATTAAAACAAGCACATTGCTTCTCAGTAACTGTTTTTGGTCTAAAATTCTGACGGTAGTCTTTTTTTATTGTGGTAAAATATACTTAATATCAAATGTACTATTTTAACCATACACTTCAGTGACTTTAAGGATAGCCACAATGTTGTGCAATCATCACCATGATCTGTTTCTAGAACTCTCCATCCTAGGTCACTTCATCATCCCAAATGGAAATACTGTATCCATTAAGCTATGACGCTTCATCTCTCCAGTCCCGAGTAATCCCTAGTCTACTTTCTGTCTCCATGAAATTGTTTCCTCTATGTCCTGCATCGAAGTGGAATCATATAGTATTTGTCCCTTTGCGTCTGTTTATTTCACTCAACAAAATGTTTGCAAAGTTCTCTGATGCTGGAGCATGTTACCAGAATTTGATTCCTTTTGAAGGATGAGCAATGTGGCATCGTGTGTTTACTGTATGCCAGATTTTGTTTATCCATTCATCTGGTCAATGGATTGGGTGGTTCCCACCTTTTGAATACTATGAATAATGCTGCCTCCAATTTTAGCAGATACTACTGTAAAATATTAACATGCAATACGAAAAAATTTAAATGCTCCACTAAATCTTTTAAGAAACACTTTAAAATATACATTTTCTTGAACCAGCAATTCTACTTATAGGAACTTGCCTTAGAAAATAGTCAATTTGTGCAAAGATTTAATTATAAAGACATTCATTACAGCACTTATAATTTGGAAAAAAACTGTAACTAAACATAAGCCTAATAGGGATTTAATTAAATATCTCAAAATGAGATGGATTCAGTATTTTTTAAAAACCACTAGCTTTTAATGAGATTAAAAGGAATAAGGACATATATGTAATACCTTAATCAATAAAGAAAAAAATAGAAATTAAAAAAAGACATCTATATATTATATGGTTAAATGAAATACATACAATAAGCCTTCATATATACATACATACATGATATTAATTCTGAATAGTATAATTATGGACTTTCTGCTTTTCTGTATTTTTTACTGCTTGCCACAAAGAACACGTGAAAATATGTGGAACATATAAAGGAAGAGTTATTTTTTAAATTTTATTTTAAAATTATAGTTTACATTCAATGTTATTTTGCATTAGTTTCAGGTGTATAGCAAAGTATTTCAGGGACCACTTTGTAAAGCATATGATCGTCTAAGGACAAAGTTTTTCAAATGAATAGTCGAACTACCAATAAGAAAATTCTTCTTACCACAAACATGCATCACAAAGTTAAGTTCTGTCTAACAATTACTCTGTTATACACCTTAGAAGGCACTTTTTGTCACAATCCAAAAAATACGCAGAAATATCCAATTTGAAAACCTGAGAATAACAATCCTCAAACAACATGGGGAGAAATACCCCAAATTTGTTCTACATATTAAACATAAATCCTATCAATATCCACCTAGCTTCTTTGCAGAAATTAACAAATTGATCCTAAAACTCATAAAACTTTGAGGGACCAGAATAGCCAAAGGCAAAACCATCTTGAAAAAGAACAAAGTTGGGCCGAAACCGGTTTGGCTCAGTGGATAGAGCGCCAGCCTGCGGACCCAAAAGGTCCCGGGTTCGATTCTGATCAAGGGCATGTACCTTGGCTGCGGGCACATCCCCAGTAGGGGGTGTGCAAGAGGCAGCTGATCGATGTTTCCCTCTCATCGATGTTTTTGCCTTTCTATCCCTATCCCTTCCTCTCTGTGAAAAATCAATAAAATATATATATTTCTTAAAAAAACAAAGTTGGAGGGCTCATCCTTTTGAATTTTTCAACCTACCGCAAAACTATAGTATTAAGATAGCGTGCTACTGACGTAAGGATAGATGTAAAAATAAAAGGAATGAAAACAGAGAACCCAGAAATAAACCCACATATTTATGGTTGATTTTCAATAAGGGTGCCAAGACATTTCAATGGGGAAAGAACCCTCTTTTCAACAAATGGTGTTGAGACAACTGGCTATCTATATGCAAAAGAAGGAAGTCGACACTCGAAGGCTGGTTTACTGGAAGAGAAGCTGGAACTGAGTCTCAAAGAAAGAAAATTACCTGATCCAAGCAGAAGGAAGATTACAAGCAAAGTCATGAGACAGCATGGATTAAGTATATGACTGGTGCCGTGAATGGTTTACCGCATACTTTAGAAGCAAGCAGATGAAGACAGAGAGCAGATATAAGATAAAAAGACCAGCTGAAACTGGTTTGGCTCAGTGGATAGAGTGTCAGCCTGTGGACTGAAGGGTCCCAGGTTTGATTCCGGTCAAGGGCATATACCTAGGTTGTGGGCACATCCCCAGTAGGGGGTGTGTAGGAGGCAGCTGATCGAAGTTTCTCTCTCATCAATGTTTATAGCTCTCTATCCCTCTCCCTTCCTCTCTGTAAAAAAATCAATATATATATATATCCTATCTAATAAAAGAGTAATATGTAAATGTGACCATACCTTTGCCACACTCGCAAGCCACGCCCACCACTACGCCCACAGGCCAATCAGGAGCGAGTTATGCAAATAAACCCCAACCAAGATGGCTGCCATCACTGAGAGCAGGAGGAAGGCTTGGATTTCCCCAGCAACAGAGGAAGCCAAGCTTTCTGCCTTCCTAGGCCTCCACTCAATGTTACAAAGTTTCAATTATAAAAGATACAGAAATGGCAGCAGCCACTGAGCTGGAGAGAACAGAGGCTTGGGTTTCCCTGGCAATGGAGGAAGCCAAGCTTTCAGTCTGCCTCTGCTGGCCTAGGCCTCCACTCTAGGCTATAAAGTTTCAAACAGAAATGGCTGCCAAACCTGAGCGAGCAGAAGGCTTGGCTCCACTCTAGGCCATAAAGTTTCAATCGAAGACATAGATTAATCCCAGATTCCAGGGCCTCTGCTTGGGTCGCTGGGGGGCGTGGTTGGCCTGCAAACCTCCACAGACCCCTCGCCCGGGCCGCCCCTCACCCCAAGGGAACTCCCACCCTGATCTGGGACACTCTTCAGGGCAAACCAGCCGGCCCCCAACCTACACCAGGCCTCTATCCTATCTAATAAAAGAGTAATTTGCAGATTGACCATCACTCCAATACACAAGAGGGCTGCCTCCATGTGGTCAAAGATACTGCCCCATGTGGACACAAGATGGCCAGCAGGGGAGGGCCATTGGAGGTTCCAGGCCTTGCACGGGAGGGCAGTAGTGGGGGATCAGGCCAGCATGGGAGGGCAGTTGGGAGGGACCAGGCCTGCAAGGGAGGGCAGTTGGGGCAATCAAACCTGCAGAGGAGGGCAGTTAGGGGTGACCAGGCCAGCAGAGGAGGGAAGTTGGGGGCAAACAGGCTGGCAGGGGAGCAGTTAAAGATCAATTAGGCTGGCTGGGTAGTGGGTAGGAGGTGAAAAGTGGTTAGGGGCAATCAGGGAGGCAGGCAGGTGAGCAGTTTGGAGCCAGCAGTCCTGGATTGTGAGAAGGATGTCCGATTGCCTGTTTAGGCCTGATCTACCAGGATCAGGGCTAGATGGGCAGTCAGACATCCCTCGAGCGGTCCCAGATTGGAGAGGGTGCAGGCTGGGCTGAGGGACATCCCCCGCCCCCCACCCCGTGCACGAATTTCGTGCACTGGGCCTCTAGTGTGTGTGTGTGTGTGTGTGTGTGTGTGTGTGTGTGTGTGTGTGTGTAAAATAAGAAGACCAGTTAGAAATCTACGGCAATAATCCAGGAAAGAGATGCTGACGTGTGAATGAAAATATTGGCAAGAGGGATAGGTTCAAGATACATTAAAAGAAGTTCTAAATTCGAGGTTTATTGCCTGAGTGAATATGGTTTTGAGGGGAAAGGAAGACTCTGTGGTAACGCCCAGAAATTTGCCTATCAGATGACACTACTAGGACACAGCTGTGTCAAAAGCAGAGACAAGAATTACAGTCATGCCTTGGCTGGATTGGCTCGGTGGATGGAGCGTTGGCCCGTGGAATGAAGGGTCTCAAGTTCGATTCCAATGAAGGGCACATGCCCAAAGTTAGGGGCTCGTTCCCCAGTAGGGGCAAGCAAGAGGCAGCCGATCAACGATTCTCTCTCATCATTGATGCTTCTCTCTCTCTCATCCTCTCCCTTCCTTGCTGAAACCAATAAAAATATGTATTAAAAAAAAGAATTACAGTCATGTACCACACAATGGCATTTTGGTCAGAGACAGACCACATACACCATATATAGCCTAGGTGTCTAGTAGGCAATACCAGTGGTCGGCAAACTCATGTCAACAGAGCCAAATATCAACAGTACAATGATTGACATTTCTCTTGAGAGCCCCATTTTTTAAACTTCAACTTACTTCTGACGCCACTTCTCCAAAACAGACTCGCCCAGGCCGTGGTATTTTGTGGAAGAGCCACACTCAAGGGGCCAAAGAGCCGCATGTGGCTCGTGAGCTGCAGTTTGCCGACCACTGGGCTATACCTTTTAGGCTTGTGTAAGTATACTGTATGATGTTCACAGAGAGGAAATTACCTAACAACGCGTTTCTCAGAACACATCCCTAATGGTAAATGGCGCAGGACTGCAACCTGAGGACTCATGAGCTGCTTTATGAGGCTACATTGCCAAATTAATGTATTTCAAAAGCCCGTGGCTAAAACTAGAATTACCTGTAAGTAAGAAAAGGTGACTAACAGCACCTCACTTAGGTGCAGGTGTTTTTTTTCTTTAACTTATTTTGACACCATTTCGACTTGGAGCAAAGCATACACAGAATCCAATATACCCTTCACTCCAATTTCCCAAATGTTAACATTTTAGGTGAGAGGTTCTTAGAAAGATTACTCACTTCACTTAACTAAAGGTCAGTGATCCAGAAACCTCAAGAACAGAGGTCCATAAGCCAAAAGGACTTCTACAAAGACAAAAAAAAATAAAAATAAAAATAGGTAAAATAAGAGAATTTAAGTAACTGCAGAAAATCTTTTAAAAAAGTGAACTCTTACTCAGAACACTAACATAAAAATCGAGGGACAAGCTGAAACTGGTTTGGCTCAGTGGATGGAGCTTCGGCCTGCTGATTCCGGTCAAGGGCAGGTATCTTGGTTGGGGGCACATCCCCAGTAGGGGGCGTGCAGGAGGCTGCTGATGGATACTTCTCTCTCATCATGTTCCTAACTATCTCTCTCCCTTCCTCTCAGTCAAAAATCAATAAAATATATTTTTTAAAAATAGAGGGGCATAATTCGAACATGTTTACCGTATTTTCTGGCGTATAAGATGACTGGGCGTATAAGATGACCCCCAACTTTTCCAGTTAAAATATAGAGTTTGGGATATACTTACCATACAAGACTACCCCTCTTCCAATGCACACCAAATAAAAATTTAAGAAAACATCAGATTTGATTTCAATATGGTAATTTTGAGATGATTTTCCTGGGTTAAAAGGTCGTCTTATACACTGGCAAAGATGGTAGTTACCTGGTTTCCCAAACTATGGGATAAGGAGCAGAAAATAAGAAGATGGGGAAAGGAGTGTTTCCCTCAGCCTTTTAAAAAACAGCCTTAAGACGAAAAATGTTATAGAGGCAAAGAGGGATATTTTATAAGTCTGAAAAGATTAATTCATTAGAACAATGAAATTATTTATACCTAACAACAGAGCCCCCCAATACATTAGGTTAAAAGTGACAGGAGCCCGACCGGTGTGACTTAGTTGGCTGAGCACTGTCGCATGTACCGGGAGGTGGCGGGGTTCGATTCCCAGCCAGGGCACATGCCCAGGTTGTGGGCTCAATGCCCAGTACGGCACATGCGGAAGGCAGCCAATCAACGATTCTCTTTCATCTTTGATGTTTCTCTCTCTCTCTCCCTCTCGCTTGCTCTCTCTGAAAGCAATAAAGACATATTAAAAAAGTAAAAGATGCCGCCAAGAAAGTGACACTCAAAAGCCTTGGGAAAAATATATGCAAATCATTATCTGATAAGAGACTAGTATTCAGAACATATACAATATTCAGAACAGACAAAAAAATTCTTACATGTCAATAATGAAAAGAGCCGAAACCGGTTTGGCTCAGTGGCTAGAGCGTCGGCCTGTGGACGGAAGGGTCCCGGGTTCAATTCCGGTCAAGGGCATGTACTTCGGTTGCAGGCACATCTCCAATAGGGGGTGTGCAGGAGGCAGCTGATCGATGTTTCTCTCTCATCCATGTTTCTAACTCTCTATCCCTCTCCCTTCCTCTCTGTAGAAAATCAATAGAATGTATTTTAAAAAATAATGAACAGATAAATAATCCAATGGGTTGAAAGACCCGAATAGACATGTTCTAAAGAAGATATACAAATGGCCAATACACACCTGAAAAAAATGTTCCATATAATTACTCATTAGGTAAATAGAGATCAAAAACTAAAATGAAACACTACTGCATCCCCATGAGGTTGGCTCCAATAAGAAAGATGAACAGCAACAAGCTGTTGGGAAGGATGCAGAGAAAACGGACCGCGCATGCACTGCTGGGGAGGGTTGTAAAACGCTGCAGCTGCTTTGCAACATAATCTGGCAGCTCTTCAACAAGTCAGCATGGAGTTACTACATGATACCACCTCCCCGAGGGAAATGAAAACTACATGTCCGCACGAAAACCTGCGCACAAGTGGTCACAGCGGCTCCCTTCGCGATAGGCAGAGTGGGAATGACCCAGGTGCCTGTCGATTGATGGCCAAGAGAAATGTGTTACATCCATGCGACAGAACAACATTCACACAATAAAGGGGGGGTGGGGTATCAGTTCCTGCGACAAGGGTGAACCCTGAAAACAGTATGCTAAGAGAAAGAAGCCAGAGGAAAAGACCATACACTGTAGAGTTCCATTTATAGGAAATGTTTAATCTAGAATATGCCAATGTAGAGACGGAAAATAAATTAGTTGTTGCCTGGGGGCAGGGGCTGGGGCTGGGGCTGGGGCTGGGGTACAGGAATAGCACTGACGGCAAACCAGTTCAGGGGATCTTCTGGGGTGATGGAAATGTTCTAAAATTAGATTGTAATCAAGAATATACAACTCGCCCTAACCGGTTTGGCTCAGTGGATAGAGCGTCGGCCTGCAGAGTGAAAGGTGCCGGGTTCGATTTCGGTCAAGGGCATGTACCTTGGTTGCAGGCACATCCTCAGTAAGGGGTGTGCAGGAGGCAGCTGATCGATGTTTCTCTCTCATAGATGTTTCTGACTCTCTATTCCTCTCCCTTCCTCTCTGTAAAAAAATCAATAAAATATATTTTTTAAAAAAGAATATACAACTTTATAAATTTGCTAAAAAATCATTGGCATTTATATTGGTGATTTTTATGGTATGTAAATTATCCTATCTAATAAAAGAGTAATATGCAGATTGGCCATCACTACAACACACATGACGGCTGTCCCCATGTGGTCAAAGATCCTGCCCCCATGTGGACACAAGATGGCCACCACAATATGGCCAGCAGGGGAGGGGCGTTGGGAGGTTCCAGGCCTGCAAGGGAGGGCAGTTGGGGGCAATCAGGGGAGGGCAGTTAGGGGTGACCAGGGCGACAGAGAAGGGAAGTTGGGGACAAACAGGCTGGCACGGGAGCAGTTAGACATCAATTAGGCTGGCAGGGTACTGGTTAGGGGGTGATCAGGCTGGCAGGCAGAAGCGGTTAAGGGCAATCAGGGGCAGGAGGGTGAGCGGTTTGGAGCCAGCAGTCCTGGATTGTGAGAAAGATGTCCGACTGCCAGTTTAGGTCTGATCCTACAGGGATCAGACCTAAACTGGCAGTCGGACATCCCTCGAGGGATCCCAGATTGGAGAGGGTGCAGGCTGGGCTGAGGGACACCCCCCATCTCCTGTGCACCGGGTCTCCAGTATCCCAATAAAATATGATGTCCCTGTTTCTGATTCTAAAACATTTCCCCTAAAATCATAATATCAAATATGCCTTTTGAAAACCATACACTCTAGCCACCCCCCTTGTGTCCACTCTCCTTATCCTCAGCGTGGCCTCCTGGGTTGAGAATGGCTGTTCTGAAGGGAAACTACTGACAACAATAAAATGTAATAGCTGGTAGCCTTAGGGTAAACAATGACTAAGAAAAAAATGTAACTAGGCCACGAACTTCACTAAGCATGGTATAACTGGGGCCTTTTCACTGTGGATCCACTAGCTCTCTTGAACATAAAACAGTTTCAGAACACAGGTTTTGGGGTGCGAGAAACCTGGACTCAAATACTGGTTCTGCCTCTCACTTCTCAGAGCAGATCTGAGGCAAACGACTTAACCTCATTCAGCCTTGATCTCACTTGGGTAATCTCACAGGACTGACACAGAAATACATATCAACTATTTAGCATAGTGCCTGGCATAATGTAATCATCAATAAATGGAAGTTTTTATTCTCTATCTCTTAATAACCCCTAGCGGCAGCCCTATATTATTAAATAAAGCACTATTCAACAATACTCAAAATAGTAAATTATTTTCAGGAGATTACATTTATTTTTAATAAGGCCAAAAAGTATATAATGCATTCTTTTATTTATTTTTTGTTTGTTTGTTTAAAGTATTACAAACAGCCGAAACCGGTTTGGCTCAGTGGATAGAGCGTCGGCCTGCGGACTGAAAGGTCCCGGGTTCAATTCCGGTCAAGGGTATGTACAGTGGCTGCGGGCACATCCCCAGTAGGGGGCGTGCAAGAGGCAGCTGATCGATGTTTCTCTCTCATCGATGTTTCTGACTTTCTATCCCTCTCCCCTCCTCTCTGTAAAAAAAATCAATAAAAATATATTTTAAAAAATAAAAAATAAAGTATTACAGACAGTAGTAGATATGTTTCCTCCCCCCCCCCATTGTCCTCCCCCCAGCCTCCCCTACCCCCCAGCACATGCCCTCACCTGCCCTCCCCCCACCCCAGTGTCTTGTACCCCATTGGTTATGCTTATACGCATGCATACAAGTCCTTCGGTTGATTTCTTACAGCCCCCACCCCCACCCCCACCCTCCCCTGCTTTCCCCCTGTCATTTGACAGTCTGTTCAATACTTCTTTGCCTCTGTATCTATCTTTTCCCCCCGTTTCTTTTCTTTAAAAAAGAAAAAACACAAAAAAACTCTTGCCTCTGCATACTGGAAATAAATATATAAGGACAAAAAATGTTTGGGTCTCAGTTTCAATGTCCAACTGTTCTGAGTCCCAGTTTCAATGTCAGATAGTTCTTTATGTGTCCACGTCAGCCATGGTATCCGGATGGTGGACACATGGTGGCAATGCAGGTTCCATGTAAGGCATTCTTTTAAAGCTTTGCCGTCGCATTGCTACCCCAGTGACCACAACAGTGTCTCGTCCACGTTCAGCAGTGCAGAGACACAGCCCCGTGAAAGTCTACGAAAAGCAGGCCTGAGCCCAGCCGGTATAGCTCAGTGGTGGAGCATTCACCTATGAACCAGGAGGTCATGGTTCCATTCCCGGTCAGGGCCCATGCGCAGGTCAGGGTGCATGTGGGAGGCAAGCAATCCATGTTTCACACTGATGTTTCCCTCTCCCTCTTTTTCTCTCCCTTCCCCTTTCTGAAATCAATAAAAAAAAATGGAAAAACCTTAAAGGAAAATATATAGAAGATCCAAAAATCAAAGAAAGAGGGAGTTATATATGGACACTCCCAACCCTGTTTGCCATTAATTCCCACCACTCCAACATGTAACCACTTACTCAATTCTCATAGCCCTCCAGAGTTTCTTCAGGAAAGAAATAAGTGAATATATGTTCTCTCCCTCCCTTTCTACACAAAAAGTATTTAATATAGTATGTATTAAATGTTTTTTAATAGTCACAATATTTTTATTGATTTATTTGAGAGAAAGGGAGAAAAATTTGTTATTCCACTTATGCCTTCATTGGTTGATTTTTTTTAATGTATTTTATTGATTTTTTACAGAGAGGAAGAGAAAGGGATAGAAAGTCAGAAACATCGATGAGAGACATCGATCAGCCGCCTCCTGCACACCCCCCACTGGGGATGTGCCCGCAACCAAGGTACATGCCCTTGACCGGAATCAAACCTGGGACTTCTCAGTCCGCAGGCTGATGCTCTATCCACTGAGCCACACCGGTTTCGGCCATTGGTTGCTTTGTGTGTGTGCCCCAACCGGGGATGGAACATGCAACCTTGCCGTATGGGGACGATGCTCTAATCAACTGAGCTAACCAGGCTATAGTCGCAATATTTTAGGGTATGTTTTTCCCTGTCTGTACATAAACGTTCCTCATTCTGCTTTTCACTAACTATACACTATGTATTCAGTTATTTGCTATGCTAGATAACATTGCGTATTTCATTTTGCCTACGTGTGTACACATGTACGTAAATTTCCTGAAACGGGATTTCTGGATCAAAATAAATGTGTATATTTACCTTGTACCGAAACATACTAATATATCCAGAAAAGTAACACACAGTACAAGTGCATCTTTATATAATGCTGCCAAACTGCCTTCCACAGGCATTGTACCAACTGAAACTCCCAGCTGCATGTGTGAGAGTGTCTTTCACCCCGCATCCTTCACAATAAAAAAGGTGTTCTCAAATGTTTTTGAGTTTTAACGCTCGGATAGATTTAATAAAGGAATCTCTGTATGGTTTCAATTAGCATTTATCTTATGAGTGAGCTTAAACATCTTTCACATAAACAATAATTAAAGTCGGGAATAAGGCAGGGATTCCTATTACCACTGCTACCCACTTACGGAAATAAAACAAGCCCTGCAAATATTGGAAAGTCGGAGACAAAACTCAAAACTGGCAGGCTACATGATTATCTATTTAGAAAATCCAGGCAAAATAGCTACAAAATTACAGTAAGATTTAAACAGCAGAGCTCAGCAGAAAAACCAAAGGCAGAATCAACAAACAAATCAACAGCTTTGCTAGACATCAGCAATAATCAATTACGAAATGGAGTTTAGAAGACAACTATCCTAAGGTGAGGGCTAGAGCAGGGGGGTAGGCAACCCCACAAGTGGGGCAGGAAGAGCTGGGTACCTTGGAAGGAAGGCAAGTCAGTTGATTTTTTTAAAAGATATTTATGTTTTTTAAATATATTTTTATTGATTTCAGAGAGGGAGAAGGAGAGGGAGATAGAGACATCAATGATGAGGAAGAATCGTTGATGGCCCCCTACTGGGCATTGAGCCAGCAACCAGGCATGTGCCCTTGACCGGAATTGAACCCAGGACTCTTCAGTCTGCAGGCCGGCACTCTATCCACTGAGCCAAACCAGCTAGGGGTCTTTCTATATATATATATATTTTTTAAAAACTATCCTGTTCATAAGAGCCGCAAAGCTATAAAATATTCATCTGGGAATAAACTCAAGGAGAAGTATGCAACACATAGAAAGAAAGCTGTACAATTTTACTGAAGTACATGAAAAACACGTTTCCTTTGTCAAAAGATTCAATATCAGCGTCTTCATATCCCCCCCACACCAGATTATTCCAAATTCAATGCAAACCCAATCAAAATCTCCAAGATATTTTTTGTGCAAAACTGAAAAGCGGATTCTAAAAGAATACAAGAAAATCTTGAAAAAGAAAACAATGAGAATTTGCCTTACCAGAGACTACGTACAGCTACAGTACCAGGTGTACCAGTTAATAATGCAGATTGCTTTCTTTCTTTGTTTCTTTCTTTCTTTCTTTTAAATATATATTTTATTGGTTTTTTTTACAGAGAGGAATGGAGAGAGATAGAAAGTCAGAAACATCAATCAACTGCCTCCTGCACACCCCCCACTGGGGATGCACCCGCAACCAAGGCACATGTCCTTGACCAGAATCAAACCTGGAACCCTCAGTCCGCAGGCTGACACTCTATCCACTGAGCCAAACCGGTTTCGGCTAATAATGCAGATTTTTTTTCAATAGATGGAGTTACACATATGTTGATACATATGCGATGTGATCTGTATGCTATTTTGTTGTATTGACAGCAAGCTTCAAAACTTCCTATGTCAAATTTGCTGAAGGTGTTAACATCATAGACATTTTTGCCCTTAAAAATGTCGAATTTTGTGCCCCCCAAAAAAGGACATTTGTGGGAAGTTTTAATTCATTACTTGATTTTGAAGAGAAGTAATAGTTCAGGAAGCTTATGGTAAACAAGCTCCAGCTCAAGGTCCTTGTGAACACTGGTTTAAATGCTTTAAAAGGGATGGTTTTGATGTGAAAGACAAAGAGCATCTAGGTCAACCAAGAAAGTTTGAAGACCAACAATGACAAGCATTATTGGACAAAGATGCGTGTCCAACTCAAAAACAACTTGCAGAACGATTAAACGCTTTTCAGCAAACAATTTCCGATCATTGACAAGCAACGGGAAAGAATTTAAAGGAAGGAAAATGGGTGCCACATCAACTGTACGCAAAAAAACAAATGGAAAACCGAAAAGTCATCAGTGACATGTTGCATCGAATTGTGACTGGCGATGAAAAGTGGATTTATTTTGAGAATCCCAAACGCACAAAATCATGGGCTGATCCAGGTCAACCATCAACATGGACTGCAAGGCCAAATCGCTTTGGAAAGAAGACAACGCTCTGCGTTTGGAGGGATCAGGAAGGTGTGGACTATTATGAGCTTCTAAAACCAGGTGAAACCATTAATACTGATAGCTACCGACAACAATCAATTTGAACCACGCTTTGATCGTAAAACGACCAGAATGTGCCAGAAGACACGGCTGAGCAATTCTGCTTCATGCTAACACACCAGCACACACTTCAAAACCAGTTAAAGACCCGTTAAAAGGTCTTGCCTGGGAAGTGTTAACCCAAACGCCGTGTTCACCAGACCCTGCTCCTTCAGATGACCGACCACCTGTTCCCGTCGATGGCACTCGCGCTTTCTGAGCAGCGCTTGAAAAGGGAGGAGGGAAGTGGAAAATCGTGTCTCTGAGTGGTTTGCCTCAAAACAAGAAAAGTTCTATTGGGACGATGGCCACAAATTACCTGAAAGATGGGGGGGAAATGTGTACCTAGCGGTGGTCATCACTTTGAATAAAGCACTTTGGATGTTTCTCTGGAAATTATGGTGTTTGCCTTGATGACAAAATCCACATTATTGACCGGTCCACCTGGTAAATTTCAGCACAGAAACAGACAGACGGGCTGATAGAGTGGAAAAATCAGTCCAGAGTCCTGACCTTGGCTCAGTTGCTTGGAGCACTGTCCCATACACCAAAAGGGGGTGGGTCTGATCCGCAGTCAGGGTACATTGGGAAGGCAACCAATTGATGTTGTCACTCACATCTATGTTTCTCTCTCCACCCCCCCCCCAACTCCTTCCCTTCTCTCTAGGGTCAATGCCCATATCCTCCAATGAAGAATAAAAGAATCAGCCCTGGCTGGTTTTGCTCAGTGGATAGAGCATCAGCCTGTGGACTAAAGGGTCCCAGGTTTGATTCCGGTCAAGGGCACATGCCCGGGTTACAGGTTCATCACTGATGTTTCGACGTCTCTCTCCCTCTCCTCGTCTCTGAACATCAATAAAAAATATTTAAATGTTTTAATTTTAAAAAAAAGTACAGAAACAGACACATAATATATGGGGATGTAGTCCATGATAAAGATGGCATTTCTAATGGTGTCAGAATAACTAGCTACCCACTTTGGGGGAGGGGGAAGAGGGTCAAAACCCTACTTAAAATTCAGTCTTAGAAATAAATCCCAGGTAGATTAAGGAGCTAAACATAAGCAGCAAAACTACAACTACTAAAGAAAAGATGACAATATATTTCTAACCTGAAGGCCTTAAAAAGACAAAATGCAGAGATCAAAGAAAAAGCTAACACATTCTGCCATTTGACCATGAACAAGGTTAAAAGATAAGCAACAGACTGGGAGCCAGCATTTGCCACAGGTACAGCAAAGCATTAATACCGAGAATAGATAAAGAACTAAAAAAATCAGGAAGAAGAACTACAAATGACCAATACATGTATGGTAGAAGGATGGCTCAAACTAATTAGTAAGCAGAGAGATGTAAATTCAAAGAATTCAATGTCATTCTTGTCCATCTGATGAGCAGAATAATAAGCTAATATCATGTTTTGAAAATAGCCTTTCCAATTCCAAGTATCTAGTACAAACTTGTCACCTAGCAATTCCACTTCTTAGTATTTACCTGAGAAATATTCTTATATATGTATAACTATATATGTACACGGATTTTTTTTAAATGAACCATTGTTTGAAATAGAAAAAAAAACTGAAAAACCCCTTAAATAAGGAGACATATGTAACATTTTCAACAATAAAGAATTAAACACCTTAAATATCTATCTTTAAGAGAATAATGAAATGAACAGTGGTATATCTATACTACATAATATGCATCTGTTTAAAAAATGAGAGATGGATATATACTAATACATAAAAACCTATGCCAAAACCGGTTTGGCTCAGTGGATAGAGCGTCGGCCTGAGGACTGAAAGGTCTTGGGTTTGATTCCAGTCAAGGGCATGTATCTTGGCTGCAGGCACATCCCCAGTAGGGGGTGTGCAAGAGGCAGCTGATCGATGTTTCTCTCTCATCGATGTTTCTGACTTTCTATCCTCTCCGTTCCTCTCTGTTAAAAATCAATAAAATATATTAAATAAATAAATAAATAAAATCTACATATATGTACTGAAACAAGCAAGTTGTAGTACTGTATATACATTTCATCTATATATATTTATGCAAAACTCCCCCCAAAACTTTATATTTCTATATGTATATGAAAAAGACTGACAGGATGTGCTCTAAACTGATCATAGTAGTTAAAAAAGCATGTAGTATGAAATACTGTATATCCATTAAAAAGAATGAGTGAGCATATATATATTGACATCCTATCTAATAAAAGAGTAATATGCAAATTTGACCATACCCTCACCACACCCACAAGCCATGCCCACAAGCCAATCAGGAGCAGAATATGCAAATAAACCCCAACCAAGATGGCTGCCGCCACTGAGAACAGGAGGTTTCCCAGGCAACAGAGGAAGCCAAGGTGACTGCGGTTGCCTGCCTAGGCCTCCACTCGATGTTACAAAGTTTCAATTATAAAGATACAGAAATGGCAGCAGCCACGGAGCTGGAGAGAACAGAGGCTTGGGTTTCCCTGGCAATGGAGGAAGCCAAGCTTTCAGCCTGCTGTTGCCGGCCTAAGCCTCCACTCTAGGTTACAAAGTTTCAAACAGAAATGGCTGCCACCCCAGAGCGAGCAGAAGGCTTGGCTCTGCTTGAGGCTACAAAGTTTCAATCGAAGACATAGATTAATCCCAGATCCCAGGGCTTCCGCTTGGGTTGCTGGGGGGGGGTGGTGACTGGCCTGCAAACCTCCACAGGCCCCTCGCCCAGGCTGCCCCTCACCCCAAGGGAACCCCCACCCTGATCTGGGACACTCTTCAGGGCAAACCAGCTGGTCCCCACCCATGCACCAGGCCTCTATCCTATCTAATAAAAGAGAAATACGTAGTGATTGACCATCACTCCAACACACAAGAGGGCTGCCCCCATGTTGTCAAAGATCCTGCCCCCATGTGGACACAAGATGGCCACCGCCAAGATGGCCAGCAGGGGAGGGCCATTGGGAGGTTCCAGGCACTGCAAGGGAGGGCAGTTGTGGGTGATCAAGCCTGCAGGGGAGGGCAGTTAGGGGTGGCCAGTCTGGCAGAGGAGGGAAGTTGGGGGCAAAGAGCTGGCAGGGGAGTAGTTACACATCAATTAGGCTGGCAGGGTAGTGGTTAGTTGGTGATCAGGCTGGCAGGCAGAAGCAGTGAGGGGCAATCAGGGAAGCAGGCAGGTGAGCAGTTTGGAGCCAGCAGTCCTGGATTGTGAGAAGGATGTCCGACTGCCCGTTTAGGCCAAATCCTAGTAGGATCGGGCCTAAATGGGCAGTTGGACATTCCTCGAGGGATCCCAGATTGCAGAGGTGCAGGCTGGGCTAAGGGAAATCCCCCGCCCCCGTGCATGAATTTCATGCACCGGGCCTCTAGTGCATATATATAAATACAGAGAAAAAAGACTGTACAGGTTCAGTCAACTCTTAACAGTTACCCTCTGGGACGGCAGGAAGTTGTGTAAAGGGGAATCTTAAGGTTTTAAGCTACTTCTACATTATTTTAACCCTTTAAAAGCAGAACTGTCCATCAACAACCAGTACAAAAGAACCAGTTATGAATATTATAATTTCTTATAATAACTAAAGGAAAGACAAAACTAATAACTATGTACAAATATATTCAAATGAATACCATCAGTTAACATGTATTGGATGCTTTGTGCCAAACACGGTAAGCATTTTCTCATATAATAATCAAGAATCTTGAGCTAAATATTTTTATTCTCATTTTACAAATGAGGAGACTAAGGTCAAAAAGTTAAATTAACTTGCCTGAGATTACATAGCTAGTAAAAATCAGGACCACAATTCAACCCAGGCATTTGACTCTGAAGTCCAATCTTTTTTTTTTTTAACAGAGAGATAGAAAGTTAGAAACATCGATGAGAGAGAAGCATTGATCAGCTGCCTCCTGCACACCCCCTACTGGGGATGCGCCCGCAGCCAAGGCACATGCCCTTGCCGGAATCCAACCTGGGACCTTTCAGTCCGCAGGCCTATGCTCTATTCATGAGACAAACTGGTTTCAGCCGAAGTCCAATCTTAACTACTCCTAATAGGACGCCATGTATCACTTGGAGCCAGATGCACCCACTATACTGAATTTCATAGGTACATATACTACACAACCCCATCACAGTCCTTGGGAGTTTATAACACTAAAACTATCTTCTTCCTCACTTCCATCCTCCAGCTTTGATTTGGCAAGGTCATTTCTTCAATTAAAGATGCCCATTTTATGTGAAAAAAGTTTCTGGATCCAAATTAGAATGGGGGTTGAAATCATCTCTACCTTATTTCATCATCAAAATTAAACAATTTCTATTTATCAATCACCTACCCTCAGATCCTTAATTAACACCTTACTCTGCCTAACCCTTTAAAATGTGGTGGCCAACTTCTTAGGACTATATCCTAAGAAACCTGGAACACCAATCAGAAAGAATGTATGCACCCTTGTGTTCATGGCAGCACTGTTTACCATAGCTAAGATCTGGAAACAGCCTAAATGCCCATCAGCAGATGAGTGAATAAAAGGGCTGTAGTAGATTTCCACCCTGGAATACTATGCAGCATTTAAAAAGCAGGATGTCTTACCCTTGGAGACAGCATGAAGGGACCTAGAGAGTATCATGCTAAGTGAAATAAGTCAGTCAGAGAGACAGATTCACATGATCCCACTCATCATGGAATCTAAGTAACAAAATAAATTGATGAATGGAATGTATCTAGAGACATGGAAGCTTGGAACAGAGTGAGAAATCTCAGAGGGGAGGGAGGGTAGTGGGAAGTAATCAACCAGGAACTTTGTATGCATATATGCATGGCCCATGGCTACAGACAATGGGGCAGTGAGGGCTTGGCACAGGGGCAGGCTGGAAGGGGTCAAGGAGGGAAAAAGGGGACATACGTAATACTTTCAACAATAAAGAATTATTTTTAAAAATAGATCCGTACCCTCATGGAGCTTAAATACTAGTAAGGAGAAACAATAGTAAACAATAAGCATAATCCTATATAATAAAAGGCTAATATGCAAATAGACCAAATGGGCAGAACAACTGGAACAAAACAACAACTGGTCGCTATGACAAGAGCTGACCACCAGGGGGCATGTGCAGAACACTGCAGGTGTCGGCCGCGGCAGGATGGTGGAATGGGTGAGCCTCTGATGGTTCCTGAAAATACTTGGCTCCTGCATGCCTCGGTCACACCCAGCACTTGCACCCACTGCCAGCACCAGAAACACTGCTCACATCCACTGCCAGTGTCCAGCGCCAGCCCTGATTGCTAACACGGTGCCATCACTGGATGTGAGTGGCGGGTGCCGGCCCCAACTGTCCCTCAGGGCTTCTCCACCTTCCCCTGTTCCTGAGAGATCAGAGCTGTCGGCTGCCTCTCGCACCAGCTGCTGGTGCCCAGTGCCAGTCCGATCACTCAGTGCCACCACGGGTGAGTGGCGACTTCCAGCCCTGATCACCCCTGAGGGCTTCTCCACTCCCCCCCCCCCCCCCGCTCGTGAGGTGTTATTGGGGGGCAGTAGCTGCCACTTGCACCTGCTGCTGGCACCAACCCCAATTGCCCAGGGCCTTCAGCAGGTGCGAGCAGGGTCAGTGCACAGGAGCCATGGCTGTGGCAGGAGCAGACAGGGGACTGGGGCCAAGGTGGGAAGGGCCAGGCGAGGGCGTGGAGGAGGGGCCGAGACCCACCCCTGTGCTTACCGCAGCCTCACAACCCAAGTTCCTTTCAAGGTGCACGAGTTCGTGCACTGGGCCCCTAGTGAATATGTAAAATAGTATTTGCAGTTTGTGGGTAAGAAACAGGTTAAGTAGCATGGTCAGAATAGGCTTCTGTGAAAAGGCAACATTTGAGCAAAGATGAGAAGGTAAGGGTGTAGAATGTCTAAAGGAACAGCTAGTTGCAAAGGTCCAGTGTCAGAAACAAGGCTGGAGTTCATGAGGTAGGTCTAGGCTGGAGATGTGAATTTGGTGTGAAACGGTATTTTATGCCATCCTATGTAATAACAGGGTAATATGCAAATAGACTGAACAGCAGAATAACCGAACAACCAATCAAAGTGTAATATGCTAATGATATGCTAAGGCTGCTCAACTGCTCGCTACGATGTGCACTGACCACCAGGGCCAGACAGCCAACTGTTTGACCAGTTGCTATGACATGCACTGACCACTAGAGAAGGCCCCTCATCCTGGCCTGAGCCCTCTCACAACCTGGGACCCCTTGGGGGATGTCAGAGAGCCAGTTTCAGCCCGATCCCTCAGACCACTCCCCTTGGGAGGGCGCCAGGCGGGAGCACTCGCCTCTCCTGATGGGGGCTGAATGGGAGTGAGCCTGTGGCAGGCGCAGTGGGGCCGGGATGAGTGGGAGTAGCAGGTGGGAGATGCAGGCGGCACTGCGCTGCGGGTTTGGGCCCTATCCCTGCAGGCCACACAGAGGGACCCCGCCGGTGCACGAATTCGTGCACTGGGCCTCTAGAAAGACTGTATGAGATCACTGGAGCAGTGACTCCACTGAAAGGACTTTCACTGAAAGGAGCAGTCAGAGAAACCCAAATTCTTAGGAAATCTAAGAGCATATGTAAGGAGCAGTGTGTATCCCTTCTCTCCTGTGGCCCATCAAAAATCATTAGAGTACTTGAGAACCCAGTTTTTTAAAGAAAATAAAACGTGGCAGCCAAACTACAGATAGCACCCAGGCCAAACCCACCTCACCTAACTAACTGTTTCTGTGCAGCTGAGAAAGACTTTTACACTTTTAATGGCTGGGGAAAAGAAAAAGAGTATGTTATGACACATGCACGTTATTCAAAACTAATTATTTCAGCGTTCATAAATAGCTTTATTGGACGATAGCCATACTCATTCATTTCCATATTGCCTAAGGCTGCCACAACAGCCGTTGAGTCCTTGCACCAGAGACTCCATGGCACGCAAAGCCTAAAATATTTACTACCTGGTCCTTTATAGGAAAAAGTTTATCAGACCTTGCTTTGCAGTTTCCAAAAGAAGGGAGAGGGAGAGAGAGAGAGCTAGAAACATCAATGGTGAGAGAGAATCATGGATCAGCTGCCGCCTACAAGCCCTGCACTGGGGATCCAGCCTGCAGGCCAGGCACGTGCCCTGATAGGGCCTCAAACCGTGACCTTCTTCCTGGTTCATAGATGGACACTCAACCAATAAGCCACGCTGGCCGAGCTTCTGTCCCTTGTTTTCAGCAAGGATTTCACCCTTCACAAACCATTTCAAAACAAAAACAATATTCTTGATTTAAAAATCACTCATGTACCTTTAGCAGAAACATCGTCTTGCCCTGCTGTATTCAAGTTTCCTGATCATAAAAGTCTCACTGGGACTTTAGAATATCTCTCACTTCAAATATCAGGTGTGACCTTAAAAAATGCATTTCTCGCCCTGGTAGGCTTGGCTCAGTGGATGGAGCGTCAGCCTGCGGACTGAAGGGTCCCAGGTTTGGTTCCAGCCAAGGGCACATGCCTGGGTTGCGGGCTCAATCCCCAGTGCGGGGGGAGGGGGGTAGGAGGCAGCCAATCAATGATTCTCTCTCATCATTGATGTTTCTATTTCTCCTTCTCCCTTCCTCTCTGAAATCTGTAAGTATATTTTAAAAAGCTGAAACCGGTTTGGCTCAGTGGATAGAGTGTCAGCCTGTGGACTGAAAGGTCCCAAGTTCGATTCCAGTCAAGGGCATGTACCTTGGTTGCGGGCACATCCCCAGTAGGGGGTGCGCAAGAGGCAGCTGATGGATGTTTCTCTCTCATCAATGTTTCTGACTTTCTATCCCTCTCCCTTCCTCTCTGTAAAAAATGAATAAAATACATTTTTAAAAAATAAAAAATGCATTTCTCCCCCACAACTGCTCAAAGAGTGACTAGATATCACCACAAAATAGTTTTATTTAACTAATACACACATATAGTAAGTATTGCGTACTCTGTATTTTATAGTCTAAAAACTTTTAAGTTAATCCATTTGCAAAACAATGCAGCTGGACCCTTATACACACCATCTACAAAAACGAAATCAAAACAGAGCAAAGAACTAAATATTAAAGCTAAAACTATAAAGCTCGGCAAAGAAAACAGGAATAAGTCTTCATAACCTTGGATTTGGCAACAGCTCCTTAAATAACGAAAAGATGAACAATCAGATTGAACATTGAGAAAATGACTCAAATAAACATTTCTCCAAAACAGAAATTCAAACAGTCAACATCATTAGTCATTAAAGAATTACAAATCAAAACCACTGTGAAGCATCCCTTCACGCCTACTAGCCTGGCCCCAATACACACACACACACACACACACACACACACACACACACACACACAGTAACAAATGCTGGTGAAGATGTGGAAAAATTGGAACTCTTCTACATGGTTATCTGCAATGGCAAATGGTTGCAAATAACCATGTAGAAGAGAGTGTGTGTGTGAGTGTGTGTGTGTGTGTGTGTGGTTCCTTACCAAATTAATTGCAGAATTATGTGCAGAACATAATATGAACCAGAAACTCCACCCTAGGTACATACCCCAAAAAGTTCAAAACAGCTTTTCAAACAAACCTGGGACAAATAGTCATGCTAGAATCACAGGCAGCCCTTGGGTTATGTCTGAGATCTGTTCCTATCGCGAGACGGGACGCGATTTTCGCCGGAAGTCTGAACCCACCTACAGAAGCACCTACGTCACTCACGTGGAGCATATACACAGCAGTAACGAAGTGAGACAGTAAAAAACAATTAAAAAGAGGTGACCATTCCTGACCTTTACTGGTGGTACATAAATAATAAAAAACATAAAGCACATGGGTATATCCATCGAAATGATGGGACTTTTTTTTTTTAATAAATAAATGGGAGATGGCAACGTGACCACGAAACAAAGTAAGTCAAGTCCGTCGTAAGCTGGGGACTGTCCGCTTCCGGTCAAGATGGCAGGGTAGGCAAACACTGTCCTTGCTGCCTCCCCCCACCCCCCCCCCCCAAAAAAACACAAAAAAACAACCACATCAAAATTACAATGAGCTGAGCCGAAACCGGTTTGGCTCAGTGGATAGAGCGTCGGCCTGCGGACTGAAAGGTCCCGGGTTCGATTCCGGTCAAGGGCATGTACCTTGGTTGCGGGCACATCATCAGTAGGGGGCGTGCAGGAGGCAGCTGATCGATGTTTCTCTCTCATCGATGATTCTGACTTTCTATCTCCCTTCCTCTCTGTAAAAAAAAAAAAAAAATCAATAAAATAGATTTTAAAAAATTACAACAAACACTACAGAACCATCCTTCAGCACCACCTGAAGGTGAGCTGAACAGAAATCCTAGAACTAAGTATATAAAACAGAAGCCACATTGAGACTTACAAGATGGGCGAGACCCAGAACGGGCTGGTCCCACACCCACGTGTGAAATTTAAAAATCGGGAGGGAGGTCGTGGCTGGGTTGTTCAGTGGGTTGGAGCAGTGGTCTGCAAACTGCGGCTCAGGAGCCACATGCGGCTCGCAAGCCATGGTCTGCCGCTCTGTTGACTGATGAGTTTGCCGACCACTGGGTTGGAGCATTGTCCTCTGTGCCAAAAGGGCTGCAGGTTCTATTCCTGGTGAGGGCGCATACCTAGGTTGCAGGTTACAGTTGGGGCACGTACAAGAGGCAACTGGTCGATGTTACTCTCTCACATTTATGTCTCTCTCTCTCAAATCAATAAATATACCCTCAGGTGAGGATTAAAAAGAAAAAAAATTAGAGCCCAAACCGGTTTGGCTCAGTGGATAGAGCGTCGGCCTGCGGACTGAAAGGTCCCAGGTTCGATTCCGGTCAAGGGCATGTGCCTTGGCTGCGGGCACATCCCCAGCAGGGGGCGTGCAAGAGGCAGCTGATGGATGTTTCTCTCTCATCGATGTTTCTGACTTTTATCCCTCTCCCTTCCGCTCTGTAAAAAAAATCAATAAAATGTATTTTTAAAAAATTAGAAATAAAAATTGGGAGGGGTAACTTGGCTGTGGAGATCCCCTCTAAGGAGCCAGAGGTCCCGAGGTCTCACCAGGCCCCCCTCCCAGACCAGGGTTCCAGTGCCAGGAAGTCCCTTTAACTCTGTGACACAGAGGCTGTCAGAGTCCAGGCATTCCTCTTAAAGGGGCCCTGCCCTAACGCTGTACTTGGACACACAGTAACTCAAAAGGTGCCAGGAACACACAGGGAAGAACTGAACTGGCCAGTGAGGGCTGGAGGAGAGCTTTCTCCCAGACAGTAGTATTGGCAGAAGCCATGGCCCCTTTGCTGAGCCCTCCTCCCACAGAGCTGGCAGGAGGGCGCCATATGGGAGTCTCTGTCCACCTGGATGACACTGTCAACCCTGCAATGGTGGTTCCCGCAGACCCGGCCCCGCCCAACTTGTGGGCCCACGCAGGCCATTTCCAGTGGCTTTTCATATAAATGGTCTGTCTTGCTGAAACCGGTTTGGCTCAGTGGATAGAGCATCAGCCAACAGCCTAGAGGGTCCCGGGTTCGATTCTGGTCAGGGGCATGTGCCTTGGTTGCGGGCACATCCTCATTTGGGTGGGGGGTGGGAGGCAGCTGATCAATGTTTCTCTCTCATCAATGTTTCTGGCTCTCTGTCTCTCTTCCTGTCTGTAAACAAAAACCCAACTAAATAAAATATATTTAAAATAAACAAACAAACAAACAAATAAATGGCCTGTCTTGGTTCATGCTTCAGACTTTCCTAAAATCTCTCAAACAAGCAACATCTGGGCCTGGCATGCCCCGTACCTCTCACTAAGTGGCCCCTCGCCTGGCCATACCACTTCCAGGCAACTACAGGCCCAGCACAAGTAGCAGGCATCTGCACATTGCTATGTAGCTCATGCCAGGGGGCTCTAGGCAGAACACAAGGCGGTGGCTGACCTTAGTCTGCACCTCCCGGGAGGCCCTAGACCCAGGGCACACAGTGGACAGCTTCAGACCATGCCAAACCATCACCCAGCCACCTCCGCAAGTGACACACTCAAGAGGCTGACTCAGTCTCACTAAAGCCAGTCCTGTTGTTCTTGTAGCCAGTCAGCCTGGGGCTAAATCCCTCCCAGTGGTGTGCCAACACCGATCCAGGCTCAGCTGCAACAGGAGGGTGCCTGCAGTCCACATGGCGAAAACACCTGGAGCACTCAGCTCAGGTGACGCCTACTACCTAAGCCCACTCTACCAACAGCAAGGAGACATAGGAACTCTACAGGGAGGCAGGCAAAATGAGGAGACAAAGAAATATGTCCCAAGTGAAATAAAAGAACAAAGTTCCAGAAAGGGAATTAATCAAAATAGATAAGCCATCTACCAAATGCAGAGTTCAAAACACTGGTTATGCAGATAATCAAGCATCTCAATGAGAACTTCAACAAAGAGACGGGAAACATAAAAACGGAGATAAAAGGAAACCATAAAAAAGAAACCAGTCAGAAATGAAGAACACAATAATGAAATAAAGAATACATTACAGGGACTCCACAGTAGAGGACATGAAGCAGAGGACAAATTAGTGATTAGGAAGATAAGGAAATAGAAAACACCCAATCAGCCCTAAACGGTTTGGCTCAGTGGATAGAGCCTCGGCCTGCGGACTGAAGGGTCCCGGGTTCGATTCCGGTCAAGGGCATGTACCTTGGTTGCAGGCACACCCCCAGCCTTGGGGTAGTGAACATACAATACAGTGTACAGATGATGTGTGGTAGAATTGTGCACCTGAGACCTACATAATTTTGTTAACCAGTATCACCCCAACACATTCAATAAAAAGGGGAAAATGAGGGTATTATAAATAGGAACCTCTAGGACAACTTCCAGTATACCATCCTTCACATCATGGGGGAGGGGGGGGTGACAGAAGGAGAAGAGAGCAAGGAATTTAAAACCTATTCGAAAAATTGATGGAAAACTTCCCTAATCTGGTTACTACAATTCATAATATCAAATAGTTTTTCCCATCAGTCGATGACGGAAAAGTATGCAGCAGTAAAAAAGAAGGATCTTGCCCTGGCTGGTTTGGCTCAGTGGATAGAGTGGGCCTACGGCCTGAAAGGTCCTGGGTTTGATTCCAATCAAGAACACATGCCCCGGTTGCCAGCTCGTTTCCCAGTGGGGGGGGGGGGCGTGCAGGAGGCAGCTAATCAATGATTCTCTCTCATCCTTGATGTTTCTCTCTCTCTCTCCCTTCCTCTCTGAAATCAATAACTATATGTGTGTGTGTGTATATATATATATGATCTCTTACCCTTTCAGACAGCATGAAGGGACCTGGAGACTCTTATGCTAACTGAAATAAGTCAGCCAAAGACAAGTACCACACGATCTCACTCATATTGGGGATCTAATGAACAAAATAAACTGATGAACAAATAGATCCAGGGACACAGAAGCATGGAACAGACTGTGGAATCTCAGAGGGAAGGTGGAGGAAGGTGGGTGGGTGGGAAAAGATCAACCAAAGAACTTGTATACATATATGTATAACCCATGGACACAGACAATAGGGTGGTGAGGGCCTGGAGTGGGGGTGGGCTAGAAGGGGGTCAATGGAGGGGGGAAGGGGGACATACGTAATATTTGCAACAATGAAAACTTTTAAAACATATATGATATTTAAATTCACAAATAAACAAATATAATAGTTTTTAATCGAATATACAAAATCCGATGAAAATGGCATATTTCGCCGAGACCGGTTTGGCTCAGTGGATAGAGCGTTGGACTGCAGACTGAAGGGTCCCGGGTTCGATTCTGGTCAAGGGCATGTACCTTGGCTGCGGGCACATCCCCAGTAGGGGGCGTGCAAGAGGCAGCTGATGGATGTTTCTCTCTCATCGATGTTTCTGACTTTCTGTCCCTCTCCCTTCTGCTCTGTAAAAAATCAATAAAATATATATATTTTTAAAAACATGCAGTACCTGCCTACTTAGTCAGGGTTACTGACAAGAAAGAAAGAAAGAAAAGAAAGAAAAGAAAGAAAGAAAGAAAGAAAGAAAGGAAGGAAGGAAGGAAGGAAGGAAGGAAGGAAGGAAGGAAGGAAGGAAGGGAAGGGAAGAAAGAAAGAAAGAAAGAAAGAAAGAAAGAAAGAAAGAAAGAAAGAAAGAGGCATATTTCACAAAAAGGAAAAGAACATATGTGTATGTATTTTAATGATTCTTTTGCAAATAACAACTTAATACTCTAAAAGTTAAGATACTTGGAAACAAAGAAAAAGTCAAACTATGTTAAGACCCCCAAATGCCTATGAACTGATGAATAAGCAAAATGCAGTATAAACATACAATGCACTATTATTCAACAATAAAAAAGCAATGCAGTATCGATATATGCCACTCTCAAAAACATGCAAAGTGAATGAGGCCAGACACAAAAACAGCCATGTACTGTATGATTTCATTTATACAAAATACCCAGAATAGGCAAATCCACAGAGATGGCATGTTAGCGGTTGCCAGGGACTGGGGGAAAAGGGCAATGGGGAGGGACTGCTTAATGGGTACAGGGTTTGCTTTTGGAGTGATAAAAACGTTTGGAACTAGATATGCAACATCAAGAAGATACTTAATGTCAGGGACTGTGTGCTCTAAATGGTAACTTTTTATCCTATGTGGATTTTATCACAATACAAAGTTACCAGGCACAAACGCAGGAAACAATGTTGCCTCATTTCTATTGTCAAAAGTACTTGAGCCCTGGACAGCGTGGTTCCCACAGACCAAAAAGTTTTTGGTTGTATGCCTGGTGGGGGCCCCTGTGGGAGGCAATGGATCGATGTTTCACACTGATTATTATTATCTTCCTTCCTTCCTTCCTTCCTTCCTTCCTTCCTTCCTTCCTTCCTTCCTTCCTCTTTTTCTTTCTTTCCCTCTTTCTCTCTCTGTCTCGCTCTCTCCCTCCCTCCCCTCCTCTGTCTCTAAAAAATGCCCTGGCTGGTTTGGCTTACTTGATAGAGTGTCAGCTGTCGACTGCAGGGTCCCCAGAGTTTGATTCACATCAAGAGCACGTGCCTGGGTTGCTATCCCACTAGGGGGTGTGCAGGAGGCAGCAGCCTATGCATGATTCTCTCTCATTGTTGCTATTTCTCTCTCCCTTCCTCTCTGAAATCAATAAAAATAAAATAAAATAGAGATAAAAATCAATAAGAGCATATCCTCGGGTGAGGATTGAAAAAAAAAAGGTTCATGCAAAAATCATATATGCCTGGGGAAAAGGGGGACATTAAAGGCTCATTTCTGTAGTTAAGGTAATCTCAATGTTTTCAAATCCAACAATCTCGTGACATGACAAGCTCAATCAAAACAATTAAAACTGGCATCAGATTCTACTTTTGAAGCCCTGAGAATTTCTGAGTGAATCAGCCAGTTATCTCCTAACAGCACCATAAATTTTATGATTTCAAACCAAATGGAAAAGGCCCACACCTTCTTCGGTGTAATCTGGCTTTTAGCCAACAGACACAATAAAGTGTATCTGCAAACAGAGCTGGTCTACTTGATGGGAGACTGAGAAAGGAAGGGCTTTTTTTTAATATGTATATACACAACCTCCCCAAACATATACAACACAAAACTTTTGGCCCTCCGTTCTTTTTATGTAAATTATCTGATTAGAAATCTGATAGTAATATGTTTTCTTTTTTCACTTGAGTATTTTCTTGCTTTTTGTATTAAAATTTTTTTTAAAGTATTGCCGAAACCGGTTTGGCTCAGTGGATAGAGCGTCAGCCTGCGGACTGAAAGGTCCCGGGTTTGATTCCGGCAAGGGCGTGTACCTTGGCTGTGGGCACATCCCCAGTAGGGGGCGTGCAAGAGGCAGCTGATCGATGTTTCTCTCATAGATGTTTCTGACTTTCTATCCCTCTCCCTTCCTCTCTGTAATAAATCAATAAAATATATATATATAAAAAATTTAAGTATTGATTGATTTTTAGAGAGAGAGGAAGAGAAGCATCAATTTTTTTGTTCCATTTATTTATGCATTCATTGGTTGATTCTTGTATGTGCCCTGACAGGGGATTGAGCCCACAACCTTGGCATATGGCAAAGAGGCTCTAACTTACTGAGCTATTCAGCCAGGACCTTATGACTATTTTCTTTTTTTAAAAATATTTTATTGATTTTTTACAGAGAGGAAGGGAGAGGGAGAGAAAGTCAGAAACATCGATGAGAGAGAAACATCCATCAGCTGCCCTCTGCAACCCCCTACTGGGGATGTGCCTGCAGCCAAGGTACATGCCCTTGACCGGAATCGAACCCGGGACGCTTCAGTTTGCAGGCCACCGCTCTACCCACTGAGCCAAACCGGTTTCCGGCATGACTATTTTCTTTACTTCTGGTTCCGGTTCGCTGCAACCATTGCCTTTATCACTTACTGGAGAAATGATGGGACATCTTAATGAAAGAGAAATCCCTCTACTTTACAGAAGAAAGTTAAAGTCCACCTTACAGCAATTTAACACCTAAAGCACTACAGAATAATTATATGAATGCATTAGACTTGTGATATGAGGATCAACATTGGTCTAGAAGTCAAATCTCCAGGGTCTACCACTTACTTCACTAAGGCAAGTCTTATTTTCTGAGCTTTATTTTCCCTCTCCGGTATGAAAAGGAAAACTTGCCTGCTTGTAATAAAAATATGTACCAGGTGGTTGGTCCCACGAAAGGGGGGGCACCTAACCTAACTTAGTGTAGGATGCTGAGAAAAGGAAAAAAGATGGGAGCAGGAAAGACTTTCAGAAATAGTTATTGAATTCTAATTCAAAGGGTTAGGGCAAGAGAGCATTCCAAACTGGGGGGGGGGGGGAAGGGGGGAGGGAGGCTCAGAAGCAAAGGTAGTGAGATGAACATCACCAATCTGCTTATGTAATTTCCCTTTCTTAAAGAGTCAAGGGCTCCTGACCCTTCAGAGTAGTTCTTCACCCCGACCTCAATGTAAGATTCTAGCCTTATCTCATTCCACTCGCCCAAATACACAATGCTTCCTCTTTCCAGCCTCAGCACTTGAAGTGTTCTTCCACTCCACGAACATCTAAGCTCAAATTGGGGACACTACCTTGACCTGCCAGAGTGAGTGCAGCTTTTCCAGGCTGCCACTTAATAAGTAAGTAGCATTCATTTTAATCTAGGAGGATATGAACACTGTAATGGCATCAAAGCGGAATGAAAGAATGTTCTCAATTTTGCGATATTTCCCAGCTAAATGGATGCATGTCAGTAAAGTTTGTAAAAAAGTAATCATGAAAAGTTAGGAATCCATAAACTATTCATCTTGACCCAGAACAGAATGAGACCATCTCCGAGAACAAAATGTTCAAGTAATCGGCTGTAATTTAAACTCACATAAAAAAAAAATCAAGATCCTACTTTGCAGACAAGGTAACTTCAGAATGACACCCAAAAACAAATCATATACAAAGTATTTTAGCACTCGCTATCAGCTTTAAGTGCCTTTTAGCTACGCTTTAATGCAAGGTAACTTTCCTTTGCACTGTTGAGTTTAAACCATTTTTAAACTGGTGAATCCAGAGTAGAGAGACTGTCTAAAAGACACCTCCTGCTCTGTGTCATATACTGAGACCTCTTCCAAAAAGTTCCCTTGGTATTACAACATACTATGGATGAAAAAAAAAAACAACAACCAAAAAACAGGTAACAATGTCTCCCAATATTGGATGCAATCGCTACTGTATCGGAACATTTTCACAACTTTCAAGGCTATTATGCATATAACTGCTTCAGCCAACAGTAACTCTTAAGGACTAGCCATACCATTCGCATCTGTTTGGAGGGTTCAATTTCATTTTAACAAGGTCTACCAACTCCCAAGACACGGGGAGACACACACGTGCAGCATTTCCAGCCATGCCCCACTACATAAATGTTTCCCCACTCTTAACTGTTCACCCAAAACCTCTCTCTCTCGGCACGGCGAAGCCGGCTCGCCACTTTATCGGAACCCCCTTTGGACCATCTCCTGCACATCCCCGACCTGTCAGCTACAGAACACACCACCCGGTCCCAAGTTAACACCCCTCAATCTCTTTGAACCTAACCCACTTACACAACGAGCCCGCAGTATCCCTCACCCCGATCCGGTCCTCTGGACCCGCGCACATCAACTGAATCTCTAAATGCAACCCGCTTTCCCCCCACCACCCCATTACCCACCGAAACCCAACTTCCCGTACCTGGAGCGATCTTCCCTTTCGCTAGCCTCGATCTAACTTAAATGATCACTCGGTCCCTTTGTCAGCCGTCTCCCGCCCCAGCGTGCATCCTCCTCACCTTCCCCGTCCCCTAGTCTTCCATCAACTCCCAAAGTTGCCACCCCCCAACAAAGACAAAACACACACACACACACAAAAAAAAAACAGCACCCGACCTCAGACCTGCCCTTCCCCACTTTTACCCTCTTGATGCTCCCTCTCCGCCTGTTCGCCGATCCCGACCACCCCGAGCGCCCGAGCCCCGGCCACGGTCCCATACCCCTCTTTGGGGACCGCAATCACCTCGCCTCGGTCAAAGCGCCCCCCACTAAGGGCGCTTACTCCGAACAGACTCCTGGCCGCCGCTGCCTCCCTCCATTCATCCCCGGCCCATTCATCTCGCAAGCCCGATCCCAGACACGCCCCCCGGCCTCCTCCCTCTCCCCTAGCGCTCTGCCCGGCCCGGGACCCTCACCGGATTAGAGGTTCTGGGCAGATGGAGACTCTGACTCTTCTCGCTTCTCCTCTGTCCTCTTCTGAGCCTCCGCTCGCCCCTCGAACGAGCCACACCATAGAGCATACACATACGC
Source organism: Antrozous pallidus (assembly GCA_027563665.1). NCBI lineage: Eukaryota > Metazoa > Chordata > Mammalia > Chiroptera > Vespertilionidae > Antrozous > Antrozous pallidus. The sequence goes on along the minus strand of CM050509.1, from coordinate 9,427,172 downwards.
ACACACCGCCTCCTTCCTCCTCTAACGCCTCCTCCGATGCTACTTACTCCCCTCCTCGGTGTCTCGCGCTCCGCTCCGCGGCGGGGTGTGCGCGTTGCGCGTGCGCGCGAGCGCGAGCGTCTCCCCGCGAGCCCACCGGGCCGGCAGCCGCCGGTAGGTATGGAGCGGGCGGGGTTCGGAGAGCGGGGTGCGAGCCCGAGCTCGCGCTCGCCCGAGAGCTGAGCAAGCGCACGCGTACTCCGGCCAGGGAATTCAGTTGGAGCCGGGAGAGAGAGAGAGAGAGATATAGGGGCGGAGGGGGCGGGAAGGGGAGGGGAGGGGAAGGGAAGGGAGGGGAGGGGAGGGGGAGGGGCGGAGAAAGCCGAAGGAGCAGCCCCGACTCCCGATCCGCCCCGAACGCGGCGAGGTGCCGAGCGGCCGGCCAACTGGAGAGGGCGCGCTCCCCCCACCCCCCCGCCCCTTCGCGGCGCAGCGGGAGCCAGGGATGCGCGTCGAGGAGAAAGGCTCCCGGGAGAAAAAGCTCAGGAACAGGGAGCCACGCGTGACACCTCCCGTGTGCTCCAGAGCTCGCTCTCGCCACGGCTGCTTTCTGAGAACAAAAACAAGTCCAAGCACGCGCAACTTCCCTAGCAGCCGCCCTGCATGCACTCTCAGTTTTTCACATGGACTGGTAAACGCGGGAGCTCCGCCAAGATGTGGTACCCGCCCGCACCTTTGCAACGAACCATCCCTAACTCCCTTTGGGCCAAGTCCCGTCTGGTCTCGCGAGACCCATACCTGCCGGCTTTGGGATTAGAAGTCGAAGCACAGATTTACAAATACCGGTCTCCCGGTTACGTTGCGAGGGCAACGTCCACGGCATGTACCCCCCCACACCCCCGGTGACTGCAGTGCGCGCGCGCGGGGGCTGAGCCACAGCAAAAGCTGGGATGGGAAAGGAAAGCTATGAAAGGGATTTTTGACGGCTTGGAACCGCTAGGCCTGGGCACGTGCCCTGCGCCTCGCGGGCAGGTGCAGGGTACTCTGGGAATTGTAGTTTTTGTTCCCACCTTCAGGTCCACTTCCCACCCTCTGCCTTACTTAGGCCTCGGGCCGGGAGGGGGATTACCGACGCCATTTTGCCAAGAACAATGGCTCTCGGCCCAGGCGGTGGCGAGTGGGGGAGGGAGTAAGGTTTTAAGGGTTCGGTTAACCTCCCCTGGCCCCACGGTGCCATAGCAACCTTTTCAGGACCTGGCCCCGCCTCCCTCCCTGCTCTGCAGGGCTCCTAGCCTGTGCGCATGCGGAAAGGCCACATTCCACCCCCCACCCCCCAGACTGGCTCTCACCATCTCCCACCATCCACCTCCCAGATCCTCTAGTTGGTATGAATACTACCTCCTTAGAGCATTCCCTACATATTAACCTCGGGGCAGCTACTTGGTTTCAGACTGCTTGCTGCACTGTATCCAATTGTTTCTGTCATTCTTACAGGAACAATCCTGGCGCCACAAAAGAGGAAACTGAGGCTCGGGAGGGAAAAATGCACATGACTTGCTCAAGTTCGCACAGCTATGTATTGAAGAGTCAGAACTTGAACCCAAGTGTGCTCAGTCCAGAACTCAGGCATTTTTTCACCACCACCCCCCCCCAAGGTGCGGCTGGCGTCAGAGCCCAAGACTGAAAGCTCCTAAGGGCAGGATTGATTTCTCAAGGTCCCGTAAGCCTTAGGATGCCTGGAGGGTTGGAGAGTGCCGAGCTAATATTTTCAACTGCACAGCCTCAGGGGCCCTATCACTAAGCTATACCAACCTCTTATCTCCAACACTTTTTCCCCTTTACCTTCTGTAGCCCTCAGAACCTCAGCCTTTTGCAGCTCTTTAAAATGCTATCAATAAATGTAACTTTCTAGTCCAAACCGAGTGGAGTGGTGGCCCTGCGTCTTGTCTCTGCACCTTTCCTCTCAAAGGTTGATTTTTAATCCCAATATTACCAGAACGTGCAAGGAAACCAGACCTTGCCCTTAATAAATTCAAATCCCAATTTTGACAATGGAGGGAAACTGAGGGAAAGAAAGTCGGGGTTATAAGGTCCAGCTATTCCACCTGTGGAGATCTTCCCGGATAAATTTGAAAGAACAAGTTTCTCCATATAAGTGCCACCTCCCTACTTTGCAGATCTCTACATTCCAAATTAGCTGTAGAATGGATGAGATGACCCCAAATCCTTGACTCACTTGCCCCTGAAGGTAGTCCCTTTTCCCTGTTAAATTATTGACTACGGTGGAGGAAATGGAATGCAGAGCCAATTAAGCACTTAAGAACAATATTAAAAGTTACCACCGTTATTCCAAGTCTTTGTAGGTCCCAACTCCCACTGAGATAGTAACTAGAAACTGTCCGCCATTTTTATTTTTCAGTGTCACTATACTCCCACCACCACCACCACACAACCCACCTTTAGGAAAGGCAGCAGGTCCCTCCCTCAGTTGTCACCGGTTCCTTTCTTTGTCTTTGAGCCTGAAGATCTAATCAATACAGATCAGTACTTGGACGCATTAGCCCCTCAATCTGTTCAGATGTGAGCCCATCTAAGAAGTCCCTCTTTGACAGTCAAACATTTGCTAAATAAATCTAAAGTCATGTGAGTTTTATAAACTTTAGAAATTAGAAAATCAAACAAGTCTGCTCCCCATCTAAGTAAAGGCCTTTTTCAATGTAGGCCTTTTATTAACATACTAGGGGCCCGGTGCATGAAATTTGTGCACTGGAGTGGGTGGTCCCTCACCTAACCTGTCCCCTCTCACATACTGGGAGCCCTCAGGGGATGTCCAACTGATGGCTCACCCCCAGCCTGTCCAATCATTGCCCTGCTCAGCTCAGCCCCAGCTGTCTGCGACCATCTGGCCCCGGAGGCTGGGCACTCACCACCACTTCTGCTCACAGCACTCGGAGGCTGGGCGCTCCCTGCCGTTGCCACCACCACCACCACCACCACCAGCACCACCACTGCTGCTGCCGCCGCTTCCCCTCACAGCACCCAGGGGCTGGGTGCTCACAGCCACCGCAGTTTCATCTCCACCCCCAGGGCCGGCCCGGTGTTCATGCGACTTGGCCCCGCCCCCGCTCCTGATTGGCTGGTAGCATAGCCAATCAGGAGCAAAGGTATGGTCAAATTTGCATGTTTCTCTTTTATTATATAGGACTAGAGGCCCAGTGCACGTATTCATGCATGGGTGGGATCCAGCTGGCCTGACCCCAATTAGGGCAGATCAGGCTGGGCCTGTAGGGAGGAGAAGATAGGAGGAGGTTGGCTGGCCAACCAGCCCCTATTGGGGCCTGATCAGGGCTGGGCTGGCTTGGGGGAAGGGCTATGGGCAATTGGTGAGCAGGCCCTGGCCCCGATTGGTGTGGAGGGGTGATTAGGGGTGGGACAATCTGAGAAGAGGGGCCATGGGGCTATTGGGGTTGTGGGGGCCCAGCAGGAGCAAGGCTGCTACTGGGACAACCTCCTGCAGCTCCTCCCCCCAGCTGGCTGGCCCCAGCCCCATTAGGTTAAGGAGGTGATTAGGGGTGGGGCAGGCTGGGGTGGGGCTGCTGGCCAATGGGATGATGGGGGCCCATCAGAGGTGGGGCAGTCAGGTGAGGGGCTGCAGGAGGTTGGCTGGCCAGCCCACCCCCTCTTGGGGCCAGCTGGGAGGAGGAGCTGCTGGCTTATTGGGGTGGGGTGGGCCCATAGGGGTGATGCCAGCCTGAGTGAAGTGCCCCAGGAGGAGTTGGCTGGCTGCCTCACCCTTGATCGGGGTGGGAGAGGCCGTTCAGGGATGGGGCTGGCTGTGGGGAGGAGCCGAGGGAGATTTGCTGGCTGGTCCCCTGCAACCCAGCCAGTTTGCTGGCCGCAATGGATATCATAGCAACCCATCATTAAGGTGTTCTGATCGCTGATTTTTCAGATATAGATAGATAAATAGATAGATAGATAGATAGATAGATAGATATGCTCTTGTGTTTGAAACAACCTGTCTATAACTCAGCACAAATGCCACTACAGGCAGAAAAGGGCACGGGCAATTATATCTAGTCAACAGCATACAACAGAAAGCATTCCCCTCTTACCCACTGGTTTCCACTGACTCTCAAATGGAATTTGTGTACTGTTTCTATTCATCAAATAGAAAATTTGACTTACATTAACCCGTTATATTTTGCTTTACATTATTCCAGAAAATCTTCCTTCCAATAATCTACTTCAATTTATCTGAAGACTCTGGTGCCAAGAAATTACAAAAGCCTTCACTGGGTCCTTTTTTTATTTTTTTATGTATTCTTTTTCTTTTTCTTTTTTAAATATATTTTATTGATTTTTTTTTTACAGAGAGGAAGGGAAAGGGATAGAGAGTTAGAAATATCAATCAGCTGCCTCCTGCACACCCCCCACTGGGGATGTGCCTGCAACCAAGACACATGCCCTTGACCGGAATCGAACCTGGAATCCCTGAGTCCGCAAGCCGACACTCTACCCACTGAGTCAAACCGGTTTGGGCTATGTATTCTTTTTAAATATATTTTTATTTACTTCAGAGAGGAAGGGAGAAGGAGAGAGGAGATAGGAGCATCAATGAAGAGAGAGAATCATTGATCGGCTGCCTCCTGCACGCTGGGGATGGAGCCTGCAACCCAGGCATCTGCCCTGACCGAGAATCGAACCTGTGACCTCTTGCTTCCTGGGTTGACACTCAACTGCTGAGCTGTGCCAGCCTGGCACTGGATCCATTTTTAGACCCCTCATATTCTGCAGGAGTGGGGATGGGGGTAGTTTCATGGACCTGCTGGCTGTTGATCTTTTCCTTACCACAGAGGATAGTAGTAACTCCTTCTCTCAAGCTGGAACCAAGATGAACCTCGAAGTTTACAATTAGCTAATGACTGCAGCCGTGGGTAGAGTTGTTACTGTTTCTACAATTCAGTTTCTGACCTTGATCCCTCCTTGGACTAAGCTACTGGGAAAAAAATGTAAGTCATTCTTTTTTTTTTTTTTACAGTATCATTATGTTTTTACAATGTAACAAAATAAATCTATTACCAGATTGTAGATACAAAATAATTAGCCATTTACATGCAACGAACATTAATATTTCAAGAAAAAAAATGTAAGTGATTCTCGATGTTCATTTCCCTTATCCCAGGTGACGCCATATTTGGGGGATCTTATGTAGACCTCCCGCATGCGGGTGGATTAAGTGTGTCTGCTTGCTGCAGGTCCTTAGATTCTGTCGGTGACTGCTGAGAACCTCTGCCCACATGGGTATTTTCAAGTGCTGTGATCTTCTTTAACCTCTCTGCCATACTCAGGGCATGGAACTCATTGCCAAGGTCACCTGTTGGTCCAAATACCTAGACATTCCCCACAGCCCTTCCTCTCTTGAGTCTTCCTGCCAGCCAAGGGTAGATTTTAGGAGTAGATGCCACTTGAGTTCCCACAGAGCTCTCTGCCTCTTTTCTCAAAGGTAGTGGGGGAATGAGGGGGAGCAGAGGGGGAGTGATAAAGAAAAGAATCTTTTTATAGGCTTTGCAACTCTTTCGTCCTTTTAGTTTTCTGGCCCAGATACTTTGACTCTGCCCATGCATCCTAATTCCCCTTCCATAAGGCTTATACTTTCAAATATATATATTTGAAATCAATTTCAAATATATATATTTGTATCAATTTCAGAGAGGAAGGGAGAGAGAGGGGGAGATAGAAACATCAGTGATGAGAGAGAATCATTCATCTGCTGCCTCCTGCACACCCCACACTGAGGATGGAACCTTCAGTCCTGGCATGTGACCTGACCAGGAATTGAACCGTGACCTCCTGGCTCCTAGGTTGAGGCTCAACCACTGAACCACACTGACCAGGCAGGCTTATACACTTTTGCAACACAAAGGCAAGAGGCTGGCTGGGGATTTGCTTTCCCGACTTGCCACCTCCTTTCCCTGAGATACACCACAAAGCTGACTACTTTGAGGTGGTGGCAGCAGGGGGTGCAGAAAAAAAAGGGGGAAAGGCAGGAAAGGCAAAAATCCATTTCTATCTCAAAGTAATATGGCAGCCACATTCTCCCTCTATTGAGTCTTAGCATCTCAGCGAAGAAAACGTACCGCTCATCCAGATTCCCCTGTTCCAGTCGGTCACTGCCAAGGCTCAGGTACCTGGGGGATCTTTTTTCCAGCCAAGCCTTGGCACTGGGGCAACTTCTACCTGTGTCATCTGTGGACTGTTAATGTCTTCCCAGGAGGCTCTCTCCTCCAGCACAAGTGGAGTCCCCCCCCCCAGAATAAGAATTAGCATCTCTTCGCCATGACCGGTTTTGCTCAGTGGATAGAGCATCAGCCTGTGGACTGACAGGTCCCAGGTTCGATTCTGATCAAGGTCATGTGCCTTGGTTGTGGGTACATCCCCAGTGGGAAGTGTTCCAGGTTCGAGCGTTGGCCTGCGGACTCAATGGCCCTAACTATCTCTCTCACTTCCTCTCTGTGAAAATTCAATAAAGTCTATTTTTTTAAAAAAAAGAATTAGCATTGACAAAACCGGTTTGGCTCCGTGGATAGAGCGTCGGCCTGCGGACTGAAAGGTCCCAGGTTTGATTCCGGTCAAGGGCATGTGTCTTTGGTTATGGGCACATCCCCAGTAGGAGGTGTGCAGGAGGCAGCTGATGGATGTTTCTCTCCCATCGATGTTTCTATCTCTCTCCCTTCCTCTCTGTAAAAAATATTTTTTTAAAAAAGAATTAGCATCTCCTACTTCAGAAGTGCGCCCCTGCCTTTGGTTTAGTGAGTGACTCAGAACACTCCACCTTTCAGATAGTGCAGTGGAATTTCTCCAGCCTTCCTATGGAGTCTGATCTCCTTTTCCTCCACAGACTTTTCTCATGTGCCATAGGGGTGCAATTGAATCTTGGGGAGCCTAAAAAAGAAGTAAGCCCATGCCCCAGCTGGTGTGGCTCCGTCAGTCGAATGTTGTCCCGAGCATCCAAAGGTCGCTAGTTCAATTTCCAGCCAGGGCACATGCCCAGGTTGAGGATTCGGTCCCCAGTCAAGGTGGGTGCAGGAGGCAACCGATGGATGTTTCTCTCTCCCTTTCCTGTCCACTCTCTCTTTAAAAAGCAATAAAAATGTCCCTGACTGGTTTGGTTCAGTGGATAGAGCGTCAGCCTGCGAACTGAAGGGTCCCAGGTTCGATTCCAGTCAAGGGCATGTACTTTGGTTGTGGGCACATCCCCAGTGGGGGGTGTGCAGGAGGCAGCTGATCGATGTTTCTCTCTCATGGATGTTTCTAACTCTCTTTCCATCTCTCTTCGTCTCTGTAAAAATCAATAAAATATATTTTTAATGTGCTAAAAAGAATAAAAACATTAAAAGAATAAGCCCACATCATTTCTCTAAAACTTGCTGTATATGGAATCTTAATTCCTGTTCAAAGTCCCCATGTGGACAGAATACAGAGCCTGAGTTGGGGTTGCTAGAACAGCCCTTTCCGTCTCCAGAAGATCAGTTCTTTAAGAAATGTACAGTTGAACATAGTATATTCTTCTGGGAATCAGAGAATTCAGTCATCTGGGATAGCAACAGGCTGCATTTGACTGCCTCTCTTTCCTTATCTCTCCTTCTCTCTCTCTCTCTCTCTCTTTCATTAATCCCTCTGAATCTGTTCCAACATTCCATAATAATCTTTCAAAAACAGTCTTGCTGCAAATCCTTCATGTATCAGAAATGAATCAGAGTCTGCCACTAAGATGCAGAATAATTTAAAAAATATTAATAATAATAGCTAATAATTAAATAATATTTACTATGTGCTTTATACAAACTCATTGAACCCTGTGGGGTGAGTACCATTATGAACACCATTTTTCAAATTGGTAAACCAAGGCAGAAAGAGGTTAAATCACTTACCCAGAGTAGCGCAGCAACTACATGGCAGAGCTAGAATTGAATCCAGTTAGTTTAATTAAGAGTTCATGCTCTTAACCATTTGCTGTATCTTCTTTATTGTCTATGATTCCATTTAATTTTTTTTATTTTCAATTATAGTTTGCACACAGTATTATTTTTCATTAGTTCCAGGAGTATAGCGTAGTGGTTAGATAATCATATACTTTACAAAGTGTTTCCCCAATATTTCCAGTACCCACCTGGCACCATACATAGTTATTGCAATAATATTAACTATATTCCTCGTGCTGTATTCTATACTCCCATGACTATTGGGTAACTACTAACTTGTACTTCTTAATCCCTTCACCTTTTTTACCCAGCCCGCCCCCCTCCTTCCCCTCAGAAACCATCAGCCTGTTCTCTGTATCTATGAGTCTGTTTCTGGTTTTGTTCGTTTATTTATTTTTGTTATTGAGGTTCCTCATATGAGTGAAATTCATGTGGTGTTTGTCTTTCTCGGGCTGAATTAGTTTACTTAGCCCATTATTTGACTAGGTCCATTTATGCTGTTGCAAATGGCAAGATTTCATTCTGTTTTAAGGCCAAGTAATATCCCATTGTATATATGTCCCAAATCATTTTTTTAAATTTATTGATCTGAGAGAGAAAGAGAAAGAGAGAGAGAGAGAGAGAGAGAGAGAGAGAGAGAGAGAGAGAGAGAGAGAGAGATGGAGAGATGGAGAGAGATGGAGATCAATTTTCAATTTTTCTACTTATTTATGCATTCATCAGTTGCTTTTTGTATGTGCCTGACCCGGGATCAAACCCAAAACCTTGGCGTATGAAGATGATGCTCCAACCAACTAAGCTACCCAGTCAGGGATCTGCATCTTCTTTATCTAATAGTCTATCAATGGGCCCTTAGGCTGCTTCCATATCTCAGCTGTTGTAAATAACACTGCAGTGAACATAGGAGTACCTATCTCTGCCTGTGTTGCAGTACCACCAGTCCGTCTCCTCTCAGCCATCAATGATCCTTCTAACCCATAGACCCATCCATGCCATTGAACCTGCTTACAACCCTTCGGTCAACTTCCACCGGCAATAAAATAACAACAAGGACCAGATTTACCCTCTGCCTAAAACAACTATAAACACACAAAATAGAGGGAAAAGAAAGGTGTTCAGGTGGTCAACGATAAGCAAGTACCGAGAAGCCAACCCTGAGAGATGGGAAGCATCTGCCATGGCCCCAGCTTACCCCTGAAGAGAGAGGGCATTCAAATGGAGCTTGATGTTCTTCCCCCTAAGCTTGAAGGCTGGAGCTGAGGATTCTGGTAAACAGGATGGCTAGAATTCACAGGGCAAAATACCAGAGAAGGGAGAGCTGCCTAGAGAGTACAGAGCTGCATGGAGATCTGCAGAAGATTCCTCTCTAATCTTCAGCTGACTACTAGTCAGCACATGCATGGGAAGAGATTACCCAAGGCTGAGGGAAAAATCTGAAAAGAGCATAGGGGAAAATTCCTGGTGCTTGCATAGAGCGGGAATCATTCGCATTCCCTACAGGGGACATCAGGAAAAGAACTAAGAGGCATATTACCTCAATAGTAAGGTAAAATTAGCCCTAGACTAAAAACTATGCTGGTCCCTGAACAGGCTGTCAAGCTACAGGGGGAAGGCTGGGGAGGGTGGGGGGCGGATGCTGGGGGAGATCAACCAAAGGACTTGTATGCATGCATATGAACATAACCAATGAATGAAAGACACTGGGGCGGGGAGGGGGGCAGGTGGGGACATGTGCTGGGGGGTAGGGGAGGCGGGGGGGGGAGGAAAACATATGTACTACTATTAAATCTAAGTTATACTGCAAAAAAAAAAATTAAAAAAAACTATGCTGGTCCCATCTACCGTGTCTGAAAGCAAGCCTCAAAAGGATACAATTGTTTCCAAGTAACTTATCTGTATCCTAAGACAAAGCTCAACATCATTTAAAATAGTTAAAAAATAAAATAAAATCCAGAACCCAACGTGGTCAACTTCACAATGTCTGTGGTCCAATAAAAAAATGATAGGGCTCCTAACCGGTTTGGCTCGGTGGATAGAGATTTGGTCTGCAGACTGAAGGGTCCCAGGTTCAAATCCGGTACCTTGTTTGTAGGCGCATCCCCAGTGGGGATGTGCAGGAGGCAGCTGATCAGTGTTTCTAACTATCTCTCTCCCTTCCTCTCTGTAAAAATTCAATAAAGTATACATATATTTTTTAAATGATGCTGACGCTCTAGCCACTGAGACAAACTGGCCAGGGCTTACTTTGCTTATTCTAAAGATCCATCCATGTTGTCACAAATGGCACTATTTCATCTTTTCTTATAGCTGAGTAGTATTCCATTGTATATATGTACTATACCTTTCTTGATCTAATCATTCATTAAAGAACACTTAGATTGTGTCCATGTTCTGGCTCATTACCATGAATAATGCTGCAATAAGCATAGAGGTACATATAGTGAAGGAAATAAAACCTCTTCAATAAATAGTGCTGGGCCCTAACCGGTTTGGCACAATGGATAGAGCGTCGGCCTGTGGACTCAAGGGTCCCAGATTCTATTCCAATCAAGGGCATGTACCTTGATTGCAGGCAAATCCCCAATAGGGGGTGTGCAGGAGGCAGCTGATCAATGGTTCTGTCTCATCAATGTTTCTAACTCTCTATTCCTCTCCCTTCCTCTCTGTACAAAAATCAATAAAATATATTATTAAAAAATAAAATAAATACATGGTGCTGGGAAAATTGGGAAGCCACATGCAAAAGATTGAAATTAGACAGCTATTTGATAGCGTACACAAAAATTAACTAAAAAATGTATCAAAGACCTAAATATAAGACCTGAAACAACAAATCACATAGAAAAAAAACATAGATACTAAACTTATGGACCTTGGTCTCAGAGAGGATTTTATGAATTTGACCCCAAAGGCAAGGGAAGTAAAAGAAAATAAATGAGTGGGACGACATCAAACTAAAAAGTTTCTGCACAGTAAAAGAAAACCCTCAGCAAAACAAAAAGACTATCTACTGAATGGAAGAAGATATTTGCTAACAATACCTCATTCAAAATATATAAGGAACTCATGCAACTCAACAACAAAACCCAAACAATCCAATTTAAAAATGGCCAGAGGACCTGAACAGACACTTTTCCCAAGAAGACATACAAATGGCCAATGGATATTTGAAAAGATTCTCAACTCCCCTAGCTTTTAGGGAAATGCAAATCAAAACGACAGTGAGATACCACCTCACAACTGTTAGAATGGCTATTATCTGTGAGACAAGGTTGTGAAGAAAAGGGGACCCTCATGCACTGCTGGTGGGAATATAAGTTGTTATAGCCGCTATGTTAATAGTACAAAAGTTCCTCCAAAAAATTAAGAAGAGAGCTAACATATAACTCAAAAATACCTCTTCTGGGTATCTGCCTGAAAAATTTGGAAACATATATTCATAAAGATATAGTGACTCATTTTTCACTGATGCATTTTCAGTCATCTGTACATATTCCCTTACCTCGTTTTCCTTCACAATTCAATCGCCCGTTGACCAGCTGCTCTAATATGCTTATCTCAAGAGCCACTGCTTTGGATACATTTCATGTTATTAGCCTTTGTTTCAATTATAGTAATTAACCCTTTCACTTTATTTGGCTTCCCATTTGGATTTTTATAAAATAATTAAAAAATGTAATAAAATGTTTGAATCACAAAATGTGCTCTATCAAGATGGCTTCATTGGAGGAACTGGAGAGTTGGCCGGCAGGCAATAGCTTGAAATGTTTGTTGTCTGGTGTATTCAAGTCAAAATTCAGCCCCCAAAAGATGGTTTGGATATATTAATATATCCAAAGATGGTTTGGATATTTTATAAAAGTCGAATGTATAGAAGCTGAAAACCCACTGTGAAATCAAATAACCCAAGTGCAAAGTAAAAAATAATGTGTGCTATAAAAAGATACGTAGCTTAAGAGAGCAAGAGGAGTTGTGGGGAAGTAGGTAGAGGCAACATTGATGCGGGCCTTGAAAGATTGGTAAGCTTTAGACAGGCCAAGATGCTGGGAAAGGACATTCTAGGTGGAAGCAAAGACTTGGTTATTGAAAGTTTGCAACTGACTTGGGTTAGTGGGAAGAGTTCACATTCTCTTTATGCCCACCTACTCCCAAAATGAAGGTCTTGTGATAAGAGTCATAGACACATTGGTCAATCATTCTCTTGAGGATGGAACTTTATTGATTTCAGAGAGAAAGGGAGAAGGAGAGAGAGAGAGAAACATCAGTGATGAGAGAGAATCATTGATTGACTGCCTCCTGCACACCTCCTACTGGGGATCAAGCTGGCAACCCAGGCATGTGCCCTTGGCCGGAATCGAACCTGAAACCCTTCAGTCCGCAGGCTAACGCTCTATCCACTGAGCCACGCCAGCTAGGGCTCCTTTGGTATCTCTTGATCTTCCCCTTGCTTGGACATCTTTCTCTAGTTAAGCTGTTGGATTGTGCCTGTTTTTTTCTGTGCAGGTCGTGGGGCAAAAATGTCCATTCCTAGACTACTATCCCTCATTGAGCAAACTAAGTGGGAATTCAGATGGATTCCGAGAGAATGGAGACCTGTTAATGGGGAGTGGGAGTGAGGCATTTTCTGCTCTGAACTGTCTAAGCCAGGGTTTCTCAACTTCTGTACTATGGACATTTTGTACTATGTACTATGTACATATGTACTATGGACCACCATATGTACTATGTACATGGTCCATATGTACTATGGACCACCAAAAATATCTCCAGGCATTACCACACGTCCTCTGGACATGGAAGAAAGGGACCAAATTGCCCCTGGTGGACTTCTGAAAGTTTTTAAATGTCTCTTACTGCTCGTAGTCTGGTTAATAAGATTGAGAGGGACAGAACCCAGAGTATGAGCCCGGAGGAAAGGACCAAGGAACGTAATGGGCCAGTATCTAGTTTGGATTTTAAGCTGGAAAGAATCATCCCTTTTTGACTCCTTGTTGCTCACACATACTCCAGTTCCTCTTATCGGAGTTATGTCTAGAGATCCTCCTGATCTTGCATTGCAAAGTTCCTACTCATAGAGCACAATTAACATATAATGTGACTCAGCCACCTGTGGTAAGTACATGCACATGTAATGTGGTGATGCCAACACCTCCGCTTACTGTCTGGGAAATGGTAGTGAATGCCTCTCAGTATCCTGTGGAGGTTTAGAGGGTGGGCAGAGATCATGGAAAGGGCGATGATGACCTCTCACTGGCCAGTCTGTGGATCTTGCCATCTGGCACATATCAGGGTGGGGGAAAACCTGGGCAACCGCAGCTTCATTTCAACAGGAGCCAGACCTGGCCTCTTCCTGAGGACTTCTTCCCAAGCAACACAGAGTGGGTGGGGGACAGCTCAGGCCAGAGCAACAGACTTAGGAATTCAGGCCCCCCACCAGGTAGCCACGTGAGTTTCCTCTAAGTGGAAAAAAATGAGAGAGAAGAGATAAGATGTTTTGGATATATTTGGGCTTTAATTTTTCCTTGGGAAGGAAGTCTTCTCTTGCTGATGGGAAGGACTTGATATTATTCAATTATGTTGAGCACTGTTTAGGTCATTGTAATTATGTGATGCACATTGTGAGATCCAATATGTAGAGATGCATTTTAGAGTTAGGCATCATGTCCTTGTTTTCTTTTTTAAATTCTTTATCGTTGAACATATTACATATGTCCTCCTTTCCCCTGAATTGATGTCCCTCCAGCCTGCCCTTCACCTCCCTGACCCAGGCTCTCACTGCCCCATGTATGCATGGCTTTCTCTGTGTCCATGAGCCATGCATATATGCGTACAAGGTCCTTGGTTGATTACCTCCCACCCCCACCCTCTACCTTCTCCCCCACCCTCTCCCCACCCCCTACCTTCTCCCCCACCCTCCCCCACTTCCTTCTGAGATTCCTCACTCTGTTCCATGTCCATTGTTTTCAACTGCCCTCCCCCCATGCTCCTCACAGAGCTTTCTAACAGCCCCACTGAGTGGCCAATCGGCCACTGTCACCTCATTCCAGGCTGCAGCTGATTGGACTATGGTAGACCCCTAACCTAAGCTGAGCTGATCGGCTTCTCTTCCCTAAGATTTTGGAAGGCAACTCAGACACTCCAGTTAGCTAGCTACAGGCTCTGGACTGATAAGGACACACATTTGGAGTTTTACAGCCCACATTTGGGCTACATGGACTGATTGATGAGCTGGCAGAGACACTGCGTCTTCATCCGGTCTGTTTAGTATCTGTCTCCTCTAAGAGATTATAAAGTCAAAGAGCAAAGGAACCATGTCTCCTTTGCACACCACTGTAGTCCTCGAGTCTGGTAGTACCTGGTGCATAACAGAAGCCAATAAATATTCATCTAGTGAAGTTATGGCCAGCTTTACCACTTAAGAGAATAAATAATGGCTGTCTTCTCTCTCAATTAACAGTGTAGGGAATCATCTGCTTTTATTAATAGGAAGTCCCTGTCTCCCCCCCCCCCCCAACATGGTAAATAACCTAGGTAGCTATTCATTCCCTGGCGATGAGTCTTATTTCAAAACTCTAGGCAGAGGGAGAGAGAACTGGAAATACCAGTCAGTCTACTAACCTTATAGCTCTCTTGCCATCATCTTTGGTCCTGCACAATGCAAGGGTTCAGAGGACCAAGGTTATGGCTCTTTAATTCTTTTTTTAAAAATATTTTTTATTGATTTCAGAGTGGAAGGGAGAGGGAGAGAGAGAGATAAAAAGAGATGAGAGACAAATCATTGATTGGCTGTCTCCTGCATGCTCCCTCCCTCCCCCTCGTCCCCTCCCCCACATCACAGGCATGTGCTCTGACTATGAGCTTCTGGTTCATAGGTTGATGCTCAACCACTGAGCTCTGCCACCCGGGACTCTTGGAGTTAATTCTTTATGTTTAGCTGTTGACCCTCAAAACATACACTGTGCCTGCCAGTTTCAGTCTGAGGGCTTCAAACCTTAGAACTAGCCCAACCCCCCAAGAACCCTTAAGCCCTGGTGTTGACACAGGAGAAGCTGCCCAGCTTCTTCCTGCCTTCGAGGCAGGTAATTTGTCTTTGGGGACCACTTGGCATCCTTTCTTGCCACCCCAACAGAATTTTAAAACTTGAGGGAAGAACGCACTGATTGGAGTCTTAGAAATCTTCTAGTCTTCTTATGCAAATTGATCTGCCCCCTTCCCCAGAACTCTGACTAACATGGCTAAAAACACAGAAAAAAAATATCCTGTTATTCCTTGGCTAAGAGTGCCTTCCTGCCTTTCATGTCCATGACTGAGGGAACTAGCCAAATTATTTTTTCTAGAATAATAAAAAAAAAGTCTGCCCAGAGTGAGTCACAGTCTTTATGACATCAAAGAGATTGGGATAATTTTGTCAAATTTCACTGTATTAGGTATACGGCTCTAAAAGAGCACACAGAGGCACAGTTACTGGGAATGGGCTTTTAGCATAACTCTTTTCGGAGCCTGCAGAGGTAGCAAGCCAAGGATTTTGGGTCATCAGAGTTCTGACTGTTCTCTGACATGCCTAGCAACATGCAAGGGCAAGAGAGAGGAGTATCCAGTGTGACGTCATCTTAGCTTGAGTGCATCTGCAAACACCCTGTTTCCAAATAAGGTCACATTTACAGGTACTGGGGGCTAGGACTTAAACATATCCTTTTGGGGCATACAATTCAACTCACAAGAGTGGCTAACACACCCTGAGAACAACATCTGTATTCTGGGGGTGTCTCTTGCTACAGTACTTCCGATCTTTGAGGTGCTAAAGAGATAGGTTGTGTTATGCATAGAAGTAGGGATAAGTTCCATTTTCTATTTCTGATTTAATCTGTGAAGTAAGTAGTTGTACTGAGTTATACTCCAATCATTCATATCTGAGGTCCTTTTTCTTCTCATTCATTATTATTATTATTATTATTATTATTATTATTATTATTATTGATTTCAGAGAGGAAGGGAGAGGAAGATAGAAACATCAATGATGAGAATCATTGATTGGTTGCCTCTTACATGTCCCCTACTGGGGATTGAGGCCACAACCTGGGCATGTGCCCTTGACCAGAATCGAACCTGGGACCCTTCAGTCCCCAGGCTTTTTCAACTGAGCCAAATCAGTTAGGGCTTTCTTCCCATTCTTTTTTTTTTAAATTTTTATATTTTATTGATTTTTTACAGAGCTGAAGGGAGAGGGATAGAAAGTCAGAAACATCCATGAGAGAGACATCGATCAGCTGCCTCTTGCACGCCCCCTACCGGGGATGTACCCACAGCCAAGGTATATGCCCTTGACCAGAATCAAACCCAGGACCCTTCAGTCCGCAGTCCGATGCTCTATCCACTGAGCCAAACCGGTCTGGGCTTTCTTCCCTTTCTTACTAATAATACTTGGTTTACCAGACCTAATTAATTTTTAAAATTTAATTAAATTTGCCAACCTTGTGGGTATAAAGTATTACAAACCAGATTGCATAGATGTGGGAATAAATTCCATCTCTTTCACTCTGTGTCACTCTACTTTTAATTTTCCTGTTTACTGTACTAGTAATATTTGCCACCTTTTCATATGTTTATTGCCTCTTTTGTGGTTCCCTTTGTGTGAATTGTTTTCATATTAGCTTCCCACTTTTTTTAAAGATTTTTTTTATTGATTTCAGAGAAGAAGGGAGAGGGAGAGAGAAACATCAATGACGAGAGAGAATCATTGATGGACTGCTTCCTGCACTACCCCCACTGGGGATTGAGCTCACAACCCAGGTATGTGCCCTGACTGGGAATCAAACCGTGACCTCTTGGTTCATAGGTTGATGCTCAACTACTGAGTCATGCTGGCCAGACAGCTTCCCACTTTTTAATTAAGTTGTTTATTTTTATTATTAGAGTTCTGTATATACATACTGGATATTAATCTTTTGCTACTATATTTATGACAAGTTATCTTCTCCAATTTGTGGCTTAAATGCTCACAAAATTATCTCTATCCATTCACTACCTATCTACTCATTTATATTTCCTTCCTGCTGTTTTAATACATCCTATAGAGCAACTCATTAATCTGTTAATTCTGGTTATTCCTGGTTGGTGGGATTTTGGAGCACTTGTTGCCTTCTTCTTTGACCTTGTCTCTATTGCTTAACTTTTCTATAGAAAGCACACATGAGCTCTAGCTGGTTTGGCTCAGTGGCTAGAGCGTCGACCTGCAGGGTTTGATTCCAGTCAAGGGCACATGCCTGGGTTGTGGGCTCAATCCCCAGTAGGGCTGTGTAGGAGGCAGCTAATCAGTGATTCTCTCTCATCATTGGTGTTTCTATATCTCTCTACTCTCCATTCCTCTCTGAAATCAATAAAAATATTTTTAAAAGAATCTGGAGGAAAAAGCATACATGAGCCCTGGCTGGCTTGCTGAGTGGATAGAGTATCTACCTGCATACTAAAGGGTTGTGGGTTCGATTCTGGTCAAGAGCCTGAGCCTTGGTTGCAGGCTCAATCTCTGGCTCTGGTTTGGGCACATGTGGGAGGCGACCAATTGATGTGTCGCTCTTACATCAATGTTTCTCTGTCTCTACCCCTCCCTTCCTCTCTCTAAAAATCAATGGAAAAAATATCCTTGGCTGAGGATGACCAAAAAACAATTAAAACCACACATGATTTTTGTAAAAGTTATAAAGTTTACTTCTATTTAGTTGAAAGTGTGAACTAAGAATCTGGAGAAGGAAAAAAGAAAGGTATTTGCCATTTGCTTTGGGGACTGGATAAGATTTGCCTTCAAGTAAAGTTGGACAAGTAGGCTCATGAACTGCCGTCCCTCAGCTGAGGTAGGTACAGAGCAAGTTTCCCATGGATGACAGCCTACCATCTACACTAATAAAAGAGAAACATGCAAGTTGACCATCCCTCCACTATGCCCACCAGCCAATCAGGAGTGAGTATGCAAATTAACCCAACAAAGATTGTGGTTGATTTGCATACTCAGGCGAGGAGCAAAGACTGAAGACTGTAGAAGGAAGCCAAGTGCTCCAGAAGGGAGCAAGGCAGCAGAGAAGGGAGGGAGCAAGGTAGTAGAGATGAAAGGGAGTGAGGCAGTGAAGATGGGAGCAAAGGCCGCAGGAAGCCCTATTCTTGCAGGAATCTTCCTACAATGAGCCTCTAGTGTTTAATAAAAATCTACATATGTACTTAGATTACATTATTCAGAATTCCAGTAATAGAACCTATAGAAGAAATTTTGCTGAATTCCCTCTGTTCCAGAAAAACCTGCACAGGGATATCACCAGGACAAGTGGAAGGGCAGTATTTAAGCTTCAGGAGTGCCCTAGCCCAGTGCCCGGCACACTCATTAGTCAACAGAGGCAAATATCAACAGGACAACAATTGAAATTCTTTTGAGAGCCAAGTTTTTTAAACTTAAACTTCTTCTAACGCCACTTCTTCAAAACAGACCCTCCCAGGCCATGGAATTTTGTGGAAGAGCCACACTCAAGGGGCCAAAGAGCCACATGTGGCTCGCCAGCCACGGTTTACCGACCACTGCCCTAGCCGGTTTGGTTCAGTGGATACAGCATCAACCTGAGGACCGAAGGGTCCCAGGTTCAATTCCAGTCAAGGGCACATACCTCGGTTGCAGGCTTCTCCCAGGCCCTGGTCCTGGTCTGGGCTTCTGCAGGAGGCAACCAATTGATGTGTCTCTCTCACATCGATGTTTCTTGCTCTCTGCCTTTCCCTCTCATTTCCACTCTCTCTAAAAATCAATGGGAAAATACCCTCAGGCCAAAACCGGTTTGGCTCAGTGGATAGACTGCTGGCCTGTGGACTGAAAGGTCCCAGGTTCGATTCCGGTCAAGGGCATGTACCTTGGTTGTGGGCACATCCCCAGTAGGGGGTGTGCAAGAGGCAGCTGATCGATGTTTCTCTCTCACCGATGTTTCTGACTTTCTATCCCTCTCCCTTCCTCTCTGTAAAAAATCAATCCTATCTAATAAAAGAGAAACATGCAAATTGACCATGCCTTCACTATGCTACCAGCAAATTAACCCCCAACCAAGATGGTGGGCGGGCCCCCTCCGCCCCGAGCTGGCCATGGCGGTGCTCGAAGAGCAGAGTTCCCCATCCCAGCCTCAGCCCCAGCCCCAGCAGGGGATCCAGCCCCCACTGCCCTAAGCCCGGCCATGGTTGTGCTGGGGGCCATAGGAGTGGCGATCGAAGCCACTAACCTGGCCTCATACCTGGCAATGGTGACACTGGGGGCAGGTGCGTCATGATCACAGCCACAAACCTGGCCCCAAGCCTGGCCATGGCGGTGCTGGGGGCTGGCTGTAGAGGTGGCGATCTCAGTCACAAACCTGCCCCCAAACCCAGCCATGGCGCACTGGGAGCCACATCTTAGCCATAAACCCGGCCCCAAGCCTGGCCATGGCACACTGGGGGCCACATCTCAGCCATAAACCCGGCCCCAAGCCAGGCCATGGCTGCACTGCAGGCCACGGTGGTGGCGATCCCATCCACAAACCCGGCCCCCAGTGCTGCCATGGTGGTGCTGGGGGTGCAGGGGCTAGCGATTTTTATATATGAGGATGTTTATTCCAATGTGTATAGACTCTTGCTCTTTTTCTTCTTTCTGGCTATATGAATAAAGTCCCTATGGACATGTATCCTTACTCATAAAAGCCTCAGTGGTGGTCACGCAGTGATGCCCTCACACCCTCACAAGATGGCTGCGCACACAGCAGGCACACGCAGGTGGCAGGGCTTGGCTTGATGCTGTGTGCATAACATGGAGCCTGCCTGGTAGTCCCGCCTTCTCCTGGCTATGTGGATTTGGGAGGAGGTGGGACCCCCGGCTCTAAGAGCGAGGCCTGCTTGGGGATCCGGTAAGGCCTGCCTGGGGGTCCCCCGCCTCTACAAGCAAGGCCTGCCTGCGAGTCCCCTGGCTCTACATGGCAAGGCCTGTGTAGGGATCCCTCAGCTCCATATGGCAAGGCCTGCCTGGGGGGGTCCCTCGGCTCTGCATGGGGAAGCTTGCCTGGGGGTCCTAGGTGTCCTGCCTCCCAGATCCATGTGGCGCAGAGACAGGATCCTCAGCTCTGGCCTACCTCTTTGGGGCAATTCATCAAGGAGTCCCAGAGGGATGGGTGTGGCCTGCCTCTTTGGGGCTATCAATCATGGGGCTCCTGCATTGTGACAAGGCACAGGCTGGGCTGGGGGACCTGTCTCCCCACCAAGTGCACAAATTTTGTGCACCGGGCTTCTAGTAAAATATATTTAAAAAAAGAAAAATACTCTCAGGTGAGGATTAAAAAACAAAAAGAAGGAGCTTCTTGGTGACATTGGTTCCCTTGGTGAATCACATTTCAAAGTCTGGCCCTCAGACTCACAGTTTAATGTGGCTGGATAAATTTTAGGTCAAAGTTTTTCAGTAAATTTTATTGAAGTATTACATAAATATTAAAAGTACACATATCTTAAGTGTAGAGTTTAATGAATTTTCATGAAGAGAACATAGCTGTGTAACCAGCATGCAAAACCCAAAACACAACATGGCCGTCCCTCAGAAGCCCTCCTAATGTACCCTCCCAGAGATTATTCATCTCAAAGAGAACCACTATCCTGATTTCTAAGGCCAACGATTAGTTTTGCCTCTTTAAAAAAGTATATAAATTGAATCAAATGGAATATACTGTTATAGCTGGCTTCTTTCACTTAATGTTGCATCGGTAAGAGTCTTTCAAGTTGTTTCCTGTAGAAATGGTTTACTCATTCTCATTGTTGTATGTTATTGCATTGTATGAATATACTACCATCTATCTTAGCTAATTTCTTATTCATGAGCATTTGGGTACCTTCCATTTGGGGATATGATAAGTAGTGCTGTCACAAACACTCTTTTCAAAAAAATATTTTTTATTCATTTCAGAAAGGAAAGGAGAGGGAGAGAGAGAACTATCAATGATGAGGGAGAATCATTGATCGACTGCCTCTTACACCCCACACTGGGGTTTGAGCCTGAAACCAGAGCATGTGCCGTGGCTGGAAATCGAACCAGGGCCTCCTGGTTTAAATGTGTCGGTACTCAACCCCTGAGCCACGCGAGCTGTGCCACAGATATTCTTATATCCAGGGTATCCCCAGAAATGTACACACACTTTAACAGCTGATAGCTCAATTTTGAAAATGAAGTGTGTTTTAATAAACACTGCCTTTATAATTATTCAAATATGTGTATACACTTTTTGGAACACCCTATAGATGTATTGATGAACACATGCATGTATTCTCTTGGGTATATATCTAGAAATGGAATTGCTGGGTCATTGGATATGTCCGTATTTAGCTTTAGTTGTTATTGCCAGTTTTCCAAGATAATTGTACTATTTTATGTTTCCCATCAAGATATTCCACATCTTCACCAACTGGTATTGTCAGTCTTTTCCACATTAACCATACTGGTAGCCCTGACCGGTTTGGCTCAGTGGATAGAGCGTCGGCTGTAGACTGAAGGGTCCCAGGTTCAATTATGGTCAAGGGCATATACCTTGGTTGCAGGTACATCCCCAGTGGGGGTTGTGCAGGAGGCAGCTGGTCAATGTTTTCTCTCTCATAGATGTTTCTAACTCTCTATCCCTCTCCCTTCCTCTCTGTGAAAAATAAATAAAATATTTTTTTAAAAATAACATACTGGTAAAGTATGGTCTGTTCCATTTTCATGATGATTTATGAAGTTGAACAACTTTTCATATATTTATTACCCATTTTATGTTCGTTTTTGTGAAGTACTGGTTTTAAGTCAATTTTCAAATGTATTGTCTGCATTTTTCATACTGATTTGCAAGATGTTCTTAATATGAATCCTTTTTGGATATACATGTTTCAAATCTCTTGTTTTTGTCTTGCCTTTTCACTTTTTTTTAGTTTCTTTCTTTTAAAAAATATATTTTATTGATTTTTTTACAGAGAGGAAGGGAGAGGGATAGAAAGTCTGAAACATCGATGAGAGAGAAACATTGATCAGCTGCTTCCTGCACACCCCCTACTGGGGATTTGCCAGCAACCAAGGTACATGCCCTTGTCCAGAATCAAATCTGGGACCTCTCAATCCGCAGGCTGACACTCTATCCACTGAGCCAAACCGGTTTGGGCTTCACTTTTTAATAGTATCTTTTGATAAAACAACAGTTCTTTATTTTAAGGAGTCCAATGTTCCCCTCTATGGTTAGCACATATTGAGTCCTATTTTTAAAACTTTTGCTCATTTCTAGATAATACTTTGAAGTATCAGAATTTTTTTTCTCCCTGCATTTCACCCTTTCCTTTTCTCCTTTTCTGACAAATAGCAGACTCTGTGCTTCATTGCTTTCTAGGAAGTATGTGGCTGAGCTGAAAGCAGATAAGCTTGCAAGGTATTTGAACTTGCCCAGCCGGCATGACTCAGTGGTTGAGTGTCGACCTATGAACCAGGAGGTCACGGTTTGATTCCTGGTCAGGGCACATGTCCCGGTTGTGTGTGCTCAATCCCCATTGTGGGCCATGCAGGAGGCAGCCAATCAATGATTCTCTCTCATCATTGATGTTTCTAGCTCTCTCTTCCTCTCCCTTCCTCTCTGAAATCAATACAATATATCCATATACATAATATATTTCAACTTGCTTTTCTAAAAGCCCAAGCACATTAAGGAGAATTGTGTTCTTCCACCAAATGGGACTCCCATCAAATTCAAAAGAAATGGCCCTTGAGCTTCGGGGAGAGAAGGTGAGAGAAGTCAGCTGGACCCTGGACCTTGCTTCCCACAGCCTACTGATGAGGCCCTAGAGAGGAATGGCTGCTTTAATGAACTTGAGGGACAGGGATGCAAGACCTGGGTTTCAAACATTCTAAGAAATTTCTGTGTTCCAAAGCTGCCATAGAAGCCACAGACTGTAGCGGCCCATAGGACAGTGCTCCTCCGTAATAACCTGGGCGAATCCTTCTCAATTCCTACCCATTGCTTGGCATTGCATAAGATCCCAGAACCAGTCAAGGAAGACCAATAGTATAACCTAGACCCGTGGTCGGCAAACTGCGGTTCGCGAGCCGCATGTGGCACTTTGGCCCCTTGAGTGTGGCTCTTGCACAAAACACCAGGGCCTGGGCAAGTCTATGTTGAAGCAGTGGTGTTAGAAGAAGTGTAAGTTTTAAAAAAAAAATTGACTCTAAAAAGAAATTTCAATCGTTGTACTCTTGATATTTGGCTCTGTTGACTAATGAGTTTGCCAACCACTGACTTAGACTGACCACCCCCCCCACCTCTAGCCCCAACAGAAGTAGCTCTACCTACTTCCTTATATGGTAGTTTCTGAAGTTTGAGATTAATTTGAGAATGGAGAGCATTATGAACTATTTAAAGATCTAGATACAGAACATGGATGGAAATGACTTGAAGTGAACTTCAGGTGAAAGTATAATCTTCTTAATAAATTCCAGTTTTAGCCAGCATAGCTTCCTGAATGATCTAGGATTAAAATAATAACATGGCTTAAAATGGGGGATTTTTTTTCTTTTTCCCTGAAGTCTATGCCTTTTCTTGATCCTCTTAGGAGCTCACCAAACTTTTCTTCCTCCTGTGTTTTTCCTTTCTATTCCAAAATGAACTTTTGTTGCTTTCTTTAGATGTAAAAACATGCTCTTAATTTTCCATTATAATGGATTAAGATACTAATCCATCTGTAAAATATTTTAAAGGAAGTAACATTGAATGCGCACAGAATAATATTTGTAACCTTATGTGTGTTGGAAAGCTTAACAATAAAATAAATACCTATGAATCTAACACCCAACTTCAAAAAAACTAGAACATTATTAATAACTTGCATTTATCTGAATGATTCTGTCTATCCCATACTCTGCCTCTTTACATAACTATTCAAAACCACTATTTTGAATGTTACATTTGTCATTTGTTTAAAAAGTTCTGCCCAGCTGGTATTGCTCAGTGGTTGAACATCGACCTATTAACCAGGAGGGTACGGTTTGATCCCTGGTCAGGACACATGCAAGAATCAGCCAATGAATGCATAAATAAGTGGAATGACAAATTGATCTCTCTCTCTCTCTCTCTCTCTCTCTCTCTCTCTCTCTCTCTCTCATCAATAAATAACAAGTTTTTTAAATATATACATTGCTTAATATTTTCTTATTTTGAATTTATAAAGTTATATTTATTTTTAACTTTATAAATATAACTAGAGGCCCTGTCCAGGAAATTCGTGCACAAGGGGTTGGGGGCTTGTACCTCAGCCCAGCCTGCACCCTCTCCAAATCCAAGACCCCTCTAGGGATGCCTGACTGCCTGGGCAGTAGGACATCCCTCTCACAATCCAGGGCTGCTGGCTCCCAATTACTTGCCTGCCTGCCTTCCTGATTGCCCCTAACCACTTCTGCCTGCCAGCCTGATCACTCCCTAACCACTACCCTGCCAGCCTGATTGATGCCTAACTGCTCCCCTGTCAGCCTGTTTGCCCCCAATTTCCCTTCTCTGCTGGCCTGGTCACCCCTAACTGACCTCCCCTGCAAGCTTGATCTCCCCCAACGGCCCTCCCCTGCTGGCCATCTTGTGGTGGCCATCTTGTGTCCACATGGGGGCAGGATCTTTGACCACATGGGGGCAGCCCTCCTATGTGTTGGAGTGATGGTCAATCTGCTTATTACTCTTTTATTAGATAGGATAGAGGCCTGGTGCATGGGTGGGGACTGGCTGGTTTGCTCTGAAGAGTGTTCCAGATTAGAGTGGGGGCTCCTTTGGGGAATAGGGCAGCCTGGGCAAGGGGCCTGTGGTGGTTTGCAGGCCAGCCACACCCCCAGTGACCCAAGCAGAGGCCCTGGTATCTGGGTTTATTTATCTTCTACAATTGATACTTTGTAGCCTGGTGGGGAAGCCTAGGCACTAGGGCTGCAGAAGTTTGGCTTCCTCCATTGCCCGGGCAACCCTAGCCTATGTTCTCTCCAGCTCCATGGCTGCTGCCATTTCTGTTGGGATTATGTATCTTCTATAATTGAAACTTTGTAGCATTGAGTGGAGGGCTAAGCCAGCAAGGGCAGGCAGAAAGCTTGGCTTCCTCCATTGCTGGGAAAACCCAAGCTTCCCTCCTGCTCTCAGTGGCCACAGCCATCTTGGTTGGGTTTATTTGCATATTTGCTCCTGATTGGCTGATGTGCGTGGCTTGTGGGCATGGCTGGTTGGCGTAGTGGAGGTGCTGTCAATTTGCATATTGTTCCTTTATTAGATAGGATGTGCTCTAGATAAGTCTTCTGCATCTTGCTCCTTTTTTAAAAATATATTTTATTGATTTTTTACAGAGAGGAAGGGAGAGGGATAGAGAGTTAGAAATGCATCTTGGTCTTTTCACTCAACATTATGTTTCCAAGATTCAACTATTTTGTTATATATAGTTGTAGTTCACTCATTTCCAAAGATATGTAAAGTTTTTACTGTGTACCTATCACAATTTATCTTTCAGGGGACATTTGACTTGTTTTCTTGTTTTTGCTATCACCAAAAATGTGGCTATGGCTCTAGCTGGTTTGGCTCAGTGAGTAGAGCATAATCCTGCAGACTGAAAGGTCCCAGGTTCGATTCTAGTCAAGGGCATATACCTTGGTGCAGGCACATCCCCAGTAGGGAGTGTGCAAGAGGCAGCTGAATCGATGTTTCTATCTCATCAATGTTTCTAGCTCTCTATCCCTCTCCCTTCCTCTCTGTAAAAAATCAATAAAATATATTTTTTAAAAATGTGGCTATGAACATGTCTTTTAGTGCACAAATAAAAGACTTTCCAGGGCATATACCTAAGATTGGAATGTTCAGGTTGTAGGATATGGGTGCACTCAGTTTTATTAGTTAGGAAATACCAGTGTTCTTAAGTGATTGTCTCAGTTTACCTTCCCACCAGCAGTGTACTAGTATAAGCATTCCCTTCCCTGTCATTTTGTACTGGTGGATTTCTTTTTTTTTTTAATATACTTTATTGATTTTTTATAGAGAGGAAGGAAGAGGGAGAGAGAAATAGAAACATCGATGAGAGAAAAACATCCATCAGCTGCCTCCTGCATGCCACCCACTGGGGATGTGCCCGCAGCCAAGGTACATGCCCTTGACCGGAATCGAACCCAGGACCCTTCAGTCCACAGGCCGACGCTCTAACCACTGAGCCACACCGGTTTTGGCTGTACTGATGCACTTCTTGTGTTTTGGCAATCTAATGAGTAAAAGTGATATCTCACTGAGGTCTGAATTCACCACGTTCTCATTATTAATGAGGTTGAGTGCTCTGTCATGTGTTTATTTGACATTGCTGTTTCCCATTCTCGGAAATGCCTGTCCTTGCCTTTTGCCCATTTTTCTACTGACTCCTTTGTTTCCATTTCGATCTGTGGAGTTCTTGATTGATGCTCTAGCTACCAGTCCTTTATCAAGTGTGTATACGGCCAATATTCTCTTCACCATTTACAGCATTGTGATTTCACTTTAAGGACATGTCTTTTGAGGAACCGAAGTTCTTAATTTTAATGTGGTTTGTATTAGCTGTTTACCGACATGTAACAGATTACTTCAGAATGTAACCGTTTCAAACAACAAACTTTTATCTCGCATTTTCTGAGAGTCAGGAATTCAAACATGGTTTAGCCTCTGGCTAAGGTCTCTCGGGAGGCTGCAGAGAAGCTGTGGACTGGGGATTAGGGGAAGGATTGACTAAGGGAAAAAGCACTTCCAAACTCTTTTGCTAGCATGTGGTGCTCAGTGGACCTTGATGTCTTGTCATGAGTTCTCCTTCTTCTCCTTCTTCTCCTTCTCCTTCTTCTCCTTCTTCTTCTCCTTCTTCTTTTTCTTTTTCTTCTTCTCCTTCTCCTTCCTCTTCTTCTTAACACATTTTTTATCATTTTTTAATCTTTATTGTTCAGTTTATTAATTACATTGTTTCCCCTTTTTTATCCCCCTATATTTCCCCTCCACCCTGTACCTATCCCACCCTCCACCCTCACCTCCCTCTCCCCACTGTCCTCTCCCATTGTTGCAAGATTTTTGTCCAGTCTCTTGCTGTACTTCCCACAAATCTTTTCTCCCCAAGAATTGTCAGTCCATTCCCTCTCTATGTACATGTTTCTGTTATATTCACCAGTTTATCCTGTTCATCAGCCTATCAAGTCACTTGATTTTTATGTTTATTTGTTGATAGATGTGTATTTGTTGTTCATAATTTATATTTTTACCTTTTTCTTCTTTCTCTTCTTAAAGAATATCTTTCAGCATTTCATATAATATTGGTTTGGTGGTGATGAACTCCTTTAGCTTTTTCTTATCTGTGAAGCACTTTATCTGATCTTCAATTCTGAATGATAGCTTTGCTGGATAGGGTAATCTTGGTTGTAGATTCTTGCTATTCATTATTTTGAATATTTCTTGCCACTCCCGTCTGGCCTGCATCGTTTCTGTTGAGAAATCCACTGACAATCGTATGGGTGCTCCCCTGTAGGTAACCAACTGTTTTTCTCTTGCTGCTTTTAATATTCTCTCTTTGTCTTTTGCTCTTGGCATTTTAATTATGATATGTCTTGGTGTGGTCCTCTTTAGATTCCTATATTTTGGGGTTCTGTGTACTTCTTGGGCTTTTAAGTCAGTTTCTTTCACCAGGTGGGGGAAGTTTTCAGTCACTATTTCTTCAAGTAGGTTTTCATTAACTTGCTCTCTCTCTTTTTCTGGTACCCCAATAATTCGGATGTTGGCATGCTTGAGGTTGTCCCAGAGGCCCCTTACACTATCTTCAATTATCTGAATTCTTTTTGTCTCTTGCTTTTCCAGCCGAGTGGATTTTGCTTCTTTGTATTTCAAATCTTTGACTTGGTTCTTGTGGCCTTCTGGACTGCTTTTAGGACTTTGTGTAATATTTTTTATTTCAGTCAGTGTATGCTTGATTTCTAGTTGGTCCTTTTTCATTTCCTTGAGGGTCTCGTTCATTTCCTTGTAAGTCTCATTCATTTCCTGGTTGGTCTTGTTTATTTCCTCGTAGTTGTATTAAGTTCATCGGCCTTTTCTAGGAGCCTCTTGAAAAGCCTTATAACTGTGGTTTTGAACTCTATGTCTAGTCGTCTTTTTTCCTCCATTTCTTTCACACCTGATTTCTTTCCATATCTCTGCATGGTGGCTGCTTTATGTGGTAGATGTCCTCTAAGGGTCAGTGGCACAGCCTCCCCAGTTACTTGAGGTGGGTACTCTTACTGCAATCCTTTATGGGTTGTACAGTATTTTTGAATTTAAACCCAGCTTGTTGTTGTTAGCCCTAGGAGGGTTTGACCTCCAGGCCAATTGGCTGTGAAGGGAGACTGTGTTCAGGTTGGATGGGCGGAGTCTCTGAGCTTCTCAGGCAGCCTCAGTGTCAGCTATGTCCTATGCGGCACTCGAGCACGCAGGTCTCTGTTGGATGGGGATGGCTGCAGGCACCTCCAAGACAAAGCCGCTAGTCTCTTCCCCTTGCCAGACAACTCTGCCTCTCTCCAAATGAGTCTGCACACCCAAAGTCTCGCCCAGGGTTGTAAAACAGGTGGTCTGGGACCAGGAGACAAGTATCCAGGGAGCAAGTTGCCCATCTGTGCTGTTACACAGTTTACTTCCCAGCTACCCAGTTTCTCCTCAGACTAGGAGACCTCTGCCACACCCGGCTTCCAGGGTGTGTCCCCCGGACCTTGGACCTTGCCTGACACTGGGGAATCTGTGCAGTGGGACGTTTCCACGTACCCCGGATCTCGGACCTCGCCTGGCGCTAGGGAATCCGTGTAGTGGGATGTCTCCGCCCTCCCCGTTGGAGAAATCCCGCCGGGGTTGCTGCTCTAGCCACAGCCCTCACGCGCGACCAGGACGGCTCCTAACCTCGCGATCTTCAAGGCTGCGCTCCCGCTGCTCTTCTGAGTCTCAGTGTCCCACCTTTACTTTTATTTGTGGAGTTTTCACTCAGCCAGCTTTCTGGTGATTCTGGGTGATGTTTGTTTTGTTGTTATGTTGTAGTTTTTGAATTGTTGCGCGGGGCAGAACAATAAGTGTTTACCTATGCCGCCATCTTGGTTCCTCCCCTCTTAACAAATTTTTATTGATTTCAGACTGGAAGGGAGAGGGAGAGAGAGAGACATCAATGATGAGACAAAATCATTGATTGGTTGCCTCCTGCACATCCCCTACTGGGGATTGAGCCTGCAACCCTGGGCATATGTCCCAGGACCCCTCAGTCTGCAGGCCAATGCTCTATCCACTGAACCAAATCAGCTAGGGCTGAATGCCTCTTCTTAGAGTCGTCTCAAGACATAGTAATTGGCTTCTTTCAGGGTGAGCAGTCAGAAAGACAGATAGACAGACACTATCTAAGACAGAAGCCACAGTGTATTAATGACCTAATCTCAGAAGTAACATCTTATCACTTCTGTCCTATCATATTCACTAGAAACATGTCACTACATCCAGCCTACTTCCAAGGAGGGAATTTTATTTTTTATTTTTAAAAATATGTTTTTTATTGATTTCAGAGGGGAAAGGAGAGGGAGAGAGATAGAAACATCAGTGGTGAGAAAGAAGCACTGATTGGCTGCCTCCTGCGCACCACCGACTGGGGATCAAGCCCACAACCCTGGTATGTGCCCTGACTGGGAATCGAACTCTGACCTCCTGGTTCATAGTTCAATGCTCAACCACTGAGCCACACCAGCCAGGCCCAAGGAGGGAGATTTTACAGGAGTGTAAAAACTGTGAGGAGAGAATCATTGGGACCCTCAGAGGCTGCCTACCACACATTCAAATATATCAATTTGATCTTATATGGTTAGTACTTTTGTGTCTTGCTTAAGAAATACTTCCCTACCTCCAAGTAAAAATATGTTCTCTAGTATTTTCTTCTAAATGTCTTTAAGCCTCACCTAAGGATATGTTTTTATTGATTTGATGGAGAGAGAGAGAGAGAGAGAGAGAGAGAGAGAGAGAGAGAGAGAGAGAGAGAGAGAGAGAGAGAGAGAAATCAGTTGCCTCCCCATACATGCCACTATTGGGAATCAAACCCACAATCTGGGTATATGCCCTTATTGGGAATCAAACCTGCAACCTTTTGGGGTTTGGAATGATGCTCCAACCAACCGAGCCACCTGACCAGGCTCTTCTAAAGGTTTTTACTAGTAAGTTATCAATGCTCTCCAGCTAAACACCACCGGTAACACACCTGTTATTGAACAAGTTGACTTCATTACTCATTGTACAAGGGAGAACACACACCGGGAGGAACCAAGGCTGTCTCAGTAAGAGTGCATAGAAAAGAAGTCTTTTATTGGAATTTGAACCCTGGTTGAGAGATTTGGAAGAGGGTCTAAGAAAATGAAAATTTGGACTAGATTGGATGCCATCGAAAGTGGGGACAGTTCTATGATTGGGTATCTCAATATATCTTATTGATGGGAAGGAGAGAAAAGTGTAAAGCTAAAGCTGTAATTGGTCAAGAAGTAGAAGTCACTTATTTTGGCCAAGAGAGGTAGGGTTTGGTACTTTGTGAGTGGCACAGTCCATAGACAAAATTATGAAGTGACCTTGCTTTGTCTCAATTTATTATGGTCTCAGAGTAACCTTGTCTGGGGTTGGTATCCTGTGTTTATGTCTAAATAAGAGAATAACATGGCTTAGATGTGAGTGCCAGGTCAACTTCTGAATGTCAGGGGCTGCTTTTTTTTTTCTTTCTCAAAGTTTTGTCTTTATTTTTAAGTGTCTAATAAACTTTGAGATGGGTTTTCTATATGGTATAGTATATGAGAGATAATATAAGGCTCCAATTTTATTTATTTTTTTTATGTCTAACCAGTTGTATCACTATTCTTTACGGCCAAATTTCTGGCCTTTGACTCCCTGTTTTGAGAGCTCTCACTGAACGTTGTTATGGGTTGATTATTTTACTAAAGCTTGAGTGTGATATGTTAGGGATATCCCACTACTTAGCAACTGGCTAAATCAGAACCAGGCAATCTGATTTGAAAATCTGTCTTCTTAATCTGTATGGCATTATGCATTGTCTTCCCAAGAAGAAGCAAGATTTTGGTTAATATTCACTGATCTCACATGCTGCCAGGTGGGACTGTAAAGCTGACATCACATTCTTTTCTCTTCTCATCCCTTCGCAAGTAGGTGTTAGTTCCCACCTATCCAGTAAAATTGCCCTTGGCAAAGTCACTAGTGAACTCTATGTTGCCAACTGCATACCGTATTTCTTTTTTATTTTAATATTTTTATTGATTTCAGAGAGGATGCAAGAGGGAGAAAGAGATAGAAACATCAATGATGAGACAGAATCATTGATTAACTACCTCCTACATGCCCCCCACTGGGGATCAAATCCACAACCTGGGCAGGTGCCCTGACCAAGGAATCAAACCATAACCTCCAGGTTCATAGGTCGATGCTCAACCACTGAGCCATGCCAGCCGGGCCAAATCATATTTCCTAAAATTATATATATATATATATATATATATATATATATATATATATATATATAGTTGATTTTTTAGAGAGGAAGGGAGAGGGATAGAAAATCAGAAACATCGATAAGAGAGAAACATCAATCAACCACTTCTTGCACACCCCCTACTGGGGATTTGCCTGCAACCAATGTACATGCCCTTGACCGCAATCGAACCTGAGACCCCTCAGTCCACAGGCTAACGCTCTATCCACTGAGCCAAACCGATTTCAGCCAAACCATATTTCTTTATCTTCGTTTTATTCAATAACTTATCAACTCTTATGGACTGAATATTTGTGTCCTCCCAAAATTCTTATGTTGAAATCCTACTCCCCAATGCGATGACATTATGAGGTAGGCCTTTGGGAGGTGATTAGATTATGAGCCCTCATAAATGGATTTATGCCCTTGTGAAAGATACCCCAGAGAATGCTCTTGCCCTCTCACCCCTGTAAGGACGGAAGGAGAGAATGGCTATCTGCAACCTGGAAGAGGAACCTCACCAGACCTAACTATGCTGGTACTCTGATCTTGAACTTCCACCTCCAAAGCTGTCAGAAACAAGTTTCTGCCCTGGTTGGTTTGGCCCAGTGGATAAAGCATCAGCCTGTGGACTGAAGGGTCGTGGGTTGGAGTCTAGTCAAGGGCACATGCCCGGGTTGTGGGCTCAAACCCCAGTGGTGGGCATGCAGGAGGCAGCAGATCAATGATTCTCTCTCATCATTGATGTTTCTCCTTCTCCCTTCCTCTCTGAAATCAACAATATATATATATATATATATATATATATATATATATATATATATATATATATATTTTAAAAGAAATGTATGTTGTTTATAAGTCCTCCAGGCTGGGGGATTCTGTTATAGCAGTTGGAACTAAAACACCAACATTCAGCAGAGTTAACCCTTCTATTCTTAGTTTTGTTCTTAGTTTTCATCACACTGAAAGTTCATTCTGTTCCTCTTAGCTCAATGGCCGCTCCTTCACATTACCTTTTGCTGACTCGAGTTTTCCCCAGCCTCCAAACGTTCTCAGACATTTCTCCAGATAATCTCATCTCTTCCTCACGCTTTGACGACCATTATCTATACTAATTATTCCCAAATAGACATCCCTTGCCTCCTACCCTAAGCTTCACACTTGTAAATTCAGTGGCCTACTTGAACTTTCCACTTGGACGTCTCTAATTGAGCATATCTAAAACTGAATTTTGGTTTTCCCACCACCACAACCCTGCTCCTCCTGTAGTCTTCTCCAGCTTGGTTAATGACAGCTCTATTTTCCCAGTTGTTCTGACTAAAAACCCAAGAGTCATCCTTGATACCCCCCCTTTCCTTCACAGTATCCGTCAAATCCATTATCAAGTCCATTCCCCAAGTATTCTAAATCTGTCCACTTCTCACCATCTACACTGAGAAATCTTCGGAATCGGTGTGGGAATCAGTGTGGGACGTGCAGGAAGCAAACGATCAATGGTTTTTTTTCTCATCATTCATGTCTCTATCCCTTTCTCCCTCTCCCTGAAATCAAGAAAAAACAATGGAAAGTAATAATAAAGAATCTGAAAAGACGCGTTACAGACTGGAAGAAAATATTTGTCATCCACATATGCAACAAAGGACTAGTATGTAGACTATAGTAAAGAGTTCTCAAAACTCAATAGTTTAAAAAAAAACATTGAACCAGAAAATGGACGAAAGATGCGAGGAGACAGTTCACTTAAGAGGACATAGACATAGAGGACATAGAGATAATAGAGAAGCACATGAAAAGATGCTCAGCATCATTAGCTATTCGAGAAATGCCAATTAAAGCCACCATCAGGTTTCACTGCAGAATTATTAAACATCTGAAATAAAAATGGTGACAATACCAAGTGGGGTGAGGATGCAGAGGGAGCTGGATCACCCCTACATTGCTGGTGTGAATGTGAAATGTTATAGCCACCCAGGAAAAGAGTTTGGCCATTTCTTAACAAAACTATATAGACAATTATCACGTGACCCAGCAATTGTACTTCTGGGCATCTCTCCCAGAGAAATAAAAATTTATGTTCACACCAAAACCTGTACATGAATGTTCATAGCAATTTTATGTGTCAGAGCCAAAAACGAGAATGAGTCCAGATGTCTTTCAATAAGTCAATGGTTACCCTAACTGTGGGACAATAAAAAGGAATGAACATTGATGCATGCAACAAACTTTGATGAATTTCCACGGAATTGTGATGAGTGAAAATAGCCCATCCCCAAAGATTACATACTGTGTGATTTGATCAATATAAAATATTTTTCAAGTGGCAACATTTTATAATTGGAGGACAGATTGCTGGTTGAGGGAGTGGGGAAGGGGCACAGTAGGCAGGTGGGGGTGGTTATAAATTTATGAGAACATAAGAGGTCCTGTGATGGAACTGTTCTGTACTGGGACTGTGGTGGGAGACACACCAACCTACACAGGTAATGAGATCGTATAGAATTTTTAAAAACCTTTTTATTGATGTCAGAGAGGAAGGGAGAGGGAGAGATAAATATCAATGATGAGAAAGAATTATAGATTGGCTGCCTCCTGCACACCCAGCCTAGTCTGTGTGGGATGGAGCCCATAACCCCGGCATGTGCCCTAATTGGGAATCAAACCGCGACCTCCTGGTTCAAGGGTTGACTCTCAACCACTGAGTCATGCCGGCTGGGCGACATTGTATAGAATTTAATATGCCCGCACACACAAGTGAGTATTAGCAAAACTGAGAAAATCTGAATAAAATCAGTGGATTGTTATCAATGTCAATATCCTGAATGTGATATTATTATACTATAGTTTTGCAAAATGTTACTTACCATTGGGGAAAACTAGCAAAAGCATATGCAGGAGCTCTCTGTATTATTCCTCATAGTTGCATGCGAATTGAGAATTATGTAAAAAACAATCTTCCATTTAAAAGTATTTAAAATAAAATTTAATAAGAATGCTGCTGCTGCTATTTGTCAAATGACGGAGTGCTCTGGGACATGGCAAGCCATTCTAAGTGTTTTTTCCCAAGAAGAAAGATAGAGGCCTGATTACATATATAACAAACAGATCAGGGCTCCCCCGGCTCAGTTTGCTAGATGAGAATGTTGTCAAGAGAAAGCAGCTTCTCCAGGCTTTTTGGATTGAATTCATGTTACATCATGTCCTGTGTTGCTCAGATACATGAAGTCTAAGCGACTGATGCATTCACATCAGTAACAAGATGATTTGTAACTCCATGTTTCAGTTTTTAAGGCTATCTGGAGGAAGTAACCATCAAAAACACTCATAGCCTTGACTGCTGTGGCTTCGTTGGTGGGAACAGAGGCCAGAACATAGGAAGGTTGGAGTTCAAACCCCGGTTTATGGGAGACAACTGATAGATGTTTCTCTCTGTCTGTCTCTGTCTCTGTCTCTGTCTCTCTCTGTGTCTCCCTCCCTCCCCCTGTCCCTCCCTCCCTCCTTGTTTCCCTCCCTTTAAAATTCAGTGAGCATATACTCAGGTGAGGATTGGGAAAAAATACCCTTGCCCTAGCTGGTTTGGCTCAGTGGATAGAGTGTCGGCCTGTTTACTAAAGGATCCCAGGTGCAATTCCAGTCAAGGTAAGTAACATTTTGCAAAACTATAGTATAATAATATCACATTCAGGATATTGAACTTGATAACAATCCACTGATTTTATTCAGATTTTCTCAGATTGCGGGCTCAATCCCCAGTGGGTGGCATGTAGGAGGCAGCTGATCAATGATTTTTCTCTTACCATTTATGTTTCTAGCTCTCCTACTCCCTTCCTCTCTGAAATAAAAACATATATTTTAAAAACACGCTTACTGGTATATAGCATTTCTAGGTAACTGCACAGTATTGTGATCAGAGAAATCAACTGAACATTGACCCTCTCAACCCCAGCCTCATCAACACTACAAAGTTAGCAGGGTTATATCCCAGTCTGCTTTAAAACAAAGGAAATGGTTTGGTTCTTCTTGAGAGTCCAAACTAACTGTAGGCTACAGACAGTGGTGTAGAGTAGTGGACATTAAAAATTAAGCCCTCAGAACGGTTGGGCATTGAAACTGAGACTCAAACATTTTTTGTTCTTATACATTTATTTCTAGTATGCAGAGGCAAGATATTTTTGAAGAAAAGAAACAGGGGAGAGTGATTGATATAGAGGCAGGGAGGCATTGAACAGGTTGTCAAGCTACAGGGGGAAGGCTGGGAAGGGTGGGGGGTGGATGCTGGGGGAGATCAACCGAAGGACTTGTATGCATGCATATGAGCATAACCAATGAATGAAAGACACTGGGGTGGGGGGAGGGGGCAGGTGGGGACATGTGCTGGGGGTAGGGGAGGCCGGGGGGGAGGATAATGGGGGGAAAAAAGAAAACATATGTACTACTAGTAAATCTAAGTTATACTGCAAAAAATCAATAAAAATATATTTTAAAAATAAAAATAAATGAATAAATAAATAAAATAAAAATTAAGCCCTCACTGGTTTGGCTCAGTGGATAAAGCGTCGGCCTGCGGACTGAAGGGTCCCAGGTCCCTGTCAAGGGCATGGACCTTCGTTGTGGGCACATCTCTAGTAGGTGGTGTGCAGGGGGCGGCTGATCGACATTTCTCTCTCATCGATGTTTCGAACTCTATCCTTCTCCCTTCCTCTCTGTAAAAAAAAGTCAATAAAATATATTTTAAAACTTAAAAGGCTTTTCTGAATAGCTCAAAAGAATCTTGGGGAAAAAAAAATTGGAGGACTCACACTTCCTGATTTCAAAACTTACTACAATGCTACAGCCATTAACTGGCGTGCCTCAGTTAATTGGGCGTCAACTTGTCCGGGAACCAGGTGGTTGCCGGTTTGATTCCTGGTTAGGGCACATGCCTGGGTGTCGGGCTCCATTCAGGGAGTGGTGTGTGTGGGTAGGAGGCAGCTAATTGCTGCGTCTCTCTCGCATTGATGTTTCTCTCTCTCCCTCTTCCTTCTCTCTGTAAAAATCAATAGGCTATTCTTAAATAAATAAATAAATAAATAAATAAATAAATAACAACCTTATGAGGACTATAACAACTTAACTAAGGACTAGAATTGCATTTGTTTTGTTGTTTGTTTGTTTTCATATATATATATATTTGTATGGATTTCAGAGAGGAAGGGAGAGAGAGAGAGAGATAGAAACATCCATGATGAGAGAGAATCATTGATCGGCTGCCTCCCCCATGCCCCACACTGGGGATCAAGCCCACAACCCCGGGGCATGTGCCCTTGACCGGGAATCAAACTGTGACCTCCTGCTTCCAAGGTCAACGCTCAACCCCTGAACCAGGCCGGGCAGGCCGCATTCGTTTCGTATCTTTGTCACAAAGGACCATACATTTAGTGGCTTCAAACAACGCACCGAATTTACTCTCTTCCAGTGTCTGTGGTTGGAGTCTCAGCACAGCGAAGCTGGGCTCTGCCTCCGTCTCCGGCGGGGCGGGGGGGGGGGGGGGGGGGGGTGCGGGGGGTGCACTACAGGTGCTGGCTTCTCCGGAACCAACAGGGAGAGTCTGTCTGGCTTCAGCCTTCTGAGGCAGAGGCACGGGTCACATTTGCACGGGAGTGACAACCCATGCTCTGCCGTGTCCCGTCGGTGAGGAGCGAGTTCTGAGTTCTGCCTGAACAAATGCACAGGCAGCAGGAGGTGGGGATTTGTGGGGATTATCCTTGAGTCTATCTGCCACAGCGATTGAGTAAACCAATCCAATTCTGGGCCTCGGAGAGCCAAGACTTAACAGGATTTTGAGGATTTAAAAAATTAATAAAAAATTTTAAAAAGATATTTTATTGATTTTTTTACAGAGAGGAAGGGAGAGGGATAGAGAGTCAGAAACATCGATGAGAGAGAAACACTGATCAGCTGCCTCCTGCACACCCCCCGCTGGGGATGTGCCCGCAACCAAGGTACATGCTCTTGACCGGAATCAAACCCGGTACCTTTCAGTCCACAGGCCGGCAGTCTATCCACTGAGCCAAACCGGTTTCGGCAAAAAATTAAAATTTTATGAAGAACAAAATTCTGTCTTCAGTGCGGCGCCAGGAGTACTCTGGTAGGCCCACTGCTTCCTTGGCCACCTTTTGTTGTTGGTGATCCTCACCTGAGGATATTTTTCCCCATTGATTTTTAGAGAGAGTGCAAGGGAGGGAGGGAGGGAGGAGGAGGAGGGTAGCGAGAGAAACATTGATATGAGAGAGAGACCTATTGATTAGTTGCCACCACCACGAGGCTGGGGACATCTAACCTGCAACCCAGGTGCGTGTCCTTGACCGGGAATCGAACCAGAGACCCTTCGGTCCCCAGACGGGGCCTTGGGCCAACGCTCTAACCACTGAACGACACCTTTTAATACTTGCTCTGGTTTGGGCTTGGCATTTCCTGCCAACATGGCCAGACCGGCTAGCATTTTCCAGGACCTCACCCCCTCCCTTCCACTTCCTTCATGGTCAAGTGATTGCTTCAGAATGAGTCTCCCTACGTCATTGCCTAAAAACATGACAGTTGTTGTTTTCAGGGCTATCCAGTTTCATACTTTCCACTGTGTGTAGCCCTGGCAGCAGGGGAATTCCCAGCACCTGCTTCCTACTGCTGGCTCTTATTACAAAAGCCATTGGGCCAGATTTTTTTTTACCTCCCTCTCTCCCTCTCCCCCCCCCCACGCCCCCCTCCTCCGGTATAGACACCTTGTAGGCATTTGGCCAAAATTTGTCTCTCTTTTTTTCCCATTTTTTAAATTAAGGTATTACATGTGTACATATCTTCCCATTGCCCCCCCTCCCCACTCCCATACATGCCCTCACCACCACCCCCAGTGACTTACATCCATTGGTTATGCTTATATGCATGCACACAAGTCCTTCCGTTGATCTCTATGTCCCCCACCTCTCCCCAGCCTTCCCACTGTAATCTGACAGTCTGTTTGATGCTTTACTGCCTCTGAATCTCTCTTTTTGTTCATCAGTTTGTAATGTTCTTTGTTATCCACACATGAGTGAGATCATGGGGTATTTTTTTTTTCATTGACTGGCTGATTTCACTTAGCATAATGCTCTCCAGTTCCATCTAGATTGCTGCAAATGGTAAGAATTCCTTCTCTCTTTTTAAAATTTATTTTATTGACTTTTTACAGAGAGGAAGGGAGAGAAATAGAGAGTTAGAAACATCGATGAGAGAGACACATCGATCAGCTGCCTCCTGCACACCCCTTACCTGGGATGCACCTGCAACCAAGGTACATGCCCTTGACCGGAATAGAACCTGGGACCCTTCAGTCCACAGGCTGATGCTCTATCCATTGAGCCAAACCGGTTTCGGCAGAATTTCTTCTTTTTTTATGGCAGCATAGTATTGAGCTCTGTTTTAGGACTTTGAATCCAAATGAGTAATGCAGGAGAGTATTTGCTGCAACTCAGGTGGTGTCACAAATCTTTTTTCTTCCACTCCTCAGAGTCAATAAGCAAAGAAACTTGTGCTCTGGCCAAAGCCGGTTTGGCTCTGTGGATAGAGCATCGGCCTGCAGACTGAAGCGTCCTGGGTTCGATTCCGGTCAAGGGCATGTGCCTTGGCTGCGGGCACATCCCCGGTGGGGGGGGGGTATGCAAGAGGCAGCTGATCGATGTTCCTGATTTTCTGTCCCTCTCCCTTCCTCTCTGTGGAAAATCAATAAAATATATTATTTTAAAAAGAAACTTGTGCTCTGGGTACTCATGTGGGACTTGTAGACCTGAGAGTATGCCACGTGTGTTCCTTAAATATCAGCTTTGTTCCCCTATAGGGGTGAGTGTATTCTATGCAACCCTCTAGCCAGAGGAAAATCATAGATTAATTCGTTCAACATACATTTGTTCAGCATCTCCTTTGGGCCAGCCACTGCTCTAGATGCTGTAGGTATAATGAAGTACAAGACAGACACGGGCTTGGCTCGAATTAGGTTCCTTACCAGTGGGACAAGACAGATGCTTCAGAAACAAGGTAAGTTCAGAGTAACAAGTCACATAATGAAAATAAAATGGAAGCCCAAACCGGTTTGGCTCCGTGGATAGAGCGTTGGCCTGGGTATTGAAAGGTCCTGGGTTCGATTCCGGTCAAGGGCATGTACCGTGGCTGTAGGTACATCCCCAGTAGGGGGTGTACAAGAGGCGGCTGATCGATGTTTCTCTCTCATGGATGTTTCTGACTTTCTATCCTTCTCCCTTCCTCTCTGTGACAAAATCCATAAAATATATTTTTTCCAAGAAACTAAAACAGAAAAATGTTGCCCTAGCCAGGTATCTCAGTTGGTTGAAGCATCAGTCTGATGTGCCAGATTGCGGGTTTGATCACTGATCAGGTGCACAAAGGGGTCAGCCATTGGATACATGGATGGGTGGAACAATGGGTTGATGTTTCTCTCTCTCTCTCTCTCTCTCTTTTCCTAGCCCTCTTTCTCTCCCTTCCCTTCTTTTCTTTCTAAAGTCAGTGAATTTAAAGCACCCATTTGCTATGGCTCAGTGATGGAGCATCCACCTATGAAACAAGAGGTCATGCTTCGATTCCCGGTCAGGGCACATGCCTGGCCTCCGGGCTGGATCCCCAGTGTGGGGCGTGCAGGAGGAGGCAGCCGATCCGTGATTCTCTCTCATCGTTGATGTTTCTGTCTGTCCTTCTCCCTTCTTCTCTGAAATCAATAAAAATATATTTAAACACACACACACACACACACACACACACACACACACACACACACAATCTGCATGTTAAAGAAAATAAAACTGCAATAAAATGAGACTGGTTCCCATTTGGAGTGGGAAGGACCACGTTAGAGAAGGTAGTCAGGAAAGGCCTCTTGAAGGGGATGACATTTGAGCTGAGACGTGAAGGCTGAGGAGTTGGCGATGCGGGTACCTGGAGGAAAAGAATTCCAGGCAGGGGGAGAAGCAGGTACAGAGACCCTGAGATGACATGGGCTTGGTATGTTTCAGAAACCGAAAGAAAACCTGTGCAGCCGGGAGGGAGTGATGGGGGAGGAGGGGGCGTTCAGATTAGTGGCATTGGGAGGCCAGATCGTTCAGATCTTTCTAGGCCCCTCTAAGGACTTTGGCTTTGACTCTGAGTGAAGCGGGAGCTGTGGGAGGATTTAAAACAATATTGTTCTTGATTTCAGGAGAGGAAGGGAGAGGGAGAGAGATAGAAGCATCCATGATGAGAGGGAATCATGGATTGGCTGCCTCCTGCACACCCCATGCTGGGGATGGAGCCCGCAACCCGGGCACATGCCCTGATTGGGAATGGAACCGTGACCTCCTGGTTCATAGGTCGATGCTCAATCCCTGAGCCACGCCGGCTGGGCTGTGGGAGGATTTTGAACAGGGGAAGCATGTGATCAAAGTGCGTTTTCACAGGACTGCTTTGGCTGCTAAGAGAAGAGGACGCAGGGGGCAAGGGCAAGGTCACTATTTAGGTGCCGTGCACCTAGCATCGTATGACTGAAAACATTTGCCTCCTCCAAGTGGGCCCAGCCCCATGGCACTTGGCTTGGGGGTAGAGGACCTTTTTCTAAAGAGAAAGATGCACCCAGCTGGTGTGGCCCAGTGGTTGAGCCTATGAACCAGGAGGTCACGGTTCGATTCCCGGTCAGGGCACCTGGGTTGCAGGCTTAGTTCCTAGCGTGGGGACGTGCAGGAGGCGGCCGGCCGATCAACGATTTTTCTCTCATCATTGATGTTCCTATCTCTCGCCCCCTCTCTGAAATCAATAAAAAGATTTAAAAGAGAAAGAGAAAGATAGCCCTTCTTCATGCAGATGCAGCCCCATACGGGGGCACACAACAGCACCAGAATTCAGGCTGGACTTCAGCCCCTAATGGGCCCCTCAGCCAGATACCCTTGTTTGGTGCACAAGCCACACAACTGTCTATAGCTCAGATCACAGACTGGGAGGAAGCTGCTGTAGAAATCCAGAGGAGATAAAATATCTATTAGTGGTTCATCTCACTGCAAAATTGCCTAACATGCAAAGAACCTAAAGCAGTCATATTTGTGTGCAAAAATTAAAATTTAATATTACCAAGACTGCAGCTGAACCAGTTTGGCTCAGTGGATAGAGTGTTGGCCTGCTGACTGAAAGGTCCCAGGTTCGATTCCGGTCAAGGGCATGTACCGTGGCTGCGGGCACATCCCTAGTTGGAGGAGTGCAAGAGGCAGCTGATCGATGTTTCTCTCTCATCGATGTTTCTGACTTTCTATCCCTCTCCCTTCCTCTCTGTGAAAAATCAATAAAATATATTTTTAAAAAATTACCAAGACTGCAATCTAAAATTTCCAAAAGCCCCCATTAATCAAAAAAGGGGGGATAGTGGGGTAATATCATGTAAGGAAAAATATCCTGTAAGTAAAATACATCTAGAAAATTCTTACTCCAGAAAAGAAAATT
The DNA here is from genome assembly GCA_027563665.1 of Antrozous pallidus. Taxonomy (NCBI): domain Eukaryota; kingdom Metazoa; phylum Chordata; class Mammalia; order Chiroptera; family Vespertilionidae; genus Antrozous; species Antrozous pallidus. The sequence continues at coordinate 9,385,200 of CM050509.1, read as the reverse complement.
CCATTTGTAAAGCCAACAGCAGGACACCCATGAAAAAACACACATGGTGTCAAAATAAGCCAAAGGAAAATCATTTAGGCAAAAACAAAAAAAAATCCAAAGTCTAATTTGCAGAGAGGATCCTTTTGTTAACTTTTGATTGAGAATGTGTTTGTGTGTTTTCAGAGAACAACTCCAAGATCATGTGGGTTCCTGTGACACTGAGGAACTGACAGGTCTGTTCCAGTCACGAGGACGGTCCAGAGATGGGGGACACTGACGACACCTTGCCATGCTAGCAGTTAGCAGCTGTGCGTGGCTGCAGGCGGCCCAGGACCAAACCAGAGAGGATGGATCTTGCATTGCCACCATGTGTCCACCATCTGGATACCATTGCTGACATGTACACATAAAGAACTATTTGACATTGAAACTGGGACTCAGAACAGTTGGACATTGAAACTGAGACTCAAACATTTTTTGTTCTTATACATTTATTTCTAGTGTGCAGAGGCAAGATATTTTTTGAAGAAAAGAAACAGGGGAGAGTGATTTATATAGAGGCAGGGAGGCATTGAACAGGCTGTCAAGCTACAGGGGGAAGGCTGGGGAGGGTGGGGGACGGATGCTGGGGGAGATCAACGGAAGGACTTGTATGCATGCATATGAGCATAACCAATGAATGAAAGACACTGGGGCGGGAAGGGATGCAGGTGGGGACATGTGCTGGGGGGTAGGGGAGGCTGGGGGGAGGATAATGGGGAGGGGGAGGAAAATATATGTACTACTAGTAAATCTAAGTTATACTGCAAACAAATAAATAAAAATAAATTAATTAAAAGAAAAAAAAGAAATCCAGAGGAGAGATGGTGATGGCTTGGATCTGGGTATGCAGGGTAGGGGCAAAAAATGCACAAGGCATATGCTGAGCTGGTTCCCAGCCTGAGCCCTAGCAAGAATTTGAATGTTATTGCTTCTCTAAGAGCAGCTCTAATGTCCACCAAACATGTGGGCTGAGACTCATTCCAGCCCTAACTGACTCTCACAAGGCATGGGTGGGGGTGATTACTCTGGGGAGGGAGGAGCTATGGCCCTCAGGAAGGATGACAGCCAATAGGCTGTCCTCCCAAGGAAGTCCAGGAGCAGTTGTGTATCTATGTAAATTGTGAGAAATGAGGCTGACATCCCTCCATGTGAAGTTGGGGGGGATGACAAGAGATAAACCAAAGAACTTATATACGTAGTAGAGGCCCATTGCATGATATTTGTGCAAGAATAGGCCTTCCTTCCCCTGTCTTTGCTCCCAGCCTGCAAGTCTTTGCTCCTCCGCTGCCCGACCTCCCCCTCATAGCAGGCATCCCACCCCTCCCAGTTGCTCTGTGCCTGAATATGCAAATTAACCCACCAGCTTTATTGGGTTAATTTGCATACTTGCTCCTGATTGGCTGTCATTATAGTGGATGTGCGGGCAATTTACATGTGTGTCTATTATTAGGTAAGATATGCACAGCCAATGGACATAGGCAATAGTGTGATGAAGACTGGGCAAAGGGGGTTAGGGGCCTGGCAGGGAGTGGGAGATTGGGAGATATCTGTAATACTATCAACAATAAAAATGTATTAAAAAATAAATAAAGTGCCCTAGCTGGTTTGTCTCAGTGGATAGAGTGTTGGCCTGTGGACCGAAAGGTTCTAGGTTCAATTCCGGTCAAGGGCACATGCCTGGGTTGGGTTGCAGGCTTGATCCTCAGTACGGGGAATGCAGGAGGCAGCTGATCCATGATTCTCATCATTGATGTTTATATCTATCTCTTGCTTCTTCTCTGAAAGCAATAAAAATATATTTAAATAAAAATAAATAAATAATAAAGTGATGAGACCAAAGACCAAAAGAAAAAGAAAAAGAAAAAAGAAAGAAATGAGAATATCAATTCCTTTAATGTTAGAAGGTTGCTGTGAGGATCAAATACATATTCAAAGCAGCTAACCTAGACCTGGCACTCAGTAGGCACCAGGACTAAGTAGTCCTAAGCTGGAATGTGAGAGAAATCAGTGCCCTTCCTAAAACTCAGCTTCCTCATTTGTACTGTTATGCCCAGATTTCATGATCCCCAAAGACCAGCAGGGAGCCAATCCGATGCAATAGCATAGAACCTTTATTACAAGCTTGGGCTTGGCCCTCTGTCCCCCCCCCCCCCCCCCCCCCCCCCCCCCGCCATGGCAGCAGGAAGCAAAAGAGCGAATTTCCCGAGCATGGTGATTTTATAGGGAGGTGGGGCCAGACACGAACCGATGAGTTGGCCAATTCCAATTGGTTGGGTGATGCCTGGGGCTAGTGATGCAAATAATCCCTAACACACGTGACCTGTCCTGTCCTTCGCTCTTGATTGGAGCTCAAGTGCACGGTCTTTTGCGATTGGCTAATTCAAAGGGAGGGGTTGGTCTTTGTGATTTCAAGATGGCAGCCCCAAGGTAAGTTTATATATCACAATATGGTGGCTGCCACGTCACACAGTCCAAAATGTCAGCGGTCTAAATTGTTCTTTGCAGTCCCCTCTGCCCTTTCAGTATGATGACTATTCCCTGCAACGAGGAAGCTGATGGAGCAGATGGAACCGAATCCTGTGTGTCAGGGAGCCCTTGGCAAGCTGGCTGTGTGCTCACCGGTGGCACCAATGTCGCAGGCCTTCTTTCTCTCCCCTCTGTCCTATTAGTCTGGTTCTTGTCCCCTTTGCCAGGACTTCGGACAAAGCCTTTCAGCTGGTCACTCCACCTTTGATCTCCTTGCTGCCTGAACTAGTTCTCCCAAACCTAGGCTGTGGGTACGTCTGCCTTTATTCCAAACCTCCATTGGCTCCCAAAAGCCCACCGGATCTGTAGGGGGAGGCGACAGTCAGGACTTGGGCCTGACATAAAGGAGCTTACCTGGAACACAGGAAATGGTACTCAGGAAATGGTCATCATTCCCCCCAGAGGGAGAGGAGGTCAGAGGAGCCGGTTCCACCCACCTTTCTGGACTCCTTCTGGTCTTCCGTTTTTAAAAATATATTTTATTGATTTTTACAGAAAGGAAGGGAGAGGGATAGAAAGTCAGAAACATTGATGAGAGGGAAACATCCATCAGCTGCCTCCTGCACCCCCCCCCACACACACACACACTAGGGATGTGCCTGCAACCAAGGTACATGCCCTTGACTAGAACTGAACCTGGGACCTTTCAGTCCACAGGCTGATGCCCTATCCACTGAGCCAAACAGGTTTCTGCTTTCTGGTCTTCCTTTATTTCTGTCTCTCCTTCCCTTTGTCTATCTCAGACCTCTTCTCCTTCCTGCCTCCCTTGGAGTTGTCCCTTTGTCTTTTCTGTCATTCAAATGTATCCTTTTCCATTTCTCAGTCTCTCTCTTCTCTTCAATTGGGTGCTATTTGGGTCAATCTAAGTCTCCCCCCCCCCCCCCCCCCGTCCCCCATCCTCATTCCCACCACCACCCCACCCCCAGCTCTGTCTTCTGTGTCCGCCCTCACCCCATTCTGTCCCTCCTCTTTCCTCCCTCCTCCCTTCTCCCTCTTCCCGGGTTTAAGGAAGACCAACCTTTGAGAGTCCTGAGCTTCCCAGCTGTTCTGAGCCACTTGGGGCCCCCCATTTCTCAGGCCTGAGTGAAGCTGACCCTCAGGAAGGGCCAAGGGGGAGGGGTAGCAGGAAAAATGGGGCGATGTTACACTTTTGGTCTCCTTTTTTGCCCTACATTTTGAAGGGGACAGGTGTGTGTGTGTGGGGGGGGGGAGGACAACCACGAGGAATTTTAAGCTTCCTCTTTTGTCTTGCCCCAGATGCAATTAATGATGGTATAAGAGGTTGGTTTGACTTTCTAGGAAAGAAAACTCCTCTAAGAAACCACATCATTGAAACACTAGGATTGCCTGGACCACAGCATCTGATAAGACAATGAAAACAGAAAAGGCTTTTAAAACCAATTTAACCCACACACAAATGTAATTCTAAGGAAGAATCAATAGCCTGGCGGATCATTTTCCCTGCGACTCCTTGGAGAAGCTTAAAGAGACTTCCAATCAATGGGGTGGATAGTGAATAAAATGTTCTTTTAGAAATAAATTGACTTGATTTAACGATGAAGATTAAGTAAATAATAGCCAAGGTGGTGGTTGGTCTTGGCAAACATTCTAAGGTGGTTCTCCAATGGCTGCTGTTTAGGAAACACCGATCTAATGAAATCAATATCTAATGGGAGCTTGACAGGTGTCTACACAAACTCATCAAGGCGGCGACCCCATCCGAAGGAAGAATGGTTCCACAGGCAAAAGTGCCCAGCCTTCAAAAGGAGGCACGCAGCCCCGCTGGTGTGACTCAGTGCTTACACTTCGACCTATGAACCAGAAGGTCCCGGGTTCGATTCCAGTCAAGAGCACATGCCTGGGTTGCAGGCTGGATCCCCAGTGTGGGGTGTGCAGGAGGCAGCTGATCAATGATTCTGTCTCACCGTTGGTATTTCTATCTCTCCCTCTTCCTTCCTCTGTGAAATCAATAAAAAAAAAAAGAAAAAAATTAATTAGTTAAAGCAAAGTCAATGCACTGAGTTGCACAGAATAGCAAGGTGGCAAGACTGGGTCCTTGTGGTACTGAATTAACCAACTTCGTGCTCTGTAGACTCATACGTATCTTTGTTATTTAAGCCAGTTGAGCCCTGGCTTGTTTGGCTGTGTGGATAAGTGCCAGCCTGTGGACTGAAAGGTCTCTGATTCGATTCCAGTCAAGGGCCCATGCCCAGGTTGTGGACTCGATCCCCAGAGGGGGACTTGTAGGAGGCAGCCCATCCATGATTTTCTCTCGTCATGGATGTTTCTCTCTCCCTCTTCCTTCCTCTCTGAAATCAATAAAAATATTTTTTAAAATATATAAATCAATAGTTAAGCCAGTTGAGTATGGCTCGAAGTTATTTGCAGCTTAATCATTAATTAATATACCCATTGTATATCATCTTGAAACCCACAAGCTCGATATTACCTAAGCTTAGCCAACCAGATGCTACCTTTGAATTATGAGCAAAGAATACAAGGATGGCTGAAACCGGTTTGGCTCAGTGGATAGAGCATCGGCCTGCGGACTGAAAGGTCCCAGGTTCGAGTCTGGTCAAGGGCATGTACCATGGCTGCGGGCACATCCCCAGCAGGGGGTGTGCAAGAGGCAGCTGATGGATGTTTCCCTCTCATCGATGTTTCTGACTTTCTATCCCTCTCCCTTCCTCTCTGTGAAAAATCAATAAAATATATATATATATTTTAAAAAGAATACAAGGACAACCATGTGGGTTCCTGCAACAGTGAGGAACTGATGGATCTGTTCCAGTCACGAGGATGGTCCTGAGATGGGGGACACTGATGACACCTTGCCATGCTAGCAGTTAGCAGCTGTGCGTGGCTGCAGGCGGCCCAGGACCAAACCAGAGAGGATGGATCTTGCATTGCCACGATGTGTCCACCATCTGGATACCATTGCTGACATGTACACATGAAGAACTATTTGACACTGAAACTGGGACTCAGAACAGTTGGACGTTGAAACTAAGATTCAAACATTCTTTGTTCTTGTACGTTTATTTTAGTATGCAGAGACAAGATATTTTTGAAGAAAAGAAACAGGGGAGAGCGATTGATATAGAAGCAGGGAGGCATTGAATAGGCTGTCGGGATACAGGGGGAAGGCTGGGGAGGGTGGGGGGCAGGTGCTGGGGGAGATCAACCGAGGGACTTGTATGCATGCATATGAGCATAACCAATGAATGAAAGACACTGGGGCGGGGAGGGGGGCAGGTGGGGACATGTGCTGGGGGGTAGGGGAGGCTGGGGGGAGGACGATGGGGAGAAAAAAAGGAAAACATATGTACTCCTATTAAATCTAAGTTATACTGCAAAAAAATTAAAAAATATATATTAATAATAATAAAAAAGAATACAAGGATGAGAAAAGAGCATGTAATTGTTCACTCCCCAGCATTCCCGTGGCTGCATTATTTTCTGCCCAGTCCTCAGCCTGATCCTGCAGTCAATCAATGATAGATAGCACAGAGGTGATTTCTTTTGTTCGTGACCAATAACTTTCAGAGACACAAAGTCAGAGAGAAATGGCACTCACTAAGAGGTGCTCTCTGCCTCATTTTGTTCCATCAGGCAAATATCACTCAACACTATTTCGCCCGGCTGGTGTGTGACTCAGTGGTTGAGAGTAAACTCATGAACCAAGAAGTCACCAGTTCAATTCTTGGTCAGGGCACATGCCCGGGGTGGCGAGCTTGATTCCCAGTGTGGTGTGTGCAGGAGGCAGCTGATCAATGATTTTCTCTCTCTCTCTCTCTCTCTCTCTCTCTCTCTCTCTCTCTCTATATATATATATATATATATATATATATATATATATATATATAAAATTGATTTTTAACAGAGAGGAAGGGAGAGGGATAGAGAGTTAGAAATATTGATGAGAGAGAAACATCCATCAGCTGCCTCCTGCACACCCCCTACTGGGGATGTGTTCGCAACCAAGGTACACGCCCTTGACCGGAATCGAACCTGGGACCTTTCAGTTCACAGGCCGACGCTCTATCCACCGAGGCAAACTGGTTTCGGCTCATCAGTGATTTTCTTTCATCATTGGTATTTCTATCTCTCTCTCCCTCTCCATCTCTGAAACCAATAAAAATATTTTTTTCATTTTTTAAAAAATATTTTTTATAGATTTTTTTACAATATGGTACATGCCCTTGACCAGAATCAAACCTGGGACCCTTGAGTCCACAGGCCGACACTCCAGCCACTGAGCCAAACCAATCAGAGCAATAAAAATATTTTTTAAAAAGAGACTCTCCATCTCTCTTGGCACTGGTCCTCTGCTCAACCAGGCAGCCACTCCATAAATTAATTAAATGGCATCTGTTTTGTGGCATAATTGAGTGCCCTATTTGCTTGTGTCATCCAGCTCTGAGCTGCATCAACTCTGTGTGCTCTTCCGAGTAAGCTTTCTAAGCCCGAATAACTGAGGCTCGGGGGCCTTAAACTGTAGAAGGTGAGGAGCTTGAATCAGCAGTGAGTGGGTTATTCATTCAGACAGCCAGCACATGTTTACTGAATAGCTAACTGTTCCAGGCAAGGGATAGGGCAGTAAACAAAGCAGACACTCCTTGATTGCAACGGAACACATGTCCTTGTGGAGTTGACATTCCAATTGGAGACAGACGTGAAACAATCAATTGTAAAGGCATTTAATTGCAATCAACACGAGGAGGGAGAAGTACAGGGCGCCCTGAGAAAGTGCAGTTGGGCCTCAAGTTCACCTGTATTGTCAGGGATAGTTTGCTGTGAGAATGGGTCATTCAACATTAGGCAAAAGGGTGGGGGAAATGTTCCAGAGAGAGCAACATCTTGTCAAGGTCCATGTTGGTACGTTAGGGTAGTGGTCGGCAAACCGTGGCTCGCAAGCCACAATGCCTCAATCAGATTAAGGCTTTTTTTCTTTTTTTAAGCAAAGGCCAGCTTAGGAGGACCCTAGTTAAGTTAATAACAATGTACCTGCCTATATAGTTTAAGCTTGAAAAATGTGGCTCTCAAAAGAAATGTCAGTCGTTGTACTGTTGACATGTGGCTCTGTTGTCTGAGGAGTTTGCCGACCACCGCCTTAAGTGATTCTGATACACAGCCTCGGGTGAAACCACTGGGCAACCATTTCCCAGTTGGAGCAGTGGAATCTCAGGGAGGGAGTTTACCCACGGTCCTACAGTGAGTCGGCAGCATTAGGACCAGGAGCGTGGTCGGCAAACTGCGGCTCGCGAGCCACATGCGGCTCTTTGGCCCCTGGAGTGTGGTTCTTCCACAAAATACCATGGCCTGGGCGAGTCTATTTTGAAGAAGAAGTTTAAGTTTAAAAAATTTGGCTCTCAAAAGAAATGTCAATTGTTGTACTGTTGACATTTGGCTCTGTTGACTAATGAGTTTGCCCACCACTGCCTTAGGGGAACAGAAAGAAACTCCTGGTTATTGGATCACAAGTGAGGAGAAGAATGGAGCGAAACAAGGACTGAGAGGTGGCGGGGGCCAGAAGTGACTTTGTAGGCTAGCTCTTCTTTTTTAAATAGGTTTTATTGATTTTTAGGGAGAGAGGAAGGGAGAGGGATAGAGAGGTAAAAACATCGATGCGAGAGAAACATGGGTTAGCTGCCTCCTGTGCGCCCCACACTGGGGATTAAGCCTGCCACCTGAGCATGTGCCTTCACCTCTTGGCTCCTGGGTTGACCGCTCAACCACTGAGCCACACCAGCCAAGCTAGCCCTTTTGTAAAAAAATTTTAGTTGTGGTATGATACACATAACAAAATTTATCATCCTAACCGCTAAGATAAATGAAGACTTCAGTGGCATTAAGCACATTCACATTGTTGGGCAACCATCACCACCATCTTTCTCCAGAACTCCTTTCATCTGGCAAAATTGAAACTCTGTACTCAGTAAACAGTAACTTTTAAAAATATGCTTTTATTGATTTCAGAGAGAGGAAGAGAGAAAGAGAGAGAGAGAAACATCAATGAGAGAATCATTGATTGTTCATCTCCTGCACACTCCACACTGGGGATTGAGCCCACAACCAGGGCATGTGCTGTGACTGGAAATCGAACCATGACCTCTTGGTTCATAGGTCGATGCTCATCCACTGACACACACCAGCCAGGCTAAACAGTAACTTTTCATTCCCCGACTCGCCAGCCCCTGGCACCCACATTCTACTTTCTGTCTTTATGAATTTAACTGCTCTATGTGCCTCATATTAGTGGATTTATACATTACTTGTCTTTTGCAACTGGCTTATTTCACTTAGCGTAATGTCCTCAAGATTCATCCAGCTACAGTACGTGTCAGAATTTCCTTGGGCAGCCCTTCCTAAACTCTAACTACTGCTTCTTGAACCCATTTTGACTAGCGAGGTTTCAGGCTATGCTCAAAATCTCAGACAAAAATCTTGAAATCTTAATTTTTGTGCTTTTCTTATTTGCCTTACATTTCCTAACTCTTCCACTAGGAAACAGGAGCATCCATATCTGTATTAGTTTCCTAGGGCTGAAGACAAGAGAAATTGATCCTCTCACAGTCCAGGAAGCCAGAAGTCCAAAGTCAGTGTGTCGGTAAGTTAGTTCCTTCAGGAGGCTCTGAGGGAGAGTCTGATCTAGGCTTCTCTCCTACTTTCTGGAGGTTACTGGCTTTACTTGATGTTTCTGGGCTTGTAAACCCATCACTCCAATCTTCACTTGTATCTGCACGTGGCCATCTCCCTCTGTGTCTGTCTCTATATCTCTGTGTCTAAAATTCCCTCTTCTTATAAGGACACCAGTCATGGGTTTTAGGAGCCATCATAATCCAGTATGACCTCTTCTTAACTTGATTATATCTGCAAAGATCATATTTCCAAATAAGGTGACATTCATAGGTGAACATAAATTTTGGGGAAGGACACTATTCAATGCCGTACATTATTTTTAAAGGAATTTAAAGTTAAGATTGTTAGAGAAGGAACATAAAGAGAAAGATAATGTTCTGGTTTTTTTGTTTTGTTTTGCTCCCAATTTAATGCACTTTTTGCAAAAGATAAATCCTTGCCCAGCCAGCATGGCTCAGTGGTTGAGCATTGAACTATGAATCAGGAGGTCACGGTTCAATTCCTGGTCGGGAAACATGCCCAGGTTGCGGACTTGATCCCTAGTAGGGGGTGTGCAGGAGCAGCAGATCAATGATTTTCTCTCATCATTGATGTTTCTATCTCTCCCTCTTCCTTTCTTTCTGAAATAAATAAAAAATATATTTTTTAAAAAGAGAAATCCTTGATTCAACAACAAAAATAATAAAATAAAAATAAAAAAGAGAAATTCTTAATTGGAGCAGAATATCTACATATACAAAAGGCTAATATGCTAAGTGTACCTCTGCCTATCCGACTGGTAGCTATGATGCACACAGACCACCAGGGGGCAGACGCTCAACACAGGAGCTGCCGAGCTGCAGTGACTTGGCAGTTGTGGTTCTCAGGTAATGCACCCTAAAACCAGAGAGGAGGGACCCCAATTCCTCTTTGGCCCATGTGATTCCATCTTTTGCCATGGGTTATGTTGTTGCTGGGACACTGTTGTCCCCAAATCTGGTTACTGAACACTTGCATTTGTGTTCCACACCCTGTACAACAGCAACTTCGCAGAGTGCCTTCTTGCACGCTGAGACCCCTCAGGGGATGTCAGAGAGCCAGTTTCAGTCTGTTCCTCGCAGGCCAAGCCAAGGGACTCCACCTGCCTGAGGGACTGCTCATTCCGAAGACACCCTTCAAGCTGCAGTGCTGCCCCAGGTGCAGCCAGCTTGGGAGGGACTGAGGGAAGTTGGCTCCAGGGCATGTCCAACCCATCTTGCCTATCCCCATCCCACTTTCTAATTAATTTCCTTTCAATGTGCATGAATCTGTGCACTGGGGCACTAGTATTATCCTATATAATAAAAGAGAAACATGCAAATTTGACCATACCTTCATTCCTGATTGGCTATGCTACCAGCCAATCATGAGCGGGGGTGGGGCCGGGCCCCGAGGTTGGAGATGAAACAGTGGTGGTGGTGGTGGCGAGCACCCAGCCCCCGGGCCTGGGTGGTCACAGGCAGCTGGGGCTGAGCTGAGCAGGGCGATGGCTTGGTGCCCAAGGCCTAAAGCCTCTGGCAAGCAGGGTGGGGATGAGCCATCAGTTGGACATCCCCTGAGAGCTCCCAGTATGTGAGAGGGGGCAGGTTGGGTTGAGGGACCATCCACCCCCAGTGCACGAATTTTGTGCACCGGGCCCCTAGTAATAAATATTGGAAAGAGAGGGAAGAAAATAGAGACCACCTTGTGGGACTCTGTCCTTACCAGTTACTACTTGAGAGTCTCTTGATCTGATAAGAGGAAGGAAAGAGTAGTGACAGAAGCCTAGTAAAGTCCCCAGTGAAAAGAACTGCCCCTGTTGTATGTGGTGACAAATGTGACTATGACACCTAGCAGGGCAGTGTATAGCAGCAGAAGGACCTAGAATAAGTAGGAAGTCTGGTCAGGATAAATGAGATTCTGCCAAGAATCTTTGAAGATATTATGACAGAGACTGGGTTTTCCAGGTGACTAGAATTTGAGCCATTTGATGTGAATGTTAAAGAACTAGGAGACCACTGAAACTGGTTTGGCTCAGTGGATAGAGTGTCGGCCTGCTGACTGAAAGGGCCCAGGTTCGATTCCAATCAAGAGCATGTACCTTGGTTGTGGGCACATCCCCAGTAGGGGGTGGGCAGGAGGCAGCTGATCGATGTTTCCAACTTTCTATTCCTCTCCCTTCTTCTCTGTAAAAAATTAATAAAGTATATTCTAAAAAAAGAACTAGGAGACCATTTCAGATTGTACTTTTGGGGTACATCCAGGTAGAAGGCATGTATGCACTTTTTGCAAATCCTTTTGGATTTGTCCAATTTCAATGCCTTGCCTTCAAGCCACTACAACACTGATAGCCCTATCATATTCATTTATTCAACAAATGTTTGTTGAGCATCTACTATGTGCTAGATTCTGGAAATGCAGGGATAAATAAGACAGGCAAAGTTCATGTCTTCCTGGTGTTTTCTGGTTGGGAAGAGAGACAATGAACTAATGATTACATAAAAATAGATAATTTGACAATTTTTTGGACAGATCCTGCCTCAGGTTTTTTGTACGAACAGCACAGGAGGAAACCAGTTCCACGCAAGCAGTAGCCCAAGGCTCACACAATTCCTTTGTCCCTACATTGGCAGACAGAGGGCTCTACTCTGAAGCTTCTATGGGGGCCTCGGTACCTTTGGGAGCCTGAGCTGGAGCTGCAGCCACAGCAATAGCCTGGATCTTGGTTTGAGCCTTGGACTTGGACTTTGGATGGCAGAGCATGTTTCCCAAGTTCGGGATAAGCAATGTAGGCAAGTTGACTGTGTATGTGGCTACCGCCCTTTGGAATGTTGGGGTTGACCTCCTTGGGCTTTATGAGGGAGAGATAGACAGAAACATCAATGGTAAGAGAATCATTGATCGCCTGCCTCCTGCATGCCCCCTGCCTCCACTGGGGATCGAGTCCAAAACCAGGGCATGTGCCCTTGACCAGAATCAGACCCAGGACCCGTCAGTCCGCAGGCTGACGCTCTATTCACTGAGCCGAACCAGCTAGGGCTCAGATTATTACAACTCAAGCTGCAAGTGTAGTCATGTCTTTTGCAATTCTTCAAATTAAATCAAAAGTGGCTTGAGCCTCATAGACCAGATTAACAAGAAGTTTATTACCACCCTCCTTGGCTCTTATCCTCCTCTGGCTTATCCAGGAGCTTACCTAGTCCCCAAAGGAGGTTGACCTGATGTCCACACCACAGTAGAGAAAAGCTTCCACTTCCAAGCCTGCCTTGTGCTTCATTGTCACAATGTGTCACTCCTGATCCCTGGCCTGCTTCCATCTGGCACTGCTGGTCAACCCCAGAGCAAGGCTCTGCTGGCTGCACCTTCCAGGGTGTATCAGTGTGGTCCTTCATAGATTTCCCAAATTGCAGCTCTAAGGGGCCAGCGTTTCTGGGCATATACCCAGCTCTTCTCCTTCGATTCCTCGCTGCCTCAGAGGTACAGGGTTCAGATTGAATCGGGGATTTGTCCATCACAGAGCCGCCTTCTTTCCATGCCCTAGGGATCTATGCCAGAAGTTGAGGCGCTTTCCTTTTCCAGCCCCTGAAATTCCCTTTCGTGGGCTAATAACTCCATGGCCTCAAAGGAGGCCCCAGACCTAATGAATACACAAAGCTTTGTTAACTCTTCCTGAGGGGAAATATCTTCCAAACCTCACCTTTCCAAACATGACCAAGGGTTGAAGTGGATTTTTATTGCATACTTGGCCACCCAATATGCATTTCCCATTCTCTTGGTAATAGTACCCTGACTTAGGAGATTTGCTTGTGTGTGTGTGTGTGTGTGTGTGTGTGTGTGTGTGTGTGTGTATGTGTTTAATATTTTTATTGATTTCAGAGAGGAAGGGAGAGGTAGAGAGAGATAGAAATTGAAACATCAATGATGAGAAAGAATCATTTATTCGCTGGCTCCTGCACGCCCCCCACTGGGTATTGAGCCTGCAACCCCAGCATTATGCCCTTGACCAAATCGAACCCGGGACCCCTCAGTCCTCAGGCCAACACTTTTATTCACTGAGCCAAACCGGCTAGGGCGAGATTTTTTTTTATTATTATTATTTCAGAGAGGAAGAGAGAGAGCTTGAGAGATAGAAACATCAATGATGAGAGAGAATCATTGATTGGCTGCCTCCTGCAAATCCCCTACTGGAGGTGGGGATTGGGCCCGAAACTCAGGCATGTGCCCTTGGCCAGAACCAAACCTGGGACACTTTCGTCTGCAAGTTGGCCCTCTATCCACTGCACCAAACCGCCTTGGGCCTAACTTAGGAGATTTAAATGATCTTCTGCCATTGGGTACAGTCTGGCAGGACTGTCAATGTTGGTATCATACCTCCTCTAGTCAAGGGATGGACACGTGACCCAAACTAGATCAACTAGATCTTGAATAGGGCAGTGCCTCTCCATACTCAGATGTGCCTATGTCTGAATCACCTGGGAATCTTGTTACTATGGAGATTCTGAGTCAGTGAAGCCTAAAAGCCTGTATCTCCTGGATGAAACCATTGCTGTTGATCCACACAGACCACCACCCGCTAAAGTAGAAAGGCAACCGAGTGAGGAAACAGCTGGAGTACTTTCATCCAGATGGCACAACCTTAAAAGACCATCAATCAGCCCTAGCTGGTTTGGTTCAGTGGATAGAGCATTGGCCTGCAGACTGAAAGTTTGGATTCTTGTCAGAGGCATGTACCCTGGTTGTAGGCACATCCCCAGTAGCGGAAGTGCAGGAGGCGATTGATCGATGTTTCTCTCATTGATGTTTCTAGCTCTCTGTCCCTCTCCCTTCCTCTCTGTAAAAAAAAAATCAATAAAATATATATTTTTAAAAAGACCATCATCAGCCCAACCTGGTATGGCTCACTGGTTGAGCATCAACCGATGAACCAGGAGGTCATGCTTCAATTTCCAATCAGGGCACATGTCCGGGTTGTGGGCTCGGTCCCCAGTAGGGTTGTGCAGAAGGCAGCCAATCAATGATTCTCTCTTCTCATTGATGGGTCTATCTCTCCCTCTTCCTTCCTCTCTGAAATCAATAAAAATATATATTTTAAAAAGACCATCATCAGTCTAGAGCTGCTCTGGAACCTGTCCTCTGACCAGAATCTTTATGCCTTTCCTTCCATTCTGCAAGTTCCCTATAGACTTACAGTAAATTATTTTTAGTATTCAAGGTGACAGACTTGATTTCTACTGCTTGCAACCAGAGGAAGGTAGGAGGAGAAGGAGGGGAAAAGAGAGAAAGGGAGAGAGGTAAGAGAGGGTGGGTGGAAAAGAGAAATTTCCCTTCAGTATACAGCTGGGTCAAAGTACTATTGTGTCCATATAGCCAGCATCTAGTTTTCAGCCTTTATATGCTGCTGATGTTATCAGTGTCATTCTATTTTGTAAGCCCCTTTGTGAAACTAATAGGCTCATAGGCATGCTTTAAAATTTATTTTTAGTTATTTATTTTAGAGGTAGAGAAAGGGAAAGGAAGTGGGGAAAGGAGGGAGGGGGAGAAAGTTGGTTCGTTATTCCATGCATTCATTGGTTGCTTCCTTTTTTTTAAAAAAAGGTATTTTTATTGATTTTAGAGAGAGAGGAAGGGAGAGGGAGAGATAGAAACATCAATGATGAGAGAGGATAATTGATTGGTTGCCTCCTGCATGCCCGCTACTGGAGACTGAGCCCACAATGCAGACATATGCCCTGATCAGGAATCGAACCAGTGAACGCTTGGTTCATGGGACAATGCTCAATCACTGAGCCATACCAGCTGGGCTCATGGGTTGCTTCTTGTATGTGCCCTAACCAGGAATTGAACCTGTAGCCTTGGTGTATCAGGACAACTGTCTAACCAACTCGAGCTACCGGGCCAGGGCCTCTTTCTTTTTTTTAGAGAAACTAGAGGCTTGGTGCATGAAAATTCATGCACTGGAGCGGGGGGGGGGGGCGGGGGGGGGGGTCCGTCAGGCTGGCCTGTCTCCTCTCACAGTCTGGGAGCTGCCATCTTTGATGGCATAATAGTCAATTAGCATATTCCCTCCTTATTGGCTGTGGGCACCACCATCTTTGTGATAGTGTGAGGGTCAATTAGCATATTCCCTCTTTATTACATAGGACGTTGTGTTTAATGGCAAAGCTTAGCACATTCCAGCACTGGGCATGGCTGAGAGTCAAAGCAGCAGGGATGGGTAGGCGATCCCCACAAAGACTCACACGATGAAGAAGAAAGTGACCATCAAACAGAAGAGCCCATGGTCTCTGACAGGGCAAAGTCCAGAATGGCATAGGAGAAGAGCTGCTGCTTGAAAGACGGGTTCTTGGCATAGCTAATGATCAATTCCAGCCCCTGAACCAACCACACCCACTATAGGAACCCCGGCACCAATAAACTTGGCTGCTGTGTCAATGTCCCAGAAGACAACACTGGTCTGGAAGTCTGGTCTGGGTCTGGCCACCCGGAGTGGAGAGCTGCTGTAGGAAGGCTGTTCAGATAGGATCTCTGGCTTACTCAGGAAGGAGGCAGACACAGGCCTGATTAGACCCCTGGTACAACAGCAGCTCAGAGCCAGGGGAATGAGTAGGGTTTCTCTAGTCTGCATTTTTTTTTCATTCTTTCAGCTTTAGTTCGAGGTTTCCAGCTCTTGGGCCTCTTCAAAGTGATAGAAACTTTCTTTGTCTTGCCCAGCCAGCTCAGTGGTTGAGTATGGACCCATGAACCAGAAGTCATGGTTCTATTCCTGGTCAGGGCACATGTCCAGGTTGAGCTGTGGGCTCTATACCCAATGTGGGGCGTGCAGGAGGCAGCCAATCAATGATTCCCTCTCATCATTGATGTTTCTACCTCTCTCTCTCTTCCTCCCTTTCTGAAATCAATTTAAAAAAATTTTTTAAAGGAAGTTTCTCCCTGGCTGGTTTGGCTCAGTGGGTAGAGCATTGGCCTGCTAACTGAAGGGCACCAGGCTTTATTTCAATCAGGGGCACATGCCTGGGTTTGGGGCTTGATCCCCAGTAAGGGGTGTGCAGGAGGCGGCCAGTCAATAATTCTCTCTCCTCTTTGATGTTTCTGTTTCTCTCTCCCTCTCTGAAATCAATAAAAATATATTTAAGAAAACAAACAAACAAAATCATTAAAAATATTGGGGGGGAAAATAAAGTGTCTTTGTCCAGCAACAACTGGAAGAAAACTTTGGGGGAACAATGTGCATAGATGTTTGACTGTTCTTCTAGTTTTATGACTTTCATAAAAAAGAATGTCTGCACATCACTGTGAGTCTGCATTGATGTCAAAGTCTTCCTTTCATAATTATTCTGGCTCATCAAGCTGCTGGAAGGCCATGTTCAAACAATTTGGCATTACAAATGCAGAACTTTATTAAAGTCTGGGAGGCAAGAGGGAGACGCGTTTATGGGTGATCTGAGCTTGATGTCCCAAACCCAGTGTTCTCACAATTACAGATGCAACACGAAGTACAAGTTTCTCGGGGTGTACTGGGAGATTTTATCAGGCTGGTAAGGACAGTTTGGAAAGCTCCTCGTTTAAAAAATAGATAACAATTTAAAAAATATTTTTTATTGATTTCAGGGAGGAAGAAACAGGGACAGAGAGATAGAAACATCCATGATGAGAGAGAATCATTGATTGGCTACCTCCTGCATGCCCCCCACTGGGGGATCAAGCCCACAACCTGGGCATGTGCCCTGACCGTGACCTTCTGCTTCATAGGTCGATGCTCAGCCTCTGAGCCACATCGGCCAGGCAAGAAGAGATTTTTTTTCAAGACTTCACATCTCTGGGAGGGTTAATCTTTGAATAAAGCCCTCATCTGAAGCCCTGGTTTCTAGAGATGGAATGAATGCCCAAGGACATAGACATTATTGTGGATGAAACGCAGCAGCTGGGAATTTCAGGAACTATCCAGCTCTGGTTTCTCCCAGGCAAGGTAATGAAACACTCTTATGGGATTTCCAGCCAGGGTCATATTTGGTATGGAGCAGATTCCATTAATGGAGAAAGCAAAAATTTGAGTGAGCTGCACTTGTCCACCCTATTCTCACAAGTGGTGGTCCCAACCTGCCCAATATTTTGACCAAAATGACTCAGTCTTCGAGGCTCCAGAAATTTTCCAACGGCAAATAGCCCGAAGTGTTATGGCTACTCACACTTTGGTTTACAACAGGCTTATCACATATCACATAGTAAGTTATTAGCGTCTGCCCATAGAAAGCAAAACTTGAGTCCCTAAGACTTCATTCATTAGTATTCAGAATGCTTTTTGAGGGTGTCCCTTCAAAATCATTCTTCTTTTTAAAATATATTTTATTGATTTTTTTTAAGGAAAGGAAGGGAGAGGGATAGAGAGTTAGATAGAACATGGACGACTTGAGCTGTCTGATCGATGTTTCTGTGAGTCTGTATCTCAGAGGGAAGGAAGGGGAGGGAGAGGGTAAGGGGGAGAGATCAACCAAGAGACTTGTATGCGTGCATATAAGCATAGCCAATGGATGCAGACAACAGAAGGTGAGAGTGAGGGCAGGATTGGGGGAGTGAGCAATGGGGGGATAACCACACAATTGTAATACCTTAATCAATAATAAAAAAAGAAACATTGATGGAGAGAAACATCGATAGCTGCCTCCTGCACACCTCCTACTGAGGATGTGCCCGCAACCGAGGTACATGCCTTTGAACGGAATTGAACCTGGGACCTTTCAGTCCACAGGCTGATGCTCTATCCACTGAGCCAAACCGGTTAGGGCCAAAATCATTCTTATAAGGGTTGGCAACAGGTCAGCTCAACCTCATCTCCTCACTTATAACTGTGGGTTTTGATCAGGATTCTTTGGTTGCAAGTAACAGAAGGCGGTTAGGGGAGATCTCACAGGATCGGAAGGAAGGCTGGACAGACAGAAGTCCCTCAGCCCCCAAGGGAACTTAATAATAGCAGAAAATGATTAACAGGTTCTCTCAGATACTATTTCTGGAATGAATAAATGAATATCAATCATTATTTCCATATTTGCATTACTGGATACAAATCCAATTAAACAAATAAGGATGGGAACCCTAACCCTAGCTCTAACCCTATCCCTAGCCTTAAGCCTAAACCTAACTGTAGTCCCCTAACCATAACCATAACCCTAACCCTAAATCTACCACTAAAACTAGCCCTAGCCCTAACCCTAAAGCTAATGTTAACCCTAGCCCTAACCCTGACCTTAACCCTAACCCTAACCCTAACCTAGCCCTAAAAGTAAACCTAACCCTAGCCCTAATCCTACTTCTTGCCCTAACCCTAACCCAAACTTTAACTGTAGCCCTAACCCTAGCCCAAAACCTAACCCTACTCCTAACCCTATCCCTAACTCTATCCCTAGCCCCAACCCTAAATCAAACCGTAGCCCTAACCCTTAAAAAAATGATGGGATATGAACAGACCCTTCACAGAAAAGAAAACATGGTGGAGGAATGAGTGAGAGACCCTAGATGAACAGAAGGGCACATACACTATCAGGCTGACTCTTCCCTAGTGCAGGACCCAGGTCCCACTTTCCTCTTCAGGGGTTCCCATCAAATGCTTTGCATAAATTAGCTCCTGTAACCCTCACAACAACCCTGTAAAATAGGTATGATCATGCCCCATTTGTAAAACAAAACAAAACAAACAACCCCCCCCACACACACACACAAAACCACACAACCTAAAACCGAGGCTCAGAGAGGGGAGGTGGCTAGCTAGGAGCTGGCAGAGCTGAGGCTGCATGCTGGTGTTATTGCTGTGTAATCCCCTGCCCTAGAGTATGGGCAGGGCTTGTGACTTGCTTTCAACTATCAGAATATGCTGTCAGCTGCCTAGGGAGAGGACCGCACGGCAGGGAACTTGGGGCAAACCCCAGGACCGGAGAGCCTCAGTTCCACAGTCACAAAGAACTGCATTCTGCCAACAACCACATGAGCTTGGAAGAGAGGAAGAAATAATAGACTGCCCTGACCGGTTTGGCTCAGTGGATAGAGCGTCAGCCTGCCCACTCAAGGGTCCCAGGTTCGATTCCGGTCAAGGGCATGAACCTTGGCTGTGGGCACATCCCCATGAGGGGGTGTGCAGGAGGCAGCTGATCGATGTTTCTAACTGTCTCTCTCCCTCTCCCTTCCTCTCTTTAAAAAATCAATAAAATATATTTTAAAAAGACAATACAAATGGCTCTAGCTGGTTTTGCTCAGTGGATAGAGCATCAGCTTGCGGATTAAAGGGTCCCAGGTTCGATTCCGATCAAGGGCATGTACCTTGGTTGTGGCCGTATCCCCAGTGGGGGGTGTGCAGGAGGCAGCTGATCAATGTCTCTCTCTCATCGATGTCTCTAACTCTCTATCCCTCTCCCTTCTTCTCTGTAAAAAGATTAATAAAATATATATTAAAAAAAAGAAATAATAGATGGCCTCATATGAGACTGCAGCCCTGGGAACATCCCAACGGCAGCCTGTGAGGCCTTGAACAGAGAAGTTAGCCAAGTTGTGCTTGGACTTTCTCACGCATGGAAACTGTCAGCTAATAAACATTGTGGTTTTAAGTTGCGAAGTTTGCTGTGTAGCAATAGAAAAGTAACATACCCAACTTAGATACCATTGCTCATCATTCTTAATTATTCCCTTGCAAACATCTTCACTATTCTGGCCCTTTGTGGCCCACAGGACCTAAAGTGAGCCCCATCTCTATCCTGGCCTGGCCAACCACAGCCCAGACTAGTCACAATGCCCCCACCTACTCCACATACGCATCGGCGGAGCTGCTGAATGTTATTAGAGAAACCCCAAAACCACACAAGTCAATTGATTTCCCTCTGAATTATTGATTGCAGACCTCAAATGGGCCTTTAATAACATAGCAATCCTGCTAGGCTCACTTCCACCCGCTCAGAGTTAATTATTTTATACCTTCTTCTCTCTTCCCGAACCTCCCACATCCCAGCCTCGGTCCCACCCTCAACTGTCACCCATTCATTGAGAAGACAGATGAATTCAAATGGGGGTTTCTCTATCTCACCCCCAGATCTACAGTCCTCTTTGTACCCCCACCTCTTCTGATTTGTCACGCGGAAGAACTGTCCCTCCTCATATTGAAGGCCAGTGCCTCTACTTCTGCTTTACTAGTAGACACCTTCCCATCTACTCAAGGACTCCACTCCTCCAGTTACTGCCATCTCTCCTGCATCACCCCAGTTTCTCCTCTTTTGGGCTATTCCCAGCAATGCATGCATAGGCTTTATTAAGTGCCATCTTTAAGAGCACCCTGTGGATGCCAGGAGCTCTTCCCGCAACTGCCTATTTCAAGACACGGGTTCCACATTTCTTTCTCCACTTCACCTCGCCGTCACTCTTCAACCAATTTCAGTCTGCTTTCATACCACTCCATGCAATCTGATCTTGCTAAAATCACTAAAGACTTGATGTCAAATCCAACCGACAGGTACTTTTCTTTTCTCATCCTACTCGTCGTCTCAGTAGCATTCGACACAATCAACCAGTCCCTCCTTTTTTTATTTTTATTTTTATTTTTTATTTTTTAAAATATAATTCTTTATTGATTTCAGAGAGGAAGGGAGAGGGAGAGAGAGAAAGAAACATCAATGAGAGAGAATCATTGATTGGCTGCCTTCAGCACCTTCCCCCCACTGGGGATTGAGCCCACAACCCAGGCATGTGCCCTTGGCCGGAATCAAACCTGGGACCCTTCCATCCACAGGTTGACGCTCTATCCACTGAGCCAAACTGGCCAGAGAAGTCCCTCCTTTTTTTAAAAAAAATATATTTTTTTATTGATTTCAGAGAGGAAGGGAGGAGAGAGAGAAACATCAATGGTGAGAGAGAATCTTTGATCAGCTGCCTCCGCACACCCCCTACTGGGGATCGAGCCTGCAACCTGGGCATATGCCCTGTCAGGGAATAGATTAATGCTCAACCTCCTTCCTGGTTCATAGGTCAATGCTCAACCACTGAGCCACACCGGCCGGGGCAGTCCCTCCTTCTTGAAACAAGTCTATTTCTTCCCACTCTCCTTTGCTGACCTCCTAATGGTGGCATTCTCTAAACTTTTTTTTTTTCATTCTCTAAACTTGTAGACCCGTTTTCCCCTCGTCATCTCCACTTCAATATCTCACAGGCACCTCAGAGATAACATGTCTAAAACAGAAATCCTAATATTTTCCCCCAGTCTGTTCTTCTGCTACCTTCCTCCATAACAGTTCCTAAACTAGAAAGCTGCAAATCATCCCTTCCCCTCGCCTCTTCCAAAACACTATTAGTTTTATCTCTAACATTTTCTTGAATTTGGTTACATGCCCCTATCTCCACTATCACTAACCTACACCGAACCACCATTGTCTCTTGTCTGAACTATTATAATCGCTTCCCAATGGTCTCCCTGCTTCTATTTTTGCCCTTCTATGTTTCCCTTTGAAAGCCAGAGTGGTCTTTCAAAAAAGTGAACCATCGATTTCATTCCCCTACATAGGACATTTTCCATTGCATTTCAAGGAAAATTCAAGCTTCTTGCCAAAACTAACAAGACCCTTGTCTGTGTCACACACATCATCTCCTGTAGCTCTTTTCCTGTCACAATACTAGTAAGTTCTGTGGCCCTGGCCTTTGCATTTGTTGTTTCCTTCTCTTGGGACCGTCTTCCTCTGGCCCTCGATTTCCTCCTTATGAGTACAGCTTAAATGTTACATCCTTAGAAGTACTTTCCCTGGTCACCCTATTGAAACATGTCTTTTAAAAACTGTCCCTCTCTGAGGTGTTCTGTCCCAGGAATGGGGCTGCTCCCCTGGCATGCTCAGCCTTACCCACACCCTGCCCCCCGGGCTGGGCTGGGCAGACAGCAGGGATCTGCAGTGGGCACTAGCCAGGGAAGAGATCCAGGCTTGGCTACCGCCTGCGAGCTTTAAGCTGATGCACTTTTCCCATCTCAAGTCTTCCACGTAGCAGCTTCACTTAACCCACGTCTGTGTCGTATCTAATCCCGGGACAGCCGAGCGGACCCTAGAAAGACTTTCCCCACACCCTGACATCAGCCAGAGGGGAGGGACTAGGCGAGGGCGGGGGGGGCCAGCAGGGACATTCTTACTGTGCTAAAAGCCACTGCAAACAGCAATAAAAACATGTCATTTTCTGAAAAAATAAAATAAAATAAAATAAAATAAAATAAAAACTGTCCCTCTCTCTCCTATTATGCTTACTCAAATGTAAACCCTGTGAAAGTAGAGCCTTGTTAGCTTCCTAGTGCTTAGCGCAGTTTCTCTGAGGATCTGAGGTCCATGTTCATTGGACTGAGGTTGGTGTGAAAGACAGGATGCACTAGACAATTAAAGCCATTGCAAATAGAAAGACAGTACACTGCCCTAACTGGTTTGGCTCAGAGCATCGGCCTGCGGACTGAAGGGTCCCTGGTTCGATTCCGGTCAAAGGCATGTACCTTGGCTGCGGGCACATCCCCAGTAGGGGGCTTGCAGGAGGCAACTGGTGGATGTTTCTCTCTCATCGATGTTTCTAACTCTCTTTCCCTTTCCCTTCCTCTCTGTAAGAAAAAAAAATCAATAAAATATTTCTTAAAAAGAAATACAGTACACTACCAAGAAATATCTTGAAGAGAAAGAAGGAAGAATGGGCTTTTATGGCTGCAAGTAGATAGGGGTAGACAACTTCAGAGTCTTATGATGTGATGAGGAAAGATAGAGGCAGGTCTTATCTGAGTCTTTGAAGAAAGGTTGTGCTGCATTTTCTTTAAAAAATAGTTTATTGGTTTTTAGAGAGAGAAGAAGGGAGAGAAACAGTGATGTGAGACCATAACATCAATTGGGTGCCTCCTGCATGCCCCCTACAAAGGACTGATTGAGCTTGCAACCTGGGCATGTGCCCTTGACCAGGAATCCAACCAGCAGCCTTTGGGGGCACTAGACGTCGGCCACCCTACTGAGGCACAGCAGCCAGGGCTGGAACTGAATTGTATCTTGCAATATGTGGGAGCAGGGAGGTCCTTCGCAATTAGCCCTTTCCCAGAGCACAAAAGGCTGGGAGGATTTTGACCGTGGCTGTTTTCCAGGAACACAGGGCTCACAAAAGTTTCAAAATTGTCACTGGTAACCCTGGCTGATTCGTGATCAAGGGCATGGATCTGGGTTGCAAATTCAATTCCTGGCCAAGGTGGAGGCAACCAATCAAAGTCTCTTTCATTTCTTTCTCTTTCTTTTTCTCTTTCTTTTTCTCTTTCTCTTTCTCTTTCTTCCTTCCTTCCTTCCTTCCTTCCTTCCTTCCTTCCTTCCTTCCTTCCTTCCTTCCTTCCTCCCTCCCTCCCTCCCTCCCTTCCTCCCTCCGTCCCTCCCTCCCTCTCCCTCTCTCCCTCTCTCCTTCTTTTTCCCTCCTCCCCACCTTTGACTTTTTCTAAAAATCAATGGAGCTTTAGCTGGTTTGGCTCAGTGGGGAAAGAGCTTCGGCCTGCCGACTGAAAGGTCCCGGGTTCGATTCCAGTCAAGAGCATATGCCCGGGTTGTGGGCTTGATCTCCAGTAAGGAACATGCAGAAGGCAGCTGATCAATGATTCTCTCTCATCGTTGATGTTTCTATCTGTCTTCCCCTCTCCCTTCCTCTCTGAAATCAATAAACATATATTTTTAAATAAAATAAAATAAAAATCAATGGAGTGCTTGCTTCGGCAGCACATACACTAACATTGGGATGATACAGAGAAGATTAGCATGGCCCCTGAGCAAGGAGGACATGCAAATTCATGAAGTACTCCCTATTAAACGCACACGCGCACACACACACACACACACACACACACACACACACACTGGCAAAAATGTCCTCGGGTAAGAATGAGCAACAACAACAAAAATTATCGCTGGTAATCTCAGTTTCAGTAGAGGGGCTTGAACTGGAGATTTCAATCTGGGGAATCGGTGCAGAGGCCTGGTCTAGCCATTCCCTCGGGGGGCCTGTGTGTGTGTTCAGCCTGAGCGGATGGCCTGTGGCTGTCACTGCAGGGAAGTCAGGTTGGAGTCTTAGCCTGAGGGACTCAGTCTCAGGCCCTCTATTGGGTAGATCAGTTTCAGGGAGCTCCAGCTGGAAATGCTACCCTGCAGAACTCAGCTTGGACCTCCAATGTGTCTGCCTGCCAGGCCCGGTGGAATGGCTCACTCTGGCTGCTAACACACTGGTGCTTTTCAGCCAGGGGTTCATGGTGAGGAGGTGGGGCAGGGCCAGGAGTTTCATTTAGGGAGGCTCAGAGTATGTCCTGAGTATGGCGTCTCTTGTACACAGCCTGGGGAGCTTCTTCAACTTTGCTCTTGGAGTATCATTTGGGGTGTTTTGGTCCAGAAATTGGACCCTGTACTTCATGGTTGCCTCTGGAGAGCTCAGACACTGATATCTATATCGATATATACCTATATATCTACATATGTCTATATATCTATATCTATCTATCTATCTATCTATCTATCTATCTATACCAGAGGCCTGGTGCATGAAATTCATGCACGGGGGGATGGAGGGGTATCCCTCAGCCCAGTCTGCACCCTCTCCAATCTGACACCCCTTGAGAGATATCTGACTGCCCATTTAGGCCTGATCCCAGTTGGATTGGGATCACCTGCTAACCACTACCCTGCCAGCCTAATTGATGTCTAACTGCTCCCCTGCCAGCCTGTTTGCCCCCAACTTCCCTCCTCTGCCGGCCTGGTCATCCCTAACTGCCCTCTCCTGCAGGCTTGATCGCCCCCAATTGCCCTTCCTTGCAGGCCTGGCCTCTCTCAACTGCCCTCCCCTACTGGCCTGATGGCCCACAACTGCCCTCCCTTGCAGGCCTGGAACCTCCCACTGTCCTTCCCTGCTGGCCATCTTGTGGTGGCCATCTTGTGTCCACCTGAGGGCAGGATCTTTGACCACATGGGGGGCAGCCCTCTAGTGTGTTGGAATGATGGTCAATCTGCATATTACTCTTTTATTAGATAGGAGACATATATATTGGTTTCAGAGAGGAAGGGAGAGGGAGAGAGAGATAGAAACATCAATGATAAAAGGAAATCATTGAGCAGCTGCCTTCTGCATGCCCCCTACTGGGGATTGAGCCCACAATCCTGGACATGTGCCCTTGACCAGAATCGAACCAGGGACCTTTCAGTCCACAGGCCAACACTCTCTCCACTGAGCCAAACTAGCTAGGGCTATGGATATCTTTTTTAAAATATGTTTTTATTGATTTCAGAGAGGAAGGGAGAGAGAGATGGAAACATCGAGAGAGAAACATCAATGGCTGCCACCTGCATGCCCCCAACTGAGGATGAAGCCTGCAGCCCAGGCATGTGCCCTGAGCAGGAATCAAACCATGACGCTCAACCGCTGAGCCATGCTGGCCAGGCGGGAATCTATTTTTAATCTGTCATTTGAATTTTCTGGCTGCTGCTGGTATTACATAATGCAACTCAGACAAGTTTGTGACCTGTGAAAAGGAAGCACAGATTAACTACATACTTTTAAAAAAAATGTGCCCGAGCCAGTTTGGTTCAGTAGATAGAGCATCAGCCCAAGGACTGAAGAGTCCCGGGTTTGATTCTGGTCAAGGGCACGTACCTAAGTTGCAGCCTGGGCGCATGTGGGAGGCAACCAATTGATGCCTGTCTCCCATCAATGTGTCTCTCTCAACCCATGAAAAACACACATGGTGTCAAAATAAGCCAAAGGAAAATTATTTGGGCAAAAATAAAAAGAATCCCAGGTCTAATTTGCAGAGAGGATTCCTTTGTTAACTTTCGGTGGAGAATGTGTTTGTGTGTTTTCAGAGAACAACTCCAAGACCATGTGGGTTCCTGCGACAGTGAGGAACTGACGGGTCTGTTCCAGTCACGAGGATGGTCCAGAGATGGGGGACGCTGACGACACCTTGCCATGCTAGCAGTTAGCAGCTGTGAGTGGCTGCAGGCGGCCCAGGACCAAACCAGAGAGGATGGATCTTGCATTGCCACGATGTGTCCACCATCTGGATACCATTGCTGACATGTACACATGAAGAACTATTTCACACTGAAACTGGGACTCAGAACAGTTGGACATTGAAACTGAGACTGAAACATTTTTTGTTCTTATACATTTATTTCTAGTATGCAGAGGCAAGATATTTTTGAAGAAAAGAAACAGGGGAGAGTGATTGATATAGAGGCAGGGTGGCCTTGAACAGGCTGTCAAGATACAGGGGGAAGGCTGGGGAGTGTGGGGGGCGGGTGCTGGGGGAGATCAACCGAAGGACTTGAATGCATGCATATGAGCATAACCAATGAATGAAAGCTACTGGGGTGGGTGGAACAAGTGGGGACAAGTGTGGGGGTTAGGGGAGGCTGCGGGTGGATAATGGGGGGAAAAAGGAAAACATATGAAATACTATTAAATCTAAGGTATACTGCAAAAAAAATAAATTATATATATAAATAATGTTTCTCTCTCAGTCTCCCCCCTCCCCCTTTCCACTCTCTCTAAAAATGAATGGGAAAAATATCCTGGGGTGAAGATTAACAACAACAAAATGTATATCTTGTTTTTTAGTAATCTCCAATGAAATTTGACAGTTCTTTCAATAATGAATGTAGGCAATCAACCACAGCTGTATTGGTAGCACCTGTGACTTTCTCATCAACACCCAGATACTTTTCATAGCAGACCTCTTAAAATATTATTTACACTTGTCATTAATTTGGAATTTCAGGACCGTAGTCATGTATCCTGTTAGTAGATCATAGTATTTCATGAATTAATAAAGAAACACATATATTACAAATCGTTTTTGTAATCATTTGGTAACTGCATTTTAATATAATTGGTTTCCTTTATAATCCCGTATTATATTGTATGTATTTACAAACATTATTCTGGGGCCCTAACTGGGTAGGTCACTTGGTTTAGAGCAACATCCCAATACACTAAGGTTGCGGGTTCAATCCCCAGTCAGGGCACATATAGGAATCAACCAATGAATGCATAAAGAAGTGGGCAGCCGAAACCGGTTTGGCTCAGTGGATAGAGTGTTGGCCTGCGGACTGAAAGGTCCCAGGTTTGATTCCGGTCCAGGGCATGTACCTTGGTTACGGGCACATCCCCAGTAGGGGGCATGCAGGAGGCAGCTGATCCACGTTTCTCTCTCATCAATGTTTCTAGCTTCCTGTTCCTCTCCCTTCCTCTCTGTAAACAATCAATACAATATATATTTTTAAAAAGAAGTGGAACAACAAATTAATATTTCTCTCTGTGTGTCTCCCTCTCTCTCTCTCTCAAATTGATAAAGAAAGAAATTAAATAAAAAATAAAAACATTATTCTGGGAAGGGATGTGTTAGCTTCACCAGATTGTCAGGTGGGTGCAAGGCACAGAATAGGTGAAGATATCTGTCACTGAGCATGTACTCAGCCTGAAATTCAGTCTCAAGGCTAAATCTTAGGGTTCCTTCAGAGGCCTTGGCTTGCTGGAGCCCAAAAGGGGGCTCCCTGTGTGGGGGTTTCCAGCAGGCCTGCAGTGACATTGTGATTTATAATAAGATACATGTATTTGCATATTTGATCTTCCACCCCTTTTCTAACAAAGCACCCCAAAGTCCTCTTTAGAGTCTCCTAAGTGAAACTTAAGGTTCTTTTGTCACGTTAATGAGGTCACTGTGGGAAATTCCCTCCATATGGAAGGGGGTTGGTTGCCTGCTGAGCCAAGCACTTGATTAGAAGTTTGGAGCTTTTGGTCTTATCCCAGGAGCCCCTGGGAGGGGAGAGAGGCTGGAGACTGAATCCAAGCACCAGTGGCCAATTATATATATATATAAACATTATATATATACACATATATATGTTTTTTATTGATTTGCTATTGGAATCTGAAATGAGTGTTGGGGAATTGAGTTTTGCAGGACGGAGCCCCTAACCTATGGGCTCTGACACTATCTACAGCTGGTGTCAGAACTGAGCTGGATCGCAGGACACCCTGTGGATGTCCGAGAATTGCCTGGTGGTGAGGAAACCTTCCCCCCGCCCCCAACCCCTACCTCCCATGCACACAGTGGAACTGGTGACCAGAATCTAATCTCCTCCCTCCATATACGTTTGAGGTCTCAGACCCTGGGAACTCAGGCCGAGGAGCCTAATCTCAGTTTCTCCATTCGGGCCTCTTTGAACTCCAGCTAAATTGCTGAGTTGAAACGGCTACATCTGCTGGAATGAGTGTCTGGAGCTGGGTAGGAGTTTATGCCTCCTGAGTTTATCAGTGCTTGGAATGGTCACCCTCCTTATCACATACCATGTTGTTTCCTGCCTCCGAGTCTTGTATATACGTTGTTTCCAAGGGACGAAAGGTTCTTTCTTTCTTCTAGTGACATCCCCTCCCTCATACACACAAACTGCCCATCGCCTGTCAAATGCCTCTCAAAGTTTGCATCACTCCTGGTTTCATCTCTGAGAGGCTTCCCACAACCCCCACGACTGGGTCAGGGACCCCCCCTGCTGGTCTCTCTTGGTCTCCTTTCGCCTCCGGAGCTGGAGAACTAACCAAGTTTAAGTTTGTTGTGCCTCGCACTGACACAGGCCAGTTCCAAGTCTCTGGTTGTTGGGTTTTAAAAAAATATATATATATATATATTATTGATTTTTTTTTTTACAGAGAGGAAGGGAGAGGGGTAGAGACCCAGAAACATCGATGAGAGAGAAACATCGATCAGCTGCCTGCTGTACATCCCCTACTGGGGATGTGCCCACAACCAAGGTACATGCCCTTGACCAGAATCGAACCTGGGACCCTTCAGTCCATAAGCCGACGCTCTATCCACTGAGCCAAACCGGCCGGGGTGTCTCTGGTTGTTTTATTGAGCATTGTCAATTTGAAACATATTTAAGAGTTCTCATGGCACAAGAATAGTTAAAATACCTCCAAATTTTACAGCTCACATGTAAAAGAAACTAGACAGAGGTTTTCCCAAATTTAACAACAATCTTACAATTCACATTACTCTGAACAAGTTGCAAGGGTGAAGCTTTTCTAAACTACCAATAATAAAAAGTTCTGGCCCTGACCGGTGTGGCTCAGTGGATAGAGCGTTGGCCTGCAGACTGAAGGGTCCCAGATTCAATTCCGGTCAAGGGCATGGACCTTGGCTACGGGCACATCCCCAGTGGGGGTGTGCAGGAGGCAGCTGATCAATGTTTCTCTCTCATGTTTTTAACTCTCTCTCTCTCTCTCCCTTCTTCTCTGTAAAAAATCAATAAAACATATTTTAAAAATAAAAGCAAATATTAAAAGAAAATTGATCACCTGAATGGAATTGAATTCTTTTTATTCTCTCTAGGAATTATTATAAAATAATTGACCTAGTTATTTACAAAAGAATATAAAAATGGAAACATTAGTAGAGGGGTGAGTCAGGCAATTGATAAGAATATTTTGTGGGGTTTTTTTGGATTTGAGGATGTTTATTTAAATAATTGCAGTTTAAAATTGTAATTTGTATCTTTTGTGATTTCTTTGTAAATCTAAAGCAATGTTTACTATCATACCTAAATGGGTACTATTTTTCTTTTAAAAAAAATTGATTTTAGAGAGAGGAAAGGAGGCGAGGGAAACATCTATTTATAATAACATTTCCTAGAGAGATTAAAAAGAATTCAATTCTGCCGAGACCGGTTTGGCTCAGTGGATGGAGCATTGGACTGCAGACTGAAGAGTCCCGGGTTCGATTCCGGTCAAGGGCATGCACCTTGGCTGCGGGCACATCCTCAGTAGGGGGTGTGCAAGAGGCAGCTGATGGATGTTTCTCTCTCATCGATGTTTCTGACTTTCTATCCCTCTCCCTTCCGCTCTGTAAAAATATCAATAAAATATATTTTTAAAAAAGAATTCAATTCTATCCAGGTGATCAAAACATCAATCGGCTACCTCCTGCAGGCCCCCTACTGGGGAATGAGCCCACAACCTGGTCACGTGCCCTGACCAGGAGGGACCTCTTGGTGCATGAGGTGACAACCAACTCGGCCACACTGGCTTGGGCTGTGTCATTTTTCTTAAACAGAGCTTGCAAAATTCTATGCTTCAGGCCCTTCAAAACCTAGCCTCACCCTGAGCACTGATCATATCTATGGTCCTTGAACAAATCTGGCACACCAGACTTCGAGCTCCCTGAGTATCTGACCAAACCCCACGACCCAACAGCATTCAGCACAGGGCCAGGCACTGTTTGTTAACAAGGATCTAGTCCTAAGTTTACAATCTTTGTTGTGAGAGAAAGTCAGCTACAATGCTTTTCCAAGAACAGCTTTATTGAAACACTAGAGGCCCGATGCACAGGGAGATGTGTCCCTCAGCCCAGCCTGCACCCTCTCCAATCTGGGACCCTATAGGGATTGAGCCTAAACTGGCAGCTGGACATACCTCTCAGAATCCAGGACTGCTGGCTCCCAACTGCTTGCCTGCCTGCCTGCCTTCCTGCTTGCCCCTAACTGCTTCTGCCTGCCAGCCTGATCAACCCCTAACCACTCCTCTGCCAGCCTGATTGATGCCTAACTGCTTACCTGTGAGCCTGTTTGCCTTTAACTGCCCTCCCCTCTAGGGCTAGTCACCGCTAACTGCTCTCCCCTGCAGGCTTGATTTCCCCAAACTGCCCACCCTTGTAGGCCTGGTCCCCTCCCAAGTGCCCTCCCCTGCTGGCCTGATCACCCACAACTGCCCTCCCTTGTAGGCCTGATCCCTCCCAACTGCCCTCCACTGCTGGCCATCTTGTGTGTTGGAATGATTGTCAATTTGCATATTACTCTTTTATTAAATAGGATTTTTATTTCTCTTATTTAAAGTGTACAATTCAATGGTTTTTAGTATATGCACAGTGTTGGGTAACTATTAGCTTGCTAAGGCTGTCATAACAAAACTAGTGTCCTGGTGCATGTATTCATGCACATTGAAAGGAATTTAATTAGAAGAAATATTTTAATATCTCTATTCATGTCTTTCTAATGAAAAGAAAATAGGATTCTACGGAGTCTCCTACCTACTCAAGGACTTCTGTGAGGATCAAATGAGATGAGGCACAGGGGAACACTTCAAAAATATTTGATTAAACTATAAAATGTTTGCACCCATCTGTAAAGCAAGTCGGGTTCCTGGGTTGAAGAAACTGCAAAGAGGCTAGTCAATAGGGAGAGGAAGTCAGATATTCCTTTGTGACATCATTACCCGGCACAAACAGCAACTGTTTCTGGGCTGGGCTGGGCTGTGGGCCCCATTTTGCACCACGGGGTCCTGGCAGTGTTGGCTACAATTTGATGAAGTGTTACTCCGGGCTGGTAGCAGGGCCTGTGTCTCACTTAGGGGAAGCCGAGTGTTGGTTTGTCACCACCAGGTCTGTGGTGCTGTTTATTTTTAAACTAGGGACCTGGTGCACGAAATTTGTGCACTGGGAGTGGGTGGTCCCCTGGCCTGCCCAAGGCCAAGACTTTCCATCCTTGGGCAGGGGACCTTGGCCAGGGAACCCCAGCCAGCCATCGCCCTGTGATCAGGGCTGATCGCTGCCTGGCCACGCCCCCAGCCTGCCAGGCCTGCCTGAGGCCGGGAGCACCCAGGGGAGAGATTGCCCTGGGATCCCAGCCTATCGCTGCCTGGCCATGCCCCCAGCCCTCCTGGCCTGCCATGGGCAGCAGTCATTTTGGTTGTGCATTAATTTGCATATAGCTCCTGATTGGCTTGTGGGCATGGCTTATTTGGTGTAGCGAAGGTACAGTCAATTTGCATATTACTCTTTTATTAGATAAGATGGCCAGTGCACATCATGGCAGCTCCTGTGTTGAGCATCTGCCCCCTGTGGTCAGTGTGTGTCATAGCTACTGGTCAGACAGACACTTAACCTTTTGTATATAGAGATACCACAGACTGATGTCTTCAACAACAAAAAATTATTTTCTCTAAAGTCTAGAAGCTAGAGGTTCAAGATCAAGCTGTTAGTGGGTGTGGTTTCTTCTCTTTTTAAAAAAATACATTTCATTGATTTTTTACAGAGAGAAAGGGAGAGGGATAGAAAGTCAAAAACATCGATCAGCTGCCTCTTGCACACCCCTTACTGGGGATGTGCCCGCAACCAAGGTACATGCCCTTGACCGGAATCGAACCTGGGACCTTTCAGTCTGCAGGCCAATGCTCTATCCACTGACCCAAACCAGTTTTGGCAGGTGTGGTTTCTTCTGAGTCTTACTCCTTGGCTCACAGACGTCCACTTTCTGTGTTCAATGGTCATCTCTCCATGCACGCATATGTCTGGTGTCTCTGTGTGTGTCCTAATCTCTTCTTACAATCACACCAGTCATATTAGATTATGATGTACTAATATGGTTTATTTTACCTTAATTATCGCTTTATTATTTTTTATTATTTCTTTATTGATTAAGGTATTGCATATTTGCCCTTTTTGCCCCATTGCCCCCCAACCCCCTACTCAGGCCCTCCCCCCCCCTGTTGTCTGTGTCCATTGGTTAGGCTTATATGCATGCATACAAGTTCTTTGGTTGATCTCTTCCCCTTACACCCACCCTCCCCTGTCTTCCCTCTGAGGTTTAATGGCTGCTGCTGGTATTACATAATCGATGCTTCTCTGTCTCTGGATCTGTTTTTGTTCATCAGTTTAGTTGTTCATTATATTCCACAAATGAGTGAGATCATGTGATATTTATCTTTCTCTGCCTGGCTTATTTCACTTAGCATAATGCTCTCCAGTTCCATCCATGCTGTTGCAAATGGTAAGAACTCCTTCTTTTTTATAGCAGCATAGTGTTCCATTGTGTAGATGTACCACAGTTTTTTAATCCACTCATCTGCTGATGGACACTTAGGCTGTTTCCAAATCTTAGCTATGGTGAATTGTGCTGCTATGAACATAGGGGTGCATATATCCTTTCTGACTGATGTTTTTAATTTCTTGGAATATATTCCTAGAAGTGAGATTACTGGATCAAATGGGAGTTTCATTTTTAACTTTTTCAGGAAACTCCATACTGTTTCCACAGTGGCTGCACCAGCCTGCATTCCCACCAGCAGTGCACGAGAGTTCCTTTTAATCCACATCCTCGCCAGCACTTATCGTTTGTTAATGATAGCTTTTCTGACAGGTGTGAGATGGTACCTCATTGTCGTTTAGATTTGCATCTCTTGGATGATTAGGGACTTTGAGCATGTCTTCATATGTCTCTTGGTCTTCCTTATGTCTTCTTTTGAAAAGTATCTATTTAGGTCCATTGCCCAGTTTTTGATTGGGTTATCTTCCTTTTGTTAAATTGTGTGAGTTCCCTGTAAATGTTGGAGATTAAACCCTTATCGGTGATAATTAATTATCACTTTAAAGGCTCTGTCTCTAAATATATTTCTACATTTTGAGCTATTGAAGGTTAGGTTTTCAACATATGAGTTGGGGGTATGTGTTACAACTCCTACAGCATGTAATTGTAGGACATTTTCATCACCCCCAAAAGAAAGCTTGTACTTAATAGGAATCAGACCTCATTTATCCCTTCCCTAAGCCCTGGGTAACCGTTAATCTATTTTCTATCTCTATAGATTTGCCTGTTCTGTACATTTCTTATAAATGGGATCATACAAAAAAAGAAGTACAAAAAAAATGGCATCATACAATGTGGTCTTTTTTGACTAGTCATAAGTGATGCCGTCATTTTCATTCCTGATTTCCATAACTTGAGTCCCCTCTCCCTCTGTCTCTCAGTAGCCACTCCTGCTAAAAGTTTCTCAATTTTGTTGATGTTTTCAAACAATCAACTCTTGGTTTCACTGATTTTTTCCCCATTGTTTTTCTATTCCACGTATTTCCTCTCCAATCTTTAGCTCCTTCTTTCTGCTTGCTTTGCGGTTATTTTGTTCTTTTTCTGGTTTCCTAGAGTGGAAAGGTTAGGTTATGTTTGAGATATTTATTTATTTATTGTCTATTTATTTATTTATCTGTTTATTTGTCTATTTATTTATTTGTTTATTTCAGACAAACATCGATTTCCTGTCCCACTTGTTGATGCATTCATTGGTTGATCCTTGTATGTGCCCCGACCAGGATGGAACCCGCAACCTTGGCACATTGGGGCCACGCTCTAACCACCTGAGCTCCCCAGTCAGGGATCCCCACATCTTTTCTGCGCAGTCTACATGGCTCTGGCCCGGAACCCAGGGGCTCAGAACCCTTTGGCCCCCACGCCATCCTCCTCCGCTTCGCTTCTGGCTTCCTTTGGTTCCATTACTACAGGCCAGTAATCTGCGATGGGGTCATCCGTTGCTCCGACAAGGCTTCTCTATTGCTCTGGTCTGGTGCCAGGTCAGCGGGAAGCGGGGTCTGAGTTCTCAGGCTCGGCTCTCGACTCGTTCCGCCTGGGCCGTCCTGCGATCCGATTGGCCCGCACCGCGGAGCCGATTGGTCCGCCTACGCATCACATGCTCCGCAGCCGGATGATGGCGGGCGCCGGGGAGGATTTGAGAGCTCTCTTCAGGGCTGGCGTCCGCGCGGCGCTGGAGGCCTGGCCGGCCTTGCAGGTGAGTGCGGGCCGGGCCGGGAATGGTTAGGGGCCGGGTCAGACTAAGAATCGGCCGGCTTTGGCGCTTCGGCTCGGCGGCCTGGGCTCCTGCGTCACGTCCAGCCGGCTGTCTGGGGGCTGACGTGGTCGGCTCGGGCCTGTGTTCGCAGATCGCCGTGGAGAATGGCTTCGGGGGAGTGCACAGCCAGGAAAAGGCCGAGTGGCTGGAAGGGGCCGTGGAGGAGTACTTCTTCCGCAATGGTGAGCGATCGTCAGGTGCTGCGATTGCGGAGCGGGGTGGGGGTGTGGTGGGGGAGGGGATGTGGGGGCGGGGGAGGGGAGCGGGAGGCTGGGGGGGGGGGAGAGTCCGCACTTCCTCTTGAGCAATGGTCGGCTGGTACCTGAGGGCGAGGTGGAACGAATACCGGCTTTGGAGTCAGGATCATGAGTCCAGGTGCCTTCCGGGAAGGGGCTGTTACTCATTGTCTCATCCGGGCAAGTCATTTTATCTCCCTGAGACTCAGTGTCCTCATTCCTAAAATGGGCATGAAAGCAGCCACCCCAGAGCTGTCCATTAGGCATCTAAGGCGAGTCACGTCTTATTACGTTGGAAAAAAAAAATCTGCAGTTGCTTTGCATCATTTTTTAGCATTACGTTTTCCAAATCTGGGCATTTTAGTTGGACCAAATTTCTTCTTCTTCTTCTTCTTTTTAAAAATCCTCACCCGAGGATATTTTCCCATTGATTTTTAGGGCGAGGGGAAGGGAGGGGGCGAGTCGGAGAGAAACACGACGTGAGAAACACACTGATTGGTTGCCTCCTGCAGGCGCCCTGACCAGGGCCCAGGGCCGGGGAGGAGCCTGCAACTGAGATACTACGTGCCCTTGACCGGAAATGAACCCCGGGCTGATGCTCTAGCCACTGAGCCACACCTGCTGAGGGCCAGTGTTAGCACATTTCAGTTTGGCCTAGCCCCGTTTTAAATGCTGGACAACCACATCTGGCCATTTATTTGCACAGCAGGGATCTACACCTTTGCTGTGGCGTGAGGGGCCCTTTTGCATAATACGATTTTGACAAAATCCTTCGCTCCGTGTCTTAGTCTTGGAGATGACAGCAGGCAGAGACTTTCTCTCTAGGAAATGTACAGATCTGGCCAGGGATCCAGATGAAGAAATAGGCGCTCACGTACAGGGTGGTAAGGTGCTCTACTGGAGAGCTCGGGGCGCGTGGGTAACATGAGACTTGGGAGGAGGCTGCTTGGGTGGCCGTGGAGCTGAGTCTGAAGAGATGAGAAAGAGTTAACGAGGTGGAGGAGGCAGGGCGATTATGTGTTATATTTGGAAGGTGGTAGGGTGCGCAGTATTGGAGTAAGTGTGTGTGCGCACGCACGCAGGCTTGCTTGTGGGTGTGTGTGGAGGAGTGGCAAAGACTGAAGCTGGGGGTGGGGGTGGGGAGGCCTTGGAAAAGCGTAGGACGCTGATGGCCTTCCATGCCTTTGATTTTGTCCTTTAGGCCAGTGTTGACCAAAATGCATTCTCTGGAGGCATACTTCTGTTAGATGTTCAGTGAAGAAAAAAAAAAACCAAACAAACACGTCTCCAGCCAAATTATGTAAGAAAAGCCCTTTCTTCAGCTCCTCCTTAAGAGTCACAATAATCATTAACATAGTAAAGGCTTGGATAAGGTAAGAACGAGTCAAAAGGAGCCTTGTTCGCCTTGGTTTCCCATTAGCTGTCTGCCCTAGATCCCTTTCAAACCGAGCAGCACAGTTATTTCTCAAGAGCCCCATAGGAACACCGCAGGAGGCGAGAAACAAACTCCATTGGCAGGTTCTAAAGTGAGTAATAGGATAGGATTTGCCGACTGATGGGAGGCTGTTTCTCTCCCGATAGTGATGAGGCGTGAACTAGGGCAGTGGTGAGAGGCATGGAAAAGAAGGGGGGTGGGTTAGGGTCTCGGGATCGCTTGGTGGTAGAGGGGGAAGGAGAAGGAGGCAGGTTTTCTGATAGGGGTGACCTAGTGGACTAGGTGCCTTACGAGGTCCAGAGGAGCCCTGGAGGGTGAGAAGTACCTTTGGAGGGTAAGTCGGGTGGTGAGTGTGGCATTGGACATGGAGGGTCTGAGGCACCTGTGAAGTAGGCGATGCAGTCCGAGTTGGAGGCAGATTTGGAGGATGTTAGAGGGGTTGGGAAAGCCAAGGGGGTGCATGAGGTTTTGGGGGGAGGGGAGGAGCTTTGTGGAAGACTTGCTTGAGTAATTCTCCAATTCAGAAGAAGAGGATGGGG
Organism: Antrozous pallidus; assembly: GCA_027563665.1. Lineage (NCBI taxonomy): Eukaryota > Metazoa > Chordata > Mammalia > Chiroptera > Vespertilionidae > Antrozous > Antrozous pallidus. The sequence goes on along the minus strand of CM050509.1, from coordinate 9,348,133 downwards.
TTATAGGGTAACAGAAGTCCATTGGAGGGCTTAGCCAAAGCCACATCATAGGATGTTAACGTTAAGGCTATGTATATTTCATCATTGCAAGTATTTATATCTACTTCTTCTCATCTATCCCATTGGTCCGGGCCTCCTGTATCCATTGGAGCCACAGTTCTGAAGGGTCTCTCCATGTCAAAAAAAAAAAAAGGGGGGAAGTTCAAACCCAGAATGCAGAGCGTGTCAGCGAAATAAAAGGCTCAGTGTGTGAGCCCTTACCCACCAACCAGAGGTGGCCCCGGCAAGTGGGCGTGGCAGAGTAGCAGGCAGGCGCGGTGCAGCGGGCTCACCTCTGAGCCCCGGGCCCTGTCCTTTTCCTGTCCAGCTGACTTGGAACTGGATGAGGTGGAGGACTTTCTCGGGGAGCTCATGACCAACGAGTTTGACACAGTTGTGGAGGATGGGAGCCTGCCCCAGGTGAGTGTGTGATGGGCACAGCTGCCCCTTCTGGCCTATAGTTTCTCTTCTCCCCCAGTGTTTATTTTAGGCCGAGACCCTTGGCTCTAACCATTGCACAAGAACCTTTTATGACTCCCTGTTGCTTAGTCTTCCATGGCCTTTCCAAAGCCTACCTCTTCTCTTTTTCCCCTCCCCTATATTTTATTGATTTTTTTACAGAGGGGAAGGGAGGAGGCTAGAAAGTCAGAAACATCGATGAGAGAGAAACATCCATCAGCTGCCTCCTGCACACCTCCAAGTGGGGAAGTACCCACAGCCAAGGTACATGCCCTTGACCAGAATCGAACCCGGGACCCTTCAGTCCGCAGGCTGACGCTCTATCCACTGAGCCAAACTGGTTTCGGCCCTACCTCTTCTCTTAAAAATAATTTTTTTTAATTGATCTCAGAAATGGAGAGGGAGAGAGAGAAACGTCAATGATGAGAATCATTAATTGGCTGCCTCCTGCACGCCCCCACCCTGGGGATCGAGCCTGCAACCTAGGCATGAGCCCTTGGCCGGAACTGAAGCCGGGACCCTTCGGTCCATAGGCCGACGCTCTTATCCATTGAGCCAAGCTGGCTAGGGCTTCTCTTTTCTCTTGCGACACCATTCCCAGCCAGGTCTGTTCCTCACCCCCCATCCCAAGGGCAGGCCGGGCCAGGTAGTAGTTTCACCCGTCCCCTGGTTACCATCACTCCCCTGCTGGGATGGTCTGTCTTTCAAACCCAGTTTTACTAGCAGTGCCTTCCCAGCTAGGAGGCCCCCCCTTCAGTGCTCCGGGCCATTCCCTGAGCTTTTCCTATGTGGTTCCCTCATGAGTGAACCCCTTATTCCAAACCCTTCCCCGCTCTTGCTGCAAAACATGGGCTATTGTAGGTAACCCGAGCTGGTTGAATGTTCTCTTGACAGGTGAGCCAGCAACTGCAGACCATGTTCTACCACTTCCAGAGGGGTGACGGGGCCACTATGAAGGAGCTGGCCGCCCACATCACCCAGAGAAAGCGCAGGGTTAGAGCCACTGCCCTTTCGACCGACAAACAGACGGATGACGATAAGGCGGACAGCGCTGAGGAGATGGAGGTAAGAGGAGTGCCCTTGGGTGGAGAGATGTCGATTTTCCTTTAATTTCTCATTACCGATTTCAGAGAGGAAGGGAGAGGGAGAGAGAAATAGGAACATCAGTGACGAGAGGGAATCAAACCGTGACCTGGTCCGCACGGTCAGCACGGAACCACAGAGCCTTGCTGGCTGGGTGAAATGTAGATGGTTTTCCATTTTCTGGGGAGATCCACTTTCACCGGGAGGTGATGGGGGTGGGGTGGTAGTGGCTGTATTCCCCCGAGAGGGCAAGGAACTTTCCTAAGGTCACTCAGCCAATCCTTGCAAAGCGGGGAGGGGAGCCTGGGTAGTGCAGTGGCCCCATGGGAGGGGTGGCGGCATTTAGCTCTCTTCTGGGTTTCTCCTGCAGGTCACAGCTACAAATGATGGGGCAGCTACCGGTGGGGTCTGCCCCCAGCCTGAGCCCCCTGGTCCAGACTCCCAGACTATTAAGGAAGAAGATATAGTGGAGGATGGTTGGACCATTGTCCGGAGAAAGAAATGAGCGGGGCTGGCAGTGGTGTTTGGGCCCCCGTTTGGAGGATTGTGGACCTTTGGACTGGTTATCCCATCTCCATCCTCTCCCTATTCCCCTGTCTAGCTCCCTCCAGGGGAAGAAGAGCCCTAGGGTCCTTGGCCTTGGGTTGGTAGGACCTGGTTGACCACACCCCCTCAGGCCGGAAGTTATCTGAACGATGAGGCCTGGTTTCCCAGCCCAGTGCCCTGGGTGCAGTCAGTGTGAAGAGTAGGAGTAGGTGCGGGTGTGGTTGGAGACACCGAATTGCTGGTTGACCGTGGGCAGGTACATTTACGAAGGGAGAAGGGACCAGCAGAACCAATACTTCTGCCGGGTCAGGAACGATGATGAGATAGATGAACATGACAGCCGGAAGAGAGAGTCATTGCCAATGTGAACGGAAGTAGCTGTGTTCCCTTTCCCACTTTCCTGCTGCCCGTACACACACACGCACACGCACACGCACACACACACACACACACCAGCACCAGCGCAGCCCCAGCCTGCAGCCCAGCCTCCAGGCCTGGTTCCTTCAGGAAGTCTAAGACATTGGCAAGGTGGTGAGCTTGGGGGGACCTGGGCTTTGTTTTCTGTCTCCTGCAACCTCTTTCCAAACTCTTCATCCGATTCCAGCCGTGTCCAAGGATGAGGCTTAAAAAAAAAAAGACATGAATAAATAACACCTTAAAGCTGAACCTGTGGCTTGGCCTGTTACGAGTCGCCTTGGCATCCTTCTTTGGGGAGCTGAGACGCCCGAGCTCAGCGAGGGAGGGGGTTCGGGGCCCACCCTAGCGGTCTGGCGCTTTGGACACACACACACACACACACACACACACACACAGACACACAGCGGGGACGAACGGAGCACAGCAGTGCTCTGAAAGTTTCCGTAAGCCTGAAATAAACTGTATTTTTTTTTTCTTTAAAAAACAAAACAAAACCGAGAGTATCCATTGTTCTTCCCCCCCCCCCCCTCCCCTCCCCTGTTCCCCTGTCCTGCCCGGTGGCCCTGCCATGGGTCTGGACGATAAAATACTGGGTAGCCTTGGGGATGGGTAGAAGCTGTGAGCCGCGGGGAGGCAGGAAGGATCTGTCACTGCCCCGGCTTGCATCGCCCGTGTGAAGACACTGGCTGAGGGCCAGGGGCGGGCCGGGGCCGGGGCCTCAGGGGGGCCAGCTGGCACTTGAACCCAGGTCTCTCCTGCCTCCGGTGCTTTTAGGGGAATAGGGTAGAGGCAGGATCTGTGGGGTATTGAGGGGGATGGGAAAACGGGCCTGGTTCAGGCAGGTGTAGTGACAGCTCCCGCCCTCCCTGGGGACGGGGATTAAAAAAAATGAACATCACTGTAGGAATATTTCTTTGAAAAGCCCCCATTTTGTGAAAAGATGAATTAAAAAAACCCAAGACCCAGCATTCGGGATTAAAAGTGCCCATGATGGGAGTTCAAGTATTGATTGAGCTGGGAGGGAGGGGGCTGGGGCCCCCCAGTCAGACATGGGCAGCTAGAGTGTGGGACAGGGGCCCTCAGGTTCCCCCTCCCCCAAACCCTCTTAGGTCTTGTCTCGGGTCTGGGGGGCTTCGGAGGGTTCGGCGGTGGCTCCTGAAGCTGCCACCTGTGCCTGCTCCGTCTCCCTGTCCTCGGACAGGGTGGGCCCAAGGCAGAAGGTGTCCCCGCGGCCCGCCCGGCCGAGCACGGCCATCCAGCGCCGCTGCAGCTCCTCCGTCTCGGGGCTGAAGTACCAGCTCAGGTGGCTCTGGGTGATCTTGAAGACATGCCGTCTGTCGGGCCGCTCCCCGGCCTCGGGAGGCCCCACCTCAAAGCCGATGAGGGGCAGGCTGCGCTGGGCTTTCACATCCTGGAGGGCGGACAGAGCCAGGGTCACCGGGGGCCACACCTCCCCCTGCTTTTTCATCTGCCAACCCTCCCCCCGTTTCCCTCCCCCTGCTCAAGCTCCACGACCCTGTTGCCCGAAAGTAAGACATCCCCCGAAAATAAGACCTACTCGCTGTAATAGAAGGCATCCCCCCCCCCCCGAAAATAAGATCTAGCGTGTCTTTGGGAGCAAAAATATAAGACACTGTCTTATTTTCGGGGAAACAGGGTAGTAGCAACAGAAAGTTGGGGATAGCACGCAAGCTGGGTTTCAAATAGCCGTTTCTTTCTCCACCCCAAACCAGCTGGGCTAGTTTCCTTAGTGCAGTGGTCGGCAAACTCAGTCAACAGAGCGGCAAACCGCGGCTCGCGAGCTGCATGTGGCTCGGGAGTCGCAGTTTGCCTACCACTGCCTTAGTGTATACCAAGTAACATCTTCGGGCCTTTGTCTAGGCCATGGATCAGCAAACTGCGGCTCGAGAGCCACATGTGGCTCATTGGCCTCTTGAGTGCGGCTCTTCTACAAAATACCATGGCCTGGGCGAGTCTATTCTAAAGAAGTGGCATTAGAAGAAGTTTAAGTTTAAAAAATTTGGCTCTCTTGCCGAGACCGGTTTGGCTCAGTGGATAGAGCGTCGGACTGCGGACTGAAGGGTCCCGGGTTCGATTCCGGCAAGGGCATGTACCTTGGCTGCGGGCACATCCCCAGTGGGGGGCGTGCAAGAGGCAGCTGATCGATGTCTCTCTCTCATCGATGTTTCTGACTTTCTGTCCCTCTCCCTTCCACTCTGTAAAAAATCAATAAAATATATTTTTAAAAAAATAAAAAATTTGGCTCTCGCTGAAACTGGTTTGGCTCAGCGGATAGAACCTCGGCCTGTGGACTGAGAGGTCCCAGGTTCAATTCCGGTCAAGGGCATGTACCTTGGTTGTGGGCACATCCCCAGTAGGAGGTGTGCAGGAGGCAGCTGATCGATGTTTCTCTCATCGATGTTTCTAACTTTCTATCCCTCTCCCTTCCTCTCTGTAAAAAAAATCAATAAAATACATTAAAAATAAATAAATAAGATCAACCGCATGCATAAAAGCCTAATCAACACGAACGCCAGGGGGGTGAGGGCAGAAGTGGTGATGGGGGGAGGGGGGAATTGGAAGGGGTAATGGGTGATGAGGACACATATGTAATACCTTAATCAATAAAAAAATATTAAAAAATATAAATAAAATTTGGCTCTCAAAAGAATTTTCGATCCTTGTACTGTTGATATTTGACTCTGTTGACTAATGACTTTGCTGACCACTGGTCTTGGTTGTTGCCCCCATTTACACGTTCTTCCCCATCCAGATAGGCCCTAGTGGCACCCCATCTGCACCCTGGCTTTCTCTGGGAGGCTAGGGCACCCCCCCCCATTGGCCCACAATCGCTCCTTGTTTCCAGCCAGTCTGTTTCACAAAGGGTGCGGGTTCTGATTGCTACTTACTCTGTTTCCCCAAAAGTAAGACATCCCCACCAAAATAAGACCTACTCGCTGTAATAGAAGGCATCCCCCTTCCCCCGAAAATAAGATCTAGCACATCTTTGGGAACAAAAATTAATATAAGACACTGTCTTATTTTTGGGGAAACAGGGTCACGGGATCCCCAAGGCCAAGGCCTGAAGGGGAAGTATGTGTGTGGGGGGGGGGGGGGGGGGGGGGGTAGCCTGGCTTTGCCAGGTGGTTGAAGAGACCCGAAGGAGGGGCATGCACACCTGAGGGGCTCCGTAGATGTACAGCACCAAGGGCTCATTCTCAGGGACCACAAACCAGGCCTTGTGCCAGCCTTTCCCGCCCTTCTCCATGTAGTGCAGGAAGCTGCAGATGACGCTGTTCTCCGCAGCCACCGAGGCCTGCTTCTGTGGCCAGAGACAGACGGGGCGTCAGTGTTGCTAGAAGGCCCGGCTCGGTTCCTCTGGGCTTCAGTACCCCTCAGCGGAGGTATGACTCTGCCCATACTTCAGATGAGGACGCTGAAGCTCAGGTGGCAGGAGAGATTTGCCCAGTGTCCCCCAGTGAGTCAGACAGGCCATGGCTGCTACCTCTAAGAGCTGGAGGGAGAGGCCCCTAAATGCCAGTCGGGCGTTCTTCCCTTGGCTCACTTTGTCCTCAAGTCCTTTATGCATTTGTACCTCACCTCTTTTTTTCATCTTTGGGCACATAGCCCATCCCTTACACTCAGCGAGAGGCGACCTGGCATTGTGGTAAAGGGGGTGGGTGCGGGGTGGGTAAGGTTCGGAATCCCAGCTCTAGATGATGTATTGACTCGGAAGGAAAGCATATAGAGCTATTGTAAGGATTAAATGAATTAATAGATGCAAAGCGCTTAGAAGAGTGCCTGGCACAGAGGGAGAGTTCTTGAAATGTTAAATAAAATAAATACCTCGATTTGGCTAAGAAACAAAACCAAAATGTACACGCGCCTAGAAAGATAGGAAGCATAAGTGTTAGTGATCATCTAGTGGGTCGAAGAAATAGGGTGTTTTTTAAAAATTATTTGTTTAGACTGTCCAATTTTCCTCAGTGCACATATCCTACTTCGTAATAAGAAGAGATAATGTGTTAATTAAAAAACATGCAAGCGCTGCCACTCACTGGTTGTGTAACTTGGGTAAGTAACCTCCTCGGACCTCAGCCTCCTCATTTGTAAAACAGGGACAGGGATAGCGTGGATAGATTCGTTACTCTGAAGATAAATGCCTAAAGCGCTCAAATAAAAAGCCAGGTGTGCGCTGAAACTGGTGTGGCTCAGTGGATAGAGCGTCGGCCTGCGGACTGAATGGTCCCTGGTTCGATTCCGGTCAAGGGCATGTACCTTGGCTGCGGGCACAGCCCCAGTGGGGGGTGTGCAGTAGGCAGCTGATGGATGTTTCTCTCTCACCAATGTTTCTGACTTTCTATCCCTCTCCCTTCCTCTCTGTGAAAAACAACAACAATAAAATCTATAATAATAAAAGTGTAATATGCTAAATAAACCAGATGTCCTTCCGGACGAATCTGGGGCTATGAGGGAAGCCTGGGTCCTGGGTGCCAGCGGGAAGCCAGTTTTGGCAGCTGGGGGTGGGGGTGGGCGGAAGCCTACTCTTGCATGAATTTCATGCATCAGGCCTCTAGTATATTTTATTTATATATATATATATATATATATATATATATATATATATATATATATATATAAAGCCAGGTGGTTTCGCCAGGTGGTTGAAAGGACCTAAATGGCTTTCATCCGCTTGCGTTCATGTTGCTAGCTTCGAGCTTGGGTCACCTGTGCAGTGGCTGCACGTGGCACTAGTTTCAGAGAAACCCAGGCCTCAATCCCTGCGTGGGTGGGTGGCCGGGCCCCATGAGCTTGGCGTGTGAGGGTCAGTGCTCGGAGGCCTGGCACTTACCTCCAGGATGGACCTCCGGCGCTGGGGTGTATGCTGGCTGCAGGCCGGGCTGCTCCCAGGAGCCCCATGCAGGGCCACGTAGCAGTCAGTGCACACGCGGTTGGAGCGGTTGTTGTCGTAGATGAGGCGGGCCCGGAACTCGGAGCACTTCCCACAAACCACCTGAAGTGAGTGGCAAACGGGCAAGAGATGTCTGATTTCCAGTAGGCCTTCCCCCCGCTTCAGGGTCCCAACTCCCATGATGGCCTCCTGGCCTTTTCTCAGCCGGCCCGGCCGCTCCCTGGCCCGGCCCAGCCTCCCCACACTCACGTGCCCGCAGGCCTTGCAGTGGTGCCTGCGCTTGGTGATGGAATTGAAGGGCTCCTGGCAGCGCATGCACATGGTCACTTCCTTTTCTCGGATGGGGGTCGGTGCCCGCTTCCCGAGATCCACGTTCTGGAGAGAGGGCCAGGTCCTGGGTGAGAGGCAGCTACTCCCCAGGCCCAGCCCAGCCAACCCTCGCCCCTGCCCTAAGGCCTGGATCACCATTGCGAGGCAGCAGACACAGCCAGAAGACCCACCTTTCACAATTTTCTTATTTCACAAAACCCTATCATAGCTGTGAAGCATTTAAAAAAATCCTATCCTGGCCAAAATCGGTTTGGCTCAGTGGACAGAGCGTTGGCCTGCGGACTGAAAGGTCCCGGGTTCAGTTCCGGTCAAGGGCACATGCCTGGGTTGTGGGCTCGATCCCCAGTGGGGGCGTGCAGGAGGCAGCCAGCCAGTGATTCTCTGTCATCATTGATGTTTCTATCTCTCTCTCTCCCTCTCCCCTCCTCTCTGAATAAAAAAATATATAAAAAAACATGTAACATAGTATTGTACAATAGTCCCATATTCAATGACTAGTCAGTGGTTATTAATAGTTCAGAGTGCTGTGCCACAATCAGCATGGTTACCTTTTAGTATATGCTTTTGATTTATACGAAATAAATTCCGGGAGATATACAATTAATATTGCTATAAGTTTTTGTTAACTCCCATTTTTCTGCTACTGTATTATGTTACACTAGTGGTCTGGTGCACAAAATTTGTGCACTGGGAGGGTGTGTGTGTGTGTGTGTGTGTGTGTGTGGGTGGGGGAGTGTCCCTTAGCATGACTGCATCCTCTCCAATCTGGGACCCCTGTGGGATCGGGCCTAAACTGGCAGTCGGACAACCCCCCCACAATCTGGGACTACTGGCTCCTAACTGCTCCCCTGCCTGCCTGCTTGATCTCCCCTAACCACTCTGCCTGCTGGCCTGCTTGCCCCCAACTGTACCCCTCTGCCAACCTGATCACCCCCAGCTGCCTCTGCCTTGGCCCCACCACCATGGCTTTGTCATCTGGAATGTCTCATGGTCTAATTAGCATATTACCCTTTTATTAATATAGATGTATGCATGTTAAAGGCATTGCTGGAAAAATGAAAAAAGACCTGCCTTTGAGTCCCAGCTCTCTCCCTACCTTATTGTGCTACCGAACACAAGTCAGTTCTGCTCTCTGAGCCTCCGTTTCCCCAGTGATCTCTGCAGCCCTACCAACAAGACTGCTTCCGGTCTCCCAGGGCAAGGTGGGACTCCAAGGCCCAGTAGAGAAGGAGGGGGCGGGGCTCTTACTGGAGAGTTAGGGGGTGTGTCTTCATCTTCCCTGTTGGTTGAGTTCAACAGTTTGAAGGTCTCCAGCGTCTGTTCGTGCTTCAGAAGGGTGGAGTTGATGGCCTGGGGAGGTGGTATAGGAAGTAGGCAGTCAGATCACCCTACACCCCGTCTATTTATCTATTTCCACCCTCATCTCACTCCTATGGCCTAGCCCGAGGTCAGAAAGGTTGCGCTGCCCCTTGCTGGGTGGCTCAGTTCTTGTATGTGTGAAATGAGGGCGGGGATCGGTGGCTGAGAAACCTCAAAAGGCCTTCCTGGCCCCTGTCTGGGCTGAATGACTCTTTTCCAGGGCTTAACTCGGGTCTCTAAAGGAGGAATGTGTGAGTTTTTACCTCTGGACCTCAGTGAGCTTGTCTGTAAAATGGGGATGGGAAAGTTCGTTGTCCGGGCTCATAGTGGTCAGATGTCAGTTTTAGGGGAGAGTTCACCAACCCCTTGGGAGCCTGTGAATACTCTCCCTGCCCCTACCACAAAGCCTTCTTGGATGTTACCTGGACCCAGTCTTTCTTCTCCTCCTCAGTCCTTGGGGGCAAAAAAAAAAAAAAAGATGTTGGGTTAGGCGGGCCAAACCAAAGTGATCAGAGAGGTAAAGAGCAGATGTTTTGGAGCCAGACAGACCTGGGTTGGACCCTCTACTCCTTCGCTTATAACTCATGTGACCTTAGGCACATCCTTTAACCCAGTGGTCAGCAAACTGCGGCTCGCGAGCCACATGCAGCTCTCTGGCCCCGAGTGTGGCTCTTCCACAAAATACCACGTGTGGGCGTGCATGTACAGTGCGATTGAAATCTCGTGGCCCATGCGCAGAAGTCGGTTTTCGGCTCTCGAAAGAAATTTCAATCGTTGGACTGTTGATAGTTGGCTCTGTTGACTAATGAGTTTGCCGACTACTGCTCCAACCTGTCTGACCTATTTATCCAATAGTTACTAATTCCTTCCAGACACGGTGCTAGGGACTTGGGCCCCAGAGGGGACCCTACCCTCAAGGAGCTGGTGGCCTGTGGGGGTGCAGGGGGGCGGGGAGGGGGAGAGAGAGACAAACAGGGACAATACAAGGGTATCAGTGATTTCACTGCTGCAACAGTGAAATCGGGCTGAGGAGACCAGAAGAGGAGACCCGCCTGTCTGCAGTTTGGGTGGGGGTTGCTAAGGAAGGGCTTCCCTTAAGGAGGTGCTAAGCTTCAGGTAGAGGGGTAAAGATGAGGTGTATGTCACAGTAGGCATGTACAAGAAACCATAAATAGGTCCCTCTTAAGGGAGCTGATTTCTCAACAGAAACGATGCAGGCCAGACGGGAGTGGCAAGAAATATTCAAAGTGATGAGTAGCAAGAATCTACAACCAAGATTACTCTACCCAGCAAAGCTATCATTCAGAATTGAAGGGCAGATAAAGAGCTTCACAGATAAGAAAAAGCTAAAGGAGTTCATCACCGCCAAACCAGGATTATATGAAATGCTGAAAGGTATTAAGAAGTGGAAGAAGCTAAAACCTATTTGGCTCAGTGGATAGAGCGTTGGCCTGTGGACTGAAAGGTCCCAGGTTCAATTCTGGTCAAGGGCATGTACCTTGGTTGCGAGCACATCCCCAATAGGGGGTGTGCAGGAGGCAGCTGATCAATGTTTCTCTCTCATCGAATTTCGTGCACTGGACCCCTAGTGATCTTCATATGCACACTCCAGACATCAAAAGTGCTATTCTAGCGCTAGCCAATTTGGCTCAGTGGATAGAGCAACAGCCTGCAGACTGAAGAGTCCCAGATTTTATTCTGGTCAAGGGCATGTGCCCAGGTTGTGGGCTTGATCCCCAGTATTAGGCGTGCAGGAGGCAGCCAATCAATGATTCTCTCTCATCATTGATGTTTCTCTCTCTCTCTCCCTCCCCCTCTCCTTTCCTCTCTGAAATCAATTTAAAAAATTTAAAGTGCTTTTCTAGTATGAAAATGTGATTATATCTTTAGAACCACTTCATGAAAAATTAAGGATGTGAGCCAATATTTAGCTACAAGTATGTTCACTGCAATGCTGTTTATGCTAATGAAAAAAATCGGAAGTAGCCTAAGTCTCTGACAATAGGGAATCAGGTAAAAAAAAAAAAAGGTATATCATTACTGAACACTGGCCAGGGCCAGCATTCTATTTTTGTTTAAAAATTATATGTGAGCTCAGACCGGTTTGGCTCAGTGGATAGAGTGTCAGCCTTCGGACTAAAGGGTCCCATGTTTGATTTGGGTCAAGGGCATGTACCTTGGTTGCAGGCACATCCCCAGTTGGGAGTGTGCAGGAGGCAGCTGATGGATGTTTCTCTCTCAATTGATGTTTCTAAATGTCTATCCTTCTCCCTTCCTCTCTGTAAAAAATCAATATATTTTTAAAAATTATATGTGAGCCCAGGCCGGTGTGGCTCAGTTGGTTGGAAGCTGTCTCATTCACCGAAAAGTTGCTGGTTCAATTCCCAGTCGGGGCACATGCTCAGGTTTCTGGTTTGATCCCCAGTAGGGAACATGCAAGAGGCAGCCAATTGATGTTTTTCTCTCACACATCAATGTTTCTTTCTCTCCATTCCTTTCTCTCTAAACACCAATATAAATATTATATATATATATATATATATATATATATATATATATATATGACATGAGTGTTTACATATGTCAAAAGTCATCAATGCATTTGACCCCCTTTAGGCTTATGCCTTCCATTGTTTGAAAATTTTGCCTCAAGAGAAGGAGGATATCTAAAACAAATATTGAACTTTAGTTGATTATATGCACACAAAGCCTTTAGGGGTGAGGTGTAGTAATGTCTACAAATGACTTTAAAATGCATTTTAAAAATCAGATGGATTGGTAGATGGATAAAAAGATAGATTTGCAGAATCTATATACTGGGCTTACAGGTGTTTACTGTACAATTCTTTAAACTTTTCCATATCTTGGAAATTTTTCATAATAAAATACAGAAAGAAAACATTGCGTGCTTATGTGTGTGTATGTATACACACATACACACACACACACACATATGTGAACAGAAGAAAGGCCTCAGGGGGATCTGCCAACACAGCAGCACTGGTTCTCTCTAGGTGGTACAATTCTAGGGATTTTTACTTTATTCTTATTGTACTACTTTTCAAATTCCTTTTTGTATATTCAATGAGTGGCCAGATTATTAGGATCTCTGAATGCATAATAATCTGGCCACTCAGTGTATATCCTTGTATAGAATAAAAGGCTAATATGCAAATTGCCCCCTAGACCAGGAGTTCAACCAGTAGGCAGGCTGGCCAACCATTCATGTCCCCTCCCCCTGGCCAGGCTGGCCAGACCCCACCCATGCACAAATTCATGCACTGGACCTCTAATCCACCCCCCCACCCCGAGTGGCCAGATTATTATGCGTTCAGAGATCATCATAATCTGGCCACTTGGTGTATTTTCCAATTTCTTTGCAGTACAAAATACTGCTTTTGACTTTTAAGAGCCACAATAGAGTTTTTGGCGATGCACGCCAAAGTATATAGGGGTGAAGTGCCATGTCTGTAATTTGCTTTAAAATGGTTAAAGTAAGCCCCAGCCAGTTTGGCTCAGTGGATAGAGCATTGGCCTGTGGACCGAAGGGTCCCAGGTTCGATTCCAGTCAAGGGCATGTACCTCTGTTGTAGGCTCCGCCCTGGTCAGGGCACATGCAGGAGGCAACTAATGGATGTGTTTCTCTCACATCGATGTTTCTCTCTGTCTTTCCCTCTCTCTTCCATCAATGGAAAAATATCCCTGGGTGAGGATTATTAAATAAATAAATAAGTAAACAAATAAGTAAATAAGTAAATAAATAAATAGTTTACCAAGCTTGGCCAGCTTGAATGCCCACCTATTTGATTCCTAAGTCAGGGCACATGCCTGGGTTGCAGGCTCAATCCTCAACAGGGTGCATGCAGGAGGCAGCCTGTCAATGATTCTCTCATCTTTGATGCTTCTACCTCACTGTCCCCTCCCCTTCCTCTCTGAAATAAGAGAAAAAAAAGACATTTAAAGAAGTGATTCAGTAAAAGATAGATAAGGCAAAATGCCAATAGTTGTTGACTTCTAAGTGAGTGGTTCTAAACCCTTTTGCACCCACTAATGCCACCCGGGGAACTGTTAAAACTCCCCATGTTCAGGCTACACCCCCACACAAATTAAATTAGGGTCTCCGGGGGGCAGGGTGCCAAACATCAGGTTTTTAAAAAATAAATATTTTATTAATTTTTTTACAAAGAGGAAGGGAGAGGGATAGAAAGTCAGAAACATCCATGAGAGAGAAACATCAATCAGCTGCCTCTTGCACACCCGCTACTGGGGATGTGCCCGCAACCAAGGTCCATGCCCCTGATCAGAATCGAACCTGGGACCTTTCAGTCTGCAGACCGATGCTCTATCCACTGAGCCACACCGGTTTTGGCTACAATTCGCTTTTTACTATACTTGCTGTCACATGTATCTATTCATCCCTCTATTCCTCCCATCAACCCATCTTAGTTTGATAACATTGATCAGCTGCCTCCTGCACACCCACCACTGGGGATGTGCCCGCAGCCAAGGTATGTGCCCTTGACCGGAATCAAACCTGGGACCTTTCAGTCTGCAGGCCGACACTCTATCCACTGAGCCAAACCGGTTTTGGCAAACATCAGGTTTTTTAAAAGCTCCCCAGGTTGAGACTCGGTTGTCTAGATGGTGGGCATACGGGTGTTGGTTGTATTTTGACTTTTCTCCATATCTGACATTTTTCATTAAAAAAATATATTCTTAAGGGCAGGATTGCAAAGCAAATCCTCCATGCCTTCCTTCAGCCACTAGGAGGAAACCCTGCACTGCTCAGCGCGCAGTTCTTCGCCCAGCTTTCCTCAGCAGCCCCCGCCCTCATCCCCCGCAGACTATACACCCTGCTGGGCCCCACACCTGCCCCCCCCCCCATACCAGCAGGCTTTGTTCTTCTTTTCCTGGCCGCAGGCCTCCAGGATGCTTGGTCTGAGCTTAAACACTCTCTAGCTCACATTCCTCTCTCTCTCTCTCTCTCTCTCTCTCTCTCTCTCTCTCTCTCTCTCTCTCTCTCTCGCCTGCCTCTCAGCAGTCCCAGGAAGGAGGGTTTCTCACTTCCTTGTAGTCTGTCAGAAGGAGGTCATCTAGCCATAGGCATCCATTCTCTGGCCTTGACCATGCCCTGGGTACCTAGCACTTGGGCCCTCAGAAGGCAGCATGAGCGCCAATCCCAGCTCTGCTCCTTTCTAGCTGTGGGATCTTGGACCAGATGCATAATTCTTCTGTGCCTCAGTTTTCTCATCTGTAAAATGGGGTAGATTGTAATAGTAGCTTCAAGGGTTATTTTATTTTTTTTTAACATATTTTTACGCCGAAACTGGTTTGGCTCAGTGGATAGAGCGTCAGTCTGTGGACTGAAGGGTCCCAGATTCAATTCCGGTCAAGGGCATGTACCTTGGTTGCGGGCACATCCCCAGTGGGGGGTGTGTAGGAGGTAGCTGATCAACGATTCTCTCTCATCGTTGCTGTTTCTATCTCTCTCTCCCTCTCCCTTCCTCTCTGAAATCAATAAAAATATATTTTTTAAAAGAAAATTTAAAAAAGAAAAATTTCAAGGATACTGAAAAGCACAGTATAGCACAAGTACATTAAATATCTACCCACTAGATAGAGCATCGGCTTGCGGGCTGAAGGGTCCCGGGTTTGATTCTGGTCAAGGGCATGTACCTTGGTTGCAGGTACATCCTCAGTAGGGGGTGTGCAGGAGGCAGCTGCTCAATGTTTCTCTCTCATGGATGTTTCTAACTCTCTATCCCTCTCCTTTCCTCTCTGCAAAAAATCAATAAAATATATATTTTTATTTTTTTATTTATTTATTTTTATTATTTTTTTTTAAAATATATTTTATTGATTTGTTACAGAGCGGAAGGGAGAGGGATAGAAAGTCAGAAACATCGATGAGAGAGAGACATCGATCAGCTGCCTCTTGCACGCCCCCTACTGGGGATGTGCCCGCAGCCAAGGTACATGCCCTTGCCGGAATCGAACCCGGGACCCTTCAGTCCGCAGTCCGACGCTCTATCCACTGAGCCAAACCGGTCTCGGCATATATTTTTAAATAAATAAATTAATATCTACCCACTATATAGATGCAAACATTTAACATATTTTGCTACATTTGCTTCATTTTCATTATTGATATATATTTTCTATGTATGTGTGTGTGTGAAAATGTGCGTATACATTTTTGGTTGGTAAATCATTTAAAAATACATTACAGATATGATATGAACTCCCCAGGCAGATATCCTCAGAAAACAAGACCATTCTCTCATTCACTCTCTGAGGAAATTAGCAGGCATTTCCCAAAAGCTCAATGATCATTTACATTTCCTCCATTGTCTTGCAAATATCTCTTTGGGCTGTTTTTCTCACACCAGGGATCAAGCATTGCAGTTGGTATTTCTCCCGAATCTCTAACGGAATCTACAATAAACTATGTGTGCTGTTTGTATTTCAAACCCACCAGAAGAAGCATCTTTGGGGAAAGGTGTCCGTCCACCCTTTCCCCAAAGGGAACATCTCTCCCCTTGGGGAGGTAGCCTGTTGCGCATGGCCCCAGGCAGAGAATGCCTCAGCCCATCTGAAGGTCAGGTACAGGCAAGGGCAGGTACAGGCAAGGGCAGGTACAGGCAAGGGCAGGTACCTGGCCTGGAGCTCCAGGGAGCGCTGCTTTCCTGACACCAGGAAGGTCCGAGGCAGATTGAGGTTGGAGCTTTCCTTTAGCTGAAATGGAGGGAGGGAGAGGCTTTGTGAGGTCTAGTGCAGTGGTCGGCAAACTGCGGCTCGCGAGCCACACGCGGCTCTTTGGCCCCTTGAGTGGGGCTCTTCCACAAAAATACCATGGCCCGGGCGAGTCTATTTTGAAGAAGTGGCATTAGGAGAAGTTTAAGTTGAAAAACTCTGGCTCTCCAAAGACATGTCAGTCGTTGTACTGTTGATACTTGGCTCTGTGGACTAATGAGTTTGCCCAATGATAGGTACTCCCTCCCTCTACACGGTGGGCAGAATTATGATGTAACCAGCACCTGCCAAATACCCTAAGGCCCTCCCCCAACTCCTGGGTGCCCAATCATGTGCCTTATATGAAGCTGCCAATCAGCGCGTGCCGGGTACCCTAAGCCCCATCCCCTCCCCCTTAAAAGGCACCTTGGAAAGTGAACCCATAGGGTGGTCTCTTCTCCTAATAAAGCCTGCGTCCTGGTACCCTGGTTTCCGGCCCATCTGTTTCATCTTTCACCCACCACTGACCTAGGGAATCCCTCATCCTTGGCACGCACACACACGCACACAGACTTGGGGGCCTAGTCAGCCGGCTCTGTCTTTGTTACAACCTCCCAGCACGACGGCCCCTACTCCCGGCTCCCATTTCCCACACCCTGGCACTTACCTCCATGCCATCTACATCGATGCGTGCCCGCACGCTAAACTTCTGGCCGAGGAGCCGCAGCCTGGGCACGCAGTAGAGGAGGCGGTCATTGAACTAGGAAGGAAAACGCTTGGGCTGTATGTGTGCAGGGCCCAGGAGGGCTGGGCGCAGCTCCTTACAATCGTGTAGGGCTCCCGAAGCTTTATTACTGGGGACTCAAAGCAATGGAGGGAGACAGTGGCCTGGGTAGGACACAAAGGTCGCAAGGAACCTTATCCAGCTTGGCTCTGTGGCTACACCAAAGGATCCGGGGTTCTATTCTGGTCAAGGGCAAGTACGTTGGTTGCTGGCTCCTCCCTGGCTCATGCAGGAGGCAACCAGTCGATGTGTTTCTCTCACATCGATGTTTCTCTCTGTCCCCCCCTAAAAGTCAATGGAAAAATATCCTTGGGTGAGGATTACCGATAGATAGATAGATAAAACAAAGGTAATATATAGACAGACAGATAGATAAAACAAAGGTAACAATAGATAGATAGATAAAACAAAGGTAACAATAGATAGATAAAATAAAGGTAACAATAGATAGATAAAACAAAGGTAACGATAGATAAAACAAAGGTAATGATAGATAAATCAAAGGTAACAATAGATACATACATAGATTGATAGATAGATGGAACAAAGGTAATGATAGCTAGATAAAACAAAGGTAACATAGATAGATACATAGATTGATAGATAGAACAAAGGTAATAATAGATAAATACATAGATTGATAGATAGAACAAAGGTAACAATAGATAGATGATAGATAGATAGATAGATAGATAGATAGATGGATAGACAGATATAGATAAAACAAAGGTCGCAAGGAAAGAGTCTAGGCTTGGGAGTCATTTCCTGGGTAAGTGACCTTGGGCCAGTCACTTCTCTCAGCCTTAGTCATATCATCTAGAAAGTAGAGGGAAAACCATTCCTAGGTAGTGAAAATGCAATGAGTCAAAGGAGGAAAGACTGACTGACTAGCAGGAGGTACAGTCTGGAGTACCAGGTCAACATGTGTGGGGGGCGTGGCCCACCCGCAGCCCCACCCCCGGCACTTACTAATATGAGGTATCGGTCTTGAGTGGTCCCATTCTTCGCTGACAGCTTAAGGATGTGGCCTTCTTTGATGAGCTCTTTGGTGGGGCTGACAATGTCTTCTTCACCCCCCAGCAGCTCATATACTTTCAACAGCTTGTGCATTCGCTCCTGGCAGGAGACAGTGAGCAAAATGCAGGGTCGGGGTGCTGGCCCTCCCTCCAATGTTGAGGAGCAAGCCCTCCAGGACAGAGACGGCATAGGTGGGTGGGCCAAGGAAGGGCCGGGTGGGAGGCCACTCACCATTTTTCGGATGGCAGCGTTAGAGTGCTCTGCGGCCGTGGCTATTAGCTCCAGAGACTCTGTGGGCAGAGTGGGAAGTCAGATGGAGGAAGGCCTAGCAGAGAAGAGGCTCTTGGGAGCTCCTTTGCTTCCCGAATACCTCCTCCTGGCCTGCCTACACCGTCCCCATCCCAGCAAGCACCAGCCTCAAAGATGTCCCTAGCAACATTACACAAAATCAGAAACTGTCTCAATGCAGAATCAGAATACATGGAATAGCTGGCAGCCTATACAATGCAAGCCTAACAAGATTATTATTACCATTAAAAATAACCACAATTGCCGAAACCGGTTTGGCTCAGTGGTTAGAGCATTGGCATGCGGACTGAAGGGTCCCGGGTTCGATTCCGGTCAAGGGCATGTACCTTGGTTGCCGGCACATCCCCGGTGAGTGGTGTGCAAGAGGCAGCTGATCGATGTTTCTCTCTCATTGATGTTTCTGACTTTCTATCCCTCTCCCTTCCTCTCTGTAACAAAATCCATAAAATATATTTTAAAAAGTTAAAAAAAAATAACCACAATAGCCTGGCCAGCCTGGTTCAGTGGTTGAGCATTGACCCATGAACCAACAGGTCTCAGTTCGATTCCCAGTCAGGGCACACGCCCGGGTTTCAGGCTCGATCCCCAGTGGGGAGCGTGCAGGAAGCAGCTGATGAATGATTCTTTCTCATCATTGATATTTTTATCTCTTTCTCTCTTCCTTCCTCTGTGAAATCAATAAAAATATATTTAAAAAAAAGAAAATGGGGGAGCTTCGTCCTGGGGCAAGTTAGTCTGGGAGCTGAGATGGAAGGCCAGCCTTGCAGCTCGGCATAAGAAGCTTAATTTGGAGGACTTGGGCTCGGGAGAAGAGAGTCTGGATTTCCGGGGGGAGCTCAGTCTCGGGGTTCTCTCTGGGGTTCACACTGGGGAACTCCAGGAATCCAGTCTAAGAGCTCAGTGGTCTCCATCTGTGGGATGGATCTGGAGTGTCAAGTCTTTTGGGCTCAGTCTGAGGGGCAGGAAATGGAGAGATTCATCTGGGGTGCTCAGTTTGGCGATGCCCTTCTACAGAATGGTGAACAAGGAGCCAGACTGAGAAAAAGCTGGGGAGACTCTGCGGGGGGGGGGGTCCTTTGGGGGGTGTGGCTTTGGGGGTGGGTCTCATGCTGGAGGAATTAGAATGAAATACTTTCTAGTGGTTCAATGTGGGGAGGCGGCATCTCAGTAGAGATCTAAATCTTGGAGGCAATCAATCAATCAATCAATCAATCAATCTTGGAGGTAGGAAATACTGAATGCAGTCTGGGAAGCTCCGCTCTGGAGAGCTTAGTCTTCGGGGCTCCGATCAGACTCGGAGGCTGTTTGGGGAGGTTCATTCCGGGTGGGGGCTGGCAGACAGGGAGTGGAGCTCTAAATGTGGAGGGCTGACAATCCACCAAATCTCAGCTCAGCTGTGGAGACGGACCTGCAGGTCAGTGTGGACTCTCAGTGCCTTTGGACTCGGACAACTTCCTTTGAGGATAAGTCTAGGAGGTCAGCCTTGGGGTCTTGGCCTAGGAAACAGGTGTCTGCCTTTAGGGGGTCATTCTGGGCATGTGCCTCCAACTCTGGCATGCCAGTTGGGAACTCCAGACTTGAGGAAGTCCCGGATGTTGTGTGTGTGTGTGTCCTCAGGCAGAGTTCTCAACCTGGAGGTTCACCCTGGAGCCTCATGCCAGAGCCTCCAGCTGGGCCTTTCGGCTTGGAGATCCTGTCCTGGAATTTCGACTATGTGGCAAAGGAAGGCTGGCGGCGAATGAAGTCTTAGCAAGGGGCTGGGGCCTGGATGGGTGCACTCACTTTGGGCATCCTTGCTGTCCGGGGAGCCATGGGGCAGCTTTAGAAGATAGTCCTTGAGAAGCAGCTCGTAGCGGGGGATGCGCTGCACGGGCTCCAGCATGTGGTGCTGCAGTGTCAGATTGCCACAGGCTTCCTCCTTCTG
The DNA here is from genome assembly GCA_027563665.1 of Antrozous pallidus. NCBI lineage: Eukaryota > Metazoa > Chordata > Mammalia > Chiroptera > Vespertilionidae > Antrozous > Antrozous pallidus. The sequence goes on along the minus strand of CM050509.1, from coordinate 9,328,222 downwards.
TGATGGGCAGAGGCACAGGGGCTCGGGACTGGCCACAGACCCCGCACCGGCCTCCCCTCCAGACGTCTCCTCCCGTCTGCCCCATCCCTCTCGGCCGCGTACCTGCACCTCGTGGATGATCACTTTAAACTGGGTGGAGCGCTCTGTCCAGGTGTTGACCAGCTCCACGGCCCGGTCAAAGTTTTTCACATACTCGCCGTACATCTTGAGGAAGGGTGCCAGCTTCTGCAGGATGTCTCCGATGCGTGGGTAGCGGTCCCTGGGATGGAGGGCAGGGGCTGACATGGTCCTGTTGATCCCTGTCCCAAGCCGCCCCCCTCCTCGCTGTCCCCTACCAGCCCCAGGCAGAGACCCATGGGGTCTCTTGGTCCTGGACATCTACTTCTTAGTCAGTCTGCTCCATTGTTCTTGTCATCCTATCTAATAAAAGAGTAATATGCAAATTGACCATACCTCTGATCAAGCCATGCCCACCAGCCAATCAGGAGCTGGGGTGGAGCCAGCCAGCCAGTGAGCACAGGGCCCCCAGGGCCAGATGATCACAGGCCAGGGCCAGGGGCGGAGCCGAGCCATGGGCCCCGTTGCAGGGCGATGGCTGGGTTGGGGGTGAGTGGTCAGGAGGACATCGCCTGAGGGCTCCCAGTATGTGAGAGAGGGCAGGTTGGGCTGAGGGATTACCCACCCCCCCAGTGCACTAATTTCGTGCACCGGGCCCCTAGTTTTAATATATTTTTGTTGATTTCAGAGAGGAAGAGAGTGAAAGAGAGATAGAAACATCAATGATGAGAGAATCATCACTTGCTGCCTCTTCCATGCTGCACACTGGGGATCGAGCCCACAACCCCAGCACGTGCCCTGACCGGGAATCGAACCGTGACCTCCTGGATCATAGGACGACATTCAACCACTGAGCCACGTCGGCCAGGCCAGTCTGTTCCTTTGGAAGTGGTGCTTCTGTTATCAGCCAATGAGGCCAAGAGACTCAGCTGGATGTGAGACTTTGGCCTGGGCTGCCACCTACCCCAATGCCGCCCTGCTCAACACATGTCCGGGATACTTGCCCTGACCTCACTGCAAGAGCCACTTCATACACTGATCACTTTAAAAATATATTTTATTGATTTTTTACAGAGAGGAAGGGAGAGGATAGAAAGTCAGAAACATCGATGAGAGAAAAACATCGATCAGCTGCCTCCTGCACACCCCCCACCGGGGATATGCCCGCAACCAAGGTACCTGCCCTTGACCGGAATCGAACCTGGGACCCTTTAGTCCGCATGGCCGAAGCTCTATCCACTGAGCCAAACTGGTTTCGGCAACTGATCATTATTTTTAAAAATACATTTTAAATGATTTCAGAGAGCAAGGGAGAGGGAGAGAGATAAGACACATCAATGATGACAGAGAATCATTGATTGGCTGCCTCCTGCATGCCCCCCACTGCCTGGGCCATACACCAATTATTGTTTCTGCACCCAGTCTTGTGCTGGGTGATTCTGGGGATATAAATGAGTCAAACGTAGTGGAGCCCCAAGAGGAGAACAGTCTAGTAAGGAAGGCAAAGTGAACAGGCCTGGTCATACTCCTCAGGAGTCTCACTCAAGGTAGGGCAGTAGTGGGCAAACTCAATAGTCAACAGAGCCAAATATCAGTAGTACAACGATTGAAATTTGTTTTGAGAGTCACATTTTACACTCAAGGGGCCTAAGAGCCCCAGTTTGCTGACCGCTGAGCTAGGGGACACACAGGACGATGACTGGTCCAGCCTTCAAGGGTCACAGCCAGTTGGGGAAATGTAGGAACTGGCTTCAGCCAGCTCTCTCTGGTCCCTGTCTGATGAGGAGGGACATATTTTCTCCTGTGGTTGTGGGGGGTGTAGAGGTGATTTTAAAAAGGAAGTGACATGGTCTGATTAACCTTCAGAAAGACCATTATGGCAGGCGGTGTAGACTCCAGAGCAGGGGTGGGGAAAACATTTGGTCTGGCCGTGCCAAGGCAGTAGTGGTGCATTCATTAAATGTTTGACCAAATATAGCAGGTGCATTTTTGTTGTTGTTTTTACTCCTCACTTGAGAATATTTTTCCATTGAATTTTTTTGAGTAGAAGAGAAAGGGAAAGACAGAGAGAGAAACATCGATGTGAGAGAAACATACCAATTGGTTGCCTCTTGCATGCACCCTGATCAGGGCTCAGGTTTCGAAAGAGCCTGCCATGGAGGCATGTGCCCTTGACCAGAACTGAACCCGGGACCCTTCCGTCTGCAGGCTCTATCCACTGAGCAAACCCGGCTAGGGCATAGCAGGCTAATTTCTTTGGTTGTGGTGGCTAGTCCTCACCCAAGGATATTTCTTTTTCATTGATGTTTAGAAAGAGTGGAAGGTAGGAGGAGAGACACAGAGAGAGGAACATCGGTGTGAAAGAGATACATTGATCGGTTGTCTCCCGCTCATGCCCTGACCAGGGCTGGGGAATGAGCCGATAGCAGGCTAATGTTTAAGTGGATAATTTTGTGTGGCCCGCAAATGATGTGCTAAACATCCAAATGGCCCTCGGCAGAAAGAAGGTTCCCCACCCCTGATCTAAAGGATGGATTGAAAGACTATTGCCTCTGCCCTCCTACCTCAGGCCTCAGCTTAGGCCTCACCTCCTCCCTGGACCCTTCTCTAACCCCTCCCCGCTAGCTTAGTTCATTTGTCTGGATTCCCACAGCCTCCCATTCTGAGCTCTGTCATAGCACCGGTTGAAAATATCAACAGCTCCCATTCATTGAGCACTTACTATATATCAGACACTACTCTCTACATGAATGAGCTCATTTCATCCTTAAAGCAACCTTACAAGTGAGCTACTCTTACTACTTTTATTTCACAGAGAGGAAACGGAACCACAGTAATTTAAGAAACTTTACGTCACAAATCTACATATGACAGAGCTCTTAACCTCATACTCTGAAGGGTTTCGCTATCTTATCTTATATAATAAAAGCCTAATATACTAAGTGCCCAGTTGTCCTGTTGGCCGTTCAACCAATCAAAGCATAATATGCTAATGATATGGTAAGGCCGCTCAACCACTCACTATGGCATGCACTGACCACCAGGGGGGCAGTCAACTGATCAACCAGTCACTACGATGTGCATTGACTACCAGGCAGTAGATGCTCCGACTGGTAGGTTAGCTTGCTGCTGGGGTCTGGCCAATTGGGATTGAGCAAGTTGGGCCGGATTCGCCCCAGAGCCCTCCCGCAGTCCCTCCCAGGCTGGCCAACCTCTCATGTCTCTCCCTTGCCCCAGTTGTGCACTGGTGGGGTCCCTCAGCCTGGCCTGCACCCTTTCGCAATCCAGGACCCCTCAGGGGATGTAGGAGAGCTGGTTTCAGCCCAATCCCGCAGGCCAGGCCAAGGAACCCCACTGGTGCATGAATTCGTGCACCAGGCCTCTAGTTCTATTATAATGTTCTGAGTCCTGGACTGTGTTTCCTATTAGTCTGGGAGGGCCTAGAAGGCACAGCTTGGGCCTAGTTCTTTCTGTGACGGGGGTGGTAAGTGCAGAGGGCAGGCAGCAATGAACTTCGTGTACACATCTGGCCTGAGTCTCAACAGGCAAGTGGACAGGAGGACGGAAGCTTAGATCTGGGGCCCCTCACCATTCTTCCATGCGCTTCTCTAGCTCAGGCAGCAGGAACTGCTGGTGGAAGCAATAGATGGAGCAGATGTTAGAGAAGATGCCGTGGACAACATCGGCCGGGAAGGAACTGCGGTTCCGGGCTTCTTCCAGCAGCCGGGCACAGAACACCTGTGGGGCAGGGCAGGAGGCTCAGCCCAGCTGGGCCTGGGGTCTGGCTAGGGAAGGGGCGGCTTGCAGGTGAGGGTAGTGTTTGTGGGTAGCGCTGTGGACCTGTGGGATCAGCATGGTCTTGAGACTGAGGAGAGAGGGAATGGCGTTAGGTTTCCATGTGGGGTTGGATTTCAGGTGGTCAAGGTTAGAACCTGGAGGTAGGCACTGGAACAACGAAAAGTTAGAATCAGGGTCAAGGTCAGAATTAGACTCAGGGTCAGAGAGAAGGTTGGAATTAGGTATGTTCATTTAGCAAATATGTTTGAGCACCTACTGTGTGCCAGGCAGTGAAGAAAGCAGTTAAAAGTCTCTGCCCTTAGTGATTCTAGTGGATTTGGGGTCAGGGTTAGAATGAGGTTCAGAGTCTGGTTTACAGCCAGGGGTCGATTCAGGATTCGGGTCAGTGTTGCAATTAGGGATGGTGTACCCCACCCAGGGTTAGGGATGAGTGTTGGTATAAAAATCAAGTCTGGGGTCATAATCAAAGCAGACTTCATGGACAGGATAGGGGTCAAGATCAGAGAGGAACCTTACCACCTCCAGATTCTAGCCCCAATGGAAGGGTTGAGCTCAGGTCCCATCACTTCCTCTTGGGCATCCATCTACCAGATCCCAGGGTCCTGGAACCCCCGAGGGGCTATTTACCTGATCCAGAAGGTGGAGCCTGGAAACATAGGCCTTCTCGGTTTGCAGGAGCTCATTGGCAATGTGGAACACCTTCTGCTGCACGGTCAGCTGCAAAGGAGAAGAGGCGAGCTGACCTTTACCCAAGCCCCCAGAATTCTCAGAATAGCTCAAAGGCTCGTCTAAGTCTAATGCCAGAGATAACCCTACATCCCATTTCTAGACCTTTAAGCCCCTTAGCTTCATCCCTGACGCTCCAATATATCCTAAAAAAGCCACCCGTTGCCCAACTGGTGTGGCTCAGTGGTTGCGTGTCGACCTATGAACTAGGGCCGTGGTCGGCAAACCAAGGCTCTCGAGCCACATGCGGCTTTTTGGCCCCTTGAGTGTGGCTCTTCCACAAAATACCATGGCCTGAGTGAGTCTATTTTTTTTATTATTATATTTATTTTTAAAATATATTTTATTGATTTTTTACAGAGAGGAAGGGAGAGGGATAGAAAATCAAGAGACATCGATGAGAGAGAAATATTGATCAGCTGCCTCTTGCACACCTCCTACTGGGAATGTGCCCGCAACCACGGTACATGCCCTTGACTGGAATCAAACACGGGACCTTTCAGTCCGCAGGCCGACGCTCTATCCACTCAGCCAAACCGGTTTTGGCACGGGTGAGTCTATTTTGAAGAAGTGGCATTAAATTTAAAAAATGTGGCTCTCAAAAGAAATTTCCATCGTTGTACTGTTGACATTTGGCTCTGTTGACTCATGAGTTTGCCGACCACTGGACCAGGAGGTCAGGGTTGGATTCCCGGTCAGGGCACATGCCCAGGTTGCAGGCTCGATCCTCAGAAGGGGGTGTGCAGGGGACAGTTGATCTGATCAAAGATTCTCTCTCATCATTGATGTTTCTATCTCTCCCTCTCCCTTCCTCTGTGAAACCAATAAAAATATATATTTTTAAAAAGCCACCCCTCAATCCAGATACCATGCACTCCTTCACTAGGCCACTTATCCACCCAGCAATTGGCTCTCTTCATTCATTTACATAGTACAGTGGGTAGGCCTGTGGGTCAGGAAGTCAGACTTCCCGGGTTCAAATCCTAGCTCTGCCCCTCCTTAGCTTACATAAAACTGTGTAACTGCTTTGTAGGGAAGTGTCGTTATCTACATATACAGCTAATCAGAGCACCTACGTCCGTTTGCAATCGAGACAAACGATTTCACAGAAGTGCAACAGAGCAGACTGCGGATTAAGTAGTCTATAAATGTTAGTATTTATTCACCCACTCACTTCACTGTCAGCAAAGTCTTGCTGAGTACCTGGCGTGGGAGGAAAACACAGAAGTCTAAAAATGTACAAAGCGCATTGCCTGTTGGCCTAGTTTCCTATCCACTGGGCATATATTTGGGGAGTCCCTGGCCTCAGCGTCCCCAGAGCATCGGGTCCCTGAGGCACTCCAGCCCGTGTCCCTCCGGAAGCCAGGTGGGGAGAAGTCCCTTTGGGGAGAAGTCCCTTTGGACGCGAGAGGATTTCCATTTAACAAAAAAAGAAACTGAGGCTCGTGGTGGGAGAGCAGACTTGCCCAACACCCCATACCTTGTTTCCCCCCAAATAACACAGTGTTTTACATTAATTTTTGCTCCCAAAGATGCGCTAGATCTTATTTTCGGGGGAGAGGGGGAAGTCTTATAGTACAGCGAGTAGGTCTTATTTTCGGGGGGGGGGGTGTCTTACTTTCGGGGAAACAAGGTAGCTGTGAAGCCATGGGATTTGAGTTAGAACAAGACTCTGAAGGTCCCCAACTAGGATGGCCGTCTTCCAAATGGAAAAACGGAGGCACATTCCAGCTGGTGTGGCTCGGTGGTTGAGCATCGACCTATGAACCAGGAGGTCACGGTTCGACTTCCGGTCCGGGCACATGTCCAGGTTGCGGGCTCCATCCCCAGTGAGGGGCGTGCAGGAGGCAGCCAATCAATGATTCTCTCTCATCATTGAGGTTTCTATCTCTCTCTCCCTCTCCCTTCCTCTCCGAAATAAATAAAAATATTTTTTTTTAAAGAAAAGAAAAACTGAGGTCCCGCTTGTGTCTCTCCAATGAGGGCAGAACCATTTCCCAAGTGGGCATTTGGAATTGTGCTCGGTCAGGCTGGTTGTCACGGCGGGGGGGGGGGGGGGGGGGGGTGGTGATGGGCTCGGGGGGCGGGGCGAGGTGTTGCTACTCAGAGTTAGTACCAGGGAACCAGGGAAACCCAACATCCGAAGTAAAAACAGAGCTGAAACCGGTTTGGCTCAGTGGATAGAGTGTCAGCCTGCGGACTGCAAGGTCCCAGGTTCGATTCCGGTCAAGGGCATGTACCTTGGTTGCGGACACATCCCCAGTAGGGGGCGTGCAGGAGGCAGCTGGTTGATGTTTCTCTCTCATCGATGTTTCTGACTTTCTATCCCTCTCCCTTCCTCTCTGTAACATATCAATAAAATATACTTTTAAAAAAACTAAGGGTGGGGAGAGGGAGCTGTAAGAGATCAACCGAAGGACTTGTATACATGAATATAAGCATAACCAATGGATATAAGACACGGGGGGGCGGGGGGCAGGTGAGGACATGTGCTGGGGGATAGGGGAGGCCGGGGGGAGGGTAAGGGGGGGAAGGAAAACATATGTACTACTATTTGTAATACTTTAAAGAATAAAAAAAAAGACTAAAGAAGTTTATCCGTAAAAAAGTAAGAACACACTCTCTCTGCAGAAATACTGAGCTACAGAAAGAACCAGCACACCAGCAGGCTCCAGGATCCTCCACATGGTCCTGCCACTCAGCGAACCCGGGTCAGTACCTCCACGGACTCCTGTCTCTCCATCAGGGGCACCGGGATTTCTCTGTCCTTCTCCTCTTCCTCCTCCTCCTCCTCTTCCTCCTCCTCCTCCAGGTCGCTATCAACCTCCTGAGAGCTGGGCCGGTGGGGGTCAGCCAAGGCCACGGGGACACTGGCCAGGGCAGGGGGCCCGGGGCAGAGGCTGTGGCTGGGGGGCCCGTCATCGCTGACGAAGCAGGTCTCCTCGCTGTTGGACGGCGAGCTGATGCTGTCAATGCCGCTGTCCCGGTTGGGCACCTTCTCGCCATCCCGGGGCCCGGGAGCCAGCAGGAAGAGGCAGCGGGAGGCCTCGCCCTCGGGGAGCTGGGGCACCGGAGGCTGTGGGGGCGGCTGTGGCAGCATGGCTGGCTCTGTGGGACCTGGGCTGGGGCCAGGGGCTGGCCTGTCCGAGGCGACAATCACAGGCTCCCTGAGGCGGGTGGTGGACACACACGGAGGCAGGTGTGAGTTTGACTGAGAGGCCTGTCTTAAGCCCGACCGACCGACCGACCGTCCATCCAACTGACTGTCCGACCGACCGACCGTCTTGCCTACTCCCCCGGGCCCGCCGTCACCCTCACCCTCACCCTCACCCCTACCCCCAGAGGGTTCCCCAGGCACCACACTCACCTTTCAAACTTCTCGATCAGTGAGGATACGGCTGCGGAACTGGGGCTGGCCTCTGCCCTAGGGGCCAGGCCCTTGGCCACTCGGGGGTCTGCAGGCAGCGGGCGTGATGGTGGAGGGGGGATGGGCTCGGGTGGAGGGGGCATCCGGGGCATCTGCAGGTAGCTGGGCTTTGGGGGGACTGGATGACGGGGGATGAAGAGAGGAGATCCCAATGTGCTGGGTTTGCATGGGGCGGTCACAGCCACAGCCCTTTCGCAAACCCGGAGGTAGGCACGCTGCTGGCCTGGCATGAGATGCCAGTGTGTGCCCATTAGCTCCAAGTCACAGCCTCTGCCCTGAGACCAAGGTGCTTGCTGTTCTCCTAAGACGCCTCTCCTCTGGCCCTGGCCAGCCTTTCCCTCCCCCGACCCCCTCTCCTGGGCCATTTCCCTGCCACTGTCTGGAACAACTTACCCTGTGGCTTTGGGCCTGGTGCCCGCTTCAGTGGTGAAGGACGCTGGCTGGGGGTTTCGGTGGGGGGGCCAGGGTCTGAGCGAAGCCGCTGGGGACCTTCCGGGTGAGGCTCAATGCTCTGGCCAGGGTCAAGGGACAGACTTTTCACCAGGATCCGGTTTCCCTGGTGCAGCCCTGCAGGAAGGGAGAGACTGGGTGTGAGGCAACCGATGTGACTGCATAGGGGGCTGGGGAGCAGCACATCCCAGCAGGTGTCTGGGGTGTCAGGTTTCCCTGTGCCCCTCTCTTGGCCACACTGCCATCCTGGGAAGCCCCTATCCCAGCCCTCAGATGAGGAGCCAGGCCCAGAGCCGGGGCTGGAAGTTGTCATCACTACAGAAGACCTTTGGCAACAGGATGAGAGTTCTTTGTGATCAATACATTGATTCCTTACGTGTCATTATTTACTTGGGAGTTTACCCAGGTGGGGGTGGGTGCGAGCACCCTATAGTTTGTTTAGTTGTAGGCCTGGTTTATATGACCAAAGTGGGTACATTGAGCCTAAACCATTCTCTTTCTTTTTGTTAATCCTCACCCAAGAAGATGGGATACATATATATATATATATATATATATATATATATATATAGCCAGTGCACAAAATTCGTGCACTGGGGGTGGGTGATCCCTCAACCCAACCTGCCCCCTCTCACATACTGGGAACCCTCAGGGGATGTCCAACTGATGGCTCACCCCCAGCCTGCCCAAGACCCTACTCGCTCAGCCCCTGCTGCCTGCGACCACCTGGCCCCGGAGACTGGGCACTCACCGCCACTTCTGCTCACAGTGCCCGGGAGCCAGGCACTCCCTGATGCCGCCACCACCGCTGATGCTGCTGCTGCCACAGCTGCTTCCCCTCACAGCACCCCGGGGGTTGGGCGCTCTCTGCTATCACAACCACTGTTTCATCTCCCCACCACCAACCCCCACCCTGGCACTTGAGCCACTTGGCCCCGCCCCCGCTCCTGATTGGCTGGTAGCATAGCTAATCAGGAGCGAAGGTATGGTCAAATTTGCATGTTTCTCTTTTATTATATAGGATTGCTTTTTTTTTACAGAGAGGGAGAGGGATAGAGAGAAACATTGATGAGAGAGAAACATCGATCAGCTGCCTCCTGCACACCCCCTATTGAGGGTGTGCCCCCAACCAAGGTACATGCCCTTGACCGCAATCGAACCTGGGACCTTTCAGTCCACAGGCTGATGCTCTATCCATTGAGCCAAACCAGTTAGGGCAGGATATTTTTTTCCCATTGATTTTTAGAGAGAGTGGAAGGGAGGGGGAGAGACAGAGAAACATCAGTGTGAGAGAGACACATCTATCAGTTGCCGCCCACAAGTCCCAGACCAGGGCTGGGGACTGAGTTTGCAACTGAAGTACATGCACTTGACTGGAATTGAACCGGGGACTCTTTGGTCTGCTGAGCCAAACCTACTAAGGCTGAGCATAAACCATTCTTAACCCTTCTTTTTCATATATATATATATATATATATATATATATATATATATTTCATTTATTTCAGAGAGAAAGGGAAAGGGAGAGAGAGAGAGAAACATCGATGAGAGAGAACATCGACTGGCTGCCTCCTGCATGCCCCCCACTGGGGATCGGGCCCACAACCTGGGCATGTGCCCTGACCGGGAATCGAACCGGCGACCCTTCAGTCCGCAGGCTGATGCTCTAGCCCGTGAGCCAATACATTGGTTAGGGCAACCCTTCTTCTGAAGATCCTGCCGACTTCCTTGCCGACAACTTTATATAGCTGCGTGTCTGGCAAATGATAAGATTGTATTTCACGAGCAAACGTTTTGCTTCTTAAAATGCCAGATTCTCACTGATCTGCACTACTTTCCTCCACTTCCATGCACCCACACACCCAGCACCCAGGGTTCAGGACACGTGATCAGCCTGAAGCCAGTGACACAGTCAGAGAAGATCTGGTCTGCCTGGTATCAAGGCGCCCCTAGAGATGGCACGCCCTCAGGGAAGGAACGTGTGTGTGTGTGTGTGTGTGTGTGTGTGTGTGTGTGTGTGTGTGAGGCGGGGGGGGGGGGGGGGGCGGGCTCTAAGATGATCGAGACGGGAGGGGAGGCCGGAGCAGAGAGGGCAAGGCTGGATGGCAGGCTGAGGGTCAAGGTGACCATCCTGTGAGCAGGAGGGCTTGAGGACAAGAAAGCGGCCAAGAGCTACCACCCAACAGAGTGGTGGTCGGCAAACTGCGGCTCGCGAGCCACATGCAGCTCTTTGGCCCCTTGAGTTTTTAGCAAAGGCCAGCTTAGGGGGACCCTAATGAGGTTAATAACAATGTACCTACCTCTATAGTTGAAGTTTAAAAAATGTGGCTCTCAAAAGAAATTTCAATCATACTGTTGATATTTGGCTCTGGTGACTGATGAGTTTGCCGACCACTGGAATAGAGCATTGGCCTGAGGACTGAAGGGCCCCGGGTTCAATTCTGGTCAAGGGCACATGTCTGGGTTGTAGGCTTGATCCCAGTGGGGGGTGTGCAGGAGGCAGCTGATCGATGTTTCTAGCTCACTATCCCTATCCCTTCCTCTCTGTAAAAAAATCAATAAAATATATATTTTTTCAAATATATATATTGAGTTTCAAATGAAGCACATGCCCACACCGACACACAGTGTCAGCGTGTCTATGCCACAGCCACGTGGCCTCACACAGTTATGGAGGGTCTGTTACCCTGTGTCGCACCATCTCAGTCACCAATGGGCCCACCCTGTCCCAGACACAAGGGGGTTCTATTTACTGTGTCACCTGGCTGCAGAGCCACAGAAATTCAAACGTCCAATCACATGCCATCGTGCTCCTGAAAACCCGGTCATATCCAGCCACAAAGACCCCCCAGTCACAGTGTCGCACAGGGTCACGCAGTCACACTTTCGCAAGCCTGCTGTCTCATGAACAGTCTGGCACACAGTCACCCAAACATTCTCCGTCATACACCTGTGCATAGCCTCCTCGAAAGTGGCTCCACGGAGCCTCGAACATCCACAGTGTCCCTTACACCCTGTGTCAGCACTGCAGGGCCGCAGTGCCACATGGTAGCATGGTGTCCCAAAGACAACCGCCACACAGGGTCACTATCCCATGCGAGTCACAACCTCAGCACCGTCACACGCTGCCACATGCCCAGAAACACAAAGACACACACGTGTAGCATAACTTACGGGGTCATACACATGAAACAAGCATGTCCATGATGTCCCCGGCTCTTAGGGGCTCAGCCACACACACACACACACACACACACACACACACACAAATACACACACGACACTTGCCTACTTACTGGTATAATGGGTCATGTGGCCTGTGTGACAAAAACACAGCTAGACACACACAGAGACAGCCTACAGGGTCACACTGGCACATAAAAGAGTTCCAGGGAATGTTAGGTCTCCCGGTGCTGGAGGGAGGGACTGGCCCAACCCCCAAGCTTCCAGCAGCTTCCCGGACTCCCTGACACCACCCTGGCCACAGTCCAGCCACACAGGCCCCAGGGCACTGAGGCCACGGTGCCCTCCTAGTCCCGGGAAAACATGGTGCTCCAGGGCCCAGATCGAGCCCCCCACCCCCACCCTGTACCTTGTTTTGGGTGCAGTTTCCTTACTTCCTTTCCCACCTGGGCAGGCAGGGCTCCTCTAGCTCAGCTGGGCTGCTCACTCTGCCCTGCTCAGCACATCCTGGCCTGGTCCTGCCCTGCCCGCCCCCTGGGTGTGGGGTTGAGGAGGATGAATCACCTAAAGGGTGGCACACGCACAGACACAGTTCCAGGAACACATAGCCAGAGAGAGTGAGAGACACAGACAGGAGCAGCTAACAGGGCCGGGGACCCAGAGCGTAAAGCCGGGTGCTCCGCCATGCAGAGACCCAATTGGAGGTACACATGTAGGTGCTGGCATCCCAGGCGCCCCTTGTCTGCCTCCTCTGACCTGGAGGACCCGGCCCTGTCTCCACAAAGTGCTAGAAGCCAATCATCCTATCTAATAAAAGAGCAATATGCAAATTGACCGTACCTTCACTACACCCACAAGCTACAACCACAAAGCCAATCAGAGCAAGTATGCAAATGAACCCAACCAAGATGGCGGTTCATTTGCATATCTGCACGCAGAAGAGGGCCTGCATAGAAGGAAGCCAAGCACTGCAGGAGGGAGCAAAGCTGCTGAGAAGCAAGCAGGGCAGGGGAGAAGAGAGGAAGCAAGGCAGCGGAGATGGGAGGGAGTTTTGCTCAGGCTCTATTCCTGCAGGAATCTTCCTACAGCAGGTCTCTAGTTGTTTTAATAATAAAGAGCTGTGGACAGGGAGTTTGGAGGGCTGGTCAACCTTGATTGCTCTGAGGGGTTGGAGCTGGTTATTGGGATGTTGGTGGTTGAAGCAGCCCCCACCTGTTAGTCCTAAGAAGATCTACTAATAGGCTTTTACTGGTGTTTCCGGCCAGGGGGATACAGTTGTATCTTATGATTTTAATCTTAATTTAAAAAGTGGTGAAGCCAGAGCGAGTGGGAGTTCTGCCACTAGAGTTGGACTACCGCCTGGCCCCCATTTTCCCAATTAGTATTTTTCTGAGTCTCTCTATTCATTTGGATGCAGCCTCCTTCAGAAACCCAAACCCGGAACCAGGGACCCTGAATCACGCGGGACGTGAAAAGGGGTTTCCACAACAAAGTAGGCAAGCCTCCCTGGACAAGTCCCCACCCCCCACTCTGCACTGGGCAGCGGGGCCCTGGCTGGGGCCCCTCTCCCTCTGCTCCACTGCTTGTCCTGGGGACAGGGTGACTACACCAAGGCCCTGATATGGCCCAGCCTCCCCTTCTTCCCGGCCACGGTGCAGGCAGCCCCGCAGAACGGGAAGCTGAATCAAATTCAGCTATTCGGGGGCATCTTGGATGCCCAGCTGAAGAGGGGCAGGCATTGGCAGCCCAGGTTCTGTTTTAAAAAAAATATTTTTTACAGAGAAGAAGGGAGAGGGACAGAGAGGTAGAAATGTTGATGAGAGAGAAACATCGATCAGCTGCCTCCTGCACACCCCCTACTGAGGATGTGCCTGCAGCCGAGGTACATGTCCTTGACCGGAATTGAACCTGGGACCCTTCAGTCTTCAGGCCGACGCTCTATCCACTGAGCCACACCACTTTCGGCGCATCAGCCCAGGTTCTAATGAGGAGATGAAGACAGAGAGAGGGGACATGAGCCATGGTCTGTGTGGCTCAGTGGTTAGAGCATCAGCCCATGCACCAGAGTCTCAGGTCCGATTCCCAGACAAGGGAACTCACCTGGGTTGCAAGTTCTAATAGATCCCATCCATGGGTCTCTCTCACATCGATGTTTCTCTCTCTCTCCCTCTCTCTCTGTCCCTGTCTCTCTCCATCCTCCTTCCTTCCCTTCCACTCTCTCTAAAAAAGAAAGTCAGTGGAAAACATAGCTAACTAACTAACTAAATGTCAATAGAAACAATATCCTTGGCTGAGGATTCACCCATCCCCCCACGCCAAGAAAAAAGAGGGGCAATGACTTGCCCAAGATCACACAGCAAGTCCGTGCAGACTTTGCACAGACTGATCCTGGACTGGACTCCTTCCTTAAGCATGCTCTCTAAGGTGAGGCCGGAGAAGAGGGGGACCGGGGGGAATGGGGTGTCCCTCGGTGCTTCAGAGACAGGTGAGCCGCAGCGTGGCTAGGGAGAGCAACACCCCAAACCCACCCATACGGAGATGGATAATGGGGTCCCAGTTCAGGAGCCTCAGCCTGGACAAGAACCAGGCAAGCCTCCACTGAGGGAAAGCTTGAAGACCCCCCCCAAGTTCAGTGCTCCCCTCCCTGTCCCTCTGCCTACATGTCCCTGTCTCCTGTTTGCCTTCAGTGGCCCCTCGGCCCCACGTCTTGCCACTTACCTGCTCCAGAACCTTCTGTGGCTCCCATGGGGGAAAACAGGAACTGTTCAGCTAGGCCGAGGTGGCCCCTCATGGCCTGCTGGGCTATCTGGCTTCCCTCGGGTTCATTTAATCCCCTAAATATTTCTGAGCTCTGCTGTGAGCCTGGTGCATGCGGAACTGGAGGATAGAAAAATCCCATCCCTGCCCACTGCCCCATCTCCTCCCCGCCCAGCTGTGGCCTGCACTGCTTTTCTCTGGCCTGTGTTTATCCTTTTTTTCCCCCTCCTGTCTTACATTTCTTTAAAAAACATATTTTATTGATTTTTTACAGAGAGGAAGGGAGAGGGACAGAGAGGTAGAAACATCGATGAGAGAGAAACATCCATCAGCTGCCTCCCGCACCCCCCCGCCCCCACCGGGGATGTGCCCTTGACCGGAATCGAACCTGGGACCTTTCAGTCCGCAGGCTGCTGCTCTATCCACTGAGCCAAACGAGTCAGGGCTTAAGTTTTATTTTATTTTGTTCAAAAAAGAATTGTTATTGTTATTCCTCACCCGAGGATATTTTTCCGTTGAGGGAGTGGAAGGGAGGGGGAGAGACAGAAAGAGAAAAACATCCATGGGAGAGAGACACAGTGATTGGTCGCTCTGACTAGGGCCAGGGTTCAAGCCCGCAACCCATGTACGTGCCCTTGACTACAATCGAACCCGGGACCCTTCAGTGTGCAGGCCCACGCTTTATCCATGGAGCCAAACCGGCCTGTTTTTTTAAAATAATCCACAACAGCCCCAACCGGTTTGGCTCCGTGGATAGAGCGTCGGCCTGCGCACCGAAGGGTCCCAGGTTCGATTCCGGTCAGGGGCATGTACCTTGGCTGCGGGCACATCCCCGGTGGGGGGTGTGCAGCGGCAGCTGATCGATGTTTCTCTCTCATTGATGTTTCTGACTCTCTATCCCTCTCCCTTCCTCTCTGTGAAAAAAAATCAATAAAATATATTTTGAAAAAATAAATAAGTAATCCACAACATTCTCTCCCACACATGTAAGCACTCCCACATCTACACACCTGACTAGCTCCCTCTCCCTTCCTCTCTGTGTCCCCCACCCAGCACTGGCCCCTCCACCCCTGGGCTCGCCAGAGGTCCCAGTGCCCCCTGAAGCAGAGATCAAAAAAGGCCACCCCCACCCTAAGTGACATCAGCAAACCTCATGGCTCTCTGTGAAAATCCCCCAGCCACACAGCCGAGTGCACCGTCCTCCAAGAGCCAGCGAGAACCTCAGAGCTGTTCCCGTGTCCGCGTGTGGAGGCTTGGCGTGCACACACACACAGAGACACACACAGACACACACACACACAGAGACACACACACACACAGAGACACACACACACACACACACACACAGACACACACACACAGACACACAACCAGAGACACACACAGAGACACACACACAGACACACACACAGACACACACACACAGACACACAACCAGAGACACACACACAGACACACAGACACACACACACAGACACACACACATAGACACAGACACACACACACAGACACACACACACACATAGACACACACACACAGACACACAGACACACATAGACACACACACAGACACACACACACAGACACAGACACACACACAGACACACACAGAGACACACACACAGCCACACACACACACACACACAGACACACACACACAGACACACACACAGACACACACACACAGACACACAACCAGAGACACACACAGAGACACACACACAGACACACAGACACACACACACACACACACACATAGACACAGACACACACACACAGACACACACACACACATAGACACACACACACAGACACACACACACACAGAGACACACACACACACAGAGACACACACACACACACACACACACAGACACACACACACAGACACACAACCAGAGACACACACAGAGACACACACACAGACACACACACAGACACACACACACAGACACACAACCAGAGACACACACACAGACACACAGACACACACACACAGACACACACACATAGACACAGACACACACACACAGACACACACACACACATAGACACACACACACAGACACACACACACACATAGACACACACACACAGACACACACACACACATAGACACACACACAGACACACACACAGACACAGACACACACACACACATAGACACACACACACAGACACACACACACAGACACAGACACACACACAGAGACACACACACAGACACACAGACACACACACAGACACACACAGACACACACAGACACAGACACACACACAGACACACACACAGACACACACACACAGACACACACACAGACACACACACACACACACACAGACACACACACACACACAGCCATGCTGCCTGCTGTGCCCGGGAGCACACCCTGGCACGGCCCGCCACTGCTGGTGGGGCGGAGGTGGGGGTGGCGCCCGGACAGGCGGGCGGCCCGGAGGGGAGGGCAGTCTTGAGCCTGACCTTCAGGGAGGACCCGGATCTCAGAGACAAGAGAGCCAGCCGTTCGGGGCCGCTCAGCAGCGGCTCAGGAAGCGCAAGGGAGCGGCCAGCCGGGGCTGGGGAGGGAGAGGCCGGGCCGGGGCGGGCAGAATGCAGGCTGCCCGGCTGCATGTGAACGGCACCGAACGCACCGGATACTTTCTGGGCGGCAGCACGGCTCCCGCGTCCTCAGGCTGAACACCTACTGCCTCACACACAAAGGTGTTTGTCGTCGGTCTGAGATGCAAAGCCAACGGCACTTCTGGGGGAGAGTCGCAGCAACCCCAGTCAAGGGGGGCTTCGGGGGAATGAAGCAGAGCCGAGACTCCGACCCAGGCATGTGCCCCGACCGGGATGCTCAAACCACTGAGCCACACCAGCTGGGCCCATCTTCTTCATTTAAAGCCAAAGTCAATATTAGAAACGTCTGGCACTTGGCGATTCCGAAGAAGGGTGCTGTGCCCACACTTGCTGAGCGCGCGCGCGCGGCATGGGTTAAGGCAGTGATCGGCAAACTGCGGCTCGCGAGCCGCATGTGGCTTGTGATGCGGCTCGAGAGCCGTGGTTTGCCGCTCTCTGTTGACTAATGAGTTTGCCGACCGGTGCCACGACAACACCTTCATTAGGAACAGCTGGTTCAGAGTTCACGCGGCGGTGAAATCCCAACACCCCCCATTTACTAGCTGCGTGACCCTAAGCGAGCCCCGCCCGCTGTCCAAGCCTCAGTGTCGTTGTCGGAAAAACAGGATAATAACCACAACAACTCCCTGGTTTGGGGAGTCCGTGAGACAATGAAGGGAAAGGGTATAGTGTCCCCCACCCACGGAGCAATGTGGGTGTGTTGGGCTTAACAGGCAACAGAACTGCCCAGCTGGTGCTGCTCAGTGGTTAGTGTCCACCCAGTAACCAAGAGATGGCCAGTTCGATATTTCTCTCTCATCAATGTTTCTATCTCTATATCCCTCTCTCTCTAAAAATCACTAAAACATATATATATATATATTTTTAATATGTTTTATTGATTTTTTTACAGAGAGGGAGGGAGAGAGAGAGAAACATCGATGAGAAACATCGGTCAGCTGCCTCCTGCACACCCCCCACCGGGGATGTGCCTGCAACCAAGGTACACGCTGTTGACGGGAATCGAACCTGGGACCCTTCAGTCCGCAGGCCGACGCTCTAACCACTGAGCCAAACCGCTTTTGGCCACATATATATTTTTAAAAGCCAACAGAACTGAACACCACAGACACGAAACTGCACACACAGATGCGCAGACAGGCCACAGCCCAGCATCAAAGCTATGGAGGCACTGGGAACACAAGCAAAGCAGCCAGCGACGGATCCGGATTCGGATTCGGAATCCAGCCCCACTCTCCACTGGCGGCTCCACAGATCAGGCTGAGTTGCCACTCGAGGCAGGTGGCAGTGAAAAGATCGTGACGCCCTGACCCCACGTCACTCAAAATCCAACTCAGCCTGGAAGCTCCGGGGTAGTAAGCGTTAAAACAGAAGCCTGGATTTTCCCGCCACACCTTCTTCTTATTGAAATTTTCCCGCCAAATCATTCCAACATTGTTGCTGCTTGCTGCAGGTCCAGGCTTCGTAGGGGGTCCTGAGCACATGCCACTGGGCTTGCGAGCGGAGCAGGTCTGCCCTCCGGCGGAGTCTGAGGGCCGGGAAAACTCGGCTGCCCATTCCCCAGAAAAAACGGGGAGGCGGGGAAAAGGAGGGGAAGAGACAGACAGACATATCCATGGGAACGAGAGACACATCCATTGGTTGATTGGTTGCCTCCCGCGCGCCAAGATCAGGGCCCCGATGCAGCTTGCCACCAAGGTGCGTGCCCTTGACCGGAATCAAACCCAGGACCAGGACCCTTCAGTCTGTGGGCCAGTGCTCTATCCACTGAGCCATACTGGCCAGGGCTCAAATATATTGTTATTGATTTCAGAGAGGAAGGGAGAGGGAGCTAGAAACATCGAGGATGAGAGAGAATCGTTGATCGGCTGCCTCCTGCACGCCCCCTCCTGGGGATCGAGCTGGCCATCCAGGCCTGTGCCCAGACAGGGAATCGAAGCGTGACCTCCTGGTTCCTATGGCAACACTCAACCACTGAGCCACACGGGCCAGACTCTCCTTGTCTCTTTCGGGGAGACTTCAGCTCCCAGCGTTCCCTCTCCCTAGCCGGAAGCACCCCCACTCCCTTTCCCAGCTGTAGCCGTGGCTTAATCTCAAGATAGCTACCCTGTTTCCCCGAAAGTAAGACACCCCCCCCCAAAATAAGACCTACTCGCTGTAATATCAGGCATTCCCCCCCCCCCCCCGAAAATAAGATCTAGGGCATCTTTGGGAGCAAAAATTAATATAAGACACTGTCTTATTTTCGGGGAAACAGGGTCAGAGGGCCTCGGACTGGACCTTGGCCAGGCAGACCATCAACTGCCCCGTGACCTAGGGAGTCACTTCACAGCCCTGCACCCCAATCTCCCCATTTGCAAAATGTTGACATGTTGGATGTGAGGAACTGGTGAGATCCCAACACCGGATGAAGGCAGCCCCAGCGCTCTGGCCTCCCGATCCCCACCAATGCACGCCCAGATCTTGGCCTCTCCAGGCAGAGAGGTAGGCCCCTGGGACGGCTGAAATTCCTGGGGTGGGGTGGGGTGGGGGAGAGGGAACAGAGGGAGTGGAGAAGTCAGAACAGCAGTAAATAAGAAAGCGCCTTTTGGAAAGCCAGCTCCGTGTGGGGCGGAGGAGTCCCCCAGCTTGAGAAAAAAGCAGGGTACAGGCAGCGCACCCCCACCTCGTCCCACTCCCCGGCCCTTTGCACATGACCTTTGTGGCCAGACTGCACACAGCCTCGCGAGACCTGGCAGATGTCCTCTGAAAGTTCAGTGACAAAGCTCTGTCAAGTGTGAGTCGTGTGTGTGTGTGTGTGTATATGTGTTTGTGTGTCTGTGTGTATATGTGTATATGTTTATGTGTATGTCTGTGTGTATATGTGTGTATGTGTGTCTGTCTGTGTGTACATGTGTGTGTCTGTGTGTATATGTGCGTGTCTGTGTTGTGTCTGTGTGTATATGTGTGTGTGTCTGTGTTGTGCCTGTGTGTATATGTGTGTGTATGTGTGTGTATGTGTATATATGTGTGTATGTATGTGTATGTGTGTGCATGTGTGCGTGTCTGTGTGTATGTGTGTGGTGTATGTGTGTGTATGTGTGTGTGTGCGCCTGTGTTGTGTCTGTGTGTATATCTGTGTGTATATGTGTGTGTGTGTGTGCGTATATGTGTGTGTGTGTGTGTATGTGTGTGTCTGTGTGTGTGTGTGTATGTGTGTGTGGTGGAGGTGGGGATGATGTGGGTAGCTGGAAGGTCCCTTAAAAACGGGGTCACCTTCCTCAGAGTGAAGGGACCTCTGGAAAATGGGAGCCGTTGAATAAGGAGCTTCCCTGAGTGATCCCGCCTGTAAAATGGAGACGTTTACTTCAAAACGCCGTCTCTTTGATAAAAAGAAGGTCCCTTCTGGGAAGGGAAGAAGTTTCTAGAAAATGGAAGCATCTTTCCTCAAAGTGGAAGGGCATTCTGCAAAGTGGTGAAGAGCTCTATGAAGACCATGGTGGAGCCCGGCCGGACGGCCCAGTGGCTGAGCTCGACCCATGACCCAGGAGGTCACAGCTGGATTCCCAGTCAGGGCACAGGCCTGAGTTGCTGCGGGCTTGATCCCCAGTAGGGGGCGTGCAGGAGGCGGTCAATGGATGATTCTCTCTCATTGACTTTTTAAAAAATATATATATTTTATTGATTTTTTACAGAGAGGAAGGGAGAGGGATAGAGTTAGAAACATGGATGAGAGACAAACATCGATCAGCTGCCTCCTGCACACCCCCCACTGGGGATGTGCCCTGCAACCAAGGTACATGCCCTTGACCAGAATCAAACCCGGCCGGGACCCTTCAGTCCGCAGGCCGACACTCTACCCACTGAGCCAAATCAGTTAGGGTTCTCATTGATGTTTTTATCCCTCTCCCTTCCTCTTTCTAAAAAAATCAACAAAAACGTCTTTTAAACAAGACCCTTGTGTAAAATGGACGGCCTGTCTATAAGTGAGAGACTGTTTGACAAAGGAGAAGACTCTTCTGTAAAATGGAGCAAAGTCCTTAGCAAAGTGAGCCATCTTCTTAAAAGTGAAGGCTGTTGCCCTAGCTGGTTTGGCTCAATGGCTGGAGCGTTCGATGCCAGCCAAGGGCACATGCCTGGGTTCTCGAGGGCTCGATCCCCAGTACGGGGCGTGCAGGAAGCAGCCAATCGATGATTCTGTCATCATTGATGTTTCTGTCTCTCTGTCCCTCTCTCTTCCTCTCTAAAATCAATAAAATATATATATATATTTTTTTAAAAAGTGAAGGCTGTTTGTGTAAAGTGAGGCCATCTCTGTCAAATGGGACAGTGTAGGGCAATAGGGAATGGTGAGGACTGGGGTAAACTGGACAGCACCTGCCTTTCCCTAAAATAGGAACCGCAGCTCCTCCTGCCATCCATTTAATTGTGGCATTGAATTAATGGGGCCCTGTATTTATTTTCAGATCTCCCAATATTTTGAGAGAATCAGAAATCCAGCTGAAACTGGTTTGGCTCAGTGGATAGAGCATCAGCCTGTGGACTGAAGGGTCCCGGGTTCAATTCCGGTCAAGGGCATGTACCTTGGCTGCGGGCACATTCCCAGTAGGGGGTGTGCAAGAAGCAGCTGATCGATGTTTCTCTCTCATCGATGTTTCTAACTTTTTGTCCCTCTCCCTTCCTCTCTGTAAGAAATCAATAAAATATATTTTTTAAAAAAAGAAATCCAGACTTTTGTGTGAAATACCCCAAGTTTAAAAAGAGTGACTAGGCCAAACGAAACTTGTGAGTCCCATTCCACTTGTGGGCCACCACTTTGCAAGACCTCAGTTCGATGGTCCTTAAAGCCCCTTCCGTTTCTGCTCTTTATCTCCCGCTCTGTCTTATGTGCTGCGGCTTTTGGGTGGCAGCCTCGGGGGTCCCCTCTTCCAGCCACTGGAAGGCCCAGTGCCTTCTGGACCGGACAAGGCTCAGAGGGCTGGCTCGTGCAATACTTGTCAGCAGTTCCCTGAACTCGAATCTGCTTTTTGTCCTGGTCCAGTTCACATTCTGCCCTGGGCAGGACCCCTGGAGACGAGAGCAGGGGGAACTTTCAGAACTCTCTGGAACTGAAGGTGTTCACTTTTTTTACTTTATTTTTTAAATATATTTTATAGTTTATTGATTTTTTACAGAGAGGAAGGGAGAGGGATAGAAAGTCAGAAACATCGATGAGAGAGAAACATCCATCAGCTGCCTCTTGCACACCCCCTACTGGGGATGTGCCCGCAGCCAAGGTACATGCCCCTGACGGGAATCGAACCTGGGACCTTTCAGTCCGCAGGCTGACGCTCTATCCACTGAGCCAAACCGGTCTCTGCGGTGTTCACTTTTAAAATATATATATTATTTATTTCTTTTACAGAGAAGGGAGAGGGAGAGAGAGTTAGAAACATAGATGAGGGAGAAACATCGATCAGCTGCCTCCTGCACACCCCTTCTGGAGATGTGCCCACAACCAAGGTACATGCCCTTGAGTGGAATCGAACCTGGCACCCTTCAGTCCGCAGGCCGACGCTCTATCCACTGAGCCATACCAGTTTCGGCAAAGGTGTTCACTTTTCAGTGGAGGATATAAGGTATGGGGATACAATTGTTTGACGCTTTCCAGTGTAGAACCCTCCTAACAAGCCCATGGACTCCCTGTTACAGATGGGGAAACCGAGGCACAGAGAAGCAAAAACAAAAAACCAAAAACCAAAACCCTGCCTGAGGATAAACAGCTAGAAGTGGTTGAGCTGGGACTTGATCCCAAGTGTGTCTATGTCCAGAGCCACAGAGCACACCACACCCTCAGCCAACGGCGGCTGAGTTGGGAAGGAAATCGCCCTGGGGGAGGGGTTTTCGAAAGGAGGTGGTTTTGGAGCTCAGCTGTCCAGGATGGGTGTGTTACTGCAGGTAGAGCCGAGCGACCCTGATGGCGCAGGCGGGGGGTGGGGGGGGTGGGGGGGGGTGGGGAGTGAGCAAAGGTGCAGATACGAGCGCGCTGGAGAGGTGAAGAGTGTGTGTGAGGGCACAGTGAACAGAGAAGCTGGGTTTCCAAAAAGATTCCAGAGCGAGAGAAAGGGTCAGGGCAGGCCAAAAGGTCCCTGCCACACACACACACACACACACCCCAACCAGCACTACTACCCTGTTTCCCCGAAAATAAATGTTTTATATTAATGTTTGCTCCCAAACATGCGCCAGATCTTATTTTCGGGGGAGGGGGGGGATGCCTTATATCACAGCGAGTAGGTCTTATTTTCGGGGGATGTCTTACTTTCGGGGAAACAGGGTAAGTTACTCGGAGGCATATGGAGATGGACAACAGCACAGAAACCACACATGTGCGTGCGCACACACACACACACGATCTACATACACACACCCACATGCAGACACATGTAGAAACCCCCAGTATCTTAGACAGTGCCAAGATGACACACACCCAGGCACACAGCAACATCCAACATCCCCAGACTCTAAGGGGCACATGGATGTGACACATGGAGATATATATACAGACACGCGCTGAAACATACACGGGGAGCAAACGGAAACCAGACATTAAAGATGCAGAAAACACAGACCCACCGGGACAGAGCAGCCAGGCAGCCAGGCCCATGTGCGCGCGCACGCACCCCCCCACAGCCACAGGGGAATCCAGGCAGCCCTTCCCTCTTCCAGTTCCTTGATTGCTCTGAGGGCCTGGCTACCTCCTCCCAGTGTCTCCGGACCTCAGGCCCGAGCGGCGGGGGGGGGGGGGGGGGGGGGGGGGGGGGGGGGGAGGGGGGGGTGGCTCCACCTCCGGGAGGGGCTGGGGACTTCAGAGGACAGGAAGGGAAGGGAGTGGAGCTGCAGCTGGGAGCACTGGGGGCAGTAATTACCCGGTGCTGGGGCTGCCACGCTGGCTGGGATCTCCCTCCCAGTGAGGACAAAGCCACTAGGGGATGGCCCCTGTGACCCCAGCTGTGTGTGACCCCGGGGACCCCAACCCCCACCCATTCCCCCTCCCTCCTCCTTTCCCCTGTCGTCGGAGGCCTGGTTTCGGATTGAGAGTTGGCTAGAGAGACTGGGACAAAGACAAGGAGGGAGAAGACAGGACAACGGGACAGCTAGAGAGGCAGACAGACAGACATCCCAGGGGCAAGCCAAGGGGCAGGGACAGAAAGGGCAGGCGGGGCCAACTGTTGAACTTGGCCTCAGTTTTCGCGGTGGCATTCAATCCTTACAGCTCCTAGTTTGGGGGGGGGGGGCTGCTGATCAGCCCATTTTCTAGACCAGAAGACCGAGGGCTCACAGAGGTGCTGTCCCATGAAGCTAGAAAGAAAGTGGCCGGGCCGGATGGGGGGGGGGGGATGGGAGGGGAGGGGGGAGATCTCTCCACTGCCTGACCCCGCCAGACCCACGGGGCGCACACAGAGATCTCTGAAGGGCCTCTCCGGAGACAGCAGGCGACGGGGCGTGTAGGCCGGAGCCCCCAAGACAGGCAGAGACCCACAGCGGCCCTGCCCCCTCCCGGCCGCCCGGGTGGGGGAGGGGCCGGGTCCACACCTGGAATGCATTAGGCGGAGGCCCCGCCTCGGGGAGCCGGCGGCGCGGGAGGGGGAGCCGGGAAGGTGGAGGTGGAGGAGGCGGCGGCGCGGGCCTAGCAGGCCGGCCGGCAGGGGCGGAAGGGCTCCCATGCCAGCTGCGGCTCCTTGGGGGCCAGCCCTGCCCGTCCTGCCTTTCCCGCTCTCTCCAGATGCCTGCCGTCCGTGGCTTAACCCCTTGCATGCACGGGCCACGGGCGAGCACCCCACGATGGCTAAGGGGGCTTCCAGCACCAGGCCGAACCGGCAGCTCCCTGCCTGGGCCTCTGCCACACACCTGTGCCCCTTCCCGCCTTACTCCGGGGGCCCCGATGGGCGCAGCGGATGCCCACCGGGCACTGACACCTGAATACGCCCATCGCGTCCAGGCTCGGCGGGCTGTGCACCCCAAACCGCACCCCTGCGCCAGCCCCGGGGCTGCTTCTCTCGCTGCCTGCCTTGCCCCATCCTGGGATGGCACCTCCACCCACCCAGCTCCCCCAAGCTACAGGCCGGCTTTCTCCATGCCCCCCCCCCCCCCCTCACACATCCAGCCAGACCCCAACCCCGCAGACCGGACTCAACACCCCTCTGCAGCCTAGACATCTTCTGTCACTGCAGCCTGATCCCCTTTTCCCTCCCATCCTCACTGCCCTCCGAAAGGCACTCCACCCCCCCCCCCCAAGGGCCAGTTTGTGAAAACGGGTCCCCCCTCCGCTGCCTGCAGCCCCACCGCGGGCTCCTTTGGCT
Source organism: Antrozous pallidus (assembly GCA_027563665.1). Lineage (NCBI taxonomy): Eukaryota > Metazoa > Chordata > Mammalia > Chiroptera > Vespertilionidae > Antrozous > Antrozous pallidus. The sequence continues at coordinate 9,302,861 of CM050509.1, read as the reverse complement.
TCCCCTCCGAGCTTGGGGACCAGTTAAGGCCCAGCTCGGGAGCACGCCCCACCCCCAGCCTGCCATCACAATGGCCTCTTGTCTGTTCCTCGAAAGTGCTCTCTTCCGCCTGGGGCCTTGGCATATGTCGCTCTGTGCCCCCAGCGAGCGAGCGAGCAAGCCAGCGGCAGTTGCTGCTTCTCCTTACCTCTGCACCCCTACTTTCCCTGCGGGTCTCCTACAAGTGTCCTCATCTCCTGGCTGCCCCCCCCCATCCGTTCCTGCAGCATTGGGACAAAGACAAGGGGGGAGAAGACAGGACTTGTGTCATTACTTGTGTCATTAGTCCCCCTGCTAGCTAGGGACTCCACCAGGACAGGGGTGCGCCTCGCTGCCCATCCGTTCTCTCTCGCAGGCCGGAGCACACAGTAGGTGCTCCATAAACGCTTGTTACACGAAGACATGCCCTCCTTGCTTCCCCGTCGCTCTTGGCTCGGCCGCTCCCCAAGTGTGCACGCGCGATTGCGCCAATCGGAGTGGGTGACCCGGATCCGCGGGCTTGCAAATGGGGAACCCAAGGCCCCGAGGGGAGAAAGGAAGACTTGGGGGGCGCAGGGAATGCAGGGCACAGCCAGGAGTGCTGAGGTCCTTTTTCTGCTGCCACCCTGCAGCCTTTTCTCTAGCCCTGTGTGTGTGTTTGAAATATCGATTTTAGTGATTTTTTTACAGACAGGAGGGGAGAGGGAGAGAGTGAGAAACATGGATGCGAGAGAAACATCGATCATCTGCCTCTTGCACAACCCCCAACTGGGGATGTGCCCACAACCAAGGTACAAGCACCCCCCCGCCCCAATTGGATCGAACCTAGGACCCTTCAGCCCACAGGTGCTCTATCCACTGAGCCAAACCGGTTTCGGCCAGCCCTGCGTGTTTTGGGGGCACCTTTTGGAGGTGTGATGCCTTCTGGGTCCAAGAAACTGGGTGTCGGAGATGGGAGCGGCTGGACTCACTGCCCCGCGGGTATCTGCTCTCTCCAGATGCGGGAGCTGAGCTCTGAGGGGCAGGCCAGAGAGGCACATTGCGCTTCCCGTCCCCATTCCAGACAGGTCTTAGCCCCACCCCGCCAGCGTCTGGCCAGTTCCGCATCTGCCTAAGGCATTTAGCTGCCTGCCCCCACCCCCGGAAAGGCCCCCCGGTTTGAGTCCATCTGGGGGACTGTTGGCTGCCACCCCTCCTGGAGGCAGCAGGTAGCACGGGCTGGGCCCTGTCCCTCCGGGGGACAGAGGCACCTGAGGGGGGCGGAGGAATGGGGGCCCCAACCACCTGCAACTTGGAAACTTCAATTCTCTTAGTCTTGTCCGGGGAGAGTCCTTCTCCCAGCCCCCCCGAGGCTGTCCGTTCTGTTGTGTGTGTTTAAGGTCCCCACTGATGATCTTTTCTGAAGACACTCCCCTGGAGTCTCCAACTGCGGCTCTCCACAAACCCCAGCAGAGCCACCCCCTCCTGTGACGAGTCCTTACCAAAAGCAGCCTCCTTTCTAGGCCTCTCCGAATGCCCTCCACAGAGGGAACCCCCTCAGTTCTTGGCAGTAGCCACTAACTACCCTGGGTGTCTGCGAAATGGTCTTTGCTTTATGCAAATATGCTTTAAAAAAAAATCCCCCGAGCCAAAACCGGTTTGGCTCGGTGGATAGAGCATCGGCCTGCGGACTTAGAGGGGTCCCAGGTTCGATTCCGGTCAAGGGCGTGTACTCTGGTTGCGGGCACATCCCCAGTGGGGGGGGGGTGCAGGAGGCAGCTGATCTATGTTTCTCGCTCGTTGATGTTTCTAACTCTTTATCCTTCTCCTTTCCTCTCTGTGAAAAATCAATACAAAGATTTTTTTTTAAAAAAACGGCCCCCTAAAGGCATGTCTAAAGCAAAGTCTGGGTAGGTAGTGCATGATCTATCCAAGCAAGCATGACTGCCACCTCACTATCCATGTCTTCAAGGCTGGGCCTGGCCCCCAGAACCACGAGCAGGTGAGTGGTCCTGGGTAAGCACTGGCGGCTCTGGCTAACATCTCTCTGCTGAGTTTCCCAACCCTACTGGCCACCTCCACCTGGATGTCCCCCCAGGTTTCTCCGGACTCAACACATCTCAAACACAACTCAGGTCTTCCCCCCCGCCTCCCAAACCTGCACCTACTTCTGTTTCCACCACCACCCACCAGAGCAGTGGTCGGCAAACTCATTAGTCAACAGAGCAGCAAACCGCGGCTCGAGAGCCGCAGTTTGCCGACCACTGCACCAAAGGCTTCGGACGTTTTCTCTCGTCTTCAGCCTCTATACCCAAGCCACCCCCAGGGCCTAAACATCTCTCAGATCTTACCCTCCTCGCCTGCCACTGCTCAAACCAAAGCTACCGTCATCTCCTCCTGGGATAACCGCAATCCCCACCTGCTCGCCTGCCTGCTCCCACTCTCGCACCCCCACCACCCGCTGTGCACATGCAGTTGTAGGGAATCTCTCAAACACTCGCCTCTGAGCACATCATTCTCTTGCTTGGTAAACCCTCGAGGGGCCTCCCTTGCCCTCAGCACCAAGTCCCTTTGCCAGCTTTCTCTCTCCGCTCCTCTCAACACCAGCCTCGGGGGACAGGATGCCCCATGTGTCAGGGCCTAAACGTCCTCCATGGTCCTGCCAATGCCTAGAGTCCCAGAACTGCTGGTGCCTTTCGGCCTGAACTGCCAAATGGCAGGCATTCATGAGAGCTGGGCACGGAGGGTAAACTGAGGCAGCCAGTGTTTGGGGAGATGTGGGAGGGGGGTTGACTCGCGTTTTGTAACTGAGATCTTATGCCTCCTTTTATTGAAAATATGTTTTTTTATTGATTTTGAAAGAGGAGCTGGGGGGGGCGGGGAGAGAGAGAGAGAAAAACATCGATGTGAGAGAAACATTGATCACCGATGGTTTGCCTCTGGGATGCACCCTGAACAGGGATCGAACCCACAACCTGGGCATGTGCCCTGACCCAGAATCAAACCGGCGACCTTTCGGTGCACAGGACGCTAACTCAGCCACACCATCCAGGGTCCATGCCTTCTTTTGGGGCCGGGGAGAGGATCTCAGAGGGGATGGGATCCCTACGCATTCTCCTGGTCCAGTGGTGGGCAAACTCATTAGTCAACAGAGCCAAATAGCAACAGTACAACGATTGAAATTTCTTTTGAGAGCCACATTTTTTAAACTTCAACTTCTTCTTCAAAATAGACTCGCCCAGGCCGTGGTATTTTGTGGAAGAACCACACTCCAGGGGCCAAAGAGCTGCATGTGGCTCGCGAGCCGCAGTTTGCCAACCACGCTCCTGGTCCTAATGCTGCCGACTCACTGTAGGACCGTGGGTAAACTCCCTCCCTGAGATTCCACTGCTCCAACTGGGAAATGGTTGCCCAGTGGTTTCACCCGAAGCTGTGTATCAGAATCACTTAAGGCGGTGGTCGGCAAACTCCTCAGACAACAGACCCACATATCAACAGTGCAACGACTGACATTTCTTTTGAGAGCCACATTTTTCAAGCTTAAACTATATAGGCAGGTACATTGTTATTAACTTAATTAGGGCCCTCCTAAGCTGGCCTTTGCTCAAATCTCCAGGGGCCAAAGAGCCGCGTATGGCTCTCGAGCCGTAGTTTGCTGACCAGGGACTTAAGGAGTTTTGAAAATATATTCCTGGAGCTCTGGAGTGGAGTCTGGGAATCACATTTAACTTTTTCAAAGTCCACAAGGGAATTCTCACGCTCCCCCAGTTCGGGAAACCCAGGAAAGGTGTCTAGAGCCTCCTCAGTTCCAATCCTAAATCCTAGGGTCTCTGGGGGTGCCCCCGGCTGCAAATCCAAGAGAACCAGCTCCGCTTGCTGCCCCTGCCCCTGCCCCTGGCTCAGTCCTTGCACTCACTACCCACAAAAATTCACCAGGAACAACTCTTTCCGCCGAGGGAGAGTCAGGCCCCAAGTGCCCCCCATACCCAGCATCTGGAAGGATATTCTAGGCCCGAGAAATGGGGTAGGTTTTCCCCCAAATCTCTCTGAGCAACCCTACACCTGGGAACTCCTCTCGCACTCTCTCCAAGCCCTCTCTGGCATCGCATGGGGAGGCAACAGGTTTCACCAATCTGGGAAATGGGGACATCAAGCATGGCCCCAGCCCCTACCACGAACCAGGAGAACGGAAAGAGAAAGCACTTTGAAGCGATTCAAGAGTCTTCCCATGGAAGATACCAATATTTAAAAAACAAACAAACAAACAAACAAAAAAACATCTGGCCGAAACTGGTTTGGCTCAGTGGATAGAGCGTATAGGTCTGTAGAATGAAAGGTCCCGGTCAAGGGCACGTACCCTGGTTGCGGGCACATCCCCAGTAGGGGGTGTGCAGGAGGCAGCTGATCGATGTTTCTCTCTCATCGATGTTTGTAACTTTCTATCCCTCTCCCTTCCTCTCTGTAAAAAAAAAAAAAAATCAATAATATATATATATATTTTAAAAACCCTCTGCCCAGCCGAGACCGGTTTGGCTCAGTGGATAGAGCGTCGGCCTGCGAGGTCCCGAGTTCGATTCCGGTCAAGGGCATGTACCTTGGCTGCGGGCACATCCCCAGTAAGGGGGCGTGCAAGAGGCAGCTGATGGATGTCTCTCTCGCATTGATGTTTCTGACTTTCTGTGCCTCTCCCTTCCTCTCTGTAAAAAAAATCAACAAACAAAAAAACCCCTCTGCCCAGAATGGGCCACTGGGTCCTAAGGATGGCGATTCAAGAAAGGCCTTCGGTTTCTGAGAGAGGAAGTTGGCATGCTCACAGAAGAAGTCTTAACATGTGGACTAAAATGTTTCGACGCTTTAATGGAAGCTCAGGACTGTCTCTCCCCCGCCCTTTTCACACACACACACACACACACACACACACACACACACACCCCTGGCAATCACCAGTCCTGTCCTCCCTGGGCCAATTATAGGCGAGTACTGTGCAGAGAGAAGCAAGTGCCCCATGCTACCCTTGAGCCGGCTGGGCAGTGGGGGAGGCAGGCCTCTCACGCCTCATGCTGCTGTGAATCACAGAGCCCGGCACCCGCCTTGCCAGGACCTGAGTAATTCCTCCGCCCCCTCTTCCTCTTATTTAAAAAAAAAAAAAGATTTCATTCTGCAGGCCTTGCAACCGGTACCTCCTAGATGCGCCTCATGGCATTCTCTACGTGAAGAAACCAAGGCTGAGGCCGAAACCGGTGTGGCTCAGTGGCTAGAGCGTCGGCCATGCGGACTGAAGGGTCCCAGGTTCGATTCCGGTCAAGGGCATATACCTTGGCTGCGGGCACATCCCCAGGGAGGGGGGTGTGCAGGAGGCAGCTGATCGATGTTGTCAAACTAAGATGGGTTGATGGGAGGAGTAGAGAGGGATGAATAGATACAGGTGATAGCAAGTATAGTAAAAAGCGAATTGTAGCCAAAACCGGTTTGGCTCAGTGGATAGAGCGTTGGATTGCAGACTGAAGGGTCCCGGGTTGGATTCCGGTCAAGGGCATGGACCTTGGTTGCGGGCACATCCCCAGTGGGGGGTATACAGGAGGCAGCTGATCCATGTTTCTCTCTCATCGATGTTTCTATCTTTCTCCCTATCTCTCTGTGAAAAAAAAATCAATAAAATATATTTTAAAAAAAAGAAACCGAGGCTCAGACAAAGAAAGTCACTCATCGAGGGCCCCATAGTGAGTCCGTTATGGACGGTTGGCTGGGAGGCCTGGTCCTTCCCTGACACCCTTCTGAATCCCAGTCTTCATTTTGGGAGTTCCAAAGAGACACTCACCGATGACAGGCAGGGACTTCACTGGAAACTTTTGGGGGGAGGAGGGTGCAGCTCAGGGTGGGTATCGTGATGGATCATTTAGAAGGACTGGTGCAGGGGGCAGGCAACTCAGAATCCCCACTTTGTATTGATCAGAGGCCAGGATGAGCGTTCTAGACGCTGCCCAGCTACTGCCCTGCAGACCAATCGTATCTGGACGGGCAGGAATTCAGTTATCCTTCTCTGACATGACAGTGACCGAGGGTCGTCCATGCGCTCCCTTGGAATTTGTTCCGTCATCTGTTTTCCACAAGAATTTATGGAGCGCCTGCTGTGTGCCAGGCACCGCACTAGTCCCGGAGACACAAGCGTGAACAAAACAGATCCGATCCCCTTGCTCTCACGGAACTCACGTTCCGGTGGAGGGACATGGGCCAGAAACAAGTCGACAGGGACAAAGGGATCACCTCGGACTGTGCTGGGTACAGACAGGGACAGGGGCGCGCTGGCAGCTGCAACGGAGACTCGCAGGTGGCCCTACCTAAGTGGTCAGGGAAGGCCTCTCGGAGGAGGCGACATGTGAGCCGAGAGCTGAAAGATGAGGAACAAGCCAGGTGGAAAGCAGGGGGGAGAGCTGCCAGGCGGAGAGGAATGAGCAGATGCAAAGGTCCTGAGGCGGGAGTGCCCGGGGCCCGTTTGGGGATCCCACAGAAGGTGCGGCGGTGAAGTGGGTGAGTAGCCTTTCTCCACCCCACCCCGCGGATCGGGGCAGTTTGGAAAGTGCCAGGAGCCACATGTGGGGGGTGGTGGTTAAAGGCCATTGTCAGCTGGATATCTGGGTGTGGGCAAGACCACCTGCAAACATACCACAGGTTCCAAGACCAGCTCAAGGTCATAACAGTAGCAAGGGCTCCAACTCACCCGGGGTTTTTTTTTTTGTTTTGTTTGCTTTGTTTTGTTTTAAAATCCTCACCTGAGGATATTTCCCCCGCTGATTTTCGAGAGAGCGGAAAGAGAGGGAAAGACAGACACATCGATGTGAGAAACACACGGATTGGTCGCCTCCTGCATGCGCCCCGAAGGGTCCCGGCTGGGGAGGAGCCTGCGATGGAGGCACATGCCCTTGACCATCATTGAACCTGGGACCCTGGACCACAGACTGATGCTCTAGGCACTGAGCCAAACCGGCGGGGGCTCTCGCCCGGGGTTTTGATGCTTTGCTGCCTGCTACCTGGTGCGGGGCGGCAATCCCGTGACCTGCGGAGCCTGAAAGCTCAGGTACCCAGGGGGGTGTTCCCAGCTGGGGGTGGGGGGGAGCCCGCTGGACTCCTCAGACACTGAGAGTTTTGGGCAGTGGCCTGTGACCCCACTGCCGAAAACCCCACTTCGAGCATCCCGATTGTCTCCCCGCAAACAAACCACCTTGGAGCCCCGCAGGTCTCCAGCTGGGTGCCACTGGCTTCCGCCTGCTGCCTGCCTACCCACCCCCCCCCCCCGCCCCTCCGGCCCTCCCCTCCAAGTTTGACCCCCCAGACTCACCTCGCTCACCTTTCTCTCTCATCAGGACCTCCCACTCCCTCCTTCCCTTGTCCTCCCGCCACACACACCTGGCAAAACCCCAACCTTGGATCAATCCGCCATCCCCCCCCCCTTTTTTTTCCTCCTTTTTTCTTTTTTCCACTCATGCTAACAGCACAGGAGAAAATCACATAAGCAGAAGGCTTGGCATTACTTACATGGTCTCCAACCTCAGTTGGGGAGGGGGGGGGGGAGCAGAAAGAGCACAGACTTTGGCCTCAGATCGATCTGGTTTGGAAACCTGCCCCCCCCCCGTCGCCTCCCCCCCCTCCCCCTGTGACCTTGGACAAGTTACTTTCAACTTCTCTCAGCCTCCCCTGCGAAATGGGGCTGCCGAGCCTTACTTCACGGGAGGCTCCTGAGGATGAAATGGGAGCCCGTGGAAAGCACCCAGCCTGGTGCCTGGCACAATATAGACGCTTTGGCAAACGGGAGACTCCTTTTCTCCTGGTCCCCCAAACCCCCTTTGCTGCCTTGCCATTCTGTCCACCGTTCCCCCCCCTTCTCTCTCTCTCTCTCTCTCTCTCTCTCTCTCTCTCTCTCTCTCTCTCTCTCTCGAGTGCTCCCTCTCCCATCAGCCTCATCGGATCGAACAGAAGGGGGTCGGAGGGGTTGAGGGGGGCGCAGGGGCCGGGAAAAGGCTGCAGAGACAGAGGTGGGAAGCGCTGGATGAAGGCCTAAGGACGGAGCGAAGGGGTTGGAGGTTGAGAAGACTCTGCGAGGGTTTAAGGGGGAGCTTGGAGAGCCCGAGAAGAGAACCCCTCCCGGCACCAGGCCCGGGGCCCGGCTCCATGCTGCCGATCACTCACCAGGCCGGGGCTGCGAGCCCTCCAGGTGGTAGGAGAAGCGCAGGGCCCGGTGGTGCTGCGGGCTGGGGCCGCAGGGCAAGACCCGGGGGCCCGGGGCGGCAGCGGCGAGGCCAGCGTCCGAAGGTCCGACAAACTGGGGCTCCGGGGCTCCGGCGACAGCCAAGCCCGAGTCCCTGAGCACCCCCGGCGGTCCCGGCTCCGAGGCTCCGGGGTCCGGATCGGCACAGGCCGGCGGAGCGACGCCGGGGGGGTTCACGGCCGGGTGTTCGGGCTCCGAAGGCCCGGCGCCCCCCGGGGCTCGGTGGCCGTGCATGGTCCGGGCCTGGGCGCGGGCCCCGGGCTCCCCGCTTGGCTCCGGCTCCTGGGGTGGAGGCGCGGGCTGTGGAGGCCCGGCGCCCGGCAAAGCAGCGGCTTCAGGCTCGGGGGGCGGGGCTGCGGGTTCAGCCCCACTGCGGAGCCCCGAGTCCCCAGCCCGGGCCCGGGCCAGCGGCCGTGGCAGCGGCGGCAGTACCGGCAGCAGCCGCGGCCACCGCCGCTGCCGTGCCTGGCATCGCCGGCCCGGGCCCCGCGCTGGGAGGGGGCTCGGCGGGGCCGGGGGCCCGCGGGGGAGCGCTGTCTATGCGGCAGCGGCCGGGGCGCGGGTCGGGGCTCCCCCGCAGGCGGCGAAGCCACTTCCGAGGCCCCCGGGGTGGGGGGTGGGGGGCGAGTCGGGCTGGTTGGAGAGCGGGGTCTCTTCTTTCTCCCCCGAATGGGAATCGATCTGGGCTCCCCTGGCTGGTCGGAGAGGGTTCTTCCTCCCGCCGCAGCGGAGGCTAGGGGGCGGAGGGGCGGGGAGGGGAGGGGAGGGAGGGGGGAGGCGGACGGCGGAGGCGGGGGGCGCGCGTGTCCGCCTCGCGCTCAGCCTGCGGGGCTCGCCCTCGGCCAATCGGTCCGGATGATGGGCCAGCCGCGAGGGCAGGGGAGAGGCCGGGGCCCGGCTCCACCGTCTTCCCCCAGCCTCGGCCTGGGTCTCCGCGGCAGGCGGGCGGGAAGGAGCCCGGGGAAGGGGGGTGGGGAGGCGGGAGCGGCGTCGAAGGCAGCCGCAGGCACCGCGGCGCTGGGACCCAGTTCCCCGGGCCCCGCCCCCTCGCCGGGATTGGCTCCTGGCCACGCCCCCTCACGGGGGGGCCGCCTCACTTCTCGCAGCGACCGCCTCCAAGTCCCTCCCCCCCTTGAAAATGCCCCCCCCCCTCTGCCTGCCTGCCCTATCCGTTCCTGGTCCCACACAGGCGAGTCTGGCTCAACCCCCCCAAAATGTGCCTTTCGGTCCCATCTCAGGTCTTCCTCCCTCCACTTGGCCTTCAATGTCTTTTCCAGAAGCTTTGCCACATGTTCCAGAGTCTCCCTATGGCTTGGCTCCTAGAGGGCTGGTCTTTGATAGTCTTCGCTCCTGCTCCGAGGACCGGACCTCATGGTCGTCTACTTTGCCCTTTTCTCGCCAATAGCCTCAGTTCCCAGGATTGTCGCATTCGCCTGGCAACATCCCAGCCTTGGGTCAGGCCAGCTATCCGCCTTTCCCATGCCTGTGCCCGGGCAGCTAAACACTAACACTGCTGGAGGAAACCATCCACACTCATAAATTTGTGCCACTAGAAACTCTTGGGCCCTGGTTTCCACCAGACCCTCAAAGCTGACCTACAACTCTATGTCGCTCTAGGCAGCTCCCCCCCATCCCCCCCCCCCCCGTTCTACAGCAGCCATTTCAAACCTCCCCCTCCTCACACACCAACTTCTTCGTCAGCCCCCTGACCCTCAGCAGATGACCCCTCTCCTACTTCACAGAGTCACCAAGAAGGATGGTGTTGACTCTTTGCCACCAAACCTACCGAGTCTGTCTGTCCCTCGCTTCTTCCCATCGGCATCTAAACACACCCAGGTCCCTTCCATCTCTAAACAAATCAATTGCCACAAAGTCTCCCTCTCCAGCAACCTCCCTCTCTTCTCTATAAACTTCTCCAGAGTCGCCTACACTGAACTGTCTTAATTTTCCCACTTCCCACTTATCTTTCAACCCACTGCAATCTGCCTCCACTACTTGCCTGATACTGCTCTCTCATCAAGGTCTGTGTGGCCTGCATAACTAAACCCAACAGACTCTTAAAAAAATATATGTATATATATATATTTCTTTATTCATTTCAGAGAGGGAGAGGGAGAAGGGGAGAGGGAGGGGGTGGAGGAGGGAGAGGGAGAAGGAATCACTAATTAATGATCAACTGCTTCTTGTATGACCCACACTAGGGATGGAGTCCACAACCCGGCCATGTGCCCTGACTGGGGATCGAACTGTGACCTCCTGGTTCATAGGTGAGTGCTCACCCGCTGGGCCAACAATCTTTTCAGAGGTAATTCTACCTGGCTTTTTGGTAGCATTTGACCCTGCTGACCACTCCCTCCTCCTTCAGCCACTTCCATGACACCACAATCTCATTTTTCTCCTACTTCTTTGTAATTCCTTTTGACTTTCCAGCATCTTCTTTGTCCGTCCTTGAAACAATGGTGCCCTTTAGGGCTTCAGCTTGAGCGCTCTAGTCTTCTTTGACACTGGCACCCGTGGCTTCAATGATCATCTCTTTGCCGATGGCTCCCAAATGGATGCCCCAAGTCCAGATAGTTCTCTTTTTTTAAAAAAGAGATAGTAGCCGAAACCAGTTTGGCTCAGTGGATAGAGGGTCGGACTGTGGACTGAAGGGTCCCGGGTTCAATTCTGGTCAAGGGCATGTACCTTGGTTGTGGGCACATCCCAGGTGGGGGGGGGTGGTGCAAGAGGCAGCTAATTGATGTTTTTCTCTCATTGATGTTTCTGACTTTCTATCCCTCTCCCTTCCTCTCTGTAAAAAAAAAAAAAAATCAATAAAATATTTTTAAAAAATAAAAAAGAGATAGTATTACAGATATCTCCTTTTTCCTGCCCCTCCCCCCTCCTCCCAGCCCCTTACCCACCCCAGGTCTTCACTACCTTATTACCCGTGTCCATGGTCTATGTATAGTAGTTATTTGGTTTATCTCTTCTTGTTTCCCCAACCCCACATTGAAGTATGTCAGTCTGTCCTATACCTCTCTGCTTTGGGTCTTATTTTGTTGGTCAATTCTTTTTCTTCATTAGATGCCACAAATAAGTGAGATCACGTGATATTTGTCTCAGATATGTTTCTTGACCTATGCATTCAACTGGTTACTAGACAGCTCTACCTGATGATACCTCAGCGACACGCAAAATCTTAGCTTCTCCCCAACTCAACACATGCTCTACCCAACCTGTTGGTCCTTCTTTGTATTTTGCCTTAGTGACTGATACCAATCAAAGCCAAAACCTGAGCTATACCCCTGATTCTTCTCTCTGCTCCATCTGCTGCAATCACCAAGTCCCACCTTTAAAAAAAAAAAAAAAAGTCCTCCCTGAGGATATCTTTTCCATTGATTTTTTTAGAGAGTGTGTAAGGGAGGGGGAGAGACCGAGAGAGAAACATCGATGTGAGAGAGGCACATTGATGGGTTGGTTGCCTTCCACACTTGATCGGGACCAGGACCAGGAATGGATCCTGTAACTGCAACATGTGCCCTTTTTAAAAAAAATAAATAAATCTTTATTGTTCAGACTATTACAGATGTTCCTCTTTTTGTCCCCCATAGCTCCCCTCCACTGGATCCCCGACCTCCCCCATGCCCTTACCCACCGCCACTGTCCTCATCCATAGGTGTAAGATTTTTGTCCAATCTCTTCCCGCACCCCTCACACCCTCTTCCCCCTGAGAATTGTCAGTCCACTCCCTTTCTATGTCCCTGATTCTATTCTATTCATCAGTCCATTCTGTTCATCAGATTTTTCATTCACTTGATTTTTCGATTCAGTTGTTGGTAGGTATGTATGAAGGTCAGATTTTGAGCTTCAGAGACAAGAAAAAGCTAAAGGAGTTCATCACCGCCAAACCAGGATTATATGAAATGCTGAAAGGTATTCTTGAAGAATAAGAATAAGAATAAGAATGAGAATGAGGAGAAGGAGAAGGAGAAGGAGAAGGAGAAGGAGAAGAAGAAGAAGAAGAAGAAGAAGAAGAAGAAGAAGAAGAAGAAGAAGAAGAAGAAGGAAAAGGTAAAGGTCAAAACTATGAACCACAAAATAAAATATGTGCCCTTGTTGGGAATGGAACCCGGGGCCCTTCAGTCCTCAAGCCAACTCTCTGTGCACTGAGCCATACTGGCTAGGGCAAGTCTCATCATTTTAACCTCGAGTATCTCCCAAATTGATTTCCATAGTGTCTTCATTTCTGCGGCCACTTCCGGAGACTAGGCCAGCATCATTTCTAACCTGCAGTGCTGTCCCTGCCTCCCATCGCATGCCTGTTCTCTGGACTCTATTCTCTACTCTGTTGGCAGTTGATATTTTGAAAAGGTAAATCAAATCATATCACCTTGATGTTGAGAACCTTTCCATGAATCCCCTTTGACTGAAAAGGAAAGTGACCTTCCACAACGGGGAAGGTTAAGCCGCGCCCTGCATGGTTTGGCCCCTGCTAGGCTGTCTACACTCCAAGCAAGCGAAAGCTAAACTTCTTAGACCCTCTCAGTCTCTCTAGCCTCTTAGTCTTCACGTGTGCTGTTGCCTCTGCATGAAACTCTCTCCACATCTCCACTTCATTTGTTCTTCAGATGTCCAATCGTTTTAAAATATATATATTTATATTGATTTTACAGAGGAAGGGAGAGGGAGAGAGATAAAAACGTCAAGGATGAGAGAGAATCACTGATAGGCTGCCTCCTGCACGCCCCACACTGGGAATGGAGTCCGAAATGCAGCCATGTGCCCTGAGCGGGAATTGAGCCGTGACCTGCTGGCTCATAGGTTGATGCTCAACCATTGAGAATGTTGGCTGGGCAACGCTCATTTTATGAATGTCTTTTGAGCACACGCTATGGGTCAGGGACCACGTGTAGTGCTAGTTACATGGTAGTGAATAAGAGAGACATGAATAAGACTGTGTTCAACAGCCCTGGCTGGATGGATAGCTCATTTGGTTGGAGCATCCATCGTCCCAATACAAGGTTGTGGGCTTGATCCCTGGTCAGGGCACATACAAGAATCAACCAATAAATGCATAAATAAGTGGGACAAATCAATCTCTCTCTCTCTCTCTCTCTCTCTCTCTCTCTCTCAATCTCTCTCTAAAATCAATAAATAAAATAAAAATTTAAAAGGCTGTGGTAAGCGCTGGCTGGTTTGGCTCAATGGATAGAACGTCGGGGTCCTAGGTTTGATTCTGATCAGGGGCATGTGCTCAGATTTCTCTCATCATTGTTGTTTCTGGCTCCCCCTCCCTCTCCCTTCCCCTCTGAAATCAATCAAAATATATTTTTAAAAAGACGGTGGTGAACAAACTTGGCCCTTGTATTTCACAGTCTGGTGCTGGAGGAACCATGAAGTAAACACACATAGTGAATACACATCAACATACATCATTACCAATTGTGATCCTATACAATAAAAGGGAAATATGCATGTGGATCAAACGACTGAACGACCGGTCGCTATGACATGCACTGACCACCAGGGGGCAGACTCTCAATGCAGGAGCTGCCCGGGGACCGCAGGCCCTGATCACCTGATTGGGGCTTGCCAGCCAACCTCTCGGTCCCTTCCCCTGGCGGGCAGGCTCTGATCATCCGATGGAGAATGGGGAACCAGAGGTGGATGGCAGGGGACACCTGCAGCATCCGGCCAAGGCCCCCACCCCCCTGGTTGCCCACACACACAGGGCAACCGGTGTTGGGGGATGGGCTGGTAGTGGGTGGACAGCCAACTTCTCAGTCCCTCTCCCTGGCTGGCAGGCTCCAATTGCCTGATGGCCAACTGGGAGGGGGAAAGCAGCAGGGGGCGGGCCAGCTGCCAGCAGCAGGGGAAGATGGCCCTGATCACAGGCCAGGCCTGGGGACTAGACCTGTGTATGAATTTCGTGTGCTGGGCCTCCGGTAAGGTATAAAGGGACAGAACATGGTGACAGGAAGTAGATCATGGGCGGGGTAATTTAACTTTGAGGGGTCAGACAGGACTGCTAAGCTGAGATATAAAGGAGTGGGAGTCAGCAGATGATGAGTGGAGGCAAGTGTGTTGCAGGCAGAGGACACAGCAAGTGGGAAAGCCCTGGGGAATGGTATACTTAGGAACTGTAGGAAGGCCAGAGTGTCTAGAGCTGTGGTCAGCAAACTGCGGCTCGCGAGCCACATGCGGCTCTTTGGCCCCTTGAGTGTGGCTCTTCCACAAAATACCACAGCCTGGATGAGTCTGTTTTGAACAAGTGGCGTTAGAAGACGTTGAAGTTTAAAAAAAATCTGGCTCTCCAAAGAAACTTCAATCATTGTACTGTTGATATTTGGCTCTGTTCACTAATGAGTTTGCTGAGCACTGGTCTAGAGCATAGTGAGCTGAGGCCAAGAGGGGTGGGATGTGAGGTAGAAGAGGTAGTCGGGAGCCAGATGACATAGGGCTTTATTGACATGGCAAAGGAGAAGGGGTCTTATTCTATGAGCAACCAAAAGCTATTGAAACAGTGCTTTTAGCCCTAGCTGCTTTGGCTCAGTGGATAGAGCATTGGCCTGTGAACTGGAGGGTCCCGGGTTTGACTCCAGTCAAGGGCACGTGCCCGGGTTGTGGGCTAGAGCCCTAGTGTGGGGTGTGCAGGAGGCAGCCGATCAGTGATTTTCTGTCATCATTGATGTTTCTATCTCTCTCCTCCCTTCCTCTCTGAAATCAATAAAAATATATTAAAAAATAAACAAACCAACGGTGCTCTTAAATGTGGGCCAATTTGCAGGAGGTACTTAAATCATTTTGAGAAGAGAATAGAAAATAGCAAAGTGTATCACAGGCTTCCTGGGAAGGATACGTTTTATGAAACTTTTGTTTCAGTTTGTGTCATAGGTGAAGTGAACCGCGATGAAATAGTATCTCTCATAGATAAATGCTGAACACACTACACTGAAAGGTTTTAAGCTTGGGATTGACATGGTATAGTTAATGTTTAAAAAATGACCTTGACCCAGCTAGCGTGGCTCGGTGACTGAGCGTCAACCTATGAACCAACTGGGAGATCATGTTTCAATTTCCGATGGGGGCACATGCTCAGGTTGCGGCTCGACCCCCCAGTGTGGGGCATGCAGGAAGCAGCTGATCAATGATTCTCTCTCATCATTGATGCTTCTGTCTCTCCCTCCCCCTTCCTCTCCGAAATCAATAAAAAAAAAATTTTTTTTAAATTACTTTGGCCCTAACTGGTTTGGCTCAGTGGATAGAGCATCGGCCTGAGGACTGAAGGGTCCCAGGTTTGATTCCAGTTCCATGTACCTTGGTTGTGGGCACATTCCCCAGTAGGGGGTGTGCAGGAGGCAGCTGAGTTTCTAACTCTATCTCTCCCCCTTCCTTTCTGTAAAAAAAGTCAATAAAATATATTTTAATTAAAAAATTACTTTGGCTGCTGTGAATTGCACTGGAGGTGAACAACATTAGGAACCTACTGCAATCAGATGGTGGTGAGTGGAAGAAGGTGGGGAGGTGGAGAAGGAGAGAGGTAAACAGATTTGAGAGAGATTTAGAATTGAAAGGGCTTGGTATGGTGGCTTGGGGGTGGGAGAGAAAGGGAGAAACCAAAGATGCCACCCAGGATTCTGGTCATGTGGAGCCAAGTGAGCAAGACAGCAAGAAGGACAGGTTTGCAGGGAACACCAAGAGTTCAGTTCCACATGCTGTTGAGATAGCCAGGTGGGGAAGTCAAGTCCATAGTAGTACATCCCGGAAGAGTGGTCAGGGTTTCACATATAAATGAGAGGTGAGGCGGAAACAGAGCACGAAGAAAGGATAAAGATCCTTGACTGAGCCCCAAGGAACTCAGGGGCGAAGAAGCAGGAGGTGGCAAAGAAAGTGAGAAAGAGGTAAAGAGATAAGTCAACCGAAAGGTTGGGGACTGCTGCACTGGACGGTGTGTTGGTGATGTTTCAAAAGTGCTGAGAAATCAACAAGATGAAGTAAAAAGGGTCCATTGGGCTCAACCGGCGTGGCTCAGTGGTTGAGTGCTGACCTGTGAACCAGGAGGTCACGGTTCTATTACTGATCAGGGCACATGCCCAGGTTTCGGGCTCAATCCCCAGTGTGGGGTGTGCAGGAGACAGCTGATAGATGATTCTCTCTTATCATTGCTGTTCCTATCTTCCTCTCTCCCTTTCCCTTCCTCTCTGAAATCAATTTTAAAAACAGTCCATTGCATATGGCAATATGGATATTGGTAATGACCTTGATAAAAGTAGTTTTGGAGGAGTGCTGGGGTAAACACTAGAATGAATGAAGACTGAACAGCTACACCATCGATAGGAGTGTAAATGGATACAACCATTTTAGAAATAGTTGGACATTTTCTAGTAAAGTTGAATGATGCACATATGCTATAAACCAGCAATTATACACTGAGTGGCCAGATTAGTATGATCTCTGAACGCATAGTAATCAGGCCACTCAGTGTATATCCTATATAATAAAAGGCTAATATGCAAATTGTCTCCTCAACCAGGAGTTCGACCAGCAGGCAGGCCGGCCAACCGCCCATGTCCCTTCTTCCTAGCCAAGTTGGCCGGACCCCACCCATGCACGAATTCATGCACCAGGCCTCTAATACACACACACACACACACACACACACACACACACACATACACACACACACACACACACACACACACACACGAGGCCCAGTGCATGAATTCTGCATGGGTGGGGTCCAGCCAGGGGAGAGGACATGGGTGGGTGGCCGGCCTGCTTGCTGGCCAAACTCCTGGTCGAGGGGACAATTTGCATATTAGCCTTTTATTATATAGGCTATACACTGAGTGGCCAGATTATTATGTGTTCAGAGATCATCATCATCTGGCCAACTCAGTGTAGGTCTACACCACAGAACAGTGGTCCTCACAGTGCGGTCTGGGGATCCTGGGAGCGGGAAGGGGGTGGCAGGGCAGGAAGCCCAAGCCATGACACTGGTAAGATGTTATTTGCTTCCTTTACTCTCATTTTCTCAAGAATGTGGAGTGGAGTTTTCCAGAGGCTTCATGGCATGTGACAGCACAGCAGATCGAATGCAGAAGCAGATACGAGAATCCAGCTGCCTTGCATTAAGCAATACAGTAAAGAGATTTGCAAAAATGTAAAACAGTGCCGCTCTTCTCGCTAAATTATTTTCATTTTGGAAAATATAGTTATTTTTCATGAACATGTTTTTGTGTTCAATGTAACAGGTTTTATTGTTATTGAAAATTTAATATATTTAAGTTTTCTCAGTTTTCATTCTTTTTAAATTTCTTTATTAAGGTATTACATATGTGTTCTTATTCTCCCCTTACCCTCTACCTCCCATTCATGCCCCCATCCCCTGTTGTCTGTGGTATCCATTGATTAGGCTTATATACATGCAGATAAGTCCTTTGGTTGATCTCTCCCCCTTACCCTACTACCTTCCCTGAGGTTCAGTTTTCATTTCTAATACAGCAAATATCAATTGATATAATTCACAAAGACCAAAGCTCTTTGGGGTCTACAATATTATTATTATTTTTGTTGTGCGTTAATCCTCACTCAAGAATATTATTCCATTGATTTTTACAGAGTGGAAGGGAGGGTGAGAGACAGAGAGAGAAAGAAACATCCATGTGAGAGAGACACATCAATTGGGAGCCTGCAACCAAGAAACATCTATCCACTGAGCCTAATCAGCTAGGGCTACAATGATTTTTAAGAATGTCCTTAAAGCCGAACCGGTTTGGCTCAGTGGATAGAGCATTGGCCTGCGGACTGAAAGGTCCCAGGTTCGATTCCGGTCAAGGGCATGTACCTTGGCTGCGGGCACATCCCCAGTTGGAGGTGTGCAAGAGGCAGCTGATCGATGTTTCTCTCCCATCGATGTTTCTGACTTTCTATCCCTCTCCCTTCCTCTCTGTGAAAAATCAATAAAATATATTTTTAAAAAAAGAAAAAAGAATGTCCTTAAAGGAAGTTCTGGACCAAAAACTCTGAGAATCACTTCCCTAGGGAAATCCTTCACCAAAGCCTGTTTTTAACTGCAAGAAATGCAAACAAGAGTATGGGATGAATCGATTGACGCATATATGGAATACTGTATGGAAATAATGAATAAACTGTAGCTATATGTATCAAAATGGATGAAACTCAGAAAACCCAATGCTGATGCAAAAAAAAAAAGTCATGAAAATGTTTAAAGTGTAAAAATGTGTAAAATTACACAATTTATGCATGCAGTCATATGTTGTAAAACTATAGAGAAAAGCAAGGAATGAAAGATAAAATATTCACACCTAACCAGTTTGGCTCAGTGGATAGTGCGTAGACCTGCAGACCGAAGGGTCTCAGGTTCATTTCCGGTCAAGGGCATGTACCTCGGGTGCAGGCTCCTTCTGGGCCCAGGCCCTGGTCAGGTCACATGCAGGATGCAACCAGTTGATGTGTTTTACTCACATCAATATTTCTCTGTCTCACCCTCTCTCTTCCACCCTCTGTAAAAATCAAGGAAAAAAATATCCTTGGGTGAGGATTAAAAAAAAAAAAAAGAAGGCCTAGCCAGTTTGGCTCAGTGGATAGAGTGTCGGCCTGCAGACTGAAGGGTCTCATGTTCAATTCTGGTCAAGGGCACATGCCTGGATTGCGGGCTCGATCCCCAGTGTGAAGTGGCATGCAGGAGGCAGGTGATCAGTAATCCTCTCTCATCACTGGTATTCTCTCTCTTCCTCTCCCTTCCTCTCTGAAATCTATAAAAATGTATTTAAGCAAATAACATATTTTATTTTTTTAAAATATATTTTATTGAGTTTTCACAGAGAGGAAGGGAGAGGGATAGAAAGTCAGAAACATCGATGAGAGAGAAACATCGATCAGCTGCCTCCTGCTCACCAGAATCGAGCCTGGGGCCTTTCAGTCCGTAGGCCGACCCTCTATCCACTGAGACAAACCGGTTCTGGCTAAAAGAAAAGATTTTAGGAGAGTGATTCTTCAGGGAGGGGAAGGGAGTATCACTGGTTTGGGCTGACTACACAGGGGGAGTTTGCCATTTGGAAATGATCAGTTTTTTGCAGCTGGGTGATGGGTATACTGGCTATTTCCTTTATTATTTACTCAAACCATATACACACATATATATATGTATATATATATATTCTAAAGAATATATATTCTCCCTCCCTCCCTTCCTTCCTTTAGAATATATTTATATATATATATATATATATATATATATATATATATATATATATATATAAATTCTAAAATCAACGTCTATGATGAGAAAAGAAACAGAATCAGTTTAAAGGCAGGAAGAATTGGCTAGTGTGTGGGTGGGAGTGCAGCTTGTTCCGGACCCTTCGCAAAGTCGGAGGGAGCAGACACCCCGCCCAGCCCAGTGAAGTCAGCCAGGTATGTGTAGGCAGTGTCTTTGAGAACCTGCCTGGGCCTGGGAACAGAGCTCAGAGACATGACGTGATGGTAGGAGGACAGTCAAAGCTAATATTTTGAATGATGGGAGATACTTGCCCGGCCAGTGTCCCTCAGTGGCTGAGCATCGGCTCCACGCACTAAGAGGTCACGGTTGGATTCCCATGCCCTGTTGCGGGTTCCATCCCCAGTGGGAGATTACAGGAGGCAGCTAATTGGTGTTTCTCTCATTGACCTTCCTTCATCCCTCCCTCCCTCCCTCCCTCCCTCCCTCCCTCATTCCCTTCCTTCCTTCCCTCCTTCCCTCCTTCTCTCCTTCTCTCCCTTCCTTCCCTCCTTCCTTCCTCCCTCCCTTCCTTCCCTCCCTCACTCCCTCCCTCCCTCTCTCCTTCCCTCCCTCTCTCCCTCCCTCCCTTCCTTCCCTCATTCCCTCCTTCCTTCCCTCCTTCCTTCCTTCCTTCCTTCCTTCCTTCCTTCCTTCCCTCCCTCCCTCCCACCCTTCCTTCCTTCTTTTTTTTTTTTTGGTTTACCCTCATCCGGGGACATTTTTCCATTGATGTTTTTTTAGAGAGTGTAAGGGAGGGGGAGAGACAGAGAGAGAAAAATGTCGATGCGTCTCTCTCACATACATTGGTTGTCTTCCACAAACACCCAATGGGGGTGAGGTGGGGATTGAGCCTATAACCGAGGTACATGCCCTTCACTGGAATCGAACCTGGGACCCTTCAGTCCACAGGCCAACACTATCCACTGTGCCAAACCGGCTAGGGCTCTTGTTGATATCTCTCTCCCTCCCTCGCTCTCGCTCTCCCCTTCTTTAAAATCAACTTGTTTGCTGCTGGGAACAATCCAGTGGAGAGGTAGAGGCTGAAGACCCAGAAGAGAAAGGGAATTCCCTCAGGGAAAGGAAGGGCTGGGCGTCAGAGGAGCAGAGGTTCTGGGGCCTCTCATGGTAACAGGAAGGAAACAGGCAAGGAGCACTGCAGACACTGGGAGGGTTAGAGATGCACTGGTGGGTAGATGGGGGCCTTGCGATCATTCTCAATGTGTGAGGGCTTCTATTTGTATCATCGAAGCATGAGGTAAGGTCATTTTCTATAGAGAACAGAAATATTTTTTTCCTCTTTTATTTATTTTTATTTTTATTTTTTTATTTACAATATAACTTATATTTAATAGTAGTGCATATGTTTTCCTCCCCCCCCCAATATCCTCCCCCCAGCCTCCCCTACCCCCCAGCACATGTCCCCACCTGCCCCCCTCCCCGCCCCAGTGTCTTTCATTCATTGGTTACGCTCATATGCATGCATACAAGTCCTTCAGTTGATCTTCCCCTGCATCTGCCTCCCCTCCACTCCAGCCTTCCCCCTGTAGCTTGACAGCCTGTTCGAGGCCACCCTGCCTCTATATCAATCACTTCCCCCTGTTTCTTTTCTTCAAAAATATCTTGCCTCTGCATACTAGAAACAAACGTATAAGAGCAAAAAAAAAGTTTGAGTGTCAGTTTCAATGTCCAACTGAGAACAGAAATATTAATCAGCCTTTCTTCATAGCATGGTTGATAGATTTGTGTGTTTTTAAAAAAATATATATATATATATTTATTGATTTCAGAGAGAGGAAGGGAGAGGGAGAGATAGAAACATCAATGATGAGAATTATTGATTGGCTGCCTCCTGCACACCCCCACTGGAGATCCAGCCCGCAACCTGGGGCATGTGCCCTTGAGTGGAATCAAACCTTCAGGCTGTAGGCCAATGCTCTATCCACTGAACCAAACCAGCTAGAGCTGATCCGCTTTCTGTAGATTTGCCTTCTTTTAGACAGTTCATATAAATGGAATCATACAATCTGTATCTTTTTGTGCCTGGACCTCTTTCACTTAGGATCATTGATTTCACAGAGGAAGGAAGGGGGAGAGAAACATCAGTGATGGAAAGCATCATAGATGGGCTGCCTCTTGCACACCCCACACTGGGGATCAAGTGTGCAACCTGGGCATGTGCTCTGACCAGGTTCTGAATCTCCTTCACAGGTTGACGCTCAACCCCTGAGTCACATCAGCTGGGCTAGCGCTGCCCTTCTTGCTCCTGTTCTCACTCTCACCATGTTGCCAGTGTTGGGGGGATCCTGCCTGCATCTAACTGATGGTTCTCATTTGGTTCGTGTCTCTGTCCTCACATATCTAAGACCACATGTTTCTGAATTGGTGTGTTCCAGAATTTCTGTCCTGTCTGTTTCTCTTTCAATTGCCTTTGGCTCCTTGGCCTCTGTCCTGCTTGCCTCTCTGTCTTCATCACTCAACCCCTATTTATTTGAGCTCTGGCTGTTTCCCAGGCCTTGTCAATCTGTGTTGCTGTCAACCTGTGTTGCTGCGTTCATATGCCTCTGCGCATTACCTGTTTTGCTCTATTCTCACCTTTCTGTTCTATCTCTGTCTTTACCCCCCCCCCAATATTTAATTCGTTGTCTCTTTCTCATACACACACACCCTTATGTTGTGTCTCTTTCTCTCTCATACACACGCATCCCTATGTTAGTCTTCTTGCTCCCTCTCCCCCATCTGATTCTCATTTCTCTACCAGCCCTTTTCTTTATTAACTATTTTATTATTAAATCCTCAATCCTCACCTGAGGATATTTCCGCGTTGATTTCGAAAGAGGGTGGAAGAGAGAGAAACATCGATGGGAGAGAAACACATCGACTGGTTGCCTCCTGCATGAGCCCTGACCAGGGCAGGATCCTGCAACCCAGGTCCATGCCCTTGACTGGAATCGAACCCAGGACCTTTAGGTCTGCAGGCTAATGCTCTATCCACGGAACCAAACCGGCTGGGGCTGTACCACGCCTTTTCTATCTCTGCCACCATCTTGCTGGGTTGCTCTCCTCATGTGTCTGAGCATTCCATGAGCTAACACATGTACAGCTCCTAGAACCATGCCTCGGACATAACAAATGCTCAGAAATCATCGTTTCTGCATCATTAATCTCTTCCTCATCTTCATCACCTTGTCCATATAATGCAGTCATTCCCATCTACCCGGTTGTTTTCATTTTGACACTCTCTCCTCATCTTTTTTTTTTTTAAGGCAGAATCTTTGACCAGGGCCAGGGATCAAGCCTGAAATCGAGGCATGTGCCCTTGACCAGAATCAAACCCAGAATCCTTCACTCTGCAGGTCGATATGCTAGCCACTGAGCCAAACCAGCTATGTCTCTCCTCATCTTTTATGTAGCTGTCTCTGTGGCCCCAATATGTCTCACATCCCCGTTCCCATCCCTATCTCCTCCCTCTCTCTTCCTCCCTAACTTCTTTTTTTTTTTTTTTTTTTTTTAAATATTTTTATTGATTTTTTACAGAGCAGAAGGGAGAGGGATAGAAAGTCAGAAACATCGATGAGAGAGAGACATCGATCAGCTGCCTCTTGCACGCCCCCTACTGGGGATGTGCCCGCAGCCAAGGTACATGCCCTTGCCGGAATCGAACCCGGGACCTTTCAGTCCGCAGTCCGACGCTCTATCCACTGAGCCAAACCGGTCTCGGCCTCCCTAACTTCTTATTTCTGTCATTCCCTCTGTTCCACACTGTTCATTCTGTCTTTCTGTGTATATTGCTCAGTCCCATCATTCTTTGTTTCTTTTTTTTTTAAAAGACAGTCATTTTATTTATTTTTAATATATATTTTTAAATTTATTTCAGAGAGGAAGAGAGAGACAGAAACATCAATGATGGGAATCATTGATCGGCTGCCTCCTGCACAACCCCCCACTGGGGATTGAGCCTGCAACCTGGGCATGTGCCCTGACCAGGAATTGAACCTGGGACCTTTCAGTCCGCAGGCTGTCGCTCTGTCTACTGAGCCAAACCATTTCTGATTTTCTGCTCTCACCTTTCAGGCCCTATTTCTTGGTCTCTGTCTCTTTGTTCTCATTTCTCTATCTGTTCCTCTATCCCCATATCTATCTTTATTCATCTATTCCCTTAAAAACATCTTACTCTGTTTCTTTGTCCTCATCTCCCTGGGTCTTCCTCTGGCCTCCATGGACTATTTAGATCGGAATTGGTCTGGTAGATAATGTGGAGCTATAAAAAGGTTTAGGGGGAAGAAGTGGGCCTGGCAAGAAGCGAGTGGCAGGGTGTGGAATTTCATGGCTCTGCCAATTCCTCCTGAAAGACGTGGCCTCTGAGGTCAAGGTTAACATAAACCCTCTCAACTCAGCCTCCTGAAGAAAGACAAAGAATGCTGCCGTTATTAGGAGGACCAGGAAGGGGTATTTTTCTGAGTGAAATTCCATCCGGAAGCTGGAATCCAGAGCATTTCCTGTTGTAATGCTTCTTCCAGACTTGGAAAGTCTGAACTTGCCACGTAGCATGTACAGTCTATGCATATATTTCTACAGTGAAACACAGATGCATACAGAACCCGCTGTCCTTAGAGATGCAAACCTGTGCAGAGACCCCCAGAGACACGGAGAATCACCAACCGTCACAGTTGCAGCAACTCAAAGACGTGAAAAAGCGCACAGCACGGACCACCCCCGGCAGAGATGGACAGGGACTTGCAAGACCCGTGGAATTACCCCCTCATAGCTCAGGGCCCCAGGCAGACAGACACAGGAAAAACAGTTATACAGAGAATCATCCAGCTAAATCCCCTTTGAGAAACTGCTTTTTCGGTCTGATATTTTGGTATAAACAGAAGCATACCAGAACATCATGTACAAACACATATTTATAGAAGTGTGCACATTCATATACAATCACAGACATCCAAAGCAACAGAATCGCACGTAGCCATCGCTTTGCTGGAAGGTCAAGCTCCCTCTGGCCCCCCGAATGACAGGCATGCCAGTGTCCCCCAGCACCCACGTATTCAAACTAGAAACTTGACAGTTAGAAAGTAGACCAAAGTAATCGGAAAAACTAGGTAAATGTTTTCCCTAGAAAAATATAAAATGCAAACATGGTCTAGGAAGAAGTAGAGAACTAGAATAGAATACTGGGTATTATTTTATTTTTTATATTTTTATTGATTTCAGAGAGGAAGGGGAGAGAGAGAAACATCAATGATGAGAGAGAATTTTGGATCAGTTGCTTCCTGCACGCCCCCCACTGAGGAGCCAGCTTGCTACCCAGGCATGTGCCCTGAGCAGCGACCTAATTGTGACCTCCAAGTTCATAGGTTGATGCTCAACCTCTGAGCCACACCGGCTGGGTGAATACTGAATATCAATAAAGTGGAAATAGTAGGCAAGGACCTCGCCTGGCCGCCAAATCTGGGCCCAGATGGATTTACAGGTGTGTTTTGCCAGACTCTCAAGGAACAGTTACTTTTCTCATACAAGTTATTGCAGAAAATATAGAAAAGGAGGGGAAGCCGTCTAGCTCATTTTATTAGTCTGGTATAATCTTGAAATCTTGATTCTAAAACCAGATAAGCCCTGACCAGTTTGGCTCAGTGGATAGAGCGTCGGCCTGCGGACTGAAGGGTCCCTGGTTCAGTTCCGGTCAAGGGCATGTACCTTGGTTGCGGGCACATCCCCAGTGGGGGGTGTGCAGGAGGCAGCTGATTGATGTTTCTCTCTCATCGATGTTTCTAACTCTCTCTCTCCCTTCCTCTCTGTAAAACATCAGTAAATATATTTTAAAAAAAAACAAATAAGGACAAGGAAAGAAAACAAAACTATAGGCTTATTTCACTTACTAATATAGATGTACAAATCATAAATAAAATATTAGCTAATCAAACCCAAAAGTGTATTGAACATACATCGTAATCAAAGGGAGTTTATTCCACGAATGTAAAGATGATTTGTTCAACCTCAGAAAATCTTATCAATGTAGTTTACCACATTAAAGGACTAAAGGAGAATAATCATATGATTATCTCAATTAATGTAGAAAAAGTTTGTTACATGCCTACTTAGGATAAAAACTCTTAGCAAACTAGGAATAGAGGGCAAATTTCTTAACTTGGTAAAGTTTACATACCCAAACTTTATGGCATTTCCTTGAGGACTGAGAATGAAAGTAGATATTTACTCTCCCCAGCTACTGTTTAACATATGACTGGAAGTCTTGGTCAATACCATAAAAGGAGAAAAAGAAATGAGAGGTGTAAGAATTCGAAGAGAAGAAGTAAAACGAATCAGATTAAACAGACACTCTGTTAGAATTAAAGAATTCGGCAAGGTTGCTGGGTACCAAATCAACTTATAAGAATCAACAGTACTTCTTTTTCTTTAAAAAACATTTTTGCTGATTTCAGAGAGGAAAGGAGAGGGAGGGAGAGATAGAAACATCAATGATGAGAGAGAGTCATCAATCAGCCTCCTCCCACATGCCCCACCCTGGGGACTGAGTCTTCAACCCGGGCATGTGCCCTGATCCTGGAATCGAACCGTGACCTCTGATTCATAGGTCAGTGCTCAACCACTGCGCCCTTGCAGACAGTGCTCAACGGTATTTCTTGACAACAGCAATAAACAGCTAGAAAAGAGTAATAAAAAATAAAATACCGCCCTAGCTGGTTTGGTTCAGAGAACAGTGCAATCGGCCTGTGGACTGAGGGATTCGGGTTCGATTCCGGTCAAAGGCACAGGCCCAGGTTGTGGGCTTGATCTCCAGTAGGGGGCGTGCAGGAGGCAGGCAATCATTGATGCTTCTATCTCTCCCTCTCTTAAATCAATACAAATATATATTTAAAGAAATTTTAAAATAGCCGAAACCGGTTTGGCTCAGTGGATAGAGCATCGGACTGTGGACTGAAAGGTCCCAGGTTCGATTCCGGTCAAGGGCATGTACCTTGGCTGCGGGCACATCCCCAGCGGGGGGGCGTGCAAGAGGCAGCTGACCGATGTTTCTGACTTTCTGTCCCTCTCCCTTCCTCTCTGTAAAAAATCAATAAAATATATTTTTAAAAAAGAAATAAAAAAATAAGATACCAATCGGGCCGATGTGGCTCCGTTGGTTGGGAGTCCTCCAGTGCATCAAACGGTTGCCAGATCAATTCCCAGGCAGGGCACATGCCTGTGCTGTGGACAGGGGGCGTGCAGGAGGCAGCTGATTGATGTTTCATCCTCACCTCCATGTTTCTCTCTCCCGCTGCCTTCCTCTCTCTCTAAAAATCAATAAAAATATTTTTTTAAATACCTAAAATGATCACTAGAGCAACATAAAAACTTTCCTAAATGTCAGTATAACTAAAAACAAACAAAACAACCCAGACTGCATAGTCAAATGCTTTTAATATATCAACACATTGTAGAAAAAAAACAAAAATAAGACTATCTTAATAACAGAACTTCTTTTGTATCAATAAATATAAATGGTCTTACCTCATCTATTTGAAGAAAAGTATTTTCCATTGGATCACTGCGCAAAACTGCTGTATTCAAAAGACTCAACTAAAACAAATTTATTCAGCCCAGGAAGTCACAGTTCCATTCCCGGTCAGGGCACATCCCCGTGTTGTGGGCTTGAGTCCCAGTGTGAGGCGTGCAGGAGGCAGCTGATCAATGATTTTTCTCTCATCATTTCTCTCTCTCCCTCTCCCCCTCCCTCTCGCCTTCTCTTTCAAATCAATAAAATTATTTTAAAAAATAAAACAAATTTATTCAGAAAGGTTAAAAGTTTAAGAAAGGGAAAAGGTATACTAGCCAAATGTAAATAAACAAAGCAGAGGTGGCCATCTTAATTATCAGACAAGTTAAAACCTCAGGATGAAAGGCATTAATTAACTGCCAAGGTCTTTTAAAACAAGGAAAGACTGAGCAACTATTGGAGATTTGAGGAGATAGGATGACTACGTGTCATGTGAGATCCTGGGTTGGAGACTGGTACAGTAAAAAAGGTAAAATCTGAATAAAGCCTGGTGTTTACTTAATAGCAATGTACCATAATTAATCTCTTAGTGTTGAAGTTATATATTTACATGAGGGGCAAGTAGGTGAAGGATATACCTTAGCAATTGTTCTATAAATCTAAAATTATTCCAAAATGAATAGCTTATTATATAAAGGCATTAATGGAGGCAAAAAAATGCCATGATTCACAATGAGAATATAAAGTTATGACCATTAAAATAGTTTTTATTGATTTCAGAGGCAGGGAGAGGGAGAGAGAGATACAAACAGCAATGATGAGAATCATTGATCAGCTGCCTCCTGCATGCCCCACACTGGGGACTGAACCTGCAACCCAGGCATGTGCCCTGACCGGGAATTGGTCCGTGACCTCCTGGTTCATAGGTTGACGCTCAACCACTGAGCCACGCCAGCCAAGAATGACCATTTTTGTACCAAATAACAGTAATTTCCACAAAGGTGAAATGTTAAAAGGTATAAGGAGGGATTGAGCAGAAAAGAAAAAGAGAGAGAGAGCTCATGGATACAGACAACAGTGTGGTGATTGAAGGGGTGAAGGGAGTAAGTGGAGATAGAAGAGGGCATAGAGGGGACAAATGATGATGGAAAAAATAAAATAAAAAAGGTACAAGGAGAAACACAGAATAGATTGAAACACACTGCAAGCAGGAGAAATTTAACTCACCTTTCTCATTCCACAGGTTAAATCAACATCAACAAACTAATATAGAAAACCTAAACAACAAAATCAATATTAGGCCAAAAGAAAATATCAAAAAATTCCCCAAAGTGGAACTAATGCAATGTTCTTTGATATGACTGAATAAAACTAGAAATCAGTGTAACATGAATCTTCCATCTGAGTCTGTTAAAAAGTCTCTATCAACTCTTGGGTCAAGGGGGAAACTCAAACCAAAATTGCTGAATTTCATGGGAACCTTTTTTCTGCCAAGGGCCATTTGGATATCCTATATAATAAAAGCTTAATATGCTAAGTGTCCAATCATCCAGTCGTCCATTCAACAAATCAAAGTGTAATATGCTAATGATATGCTAAGGCTGCTCAACCTCTCACTATGATATGCACTGACCACCTGGGGACAGATGGTAAACCAATTGACCAGTTGCTATGACATGCACTGATCACCAAGGGGCAGACAATCTGACCAGTAGATTAGCTTGCTGCTGGGATTTGGCCAATTGGGACTGAGCAAGGAGCGGGCTTAAGCCTTCAGTCAGACATCCCCTGAGGGCTCCTGGACTGCAAGAGTGCGCAGGCCAGGCTAAGGGACACCCCCACCCCACCTAGAGTGCACAAATTTTGTGTGCTGGGCCTCTAGTTTATAATATTCTCAGGCTATACCAAATTCTCAACTTAAATATTAGCCTGCACCCTGCTGGTGTGGCTTTGCGGTTGAGTGTTGACCTGTGAACCAGGAGGTCATGGTTCAATTCCCAGTCAGGGCACATGCTCAATCCCAAGTGGGGGGCATGCAGGAGGCAGCTGATCAATGATTCTCTCTCATCATTGATGTTTCTATTTCTCTCTCCCTCTCTCTGAAACCAATAAAAACATATTTTTAAAAATGAATGAAACGTTTAAAGAAAAAAAGGAGAAAAGTCATACAGACTGATTTCTGAGGAAGAAACAGAAATAAAGAGCTACTTCCTCCCTAATGCACCATACCATGATGCTTTCACAGGGGAGAGAACTAAAAAGTAGATAACTTGAATGCTACTTCTATTTTCATAAGCCTGGATAAAGTAGGAACACTTTCAAACTCTTTTTATGAAGTGAGTATAACATTGATACCACGATCTGACAAAGAGTCCACAAGAAAGTGATAGAGACCAATCTCTACTTATGAGTATTAATGCAAAATCCCACATAAAATATTAGCAAACAGAATCCATGACTGTGTGAGTTTATTACAAGAATGCAAGAAGCATTCAATATTGAAACAAATATAAAATAATATTGAAAGTCAACTGTAATAAAAAAATACAAAATACAAAAAAATAAAATCCCCTTAAAAGAATCATTCACTAGTAGGAATCTATATATATAAAAGCCCAGCGACCCAATGGTGGAACAACCAGAACAACCAGTCACTATGATGTGCAATGACCACCACAGGGCAGACGCTCAAGGCAGGAGCTGCCCCCTGATGGTCAGTGTGCTCCCATAGTGGGAGCGCTGCTTGGCTGACCAGGATGAGTGGCTCTCCCACAGCTGGAGCAACTGCTCAGAGGGCAGGGCCACCGCTGCTCAGCTGACAGGGATGAGCAATGTTCCCACAGCGGGCCAATCCCCACAGGCCATAGCCTCCACAAGTGCACGAATCTGTGCACTGGGCCTCTAGTCTATATATGTAAAAGCCTAAGCAACTGTTACAACCGGTCAACTGAATGACCAGTCGTTATAACGTGCACTGAACACCAGGGGGCAGATGTTCAATGAAGGAGCTGTCCCCTGGTGGTCAGTGCACTCCCACAGGGGGAGCACTGCTCAGCCAGAAGCCGGGCTCACTGCTAGCAAGCACAGCAACGGTAGTGGGAGACCCTCCTGCCTCTGCAGCAGTGCTAAGCCAGCAATCTGACATCCCCGAAGGGCTCCTGGACTGTGAGATGGTGCAGGTAGGGCTGAGGTAGCCTCCCCCCCAGTGCATGATTTCATGCATCCGGCCTCTAGTCTTACCTAATAATAGACAAACATGTAAATTGACCATACCTCTGCTACACCCACAGCCAATCAGAGTGAGTATGCAAATTAAACCACTGAAGATGGCAGGTTAATTTGCATATGCAGGTGCAGAGTGGCAGGGAGAGGCAGGGTGCCTATTATGAGGGGAAGGGGGAGTGGTGGAGGGAGCAACAGGAGCGGTGCTCCAGACAGAAGCGAGGACTTGCCAGCTCCCTGGTGGGCTGAGAGTGGGGACTTGCTGGCTTCCAGGTGGCTGTGAGTAAAGCCAGGGGAAGGAAAGCCTATTGCACGAATATCGTACAATGGACCTCTAGTTAATACATAAGAATCTTGGAAGAGATGGATCCATTTATTAGAGCCACAAGAAAAGACAAAATGCTATCTTCATCTCCTGGGGCTGCTGTAACAGAATACCATAGGCTGGGTGGCTTATAAACAACATAAATTTGTTTCTCACAGTTCTAGGGGCTAGGAAGTCCAAGATCAAGATGTCAGCAGATCAACTGTCTATTGAAGAGCCTGCTTCCTGGTTCACAAACTGCCTTCTTCTAGGTGTGTTCTCACATGGTGGAAAGGGCTAGAGAGCTCTCTGGGAACTCCTCTATAAGACCACTAATGCCATTCATGAAGGCTTCACCCTCAATACCTAATCCCTTCACAAAAGGCCCACCAATTACTATTATATTGGAGATTATATTTCAACATATGAATTTGGGGGATACACATTCTGTTTATAACAAATACCTAGAAACAAACTTAACAAGAAATGTCCAAAATCTTTATGAGGAAACATTTATAAAACTCTGATGAACAGGATAAACTGGTTAATATAACAGAATCATGGACATAGAGAGGGAATGGACTGACTATTCTTGGGGAGAAAAGGGGTGTGGGAAGTGCAGCAAGAGACTGGACAAAAATCATACAACTATGGGAGAGGACAGTGGGGGGGGGGGAGGTGAGGGCAGAGGGTGGGATGGGTACCGGGTGGAGGGGAGCTATAGGGGGTAAAAAAGGGGGAACAATGTAATTAATAAACTGAACAATAAAGATAAAAAACTCTAAAGAGATAAATGGGAAGGCATTTCACATTCTTTTGTTTAAGGGATTATCAATCTATTAGGTCATCTGGAAAACCAAATGAGCTGAGCCTCAAAATAGTGCCTGGCACTTCACATTCTTACATAGGAAGACTCAAGATTATGGAGATGTCAAAATAATTTATAAATTTAATATAAAAAATATCACTTGTTTCTTGTCTGAAACTAGGCAAGTTGAATTCAAGTTCAAATGGAAACATAACAAGCAAGCACAGGCAGAATATTTCTGAAAAGGAAGAATAATGATGGGGGACTATTGCCCAATATGCTATGTATCAAAACAAAACAAAACAAAACACAGAAAACGAATATTTATGTAACTTATCGAGTCAATGGGTCACCTGGGAGGGTCTACAATCTGGATCAGGCTCTGTTGATCTCAAGTGGCTAGCTCATGACTTGGTGGCCTGGCTGGAGGTTGGCTGCTGTAGGACGCCTTGGCTGGGAGGATGAGGCTCACTTCTACATGTGTCTCCCATCCTTCCAGCATCCTAGCCTGGGTATGTTCTCATAGAAGTGGCAGGGGTCCGAGAGAGGAAGCAGAATATGCAAACGCTTTTTCAAGTCTCTGCTTATAGTTTGATATTATTTTGTTGGTTAAAGCAAGTTATATGGTCAAACTCAGAGTCATTATGGGAAGGAATTACCAAAGGGTATGGATACTGAGACACGTGAAAAATTAGGGTCATTTCGGCTGGGCAAAACTTTAAACTCTTTTTTTTTAAAGATATCTTATTGATTTTTTACAGAGAGGAAGGGAGAGGTATAGAGAGTTAGAAACATTGATCAGCTGAAACTGGTTTGGCTCAGTGAATAGAGCATTGGCCTTCTCAGCCCCAACTTCCCTCCACCACCAGCCTGATCACCCTCAACTGCCCTCCCCTCCTGGCCTGATTACTCCAAAATGCCTTCCCCTCCTGGCCTGATCACACTTAATGGCCTCTGCCTCGGCCCCACCACCATGGGACCCCTGGCATGCATGCCGAAGTGCGTGGTGGCCAGTCTCTCCTCCACCCCCCCCCCACCCCCCCCCCCCCGCCTCCCGTGGCCCCGCCCTTCATGCACACCAGCGATCTGGGACCCCCAGCGCCTGCGGCGAAGCACAGTGGTGCCTGGCCTTCCCGCTGACCTGTGCGCAGCCTGGGGAATGGGCGCTGCGGGCCTGCCGGGACCGCCAGGGCAGCAGTCAGCCCTGTCGTGGGCGCCGGGCTAGGGGGCATGTAGGGGCCCTTGGGCCTCACATGGCAGCAGACATCAAGGTCTCTGCATGCTCCAGAGGCCAGCAGCCAACCCTGTCGTGGGTGCTGGGCTGGGGGTGTAGACCCAAACTGCCACTTGGCTTGAGAGCTCTTGTGACCCAGCGTCTGGGCCTGATGACTCACAGCCCTGCCTGGCGTTCATTATCCAAGGTGCCTCAGGTGCTCATTTGCATGTCCCACATGACAGGTAAACCTTGCAGCTCAGTCGCAGCCTAATTATCAGAGAAACCAACATGCAAGCCTCGTGAGGGTATCCCATGGCATGAAATTCCCCTAACCGTCCCAAGGATACTGAGAAAGGATGCGACTCAGTCACCGTAACTGAAAAGGAGGGATCTTGCTGGCCCTTAAATACTGTGCGGACAGATATTACAGCATGTTTGTTTTAATAGCACATATACTAAAATTAAAATAACACAGAGGCCTGCCAAATTTTGCACCCAGCTCTCATGCAATAGGCCTTCCTTCCCCTGGCTGCTCAGCACCGCGGCACAGTCACATTTGCATCTTTCTCTTTTATTATATGGGAATACACACACACACACACACACACACACACACTCTAGAGGCCCATCGTGCACTGGGTGGGGTCGGGGGTCCCCTCAGCCCAGCCTGCACCTTCTTTATTCCGCGACCCCTCAGGGAATGGCCTGATCCCTAAACTGGCAGTCAGACATTCTTCTCATAATCTGGGACTGCCGGCTCCTAACTGCTCACCTATCTGCCTTTCTGGTTGTCCCTAACTGCCCTCCCCTACCAGCCTGGTTGCCACTAACTGCCCTCCCCAGCTGGCCTGGTCGCCCCTAACTGCCTCTGCCTTAGCCCCCACCACTGTGGCTTTTTCCACTTGGGTGTGTGCATGAGCATGGACCTGAGCGACACACACTCACACACCCACACAGAGTCCTTGGATGTCCAGAAGATGTCTGCTCTAATTAGCATATTACCTTTTATTAGTATAGATAAGTATTTGTCATATTAGTCTCTACTTTTCTATATGTACTTGAAATACTCCAGAATATTTTAAACGAATAAAAAATGGTCAAGTTGCAGAAAAATAAAAGTTTTGAGATACAACCTGGTAGATTTGAAAGCAACAACATTTGCATAAAAGGGCATTAGTTGCAGTTGGCAACAAAACTTGTTAGGATTGCTTGGCTAATATTCTTTTGTTGGAAAGGCATGGTTTGGGCAAAGGAGAAAAGGAAACCAGCCCAATAAAAGGGAATGTCTGATTGGGTCATTGCCACCAGAGAGGGGCAGGTGTGGCAAAGGTTCAGGCTGTCCCACAGGCAGGGATGTCTGTATGTATGGGACACCAGAGGACACCTGTCACACCTGAAACACAATTTGCTAACAGAATTGCAGAGCTCAGGAACTATCACTGGTTTAAAAACTATTATTTCCCTGACATATAAAATATACATACATGTAAGTATACATGCCCTCTTCTGATGTTCCCCTGCCCTCCACTTAATATTTGGCTAGGCCTTCTTTTCATGTCAACGAATTGGATGTACAGACATAATTTTTTTACCTTTATTGTTCAGTTTATTAATTACATTTTCCCCCAATAGCTCCCCTCCACCCAGTACCCATCCCACTCTCTGCCCTTACCTCCGCCCCTCCCGTCCTCTCCCATAGTTGCATGATTTTTGTCCAGTCTCTTGCTGTACTTCCCGCACCCTTTTTCTCACCAAGCATTATCAGTCCATTCCCTCTCTATGTCCATGATTTTGTTCTATTCCTCATTTTATCCTGATCATCAGGTTGTTAATTCACTTGATTTTTAGATTCATTTGTTGATAGATGTGTACTTGTTGTTCATAATGTACATTTTTACCTTTTTCTTCTTCCTCTTCTTAAACAATACCTTTCAGCATTTCATATAGTGTTGGTTTGGCTGTGATGAACTCCTTTAGCTTTTTCTTATCTGTGAAGCACTTTATCTGACCTTCAATTCTGAATGACAGCTTTGCTGGATAGAGCAACCTTGGTTGTAGATTCTTGCTATTCATTACTTTGAATATTTCTCGCCACTCCCGTCTGGCCTGCATCATTTCTGTTGAGAAATCTGCCGACAATCGTATGGGTGCTCCCTTATAGGTAACTAACTGTTTTTCTCTTGCTGCTTTTAATATTCTCTCTTTATCTTTTGCTCTTGGCATTTTGATTATGATGTGCCTTGGTGTGGTCCTCTTTAGATTCCTATATTTTGGGGTTCTGTGCACTTCTTGGGTTTTCAAGTCAATTTATTTCGCCAGATGTGGGAAGTTTTCAGTCACTATTTCTTCTAGTAGGTTTTCATTAACTTGCTCTCTCTCTTTTTCCAGCACCCCAATAATTCTGATGTTGGTATGCTTGAGGTTGTCCCAGAGGCCCCTTATACTATCTTCAATTTTTTGGACTCTTTTGGCTTCTTGCTTTTCCAGCTGAGTGGATTTTGCTTTTTTGTATTTCAAATCTTTGACTTGGTTTTTGCGGTTGTCTGGACTGCTTTTAGGTCTTTGTATAACATTTTTTGTTTCAGTCAGTGTATGCTTAATTTCTAGTTGGTCTTTTTTCATATCCTTGTAGGCGTTGTTCATTTCTTTGTAGGTGTTATTTATTTCAGCATAGTTCTCATTAAGTTTCTCGGCCTTTTCTAGTAGCCTCTTTATAAACCTAATTACTGTGGTTTTGAACTCTATGTCTAGTCGTCTTTTTTCCTCCATTTCTTTCACATCTGAGTTCTTTCCTTTTCTCTGCATTGTGGTTGCTTTCCTGAGTTGGTTCCTTAGCGGTGTGTGATAGGTATCCTCTAAGGAACAGTGGCTCAGCTTCCTTATGCAGCGC
Organism: Antrozous pallidus; assembly: GCA_027563665.1. Taxonomy (NCBI): domain Eukaryota; kingdom Metazoa; phylum Chordata; class Mammalia; order Chiroptera; family Vespertilionidae; genus Antrozous; species Antrozous pallidus. Next base: position 9,267,397 of record CM050509.1, on the reverse strand, counting down.
CCGGCGTCAGGCTTAGGTCCACCCTACTGGGCGCACACCTTTAGCATCTAATGGGCATGTGGCGTCAGCCCTAGGTCCACCCTTCAGGTCTATGGGGCTCCCAGCATCAGCTTATCTGTGCGGCTCACAGGTCTGGGTGTTGGGTGGCAATGTAAATCCACCGCTGGTCTCCCCATTGCCAGACAACTCTGCCTCTCCCCAAATGAGTCTGCACAGCCAAAGTCTCACTCAGGGATGTAAAACAAAGCAGTATGGTGGTCTCCGAGCAAGTGAGTCGTGCGTTCTCTGCCCGCGTTCTCTGCCCGGTTGTGCACTCCAATTTACTCGTGCACTCTCCCCAAACACACAGACCTCAGCCGCGCCCAGGATCCTCCTTTCCTCGACCTGGGAGCTCGCCTGGAAATGGGGGGTCGGTGCTGTGGGAGGCCTCCACCCTCCCCGCTGGAGAAAACCACCCGGGCTTGCTGTCTGCCGCCCGTCCCTCACTGCTCGCTCGCGCTCCGAACCTCAAAGCGGCGCACCGCAGCTCCCGAGTCACCACTGCGTCCCGCCTCTACTTTTATGTGCGGAATTTTCCCTCAGCCAGCTCTCCGGTGATTCTGGACGTTGTTTGTTCTGTTGTTAAGTTGTAGTTTCAGAATTGTTGCGTGGACAGCTAGATAGGTGCTCACCTATGCCGCCATCTTAGTTCTCCTCCTACAGACATAATTTTTAATGGCTACAGTGTTATCCCTGACTGAGATTACTATGGTTTACTTCACTAACTCTTTATTGTGGGGCAGGTTGCTTCTGGTTTCCCCTGGCATCAACAACAACAGTAAACATATTTGCTTATTTGACTGTTTACTTAGGACACAGTCACAGCCATGGAACTCCTGGCCCAAAGCTAGTTCACCTGAATTTTTATCCACATTTCCAAACTGACTTTCTAGTTTAGTCCATTGGCTTTAAGTCAGATTGCACTCCCACAAATGGGTTAGGAGAAAACTATTCAACGTGCCTTGGGCAAATTGCAAACTCTTGCTGAATTTGAGTGACCCCAGGGCCTGGGACCTGGAGGATCCGGGCTGGAGGGTGAAGTCCAGGGAGGTGTGGGTGGCATGGCTGAGGGTCCTGTGTGGTTGCGGGCCTGTGAGTATGTGTCACTCGGGTCCACGCTCATGCACACACCCACACGCCCTCACTCCCTCTCTGCCCCCTTGGCCACCAGGAACCTCTGTGGAGTCTGTGAGCTGGGATGCATCCAGTCCCAGCATCAAGCAAGTCTGAGAAAGTTTCCCCAGACTGACTCCCGCCTGCACTGATGGGTGGTGGGACCAGGAGGATCCTGGCTGGAGGGTGAGGTCAGGGAGGCGTGCGTAGCATGCTGAGGAGTCTGTAAGGATGCTGGTGTGTAAGTGTGTGTCACCAGGGTCCATGCTCATACACACACCCACATGCCCGCACTCCTGCTCTGTACCCTCAGCCACCACAGCCCTGGCTGCCTTGGCCCCGCCCACCTTGGCCATGTCCCCCACAGCCCTGGCCACCTCATCCCTGCCCACCTTATCCCTGGCTGCCTGGGCCATGCCCCCATAGCCCTGGCTGCCTCGTCCCTGCCCACCTCTGCCATGCCCCCCACAGCCCTGGCCACCTTGGCCATGCCCCCCACCCAGGCTGCACACTCACTGCCTGGCTCCGTCCCAGTTTCTGATTGGCTAGTAGGTGTGGCTGGTGGGTGTAGCGAAGGTATGGCCAATTTGCATATTACCCTTTTATTAGATAGGACTATTGATTTTTTACAGAGAGGAAGGGAGAGGGATAGAAAGTTAGAAACATCGATGAGAGAGAAACATCCATCAGCTGCCTCCTGCATGCTCCCTACTGGGGATGTGCCTGTAACCAAGGTACATGCCCTTGACCGGAATCGAACCTGGGACCTTTCAGTCCACAGGCCGACACTCTATCCACTGAGCCAAACTGGTTAGTGCTTAAAATATAGTTTTATTAATTTCAGAGAGGAAAGGAGATGGAGAGAGAGATAGAAACATCAATGATGAGAGAGAATCATTGATCAGCTGCCTCCTAGCAGGCTAATTTTTAAGTGGATCATTTTGGATGGCCCAAAAATGGTGTTATAAATATCCAAACGGCCCTTGGCAGAAAAAAGGTTCCCCACACCTGCTCTAGATACTAACTTACACTAATATATATATAAGTAGGACCAAGGAACTTTTAAAACTATAACAGAAAGATGAAAAATCCAGACAGTGGAAAACTCTGCAGGACAATGTGGTTTTTTTCTCTCCATAAATAAACTGACCAGGTAGGGAGGGAGGGATATTTAGAGATTAAAAGAGACATGAAATACATAGCAACTAATCTCTCTGTATAGCCCTTATCTTTGGATTCTGTTTCAAACTGTTAAAAAAAGTATGACATTTGAAACACAAACACACACACACACACAAATATACATTACAAAGTAAAAACAAGGTGGTGTAGGTGTAAGAACACAAGCAGACCTATGTGTATGTGTTTCATAATCCTATATAATAAAAGCCTAATATGCTAAGTATCTGACCATTCAACCAGTCGCTGTGATGTGCTCTGACCACCAGGGGGCCGATGCTCCAACCAGTAGGTTAGATTGCTGCTGGGGTCAGGCTGATTGGGACTGTCCTGGAGCCCTCCCACAGTCCCTCCCCACCCTGATCGTGTACCAGTGTGGTTCCTCTGCCTGGCCTGTGCCCTCTTGCAATCCAGGACCCCTCGGGGGATGTCAGAGAGCTGGTTTCGGCCCCATCTCCACAGGTCAGGCCGAGGGACCCCACCGGTGCACGAATCCGTGCATCAGGCCTCTAGTATATGATAAGGTGGTATGGCAAATCAACAAAAAAGGAAGTACTGTTTAGTATTTGTTGGTGGGAAATGTGGCTCAGTGTGAAAGCAATAAATTTGTATCCTTACCTATCACCACATATGAGAGTGGATTCTAGCTGGATTAAAATCAAAAGATTTTAATCTGAAAGGTAAACTCTGAAGATAATAGATAAAAGTAGGTGAACATCTTTGTGACCCAGGAAGAGAGAACTACTTTTTATTATTTACTTTATTTTTAAATATACTTTTATTGATTTCAGAGAGGAAGGGAGAAGAGAAACATCAATGATGAGAGAATCATTGATTGGCTGCCTCCTGAGCGCCATCTATTGGGGATAGTTCCTGCTACCCGGGCATGTGCCCTTGGCTGGAATTGAACCAGGGACCCTTCAGTCTGCAGGCCAATGCTATATCCACTGAGCCAAACCAGCTAAGGCTTATTATTTATTTATTTTAAAAATATATATATATATATATATACTTTATTGATTTCCGAGAGGGAGAGAGAAACATCAGTAATGAGAGAGAATCATTGATCGCTTGCCTTCTGCACACCCTCCACTGGAAATGGAGCCCGCAACCTGGGCATGTGCCCTTGATTGGAATGGAAACTGCGACCCTTCAGTCCGCAGGCTGATACTCTATCCACTGAGCCAAACGAGCTAGGACATAGGGAACTACTTTTTAAATAAAATTGCCCAAACCAGAAACCATAGATCAAATATTTTATGAATTTGAATACAATAAAATTAACAATTTTCTTTCTTTTTCTTAATTTCTTTCCAAAGAAGTGTATCATGGCTAAAATGAAAAGAGGGATAGAATATTCACAATTTCTGAAACTGATGGGACTAATAGCTGGACTATATAAGGAACTCAAGCAAATCAACAGGAAAGAGGGATCCCCAATAGAAAAAAGATGGGCCAATTATACAATCAGGCAATTTATACAGAGGTGTTTAACATGCATATGAAGAGATGTTGAAAAGTTCAGGCAATTTATACAGAGGTGTTTAACATGCATATGAAGAGATGCTGAAAAGTTCATTAGTAATTAGAGACGTGGAAACTAACACAAAATATCAGTTTATAGCTGTTTGACTGGCAAAAACTAGAAATCTGGAAGATGTCAAGTGTTAGTGAGGATAGAGAGATACAGGAATCCTCATACACTGATGGTAAAACTGGACTGGTGTAGCTGAAACCGGTTTGGCTCAGTGGATAGAGTGTCGGACTGCCAACTGGAAAGTCCCAGGTTTGATTCTGGTCAAGGGCATGTACCTTGGTTATGAGCACATTCCCCGTAAGGGGTGTGCAGGAGGCAGCTGATCGATGTTTCTCTCTCATTGATGTTTCTAACTTTCTATCCCTCTCTCTTCCTTTCTGTAAAAAAATCAATAAAATTTATAAAAAAACACCAAATACTGGACTGGTGTAGCCATCTCAGAGAATCATCTAGCAGTATTAGTGTTCTTAGACTAAGTATGTCTACACTTCAAAAAAATATTTTTATTGATTTCAGAGAGGAAAGGAGACGGAGAGAGAGAGAAACATCAGTGATGAGAGAGGATCATTGATTGGCTGCCTCCTGCATGCCCCGCACTGGGGATCGAGCCCACAACCCAGGAAAGGGGTCCTTAGCCAGAATCGAACCTGGAACCCTTCAGTCCACAGGCCAAACCGAGTAGGGCAGTGCATACTTTATGATGCAATCATTTTCTTCCTGGATATATGTGCCAAAGGAAATTCTCATATAGGCCACTAAGGGGACATGAACAAGACTTTGCATCATAGCCGAAACCGGTTTGGCTCAGTGAATAGAGCGTCGACCTGCGGACTGAAAGGTCCCAGGTTCGATTCCAGTCAAGGGCATGTACCTTACCTTGGTTGCGGGCACATCCCTGGTTGGGGGGTGTGCAGGAGGCAGCTGGTTGATGTTTCTCTCTCATTGATGTTTCTGACTTTCGGTCCCTCTCCCTTCCTCTCTGTAGAAAATAAATAAAATATATATTTTTTAAAAGACTTTGTATCACAGTATTATTTGTGGTATCTGGGAGCTAGAAGTAATCCTGCTGTCAGTCATTATGGGAAGAGTCAGGGAAAATGTGGTGAAGGCACATTGTGGTTAGCATGGGCAGTCAGGAGCAATTGATTAGATGTATACATAGCAATGTGGGCAGACTTTGAAAACACATGTCTGAATGAAAAGTGAGAAACATAATAAGATACCATTTATATAAAATACAATTGCACACACACAAAGCATCCTTCAGTGTGGGACAACCTGATGCTATGTGCTTCCTGAGGTGACATACTATGAAGTAAATAATATCCCCTATGTACTGTTATTGCTCAAAATATTTAATCTGAATTTAATCATGTGGAAAGAGCAGATAAATCCAGAACAGGGGACAGTTTACAAGAAATTTGTCAAAAATATCAGTGCAGCCTTAGCCAGTGGTGCTCAGTGGATAGAGTGTTGGCCCTCACACTGAAGGGTCCTGGGTTTGATTCTGGTCAAGGGCATGTACCTTGGTTGCAGGCTTGATCTCCAGTAGGGGGGTTCAGGGGCACCTGATAGGACTTTCTCTCTCATCGATGTTTCCAACTCTCTATCCCTCTCCCTCTCTGGAAAAATAAATTTTATTTGAAAAAAATCAGTGTACTATAAAACACACACAAAAAATACAGGGGTATTGTTCTAGACTGAAAAGGTTAAAGCAATACAACCACCACACACAATTCATAAACCTTGATTAGATCATTGGATTAAAAATAAGAGCAGGTCTAAAAACATTTTGGGTACAACTGGAAAATTTGAGTATAGGGCATTTTTTATTGTATTATTGAATTATTGCATTTTCTTAGGTGTAGTAATGTTATTGTGGTTATGTAGGAGAATGTCCTTATTCTAATATATTGTGTTGAAGAATTTAGGGGTAAAGTGTTATACTGCCTGCAACTTTCAATTGTTTCATTAAAAAGGAAATATAGCCAAAACCGGTTTGGCTCAGTGGACAGAGCGTCGGCCTGTGGACTGAAAGGTCCCAGGTTCGATTCCGGTCAAGGGCATGTACCCTGGTAGTGGGCACATCCCCAGTGGGGGCTACGTAGGAGGGAGCTGATTCTCTCTCATCAATGTTTCTGACTTTCTATCCCTCTCCCTTCCTCTCTGTGGAAAATCAAAATATATATATATTTTAAAAAAGGAAATGTATATATACACATATCAATAGAAGTAGAGCAAATTTTGCAAAATATTAAGGGTAAATAGGCTTTCATTGTACTATTCTTTCAGCTGTTCTGAATTTTGAAAAATAAAGATTTGGGGGAAATACTTGCACATAAAACATCAGTGCTTATTTTGCAAGAACACATATATACAAAAGAGAACATAATATACTTTAGAATTTGTGTGTACATTAGGGAAATAAGAGTGGAAAGCAGAGAATTAAACAAATAGTGAATTAAACAAATAGTAAAACCTCCCTAAAGTAATAGATATTTGTGTGTACATTAGGGAAATAAGAGTGGAAAGCAGAGAATTAAACAAATTGTGAATTAAACAAATAGTAAAACCTCCCTAAAGTAATAGATATTCATTGAAAATGTGAAAACACAGAAAGGCACAATGAAAAAAAAAATCACTGATATTCTCATTTTCTCTGTCAGTAGTTTTTTAAAATGTAGCACCTGGACTAGCAGCAGCAGCTTCATCACCATCACCATCACCATTATCATCAAGGCTTGGGAACTTGTTAGAAATGCAAATTTCTGCCCTGACTGGTTTGGCTCAGTGGATCGGCCTGGCCTGAGGACTCAAGGTCCCAGGTTCGATTCCAGTCAAGGGCATGTGCCTTGGTTGCGGACACATCCCTAGTAGGGGTGTGTAGGAGGCAGCTGATCGATGTTTCTCTCTTATGGATGTTTCTGATTTTCTATCCCTTTCCCTTCCTCTCTGTAAAAAAAAATCAGTAAAATATATTTAAAAAAAAGAAAGAAACAGCAAAGATTTGCTAATGCTGGGGTAAAGGTAAAGGTGAAGGTGACCAGGGCTGGTTTGGGGGTCCAGAGGAGTTTGCCATGTGTCTAGGTCAGTGGTTGGCAAACTCATTAGTGAACAGAGCGGCGAACCGCAGTTTGCCGACCACTGGTCTAGGGTGAGAAATCAGAATCCTTCCACAATGTAGGGCAAGGGTGGGGTACGTCCAGCCTGCAGGCCCTAGGCCCTATAAGGCCCTCGGAATCCTTAGGTCTGATCCCACCAAGACATTAGGGGTGAGTGAATTAAATGTTTGACCAAATATAGCAGGCTAATTTTTAAGTTGATAATTTGATATGACCAAAGAATGATATTATAAACATCCAAATAGTCCTGGGCAGGAAAAACGGTCCCCACCCCTGCCAGGGGCAGTGAGTCCTGTGTATGAGGAGTAGGATTAGGCAGAGGGTGTCATTTTCTGATTGGAGGTGGAGGAACATACCCTCAGGGTAGAGGGGCTTGGCCCCACCCCAAAGTTTAGGCTACACAAGAGGAAGAGGAGTGGCTGCAATTAAATGGTCAGAAGACTTGTTCAGACTGATATTTACATTTTTTAGGAGACCTCATTCTCCAAGGCGGGTCAGGAGCTCCCCTAGTTTCTGGAGAAACCCTAACCTGCCCCCAATCGAGATATAAATTAAGAAATGCTGCAGACACGGCTCCTGGGTCTGAGGAAAGCGGCGGAAGCAGAGGAAGAGGGCAAACGGGTGGGAGAGGCTTCCAGTGGTTTGGCTTTTGGGCCTGCCCAAGGATCTTAGCTTTGGCAGAGAGAGCTGGCAATGGCTGCCAACGGGTCTGTCCGGGGCTCTACAAGCCTGAAAGGTTCTGCAAACAGCTAACCAAGTCGCTCCAGGTGGGGAATACTAGGCAAGACATGTGACTCAGGCGGCCATTTTCTCACACCCTGCCCGTCGCCATCTTGCACTGGAGACATTGGAAGGTCCGGCTCCCCACCCTCGTCTGATGCAGCCCTGGTTCTCGCCTGGCCTACACGTTTCAGGAACAGGCTGAGGACCGCGGGGAAAATCTGGGCTTCCCAAGCTGGCTAGGTGACCACACCAGGCGAGCCGCCGCTAGTCCCACCCACCATCCCCTTCCGCCTCCCCTCCTTCCCCTATAGGCCTGTTTCCTTTCCTTTATGGGCAGCCGGAGGGCGGGGCCAACGCAGCTGCGGGGGAAGGGACGGGCGGGCGCGAGCTGTCAATCCGAAGCTCCGCCCCTCGCGGCGCCCAGCGAGCGGAGCTGGAGGCGGGAGCCTGGGAACCGGAAGTCGGAACCCGGCGCGCAAGCGCAGGCCTCTGGGCCAACTGCGTTGTCTTTCCAGACTCTGCTCTCAGCTCCCCGCCGGAAGTGGAGGTAAGGGACGACTCTTTTTTTTTTTTCCCGTGCAGAGCACGCGCCCAGCCGGCCGCGCGGTAAGGGTAGGCAATGAGAGGTGAAGCAAGAGGTGCCCTCCACCCGGGAATAGAGAGGTAAAGAGCCAGCTCCTTTCCAGGGTAAAGGGCCGGGAGGAAGTCAGGGATGGCTGTGCACGTGGACAGGCGCCCAATGCACTCGAGCGGAGCAGAGGAGCACGGCCCCACCCCGTTTAGACAGCTGTAGACCCGGTGCACACTGTGTAGAGTCGTAGACCCCATTTGTGGGGAAGAGCGTCGAGGGCCCTCCTCCCTTCATGAGAGTGAGGCTCCATTCTGTAATCTCCAGATGTTGACAGGTGTCTACCTCCCTGCCCGAAGGTTTGGCATCATCGATCTCACCCCTTGTAGAGACCTCACGGGACTGACCGGCGCTGACCTCTGTGGGCACTAAGGCACACAGATCCACCTCAATGCACCTCTCCTCTAGGACAGCGACTCTGATATATTCCCCCTTACCCCTGCCCGATCACCAGTAAAGTGGAACTTAATATACGGAGTGGGGGAACAATCCTTCCCTTCATGTCAATCAAGACCTAGAGACCCCCTAGCCTCGCTGCTGTGGAGCTAATTGATGGAAGCCCCGTCCCCCCCTCCTGCAGAGATTGTAGACCACCCCTCCCCAGCTGATGGGAGGCACAAGTCTCAGCCTAAGGGGGGAACCGGACCTTGCAGATTTCCTCCTCCTAGGCTAGCGTGAGCACCCATTGTGGAACATTCAGACCACTCTTGAAGGAGGTGCTGATTTCCTGAATTTGTGAGGACCCCAAACATGCCCCACAGCAAACTGCAATAGACTTGAACCAACAAAGAGACTGTCAGATCTGTCTCTTGTGGGGCTTCCGGGGTAGAGGGGTTTAGATTTGTTCTCCTTTCGAGGTAGACAGAGATCACCCCACCCCAAGGATTTAGAATCATCAAATGTAGCAAGAAGAGCCTCCAAGGGAACAGAGCTCCCCTTCTCTGCAGTGTTGAGAGGCAATGACATCACTGATTTATCACCCCCCAGGTCGTGCATATGGGTTCCCCACTTAGCCAAGGTAGAGGAGCACAATCTCTTTCCATCCAAGGTGAAAACACAGGAACATCCCCTGCTCCCCAAGAGTAAGGGCCAGTCCATTGAATTTAGAGTTGGGTTGCCACCCCCCCCCCCCCGTGCTGGGAAACAGATGTCCTATCCCCTTCAATGTTAGTACACTGATAAATAGATCTTCCCCATTCCACCTCCCATAGAAGGGTCTGGAATAGCCCACAGCAGGCAAAGTGCAGACCCTACTCCTGCAAAGCAGCATAAGTCCCCCCTTTGTTAGTGTGGCACTAATATTACCTTGTAATAAAAAGACAGGCATATCAGTTCCTTCCCACAGACCACCCCAGGGCAAAGAGGCCCAGGACCACTCTTTGTACAATGTTAGAGATGATCAGACCCACCCTTCTCCTCCAGGCAGCAGAGAGACACACAGCCGCCGTACCAGTTTCCTTAGTTCCTCTGTACCCAGGAGTCGAGGGACAGAATGCATTCTGTCCATGTCCCCCCCTCCCCCCCGCCCCCAAGAAACAGACCCCAAGGCACAGGTTTTCTCCCCTCCCCCAAGGTTTTGTACGGACTTCAGTCCACATGCATACATAAAAAAAACCCATTCTGGGGCCCCTTTTCCTGGGATTTGTCTTTACCAACCTGTTTAGAGTAGATGAGACACAGAACCCCATACTTGGGGAAAGAAGTACTGGAAAAACCTAATGTAGAACTAGATTGTTCTTGCAATTCCTTCCCTCAGGGCAGAGATGCCTAGCGCTGCTCCCTTACCTACAAGGTGGGGAAGTAAGGAACAAAGGACCCCATCTGATGCACTGTGGCATTGACCACCCAGAAAGAGGTTTAGACGAGCCTCCTTCCCTGTGTGGACTCAGCCATACCAGGCCCCAGCTTCAGTATAGTCCCTTCTAGTCCAGTGATCGGCAAACTCATTCGTCAACAGAGCCAAACATCAACAGGACAATGAAATTTCTTTTGAGAGCCAAATTTTTAAAACTTAAACTTCTTCTAATGCCACTTCTTCAAAATAGATTCTCCCAGGCCGTGGTATTTTGTGGAAGAGAGCCACACTCAAGGGGCCAAAGAGCCGAATGTGGCTCCTGAGCCGCAGTTTGCCGACCACTGTCCTAGTTCCTCAAATTGGGAAGGCTTCCTTATGTTATTTAATGTTTTATTTTGCCTTTGGGGGGCCCAGGGGAGGCTTATGGCATTGTGGTTCCCCACTCCTGTCTTCAGATTGGTTCTGCTTCCATTCTGACAGGAAGAGAGCCTGCAGATTTGAACCTGTCTCCTAAGCTGCTCATCATGATGAAAGTTAGACACAGTGAGTTTCTTTGATCACCCCTCTCAATTCTAAATTATAGTGAATATTCATAATGTTTCATGCCAACTTGAAAAAAAATTGTCCATAATGCACCAGATCACTCTGAATGTCTTTTATATATGGTACTAGAGACCCAGTGTGCAAGATTCATGCACTGTAGGGGGAGCAGGGGGGTTCCCCTCAGCCCAGCCTGTGCCTTCTTGCAATCCGGAAGCCCTCCGGGGATGTCCCACTGACACTTAGGCCCACTTCCCCCAAGGTTGGACATCCTTAGTGCTGCCACAGCTGTGCTCACCAGCTGTGAGCCTGGCTTCCCACCTGGGGACAGCTCCTGCATTGAGCAACTGCCCTCTGATGGTCAGTGCATTTCACAGTGACCGGTCGTTCTATTGCTTGGTCAATTTGCAAAAATTTTGTACACTGGGTGGGGGGGCGGTCTATGTCCCTCAGCCCAGCCTGCACCCTCTCCAATCTGGGACACCCTCAGGGGATGTCTGACAGGAAGAAAGCCTACAGATTTGAACCTATCTCCTAAGCTGCCTTGTGGGATCAAGCCTAAATCAACAGTTGGACATCCCTCTCACAATCTGGGACTGCTGGCTCCTAACCACTCGCCTGCCTGCCTGCCTGCCTGCCTGATTGCCCCTAACTGCTTCTGCCTGTCAGCCTGATCACCCTCTAACCACCCCCCTGCCTACCTGATGACCACCTAACTGCTCCCCTGCTAGCCTAATTGCCCCCAAATGTCCTCCCCTGTGGGCCTCGTCTCCCCCAACTAACCTCGCCTGCAAGCATGGTCACCCCCCAGCTGCCCTCCTCTGCTGGCCTGATGGCCCCCAACTGCCCTCCCCTGCAGGCCTGGTTCCCCCCCAGCTGCCCTCCCCTGCAGGCTTGATCTCACCCCCATCTGCCTTCCTTTGCTGGCCAATTTGTTTCTCATTGGTCGGTTTCTATGCCAGTCAGTGTCCGAAGCTCTGCCTCCTAGGCAGCTATTGCTTTCTCACAGTTCACTCAGATTTGGTTCTGATTGGTTGGTTTCTATGCCAGCCAATGTCTCTGAGCCTATCAACAGGGCCTGATCAGAAAGGCTGGGTTGATCAGCAACCCCAGTGGAGGCCTGGAGAGAAATGGAGGCACGGCTGCTGGCCAAGCCCGGAGAGAAAGAGAGAGGCAAGTGCTAATCAACAGCTGCCACAGAGGCTATGGATCAGACCTTGCTTCTCTCTTCAGGCCTCTCTCTGGGCCTGATTCGAAGCCCCATCAGCAGTCAGTGCTGGATTGCCACAGCAGCCCAGCGCTGACTGCAGGACTGTCTTCTGGTTGGTTAAACCTCCAGTTGTGGATGTGACAGACCCAGGGTTTTTATATATTAGGATCATTGTTGTCTGTCAACTTCCTTGTGAGGTAAGGCTCCCCTTATCTCCCATTCCCATTTTACAGATGAGAAACAGTCTCAGCAAAGTTAAGTGACTTGATCTGAGTTGAATAGCAGTAAATACTGTATCACACTGTCTGGAACCTTAACATTTTCCTTTTTAAGTTGTACCTTTAAGTTGGTACCATATATTGTATTTGTGACTAAGAGAATGGACTCTGGAGCCAGACTGAATTTGACTCTTAGCTCTTCCACTTACTAGGTGTGTGGTCTTAGGCAAGATACGTAACTTCAGTCTCTTTATTTACATAATGGGATAATAATAGTATTTACCTAATAGCATAATGGTATCTACCTAGGCCTGGCTAGTATGGCTCAATTGGTTGGACCATTGTCCCCTACACCAGTGGTTGGCAAACTCATTAGTCAACAGAGCCAAATATCACCAGTACAACGATTGAAATTTCTTTGGACAGCCAAATTTGTTAAACTTCTCCTAACGCCACTTCTTCAAAATAGACTCGCCCAGGCCGTGGTATTTTGTGGAAGAGCCACTCTCAAGAGGCCAAAGAGCCACATGTGGCTCAAGAGTCGAAGTTTGCCAACCACGGCCCTACTCTAAAAAGTGGCGGATTTGATTTCTGGTTAGGGCATATACCCACATTGCATGTTCAATCCCCCATCAGGGTGCATATGGGAGGCAATGATCAATGCTTTTCTCTCTCTTTCTCTGGCCCCCTTTCTCTTTCAAATCAATAAAAACATACCCTCAGGTGAAGATTAAAAAAATAGTATCTCCCTAGTAGTGTTTTTAGGAGTATTTAATGATTTAAAATAAGTAAGAGACTTAGAACAGTGTCTGGCACCTGTGGATAGCACACTAGATAGACTGGGTGAGAATTGTACCACCCCAGGAGCCCTGTATTCTGTGTGAATGGTGGCCCTGCCTACATGGGGCTTGATGAAAAAGAAAAAGGTCAATACATTTACTTTATATAATCATAAAAAGTATACTTTAATACCTAAAGCAAATAATAATTTTTTCAAGTAACATGAGAAGAATGAACAAAATCAACTATATTTAAGAACATCAAATACCAGGTTATAATAAAATTATTGGTAGTGATAAAAAGATCATAATTAGATAGTTAAAGAATATGTGCATTCAAAAGAACCCTGGCAGTTTAAAATAATGAGGAAGTAGTATATGGGAATACTATGTGGAAAGACTGGAGTGTATGGAAAAACTATTAGATGGAAAGATCTCCAGGATTTAAGTGAAAAAGCAAGTTGCTCACAAGAGTATGTTACCTTTTTGGGAGAAAATGGGGGATATAATAATATACACAGAGTGGTCAGATTATTATGATCTCTGAATGTACAATAATATGGCCACTGTGTGTGTGTGTGTGTGTGTGTGTGTGTGTGTGTGTACTAGTGGCCTGGTGCATGAAATTTGTACACATTAAAATGGGATTAATTAGAGGAAATAATTTAATATTGCTATTTGCCCTTTCTCTATAATAGAAGAGTCAGATGAAAGAAAACTAGTAAAATGTATATGAGAACCTTCCTCCTGTCAGAGTCTGGGGCGCACCATGGGACCCAGATTCAAGTCCCCGCCCACCCACATGGGCTTCAAAATCGAGTGAGACCCAGACCCAGCTGGACCCCTCTCCCCCACTGGGCAAGATCCAGACCTGGCCAGTCCCACCCTTGTCAATACCTGCTGGGCAGGGGATGTAGCCTCAGGTCTCCTGGCCCAGTGCCAGGATAGGGGCTGTGGCCTGAGGTCCCCCAGTCCAAACCAGGGCATGGGGCATGGGATGTGACTTGAGGTCCCCCCCGTCAAGCCCCGCCAGGTGGGAGACATGGCCTGAGATCCCCTGTCAAGCCCTGCTGGGTGGGGGGCATGGCCTGAGGTCCCCTGTCAAGCCCTGCTGGGTGGGGGGCATGGCCTGAGGTCCCCTGTCAAGCCCCGCCAGGCAGAGGGGTTGGGAGCCACCTCAGGTCCCCCAGCCTGGCACCAGGATTGGGGCACAGCCTCAGGTCCCCCGTCAAGCCCCACTGGCAGGAATGTGCAGACTCAGGTCTCCCATCAAGCCCTGCTAGGTGGGGAGCATGGCCTGAGGTCCCCTGTCAAGTCCTGCAAGGCAGGGGGGTGCAGCCTCAGGCCCCCTGGCCCGGTGCTGGGGTGGGGGGTACAGCCTGAGGTCCCCTGGCCTGGTGCCAGGGTGGGGGGCATGGCCTGAAGTCCCCTGTCAAGCCCCACCTGGTGGGGGGTGTGGCCTGAGGTCCCCTGGCCTGGCACTGGGGCAGGGCAGCAGCCTGCGGTCCCCTAGCCCAGCACCAGGACGGGAGGAGCACCTTGAGGTCTCCATCAAGCCCTGCCAAGTTGCGGGGGGGGCGGCCTGAGGTCTCCTGTCAAGTCCTGCCAGGTGGGGGATATGACCTTAGGTCCCCTGTCAAGCCCCACAGGGGCGGGGGAGGGCGTAACCTCGGGTCGCTGCTAATCGGTCTTTAAGGCTCCTTATGGGAACTTGGCCTCAGCTGTGGGTGCAGCCATCTTTGTGATGGAGTGATGGTCAATTAGCATATTCTCTTTATTAGATAGGAGATTTATATATTAGAGGCCGGGTGCATGAATTTTTGCATGGGTGGGGTCCGGCCAGCCTAGCCAGGGGGAGGGGAGGGGACATGGGCAGTTGGCTGGACCATGCAGCCAACTCCTGGTCGAACTCCTGGTGGAGGGGACAGTTTGCATATTAGTCTTTTATTATATAGGATATTCACTGAGTGGCCAGATTATTATGCATTCAGAGATCATAATCTGGCCACTCGGTATATAATCCATTGTAATGACAGACTATGAATGTAAGCCGCACAGGGAAGGAAGGGGGTGGCTGATGAATAGGGAACAGAATGGAGGCTGAACAAATGAGCTTGAGGATAGTTGGGAGGGGTGTGTGAGACTGCTTTCTGAAGTACAAGCAGTTAGAGATGATGATTATAGATGTCACCCGAGTGGGTGAGCAGGTGGCTGCATGGATTGCAGGTTCCTGGAGGTGAGAATGTTGAGGAAGTGGGCAACCGGAGTGTTGGAAGGGGCCAGAAATTGCCAAAGTTACCCGGGTTGATGGTGGCAGGAGTAGGGTTGAAAGTGATGCTCTGAGCATGTGCTTCCATAAATGAGGAAAAGTGACAGGCATAGCAACAGTCTGAAGAGCAGGGTTTTCCTCCCTCTTTATTTTTCGTGTTGAAAATATTTTTATTGCCCTACCAGTGGCCGGCAAACTCATTAGTCAACAGAGCCAAATATCAACAATACAACGATTGAAATTTCTTTTGAGCTGAAACCGGTTTGGCTCAGTGGATAGAGCGTTGGCCTGCGGACTGAGGGGTCCCAGGTTCGATTCCAGTCAAGGGCATGTACCTTGGTTGCAGGCACATTCCCAGTGGCGGGTGTGCAGGAGGCAGCTGATCGATGTTTCTCTCTCATCAATGTTTCTGGCTCTCTATCCCTCTCCCTTCCTCTCTGTGAAGAATCAATAAAATATATTTTTAAAAAAGAAAAAAATTTCTTTTGAGAGCCGAATTTTTTAAACTTAAACTTCTTCTTACGCCACTTCTTCACAATAAACTTGCCCAGGCCGTGGTATTTTGTGGCAGAGCCACACTCAAGTTGCCAAAGAGCCGCATGTGGCTGGCAAGCAGCAGTTTGCCGACCATGGCCCTAGCCAGTTTGGCTCAGTGGATGGAGCATCAGCCTGTGGACTGAAGGATCCTGGGTTTCATTCCAGTCGGGGGCACATGCCTGGGTTGTAGACTCAATTCCAAGCCGGGGGGAGGGGGGGGAGGGTGTGCCCAAGGCCATCCGATCAGTGATTTTCAATCATTGATGTTTCTTTTTTTAAAAATATTTTATTGATTTTTTTACAGAGAGGAAGGGTGAGGGATAGAGAGTTAGAAACATGCCCTTGTTCGGAATCGAACTTGGGACCCTTGAGTCCATTGGCCTACGCTCCATCCACTGAGCCAAACCATTTAGGGGCCATCATTGATGTTTCTAATCTCTTTCTCTCTCTCTGTCCCTGAAACGAATAAAAATATTGATCTGGTGCATAGCTCTACGCTCAAACACTGAGCCACGCCAGCTGGGCTATTTTTCTTTTTGAACAAGAGGGAGAAAGAGTTTGGGTTTGGCAATGATGAGTCCAGAGAACATCTCTACCTACCTGCCCCAAGGTATTCATTCAATGCCAGAGAAAACAGTAGCCGCCTTTCCAGAGGCAGTGTCCTCACATGTGTCTCCACTACGGCAAGAGGTTTGGGAATTGCCCTAACCGGTTTGGCTCTGTGGATAGAGCGTCGGCCATGTGGACTGAAAAGTCCCAGGTTCCATTCCGGTCAAGGGCATGTACCTAGGTTGCAGGCACATCCCTAGTAGGGGGTGTACAGGAGGCAGCTGATCGATGTTTCTCTCTCATCGACGTTTCTGACTTTCTATCCCTCTCCCTTCCTCTCTGTAAAAAAAAAAAATCAATAAAATATATATGTTTTAAAAAGAGATTTGGGAATTGTTCCCGAGGAGAGATGAAAGAATTAGGGGTGCTGAGCTCCCCAGTGGGAGTGTCAGAGGGCATTGTGGAAAACTTTAAGCAGAGGTAGAGGGAGGATGGTGGTGGAGTCAGTGCCAGGCTGGGTGTCCAGGGATATAGCAGGGTGAGAGGGTGGGAGATGATGGGTGAATGGAGAGCCCTGCCTTTGAATATTGATGGATGTCACAGCTAGTGAGCGGAGACATTGAAGCTCAGAGAGACTTGAAAAAATTCTTCAAGGTCATACACTATAGCTAGGCAATGATGGAGCCAGAATAGGAAACTACGTGTGGCTGGCAACAAAATGGAAGCTGTTTTCTCTCTCAGGCCGTTAAAAAAACAAACAACACAACAAAAACAAACCCAGCTGAAACCGGTTTGGCTCAGTGGATAGAGCATTGGCATGTGGACTGAAAGGTCTCAGGTTCGATTCCGGTCAAGGGCATGTACCTGGGCTGCGGGCACATCCCCAGTAGGGGCTGTGCAAGAGGCAACTGATCGATGTTTCTCTCTCGTTGATGTTTCTGACTTTCTATCCCTCTCCCTTCCTCTCTAAAAAATCAATCCTATCTAATAAAAGAGTAATTTGCAGATTGACCATCACTCCAACACACAAGAGGGCTACCTCCATATGGTCAAAGATCCTGCCCCCATGTGGACACAAGATGGCCACCACAAAATGCTCAGCAGGGGAGGGCCGTTGGGAGGTTCCAGGCCCTGCAAAGGAGGGCAGTTGTGGGCGATCAGGCCAGCAGGGGAGGGCAGTTGGGGGTGATCAAACCTGCAGGGGATGGCAGTTAGGGGTGACCAGGCTGGCAGAGGAGGAAAGTTGGGAGAAAACAGGCTGGCAGGGGAGCAGTTAGACATCAGTTAGGCTGGCAGGGTAGTGGTTAGCAAGTGATTAGGCTGGCAGGCAGAAGGTTAGGGGCAATTAGGAAGGCAGGCAGGTGAGCAGTTTGGAGCCAGCAGTCCTTGATTGTGAGAAGGATGTCCGATTGCCCATTTAGGCCCGACCCTACCAGGATCGGGCCTAAACTTGCAGTCAGACATCCCTTGAGGGGTTCCAGATTGGAGGGGGTGCAGGCTGGGCCAAGGGACATCCCCCGCCTCCCGTGCACGAATTTTGTGTACCGGGCCTCTAGTAAAATATATTAAAAAAAACCAACAACAAACCCACACAGATGAACAGTGACTGCTGGGTGTTGCAGTGGTGCAAGCAATGGCTGCACCCTTCCCCATGTCTTTTCTTCCCCACTCTGTCCTCCCTCTCTGAAGCAGATGTTTTTCCCCTCTCTACGTGATGTGTTTTCTCTCAATGTGTGCCTGTATCCAGTGCGAGCTCTGTTTCCAGGGAAGTCAGGCAGATGGAAATTGTTGAGTAAAATGGCCAGACCTGGTTCATTCCAGACCTCGCATTCTTTTCATTGCGACGTGAGTACTTTGGGAGGAAAGGAGATGCAGGGCTCTGTCTTTTGTTTATTTGTTTTTGTTTTGTTTTGTTTTGTTCTGTTACTGGGAAATTCGACCCATGCACATTCATCATGATAACTAATACACTTGGTCTAATTTCTGCCATCTTATATATATGTTTTCTGCTTCTTTCTTCTTATTCCCTTATTTATTGACTTTGAAAAAGTTGATCAAGTCTAAAAAAAATCCTCCACCAGTAATTAAAGTTATGTTGGTAGCTGCATTTATTGATAGCAAACATTATTAAACTCAGATTTCTTTATCACTTTTACCAAAGTTAAAAAATGACTCTGTTTATCTTACTCCTTCAAAGTGAGGCTCTTAGCAAGCTTTTGTGCTTTTGCTTCTCCAACCCCTGTTGCTTGATTACTGGATTTTGTTGAAATAATTTGGTATTTTAGTTCTGAGCTATTTTTTTTATGCTATGCTTTCTGGATTTAAAAAACCCTTTCGTAATACGTATCATAGTTCTTAGCCACATTACTAGCATTTTCAAAGAGATTTAACGATTTAACTAATATCTTGCATATGGGGGGGGGACTAGATTTCCGTGTGTGTTTTTAATCCTCACCTGAGGAGTGAGGATATTTTTTCCATTGACTTTTTAGAGAGTGGAAGGGAGGGGGGAGAAGGGGGAGAGAGAGACACATCTGTGTGAGAGACACATCAATTGGTTGCCTCCCACTTGCACTCTGACTGGGGCCTGGGATTGAATCTGCGACCGAGGGGATGTGCCCTTGACCTAGAATCAAACCCAAGATTCTTCAGTCCTCGGGCTGATGCTCTAACCACTGAGCACCAGCCAGGGCAGCTTGCTATCTCCATTCTGATTGAATTTTTAGCTGGTGTACTTCCTCAAGTAGTTTTACCAGAAAGGGAATAGAGGCGGGGCCCTATCCACATAGCTCAATTGGGAGCGCTGTCCCAATATGTCAAGGTTGTGGATTGGATCCCCAGTCAGGGAACCTTACAAGAATCAAGCAATGAATGCAGAAGTAAGAGGAACAACAAATCAATCTTTCTTCCTCCTCCTCCCTCCCCTTCCCCTCCCCTCCCCTCCCTCCTCCCCTCCCCTCCCCTCCCTCTCCCCCTTCCCTTCCTCTCTCCCTTCCCCTCTCCTCCCCCTTTTCCCCACCCCTACTTTCTCTCTCTAAAATAAATAAATAAATTTAAAAACAAAAGAGAATGAGAAGTGGTCATCTCCGCACATCTATTTTTCTTTGAAACTTCAGGGTCATCTATTGGTCAGGTACAGGAATTTAGCTTGGTACACAGCCCCTTGTCTCATAACTTGTAATGGTTCTTCTTCTGTCTTCAGGGTCCAGAGTCACAGATTTGAGAAGGCTGTCCACTGCTCCGGTCTTTGTTGGACACTTGTTCTGTTTGGAAGTTTATAACATTTTCTCTTTACCCTCGGAGTTCAGAAATTTCACCAGGATCTTCCCAGGATATCTTTTGTGTTAATCTTGGCGCTACTTGAGCCTTTCTAATCTGAAACCTCAAACCTGTTTTCAATTAAAGGAACTTTTTATCTATTATTTTTATAAACCATGTGGATTTTTTTTTGTTAGGAAATACCACATTTTAAAATGTTTTTATTGTTTTTAGGGAGAAAAGGAGAGTGCTACATAGAAACCTCAATGAGAAACATAAGATCAGATGCCTTCTGCACGCCCCCTACTGGGGATTGAACCTTGTGCCTTGACAAGGAATTGAATCCATTGTCCTGGTATCACAGTGCTTGTGTTTAAGTAACCATTATTTCACTTAATAATACCCCCAAAAATGTTTCCTTTAAGTGGAAAGGTATTTATGTAAAGGACAAAACATAGTATATATAAAGCTTGATTCTATTAGTGGTTACAGGCATCCATTGGGGGTCTTGGAATGAATACCTTGCAGATAAGGGGAGGGCTACTGTAGTGTTTAAATTCTCTTGTTTAGACCCTAGCTGATTTGGCTCAGTGGATAGAGCGTTGGCCTGCAACCGAAGGGTCCTAGGTTCGATTCCAGTCAAGGGCACGTGCTTGGTTTTGCGGCTTCCATCCCTGGTGGGGGGTGCGCAGGAGGCAGCCGATCAATGGTTCTCTCTCATCATTGATGTTTCTCTCCCTCTCTCCCTTCCTCTCTGAAATCCATAAAAATACATTTAAAAAATTCTCTTGTTTTCTACATTAACTTCTGCAGTGCAAACCACTTGGGATGGGGGTGCCCGTGGGGGTAATGTCAAGCTACTCCTATATTTGTTTGTGCCCTGAACTTCCAGAATCACCCCTTCTAGGAATGCCTTTAGCCCTCTTGCAGGTGGTGAGCATGAAGGAAAGCCATTCTTCCCTGAGAGCTCAGCTGGGAATGGGAGAACAGGTGGGTGGGACTTCTGGTTGCCTGTGGAGAGGCCGCTTAAATCCCTGAGCTTTGAGGTGGAACTGAGGCAGGTGAGCTCTCTCTTCCTTGTATCCAAGCGAGGAGGTGGGTAGCAGGGGGGGGGGGCTGCACTTTAGCTGAAGAGGGAAAGGCCCTTTGGGGGCAATGGCCTGAGCAGGGTTGGCGGGAAGGGGCAGTTCTCTCTTCATGTGCCAGGGGCATCTATCCTAGCTTCGCCAGCTGGGACCCGGCAGATCACCTCCCCATGCTGCCAGCCCCCCCACCTCTGCCTGGTGCTGATACTGTTGAGCCCTAGCCACTTTGGCTCAGCAGTTAGTAGCGGCTCTCAACCTTTCTGATGCCGCGGCCCTTGAATACAGGTCCTCATGTTGTGGTGGCCCCCAACCATGAAATGATTTCCATTGCTACGTCATCACTGTCATTTTGCTACTGTTAATGAATTGTCATGTACATACCTGTGTTTGCCGATGGTCTTGGGCTCTTCAGCAGCAGTTCTCAACCCAAGGCCATCGGAAAACACAGATATTTACAGTCCGATTCATTAACACTAGCAAAATGACAGTGATGAAGTAGCAACGAAAATAATTGTATGGTTGGGGGTCACCACCACAGGAGGAACTGTATCGGAGGGTCGAGGCATTAGAAAGGTCGAGAACCACTGAGTTAGAGCATTGGCAGGCAGAGTGAAGTCTCCCGGGTTCATTTCGGGTCAAGGGCATGTACCACCATTGCAGGCTGGATCCCTGGCCTTGGTTGAGGCGTGTGTGGGAGGCAACTAATCAATATGTCTCTCTCACATCTATGTTTTTTTCCTCTCTCTCTCTCTCTCCCACTCTCTCTAAAAATCAATGGAAACGTATCCTCAGGTGAGGATTAACTAAGAAAATTTTTGTTGTTGTTGAGTTTCCTCCTGCCAGAGGTTGGGGGAGAGAGAGGAGTTACAAGGCGACATTCAGCTCACTCTCTTCACAGGATTTCTTAACAGTTGCTTCCGTTTGCATTGAAATGATGCCCTGAACATTGCACTCAGTAGTTTTTCTAACAATGTTGATGCCATCTTCCTGCCTGTCTTGTTCTGGGCCTAGACCAGTGGTTGGCAAACTGCGGCTCTCGAGCCACATGCGGCTCTTTGGCCCCTTGAGTGTGGCTCTTCCACAAAAATACCACGGCCTGGGCGAGTCTATGTTGAAGAAGTGGCGTTAGAAGAAGTTGAAGTTTCAAACATGTGGTTCTCAAAAGGAATTTCAATCGTTGTCCTGTTGATATTTGGCTTTGTGGTCTAACGAGTTTGCCGACCACTGGCCTAGACAAACTTGGTGTAAGAGGCGTGCCTAGGTCTCATTGCGGTCAGACCTTAATTAAGGTTTCAAAAAAATATTGTGTAGGTGAGTGATGCCTCTCTCTCTCTCTCTCTTTTTTGTAGAAAATAAGAAACCAGGTAAAGGTTCCAAAGGCTGCAAGAAGGTGAGTTGGCCCAACCCTCAGGTAAGATGTGCCCACTGTTGGGGTAAGGCTAGGAACAGGTTACCTGCCCTAGAAGAGGCCCGTAAAACCCAGCAGAGATGGTGGGTGACTCTATACAGAGGAACGCATCGGGCTCAGGGGATCTGGCTTTCCTTCTCTCTCTCTGGGTGGCTGCAGCGGAGAATCAGCTGCATTTATTAAGTTGACACCACAAGCCACACACTGCTCAGTGCTTGATTTCCCTTGGGTAGGGATTGCCGTGGTCCATTTATTTATTTATTTGTTTGTTAACATTTTAAAAATACATATTTTATTGATTTTTTTTACAGAGAGGAAAGGAAAGGGATAGATGACAGAGAAACATCGATCAGCTGCCTCCTGCACACTGGGGATGTGCCTGCAACCAATGTACACGCCCTTGACCAGAACTGAATCTAGGACTTTTTAGTTCGAAGGCCGACGCTCTATCCACTGAGCCAAACCAGTTTCGGCCATGGTCCCATTTTTTTTTAGATGAGGAAACTGAGCTCAGTGAGAAAGTTCATAGGTTCGGGGTAGTGCAGCTGGGACTTGGGTCTGCCTGACCCAAGGTTGGCTCCAGCTCCTAGATCTCCTGGCCCTGCGAGGAAAGATGGGGACACGTCAGACTTGGGCCAAAGCAGTGGTTGTCAGATTGTAGCAGATGGTTTAAGTTCTCACACTCTTTTTTTTTTTAATAAAAATTTATTTATTTACTTATTAATATATTTTATTGATTTTTTACAGAGAAGAAGGAAGAAGGATAGAAAGTCAGAAACATCGATGAGAGAGAAACATCGACCAGCTGCCTCCTGCACACCCGCTACTGGGCATGTGCCCGCAACCAAGGTACATGCCCTTGACCGGAATCGAACCCGGGACCCTTCAGTCCGCAGGCTGACGCTCTCTATCCACTGAGCCAAACCGGTTTGGGCATCACACTTTATTTTTTAAAAATATTTTTATTGATATCAGAGAAGAAGGGAGCAGGAAACAGACAGATAGAAACATCCGTGATGGGAGAGAATCATTGACCAGCTGCTTCCTGCACACCTCCTACTGGGGATGGAGCCTGCGACCCCCGCGTGTGCTCTGACTGGGAGTCAAACTGATCTCCTGCTTCTTAGGTCGATGCTCAACCACTGAGCCACGCTGGCTGGGCTATGTGTACATTTGAGGGGACAAGGGCAACCCTAGGAATTTCTCGGGGTCGGGGTGCCAGTCTGGGCACTGAGCCGAACCAGCCAGGCAAAGTTCTCACACTTTGGACATGTTTAATCAGCTTATGTCATTCTGGAGGGCTGGTTAAAACACATTACTGCGCTGAAACAGATTTGGCTCAGTGGATAGAGCCTTGGCCTGGGACTGAAAGGTCCCAGGTTCAATTCTGGTCAAGGTCATGTACCTTGGTTGCAGGCAAATCCCCAGTAGGGGACGTGCAAGAGGCAGCTGATTAATATTTCTCTTATTTTAAAAAAATATTTTATTGATTTTTCACAGAGAGGAAGGGAGAGGGATAGAGAGTCAGAAACATCGATGAGAGAGAAACATCGATCAGCTGCCCTTTCCACACCCCCTACTGGGGATATGCCTACAACCAAGGTACATACCCTTGACCGAATCGAACCTGGGACCCTTCAGTCCACAGGCTAACGCTCTATCCACTGAGCCAAACTGGTTAGGGCAGCTGATCAATATTTCTAACTCTATTTCTCTCCCTTCCTTTCTGTAAAAAAAATCAATAAAATATATATTTTTTAAAAATAAAAAAACAAAAAACAAAAACACATTACTGGGCCCCCACCCCTGAGTTTCTGATTCATGGGTCTGTCCTGGCTTCCGAGAATTTGTATTTCTAACAAGTTGCCAAGTGATGACGCCGCTGGCCTAAGGACTACACTTTGAGAACTCCGTAGCTCTTCCCTTCGCCTTTACTTGGGAAACCTTCCGAGTTGCACCTCCCTTTCCTGGGGTTCTTCAGTCATTTCCTGCCTGGCTAGTGGAGGTGGGGGGGTCTCTCTCTAGCAAGATGGGCATACCTTTTGGGCAACCCCCCCTTTTTTTTCTTATCCCTCTCCCTTGGCAACAACACTTTGAAGAAGTTGTGACCCCTCCCTGGAGGGTGATTTCCATGGGTTCATTATCTCTGTTTGATTTTTTCCCCCTCCTGTCGTGTGGTGACCATCCTGCAAAGCAGCATGGGAAGAAAGCAACCTTCAAGATGGTCTCCGCTCCCCAGTTTGTTCACTCCAATGATCACAGCAACCGGGAGGCTCAATTAAAGAAGAAGAGGGTAAGCCCTGTACCATGGGGAAGAGGGGGCTTCCTGGACTGCTGGGTCCTCAGAGTGGTGAAGGAAAGGGCAAAGGCCAGAATGGCTGGGGTTGTAGAGGCTGTGATGGAAGGTGGAAGGGAGGGTGTTGCTTTGATATTTGTTTTTTTTTAAAATATATATATTATTGATTTTTTTTTTTTACAGAGAGGAAGGGAGAGGGATAGAAAGTCAGAAACATCGATGAGAGAGAAACATCGATCAGCTGCCTCCTGCACACCCCATACTGGGGATGTGCCCGCAGCCAAGGTACATGCCCTTGACTGGAATCAAACCTGGGACCCTTCAGTCCACAGGCCGATGCTCTATCCGCTGAGCCAAACCGGTTTCGGCTTGCTTTGATATTTGACTTAGTGTCTCCATTTGCTCGCCTCCCAGTCCATTGCTGTCTGGCTCGTGTTCCCACGGCTCCACTGAAATTTTTAGCACCCTCACCAGTGCATTCTCTGATGGAGAGTTTTCGTCTAATTTGGTCTGAATGCTCTGCATTTGAGACCTGCTTTCCTTGAAGTCCTCTCACTTTGACTCTCCTCTCCTGGATGTCCTCCTTCCTCTCTGCCAGTCTCTCCCCGCTCTCTAAATGGTGGGGTATCCCACAACTTTGTCCCCTTCTCCCTCCGTTCTTAAGGGGTTCCCTCTGCCAGGAACACATTCTCTCTCAGCTTCCTATGCCCTTATACACTGAGTGGCCGGATTATTATGATCTCTGAATGCGTAATAATCTGGCCACTTAGTATACACATATTTATATTAGAGGCCAGCTGCATGAATTCATGCATGGGTGGGGTCTGGCCAGCCTGGCCAGGAGGAGGGGACATGGGCGGTTGGCCGGTCTGCCTGCTGGTTGAACTCCTGGTCAAGGGGACAATTTGCATATTAGCCTTTTATTATATAGGGCAGTGATCGGCAAAGTCATTAGTCAACAGAGCCAAATATCAACAGCAGAACGATTTAAATTTTTTTTGAGAGCCAAATTTTTTAAACTTCAACTTCTTCTAACACCACTTCTTCAAAATAGACTTGCCCAGGTCGTGGTATTTTATGGAAGAGCCACACTCAAGGGGCTAAAAGAGCCACATGTGGCTCACGAGCCGCAATTTGCCCACCACGGATATAGGGTACACACCGAGTGGCCAGATTATTATGTGTTCAGAGATCATAATAATCTGGCCACTCAGTGTATATTTATTTATTTCAGAGAGGAATGGGAGAGAGAGAGAGAGAGAGAGAGAGAGAGAGAGAGAGAGAGAGAGAAACATCAATGATGAGAGAGAATCATTGATCGGCTGCCTCCTGCAAGCCCCACACTGGGGATCCAGTCCACAAACTGGGCATGTGTCCTGACTGGGAATGAACTGTGTGACCTCCTGGTTCACAGGTTGATGCTCAACTACTGAGCCACACTTCCTGGGCCCCCTTGTCTTTCTGTTATTGTTCTCTGCCCCACTTTACCTTCCTGTCGTGCTCTTGTTTTCTTCTTTCTCTCCAACCCGTTACGTCCTGCTGTAATATCCGCTTTCGCTCTGTATCATTGCTCCTTCCACCTCTGCCATGTCGCACTGTCTCCTCCCGCTGTCACCCGTCCCTCCCTCAGGCTGCAGACCTAGTCAGCTGCGGTCCTGGTGTGTGTTCCCTTGTTAGATTGAGGAAATGAGGGAGAAGCAGCAGGCTGCCCGGGAGCAGGAGAGACTCAGACGCAGGACCATGGAGAGCTACTGTCAGGATGTCCAGCGCCGCCAGGAGGAGTTTGAGTCCAAGGTAAGAGAGCAGTTTTGCCCCTGGGTAGTCCTGGGGCGGGTTTGCTCAAACGCATCTTTTCCCCTTGCTCTGTGAAAGGGAGAGAAAGGGTGTGAGATGGTTGAAAGGGAAGTAGGCAATCCGGGGGGAAAGGATGGGAAAACAGTGAGGACAGAGGGAGGGAGGTCAAGAGCCATTTTGAGCCTTGTGTGTGACTGGACAACGCTGGATAGGTCCTTTCTCCCAAGCTGGAATCCAAAGAGGAGGAGGAGGTTTGGAAGGGCAAAGGCAAGAGTGGGCAACTTCTGGCCCGCGGGCCATAAAAGACCCGAGAAATTATTTGGTCTGGCCCTGCCAAGGCATTAGGGGCGAGTTACTTAAATGTTTGACTCAATATAGCAGGCTAATTTTTACACACCCATGCGCACACTCAGGCCTCTCTCTGGTGCTAGAACACACACATACACATAGGCACATGTAAGTACCATGTGGGCCCGTCTGTTCTTCCACTTCCCAGCTTTGGTGGCTGGGACTCTTGTGGCTCCCATGATCTCCAATGCCCTGGCTCCGTGGTCGGCAAGCTGCGGCTCGTGAGTGTGGCTCTTCCACAAAACACCACGGCCTGGGCGAGTCTATGTTGAAGAAGTGGCGTTAGAAGAAGTTTAAGTTTAACAAAATTGGCTCTCCAAAGAAATGTCCATCGTTGTCCTGTTGCTGTTTGGCTCTGTTGACTGATGACTTTGCCGACCACTGGCCTGGCTCTCTCTCTCGCTCTGTTTCCTCCCATGCACCATTCTATTCTTTTCCCTTCAGGAGGAAGCTTTGCAGGAATTAAATATGTTTCCTCAGCTGGATGATGAGGCCACAAGGAAGGCCTATTACAAGGAGTTCCGTAAGGTATGGGGACTCCTTTACGCCGTTCAGGGAGGGTTCAAATCCAGTCCCCTCTCCTCTCCATCTCTGTTTTCCCCGACTGACATGGAGGCCTTTTCATTCACGGGCCACTGCCATTGCTACCCAGTCCCTTGCCTGCCTCCATCCCTCGCCTTCTGCCCTGCAGGTAGTGGAATACTCTGATGTGATTCTGGAAGTTCTGGATGCCAGGGACCCGCTGGGCTGCCGCTGCTTCCAGATGGAGGAGACTGTCCTGAGGGCAGAGGGCAACAAGAAGCTGGTCCTGGTCCTGAACAAGATTGGTGGGTATTGAGGAGCACTGGGTGAGGCATGGCGGAGGTGGGGGTGCAGGCCTTCTTGAAAGACCAGCTCTGACCAGATCCTGAGATGCAGCAACTCAGTGGCATTCCTAAACAGTTGTGCAACGTAGGAATTCTTGTTCCAGTCTTTCCAGCTAGGAATCAGAGGTGAAATCATTTGTCTGAAGCAGGGGTGGGGAACGTCTGACCTGCGGGCCGTATAAGGCCCGAGAAATCATTTGGTCTGACCTCCAGTCCAGGCATTAGGGGTGAGTTCATTAAGTGTTCAACCAAATACAGCAAGCTCATTTTTTTTAAGTGGCTAATTTCGTATGGCCCCGAGAATGAATATTGTAAATATTTAAGTGGCCCTTGGCAGGAAAAAGGTTCCCCACCCCTGGTCTAAAGACACACACACAGTGCAGCAGAAGCTGGGGATGGTGTGCAAGCCTGGTTGACTTTGGTTCCTCCATTCTTGCTATTTTAAGCCTTATCTGTGACTGGTCATCCCTAAAGAGTGTCTTCTCCAAGCTGGAACCCAGAGACTAGGGCCCAATAGCACGTGGACTCAGGAGTCACTCGGGTCTCGCTCTCATCTCAGTGGTGCTGTTTCTGTCTGGGATCTTGGACAAGTCATATCACCTAAGAGCTTCCATTTCTCTAGCTTTAAAATGGGCTGTGATTGTCCCAACTCACCGGGTTGTCGTGAGAATGAATAACAAAGCGCTTGGTATATGTGTGGTCAGCACCTCACACCTGGTAGCCATTTTTGTCCACAGTATTCTTGACATTTGGTCCCAATTAGAATGATCCAGAGAGGAGGTTGCAAATACAATCTTTGGGAGGCCTCTGGCTCCCTGGGCACCTTGGCTTAGAGGAAGAGCCCCTGGGGCCAGAGAGCTAGTTTTCCCAATTCTCCCTGAGGGAATAGAGATCCCCTCAGGGAGGGCCAACCGCTCCCCTAGAATGTAGTGCCCTTTCTGACTCTAACTTAGGGCGTGTAGGGACTGGCAGGGCCAGGGAGCTGTCTGTCAGGAGGTGGGCCTGGCCTTGGGTATGAGGACATGCATCTTCGGAGTGAGCTGTGGAAGTTATGTCCTCCTTACTTGTTCCATGTGTTCCTGTCTTCCCCAGACCTGGTCCCCAAGGAGATTATAGAAAAGTGGCTGGATTACCTTCGGAATGAGCTGCCAACGGTGGCTTTCAAGGCCAGCACCCAGCATCAGGTCAAAAACCTGGTAAGCGAGGGCAAGGGGCTTCTAGACTCTTTCAGGACAGTCAGGGCCAGGGCTGACTTGGACTGGGTCTCCAACTCTTTGGTAATTGAACTAGGCCTTCAGCTTTGAGCGTTTTGCTTTACTGGATGACTTAATATTCATTTCATTTCTTCCCATATTGTTGCTCTTCAGGAAGCATTTTTTCCCCCCTGATGTAAGGGTAATACATATTAGAAAATAGTTCAAGAATTGTTCCATTTTAAAATACATGCCTTCGTTTGTTTTACTCTTTAAAACATCACACTACTTTCTAATTCCCTGGTTCGCAACCTTTCTAACGCCGCGACCCTTTAATACAGCTCCTCATGTTGTGGTGACCCCCAGCCATAAAATTATGTTCCTTGCTACTACATCGCTGTAATTTTGCTAGTGTTATGAATTGTAATATAAATATCTCGTTTTCCAATGGTCTTAGGTGACCCTGCTAGCGGTTAAAGGAAACAGGTTGAGGGTCACCACCCGCAGGTTGAGAACCGCTGCTGTAGAGCCTAAGACCATCGGAGAACGCAGATATTTACAATACGATTCATTCACAGTAGCAAAATGACAGTGATGTAGCAGCAACGAAAAGAATGTTATGGTTGGGGTCACCACGACACGAGGAACTGTATTTAAGGGTTGCGGCATTAGAAAGGTTGAGAACCACTGTTCTAATTAGATCATTAACACAGAAATACATTTTCACTCTAAAATATTAAAGTATACAGAAACATTGGTTGCTTCTAGGGAGAGAAACTGGTGCTGGGGACGTTTTCTTTCAATTTTGCACCAGCATAAAGCTTATTTATTAAAAAATAAAGTAGAAAAAAAATAAAAACAATTGCATATAAAGCTTAATTACCCTTTCACCAATACTCTTAATTACAGTCTCCTTTATCCACATATAACCAGAAATAACCATCATTGTAAGTATGGAAGGATCCACATGTTTTTCTGTACTTTATATATACACAGGGAAGGGTATATAAAGAGAAAATTGTGTTTGTGGGTATCATGTCTTAACCTGTGGCTTGCTTTTTTTTCCCCTCTTGGATATCTTTTTACGGAGATCTATCTTCTGATGCTAAGTAAAATTAGTTTCCAATTTTTAGTCTTATTTTTTTTATATTTTATTGATTTTTTTACAAAGAGGAAGGGAGAGGGATAGAAAGTCAGAAACATCCATCAGCTGCCTCCTGCACACCCCCAACTGGGGATGTGCCTGCAACCAAGGTACATGCCCTTGACCAGAATGGAACCTGGGACACTTCAGTCCAGAGGCTGACGCTCTATCCACTGAGCCAAACCGGTTTGGGCTCCATTTTTTAATTGTTATAACCAGTACTTCAACACACACCCTTGCACATGTTTGCATAGCTTAGGTATTGAGAAGTTAACTAGTACTTTACATGTTTGTGTAGGTTAGGTATTGACAGGTAGAGTAGCTGTGTCATAGGCTTTATGCATTTTATATTTTCCTAGACACAAACAGATTGCACCCCCCCCCCCAAGTGGCTGTACCATTTATCTTCCCACCATTGTGGTAATGAATGTGTGACAGGACCTATTTCCCTCCACCTTTGACAACATTTGATATCATTAGATGTTTTCATCCTTGCTAATCTGGAAGACATGATCATTTCATTTACAATTTTTTTGACCTTTTTGTGGCAGAAATGTGCTGAGAATCCTTTGCTATCAGCTTTCTTTTGTTTGTATTTCACTTTAAGGATACATCTCATTAATCTTCCTCTTGTTGATGGATAGTTAGGTTAATTTCTATTTTGTTACTAGAGGCCCGGTGCACGACATTCGTGCACTGCGGGGTTGAGGAGAGAGTCCCTCAGCCCGGGATGTGCACTCTTGCAGTCCAGGAGCCCTCTGGGAATGTCCAACTGATGGCTTAGGCCCTTGGGGAGCAGACCTAAGCCGTCAGTCGGACATCCTTAGCCCTGCCAACACGGCTGCATGTGGCTGAGCAACGTTCCCCTTGTGAGAGCAAACTGACTACCAGGGGGAAGCTCTTGCATTGAGCGTTTGCCCCCTGGTGGTCAGTGTATGTCATAGCAACCAGTCATTCCTCCCTTCAGTCGATTTGCATATTACCCTTTTATTATATAGGATATATATTAGAGGCCTGGTGCAGGAATTTGTGCATGGGTGGGGTCTGGCAAGCCTGGCCAGGGGAAGGGGACATGGCCAGCCTGCCTGCTGGTCGAACTCCTGGTTGAGGGAACAATTTGCATATTAGCTTTTTATTATATAGGATAGTGTGGTGGGTAAGTAAGGAAAGAGGAAGAGATGGAAGGGTATTCTGGGTACAGTAGATGGCATCAGGAGTAAAGAGATAGAGGCTGATCTGGCTGGTGTGGCTCAGTTGGTTCAGCATTGACCCATGAGCTAAGAGGTCGAGAGTCGATTCCCAGTACATACCCGGGTTGCAGGTTCAGTTCCCAGTGAGGGGTGTGTAGGAGGCAGACGATCCATGGTGTTTCTCTCTCGTCTTGGTTTCCATCTCTCCATCCTTTTCCCCTCCTCTCTTTCTAAAAATGAGTAAAAGCATATTTTAAAAAAAGAGAGGCTGGAGTGGCCTTGTTCTGTGTGAGGCCTCAAGGGAAGATCATGTGTGTGGGCCAGGCATGATCTTTCCCCTTAGCAGGCAGGGGTGGCAGGCGTCCCTGTTGTGCACACGAGGGCACCGAGGTCCCGAGAAGGGAAGCAGGAACTGCTAGGCACACACCTGTGAGAGGAAAAGGTAAAAGTCCAGTCTGGCCTGTCGAGAGGCTAGGACACCATACTGTCCCTGCTGAGGGACGCGGGAGATGTGTGCAGGCAGAGACAGGGACAAAGAAACTGGAGCTTCAAAGACAGTGGAAAAACGGAACTGTGGGGCTCCAAGCGGGCAGAGAAACGGCAGGTTTGGAGCCCGTGTGAGAAGTCTCCCCCTTGTTGCTGAAACCGGTTTGGCTCAGTGGATAGAGTGTCGGCCTGCGACTGAAAGGTCCCGGGTTTGATTCCAGTCAAGGGCATGTACCTTTGCTATGGGCACATCCCCAGTAGGGGGTGTGCAAGAGGCAGCTCATCGGTGTTTCTCTCTCATCGATGGTTCTGACTTTCTATCTGTCTCCCTTCCTCTCTGTAAAAAGTCAGTCCTATCTCATAAAAGAGTAATATGCAAATTTGACCATACCTCGTGGGCTGCACGTACAAGCCATGCCCACCAGCCAATCAGGAGTGTGGGGGCGTGGCCAAGGCGGCCCAGGCCTGGGGAGGCGTGTCCAAGGCAGCCCAGGCCTGGGGGTGGGGGAGCGTGTCCAAGGGCCTGGGCAGGCAGGGCCAAGGCCTGTTTTAGCTGTGGGCGAGCTGGCTGGGGCTAAGGCCCTGGCTGGAGGGGTGGGGGGCGGGGCTGGGATGGAGCCAGCCGTCTTCCCCATTCCAGGGTGATGGCTGGGTGCCCCAGGCCTAAAGCCTTGGGCTGAGGGATCACCCACCCCCAGTGCACGAATTTTGTGCACCGGGCCCCTAGGAAAATATATATTTTTTAAAACAGAAGTCTCCCCCTTGGGCCTGAGGATCTCCTTGATCACAGGCAGTCCCTGAAAGTTGAAACTTGGGGGCTCAAATCACATGTCTCTCCTGACGCCTCTGCTGTCTGATCCCTCATTTTCTAGAACCGCTGCAGCGTGCCCGTGGAGCAGGCCTCCGAGGCACTGCTGAAGAGCAAAGCCTGCTTTGGAGCCGAAAACCTTATGAGGGTTCTGGGGAACTATTGCCGCCTCGGTGAAGTTCGCACCCATATCCGTGTGGGCGTTGTGGGTAAGGTGCCTGGGGAGCGGTCACGGGCTCAGGCTCTTGGGGGCTTTGTTGCTGGGAAAGGATCCTGGGAACTTTGTGTTACCTTTTTGGGGGGGAGGGTTTTGGGATTTGTGGAAACACATACTGTATTTTCCGGCGTATAAGACGACTGGAACTGATGATGATAGGAGGAAGATAACAAACAATTGAGAGAGAGCAAATGCCGGGCAAGTCCCTGGCGAGTTAGCAACACCCATCATAACTGCAAGCTATGGTATTTTTACACCCAGCATATAAGACAACCCCCGACTTTTGAGAAGATTTTTCGGGGTTAAAAAGTTGTCTTATACGCCGGAAAATACGGTACTCAGAATCATCACCATGCGCTGCATTTTTAAAAAAATATATATTTTATTGATTTTTTTACAGAACAGAAGGGAGAGGGATAGAAAGTCAGAAACATCGATGAGAGAGAAACATCGATCAGCTGCCTCTTGCACGCCCCCCTACTGGGGATGTGCCCGCAGCCAAGGTACATGCCCTTGACCAGAATCGAACCTGGGACCCTTCCATCCGCAGTCCGACGCTCTATCCACTGAGCCAAGCCAGTCTCGGCTGCATTTTGTTTTTTAAATACGTCTTTATTGATTTCAGAGAGAGAGGAATGGAGAGGGATACAGAGATAGAAACATCCATGAGAAACATAGGTTGGCTGCTTCCTGCACGCCCCCTGTTGGGGATCAAGCGGCAGTGCAGGTATGTGCTCTGGGAAATCGAATCCAGGACTTCTTGGTCCATGGGTTGCGATGCTCAGTCACTGAGCCACACAGCCGGGCCATGAGCTACATTTTAGAAGCATGGACCAAATGCATAGGGCTAGGCTCAAACCTGGGCCTGTCTGGATCCCAGAGCACTGAGGGGAGGATGGTGGGTTTGGAATAGGGGAGCTGAGAGAGGCAGAGGTGGAGCAGCAGGGAACAGAAGCAAGGCCAGCAGAGAAAGGCATTGACAGAGCTGGACAGTGAGCAAAGGGTAGAGATACACATACCTGACTAGACAGAAAAGGAACTGGAAAGCCAAGGGGTGGAGTTGGTGGGCAGTGGACGGGGGAGACAGATTTAAATGTTAGACGCATGTGGGGAGAGTGATATGTGATTAGAAAGAAATACCAAATGGGCATAGAGACAGGCATGCACGGAGTCCTGCAGAGAGAAACAAGAGGACTAGAGGCACTCATGCATATGGGGAGGCAGACCTGGATACACACCCAAAGAAAGGATGAGAGAAATGAACACAGAACTGGAGAGACACATAGAAACAAGCAGGAACAAATATGGAGACACGGAGGAACACACACACACACACTGAGTGGCCAGATAGGCGTTCAGAGATCATCATAATCTGACCACTCAGTGTCTATGCATAGAGGGGTGCAGACGGGGGAAGGAGAGAGGGGGTTCGGGAGACACAGACTGGGAGAGAGAAAAGGGGACACAGTGAAACATGTACAGAGGTGCCCACTGGGGGAAGGAACGTGAGCTGAGTTGACATCGATGGAATTACAACGAGGCAGAACTGGGGGAGGGGGTTAAAAAAAAAGAAAGAACAATGGCTAGAATGAGAGACAGTGAGACACACTGGCAAAGAAAGATGCTTAGATACAGATGCGATAGAAATATTGAGGAAAGTAAAAACATGGCAACAGCAGTAATTAGAATGAGAACAAGTAACATACACATACATGCGTGTGCGTGTGCACACACACACAGATATATAGAGATTTCAACACACACACACATACACACACACACACGCACATCTGTGAAAGAGCAGTAGACATAGGCCGTTCAGTGTGGCTCAGTGGTTGAGCAATAACCTATGAACCAGGAGGTCACGGTTTGATTGTTGCTCAGGGCATATGCCAGAATGCAGGCTCGATCCCCCAGTGCGGGGCGTGCAGGAGGCAGTCAATCAATGATTATCTCTCATCATTGAACTTTCTATCGCCCTCTCCCTTCCTCTCTGAAGTCAATAAAAATACTTTTTTTTTTTTAAAAAAGAGCAGTAGATAACGTAACGTCCAGGACACAGAAGGAAAATGGTGATAATGAGAGACCCAGGGAGGGAGAAATACAAAGATATCCACAAACTCAGATGCTCACAGATGCCCAAACAGAAAAACACGAGCGAACAGCTGCTCAGAGAGAGGGACACCTGGAGACGAGTCCCCCATCTGGTTAGTTACACACCAGGACAGACGGTTGTCTGTTTTATGGATGCTCCCGATGCCCCTCTCTGTTGGACCCTGTCACGGAGGCCTTGTGGGGGGATTGGCCAGGGCCTGCGGGTGG
Organism: Antrozous pallidus; assembly: GCA_027563665.1. Classification (NCBI taxonomy): domain Eukaryota; kingdom Metazoa; phylum Chordata; class Mammalia; order Chiroptera; family Vespertilionidae; genus Antrozous; species Antrozous pallidus. The sequence continues at coordinate 9,232,744 of CM050509.1, read as the reverse complement.
GAAGGCAAAAGGCTAGCCAGCCTCTTGATTTTGGCTTCCTCGTGGCCTGGTCCCTGTCCCTACCTGGACCTCCCCCCCCTTTGGGTGGCCCAAATGTTTCTAAGGGCCCCTCCTGCCCTGAGCCACCTGCTGGTCTTCCGTAGGCCTTCCAAATGTTGGGAAGAGCAGCCTGATCAACAGTCTGAAACGCAGCCGCGCTTGCAGCGTGGGAGCTGTTCCTGGGATCACCAAGTAAGCACCTGCCTGCTCTCCCCACTTCCGCTGACTCACCGTTCCCTCTGCTCTCACTTCTTCAGCCCCTGCCCCTTTTCCTTACGTCAGAGCGGCCTCTGCGTCTTCCCTGGGCACGGGAGTTTCGTGAACAGCCTGCATTTACCTGGTACACCCTACGAGTGGTCCAGGCCCTCAACTGGGCGGCCCCTCCCACCCCTATTTAGCTCCTTGAAACCTCCTACTAGCCCTCGCAGGATTGGACTATGAATAAGCACCTTAGGTTCCTAGATGGAGCGTCTAAGGCTTAGAGAGTCAAAAGCCGACCACAGTCCTCCAGCTTAGTCCCCAATGGCAGAGGAGGCCAGGCTAGATCAGCCCCAGCTCTGTCAGACCCCGAATCCCTAGGCCCTCCATCTCTCCAGCTTCATCTGTGCGCCATCTGCCCCTCACCCCTTCTCTCGGCTGCTTGCCTGGAGCCTACAGGATGCCAGCCACATCCGGCCTCATCAGGGTCCTGCAATCTTCTCTCCTCTCCTGCCCAGGTTCATGCAGGAGGTCCACCTGGACAAGTTCATCAGGCTGCTGGATGCCCCGGGCATCGTCCCGGGACCCAACTCGGAGGTGGGCACCATCCTGCGCAACTGCGTCCACGTGCAGAAGCTGGCGGACCCCGTGACCCCGGTGGAGACCATCCTGCAGCGCTGCAACCTGGAGGAGGTGCGCAGGGCTCTTGCTCATGGCCCAACCTACCCTATTCCAGGGACCCTTCATTCTCCTTTTCTGATTTCTCCTCTTCCTCTCGTCACCAGATTTCCAACTATTACGGCGTCTCTGGCTTCCAGACCACTGAGAGCTTTCTGACGGCGGTGGCCCAGCGCTTGGGTAAAAAGAAGAAGGGAGGTATCTATAATCAGGAGGAGGCAGCCAAAGCGGTCCTGTCTGACTGGGTGAGGTGAGGAGCAGGCAGGGGTCGGGGTGAGGCTCCACAAAGGGGACTGGGCCGTAGGACCCTGGGTCAGTGATTATCTAGCAACACCACATCTTGTCTGGAAGCCACCGGCTGGGTTTGCTCCTTGTCCCTGAACGCGTTCTTTGTGTGATTGGTCGGTTGTGCTCTCACTGACATCACCACCCATCTCCTCCCACCTCCCAATGTAGTGGGAAGATCAGCTTCTACACACTTCCACCCGCCTCGCACACTCTGCCCACCCATCTCAGTGCCGAGATTGTTAAGGAGATGACCGAAGTCTTCGACATTGAGGACACGGAGCAGGCCAACGAAGACACCATGGAATGTAAGTGAGGGCGAGGGGACCGGCCTGCCCCGAGTTGGTCTTGCCCTAGTGGAGCCACAGGGACTTGACAGCGGATTCCGTGTTTGACCTCCTCCCCCTCCCCTGGCCCTGCCCTGGCTTTGAGAAAATTAGCTAACCAGCTCCAAGTTGAATGCTTTTCACCCACAAGGTGGAGAGTTCTCATCTAGGCCACGGGGCTTGTGGTGACTCTTGGCAGACAGGAAGAAACTCAGCAAAGTACTGTGCACCATGAGGTGTTCAGGAAATGCAAGCTTCCTTTCCCTGTCTCTTGGGACCTGGCGTGGACGGAGGCACGTCTCTCAAAAACCCCGCCCAAACCGGTTTGGCTCAGTGGATAGAGCGTTGACCTGCGGACAGAAAGATCCTGGGTTCGATTCCGGTCAAGGGCATGTATCTTGGCTGTGGGCACATCCCCAATAGGGGGTGTGCAAGAGGAAGCTGATCAATGTTTCTCTCTCATCGATGTTTCTGACTTTCTATTCCTCTCCCTACCTCTCTGTATAAAATCAATAAAATATATTTAAAAAAAAACACAAAAAAAACCCTCCTCTCATGCCCTAGGCCAGTGGTTGGCAAACTCATCAGTCAACAGAGCCAAATAGCAACAGGACAACGATTGAAATTTCTCTTGAGAGTCAAATTTTTTTAACTTAAACTTCTTCTAATGCCACTTCTTCAAAATAGACTCGCCCAGGTCGTGGTATTTTGTGGAAGAGCCACACTCAAGGGGCCAAAGAACCACATGTGGCTCGCGAGCCGCAGTTTGCCGACCACCGTCCTAGGTTTTGCCTCAGCCACTTCGTGTCCATTCCTAGATTTCCATTCTCGCCTCCATTGGTGGGTGAGCTATCTGAGTCACAGAAGGATGATATTTGCTGAATGATGTGTAGCCAGTGGGAGGCAGAGGTGGCATTCAAAGCAGCTCTTCTGTGCTGTGGTTGAAGGCTCTCCTACCTCAGAGTGGTTAAAAGAAGGGACCACCTGGATTCAAATCCAGATTTTGTTTCTTGTTAGCTGTGTGATGTTACACACGCTCCTCAACTTCTCCATGTCTCAGTGACATCATGGGTAAGACTGACTATGGCATCCACCTGTTACTTAATATGTAAAACACTGAGAACAGTGCCTGGCATGTATATAGTGCTTTCTCTTTTTATATATATGTTTTTATTGATTCTAGAGAGGATGGGAGAGGGAGAGAGAAAAAGTCAATGATGATGAGACTCCTTGATTGGCTGCCTCCTGCACACCCCCTACTGGGGATGGAGCCCGCAACCTGGGCATCAAACCGTGACCTACTGGTTCATAGGTCAATGCTCAACCACTGAGTCACACCAGCCAGGCAATAGTACCGTTTTGGTAACTATGAACTGTTATGGAGCCATGTGGTTTTCCAAAACTCTGGAAGGAAGTTTCTTTTCTTCAGACACTACCATCTGCAGCACTGGCTTATGGCTCCTCCTCCCTTCTCTGCCCTACCCTAGAAAGGTACCCAGTGTTCTGTGGCTCAGTCTGCGGGCACTCAGGGTAGTTGAGAAAGCCCTGGCTGGCCTCCCTTCTAGTTCTATGTTTTTCTTTTTTTAAAATCTTTGTTATTCAGTCTATTAATTACATTGTTCCCTTTTTTCCCCCTATAGCTCCCCTCCACCCAGTACCCATCCCACCCTCCGCCCTCACCTCCCCCTTCCCACTGTCCTCTCCCATAGTTGCATGATTTTTGTCCAGTCTCTTGCTGCACCTCCCACACCCCTTTTCTCCCCAATAATTGTCAGTCTATTCCCTCTCTATGTCTGTGATTCTATTACATTCACCAGTTTATCCTGTTCATCAGATTAATAATTCCCTTGATTTTTAGATTCATTTGTTGATAGATGTGTATTTGTTGTTCATAATTTACACTTTTATCTTTTTCTTCTTCCTCTTCTTAAAGAATATCTTTCAGCATTTCATATAATATTGGTTTGGTGGTGATGAACTCCTTTAGCTTTTTCTTATCAGCGAAGCACTTTATCTGACCTTCAATTCTGCATGGTAGCTTTGCTGGATAGAGTAATCTTGGTTGTAGATTCTTGCTATTCATCAATTTGAATATTTCTTGCCACTCCCGTCTGGCCTGCATAGTTTCTGTTGAGAAATCCACTGACAATCGTATGGGTGCTCCCTTCTAGGTAACCATCTGTTTTTCTCTTGCTGCTTTTAATATTCTCTCTTTGTCTTTTGCTCTTTGCATTTTAATTATGATGTGCCTTGGTGTGGTCCTCTTAGGGTTCCTATATATTGGGGTTCGGTGCGCTTCTTGGACTCCTAAGTCAATTTCTTTCACCAGGTGTGGGAAGTTTTCGGTCACTATTTCTTCAAATAGGTTTTCATTGTCTTGCTCTCTCTCTTTTTCTGGCACCCCTATAATTCGGATGTTGTTATGCTTGAGGTTGTCCTAGAGGCCCCTTACACTATCTTCAGTTTTTTGAATTCTTTTGGTTTCTTGCTTTTCCAGCTGAGTGGATTTTACCTCTTTGTATTTCAAATCTTTAACTTGGTTCTTGGCATACTCTAGAGTACTTTTAGGTCTTTGTATAATATTTTTTTATTTCAGTCAGTGTATGCTTAATTTCTGGTTGGTCCTTTTTCATATCCTTGAGGGTCTCATTCATTTCCTTGTAGGTCTTGCTTATTTTCTTGTAGGTCTCGGCCTTTTCTAGGAGCCTCTTGAGAATCCCTGTAACCATGGTTTTGAATTCCATGTCCAGTTGTTTTTTTCCCCTCCATTTCTTTCACATCTGATTTCTTTCCATGTCTCTGCATGGTGGCTGCTTCCCTGAGTTGGTCAATTATTTTTTGTGGTAGATGTCCTACAAGGGACAGTGGCTCGGCCTCCCCAGTTACCTGAGGTGGATATGGGTTGCACAGTCTTGCTGAAGTTAAGTTCAGGTTAATCGTTGTTAGCACTTGGGGGGGTTGGCCTCCAGGCCAATTGTCTGTGAAGTTCAGCTGTGCTCAGGTTGGATGGGCAGAGTCTCCGGGCCAAGCAGACAGCGTCAGCTCCGCCTTATGCGGCCCCGGGGATTCTGTGCTGGTGGAAATGGCCGCCAGCACCTCTGAGAGAGAGCCGCTGCCGAGCTCCACCAGCTGCTGGGAATTCAGACTCTCCCCAAATGAGTCTGTATACCCAATGTCTCACCCAGGGTTGTAAAACAATGCAGTCTGACGGTTTCCCGAATGAGAGAGCAAGTCTTGAGCTCTCTCTGCGCGGTCACGCAGCTGTGCTGTTCCCAAGGTCACATGCACTCCGCACAAGCTCGCCTTCTCCACAAACTGGCAGACCCCTGCAGCGCCCGAGCTTCGGCGTGCCCTCCCACTGCCCAGTTTTTACCCCGTATGATTGTGGGTTCCCTGGACTTCTCCCGGAGCTGGGGGATCAGTGCAGTGGGACGTCTTTGTCTGCCCTGTTCGAGAAAACCGGCTGGGTTTTCAGCCGCCTGCCCTATCCACTGGCGCGTGCTCCAAACCTCTACGCTTATTTTCAACGCTGTCCTCCGTTGCTCCTCCAAGTCACAGTGTCCTATCTTCTCTTTTATTTGTGGAATTTTCACTTAGCCAGCTTTCCGGTGATTCTGGATGGTGTTTGTTCTTTCGTTAAGTTGTAGTTCTGAAATTGCTGTGTGGGGCAGCAAGGTAGGTGTTTACCTATGCCGCCATCTTGGTTCTCTAGTTCTATGTGTTTCTTGAGGACCCATAGTAGTTCTCTGGGCCTTTTGGAGTCCTTGGATTCCAAATGAGGATAAGAGAACTTGCCTGCTTTAGTTTAGAGTTTATTTCCCAGGTGGCTTTGGGCAAGTCAGCCCCCTTTCTGAAGGTGAATTTCCTCTTGTATCATGTGGGCCGTTGGGAGGAATCCCCGCTTTCATTCTTAGGATAACGCTCAGCTCTAGTTGCATGTCAGAGCAGCAGGGGCTCCGTTGCTGAGAAGGCACTGGACAAAAGTTGGGAGGTCTGGGAAACTGAGAAGAGGGGGAGGTTCCCAGGGAGAGTTTTCTACTGCACGAGTTGGCCCTAGTGCTGGATCTTGAAGAGTGAATAGGAATGATAGGCTCAGGGAAGGGGATGGAAGGGAAGCTCAGAATCAGGTGTGAGGGTGGTGTGGGCCCAGGCAACGGATACGTTTGTGGTGTGCAGGGGAGGCCAGCTTCAGGCAGGCGAATGGCCTACTGCAAAACCCATGCCTTTAATCTTTTGTCCCGGGGCCACCCAGCAGGAAAGAAAGAGCCTTCCCTCCCAACTGCCCTGGGCGGTGTCCCCGTATCTCACCCACTGAGGCTGACCAAGAGGTGAGCAGCGGGCAGAGCCAGGGCCCTGACAGTGCTGTTGTTTGTGTTAAAGGCTTGGCCAATGGGGAGTCTGATCAGCTCTTGGGCGACGTGGACTCACTTCAAATGGACATCAAATGGCTCCATTCTCCGATGATGAAAATAGTAGATGCCTTGGAAAATAAAACCACCGTGTATAAGGTACCTGTCCCTTTCCCTTATGGCAACTCTCTCCTCTACCCATGACTCTGGTAAGTGGTCAGTCCCTTTTGCCTGGCCCCCCGGACGTCTGCCTCTAATGGTGGGGGGATGCGCGTTGTTCTTAAACATTGGTTATTTTTTTTTTATGATCGAGTTTTGTTTTCCCCCATTTTTTAATTTAAAAATATTTTTTCTGCCCTGATTTGGCTCAGTGGGTAGAGTGTTGGCCTGCACACTAAAGGGTCCCAGGTTCGATGATGGTCAAGGGCACATGCCTGGGTTGCGGGCTCGATTCCTTTTGTGGGGTGTGCAGGATGCAGCCTATCAATGATTCTCTCTCATCATGGATGTTTCCTTTTTAAAAAAATATATTTTATTGATTTTTCACAGGGAGGAAGGGAGAAAGATAGAGAGTTAGAAACATTGATGAGAGAGAACCCAATCAGCTGCCTCTTTCACACTCCCCATTGGGTGTATACCCACAACTAAGGTACATGTCCTTGACTGGAATTGAACCTGGGAGTCTTAGGTCTGCAGGCTGATGCTCTATCCACTGAGCCAAACCAGTTAGGGCTGATGTTTCTTTTTAAAAAAATATATTTTTGCTAGAGGCCTGGTGCATGACATTTGTGCACTGGGGCGGGGGGTCCCTCAGCCCATCCTGCCCCCTCTCACAGTCCAGGAGCTCTCAAGGGATGTCCTGCTGATGGCTTAGGCCTGTTCCCTGCAGATCTAAGCCATCAGTAGGCCTCCCTCTGCAGGAAGCAATCTGGCTGATGAGAAGGTGCCACTCCAGACACCCCGCTACTGCTAACACTGCCTGCTGCCACAGCCACCAAGGTGTTTTCATCAACATGGATTCCAGTCCCTTCACCATGAAAAAATGACAACTTTCTTTAGGCATTTTCAAGGTGTCTCTTTCACAGGATATGACATTTCTTTATTTCTCTTTTTTTTTAATCCTCACCTGAGGATATTTTTTCCATTGATTTTTAGAGAGCATGGAAGAGAGAGGGAAAAACAGAAACATCAATGTGAGAGGGACACTTTGATTGGTTACCTCCTGCATGAGCCCTGACCTGGGCCCCGGTCAGGGCCCCTGCATCCTAGGTACATGCCCTTGACCAGAATCACACCTGGACCCTGCGGTTGGCAGCCCGAGGCTCTCCCTCCCCCTCCCCTTCCCCTTCCCCTTCCCCCTCTCCCTCTCCCTCCCCCTCCCCTCTCTCCTCCCCTGTCCCCCTCTCCCGCTCCCTCCCCTCTCCATTTTGAGTTTATTTTTGTGTATGGTGTAAGTTGGTGGTCTAGTTTCATTTTTTTAAATTTTTGCATGTATCTGTCCAATTTTCCCAACACCATTTGTTGAAGAGATTATCTTGACTCCATTTTATATTCATGCCTCCTTTGTCAAATATTAATTGGGCATAGTGGTTTGGGTCGAATTCTGGGTTTTCTATTCGATTCCATTGGTCTATATATCTGTTCTTATGCCAGTACCAGGCTGTATGAAATAATTCTTTATTGTTGAAACTATTGCATATGTCCCCTTTTTCACCCACCGATCCCCTCCAACTCCCCCCTCTATGTATCTTCAATTCAAGCCAACAGACACTCTTTTGGGTGCCCAGTTATACTCTGTGCCTTTCCAGTGTTCAGTCTGGAATGACTCCTATCCAGAGTGTGTTGATCACCACCATCCCCTCAGCCTCTGTCATTTACACTGTGTCTCTGGTGGGCACTTACCACACTCTGTCTTGCATGGTTGATTGTAACCTTTTTAGTCTGATTGTTCCCCAGAGATGGGACCGTATCTGGCTCATTTCTCCAGCATGTCCCTACACAGCTGGGCACAAAATAGGTATCAGGAAATATTTGTTACATTGACTAAGACCTTGAAGGGTCACTTGAGCAAAGAATCGCTGTCACGCAATTGTCACTGATCAAGTAGCTCTACCTTTTCATTTTATTCTTGTGAAAGTCATGCAAGCTACTCAGTGTCCACCCCCATTTGACAGGTGATCAGGCTGCGGCTGAGAGGTTAACTTAGTCAGTGGTGGAGCCAGACTAGGAGCTTAGTCCTGCATGGCTCCGGACTCCTTGTTCTTCCCCTGCCTCTTTTGTGGAAGTCTTTGCAGGCACTCCGAGGGTCCAGAACTCACTGCTGTCCTCTGTCTCACCAGAATGAAGAGTTCGCTGGATATCACATGAATTCGAATGGTCATCAGAAGGCGTGGGCTAAGCGCAATGCGGACTCCTACCCCAAGACCATCTGCCCAGTGGACCGTCGCCCAGTGGTACAGAAGATCATGGAGGCGGACCCCCTGCAGCAGGGCCAGGCTCTGGCAAGTGCTGTGAAGAATAAGAAGAAGATGCAGAAGCGTGCAGGTGGGAACACCTGACCACCCCCCTGTGACCAGAAAGGGCTCACCTGGATTCTTGATTAGGGGCTCCTAAGTGAGCATCCCCGTGTAGCCAGCCCTACGCAAGGGTTAGGGGCAGGGATGGGTTAGGAGGCTCACCGATAGGCACAGTGGTTCTCAAATTCTAGCTCATACTAGAACTGCCAGGGGGCTTGTTAAAACACAGATTTCTGGGGACCCGTCTCTAGAGTTACTAATTGAATAGGTTGGCCATGGGGACTGAGAATTCATGATTCTTACTGCTTCCAAGATGCTTTTAGTACTTGTCTGGGGACCACACTTGGAGAACACTGGCCTAGTTTGTGTGTCAAATAACCACCATTTATTTATCAGCTGCTTTCTATGTATTAGGAAGCTTATAGGCTATATATATAATGGTTACTTTATTAATAGGCATTGTACTTAGAATTCAAAAGGCATAAAAGGATATATGATAAAGTGTTTCTCTCTTACCAATCCCCTAGTCCAGTGGTTGGCAAACTCATTAGTCAACAGAGCCAGATATCAACAGGACAACAATTAAAATTTCTTTTGAGAGTCACATTTTTTAAACTTACACTTCTAACGCTACTTCTTCAAAATAGACTCGCCCAGGCCATGGTCTTTTGTGGAAGAGCCACACTCAAGGAGCCAAAGATCCGCATGTGGCTCGCGAGCCGCAGTTTGCTGACCACTGCCCTCGTCAGCCAGGCCTCCTCCCAGCAGCCACCAGTTAATTTTTAAAAGAAAAATGTTTTATTGATTTTAGAGAGAGAGGAAAGGACGGGGGAAAGAGAGATAGAAACATCAGTGATACAGAAACATCAGAGAGAGAGAGAGAGAGACATTGATTGGTTGCCTCTTGCATGCCCCCTATTAGGGATCAAGCCCATAACCCAGGCCTGTGCTCTGATTGGGAATTGAACTGGTGACCTCTTGTTACATGGGTCCACATCAGCTGGGCCCAGTTAATTCCCTGTATCTCATTCCTGAGGTAGGTACACAGGCAAACATTCACATATTCTTTATTCTTTTTTTTCTATACAAATACTTCATTTTCCATTTGATACACATTAGAGATATTTCCATGTCAACTGACAAAAGAACTTCTTCATTTTAGTGGTGGACTATTGTGTGGCTGGCCCGTTTTTGTCTTCATGCTATTCCAACCTTCACTAACCTATTGTGAAAGTCTTACCCACATGTGGTAAGTGAGAAAACTGAGCCCCAGAGACATTAAGTGACACACTCAAGGCAAGACAACTAGTATTTAATGGCGCCAAAATGAAAACCTAGGTTTGATTGGCCCCATAAGCTCTGTTCTTTGAGAGAGACTATGTTACTACCCATTCACTCTTTTTAAAAAATATATTTTATTGATTTTTTACAGAGAGGAAGGGAGAGGGATAGAGACTTAGAAACATCGATGAGAGAGAATCATTGATCAGCTGCCTCCTGCACACCCCGTACTGGGGATGTGCCCTTGACTGGAATCGACCCTGGAACCTTTCAGTCTGCAGGCCAGTGCTCTATCCACTGAACCAAACTGGTTTTGGCTACCCATTCACTCTTAGCCTGGTTCCATATTGAGGCCTGGGAATCCAGAGATGGATTGCCCTGGAACTCCTGGTCTTATTGGGGAGTGAGGAGGAAACAGGAAAACAGATATTGGCAACACAGAGTGATCACTATGAGGACACCCAGTCTGGAGGTGGTACTGGGGTAGAGGTGGTTAGAGAAGGCTTTCCAGAGGACCGATAGGATGTGAGAAGGATGGGAGGTGAGAATTCATGCTCAGTGTACCTAGTGTCCCTTTCCTGTGAGAACTTTTGAGGATGATGACAGAGTGCTATTAAGTTCAACACAACAAAAGGAAATTGACGTTTGGATACCGGGAAGGCATAAAAAGGCTCGGAGCCCAGTGAGTCTGACATTCTAAGACGGACGATGTATTGGAGTGATCATTTTACACGTAGACAAGCGAGTCTGTCTCAGAGGTTGAGCAGTGGCTGCTGGCGGCCCACCAGGTGTTTTGTGTAGTGTTAGGGGGGTAAGTGAGCCAGTTTTGGAGTTTGGTGCCGACCGAGGTCAATGTAGGCTAGCTCTTGCAGGCCTCCTGTTGGCAAACCAGCCACCAAATGATTGCCTGTATTTCTCCATCTGCAGATAAACTTGCCAGTAAGCTGTCCGATTCCATGATGTCTGCCCTCGACCTCTCCGGCAACACTGATGACAGTGCTGGTGACTGACCAGCTGATCTCATCCTCTCCACAAGTACCGTATTGTCCGGAGTATAAGACGCCTTTTTAACCCAGGAGAATCTTCTCCAAAGTCAGGGGTCGTCTTATACGCTGGGTGTAAAAATACCATAGCTTGCAGTTATGATGTACGTTTGCTAACTCGCCAGGGACTTGCCCGGTACTTGCTCTCTCTCTATTGCTTATCTTCCTCCTATCATCATCACTTCCAGTCGTCTTATACACCGGAAAATACGGTACCAGTTCCAGTGAGATGAAAAAAAAAAAAAAAAGGTCTGCTTCTCCCTGATAGGGGATACAGATGGAAAAAAAATGGTTTGCTTCTCACTGAAGCATACTCACATGAAATGAAGCCCTCCACCATACCTCCCCCGCATTGTTCCCTCCATTCTCCAGGGAAGAAAAAGGGTCCCAAGTGGCTGAAACTGGCCAGCCCAATGCCCTTTATTTAACCCCCCTCATAGTTGACAAAAGAAGTAAATGATCATGACATCTGATGCTAATAGTTTATCCCCGACCCTATAATTGGACTGCTTGAGGGTGGAGGGGGACCAACCCCTCACTAAACTCTCTTGGACAGCTAATCATGTGGCTACAGGCTAGGCTGCTGGTAGACCTGGTGGTCCCTGGATGGTGATGATTTCTTTACCAGTCCACAACAGAGCTCAGCTGCAAGGCATTTCCCGCGATGGGCTGCAGGCCATGCGTCTTTCACCCAAATCCACAGGTCCTCACCTGGGTTGCAGTGGGAGTAGAGTGAACGGCAATGAGCCTTCTGTGTCTCGAAGGCTCTGTGGATAGGACAGAGGAAGGGGACAACACACAAGCCTGGCTGGCGCTGAAACGTAAGGGCCACCTTGTTCACCCAAAGGGAAAGCAAGACACCTGTTGGGAAGGCACTTAGGTGTGTTAGGGGCAAACCTCACCTTAGGGCGTTTCTGGGCAGTCCGAGTTGGAGGAATCCCTTGGACTGAAGCATTCTGGGTGAGCCCCGCCCTTGTATGACCACAACTCATCCAGCACTAGCATTTGAATTCTGTGAATCAAAAGGGTTCTAGTACCATCTATTCACAGGGTGCATCCTCAAGACAGGTGTCAATTGGGGGTGCACCATCCAACTCCTTTTCTGGTGTCCAAAGTCATTATACTCCATCCTATCTAATAAAAGGGTAATATGCAAATTTGACCATACTTTCGCTACGCTAATAGCCAATCAGGGGTGGAGGGCGGGGCCGAGCAGTGCGAGGCGGGGCCGCAGGGGGAGAGGGCAGGCCTGCAGTGGGAGAGGGCGGGCCATCTGTGCCCTTGGCCGGCCGGGCACCCACCCTCTCCCACCGCCTGGAGGGAGAGAACCGGCCCGGGGCAGCAAATGCGCACCATGCCAGGCGGGGAAGCCAGACCTGAAAGCCCAAGCCCCTAAGTACCCGACAGGGCTTCGTGTGCCGGGGTCCTGAGGAGGCCCCAGAACAAGCATCTCCCCAGAGGCTGTGCAGGAGAAGGAGAGGAACCTCTGGCTAGAGGCCGGGGTGAAGGATGAGGGACACCCTCTACCCCCATGCACAAATTTTGTGCACTGGGCCTCTAGTCCTTCCTATCTAATAAAAGAGTAATATGCAAATTGACTGTACCTCTGCTATACCCACGAGCCAATCAGGAGTGTTACGCAAATTAATCCCCAACTAAGATGGCTGCTGCCCAAAGCCGAGGCTGGGACGGAGCCAGAGATCAGCCCCATCACAAGGTGATGGCTGGGTGCCCAAGGCCTAAAGCCTCGGCCAGAGGCTTTCCACCTTGGGCAGGTGGGGGATGAGCCGTCAGTAGGACATCCCCTAAGGGCTCCCAGTATGTGAGAGGGGGAAGTTGGGCTAAGAGGCCACCCAACCCCTATGCACGAATTTCATGCACTGGACCCCCTAGTCCTATCTAATAAAGAATAATATGCAAATTGACCATACCTACAATCAAGCCATGCCCATCAGCCAATCAGGAGCAAATTATGCAAATAAACCCCAACCAAGATGGCTACAGCCACTGAGAGCAGAAGGGAGGCTTAGCTCTCCCTAGCAATGGAGGAAGCCAAGCTTTCTGCTTGCCCTTGCTGGCCTAGGCCTCCACTCAATGGTATAAAGTTTCAATTATAGAAGATACATAATCCCAACAGAAATGGTGGCAGCCACGAGCTGGAGAGAGCAGAGGCCAAGGTTGCTGGGGCGATAGTGGAAGCCAAGCTTCTGCAGCCCTAGCACCTAGACCTCCATTCTAGGCTACAAAGTTTCAAACAGAAATGGCTGTCACCATATAGCAAGCAGAAGGCTTGGCTCTGCTCTAGGCTACAAAGTTTCAATTGTAGAAATTAAATTAATTCCAGATCCCAGGGCCTCTGCTTGGGTCACTGGGGAGCATGGCCAGTCTGAATACCACCACAGGCCCCTCGCCCAGGCCGCCCCACACCCCAAGGGAACCCCACTTGGATCTGAAGGCAGGGCAAACCAGTCGGTCCCCACCCATGTACCAGGCCTCTATCCTATCTAATAAAAGAGTAATATGCAGATTGACCATCACTCCAACACAAGGGGACTGCCCTCATGTGGTCAAAGATCCTGCCCCCATGTGGACACAAGATGGCCAGCAGGGAAGGACAGTTGGGAGGTTCCAGGCCTGCAAGGGAGGACTGTTGTGAGTCATTAGGCCAGCAGGGGAGGGCAGTTGTGAGTCATTAGGCCAGCAGGGGAGGGCAGTTGGGAGGGGCCAGGCCTGCAAGGGAGGGCAGTTGTGGGCCATCAGGCCAGCACGGGAGGGCAGTTGGGAGGGGCCAGGCCTGCAAGGGAGGGCAGTTGGGGGCGATCAAGCCTGCAGGTAGGACAGTTAGGGGTGACCAGGCTAGCAGAGGAGGGAAGTTGGAGGCAAACAGGCTGGCAGGAGAGCAGTTAGACAATTAGGCTGGCAGGTAGTGGTAAATGGGTGATCAGGCTGGTAGGCAGAAGAAGTTAGGGGCAATCGGGGAGGCAGGCAGGTGAGCAGTTTGGAGCCAGCAGTCCTGGATTGTGAGAAGGATGTCCGATTGCCCGTTTAGGCCCGATCCTACCAGTTGGATATCCCTCTAGGGGTCCCAGATTGGAGAGGGTGCAGGCTGGCCTGAGGGACACCCCCATCCGCCCCCATGGACAAATTTCATGTACCGGACCTCTAGTTAAAATATAATAAGCCACCTCCTTTGGGGACAGACAAGGACAGAAGCCCAAGCAGTATCAGGGGCCCTCATAAAGGGACTTGGTGGATGATGGCAGCAGAAACATCTTTATTCCGTGTGTTGAGTTGCTTAACACATGACTTCAGTTCTTAGCCATCTACCTGAGACTGGAGCCTTGAAGGAAATGGGCATTACATTGCTTCAGTCTTTGCCCCCCCCCACCTCAAACTTCCACACCATCTCTGAACCCAGAGCCATATCTTACTTAGCCTTGCCTCTCATGCTGTCACCCCAAAATTTACCTATTCAAATCCTAGGGACCGTAGGAAGGATTGGCAAGCCCTTGGCTGCAGGCTGATTAACAGAGAAGCCCTGGATGCTCCTGAGTCCTAGAGCAGCCAGGGCAGAGAATTATGTACTGCTTGTGCACAAACCCCCAAACCCTGGACACCTGTTCACCTCCATCAACCCTCAATACTACTCTGCCAGGAAGGGCTTAGTCTCCCCATGTAGGACAAATAAAAAGGCTCATGTAGTTGTCAGGACACCCAAGACATTAAGTGCTAGTGCCCATTGGAACTCAGGTGTGATAACCTGCAGCAGCCCATGCTCTCTGCATTGTTCTGCCGCCTTAGCATCCACTAAGCACCTGCTGTGTGCCAGCCTCTGATCTCAACCCTTTAAATATATTCTTTTTTTTTAAATAGGATCCTTCTATCATTTCACTGAGTCTTGAATGAGGTACAGCTTATTTCACACTGTCTTATTATCAAACTCTCCTGGTCGATGTGTGTTACAATGAAAAATTGGGGTGTCAGGACAGCTAAGGCCATTTTATAACCATATGGCATTTCATGATTTAGCATTTAAAATATTTTCTAGTGCTCCTAGGAGATGCTGGTTATTAAGTACTAGAACTAGGTGGTATTTTGACTAAGAAACAGCATGGGAACAGAAATTGGCCCAAATCAGAACTATAACATTGTTGAAGTAAGAATACGGGACTCCTGGTTCTCTACAGCATATCAAGGTTTTTTTAAAAAAAAACATTTCTTGACTTTTAGCACCTCTTACCTTTAGAATATATATCCTATCTAATAAAAGAGTAATATGCAAATTGACCATACTTTTGCTATACCCACAAGCCATGCCCACCAGCCAATCAGGAGTGGGGGGCAGGGCCAAAGCGGCCAGTGCATGCTGGCCAGGGAGAAGGCCTGGGCCAGGGGGGCGGGGCTGAGGCCCTTGCTAGCCAGGCTCCAGCTGGCTGGGGCGAAGGCCCGGGCCAGGGGAGGCGGGGTATGTGGCTGGGAAGGAGCCAGCCATTGGCCCCATTGCAGAGCAATGGCTGGGTGCCCAAGGCCAGTGGTTAGTAGGACATCCCCTGAGGGCTTCCAGTATGTGTGAGAGGGCAGGTTGGGCTGAGGGATCACCTACCACCAGTGCACAAATGTTGTGCACCGGGCCCCTAGTGTGTGTGTGTGTGTGTGTGTGTGTGTGTATAATTTACATTCAATAAATGAATTGCCAGTATAAAAATAGTCATGGGGATGTAAATTTCAGCACAGGAAATATAGTCAATAATATTGTAATAACTTATGTATGGTGTCAGATGGATACAAGGCTTATAAGGGTGATTACTTCATAAATTGTATAAATGTCTAATTATGATGTTATAGACCTGAAACTAATCCAGTATTGTATGTCAATTGTAATAGAAAAATAAAATTTAAAAATATTTAGAAGTTTACTCTTTATAAGTTCTGTGAGTTTGAACAATGTACACAGTAGTAAACTAGCATCACCATTGAGATGTCCAATAGTTACATCACCCCCCAAACTTGCAGGCCCCTTTAGTCAACTCCCATTCTCACCCTCAGATCCCGGGAACCACTCATCTGTTTTCTGTCCCTGTAGTTTTGCTTTAGCATGACTATTATGTAAAAAGAATAATACAGC
Organism: Antrozous pallidus; assembly: GCA_027563665.1. Classification (NCBI taxonomy): domain Eukaryota; kingdom Metazoa; phylum Chordata; class Mammalia; order Chiroptera; family Vespertilionidae; genus Antrozous; species Antrozous pallidus. The sequence continues at coordinate 9,216,904 of CM050509.1, read as the reverse complement.
CTGTAGGCTAGGTTTTACATTTTTATTTTAAAAAGTTTACATAGAATAAACTTCGCTCTGGTGTACAGGTCTGTAAGTTTTGACAATACAAGGTATAGAACAGTTGTACTACCCTTTGACCACCGCCGAATTCATTACTGCTGCTTTATAGTAAAAGCCTCCCTACCACTAACTCCTGGCAGCCCTGATTTGGTCTTTGCCCTTATAGTTTTGTCCTGTGGAGAATGTCATGTAAGTGGAATTATATAGTCTATAGCCATGTGATACTGGCATTTTTTCCACTAAGCATAATATATTTGAGGTTCATCCACGTTTCTGAGGTATACTTTATTGTATGGACGTACCACTGTTTGTATATCCGTTCTTCAGTGGAGGTCACATTGGATTGCTTCCCGTTTTCAATGATTACAAATAAAGCTGCTCCAAACATCTGCATGCGAATCTTTTATGTTTTCGTCTCTCTAGAGTAAATACATGCCGTTGGATTGCTGGGCTATATGGTAAGTCTATGTTTAACCTTCTCAGAAACTGCTTAACTGTTTCTTAAAGAAGCTCTACCACTTGGCTTTCCCATCAGTATGTGAACATGCATTCCACTTGCTCCACAACTTTTCAGCTTTTGGCATTGTCAGATTTTTGACATGAGTTATTCTAGTAGGATGCAGTGTTATCTCATTATGTGTGTGTTTTAAAATTCTCACCCAAGTCTATTAAATTTTTTTAAATTGATTTCAGAGTGCAAGGGAGAGAGAGATAGAAACATCAATGATGAGAAAGAATCACTGTTAGGGCCGGAACCGGTTTGGCTCAGTGGATAGAGCGCTGGCCTGCAGACTGAAAGGTTCCAGGTTCGATTCCGGTCAAGAGCATGTACCTTGGTTGCAGGCAAATCCCCAGTAGGGGGTGTGCAAGAGGCAGCTGATGGATGTTTTTCTCTCATCATTGTTTCTGACTTTTTATCCCTCTCCCTTCCTCCCTGTAAAAAAATCCATAAAATATATATTTTTAAAAAAGAATCACTGTTAGGCTTTCTCCTGCACATCTATACTGGGTACCGAGCCTGCAACCCTGTCATGTACCCTGACTTGGAATCAAACCATGACTTCCTGGTTCACAGGTTGATGCTCAAAACAGCCATGCTGACTGGGCACCCAAGGGTATTTTTGCCATTGATTTTTAAACAGAGTGGAAGGGATGGAGGAGGGAGGAAGGGAGAGAGAGAGAAAGAGAGGGACAGAGAGGAGAGAGAAACATCAATGTGAGAGAGAAACATCAATTGGTTGCCTCCTGCTCATGTCCAGACCAGGGCTGGAGATGGAATCTGCAACCGAGGTTCATGGCCTTGACTGAGAATTGAACCTGAGACCCTTTGCTCCATGGGTCCGATGCTCCTAACACTGAACAATGGCCCAGGGCTCATTGTGGTTTTGATTTGCATTTCCCCTTCTGACTAGTGATTTGAGTATATTTCATGTGCTTATTTGTCACCTGTATATCTTTGAGTAATGACGTTTTTATTTTATTTTTATTTAAAAAAATTTTTTTATTGATTTCAGAGAAGGGAGATAGAAACATCAAGGATGAGACTCATGGATGGGGGGAGGTCAATAGGGGAAAAAAGGAGACATGTATTACTGTTTGTAATATTTTAAACAACGAACAAAAATAAAAATAATGATGATAAAGAGAGACTCATAGATCGGCTGCCTCCGGCACTACACAGGCGGAGGATGGAGCCCACAACCTGGGCATGTGCCCTGACCGGGAATCTAACCATGACCTCCTGGTTCATCGGTCCATGCTCAACCACTGAGCCATGCCGGCCTATTGATGTTTCTCTTTCACATTGAAGTTCCCTTTTTTCCCTTCCTCTCTAAAAAAATCAGTGAAAATAAAATGCAAAATTACAGAAAGCTATTAATAATTGGCTGTACAGTGATTAGCCAATCACTGGGAAAGCAATGGTGGATGGTGAAAACAGACCTCGGAGAAGTTTTAGCAGTGAAGTCTGTGAAAGCATAAGTAAGGTGAGCACGTGACTGGAATGGTCACCCAAGGTGTTGTGATTCTTCATACTTTTTGAAACATATATTTTTTTATTTTTTCCCAATCTTTTATTGGTTTTTACAGAGAGGAAGGGAAAGGGATAGAAAGTCAGAAACATCAATGAGAGAGAAACAGCGGTCAGCCACCCCCTGCACACCCCCCACTGGGGATGTGCCCGAAGTCAAGGCACATGCACCCAACCAGTGAGTAATGACTTTTTAAAAAAGGCTTTATTGTGGAGATTATTATAGATGTCTCTCTTTTTCTCCCCCATTGTCCCTCTTCACCCAGTTCCCGCCTGCCCCAGGCCTTTGCCACCTAGTGTCTTTGTCCATTTGTAATGCATATATGCGTATAAGATCTTTGTTTAATCTCTTCCCGCCCCTGACCCCCTTCCCTCTGAGACCCATCAGTCTGTTCCATTCCCATGCCTCTGATTCTGTTTTATTCACCAGTTTATTCTGTTCATTAGATTTCTTACTCATTTATTTTGATTTTTAGATTCAGTTGTTGATAGGTATGTATTTGTTGCCCTTTTATTGCTCATATTTTTATCTTTTTCTTCCTCTTAACAAATATCCTTCAACATCTCATATAATCCTGGTTTGGTGGTGATGAACTCCTTTAGCTTTTTCTTGTCCCTGAAGCTCTTTACCTGACCTTCAATTCTAAATCACAGCTTTTCTGGATAGAGTAATTTTGGTTGTAGGTCCTTGCTATTCATCACTTTGAATATTTCTTGTCACTCCCGTCTGGCCTGCATTGTTTCTATTGAGAAATCCGCTGACAGTTGTATGGGCATTTTCTTGTAGGTAACTCACTGCGTTTCTCTTGCTGCTTTTAATATTCTCTGTCTTTTGCTCTTGGCATTTTAATTATGATGTGTCTTGGTGTGGTCCTCTTTAGATTCCTCTTGTTTGGGGTTCTCTGTGCTTCCTGAACTTGAAGTCTATTTCTTTCACCAGGTTGGGAAAGTTTTCTGTCATTATTTCTTCAAATAGGTTTTCAATATCTTGCTCTCTCTCTCCTAGCACCCCCATAATGTGAATGTTGGTATGCCTGAACTTGTTTCAGATGCTCCTTACATTATCTTAATATTTTTTTATTGTTGTTTCTTTTTGCTCTTCTGGTTGGGTGTTTTTTTTTGTTTGTTTGTTTGTTTTTTACTTTCTCATATTTCAAATAATTGATTTCTCAGAATCCTTTACTTTGAATCCCTGTATATTATTCTTTATTTCAGTCAGTGTATACTTAATTCCTGACTGGTCCTTTTCCATCTTTTTGTAGGTTTCTAGAAGATTCTTGAGTAACCTTATAACTGTGGTTTTGAACTCTATATTAAGTAGTTTGCTTTCCTCCATTTCTCTCATTTGTGACATGTTTCTTTGTCTCTGCATTTTGGCTGTTTCCCTGTGTTTGTTTCTATGTATTGGGTATCTGGTAAGTCTCCTTGAGTTGGTATAGTGGCCTTGTGTACTAGGTGTTCTATAGGGCCCAGTGGCTCAGCCTCCCCAATCACCTAAGGTAGACACTTTTGATGCACCCTTTTGTGGGGTGTGTGCACAGTTTTAGCCTTGATTGCTGTTGGTGTCACTGAGAGGAATTGACCTTCAGGTCAATTGGCTGTGAGGACCAGCTGTCACTACAATGGGAGAGCTGCTGTTAAGAAGACATCCCTATGGGACAGTGGGGCTTTGGTGCTCACTGAGTCTGTCCCTTGAGTGTGTTGCTTATAGATGTGTAGAGTTGTAATCTGGTGTGGTCTCACACTGGCCACTGGGTACACTGGCTCTTGAGTCTCCAAGGAGGTGCAAAGTCAGTCACTCCCTGGGGCTACCCAGCAGGAGCTACAGAGAGATCTCCAGATTCCTCCTCTTTCTATCACATTTGGACGTGCCCAGATTAGTGGTCAGCAAACTGCAACTCATGAGCCACATGTGGCTCTTTGGCCCCTTGAGTGTGGCTCTTCCACAAAATACCATGTGCAGGCGTGCACATACAGTGTGAATGAAACTTTGTGGCCCATGCACAGAAGTTGGTTTTCGGCTCTCAAAAGAAATTTCAATCGTTGTACTGTTGATATTTGGCTCTGTTGACTAATGAGTCTGCCGACCACTGGCCCAGTAGAGGCCCAAGTATAAGGAAAGGCCGGTTGGTGCTGGTGCCAGGTGTTTGGCCTTTTATTGATAGGTTTGGGGCTCCCTAACCCAGCTGCAGCTTGTTTGAGAGAATTTAGCGTGAGCAAGGTCAGGCCATTCATATGCAAAAGCTGCTGCATACAGCTTGGGTGGGGTTGTAAATTGGATGAGGTGGATCTTAGGGAATCACCAAGGTGGAGCAAACAGAAATGGCTGACAGCTCTGAGACTGGGAAGTCCCATCATAGTAATAATGATCCCTGCAAGCACCTTCGTCTGGAAGAAAGCTGCCCCTGAGTTCCTGCCCTGATGGCAGATAAACCAGTTCCTCCTCATCTTGATGTTTGTGTTCTTCAGAGCCTCACCCTAATGCTGGAACTCAGAGGGAGCGGGGCCTTGCATGTTCAGTTTATGTGCTGGCCTTTTAAGAGGAGCAGCTGGGTCTCCAGCAGCCTCTGTGTCACTGAGCCCCAATCCACACTGGTTTTTACAGCCTGTAGTTCTTACTGCCTGTAGAGACTTCTTTTCCCAGCTCTGGGGCCCTGGGCTGGGGGTCTGGTGTGGGGCTGTGACCCCTTGCTCATCTGCGTGGCCTCCACAGAGACATCTCCCTCCTTGATCCCCAGTGGGGGGGCGTGTAGGAGGTAGCCGATCCATGATATGCTCTCATCATGGATGTTTCTATCTCACTCTCTCCCTTCCTCTCTGACATCAATAAAAAATACATTTTAAAAGGTGGCCCACATGGGTGCCAGACCAGCTCGTTCAGTGCCTCTGTACCTCCTACCATTCTCAGTGTGTTTTCTTCTTTATTTCTCTAGCTGTAGGGCTTCCATTCAGCCAGCTTTCTAGTGGTTCTGGATGATAGTTATTCTGTATTTTAGTTGTAATTTTGATGTGGTTGTGGGAGGCAGTGAGTACAGGCTTTTACCTACACCGCCATCTTCAAATCTCGAGTAATATATTTTTTTTGCCCATTTTTAAGTTGGGTTGTTTGATTTTTATTATTTAGTTGAAGTTCTTCATATATTCTGCATATTACTAGTAACTCTTTATCAGATACATGATTTGTAAACATTTTCTCCCATTTGTGGGTTGCTTTTTCATTCAGTTGATTTTGTCCTTAATGAACAAATTTTGATTTTGATGTAGTTCACTTTTTTCTTTTGTTATCTGTACTTTTTCTGTGATATCCAAGAAATCATTGCCAAATTCAATGTCATCAAGCTTTTGCCCTGTTTTTACTAAGAGTTTTATACATAGTTTTAGCTCTTACATTTAGGTCTGTGATCTATTTCGGGTTAATTTTTCTGGGTTCAGCTTCATTCTTTTGCATATGAATATCCAACTTTGACAACACTATTTGTTGATCTAATGTCTTCTGAAGAGAAAAAATATTTAAAATTTTGATAAAGTTTAACTTATCATCTTATTCTTTTATGAATCATGCTTTCGGAGTCTTATCCATTGAATCTTTAAAAAAATATATTTTTATTGATTTTTTTGCAGTATAACTTGGATTTAATAGTAGTACATATGTTTTCCTTTCCCCTCTATTAACCTCCCCCCAGCCTCCCCTACCCCCCAGCACATGTCCCCACCCACCCCCCTCCCCACCCCAGTGTCTTTCATTCATTGGTTATGCTCATATGCATGCATACAAGACCTTCGATTGATCTCCCCCAGCATCCACATCCCATCCACCCAAGCCTTCCCCCTGTAGCTTGACAGCCTGTTCAATGCCTCCCTGCCTCTATATCAATCACTCTCCCCTATTTCTTTTCTTCAAAAATATCTTGCCTCTGCATACTAGAAATAAATGTATAAGAACAAAAAATGTTTGAGTCTCAGTTTCAATGTCCAACTGTTCTGAGCCCCAGTTTCAGTGTCAAATAGTTCTTTATGTGTATCCATTGAATCTTTACCTATCATAAGAGTACAAAGGTTTTCTATGTTTCCTTTTATGAGTTTTTATAGTTTTAGGCTTTACATTTAGGTCTTTGGGTTAATTTTTGTATATTGCACAAGGTATGGATTGATGTTTTTTTTCTTAGCATTTAGTTACCCAGTTGTTCTAGTAGTATGAGTTGAGAAGGCTGTCCTTTCTCTAGTACAGTGGTCAGCAAACTGTGGTTTGCTGCTCTGTTGACTAATGAGTTTGCCGACCACTGACCTAGACTCTTGATTCCAATAATTACAGGCTGTTGTTGTTCTTTGTTATTAAGCTCATGAGCCGCAGTTTGCCAACCACTGCTCTAGTACATTGCCTTTTGCTTTTGTAAAAAAAAAACAACGTTGTCAATATATGTGTAAGTTTATTTCTGGGATCTTTGTTCTGTCCCATTGATGTATTTGTCTATCTTTATGCCAATACCACAATGTTTTATTTTATTTTGATTACAGTTTACATTCAATATTATTTTGTATTACTTTCAGGTATCCTATCTAATAAAAGAGTAATATTCAAATAAACCATCACTTTACCACACAAGCCATGCCCACTGGCCATTCGGGAGTGAGTATGCAAATTAACCCCAACCAAAATGGCTGTGAGCAGAAGGGAGGTTTGGGTTTCCGCCATAATGGAGGAAGCCAAGCTTTCCACACCCTGGTGGGCCCAGGTCTCCATTCAAGGCTACAAAGTTTCAATTATAGAAGATAAATAAATCCCAACAAAAATGGTGGCAGCCATGAAGCTGGAGAGAGTAGGAGGCTAGGATTGCCCCCAGCGATGGAAGAAGCCAAGCTTCTGCAGCCCTAGCCTCTCTTGGCCTCCGCTCCAGGCTACAAAGTTTTAATTGTAGAAGATAAGTAAATCCCAGATACCAGGGCCTCCGCTTGGGTCACTGGGGAGCATGGCTGGCCTGCAAACCACCACAGGCCCCTTGCCCAGGCCGTCCCACATCCCAAGGAAACCCTCACCCTGATCTGGGACACCCTTCAGGGCAAACCAGCTGGCCTCCACCCGTGCACCAGGCCTCTATCCTATCTAATAAAAGAGTAATATGCAGATTGACCATCCCTCTAACACACAAGATGGCTGCCCCAATGTGGACACAAGATGGCCACCACAAGATGGCCAGCAGTGGAGGACAGTTGTGAGGGACCAGGCCTGCAAGGGAGGGCGTTGTGAGCAATCAGGCCAGGAGGAGAAGGCAGTTGCGGGGGATCCAGGCCTGCAGGGGAGGGCAGTTAGGGGTGACCAGGCTTGCAGGGTAGGGCAGTTAGGGGCAAACAGGCTGGCAGGGGAGCAGTTAGGCATCAATCAGGTTGGTAGGGGAGTGGTTAGGGGGTGATCAGACTGGCAGGCAGAGGTGGTTAGGGGCAATTAGGAAGGCAGACAGGCAAGCAGTTGGGAGCCAGGAATCTTGGATTGTGAGAGGGGTACCAGGTTAGAGAGGGTGCAGGCTGGGCTGAGGATCAACCCCCCTCCCCGTGCATGAATTTGTGCACTGGGCCTCTAGTATAGTATAATAGACAATTATACTTTACAAAGTGTTCCCCCCAATATTTCTAGTACTGGCCTGGCACAATATATAGTTATTATAATATTGTTAACTATATTCCCTATGCTATACTTCACATCCTCATGACTGTATACCACAATGTTTTGATTATTATAACATCATAATTTTTGAAACCAGATAGTCTTAGTTCTTCAATTTTCTTCATTTTCAGAGTTGTTTCACCTCTTTGAGGGTCTTTTGCATTTCCATGTGAATTTTAGAATCAGCTTGTCTATTTCTAGGAAGGAGCTTGTTGGGTTTTTCACTAAGATTGCATTGAATTTATAGAGCAGTGCATGGGGAGAATTGACATCTTAACAATATTGAGTCTTTGACTATGAATAAGATATATTTCTCCATTTATTTAGGCCTTCTTTAATTTTCTCAGCAATCCTATCTAATGAAAGAGTAATATGCAAATTAACCATACCTCTGATCAAGCCACGCCCATAGCCATGCCCATCAGCCAACCAAGATGGCTGCAGCCACTGAGAGCAGCAGGGAGGCTTGGGTTTCTTTGGCAATGGAGGAAGCCAAGCTTTCCGCCTGCCCTTGCCGGCCTAGGCCTCCACTTAATACTACAAAGTTTCAATTATAGAAGGTAAATGTCCCAACAGAAATGGCTGCTGCCATGGAGCAAGTAGGAGGCTTGGCTCTGCTTCAGGCTACAAAGTTTCAATTGTAGAACATAAATTAATCCCAGATCCCAGGGTCTCTGCTTGGGTCACTGGGGGGCATGGCCAGCCTGCAAACCACAACAAGCCCCTCACCCAGGCCACTCCACGCCCCAAGGGAACCCCCACCCTGATCTGGATTATCCTTCAGGGCAAACCAGCTGGCCCTCACCCATGCACCAGCCTCTATCCTATCTAATAAAAGAGTAATACACAGATTGACCATCACTCCAACACACAAGATGACTGCCCTATTTGGTCAAAGATCCTGCCCCCATGTGGACACAAGATGACCACCACAAGATGGCCAGCAGGGGAGGGTCGTTGGGAGGTTCCAGGCCTGCAAAGGAGGGCAGTTGTGGGCCATCAGGCCAGCAGGGGAGGGCAATTGGGAGGGATCAGGCATGCAAGGGAGGGCAGTTGGGGACGATCAAGCCTACAGAGGAGGGCAGTTAGGGGTGACCAGGCTGGCAGAGGAGGGAAGTTGGGGGCAAACAGGATGGCAGGGGAGCAGTTAGACATCTATTAGGCTGGCAGGGTAGTGGTTAGGGTGTGATCAGGTTGGCAGGTAGAAGCAGTTAGGGGCAATCAGGGAGGCAGGCAGGTGAGCAGTTTGGAGCCAGCAGTCCTGGATTGTGAGAAGGATGTCCGACTGCCCATTTAGGCCCGATCCTACCAGCATATCCCTTAAAGGGTACCAGATTGGAGAGGGTGCAGGCTGGGGTGAGGGACATCCCCTACTCCCCATGCACGAATGTCGTGCACTGGGCCTCTAGTATTTTATAAAAGTCTCTCACATTTTTCATATTTATCTCTAGATATTTTATATTGTGAATGCTATTATAAATGGTATTTTAAAACTTCCATTGTCTATCCCTGACCAGTATGGCTTTAGTTGGTTGAGTGTTGTCCTATGCACTAAAAGGTCACTGGTTCGATTCCTGGTTAGGACACATGCGCAGATTACAGGTTTAGTCTTTGGGGTTGGAGTGCGTATGGAAGGCAACTGATCGATGTTTCTCTTTCTTCCTCTCCATTCCACTCTCTCTAAAAATAGATAAAAACATTAACATTTTCAATTTCTAATCATTCAGTGCTAGTGTATAAAAATACAATTGATTTCTGTATATGAATAGTATATCCTGAAAGCTTGCTAAATTTCTCTTAGCTTTTTTTTTATAGTTTTAATTGAACTTTCTACATAGATAATCATGTCATTCCACTCTCTTCTGGCTTGTAGGGTTTTTACTGAGACATCTGATGATAATCATGATATTTTCTTTATAGTTTGCTGTCTTACTCCCCCCACCCCCCATCCCTGATGACCTGAGAATTTTTTGTTATAATAAAATCTGACAATTTTAAGAGGATGTGCTTTGGAGAAGGTCTTTTTGCCATGAGATAATTGGGTATTTTGTTAGCTTCTTAATTTGGAACGTCCAGTTCTTTTCGTAGGTTTGGGAAGTTCTCATCAATTATTTGCATGAGCGAGAAGACACTGTTCCTTTCTCCCTCTTTTCTCCTGGGATACCCATTATTCTTGTATTGCTCTTTGTAATAGGGTTGATAGTTCCCATAGCATTCTTTCATTTAAAAAAGTTCCTAGTGCTCTCTCTTCTTCTACTTGAATAATATCTAGTTTTCTATCATTGAGCTTGCTAATTCTCTCTTCCATCCAGTCTGCTCTATTTTCAATGCTCCTCACTGTGTTCTTGATCTTATTTGTTGAGTTCTTCAGCTCCAGAATGTACGTCTGGTTCTTTTTAAATAGTTTCCATATGTTTTGTAAAGTATTCCTTTTGTTCATTAATTTTACTCCTGGGCTCATTGAACTGTCTTTCTGAGTTTTCCTATAGCTCATTGAATTTCTTCATAACTCAAATTTTGAATTCACTGTTATTTAAATCACAGTCTTTCGCGACTGAGTTTGGTTTCTGGAGACTTTTCCTTTCTGGGTTATCGTGTTACCTTGGTTATACATGATAATTGATGGATTGTTTCTTTGCCTGTGCATTTGAGGTACTCAACTCTTGTTTCCAGTCTTGCTCTTATATCAGTGGGTTGGTAAGAAGTGGCCTTCTTTTGTTTTCCAGCAGATGGTGCTATAGTGCAAGATGTGTCTTATTTATGCTGGTTACACCCCCTAGGGGTCATGGTGGTGGGGATATTTTTGAAATTGCTGCATACCTTGGGGTGGGTGTCCTTGCTGTGTCTGGGCTGCCTTGATCTTGGGTTACCACCACCTTGATAGGGGGATATGGTGTGTCGAGAAGTCAGGTTTGTGAGCCTGTAACACTGCTTCCTTGTTACTAATGGCTTGCTGGTACTGTTACGCTTAATATATATATATATATATATATATATATATATATATATATATATATATATATTTTTTTTTTTTAATTAATTTTTTACAGAGAGGAAGGGAGAGGGATAGAAAGTTAGAAACATCGATGAGAGAAACATCGATCAGCTGCCTCCTGCACAATCCCCACCGGGGATGTGCCTGCAACCAAGGTACATGCCCTTGACCGGAATTGAACCTGGGACCCTTGAGTCCTTAGGCCAATGCTCTATCCACTGAGCCATACCGGTTTCGGCCTGTTATACTTTTTGATGAGGCTATGCTGCTTCTACAGGTTTCTAGTGCAATGTAGGTGGGGAAAGGGAGCCAGCTTCTCAAGCATAGAGGCTGATTTTGCACTTCTTACCTTCCACCAAGCTAGAGTGTTAAGGCAACAGCCTAACGCCTCCAATTGCTACCTTGTTAGCTTGGGCTGCTCCAGATGCCGAAATGCATCTGGACATCATCCCCTTTCTCCCCTCAATCCTGCTGCTTCTACTCATTCAGCTATCCCTATCTTCAAATGTACCAATGCATGTATCTCTCATTCATGCTTATGTGTTGAACAGAGAAACCTTTGTTGGATTATCTTCGTTCAACTTGTAAATTTAAAGGGAGATACAAGGAGAAGTCTTCTTAATCTACCGCGATACTGATGTCACCTAAATTTTATTTTTTAAATTAGGTTATCAGATATAGAAATAGAAATCCTCAGTGAAATATTAGCAAATCAAACCCAACAATGCATAAAAAAGAATTATATACCACGACTAAGTGGGACTTCTCAATCATGAAAGCTGTTTCAACATTTGAAAATCAATAAGTGAAACCCATTACTTAAAACTACCTAAAAAAGCAATATCACATGATCATATCAAAAGGTGCAGAAAAAGCATTTGACAGAATTCAACACTGATTCATGACAAAAACTTAGTAAACCAGGAATTAGGGGGTCTTTGTCAACTTGGTAAAGACTTATTATGAAAACTTTACAGCTAGGTAATGCTGATACTCTTGACGCTTTCCCAATAAGATCAGCTACAAGGCACGGATGTTCTCTTTTACCACTCCTTTTATTGGTGGCTGAAATATCATGACTCTGAGAACATAACTGAATTTTCTCTCTAGCCACCTTGTGGCCCTGTCCTGCTAGTGCAATGAGAAGGTATGCAGTGTCCAAATTGCCTTGACTGTCGCAATATAGAAGGAAGTCATCTACATATTGGATTAAAGTGGAGTCTCCTGGAAATTATTTTTTACTGATTTTTTAAAGAAAGAGTAAGGGAGAAGGGGAGAGAGAGAGAGAGAGAGAGAGAGAGAGAGAGAGAGAGAGAGAGAGAGAGAGAGAGAGAGAGAGAGAAACTTCCATGTGGGAACAAAACATCGATTTGTTGCCTCTTGCATGCCCCTTAATGGGGATTGAGCCTGAAACCCAGGAATCCGACTGGCAACCTTTCAGCGCATGGGACAATGCCCAACCAACTCAGCCACACTGGCCAGGGCTCTCCTGGTAATTTTAAGTTGCCCCTAATTGGCATTTGGGGTGCACAAGAAGTAGCTAAATGCCTTGGTAAATCCTTGGGGCATAACAGTCCAGATATATTACTGGTTATCCCAGGTGTAGTCAAATAAGTATTGTGATTACCTCCCAAGGGGAATACTTAAAAAGTCAAATACAAAGAGATGACTGTGAAGTATTGGATGTTGGGAGGGATAGCAGACAGGATAGCATTAGGATTAGGGACCAAGGGAAATCTGGATTTGACAATTTTGTTGCTGGATCTTGGCCTGATTTCCTTTCCACCTTGCTTTTGAGATGGTCAAGATGGGATTATTGCATGGACTAGAGGTGGGGACGAGAATGTTTTGTTTTATAAAATGAATTATTTAGTAGAGCCCCTCAAATTCTTCTGGCTTTATTATTTTTAAATATATTTTGTTGACTTTTTACAGAGAGGAAAGGAGACAGATAGAAAGTCAGAAACATTGATCAGCTGCCTCTTGCAGATGTGCCCACAACCAAGATACATGCCCTTGACCGGAATCGAACTTGGGAACCTTTCAGTCAGCAGGCCGACACTCTATCCACTGAGCCAAACCGGTTTCAGTTCCTTCTTGCTTTAATGATGTTGAGTAATTCTGGGGAGAATCTTGGAAGGATCTACTTTTACCCTAAAGGGTTCTGCCTCCCATATGCATCTAATAGCTGTGGAGTTTTTTGTCCATAAACAAGAGGGAATTCTATTTAATAGTTGATTTCAATCTTCAGTGAAATAGAAATTAGGTTGAAGGGAGTAAAGGAACTCAGGGAACTCAGACAACATTACATAGATGTGAAAGGGAGGAGTCAGAGGCTTGTAGAAGGAGTCTGTCAGGGGTACAGTGAATTTTAATGCCCCAATTTATGAGAAGATCCCTTCCCAACAGGTTTATGAAAGTGGTAAAACTGAGGAGGGATCTGTGTTGCATTTTAAGAAGTCCTGTAGAAATTTTAAGGAGCTCTGATAGTGGCAAATCATGAAGTATATTACCAAAACCCACCACTGACAAAGTTTGGTGACTTCAAGGAAGTATAGCAGGAAACAAGGAGGGGTTAAGAACAGAATGTGTTGCCAATGGTTCAGCATCGACCTGTGAACTAGGAGATCAGGGTTTGATTCCTGGTCAAGAGCACATGCCCGGGTTGCAGGCTTAATCCCCAGTGGGGGGTGTGCAGGAGGCAGCCGATTTTTATTTTTATTTTTTATTCTTTAAACTATTACAAATAGTAGTACATAAGTTTTCCTTTTTCCCCCCATTGTCCTCCTCCCAGCCTCCCCTACCCCCCAGCAAATATCCTCATCTGCCTCCCCCCTCCACCCCCAGCCCAGTGTCTTGTATCCATTGGTTATGCTTATATGCATGCATACAAGTCCTTCAGTTGATCTCTTACAGCCCCACCCCTACCCTCCCCAGCCTCCCCCCCCATAGTTTGACAGTCTGTTTAATGCTTCTTTGCCTCTATATCAATATTTCCCCCCTGTTTCTTTTCTTTAAAAGGATCTTGCACCTGCATACTAGAAATAAATGTATAAGAACAAAAAATGTTTGAGTCTCAGTTTCAATGTCCAACTGTTCTGAGTCCCAGTTTCAATGTCAAATAGTTCCTTATGGGTACATGTCAGCAATGGCATCTGGATGGTGGAGATATGGTGGCAATGCAGGTTCCACCCTCTCTTGTTTGGGCCTGGGCCACCTGCAGTGACGCACAGCTGCCGACTGCTAGCATGGCAAGGTGTCGTCAGCGTCCCCCATCTCTGGACCATCCTCGTGACTGGAACAGACCCGTCAGTTCCTCACTGTCGCAGGAACCCACATGGTCTTGGAGTTGTTCTCTGAAAACACACAAACACATTCTCGACCAAACGTTAACAAAGGGATCCTCTCTGAAAAATAGACTTGGGATTCTTTTTATTTTTGCCTAAATGATTTTCCTTTGGCTTATTTTGACACCATGTGTGTTTTTCATGGGTGTCCTACAGTTGGCTTTACAAATAGAAGTTACTTTTCTGGAGTAAGAATTCTCTAGATGTATTTTACTTACAGGATATTTTTCCTTACATGATATTACCCCACTATCCACCCCCTTTTTTTTTATTAATGGGGGCTTTTGGAAATTTTATATTGCTGTCTTGGTAACTTAAAATTTTAATTTTTGCACACAAATATGACTGCTTTAGGTTCTTTAGATGTTAGGCAACTTTACAATGAGATGAACTACTAATAGAAATTTTAATTAACATTTTAGGAACAGCATTTTGTCCAGTACACTTAAATTTTCTTGAGTATTCACTTATTTCACTTGGCCAATTTAAATTAATCTGAAAACTTGATTAGTATTTTACTGTCAAATTTAATACTCAAGCACAAATCTTAGTTTACCCTGTAAATATTAGTGGAAAGGATTATTTGCATTCTTGAGTAGGCCCTGAGCATTCCTGGTACTAGACTGAGTTTATATATTGAGCAGCTATTGCTGGCCGAGTCTCTATCTCCCACCTGGGTCCTGGTCTGAGTTGTGAGTGGAAGGCGAAGCAGCCATGGGGGCAGGAGACTTCCTTCAGAAGGAGTGAGAGATCAGGTCCCTTCAAGGTTAGTGGGTGAGGGTCTGTGTCCCACCTCTGTTGACCTTTTAGTTCTCTCCTGTTGGCCCCTCTGTGTCTGTGCCTGTCTTAGTTTGTTCCTTCCCTGAGGAATCTTACCTGTCTCCGGCTAACCAGCCATCTTCCAGGGCCAAACAGGATGATGTGAGGTTCAGTTCTGTCTCTTTTGTAGTCTGTGTCCCTGTAGCCTCCACGCCCAGCACCTGCCTTGGGATCCCCTCGCCTGCTGGCGGGATCCCGGTACTGATCACATATCTCGGGGGACCCAGGTTTCTTCTCCAGGGAGGAGGAGGCAGCCAATTAATAATTCTCTCTCATCATTGATATTCCTCTCTTTCTCTTTCCTCCCTCCTTCCCTCTCTCCCTTCCTTCCCTCTTCCCCTCTCCCCCCTCTCCTTCCTTGGAGGAGAATATGGGGATGCTATGGAGGGTGTTAGGGGGTTCACTGGGTCATAAGAATTTTTCTGAAGACATTGTTTAAGAACCTCAATAGCTTGAATGAGGTTTGAATTATTAGCAGCTGTGAATTATTATTGGCTTTTTCATACCAAAAGAACAGAGCAGACCATTGTGCATCTGAGATTTTTGTTCCTTTCTGCTCTAGCATTCCCTGTAGGTGGACTAATTTGGGGCAGTGTAGCTTAAGAGAATTTTTAGTAGCTCTGGCTGAGTAGCTCAGTTGGTTAGAGTGTTGTGAGTTCAAACCCCACTCAATGAATGCATAAATAAACAGAATAACAAGTTGATGTTTCTCTTCTATCCCCTCTCTATAAAAATCAATAAAAAAGAGAGTTTTTAGTCAAGTTTTGCCAGTGAGAACAAGAATGGACAGTATTAGGGCCTTGGTAGGGACGCATATAGTCAACGATAGAAACGCTCCCATGTTATTGAGTAATGGCAGCTTGGAGACAATCTGGAGATTCTGACCGAGGCTCTGTTCCTTACAGAGACTCGCCTCTTACAAATAGACTCTAACCCAGCTCCTTAGAAACAGCTACTTTCTTAGCATTCTAACCCAGCTTGTTACAAACAGCGCGTTAGGACTCTAACTGGCCTCTGCTTGACTGGCATTGTAAACCCCGTTTCTAGAGTACTAGTATATGCAGAATTTCAAGAGTAAAAATAAATCCTTATTGTGCTTCAGTGAACATTTATCTGGGACACTGGATTTAAAAAAAATTTATTGTTTAAAGTATTACAAATAGTAGTACACATGTCTTTTTTCCCCCATTGACCTCCCCTCGGCCTCCCCTACCCCCAGTACATGCCCTCACCTGCCCCTCCCCCAGTGTCTTGTATCCATTGGTTATGCTTATATGCATGCGTACAAGTCCTTCAGTTGATGTCTTTCAGCTGTTGCCTCTGTATCTATTTTTCCCCCATTTCTTTAAAACACCTTGCCTCTGCAGACTAGAAATAAACATATGAGAATAAGAAATGTTTGAGTCTCCATTTCAATGTCCGACAGTTCTGTATCCCAGTTTCAATGTTCAATAGTTCCTTATATGTACATGTCAGCAATGATATCTGGATGGTGGACACATGGTGGCAATGCAGGTCCCACCATCTCTGGTTTGGTCCTGGGAAACCTGCAGCAACGCACAGCTGCTGACTGCTAGCGTGGCAAGGGGTCGTCAGTGTCTTCCATCTCTGGACTGTTTCTCCTCTTGTCTTCATGGTTGGAGCAGATCTGTGGAACACTGGGTTTTGGTTGGTGTCCGGTTCACCACTGGATACCCAAAGGAGCAAGCAGACTGGAGACAAAATGCGGTGGGAGATGGGAGGCCTGGTTGCCTCACCTGAGGGTCTGATGGTGGTTGTGATCCAGATCCGAGGTTAAAGCAATGAAGACAGATTTTAGTCAATAAGTTATTGCAATATGGGAAGATGGGAAGAGAGACTTCAGTAGGGAGCTGGGCTTAATTCTGAATACAACCAGAACAAGTGGGGATTTACATATAGCTAAGTAACAGGTTGGGGTGAGGGTGCATTGGTGGATAGAAAATTCCTAAGAGGAAATATCAAGTCTGGGAGGATTCTGGGTAAACTGACCTAACAGGATTCTTAGTGAAGGGAGGCCGGTGTGTTCAGTTATCACTTGTGGGACAGTGGGGGAAGTAGTTGGTCAGATATTAAGGGTGGCCAATTAACGCTAAAGTGACCCATCAGGATTCTTGTTAAAACTGGATTCTACAAGGAATTACATGGATGGGCCTTGTTGGAGAGAGAGTTCAGGGGGTTCAATTCCAGGTCAAGGGCACCTCCTCTGTTGCAGGTTTTCTCGGGTTTTGCTATCTCAGAACCACGAGTTTGCCTCCATTTGTCTCTTCCGAGTCCTGTGTCACCACTTTTTACAACACTGGAAAAGGGAAAAGAGAGAAGCCAGAGCCCAAAGCCCCGCCCTACTTGTTGCAGTGGTGCTCCGATTGGCCAGTGGTGGGTGAACATGAGTTTTCAGCTCCTTTGGGTAAATACCAAGGAATGTGATTGCTGGCTCATATGGTAAGAGTATGTTTAGTTCTTTTTTTTTTTTTGTCCTGAGCTGAGGATATTTTTTCCATTGGTTTTGAGAGAGAGAGAGAGAGAGAGAGAGAGAGAGAGAGAGAGAGAGAGTAATTGGTTGCCTCCTGCACTCACCCTTACTGGGGCTGGGGAACCTGCAACAGAGGTAGGTGTCCTTGACCTGGAATTGAACCCGTGACCCTTTGGTCCATGGGCCAATGCTCCAACCACTGAGCTACTGGCCAATGTTGTGTAGTTTTAAAAAATATATATATTTTATTGATTTTTTTACAGAGAGGAAGGGAGAGGAATAGAAAGTTAGAAACATCGATGACAGAGAAACATCCATCAGCTGCCTCTTGCACACCCCCTACTGGGGATGTGCCTGCAGCCAAGGTCCATGCCCTTGACTGGAATTGAACCTGGGACCTTTCAGTCTGCAGGCCGATGCTCTATCCACTGAGCCAAACCGGTTTCGGCAAGTTTTTTAAAATTTATTTTATTGTTGAGAGTATTACAGATGTCTTCCATTCTTCCCCCTTTCCCCTCTCCACTCATCTCCAGTGTTATAAGAAACAGCTAAACTATCTTACAAAGTGACAGTTCTATTTGCATTCCTACAGGTAATGACTGAGAGTTCCTGTTCATCCACAGTCTCACCGGCATTTAAGGTCACCTCACAAGGTTTTAAAATGTTGTTTGGCCTTTGAAGTCCCAAAGTCTGGAATGGGATGTTTCGCCACTCACCCGTTTAGTCTGAGCTGACCTTTTCTTCTTATTTGGCAAACGCTTACATACCTTTCAGGTTCTATCTCCTCCTGAAATCCTGCCTGATACATTCCTCTGAGCTCCTAGAGCAAGCCTGCGGGCCGCATGCCTTGTTTATTTGGCCCGTGTTAGCCTTTGAGTTTGACATGCTTGTCCTAGAGCCTTCTTTTGCCCGTATTTGTTGTCTCATCCATCAAACTGGGGGGTGGGGCTGATTATATGAGGCCACACACATTTACTGACAAGATCTTTGGTGCCAGAACCTATAGGGTTAATTAGGCATGGTACACACCAGCTAGCATTGCTGCAGAAGTAAATGAGTATAAAATCCTTAGCACAGTGCCTGGGACAGTGTAAGTGCTTAATAAATATTAGCTATAATCTTTATCATCACCACCATCATCAATATCTTTCCACATCAGTTTATAAAGATATAGTGCATTTAAAAAAAGGATCCTTACCCCAGGATATTCTCCCCATTGATTTTCAAAGTGAGCAGAAGGGAGGGAGGAGGCGGGGGGGGGGGGGGGGGGGGAGGGGGGAGAGAGAGAAACAAGAGGTGAGAGACACATGGATTCCTTGCTTCCCGACCAGGGCCAAGATCAAACTTATAACCCTGGGCATGGAACCTGTTAACAGAGTTATGGGCCCTTGACTAGGAATCGGACCCCAAATCCTTCAGTCCTAGGGCCGATGCTCTAACTACTGAGCCAAACCAACCCGGATGAGTTATAGCCCATTTTTTAACTAATAAAATCACCCTCTAGTGATGTTTTATATTTTTCATTACTGCAAACAAACTAGCAAGGCTTATACTTGTTCATACATGTTTCCTTGCAATTTTATTTTTACCCTCTCTAGATCAAAGGTTCTGGAAGAGTGCGTTTCCCCAACTGATTAGCATCAGCATTACCCCAAACTTGTTAGAAATGCAAACTCTCAGGCCCCATTCCAAACCTACTGAATGAAAAACTCTGTGTGGGTTGCAACAAGCAAATTTTTAACAAGCCCCTAGGTCTGTGGTCGGCAAACTCATTAGTTAACAGAGCCAAATATCAACCGTACAACCATTGACATGTCTTTTGAGAGCCACATTTTTAAAACTTAAACATCTTCTAACGCCACTTCTTCAAAATAGACTCGCCCAGGCCGTGGTATTTTTGTGGAAGAGCCACACTCAAGGGGCCAAAGAGCCGCATGTGGCTCGGGAGCCGTGGTTTGCTGACCACTGCCGTAGGTGATTCTAATGTACTGTTCTGGGAATCCTAGGTGTCTATATAGAAATGGGATGGCCAATAGGATATATGCACTTAAACATTTTAATAGACACCGTCACCCAACTGTCCATAAAAGGGCACAAACTTCTACTAATATATTAGGGTTCCACTGTGACTAGCATTATTAAGCAGGCTCACATAGCCCTCTCCCATGGCAGACCCCGTCTCATCTAACACACCTCTCCTGCCCGGCTAGATTGCATCAGCCTCCCGCTGGCCCCGCCCCCTTTTACGTGCACGGATGAGACGCACACGGGGCGTGGCTTCAGTTCCCACGCTCAGGACGGGAGGCGGAGTCAGAAAGGGGCGGTGTCTATCTCGGGAGTGGGTGGGACAAAAGCGGAGCCTTGGTTGGCAGTTCGAAGCTTTTCGCAGGCTTTGCTATCTCAGAACCAGGAGTTTGCCTCCCCTTGTCTCTTCCGAGTCGGGTGTCGCCACTTTGCACAACCTTGGAAAAGGGAAAAGAGAGAAGTCCGGAGCCCGGAGCCCCGCCCTACTTGTTGCAGCGGCGCTCCGATTGGCCAGTGGTGGGGGCGCATGCGAACCAGTGAGAATGACATCATCTTGCAGCTCGCAGCGGGAGGAGGCTTTGGGGGAGGGAGGAGCTTGGCTGAGTGTAGAATGTGGGATAGATCGGGGCCCGTTCTGGACTGAAGCGCCTACTAAGAGATGGAGAGGCCCAGGAAAGGGGAGAGGCTTGGGCCCCCTGGAATGGAGATCGCTGCCTAGAAAGAAGTTAACGTCGCTCCAGGGCAGGTAGTCAGGTGGCCGCCAGGGGGTGACCGTGCCTGCACACGTCCTCAAGTGGACTCAGTCTGGCCCATATTTGGAAACATTTATTCTTGTACGTCTTTCCTCTTTTGTCCTAACATACAAGTGAAAAAGGACCGTGGGTGATTTCACCTTTGAATCCCCAGCACCTAACGTAGGGCCTGGTACAAAAAAAAAAAAAGACACATCATTAAGACGGTTCATTAATTGACGGAAAAGATGAAAAAAAAAAAGCAAGCAAGCAAAAAAAAAAAAAGGCTCAGAGATGTTCATAGTTTACATAAAGAAAGTTTAGGGTATTTTTTTGTTTTTTCATAGATAACACATGAATGTCCAACAGATCCTGAGCCCACACAGTTTTTACGTTGTTGCAATTGGAATGTACACATAACCCTGTATCCTTAGTTACAGCATAATAATTTTTCCCTGTTGCTATAGAATCTGCACAGCCGTCATCCCTCAGTAATGGTTGTAGAATGTTCCATCAGACAGCTGTGCCACGATTCCCTTAACCCTTCCCTCTTTTTGGATATTAAGACGACTTCCTTGTGTTTGACCATCAGAAAATAGTCCTGCAAAGAATACTCTTGTGCTTAGAGGTTTTTCTTGTTTCTGAGTGAAGGCGGGTGGCTGTTGCTTTAGGAGCAGGATGACTGGGAGAATGGCACAAACATTATCTCAGGCTCTTGTCCACCCGTTTTCCTGAAAGGCATTGAACCCATGGACACCAGAGGCCAAATCCCGAAATCAACCCTCGCGAACTCCGGGTCTTGCCTGTCTCCATCCTGCAGCAAATGCTCAAGTTTATTATTAGTTCTGACCTTTGGGGCAAGACAAACACGCACCAAAGGTTCAGGGACAACTTTAGCAACTGCAACAGCTGACATTGTGAGCGGGTGCAGCTCAGGTTTCAAGCTTGGGCAACTGGAGTGGATGAGTTTGCCTCACTGACACAAGGAATCAGAGAAGAGGAACATGTTTGGGAGGGGACAGATGAGCTCAGTTTTAAATATGTTTAGTTGGAGGTGCCTTTGGGACATCTAAGGGGAGGTATCCAGGAGACAGGCATACATATGGATAAACAATAGTCTGCCCTTCTTTGAACTCCCAGATCTCCCTATCTTTGAGTATCTCATGCCTTAGGTTTCCTTTTTCTCTTGCACTGTCCTGGAAGATCCTTGAGGCCAGGATAAGAGCCTGATTCATTTGGGTATCTCTCTTGCCAGTGCCCAGCATAGTACTTCATAATTATGAGGCCTTAAAAGTCTGTCTTGAATGAAGGAATTTCATTGATTTCTTAATTGGATGATGATTTCTACAGTATGTGTTCTGTTCTGAGGGGAAAGTTTGGGAAGCTTGAGAGCTCTGAGAAGACTTCCTGTAAGAGGTGGAATAATGTTACTGTTAATAATTATGACCATTTGTTGAACACCTACTATGTGCCAATCCCTCTGCCACATGCACACATCAGAAATGTTACTTCTTGCCTGCCATCCTTACACCTGCCCTGGGGTAATCTGTTCTACTTACAGCTTCTGCTGAAGTCAAGTGAGGCCTAACTATGGGTACAGCCAATTGCACCTGATCCAAGGCCAGCCCCACAACCTGTGAGTTTTATGACCCACTTGAGAAGATGAGGTGAGCCAATCAGATTGCTCTTTTGGGATGGTGACATAAGAGCTCCAGAGGGAAGTTGCCAGTTAGTTGTGGAGAGTTGAGCCAACAGGTCCAGTAGACCAGGGTGCTGATGAGGAGTGGGCATTATGGAGCAGGTCAAGTGCAAGCTGACATTCTGAGTTGAGTGAGGAGCATGGGGGAATGTGTAGGGAGAAGCAGACATGTAGTGTAGATGAGCCATGTTCATGGCAAAGCTCTAGAGCAGAAGTCCACGCCTCATCCAGAATTTTCTTGCAGCTCCAGGCTTAATGAGCTCTTACACACTTGACTTCCTGCCCTTGCATTTCTATTGTTGTTTTTTAGATATATTTTATTGATTTCAGAGAGGAAGGGAGAGGGACAGAGAGAGAGAAACATCAATGATGAGAGAGAATCATTGATTGGTTGCCTCCTGAATGCCCCCCACTGGGGATCAAACCCGCAACCCTGGGCACGTGCCCTTGACCAGAATCGAACCAGGGACCCTTCAGTACACAGGCCAATGTTCTATCCACTGAGCCAAGCCAGCTAGGGTGCATTTCTGACTTTTAATTGAGCTCTACTAGGTTTCTGTTCCTTGAACCCAAAAGGGCCCTAATCCAAACAACCCTTTATATAGGTTTGTTCTTTGGCTGTCTGAGGTGAATACAAATGAAGAAACGGAGGCTTAGTGAGATTAATTTGACTAAGGTAACACAACCAGCAGGTGATGGAGCTAGTCTATTGATTCTCTTACAGTCTTTTAAGACTTTTGTGTTATTTTTTTTAAAAATTACCATATACTTGTTATAAAAAAGAGAAAAGAAAAATAATCAATACAGACGTGATGGATTTGACCCTCAGTCAGCTCCTCTGACTCTGCTCTAAATGTACTAAGCTCCAGCCCGGCCAGTGTGCCTCAGTAGACAGAGCATCAGCCTGCAGACTGAAGAGTCCCGGGTTCAATTCCGGTCAGGGGGCACATGCCCAGGTTGCAGGCTCTATCCCCAGTGTGCGGTGTACAGGAGGCAACCGATCAATGCAACCTTCCAAGGTGGGACGAAGCAGAAACAGAGAATCTAAGCAGATAGATTACTAGCAACAAAATTGAAGCAGTAATAAAACAAAAAACTCCCAACAAACAAAAGTGCAGAATCCGATGGCTTCAGAGTTGAATTTGGTCATTTAAAGAATTAATACCTATCCTTCTCAAAATATTCCAAAATATTAAAATGACAGGAATGCTTCCAAACTCATTCTATAAGGCCAGCATTACCTTGATACCAAAATCAGATATAGACACTACAAAAAAAGAAAAAAGAAAATTACAACCCAATATGATTGAAGACCATAGATGCAGAAATTCTCAACAAAATATGAGCAAACTGAATACAATGATACATTAAAAAGATTATACACCATGATCAAGTAGGAATTATCCCAGAGATGCAAGGATGTTTTAGTATCTACAAGTCAACACATGTGATACACCACATCAACAAAACCAGGGGAAAATTTCATGTGATTATCTAAATAGATGCAGAAAAAGCATTTGGCAAAATTCAACATTCATTTGTAATGAAAACTCTCAACAAAGTGGTACAAAGGAAACTTACTTCAACATAATATGTGAAACCCACACTTAACATTGTACTCAGTGGTGAAAACCTGAAAGCTTTTCCTCTAAAATCAGGAGCGAGAAAAAGTTGCCCACTCCCATCACTCTTATTCAACACATTCCGACAAGAAAAAGCAATAAGAAGCATTCAAATTGGAAAGGAAGCTGTAAAACTGCCACTCTATGTAGATGACATCTACTATATATAGAAAACACTAAAAACTGCACCAAAAATTATAAGAAGAAATGAATTCAGCAAAGTAGCAGAATACAAAATTAATATACAGAAATCTGTCACATTTCTATCTACTTATAACAAGGAGCAATTCAGACTACATTTATAATCACATCAAAAAGAATAAAGTACTTAAGAATACACTTACCAAAGGAGGTGAAAAGCCTTTGCTCTGAAAACAATAGGTCACTAAAGAAAGAATTTGAAGAGGACATAAATAAATGGATGGATATATTGTGCTCCTGGATAGGAAAGATAAATATCATTTAAATATTCATACTACCCAAAGCAATCTACAGTCAATACAATTCCTAAAAAATACCAATGGCATTCTTCTCAGAACTAGAAAATACAATCCTAAAATTTATATGGAATCACAAATGTCCATGAGTAGCCAAAGCAATCTTGAGAAAGAAGAAAGTTGGAACTATCATGCTCCTGGATTGAAAGCTATATTACAGAGCTATAATAATCAAATCACTATGGCACTAGAAGGAAAAACAGACACATAGATCAATGGAACAGAATGGAGAGCCCAGAAATACATGCAAAAAATGAAACTGTATCATGGTCTTACACCATTTACAATAATAAACTCAATGGATTTGAAGACTTATGATCTGAAACCATGAAACTCCTAGAAAAAAAATAAAGGAAGTAAACTGACATCAATCTTAGTATTATCTTTCTGGATATGTCCCCTCAAGCAAAGGCAACAAAAACAAAAACAAATGGGACTACATCAAACTAGAATTCCTCACGGTGAAGGAAACCATCAACAAGATGAAAAGAACTCCACAACCTACTAAATGGGAGAATATATTTGCCAATGATATATCTGATAAGGGGTTGGTAATAAAAATATATAAGGGACTAATGTATTCCAATAACCATAAAATAAACAATCTGGTAAAAAAAATGGGCAGAGAACATGAAGAGCCATTTCTCCAAAGAAAATATACAGATGGCAAGTAGACATATGAAAAGATGCTTAACGGCACTAATTATCAGTGACTTGCAAGTCAACACCACAATGAGATGCCACCTCATGACAGTCAGAATATTATTAAAAAGTCAAGAACTAAAAAGTGTTGGTGAGGATGTGGAGAAAAGGGAACCCTTGTACCAATGGAGGGAATGCATATTGCTATAGCCAATATGAAAAACAGTATATAGATTCCTTCAAAACACTCAACTAGAACTACCATTTGACCCAGCAATTACACTTCTGGGTGTTTATCCAAAGAAAACAAAAACACTAACTCAAAAGATATATGCACTCCCATGTTCATTGCAGAGTTATTTACAATAGCCAAGATATGAAGGCAACTTAGGTATTCATTGATAGATAATGAAGATGTAGTATGTACACAATGAAATATTACTCTGCAATAAAAAGAACAAAATGTTGTCATTTGCAATAACATGGATCTAGAGGGTATTATGCTAAGTGAAATAAGCCAGGCAGAGAAAGACAAATACCACATGGTTTCATTTATATGTGGAATCTAAATGCAAAAGAAACAAAAAGACAGACTCATAGAAACTTATGGTTGCCAGAGGAGAAGGAGGTGGGAGGGATGGGTAAAAAAAGTGAAGGGAAATATAGTCCATCTTGTGATAACTTTTCAAAGTGACAGATGATTACTAGACTTAGTATGGTGATCGTAACTCATATATAAGGAATATAAAATGTTAAATCACTATATGGTATACCTGAAATGAATGTGTTTTTGTATATCAACTTAAATGAAAAATGTCTAATCCCATGATTTTTAGTAAATTTAGAGAATTGTGGTTTTATTACCTCAGTCCATTTTTAGAACAGTTATATTATTCTCCCTCAAATCCTTTATGCCCATGGACCCTTAATCCCAATTCCCATCCTGGACTCCAAGCAACCATTAACCTAGTTTCTGTCTCTAATATATTTGCCTTTTCTAAACATATTATATAAATAAAATCATATGGAGTCTTTTGCCTTTTGGCTCTCTCAACATAATGTTTTTGAGGTTCCACCATAAAGTTGCATATTTCAGTAGTCCTTTCCTTTTAATGTGGAATAATGCTCCATTTTAGGGCCCTATGACATTTTATTTATTTAGTCACTGGATGATGTATACTTGAATTTTTTCCATAGCGTGTCTATTGTGATGTTGCTATAAACATTTATGTCCAAAATTTGAGTTAACATATGTTTCTATTTTCCATGCTGTGCTACTAAGAGTGGAGTTGCTGCATAACATGATCAAATTGTTTAACTTGTTAGGAAATGGCCAAGCTATTCTCCAGAGGCTGCATTATTTTACATTTCCGCCAGCAATGAACGAAAGTTTCTTCGAATTCTATTAAACTTTTGTTTTTTAAAAATATATTTTTATTGATTTCAGAGAGGAAGGGAAAGAGAGAGAGACAGAAACATCAATGATGAGAATCATTGATCCTTTCACCCACTACTGGGAATTGAGCCTGCAACTGGCCTGTGTCCTGACTGGGAATTGAACCATAATAGGTCGATGCTCAACCACGGAGAGACCACAACCAGCCTCTATTTAAAAAAAAAAACATTCTTTTTTATATTTTATTGATAATTTTTTTTTCAAAGAGGAAGGGAGAGGGACAGAAAGTCAGAAACATCGATGAGAGAGAAACATCAATCAGCTGCCTCCTGCACACCCCCTCCTGGGGATGTGCCTGCAACCAAGGCACATGCCCTTGACTGGAGTTGAACCTGAGACCCTTCAGTCTGCAGGTTGATACTCTATCTACTGAGCCAAACTGGTCAGGGAAGGCTCTATTTTTTTTTTATTATAGCAATTCTAGCAGCTGTGCAGTAACATCTCATTGTGGTTTAATTTGCATTACCCTTATGACTAATGATGTTGAGAATTTTAATATGTGCTTATTAGCCATTCTTGTCTTGTCTTTGGTATAATGTCTATACAAATAGTTTGTTCATTTATATAGTGGGGTTGTTTGTCTTCATATTGTTGACTTGTAAGCATTATTTATATATTGCAGATATAAGTCCTTTATATGAAATATGATTTGCGATTATTTTCTCATAGTCAATGGCTTGTCTTTTTATTTCCTTAATTGTATCGTCTGAAGTGCAATCATTTTAAATTTTAAAGAAATCCAACTTAACAATTTTTTTGGAATCATGCTTTTGTTGTCATATTTAAGAGCACTTTGCTTAACTCAAGTCCATAAAGGTTTTCCCCTATGTTTTCTTCTAAAATTTTATAGTTTTATCTATTACATTTAGGTCTGTGATCCATTTGAGTTCATTTTTGTATATTTATGAGGCCAGAGTCTACGTTTATATATACATACACAATTATTTTTTAAAAATACCCTGTCTTGAGGATATATTTATTGAGTTTGAGACGAAGATAGACAGACAGATAGAAACATCAATGTGAGAGACACACATTGATTGGTTGCCTCCTACACCCATCCCCTCAGTGTGCTGGCCAGTGCTCCACCACTGCTCAACCACTGGCCAGGGCATTCATAGTATTTTTAAATAATACTTTATATTGCACTTCAGAAGATACAATTAAGGAAATAAAGAGACAAGCCATTGACTATGAGAAAATAATTGGAAATCATATTTCATATAAAGGACTTGTATCTTTCATATAAAAGTTAGTTGTAACTTTTCTTTCATTTCTGATTTTATATATTTTGGGCACTCTCTCTTTTTTTCTCTGATGATTCTGGCTAAAGGTTTGTCAAATTTTCTTATTTTTTTTTTTTTTAAGAACCAACTCTTTGTTTCATTGATTTTTTTCCCTTTGTTTTAATTTCTATTTTGTTTATTTCTGCTCTGATCTTTACTATTTCCTTCCTTCTACTTACTTTGGCTTTTTTTTTCTAGTTCTTTTAGGCGTAATGTTAGGTTGTTTATTTTGGATTTTCTTGTTTGTTGAGGTAGGCTTGTATAGCTACGAACTTCCTCTTAGAAATGCTTTCTCTGCATCTCATAAATTTTGGGGAGTTGTGTTTTCATTTTCATTTGTCTCAAGGTATTTTGGGATTTCCTGTTTGATTTACTCTTTGATCCTTTGGTTCTTTAGTGGCATGTTGTTTAGTCTTCAAGTGCATTTGTTTTTCCCCAGTTTTCTTCTTGTAACTGATTTCTCGTTTCATAGCAATGTAGTTGTAAAAGATGCATGACGTGATTTCAGGTTTTAAAAAATTTTATTGAGGCTTGAAAAGAATGCATATTCCGCAGTTTTTGTGTTCTATAAATATCTATTCAGTCAATTTGCTCTAATGTGAGGGTAAAGGGCATTGTTTTCTTGATTTTGTGTCCAGATGGTTTGTCCATTGATTTAAGTGGGTTCAAGTCCCCTACTATTATTAAAGATTGTGAACTTCTCCCTTTATGGCCATTACTCTCTGTTTTATATATTTAAGTGTTTCCATTTGGGTATACTGTATAGATGTTTGCCATTTTTATACCCCCTTCTTTCACTGACCCCTTTATCACTATGCTATGTCCTGCTTTGTCTCTCTTTTTAAAAATATTTTTATTTATATTTTATTGATTTTTTACAGAGAGGAAAGGAAAGGGATAGAAAGTTAGAAACATCGATGAGAGAGAAACATGGATCAGCTGCTTCCTGCACACCTCCTAATGGGGATGTGCCTGCAGCCAAGGTACATGCCCTTGACCAGAATCAAACGTGGGACCTTTCAGTCCACAGGCCGACGCTCTATCCACTGAGCCAAACTGGTTTCGGCTGTCTCCCTCTCTTTAAAAAAATACATTTTTATTGATTTCAGAGAGGAAGGGAGAGAAACATCAGTGATGAGAGAGAATCATTGATCAGCTGCCTCCTGCATGCCTCCTACTGGGGATTGAATCCACAACCCAGACGTGTGCCCTGACCAGGAATTGAACCATGACCTCCTGGTTCATAGATTGATGCTCAACCACTGAGCAGCACCGGCCAGGCTTCTCCCTGATTCTTTAAAAAATACATTTTATTGATTTTTACAGAGAGGAAGGAAGAGGTATAGAAAGTTAGAAACATCGATGAGAGAGAAACATTTATCAACTGCCTCCAGTACGCCCCCTACTGGGGATTGAGCCCACAACCAAAGTACATGCCCTTGACCAGAATCGAAGCCAGGACCCTTCAGTCTGTGGGGCCGACTCTCTACCCACTGAGCCAAACCGATCAGGTTTCCTTCCTGATTCTTAATCACTGCACTGTGTTTCTGCCTCTTCTGCCAGTCTTGACATGGCTTCTTTATATCCTCAGTTACATGACTTCTGTTCAGCTAGTCTTCAAGTGGTTCTCAATGATGGTTGTTCTATAATTTAGTTGTAATTTTGATGTGGTCCTGGGAGGAGGCAAGAAAGCATTTATATACTCTGCCATCTTGACTGGAAGTTTTAATTATAGTTGTTTTTAATTCCTGGTCTGATAATTCCAACACCGCTGCCATATCTGAGTTTGGTTTGGGTGCTTGCTTTATTTCTTCAAACTTTTTTTTGTGTTTAGTATGTCTTGTAGGTTTTTCTAAAAAAATAGCCAGACATCATGCACTCGGTTAAATGAACTGCTGTAAATAGGCCTTTAGTAAGGTAGTAAGGTATGGGGAGGGAAATTTTTCTCTCTCTATATATAAAAGGGTAATATGCAAAGTGCCCCCTCAGGAGTTTGACGTTGACACTGGGAGTTCGATTGCTTGCTATGACAGGCGATGACCACCAGGGGTGGCATGGAACATGGCAGGCCACCAGTGGCGGTGGTGGGACACTGAGGGAGCAAGGGAAGGAGGAGACGGGGAAGTGGGGAGGCAAGGAGGCAGGGAAGTGGGGAATCTGATCGGCCCTGATTGCTGGCCAGGCCCAGGGATCCTACCCATGCACAGATTTTGTGCACCAGCCTCTAGTAGGTCTCTGACTAGGTCTAAGTTTTTTAGTGAGCCTGTACTTCTGGACTGTGAACTTAACAAGTGTTTCTCAGTTTTTTTCTCTCCCCTTAGGGAGGACAGGATGTCTAGAGGCAGATGGAGTTGGGTATTTCTTTCTGGTTAGGCTCTAATAAAACCCCAATAGTTTAAGCTCGGGTAAAAATGATTCTCTTGAGGGCAGGCCTTGTTGAAAAGATCCACATTCTCTTACGAGAAGTATGAGGGGACTTTGATACTCACTGTAAGAGCCTGTTTGAGCTTTTGAAAATAAAACTCACAAATGTGTGAGGTCCCTCTGACTGCCTCCCCCTGAAGTTTTCTCTCTCAGACTGAGCCATACTGAACCTCCAGCAATTTATCAATTATAGTTTAGGTTTTTCTACCCTGAACTACTCAGGGAGTTTTCTGCTCATGGGTTTCCTGCTTTAGTAAGTTGTGATTGTCTGTATTTGCCTGTCTGTCTCCAGTTTGGGGGGCAGTGGTTTACTCTGTAACCTAACTTTTCTAATGGATCCAAGAAGAGGTACTGATTTGTCAAACTGTTTTGCTTTTTACTTGTTGTTAGGATTAAGTGAGGACTTCCAAACTCCTTACATAATAGACTGGTTCTTATTTTTTATTATTCCTGTATTTCCAAACATATTATTATATTGATACATGTTTTTGTTGACAGAATAATATTAATCTAATCCAATCCTCCTGATCAATCTAATCTTCCTGATCAAAATGATATTAATCAAATCCTTCTACCAGAAAAACATAATGTACAAAATACCCTTAAAATCCTTGACTACGTAGAATATCTTACAAGTATTCATTGCGTACATGTTTCTAACAATTTCTCCTGATTTTAATATGATATTTTCCTTCCTGAGCAGTACTACCCACAAAAACTCTTTGTTACCATACTTACCCGAGTGGCTTGATATTCTCTAAATCAGTGATTAGAAGGAGAAGTCTACGTGGCCTTCAGGTATGTACCCCAGAAAGAGGTGCTTAAATTTTATTAACATAGTGAGTGAGGCGAGTAAATTGATACTTAGGAGAATCTGGAGGACAGGGCTAAAATAAGCCTGCTGCAAGTGGGAAATTAGATTTCTTAGACACCCTATGCTTTATCTTAAATATTCATTTGAGATTTGCCCTCGCCAGTGTGACTCAGTTGGTTGAGTGTCTCCCCATGCACCGAGAGGTCACTGGTTTGATTCCTGTCAGGGCACATGCCTGGGTTGCAGACTTGATCCCCAGTAGGGGGCATGCTGATCACTTTTTTTTCTCCCTGTCTCTCTCTCCCTTCTTCTCTCTCTAAAATCAATAAAAAACATATTTAAAAATTCTTTTGAGTTTTGCATTCTTTATAATATATCTGTTATTTTCCTGTAAAATAATATTTCTAATGACTTCCAATGCACAGTGTTCTGGTATGTTCTTAGCATGTTGTTCCATAAGGAAGAAACACTTTATATCAGTTACTAGAAGCGCGGTGCACGAAATTCATGCACTTGGGAGGATGGGGTCTCTCAGCCCAGCCTGTGCCCTCTTGCAGTCCAGGAGCCCTCCGGGAATGTCCAACTGATGACTTAGGCCTGCTCCCTAAGTGGGTAGCAGGCCTAAACTGAAAGTCTGACAGCCTTATCGCTGCCGCAGAGGTGGGAGAGGCTCCCCCACCAACGCTGCACTCGCCAGCAATGAGCCCAGTTTCTGGCTGAGTGGCACTCCCCCTTTGGGAGCACACTGACCACCAGGGGACAGCTTCTGCATTGAGCATCTGCCCCCTGGTGGTCAGTGCGTGTCACAGCGAATGGTCGTTCTGCCATTCGGTCGATTTGCATATTAGTCTTTTATTATGTAGGATGATATGGCTGCATTTTATAAAGATTCAAAATAACAGTGGTTTTAAAAAGTCACAAATGGACTTCTCTTTTATGTAAAAGTTCCAAGCTGATATGTCAGGTTGGCTTTGTGAATTCTGTCCACAGCCTAGGCTTCTTCCATCTTGTTACTCCATGATCACTAAGTGGTTGATTACGTCCATATGATCCATAGGATTAGCAATCAATGCAGAGCGTATTGCAGTGATTCACCTGATGGTAGCTCAGATTAGCCTCGTGAAGGCAAAGATTGTGAAACCTGGATAGATTCAGGAAATGAATAAAAGAAAGACATAAATTAGTGGTAAGTTGGGTATAGGGAATGGTGATGTGAGAAAGGGAAAGTTACCAAGTGTGTGTCCTACCTGGCGGGATAGATGATGATGATAACTGTCATAGAGACAGGGAAACTTGGAAGAGAAATGAAGTTGAGTTGTGATTGGGTATGTTGAGGCAATACTTAGTAGTTATTAAGAATATGGGTTCTGAAGTCATATAGACTGGGATTGAATTACTAACTCCATATCTAGAAGTCAGTTCTTAACCCTGTCTGTGCCTCAATTTTCTTATTTATGAAATGCACATAATTATGCTACTTCATATTGTTGTTATGAAGATTAAGTATCTTAATATATTTAAAGTGCTTAGAATAGTGCCAGGGGCAGAGTAAATGTTCAATAACTGGAAGCTTAGAGGAGTTATAAATATCAGTCTGGAGTTCAGAGGAGGCATCAGAGCTAGAGATACAGCTTATAAGTGTGCAGAAAAGATATAACATAGCAGGCTTGGCAGCTATCCTTTGAAGAGCTTGATTGCAAGGTTGGCTGTTGGCTGTAACTTAGATCTCAGGAGGGTTTTTATACCATTCCCAGAACTGACATGAGTGGCTCACTGTGCCTAAAATGTCCATAATAAACAATGTGATTTATTCTGGACACTTTCGTTCCTGGAGTCTGGGATTTTGGTACATGGTAGGCAGAGGTTACCTACACAGAGGGTATTTACATGACTAGTCCCAGCAAAAAAATCCTGGGTGCCGAGTCTATGATGAACCACTCTGGTAGACAAGATTTCACATGGCTTGTCACACCAGTTGCTAGAGGAATTAAGCATGACCCGTGTGACACCAGTAGAAGAGGAATCTTGGAGGTTCCCTCTAGACTTTGTCCCGTCCGCCTTTCTATTTGCTTATTTTGTCTGTATCCCTTTACTGTAACAAATTTTAGCCCAAAGCATGACTATATGCTGAGTCTTATGAGTCTTCTTAATGTTGCTGAATTTGGAGATGGTCTTAAGGACTCTCGAAACAGGGACACATATAGAAATAGGTAGCGATCGAAGTAATCAGTAGTAATAAAATTGCTAAGAAAAGAAAGAAGCTAGGAGGAAGACTAGAACGGAGTCTTGAGGAATCACAATAAATGGTCAAGTTAAAGAAGACTGCCCTCAAATATATGAAGAAAAAAGTAGCAGGGTCAGAGAAAAACCTGAAGATTTTTGTTCTGCAAACAAAGGAATAGAAGTTGTAAGTAAGATGAGTGACTAATAATGTTAAATGATGCTGAAATGTCAAGTAAGATGAAGACGGAGAAGGGTTTGTTTGGATTGGGTAGCAGTATGAGTGAGAACTGAATGTTCACTAATTATTTTGGTGCCTTCAGGGTGGCTTAGAAAAGCTTATTCAGAGATTACTTTTTAAAGATTAATACTTCGATTAAAGTGTCAAGTCCTACTTCTCCCTTAAGCTTTTAAAGTCAGTCAACAAATCTTATTATACTATGCATAAGTCTAGCAAATGTTGGCAACATTTATGCAGCCTTTGATTCATATTTGGTCCCACTTACAAATTTAGACTCCTTAGCTCCATTTTACAAATGAGCAACCTGAGAGTCAGAGAGGTTAAATTACTTGCTCAAGGTCACAAGGTTGTAGGTATGTCTACTTCCTCAGTTCCATGCTCTTTTCATTAAACCAAGTTCTCTCATAATGATGTTGTGTGTTTTATTTCACTGACTCCACATTCTTTTCTTGTGGCTTTATGTGCCCCTATATTCTTTTTTGTTAAAAAATATTTTTATTGATTTCAGAGAGGGAGAGGGAGAGATGGAAACATTAATGATGAGAGAGAATCATCAATTGGCTGCCTCCTGCACACCCTCCACTGGGGATCGAGCCTGCAATCTGGGCATGTGCCTGACCAGGAATTGAACCGTGACCTAGTTCATAGGTTTATGCTCAATCACTGAACCATGCTGGTCGGGCTGCCCCTGTATTCTTAAAATCTGTGAAATACTGTTCAGACTGGTAACACCAGGAGTCAACTTCTAGGGAAAGATTACTAGACGTCTTTTTGTATTTTCCTCCCCACAAGGGACCCTGGAAGATGAAATTGTCTAGCTGAGAAAGGTACAGAGATCTGAGGTAGGCCTTTCACTTCCTCTTTCTAGGGCTGTGGTCGGCAAACTGCGGCTCACGAGCCACATGCGGCTCTTTGGCCCCTTGAGTGTGGCTCTTGCACAAAATAACACAGCCTGGGTGAGTCTGTTTTGAAGAAGTGGCGTTAGAAGAAGTTTGTTTAAAAAATGTGGCTCTCAAAAGAAATTTCAATCATTGTCCTGTTGATATTTGGCTCTGTTGACTAATGAGTTTGCCGACCACTGGGCTAGCATAACAGCAGTTTCTAGGAAGCTGCTATTACCTATCTTAGGAATAGATCCCACTGAAAGGGCAGAGACAGTAAGGTAACCCTTCAAGCTGTTAAATAGCCCAGCTTTCCTGAGTCTATCCCTTTCTAAGCTGCCTGCCCTCCAGATTAATAAATGGTCAGAAAGCAGTGCCCCAGTCCCATTGGTGTCACACAGATCTTAGATCTGACCCAGTGCCCAGACCTAGCACTTTACAGGGATCCCCTGCATTGATGGATTCGTGGATTGTACTGCTGTGAACCATTCTGGAAAGGAGTGACTGTGTCATTAAGAATGAAGCCTGTCTCCCGGCACCTACAAAACAGGTGAAGTGTTGCCATGATGAATGGGAAGAGGACTGCAAACCTGAGGACTACAAACCTATTCCAAGCTCTACCATTTACTAGATGAGTTACCAAGCCACCATCAGCTGGGTCTGTGTTCATATAAAGGGATTTGACCTATGTCTTGGGGTCTTTACAGAGTGACACAATGCACCGCATAGAGGTTCAATAAAGGTGATAATTCAGATTGTCTGTGCATGTATCTTCCCCTCAACATTGTGAGCTGCTCAAGGGCAGGAACCCTGCCCGCATCATCTGTGTTCCCCCATATCCTGAACACCACCCATAACATAGTTGGTGTCAGTAAATGCTTGCAAGCAAAGCTGATCCAGGCGCACCTCTTCATCTGAAAACAGAGAGAATTCAAGCTGATGGTTCTTTGCAACTCTGACATCCTGTATTTCTATGGAAACCGATCACGTGGCTATGTTGATAGCAACCTCCTTTACACAGAAAGTTAAATTTGCTGCATGGTGATCATTGCTGTGCTGTTTTAAATGTCTTTGGGCTGCATGGGAATAATAGGGCTGGGCCAGATGTGGTTCTTCACTTTCCACCAGGTTGGATGACACAGGCACAGAATTGTTTCACACACAAGAGATTTTGTACCATAGCAATGTGATTACCCATATAAATAGCATCCAACCATTTATGAAAACACAGCTAGCATAAAATGCTTATAATCTTGGAAAATATTATGCAATATTTACTAAATCCTGTCACAAAGAGTTCTTTACCTTGGAGTTTGAGAAGCATTGGCTTACAAGCGTTCAGCCCTACAGGTAGTAATAAAGGTCTTTGTGAGGCAACTTTAGTAGAGCAAACTCTGTGGAGAGAGAAATCCACACATTTATAGTTAGTGTGGTTGAAAACTGATTGAGATGAATTTCTTGGCTTTGGCTACTATTGGGACTTACACCATATCATCGACCTACAGACATCTTTGAAAAAAAAATCTCCATTCCAGACAGTAGATGTTTTTGGTAATGCCTTGACCAGGACAGGTCCCTATTTCCCATCACTCAATCCCTGAGCTGGCTCTCATTAATACAAATCTGACCCTGAGGTGTTCTTCACATGCATCAGGACAGTCCTTTCTCATATCAGGAGCCCCCTGCTTCTGCTCTGCCCATTTCTATACCTATTCAAGCCACACTCAGAGACTCATTCATGCCTGTCAAACACCAAGACCCTTATCTATTCAGTACATGTGAGGACAACCTCCAACTCAATGTTGCTTGGCACATCCTGGCCCACACCACTTGCCATTCCCCCACTTATTTAAGCAGAAATCCTTACTCAGAACCCAGGTCTTCCTCATTACTTTCAAGCTTCTGGTCAGCCATACTCTGGTCCAGATCTGCTTCTCCTCCACAGGCAGAATAGGAATAACTATAGTTACCTTGACCTGTATTAGGATCCTTTCCATTCTAGGAAGCCATCCCAGAATGCTCTATGTCCAGGTCAGGGTCTTTTCCAAAATACAGGTGGGAATCCTTCTAGTCTATACAGGTAGTTTTATATTCAGTATTAGAGGCTTGATGTACAGAATTGGTGCATGGGAAGGGGAGGGTCCCCTCAGCCCAACCTGTACCCTCTCTAATTTGGGACCCCTTGGGGGATGTCTGACTGCTGGTTTAGGCTTGATTCCAGGGATCAGGCCTAAACTGGCAGTTGAATATCCCTCTCACAATCCTGGACCACTGGCTCCTAACCACTCACCTGCTTGCTTGCCTGATTGCCCCTAACTGCCCCCCCCACCAGCCTGATCACTCCTAACTGCCTCTGCCTGCCAGCCTGATTGCCCCCAACTGCTCCCCTCTGCCAGCCTGATTGCTCCTAATTGCTCCCCCCGCTGGCCTGGTTGCCCCTAACTGCCACCACCCTGCTGGCTTGGTTGCCCCTCACTGCCCCCCGTGCTGGCCTGGTTGCTCCATACAGCCCCAGTCGTCCATTCATTTTTTTTTTTTCGGTCGTGATGGTCACTGAGGCATATATATATATTCTATACTAATGATCTTCTCAATGATACTTCTCTCACTAGTTTTTCCCAACACAGGGCTCTTATATTCTCTGTAAGCAAGCCTCAAGTCAGGCAGAGGGCTCCATCACTTTATCCATAGGCCTCTACTCAGTTCCACCTCCAGTAGGGACATTCTCCTCTATAGACCTGTGACCTACTGAGTCCCACCCACATTGGAGACCTTATTTTCTCAATAGGCTGATCTAAGAAGTCCTACCCACACTTGGGTCTCTCTGTCCTGCCCACTCTTAGTGTTCTCTATAGGCTTTCCTTTCCTCAGTCCCTTCCACAAGGAAATTCTTCCCTTTTCTATATGCTCCATCCTCAGTCCCTTCTCATTAGAGGAATCCCACTTACATATCTATCTGCAGCTTCAGTCAATGATAGACTTGAGTTATAATCATGTCAGTATGTGTAGATCTCATTCTGTTTAATTCTTGCAGAGTACATGATCCTGCGCTGTAGAAACATTCCCGTTCATGGTATCATCCTTTTTGCTCTTCCTTCAGCCAAACCTGCACAAGAAATTCTCTGGACAATTTGTGGATGTGTCTGTATCTGTAGCGATAGAATTTTTTAGTAAGTGTTACCATTTGTAGGGGAGCTCACTTAGAAATGCAACATGGCTCCATCAGGAAAGGCGTCTGGGAAATGTTGGACTCTCTGTTTAACCTTCCTGTGACTGATTGACTCTCTGTAGCCTCAGGCTTGGCTGACTACCCAGACGGCCGGAATACTGCCTCAAGATAAACGTCATACCCCTAGGAAGAGCGTTAATGAATGTATAGAGTATGATAACTGCCTGAATCTGTTAACTTAGGAATGCATTGTTCTTTCTGGTGGTCTACGTGACTACCCACCATATGGTTTTACTATTACCCCTATAAAAAAGAGACCCTGTCCTGGGAAGGGTGTGGGTAATTCCTGGCTGGCCACCACTGGCATTGTAGCTGCTTTGCCCATGTATGCAAGTTCCTCCTATTAAAGCTCTTATGAATTTGAATAAGGCTACGTGTCAGTTCTTGGGAGTCAGTTCTGAATTTAACCTTCTGAGGCTTTTCCCCAACATCATTTAAATGATTTATGACCCAATGACTGTTGTGGAAAAATAGCTGTGACTGCTGAAAGCCAGTCGGAGAAAGATAAATATCACATGATCTCACTCATACGTGGGTTATAATGATCAATCTAATTTGATGAACAAGAATAGATCCAGAGACAAATGGCAGGGGAGGGGAGGGGGTTAGAGAGCAACCAAAGGACTTGTATGCATGCATATTAGCATAAGCAATGGACACAGACACGGGGGCAGTGAGGGCTTTCCTGGAGTGGGAATGGTGGGGGGGGGAGTCAATTGGGGAAAAAGGAGACATATGTAAAACTTTAGACAATAAAAAAATAAAATAAGGTCACATATCCTATGTATATAAAAAAGAAAAGAAGCTAAAAATGGCACATTTAGGGTATCCTGATAAAGTCAGTACAGGATGAAGACTATAAAATCATTAAGTGCAGAACACGTATTTAATGTCTAGTGTCTGAAGCCCAGGAGGCAGCAACTAGGCCTTCTTCCCAGCAAGGTCATCTGCCTATACACTAGAGCCTTCAGCCGCCACAGGAATTTCCTGCTCATCTCCCAAGACCTACCCCAAGGACTTCTCCTCTACCAAGACAGAAGCATAGATGCCAATACCTCTTTCAGAGGGTGTTTGGAGAGGGAGAGGTCAGGGCCCTGAAGATTCAGGTGGGCAAGGGTGAAACAGAGGCAGAGGAGTGTGCCACCCATGAGTCTGAGAAGGAGCAGCCAGAGAAGTAGAAGGGCAGAAACGAGTGGTATTTCAGCAATAGGAGGGACACAGGGATTTGAGGAAGTAGCTGGCAAAATGGTTCTGTGGCCACCGACAGACAGACGTCCAGGAGGTCTTGATACCCCCAAATTGTGAGGAGAATGTCCTATTGTGTACATTTCAGGGGAGGACTGGGGTTTAGCTTCCTCAGATTCGGGAAGAGTAAGAATCTGGCTGGGACTGGTGGTTGAGACCACAAGGGCAAATGAGAGTACTCCGGGGAATTGTGCAGAGTCAGGAAAACAAAGAAGAAAGGGGGGCTCCGGCTTGGCCCTGAGGAACTTTAGCAACAGGGCTGTGCAGATGAGAGGGGCTGGGGAGACAGAGAGAGGAGTGGGTAGAAGAGGAAGAAGGGATAGCTGGTTTGGCTCAGTGGTTAGAGTGTTGGCCTGAGGATCGAAAGGTTCCATGTTCAATTCCAATCAAGGGAACATACCTTGGTTGCAGGCTTGATCCCTCGTCCAGGTTGGAGCGTGTGTGGAAGGCACCAGGGCGTGTGCAGTAGGCAACCAATCAATGTATCTCTCTCACATCAATGTTTCTCTCTCTGTATCTCTCTCCAGCCCCCCCCCCCTTTCTACTCTCTCTAAAAATCAATGGAAAAAAATCCTCAGGTGAGGATTAACAAAACAAAACAAAAAAGAGGGGGAAGAAGGAAGGGAGGGGGAGGGAGAGTTAGGGAAAAGAGGTAGGAGGAGAGGGTCATTTGGGAAGACAGGATTCTGGAGATGAAAGCAAGGAACCCAGAGAAGTAGAAGGGCAGAAATGAGTGTTCCTACCGGTCCTAGAGTGACTGAACAAGGGACCAGGGTGAGCCTGCTTGCAGTGGGGGCGAGGGTCAAAGGGGAGATGAGATGACCAGGCCAATCTGCAGAGTGTACATTCTGCTTGTAGAAGCTTGGCTGTGCTGTGGGTTGAGGTTGGAGGAGGGGAAAATGTTGGTGTGGTATGCATAGTCCAGGGAGTATTTTCTTTCTTTCTTTTTTTTAAAGACAGTGTAATTTATTTTGTAATATTTTAATCTATTCTTTACCGAGAGGAAGGGAGTGGGATAGAGAGTTAGAAACATCAGCTGCCTCCTGCACACTCCCTACTGGGGATGTGCCCGCAACCAAGGTACATGTCCTGGACCAGAGTGGAACCTGGGACCCTTCAGTCTGCAGGCCCACACTCTATCCACTGAGCCAAACTGGTTAGGACAGTATTTTCTTTCTTTAAAAAAATATTTTATTGATTTTTTTACAGAGAGGAAGGGAGAGGGATAGAAAGTCAAAAACATCCATGAGAGAGAAACATTAGTCAATGCCTCTTGCACACCCCCGACTGGGGATGGGCCCGCAACCAAGGTACATGCCCTTGACCAGAATCGAACCTGGGACCTTTCAGTCTGCAGGCCGACGCTCTATCCACTGAGCCAAACCGGTTTCGGTAGTATTTTCTTTATAATAACAACAATAGACTTGTGCAGGTTTGAAACCTGTGGGGAAGGAGCCAGGAGAGCAGGGCCAGAGTCACAGAAGGACAGAGAGAAATGGAAAGAGTGATAGAGAGACAGTGATAAAAAGATTTAGAGTTAGAAACTAAGATGGATGATAGAGAATTAGAGACAAACACGGAGAGGGGCCCTGTCTGCATTGTTTGGGTTCGCCTCCCCACAACCCTGGAGGCTGGAGAGACTTTGGGGAGGGAAGGAGGGTGTTAAAGAGCCAGTGGAGAGAAGTGCACTGGGGCTCGGGCTGCACAGAGGAGTGGCGGTAGCTTGGTTA
Organism: Antrozous pallidus; assembly: GCA_027563665.1. NCBI lineage: Eukaryota > Metazoa > Chordata > Mammalia > Chiroptera > Vespertilionidae > Antrozous > Antrozous pallidus. The sequence continues at coordinate 9,176,780 of CM050509.1, read as the reverse complement.
TGCCATTAAATTATACCAGTGGTCAGCAAACTCATTAGTCAACAGAGCGGCAAACCGCAGCTCGCGAGCTGCATGTGGGTTATACTATTATTTTTGGTTTTTCTTCTGGTTACCTTTGTAATGATGGATTCTATAGCTCTAGTTCTTAATTTTTCAAGTAAGTAATTTATGCTGTGGTTTTCACCAGTCTGTTCTGCTTCCTCATGTACTTTTTGGCTCTGTTTTCTAACTTCTTCAGTTAAAGCCTAATTTGGTTGTTTGTTCCATTACCTGCACTTAATATCTCCATTCCGTTTATGCAATTTATTTCTTCTTCTACCTCCCACCTACTAGCAGTCATTCTTTTCTTGTTACATTTTTAAAAATGGATTTTTTAGAGAGGGAGGAAGGGAGAGGGAGAGAGATAGCTAGAAACTCAATGACAACAGGGAGTAATGGATTGGCTGCCTCCTGCACAACTCTCCTGGGGGAATCAAGCTCACAACCCAGGCATGTGCCCTGACCATGACCTTGGGTTCATAGGTCAACGCTCAACCACTGAGCCATGCTGGCCAGACTGTTGTTACATTTTATTTTATTTTATTTATTTTAAAAATATGTTTTATTGAAACATCGATCAGCTGCCTGCTGCACACCTCCTACTGGGGATGTGCCTGCAACCAAGGTACATGCCCTTGACCGGAATCAAACCCAGCACCCTTTAGTCCACAGGCCGACACTCTATCCACTGAGTCAAACCAGTTAGGGCTCTTCCTTTTCTTAAAATTTAAATTCTTTATTGTTGAAAGTGTTACATATGTCTCCTTTCCCCAGCCCCATTGATATCTCTCAGCCTGCTCCCGACCCCCAGCACCTGCCCCCACCCCCCTGTTGTCTGTGTCCATTGGTTATGCTTATATGCATGCATGCAAGTCCTTCGGTTGATCTCTTACCTCCTCTCCCTGTCCCCCCATGCTGTGCACCAATTTCAGAGCCCTATGTGACTGCCCTGAACATTTCTCCTTTGGGTCAGCTGGGGTTCAGACACAGGTTGAATATGAAATTGTGTTCTCTGTATCTAATCCAGGTCTGGGGCCTGAGACTGAGTATCTCAAGGCAAAGGGCTTGAGTAAAGGTAATACCTGAAATTGCCAAAATAGAGAACAGAAGTAGACTGTAAACCACTACCCAGCCTTGGTCTCCTGATATCTTGTCATTTCTATTTTACTGCGGTAAAAAAAAAATATTATCTCTCCCAAGGCAGCCCTATTGATAAGGACTGACCTTTAAAACACTGTAAAAGTAGTGTCTACTCCATTGTGATTTTCTGAGGATTAAATGAGATTTGCTATCTAAAGCACTATTGACTGGCAATGAATGCTCAATAAATGTCAGCAAATTAACTTAGGATGAGTTAGTCACCCAGAGTAAAAGGTTTAGTGGGGAATAAAAAGACAGAGATGGGGCTGCTGAGCATAATGTTGGGCACCCAATAAGCCTTTAATAAGTAGTTACTGATGCCCAACTGATTAGGACATGAGTTTGAGAGGCAATGTGCAGTGGCCCTAGAAGCCTTGGTGCTGGACACAGGGAATTAGAATTATTGGCTGTGCCACTTGTACAAATAAGGCTTCCTTCTATCTGGACCACAGGTTCTTTTTTTTTTTTTTTTTTAAGGTTTCCTTCACAGGAAGGCCTGTTTTTTTCTTTTCTTTTCTTTTTTTTAAAAAATTTTTAATTGATTTTTTGCAGTATAATAGTAGTACATGTTTTCCTTTTCCCCTCCCCCTTATCCTCCCCCCAGCCTCCCCCACCCCCCAGCACATATCCCCAGCTTCCCCCCCTCCCCGCCCCAGTGTCTTTCATTCATTGGTTATGTTCATATGCATGCACACAAGTCCTTCAGTTGATCTCCCCCCGCATCTGCCTCCCATCCACCCAAGCCTCCCCCTGTAGCTTGACAGCATGTTCAAGGCCATCCTGCCTCTATATCAATCACTCTCCCCTGTTTCTTTTCTTCAAAAATATCTTGCCTCTGCATACTAGAAATAAATGTATAAGAACAAAAAATGTTTCAGTCTCAGTTTCAATGTCCAACTGTTCTGAGTCCCAGTTTCAGTGTCAAATAATTCTTTATGTGTATAAGTCAGCAATGGTATCCAGATGGTGGACACATCGTGTCAATGCAAGATCCATCCTCTCTGGTTTGGTCCTGGGCTGCCTGCAGACATGCACAGCTGCCGACTGCTAGCATGGCAAGGTGTCGTCACTGTCCCCCATCTCTGGACCATCCTCGTGACTGGAACAGACCATCAGTTCCTCACCGTCGCAGGAACCCACATGGTCTTGGAGTTGTTCTCTGAAAACACACAAACACATTCTCGACCAAAAGTTAACAAAGGGATCCTCTATGCAAAATAGACTTGGGATTCTTTTTAATTTTTGCCTAAATGATTTTCCTTTGGCTTATTTTGACACCATGTGTGTTTTTTCATGGGTGTCCTGCAATTGTTTTTACAAATGGAATTTACTTTACTGGAGTAAGAATTTTCTAGATGTATTTTACTTACTCGATATTTTCTTTTTTTTCCCTTACATGATATTACCCCGCTGTCCCCTCCCCTTTTTTGATTAATGGGGACTTTTGGAAATTTTATATTGCAGTCTTGGTAATTTTAAATTTAAATTTTTGCACTCAAATATGACTGCTTTAGGTTCTTTGGATGTTAGGCAATTTTACAGTGAGATGAACTACTAATAGATTTTTTAGTTAATGTTTTAGGAAAAACTTTTTGTCCAGTACACTATAATTTTCTTGAGTATTCACATATTTCACTTGGCCAATTTAAATTAATCTGAAAACTTGATTACTATTTTCCTGTCAGTTTTAATACTCAAGCAGAAATCTTAGTTTACCCTGTAAATACTAGTGGGAAGGAATATTTGCAATTTTGAGTAGGTCCTGAGCATAGACTGAATTTAGATATAGAGCAGCTATTGCTGGCCGAGTCTCTGTCTGCCACCTGGGTCCCCGTATGAGTTGTGTGTGGGAGGCGAAGCAGCCGTGGGGGTAGGAGACCTCTCTCAGGAGGGTTGAGAATTCAAACCCCTGCAAGGTTTGTGGATGAGGGTCTGTGCCCCACCTCTGTTGACCTTTTAGTTCTCTCCTGTTGGCGACTGTGCCTGTCTTAGGTTGTTCCTTCCCTGAGGAATCTTACCCATCTCTGGCTAACCAGCTGGACCACAGGTTCTTTAAAAAATTTTTTAATTGATTTCAGAGAGGAAGGGAGAGGGAGAGAGAGATGGAAACATCAATGATGAGCGAACCATTGATCAGTTGCCGCCTGCATGTTCCCTCCTGGGGATCGAGCTTGCAACCCTGGCATGTGCTCTGACTTGGAAGCATGTGCTCCTGGTGCATGGGTCAACACTCAATGACTGAGCCATACTGGTAGGCCATGGGTTCTTTATCTACCGCAGGCAATCACAGTCCTTCCGGCCACCTGCAGCTCCCTGAGCAGTAGCAAAGCAACTATTTGAGAGAATGCTCTGGAAAGCCAAATGCATTTTTTTAAACAGTGTATTGATCATTTGGGAATTACACTGAGGCCATTAGGCCAGCAGCCATTCAATGGGTAAAGTTACTCCTGGGGTCACACAAAGGCCTTATAAGGGGTTCGTAGCAGCACATGGTTTTAAGAGAATTAATTTTCAGATCCTCAACTTCAATATTTCCTCTTTTCTAACACTGATCGGCCTGAGTGACAGTTCTTCTTTATTCCCTCTCCTTAACAATCCTCTTTCTCTCTCCACAAAGAAAAGCAGATCTCACACCAATCAAAACTCTTATCCCAGTGCCCTGTCCCTGGCGTGTCAAAAAGCTTCTGGATATCCAATAAAGGGGACATTCCAAATAGTTGTTTTAGTGTTGAGAAACTGAGTTACCGTACCACTAGGAAATACATCTTTTTGTGAACCAGATGTTTGCCAATTCGTTGCTTTCAACAAAATGGAAAAGAAGAACCTAATGGATTTGGCAGTTAGTTGGTAAACCATTCTAAATGATTTTGACGGTGGAGCAGTATGTCATTTTTAGCATATAATTATAAGGAGTTCAAAGAATTGAGTGACATTGTTATAACACAGCCTCTCCCATTTCCATCTACTTACTTACTTATTATCAGTGCTTAAATCTGTATAAATGAAAACCAGGGATAGAAGTGTTGCTTAATGCTGTTTTATTCTAGCAGTAAATTGTATTGATCTGTGGATACATGAACTAATTTTTGAAAAGCTCCATTTATCTCATGAAGGGATGCATTTCCAAATTATTTTTACCTTTTATGCTACTTTTAAATGTAATTTATGTTATTTTTATCAATTATATACTAACGATTATCATCATAATAACAACTCAGTCTTTTTTTTCCTTTTTAAAATTAAGGTATTACATGTGTCTTTAAAAAAAATCTTTACTGTTGAAAGTATTTCATAGGTCCTTCTTTTCCCCCCATTAACCTCTTCCAGCACACTCCTGTCCTCCCCTGCCCCAGGTCCTCACACCCCATTGTCTGTGTCCATGGAATAACAACTCAGTCTTGAAGAAAAAATTTAATACTTTGAGACTTATAGTCCCAGAAGATAAAAACTGTTATAGTAGTGTTGTCATTGTTGCTGCTGATATATATATGGTAACAGGGTGATCAAGAAATAATATTAAAGATAAAAATATTTTAGGAAGATGAAATTTTGTGGGGGAAGTGAAATATAAATCAGTTCAAGGAGAAATGCTATAACATTTCTGATAGTCACATGGCTATGGTGTTTAGAGGCCATTGGATAGATTTAAAAGAATGATGCGGTAGTTAAATTGAAATGTGTACAGTGAGCTGAAAATGACAGCCTGTGAAAGTTGTTAAATATGATGAAAACATTTCAGATGTCAACTGAAAAATATGCAGGGTGGTACAGTTTTCCAAGATCCTTTTAAATGGTATGTGGGCAAAAAGATAAAAGGCTATCACGCTTGCCCGAGGCCCATGATTCTTTTGAAGGTTAGTGCCAGCCCCTCACTAAGATCTCTACAGAGGACTTTGGGCTCTCTTGCTTTTGGAGACTTCACTGCATAACTTTTCAAACTAAAATGCCTCCACATCTCTCATTAACTATATGTTCCTTCTGTAACACATTTGGAAAGGATTGATATGGGTTTTGCTTTTTGAAAACATTTGTCGATAAGTAACTCATTCAATTTGTAATTGGATTAGATTTCCCAGCAATAAATTCGGCTGACTTGGGAACTTTTGGGATGTGAGAAAGTCTAATCTAAAAATTGTTTTCAAATGTAATGGATACTCCAAATTTTATGAATTCTGAATTAAACAGTTAATAAAATTGACCAATTTGACTAATTGTATTTTGTAGACATTCGAGTTCCCATTAACTATTTTCAATTTTGCACTTTTCTTTTTCTAAATTTACTTATTTATTAATTTATTATATATATAATAAATTATATATATTATATTAATATTATATATTAATACATACAAATTTATTTATAACTGCCCAGTCAATGTGGAATTGCTTTAGGTCCCAGCAACTCCACTTCTAGATATAGATGAGTGGATAAAGGAGAGCTGGTACATATTTCAGAGAGGAAGAGAGAGGAAGAAAGAGATAGAAACATCAATGATGAGAGAGAATCATTGATCGGCTGCCTCCTGCATGCCTCGCAACCTGGGCATGTGCCCTTGACTGGAATCGAACCTGGGACCCTTTAGTCTGTAGGCCAACACTCTATCCACTGAGCCAAACCAGCTAGGCCTGCACTTTTCTTTTTAAAAATATGTATTTTTATTGATTTCAGAGAGGAAGGGAGAGGGAGAAAGAGATAGAAATGTCAACAATGAGAGAATCATTGATCAGCTGCCTCTTGCCCATCCCCTACTGGGGATTGAGTCCACAACCTGAGTCTGAGCCTTTGACTGGAATCGAACCCGGGACCTTTCAGTCCACAGGCCAATGTTCCCTGTTCTATCCACTGAGCAAAACTGGCTAAGGCTGCACTTTTCTTTTTTATATGTTGGAACCAATACATTTATTTTCAGGTCTCAAATGCTATTTGATATTTGTCATGCTCAGTTTGTCTTGGGTAGGCAGTGGGTCCAATCCACCTTTGCAACTGTAGTGCCTAGCAGAGTGCATGGGAAGGATCGGTTACTAAAGTTGAGCAAAGGAATGATGCTGATGCTCAAAGAGAGCACAAAAATGTTGGGAAATTAGAAAAACAGTTATAGGGAGAAAAACACTGAATTGGGAATTTAGTATTTCTCTGACCTTATTATATTCTGTTTCATAAGTTCTACCTTAATTTGCATTCCCATATATGGTTGGTGTGAGAAGGATAAAAAAGCCAGCTTGTAAATCCAACCAAGTGAAAGATTATAAAAAGTTTTGTCGTTCTTCAGATTCAATTGAATTCAACTTCACCCCTTGGGAGCTGGTCACAGGGTACTCTTGGTGTGCAAATGTTGCTTACTATTGCAAGCAACTGTCTGTGGAATAGTGAGTGAGAAGTCCTGCACATGAGATACATGTGAGCATTTTGTTTATCTGGGAAAAGAGAGTGAATGTATCATCAATATTTGATTAACCAGGAGAATCTTATTATATTGAGGTTAATGTTAAACAACTTTATGCTATCAAGGATAGTTTTAATTTCTCAAGCTAGTCTATTTGGCCCTTAGCTCTATTTTCCTGTAGAAATTGGATATATTCAGCTTTTTCTTTAGCATTTCAAATCTCAAACCTTTCTTCATTATCCAGGGAGCAGATGTAAGAAGGGTGGAAACAAGCAAAAAGATCCAGAACAAGAGGCACAATTTCATTTTTGATTTAACAGCCCTAGATTATCCTTTCTTGATGATCCATATTGACATTGATTACATTCAAAAGAACGTTCTGTGCTGGATTCCTCAATCAACTGGAATGGACAAGTGAACATAGGCATAGGAGCTAAATGCCACAAATAGAGAACAATAGTGATACACAAGTAAAGACTCAAACTGAAAAATCAGTTCTTTTTTCTTTTTAAATTATGTTTTTATTCATTTTAGAGAGAGAGGATGGGAGTGGGATAGCAAGATAGACACACCAATGAGAGGAAGAGGACATATGTAATACTTTCAACAATAAAGATAAAAAACAAACAAAGAAACACAGATGACAGAGAAACCTTAATTAGCTGCCTCCTGCACGCCCCCTACTGGGGATCCAGCCTATAGCCTGAGTATATGACCAGAGACTTCTTGATTTATTGGTTGATGCTCAACTACTGAGTCACATGGACTGGGCAGTTCTTTAAAAAATGTTATTTTTAATTACAGGTTACATTCAATATTAACTTGTATTAGTTTCAAGTGTATACTGCTGAAACAATTATATACTTTCTAAAGTGACACCCCCCCCCCGATGTTTCCAGTACTCAACTGGCATCATACTTAGTTATTACAATAATATTCCCTATGCTATACTTACATCCCAAGACTATTTTATGATTATCAATGCATACCTCTTGATCTCTTCATTTTTCTTCACCTGGCCCCCCAAACATCTTTCCCTCTGGCTACCATCAATCAGTCTGTTCTCTGTATCTATGAGTCTGTTGCTGTTTTGTTTGCTCGTTTATTTTCTTTTGTTCTTTAGATTTCATATATAAGTGCAAGCATCTGGCACTTGTGTTTCCCTGACTGACTTTTTTCATTTAGCGTAATACCCTCTAGGACCTAGCATCTAGGTCCATCCATGCTGTTGCAAATGGTAAGTTTTTAATCATTTTTATGGCCCAGTAATATTTCATTGTATATGTGTACCATCTCTTCTTTATCCACTCATCTATATCTAGAAGTGGAATTGCTGGGACATAAAGCAATTTAATTTTTAATTTTTTGAGGATGCTCCGCATTGTTCCTCACAGTGGCTGCACCAAATCTGCATTCCCACCAACAGTGCACAAGGGCTTCCTTTTCTCCACATCCTTGCCAACAGTTGTTGTTTGAGGACTTATTGATGGTAGCTATTCTGACAGCAGTGAGGTGATAGCTCATTGTGGTTTAATTTGCATTTCTCTTATGATTAGTGAGGTTGAGCATCTTTCATATGTCTATTGACCATTTGTATGTTCATTTGGGAGAAGGGTCTATTCAGGTCTTTCCCCCACTTTTTAATTGGGTTGTTTGTTTTTCTGGTGTTGAGTTATCTGAATTCTTTATAAATTTTGGGTATTAACCCCTTATCAAATGTATCATTGGTGAGTATTCTCCCAATCAGTAGGTCATCTTTTTGGGTTTTTTTTTTGATGGTTTTATTTGCTGTGCAAAAGCTTTTTAGTTTGACGTAGTCCCATTTATTTATATTGTGTTTTGTTTCCCTTGCCCAAGGAGATATATCAGAAAAAAATATTGCTAGGAGAAATGTTCAGGATTTTACTGCCTGTTATTTCCCCTAGAAAATTTTATGGCCTTGAGCCTTACATTTAAGTCTTTAATCCATTTAGAGTTTATTCTTGTGAATGGTGTAGCAAGGTGGCCTAGCGTCATTATTTTGCCTATATCTGTCCAATTTTCCTAACAGCAATGAATAAATAAACTGCCTTTACCCCACTGTGTGTTCTAGCCTTCTTTGTTATAGATTAATTGACCGCCTAAGCATGGGTTTATTTCTGGGCTACAATCTGTTCTAGTGATCTATCTATGTGTCTGTTTTTATGCCCATACTATGCTGTTTTTTCAAAATACATTTTTATTTATTTTGGTGAAGAAGGGAGAGGGAGAGAGAATAGAGACATCAATAGGGAGAGAGAATCATTGATTGGCTGCCTCTTGTACATCTCTCACTGGGGGGTCCTGACCTTGAGTTCTAGTCTCCTGGTTCATAGGTCTACACTCTGTCAACCACTGAGCCACACCAACCATGCCATACCATGCTGTTTTGACTATTGTAGCCTTGTCAGTATAGTTTAATATTATGTAGTGTGATATTTTCTTTCCTTTTTAAAAAAAATATATGTTTTATTGATTTTTCACAGAGAAGAAGAGAGAGGGATAGAAAGCCAGAAACATCGATGAGAGAGAAACATCGATCAACTGCCTCTTGCACACCCCCTGCTGGGGATGTGCCCGCAGCCACGGTACATGCCCTTGACCGGAATCGAACCTGGGATCTTTCAGTCCGCAGGCCGACGCTCTATCCACTGAGCCAAACCTGCTTCGGCTGTAGTGTGATATTTTCAACTTTGGTCTTTCTCAAGATTTCTATGGCTATTCGGGGTCTTTTTGGATTATTTGTTCTAGTTCTGTGAAAATGCTACTGATAATTTGAATAGGAATTGCATTGAACCTATAGATTGCTCTGGATAGTATGGGCATTTTAATGATGCTAATTCTATTCATGAGTATGGTATTTACATCTTCTTCAAGTTTTTTCTTCATTATCTTATAATTTTTTGAGTACAAGTATTTTATGTTCTTCGTTAAATTTATTCCTAGGGATTCTATTTTTTATGCAATTGTGGATGAGATTATATTTTCTAGTTCCCCCTTCCCGATAGTTCATTATTGGTGTACAAAAATACAACTGAATATTTATTTTGTATTCTACTTAAATTATTTTCTGTTCTAGTTGTTATTTGGTAGAATCTTTAGGGTTTTCTGTATACAATATCATGTCATGTGCAAATAATGACTGTTTTACTTCTTCTTTTCCATTTTGAATGCATTTTTATTTCCATTTCTTGTATGACCCCTATGACTAGGACTTCCAGTGCTATATGGAAAAAGAGTGGTGAAAGTTGACATCCTGTCTTGTTTCTGATCTTAAGGGAAACACGTAGTTTGAGTACGATGTTAGCTTGAGTTTGTCATATATGGCCTTTATTATGTTGAGGTATGTTCCCTCTATTCCCACTTTGCTCAAAGTTTTTATCATAAATAGATGGATTTTGTTAAATGTTTTTTCTGAATCTATTGATATGATCATATTATTTTTATATTTTATTTTGTTTATAAGGTATGTCATGTTCATTGATTTGTAGATATTACATCCTAGGAATAAATCCCACTCGATCACGGTGCATGATATTTTTAATGTATTGCTGAATTCAGTTTGCTAATATTTTGTTGACAATTTTTGCATCTCTATGTTCATTGGGGATATTGTCCTATAATTTTATTCCTTTGAAGTATGGAGAGGGTAATCTTAAAAGTTATTTGTAACTTTAACTTTCTATGGGGAATAATAATAACATCAGGTACCATGTATGTGTCAAGCCTTGAACTGGGCACTATAAATGTGTGTAATATACATGTAAATACATACACACATACAGACATACTTATTTTATATTTCAATCACATAGCCCTGCAAAATAGGATTAATTCCCTCCAATGTACAGAGCAGAGACTGAAACTTAGAGGGAGAAACTGACCAATTTGAGGTCATATAACATGGATAAAGAAATGGTGTGTGTGATTACCGCTTAAGTGGGTAACATTGCAAGACCTCAATCAGTTTGCACCGTCCAGCCATTTTTACTAGGTATCTTTCTGTTGCTGACCTCAGAGTAGCTCTTAAGTTCTAGTCTGGGACCCCAGAGACACTGGTGATGTTCAACTACCCTCTAGACATCTCAAAGGTTTTTTCGCTTCAATGTGAATAGGTTCTCAGACAGCCAGTGACTTGGTAGAAACCAGATAAGAAAGCTGAGTTAAGGGTAGAGACTAAATGCAATGTTCTCTTCCTCGTCTTTTCCTCTCTGAAGTTTACTCATCTTTGAAGGTACAGACCAAACTTCACTTCCTCTGGAAGCCCTCTCCTCCTTAAACCTTGTTCTAGGGTTTTAAGTGCTGTTTTCCAAAGGGCTCTTGTGTTTGTGAAGCACTACAACCAGCGTGGAAAGACAGGGAAGAAATCTCTCTCCCACCCACTACGTTTTCCTTCTAGTGCTGCTAGCTTACTATTCTTGGGAAATACTTATTGAGCAATTGGTTGCAGAATAAGGGGCTCCATTGTAGAAGCCCTGGGTAGGGTGGCAGTAAGCCAGGCATAGTTGGTATTTACCACTATTTTTGGTCACCACTTCCTTTCCTGTTCCCTGCCGTATGAGCAGAATCCACCTGTCACCATGGAAGCTGGAAAAGCCACCTACTCACTTTCCTAGTCTCCTTTGCAACTAGAGCTTGGACACATGACTAGAATCTACCAATTGGATTGGCTTATTCGAGACTTGTAATCAGGAGTTAAGCTTAAGGAAGCAGTAGCCACATGGAATCTATTCTGGTGATGGGAAAGGGCAGTGGTCGGCAAACTATGGTTTGCGAGCCACGGTTTTCCACTCTGTTGACTAATGAGTTTGCCAACCACTGGGTTAGTGGAGTCTCAGTAGCTACATCTTATTTCTAGTGGCAGTAGGTGGATGGGTCAGTTGGGTGGGAAGTGCAAATGGTGGTATTCAGTTTCCAGTGGTGTCATGAGTAGTGTATCCTCTGGGAAAACTCCTGGCTATGTTGTCTCTGTGTCTGATTTTCCAGCTCTCTTAGACTCTAAGTTATTTAATACCTATTTAACAAATTCCATTTTACTCAGATCAGCCAGATTTTATTTCTATTGCTTATAGCTAAAACACATTGGGGGTTTTAGTCCTGGCTCTGCCATTGACTTGGTTTGTCCTTCAAAGTAAATCATGCACACTCTCTTGGTTTCACTTTTATCCTCTGTTAATAGCAGCGTTGCCAAATTGTTGATTCTACCCAACTTACATAAAGGATAGAGTGGATTGAGTGTTATTACAGCAGTCGTTTGCTCCTATGAAGAAACAGCTACATGATGATCACCTTCAGAACGCACCACTGTCTTGTCATTTTGTGTTCTGGCTTCTAGGAAGCTCTAGCTTTTTGCTTGCATAGGTCTTCTGACACAATTACTATTGGGTCCTTATTCCTTTGACCTGGTTTACAGTGTTTATTATAGCCATACCATTTATTCTAATGTAATGATGTGATTGGTGATCTTCTCTGCAGCCATTTCACCTCTCATCCAAAATGGAGCTGCCATGTAGTCTTTTTTTTTTTTAATATAGTTTGATTTTTTACAGAGCGGAAGGGAGAGGGACAGAAAGTCAGAAACATCGATGAGAGAGAAACATCGATCAGCTGCCTCTTGCACGCCCCCTACTGGGGATGTGCCCGCAGGCAAGGTACATGCCCTTGCCGGAATCAAACCCAGGACCCTTCAGTCCGCAGTCTGACGCTCTATCCACTGAGCCAAACTGGTCTCAGCTGCCATGTAGTCTTGTGGAGCTGACCCAATTCTTACATCCAAGAATGGGCCCAGATTTGGCTTAAGCCAGGCAGCACACATCCTAGATCCCAGGACACAATGATTGGTTCTAAAGTGGGTACGGACCCAAGTTAGAGTGAAGCTCAGGACTTTTGTTTAGTGATTATTGCTTCTGCAGTCACTCTGCGATTAGGGGAGCCAAGCTTAGGGTAGAGTGACTCTGCGGAAGGCAGAGTGGAGAGAAAGAAAGAAGCTGAATGTTGCCTTGGTGAACTGGTTCAGCATTCATCTGAAAACTACCCTACTTATTCTTCTTTTTTTTTTATTAAAGTATATTTTTTATTGATTTCAGAAAGGAAGGGAAAGGGGTAGAGAGATAGAAACATCAACAATGAGAATCACTAGAGATCGAGGGGCAACACAGGCATGTGCTCTGACTGGGAATCGAATCTTGACCTCCTGGTTCATAGGTCGACACTCAACCACTGAACGATGCTAGCAGGGCTGAATCCTACCCTACTGAATTTTTTTTCCAGTTGTTGAGCCAACAACTTCCCTTTATTAAGGCAAGTTGAGTTGGATTTCCTACTGCTTGTAACCCAAATCATCCTAACAAAGAAACCTATGAAATCTCAAGACGTTTGGAGAGAGAGGTGATATTAATTAATGAATAGATGTTTGGGAAGCCTATAGACACCTTAAACTAACAAGCTCACCACGAAAGCCGACCTCTTTTCCTATGTTCCTTCAGCTTAAGAAATAGCTGCATCATTCACCTACTTGTCCAAGGTAGAAATAAACATGGAAGTCATATTAGACTCTTTCTCTCTCACCTGCAATTAAATCAGTTGTCATGACTTCTCCCTTCTACATCTTTATTTTATCTGCAGTCTGCCCTCTTTAAAAATATTTTATTGATTTCTGGGAGGAAGGGAGAGGGAAAGAAATATAGAAACATCAATGATGAGAGAGAATCATCGATCAGCTGCGTCCTGCATGCTCCTCACTGGGGATTGAGCCCACAACCCGAGCATGTGCCCTTGACTGGAATCAAACCATGACGTCCTGGTTCATAGATGGATGCTCAATCATGGTGTCATGCTGGCCAGGCCAATATGCCCTCTTTAACCCATGATCACTGCCCTAGTCCAGTGTTTCTGTGTGCCTCAGAAACTGTTTCCCAGTGTTTGTGTGTCCCAGGGTCTGTAGGTTTAAGTGTTGGCTACAAGTGCCTGTGGTTTTCCTTGTTTGTGTTTTTCAGTGATGCATAAAAAGGGATGCATAAACACTTGCATAATGTGTTTTACCATTATGCCCCAATTTTTAAGGACCCAAGTGTTTGTGTGTTCCATTATCCCTGTACAACATTTGTATGTGTCAGTATCTATGTGTCTCGGTGTCTGCATGTCCCAGTGGTTGTTTGTATCAGTGTCTGTGTACCCTGTTTTCCTCTGCCTGGGTGTTTCAGTGACTGTGTCTTCCAATGTCTGTACCTCCAAGTGTCTATGTGTCTCAGGAGCTTTGTCTCAGTGTCTATACACACAAGTGTCTGTGTGTCTCAATGCTATGTATCCAAGTGTATTCGAACCTCACTATGAGTCCTAATTTCTGTGTTTACCTTAACTGTGCACCAGTATCTCTGTGTTGAAAAGACTGTAAGTCACAGCGTCTGTATATTTCTCAGTATCTGTAATGTAGATCAGCGGCTACCAACCGGTGGTCCTTGGACCACTGGTGGTCCATGAGGTCCAAAAGGTTGGAGATTGCTGATGTAGATCATAGCCTCTCTGTACTTTAATGCCTGGGTGTCTTATTATCTGTTTATGTCCTAATGATTATATGTTCTTGTGTCTGTGTGTCTTGGTGTCTGTATACATCCCAATATCTGTGTTCCTTAGTTTCTGTATGTCTTAGCATTTGTGTACCCCAGTAGCCATTCGCATGTTACATGTGTCTCTTAGTTTCAGTGTTTCTGTGTACCTCAGTATCTGTAACCCAGTGTCTGTGTGCCTCAGTGTCTGTATCTATTGTCTGTTTCCCAGTGTCAGCATATTACTATGTTTCTAAGCTTTGTTTCTGTGTGCTTCAGCCTCTGTACCCCAACTTCCTGTGTCCCAGTGGTGTGTATCCCAGTGTGTGTGTGTACCTGTGTGGCAATATCTGGTCCCATTGTCTTTGTCTACCAGCATCATTGTATGTTCTAATATCTGTTCTAGTGTCCATGTGTGTTAAATGTTGGTATGTGTCAGTGTCTCTGTGGATGTTAGTGTCTGCCTGTTTCCAAATGGCTGTGTGTATCTTAATGTCTACACCAACAAGTTTTTGGTTGTGTTCCAATGTCTGCATATTTCAGACTCCCAAGGTTTCTGTGTCCCAATGTCTGTGTTCTGGTGTCTGTGGTTTCCATTGTTTATTGTGGTCCAGTATCTGCATGTCCTTGGTCCCCCATAAGTCTGTGAGTTTGTGTCCCATTCTTTATGCATTCCTGTATTGTACATCTTATTAGTCTATGTGTTTCAATGTCTGTATATCCCCATCTATGGGTATCTCTGAGTCTCTGTTTGTATTACCCCGCTTCTATGTTCTTATCTCTGTGTGCCCCTTATCTCTATGTTTTAGTGCCTTATGCATCTTGTCCTTTAATGTGCTTTAGTGTTTGCACACGCTGAGCCTCTGAAATCTACTGTCTATGTCTCCCTGTCTCAGTGTGCCCATGGATCTTTGTGTCTCATTGTCTGGGCATGCATTGAGCCTCTGTGTTCAAGTGTTTATGCATCCCTTTTTATGCATCACTGAGTTTTTAAAAAATATTTTAATCTTTATTGTTCAGTTTATTAATTACATTGTTCCCCCTTTCCCCCCCCTATAGTTCCCCATCACCTGGTACCCATCCCACCCTCTGCCCTCACCCCACACCCCACTGTCCTCTGCCATTGATGCATGATTTTTGTCCAGTCTCTTGCTGCACCTCCCACACCCCTTTTTCTCCCCAAGAATTGTCAGTCCATTCCCTCTCTATGTCCATGATTCTATGATATTCACCAGTTTATCCTGTTCATCAGATTTTAAAAAATATATATTTTTATTGATTTTTTACAGAGTGGAAGGGAGAGGGATAGAAAATCAGAAACATCGATGAGAGAGACATCAATCAGCTGCCTCTTGCATGCCCCCTACTGGGGATGTGCCTGCAGCCAAGGTACATGCCCCCGACCGGAATCGAACCCAGGACCCTCCAGTCCGCAGTCCGATGCTCTATCCACTGAGCCAAACCGGTCTCGGCTGTTCATCAGATTTTTAATTCACTTGATTTTTATATTCATTTGTTGATAGATGTGTATTTGAGGTTCATAATTTTTATTTTTACCTTTTTCTTCTTCCTCTACTTAAAGAATACCTTTCAGCATTTCATATAATATTGGTTTGGTGGTGATGAATTCCTTTAGCTTATTCTTAGCTGCAAAGCACTTTATCTGACCTTCAATTCTGAATGATAGCTTTGCTGGGTAGAGTAATCTTAGTTGTAGATTCTTGCTATTCATCACTTTGAATATTTCTTGCCACTCCCATCTGGCCTGCATAGTTTCTGTTGAGAAATCCACTGACAATATTATGGGTGCTCCCTTATTGGTAACTAACTGTTTTAATCTTACTGCTTTTAATATTCTCTCTTTGTCTTTTTCTCTTGGCATTTTAATTATGATGTGACTTGGTGTGCTCCTCTTAGGGTTCCTATATATTGGGGTTTGGTGCGCTTCTTGGACTCCTAAGTCAATTTCTTTCATCAGGTGTGGGAAGTTTTCGGTCACTATTTCTTCAAATAGGTTTTCATTGTCTTGGTCTCTCTCTTTTTCTGGCACCCCTATAATTTGGATGTTGATATGCTTGAGGTTGTCAATTTTTGGATTCTTTTGGTTTCTTGCTTTGCCAGCTGAGTGGAATTTACCTCTTTGTATTTCAAATCTTTAACTTGGTTCTTGTGGTCCTCTAGAGTACTTTTAGG
Organism: Antrozous pallidus; assembly: GCA_027563665.1. Lineage (NCBI taxonomy): Eukaryota > Metazoa > Chordata > Mammalia > Chiroptera > Vespertilionidae > Antrozous > Antrozous pallidus. The sequence continues at coordinate 9,160,462 of CM050509.1, read as the reverse complement.
TCTTTGTATAATATTTTTTATTTCAGTCAGTGTATGCTTACTTTCTAGTTGGTCCTTTTTCATATCCTTGAGGGTCTCGTTCATATCCTCATAAGTCTCATTCATTTCCTTGTAGGTCTCATTCATTTCCTCATAGGTCTCGTTCATTTCCTCATAGGTCTTGCTCATTTCCTTGTAGGTCTCGGCCTTTTCTAGGAGCCTCTTTAGAAGCCCTATAAGCGTGGTTTTGAATTCCATGTCCAGTCGTTTTTTTCCCTCCATTTCTTTCACATCTGATTTCTTTCCATGTCTCTGCATGGTGGCTGCTTTCCTGAGTTGGTCGATTAGTTTTGTGTGGTAGATGTCCTCTAAGGACAGTGGCTCAGCCTTCCCAGTTACCTGAGGTGGATATGGGTTGCACAGTCTTGTTGAAATTAAGCCTAGCTTATTGTTGCCAGCACTAGGAGGGTTTGACCTTCAGGCCAATTGTCTGTGAAGTTCAGCTGTGCTCAGGTTGGATGGGTGGAGTCTCTGGGCCAAGCAGGCAGCATCAGTTCCGCCCCATGTGGCCCCTGGGACTCTGCTGAGTGGCAATGGCCACCAGCATCTCTGAGAGAGAGCTGCTGCCGAGCTCCACCAGCTGCCGGACAAGGCAGCCTTTCCCCAAATGAGTCTGCACACCCAACGTCTCACCCAGGGTCGTAAAACAATGCAGTCTGGTGGTTTCTCAAATGAGAGAGTAAGTCAAGAGTGCTCTCTGTGCGGTCACGCAGCTGTGCTGTGCCCAAGTTCACACGCACTCTGCACAAGCTCGTCCTCTCCACAGGCTTGCAGACCCCTGCAGCGCCCGAGCTTCGGCGTGCCCTCCCACTGTCCAGTTTTTACCCCGTATGATTGTGGGTTCCCTGGACTTTGCCTGGAGCTGGGGAATCAGTGCAGTGGGACGTCTTTGTCTTTCCCATTCGAGAACACCAGCTGGGTTTTCAACTGCCCGCCCTATCCGCTGGCGCGTGCATGGCTCCAAACCTCTTTCCACATGTATCTTCAACGCTGTCCTCCGCCGCTCCTCTATCTTCACTCTTCGTTGTGGAATTTTCACTCAGCCAGCTTTCTGGTGATTCTGGATGATGTTTGTTCTTTCGTTAAGTTGTAATTTTGAAATTGCTGTGTATGGCAACAAGATAAGTGTTTACCTATGCCGCCATATTGGTTCCTCCTCTGCATCACTGAGTTTTTGTATATTCCTGATACTTTATATTTCCTTGAATCTTTGCATGTGATTTAATGTTTGTGCATCTCTGTGTCTGGGTATTCCTATCTCTATACTTTCCCAAGTTTTTCCCTGAACGTTGGTGATCCAATTTAAGTGTATCCCTGATTCTCTGTATTCCTGTGTTTGGGTATCTTTTTCTGAGCATCTATATTTGTGTCTGTGCTCATGAACCTGCATATGCCTTCTTCCATGAACCCTTTGTTGGTAAGTCTGTGAGTCTGTTTCTCTCTGGGATTTTGCTCTTCATATCTGTGATTTGGTATTTATCCCATTACTCCATTTAGTTTCCTTGGCTTTTGACAGTGTCTTTGTAATATTGTTTCTTTAGTTGCTGTGGCCTTGTCTCAAGTTGTTCCATTACTCAAGAACTCTTTCTCCCTTTTAGCTCTTGATATTTTTCTCAGGGTCCCCATTACTGTGTTCTTGTTTTTAAGAGTCTGTCAGAGTGTCTCTCTGCATCTGTTTCTTTTTCTGTCTGGCTCTGTCCCTGATTTTGTTTTGAACTGACTCACCACCTCTGTGTCCCCATCTCTTTGTGTCTGGTGTTGGGATCCACATCTTTTTATTTTCAAGCCACTATCTCAGTGTTTCTGTGTCTGATTCACAGTTTCCATTCCTTCATTTTCATTTGTGGCCTTGGTTGCCTGTTTGTGTGTCTTTATTTCTGGGTGTGCCCAGGTATATCTTGATTCTGTGTCTTTGCATCCCTGCTTTTCTGGATAGATTTCCTTGTCACTGTGTCTCTGACCATTTGCTTATGTTCTGTGTGTTTGTTTCTATATGTCTGTCGTGATCCTACCAGATATGCCCCTGTGTTTCTGTTCTTATGTCTAGTTTGTGTCCATATGACTGTATTTGTGGGTGCACATGCCCATTTCTACTTCTTCTCAGGGCTCTGTCTCTGAATTCCTGTGTCCCTCTCACAGTGTCCCCATTATATCTGGAATCCACTTGCCTGTCCTTACTGGTATATCTCTGTTATCTTGTCTGACCACTATCTCTTTACTGGTTTTTGTTCATGTGTCTGCATCCCCATGTCTTTGTCCCTGGATCTCTGAATATATAAATCTGTGCTCCTGCCTCATTCTTAGTGTGTTCCTCTGCATGTGACTGTGTCCTTGGGTCTTCGTCATCAAGTATGGGTGTAACGTCTGTTTCTATATACTTGTAGGTCTCTGGCCCTGTGTTCTCTTCTCATCCCCGACCCCATATGCACAAGTCAGCATGTCAGTGTGTCTATGTGTTTCTACCTCTTTGTCCTTGGTGTCTTGGACTATGGTCTTAACTGATGCCTCCTGTTTACCTTTGTCTTTATGTGTTGCTGTGTGTCTTGACACTTCTACTCCTGTGTCTGGATCTCTGTGCATATGTATCTCTTAGTTTGTATATTGTTATGTTTCAGTGGCTTCATAATAGTCATTGTGTGCCTATCCTTGGTGATCTTATTTTTGTCTCCCTGCTTCTTTGTGACAGGGACAGTACCTCTAAATGGGGATATATAGGCCTAGCAAAAGAACTCTGGGTCTATGTCCCTGATGCTGTCACTCTGGCTCCCTGTCCCCTTCTTTGTATGCCTATGTTTCCCTATGTATATTCTCTTAGTTTTGAGATTCTTATGCCTTGTGTTTCTGAATGACTCTACCACACTGTTTCTCCATCTGTGTCTGTGTCCTTGTTGGTGTCCTGTGTGTGATCCTGTGTCTTTGGTTGTATGTATGTATGTGTGTGTGTGTGTATCTATTGGTTCCTTTTCGTTCGTTCATTCATTCATTCAGCAAATATTTACTAAGCACCTATTATGTGCCAGGCACTGAGGAAACATAGATGATTCAGAAAAGGTCCTTGCCCTCAAAGAGCTCACAGTCTAAGTCAGGGATCCAGACAAGTAAACTGATAATTACTACATAGTATTATAAATGCTATGAGTGTGGATGGGATGGGGTGAGCTATAGGAACAAAGACAGGGACTGAATTCAATCCAGGAGAGGGGCTAGGCAAGGCTTTCTAGAGAAGATGACAACTAAGACTTGAAGAATGTGTAAAATCCACCTACATGAAAACAAGGAATAGGGTCTCATGCAGAAGGAAAAACAGACGCAAAGGCCCAGTGGTGGGAGAGAACATGGTTTGTTAAGGGAACTCCAACTGCCTTAAATACACCACGGGAGCCAGAGAAGGGTGTGAGTAGGGCCAGCTACTCTGTCAGTTTTTTGTTTTAAGAAAGTCATCTCTAAAGTTAGTGTGGAGTATGGATTGAAGAGAGTGTGTTTGTATGTCTTTGTATATGTGTCACTTAGTGCATGTGTATGTGTGCTTCTCTATGTGTGTCTTCATGCTCCTAGGTCTTTGTTTCTGGCTCACCCCTTGCCCTGGTCTCTGGCTATCCCAAACTCAGGTCTCCTGGTTCTGGGGTTCAGGGGCCATCACAGGACATAGGCAAGGTAGGGGCGGCCCAGTAGCTGTTGTACATGAGAGCGGTTCACTATCCAGCAGGAAGACCAGCGGGGCAGCAGCCTTGGAGAGTCCTTTAGCAGCTTCTTGCCTAGAACCACAGGCACATCTGGGCCGTGGTGCCTTCGCAGGAATGGCCCCGTAGACCCTGCCACCAGTTGGATGTCTGCGTGCTGGAACTGCCCTGAGGGAGAAAGATGCAGAACCAGTCAGAGCACTGGCCTGATCCCCGACTGAGAACTCTGAAAAGACCCTAAAGCAGGAAATCTAGAAGGAAAATCGGGAGGAATGAGGGGAAGCAAAGGCCTGGAGGAGGGAAGAAGCTGGGTGTTGTGGGAAATGAGCAGCCAAGTGGGACAGGTGTGTATTATGGAAGGAGTGTATCAAGGCAGCAGAAGGGGAGCAGTCAGGTGTTGAGGCATACAGGGCAGATTGGAGGGAAGGACAGGAGAGGAGTGGGGAGGCTTAGAGGAAGTAAGAGTATATGTCCAACCCAGCGTCACTGCCCAAACTCTTCAGTGTGGGCCTCTGCTCAGGTTCTGCCAATGTCTTCTGACCTACAGTCTGACTTCTTGCAGTCCCCCTTCACAAACACCCCAAAAGGATCTTTGTTATACCCATAACTGACTGTATCTTTCTCCTGCTTATAACTTTTTATAGTTCCCCAATATCTTCAGGATAAATCTGAACTCCTCATCCCGGCCTGCAGGAGAGGGCAGTTAGGGGTGACCATGCCTGCAGGGGAGGGCCGTTAGGGATGACCAGGTCATCAGGGGAGGGGAGTTAGGGGCAATCTGGATGGCAGGGGAGCAGTTAGGCATCAATCAGCATCTGCTCTGACCACTCAGGCTCCATTTCTTCTAGCCTCCATTGCTTTCCTCTATCACTTTTGGCCAGCCTTTTGGACCGTGGGTCTCTCTCCTCCAGCAGAGTTTTCTTTGGCTCTAAGACTGGGCAAGGTGCCCCACCCTGGGTTCCTCCAGTGCCTTGGGCTGCTTTATATCTAGTACTGATAGATCCTGAGATCACTATCCAGGTCTGAGTCTGTATTCTCCCATGGACAGACCTTGGCTCTGTTTTTCTTTGTAGTTGAAGGGCGGGGAGGGCAGGATCCTCAGTGTTTATTGGCCTTTCACCTTAGCAGAGTCTCTCTTGGGACTGGTGCTCCCTGGCCCTTCTCAGCCTCAGCAAACACTTACCCAGCAGACCACGCGCCAAGGTGCTAAGGCCTGAGCCATTGACCACATAGAACCCCAGATGGGGTAGTTGCAGGCTGCTGGGGTGCCTGTAGCGGTGCCGGAGGATTAGGAACTCGAGGTGGCGCCCAATGCGGAGGGTGAAGCGGGCTGCAGCAGCCACATGGAGCTCTAGTTGGGACCTCCTCAGCAGGGCAGGCTGGTCCCAGGACAGAAGCAAGGTTCCCTCGCCTTGCACAGATATGGAATTGCGAGTGATGTTGATAGTGTAGGCCCGGGGTTTGTCTGTGGTGACTGTGATGATCTGAAAGTAGGTACGGATCTGGTCCCTGTGGCCTGGCCTTGGTGGTGCCCCAAGCAGCTGTCCATGCACATGCAGCCCTGGAGAGAGAAGAGTCCGTGCCTGGATTATGGTCTTTCACATAGTCATTTATTTGGTCACCCACAGCACAGACAGGGCCCAGGGTGCTGATTTGTGGTTAGAGAGCTAGCTCCTGGGGAAAGTAGTTCTACCACAGCCCATCCAGCTGCCCTTCCTGTACAATGTATGGACATAATTGCAGCTTGCACATGTTCACCCAAGTGGGGCTGTTTGCATGCCTGTGTTTGCTTCTGAGTGTGTAAATTTATGTCTGATTATGTTTACATGGGTATCTCCGGACCTGCCAGTACATCTGTACATATTTGGGGAAGGTTCTATGTTAGAATGTCTATTTTTTTAGGGGGGTTGTATGCTTATGTGTGTCTCTGGATATGTTAGTGCTATATGTCTTGGTGAAAAGTTTATGTTGTGTGTTTCTGGCTGTGTGTTGGTAGATACTGATGTGTATCTGGGTGTGTCATGGTGAGTATTTGTGTGCATTGGTGTGTTTTGTATGTCTAGAGTAGCAGTATGTGTGTCTGTGAGTGTTGAATCCCTAGAGTATCAGTGCATGTATGTCTCAGTGTGCTGATGTTTGTGTCATTGTATACATCTGAGCATGTATTGTATGTCAATGTGGATCTGGGTACATAGTTATATGTTATTGTGTGCAGGTATGGAGGATGTTGAAATATGTGTCTGGGTTTATATTTGTGTGACTTTACTGTGTGCCCTTGTGTGTTGATGTTAAAGTATATTTATGTGTGTTTTCATGTGTCTGGGTGTTTACTTGTGCTGTGTATCTGTGAAGATTAGTCCGCAGATGTCTGGGGGTGTTGACATGAGTGTATCTGACTACAGTGTTATATGGAGTAGAGTCTTTGGGGCTCTCACCTGCCTTAGGGTCATCTATGAGCTGTAGCAGGTCCCCTGGGCGTCCATCCAGTGTGAAGCATATTCTCTCTTCTGAGCGTGGGATGTGGACCACAAAGTGGGGGTCACCATCCACTGCAAAGCAGGAGACAAAATTCTGAGGTTATGGCCTTAGAAGTAATGGGTGGGGAGAGAGGACAAAGAAGAGGAGGGGAATGTAGGAGGCCATGTCTATTTCCCAAGAGAAAGCCCAACCCCCTATTCAGTGCACAAGCTGTCCTATACTCACACAGTTCAGTGACAGTGGCTGGCTTACCTGAGGATGAGAAGGTGAAGATGCTTGGTAACATGCCTGCAAAGGAGAGGAGGACTCTGTTGGCAAGAGATTGATCTATCACATTTCTAGGAACTCTAGAACACTCTGGTCTCTCAGTCATCTCCTCCCAGATACGGGTCAAATTCCTAAGCTCACATTTAAGTCTTTTCTGGAATCTAGCCCCTGTCTAGCTCTCCACTCTTCTCTCTATGCTCCAGCCCAACTGAACTATTGTTATGCATGCCCTGCCTTCTCTTGCTAGTGACACATTGCTTTTGTTTTCCACTGCCTGGAATGTTTTATTTTCCTTAGCTATCAAAGATCCATTTCTAGTTATCTTTCCTGGCCAACTCAAATGCTATTTTTCTCTTAGGCTCTGCCTGGTAGGTAGAATCCTAACATGGCACCCAAGATTCCCCAGTTTATACATCCTGTGAAATCTCCAGGACTGTGATATAATGAGATATCACTCCATAAATAGATTATCCTATGTGGTTCAGTTGACCTTAAAATAGGAAGATTATCCAGATGGGCCTAACCTAATCACACGACCCCTTTAAATATGGGTCAGAGAAGTCAGAGAGATTTGAAGTATGGGAAGGATTTGACATGAGATTTTCCATGGCTGTCTTTAAATATGGAGGGGGTCATGTGGCTAGGAATGCAGAAAAGCTCTAGGACATGAAAATGGTTCAGGTGGCCTCTAGAAGCTAAGAGTGACTTCCCATCAACAGCCAGCAAGCAGACAGGCATCTCAGTCCTACAAACATTTTGCCAAGAACCTGAATGCACTTGGAAGATGAGAACTTAATCTCATTTATTTCAACTCTTGAGACCATAAGCAGAGAATCCAACTAACCTGTGCCCAGACTTCTAACATACAAAACTGTGAGATAATTAAAGGGCGTTGCTTGAAGTTACTAAGTTTGTGATAATTTGTTAAGCAGCAAATGGAAAATGAATGTGTTGCCTTTCCTCTGGACTCATATAATGCCTATGAGAATGCTAACTGAATTGGAAATAAAAAGCTTAGGGATCTTTGTCAGTGGAGTTCCTTGTTCACCTTTGGCTAGCCCTGTAGAACTCCCCTGAGATGCCACGATGCCTCCAGCTCCTCCCAGGATCTCTTCAGAACTGCCTTCCCAATGTGGATTTCCTGCCAAGTGCAAAACAAATGGAAGAAATATTTCACACTCTCAAGGCAAAGATGCTCTGAACCTACCAAAGGGCACACTTGCTTTCTGACTAGGAGTGTCCTCATTGGCTTTCCAATTTGACTGGCATATTGCCAAGGCTGGGACCTTATGCTCTCCACAGCATTGTTGTCTTTCAAGCTTATTTACACTCAAAATTCTCCCTCGTAGCATTCATTCATTCATTCATTCATTCAGGCACTGTTTAGGCATCAGGGATATAGTGGTGAATGAAGTAGTCATGATTTTTCACCTGATGTTCACATTTTAATCAGGGAGGCAGACATGAATGAAATCATAATTATCAATGGTTATATCCTATATAATAAAGAGCTAATATGCTAATTAGATCAAACAGCTGGATGACCATCCAGAAGGTCCCAGACAAAGCTGGGGCTGCAAGGGCTGGCCAAGGCTGTGAGGGCCAAACCCCTTGCACAAATTTTGTGCATCAGGCCTCTAGTATACTATAACAAATAATGGAGTGATTGGGGAAGTTAACAGATATTTGACATAGTCTGGGATGGTGAGATGGGTGGAAAGGACATCTGAGTTGAGATCAAAGTCATGAGCTGGAGTGTTTGTAGCAACAGAAAAGACGAGAGTGGTAGGAAGGGGACAGGGCAAGGCAGGTCAGAGAGATTACCAAACAGAGGGAACAGCTTGGAAGAGGTCCCTGAGTGGAGGTGGAAGGGGGAGCAGGGGCCATTGGAGGACCAGAGAGAAGGCCAGTGGGGTTAGAGTTCAGAGAGTGAGTGGGAGAAGGTGATATTAGAGAGGTATGGGATAGAGGGAAGGTCATAAAGGCCATAAATAGGACTTTGGGCTTCATTCTAGGTGTGAAGGGAAAATCTTAGGGGGTTAACTAGGGAAGGGAAATGAAGTGATGTGTTAAAAGATCTGTTTGGCTGCTGTGGGAGAATGGCTAAGTGTTTCTCTAAAGAGAGCAGGGAGGCCAGTGAGGAGGCTGGAACAGTTGTCTAGGTGAGACACGATGGTATTCTGTCCTACAGTAGTGATAGTTGGGATAGTGAAAAGTGGGTGCATTGGCAAGATATTAGAGCTAACACTGTCAGTAACTGAAGATGGACGAGATGTTGGGAGGGGGTGGTGGTGAGGGAGAGGAGCATGTCAAAGATGTCATACCCAAATTTGTGTCCCTGTGACTTACTGCCACTCCCAAGTGATCCTAATCCTTCCCCATAAGGTCACCCAGGAGATGTCACTTCTCTCAAGAAAGCAGAATAGTGGAGTGGCGAAGCACATTCAATCTGGGACCAGATTATGTAAATTCAAATCTCTTACTATCAGTGTGACATGGAGCAAGTTACTTCACCTCTCTGTGCTTCAGTTTCCACATGTGTAAAATGTAGATACTAAGACTCTATTGTGAGGATTAAATGAGGGACTAAAGTAGAGCAATAGCTGCACCTAGAAAGAGCTCAAAATGTTAAGTTATTATTTCACAAGTTTGGGGAAATTTAAAAATAATTGTCATCGTCTTCCCTAATTTTTATACCCCTTTCATTACAGTGCTGTTCACAGAACACAAAAGCATCAATCAGTCCTCCCTTGCCCAGTGATGCTCCCATTTATAATCCCACAACCCTCCCCTACTTGGAAAGCATGAGCAGTTGTTTTTCTTCCAACAAAGCAAATGTCAAAGCCCCAGCCTGGCCAGGTTGTTTCTGTTTAGCCTCCCCGGTTTTAACATCCCTTCTCTCCCAGGGCCTCATTCTGTGCTTATGTACTGAGGCCCAGAGGAGCTAAGTAGCTGGTTCAAAGTTTCAAAACAAGCAAGCAGCTGTACTATCACTGGAATCTGCACAAGTCTTGCACACTCCTAATTCCTGGTGCTTTCCATTCAGACCTCCCTCTCATGACTTGCCCTCTTGCCCATGATACTCACCATTTTTGTCAGGAGTGAGGAAGGTATAGAAAGCCGGTGGGTTCAAGGACTCCACAAACTTGGACTCCACCATTGATTCAGACAGTAGCTCTAGTTCCTCAGGGAGAATGAGCAGGCTGACTGCCTCAGGGAGGGTGCTAGAAGGCAACAAGACTGGCAGGTTTGGGGGGCTGCCTTCTGGCATAGGCCTGGAGCTGTTGGGTAGACCCATTGTTGGGACTCCTGACACAGATGGTCCCAGAATTTCCCCTGTGGTTTGGGGCCCTGACAGCAGGTCATGCTGATGCCAGAGCCTTCCAGGGGGCAGCAGAGAGGGTAGTGTGGGATGAAAGGGGGTAGGGATGGGTTCTCCAAGGACAGGAGTGGTTGTGTTACTGCTGGGGCTTGTGGGATTTGAGATTGTGCTTGGGACTGTGCTTAGGCTCCGAGGAGGTGGGGGCTTGGGTCTGACAGGCCTGGAGGGTAATGGGGTTTTGGGTTTACTGGGGATTGGGGTCCTAGGTTTAGAAAGCGATAAGCTTGGGGAAGTTTGATGAGGTGGGACACTAGGTTTAAGAGGTGATGGGACTTTAGGTGTCTTAGGTAAGAGGATCCCAGGTCTAGGGTGTGACAGGTTGCTTAGGATCTTTGGAACAGGAACCCTTGGTCTGGTGTGTGGTGGGTATTTGGGGTTCTGAAATTTGGAGACTCCAGGTTTGGGCCGTGGCAGATTTTTGGGAGACTGTGATGTGAGTACCCTAGGCTGGGGGTGTGAGGTGGCATCCAGTTTAGGTTGTGATGGAGCACCAGGTTTGGATTGCAATGAAATGACATGTTTCATAGTGCCAACTTTGGACTGGAATGTAGTGCCAGGATTCATAGGTGGGACTTGTGTCTCAGAAATTATGGGTAATAGGGTCCCAGGATTCTGGTGAGGTGGAATGCTGGGCTTCTTAAGCACAAAGGCACCGGAATTCGAGGGCACAAAGGCAGCAGGTTTTGTCCTGAGAGTTGGCTGAGTCAAAGTGCCAGAATCATGTTGTGCTGGCATTTTGGGCCTTGGATGTGCTGGGGTGGATATGGTACTAGGGCTCTGACCCAGGGGCTCCAAATCCCTGGAACTGCCCATCTTTTTTGTAGAGGCAGTAGTTGAGGATAAGTAAAACTTTGAGTGTACAAGCCTTGATTTGGGAGAGATCTTGGGCACCAAGGTTGGCCGGGTTGTGCCTGCCCCTAGGCCATGCTTGCTGGTGGAAGAGGGCATGACGGTTCCTGGCCCAGCTGTGGTGGAAGTCTGTCTCCTGGCCTTCTCACTGGCTTCCTTGGGCTGCACCATGACCAATGAAGTCAGAGGTGTGACGAAGTTGTATTCAAGAGACAGGTTGAGGACTTTAGCAGCCAACAGGTGGCGAGTGGTGGTGTCACGTGCTCGGAAGCGTGCCTCCAGCAGTTCTCCAATGGTGACATAGGCCCAAAGGCGGCTGATGAAGTGGGCTACATTGGAGGATGGTTCACCTGGGCAACCAAAGGCCTTCTGGCTGCTGTTGGTGGCCACCTCACTGTGGCGGGCCACGAGAAGCTGACCTTTGGGGCCACGGGCTGCCAGGTGGATGCCCAGTTCCTGCTCACCTGGCTGCACCAGGCCTGCCACCACCAGCTCTGAGCCACCAAAGTAGTTAGGGAAAAGAGCCCAAGGGGAGGCCCCAACCAAGCCGCCTAGGTAGTCCAGACGCACATCTGCCAGCAGAGGCATGGAAATCTCCTCATAGAGGCCCTGTAACTGTAGGGCTGCATCGGTGTCTTCATATATGCGGCGGGCTGCTCCTCGATTCTCCAGGGACAGGCGACGTAGCAGTGGGAAGTCAGCATCATCCCCAAAGGCCAAGCTGAAAAGGGCCACCCGGTTGTCCAGTGCTTGACGGACATTGGAGAGGATCACACTGGGAGTCGTCACGCCAGCGGTGGGCTCCCCATCTGTCAGGAAGATGATGAGAGGGATCCTTCCCACACTGGAGCCCCTCCCAGGCTCCTGGTTGCTATGGTTCAGCACTGAAGCAGCTGCCAGCAGAGCAGTGTTGATGTCCGTCCCTAATTGGGGAGCAGACTATGAGACCATCTTTTCTAGTTACTTCTACCCCTATTGCAGACACACTGGACACTTCACCAATCTCCCAGTCATATCACCTGATCTTTGCTCAAACTCTTTCTACTGATTATCCTTCCCAAGTCCCCAACTCCACACAGGCTTCCTGAGAGCCGACAGTGGGGCCTACATGTCCTTGGCTTTTCTCACTCTCTATCTAAGATTATGCTTTGCCTGTTTCTAGGAGGAAATTTTTCATTCTCTAGTCAGATTGGCAGCTCCTCAAGGACAGTACCCCACACTTCCAGGGCAAGAAAGGGCTGAATTGACAGGAATTGATGGTGGATGAGGAGACTTCAGTAATTGTTTGAGAAACAATTGATCGAAAGCGAGAATCAGGACACCAACTTACTCAAAGGCTTGGAAATAAATATCTAGATTATTGATGGAAAAAAAAGTCTTAGCTCTAACCGGTTTGGCTCAGTGGATAGAGTGTCGGCCTGGGAATTCAAGGGTCCCAGGTTCAATTCTGGTCAAGGGCATGTATCTTAGTTGTGGGCACATCCCCAGTGGGGAGTGTGCAGGAGGCAGCTGAGCGATGTTTCTCTCTCATTGATATTTCTAAATTTTTATCACTCTCCCTTCTTCTCGGTAAAAAAATAAATAAAATATATTTTTAAAAAGTCTTAACAAATTCTTCTATGTGCTTTAAATAACAGGAGACTTAGATCCAAAGGGGGAATATGCTCTAAAATACATAGAGAATCAACTGTGCTATCTCCACTAGGAAAAGAAATCCATAGGCACATATTTGTGTAAAATATAATCATGATATTCCGGGCACTGTGAGAGGTGAGGTGGATGGGGGAATGAAGGGAGCATTTTAAGAATTTCTCACATCACCACAGCCTTCCCATTTGGGTGGGTAGGTTTAATACTTACAGCCATCAGCTTCCAAGTGGCCCAGGTAGTCCTTGGCACTGTGTACATTCTGGATGGTGGCCTGAATGGAGCCTCCAGTTTTCCAGACACTAACCGTGTCAGAAAAGGAGATGATGTTGAAGTAGTCATTGGCCCGAAGGTCACCAAGAATCACATTCATGGCCTTTTTAGTCTGTGGAATATGGACAAAGTGAAGGAAATGGACCAATACTTGAGGTCTTGCTCAAGTTTGAAAGGCTCTTTGTGTATAGGGTACTAAGATATAGGACTCTTGGATCTTAACATCCTGTGGGTATAGGATTCTCAGGTCAAAATGCTCTATAGGCTTTATAAGCCCAGAACGACACTATCCAATGGCAGCTTCCAGCCACACATGGAATTTTAAAATGTAAATGTAAGTTTGTTAAAACCAAATAAAAATTTTATAATTCTGTGGTGTTTTTTTTTAACTTGAAGCAGCCATAGTTCAAGTGGCCAGTGTATACTATCTATACTGGAAACTTCAGAACTTTAAAACATTTTCATCATTGAAAAGGTTCTATTGGACAGTGGTGGTCTGGAAGGTTCAAGCTCTGCTTCCAGAGACTTAGGATTCATGTGTTCTGTAGTTCCTTGACCCTATGACCCAGAATTCAATGATTCCAGGGCCCTAAAGTTTAAGAGCTTTATGCTTCCAGGTCTTTATAGTTGTCTTTCAATGACCTTGCATGCTGGGTTCTGTTTCATCTAATCTGTTCTTCTACCTCACCCTCTGTTTCTTCCAGTCTGGTCTTTTCATCAGCCCCCAGATAACCCAAATTCTATTTTGTCTCTCCCAACTGTTGCTCTTGTTGTGTCCTTTAGATAGCAGACCTTCCCACTTCCCCTTTACTCATTCATATTTTCACTCTTCCTTCGGTTGCTCCTTCTCTGGGCAGCCCTTCTTTGAATGCTTACTCTGACCCATTCCATTTACACCCAGACATTCTTCTTCCCAGACTGTTTACTGACTGTCTTATGTGGAATATTTTCATTTTCCATCCAGATATTGAGCCCTCTGAGGACAAGGCTTAGATACTTCTTCCTCCTGGCTCTCTTCTCATGACACTACTTAGCACAGGGCTAGGCACATAGGAACTGGGAACTGTGTTTCTAACTGGCTCTGGAGTCTTTAGTGGGTTCAGTCAATAGGACATGTGGGTTCTAGTATTAGGTACCATTTATAGGATACTTCTATGTTTAAGGAACTGTGAAAATTGCTTTAGGTGCATTAGCTCATTTAGTCCTCACAGCAACACAATGAAGAAGACACTAATATTATCCTCATTTTACAGGTGATGATACTGAGGCTCAGTGAACAGGGTAAATAGGTTCAAGTCTATAAGCAGTTCAGTAAATAGGGTATGTGGGCTCTTATGATGCTGGACAGTGTCAGTGAGCCACAGTTCCCAATCAGCGACACAATCATGAGGGTAAGCAACAGATACTTTACAGTATTTTTTTGGATATTGTGTGTTGTGCTTTCACATCCCATCGTGTCACAAAAGGTCAATCTATGTCATCTGTTTCTGGTGAAAAGATGAGGAAGGCAATTACTCTTGAGATGAAATCAAGATAACTGCCCAATTGTAGGCTCATAGAAGCCCTTTTCACACATTTAAGGCAGGCTATGATGTTTGGTAGGTTAGTTGTATTAAATGCATTTTGACATGATATTTTCAACTTATGATGGGTTTATTGGGTATATAACCCCATCATGGGTCGGGGAGCATCTGTACCTTGTAACAGAGTAGTCCCAATTATTCCCTCCTGTCCCTTAAAATATTGCTGTCATTATTTTCACTTATCAGTAAGCTATATTCACTGAATACATTATTGCTATTATTATTTTGAACAACCTGTTTTCTGGTAGATAAACTAAAAATAAAATATTTGATGTTACCTTCATTTATTCTTTCTCTAAATCTCTTTCTTTTTCTATGTAGATCCAAGTGTCCGAGATATACTATTTTTCTTCTCTCTGAAGAATTTCTTTAAACATTTATCTGTTTGAGGCAGGTCTACTAGCAACAATTCCCTCAACTTTTGCCTGGTTGATAAAGTATTTCACTTTGGATGGACAATGATGCTGTACACAGAATTCTAGGCTAGCGTGTCTCAACCCCCTTTAATACTTTAAACATTTTACTCCACTTTTTTTTTTGCTTGCGTAGTTTCTCAAGAGAAATCTGATGTAATTCTTATCCTCGTTCCTCCATAAGTAAAGTGTTATTTCCTATGAGCTTTTTAAAGGATTTTCTTTTTGTCTTTGATTTTCTGAAGTTTGAATAGGATGTGCCTATCTGTGGATTATTTGGTATTTCCTGTTTAGTGTTCTTTGACCTTCCTGGACCTGTGATTTGATGGTTGGCATTTATTTTGGAAAATTTATATCTATTCATTCCTTCAAGTATTTCTTCTGTTACTGTCTCTCTTCTCCTTCTGTTGTTCTCATTACAACATATGTTACACTTTTGTAATTAATTGTATGCAGTTATTGGATATTCTATAGTTTTTTTTCTCATTTCTTCTTTGCTTTTCAGGTTGGGAAGTTTCTATTGACATATCTTCAAGCTCATCGATTTCATGTTCAGGCTCCTAAGGAGCCCACCAAAGACATTCTTCATTCCTGTTACTGTATTTTATATTTCTAGCATTTCCTTTTAAGTTTCTTAGGGTATCTATATTTGTTTACAATGCCCATTTGTTCTTGCATGTTGTCCACTTTCTCCATTAGAGCCCTTAGCCTATTATTGATTAGTTATTTAAAATTATCACTCTGATCATTCCAACACACCAGTCTGGTTCTGATGTTGATTTATCTCTTCAGACTGTGTTTTCTCTTTTAGCATGTCTTCTAAGTTTTTGTTGAAAGCCAGAAATCATGTATCAAGTCAAAGGTACAGAGGTAAATAGGACTTTAATGTCAGGTTTTACGTTTACTTGGCTAGAAGTGAAATTGTGTTTGCCTCTTGCTGCAATTGCAGGTGTCAGAGGCTAACATTTCTTTTAGGGTCCCTGTTTTTATTTTATTTTATTTTTATTTTTTAATTTTTTTAGGGTCCCTGTTTTTATCTCTTCTGTTTGTCTCTTGTATCCCTAGAGATTCTTTCATAAATTGTGTGTAGGCTTCCAGTACTTTCAGTGGAAACCTCCCGTTTCTCTGCAAAAGACATGTTGATATTGTGGCAATGTATTGGGAGAGGGGAAACATTGCATAGTTCTATCATTATGACTCACTCCTTTAGGGCAACTGTGCCCCTGGAATATGACTGTCACAAGTTCTCCTCAGCTTAGGAGAAATAGGAAGGCTAGACAGGTTTGGAATTAGCTATATTCTTTCCTCTATAATGAAGGCTAAAGGGAGACAATTTTCAATATGTACCTACCCCAAGTTGGGCTACACTTTGGTAAAACAAAAGTCAGTTAGCCTTAGGTCCCATGGGCTTTCTGGTTCAGAACTTCAAGCTATAAAGGCTATACTGTCTCAGAAAACTTGAACCTTATAACTCTAGACACCCAGATTACCATGGTTAAAAATACTGCTTCCAGAACATTAAGAATTCAGGCTCTAAAGTAAAAATCTTATTGGCCAACAGCTCTGTTTCAAGGGTGGTTTGGGAGAAGGGCTGCAAGATTTAAGTCTAGATGGATCAGAACTCTGTGGTTTCTATGCACTACAATGCTAGCACACTGTATTTTCCTGGTTTTGAAGTAAAAAATAACTTAAAAGCCTGTGGCCTTGGAAATGTTCAGAGTCTAAAATGACTAAGGCTTTATTTATTGTTAGACTCAGGTGTTTGATACCAGTCCACTCTAGCTCAGAGACACTGCAATGCTGGACCATCTGAGCTCAGGCGTTTTGTGGTGCAGGGTCTCAATGGTTCTGGCCCCACAGTCCAATGTTTCAACGTTCCTCAGACTCTGCAGCTCCAGGGCTACCACCTCCTGATATGTAGGGTACCATAGCCTAAAGTGGGGCCAGGCCTGTAAGATCAAAGAGTGATGGGATGATGGAGCCCCTGGCCCCAGGGACCCAATGTGCAGCACTCTCTGCTTGACAGACTTAACAAGGAGAGGACTGAGTGGTCACCAGGCTGCTTATTACCTGCTTCATCTTGGTTCCAAACATGGAGCCGCTCACATCAATAACGAACACCACATTCTTCTCAACAGGGGGAAGGCCTCTGGGGGCAAAGTAGTGAATGAAATAGCCATCGTAAATCTGCACGGAAGAAAGGAAAGCACAAGAGCAATGAAAGCTGGTTTAAATCAGGTCTCCTCTGAGTCTCCTCCAGAACAGCCCCTTCCCTGCCTAGGCCTTATCACTGTTTCTAGTTAGAGGAATGTGTGCAGCTGTTCCTTCAATGTGCACCTCTCCCACCAGAGCTGTGTCTCTTCTGTTCGAACTGTCAGGCTAGGAGCGGCCCCAGAGCTGTGGAGACTGGCTTGGGGCCCAGGGCTCCAAGGAGCAGGATCTCTGTGAAATGGAGTTCCTGTCCATGAGAGCTGGGCTTGCACAGTCTTGAGGGCCCCTAGGGACGTTTTGCCTGGGCTCCAGGAACTGTAACTATTGTTTTAACCTCCCTCTATAGAGTGAGCCTGGGGCCCAGGTCCATGGCTGCCAGGGGCTGGGAGTATGCAGGGCCTCCCTCTCCTCCTTCAGCCTCCTTTCTGCTGTTGCTGGGCAGAGCAGGAGGGGAGGCGGGAGCAGAGGCTGAGTGAGCTACTTGTGCAGAGGGGATTGGTTAGACCAGGTGGAGATGCCTGAGGCTGTGGGGGCTGTGATTGGCTGCCACCCCCTCCCCCTACTCCAAATCTCCCTCTGCAGAGCCTGGGGGCTGGGACAGCTGAGGGAAGGAGAGGGGGAGCTGGGAGGGCCCCCAGGACCAGTGTGAGCTCAGCCTGGAGAACTATGGGCTTGCTGAGGGTCTGAGCTGCCCAGCAGCCTGAAGCTAGCTCTGCCCTGGGAGAAGCAGCTTCTCCTCACTGCCATGCAGTCGCCCTCTGATCACAAGGCTGGGGACACCCTGTACTCTCTCTCAGGGATCTCAGAAGACATGGGAGGACATCTTGGCCTCCGCCCCACCCCAGCCTTTGAGTTAATTCCCAAGTGCATGTGCAGGCCCTGTGTCCACTTTTGTCCGGCACCCTACGGCAGTGCCCAAACGCCTGGGTCCACCACCCTGCACCTGCCCAAGCCAAGGGCAGAGGCCAGCAGTGCTCCTCTGTTCCTCCCCTACCTGGCTAAGCGAGAGCTTCTGGAGAAACCACACACCCATCTCTCCAGGCTCCAGGCTCACAGGTGGCCCCACACCTCACATCCTAGAAGCCAGAGGCACGACACAGATCACCAACCTCTCATGCTCACCTCAGCTGGCATGCCTTCCACTCTCAGGAGATGTCTCCATTCCTTCCTCATAAAGAAAATTCAGGACACTAGGCCATGTTCCTTGGACTGTCCCCACCCCCTGCCACCCTTGCTCAGCGTCCACATCTCCACAGGCCCCTTCTCTCTACTGAAAGACAGAAAATCCAATGCTGGGCCTCATGGACTCCCAGCCTCTCACACCTGCTCCACCGGTCAGGCCCCTACACTCCAATTTTAGAGTAAAAATGTCTATCTGTTTTCCGTCCACTAAGACAAACCCCATTGATCCCATCCCACCCAACTGCAAGCCAGCGTCGCCCCCCTGTTGCATGCCATGGAAATAATTTGGACACTCATAACGGTCTTATCTCCGTCTCACTCCTCCACTAATCACAGACTGGGTCTCACCTCCACCACACAATGACCTTTTCCCACCAAAGGCAACAATGACCAGCTGGTTTCCAAACTCAGGGAGTATATTTCAATTTTCATCCAAATGCACCTCTCTGACGAATTCACAATGGACTATTTTCTCCGATTTCTCCAAAAACCTTTTACCCGGGAATCTGAGATAGTGAACTCTCTTTGTTTTCCTACCATCTCTGGTATGTGAGCTTCAGTCTCTTTCTGGGGCTGCATTTCTCCCCCCTCCCACCCCGCCATCCCTTTAGCAATGCTTCCCAATATGTCTGAGCCATGGCACGCCAGAAAATGATTATGTTTGTGTAGCACAATGGAGGGAAGTGGAGGGAATTTACAGCTCTGAGCAGATTGTTGTCAGCTGGTGGGGCCGGACACCCTGAGCGTTGAGATCAATAGCTCCTTGCATGGGAATCTCAGCCTCAGCAACTGCCATCCTGGATCGCCCTTGTCGCTCTGCACACTCTCCCTGGGTCATCTGGCTAGCCTGTTGGATCCATCTGCCCAGGCTGCACTGATGACTTCACAGGTCTTGCTCCTGTCCAATGTTTTCCACTCTTCCTCCTCCACAGCTGCACACCCACTCACTATTGGACCTGTTCCCTTCGATGTCTGAAGCGGCCTCCAACGGATTCTGCACAAACAATAAATCCATTCTCTGCCTCCATCCTACTCCTGAGCACCTTTGTCCTTGAAGGCAGTGTCATCCACATGGCCACGCCAGAGACAAACCCGAGGGTCACTCCTCAATCCTGCTGCGCCCCTTCTTCCTGCACTCAACCAGCCACAAGCTCCCCCTGGTTTCTTCTGCTGCATATCTCAAGTCCACCCCTCCTCTCCATCCCAAACTCACACAGCCCAAACTCAGGTGTTGCTCTCATGTTTCTCTGCTTCTATTGTGGCCCCTTCCAACCTATGTCTGCAGCCCCTGCTTGAGCTGGCCTTTCTTACCAAAACCTGCTAATGTCATGCACTGTCTTGACTGCCTGGTCACCTAAAGACAAATGACATGCTCTTTTCCCGCCCCTGCAGCCTTTAAACCTTCGGTCTGTCTCAGCTTTTGCCATGTCTTGTGCCCGAAATCTATACTCTGGGAACTGCATCCACTAAAAGTTCCCTGTGCACCAATGGACAGCTCCAGCCCCCCTCTATACCCCTGTCTTTGTTTCACGCAAAGGACCCCTCCCAACTAGTGCATTTCTTCACATTCTTAAAAACCAAAGTTTAAAAAGTCCCAAGTTAGTCTGTACTTTTTCTGGAGAGCCACCTTCTCTCCTCTCGACGGTTCCCATCATAACTCTCGTTGTCATTGAGAGAGCACTTACCATCTCGTGTCAGGATTGGCTCTCTGTGCCTCACCCAGAGACAGTGACTAGGATTCGTATGTGATTCACCTCAGGTTTCCAACATCAGCCAACAGTGGGCATGACACATATCACCTTCCCAGGGAGTCCTGACTCAATGACTAAAGGGTGAGTTGCTGGCCTTTGAAATTGGGCATGGTTGAGTGGGAAAGGGAGGTGAACTGAAGGATGGTTGAGTGGGAAAGGGAGGTGAACTGAAGGATGCTTGAGTGGGAAAGGAAGGTGAACTGAAGGATGGCTGAGTGGGAAAGGGAGGTGAACTGAAGGATGGTTGAGTGGGAAAGGGAGGTGAACTGAAGGATGGTTGAGTGGGAAAGGGAGGTGAACTGAAGGATGGTTGAGTGGGAAAGGGAGGTGAACTGAAGGATGGTTGAGTGGGGAAGGGAGGTGAACTGAAGGATGGTTGAGTGGGAAAGGGAGGTGAACTGAAGGATGGCTGAGTGGGAAAGGGAGGTGAACTGAAGGATGGTTGAGTGGGAAAGGGAGGTGAACTGAAGGATGGTTAAGTGGGAAAGGGAGGTGAACTGAAGGATGCTTGAGTGGGAAAGGTAGGTGAACTGAAGGATGGCTGAGTGGGAAAGGGAGGTGAATTTAAGAATGGCTGAGTGGGAAAGGGAGGTGAACTGAAGGATGGCTGAGTGGGAAAGGGAGGTGAACTGAAGGATGGTTGAGTGGGAAAGGGAGGTGAACTGAAGGATGGTTGAGTGGGAAACGGAGGTGAACTGAAGGTTCTTGGTGAGGGGATGCAGGTGTCAGGGTACACAGTGGATAGGAGTGGGGGTCATCTCATGGAATGCCCAATCCTACCTATTGTCCCTCCATTTCTATTCCATGCAATGGTGAAAAAGATATGGAATTAAGAAACAGATAAATACCTTTACCCACACACCATACAACAGCAGGTCACGGCCCCTGCTGCCACCTGCTGGCAGGGTACCCTCGGCTCCTATTCTGAGAGGGCAAATGACTGTTGTTCCCCTTACACAGCAGGCTGGCTGTGCCACACCCCTGTGCCCCTGCACACACCATCTCTCCTGTCTCTGCAAGGACTTCCATCACCCTACCTGTCCAGGTGGAGACGGGCTCCATTCATTTTTGCCAGGCCAATTCAAGGCCAACCCTTTAGGAAGTCTTTCTTAAAACCCATCTCAGTGGTGTCCACACATCACCCATATCAGGTTTATACACACTAGGACCTGTTATGAATGTTAAGGCCCCATGTATCTGTCCCTATAAAGACTAGGAAATTCTGGAGGAAGAGTAGGTTCTGTGTCCAAGGCTTCTCTGAGTCCTCAGAGTCAGGACAGCACTGGGCTAGAGTATCTCTGCTTGGTGGAGTTGTGTCCATCTATGAATTAATGAAAGAATGAGTGCCTGGGGGGAGGTGCAACCAAAGGACTATATTAGCCCGAGGAAGGGAGAGGAATTGAGTGGGGTGTGGTCATCAGGGAGGTGGTATTTCATAAGGTCTTCAGGGACAGGGGGGACACTGGCCAGTGGGGAAAGGAGCGAGAAGATACCCCCAGGGCAGCAGAGAGAAGGAGAAATGCTCAGACACAGATGAAGGCAAGTCCAGGAGCTTTGGGGAGAGAGGTATGTCCTGTGGTGGGGAGGCAGCTGGAGGGTCAGTGTGCACTGGAGGCAGTGAGCAGTGTGGCAGGAAAGGCAGGGCCACCAGACATCTGAGGCTGCTGTGCCATCGTTCTTACAAGCCAGCATCTTGGATCAGTGCTCTACCGTCCAGGAGTGCAGGCGACTCTGATTATTGTTAGGACTGTGAGAGCCCAGGATTTAAGAGATCGCTGCTTAGGAAGATGGCTCTGAGGAGGAGGCAAAAGGAATTTTTAAAACTTGGAGATAGCAAGAAAGTCCAAGAGAACATGGAAGCATCAGAGCTGCAGAACCTGTGAGAGCCTTTGAGTGTGAGAGACCTATGACTGGCCAATAGCTCACTTTCTCAAAGGACTGGTTATGGGGCAGGGATGGGCTAGAGGAGGTTTCTGGGGGAGGGGAAGGGGGTCATATGTAATAATTTCAGCAATAAATATTTTTTAAAATAAAAAAATTAAATTAAATAAATGGACTGGTTAAGAGTGGGCTATGGATTGATTTAATTAGAAAGGGATGCATTTGGAGCTTAATTCAATTTCTACAGTTCCAGGTCCCCAGTGCCCTGGGGGAGCACATGTGCCTCTCCAGTTGTGCAGTCACGTGTCACCATATACCTTCTTGCTCTGTTTCACTAGTCCTCACTGATCCCTCGGGAGAAGGAAATGAGCCATTTGTGGAAATCAGGTTATCTCCAGGGCTGTGACCCCAGAGCTCAAGCTCTCTCCATCCCCCTGGCCCCTCACCTGCACGTCGCCAATGATGTCCTCCATGACGACATCATACTGGACCACAAAGTCGGCCATGATGCCTGAGCTGGAGAAGGCAGCCTGGTCCTTCAGCGTGGGGCAGAAGGTGACTCGCACACAGGTCTCTCCCTTCTCAATTCTTGTGGATGGGGGCGGGCCAGCCTCACCTGTGTGGGTGGGGAGGGATGAGGTGGGATGGCACGGAGGGCTCACTGGCAGGAAGCCAAGCAAGGGGACAGCAAAAGGAAGACTACCTGGGGAAGGTGAGAAGGAACCCCTGCACCACCTGCTGCTCCTCCTGCCTACCATGCCTTTCCACCTGCCCAATGCCGCACTCCTTCCTCTGCAGTTCCCAGAACCAGCTCTGCCTGCTCTGCTTCAGCCAGCAAGCCTACCCAGCCTGGCAGCCCCAGCCTGCCCCTCAGCTGCCAGGCTCTGAGAGGCTGACCCTCATGCACACCTTGGCCCTGGCTCATTGCCATCCATCCTCAGGCCTAGTGTCAGGTCCCCAGGTAGACCAGCAGCCTGGCCCTCCTGCCAGAGAGGCCATGCCTGTGTGTTGTGCAGAGAGACAGATGCACAGCCAGGGCCGGGGTTTCCCCCTGTGCCCCTCACTGCTGTGGGAAATGGCCGTCCGACAGGGCTCTCCTCTGGGACAGCACTTGATGTGTTTTCTCCCCCCTCTGCCCTCTGCCTCTCGGAATCACGTGTGTGAATAGGCCGTTCGCGCCTCATGGAAACACAGAGGACTTTCTGGGCCCGGATGTTTGCTGAGCTGGCCATAAGATCAACTCCTCTGGAATTTCAGTCCAAGACAAATGTCCTTTTAGACATGTCTGTGTGCCTCTTCTTTCCAGAAAAGGGAAACCTGGGAATTCTGCCACCCGCTCCCCCTTTTCTGCTACAGCTGTCAGGAAGTTTAGGGGCAAACTGAGACCCCATACTCTCTGAGGCCCCTGCTTACATACATTGCCCTGACTTCCTTCCTTTCAGAGGTCTTTGTTCTGTTTTTATCCCCACAGGACTGGCTCTCCCCTCTGTTTTAACCTTTAAGGAGCAGGGGGAGGGAGCTGCCATTTTTAGCCGAGGGTGTAAGAGGGCAGACTCCAAGGGCTCAGAGGCTGCCTGTGGGGCCTGGAAACTCATTCTCACTCTCTCAGCCTCAGTCTCCCCAGGATTATAGCTCCTAGTTCATGGCCAGCACTTGTGGGGATTGAGAGAGACTTGTGTAAAGCACTTGAAGCCATCCTCGCATCTTAGTGATTGCTCAGTAATTCTAAGGATTGCCGCTGCCAGCCAACCTTCCTTCCTCTGCAGCAGGGCTTTGCAGGGGGGAGTCTTAGCACACGCTCGCCCTGGTCCTGGGCCACAGTACCATCTCTTCATTGTGCAGATGGAAAGGGGAAGCAGAGCCCTTGAGGGATTTGCCTGCGCCCCCACCTTAGTGTAAGGTCAAAGCTGGTATTGGAGCCCATGTCTGTGTGTCCATCTCTCCTTCCGTGTACCACGCTGTCACTCTGGGTTCTCAGGGTCAATCCAGGCAGAAGCTCCGAGCTAAAGAGCTTGGTGAGGGTGGCCACAGGCCAGGGTGATTTCTCCGTGCCGTCCACTCACCTCTCAGAGGGGGTGGGTGGGCCAGGTCAGTGGTTCTCCGACCTGGGCAGACTCCAACTTCGCCTGCCTCCTGCTCAGAAACAGGTTCTTGGGCCCCTCCCCAACCGACTGAATTGGACCGCAGAGGTGGGGTCCCGGATCTGTACCCCGAACATGGGAGTTCTCATGTCGCCAGTCTGGCCTTCACACACCTCTAGACGGAACTGACAGCAAGGCTGGCCGCCAGGCCATCTCTGGCCCACAGCCCTGAGACCACATCCTCAAGGACAGCCTGCAGTGTATGCTCTCTGCCCGCTGCCCTGCCCTTCTCATCCCTGATTCCACAGCAAAGCAAGATTTGGCTTCCACAGCCCTCAGCATTGTTAACACATGATTTCATTGAGCCCACCCAGCAAACCCTTCCCTAATCTTTATTTTTTTCATGAGGAACATCAGAACTCTGGGAAGTGGTTGGACTTGCTCTTTCACATAGCTTGCAAGGATCAGGCCAAGTTTTTAACCCTTAAATCTTTAACTACTGACATGTTTTCTTCTCTCTCTCTCTCTCTCTCTCTCTCTCTCTCTCTCTCTCTCTCCCTCTCTCTTCCCCACCCCCCCCCAATGTGAGAGCAGAGCAGAAGAGGTACTAGAAGGATGCCCAGGGAGAAGGGGGATGTTCCCATTCAGGGAAGGCCAGTCTCATGGCTGACCCGTAGTTCTGCCCACATACTTGTGTGGGTGTTGGTGCGCAGGCGGCTGGTCCTCAGAGGTGGTACGTGAACATAGCCAATGCCCGTCCTTTCTGACACTGTGACCTCTATACTTAGCCGTGTCACCAATTGGCCAGGCCTCAGGCTCACCACCAGCTGGTATTGGCCCTGGTGCCGCTGCAGCAGTTCCTCATAGGCCAGGGAAAAAGTCACCTCTGTGCCTGCTGCCAAGCTGGTGGAGATGCGGAACTTTTCTGATTCCCGGTCCCTGGGCATGAAAGGGAGGAGGATGGGAAGGGGATGGGATGTCACGAGGGGGATGGGAGCTTTTAGATGATCTAGTTCTGCCCATCCCCACCCCGACCCCAACAGACCTGACAAGGCTTCTAGTTTTACTAAGTCTCTTGCCCATAGTTAGTCATTCACTCATTAATCTGTGTCTCTCCTTCATTCACCCTACTCAATATTCTTCCTTTGAAATTCTATCAGAGGAATTCTATTATAAGGAAACTCTGCCAGTGAAAATCGGAATCTAGGCTAGAACAATAAGGGGCTAATGATTTGTTTTACAAGAAGAGTTTTCAATTTACACAGGATGCCTCTTCCCTTTCCCACAGCCCTTCACACCCACCCCTCTCCCATGCTTTAGCCTCAGCTTGTGTCAGTTTGCAGTGGTCAAACGTAATCTTTACGTGCTTGATGAAATTCTTTTGGAAGCTGGGAGGAAACATTGAGGGAACACAATACATTTCTGCCAGCGGAATGGAACTCAGTTAGGAAACAGGATTTGCTTTAGAAAAATCTCACTTGAACACAACCTTACCGGAAGGTGCCAATTCTTAAACAAGCCACATCCTGCTGGCAGGAGGAAAATGGAAATGGAGAGGTAAACTCCCATTTATTGAGCACCTACTCTTTTACAGGCTAGATGAACTCACGCCATCTTCATGCAATCCCATGAAGTAGAGATTATTGGCCCGACTTTACCCCAGTAGAGACTGAGACCCAGAGAGAACACGTGTAAGCCCCGGATCATATAGCTAAGATGTCCTTGCCATGCTTCAGATTGGATGGAGCCTTACCTGATGCCTACATGAGCAGCTGTCTTTCCCTGCTGATGGGCTTCCTCATAGATTTTCTTTGCCTGGTGCTTTTCTTTGATTTCTGCAATGTAGACTTTATTGTTGATGGTCCTGATGGAGTAGGAAAGAAGAAGGCCAGAAAGAGACAGAGAAATAACGATAGACGGTCAGAGACACAGAGAGAAAGAGACACATGAAGAAGAAGAAGAAGAAGAAGAAGAAGAAGAAGAAGAAGAAGAAGAAGAAGAAGAAGAAGAAGAAGAAGAAGAAGAAGAAGGAGGAGGAGGAGGAGGAGGAGAAGGAGAAAGAAGAAGAAGGAGAAGAAAGAAGGAGGAGGAGGTGAAGGAGGAAGGAGGAGGAGGTGAAGGAGGAAGGAGGAGGAGGTGAAGGAGGAAGAAGAGGAGGAGGAAGAGGAGGAGGAAGAGGAGGAGGAGAGAAAGAAGAAGAAAAAGAAGAAGAAGGAGAAGGAGGAGGAGGAGGAGGAGGAGGAGGAGGAGGAGGAGGAGGAGGAGGAGGGGGAGAATGGAGGATGGGGAGACCGAAAAAGGGCAGAAAAGTACCATAAAGCCAGAGTGACAGCAGGAATAAGAGAAAAGAGAAGTGAGGGAGATTAAAGCAGGTGAAGCAGTTATCATTATCTCTATTTGTCATATGGGGAAATAGAAACAGTTGGCATATGATGGGCCTGATGTTAGGACTTTGTTTCCCAAGGTTTTGAATGAATTCTATGTGTTGGCACGTAAAATAATTTTAGGTGGGACATAACCGAACATTTTCATTATAGTTGCTGTGCTTTTACTGTAATTTGTATTGAACATATAAGTAGCATGTTGAACCCACGAGGTCATAGATATTGTTGCTTAGAATAACAATTATATCTACTTAAAGAAAATATATTAAGTAAATAATATGGTAGGTAGTACAGGCGGTACAAATTGTGAAAGCAGAATGCAAATTGCTGCAAAAGTATTTGGCTTAGAGACTCATGGGATACTAATGGAATTGTTTACCCCTGTTTTTCTCATCACTCTAAGAAGGTGATAAAGTATAAAGGACTTCAAAGAAGGGCGAGAGCATTTTTGCTCAAGTCTTCCAGAAAGGGTCCTGAGGATGTGGCCTTGGTGTTGGGCCTAAAAGATAGCAAGGATTTGGATAAATAATCCTCATTGGCTTTGCCTTCTGAGTCTCCATTGCTGGCCCCGTCTCTTCCTCTTTTCCCTTCTCCTTCTCTTCTTCACCTTCCCCTTCCTGCCTCCCCTCCCCTCTCCTCCCCTTCCCTTTCCTTCCACTCTTCTTTCTACAGTCACTTTCTAGGTAAGATCACCTAGTCCCGTGGCTTTAAATATCATTTATAGAGAGATTACTCCTAAATCTATGTATCTCAAGTGTGTACCTGTCCGCTGAACTTCAGACCTTTATATCTAATTGCTTACTTGGTATCTCCACTAGAATGTCCAATAGGTACCTAAAGCTTAACATATTAAAAACTGAGTTGCTGGTATCTCCTCCACCTCCCCAGTCTGCTCCTGCCCTGGTTTTCCTTATCTCAGGAAGTAGTTGTTCAGCTGAAAATCATGCTTGCCTCCCTTCTTCCTCTCACACTCCACATCTAATCCATCAGGGAATTTGGGCTCTATCTTTAGATACATTCACAATCTACTTCCCACCACTCCTATAATTGCTACCCTTGTCCAAACTACCAACATCTTTTGCTCAGATAAATGCAATACCTTCTTACTGCCCCCTCCTTCTTTAAAGCTTTGCCTCCTTATTATCTATTCTTTTCACACCAGTAAGAAATGTTTTGTTAAATCCCAAGTCAGTCTCTCTCTCCCCCCCCCCCCGCCTTTTTTTTTTTGCTCAAAATTCTCTGTGGCCCCATCTCAACTCAGAGTAAAAGGCAAAGTCCTCACCAGGTCTCCAGTGCCCTATACAGTCTGGCTCATTGTCACTTCTTTAACCCCATCTCCTCCTACACTTCCCCCGTTCATTGTACACCAGCCCCACTGGCCTCTGGCTGTTGCTTGAATTTGTTCAGCACACTGGTGTCTCAGAGCCTTTGCAATTACCGTTCCCTTTGTTTACAACACTCTTCCTCCAGATCTTTGCAAGTCTTATACCTTCACTTCTTTCAGGTCTTTGCTCAAATGTCATTTTCTCAGAGAGATATCTTTGGTCACCCTGAAGTAACACCTTCCCTCTCACATTCTATTTCCCGTGATCTACTTTCTACTTCTTTGTAGCACTTCTCACCCACAAAGTGACCTATAGTCCTTTGTTTATATTTTCTTTCTCTCTTTTCTCCACTGAACTGTGGGCTTCTTGAGGGCAGGCTTTCATCTGTCTTATTTGCTGCTGTATCCCAGTGCCTAGAATATGGCCTGGCACACAGCAGGTACTCAACAATTATTTGGGGCATGGGCATTCCAGCCAAACAGCAGGAAAACACAGAGGGTGTTTCAGGGAATAGCAAGTAGTTAGTCAGATTTGGCTGGAGCAGAGGGGCAAGGAAAGGAGGTGTGGAGAGAAGTTTGGAGTGGTTGAGTGGGCCTAGAGAATAAAGGGCTTTGAAAACCAGACTCAATAAACTCAAATGGCAGTGAAAACGTTTGCTATGGAGAATGAGAGTCATGGATAAATCTTAAAAAGTGAAGGGTTGGGCCGAAACCGGTTTGGCTCAGTGGATAGAGCATTGGCCTGCGGACTGAAGGGCCCGGGTTCGATTCCAGTCAAGGGCATGGACCTTGATTGCAGGCACATCCCTAGTATGGGGTGTTGCAAGAGGCAGCTGATTGATGTTTCTAACTATCCTTCTCCCTTCTTCTCTGTAAAAAAATCAATAAAATATATTTTTTAAAAGTGAAGGATTGGGTCAGAGCTAGCCTTTGAGGAGTGATAGATAGCTCAGTGTCCTAGAGAACATTACTGCGACTTTGTAAGAGGCAGGAGCAGCAGTGTCTATTTTATAATTGGAGGAACTGAGGCACGGGTATTGGGGTGGTGATGGGGGGATAAAGTTATATGACCAAAGCAGCAGCTTCTGGGGCTACTTGAGGAGAATATGCAGACTGCAGAAGAGACCACTCAGGAGGGAAGTGTTTCTAGGCAGCTGAAACAGACTAGTGGTTGGGCTAGGGTGGGGGTGGGTTGAACTGGCACTGCCCCAAAGTCTCCTGGGGGGTTGTGGGGGTGTAGGGTGGAGCTGGTTTGGCAGCAACACACTGGGGTCTCTGTGTGTGTGTGTTGCCTCCAGCCAACATACTTTCCACAGAGTCTGCCCAAGAACATTTCCTCCAGCCTGCTTTGCTTAGTTTAAATTTTTTTCTCTTGTTTTTTTATTTTTTTTTTATTGAAGCAAAAGTCCAAATTCTGTCTGAATGCTTGGCCCTTTGCATCATTTGGCCAACAAGCTTTCTGGTTAGCCCCCATACTTCATGCTTATTTGCCTTTGGTCCCCCTGGGTCTTGCACATGCAGTGATCCTGGTCCCTTCTCTTACCCATAGGAAAATCCTGCTTCCACGGAGCCCTCCCCGTCTACCCCATACCTCTCCCCTGAAGTCTATGCCAGGAGCACACCTCTCACCTCCTCTAACCAACCTGTCCTCTCTTCAGGGTAGTGTCACCTGCCCATTAAGACCAGGAGGTTCCTGATGACAAAGCCCAGGCTCCCAGGCCTGCTGTTGAGGCTCATAGGCTATTTACTGCACAACCATCCTCCCTCACCACTGCCAGGAGGGAGTCTGAGCAAGGGCTGAAACTTTGCCTGTGCCAGCCTCACTCATCTGCCAGATCTGAGTCCCTCCCCCGAAAGCCAAGAACCCCTTTCTAACTCACACTAAGGTGCTATATGGATTAATGACCCTCCCATCCCAAGCTTCCCCTTATCTGCTCCTCCTCCCATGCTCACGATCTCAAGGAAGGCACTGTCATCTACTGGATCAGACAAGCTGAAACCAGTTTACTTACTACCCATATACATCAGGCTTCTTCCCTGTTATGGTCTCTCAAATTCCACAGCCGTGGCACATCTCCAGCCCTCAGCATCCCTCATGCTGCCCCAGGTTCCTGACTGAGCTCCCTGCTGCGGGATGGTCCCACCAGTCCACCCCACTTCATTTTCATCACTCCTTGCTTAAAACTTCACCAGGTCTCCTCATTATGGGCCACAGTTATGTCTACAGTGAGGCGCTCACGCTCCATAGGTGCTGGGACAAATCATGAGGGTGTGGGAAAGGAGTAATACTCTACTTATAGGGTTTCTCTTTCTCATCCTTTATGTTTTCACATATGCTTTATAATGTATCTAATATATTTGCTCAGTAGTCTATTATGTAATTTGTGAATTAACAGACATACATATTTGGGGAGTACATGGTCCAGTTTTTCCTAATGGGTGTCCAAACAGAAGACAGTTTGAGGAATCAAGTGATGGTGGATACTTGATCTGGCATGTGAAGTCCTCCGCCACCTAGTCTTTCTTATCTCTCCAGTCTTACTTCTGACCTCTCTCTTCCCCAGCTTGTGCCCTACACCTCAGTGACACTGAGGTCCCTACAGTTCCCCTAATGAGGGAACATTTATTTGCTCCCGATTCCTTTCGTCCACATTCCCCAGCACTATCCTAACCCTGCTTGCCCGGTGAACATCTCATATTTCAAGCCTCAGTTTAGGTGTCATCTTTGTGAAGCTTTCTCTGAGTGTCCAGGGATGGGGAACTGAACACTGTCTCCTGATAGCTCTCACCATTCCTACCATCCTATACTCACTTCTCTTTGTTTTCAGCAACTTTATTAATCTGACCTCTTTCCTTTTCCATGTCCCCCATTAGACCACGGACTCCTTGGGGGGAGGGACCATGTGCAATTCATATTTCCTCTTTCCGTAGTACCCCGCAGTGTGAGTTAGTCAATATCAGTGTTTGTTAAAAAAAAAAAAGTAAGCTGCTACTATCAAGGACTTATCATGAGCCGAGCACTGATTTGGGCATGTATTTTCACATATTTGAACTCATTTCATCCTTGCAGATAGGTTCTAATTTTATCTCCATTTTACCAATGTGTAAAATGAGACTCTGAAAAGTAACTTGTCCCGGAACCCATAGCTGGCAGAGCCAAGATTCAAACTCAAGAAGTCTGACCTTAGAGTACATGCTCTTCAACACTGTGCTCTGCTAAAAAAAAAAAAAAAAAAGAAGGAATGAATGTACGTACGAATGAATGAAGCGGTGAGCTTGGAAACAGACTTACATAGTAAAATTGGAGATAAAGGCCAGGCGAGGCAGATCCAGGTCAAAGATGGCTTCGTGGGCCTCCGCATGTGGATTGAACAGGACAGAGGTGACCAAAGTGTAGGCATAGCGGGAAACCACAGTAGACCGCATGGAATAACTCGTTATCAACAGCTGGGAGAGAAGGCAGGAAGGTGGGTTATATAGATTCTATCCTTGGGCTTGTAGACTAGTACTTTGGAACCCAGGTATCCTGGATAGGCACAAGAAACTAAGGTCTGGAGAGGGAAAAACAATCTCTGTCCTCCATTTCGTGGATGAGTGAGCTTTACCAAGTCTTAGAACCACAGACTCACAGAAGATTACAAATCAAGGGACCTTTGAATAAGTGTGTCTTCAAGTTGATGTGCACATAAATCTCCTGGAGGTCTTGTGAGTATGTCGATTCTCATTCGGCAATTTTTTGGTGTGGGATTCTAACTTCCTAACAAGCTTCCAGGTGGTGCTAATGTTGCTGGTCCATGGATTTTACTTTAAGTAGCAAAGCTTTATAATGTAACAGAACAGCCCTGGCTGGGAGGCTCGGCTGTTGGAGCATCGTTCTGTACACCAAAAGGTTGCGGGTTCAATTCCCAGTCAGGGCACATACCTAGGTTACAAGTTTGATCCCTGGTCAAGGAGCAAATAGGAGGCAACCGATTGATAGCTCTCCCCGCCCCCTACTCCCCCCCCCAACCGCTCTAAAAACCAATAAAAACATATCCTCAGGTGAGGATTTAATATACACATGTACGTATATATATACACCGAGCAGCTGTCATTCATTGAGCCATACTCTGTGCAAGGCAATATGATTACATATTTATCAATATATAATCTATCATCTTTCTATCTATCTATCTATCTATCTATCTATCTAATCTTCCTCTTTAAGAGCTCAGGTGAAAAGAATCACACTTGATAAGTGCAATCATACAACTAAAGCATAATGAGCATTTGGCATCCAAAGCCTTATTTAACCCCTACATTGGCTCTATGAGCTAGCCACTATTATTGTCCACATTTTATGGATGTGTTAACTGGACTCAGAGGCTGAGGTCACACAGCAAGTAAGATATTGATCTTCTTCCTCATCTTTCCTGAAGCCGTGGTCTCTCCATCTGCCCACATATAACGCACACCTACTTCATTATCAGTATGCAGCAGTGGGAAATGAGGGCATTTGGGATCACATGGACCTAGGTTCAAATTCCGGTTCTGCCATTTCCTGTGTCCTATCATCCGAGCCTGTGTTTTCTTGTCTATGTGATGGGGTTAGTCAAGCCTATGTCCCCGGGAGCCTGTCAGGACTAAGTGAAATCATAACTCTAAGGTTCCTAATGCAGCATCTGACATATGTTCAACAAATACTATTTTCTCTGGTCCTAGATGATCAATTGTGGGTCCAAGGAAACAGACTGAATAACCTTCTCCTACCCCCACCCCCCAAGGAGCTAATTTTCTCACAAATCCCAGAGCTTGGTTCCCTTATCCCCAAACTGACCTTTGTGCTTGATGAGGGGGGCCCAGGAGGTCCCTGGTATGTCAGTTCAAGGAGAAAAGTCAGAAAAAGGCTGACACAGATGAGACACCTCCACCTAGACATGATGCCACCTCTGGCCTGGTCTGTTGTTCACGTCCAGAAGGTCTGAGCCCAATGTCCAAACTCTTGCTCTTTTAAACCTCCAGGTATCCCTTCTCTTGAGAGGGAGGGACTATCCTGAAGGGTGGAGAAGTCTCTGAATGTAGCATTGAGGCCCACACAAGTCAGGATTGTACAAGAGCTTGGGCTGGCATCTCGCCTGGAGAGGGGCCAGTCCATGCTTCCCTTTTTCCCCTCATCCAGCTGTAAGATGAATGGAAACTAAACATGCTAGAGTGCTGGGTCTGTCTGTTTGCTATGTTGGCTCAGGGTGGGGTTTTTCTTTCCTATAAACATCCACAGGAGCCCAGTAACTGAGGCCAGAGAAAGGTCACTTCACAATGATCATCTTAAAAAGGTAGCAGATATAAGAGAGGGCTTGGTGGGGTAAGGGCACAATTTTGATCCTTGCTGACTCTGACTTGAACCTTGAGACAGGAGGGACTTACTTAGGGTCCCATAAAAATTAGGGGTCCCACCGGCATGAGGCTTACAGTCTTCAGAATAGTCAGTGGCCAAGACAAGCTAGGGCAAGACTGGGAATATAACAGAGTGGTTCCAAATAGAAGTACTGGATTCAGACCATCTGGACTTGAGTCTCAGTTCTGCCACTTACTGACTGTACTATTAGAGTTGATTCACTGCTCTGTAGCCTCAGTTTCTTTACCTATAAGATGAGGATAATAATAGCACCTACTTCATAAAGTTGTTATGAAAATTGAGGTTTTATTTTTGGAATGCTTGGTACATGGTAAGTATTCAGTAAATATTAGCTGCTGGGACTAGAGTGGGATAAGGCCCGATTGATATAAAAAGTATAAGATGTGCCTGACCGGTGTGGGTCAGTGGATTGAGCGTGATCCCATGGACCAAGAGGTCCCAGTTTGATTCCCAGTCAGAGCACATGCCCAGGTTGCAAGCTCGGTCCCCAGTAAGGGGCATGCAGGAGGCATCCCATTGACGTTTGTTTCTATTTTTAAAAAGTATGGGATGCCCAAGTCCTTGCAGAGACCTAGGTGGGAGGGAGGTTGGGTGATGCAAGGTTGCTATTCATCAGTCTGTTTTTGGGAACCAAGAGATACCCTGGACTGTGTCTTTTGGTACTGTGGAGGGTGACAGTAGGGAACAGAGCTGAGAAAGTGGAAATTACTCACAGTTCTGCACACAGGACATTAGCATCAGTCAGAACCCCTTTCCCCCTACCTTTTCCACCCCCATGGGGCACAAGCAGCTACAGTACCTACTTTCATCCACAATCGCTAACAATATTTGGCAAACTCCGACAGAACAAAGCCTTCTCATTCTGGTATTTGGTCGACTCATTATCTGTCTGTTGCCACCTCCCTCAAGTCTGCACTAAATTTCTTATCAGAATTTTCTCATGGGGGAGAGCCCTCGCTAGAAAATAGCCTTGATTGTACAACAGCAGAGAAACCCCCATTGGCTACCTTTCCCCTTAACTAGGAAGGGATGACCACACATTCTCAGAAAAATTAAGGGGACCTGCAACATGGTTTAAAGAAACAAATGAAGCAATCTTGGAATTTTGGAAACAAAAAAGACTTTCAGGGAAAAAAAGATATTTTTCAACAAAACTGAGAAGATGTAACATGAGTGAAACAACAACTCCAGGCCATAATACAGCTGCAATCAGAGAAAAGAAAGACTCCTTAGAAATGGAAAAGAAGTTGCTGAAATTAAAAACAAATTAACAGAAGGTCTGGGAAATAATATTAAGGAGATTTCCCAGAATGTAGGATAAAAACCAAAGAAACACAATGAATGAAAGAAAATTTAAGAGATAGAGATTAATCCAGCAGGTTAACGGCTGAAAAATAGGGACTCTGGACAGAGGGAAGAGAGAAAAATGAAGGATAATTTGTCAAAAGCACATTTGAAGTTAGTTTTCCAAAGCCGAAGAAGGATCTCCAGAGCAGGTGCCCAGAACAGCAAACCCAGGAAACAGCGGTTCCAACCCAAGCAACTACTATTGCAGCAGCCTCCTCACTGGTCCTCTTGCTTCCCTCTTTGTCGCGCACCGCCCACCCCCAACCAGTATATTTTTACAATAACAAGAGGGATTCTTCTAAAACTCAAGTCAGATCCTCTCCCACCTCTGCTCCAAACCCTCCTATTTCCTATACTTTACATCCCCATGATGATGTACCAATCTGTACTTCTCAGTCCCTTCATTCTTTCCATCCGGGTCCCCAACACCCCTTGCCTCTGTCAACCATCAGTCTGTTCTCTGTACTTATGAGTCTATTTCTGTTTTATTTGTTCTTTTATATTTTTCTTTAGATTCCACTTATAAATGAAATAATAAACTATGTATGGTGCCAGGTGGGTACTGAAGATATCATGGGGAGAAGAGGGTGACACTTTTTCAAGTGTATGAATGTGTAAACACTATGCTGTAGACCTGACACTAATACAAAATCATACTAAATGTAAACTGTCATTGAAAAAAAATCACCGAAACCGGTTTGGCACAATGGATGGAGCGTCAGCCTGCGGACTGAAGGGTCCCAGGTTCGATTCTAGTCAAGGGCATGTACCTTGGCTGCGGGCACATCCCCAGTAGGGGGTGTGCAGGAGGCAGCTGATTGATGTTTCTCTCTCATTGATGTTTCTGACTTTCTATCCCTCTCCCTTCCTCTCTGTAAAAAAATCAATAAAATATATTTTTAAAAATCAGACCCTGTCCCCTTTCAACAAGAGCATGTGACAGGGGCAACTATCTTTAAAAAAAAGAAAAAAGAAAAAAGAAAAAAAAATCCCTACTGTGGAATCCACTGTGGTTTTCAGACCCTATAAGTTCTATTACCTATCTGTCCTCATTTGCTATTCCTGCCTTCCTGCACTACTCTAGCAACCCTGACCTTTATGTTCTTCAAAAATGGCAGGCGTGAGAAAAAACAAACATGCCAGGCTCACTCCCATTCCAGGGCCTTCACGCTGACTGTTCTTTCTGTTTGGAATGTTCTTTCCCCAGAGTCTCTCACCTTTTCCCAGTATTTCCCTGACCAACCTATTTAAAATGGCAGTAACTGCCACCATTTCTGGCATTCCCCATCCCTTTACACTGATTCATTTTACTCCATAGCATGTATCACATTTCAACGTGTTAAATATATTTATGTATTTACCTGATATCACTGCTATATTCTCAGCTTCTAGATCAGTGCCCTGGTTCATAGTAGACACTCAATAAATATTTGTTAAATGAATAAATAAAATGCAGGCCAATGAATCAAGAAAAAAAGACTTTTAGAATCTCTCTCTCTCTCTCTCTCTCTCTCTCTCTCTCTCTCTCTCTCTCCTTGTCTCTCTCTGCAACTGTTTAAAAAAATAATAAGCCACACCAGCATGGCTCAGTGGTTGAGCATCAATCTATGAACCAGGAGGGTATGGTTTCATTCCTGGTCAGAACACATACCTGGTTTGTGGGCTTGAACCCCAGTGTCGGGGGTGTAGGAGGCACCTCATCAATGATTCTTTCTCATCATTGATGTTTCTCTCTCTCCTTCTCCCTGTTCATCTCTGAAATTAATAAAAAAAATTTTTTAAAGAAAATGATGGTCCGAATATAAAGCAAAATAAAATATGAAATGATTATAAGAAGCTGATGGAATAGAATTGAGAGTCCATTTGACCTTGATGCTTGAAACAGTCTTCTTTGAAAGGATAAAAAAAATTGTGACGTTGGAACTGAAGAGAAGGAAGTGTATTTCTGGCTAACATCTTGGCTGGGTTTTGAAAAATATTTACATAGTAATGATAATGTAGGTGTTGTTTATTGGTTTTCATGCTTTAGAGTCAACCTGGGGCAAAGCAGGAAAGACCTGGCCGTGGCTGCAGAACAAGATGTAAATGTTAATAACCTGGACCATGTGAAGGAAAGATTAAGCTGACAAAGTGGCTCACTGAATTGGCATGAGGAGGGCAGTGGCCTTGATATCTTTGTCCTAAAAAGTGGTCAGTTCACATTATATATTTAAAATGAGTGGAATAAAGGGCATTTTTTTTCCAATATGAAAATAATCAAGAACAACAAAAAAGAAACCCCAGTGTTAAGTACAGCAATGGGATGGATGGAAAAGCAAGGCAGTGTATATCAAGAAAATCCTCATTGCCGTATCGGGGAATCAACAGGCTACTGTCTAAATTTTATAAACCAAGAAACAAAGTATATACATATTATCTCGAGTTTGAAGGGAACAATCAGCAGAATAAACACAAGAACTGTTGAGTTTGTTTTGAAGGAGTAGGATGGAGAAGCGGAGGCTCTTCTGCCCTGTTTGATTTGTTGCCATGTACACACATTCATTTAATAAATATAAAATCTTGTATTTATTTTTTTATTGATTTCAGAGAGGAAGGGGAAGGGAGAGAGAGAAACATCAATGACGAGAGAGAATCATTGATTGGCTGCCTCCTGCACACCCCACACTGAGGATTGAGCCCACAACCCAGTCATGTGCCCTTGACTGGAATGGAACCTGGGACCCTTCAGTCCATAGGCCGATGCTCTGTCCACTGAGGGCAAATATAAAAATCTTTAAAAATTATGTTTATCTCACAACAACAAAATGATTATATATTTTGCCCTGAGCCGGTTTGGCTCAGTGGCTAGAGTGGACAGAAGGGTTCCCGTTTCGATTCTGGTCAAGGGCATGTACCTTGGTTGTGGGCATATTCCCCAGGCAGCTGATCAATGTGTCTCTCTCATTAGTGTTTCTAACTCTCTATCCCTCTCCCTTCCTCTCTGTAAAAAAATCAATAAAATATATTTTAAAAATAATTATATATCTTATGACACTTTGTGACAATGTCAAAATGTGTATGTGGATATCCAGCTAGACTTGCCTCCACAGAAGAAGTTCATACTGTAATGCGCCTCACATATGTTTATGAAGAGAGTTGGAAAGGATATGCTGGGACCTAAAACATTAGAGGTAGTAGAGCGTAGTGGTGAAGGCTCAAGTATTTGACATTACCCTGATGGGATTCAAGTCATTTCTTTGTCATTCACCAGTTGCTTTGCTATGAATAAGTTGCCGCCCTCAACTCCAATTCTGTGTTCTGTAAAGTGAAGCTAATATTTATACAGCAGACATGTAAGCCCCTCAAGAGGAAGGGTCACCTCTGTAGAGGTCCTTATACGTAGTTGGTGCTCAGCGTCTGTTGCATGGCTTGAATGTACCTCACAGATGTGTGCTGAGGAAGAATTCAAAGTGCAAAGAGCAGAGGAGAAGGAGTATTGTTCTTATCTATAGGCCGTGTGCCTTTAATTTTTAACATGTAGTCATTTTTTTATGTGAAATGATAGCCCTCAGAGCTTAGAGGATACAAAATTCATTAAATTGCCCTGTACATAAAAAGAGGGAAAAATGAGATTCTACCAAGTTCAAGAGAGGACATAGGAACCTAGAAATGGAAGGGGGGGATGTACCCACTATATGTTGGAGTGAAGAAAGGGCCCAATAGTGATGGGGAGTGGGGCCTTGGAGAGGGGCAATTAGGCCTTTCCCAATCATTGGAATGGCTGAGGAAATATGAAGCACAGGAAAGTCTGATGCCCAACTTGAAGTTGCTACATTGTGCTGTGTGACTTAAATGGCCAAAGAAGTGGTAGGAAACCTTGGAAGGAAACTATTACCACCTGCTCTCAGCCTTACTGATTTTGTACAGTTTGGGAGAAGGGAAATATGTTAGAAGAGGATTGGTGGTGAGGATATTCTGGGTTTCTAATTTAAGCTCCAGGCTTCTGAAATCTTGGATGTCCCGGGATTAAGCACTTTCATCCCCTGACACTCTGTCTGTCCTTATCTTCTGAACAGAGCTGCCTGTGATAAATCAGCTTTTCAGCTTTTCCCTTAGTTGATATGTAGGATCTACATGATCTCACGCATTTGCCTGCTGATCTATGGCTGCTGGAAACCAGTCTGGGACTCAGTTACCTAGGTTCTTCAGAGTTTATGGGTAGATACTGAAGGTCAAAAGATTCCAAGAGTTTATAAGGGGAAGGAGGTCAAAGGCCTGGTCAAAGGGTGAAGATTGTGAGCACATTTTTCTTTTTCTTTAAAAAAAATATATTTTATTGATTTCAAAGAGGAAGGGAGAGGGAGAGAGAGAGAGAGAGAGAGAACCATCAATGAGAGAGAATCATTGATTGGTTGTCTTCTGCACGCTCCACCCTGGTGATTGAGCCTGCAACCTGGGCATGCGCCCTGACCGGGAATGGAACCTTGATCTCGTGGTTCATAGGTCGACTCTAACCACTGAGCCAAGTCAGCTGGGCTTGTCTTTTTTCTCTCAAGTTTTCTCCCTGTTCTCTGAACCCCAGGACAAAAGGTAAGGGTGGTAATAGTATTGTGTTATGAAGGTGGTGGCACTGAGAGGGAACTGGGGAAGTTTGACTTTGAAAATCTTTGGAAATGCCTCTCTAATGGAGTTGGACTGAGCTTTTGTTTGAGCCCCTTGAATTCAATATTTCCTAAGGTTCCGAGTCTGCATTCCTTGAAAGTTACTCTACGATCCCAAAGGCTACTTGAAATGTGCGGAATTTCAAATGGCGGAGGTTGAAGCAGAGGGTAGATGTCACAGAGTGTGTTCCATGATGAAGAAATCATATGAGCAAAGGTTCTAAAGCAACAGAAGGCAGGGCAATCTGATAATAGTTGTTTGTTTGGTTGGAAAATATAGATAGTGGTCAGAAAAACAGCAAAACAAAGGCTGGAAAACGAGTTAGGGCTAGATTTTTGGAAAGCCTTGAAATTAGGTAGAGGCATTTCTTTTTTCTCTTTTCGGGGCTGAGGCCATGTCTTTGAAAGAGTAGTCTGCAGTCATTGTCATGAACACCTCACCTGCCATTCACAGCTCAACCCACTTCAATCAGCAAACTGCTGCGTGGCAGACTCCCAAATAACAATGGCTTAAAGAAGACATCCATGTATTTATCTCACCTAAAAGAAATCCAGAGGTAGGTAGTCTAAAGCTGGTAGGGTGGCACCAAGAAATTGTTAAGAGATCCAGGTTCTTTTGAGTTTACTGCTCCACTATCCTTAGGGTGTGACCCTCATCCTTCTCTATTTTTAAAAATATATATTTTTATTGATTTCAGAGATGATGGGAGAGGGAGAGAGAAACCTTAATAATTAGAATCATTGATCTGGTGCGTTCTGCATGCCCCACACAGGGGGATCGAGCCCGCAACCCGGCCATGTGCACTGACAGGAAATCAAACCGTGACCTCCTGGTTCATAGGTCAACACTCAGCCACCAAACCATGTCGGCTGGACCTGCACCCCCCCCCCAGCTCCATTTAATTCCAGAAGGCTATGTGTCCAGCTAAAAATTAGTCTATTACTAAGCGGGGGGCGGGGGGGGGGAAGGGAAGAACGGACTTGGGGGTAATAAATTAGCAATCTATGCTACAAATCTCTACTGAAATAATCCCTTCTGAAGTCACCAGAGACCAGACCACTACCTGATTATTAAAATCCTAGACATTTTTTCAGGCCTTTTCTTGACCTCTTGGTAGCGTTCAACACTATTGACCCCTCCCTCCTTTTGAAACATTCTCTTCCTTCGGTTTTGTGACAGGGTTTTCTCCTGCTTTTCTCCCTTTCTCCTTGGTCACTACTTATCTGTCTCTCTCACAGGCTCCTTTCCCTCCACCTATGGTGTAGCTGCTGCTGGTCTCTAGTGCTCTTTCCTGGACCCCCTCTAAGGCTACACATTCTTCCCAGATACTCTTGCCCTTTCCCATAGATTAAAGAAGCATCCATATATTGATGGCTCCTAGTTCTATAACCTCAGCAAAAACTCTTTACTGAACTTCAGACATGTATATTCAACTGTCTGTGGGACATTTCAGATGTCTCGCAGATACCTCAAAATCAATGCTCAGTTTCCCCTACATTCATATTCCATATATCAGTGAAAGGGAATCCACCCATTTGATCTCTCCAGTCAGATTTCCAAGAGCCCCCTTTGACACTTTCCTAACCCTTTCTCCACATCTAATTATTCATAAAGTCATGTTTTTGTTGTGTGTGGTTTTTTTTAACTCTTTAAGATCTTCTGAATTCAATCACTTCTCACCACCTCTACTGCTACCCCTCTAGGTCAAACCACAATCATTGTTTATCTGGATGACTACTGTCCCTCTTTCCAGGAGGTCATCTAACCCGTGCTCCTTATGGTTTAGGCAGCAAGGGTGTTCTCTCTAAAACTTAAGTCTATATCCTATCCAAACCTAGAACCCTTCAATAATCTCTCAGTGTTGTCGGGATCAAGACCAAAGCCTTTATCTTGTTATTTAAGGCTTGCCATGATTTACAAGAGATGAATCTTTATACAGTACAAAATCTGGAATGATCAAACACTTACATGTAAATAATAAAGCCATAAAAGTGCCTGGGATAAAACAGTGGGGGAATAGGAAGCAGGAAAGCATCGCTAAGCATGAAGGAGAATCCAGTTGTGATAAAGGAAAACCTAATACATTTCACTACATAATAACTAAACCCCTTTGTATAGCAAACACAATCATGAATTACATGACAAATATTTGTAATATATGTGACACATAAACGTCTGAGAGATGTCATTTGGTGGGATGCTATTCCATGTGCCTTTTGAGAATAAGCTGACAAATTTTGTATCAAAATGGGAGACTTTTTTGTGGCATTTGAGTCAGCCAAAAAGATACCATAAATAACAACAACAACAACAAAAGTTCAATACAAATGCAAGGATGCTCGTTGTAGCTTACAATAGCAACAAACAAACAAACAAGAACAATGTAAATCTCCATGTATTGCGGACTGGTTAAATAAATTATGGAACCTCTATACCTCTGTCAAGAAAATTGTGCAGTGTGGAAAATCGATTAGAATATATACCTGGAAAAACAGGTCACAGGACAGTAGGTAAAGTGTACCCTTTGTGGACAGAAAACCCAAATTAATGCATGAACAGAAAAAAAAATCTGGAAGAATGTATATAAAAATGTGAGTGGTGGTTATTTCTGGGAGAGAGATAAGGGTAGCCTTTCATTGGTATGTTAAATATTTCTGCATTATTTGAATTTTCGCAACACATTACCTTTGTAATAAGAAAGAATAAAGATATAAAAATAAATACATTCAATGAATGAATTGCTTTGAGGGAGTGGTTTTGGTTGGAAGGGCTTCAGACCGAGCCTGGTACAGTGGCATAAACACGAGCTTTGGCGTCAGACAGCCCTGAGCGGGGCCTCATTGCCCCACCCCCGAGGAAGGAGAAGGGGGGTGGCAGGGGGCTGCGGAAAGGGGCTGGGCTGGGCTGGGCTGGGCTGGCTGTTGCTGTAGTCCAGGAGGCTGAGACTTCGAGAGGGACTGAGAGAGGGCAGACGCATCCCGGACTCACTCGAGGACAAGGTGAGGGACGCTGAGATTGAGGTTTCCTGGCCAGCCAGCCAGTGGTTCCAGCTCCCTCGAACCTGTAGCCAGGCAGGTGGGCAATTAGGACCTGGCGTGGCACGTAGGCAACCAGGAGGATTTAGAGTAAGAGCAGGGTGTGCGGACTGGGGAACAGCCAGCTGCGGAGAAGGGAGAGAAGAACGGAGAACCGGGCGTGTTGGAGGGCGGACAGGGAATATGAAGGGGAATACTTCGGGGGGGAAGTGCAAATCCAGAGAAGAAAAGAGGGGATGCAGAGAAGAGTTAAGGAATACGGGGGGAAAGAGGTGCATAGGTCACACGGACGGGGATGGAAGAAGGGGCATGAAGAGTTCCATAGGCTAAATAGGGAACGCGTTGGGGACTAGGGAGCAGGAAGCAAAGCAAGAGGGAATCCGGAGGAGGGGGGGGTTTAAGGAATGAAGAGC
The DNA here is from genome assembly GCA_027563665.1 of Antrozous pallidus. Classification (NCBI taxonomy): domain Eukaryota; kingdom Metazoa; phylum Chordata; class Mammalia; order Chiroptera; family Vespertilionidae; genus Antrozous; species Antrozous pallidus. The sequence goes on along the minus strand of CM050509.1, from coordinate 9,118,206 downwards.
AGGGAATGGGGGAAGGGCAGACTGGTTGAGACCGAGGCCCCCTAGGGAGGCGGAAAGGGGCGGGACCACTTCCGGCCTGGAGGGGGGAGGGCCGTCTGCGAGTTTCGGAGGGGCTCGCAGGGAGTGGACGCACTTTGGAATTGGAGGAGGACGAGGTGAGTAGCAGCGGGGACCTGCTCCGGATAGGAGACCGGTAGGGCTCAGCCCCACCCTCTTAGGGACCTGGAGAAAACGTGCCCCGAGGACCGGATCGCTCTGGATCCATCCGGCTGAGAAGGGAGGGGATTGGACCCGGTTTGCCTGTGCCCGGGACGGGATCGCTAGGTCGAGATCGATTTGAGGAGGGGCGGGGGGGGGGGTTAAGAAAGGGGCAGAACCGAGATGCGCTTTGGCCGTGCGGAGGGGGGCGTGTTATGGCAAAGGGCGGGACCAGGCGGCGCCGTGTCCCGGGCTGGGTGGGAGCAGCCGAGGAGCCGGGACCACCGGACAGGGTGACAATTTGAAAAGGAGGCTCGCTGGGGAGGGGGGCGGGACCCAACGCTCCCGCGGACCTGGAGGGAGGCGTGTTGGGAAAAAGGGTACCGGGCTGAGTCCGCGACTACTGCGCATGCGCACTGCGGCTCGCCAGAAAGGGGCGTGCGAAGAGACGGGCCCGCACTGAGCCGGCCAGCTGCCCAGCGCGCATGCGCACGATGGACATCAAAGACGGCTTGTGCTGGGAAAGCGGGCGGGGCGGAGATGGGGCTCGCGGCGGGCGCGCATGCGCACTGCCGACCTGCGGCTGGGGGGGGGGGGAGTGGGTGCACTGGGAAAAGGGGCGGGGTCCTCAGAGCTGCCGCGCTGGCACGTCTTCCTGGAAAAGGGGAGGGTGCGGCTGCAGAGGATTGAGAGACCTCGACGCTGTGGATTCCAGAATCTGAAAACAGAGCCGTCGGGGGGGTGGGGGAGGGGTTTGGGAGAGGGGACCCCAGGGAAGGTGAGGCTCAGCCTCCCCAGCAGAACGGCAGAGAGGACGTGCAGGGGATTGTCCCCTTGACCCAGGCCTTCTGTCTTGCAGGCTCAGCTCTTGCCAGGCAACTTGAGACATGTCTGACACAAGTGAGACTGGTACGGGGCCAACCCGCTCCCAGGTGAGAGAGACCTCGTGCTGTCTGCCCCCTGTCTGCTTTTCCTCTCCAGCCTCTGGGGCTGCCTTCAATCCCTGGGTACCTCCCCTTCTATCCTGGTCCTTCTCCACCCACTTCTCTGCCTGGGTGTCCCCCACCCCAGGACAGGGAGTGAGGAAGGATGGGAAAGGGAGAAGGAAGGATGGCTGGAGGAAGGAAGGAAGAAGAGAAGGCAGGTGCATCCCTTTTCCGCCATCAGGTCCTGCTCAGAGGAGGCGGGGGGCTTGGTGGGCTGAGGTGCTCAGAGCATGCATGCTGCAAGTGGGGGTTAGTCTAGGTCAGAGGAATGAAGGCCTGGCATTCGGGAGCGAGCTCCCTGGTTATGGGTGGGGAGAAGTTCCGTGAGCGTCCCCGCTTTCTCTTGCAGGCTGAAACTTCGGAAAAGGAAAGCGACTTGAAGGCGCAGACCGGATTGACAGTGACCCAGAACTTGGAGGTCTCAGAGCCACCAAAGGCTTCAAAGGCACCAGAGGTCCCCGAGGCCGAGAAGGTCTCAAAAGCTGCAGGGGACTCGAAGGCCCCAGAGGTAGCAAAGGCCCCAGAAGCTCCGGAGGCAGCTGCCACTAAGGTGTCACCTCCCACGAAGCTGACTGATACCCAGAGTTTGGCAGCTGAAGAGAAGAGTCCAGCAGCTGACACCAAGGTGCAGAAGGCTGACCCTCAGGCTGCGACCGGGCCTGCCGCTGAGACCAAAGAGGTCAGCTCTGTGGCTGATACAGAGGTCAATCCCAAGGCCCAGGAGACTGAGGCTGCTGCCTCTCAGTCTCCAGAGGCAGATGAACCTGAGCCTGAGGGTGCAGTGGCCCAGGCTCAGGAGAATCAGGATACTCGGCCCAAGGTCAAGGCCAAGAAAGCCCGAAAGGTAAGACTTTCTGCAGTAACCTTGCCTTTCAATTCCTCTTCTCTAAGTTGGTTCATTTGTTCTGCAAACAGAAAGTTCCCTGTGCTCATCAAGGCTGTGGGGACTGTGATGCAATTCCTGCCTTTAGGGAGCTCCCAGATTTTTTTGGGGGGGGGGGGAGGGGGGGAAGATGAGACGGGAACACACAACCGTAATCTGAATGTGATGCAGTTTATATTGACATAGTAGCTGCCATGTGTTAGGCTTGGAGCTAGCACATTTACACAGCTTATCTCTTAAGTCCCCAAAGTCATCCCGTTTTATAGAGGAGGAAGCAGAGTCCCGGACAGATAGAATGAAGTCCAGGTTGGTACAAGCAGAGCCAGTGGTAGATGGAGAAAGAGGAGCCTCGGATTCCACCCTCGGGTGGTTCCTCGTCTGATTCAGTGCTGAAACTCTTGCTTGAAAGCCAGTGGGAGACAAACTTCTGATGCAACATGGCCAATATCTAGTGAGGCGGGTGGTTACTACCGGGGTTGTATGAAAGGGGGTTTCTGGAAGAGAGAGAGAATGAGGGGAAAGAAAGGACCATCTGCTTCATCTGGCGCTGGCGTGCTTTCTCTCTGTCGCTGCAGGTGAAGCATCTGAATGGCGAAGAGGAGGTGAGCAGCGATCAGAGTCAGGCTTCTGGAACCACAGGCGGCCGGAGGGTCTCAAAGGCCCTCATGACCTCCATGGCCCGCAGGGCTTCCAGGGGCCCCATAGCTTTCTGGGCCCGCAGGGCGTCAAGGACTCGGTTGGCTGCTTGGGCCCGAAGAGCTTTGCTCTCCTTGAGGTCACCTAAGGCCCGCCGGGGCAAGGCTCGCCGCAGAGCTGCCAAGCTGCAGGCATGCGAAGAGCCTGAAGCACCGCCACCTCGGGACGTGGCCCTTTTGCAAGAGAGGGTAAGAGCTCTGTGCTTTGCCCTCAGCCTTAGCCACTGCCTTGCCTGCCTTCTTCTCTGCTAGCCTTTCAAGCCTTCTGCCAGTGTATCTGCACCTTTACACCCTTGTCTCCTCTCCTAGGCAAACGAGTTGGTGAAGTACCTGCTGGCTAAAGACCAGACAAAGATTCCTATCAAGCGCGCAGGTAGAGTTCCTATAACTCCCTCCTCCTGGTTCTGTCCTCCACCGCCTCTGTGCCGGCCGGGGGCATCCCTTGCTCTTCTGTTCCCACTTCCGTCCTCCCAACGTTCTAATCGGGCAGTGCTAGTATCTCTGTTCATTAGCTCAAAACCTGTCTATGTCACCGACAGCAGCGTAGGCAAAGGGTCTATAGTTTGGGTCTGGGGGCCACCTGACTTCACTTCAGCTCAGGTGCTCGCAACACTCTCCCCTTGCAGACATGCTGAAGGACATCATCAAAGAATACACTGATGTGTACCCTGAAATCATTGAACGAGCAGGCTATTCCTTGGAGAAGGTGAAGGGGCAGCCCTGGGGGATGGACCCAATGGGGAAGCCTTGACTTGAACAAAGGTGTACACGTCCCTTCGGGGAGGGACCACAGAGATTCACCGAGCCCAGTCCCATCACTGGGCAAACAGTGGCCTAGGGAGGTGCATAGACTTGCCAAAGGTCTCACAACAAGTCAGTGGTCTAAAGCACAGCTAGGTCTCAAGCCAACCAACTTGGTCCCGACTTCTAGCCGCTGCTGGACGTGTCCTGGAAGGTATTCCGGATGCTCACCTCTTCCTTTTCACTCACATGCACAGTCTCCCTAGATGCCTCCTAATCACAAGGATGATGTAGGTAACAGTAGCACATTTATTGCCCATTTGCTGTATGCTGGCCTCATAGCTAAGTGCTTATGTGCATTAACTCACTGGTTTTACACACACACACACACACACACACACACACACACACACGCACCCTAGGTACATGGGGAGCTGTGGGATGACCAAGAGGCTGAATGATGATCTCACAAGCTTTCTTCCCCACCCACAGGTATTTGGGATCCAGCTGAAGGAAATTGATAAGAATGACCACTTGTACATTCTTCTCAGCACATTGGAACCCACTGATGCGGGCATACTGGGAACGTAAGCTGGGAAAGGGCTGGGTGGGAGGCTTCTGCTTTTGTCCATGGTACTACCCCAACCCTGTCTTCTGCCCCACACTTCCTTAGAGAGTCGGGAAAGACAGGCCTGAAGCCCATTCCAGCTCCCACATGTAGCTGGAACCCTGTCCACAAAAGGTGGGGCATGCCTACTGTCAGGTTGTCTGTCCAGAAGCTTCCCAGGAAAGCAGCCCTGTCATTGCTTGTCTCTTCCTGCTGGACTCGTAGAGTGGTTCTCAAGGGAGGCCTTCCTGGAGTGAGTGGATCACGATGCTCGGAAGGCCAGGGGCATCCGTGGCTGTGAATTCTCTCGTGGCTGCGGGTCCTGTGAGAGGAAGAAGGGTCTCACATTCACTGAGTGCCTGGGTGTAACTCCGTTGGGGGGGGGTTTCTTCTGTCCTCTCAGCAGCCCGGGGAGGGGAGGATGTGATGTCTTGTTTCACTGAATAGGAGACTGAGGTTCAGGGGTCTAAGTGTCTTGCCCAGGGTCACATGGAGCTGGAAGCATAGATTGGACAAAATTCTCCATACCTGAGGAATCTGGGACAGGCTAGCCTAGTGAGCTGGCTGGTGTGTTTTTTACAGATGACTGCGGGACATAAAATTCTCTTGTCCTATTGTTTCCCTAGAACCAAGGACTCCCCAAAGCTGGGTCTCCTCATGGTGCTTCTTAGCATCATCTTCATGAATGGAAATCGGTCCAGCGAGGGTGAGTGGCTAGGCCTGCAGCTGAATGGGTGGCCGCGGTCAGAATGCCACATGTTCATTTTCTGTCCCTCTCCTCTTGCCTCTCCTTGCAGCTGTCATCTGGGAGGTGCTGCGCAAGTTGGGGCTGCGCCCCGGGTATGATTGGGCTCTCTCAGCACTTGCTGTCCGTGTTGTCCTTTGGCAAGAGCGGATGGTCCCAGGATCGCATCGGCCTGGTGGTCTGGTGGAGCGGGCTGGGGTGTTGCACTGGGTAGAGGGCCCATGACTCTGACCTGGGTGGATGGGGAAATGGTCCTGAACTCTGTTCCCTTGAGCTTACTGCCTCTTGAATTTCTGTGGTGCTTCCTTCTTGCGCCGGAAATCTTTCTTCCACATTGGAAACTCCTCTGCACACATCTGGGAAGTGTTATGACCCTGTTTTATTTAATTCATTCATTCATTTTATCTATCTATCTTTCTCTGCTGTCAGTATACATCACTCGCTTTTTGGGGACGTGAAGAAGCTCATTACCGATGAGTTTGTGAAGCAGAAGTAAGTGTCCATCTGCTATTGGTGTGTGCCATACATTTTGCCTATTTTAGAACTGGGTGATAGAGCTACGAAGTGGGTTTGTGTGCTTGTGTGCCTGTGTGTGCATGCGTGTGTGTGTGTGCGCACGCACGTGCTGGTGGGAGCTTGTTTTTAAAGTGGTAAAAGCAACAAGAGCACGTATTTCTTGACCCATTACATGTACTCTCACATATGCCCCAGTGCAGTTTTACAAGAGAGGGATTGTCATCACCAGCATTGCATAAGGAGGAAACTGAGGCTCAGAGTGTTGAAATCATTTGCTTATGGTTTCACAGGTAGCAAATTGAAGATTTTTAGATTCAGGTCCCAATGCGTTGGTTCTTTTTACCATGCCAACCAAGGCTTCATAGCAATTAATTTCAATTTTAAAATAGTATAATTTCAATCATAAAATAGGAGCTGTAGGCAGCTAGCTACTGCGCTGGGGACTTGACAGGTACCATCTCATTTCATTTTCATAACCACCCTGCAGAGTAGGTGTTGTCATTCCAGCTCCATTATCAGTTGCTAAACCTGGGGCTCAGAGACAGAAGTCTGAGCATGGCCCCAGCAGGTAAGGGGCCCATTCAGGCCCGGAGCGCAGCCCTCCTGACTTTCTGGCCAGGGTTGACCCTGTACTCATCCTGGGGAAACAAATGCGCACTCACAAGGTTGCATTAGCGCGCATGCGCACACACAATGTCGGGAGTGTGTATGGAGTACAGCTGCTCTTGGTGGACTGTCTTCCCTTTACAGCCCTTTTCCGTGGTGGACTGTCCCGAGGCTCAGCCAGGCCACGGACGAGACGCTGCTGTGGCGGGGTGTGCTCAGAGCAGGTTGCCTGCAGAAATGGCTCCTCTGTTTACAACACACCCAACAGGAATGGGGTCACTGTGACAAGGGGCCCAAAACGTGTGGCCTTCCTATGCACAAGCACCCTACATATTTGCCCCCTGTGCCTTCAACACGGCTGGGGCAGGAGGGATGAAACGGGGTTCAGTATTGGAAGAGAAGCTGGAGTATTTAGTGTGGAAGGTTGCTTCCTAGAGCTTTCCCAGTCCATGCATGGGTGGGCCATGGGTGGTCTTAGATGTAAAGGCTTCGAACCTTTCTTTTCAAGGTACCTGGACTATGCCCGAGTCCCTAACAGCAATCCCCCTGAGTATGAGTTCTTCTGGGGCCTGCGCTCCTACCATGAAACCAGCAAGATGAAAGTCCTCAAGTTTGCCTGCAAGGTAATTGGAGACCTACCCAAGCTTGACGTATCAAGAGTATGGGTAGGCAGTGGGCAGAGTAGCCTGCAGCTTATGTATCAATATTCTGAAGCCTCTCTTAGTGCACTGAACACTTCAGCTGAATCATTTAATCCTTACAATTAACGTGGTGGTGTCCTCCTGCAGATGAGAAAACTTGGGATCACTGAGGTCATGGCTAGTGTCAGGGCAGAGATTTGGGAATAGGTGCATCAATACTAGGAGCATTTATTGTATTGCTACTGGATACAGTGTGTAGCATGTTGTCTAGAATGCAGTAGGTACTCCACTCTCAGATTCCGATCGTTTTGAGGGTTGTTATTTCTGTTTCAGGTACAAAAGAAGGATCCCAAGGAATGGGCAGCTCAGTACCGAGAGGCAATGGAAGCAGATATTAAGGCTGCGGCTGAGGCTGCAGCTGAAGCCAAGGCGAGAGCTGAGATTAGAGCTCGCATGGGCATTGGGCTTGGCTCTGAGAATGCTGCTGGGCCCTGCAACTGGGACGAAGCTGATATTGGACCCTGGGCCAAAGCCCGGATCCAGGCGGGAGCTGAAGCTAAAGCCAAAGCCCAAGAGAGTGGTGGCGCCAGCGCCGGTGCCAGTGCTGGTGCCAGCGCCGGTGCCAGTGCTGGTGCCAGCGCCAGTGGCAGCTTCGGTGCCAGTGCCAGCCTGCCCACCACTCTCACATTTGGGCTCTTCTCTGGCCTCAGTGGAGCTGGTGCCAGCAACAGTGGTAGCTCTGGTGCCTGTGGTTTTTCCTACAAGTGAGATTTCAGGTATATGCTTAGATTCTGTCAGGGCAGCCAGGGCTCTTGGGGATGGGATGAGCTGGGTGGTGATAGGAGAAGGCCGAGGTCGGAGGGCCATACGGATAGTGTGGGGAAACACTGCTTTTGACATTGTATTTCTTCCTGTTTGGTGGCTGTCAGTTGACTTTCTAATTTTCTTTTACTTGTGATTTCAGATATTGCTAATCCCAGCAGCCTTTCTCTTCCTGCCAGGGTGCGTCCTCAGAAATGTACTCAACACAGCACTCTAGGCAGCCACTATCAATCAATTGAATTTGACACACTATATTAAATCTATTTGCCATTTCTGAGTTTATTGCCTTTTTTTTGTGGGGATGGGCTGTAACATTTTGGTACTACATTTCAAAATAAATTGGAAAAGTTTCCACCTCAGTCTATGCTTAGTTGGAGGTGATATTGTTAGATTCAAGGGAGCGAGATTAGCATGTCATTCTGGGATGGGTTGGGCCCCATCTGTAGCTTAGAGGGCAGGCAGGATTGTGGTGGGGTGCAGAGTCATAGGGATTGTAAGCACAGAAAACACACTTTGAAGAGCCCTGAGATGGGTAAGTCTGGAGCAGAAAGCAGAGAGAGAGGAGTGTGGACATCAAATATAGACTCTCCTTGAGAAATTTGAAGGAGACAGAGGTAGGCAGCTAAAGGAAGATATAAAAACACATGAGGATTTTCTTGGGAAAGAAGAGAGAGGCTTAAACAGGTAGGAACCAATAGAGGGAGATGTTGAAGACTGACTCATTCATGCCCAGTCCCTGAGGAGTTGGGAGGATAAGGCCTGGGAGAAGACTAGCCAGACAATGAGATGACTGTAGTTCAGAAGACAGAGCAGCCCTGACCAGGAATTCAATTGGTTAAAGCATTGTCCCAGTATGCCAAGGTTATGAGTTCAATCCTCAGTCAAGGCACATACAAGAAGCAACCAATCACCCAGCCAACATGGCTCAACAGCATCAACCTATGAACCGGCAGATCATGGTTCAATTCTCAGGGCACATGCCTGGGTTTGGGGTATGTGGGAGGCAGCTGATCAATGATTCCCTTTCATCACTGATGTTTCTATCTCTCCCTGTCCCACCAATAATAAAATACATTAATCGATAATAAAAATACATTTTTAAAAGAATCATCCAACGAATGCATACATAAGTGGAACAAATCCATGTTTCCCTCTCTAAAATAAAGTCAATATAAAGACACAGCAAAGAGCTCTGGGTAATGCCAACATTTAAGGAGTGGGTGGTTAAAAGGGAGAAAAGATGTTGGTTCCTGGAGATTGGGTCAATGGCTTGGGAGGCCAGGGTGTTGGTTGGGTTATCTGTGTGGATAATGAAATCACCTGGGTTGGTGGCAGGAGTTGGGGTACAAAGCACTATGAGCCAGGTGCCGAGTTCTCCTTGTGTAGTTAAAGGTATCCTTCCAGCACACTTCCCACAAGGCCCTTGGGCAGAGATCTAACTTTGCCCTGTTTTAAGGAGTATTTCTTTGGACTTTTCTCTCCAGGAAGCCCCCACCTTCTAAACATCAGATTATCAGGCCCCTAATCACTGGGACAGCCTTATGGACAATGATATCCCAGCAATGGCTGCCTCTCCCTTCGCGTAGACTCCATAAACAGTAAAGGAACAATGTTGATTGCATCGGGAAAACAAAACAAGGCTCCACCCAGATCGAGACAGCTCTTTGCCTGTGGCCATAAATTGAGACCTGTTTCACTGTTGAGATGGTCTTCACTGGGAGCAGAGATTCTTTCATTAATTCCACGGGCCACATATCCTCAGAGGCTGTGTGGTACACGGGAGATATGAACAAGGTCAGAAGCAGCTTAAACCTAGGAAGGACTTGAGTGGGTGGGTACCATGTCCAGGACTCCTTCAGGACCCCAGGTGATGTCTGTCTGAAAATGGGATATGGAATGCTGGGGTGATAGCAATAAACTTGCGGGCTGAGTCTAATAACTGAGTTCAAAGTGTTTGCTACAGATAAGAGTGAATCATAGTCTTGAGGAACTCTTCCTTTCCTACTTATCTTCCCTCCACATACTACTGGGCTCACAGGGCTCCCCACCTTTTCTCTCTTTTTACAAGGCCTAGGATTTGACAGGCAAGGAGTTGGCTTTTCCTCACTCCCCAAGTGTAAGGACTGAGGGTGTGTGAGAAAGGGAGGAAGAGATCAAGTCTGGGTTACAGGCAAGTGGGGAGTCTCCAGAGCCAAGAAGAGGAAGTGGCAAGGGAAATGGGTACGTGTTTCAGTTGATGATTTGCCATCTTTATCATCTTGTAGGCCAGGGTTGTGATGAATGAACTCCCACAATTTTCAGTCTTTCCTTCAATATATCATTAATTAATATCCAAATAATTCTAAATGGTATTATGTATCTTGGTTAGGAGTGGGAAGAGCTCCTAGAGCAGTTTCTCCACTTATTTTTCATTATCATCCCCTAAAAAACCTTTCTAGATATTTTTTGTCTTACTGCTCCCCCTCCCCCATGACATTTCAATACCACATATATACTGTGAATCTATTTAATAACCATATTTGTAATATATGCATAAAAAGATTTTAAAATGCAATGCAGGGTTAATCCTATATAATAAAAGCCTAATATGCAAATATCCCCTTGAGCTGGAGTTCAACCAGGGGACGGGGCAAACTGGCCAATTACCCGAGGCCCCTCCCTCTGGCTGCCCCCACCCTGGCCGGCCTTCAGTGGTGGCAGACAGCCAGGGGGAGGGAGGCCCTGACAGGAAGCCAGCAGGTGTTAGGGACCCTACCCATGCATGAATTTTGTGCACTAGGCCTCTTAATGACTAAAATATTTAAGTTAAAACTTTAGTTTTGTTTAAATATTTTTTAATGCTGATAAGGGTTAACTATTTGCTGCGCAGCCGAGACCAGTTTGGCTCAGTGGATAGAGCGTCGGACTGCAGGCTGAAGGGTCCCGGGTTCGATTCCAGTCAAGGGCATGTACCTTGGCTGCGGGCACATCCCCAGTAGGGGGCGTGCAAGAGGCAGCTGATCGATGTTTCTGACTTTCTATCCCTCTCCCTTCCGCTCTGTAAAAAAACAATAAAATATATTTTAAAAATAAAAAAATAAGAGCCATTTAAAAACAAACAAACAAAAAACAACTATTTTCTGACCAACTTTAAATGTAATCTATACACATTGTAAAGTATGAAATTACTTATGACTTTTATGTAACTGTGATGCAATTTATCTAACTATGGATGATATTAGCAGTGTAATAAAAAAATTAAAGAATCACAAAGCTTATTTTTCCAGGAAAAATAAAACAATTGTCAATTTAAATGACTTTCTATTTTTAAAATGTTTTTTAAAAAATAAATCTTTATTGTTCAGATTATTATAGATGTTCCTCTTTCTTTCCCCTATATCTCCCCTCCACCTGATTCTCCACCCCACCCCATGCCCTTACCCCCCTGCCACTGTCTTCATCCATAGGTGTAAGATGTTTGTCCAATCTCTTCCCGCACCCCTCACATGGGCTGGGTGGTACATGGGAGATATGAACAAGGTCAGAGGCAGCTTAAACCTAGGAAGGACTTGAGTGGGTGGGTACCATGTCCAGGATTCCTTCAGGTTCCCAGGTGAAGGAGAATTGTCAGTCCATGAATTGTCAGTCCATGCCCTTTCTGTGTCCCTGATTCTATTATACTCATCAGTTTATTCTGTTCATCAGATTTTTTATTCACTTGATTTTTAGATTTACTTGTTGATAGGCATGTATTTGTTGTCATTTTGTTGTTCATAATTTTTTCTTTTCCTTTTTCTTCTTCCTCTTCTTAAATAATACCCTTCAGCATTTCATATAATCCTGGTTTGATGGTGATGAACTCCTTTAGCTTTTTCTTGTCTGTGAAGCTCTTTATCTGTGCTTCAATACTAAATGATAACTTTGCTGGGTAGAGTAATCTTGGTTGTAGATTCTTGCTATTCATCACTTTGCATATTTCTTGCCACTCCCGTCGGGCCTGCATCGTTTCTGTTGAGAAATCAGCTGACAGTTGTATGCGTACTCTCCTGTAGGTAAATAACTGTTTTTCTCTTGCTGCCTTTAAGATTCTCTCTTTGTCTTTTGCCCTTGGCATTTTAATTATGATGTGTCTTGGTGTGATCCTCCTTGGATTCCTCTTGTTCGGGGTTCTCTGCACTTCCTGGACTTATAAGTCTATTTCTTTCACTAGGTAGGGAAAGTTTTCTGACATGATTTCTTCTAATGGATTTTCAATATTTTGCTCTCTCTCTTCTTCTGGCACCCCAAATAATTCAGATATTGGTATGCTTAAAGTTGTCCCAGAGGCTCCTTACACTATCTTCTTATTTTTGGATTCTTTTTTCTTTTTGTTTTTCTGGTTGGGTTTTGTTTGTTTGTTTGTTTCCTCATATTTAATATCTTTGGTTTGATTCTTGGGGTCCTTTGGTCTACTGTTGAATTTTGTATATTCTTTATTTCAGACAGTGTATGCTTAATTTCTAACTGGTCCTTTCCCATTTTTTTGGTATTTTCATTAAGATACTTAAAGGTCTCACTAAGTTCCTCAGAGGTTTTTAGAAGATTATTGAGTAACCTTATAAATGTGGTTTTGAACTGTATGTCCAGTAGTTTGCTTTCCTCCATTTCTTTCATTTGTGATATGTTTCTTTGCCTCTGCATTTTGGCTAATTCTCTGTGTTGATGGGATGGTTTTCTGAGGTAAGTGACCTATAGGGCCCAGTGGTTCAGCCTCCCATATCACCAGAGGTGGACATTCTTGGTGCACCTCTTTGTGGGCTGAGTGCACAGTCTTGTAGTTAAGCCTTGATTGCTGTTGGTACATTGGGAGGAACTGACCTCCAGGCCAACTAGCTGAGAGGATCAGCTGTATCTATAATGGAAGAACTGCTGTGCTGGAGACACCCTTATATGGTAGGACTTGCTTCAGTGTGGATTTGGTGCTCACTGCATCTGCCTCTTGAATGTGTCACTTATGGATGTGAGGAGTTGAAATCTGGTGTTGTCTCACACTGACCACTAGGTACACTGGCTTCTGGATCTCCAATGGGGTGCAGGTCAGCTACAGTCTGAGACCACCCAGTAGGAGCTACAGTGAGATCTGCAGATTTCTCCTCTTTGCTTGCGATTTGGAGGTTTTGGAACTGTCTGATCAGAGCTGCAGTTTGTTAGGTTAACCTGAGGTAGGGCAGGCCATTTATAGGCCAATGCTGCCACGCACAGCTTGGGTGGATTTGTAAATTGTGCAGGTCTCAGGGAGTCACTAGGCTAGGGTGTAGCAAACATTGATGATTGCCAGTCAACCACATCCCGTGCCCCAGTGCAGTAAACAATGATTCCTGCATGCACCTCTGCAAGATAGCCACCCTCATTTTCCAATGGCAGACAGTCCAGCTTCTCCCCATAGGAGACTGGGTCCCAAGAGTCTTGCCAGAAGCTGGAACTCAGAGTAATCGGGAGCTTGTGTCTCCCTTTGGGTTGAAAAAAAAACAAAAAACAGTGCACCCAGTCACCAGCTGCCAGCCCGATTCACGCACCTCTGTACCTCAGCTTTTTCGCACTTGTGCATGTCTCAATGCTCTTTTCTCTTTCCTTCTAGTTGTAGAACTTCTACTCAGCCAGCTTTCCCATGGTTCTGGGTGCTAGATGTTTTGTCTTTTAGTTGTAGTTTTGGTGTGGTTTTGAGAGGCAGCACGTACAGGTGTATACCTTATGCCGCCATCTTGGTTTCCTTAAAATATGTTTTTATTGATTTCAGAGAAGAAGGGAAAGGAGAAAGAGATAGAAACATCAGTGATGAGAGAAAACCATTGATTGGTTGCTTCCTGCACTGCCCTTACTGGGGATCAAGACCACAACCTGGGCATGTGCCCTGACCAGGAATTGAACCCTGCGTGACCTCCTGGTTCATAGGTCAATGCTCAACCACTGAGCCACACAAGCCGGGCTAAATGAGTTTCATAAAAGAGTCTTTAGTGAACTTTTAAGTGTTGCTTGATATGAGAAAATAACTTTTTAAACTAGATGTTAGATATTTATGTATTGTCAACATTTTTTCTTTTCAGTACTTGACATAATTAATGATAAATTGACTTTAGTAAAATTAAATATAAACCATTTTTTATTTACTTCAAAAAACAACACACAAAGACATTAAGGATCAAGTAGATGATGTTTTATTAAAACCTGTGCCTCAATAAATTCAATTACGAAAAGAGTTAAAGGCATCCAGTAGGTGCACACAGGCCACTATTCACAATATGACTGAAACGATGAGCAATGGATGGATTGAAAGTCCTCCAGTCACAGCCATCTATTCCCAATGGTTTTGTAGCTCTGATCTGGATCATGTTTTCTGTATATGCCATAACTTCAGCATCATTGCTGCTTATGTGATACCCAAGAAAATCCAGTAAGACAAGTTAGATACTAAGGAGTAAGATATTGTCAGCTGGGGTTGAGATTTAGCTGGCCACAAACTATCATAACAATGGATTTTTTCATTCCTCTCTCCACAGAACCAATTCTCACCCTCTTAGCAGTGATTTACCCACCACTCATCTGCTCCTCACCTCCATGTTGCAAATGCAAGCCTTATAGTAACACCTCACCTGGACTGAATAAAAGAAGATAGAATGAATGCTGGAGAAAAGAGGGCAATAAGAAATACCGCCCAGCCAGTATGGTTCAGTGGATGAACATCAACCTATGAACCAGGAGGTCACAGTTTGATTCCTGGTCAAGCATATGTCCGGGTTACGGGCTCGATTCCTAGTGTGGGACATGTAGGAGGCAGCAAATCAATGATTCTCTCTCATCATTGATGTTTCTATCTCTCTCTCCATCTCCCTTCCTCTCTGAAATCAATAAAAATTCTATTCATAAAAGGAAAAAAGAGAGAAATACCTACTAGCGACAACCATTTGTATGAAAATAAATGGATAAAAAACTTTTGCCCATACGTACATTTTAAAAAATTCCCTGGTCCACAGATTCCTTCATAGGTTAATTTTACCAAACATTCAAAGAATAACTAACACTTTTCTTTCTCAAACTATTCAAAAAAATTCAAGAGGAGTGAAGGTTCACAAGCTCATTTTACAAGGAGAGCATTATTCTGATTCCCAAATCAGACAAAGACATTGCAAAATATAGAAAATGTCCCCGATGAACATAGGTTCAAAAATTCTCAACAAAATATTATCAAATAGAATTTAGCAATACATTGAAATGATCACACACCACTATCAAGTTAGATTTACTCCTAGGATGTAAGGTTGGATCAATATCTGCAAATCAATTAATGTGATACACAACACAAACAAAATGAAAAGTAAAATTCACATGAATATAGCAATAAATGCAGAAAGAGCATTTGATAAAATCTAACATCCACTTGTAATTAAAACTCTCAGCAAAGTGGGAATAAAGAGAACATATCTCAACATGATAAAGGCTGTGTATGACAAACCCATAGCCAACATTGTACTCAATAGGGAAAAGCTACAAACATTTCCCTTAAGATCAGGAATAATACAGGGATATCCATTTCACCACTTGCATTCAACATAGGACTGAAAGTCTTAGCTGTAGCAATCAGACAAGAAAATAAAAAAGGCATCCACATTATAAATGAAGAATTAAATCTGCCATTATTTGCAGGTAATATGCTACTATATAGAGAGAACCCTAAAGATTCCATCTAAAACTACTAGAACTGATAAATGAATTCAGTAAAGTAGCAGGCTACAAAACAAATATCCAGAAATCAGTTGCATTTTATGCACCAATACTAGTAATGAACTAGCAGAACAGGAAACTAAGGAAACAATCCCATTTACAGTTGCATATTTAAAAAAACCAACAACTAGGAATAAATTTAACCAATGATGTAAAAGGCCTGTACTTGGAAAATTATAAGACACTGAAGAAAGAAATTGAAGAAGATACAAAAAAGTGGAAGCATGTGTTGTATTCATAGATAGGAATAATTAACATATTAAAATGTCCATATTACCTAAAGCAATCTATAGATTCAATGCAATCCTTGTCAAGATACCAATGGCGTATTTCACAAAATTAGAACAAATATTCCAAAAATTTATATGGAACCACAAAAGACGTCAAATAGTGACAGAAATTATGAGAAAGATGAACAAAGTTGGAGGAATCATGCTACCTGATTGTACTACAATCCTTTAAAAACAGCATATTACTGGCATACAAGCAGACATATAGATCAATGGAACAGAGAGCTCAGAAATAAACCCATGCCTTTATAGTCAATTAATATTTGACAGAGGAGGCAAAAATATGCCATCTGGGTAAAGAGAGTCTCTTCAATAAATGGTATTGAGAAAACTGGACATATGTGTACAAAAAAATAAAACTAGAACACCTTCTTACACCATACACAAGAATAAACTCAAAATGGATTAAAAAGTTAAATGTTAGACTGGAAACCATAAAAGCCCTAGAAGAAAACATAAGCAGTATAATCTCTCATAGCAATATTTTTAAAGATATATCTCATTGGGCAAGGGAAACAAAATAAACAAATGATACTACACCAAACTAAAAAGATTTTGCACAGCAAAGGAAACCATCAATAAAATGAAAAGACCATCCACTGAATGAGAGAACATATTTGCTGATACATCTGATAAAGTCTTAAATCCAAAATTTATAAAGAACGTATCAAACTCAACACTAAAACAAAAAACAAAAACAAGCGATCCAATTTAAAAAATGGACAAAGCGGGAGAAACCCAGAGGGCGGCAACTGAGTGAGCTGCTGGCTTTCTCAAGCAGGCAGGAGACAAAAGCTCTTGACTGCACTGAACTCAAGTTCTGGGTGAAACTCTGGGGACCCAGACTCATAGGGGGTGAATCTGGACTGTTAGGAAAGAGAAAAGCACACTGAGAGTCAGAGCAACTGTGGAAGGCAGGGGTACCAAGGCGTGTGCATGTGGAGAGGGCAGGCAACTGAGTACACATCTGGCTTTCTCAAGTGGGAGGGAGACAAAAGCTCCTGACTGCACAGAACTCCAGTTCCAAACGAGACTCTGGGGACCCAGACTCATATGGGATGAAATTGGACTGCCAGGCAAAAGAAAAACACACTGAGACTTAGAGGAACTGTGGAAGGCAGAGGTCCGGAGGTGCGTGCATGGAGAGGGAAGGCAACTGAGTACACAGCTGACTTTCTCAAGCAGGATGGAGACAAAAGCTCCCTACAGCTCTGAACTCCAATTCTGGGAGAGAATCTGGGGACCCAGACTCATGCGGGGAGAAACTGGACTATCTTGCAGTAGATGGAACTTGAGGGTGGTTTTCTCTCAGAGGAGCTTACAACAATTACCACGGGATACTGAGACACAGGGGCCTATTAGGGCAGGGCTGACAGAAAACCAATGCTGTCTGCTCCTCCCTGAGACTCAGCCCCATCTAAACTGACCACAGAAGCTTTTGCAAGTCTTGTTGCATTAGGGTGTCTCCAGCACAGAAGTTCTCCAAGCATAGACACAGCTGATCCTCACAGCCAATTGGCCTGGTGATCAATTCCAGTGATACCAACAATAATCAAGGCTTGACTAGAATAAGACTGTGCACACAGCCCACAAAGGGGTGCACTAAGAATGTCCATCTCAGGCAACTGGGAGGCTGAGCCACTGGGGCCTATAGGACACCTACCACCCAAAGCCACTCTATCAACTCAGGGAAGCAGCCAAAATGTGAAGACAAAGAAACAGGTCACAAATGAAAGAAATGAAGGATACCAAACTACTGGATATAGAGTTCAAAACCATGGTTATAAAGTTTTTCAAGAATTTTCTAGAAAAGGATGGAATAAATTTAAAGGTCTCAATAAATTTAGAGAGACCCTTGAGGATATGAAAAGGGACCGCCTAGAAATTAAACATACACTGACTGAAATAAAAAATATTATACAGAGACCTAACAGCAGACTAGAGGAATGCAAGACTCAAGTCAAAGATTTGAAATACAAAGAAGCAAAAAGCACCCAACCAGAAAAGCAAAAAGAAAAAAAGGGTCAAAAAATATGAAGATAGTGTCAGGAGCCTCTGGGACAACTTCAAGCATACCAACATCAGAATTATGGGGGTGCCAGAAGAAGAGAGAGATCAAGATACTGAAAACCTATTTGAAGAAATAATGACCAAAAACTTCCCCCACCTGGTGAAAGAAATACAAGTCCAGGAAGTGCACAGAACCCCAAACAAAAGGAATCCAAAGAGGACAATACCAAGACATATAATTAAAATGCCAAGAGCAAAAGACAAAGAGAGAATCTTAAAAGCAGCAAGAGAAAAGCAGTTAGCTACCTACAAGGTAGCACCCATATGACTGTCAGCTGATTTCTCAACAAAAACTATGCAGGCCAGATGGGAGTGGCAAGAAATATTCAGTGATAAATAGCAAGAACCTACAACTAAGATTACTCTATCTAGCAAAGCTATTGTTCAGAACTGAAGGTCAGATAAAGAGCTTCACAGATAAGAAAAAGCTAAAGGAGTTTATCACCACCAAACCAGTATTATATGAAATGCTGAAAGGTATTCTTTAAGAAGAGGAAGAAGAAGAAAAAGGTAAAGATAAAAATTATGAACAAATACATATCTATCAACAAGTGAATCTAAAAATCAAGTGAATAAAAAAATCTGATGAACAGAATAAACTGGTGAATATAATAGAATCAGGAGCATAGAAAGGGAGTGGACTGACAATTCTCGGGCGGGGAAGGGATGTTGGTGTGTGGGAAGAGACTGGACAAAAATCGTGCACGTATGGATGAGGACAGTGTTGGGGAGGGGCTAAGGGCAGAGGGTGGGGTGGGAGCCGGGTGGAGGGGAGTCTCGGGGGGAAAAGAGGTACAATTGTAATAATCTGAACAATAAAGATTTATGAAATTTTTAAAAAGTAAAAAATTGGGCAAAGGATCTGAGCAGACACTTCTCTAAAGAGGACATACAAGGGCCAATAGACATATGAAAAGATGCTCAATGTCACTAATCATCAAATAAATGCAAATTAAAATCACAATGACATATCACCTCACACCTGTCTGAATGGCTACCATCAATAAATCCTCAAACAACAACTGTTGGTGAGGAAGTGGAAAAAAGGAAACCCTCATGCACTGTTGGTGGGCATTCAGATTGGTGTAGCCACTGTGGAAAGCAGTGTGGAGTTACCTCAAAAAGTTAAAAATGGAGCTGTCTCATTACCTAGATATTCCACTTCTGGGGATTTATCCAAAGAAACTCAAAACACTAATTCAAAAGAACATATGCACCCAATGTTCACTGCAGCATTACTTACAGTAGCCAAGATTTGGAAGCAGTCCATCAGTAGATTAGATTAAAAAAAAGGTGTGGTAGCCCTAGTGGGTTTGCCTCTGTGAACAGAGCAACAGCCTGTGGACTGAAGGGTCCGAGCGAGGTTTGATTCCAGTCAAGAACACATGCCCAGGTGTGGGCTTGATCCCCAGCAGGGGCTTGCAGGAGGCACCCAATCAATGATTTTCTCTCATCATTGATGTTTCTATCTCTCTCTCTCTCCCTCTCCCTTCCTCTTTGAAATCAATTAAAAATATATATATTTTCCTGTTTTATATTCTTTTTTTATTCTTTAAAGTATTACAAATAGTAGTACACATGTTTCCTTTTATTCCTCTCATTGACCTCCCCCCAGCCTCCCCTAACCGCCCCCCGGCACATGCCCTCACCTGACTCCCCCCGCCCCCGCCCCAGTGTCTTGTACCCATTGGTTATGCTTATAGCATGCACACAAGTCCTTCAGTTGATCTCTTACAGCCCCCGCCCCCCACCCTCCCCTGAGACTCAAACATTTTTTTGTTTTTATATATTTATTTCCAGTATGTAGATGCAAGATTTTTTTAAAGAAAAGAAATGGAGGGGGGAGGGGAGAAGATTGATACAGAGGCAAATAAACATTGAACAGACTGTCAAAAATACATTTTTAAAAAACTGTTGTGCATTTACACAGTGGATAACTACTTGTCTGTAAAATAAGAAGGAAATAATACTCTTTGCCACAGAATGAATAGATCTGGAGACCGTTATGATTAGTGAAGTAAGTCAGTCAGAGAAAGACAAGTACCATATGATTTCACTCATATGTTGAATTTAATGAAAAAATGAACTAACAAGCAAAACAGAGACAGACTCATATAGATAGAGAGCAGTCTGACAGCTGGGGGTGGGGCTTTGGGATTTTAAAGAGTAGGAGGATTGTGCAAAAATGGAAAAAACAAACAACAGGAAAAACTCATAGACACAGACAACAGTGTGGTGAATGGGGAGGGAGGTGGAGGAGGGTAGAGGGCAGATAAGTGGTGATGAAAGGAGACCTGACTTGGAATGGTGAACACACAACAGTGTGAAGATGATGTGTTGTGGAATTTTGCACCTGAACCCTGTATGATATTGTTAACCAGTGTCACCCTAATACATTCAATTAAAAAAAAGTTTCACTAATGAAGTGATGAGAAGTATGACCTCCATTTCTACCCTTTGTTTCCTAGACCTATGGGTTCTGTTCGTGGGATAATGAACAGCATATATTGGTTGTTGATTCAAAGAATACACTAAATTCTGTAGGTTCTTAGACCTCACGAAGTGTTGTTTCCTAACTGTTGCCATAACTAAATCTTCTATAGGCCACCCCACCCTTCTGTAAGGACAGATGGTTATGGTGTATGTGATAAGAACAGGGAAGCCAATAGTCATTAGACTATTGTTTTACCTCTTCCATTGTGAAATGTGTTCCTTGTCTAGAGCAATATTGTGTGGGATATTTCAGTGCTGTTTAACATGAATTGTGTGGGATATTTCAGTGGTGTTTAACATGTATTGTGCAGGATATTTCAGTGGTGTTTAACATGTATTGTGTGGGATTTTCAGTGGTATTTAACATGTATTGTATGGGATATTTCAGTGGTATAGAAAGGGTGTAAAGTGTTGATGGCCCTGCACTCAGTACTGGGGTATCCTGTTCTCAAGACACGGCTTGTCAAGGGAGTGAAAGGGTGACAGCACCGAGAGAAACCACAAAGGGCAGTGGGAGCCCAGAGAAGCCAGTGATTCCCTCTCCTCTGCGTACAGGCACGTTGTTATGAGTACAGATGTGTGTGAGGAACATGGGCACAGACCATAGACATGGCAAGGCACGTTATTATGGGTACAGATGTGTGTGAGGAACAGGGGCACAGACCATAGACACGGCACACGTTTACACGTCCAGATATGGGCACCATGTGCACACACTGTAGAGGTGGGTTCTGAGTCAGGAGCAGTCATCAGTGTGCTCTGGTGGAAGGAGCCCTTGACTGGGGGGTAGGTGATGGGGTTGAACTGCTGGGCTCCCTTATACGGGCTCCCTGTGCCTGGGGTGTCCCTGCGCTCTCTGGCCTGGGACCTCCTGCCTGTAAGATGTGAACAGCATTCGCTCACCCAGCCTGGTCTCTGCGAGTGGAGATTACTTCGTGGATGGGGAGCATCCAGAACACCCCTTGGCACACGGTAGGTGAGAGCTACTGTAATGGACATGGGTGACAGTCCCTGGGAAAGGGCGCAGTGCCCTGTGCCCACCTGTGAATGTGGGGGCCAGGTGTGTGTGTGTCCATGCTCACATTTGTGTGGAGTGGCCATGTGTCCAAGCTGGGTGCTGAGCTAGGTGGGCAAGGCCATGGCCAGCACACCCAAGAGACCCCTGGCTGCAGGTGGTGTCACGAGGCACTTTGGATGTGTTTACGTCCCCATGGCCACGGCCATATAAGCCTGTGAGCAGCCCCTCTCCCATGGTTATAATTCTCACCACTTTGTGATGATGGTTCCCCCCCCCACCCCCGGACCCTTCCATTCTTGGGGAGGAAACGGCTTTCCCTGGATGCAGTTCCTGGGTATCTATCGCCCAGTAACCTTCCCATGTGGGTCCCCCCCACCCTGCTCACACCTCTGAAAAGCATGTCTCACTGGTGTATCCCCACGTGACACATGGAGCTGCCATCTGTTTCCGAGAGCGTTCTGATTGACAGAGCGAATGTGAGTGAAAAAGGAAATGCGCGAGTAAAGGAAAGAGTGGGTGAATGTAATGTAAGTAAAGGCATGAATGAATCCGTAAACAAGTGGGACTGAGGGAATGGCGGAATGAGTTGTGTGTGAAACTTTCCCTGTTTGTTATGCTCAGTGCTGTGGACGCCACACTGGCCAGATCTTGCTTTGCTGTGGAATCAGGGCTGAGAAGGGCAGGGCAGCGGGCGGAGAGCATACACTGCAGGCTGTCCTTGAGGATGTGGTCTCAGGGCTATGGGCCAGAGATGGCCTGGCGGCCAGCCTTGCTGTCAGTTCTGTCTAGAGGTGTGTGAAGGCCAGACTGGCGACATGAGAACTCCCATGTTCGAGGTACAGATTCCGGGATCCCACCTCTGTGGTCCGATTCAGTCGGTTGGGGAGGGGCCCAAGAACCTGTTTCTGACCAGGTGGCAGGCGAAGTTGAAGTCTGCCCAGGTCGGAGAACCACTGACCTGGCCCACCCACCTCCTCTGAGAGGTGAGTGGACGGCACGGAGAAATCACCCAGGACTGTGGCCACCCTCACCAAGCCATGTAGCTCAGAGCTTCTGCCTGGATCGACCCTGAGAACCCAGAGTGACAGCGTGGTACATGGAAGGAGAGATGGACACACAGACATGGGCTCCAATACCAGCTTTGACCTTGCCTAAGGTGGGGGCGCAGGCAAATCCCTCAAGGGCTCTGCTTCCCCTTTCCATCTGCACAATGAGGAGATGGCACTGTGGCCCAGGACCAGGGTGAGCGTGTGCTAAGACTCCTCCCTGCAAAGCCCTGCTGCAGAGGAAGGAAGGTTGGCTGGCAGCGGCAATCCTTAGAATTACTGAGCAATCACTAAGATGCAAGGATGGCTTCAAGTGCTTTACACAAGTCTCTCTCAATCCCCACAAGCGCTGGCCATGAACTAGGAGCTATAATCCTGGGGAGACTGAGGCTGAGAGAGTGAGAATGAGTTTCCAGGCCCCACAGGCAGCCTCTGAGCCCTTGGAGTCTGCCCTCTTACACCCTCGGCTAAAAATGGCAGCTCCCTCCCCCTGCTCCTTAAAGGTTAAAACAGAGGGGAGAGCCAGTCCTGTGGGGATAAAAACAGAACAAAGACCTCTGGAAGGAAGGAAGTCAGGGCAATGTATGTAAGCAGGGGCCTCAGAGAGTATGGGGTCTCAGTTTGCCCCTAAACTTCCTGACAGCTGTAGCAGAAAAGGGGGAGCGGGTGGCAGAATTCCCAGGTTTCCCTTTTCTGGAAAGAAGAGGCACACAGACATGTCTAAAAGGACATTTGTCTTGGACTGAAATTCCAGAGGAGTTGATCTTATGGCCAGCTCAGCAAACATCCGGGCCCAGAAAGTCCTCTGTGTTTCCATGAGGCGCGAACGGCCTATTCACACACGTGATTCCGAGAGGCAGAGGGCAGAGGGGGGAGAAAACACATCAAGTGCTGTCCCAGAGGAGAGCCCTGTCGGACGGCCGTTTCCCACAGCAGTGAGGGGCACAGGGGGAGACCGGGCCCTGGCTGTGCGTCTGTCTCTCTGCACAACACACGGGCATGGCCTCTCTGGCAGGAGGGCCTAGCTGCTGGTCTACCTGGGGACCTGACACTGGCCTGAGGATGGATGGCAATGAGCCAGGGCCAAGGTGTGCATGAGGGTCAGCCTCTCAGAGCCTGGCAGCTGAGGGGCAGGCTGGGGCTGCCAGGCTGGGTAGGCTTGCTGGCTGAAGCAGAGCAGGCAGAGCTGGTTCTGGGATCTGCAGAGGAAGGAGTGTGGCATTGGGCAGGTGGAAAGGCATGGTAGGCAGGAGGAGCAGCAGGTGGTGCAGGGGTTCCTTCTCACCTTCCCCAGGTAGTCTTCCTTTTGCTGTCCCCTTGCTTGGCTTCTTGCCAGTGAGCCCTCCGTGCCATCCCACCTCATCTCTCCCCACCCACACAGGTGAGGCTGGCCCGCCCCCATCCACAAGAATTGAGAAGGGAGAGACCTGTGTGTGAGTCACCTTCTGCCCCACGCTGAAGGACCAGGCTGCCTTCTCCAGCTCAGGCATCATGGCCGACTTTGTGGTCCAGTATGATGTCGTCATGGAGGACATCATTGGCGACGTGCAGGTGAGGGGCCAGGGGGATGGAGAGAGCTTGAGCTCTGGAGTCACAACCCTGGAGATAACCTGATTTCCACAAATGGCTCATTTCCTTCTCCCGAGGGATCAGTGAGGACTAGTGAAACAGAGCAAGAAGGTATATGGTGACACGTGACTGCACAACTGGAGAGGCACATGTGCTCCCCCAGGGCACTGGGGACCTGGAACTGTAGAAATTAAATTAAGCTCCAAATGCATCCCTTTCTAATTAAATCAACCCATAGCCCACTCTTAACCAGTCCATTTATTTAATTTAATTTTTTTATTTTAAAAAATATTTATTGCTGAACTTATTACATATGTCCCCCTTCCCCTCCCCCAGAAACCTCCTCTAGCCCATCCCTGCCCCATAACCAGTCCTTTGAGAAAGTGAGCTATTGGCCAGTCATAGGTCTCTCACACTCAAAGGCTCTCACAGGTTCTGCAGCTCTGATGCTTCCATGTTCTCTTGGACTTTCTTGCTATCTCCAAATTTTAAAAATTCCTTTTGCCTCCTCCTCAGAGCCATCTTCCTAAGGAGCGATCTCTTAAATCCTGGGCTCTCACAGTCCTAACAATAATCAGAGTCGCCTGCACTCCTGGACGGTAGAGCACTGATCCAAGATGCTGGCTTGTAAGAACGATGGCACAGCAGCCTCAGATGTCTGGTGGCCCTGCCTCCTGCCACACCGCTCACTGCCTCCAGTGCACACTGACCCTCCAGCTGCCTCCCCACCACACAACACACCTCTCTCCCCAAAGCTCCTGGACTTGCCTTCATCTGTGTCTGAGCATTTCTCCTTCTCTCTGCTGCCCTGGGGGTATCTTCTCGCTCCTTTCCCCACTGGCCAGTGTCCCCCCTGTCCCTGAAGACCTTATGAAATACCACCTCCTTGATGACCACACCCCACTCAATTCCTCTCCCTTCCTCGGGCTAATATAGTCCTTTGGTTGCACCTCCCCCCAGGCACTCATTCTTTCATTAATTCATAGATGGGCACAACTCCACCAAAGAGAGCTACTCTAGCCCAGTGCTGTCCTGACTCTGAGGACTCAGAGAAGCCTTGGACACAGAACCTGCTCTTCCTCCAGAATGTCCTAGTCTTTATAGGGACAGATACATGGGGCCTTAACATTCATAACAGGTCCTAGTGTGTATAAATCTGAAATGGGCGATGTGTGAACACCACTGAGATGGGTTTTAAGAAAGACTTCCTAAAGGGTTGGCCTTGAATTGGCCTGGCAAAAATGAATGGAGCCCGTCTCCACCTGGACAGGTAGGGTGATGGAAGTCCTTGCAGAGACAGGAGAGACGGTGTGTGCAGGGGCACAAGGGTGTGGCACAGCCAGCCTGCTGTGTAGGGAGAACAACAGTCATTTGCCCTCTCAGAATAGGAGCCGAGGGTACCCTGCCAGCAGGTGGCAGCAGGGGCCGTGACCTGCTGTTGTATGGTGTGTGGGTAAAGGTATTTATCTGTTTCTTCATTCCATATCTTTTTCACCATTGCCTGGAATAGAAATGGAGGGACAATAGGTAGGATTGGGCATTCCATGAGATGACCCCCACTCCCATCCACTGTGTACCCTGACACCTGCATCCCCTCACCAAGAACCTTCAGTTCACCTCCGTTTCCCACTCAACCATCCTTCAGTTCACCTCCCTTTCCCACTCAGCCATCCTTCAGTTCACCTCCGTTTCCCACTCAACCATCCTTCAGTTCACCTCCCTTTCCCACTCAACCATCCTTCCGTTCACCTTCCTTTCCCACTCAGGCATCCTTCAGTTCACCTTCCTTTCCCACTCAACCATCCATCAGTTCACCTCCCTTTCCCACTCAGCCATCCTTCAGTTCACCTCCCTTTCCCACTCAACCATCCTTCAGTTCACCTCCCTTTCCCACTCAACCATCCTTCAGTTCACCTCCCTTTCCCACTCAACCATCCTTCAGTTCACCTCCCTTTCCCACTCAACCATCCTTCAGTTCACCTCCCTTTCCCACTCAACCATCCTTCAGTTCACCTCCCTTTCCCACTCAACCATCCTTCAGTTCACCTCCCTTTCCCACTCAGCCATCCTTCAGTTCACCTCCCTTTCCCACTCAACCATCCTTCAGTTCACCTCCCTTTCCCACTCAACCATCCTTCAGTTCACCTCTCTTTCCCACTCAACCATCCTTCAGTTCACCTCCCTTTCCCACTCAACCATCCTTCAGTTCACCTCCCTTTCCCACTCAACCATCCTTCAGTTCACCTCCCTTTCCCACTCAACCATCCTTCAGTTCACCTCCCTTTCCCACTCAGCCATCCTTCAGTTCACCTCCCTTTCCCACTCAGCCATCCTTCAGTTCACCTCCCTTTCCCACTCAACCATCCTTCAGTTCACCTCCCTTTTCCACTCAACCATCCTTCAGTTCACCTCCCTTTCCCACTCAACTATCCTTCAGTTCACCTCCCTTTCCCACTCAACCATCCTTCAGTTCACCTCCCTTTCCCACTCAACCATGCCCAATTTCAAAGGCCAGCAACTCACCCTTTAGTCATTGAGTCAGGACTCCCTGGGAAGGTGATATGTGTCATGCCCACTGTTGGCTGATGTTGGAAACCTGAGGTGAATCACATACGAATCCTAGTCACTGTCTCTGGGTGAGGCACAGAGAGCCAATCCTGACACGAGATGGTAAGTGCTCTCTCAAGGACAACGAGAGTTATGATGGCAACCGTCGAGAGGAGAGAAGGTGGCTCTCCAGAAGAAGTACAGACTAACTTGGGACTTTTTAAACTTTGGTTTTTAAGAATGTGAAGAAATGCACTAGTTGGGAGGGGTCCTTTGCGTGAAACAAAGACAGGGGTATAGAGGGGGGGCTGGAGCTGTCCATTGGTGCACAGGGAACTTTTAGTGGATGCAGTTCCCAGAGCATAGATTTCGGGCACAAGACGTGGCAAATGCTGAGACCGACTGAAGGTTCAAAGGCTGCAGGGGCGGGAAAAGAGCATGTCATTTGTCTTTAGGTGACCAGGCAGCCAAGACAGTGCATGACATTAGCAGGTTTTGGTAAGAAAGGCCAGTTCAAGCAGGGGCTGCAGACATAGGTTGCAAGCGGCCACAATAGAAGCAGATAAACAGGAGAGAAACACCTGAGTTGGCCTGTGTGAGTTTGGGATGGAGAGGAGGGGTGGACCTGAGATATGCAGCAGAAGAAACCAGGGGGAGCTTGTGGCTGGTTGAGTGCAGGAAGAAGGGGCACAGCAGGATTGAGGAGTGACCCCCGGGTTTGTCTCTGGCGTGACCATGTGGATGACACTGCCTTCAAGGACAAAGTTGCTCAGGAGTAGGATGGAGGCAGAGAATGGATTTATTGTTTGTGCAGAATCCGTTGGAGGCCGCTTCAGACATCGAAGGGAACAGGTCCAATAGTGAGTGGGTGTGCAGCTGTGGAGGAGGAAGAGTGGAAAACATTGGACAGGAGCAAGACCTGTGAAGTCATCAGTGCAGCCTGGGCAGATGGATCCAACAGGCTAGCCAGATGACCCAGGGAGAGTGTGCAGAGCCACAAGGGCGATCCAGGATGGCAGTTGCTGAGGCTGAGATTCCCATGCAAGGAACTATTGATCTCAACGCTCAGGGTGTCCGGCCCCACCAGCTGACAACAATCTGCTCAGAGCTGTAAATTCCCTCCACTTCCCTCCATTGTGCTACACAAACATAATCATTTTCTGGCGTGTCATGGCTCAGACATATTGGGAAGCATTGCTAGAGGGATGGCGGGGTGGGAGGGGGGAGAAATGCAGCCCCAGAAAGAGACTGAAGCTCACATACCAGAGATGGTAGGAAAACAAAGAGAGTTCACTATCTCAGATTCCCGGGTAAAAGATTTTTGGAGAAATCGGAGAAAATAGTCCATTGTGAATTCGTCAGAGAGGTGCATTTGGATGAAAATTGAAATATACTCCCTGAGTTTGGAAACCAGCTGGTCATTGTTGCCTTTGGTGCGAAAAGGTCATTGTGTGGTGGAGGTGAGACCCAGTCTGTGATTAGTGGAGGAGTGAGACGGAGATAAGACCGTTATGAGTGTCCAAATTATTTCCATGGCATGCGACAGGGGGGCGACGCTGGCTTGCAGTTGGGTGGGATCGGATCAATGGGGTTTGTCTTAGTGGACGGAAAACAGATAGACATTTTTACTCTAAAATTGGAGTGTAGGGGCCTGACCGGTGGAGCAGGTGTGAGAGGCTGGGAGTCCATGAGGCCCAGCATTGGATTTTCTGTCTTTCAGTAGAGAGAAGGGGCCTGTGGAGATGTGGACGCTGAGCAAGGGTGGCAGAGGGTGGGGACAGTCCAAGGAACATGGCCTAGTGTCCTGAATTTTCTTTATGAGGAAGGAATGGAGACATCTCCTGAGAGTGGAAGGCATGCCAGCTGAGGTGAGCATGAGAGGTTGGTGATCTGTGTCGTGCCTTGGCTTCTAGGATGTGAGGTGTGGGGCCAGCTGTGAGCCTGGAGCCTGGAGAGATGGGTGTGTGGTTTCTCCAGAAGCTCTCGCTTAGCCAGGTAGGGGAGGAACAGAGGAGCACTGATGGCCTCTGCCCTTGGCTTGGGCAGGTGCAGGGTGGTGGGCCCAGGCGTTTGGGCACTGCCGTAGGGTGCCGGACAAAAGTGGACACAGGGCCTGCACATGCACTTGGGAATTAACTCAAAGGCTGGGGTGGGGCGGAGGCCAAGATGTCCTCCCATGTCTTCTGAGATCCCTGAGAGAGAGTACAGGGTGTCCCCAGCCTTGTGATCAGAGGAAGCCTGCTTTGCAGTGAGGAGAAGCTGCTTTTCCCAGGGCAGAGCCAGCTTCAGGCTGCTGGGCAGCTCAGACCCTCAGCAAGCCCATAGTTCTCCAGGCTGAGCTCACACTGGTCCTGGGGGCCCTCCCAGCTCCCCCTCTCCTTCCCTCAGCTGTCCCAGCCCCCAGGCTCTGCAGAGGGAGATTTGGAGTAGGGGGAGGGGGTGGCAGCCAATCACAGCCCCCACAGCCTCAGGCATCTCCACCTGGTCTAACCAATCCCCTCTGCACAAGTAGCTCACTCAGCCTCTGCTCCCGCCTCCCCTCCTGCTCTGCCCAGCAACAGCAGAAAGGAGGCTGAAGGAGGAGAGGGAGGCCCTGCATACTCCCAGCCCCTGGCAGCCATGGACCTGGGCCCCAGGCTCACTCTATAGAGGGAGGTTAAAACAATAGTTACAGTTCCTGGAGCCCAGGCAAAACGTCCCTAGGGGCCCTCAAGACTGTGCAAGCCCAGCTCTCATGGACAGGAACTCCATTTCACAGAGATCCTGCTCCTTGGAGCCCTGGGCCCCAAGCCAGTCTCCACAGCTCTGGGGCCGCTCCTAGCCTGACAGTTCGAACAGAAGAGACACAGCTCTGGTGGGAGAGGTGCACATTGAAGGACCAGCTGCACACATTCCTCTAACTAGAAACAGTGATAAGGCCTAGGCAGGGAAGGGGCTGTTCTGGAGGAGACTCAGAGGAGACCTGATTTAAACCAGCTTTCATTGCTCTTGTGCTTTCCTTTCTTCCGTGCAGATTTACGATGGCTATTTCATTCACTACTTTGCCCCCAGAGGCCTTCCCCCTGTTGAGAAGAATGTGGTGTTCGTTATTGATGTGAGCGGCTCCATGTTTGGAACCAAGATGAAGCAGGTAATAAGCAGCCTGGTGACCACTCAGTCCTCTCCTTGTTAAGTCTGTCAAGCAGAGAGTGCTGCACATTGGGTCCCTGGGGCCAGGGGCTCCATCATCCCATCACTCTTTGATCTTACAGGCCTGGCCCCACTTTAGGCTATGGTACCCTACATATCAGGAGGTGGTAGCCCTGGAGCTGCAGAGTCTGAGGAACGTTGAAACATTGGACTGTGGGGCCGGAACCATTGAGACCCTGCACCACAAAACTCCTGAGCTCAGAAGGTCCAGCATTGCAGTGTCTCTGAGCTGGAGTGGGCTGGTATCGAACACCTGAGTCTAACAATAAATAAAGCCTTAGTCATTTTAGACTCTGAACATTTCCAAGGCCACAGGCTTTTAAGTGAAGTTATTTTTTACTTCAAAGCCAGGAAAATACAGTGTGCTAGCATTGTAGTGCATAGAAACCATAGAGTCCTCTTCCATCTAGACTTAAATCTTGTAGCCCTTCTCCCAAAGCACCTTTGAAACCAAGCCGTTGGCCAATAAGATTTTTACTTTAGAGCCTGAATCCTTAATGTTCTGGAAGCAGTATTTATAACTGTGGTACTCTGGCTGTCTAGAGTTATAAGGTTCAAGAATTTCAGCACAGTATAGACTTTTTAGATAACATTGAAGCACATCCAAAAGCCTCCATTAATAAAAAAAGGGGGGGGTTGTTGTGGGGTAATATCATGTAAAGAAAAACATCCTGTAAGTAAATTCCACCTAGAAAGTTCCTACTTCAGAAAATCAATTTCCATTTGTAATGCTAACAGCAGGACACCCATGAAAAACACACATGGTGTCAAAATAAGCCAAAGAAAAATCATTTGGGCAAAAATAAAAAGAATCCCAAGTCTAATTTACAGAAAAGATTCCTTTATTAACTTTTGATTGAGAATATGTTTGTATATTTTCAGAAAACAACTCCAGCACCATATGGATTCCTGCAACAGAGAGGAACTGACAGGTCTGTTCCAACCACGAAGACAGTCCAGAGATGGAAGACGCTGATGACACCTTGCCATGCTAGCAGTCAGCATCTGTGCGTCACTGCAGGTTGCTCAAAACCATACCAGAAAGAGTGGGACCTGCATCACCACCATTTGTCCACCATCCAGATACCATTGCTGACATGTACACATAAGGAACTATTTGACATTGAAACTGGGACTCAGAACTGTTGGATATTGAAACTGAGACTCAAACATTTTTTTGTTCTTATATGTTTATTTCTAGTATGCAAATGCAAGATTAAAAAGAAAAGAAATGGGGGAAATATATATTCAGAGACAAAGAAGCATTGAACAGACTGTCAAACTACAGTGGGAAGGCAGAGGAGGGTAGGGTAGGGGGCTGTAAGAGATCAACCGAAGGACTCATATGCATGCCTATAAGCATAACCAATGGATACAAGACACTTGGGGCAGGCAAGGGCATGTGCTGGGGGATAGGGGAGCCTGGGGGATGATCAATGGGGGAGGGGAGAAAAAAATAAAACATTGAAGCACAGTACTCCTGGGAGATAATGTGTAGGATGCAGGATCGACTGAGTTTTAGCATCATGGGTACCTGTTTGTGGAAGTCCTCAGGAAGCCATTGGACATTAAGCTCTGTAATGTTAGGATTATTTTACCTCATAAAGCCCAAAATCTCTAAGCCCACATATGTTAGAGTTATAATGACCTTTCAGTCTCTTAACCACAGCATTTTTATTTATTTATTTATTTATTTATTTATTTTTTCCATTTATAACATTTTTATTGGCATATGACAATTTACAAGAGTCCCTGTTGCATTATACATCACACTGAGTAAGAATCGTTGAGCCATCTACATTCATTCTTATTAGGTAATATTTTCATCTCAAATTATAATTGCCAACACTTGATTTTAATGGTGACAAAAGGAAATGATAGTAATTCCTTAGAGTAGGCCCCAACTGGAAAAACCTATTTTGCTTTTTATATTAAAATTCTAAGATATTGAAAGGAATACATATCTAAAGACCGAGTCATGGCCTTCTTAAACAGCTATCTGTTCTGGAAATACCCTTTGGTTGGTTTTTATTTTCCTTCCCTGGGCAAAAGGAAATGTTACTGCAAATACCGAGTCATTATTTTTCTGGCACTTGTAAACAAATATCCTTACTAAAAGGAACCTTTAACTTTTATAACAGCATGAAATGTGGAATTAAATTGTGGTTTTAAAATACACACAGCCCTGGCTGATGTGGCTCTGTTGTTTGGAGTGTTGTCTGTATACCATAAGGTGGCAGGTTCAATTCCCTAGTCAGGGTACAAGCAGAAGGCAACTAACTGATCCATGTTTCTCTCCCCCACCCCCACCCCCGTCCCACCCCTACCCTTTTCCTCTCTAAATCAACTTAAAATAAAAATACATAGACTACTTTTTATATCCTTGACTTTTTCTGAAAAAGACAACATTCACAATCATCTTTCCTACTATATTCTGGTAACATGCGCTTTCCTCAATTTTAATTGAATAAAGTAATGGAATCCTAAACATAACTGTTAACCACAGTATTTTTAGATAATGCTGTCTTCTCCCATGTCTAGCCTAATGTGAAATCACTCTAATAAGTACTTAATTTCTGATATTAGATTTTTTATTTTTAGAAAGCATTGTGAGTGAATTAAAAGATATGTCACTAGAGAGTTTCCTAATTGAGGCAAAAAGACCCAAAATAATGAAAATAATATAGTGAAGTGTTGGAAACGTATAGCAGAAAGACAAAGGAAATATATTAACCTATAGATTCTAATAGCTGAGAGAATATCAATTAGGGAAAACAAAGAAAACTACATTTACTAGTAGGTACACCATCTGTAAACTGTTGAAAACCAATGAAAATGACAAAAATCAACAGCATCATGAAAGGGAAGTATTATCTTTTAGGGATGAACAATACCTCTTATAAATGAACTTTGACATGAAACTATGGAAAATAATAGGGATTGGAATTATATTTTTTAAAAGTATATTTTATTGATTTTTTTATAAAGAGGAAGGGAGAGGGATAGAGAATTAGAAACACCGATGAGAGAGAAACTTTGATCAGCTGCCTTCTGCACACCCCCTACTGGGGATATGCCCGCAACCAAGGTACATGCCCTTGACTGGAATTAAACTCGGAACCCTTCAGTTTGCAGGCTCTATCCACTGAGCCAAACCGGTTAGGGCTGGAATTACTTTTTTAAGAAGTTAGGAAAAAAGTAATCAGAGGTAGTATTGTGTGCTCAAGAAAAATATGTTTTAAAAATGAATGTAAAACATTATGTTTTCTGATACATCATGACAAATATTAATAGAATTCAATTCATTCAAACTACATAATATATTAAAGAATGCTCTTTAAAATGAAATGAACCAATAAGGATAAACAGAATTATAGAAAGGAGTGAAGCTTTCTTGGAAAAGATATGTATGTATATATGTTAATATATAAGAATACTGACTGTTTTAGCACTATTTTTATAGCATGTAGAAGCAAAAGATATTAAAACAATAATGTAAAGTGCATAAAGGAGGTAAATGGAGTAATGTAATAGTTTTATGGTTTTTTCATTCTTTGGGAAGCGATTAGATTACTAATGTAAGGTACAATATACAAGAAAAATGCATCCTATCTAATAAAAGGGTAATATGCAAATTAACCTTCACTCCCTCACAAAGATGGTCGTGCCCATAGGCACAAGAGGAGCCCAGTCCCCTCAGCCCCACCAGAGTCCCCCAGTCCTGGGGGTGGGGTAGCCGCGGAGAGTGGGCAACACGAGAAGCCTCGCGGAAGGCTTGTTTTGTTGTTACCGCAGCGATGAGGCGTATCCCACCCTGGCCCGGGAGGGCCTGTGGGCTGCAGAGAGCCTCTGGGCAGTGGGCACTGAGTGGTCAGCCCTGCAGAGAGCTATTGGTGCACAGTTTCATGCACAAGGCTACCAGTATTTTAATATTTAGGGTAAACAGACAATATCACAACATTATATAACTAAAAAAGTATAATTAATGAGATAAAATGGAACAATGCAGTGCCAATTAATCTAAAATAAGACAGGAAAGAATTACTTTAAATAAACTATACCTTTAATATATACATATATATTTAAATATATTTTTATTGATTTCAGAAAGGAAGGCATAGGAAGACAGTGAAACATCAATGATGAGAGAGAATCATTGATCAGCTGCCGCCTGCATGCCCCCTATTGGGGCTCAAGTCCACAACCCAGGCACAAGCCCAGACTGAGTACTGAACAGTAACCTCGTGGTTCAAACACTGAGCCACATTGGAGGGCTGTTGAGAGTTTTTATTACTACCTCTATTTAGTTGGATGTAATTGGTCTGTTCAGAGTTTCTGATTTCTCTTGATTCAGTCTTGGGAACTTCTATGTTTCTAGGAATTTATCCATTTCTTCTAGATTTTCCAATTTGGTGGCATATTATCATAGTACTAGAGGCCTGATGCATGAAATTTGTGCACGAAGGGTGGGAGATGTCCCTTAGCACACCTGCACCCTCTCCAATCTGGGACCCCTCAAGGGATGTCTGACTGTCCGTTTAGGCCCAATCCTAGCAGGATTGGGCCTAAACAGGCAATCGGACATCCTTTTCACAATCCAGGACTGCTGGCCTTCAAACTGCTCACCTGCCTGCCTCCCTGATTGCCCCTAACCGGTTCTGCCTGCCAGCCTGATCACCTGCTAACCACTACTCTGCCAGCCTAATTGATGTCTAACTGCTCCCCTGCCAGCCTGTTTGCCTCCAACTTCCCTCCTCTGCCAGCCTGGTCACCCCTAACTGCACTCCCTTACAGGCTTGATCGCCGCCTCCAACTGCTCTCCCTTGCAAGTCTGGTCCCTCCCAACTGTCCTCCCCTGCTGACCTGATCGCCCACAACTGCCCTCCCTTGCAGACCTGGAACCTCCCAACTGCCCTACCCTGCTGGCCATCTCGTGGTGGCCATCTTGTGTCCACATGGGGGCAGGATCTTTGACCACAAGGGGGCAGCCTCTTGTGTGTTGGAGTGATGGTCAACCTGCAAATTGCTCTTTTATTAGATAGGATAGAGGCCTGGTGCATGGGTGGGGGCCAGCTGGTTTGCCCTGAAGAGTGTCCCAGATCAGGGTGGAGGTTCCCTTGGGGCGAGGGACAGCTTAGGAGAGGGGCCTGTGGAGGTTTGCAGGCTGGCCACATACCCAGCGACCCAAGTGGAGGCCCTGGGATCTGGGATTAATCTATGTCTACAATTGAAACTTTGTAACCTGGAGCAGAGCCAAGCCTTCTGCTTGCTCCAGGGTGGCAGCCATTTCTGTTTGAAACTTTGTAGCCTAGAGTGGAGGCCTAGGCCAGCAACTGCAGGCTGAAAGGTTCACTTCTTCCATTTCCAGGGAAATCCAAGCCTCTGTTCTCTCCAGCTCAGTGGCTGCCGCCATTTCTGTATCTTTTATAATTGAAACGTTGTAACATTGAGTGGAGGCCCAGGCCCACAGTGGCAGGCGGAAAGCTTGGCTTCTTCCATTGCCAGGGAAACCCAAGCCTTCCTCCTGCTCTCAGTGGTGGAAGCCATCTTGGTTGGGGTTTATTTGCATAATCTCCTCCTGATTGGCTGGTGGGCGTGGCTTGTGGTACAGTCAAATTTGCATATTACTCTTTTATTAGATAGGATTTTCTCATAATCCTTTGTATTTTTGTGGTGGCAGTTGTTACTTTTCCTCTTTCGTTTCTGAGTTTATTTATTTGGGTTATTTTTCTCTTTCTGGATGAGCGTGGTTAAAGGCTTATCAAACCTGCATATCCTCTCAAAGAACCAGCTTTGTTTCATTTATCTTTTTTTTTTAAGATTCTATTTCATGAATTTCTGCTCTGATCTTAATTATTTCCTTCCTTCTACCGACTTTGGGCTTTATTTTTTCTTTTTAATGTTCCTTTAGGTGAAAGGTTAGATTATTAATGTGAGATTATTCTTGTTTCTTGAGGTAAACCTATATTGCTCTGAATTTCCCTCTTGTAACTTATTTTGCAGTGTCCCATACATTTTCAGTTGTTTTTTCATTTTCAGTTGTCTTATGGTATCTTTTGATTTCTTTCTTGATCCTATTGTTAACTCTTTCATTGTTTACAATCATGTTATTTAGCCTCCATATGTTTGTGTGCTTTTAACTTTGTCTTGTAATTGATTTATAATTTTATAGCATTGTGATTGGACAAGATGTTTGAAATGATTTAAATCTTATATTTAATGAAGCTTGTTTTAAGGCCTAATATGTGCTTTATCCTGTAAAAATTTCCGCATGTGCATTATACCTTGCAGTTTAGGGTATAATGCTCTGAAAATATCAATAAATCCATCTGATCTAAAGTGTCATTAAAACTGATACTTCCTTGTAGAATTTGTTTTTTGGTCTGGAAGATCTATACATTGATATCAATGGGGTATTAAAGTCCCCTACTATGATTACAATACTGTTAATGTATCCCTTTATGTCCATCAATATTTGTTTTATGTATTTCGATGCTCCTATGTTGGGTGCATAAATGTTTACAAGGGTTATTTCCTGCTGTTAAATTGATCTCTATATAAGTATGTAATGACCTACTTTGTCTATTGTTTTAAATAGCCATTGTTTTAAAGTCCATTTTGTCTGACATAAGTATTATTACTCCAGCTTTTTGTTTCATTTGCATGAAATACATTTTTCTATGCCTTTACTTTCAGTAGGGGTGTCTTTTGTTCGGAGGTGGGTGTCTTATAGACAGCATATATATGGGTCTAGTTTTCTTATCCATTCAGCTACCTATGTCTTTTGATAGGAGTATTTAATTCACTTAAAGTGTTTATTGATAGATACATGTTCATCACCATTTTATTCTTTATAATTATATTTCTTTTTCTCCTCCTCCTCTTCTTCCTCCTCCTCCTCCTCCACCTCTTCTTCCTCCTCCTCCCTCTCCTCCTCCTTCTTTTCCTTGAAGTCCCTTTGACATTTCTTGTAATACTCCTTTGTTTGTGGTGAACTACACTAGCTTGTTCTTGTCTTGGAAGCTCTTTATTGCTCCTTCAATTTTCAATGATAGCCTTGCTAAGTAGGGTAGTTTGGTTGTAGGTCCTTGTTTTTCATCACTTTGGATATTTCATGCTGATCCCTCTGGCACAAAATGTTTCTGTGGGAAATCAGCTGACAGTCTTATGGGAGCTTCTTGTGCAGGCAACTAACTCTCTTGCTGCTTTTAAGATTCTCTCTTTGTATTTAACCTTTGACATTTTATTTTTTCTTTATTGGTTAAGGTATTACAATGACATTTTAATTATGATGTGTCTTGTAGGCATATAGATAAAAGGAACATGACAGAGAACCCAGAAATTGATCTAACACATTATGCTCAATTAATATTTGACAGAGGAGGCAAGAGTATACAATGGCATACAGTCTCTTCAATAAATGGTGTTGGGGAAATTGGACAGGTTCATGCAAAAAAGTGAAACTAGATAAACTTACACCATACACAAAAATAAACTCCAAATAGATAAAGGACTTAAATGTAAGTAGTGTTACCATAGAAGAAAATGTAAGCAACAAAATCTCAGACAATGTCAAGTAGCAGAATTTTCACAGATACACCTCCTAGGGCAAGAGACACAAAAGAAACAATAAACAAGTGGAACTATATCAAACTAAAATGCTTCTGCACAGCAAGAGAAACCAGTATCCAAATGAAAAGGGAACCCACTGTATGGGAGAACATACTTGCCAATGATACATCTGTTAAGGAGTTAATTTCCAAAATATATAAAGTACTCATACAATTCAACAGAAGGAGGACAAACAACCCAATTAAAAATGACAGATGATATGAATGGATACTTCTCCAAAAAGAACATATAAATGGCCAAGAGACGCGAAAAAAATGCTCAATATCACTAATCATCACAGAGATGCAGATTAAAAGCACAATGAGATATCACCTCATGCCTGTCATAACAGTTTTCATAAATAAGTCAACAAATGACAAGTGCTGGCAAAGATGTGGAGAAAAAGGAACCCTAGTACTCTGCTAGTGGGAATGCAGACTGGTGCAGCCTCTATGAAAAAAAGTGTGGCGGTACTTCAAAAAATTAAAGATAAAACTGCCATTTACCTCAGTAATCACACTTCTAGGAATATGTCCTAAGGATCCTGAAACACCAGAAAGAATATATACACCATCTGTTCATAGCAGCATTATTTACAGTAGTTAAGATCTGGAAATATCCCAAGTACCCATCAGTAGATGAACGAATTAAAAAACTGTGTACATTTACACAATGGAATACTATACAGCTGTAAAAAAGCAGGATCTCTTACCCATTAAGATGGCATGGAGGGACCTGGAGAGTAAATAAGCCAGTAAGAGAAAGACAAGTATCACACTACCTCACTTATATGTGAGATCTAATGAATAAGATAAACTGACAAACAAAATAGATCCAGAGACACTGAAGCATGCAACAGACTGATGTATTTCAGAGGGAGGTGAGGAGTGGAAAGAGATTAACCGAAGAACTTATATGAATACTAGGGGCCCAGTGTACGAAATTTATGCACTAGGCCCAACCTGCCCCCTCTCACATACTGGGAGCCCTTAGGGGATGTCCTACTGATGGCTCACCTCCGGCCTGCTCAAGGGTGGAAAAGCCTCTGGCCGAGGTTTTTGCCAGCCTTGGGCAGCAGCCATCTTGGTTGGGTGTTAATTTGCATACCACTCCTGATTGACTGATGGGCGTGGCTCGTGGGTATAGCGAAGGTATTGTCAATTTGCATATTACTCTTTATTAGATACTAGTGGCCCGGTGCATGAAGTTCATGCACGGAGGGGCATTCCCTCAGCCCAGCCTGCACTCCTCCAATCGGGCCCTTTCGGGGATGTCTGATTGTTGGCAGTAAGACATCCCTCTTGCAATCTAGGAACACTGGCTCCTAACTGCTCATGACCTGCCTGACTGATCGCCCCTAACCACCTCTGCCTGCCTGATCACCCCTAAGCACCTCTGCCTACTTGCTTGATTGCCCCTAACTGCTCCCCTGCTGGCTTGATTGCTCCTAACTGCCTCTGCCTTGCCCCACACCTGGGACCCAGGCTTCCCTCCCTCTGGCCAGCTATAGGCACCCAGGACCTGGGCCAGCTTCACTCAGGCTGACCACAGCCACAGGCACCCACAGGCACCCACAGGCACCCAGGACCACAGAGCATGCTGCCTAACCCCAGGGCTGGAAAGGGCCCCAGCCCCTCTATGTGCCTGCCTGGCTAAGTCCCACCACTCTGACTGCCGTGGCTTAAAGAACTTTGCCATATATGTTCTCCCCAGGCTCCTGGGGAGAGGGCATGAGCTGAGAAACTGGAGATGCTGCAGCCCTGCTGAGGGCACGCCTTCCTGGTTGGAAGGCTCCCAGCTCCCATCCTGGCCCAAGGAGGCGAGGAGCCGCAGAGTGTGCATGGTGCTTGGGGAAAGGGTGACCTTATTGGACTCACACACACTGCCACTGACAACGGTGTGAGGTCATGGAGACTGAAGGAGCAGAGAAATGCATCCAGAACTGGGGGGCCCCGCGCCAACCCAGCAGGCGGGAGCCTCCCTGACAGCACACCCAGCAGAGAGTGTGCCCCGTAGCTCCAGGCAGGCCTCCCGCAGCCATCTGGCCCCTCCGCAGGGCCCCCGGCTGGGGAGCACAAGCATGCTGCTCTGCTGCCGCAGCTGCCACCAACCAACCTGCGGCGCCCTCCCCACCCTGCCCCTCCGCAGGGCCCGGGCCTGGGGAGTGCACACTGCACCACGGCCAAGCCCCCGCAGGCCTTGCTGGCCTTGCCTCCCATCCTGCTGGCCACGCCCCCTGCGTCTTCTCACCAGAACTACACTTCCCAGCATTTTTGGTGCTCCCCGCACTCCATGTGTGCTTCTGGTTTAGTTACTGCATGAACCAAGAGGACTGTGAACTTCCTCCCCCTGGTGGTGGCCACCGGGGTCTCTGCACACCCCAGAGACTGGCAGCCAGCCCCCCACTCCCATTGTGGGTGGTGGGCTTGGGGCCAGAGAATGCACAAGCAGTTGGGGGCAGGGTAGGAACATCCCTGTCTCCCAAGGCCCCCGGATGCCAGCAGCCAGCCTCATCGTGGTCGCTGGGTTGGGGGCATGCAGGGACCCCTGGGCCTCACACAGCAGCGGCCACCAGGGTATCTGCATGCTCCAGAGGCCAGCAGCCAGCTCCCTGTCGTAGGCACTGGGCTGGGGGCATGGACCCAAACTGCAGCTTGGCTCACAGCCCCGCCTTGTGCCTGGTGCCCCAGGGGCTCATTTGCATGTCCCATGTGACAGGTAAACCCCATAGCTCAGTCACAGCCTAACTATCAGAGCAACCAACATGTGAGCCTCGTGAGGGGATCCCATGGCATCAAATTCCCCTAACCGTACCAAGGTCACTGTGAAAGGATGCGACTCAGTCACAGTAACTTAAAGGAGGGATCTCACCAGCCCTTAAGTACCGTGGGGGCAGAGCTTATAGCTGCTTGCTTCTGCTGCACTGTGGCCACGCCCCCACTGGCCTTGCCTCCTATCCACTGACCACCCCCATGTTTGCTGGCCATGCCCCTGCTCCTGATTGGCTAGTAGTGTAGCAGAGGTATGGTTAATTTGCATATTACTCTTTTATTACATAGGAAGATATGCATAACCCATGGACACAGACATTAGTGCAGAGAAGGCTTGGGGGGGGGGGCGTTGAGAAGGGAAGGTCAATGGGGGAAAAGGGGACATCTGTAATACTTTTAACAATAAAGATAGTAAAAATGCAAACAAAAATGCTATGAAAAAAAACAACCAACCACCCAAGCTTCAGTTCACATAAAAATTTGTAAAGGAATGTTTTTAGTGACTCTGTTCATAATCACCTATTGAAAGGAAACAACTTGAATGTACTTCAACTGGTGAATGGTTAAATGGATAGTAGTACATTCCTCCAATGGAATGGCAGGTATATCCCCTAGAGAAGTGAAAACGCATGTCCACATGAAAACCTGTACACAAATGTAGCAGGTTTATTTATAATTGCCCAAACCTCGATACAGTTCCAATGTCTTTCAATTGATGAATAAATAAATAAGCTGTGATAAAGCTATGCAATAGAATACCACTCAATAACAAAAGAAACCAACTAATACATGCAGTGACATTGATGAATCTTCAGCGTGTCATGCTAAAAGAAAAAATTGCATGTTAAAAAGGATAAATGCTGTGTTATTCCAAACATATGACTATGTGGAGAAGGCAGTGTCATTGAAAAACAGATCTGCCGTCGGGATCTGGGAGGGGTGCAGAAGTTGACTTCAAAGGGACAATACAAGAGAGTTTTGAGGTGATGGAATTATTCTGTCTGTATCTTTTGTTTTGAGTTACATTAACATATGTATCAAAGTTATAAAATTACAGACTCAAAATAGTAACTTTCACCTAATTCTAATAAAGTAAGTAAATTAGTGCTGTAGAATTGGCAACTTCAATGAAATGATAAAATTTCTTAAAAAATACAACTTACCAGAAACAAACAGAAGGTTAAATTAAAAGTGTGAATAATTATAAGTTAAATAAATTGAATGTTTTACTGAAACCTTTTCCACCAAGAAAACTCAGATATAGGTGGATGCACTGGTAAATTCTTTAAAACATTTAAGAAAAAGTTATTTCCCTATGTTACATAAACTCTTTCATAGAATACAATAAAGATGAGACCTTTCCAAATTTTTTTATGAGGTCAGATTTACCCTGATACCAAAACATGACAAAGACACTATAAGTAAAGAAAATATAAGTTATTAACTTTCATGAACATGCCAAAATTATAGGTAAACTACAGTTGAATCCCATGACATATGGAAAGGATAATACATCATGACCAAGAAAATTTTATTCCAAGAATGCAAGTTAAAAGACAGGCAATGCATGTTAGGAGAATTTTATTCCAAGAATGCAGAGTGAAGACAACCTATAAAATTTGAGAAAATATTTGCAAACCTTATGGATTAATATCCAAAATATATAAGGAATTCCCACAACTCAACAGTAGGAATAGTAGTCTCTAAAAAAAATGGCTTCAGAACAAGTGGATATACATTTGTTAAAAAATGAACCTAGCCTTATCTTATTCTACCTACTGCAATGAACTTGAAATTGATTACAGATTTAAAGATAAAAGCTAAAATTCTAAGACATCTATGCATAAATCACAGGATAAAATCATCAAGAACTTGGAATAACCCTAGCTGGTTTGGACTAGTGAATAAAGAGCATGGGTCTGCAGACTCCCGGTCCAGGCATATGCCCAGGTTGTAAGCTCCATCCCCAGCGTGGGGCATGCAGGAGGCAGCCAATCAGTGATTCTCTCATCACTGATACTTCTATCTCTCTTTCCCTCTCCCTTCCTCTCTGAAATAAATAAAAATATATTTTGAAAAAAGAACTTGGAGTGCCCATCAGCAGATGAGCGGATTAAAAAACTGTGGTACATCTACACAATGGAATCCTACACTGTGGTAAAAAAGAAGAAATTCTTACCATTTGCCACACCATGAATAGAGCTGGAGAGCATTATGCTAAGCGAAATAAGCCAGTCAGAGAAAGATAAATATCACATGATCTCACTCATTTGTGGAATATAATGAACAACATAAACTGATGAACAAAAACAGATCCAGAGACAGAGAAGCATCGACTGTCAAACCTCAGAGGGAAGGTAGGGGAGGGTGGGGTAAGGGGGAGAGACCAACTAAAGGACTTGTATGCATGCATATAAGCCTAACCAATGGACACAGATCCCAGGGGTGTAAGGACATGAGTAGGGATGGGGGGCAATAGGGGGATAAGGACATATATGCAATACCTTAATCAATAAAGAAAAAAAAGGCATTAAGCAATCACACATATAAAAAATAAAAAAGGATAAAAAAGAACCTGGGGTAGATAAATCTTTATCAATATAAAAACAAAGCATGAATCATAAAAGGTAAACTTTATGAAATGAACTTCATCAGTATTACAAAGCTCCATTCTTGGAAAGACACTATTAATAAAAAGGCAAGAATAAATGATTCACTATCATGTTTGATGTTTCTATTTCTCCCTCTTCCTCTCTGGAATCAATAAAGATATATTTAAAAAAGCAAAAACTAGAGACCAGGAGGTTATACTTATAATATATATTAGATGAAAGACAGGTTCAGAATATATAAATAACATTAAAAAGCAAGAATAAGAACACAAAGAATTAATTAACTATTGGGATAACCAATAATAAGTAAAAGAAGTCAGGCCCCAAGTCATACAACATGATATTTTGGGAAAACAGAACTATAGGATGAAGAACAAATTAGGGACTGCTCAGGATTAAGGGTGTGTGGAGGGTTTGATTGCAGAGGGATAGCATGAGAAAATTTTTGAGGTATGGAACTGTTCTTATCTTGATCATGGGGGTGGACATATGAAAATATGCATTAGTTATAATCCATAGATCTGCACAGCAAAAAATAATAATTTCCACATATAAATAAAAAATAAAAAATTAGGCTGAATATTTGAACAAACCATTCACAAAAGATGTACCCATGTTCAGCAAGCACCTGAAAAATGTTTAAAATCACTACATAGCAGGAAAATACAAAATAAAGCCATGCTAATTGGTGCACAACCACTGGATGAATAAAATTAAAACACTGAAAATTCCAAGTATTGGTGAGAATGTAGTAAAACTCTCCATATATTGTTTGTGGGAGTACAAAATGTTATAGGGACACTGGCAAACATCTTAAGTTTAAACATACACTTACCACATGACTCATCAACTTCATTCTTAGTTACTCAAGAGAAATAAACACATATCCTCAACTGATGTATAAATCGATGTTTATAGAAGCTTTATTCATCATAGCCCCCAAATTGGAAACAAGCCTAATACTTATTGACAGGTGAATGAATAGACATATTATGGTATATTTATGTAATGTAATACTATTAGGCAAGAATAGAATAAACTTGTGTGTGAAAAAGCATGGAAAAATTGCAAATATATTATAATGAGTTTAAAAATCCACTCTCAAAGGAGTATATAATGTATGATTCTATTTATATGAAATTCTAGAAAAGACAAAAATAATCTTTGCTGAAAATAAAAACACATCTAAATTGTTGTTTAGGGCTTGGAGCTGGGGGTTTGTCTGCTCACATGCATGAGGAAACTTTTTTGTAAAATGGAAATATTATATATCTTGATGGTGGTGGCTCTTCCATGGGTAAAATAAGTCAAATTTTAACTTACATTTATAGCCATAAGTGTAAAATGGCTGCATTATTCTGTATGTAAATTTTACCTCAAAGTTAATTTTAAGAACTAAATTCTCCACATTACCAGAATAAAGCAAAAATGACAATCTCAGTAGATACACCAAAAGCATTGATAAAGTTCAATACAAGTTCAGGATTAAAAGTCTACAAATTTATTTCAATCTGATAAAGGGTATATACAATCAAACTACAGGGGATATCTTCATTTATCATTTTGATTTCTTTCATCAGAGTATTGTAGTTATCCTCATACAGATTTTGGATGTATTTTGTTAGATTTACATATAAGTATTTCATTTATTTTGGTGCTAATGTAAATTATGTTATGCATTTAATTTCAAATTCCAATTGGTCATTGCAGGTGTATAGGAAAGCAATTTACTTTATTTATTTATTAATAAATCTTTATTGTTCAGATTATTATAATTGTTCTTCTTTTTTCCCTCCATAGCTCCCCTCCACCGGTTCCCACCCCATCCTCTGCCCTTACCCCCTTCACTGTCCTCATTCATAGGTGCATGATTTTTGTCCAGTTTCTTCCTGCACCCCCATACTCCTTTCCCCCTGAGATTTGTCAGTCCACTTCCTTTCTATGCCCCTGATTCTATTATATTCACCAGTTTATTCTGTTCATCAGATTTTTAATTCACTTCATTTTTAGATTCACTTGTTGATAAATATGTATTGTTGTTCATAACTTTTATCTTTGCCTTTTTCTTCTTCCTCTTCTTGAAGAATACCTTTCAGCATTTCATATAGTAGTGGTTTGGCGGTGATGAACTCCTTTAGCTTTTTCTTATCTGTGAAGC
Organism: Antrozous pallidus; assembly: GCA_027563665.1. NCBI lineage: Eukaryota > Metazoa > Chordata > Mammalia > Chiroptera > Vespertilionidae > Antrozous > Antrozous pallidus. The sequence continues at coordinate 9,073,655 of CM050509.1, read as the reverse complement.
TCTTTATCTGACCTTCAATTCTGAATGATAGCTTTGCTGGGTAGAGTAGGTTCTTGGTTGTAGGTTCTTGCTATTCATCACTTTGAATATCTCTTGCTACTCCTGTCTGGCCTGAATAGTTTCTGTTGAGAAATCAGCTGACAATCGTATGGGTGCTCCCTTGTAGGTAGCTAACTGTTTTTCTCTTGCTGCTTTTAAGATTCTCTCTTTGTCTTTTGCTCTTGGCATTTTAATTATGATGTGGTCCTCTTTTTGTTTGGGGTTCTGTGCACTTCCTGGACTTGTAAGTCTATTTCTTTCACTGGGTGGGGGAAATTTTCCATCATTATTTCTTAAAATAGGTTTTCAGTATCTTATTCTCTCTCTTCTTCTGGCACCCACATAATTCGGATGTTGGTATGCTTGAGGTTGTCCCAGAGGCTCCTTACACTATCTTCATATTTTTTCTTTTCCAGTTGGGTGTTTTTTGGTGGTTTTTTTTTTTTTTTTTTTTTTTTTGTATTTCAAATCTTTGACTTGGTTCTTACAATCCTCTAGTCTGCTGTTGAATCTCTGTATATTATTTTTTATTTCAGTCAGTGTATGCTTAATTTCTAGTTGGTCCTTTTTCATATCCTTGAGGTTTTCACTAAATTTATCTGCGGTTTCTAAAAAATACTTGAAAAACCTTATAACCATGGTTTTGAACTCTATATCCAGTCATTTGCTTTCCTCCATTTCTTTTATTTGTGATCTATTTCTTTGTCTCCACATTTTGGCTGCTTCCCTGAGTTGATAGAGTGGCTTTGTGTGGTAGGTGTCCTATAGGGCCCAGTGGCTCAGCCTCCCCAGTTACCTGAGGTGGACACTCTTGGTGCACCCTTTGTGGGCTGTGTGCACAGTCTTGTTGTAGTTAAGTCTTGATTGTTGTTTGAATCACTGGGAGGATTTGACCTCCAGGTCAGTTGTCTGTGAGGATCAGCTGTGTCTATGATGTGAGAACTTCTGTGCTGGAGACATCCTTATGAGACAAGACTTGCTTCAGTGGGGCTTTGGTGCTCACTGAGTCTGTTCCTTGAATGGTCCCTTATGGATCTGAGGAGTTGTAATCTGGATGATCCCAATCTGACCCCTGAGTACATTGGCTCTTGGATCTTCAAGGAGGTGCTATTTTAGCCTCTGCCTGAGGCCACCCAGCAGGAGCTACAGAGAGATCTGCACATTTCTCTTCTTTATTTGGGTTTGGGAGGTGCCCAGATGAGACCCAGCTGTGAAGCAATGCAGACTGCTGTAGGGCTTTGGGCCTTCTTTTGGATGTTCTGCGTCTCACTGACTTAGCAGCAGTTATTTAAAAAATATATTTTATTGATTTTTTTACAGAGTGGAAGGGAGAGGGTCAGAAAGTCAAAAACATCGATGAGAGAGAAACATCTACCAGCTGCCTCTTGCACGCCCCCCACTGGGGATGTGCCCGCAGCCAAGATACATGCCCTTGACCGGAATCGAACCAGGGACCTTTCAGTCTGCAGTCTGACGCTCTATCCACTGAGCCAAACTGGTTTCGGTCCAGTTTGTTAGGTAAGTTTAGATTTTAAAGGACCAGGCCATTCATATGCAAAAGCCTCTGTGCACAGCTTGGATGGGGCAGAGTCTCAGGGTGGAGCAAACAGCAATGGCTTCCCATCAGCCCTTCCCTAAGAGGCCTCCAGGTCTCAGTGTCCCTCAGTAATCGCTGCAAGCACCTCTGAGAGAAAGCCGCCCTTGAGTTCTGTCCCCTGTCAGACAGTCCAGTTTCTCCCTATAGGAGTCTGGGTCCCCAGAATCTCACCTGGAACTGGAGTTCAGAGCAGTAGGGAGCTTGTGTTTCCCTCCAGATTGAAAAAGACAGTGACATACTCAGATGCCAGCTCTCTTCGTGTGTGTGCCTCTATACCTCTGCACTTGACTTCTGTAGCTCCTCTGAGTCTCAGTGTGCTTTTCTCTTTCCTTCTAATTGTAGAATTTCCACTCAGCCAGTTTTCCTGTGATTCTGGATGATATCCCTTTTGTCTTTAGTTGTAGTTTTGAAGTTGTTGTGTGAGGTAGAAGTTCAGGTGTTTACCAATGCCTCCATCTTGGTTTCTCTCTGCAATTTACTTTTGTATATTAATATTGTATCTTGCAGCCTTGCTATAATCATTTATCATTTCCAGGAGGATATTTTTGTTTATTCCTTGGGGGTTTAAAAAAATTGTTGGCAGTGTTAGAAATGTCCCCCAATTTCTCCCTCTCCCTTTCCTCCCTACTCCCAGTCCCTACCCCACCCCAGGCCTTCACCACACTATTGTCTGTGTCCATTGCTTATGCATATCTCTATATATAAAAGACCAAGCAACCACTGCATCCGAAACAACGAACAGGCTGAGTGGGGCAACCAGGCCCGCAGAGGTAGCAGTTGGTGGCAACCAAACCATCATGGGGGAGCAGTGAGGGGTGACCAGGCTGGTTGGGGAGGCAGTTGGGGCTGACCACACTGGCAGGGAGTGCAGCAAGGGGTGACCAGGCTGGCGGGGGGGGGGGCACTAAAGGGTGACCAGGCCTGTGGGCGGGGGAAGTTGCCAGCAGGGAGGGAATGGGGGTTGACCAGGCCATCAGAGAAGGCAATTAGGGGTGATCAGACAGGCAGGCATGTGAGCAAATAGGAGTCCCTGGTCCCGGATTGTGAGAGGGATGTCTGACTGACAGTTTTAGGCTGCAGGGGATCAGGCCTAAAATGCCAGTCGGCCATCCCCTGAGGGTTTCCAAATTGTAGAGGATGCAGGCTGGGCTGAGGGGAACCTCCTGCCCCCATGCACGAATTTCATGCACTGGGCCTCTAGTATGTATATAAGTTCTTTGGTTAATCTCTTGCCATCTCCCTCCTCCTTCCCTCTGAGATATGTGTCTGTTCCATGCCTCTGGACCTATTTTTTTCATCAGTTTACGATGTTCATTACATTCCACTTATAAGATCATGTGATATTTGTCTTTCTCTGACTCATTTATTTCACTCAGCATAATATTATCCAGGTGTATCTATATTGTGGCAAGACGTAAGAAATCCTTTTTTTAATAGCTGCATAGTATTCCATGGTGTAGATATACCATGGCTTTTTTATCCACTCATCTTCTGATGGGCACTTGGGCTGTTTCCAGAGCTTAGCTATTGTGAATAGTGCTATTATGAACATTAGGGTGCACATATTCTTCCCCACTGGTGTTTTGAGTTTCTTAGGATATAGTAGTAGTCCTACAAGTGGGATCACTGAGTCAAATGGGAGCTCCATTTTTTTTTTTGAGGAAACTCTATTCTGTTTTCCACAGTGGCTGCACTAATTTGCATTCCCACCAGCAGTGCATGAGGGTTTCCTTTTCTCCACATCTTTGTCAGCACTTATTTTTTGTTGATTTATTGATGACAACCATTCTGGCAGGTGTGAGGTGATACCTCATTTAATTTGCATCTCTTGGATGATTAGTGACGTTGAGCATTTTTTCATGTCTCTTGGTCATCGGTATGTCTTCTTTGGAGAAGTGCCTATTCAAGTCCTGTGTCCATTTTTTAAATTGGGATGTTTGAGTTCCTTTTGTTGAGCTATATGAGTTCTTTATATATTTTGGAAATTAACCCCTTATCAGATGTATCACTGGCAAATATGTTCTTCCATACAGTAGATTGCCTTCCTGTTCTTTCTTTTTCTCTTTTGTTTTCTTTTGTCTTCCTTCCTTCCTCCCTCCCTCCCTCCCTCCCTCCCTCCCTCCCTCCCTCCCTTCCTTCCTTCCTTCCTTCCTTCCTTCCTTCCTTCCTTCCTTCCTTCCTTCCTTCTCCTTCCTTCTTTCCTTCTTTCCTGTTAACCCTCACCAGAGGATATTTTTTCTATTGCTTTTCAGATAGAGTAGAAATGAGGGAGGGAGGGGAAGAGGGACAGAGGAGAGAGACATGTCGATTGGTTGTTTCTCACATGCACCCCTACTGCTATGGGGACCAATCCTGCAACACAGGTACGCACCCTTGATTAGGAATCAAACCCATGACACTTTGGTGTCCAGGCCAACATTTTAACTACTGGGCAATGCCAGCCAGGGCTCCCTTTTCATTTTAATGATGGTTTATTTTGCTGTGCAGAAGCTTTGATGCACTCCCATTTGTGTATTTTGTTTGTTTCTTTTGTCCTAGGAGATGTATTGGTGAAAATTCTGCTGTGTGAAATGTCTGAGATTTTGCTGCCTATGTTTTCTTCTAAGATTTTTAGGGTTTTGCAATTTATGTTTTAGTTTTTTATCCATTTTGAGTTTATTCCTGTGTATAGTGTAAATTGGTGATCTAGCTTGTTTTCTTGCATGGACCTATCCAATTTTCCTTACACTAGTCATGGAAGAGACTGACTCCATTGTATGCTCTTGCCTCCTTTGTCAAATATTAATTGACCATAACAATGTGGGTTGATTTCTGGGTTCTCTGTTCTGTTTTATTGATCTGTTTTATTCCTTTGTTCTGTTTTATTCCTTTTCAGGCTGTTTTGATTACAATAATATAGCTTTTTTAATATAGTTTGATATCAGGTATGTGATCCCTCCAACTTTGATCTTCTTTCTCAAGATTGCTGCTGCTATTTGGGGTATTTTTTGGTTCCATATAAATTTTTGGAGTGTTTGTTCTAGATCTGTGAAATATGCCATTGGTATTTTAATAAAAATTGCATTGAATCTATAGATTGCTTTGGGTAGTATGTACATCTTAATGGTATTAATTATGCCAATTCACGAACACGAATAAGATTCCACTTATTTGTATCTTCTTCACTTCTTTCCTCAGCATCTTATAATTTTCCTAATATAGATCTTTTACCTCCTTGGTTAAATTTAGTACTAAATTTGTTGTTGCAATAGTAAATGGGATTTTTTTCTTAAATTCTCTTTCTGATAGTTAATTATTGGTGTGTAAAAATGCCATCAAGCTGAAAACGTTTTGGCTCAGTGGATAGAGTCAGCCTGCGGACTGAAAAGTCCCAGGTTCAATTCCAGTCAAGGGCATGTACCTTGGTTGCGGGCACATCCCCAGGGGGGTTGTGCAGGAGGCAGCTGATTGATGCTTCTCTCTCATCGATGTTTCTGACTCTCTATTTCTCTCCCTTCCTCTCTGTAAAAAATTGATAAAATATTAAAAAAAAAACAGAAAAAAATGCCACCAATTCCTGAATATTAATTTTGTATCCTGCTACTTTGCAGAATTCATTTATTAGATCTGGTAGTTTTTTGGTGGAGTCTTTAGCGTTTTCTCTATACAATATCATGTCATTGGCAAAAAAAAAAAAAAGATAGTTTTACTTCCTTCTTTTCCAATTTGGATGCTTTTTATTTTTTCTTGTTTGATTGCTGTTGCTAGTACTTCTATTACTATGTTGAATAAGAGTGGTGAATGCAGAGATCTCTGTTTTGTTCCTGATCTTAAGGAAATTTTCTTGTGGGTTATGTGCATCCTCCTGTTGTAGTTGAGCCTTTATTTTTTATTTTTTATTATTATTTTTATTATTTTTAAAAAATATATTTTATTGATTTTTTACAGAGTGGAAGGGAGAGGGATAGAAAGTCAGAAACATCGATGAGAGAGAAACATCTACCAGCTGCCTCTTACACGCCCCCCACTGGGGATGTGCCCACAGCCAAGGTACATGCCCTTGACTGGAATCAAACCTGGGATCCTTCAGTCTGCAGCCTGATGCTCTATCCACTGAGCCAAACCGGTTTCGGCGAGCCTTTATTTTTTAAAATTTAAATTCATTATCCACTCCCCCATTGACCTTTCCCTGGCCGCCCCCACCCGCCAGCACATACCCTCACCCCCCCCCACTGTCTGTGTCCATTGGTCATGCTCATATGCATGCATACAAGTCCTTTGGTTGATCTCTTACTTTCCCCCTCCATCCCCCCACCTCCCGCCTGTAAATGAGTCTTGAATCCTATTAGACCTTTTATAGGTGGAGTTAACCTTGCAGGCTGGCTGACTATAAGGACAAATGGCTACCACCATCTATGAGTCACTGTGCAGGGGCTTCTCCCGGATGCAGAGTTGTTCCCAGCAAGGTCTAGTGCCTATCAGAATCCCTCTTTGGGTGTGCTACTTGAGCGGCTGGCTGGGTTGAGCTCAGGTGTGGCCTGAAGCCACCACTGGCGTTACATCTGGGTCCACTTGAGTGGAGTTCTGGTGCAGGTTGATGTCAGGGTGTCTGTAATAGGCCTTGGGTTATCTGCCTAGAGTTACCATGCTGTTCACTGTTTGTGGCTGTGTCTACTGGGCCTGGGAGGGGCCAATATGTTTACAAGGATCAGTTTTATCAAGCTTAGAGCTGGGGGCATGCCTTTAAAAGTTCTGAGGCTCCCTGAGGTCCGCCTCTACCTGTCAGCTACTCTGTCTCTCTCTTAGGTTGCTTGTGCTCTTTCCAGAGCCTTCCAAAGAAAGACTGTATAGTGAGCCCAGGCTGGTGATGACACACAGACCCTTCGACATCGTGAGGTTCGTAGGGGAGGGCAAGCAGTGTTAGGAGGACATGACTAGTGTGTCCCCACTTGGGGGTTGTGTGGTCAGGCACTCAAAGGAGGGGGGAAGTAGCTCATACTTCAGGGCAAAATCACTCAGCCTCTGCCAGAGCCTCTAGCTATAGCTCCTTTGGGGGAGTACTCCACAGGTTCAGGTTGGGTGCAGCCAGCCGTATCCTCTGCAGGAGCAGGCTCAGCAGAGCAGAGCCACGGGCACTGGGAAGACAGATCAAAAGAGACTTCCATTGGGGGCGGTGCTGCCTGAGCCCACAGGAGGGGGCCAAGTACTTTGTTCTAGTTCCAGACACACTCTGAATGTCCCCGCTCCAAGCAGCACTCCCTTCCCCCTGCGGGGCTGAGCTCAGCAGATCAGGGCCACCAGAACTTGCTGGGGCAGATGCTAACAGTCTCCCATTGAGATGGTGCCAGCAAGCCTGTAGGAGGAGGGGGGCATTCTTCCACTTTCTGCAATAGCAGGGACTGTGTTCACAGGGCACATAGGAGGACCCTTTACCCACTAGTCCCATGATGTAACCACACAACTCAGCTGCTGCCTGTCTGATTCCTGGACAGAAACCTCCCTGGGAGGGAGCACTCTGATCTCCCTGAGAGACCTAAGTCAGCGGGGCAGGGCCACAGAGTGGAAGGGCAGGCCAAGTGGCTCAGCAGGTGTGTGTGTGGGTCGCCAGCTATGCACTTGAGGTTGGGAAGAACTATCCCCTTTTTAAAGCTACACAGCTCAATCACTGTCTAAGTCTCTCCTCAAGAGCTCCAGAAAAAAAACAGTGCCCCAATGATTCTGGGTGGGTGCAGCCAGCAGACCCCTCTGCAGGACCTGAGCGCAGCGAGTGGTTTTGCCCATAGGTGGAGGACCGGGCAGTGCATTCTTCAGGCTATTGGTGTATCAATAGGAGTGTTTGAGCCTGGAACGGTGGTGTGTGGGTCTTGAGCAGACTTGCTTCTCTCACAGGTGAACTGAGTCCCCACTGATGTTCACCACCAGATGCTATGCAGGTTCCTCTTTTCATCTCAGTTGCTTTGGGTTGGACATCCCTTTACTCCTGAGGGGAGGAACTTTTACAGCTTAGATATCCCTCTGGCTTTTCAGTGGCTACACATGTTTGAGGGGGCCAGCACTTTCCCTGTCTCTGCCCTTCACCATGTGGCTTCTGTAAATTTTTGGTTATGTTTCAGTTCAGCTCATTTTTACTTGGTTATCCGGGTTGATTGCTCCATAATTTAGCTGTAATTCCAGATTGGAGTTGGGCAGTTTAGTGTGGCTTCCACCTCCTCTACAGCCATCTTAGAGTCCTATTTTTCCTGTAGATGCTATCTTTTCCCTGTTTGCTTATTGTTGGTTTTTTTTAAATTATGAATTGGTATTGAATTTTTGTCAAATGATTTTTTTCCTGCATCTTATTGATGTGACTTGTGATTTTTCTTCTTTAGCCAGTTGATGTAATAGATTACTTTATGGATTATTTTAAGTTCAAGCATCCTTGCGTACCTCTAACAAACTTCACTTGGTTATGCTGTATAATTCTTTTTATTCATTGTTGGATTCTACTTGATAGTATTTTGTTGAGGGTTTTTGAAATGATGTGCATGAGAGATACTGGTTGTCGTTTTCTTATGGAATTAAGGTAATGCTGGCTTCATAGAATGATTTAGGAAGTATGTCCTATGCTTCTATTTTCTGGAATAGATGATAAAGAATTAGTATAATTTCTTTCTTAAATATTTGGTAGAATACATCAGGGAACCCATCTGGACCTGGTGCTTTCTGTTTTTGGAAAGTTATTAATTATTTATCCCATTTTCTTAAAGGACATAAGCCTGATGATGTCATAAAATGACAGCGTGGGAAGCTCTGGACCCTGGTTCCCCCACGAAATAATTAATTCCCTCCCGCCAGAGATTGCCTAAAATGTCTTTCTAAGAGTTTTTGGAAAACAATCAAAGATATGCAGGAATCAAGTTCTTGCCTAGTCAAGAAAAAGCCACATTCCAAATTGTAGGAAATTCCAGGGAGTATTATTTACCTTTATGCCATACCCTCCCTGCTATGGCAATGTCCTGGTCTGGAGGAAGCAGCAGCTGGTCCCCAATTTCCACCTTTACACAGGAGGGGTTAATGGAGCTTTTTTTCAAAAAACCACATACTAATCTGTCTGGAGGCTATTTAAAGGACTATTCTCTGGTTTGCCCAACTTTGTTCTCAAGCAGGAGAAGCAGCCGGAATATCTTGGGAAAACGGCAGGGACACTGAAAGTGGAGACATGCAACAGACCATCAAAGTCTTCAAGGAAGGACTCCTTCGGAAATTATGATATTTAAAAGCAACCGAGGGCTTTGCAGACGCCGCCACGCCGAAGCCGCCCGTGTCGATGTTCTTCGACATCGCCGACGATGGCGAGCGAGCCCTTGGGCCGCGTGTCCTTGGAGCTGTTTGCAGACCACGTTCCAAAGACGGCAGAGAAGGTCCGTGCTCGGAGCCCTGGGGAGAGAGGATGCCGTCATAAAGGTTCCCGCTTTCACAGGATTACTCCGGGATGTAGTGCCAGGGGGGACTTCACCCCCCACAACGGCACAGGCGGCACGTCCATCTGGGGAGAAACTTGAGGACGAGACCGTCACCCTGAAACACACAGGCCCTGGCTCCCTGTCCGGGCCGACGCGGGGCCTGACACAAGCGGCTCCCCGTTTCTCATCGGCACGGCCAAGCCTGAGCGGTGGGTGGCAGGCATGTGGCCTGCGGCCAGGGGAACGAAGGCTGGATATTGTGACAGCCGAGGAGCGCTGTGGGTCCAGGCATGGCGAGATCAGCAAGAAGATCACCATGGCTGACTGTGGACAACTCTAGTAAATCTGACTGTGTTTTGTCTCTACCACCAGGCCATTCCTTCTGTGGCTCAGGAGAGCACCCCTTCACCCCAGTTTGCTTGGAGTGTTCCATCGTCTTTGTGCTCTTGCCAGTTTCTTGGGTTCCACAATTCCCTTCCCCCTCCCCAGTCTAGCTGGATTGCAGACTTAAGTTTATGATTATGAAATAAAAACTAAACGGTTGTCTGTCAACAACAAAAAAAAGCAACTGAGTATATGGGGGAACTGACAAAGCCATACAGAGGCCCAAGTAAGACACATGTTCAAAAAAGGCCTGAGCTGATGATAAGCTTTTTTCTCATGCCTATCCTGAGACTCAGCACTAAGGCCCAGCTGATTAGGACTTGCATAGTACAAAGCCAGTGTGCAAAGACTAAGAGAGTTGACAGTTTTTTTCATATTCCCAATTTTCATTTCTGTGTGTGTGTGTGTGTGTGTGTGTGTGTGTGTGTGTGTGTGGCTTTCTTCTAAAAATTTTTTGTTTCAGGATTTTTTTCTATTTTTAATTAAGGTATTCCATGTGTACACATCTTCCCCTTCCCCCACCCCACTCCCATACATGCCCTCACCCCCAGTGTCTTGCATCCATTGGTTATGCTTATATGCATGCACACAAGTCCTTCGTTTGATCTCTTTCTCCCCGACCTTTCACCAGCCTTCCCGCTGTAATCTGACAGTCTGTTTAATGCTTTACTGCCTCTGGACCTATCTTTTTGTTCATCAGTTTATAATGTTCTTTATTATTTATAAATGAGTGAGGTCATGTGGTGTTTTTGTTGTATTGACTGGCTTATTCCACTTAGCATAATGCTCTCCAGGTCCATCCATGCTGCTGCAAATGGTAAGAATTCCTTCTTTTTTATGGCAGCGTAGTATTCCATTGTGTAGATGTTCCATAGTTTTCTGATCCAATCACCTGATGACGGGATCCTAGGCTGTTTCCAAATCTTAGCTATTGTAAATTGTGCTGCTATGAACATAGGGGTGCATATATCCTTTTTCATTAGTGTTTCTAGTTTCTTAGGATATATTCCTAAGATTGGGATTACTGAGTCAAATGGGAGTTCCATTTTTAGTTTTTTTGAGGAAACTCCATACTGTTCTCCTCAGTAGCTGCACCAGTCTGCATTCCCACCAGCAGTGCATGAGGGTTCCTTTTTCTCTGCATCCTCGCCAGCACTTGTCCTTTGTTGATTTGTTGATGACAACCATTCTAGCAGGTGTGAGATGGCACCGCATTGTCATTTTGATTTGCATCTCTTGGATAATTAGTGACTTGAGCAGGTTTTCACTGGGCCTTCCTTCTGTCTTTTTTCAAAAAGATTCTATTTAGGTCCATTGCCCATTTTTTTTATTGGATAATTTATCTTCCTTTTATTAAGATGTATAAGTTGCCTGTAGATGTTGGAGATTAAACCTTTATCAGTGATAACATTTGCAAATATGTTTTCTCATATACAGTGGGCTTTGTTGTTGTTTTGTTGATGGTTTCTTTCTAAAAAAAACTTTATTGTTGAAAATATTACATATATCTCCCCCCCCCAATTGAGCCCTTCTAGCCCGCGCATATTCCCAATTTTCAAAAAATAAAAAAATAAAGGAAAAACATGGCTCATTCTAAGAGAGAAAATCAAATGGCAGAAACCATCCCCAAAGACACACAGACACCAGACTGACTAGGAAAAAAACACCCATGACTGACTGAAATATGCTCCCAAAGCTAAACAAAACAAAGACAAGTAACTAAAGAAATCAGGACAATAATGTCTGATCAAAATAATAATATCAACAAAGAGCTAGAAATACAAAACATAAACAAAAGTTTTGGTGCTGAAAAATATAATAACCGAGTAAAACATCACTACAGAAATTCAGCAGCAGACTTGAGTGGGCAAAAATCAGTGAACTTGAAAACAGGATATTTGAAATTAGTGAATCTGAGGATCAAAGAAAAAATAATGGAGACAGTGAAGAGAGTCCAAGGGACTTATGGGACACAGTAACTAGGCCAATATATGAATTATGGGAGCCCCAGAAGGAGAAGAGAGAGCAAAAGGAACAAAGAAATTTTTTGAAAAAATAATAGCTAAAGTTTTGCCAAATTTGAGGAAAAGACAGGACCCTAGAAATTCAAAAAGCTCAACAAACTTTAAGAAAGAAATCTATACCACAAAAATACTTTTAATTCAGTTGTTGAGAGGTAAAGACAAAGAGAATTTTCAAAGTAGCAAGAGCAAAGCACTCATCACATAGAGTTCTCAATAAGATTGTCAGCTGATTTCTCAGCAGAAATCTTGGAGACTAGAATACAGTGAAATGACATTTAAAGTGCTAAAAAAACCACACCTGTCAACTGAAAATACTTTCTTTTTTCATGTTAAAATATACTTTATTTTTCTCTAGTTTTATTGGGGTATAATTGGCAAGTGACACTGTATCTATTTAAAGTATACAACATGATGATTTAATATACATATATTGGTAAATGATTAACACAATTATTTTAACTGACACACCCCTCACCCATCTTTGTGATGAGAACACTTAAGATCTACTCTTTTGGGTAATTTTCAGTATGCAATACAATATTATTTATTACAGTCAACGTGCTATACATCAGATATCCAGAACCTAGTAATCTAATAACTAGAAGCTTATATCCATTGACTAGCATTTCCCGTTTCCACAGCCATCCAGCCCCCAATAATCATCATTACACTCTGTTTCTGTGAGTTTGACCTTTTAAAAATATTCTACTTATAAATAAGTTTATGTAATATTTGTCTTTCTCTGCCAATTTATTTTACTTAGCATAATATGCTCCAGGTTCATCAATGTTCTCACAAATGGCAGACTTTTTTTCTTTCTCATGATTTATATATATATACACACACACTCAGACTTACCTTCATGAAATATATATTTATCCATTTACCCATTAATGAACACTTGTGTTGTTTCTATACCATGGCTATCATAAATAATGCAACAATGAACAGGAGAGAGTACAGATATCTTTTTCTGGATAGTGATTTTGTTTCCTTGGAAAATATACTTAGAAGTGGGATTGCTGGATTGTATAGCAGTTCTACTTTTAATTTTTGAGGAACCTCCATACTATTTCCCATAATGCCTGTACAAGTTTACATTCCAAGTACACAAGGATTCCCTTTTCCCCCACATCCTTGCCAACACTTGTTATCCTTGGTCTTTTTGATTGAAGACATCCCAAGAGATGTGAAGTAATGTCATCTATTATTACCATCATATTTGGGAGTTAGGACTTTGATATATAAATTTGGGAGGGACACAAACATTCAGATCATAGCACTCTCCATGTTACCTCTCTCCATCCATGCAGATGAGGGCTGCTTACCTCAGTCCACCAGGACTGAGAGGGAGAAGCCTATATATGTATCATCTTCTACCCATCACTGTGAGCCCAATCTGGGCTTTGGAGTTGATGCCTGTTCTATTTCTTACCTATCTAACAGTAGCCAAGTTCCCAAATCTCTAAGTCTCAGTTTGTTCTGATAATTGCCTTCTTGTTAAGATGTTTGACTGAGCTGATGTGTGAAGCCTTGCTCTTGTGCCTCCTCACGTAGTCCTGTGAGAAACACTGGGTATTTTCCTGTTCCCTACTCTCACAGTGAGTGGAACCCATACCATAAAAAGAAAGCATATGTTTAAATTTAATAAATAGGACAAAGAGTATCATCAATAATAAGACTTCAAATTTTTGAAGGATTCATAGCAACATAGGAGCTAAATACTTGCCTTCAAGACTAGTAGAATGGGAAATGGAAACATACGTTTATAGTACAGACGACAATTGTCTTATTTCAACAACGGAGCATGTCTAGTACGTAGAAAAGTGTTGAAAGACTTAAGTGATTAAGTAAAGTTTTTTTTTTAAAAAATTGAATGTGTTCCATTTTTAGATAGAGAATATTGATTTCTTTTCTCCATATATCCGTGAAATTTATCATCAAACAGTTCCCAAGCTTTCATATTCTGTATCTGCCATCTGCTTTCTAATTTGGGGACTCCAGGAGCACTCAGACCTACCTTCATGCCTTGTATGGGTTAAAAAGTCTTACTGTTATTTGTTCAGATAAGTGAACAAATAAGAGCAAGAAATTGGTACTGCTCCATTTTACTGGAACACAGAGAAAGGAGAGGTTGTTTTTTTTTTTTTACCTGCATTGAGGGTGAGGGATCAGAGACGTGGGGCAGTAGGGATGGGGTGGGGGGTGGGCAAAAAGTCTCTGTCGATAAAGGAATATTTCAGTTGAAACATACAACATAAATGGGACCTCACCTTCATTAGGTGGACCAGATGCAAGGAAAGATCATTACAGCCAGAATGGATGGGATATGAGAATATAAAACAGTATGACATGTAGGAAGGAAGCATTCCATCCATGCGAAACTGAACGGAGCTGCTACTCTAGAGTACACTGCCATCAGGTGGCAATAGGAGCATTATTCTTTTTTTCTCCTGTTTTAGTATATTTTATTGATTTTTAAAAATTTAATGAGTCTTTAGTGTTCAGATCATTATAATGTTCCCCCCCCCATACCCCCATAGCTCCACTCCATCCGGTACCCATCCCACCATCTGCCCTTACCTCCCCTTCACTGTCCTCATCTATAGGTATACGATTTTTGTCCAGTCTTTTTCTGCACCTCCCACACCCCTTTCCCCCTAAGAATTGTCTGTCCACTCCCTTTCTAAGGAGCATTATTCTTGTATGCTGAGGCATAGGTGTGGTTAGTTAACCTAGAAGTTTGTTAGTTTTTTCCACTTATAACTGATTCTCAACTTAATTATATTGATAGTATAAGCTAAGTGTACCAATTTAAGGGTGTAAGAAATTTTGCTTCCCCCCACCCCTAACACTGATATTTTCTTTCTCTTTTTAAATTTCCATCATACCAAAATGTGGAAACTTAATTTCAGTTATTTAACTACTCCTTCCCCTTTGCCCCTCCACTTTTCACCAGGGTTGTCTTTATATTCTGGAGGGAGGATACAGAGTTAGGCTTTCAATACTCCATGCTCTTATATATCCATGCTGGCATCACTTAGGTGTTTTCTTGTGTAACAACCTTAGGTCATTTGTGTATGCAAGTCACTGATACATCGTCCTTGTTCTTGTCAGAGTTATTCCAGTTTCCTTACCCAGGAAATGTTTCACTGCTCCTATGCTGCTCTTGACTACAGGGAATAATGCGCAGCTCTATTTTCCAAGATACTGCACAGCATTTCTTCTGTATTCTTGCAAGCTGTGATACACTAGAAAAGTCTGGGACCTTGTCAGGCACCTGTCCTCTACACTAGGGAGGGAAAACAACATTGAATTCTTTTTTATATTCATGCTAATGTGGGAGTCCTGGAGTCTTAACCTGAGTTTTAGCAGGCAATCAGCTCCCTTTTCAAAGTCCACAGTGTTATCCAAGCTTTCTTTGCTTTGTCTTTGAGACTTTCCTCCTCTTCTTTTTAAAACTTTATTTTTATTGTTTACACTATTTTAAAAAATATTTTTTATTGATTTTTTTACAGAGCGGAAGGAAGAGGGATAGGAAGTCAGAAACATTGATGAGAGAGAAACATCAATCAGCTGCCTCTTGCACGCTCCCTACTGGGGATGTGCCCGCAGCCTAGGTACATGCCCTTGCCGGAATCGAACCCGGGACCCTTCAGTCCACAGTCCAACGCTCTATCCACTGAGCCAAACCGGTCTCGGCTATTGTTTACACTATTACAAATGTACTCATTTTCCTCCCATTTGCCCATCCCTCCCCCCCCGCCCACCATCACCTGCCTTCCCTCTGGCAATAACCACTCTGTTGTCTGTGTCTATGGTTATGCATATATGTTCTTTGCTTAATCCCTTCACCTTCTTCCATGCATCCCCCCCCCCACACACACACAGGTGTCTGTTCCATGTATCCATGCCTCTGTTTCTATTTTGTCCGTTAGATTACTTTGTTCAATATACTCCACATATGAGTGAGATCGTATGGTATTTGTCTTTCTCTGACTGGCTTATTTCTCTTAGGAAATAATCTCCAGGTCCATCCATGCTGTCACAAAAGGGGAGATTTCCCTTTTTCATGGCCAAGTAGTATTCCATTGTGTAAATATATCACTGCTTCTTTGTCCACTCATCTACTGATGGGCAGTTGGGCTGCTTCCAAACCTTGGCTGTTGTAAATAACGCTGCAATGAACACAGTAGTGCATATATCCATTCAAATCAGCGTTTTGGGTTTCTTCAGATATAGTCCCAGAATTGGGATTGCTGGGTCAAACAGCAGTAATAAAATAAAATAAAAAACCTCCCAGCTGCTGAAACCGGTTTGGCTCAGTCGATACAGCGTCAGCTTGCAGACTAAAGGGTCCCAGGTTCGATTCCGGTCAAGGGCATGTACCTTGGCTGCGGGCACATCCCCAGTGGCGGGTGTGCAGGAGGCAGCTGATGGATGTTTCTCTCTCATTGATGTTTCTGACTTTCTATCCTTCTCCCTTCCTCCCTGTAAGCTATCAATAAAATATATTAAAAAAAACAACAACAAAAACCTCCCAGGAAACAAAAATCCTGGACCAGATGGCTTCCCAGGTGAATTTTATCAAACAGTTAAAGGAGAACTAACACCATTCCTTCTCAAATTATTCCAAAAATGTCCAGAGGAGGGAAGACTTCCAAGCTCTTTTCAGGAGGACAGCATCATCCAAAATCCAAGGTGATTAGAAACGAGACAGTCAAGCAGCAGACTTTAAAGTACACAAATATACCCTTTCGGGGGAAGACTGGGAGATGGGCATTTTTGTCTGTGCTCTCGTTACTGAGACTTTGAATGATAGCCAGCAAAGAACTGTTTCTTTCTTTGCTACAGTCCTCTTGAGCTTGTGAATGTGAAGTCCACTAGCCACCAGAGCCTGGCAATCAAGGGGTGTCCCCCTGAGTGGCAACCACAAAAACTGTCCCCATACATAAAAATCAGGGCATAAGATGTGTGTACGGGTTACCCACTGGGAGTTACTACTGTTCCGGTGTACGGCAGGCTGTGTTAAGAGAGCTACCACCGTCTGTGGTCTTCGGGGAGCATTGCATGTCTGTTTAATTAGGATGCGGCTATGAGAATAAGCTAATAGAGTTCTTACACAATAGACTGGGTGCCTCAGACTGCGGGCTTTCTTCTGTGCTCTAAGGGTGGTAGCTGGCTAAGAGCTCTTTCTCAGAGTGGCATTAGCATTATGGCACAATGAGAAGGCTTCTTTGTGTCTCTCTTTAAATCCACCAGTTGGACATCTATACCCCAACAAAGGTTTCTCTGTGTGACACACTAGCACAACTAATAGATCCGCAAACTGATACATCTGAAAGTGTGCATAATGGAATACATCGGAGAAGCAGGAAGGGGGGAGGACAGAGAGAGTGCCTGCAGATGTGGTTCCCAGTCCACAACAGCTGAGACCATGACCGCAGCTAATGTGACAGCGGTGAAGATTCAGGGTATGGACCGCTTACCACTGCCCAGTGGAAGATTAGTGGGGCAGCAGCAGCATAAGCACTTGAGAATCTGGCTCCCTCTCCCCACATAGACACAGCTTGGTAACAACAGTGGAGATGTTTTCATGGCTTCTAAGCTACAACACAGCAGTGACAGCAGCCACAGTGAACAACTAAACAGTCCAGTGAGTTTAGAAATGCAGCCACTTCCCTCATGTGTCACCACCACCACCACGATGTGGTGCCCCATGACTCAGGTGACCTGGACACGGTGGGGATACCCACCATCCAAGTCATCCAGGCATTGACTCCCATCACCACGGCGATGTCCACTACTTCAAATGCTCCAGCAGAGGAGCAGTGCGTCAAACACTATGGATAACCAAGGTCACGTGGTCATACAGAATGAACATGACAGTTCTCCAAAAACCAAACTCAAAGTCATGGAAGATTGTGATCCATGAGGGAGAGTTCAAAATAGCAATCATTAAAAAAAAAAACCTTAACGAGATCAAAGAAAACTCAGAAAGGACATTCAATGAGATTGAGAATAAAATTAATGAACAGCAGTACTTTGCCGAAGAGTTGAAACTTATTCAGGTCGTCTCTATTCTATTTGTTCTGTCAGTTAGCGAGAAAAGAATGTTGAAGTCTCCAACCATTATTGTTGGTTTATCTGTTTTTCTTTTTAACTAAATAAATTTCGTCTTATACTTTTAAAGCTGTGTTGCTGTTTGCATACACAGTTCAGATGGTTATATCTTTTTGAAGAATTATTTTTTACTGGTGGCCCAGTGCACGAAATTCGTGCACACGGGTGTTGGGGGTGGGGGTTGTCTCTCAGTCCAGCCTGCATCCTCTCCAATCTGAGATCCCTGTGGGATCGGGCCTAAACTGGCACTTGGACAACCCCCTTGCAATCCGCTCCTAACCGCTCACCTGCCTGACTGCATGATCACCCCTAACCACTCTGCTTGCTAACTACTCTGCAACTGGTCCCCTCTGCCGGCCTGCTCGGCCCCAACTGCCCCCCACCATCAGCCTGATCACCTTCAACTGCTCACCCCTCCTGTCTTGATCACCCCTAACTGCCTTCCCCTCCTGGCCTGATCACCCCTAACAACTTCTGCTTTGGCCCCTCCACCATGGCGATCTGGGACCCCCGTGCACACATGCCTTTCATGATCTGGGACCCCTGGCACCCGCAGCAAAGCGTGGGGGTAGCTGGTCTCCTCCCTCCTCCTCCCATCCCCCCCCCCCCCGCCTCCCGTGGCCCCGCCCTTCACACAAGCACCAGTGATCTGGGACCTCCATGCTCACACCCTTCGTGATCTTGGACCCCAGACACCCACTGCAAAGCACAGCGGTGGCCAGCCTTCCCTCCGTGCCTCCACGCGGCCTGGGGAACTGGTCCACGGGCTTGCCGGGACCACCAGCGCAGTGTCCGCTCCCCAGGCTGTGCAGAGGCTGCAGGAGAGGCAGGATTGTGCACTGTGTGGCCCTGCCCCCCGCTCCTGATTGGTTGGTAGCATAGCCAATCAGGAGCCAAGGTATGGTCACATTTGCATGTTACTCTTTTATTAGATAGGATGATTTTTTTCAATTTAATATATTTTTACTGATTTTTTTTGCAGTATAACTTATATTTAATAGTAGTACATATGTTTTCCTTTCCCCCTCCGTTACCCTTCCCCCAGCCTCCCTTACCCCCCAGCACATGTCCCCACCTTCCCCCTTCCCTGCCCCAGTGTCTTTCATTCATTGGTTATGCTCATATGCATGCATACAAGTCCTTCGGTTGATTGCCCCCAGCATCTGCCTCCCATCCACTCCAGCCTTCCCCTGTAGCTTGACAGCCTGTTCAAGGCCACCCTGCCTCTATATCAATCACTCTCCCCTGTTTCTTTTCTTCAAAAAGATCTTGCCTCTGCATACTAGAAATAAATGTATAAGAACAAAAAAAGGTTTGAGTGTCAGTTTCAATGTCCAACTGTTCTGAGTCCCAGTTTCAGTGTCAAATAGTTCTTTATGTGTACATGTCAGCAATGATATCCAGATGGTGGACACATCGTGGCAATGCAAGATCCATCCTCTCCGGTATGTTCCTGGGCTGCCTGCAGCCCCACACAGCTGCCGACTGCTAGCATGGCAAGGTGTTCTCAGTGTCCCCCATCTCTGGACCGTCCTCGTGACTGGAACAGACCCGTCAGTTCCTCACTGTCGCAGGAACCCACATGGTCTTAGAGTTGTTCTCTGAAAATACAAACACATTCTCGACCAAAGTTAACAAAGGGATCCTCTCTGCAAAATAGACTTGGGATTCTTTTTATTTTTGCCTAAATGATTTTCCTTTGGCTTATTTTGACACCATGTGTGTTTTTTCATGGGTGTCCTGCAGTTGGCTTTACAAATGGAATTTACTTTTCTGGAGTAAGAATTTTCTAGATGTATTTTACTTACAGGATATTTTTCCTTACATGATATTACCCCACTGTCCCCCCCCCTTTTGATTAATGGGGGCTTTTGGAAATTTTATCTTGCAGTCTTGGTAATTTTAAATTTTAATTTTTGCACACAAATATGACTGCTTTAGGTTCTTTGGATGTTAGGCAATTTTACAGTGAGATGAACTACTAGTAGATATTTTAGTTAATGTTTTAGCAAAAGCGTTTTGTCCAGTACACTTAAATTTTCTTGAGTATTCACATATTTCACTTGGCCAATTTAAGTTAATCTGAAAACTTGATTACTATTTTACTGTCAATTTTAATACTCAAGCAGAAATCTTAGTTTACCCTGTAAATATTAGTGGAAAGGAGTATTTGCATTTTTTAGTAGGTTCTGAGCAGTCCTGGTAATAGACTGAATTTAGATATAGAGCAGCTATTGCTGGCCGAGTCTCTGTCTGCCACCTGGGTCCCGGTCTGAGTTGTGCATGGGAGGCGAAGCAGCCCTGAGGGCAGGAGACCTCCCTCAGGAGGGTGAGAATTCAAGCCCCTGCAAGGTTAGTGGGTGAGGGTCTGTGCCCCACCTCTGTTGACCTTTTAGTTCTCTCCTGTTGGCCCCTCTGCGACTGTGCCTGTCTTAGGTTGTTCTTTCCCTGAGGAATCTTACCCGTCTCTGGTTAACCAGCCAAGGGATGATTAAATAACGTTTTTATCCTGATAATATTCCAGTTCTAAACTCTGTTTTGCATCATTGTTCCAGCACCATTTGTCAAATAGGCTTCTTTTCTCTATTGAATTGTTTTTGTATCTTTGCCAAAAATCAATCAACCATCAGTGTGTAGGTTAATTTATGAACTCTATTCTGTTTCATTAATTTATATTTATTGTTTATTCTCCCAAATTTAAAACTATGGTGACTATTTTAGGTTCTTAAAAAATTTTATTGTTGACACTATTACAGATGCCATCACCCCCACTCCCTTCTAGAACCCACCTCCACCCAGCCTCTGCACCCCTTCCTTCTGGCCATCACCACATTGGGTCTGTCTATGGGATATAGCTAATCCCTTCAACCTTCTTTCATCAGTTATTTTAGCTTCTTAGTAAGTCTTCAAACCAAGTTGCCAGTATCTAAGAATCTTAAAAATCACTACAGTGAAGTCCAAGGAATGGAGGTGTGAAAGATCCCCTTGGTCTCTTCCTGTGAAATTCCAACAAGTTGAATAGCTATAACTCAACAAAGGATTCCCTGCTCAACATAGAGACATGTCTGAGACATTTTCATATTGAAGCATCTAAAGGTGGGCAATGGGAACAGACGGGGTGGGTTGGGGGCAGTGAGGAGGAGACTCAGACTGGCCAGGGATGCAGCCCTAGGGCCAGGAGCTCACAGGAGGCTCAGCCCATGGAGTAGGGGTGGGGGGAAGCTTAGGTTTCCTTTAGTCAGGAGGAGCAGAGAAAATCTGTGGACACTCCTGCAAAAGTGAGCAGTGCAAACTGTGGCTGAGCTGAGAGGCCTCGGAATAAACTTAACAGAGGATGTGAAGGACCTATATACTTAAAACTAAAATGGATTATTTAAAAAAATAGAAAAAGACACAACAAAATAGAAAGATATTCCGTGTTCATGGATTGAGAGACTCAACATAGTTAAAATGGCCATATTACCCAAAGCAATATAGAACTTTAATGCAATCCCCATAAAAATCCCAATGTCATTTTTTTAAAGAAATAGAATGAGAAATCAACAGGTTTGTATGGAACCACAAAAGATCCCAACTGGCCAAAGCAATCTTCAGAAAAAAAGAATGAAGCTGGAAGTATCATGCTACCTGACTTCAAATTAAACTACAGAGCTATGATAATCAAAGCAGTATGGTACTGGCTGATAAACAGACACACAGATCAGTGGAACAGAATTGAGAGCTCAGAAATCAAACCACATGTATATGGATAGATACTTTTCGACAAAGGAGCTAGAAACACAGAATGGAGAAAGCCTCTTCAATAAATGGTGCTTGTAAAATTGGAAAGCCACATACAAACAAATGAAACTAGGTTATTTAAAATGGGATCAAAGGCCTAAACACAAGATCTGAAACAAGTATCCTTTTCTCCCACACATGCTCAACCCCGTCCATTATTCACATCCTCCACCACAGTGGTACATTTGTTACAACTAAAGAACCTACACTGACATATCAGAGTGTGTCTGTATTTCCCCCATTGGTGGTAGAGTTTCCATCGCAGTTTTAGCTACTTGTGTGGCTGGCTCATAAGCATGAGTGGGGCACACTCTCAATGCAAGACTGGGGAAGGAAAAAACCTGAATCAGTTACCCTCATGCAGGTTACTTGTCTATGTCTGAACTCTCCTTCACCATCTATCTGCCTGGTTTTGGTTACTTCTTGCCAGGGAATAAATGAAAACTATCTTCCATTTACTGTTGCTATTCTAAATTACATATGATGTGGGGGCACCCTATATTCTAGTGTTTGGTTTTAATCTTGTCATATTTGAGAGACAGAAATAAATATGATCTATTTCCTTGTCCCCCATAGCAGGTCCCGGGGAGAGAGACCCAAACACACACTATGTAATTAGTGTTGGCATACAGGGGTTTATCACAGGGTTTGTGTGGGAGCTCAGAGGTGCATGGTCCTCAGAGTGGGAACAGAGGAGTCAAATAGGATCAGAGATACACGGTGTTTGCAGACACAGTTCAGATGGAAAAATCAACTGGATAATAGGAGAGATGGATTTCTGCATAGGAGTAGTAATCAGAAAAGAGGCCATATTGAGGAGACTGGAAAGATGGAAGTAGGGAGGAGGGAGGAGGTTGACAGGCAGGGAAGGAGACCCCTCTGGAGGCGGAAAGAGGCAGGACCACTTCCGGCAGGGGAGGGGGAGTGGACAGGCTCAGACCTAAGGA
The DNA here is from genome assembly GCA_027563665.1 of Antrozous pallidus. Taxonomy (NCBI): domain Eukaryota; kingdom Metazoa; phylum Chordata; class Mammalia; order Chiroptera; family Vespertilionidae; genus Antrozous; species Antrozous pallidus. Next base: position 9,051,340 of record CM050509.1, on the reverse strand, counting down.
GAGGCTTGGCGAGAGCAGACGTCTTCTGGATTCAAAAAGACGAGGTGAGCTAAGGTGCCCAGCTTACTGAAAACTGTGGTGCCCTTTGGGCTGCAGCTTTGACCTGCTTGACTCTTTGCATCCCTGTTTTGAAGAAAACCTGCTAGGTGTTTGGGCGCTAACGGCATGGAAGTGGTTGGGTTTAGAGGAGCTCGATCCGGTTCGCAAGGGAGAAAGGAGGGGGCAGAATCTCCTTTGGGCACAGAGTGGATAGATGTGGACTCTCTTAAGGCAACAGGAGGGAGGGATGCAGACCCGTTCGGTACTGCAGAAAGGAGAGAGAGAGAAATCCTTCAGGCGGTAGAAGGGATGGAGCAGAACCCAGTTCTGGAATAGAGACAAGCGATGACAGAAATCTTTAAGCCCGGCGAAAGGTATCAGGACCTGATTTGCGCCACAGAAAAGAGGATCAGGACTTGGAGAAAGGATGAAGCTGAATGCCATTTGAACAGCTGCAATGACCCGGATCAGAGGGAAGAAAGGAGGGACTAGTACCCGGTAGATTTTGGTTTGAAAAGGGATGGGACCGAACTTGGTAGGGTTCAGGAACAAGGAATATACAAAAGCGTAATACCGTTGGATTTGTGGGTGAGGTGTCCATGTTGCAGAAAGGATGGGACTGATCACTTGTAGACGTGGATGTGAGGGGGCGGTCTTGGGGAAGGGGCGGTGCAGGGACTTACTGCAGAGCGGAGGGAGGGGGCATATTAAAAGGAAGGGGAAGTGCGGAGAACTACTGCAGAGCGGAAGGAGGGGGTATATCGCGGGGGGCTTCGAGTGGCTGTACCGCAGAGGAGACGTGGGCGGTGTTAGGCAAGGGGCGGAGCAAAGTGGTACTGCAGAGACGAGGGAGGGCGCCGGTTTGGGGGGAAAAATGGACTGAGATGTGATACAGTTAGAAAGAATGGGTGGAGATGTTGAAAGTGGGGAGTGTGTGGGATTGAGGTGGTCAGACTGTGGTCCACCAGAGCCGCTTGCGCGCTGAGGTCCTGAGATGGGCGGGGCTCTGGTTGTTGCGCACACGCAGAATTGAGTTGCGGCAGTCTTGTGTAGGGTGAAGGGGCGGGTGGTAGGACTGACTGGTGGAATTTTAGAGGCAAAAGGAGGTAGGGTTTACAAACCAGATGGTCTGGGTTTCTAGGGATGAGGACCTCATAGTTGAAGGGTTTGGGGCCCAAGGTTAGATGAGGTTGCGCCTTTCCTTCAGAAAATCTGGTGACCTCCCTCTCATTCCATTCTCCCCTAACTCAGACCCCTTCCCCTCAGGTTCAGCTGTTACATGACCTCCCAGAAAAATGGATAGGAGAAATGACTACGATTATAGGATGCCCCCGATCGAGGTGAGGCCCCCCTCTGCATTCTTGCCAGGCCAGCTTTGCCATCTTGAGTTCACTTCCTGCTTTGAGCCCCCTACCACTCTGTAGTTGCATAATTTTCTGACTAGCCCGTCTCAGTCCATCCCTGCGTGGTGGAGGAGGAGGAGAAAAAATTAAGCCTGACTCTCTCTTTGGCTCTCTTCCTTTTCCCTCACCCTCCCTTTCAATGACTGCTCAGACGAAGGGGAGACCTTCATGGGAAGGGTGGGCTGTAGGGAGATCAGATGAATTAGCAGATCATAATCCTGAGTGTATAGGGCCCTCTGCCTACCCCTGGGAGCTTGGGGCTTCACTTCCCTCCAGATGTACAGGTTGAGACCACTCAAGAAGACAGTGTCTTGCTGATGCATACCCTCTTGGCAGCAACAAAGGACCCCTGACTATGGACCCATCAGTTGCCAACCGACCTAAGAAAAGCAAGACCAAGAAGGCCCCTGTTAAGGCTGTTACTGAGACTATACCTGTGGCCCCCTCAGTCCCATCTGCCGAGGTGATTACCATCAACAAGCCTACAATACCTTTGCAGGCTTTAAAACGGCCAATCAGCCCCCAGATCAGCCAGGCTTCAGTTACCATTGAGGCAGCTAATATTCAGGCTTCTTCAGTCACCACTCAGTCTAAGAAAGCCAAAAAGACAAAGACAGTTACTGCTAAGGCAGCCCAAGGCCCTCAATCTCCAACTGGCAGTGAGAGTGCCACTATACAGATCAAGTCACCCTTGAAGGCCCTCAACCTACCAGTCATTCCACAGACTACCCAGGCTCCACTTGCCAGTTAAGTCAGAAAATTCCCAGGCCTTAGTAGCCTCCATCAAGTCTAAGAAAGCTTCCAGGTTAAGGCCATGCATAATTCCACTGAGATCTCACTAGCTTCAAAGCACCATCCACACAGCTATCACCCAAGGCCAAATTACCAGTGAGACAACCAATACCCAGGCCATGGCAGCTTCCATTGGAACTAAGAAAGCCTCCAAAAACAAGAGGGAAACTGTTAAAGGCACAAATACTGACACTGTCCTTGGGGTCCCAAATATCACTGAGAGAGGTATCAGGCAGATTGAGGCCTCAGTGGCGGCTATCCAGGCCAAAAAAATCCAAAGGTAAGAAGGCTGCCAGTAAGGGCATACATTTTGCCTATGAGATCTCTGAGGCCCCACCTGCTGTTCAAATGGTCACAAACCAAGCCCTAGCTGCCACCCTTTGGGTCAACAGAGGGTCCAGGGCTCGGAAGACTTCCACTAAGGTCTGGGTAGCTGAAACCCAGATTCAAATTGTTGACCAAGGAGCTCAGGCTGAGATGGCCAGCTCTCAGACCAACTTAAGTACCCTTGAGACTCAGGTTGCTGCTGCTGTCCAGGCCCTGGCAGATGACTACCTGGCTCAGTTGAGTCTGGAGCCCACAACCAGGACCCGGGGCAAGAGGAACCGAAAGGTGAGATCTCTGGCATCACAATCCTTAAATTTGCACTTGGTTTCCATTCCTATCCTTCTAGGTTGTTCATTTATTCTATAAAATTTTACTGAGCCTTTTTACCTTGAGACAGTCTCTGTGTTCAGATAGGTTGTGAGAGATGCTGAGAACAATGTGACGTAGTTCCTGCTCCCTGGCAGTTCACAGATTGGTGGGAAAATAAGACATCCATATACTTAATTACAACCTAGATATAATGCAACATGTGTTTACATAGTAATTACCAGGTGCCAGGCTTTGTGTTGGGTACATTCACACAGATTATGTTTTCATGTTTTGAAAGTAATTCTTACCAGCGAGGGATCATATGTCCCAGTTTTACAGATAAGAACATTGAATCCCAGAATGATGAAGAGACATATCCAAGGGGTGTAGCTAGCCGAGTTAGTGGTGGCCTAAAGAAGAGGAACCCCAGGCCCTGCCTTTGGGTTGCTCCTTCCTTAGCAGAGAAAATGAAACTCCTGCCTGGAAAACAGTAAAAGACAAGTCTAGGACTCAGCGTGGTCAAAAGTAAGGTCAGGACCCACTACAGGGAGGGTTTAAGGGACTTCAGGAGGAGATAGGGTAAGGAGACAGAGCCATCTCTATTTCACCTGGTGACTCTGGACCTTCCTTCTTTCTGATGATGCAGTTCAAGCATCTGACTGGGCATGAGAGAGGTGGCCGTAATTACAGGTGGAATCCATGGGGCCAGAGGCCTCCGCCACCCCGAGATGTGGCCATTTTGCAAGAAAGGGTAAGAATCCTATGCTGCCCAGTCTTTTCTTCACCTGTCCCCTTCTCTGGCATTCTTCCAAGTTTTCTAAAACATATTGAAATTTCCCTATGTATTCCTCTTCTCCCAGGCAAATAAGTTGGTGAAATACCTATTGGTTAAGGACCAGACAAAGATCCCCATCAAGCGCTCAGGTAGAGTCATACATACCCTCCTCCCTTAGCTCTCTTCTCACTCCCCTCTCCCCCATACCCTGGGGGCTATTTCCCTCATATGTCCTCCCTTACTCTCCTCACACTGTGTTAATGGCATCTTCCATTATACATAGTTTAGGACTCAGACTGCACTGACCTCACAGGGCTTGCTGAAGGGCTGCAGCTTTGTGGCCTCTGCTCAGCCCAGGTGCTCCCACCTCTCCCCTCCTGCAGACATGCTGAAGGATGTCATCCAAGAATATGATGAATATTTCCCAGAGATCATTGAACGAGCAAGCTACGCTCTGGAGAAGGTGAAGGGGCAGCCCTGGGGGATGGGTGAAGTGGAGAAGCCTTGAATCAAACAGATGTGTACACTTCCCTTCTGGGGGGACTAAAGAGACTAACTCAGCCCCATCCCTGTGAAGTTGGGCAGAAAGTGACCTAGGGAGGTGCATAGACTTGCCAAGAATCACACAAGTCAGGGGTAAAAGCACAGCTAGGACTCAAGCCAACCAACTTAGTCCTGACTTCTATCCGCTGCTGGACATGTCCTGGAATGTATTCCAGATGCTCACCTCTTTCTTCTATTCCTCATTCTCTGTTTGCTTAGATTCCCACTAATCACAAGGGTTATATTGATAACAATAGCACATTTTTTGCCTGTTTTCTGTATGCTGGCCTCATAGCTAAGTACTTTACATTCATTATCTCACTGGTTTCACACACACACACACACACACACACACACACACACACACACACCTGCCCCTAGGTACAAGGGGAGTTGTGGGATGCTCAGGAAGCTCATTGATGCCTAGGCTGAATTTTGTTATCTCACAGGTTATTCTTTTACTTGGCAGATGTTTCGAGTCAATCTGAAGGAAATTGATAAGCAAAGTAGCTTGTATATTCTCATCAGCACTCAGGAATCCTCCGCAGGCATACTAGGAACGTAAGCTGGGAAAGGGCTGGGTGGGAGGGAGGCTTCTGCTTTTGTCCATGGTACTACCCCAAACCTATCTTTTGCCCCACACTTCCTTAGAGAGTCGGGAAAGACAGGCCTGAAGCCCATTCCAGCTCCCACATGTAGCTGGAACCCTGTCCACAAAAGTTGTGCCTGGTTATGATGGACTGAAGGGTGTCGAAGCCTGGGGTGAGGCATGCCTACTGTCAGGTTGTCTGTTTGTCCAGAAGCTTCCCAGGAAAGCAACCCTGTCATTGCTTGTCTCTTCCTGCTGGTCTCGTAGAGTGGTTCTCAAGGGAGGCCTTCCTGGAGTGAGTGGATCACGATGCTCGGAAGGCCAGGGGCATCCGTGGCTGTGAATTCTCTCGTGGCTGCGGGTCCTGTGAGGGGAAGAAGGGTCTCACATTCACTGAGTGCCTGGGTGTAACTCCGTTGGGGGGGGTTTCTTCTGTCCTCTCAGCAGCCCTGGGAGGGGAGGATGTGATGTCTTGTTTCACTGAATAGGAGACTGAGGTTCAGAGGTCTAAGTGTCTTGCCCAGGGTCACGTGGAGCTGGAAGCATAGACTGGGCAAAACTCTCCATACCTGAGGAATCTGGGACAGGCTGGTGTGTTTTTTGCAGATGGTTGCAGGTGATAAACATTCTCTCTGTCCTGTTATTCCCCTAGGACCAAGGACACACCCAAACTAGGTCTCCTCATGGTGATTCTGAGTGTCATTTTTATGAATGGCAACAAGGCCAATGAGGGTGAGTGGTTGAGCATGCAGCTGAATGGGTGGCCGCGGTCAGAATGCCACATGTTCATTTTCTGTCCCTCTCCTCTTGCATCCCCTTCCAGCTGTCATCTGGGAGGTGCTGCGCAAGTTGGGGCTGCGCCCCGGGTATGATTGGGCTCTCTCAGCACTTGCTGTCCGTGTTGTCCTTTGGCAAGAGAGGATGGTCCCAGGATCGCATCGGCCTGGTGGTCTGGTGGAATGGGCGGGGGTATCGGGCTGGGTAGATGGTCCATGTCTCTGATCTGGGTGAATGGGGAAACCAGTCCTTAACTCCCTGCTCCCTCTCTCCTCTATGTCTTCTGCCTGTTCTAAGATGAGATATAAGGTTCTCCCTGGCAAAGAACCATTTGGCCTCAGCTGCATACTTCTAGTGATCATGTATGTGTTTACTGTTTTTCTGGTTTCATGAAGATGGCCACATGTGCTAGAGAGGTGTCTTCCATGTTGTGAAATGCCTCTGTCCTCATCTGGGAAGTTCTGATCTTTGTTCATGGGTTATTTTTCCCATTGTCAGGGTGAGGCACTCGCTCTTTGGGGAAGTGAGGAAACTCATCACAGACGAGTTTGTGAAGCAGAAGTAAGTGGTGTTTTGGGGCATTGTCAGGCCCTGAAGCATTCTGGGTGTGTTGGTCTGGTTCAGGAAGTGCTTCATAAGCCCCTTTCTTACACTATCTTTAGAGGTATCGGCATCCTGTGCCCCAAATCTGAGGCTTGTCCACAATTCCCATGGGTGGGACATTCCAAGGCTGGGCCAGATCAAACACAAGGTCCTTGTTAGGGGGTGTGCTCAGAGCAGAGTGTCTGAAGAATGGCTCCTCTGTTTACAACACACCCAACAGGAACTTGGGCTTACTCCTCACAGGTGGCAGGGTACATTGGCCTCCCTGTGACATCATGCCCTACACATGCCTGCCCTGCAGCACCAAATGACTCTTTCGCACAGAGCCCATGGGAAATGGCTTAATAATGGAGGCCAGACCATGAATGATGTTTGGGAGTGAGTCTGGGGATGAAGGGTCTTGGAAATCTTCTCCAGGAGCTGAGTTCAGTGTTTGAAGGAAGTTGCCACCTGGTTCCCAGTGCTTAGACAACAGATTTGTTTGTTTAGAAGCAAGTTTCATTTCCTTTCTCCAAGGTACCTGGAGTACAAGAGGGTCCCCAACAGCAGACCACCTGAATATGAGTTCTTCTGGGGCTTGCGCTCCTACCATGAGACTAGCAAGATGAAAGTCCTCAAGTTTGCCTGCAAGGTAATAGGAGACCTGCCCTGACTTGGCATATTAAGGGTATGGATTGCTCCTGATTGGGGCAGACTATGTGTAGGGATGGGCAGGTACAGGGCAGCCTGCAGTTCACATATAAACATATGGAATTAATTTTGTCCCAGATGCTGCTCAACATAAAATTTACACTGTTTCATTCATTCTTCATAGTTTGCATTAGTATGCTCAGAACGCTATAACAAAATACCATAGACTGGATGGCTTAAATGACAGAAATTTATTTTTTCATGGTCCTGGTGGGTAGAAGTACCAGATCAAGGTACAACAGTGTTAGTTTCTGCTGAGGTCTCTTTTCCTGGAAAGCAGTTGGATGCCTTCTTACTGTGTCCTAAGATGGTGGAGAGAGAGCCTCTTCTTATGGGGACACGAATCCTATTGGACCGGAGCCGCACCGTTATGACTTCATTTAACTTGATCTCCATAAAGGCCCGATCTCCAAACACAGTCACATTGGGGGCTGGTGCTTCAACGTATGAATTTTTGGGAGACACAGCAGTTAACCCATGACACATTTACTCTCTTATCATTTCCCATATTACAGATGAAGACACTTGGGCTCAATGAGGTTAAGTAACTTACCCAACATCACACAGTACCTAAGTCATTAGAGCTGAAATTGGATCTCAAGACTGACCCATGATAGTCTTGAAAAATATTGCTACTTAGTTTTGTACAAAGCCCATCATATGCACTTAATACATAATTATAAGGTTATTTTCCTTATAATGATCATCATTCCCATTTCAGGTACAGAAGAAAGACCCCAAGGACTGGGCTGCTCAGTACCGGGAGGCAGTGGAGATGGAAGTACAGGCTGCAGCTGTGGCTGTGGCTGAGGCTGAGGCCAGGGCTGAGGCAAGAGCCCAAATGGGAATTGGAGAGGAAGCTGTGGCTGGGCCTTGGAATTGGGATGACATGGATATCGACTGCCTAACACGGGAAGAGTTAGGCGATGATGCTCAGGCCTGGAGCAGATTTTCATTTGAAATTGAGGCCAGAGCCCACGAAAATGCAGATGCCAGCACCAACATCGACGTCAGCAGAGGAGCTGGTACCGCAGCTAGCTTCCACAATGGTGCTAGCATTAGCTTCAGTGGTGCGCCCAGCCCCAGTGGTGGTGGCTTTGGTGGCAGAACTGGCATTAGCTTTGGTGGCACACCCAGCACCAGTGCCAGCTTCAGCAGCACAGCCAGCGTTAGCTTTGGTGGCACACTTTTGACCAGTGCCAGCTTCGGTGGTGGGGTCAGCTCTAGTTTCAGTGGCCCACTCATCACCACTACCAGTTTCAGTGGCGGGGCCAACCCTGGCTTTGGAGGCACACTGAGTACCACTGCTGGCTTCAGTGGTGCTCTCATTACCAGTACCAGCTTTGGCAGTGCCCCCAGCACTGGTGCCATCTTTAGCGGTGCACTTAGCACCAGCACTGGCTTTGGTGGCACACTCAGTACAAGTGTCTGTTTTGGTGGCTCTCCCAGCTCTGGCGCCAGCTTTGGTGGCACGCTCAGTACTAGTATCTACTTTGGTGGCTCTCCTAGCACCAGCACTGGGTTTGATAGCATCCTCAGCACCAGTGTCTCATTCAGTGGCTCTTCCAGCACCATCGCTGACTTTGGCAGCACACTGAGCACCAGCATCTGCTTCAGTGGCTCTCCCAATCCTAGTGCCAGCTTTGGTGGTGCTATTAGCACCAGTGTTGGCTTTGGCGGTGCACTCAACACCAGTGCTGGTTTCAGCAGTGCTGTCAGTGGTAGCCCCGGCTTCGGTGGTGCACCCACCACCAACTCTGGCTTTGGCGGTATGTTCAGCACTAGTGCTGACTTCACTGGGGCACTTAGCACCACTACCGACTTTGCAAGTGCCCCTAGCGGCAGCATTGACTTTGGTGCAGGTCCCAGCACCAGCTTCTTTGGTAATGTGCCTAATACCAACCTATGCTTTGGTGGCCCTCCTAGCACCAGCACCTGCTTTAGTGGAGCTACCAGTGCCAGTTTGGGTAACGGGCTTAGCACCAGTGTGGGTTTTAACTTTGGTGATGGGTTAAGTGCCAGTGGACTGAGCACCAGCACTGGCTTCAATGGTGGACTGGGCACCAGTGCTGGCTTCAATGGTGGACTGGGCACCAGTGCTGGCTTTGGTGGCGGACTGATCTCCAGCGATGGCTTTGGTGGAGGACTGGGCACCAATGCTGGTTTTGGCAGCACACTTGGCACCGGTGCTGGCTTTAGTGGTAGCCTCAACGTCAGTGATGGCTTTGGTGGTGGGCCTAATACCAGCTTCGACGGAGGACTGAGTACCATCATTGGCTTTGGCAGTGGTTCCAACACCAGTATTGGCTTTACTGGCGAACCCAGCACCAGCATTGGCTTCAATGGTGGACCCAGTTCTATCGTTGGCTTCGGCGGTGGACTGAACACCGGTGCTGGCTTCAGCGGTGGACCGAGCAACGGTGCTCCCTTTGGTGGTGGAGCCACCAGTCTTGGTGCCTGTAGCTTCTCCTATGGCTAGTGAGGTTTCAGGTAATTACAGCATGTCCATAGCCAAGGCCCATGGGTATGCATATAAGTGCTTGGAAATGTTATAAGAAACCCCAAGGTGGGAGGGCAGGGTGGAGAGATGAAGACAGTGGAGGAAGTATGAAAAAACAGTATATTTGATGCTAAAATAGGTTCCTTTTTGGTGTTTTGTTTTCAGGTTTATGACCCACATTTATAGATACCGCTAATGAGCTGCAGCAGTCCTTCCTTTCCATGGAGCCAAGGAACATCCTTGGGATCTGTGTCCACACAGCAGTCCAAGCAGATACTACCAGTCAGCTGAGGTTGACATGCTTTGAAAAGTCCAGTTGCCAATCCTGCTTTGTTGTTCACTTTCTGTGTGCTGTTGTTGTACTTTGGGTATCAGCGTTACATTAAATTTGCAAAATGAACTGGAGTTGTTTTCTTTCTTTATTATGCTTAATTGTTGTGAGTGACATTTTGCGTTCATAGAAGAGCTAACGATCGGCATAGCTCTTCGGTGAATGTGGGGTCCAACTTTAGGCTAAAAGGAAAGGATTACTTCAGTGGGATAGAGACCTGGCGAAAGTGTGGCAAGCATATCAACAAAGATATAAAGGGGGAAAGCCTGGAACAAAATGCACAGGGAGAAGGTAATTACACAAGGACTAGTGGCCTGGTGCACGAAATTTGTGCACTGGGGGGTGGATGATCCCTCAGCCCAACCTGCCCCCCTCACACATATTGGGAGCCCTCAGGGGATGTCCTACTGACAGCTCACCCCCAGCCTGCCCAAGCCTCTGCCTCTGGCCCAGGCTTTAGGCCTTGGGCACCCAGCCATTGACCTGCTCTGCTCAGCTCCGGCCTTAGCCCCGACCACCCGGGGGCCACGTGGTCACCGCTGGGCACCTCAGCTCTAGTCCAGGCCTTAGTCCTGGCTGCCTGCAACTGCCCAGCCTCGGGGACCAAGTGGTCTCTGCCACCACCTTGGCTCTGCCTCCGGGGGCCCCATGTTCACTGTCACCACCTTGGCTCCACCCCTGGGAGCTGTGCAGATGGGGCTAAGGTCTGGACCGAAGCTGAGGCACCCGGTGGCTAGTGCACAGCTCCTGGGGGTGGAGCCAAGGCGGCGGCTGCCACTTCAGTTCTGTCCCCGGAGCCCTGTGGTCACTGCTGCCACCTTGACTCCACCCCCAGGAGCTGTGCACTTGCCCCCAGTGCCTCAGCTCTGGTCCAGGCCTTAGCCCCGTCTGCCTGTGACCACCTGGCCCCAGGGGCCGTGCGGTCGCCACTGGCCACTTTGGCTCTGCCCCTGGAGCCCTGTGGTCACTGCCCCCCACCTTGGCTCTGCCCCTGGGGGCCACCTCATCTCTGCCCCTCCCCCCGGCCTTAGCAATGGCTGGCTCTGCCCCAGCTCCTGATTGGCTGGTGGGCGTGGCCAGTGGGTGTGGCCTGTGAGCATAGCAGAGGTACAGTCAATTTGCATCTTATTCTTTTATTAGATAGGATAGTAATTATACATTCATTTTGAAATGGTTGTGTAAGAATGGAGGGGGGTAATTAGAGGGTGACACAGGAACAAGGGAGAGTTTTATTGGGATAGGAGAGAGACCTGACCATGTTGCATAGACCGTGGGGACAAAAGCCAATAGTAAAGGACAGGAGATAGCAAAAAAATAGTCATGAATTGACTGAAGTAGGCAATCTGCGAGAAGGTGGGGTGAGCTAGAGTACCAGAAAATACTGTATGAGTCTGTCTTTTCAGCACTGAGTCACTGGTACCTGGCCAGAAATATTATGTGCATGTCTGCTGTATAGAAGGCATGCTGCTAGGGATCCTGTACATGACGCAGAAAGTTGTAAAGTCTAGGGGTCTGTGGTCAGACAGTGGGATGCTGATATATAAGAAGTCACACTGGAGAGACATCTACATGGTGCTAATGTCCATTGAGTTGGTAGTCATAGGGTTGAGGGGGACTGGGAGACTGGTATTCTTTGGATTGTTTACATGGACAGTGGTAACACTCAGAACGGCAGCAAGAGTTAGAGAAGACAGCAGCACTGTGGTCCAAGTACAGCTTCTCTGAGTATAGGGATGATGGTGCCATGCCCCAGGAACACTGCCCACCAAAGAACAAAGCTCATAGGCAGACACAGAGACCTATCTCCTCCCAGAAGTCTTTCCTCCAGGAAACTCACACCCATTCCACATCCCCACCATCACCAGAGTCACTTTATGGGGTCAGGATCTTAAGAAGATCCTGTGGGAGAAGCCTCACAATGACCACCTCTCCCCTCTCAGAGGCAGTAAGAGAAGTTTTCATTGATCAGAGAATGAAAATTAAGGGAAAAGTTTCATCCAGAGCTAGACAGCTCCTTGCTTGTAGCTAGAAATCGACACCTGTTTTGGAATGGCTGAGGGCTTCTTCACTGGAAATAGGATCTCCCAGTGAGGCCAAATCCAAAGTCTTCTCAGTGTAGAAGAGCAAGGATAGAAGCTTCTAAAGGTGGAAGACAGTCAGGAAAGAGGTAGTTTGACTTCCTGGAGAGGCCTCAGTAGTGGGCAGGGACAGTGTCCAGGGCTTCCTCAGGATCTCGGGTGATGTCCACATTCTGAGAGAAGAAAGCCCAGGATTAACAGGAAGGAGACAGCAGTGTGGAGCCCCAGCCCATCCCCTGTTTGTTGTCCTTACTACTGGGCTCCCCTCCTTTAGCCAGGCCTGCATCCTGATCCTTTTCTCAGGAGAGCCTGGAGACTTGTCTGAGGCCTTTTGGGGAGAGGTCGCTCTAGCCCTACATCTCCATGGTGCCCCCCAATCTGGGCGGAGGATCCAGCATTTCTAGGTGCTGGTTATTCTATTTGATGGTGGAAAACACCCAAGGTCTGTGGCACTGGGGTGGCCCTCTGGGTGGGGAGGGTGCTTTCACCATGTGCCCACGTACCTCAGGCTTCTCTCGGTGTGTGTTTGTAGCCTCCACATTCAAGTAGATGGACTCCACTTTGCATCCTCAAAAAGAAAAACCCATCCATCCATAAACCCCCAAGGCAAGAACAGGTCTTTCCTGAGGTATCATTCCTCAATGTGCCCATCACCACCCTCACCCTGTTCCATGCTGTATGGAGTTGTGACTTCCCTGTAGGGAGGGAACTTAGACCAGCTCTGTGCTGTGTGGGGAAGACACCCGGCCTAAGAGGCCACCAAAGAGACATCCTCCCAGCTCTTCCCCTAATCATCTCAGTGGTCTCTGAGCCTCAGTTGCTCAACTGTCAATGGAGAGAAGAAAAGGGATGATCTCTGGGCTCCCGCAAGTCTTGTGGTCTGTGGGCAGCACTCTAGTCTAGATAATAATGATGGAGCTCTGCGATCCTCCCAGCTCTGTTGGGTGGTGAAATGGTGGAGGAGGTCTGGGCCACTGCCTTGAGACCATCAGCCCCAGATAAAGTGTAGTTAGAGGACAATGGTAATGGAAACTTCAAGGTTTGGATGTCACAGGGAGTTTTGGGGAGCCTAAAGGAGGATGGTGGTATCACGGGGCTGGGGTTGGTAGAGGAGACCCAATGCCTATGGAAGTCCCCTTAGCTCCATCTCTGGGCTGCACTCTACTATGGGACTCAGTACACCATTTGTCCTGTTCACAGTCCAGAAAGATTTGTCTGTCTCTTCCCTACTCATGAACATTTCACAGCTAACTAATGTCCCAAGAGAGAGTCTAGCCTTTGAGGCCTTTCTTCAATCTGGCCCCAACATATACTTAATTGTTCCCCTGGTTCCCTTTGGAGACTACGCTTCCGCACCCCACCCCCTGTCACCCTGCTAAAGTTTGGTGTTCTATGCTCAGTGCTCATCTTGCCACCACCAGGCCCACCTCTACCAGGACATCCATCTACCCACCCAATGAACCTCCCCTAGGACTCTACTGGGCAAATGGGAGGTACTAGAGGCATGCTCATGGCCTCTATGTGCCTTTCCCCAGATAAAGGTGGGGGCTCTTACCATAAGCCACAGGTGTGAGTTTGAGCACTGTGTGCAGAGGGCACTTGAGATAGGGCAGCTCATCTGGAAAGGAGAAGAAAGCAGCCATCAGAGAAGGGTGCTGGGGGAGGGGGGTCCCCAGCCCCAGGCCTGTAGGTTGACAGCACTTTCCCCTGCCCACAGCCTTTCCACATGGTCAACCTCCCCTGGGGCCCACTCCCCCCAGCTACAGGGTGGCCAGGGAAAAAGAGAGGGGAGGGTAGGCAGGAGGGCCCTGGGGAATGCAGCCAAACTGTGGGTCCCCTCCCCACTTCCCACCTCAACCCCAGCCCTGGTTCTTCCACAGGTTCCCTAACACAGAGGCCCACAATGCATCTCCCGAAGGGGTTCCTGAGACCCTACTGCACACCAGACTCTGTGAGGAGGTGGGTGGGTACCTGGGCAGCCTGCACAGCCTTTCTTCCACCCAGGCCTGCACCCTCTGATTCCTCTCACTCTTTGATGGGCAAGCGTTATTCTCTTGTTTCCAGTTATTGACTATGATGCATAAAGTTCTCTCAATATCCACTTATAATTTCTTGTATGGGCCTAGCTTGTATTTACCAGACAGCCCTGAGGTGAGTGGATGATCAGGCCCATCGCACGGATAAGGAAAGCGAGGTCCTCAGAATGAAGACACTTGTCCTAAGGCACACAGGCAGGGAGTGGCAGCCCTGGGCCTGGAACCCAGAACCCTCTAAGTTCAATTCTGTGCTCTGTCCACTAAAGTCTGTCGCCACTCTCTGAGGGGCTCACAGTATCTTGGGCTGGTACCTCTATCTGCCCATCCACCCAGACTGCCCATACCACTCCCCATCTCCTTTCATTAAGCTAGAACCCACCCTTCATGGCGTCTCATTCCTAGAATCCCTCCTACACTTAAAAAAAATAGTTTTTATTGATTTCAGAAAGAAAGGGAGAGGGAGAGATAGAAACACCAATGATGAGAGAGAATCATTGATCAGCTGCCTCCTGCATGCGCCCCCTCCCCCCCCCCCCCGGGATGAAGCGCCCCTACTGGAATAGAACTGTGACCTCCTGATTCATAGGTCAACACTCAACCACTGAGCCATGATGGCTGGGCCCCTCTTACACTTTTAAGAGGCTTGCTAATGCCCTCCAAGCCACCTGAGACACATCAGTTCTGGAAATTTCCTAGGTGTCCATACTGCTCCTTCTCCTCCTCTTGATCAGCATCACTGTTAGGCCCTGGGCCCGGCACTTTGGTGCACTATCTCCTTCCATCCTTGCTGATACTCCGCAGGAGTTACTGTTCCTCATGGCAGATGTGAGGGAACAAACTCAGAATAGGGAACCCACTTGCCTGAGGTCTCTGACCCTGTTCTGCCACAACCTCCACAAGTGGCCTGGCCTGACTTTTCTCTCGCTGGCTCTGAGAGTTCCCACATCTCACAGCATAGGATTGGATTAGGTGTACTCCGGGAGTGCCCTAGCTGTGAGGTCTGCTTCCTCAGTCACATCATCTCTCTGGGCCTCACATTCCTCACTTGAGTAATAGGGGTTGGAGCTTGTGCTCAGCCTGCCTGGCTCAGCTCCCAGGGTAGCTGTGAACAGCTGGTGTGCCCTGTGCATGAAAGCAGGTAGGAAGTGGGTAGTGTGCCAATAGGACACACACGAGCTACCCACACATCCCATGTGTGTGTGAGAGAGGGGAAGGCTTCTGTAATGCATCTGGGATTAATGTCCCTCCCAACCCCTCTAAGCCCTGTGACCTAGGTAGGGCCAGTCACTTGACCTCTCAATGCTGCCATTCCTGCACCTGCACAGTCAGGTTACTATGCTTGCCTTGCAGTCTCAAAGATAACACAGAACAGCAGATGTGTGGATGGTATCAGAAATCTAGTAGCACAGGGACTCCCACCACCCCCTTTCAGTGAGGAAATTGAGGGAATGATTTGTCCAATGTGAAGTACTCAAGTTCCCCAGGTTCCAAATCTGGATGACTCTATATTACAAGTGCCCTTGATTTTGAAGTTAACAACATAGAAACAATATAAATCTGCAAACACTGCCCGCTTCAAATATGGCTTTGCGCTGTCCTCACACACCCTCACAGGGTCCAGGAGATGCCAACACGTCAGCAGCCCCGTCGGAAGTGGACTCTCACTCGAGGGTGGCACAATAGTCTTTTGCCAGGCCACCTACCTGTCTGAGTTTGCGATTCAGTATGTGTACTCAGTGTATAAATACTCAACAATGTCTAGACATTTTTTTAGAAAAATAATCATTTACATGTAAAACGATGGAAACATTATCTTGAGAAAATCACCTCTACACCAAATATAGAAACCTAAAATCAGGACCAGGAGGTCAGGGAAGGTCCATTACCACCTGCTGACAGCATGCTTCAGAGAAATACTAGCTCAGCTTTTTCAGATCAAGGCAGACTGTTCAGACCTGCTTTGGAGACGGTAGCTCAGAACGGTAGTGATACTAATAATAGTAGCTAAGACTTATGTAGCCCAAGCTATGTGTCATGAACTATTTTAAGCTCTTTACACATTTTGATTCATTTAAACTTCATCGTTATCTTCCCCATTTTACAGATGAGGAAATCGAGGCCAGGTTAAAGTAATTTGCCAAAGCTAGTATGTGACAGAGCAAGAACTTGAACTCAGGCATCTTTGTTCTAGACACTGTGCTCTTAATTACTAACATATAAACCACCAATTGCTAGTGTCAGGGTCTCAGATGACATCCAGCTTCCTATGCCAGGAACAGAGAGGACAGTGAGTGGTACCTGAGCTCTTATCCAGGAAGTAGGCCAGGAGGCACCGCATGACAGCCTGGTGGCAGATCACCAGTACATTTTCCTGCCGTTCTAGCTCCATTATAACTGGCTCCAGCCGCTGAACCAGATCCTCATAGGACTAAAAATAAGAAAAAATACTTCAGTAAGAAGGGGAGATGAGGCACAGTTGCCCAGAAGAGAGGAACTCTAGGCTAGAAATCAGGAAAACCTAGATGTGGCACTAATTCAGCTGTTGACCCAGCAGTACAACCTTAGGCAACTCACTTCCTTCTTAGGGTCTTGGTTTCTCATCTGTTAAATGGGGAGCAATCAATATATTCAACTAGATATCTATAACAATAATAAAACTTCTCACTACAAAAACTTCCTAGAAAAGCTAGAAAAATTAATGTCTGCACTGCCGACTTTTCAATAAAATTAAGGAAACATTAAAAAGATAGGGTTCCAAAATGACACAATAGGAAGTTGGAAGAAATTATTCCAACTGCAGCAAAGAGATAAAAAATAAGAAAAATAGGAGACCTAAAGACTAGAGACGGGACTAACACATGTCTAATTGTGTTTCCAGAAGGAGATAACAGAGAGCATGTGAGAGAAGAATAAAGTTTTTCTAGAATTGATGAAAATCTCAGTTCTTAGGTACAGGTGTCTAACCCAATAGACCCAGGATAAATCAAAAGAAATTAATATTTAAACATATCAGAGTAGAACTTAAAAGCAAAAAAAGATACAAAGACCCTAAAATCAGGTAGAGAGAAAAGAAATACCAATTAGACTGATAGGAGACTTCTTAGCCACATTAGAAGTCAGAAGACAGTGGGGGATACTATCTTCAAAGTGCTGAGAGAAAACAACCATGAACCTAGAGTTTTATACTAAAAGTATCATCCAGCACTGAACCTCTCCAAGATATTCTTAGACAAAAATGGTGAGTTTACTACCAACAGATCCTCCTAATAAACTTCTAAAGGAAAATGGAAATTGAACCCAGAGGGAAAACTTGAGATGCCAGGAGAGAAATTGATCAAAGGAATTGGCAAACATGTGATTAAATACAAACAAACATTGATTATATACAATAACACATTTAATAATAACAATAAGAATTCATTTGAAGATTAAGACACAAGGTTGCATTAAAATACAAAAGTAATGAACATGTAAGTTGGGAGATGGAATGACCAGAGTTAAAATTCTTAGTTTAGGGGAAGGAGGGATTTTAGATTTTGTTAGTCCTGCATATTAAAATGTTGAGCAATCTCTAAAAGAATGGAAATATTATATAACTCAAATATAGATTTAAAAACTCTATCAATTCTAAAGAAGGGAGGAAAAGAGAAAAAAAATAAACAAAGCATAGAGAGCTCCAAACAAGAGAACAGAAATAAGCTGAAACAAATTAGTGATTACAATAAAAGTAAATGTACCAAACCTACCATTCAAAAGACATATATTTGCAATTGGTATTAAAAACAACAAAAGTCAACTGTGCCTTGTTTATAATAGACACAAAACAAAAAGACAAAAAGAAGCTCAAAATAATAAGCAGATAAAGATGAATTAGGCAAATACTAGCTGTAAGAAATATTATATAGCTATAATAATAGTAAATAAAATACACATTTAGGCAAAACCATTTTTAGAAGAAAAGAGGTTGGCTCACTATCTACACTAATAAAAGAGAAACATGCAAATTGACCGTCCCTCCACTATGCCCAACAGCCAATCAGAGGGAGTATGCAAATTAACCCCACAAAGATGGGAGTTGATTTGCATATGCAGGCACGGAGTGAAGACAGAATAGAAGGAAACCAAGCACTGCAGAAGGGAGCGAAGCGGAGGAGAAGGGAGGGAGCCGAGGCAGTGGAAATGGGAGTGGAGCCAAGGCGGTGGAGATAGGAGTGGAGCCGAGGCAGCAGGAAGCCCTATTCTTGCAGGAATCTTCCTGCAACAAGCCTCTAGTATAATAATAAAATATATAATTTGCTAAGAACATATAATTGGTTTAAATTTATATGCCTCTAATGACATTGCCTTAAAATATACAAAGGAAAATAAGGGCAAACTCAGACCAACTTTATAATGTCATTTTTGAGGATGAAGATAAAGTGAAAACGCTTGGTAACACAGGCTATCAATTGTTTTATATTCCCTGATGTTAGCTTTTCTGACAACTATTCCCAGGAATTTGTATCAGAAATGGGGTATGACTAATAAATACTCTAAACTGTTGAACTGGCTAAATGGAGGCCTGTGTAGAAAGCAATGAGGATTCACCTCATATGGGGATAGAGAACTGATGGTCTGGTTTATGTGGTGGCAAAGAAGTAGGTGAAAATATCAGCCAGTGTTCATTTGGACTCCAACCCACTGCTCAGAGAGGCTGGAGCTTTAGACAACTTGACAATAAAATGTCAGGAAATCAGAGTATGTGAGTCCTCCTGAAAGGCAGAAAGGAAATAGCAGGCAAATATGTAGCTTTTATTTCATTTATTTATTTAATCTTCACCAGAGGATTTTTCCCCCCATTGATTTTTAGAGAGGGTGGAAGTGAGGGATGTGGGAAGGGAAAGAGGTGGGGGGAGAGAGAAACATTGATGGGAGAGAGACATGTCGATTGATTGCCTTTCACACAAACTCGACCAAGGCTGGAGATCGAACCTGCAACCCAGGTACATGCCCTAGACCGTAAATCAAACCTGAGACCCTTTGGTGCATGGGCTGATGCTCTAACCACTTAGAAACACTGGCCAGGGCAAACGTATAGCTTTTAAAACAGAGGAATTTGTTGCCTATTGCCAAGAATCTGAGTCAACCGAGGGCCAGATAATCATGTGCCTGTGGGTTGGCAGTTGCTGAAATATATGCTTTATTCTGTTTTGAAAGCAATCTAGGAAACTAAAGAAACCTCGAGGGTTGGAATGAGGATACTGAGGAGGAATTCTAGGAATCAGTCCACCCTTCAAAGCTCACCTCTCCCTTGGGATAGCGGTAGCGATATTTATCTTGGTCCCGAAGCGCAAATTCCTCAGGGTAATGTTCCTGGATTTCTTCATAGGTCATCTCCTCACAGACACCCTGAGAAAAATTATTTGGGGACAAAAGTATTCACATGGTAAAATCCGCACAGCCTGGCTGCCTCCTGCACACCCCACACTGGGGATTAAGCCCGAAACCTGGGAAAGTGCCCTGACTGGGAATTGAACTGTGAGCTCCTGGCTCATAGGTCGATGTATAACCACTGAGCCATGCCAGCCTGGCCAGCCTTTGCCATAGTTTTAAGGCCAAATGATTGTAGAACAGTAGCACCTAGGTTTCTGTGAACACAGCTTTAGGTTTGTGCCTGTTGTCTGAATGTGTGTGTATGTGTGTGTGTGTGTGTGTGTGTGTGTGTGTGAATGAGGTATATGGCTGTGCATATATGAGAGTACATGTTATAGATGTGTTCTTATATGATTATCCCAACAGGTTTGTAGGTGTATATTGTACATATGTGTATGTATTTTTATAAATATGTGGGTTTGGTAAAATAGTGATCAAGTTTTCAGATTAATTTAAATTGGCCAAGTGAAATAAGTGAATACTCAAGAAAACTTAAGTGTACTGGACAAAAAGCTTTTCCTAAAACATTAACTAAAATATCTGTTAGTAGTTCATCTCACTGTAAAATTGCCTAACATCCAAAGAACCTAAAGCAGTCATATTTGTGTGCAAAAATTAAAATTTAAAATTACCAAGACTGCAAGATAAAATTTCCAAAGGCCCCCATTAATCAAAAAAAAGGGGGGGGGACAGTGGGGTAATATCATGTAAGGAAAAATATCTTGTAATTAAAATACATCTAGAAAATTCTTACTCCAGAAAAGTAAATTCCATTTGTAAAACCAACTGCAGGACATCCATGAAAAAACACACATGGTGTCAAAATAAGCCAAAGGAAAATCATTTAGGCAAAAATAAAAAGAATCCCAAGTCTATTTTGCAGAGAGGATCCCTTTGTTAACTTTTGGTCGAGAATGTGTTTGTGTGTTTTCAGAGAACAACTCCAAGACCATGTGGGTTCCTGCGACAGTGAGGAACTGACAGGTCTGTTCTAGTCATGAGGACGGTCTAGAGATGGGGGACGCTGACGACACCTTGCCATGTTAGCAGTCGGCAGCTGTGAGTGGCTGCAGGCGGACATACCAGGACCATACCAGAGAGGATGGATCTTGCATTGCCACGATGTGTCCACCATCTGGATACCATTGCTGACATGTACACATGAAGAACTATTTGACATTGAAACTGGGACTCAGAACAGTTGGACATTGAAACTGACACTCAAACATTTTTTGTTCTTATACATTTATTTCTAGTATGCAGAGGCAAGATATTTTTGAAGAAAAGAAACAGGGGGGAGTGATTGATATAGAGGCAGGGTGGCCTTGAACAGGCTGTCAAGCTACAGGGGGAAGGCTGGAGTGGATGGGAGGCGGATGCTGGGGGAGATCAACCGAAGGACTTGTATGCATGCATATGAGCATAACCAATGAATGAAAGACACTGGGGTGGGGAAGGGGGCAGGTGGGAACATGTGCTGGGGGGTAAGGGAGGCTGGGGGGAGGACATTGGGGGGGAAAGGAAAACATATGTACTACTATTAAATATAAGTTATATTGTAAATAAAAAAATAAAAACGTGATAAAAAATAAATAAATAAATAAATATGTGGGTTTGCCCTGGCTAGTTGCTCAGTGGTTAGAGCATTGGCCCATGGACCAAATGGTCATGGATTTTTGTTGTTGTTGTTGCTATGTTTTTATTTATTCACTTTTTTGCAGTATAACTTCAATTTAATAGTAGTACATATGTTTTCCTTTTTTCCCCCATTATCTTCCCCCCAGCCTCCCCACCCCCCAGCACATGTCCCCCACCTGCCCCCCTCCCTGCCCCAGTGTCTTTCATTCATTGGCTATGCTCACATGCATGCATACAAGTCCTTCGGTTGATCTCCTCCAGCACCCGTCCCCTCCCCTCTCCAGCCCTCCCCATGTAGCCCAACAGCCTGTTCAATGCCTCCCTGTCTCTATATCAGTCACTCTCCCCTGTTTCTTTTCTTCAAACATATATTGCCTCTGCATACTAGAAATAAATGTATAAGAACAAAAAATGTTTGAGTGTCAGTTTCAATGTCCAACTGTTCTGAGTCCCAGTTTCAATGTCAAACAGTTCTTTATGTGTACATGTCAGCAATGGTATCCAGATGGTGGACACATGGTGGCAATGCACGGATTTGATTCCCGGTCAAGGGCACTTATCTCAGGTGCAGATGCTCCAGGCCCTGTAGGGGTGCGTATGGGAGGCAACCAATCAATATCTCTCTCTCACATCGATGTTTCTGTCTCTCTCCTTCTTCTTCCCTCTCCTACACTTCCTAGAAATCAATGGAAAAATATCCTTGGGTGAGGATTAAAAAATAAATAAATATGTGGGCTTAAGAATTTGTGACTTTGCATGTGTATGCGCAGCGTGCTTATGGTGTATACCTGTGGTATGTTTAGGGGTCTATGCTTTGTGTTTGTATATTTGTCTCATCATATGTAGTGTGCTCATGTGATTGTGTGTGTACAGGGTGTCTGAGCATCGGAGAAAGTGCCTCCATGAATATTTCTGTGTTCTGTCTTTCCATGTGTACCTCAGTGTGTCTGTGGCATGTGTATCTGTGAGTGTCTATGTCCCTGATTATGTTTCTGGTGGATAAGTGTGAACATTTGTGTGCCCATTTCTGAAGCCTGTGTGAATTTGTGATAATATGCTCGAGGCTGTGTGATATACTGTGTGTGTCCATGCTATGCCTCTGTGCTCATGTGATATAGAAATGTGGAAAGACTGCATGTGTGTCTATCATGATTGTGATTGTGCCTGCATGTATCTCTAGGTGTGTCTTAAGTGTGTATGCGTCTCTGCTTGTGGTGTGGCTGTTATTGGTAGATACGTGTGAGAGAGAGCCTGTGTCTGACTAGTGTCCATGAAGTGCCTGTCTGTGACTGTGAGCATACTGAGGTGAGTGTCTGTAACTGTGTGTGCAAGTTTATGCATCCACAGCAGGGTTGTTCCATTTTAGAGCATCTCTCATCCCTCCTGCCCCTACCTCTGCCCCAGGATCTCTGGCAGATAAATAGCTATCCACAGACATCTCAGAAGGCAAGAATTAGTAAATCCCTAACAGTTTCAGAGTGGGCCTACGGGAGATACACTCTCTTCCCAAAGGAGGAATCGTGAGCTCAGAGACTGTCCCTCAGGAGCATACAAGAGTTCCGAATCCCCAGAAGTGAGGTGGTTGCTGGTGGGGTAGGGAAGCCATGTTGAGTTTATAAGTTTTCCATCCGGTTGTGTGGATTCTAAGGATTAGACCTTCCTGTAGAGGAAGAAGCTGGCTCTGGTGTGAGGTTCACCTCTTTCCCAGCCCACAAACAGCTATGCATTGTCAAACTTCTTCAACTGGCCCTGCCCATGGGACACACAACATCCTTCCAGATTGGCTTTGCCTTTCTATTCAGAGGCATTCTGTGAACTTGTTGCCAGTGGAGATGGTCACTGACTCCCTATTGACTTAAGGAAAACTGCCTATCCTCCCTGAATTTTATGTTCCTCATCTGCAAAATGGTAAGAATTACAATTACCCCGCAGGAGTGTTTTGAATGTGAGAGGTGATATGTGCAAAAAGAGACTGGTACAGGATATAGAAGGCACATTTTAAAGACTCAATAAATGGACCTAATTATCAATATATTATTGATCGTGGAAAACAAATCAGAAACTTAGGCATCATTCTAAATTCTTGCTTATTCCTCAGCCACACCCTCATAACCCATTACTGGGATTCTACCTCCTAAATTTCTCTCAGATCTATTCCTTTTTCCTCCCTCTTAGCCCCCACTGCTACAACCTTTGCACCTGTACACATACAATATCCTCTTTGTTGAAGTTGCTCTCTCTGCCTGGCATACCACTCCTGATATTCTCTGTCTGGCTCTCTATTAACCTGCCAAGTTAACACTGGCATCACTTCCTCCAGGCAGATCCTGGTGGGCCACATGTCCTGCCCCGACATCTATGCACCCACAGTCTAGCCTACCAGATCCTGTATTACATACATTGCTTTGTATTCCTTTGTTTATTCCTCTGTCCAACCTGTTTCACCTAAAAATTCAGTGAAGACAGGAACTAAAATATGAGAAACAGATTTTGGGAAACAAAGTAGGTATCAAATAAATGTTTCTATCACACTAGAGGCCCAATGCACACAATTCATGCAAGAGTAGGCCCTCGTGGCCCCAGCTGCCTTGCAGCCTCCTCCATCTTGCCCTCCCCCCCGCCCCACCCCGCCCACTGGTCATTCTGTAAGGGCCTTCTGGAAGGTTGTTCCACGATCTGGTCTAATTAGTATATTAGCTCTTTATTACATAGGATGTGTGCAAGAGACAAACCATAACTGAACTCTTAAGATGAAGAGCTGACATATTTTCTTGCATGTATCTTATAGAAAATACATGTGATATGCAGAACGATGCTACATATCCCTTTTTGTAAGTATGGGCATTGCTGTACATCTATCGTTAAGGACATAAGTATGTATCTATTCACACACATACTTGTCAGTATTTATAGAGGCATATTTAGTAGGCAAGCAGGTTAACCTACCTACATTCAAGTTATTTGTATCTGTGGTGAAGCTTTTACTTTGGGGCCTAACAATCATAACCTTTGTGTCACTATCTGATATCAGTGTATCTATCATGCAGGTGAAAGAATAGAGAAGAAACAATGCCTTTTCAAGGAATGCATGGGCCCGGCTGGTGTGGCTCAGTGATTGAGCATCGACCTATGAACCGGGAGGTCATGGATCAATTCCTAGTCAGGGCACATGCCCGGGTTGTGGCCTCCTTCTGCAGTGTGGGGTGTGCAGGAGGCAGCCAATCAATGACTTTCTCTCATCATTGTTGCTTCTCTTTCCCTCTCCCTCTCCCTCTCTCTTAAACAAATAAAAATAGTTTTAAAAAAAGAGCTCATGGGAAAACCTGACCTAAAGAGAGAATGCCATGTGATAAGGCTCTGATAAAATATTCCTCAAGTTCTTCTTTGTTCCATCTCCAGTGCCACTACTCTGGTCCAGCACACCCTCACCTCTTCCTGGACTAATGCAGCCATCTCCATACCAGTTTACACGCTCTTTCTGGCCTTCTTCCTATCCAGTCTCCACATGTGGCCAGAAAGGTCTTTTCATTTTTTTTAAAAAAGTGAATCATATTCAAGCCATTCCTCCTTGACTTAGACTACACCAATGGCTTCCCATTTACGGGTCAGCATCCAACACGATATAAAGCCTTATGAGCTACCTTCCTTTCTAACCTTATCTCCCTTATCTCCAGACCTCACAATCATTGTCTCAGCCTCTCTGCTGTTCTAGCCTCC
The DNA here is from genome assembly GCA_027563665.1 of Antrozous pallidus. Classification (NCBI taxonomy): domain Eukaryota; kingdom Metazoa; phylum Chordata; class Mammalia; order Chiroptera; family Vespertilionidae; genus Antrozous; species Antrozous pallidus. The sequence continues at coordinate 9,026,781 of CM050509.1, read as the reverse complement.
ATTCTCTGAACACGCCATGCTCTCTTCTCACCTCTGGGCCTTCACATGAGCTGTTCCTTGCCACTGAATTTAAATTTATTCCCTCACTCCCAGACCATTTTGCCTGTTTCTTTTCTCATCTCCACCTTCATAGAGGAAGCTTTCCCTGTAAATCTCACACCACCAAGTCTTGTCAGGAGCAATCTCAGCCTCCCATAGTCCCGGTACTTCCCTTCTCACAACCCTTTGTCACATGAGATGCGGTGTCTTATTTACTGTCTGCACATGGGCTCCCTGAGTTCAGAGAACTTGTCTGTTCTGGCCTTCATGGATCCCCAACGCACAGAATAGTGTCTGGCACATGACTGGTTGTCAAGAAATGTTTGTTGAATTAATTAGGTTACCATAGGAGCCAGCAGAGGCAACCCAGGGTATAAGCCAAGAGTGAAGCCCCACCATCCACCAGGAAATTCATTCCCGTACATCTCACCGCATCGATCTCATTCAGGGCCTTCCACTGTTCATAGGGGACGCCCAGGGCCTCAGCTGTCTGGATAGTCCTCTTCATGTGGCTGGTCCACACTTTCAGGGAGCTGATGCCCTGGGACTGAATGAAGTTGGCCAGGGCGTATGCATACTGGAAAGTAGCGGGTACAGATGAGAAGAAGCGGGGAGAAAAAGAGAGATGAAAAAGACAGGGTAGCCATGAGAACAAGCTTGGATCTATCACACATGGTAGAATGATGATGAACAAGCAAGAATATAGTTTAAATGTTTCCAATTTAAACTTCCCCATGTGACTACGGATCAAGGAGATAGAATAGAGTATGTGCATTTATGTGTGTGTATTTGTTTGTTGGTGCTTGTTCACTGAACCCCCTACTCGGTTATTCATTCCTTCAAACAGTCCATCTCTAACATTTGTGGAGACTGGGACAAGAGTGCATAGGGAGGCTCTCCATCCACAATCCATCTCCCTTCTCTTCCTGTCTCCATCCTGCACTCATAGACGCCTTTGAGTACAGCTTTGTGGATAATCCATCACATGGCCAAGTTCTGCCCACACCATATCCTCATAGATACCCCTGATCCCTTTGGCCACACCTTCACCTAAGGGTGAACACTCCTGCGCTATGGCCTGCTTTTAGGTGGACAGACTCTGATAGGGTCACACAAGCACTGGAAGCAGACACCAGACCACAGGGCAGAGATTTCTTAGCTTCTAGGTACTCAGAGTGTGGTCTAGATGTGGTGGAGTGGTATTTGGGGAATATTTCTCTTTGACTCTTTGAATTCTTACTGCTTTAGTAGGGGTGCTGGTACCCAGGTTCTAACCACATTCAAACATGTGCCGAGTATGTGTGGACCTCCTCTGAGTATCAGAGTGTCCTGTTCTCAAGACACGGCCTGTTCAGGGAGTGAAAGGGTGACAGCACCGAGAGAAACCACAAAGGGCGGTGGGAGCCCAGAGAAGCCAGTGATTCCTCTCCTCTGCATACAGGCACGTTGTTATGGGTACAGACGTGTGTGAGGAACAGGGGCACAGACCATAGACACGACACACGTTTACACGTCCAGATATGGGCACCATGTGCACACACTCTAAAGGTGGGTTGGGAGTCAGGAGCAGTCATCAGTGTGCTCTGGTGGAAGGAGCCCTTGACTGGGGGGTAGGTGATGGGATTGAACTGCTGGGCTCCCTTATACGGGCTCCTTGTGCCTGGGGCGTCCCTGCGCTTTCTGGCCTGGGACCTCCTGCCTGTAAGATGTGAACAGCATTCGCTCACCCAGCCTGGTCTCTGCGAGTGGAGATTACTTCGTGGATGGGGAGCATACAGAGCACCCCTTGGCACACGGTAGGTGAGAGCTACTGTAATGGACATAGGTGACAGTCCCCGGGAAATGGCGTGGTGCCCTGTGCCCACCTGTGAAGGTGGGGGCCATGTGGGTGTGTGTCCATGCTCACATTTGTGTGGAGTGGCCATGTGTCCAAGCTGGGTGCTGAGCTAGGTGGGCAAGGCCATGGCCAGCCACACCCAAGAGACCCCTGGCTGCAGGTGGTGCCACAAGGTGAGGGTAATGCCTTTGGTGGCCTCTGACTCTGCTCTTGAGGGGAGTCCCTCTTGAGGGGAGGCTACCAGTGTGAAGGCCACAGAAAGGGAGCCAAGAGGATGGTGGCAGTCCCTTGCCTGTGACAATGCCACCTCTGCAGTGGGGCTGCTGAGGGCAGGCAGGAAGGCCTGGTTTTCAGTCCCGGCTCCCGCTGTGTCCAACTTGGGGCTGCTCTCTGCTCCTGCCTGGGACTCAGCTCCTTGTCCATAAACTGGTGATCATAATGCCCACCCCATAGAGCTGCTGTGAAGATTAAATGAGGCCACAAGTGTCCAATGAAATGGAGCATTTCCTCCTTGTGCACCCACATCCCATTTGTCCCATTCCCAAGCGATTTCCCCAGCAAGGACCTGTGCTAACAAGCTTAGGCACAGGGCTGAACACAGGAAAATGTGTCCCTTTATTGAGCCAGCACCCATAATGTGCAGGTCACCATGCTTAGCTGGATAGAAAGGACTCATGCCACAAAGTCAGAAATGGGCCAGTACTGGAAGAGATGGAGTCCAGGACATGATAAGCTGTCTGGGGACTGGAGAGGACAGTGAAGGGCTTCCTGGACCAGACCATGGAGCAGCAACTGGACCCTGGAAGGGAGTGGGAGGTGGGGCAAGAAGGAAGTAGTAACAGGTGAGGGATAAGTGCTGACAGTGTGATGATCTGCAGTGGATTGGAGGTGGTGTAGCATTAGCCTTGAGTAAGGGAGGAGAAGATGGATTCAAGGGTGGGGCACTTCAGGTTAGCTGTCTGTGCAAGTGATGGTCATCAGCCGACAGAGGAAGGAAGCCTAGGTGGGGAATCCACACAAGTAAAGGCACAGAGTTGTGAGGAAGATGAGGGGACCAGTCAAGTGGGGGCCAAGGTGCTTATCATGCTGGGGTTGAAGAAGCAGCCAGATATGAATAGGACTGGAGTGCCAGGACCTAGCTTCTCAGCCTTGCAGCTCCTGTGGGTACATGGCAGCATTCAAGGATAGTTCAAGACTGAGTGGCTATCAGGGAAGAAGAGTGGGAGTGACCAGAACCTGTTTCTGCCCTGTCACTGAGACTCCCAATCCTCAGGACCCAGGTAGTGGCTACTCCACCCACCTGTGGCACCCCCTGGTCCAGATCAGCCATTGCCTCTGGATACATGGGGCCTTCCCTACCTGCTTGCCCCGAGCTGAGAGGCCAGAGTCACCTCCAATGCGGCCTCTGAGGTTGAGTTCACTCTCACCATGCCGGCATAAGTAGATGGTGCGGGGTGTGACGTGGATGTTCATAAGATAGTATACTGTGCGGCTCTGGATGTGGTCCTGCACTCGGTTCACCATGTAGCGTGTGCCCACGTCGAAGATCTTGATGTAGGACAGGTGGCTGGGCCAGTCCAAGCAAGAGCAAGGGCAGTTCAGGGACTGATGGTGGAAAGGCTAATCCCAAGAGAAACCCCAACTACACACCCTGCCTTCAAGCTTCCTCCACAACCCAGCTTTCACCTACCTTTCCTCTAACAAGATGCCATGCCTTCTCTTACTCTAGGTACCTGTTTCAGAAACTTGGTTCCTGATCACCTTCAGAAGCTCACTGCCTGCTACCATCTCCCTCTGTATCCTTTTCTCAGTCTCAACTTGAGCCAGGTTGTCTTTGCACCTTCACGTATCACACTCCAGGCATCTGGGGTTCACACTCCTGACATACTTGGAGAGAAGCAGTAATTCTCTGTGTCTCTGGGTACCTCCAACATCTCCCCAGCAGCTTCAAACTTGTCCACTCCCTCACCCTTTCAAATCATGACCTGAGCTCTGCTTCTCTGTTCTTTGAATCTGTGATCTATTGTATTTGATACTCCATAGGCAGTTACAAGATTGTGTCAGTGTGTGTTGTGTCTCTGTGTGTATGTATCTTCCTTACTCAGAAGGGGGAGTGAGTTGGGTTCTTTCCCTATTGGCCAAGCAGTCAACAAATATACCCTTGTCTGTTCTAAGCATTGTGCTTGGAAGTTCTTTGGCCAGTTAGGAATATATACTTAGAAATGCATGACCAATGCTCAACACCGATCCCACAAACATACTCTAAGGTGTGTCATGTGCTGGGCCATGGGAATACAGATGCGGTTCACAACATCAGTAGGGAACTTGTGGCCCTTGCTTAGAGCCACGTTTCAGTCTCCTCTTTATCATGAACTAATAACTATACACAGAACGATAATCGAATTATTCAACAACCTGTTTGCAGAGGAGCTCGAAATGGGGGACTTTGACTAATCAAGAATAGAACCATGGAGCAAGAATTTGAGGCATCTGCTGTTCCAGAGACTAATTCCTAAATTGTTTTATTGTGAGGAGTTCAGGGTGATCCATGGAAAGAGGTGGGGAAGGCTGGGGCAATGGGGTAACACATAGCAACCCTGTGTGCACAGTAACAAAACCAAGTGAATGGAAATAGCTGTACTACCCCAAAGCAGGTAAGGCGGTGAGTGATGGGTTTGGTTTCAGAAAGCCTCTCTGGCATTCCTAAAGAAGGCCTTTCTATTTGCACCATACTCAGCATGCCCTTTCCTGTCATTCATGTCCAATAGTCCCATAGGGCATTCGTATTTGCTGAACCTTTTGGGAGCTTCTGGCAGGGAATGCAGACTTCAAAGTGCATGAATCCTCATAACAATCGTAGGAAGCAGAGATTATTATCTCTGTTTTATGGGTAAGGAAACTGAAACAGAGAGAAGGAAGTGATTTGCCTAAGGTCAACCTCTCCAAGGACCCTCAGGGCTTAAGGGTAGAAAATATATGATGTAGCATTGTTGTCTGGTTACTGTCTGTTGCTGACACTAGATTCTTGGTGGCTCTAGGAGAATTTCCAAATTCCTCAGCTTAGACTGACATTCTCGGTGTCTTCACACACTGGTCCCATTTGGCCTTGCCTCACTGTTCCAGGCCCATGCTCATAACTTCTGTTCTACTCTAGCCTTTATGCTTTTTCTGGGTGATTCTCTGTATTCCTCTACTCTTATTCAGATTTAAGTAGGCCATTATGAAGTGCTATTCTCTTTGCTTGCAAATGTGTTCCTTGCCTGCTCTCCAAAGTTGAGCCCCTACACATCCATCATTCTACAGCCAGTACATTCACTCTCTCTAGGAAGACTTCTTTGAGCCCAGACATGTGAAGTCACTTAGAAGTGCTTCACACACACACAAAAAGTATTACAGTAGCTAATACTCCACCCTACCATATATAATTTAAAATAAAAATCATAATCTATAGTATAAGGAGATTCTACCAAGTTCTGGTTTTACTTTTACTATTTTGACTACCTTAATGCTGGAAATATAAAATAGTTCAAGATTATTTTCTTCTTATTTTTGGTAGCCTCTTCCTTGTTGGTGCCCTAAACACATGTCTAGTCTACCTACTGGGTAAACCTGCTCTTCTAGACGTCTTCCTCCAAGATGACCTGGGTCTTCTCCTCTGTGTCCCTCTAGCCCACTTGTTTGACCATCCCCGCTATTCTGATCAACTGCATACTCACTGTCTTCCCCGACCAAATGGTCATTCTATCAGAGCAAGGGCAGACTTTCGCTCTTTGGGTTCCTAGGGCAGAGCTTAGGGCTGTGCCCTGAGGCATGGTTTATAAATGTCTGTTCATGGACAAATGATTAAAGTCAATGTGATGCTCAGACTGATGCATCAAACATTAACTGAGCACCTACAGGAATATAGGTTGAAGGCTAGAAAGCTAGGGGCTTTCTCAATGCCATTCTTTCACCTCAGCTCCTCGCCTTCAAATTTCTTTCACCATAGGCTGCTAGCCCCTATTGCTGCCTGTGGAAACTGAAAAAACTTACACTTTCCTCAGGGCAGAAACAGCCCCACTCCAGCACACATACCTTGGTGAGAAAAGTAAGTATACCCTTGACCTAAATATCCTTGAACAGTGAACAATCTTCACAATGATACCTCAGGTCCTGCCCCTTGCACTGTGTGTCTTTGCCTCATGTGATACTTTTTATGACCTAGGGATGTGAGAAGGGAAGAACCAGGCTGGAAATGTGGAGATAAGTGTTTGAGTATATATTCTGCTACTGATTCATTATGTGGCCTCAGATAAGCCCTTACCCTGCTCTGGGTCTCTGTTTCCCTATCTGAGGAGTGAGGCAGTAACAATGCTCACCTCTTAGGACTTCAGTTAGACAGAGCTAGAAGGATGTTCTTTAAACTTCTTAGGGTAGTATTCAGCTTGAAACCTCCTTACCCTTCTCACTTGAATTACAGAGTCTGAGTGACTCTGAAAGTCTCTTCTCATCGCAATCTATTTTGAAAAAGAGTAGGTCTCTGGGAACAACCAATGTCTAAAACTTACATCTTCCCTGTACTGACAGCTAACACCTCTCCTATCTTTATCTGGTATTAGGAATAAAAGTTTCAAATTTTTCATGTGTCTTCCCATATTTCAAGGCACTATGGAAGCTATCTGAGAATAGAACCCACCTCCTTTGCTCTTATTTAACTCCCTATGTACACCACAACCTGAAGGGACCTTCTACTTATTAATTGAAGAGGTATATGTGGGCACTGTAAGAAAGAGACATGGCTAGGAGACAGAATATGTGGTTAGAATCCTAGCTCTAATGGTGGGAGCTTGGGCAAGGAGTTTCAGCTCTCTAAGCCTCAATTTCTTCTTCTTGAAAATTTCTGATCATAAGACCTATTTTAGTCTCCTTGAATTAAATGAAACAAAGAATGTGAACATGTTTGGAAACTGAAATGCCATCCACAAGTAAAGAATACTTTTCAAAAAATAATAGCAACAAAGACAGGAGGAACTATAAATGTCTGTCCATACTCCCACCAAAGATCAGGTCCCTGATATGTCCATGTTGCTCAGGAAAACACTACTTCAATCCTCTTGTGAACACCTTGCACGTCAATGAATCACCACCTCATTGATAATTTGAACTAGGAAGGCCCTTGAGTACAAATCAAATCCAGCTCCCCGATGTTACAGATACAGGAGCTGATTGAGGTCCATAGAAGGAAGAAGTTTCCCTAGGTCCTACAGCATATTAAAACAGGGATAAGCATCCAGACCTGGACTGTGGAGTTCTGGGCTCTTACCTGTCCAGCTCATCATCCAAGGGTTGGTAATTGAGCTCATAGCATTCAATTCGTTTTAGAAAGTCTTCCAGAACCTTTTCTCGGTCACAGTCTATGTAATCAGGGCTGCCAAGTTTCACTTGCTGGGAGAAGAGAGAAGGACAGAGGGACCGTGGAAGACAGAGACTCTCTGACAGTGCCCTTGAGAAGGGCCGTTAGAGATCATTGAGTAAAACATCCCTCATAATAAAGATGGCAAAACTGAGAGTTGGAAAAAGGGTCTTGCTCAAGTTTATAAAATGAGTCAGTGGAAGAAAATCTGGACTGTGTGACTGTTCATTGGTCTCTGTGTGGCCAAACAATGTATGTTGTATTATATTCAGTTCTAGAACACACTATTTAAAAAGAACATTTATAAGAGGTCTGGAGATTGTGCCATGAGAAATGGTTGAAGAACAGGAGATCTTGGCCAGGGGTCACAATAGCTTACATGTATCGAGTGTTTCCTGGGAGAATATGGCATGTTTGCTTTAGGGCTGGCATCTCCAATTCTCTCAATACCTACCTTCTCCACCCATCCCAGTGAGGGGCACTATCATCCACTCAGTCGACCGAGCCTAAAAGGCAACTGGGAGTCATCCAAGATGAGTCCCATTCTAACATTCCCTTCCTCTCAGCAGGTACCAAAATCTTCTCCACTATATCTTATATCTCTTCAATTGGCCTGTATTTTCTTTTGCCTGAATGTTCATGATAGCTTTGTGACTGATTACCCTGTCTAAAATCTTGTTTCTTCTGCCCAGCTGTAGCGACTCAGTGGTTGAGCGTTAATAGAACCAGGAGGTCATGGTTCTATTCCCCATCAGGGCACATGCGTGGGTTGTGGGTTCGATCCCCGGTGGGGGATGTGCAGGAGGCAGCTGATCAATGATTCTCTCTCATCGTTGATGTTTCTATCTCTCTCTCCCTCTTTCTTCCTCTCTGAAATCAATAAAAATAGATAAAATAAAATAAAATCTTGTTATTTCTGATGTATTTCCCATACTAATAGCCAGAAGGATATTTCTAACATGCACATCTGACCATAGAATTCCCTTGCTTAAGACCTTTCACCAGTTCTCATATATTTTAGCACAAAGTATGAAATATTTTAACGGGTGACTCATGGTTTATCGTGATTGGGCTGGAAAGGATTTTTTCATCTTCATCTCCTATTACTCCCCTATTCCTCTACACACTTTGCTTTAGCCAACCTAAGCAATTTACAGTTCCCTGAAGATGCCATACTTCATACATGCTATTCCCTTATTTCCCATTCTTTGCCTGCCAAATTTTCTTCCAGATACAAGTTAACTATTACCTTCATTGAGAAGCCTTCCTGATGCACCCTACTCCTCTCATGCAAGGTTAGGTTCCCAACACACTGTTCCCACAGCCTCCCTTATTCCATCATCTGAGCATTGATAGCACAGAATTATGCCTATAAACTTGTCAGTCTTTCTCACTAGACTGTGAGCACAAGAGCAAGATTCTTCTCTATTTCTATGTCTCTAATACCCAGAAGGGCCCAGCACAGGTGTATGGATTCATTTTCTGTTGAATAAATAAATGGATGAATAGATGGATAGATAAAGAGGAAAGAGAAGGATTGGGCATGTTCTGTGCCTGTAGAGGCAAAAATAGGACCAGTTAAATGGAAATTACAAGGAGGCAGATTTCAGCTTGATTGGACTGTACTTGATGAAGGCAATGAGCCTCTTGTCACTGGAGGTATGAGGAAAAAGTCAAGACATTCATCTGAGTTTTCAAGTACCATATTTTCCATTGCATAAGATGACTTTTTAACCCAGGAAAATCTTCTCAAAAGTCGGGGGTCGTCTTATACGCCAGGTGTAACCGTAGCTTACAGTTATGATGTGCGTTGCTAACTTGCCAGGGACTTGCCCAGCACTTGCTCTCCCTCTATTGTTTGTTATCGTCCTCCTATCATCATCAGTTCCAGTCATCTTATACGCCGGAAAATACGGCATATGATGGAGGGTTGAAGATGACTTTTAAGGTCTCTTCTATCACTGAGCTTCAGCAATTTGATGAATAAGGAACAATAAAATATGGTAAGTGATCTAGTTCTAGACCACATGCCTAGAATCTAAAACCAGAATCTACCTCTTTCTGACTGTACAAACCCTTGACAAGTCACTTCTCTTGGAACCTCAGTTTCTTGTTTCCAACACTGAAATGATTCCTAACTTGCAGGTTTGTTGTGAAAAAATCAAAGAGAGTAAAGCTTGGAGCCTGGTGCATATTAATAACTCTAGATATGTTGGTCTCATTTAATTTCATAGGAAAATTGTAGGCCCCAGTTATCATGAAATGCTTCCTGTAGGAAGTGTGAAGAGAATCTTGGGGGAAGAATAACTCCTTTGATCCTATAGAGGTAATTTTAGGCATAATCCAAGCCTGAAGCAAAGGAGGAAAGGTAACTGTGGCTCCTTACCTTGATGTTTTCTGCAATGATACCAGGGTCATTACAGATGGACTCAATGAAAAACACCTATAAGAGAAACAGAAGAGAGATTTCCAGCAGGGAATTAATGTTTGATAGGAGCTTGACCTCTCCTCAGTGGCTCTGATCCATCGCTGGGGGCATCTCTGACAACAGAATTTCATTCAGTGGTGCTTTTAAGGATTCGGATGTTTATGGGGCAGATGGGCTCTAAATTGAATGGCTCCAGATTATTGCTTTGTATTTTGACTGTTTTGGGAGTCTATAAGTAATGTCTACAAAATAAATCAGACACTTAGAAAGACAATGTTCCAAGAGGGATGGACAACCTTTTGTAAGTATCAGGCTACGGTGGTGATGGGGATTTAGTTCACCAGATACCATTTCACCTTAAATCAATTCTCCTGATGCCAATTCATCTAATTAATTCATTATAACTTTCTTTCTTTCTTTCTTCCTTCCTTCCTTCCTTCCTTCCTTCCTTCCTTCCTTCCTTCCTTCCTTCCTTTCTTTCTTTCTTTCTTTCTTTCTCTTTCCAATAAAAACTTTAAAAAAATTTCCTTCATCTTTTATATCCATATCCCTTCTGGCAATCACATTTGTTCTCTATATCTATGGGTCTGTTTCTGTTTTACTTATTCATTTGTGTGTGTGTTTTAGATTCTATAAATAAGTGAAATCATATGGTATTCATCTTTTTTTCTGACTTATTTCACTTAGTATAATACCCTCTAGGCACATCCATGTTGTTGAAAATGGTAATTTCCATTCTTTTACTTGCTAGGTAATATTCCATTGTGTGTGTGTAAATATATATACATCCTCCTTGGAGCATTACATCTTTCTAAGAACCTAATTGTTCTCCATATACCATATTTTATTTATTCATCTATTGATGGACACCTAGGTTGCTTTCATATCTTGGCTATTGTAAATAATGCTGCAATAAACATAGGGGTGCATATATATATTTAATTAGTGTTTTTATCTTCTTTGATTAAAAAACCAGAAGTAGTATTCCTGGGGCATATGGCAATTGTTTTTAATTTTTTGAGGAATCTCCATACTGTTTTCCACAATGGCTGCACCAATTTACATTCCCACCCACAATGCACGAGGATTCACTTTTCTCCACATTCTCACCAACACTTGTTATTCGTTGGCTTTAAAATATTTTAAATTTATTTTTCAGAGAGAGGAAGAGAGTGAGGAACATTAATATGAGAGAGAAACATCGATCAGTTACCTGCCCCAACTGGGAACCAAACCTTAACCTCAGTATGTGCCCTAACCGAGAATCAAACCTGCCACCTTTTGGTGTATGGGATGACGCTCCAACTAACTGAGCCACCCGACCAGGACTTGTTGACTTATTGATGATAGCCACTCTGAATGGTGTGAGGTGGTATTCACTGTGGTTTTGATGTTTAGTGATGTTGTGCATCTTCTCTTATGTCTATCAGTCATCTGTATGTCTCCAATGGAGAAATATATATTCAGATCTGCTACCCATTTTTCAATTGGATTTTTTTGTTTTCTTAATATTGAGTTGTATGAGTTTTTTATATTTTGGATATTAAACCCTTATCAAGTATATCACAAATATCTTCTCTCATTCAGTAGATTTTTCCCTCTGTTTTGTTCATGGTTTCTTTTGTTGTGTTTACTGGCTTTTAGTTCTTATACACTGAGTGGCCAGATTATTATGATCTCTGAACACATAATAATCTGGCCATTCAATACATATGTATATTATATATTATAATATATATATATGTATATATATATATATATATATATATATATATATATATATATTAGAGGCCCAGTGCATGAATTTGTGCATGTGTGGGGTCTGGCCAGCCTGGCCAGGGGGAGGGGACACGAGCAGTTGGCCGGCCTGCTGATCGAACTCCCGGTCGAGGGGACAATTTGCATATTAGCCTTTTATTATATTGGATATACACTGAGTGGCCAGATTATTATGCATTCAGAGATCATAATAATCTGGCCGCTCAGTGTATATGTGTTTTGTAGTGGTTCTCTCTCCACGTTTCTCACCCCCAATGTCAGCCTGTCAGCCATCACCTTCATTGCCTAACATGGCACCTCTCCTTTCCTGGTCTGTTCTGTTTTGCTGCTTCTAACCATGATCTGGAAAGCCATCTCAACCAAATTAAAGTGTTGAGCCTATGGTAGCTGATTTGGCACTGATGAGTCTTCTGGTTTGCCTTTCTTTGGAGTTTATGCTGGATCAGTAGGCTCTAGATAAGAGTGGCAGTGTTACTGTACCTTGTAACCATGTTCCTTAGCAAACTGTAAAATCAGCGACCGTCTTTCTCTGGTAGTGTTGGTGGCATCAAAAACCTAGAGGCACATGATGAGATTGGTTACTGTGAGTCTCATGCTGGTAGAACGCCTACTCTTTGAGCATCTCTGTATTTAGCCAAGTGGAGTGCTACCAGGAGAAGAGAGAACTTGGACTGGGTGACAAGTGATAGGAAATATTTGGAATTGGCTTGTGTCAATTTCTCAAGTATGCATTGAGTCCTACTGTCACTCCCAAAATGCAGCAGGCTTTGTAAGTATAATAAGACAAGAAAAAAAATTGTGAGAGTTTTAAAAATATATTTTTACCAATTTCAGAGAGGAAGTGGGAGGGAGAGAGAGAGACAGAAACATCAATGGTGAGAGAGAACCATTGCCCGGCAGCCTCCTACAATGTGGGCATGTGCCCCGACCAGGAATTGAACCATGACCTTCTGGATCACAGGTCGATGCTCAACCACTGATCCATGCTGGCCAAGCAAAAATTATTATGGTCATTATACAGGTGAAGTAGTTGAGCCTTTGAGGGAGGATTTGCCTTAACTGAGGTCACTGAGAGTTACTGACAGAGCAGAGTTAGAACTGACTTCTCATCTTCTAGGTGAGGCTTCTTCCTTCCTTATCACCCTGGAGCTCTTTAAGAACAGGAAACAACTCCCTAGATCCAGCATCTTAGATGGGACAATTTTCATATTTGAGGATTTTTTCCCCTTTTAGAATTTGCAAATCCTATTTCAAAAGCCTGAGATTAAATTGCCTAAAATGTTTAGGTAAGGGCAGGACAATGGGGGGAAAGAAGGAAAACATATGTACTACTATTTGTAATACTTTAAAGAATAAAAAAATTTTTTAAATGTTTAGGTAAATCTCAGAACTCAGAATGTTTTACTGTAGTTTAAATTGTAGTGTAGTGCTGCTAAATTCTTGGGAGTGAGGTGGGAGGTATAGCAGTTAACTATCTATTTAGGAGTGACACAACTTGGATTACAGTTCTGCCCTGCCACGTACACACTGTGCCATTTTTGGAAATTATTTAATCTCTCTGTGTGTCATTCTTCTGGGATATAAAATGGGGAATAATACCTATCTCATGGGGTACGATGTAATTAAATTAATATGTACAAAGTACCTAGAATAACATGTGGAACACAGTGAACGCTCAATACACATATGAACTGTTTTCCATCCCAGCAGAAACCCTAGGGAACAATGCAAGTTTCTTTACCGCAACATGGCCTTCCTCACGGCTGAGATAATCATGGACATCCTTCAGGGCTGCCAGAGCACATTGCCTGTAAAAGGAGAGCGAAACAAACAAGACCCATCCTCAAGATTGGTTCCTCTCCATTTTTCTGCAGTATCTTTTGCACCATCTCTCAGATGTCCTAGATTAAATTATTCACCTATTAAACATCTACACAAGGTGTCCTATCTTCTAGGCACCATGACAAGCACAGAGCTGTCACACAGGGGAAAGTGGCTCTGTGTGAACATCTTAGGGGCAGGTAAAAAATGGCATGCCCAGGAAAAACTGAATGACAGGAGCCATACTATTAAAGGCTCCATCCCTTGAGTTACCAGAGCTCAAGCTGAACTGCTTCTTGAACCCAGTTAGAGCCTGAATATATGGTCTGTGAATTAGAAGGCATTCCTGACATGCGTACCAGTGCAAGCACGTGTATGGCATTGGCAATGTGTTTATGGTTTTGGTAAAAAGCTATCTAGTGATTACTCTTTTCAAGGTTCTATTATGAAGGCATGGCTCCATAAATGAGACAAGGGTTCTTTTCTGCAAGTGCTCAGTCTTGTAGAGGAGAGGCACCTTGAGATTGAATGGATGTGACTGGAGAGATTGGAATATGCCAAGCTACTGAGACTCTTGTCTCAAATATTAGCCTGAAAAGTTTCCATTCTTTCACGTCAGAAGTAAGAGACTGTTTCATGTTTTTAAGTAGGGGATAGCTATGACCAGAAACAGATTGTAGGGAATATGGTAGAAGGGCTGTCCAAACCACCCTTTGAGAGTCCAGAGCGCCTCCTTGATAACCCTCGTGGCTCTGCCCTAGTCCCCCATCACCTGAACAAAGCCCTCCCTCAGCCAGGGAGCAGCGCAGGTCCCTAAAATGTTAGGTACTTACTTCCTGATAAGTAGGGCCTCCTTGTTGTCTGGAAGAAAGAATTCGTAGTTCTTGCAGCTAACTGCCTCTCGTCGATACTGGCCTAAATTAAACACTGAAAGCAGGGAACACTGGTGAAGAGTTTGGGAAGATCTCGGTAGCAAAAACATGTCCTTGTTGGGAGGGAATTTAGAGGTAGAAGAAGGTATAATTTGTAGCTATATAATATGCTTATAAAGCTTTAAATTTTGTCTACCCGATTATGTATTGTTCACAACAATCCTGCAAAGTGGGAATCACCATTTCCATTTGACATGAGAAAACTGAAGTGCAGAGATGGTTAAGTAACACCATAGTTAATTAGTGGGCAACTGGAATTGAAACTCAGAGCTGTTTGGTTCCAAAGCTAGTGGTCTTTCCACTATTTTAGTTTGTCATAAACTCCAAACCCTTTAATGCCCTACTACATTGGAAAGATAAAGAAACTGAGGTCCAGTGAGTAAAATCAATCACCAAAAGTCAAACAGTGAGTCAGAACTAGTTTGGGCTTTCTGAATCATAGTCCAAATGTTATTACATGTTTCTGTATCCTGACAGAGAAACTAAATTTAAGACCTCTTTAGGCCATATTTCTCATTTGTAATGGTAAAAAACCAGAGAGGAGGGAAGGAAAAGAAAGGGGATAATAGGCAATGAGGTAAGGTAATATTTCATGCATTCAACTAATAAATTTTTTTCTGATGCCCACTCTGTGAAGAAGGACATGACTTCTGGGATCTCAGAGATGAACCCTATTTGTGTGATGAGGCTCCCAAAGTCCACAGAATCCAGCAGATAGAGAACAAATCAGTAAACAGAGCTCTCATCCAGTTTGTTAAGTGCTCTGACAGAGCCATGTAAAAAAGTAAGGGGAAAGGAAAGACTAATTAACTTTGGGCGATCTGAGGCTTCTTGGAGAAAGCAGAGTTGAATTAATCCTTACAGTGGGGCACGCCTTTTATGAGCCAATATGGGAGATGGGGGAACAAAGACAATTTCAAATAGAGGAACAGCTTGAGTAAAGAAAGGTAGGGCATTGGCAGAAAGCAGAGCATGTTTGGGGGATGGTGGGTCATCCACTGTGACTGAGGCCTGAGAGACTTGCAGAGGATGATTGTAGAAGTCCTTGAACAACAGGCCAAGGAGCTTGGAGTTAAGACCCATCCACCACTGAATTATGTGCCTCCTACACTCAGGAGAGGCTTCTGTGAGCCTGCAGGCCTCCAGGAGAACTGTTCCTTCTGCCCTCTGTTGTGCGAATGCCCTACTTCTCCCACAGGACTCAGCTCAAATATAACCTATATGGAAGCTTTCACTGCCTTCCTGTTGGTAATTTCTTCTGTGAGCCCCTTCAGTACCCTGATCTGGATTCCTAGGTAACATGAAGTACTCTTATGCATCACAACCAGATGGAGAACTCTTTAAGGACAGGGTGCCAATTGCATCCATTTTTGCACCTTCAATGCCTAGCACGGGTTTGGCACATGGAAAAGCATTGGGAACCTCTTCACTAGTGAATTAGAGAAAGAAGAAATGGGAGGAAGAGAGGAGGAGACTCTGTGAGGGGGAGTGGGAATGGGACAGATAAATAAAGGTGTTGGGATGGGCAAGAGAAAGGAGAGGAAAAGAGCGGAGGAAGGGAGGATACAGGGCCAACGTGGGGTGCTTTTCTCTTCCCATCAGCAGAGCCAAGTATGAGCCCTGACACAGTGAGTGTCAGGCTTTGGAATCACGTAAATGTGGGTTCATATCCTGGTTCTGTCACTTATTGGCCACGCGCCCTTAGACAAGACATTTCACCTCCCAGGCATTAATTTTATCAACTATGAAATGATGATAACAGCCCCTCCTTCCTAGGTGTTTTAAGAACTTAAGAATAGCTGTGAGTTCTGTGAGGACAGACTTCCTGACTTACATGTCTTTGTTTGCCCAACATCCAACAAATAATTAATGCTTGAGTGGATAAATGAATGCCTAGGAGACCCATTTTCTGCACTGGAGAGTCATGTGCTCCATTTCACTAGAGACGTCTAACCATTTGCCTAGTGCACACGTAAAGGAGGAACTTGGCCCAATAAAAATGTTTAGCTATGTGGATATTCTTTAAAAGCATCAGCATAGTCATTAGGAAATAAATAAAAACCTTTGGTAGACTATCTTACATTTACTGTTTGTATTCTGAATTGTGTATGATGTGGGAGTACCCTATCTTTTGGTATTTAGTTTTAATGTAATCACACTTGAGAGACAGAAACAAATATGATCTAGTCCCTTGCCCCCCAGAGCAGGTCCGGGGGAGAGAGACCCGG
Organism: Antrozous pallidus; assembly: GCA_027563665.1. NCBI lineage: Eukaryota > Metazoa > Chordata > Mammalia > Chiroptera > Vespertilionidae > Antrozous > Antrozous pallidus. The sequence continues at coordinate 9,010,325 of CM050509.1, read as the reverse complement.
ACACACACTATGTAATTAGTGTTGGCATACAGGGGGCTTATGGTAGGGTTTGTGTGGGAGCTCAGAGGTACACGGTCTTGCAAAAATGGAGCTCCTTGAGGAAAGATATTTAATCTTACTAGTTTTCCTGCCTAGCGCCTAGCCTGGGGTAGGGCACAGAGTATGTGCTCAAGAAATTTTAAATTTTATAAGAGTATAGTGGTAGTGGTAGTAGTAGTAGTAGTAACAGCAGTAGCAGTAGCAGTAATAGACCACATTCTATTAATTGAGGCTTTCCTGGTACTGAGACATATTGCTTTACTCTGTTTTCAGCCAGTAGCCTGTAGGGGGCTGTATAACAAAAGGTTTCAGAGACTTACCTTTAGTTGGTGTTCCTATCCAATTCAGATATCGGGTGAGCTTCGTAGAGATGTAGGTCTTTCCTCGAGCTGGTAAACCCACCATAATCACCATTGTGGGGGAATTGGTAAACTGGGGTACAGTTGCTGGAAGACAAACAGAGCCTCAAAAACTTGTCTCCAGGTTCATAAGATCTTCTAGTATCAACTCAGGGATGCAGAATTTTATAACTATATAAAAATCCGTGGAAATTGGAAATTGACTTCTCTTGAATTAATCAGAAAACTGAGATTGCAGTGCAAACATCTAACCTAAAATCTGTAGAGACAAGTTTCCTCAGGGACAGTATCCAGATCATTGTTTATCTTTCAGAGATACCACTGAACAACATATAAACTCCTAAGAAAGTCAACTAAACATGGTTAAGAAATTGCTAAATGTTAGCTGTGGGCTAGTGTAAGATGTGAAGACCCCGAGGCCTGTAGACACAGGTGGTTTTGCATCCTCCTGTAGACTTTTCCTTTAGGCATTCCAAGTGCTGACAGGAAGGTCTGAGAAGAATCCTGAGAAAGATATTTGATTCTGGCTTGGGAAGGGAAACAAAACAGGAACTATTGCTGAAATTTCCCCCGGACTATTCTCTCTGCATACCCTATGATAGAATAAAGCCCTAATCACCACCGGAAAAGACAATAAAACTGTAGCTTGAGAGCATAAGAAAAGGAGAGAGCATTCCCAACTACTTTTATGAATCCAGAGTATCCCTGGTCTCTGGTAACCAGATGTACCAGATATACCAAAAAAAAAAAAAAAAAAAAGACTAATAGAATGCCAAAAAAAAAAAAAGTCCTAAAGTCTAGTATCTCTCAAACTTAAATGCAAAAATCCTCATGAAAATATTGTAAAATAGAATCCAACAGCACGTAAAAAGAATCATAGTGGAATTCTGTCCAGGTATGCAAGGTTAGATGAATGTGCAAAAAACTCAATCAACATAATCCACAGTATCAACAAACTAAAGAAGAAAAATATATCAATTCATGAAGAAGAACACTTCATAAATTAAACACCCCTTAATAATAAAATGTACGGCAAGTTAAGAATAGATGAACTACTTAAACTTGATAAGGGACCTCTATAACAAAAACCTACCATCATCATTACCCTTGAAAGTACAAGCCTGAATGCTTTTCCCATAAGATTAGAAACAATGTAAGGATGTCCACTCTACACTCTTTTGACACAGTACTGAAAATTCTAACCAGTGCAATGAAGCAGTAAAAGGAAACAAAGGGCATATAATTTGAAAAGAGATCAATAAAATACTCCATATATGTAGACGTCATGATTCTATACATAGAAATTCCTCCAAATTATAAAATACCTTAGAAGTAGGAAGTGAATTCAGCATGGCTGCAGGATACAAGGTCAATGCACAAAAATGAATGGTGACATTTTTCACTTCCTTCATTGGGAGCTCTATGTACCTACTCCCCCAGTGAAACAAGCAAAGCTGGCAAATATGAAAACAAAAATAGGGCAATCAGTAAGTAGTAGAGCCTAGAGCATAATAGCAGTTGAGACTGACAGCCTAATAGACAGATCAGGGAAAGAGATAGTCAATGTGAACTCAAAGGCTCCAGGAGCAACACCACTGGGAAACAGACTTAATTAAAATAGTCTTAACGAAGTCCCAGAGCAAATAGTTATACAGATAGGCATTGCTCAATAGTGGGGGTATGTTCTGAGCAGTGTCATTAGCCAATTTTATCATTGTGTGAACATCATAGATTTCACTTATACAAACCTAGATGGTACAGCCTTCTACACACCCAGGCCATATGGTCTAGTCCAGTGGTCGGCAAACTCATTAGTCAACAGAGCCAAATATCAACAATACAGCGATTGAAATTTCTTTTGAGAGCCAAATTTTTTAACTTAAAATTCTTCTAATGCCACTTCTTCAAAAATAGACTTGGCCAGGCCGTGATATTTTGTGGAAGAGCCACACTCAAGGGGCCAAAGAGCCGCATGTGGCTTGCGAGCCACAGTTTGCAGACTATTGATATAGTCTATTGCTCCTAGAATGCAAACTTATACAGCATGTTACTGTACTGAATAGTATAGGCAATTATGCCCCAATGGTAAGTATTTGAGCATCTAGACATAGAAAAGAAACATATGAAGAAATTTACTCAAAATGGATCCAAGACCTAAATATAAGAGCTAAAACTATACAACTCAGAAGAAAACCTGGGCATAACTCTTTATGACTTTGGATTAGATGTTTTCAAGGATATAATACCTAAAGCAAATGCAACAAAAGAAACAACCAGTTTATCCTGTTCATCAGATTTTTAATTTACTTGATTTTTAGATTCATTTGTTGATTACTCTACCCAGCAAAGTTATTCAGAATTGAAGGTCAGATAAAGTGCTTCGCAGATAAGAAAAAGCTAAAGGAATTCATCACCGCCAAACCAATATTATATGAAATGCTGAAAGATATTCTTTAAGAAGAGGAAGAAAAAAAAGATAAAAGTGTAAATTAGGAACAACAAATACACATCTATCAACAAATGAATCTAAAAATCAAGTGAATTAATAATCTGATGAACAGGATAAACTGGTGAATATAACAGAATCATGGGCATAGAGAGGGAATGGACTGACAATTCTTGGGGGGAAAAGGGGTGTGAGAGGTGCAGCAAGAGACTGGACAAAAATCATGCACCTATGGGAGAGGACAGTGTGGGGGAGGTAAGGGCGGAGGGTAGGATGGGTACCGGGTGGAGGGAGCTATGGGGGGTGGGAAGGGGGAATAATGTAATTAATAAACTGAACAATAAAGATTAAAAAATAATAATATAAAAAATTATGAATGGCTAAACAAATGTGGTGTATCCATACTCATGGAATATTAATGAGCTATAAAAAAGAAGGAAGTACCGATACATGTTACAACATGGATTAACCTTAAACATATTATGCCCAATGAAAGAAACCAGATATAAAAGGCAACCTATTATTTGATTCCATTTATATGAAATGTCCAGACTAGGCCAATTTATAGAGACAGTAAGTAGATTAGCAGTTGCCAGGGCCTGAGGGAAGAGAGGAATGTGGAACAACTCTAAAGGGTCTGTGCTCTCTTTGGGGAGTGATGAAATGTTCTGCAATTAGCCGTGATGCCATACAACCGTGTGAGTATACTAACCACCGCTAAGTACATTTTATTTTTTTGTTAATCCTCACCTGAGCATCTTTTTTCCATTGACTGTCTTTGGAGAAAGTGGGAGAGAGAGAGAGAGAGAGAGAGAGAGAGAGAGAGAGAGAGAGAGAGAGAGAGAGAGAGAGAGAGAGAGAGGAGAGATTGAGAGAGAAAGAGAAATGTGTGAGAGACACATGGATTGGTTGCCTCCAGCAAGCACCCCAGCCAGATAGAACCTGCAACCCAGGTATGTGCCCTTGAGAGTAATGAACCCATGATCCTTCAGTCCAAAGGCTGGCACTCAAACCATTAAGCCAAACCAGCTAGGGAACCAATAAGGACATTTTAAAATGGGGAACTTGACAGTATGTGAATTATATCTTTATTAAGGACAATTTTTTAAAAAGTATAGGAAAAGATATACCAGGCCAATGCTAAGCTAAATAAAACTAATATGCATATTAATATCAGAAAAAGATTGATTGCAGGGCAAAATGCCAATGAACTAGATTACCAGAAATAAATAAGCTCCTTATACATGAATAAAATGTTCAAGTCACCAGGAAAACATAGCAATTCTAAACTTGTTTGTAACTATTTACAAAGCTTCAAAATTGACATAGTCACAAGGACACATTAATAAAATTTGCATATCAATAAGCAGCCAAAACTCCAGAAAAATTGAGCTTTTGAGCCAGATAAACAAATAAGATCTAAGTATATACTACACTGACTTCACTGTAAAATGTACATTTTTTCCAAGTGCTCATGGAATAGTCAGCGAAAACTTTATGTTAGACCATAAAGCAAATCTCAATAGATTTCAAAGAACTGAAATCATGCAAAGTTTGTTCTGTGAAGATAATTAAATTAGACTGGAAATGGTAAGGGCAATGATCTGTGAAAAGGGAAACTTACCCTGACCCAAGGTCAGGCAGGGATTAAGAAAGGTCTCCTGCTGTACAGGCATTAACCCTTTCGTTGCAAGATGATAACTTTAGGCCCCCAGCAATCCTGGAAAAGGGCCTGAGATGGTCAGGCCAACCTGCTAAGTGGCAGAGAAACTAAGAAACCTGGAGCAGTACTTACTGACCCAATTTTCTGGAGATATTTTACAAATACATGTGTCCATTCAGTTGTCTATCTGGCAAATATCAGCCCTGGTTAGTAGGTCAATTATAGCATTGGAAGCTTATATTTTAAAAAAGAAAGTCTGAACATTAATGAACTGAGCATCCAACTCCAGAGGTTAAAAAGAATAGCAGAATAAACCAAGAGAGAATGAAAGAAATAGCACAATGATAAGAAAAGTAGTTGAATAGAAAGCAAAAACATTCAGAAAGAATAAAAAAGCCGAAGTCGATTATTTTTAAAAACAGATAAAAGTAACAAACTTCTGGAAAATTCGATCAAGAAGGAAAAAGAGAAGGTGCAAATAAACAACATTAGAAAAAAGAGAGGATGTAACTAAATGCACACCGATTTTTTAAATGTAAAGATAGGAACTTTCTGATTGATGTTTCTCTGTCTCTGGATCTATTTTTGTTCATCAGTTTATGTTGTTCATTATATTTCACAAATGATCATGTGATATTTATGTTCTTCTGCCTGGCTTATTTCACTTAGCATAATGCTCAGGGAAGGTAGGGGGTAATGGGAGAGAGATCAACCAAAGGACTTACAGGCATGCATATGGGCCTAATCAATGGACACAGACAACAGGGGGTTGGGGGCATGAATGGGAGGTGGGAGGTAATGGGGGCACAAGGACACATATGTAATAGCTTAATCAATAAAGAAATTTTTTAAAAGCACATACCAAAAAAAAAGATAAGAACTTTGTGCAAATAAATTTGAAAAGTGATGTGAAATAGAAAAATCTAGAAAACCATAACTTAACAAAACTGACAAGTCGAAATAGCAAACTGATGTGATCCAATAATTACTTAACAGATTGCATCAATTAAAATATTTCTGCCTGCGTGGCTCAGCGCTTGGATGTTGACCTATAAACCAGGAGGTCATAGTTTGATTCCCAGTCAGGGCACATGCCCTGGTTGCAGGCTCGATCCCCAGTGTAGGGAGTGCAGGAGGCAGCTGATCAATGATTTTCTCTCATCATCAATGTTTCTAGCTCTCTCTCCCTTTTCCCTTCCTCTCTGAAATCAATAAAAAATACTTTTTAATTAAATATAAAATATTTCTTACAAAGAAGATGCCGGGGCCCCAATGTTTTTACCTGAAAGTTATGCCAAATATTTCAAGAGCTGATAATCCTTGGACAATCTCTGTCATAAAATAAAATGAAAGAAAATAATTCCCATTTCATTTTATGACACCAAAATCACAGAGGGAAATGGAGAATGAAACAATTACAGGGTAATCTCATTTATGAACAAAACTCCAAATTCTTAAACAAAGTATTAATGAACTAAATCCAAGCAGTTTTTACTTGTCACCAGACTTCAAGATTAGTTCAACACAATAAGAAAACCTCTAATTTAATTTACTTTAACCGATTAAAGTGTAAAATTAGCCTGTCAAGCCCTCAGTGGATACAGAAAGCACCTTTAATAAAATCCAGCATCTACTTATTTGAAAATAATCCTGTTGGAAAATTGGGGAGTCTCCCCTAATAAACCCTGGAAAGGAAAAAAAAAAAAAAAGAACAAACTTCCTTAGCCTGTTAAATGGTATCCATGCATATAAGCCTAATCAATGGTAATCAATGGACACAGTCAACAGGGGATGGGGGCATGAATGGGAGGTGGAGGATAATGGGGGAATAATGACTCATATGTAATAAATACCTTAATCAATAAAGAAATAAGAAAAGAAAACTACAGCAAACTTACTCAAAAGTGAAACTTTTATTTTTTTATTTTTTTAAATATATATTTTATGGATTTTTTACAGAGAGGAAGGGAGAGGGATAGAAAGCCAGAAACATCGATCAGCTGCCTCCTGCACACCCCCTATTGGGGATGTGCCCGCAACCAAGGTACATGCCCTTGACCGGAATCGAACCTGGGACCTTTCAGTCCGCAGGCCAACGCTCCATCCACTGAGCCAAACCGGTTTTGGCAAAGGTTAAACTTTTAAAGCATTACCTTTAAAATTAGGATCAACCTAATGTACACTATTCACACTCGTATTCACATTGTACTGAAAATGATGTGTGTGTATTGGAGGTAGGAAGTCCTCGCAGTGCAGTAATATGAGAAAAAGTGACTAAAATATAAAGAATGGAGGGGAATAAAGAAAACTTATTTATATAAAACTTATCAAAATTAGCCCCGGCCAGCTGGCTCAGTTGGTTGGAACATTGTCCCACACACCAAAAAGGTTGTGGGCTTGATCCTGGTCCAGGTGCATACAGGAGGTAACCCATGGAATTTTCTCACATCAATCTCTCTCTTCCTCTCTCTCTCTCTCTCTCTCTCTCTCTCTCTCTCTCTCTCTCTCAAATCAATAAACATATTCTCGGGTGAGGGATTTTTTAAAAAGTAATGATTGATTAGGTTTGTTATAAAAGCAATATAAAACAAACCAATTGTATACATTACCAATAAACTGCTATAAAATGTAATTTTTCTAAAAATAGATTCTCTAAAATAGCAACAAAAATAAGCAAAAAATTTCTTACGATGATGTGCAAGCCCTTTTATTTTTATTGTTAATCCTCACTCAAGGGTGTTTTTCCATTGCTTTTAGATAGAGTGGGAGGGAGGGAGAGATGGGGAGAGAAACATCAATGTGAGAGAGACATTGATTGGTTGCTTCCCATGCATGCTTTATCAGGGAAGGGATCAAACTTGCAACCCAGGTACATGCCCTTGACTGGGAATTAAATCCATGACTCATCAGTGTGCAGGCCGATGCTCTAACCAATGAACTTGCTGGCCAAAACTTGACTTAAATGACATGAAAATAGTGGCTCAGTGATTGAGCGTTGACCAATAACCAGGAGGTCAGGGATTGATTCCTGGTCAGGGTAAATGCCTGGGTTGCAGGCTCTATCCTAGTGTGGGGCATGCAGGAGAGAGCTGATCAATGATTCTCTCTCATCACTGATGTTTCTATCTCTCTCTCCCACTCTCTTCCTCTCTGAAATCAATAAAATATATGTAAAAAAAGAAAATAGTTTAAATAGATGGATATACCATGCTTACAGAAGACAATATTGCAAAGATATTAATTTTCCTTAAATTGATCTACAGATTGACTGCAATTCCAATAAACAACCCAAACATTTTCTGTGTGCGCGTGCACGTGCGCGTGCACGTGTGACTTGGTGTGACTTGAAAAGCTGATTTAGAATTTATGGGACAACGTTTTCATTTTATTTAATTAGATTTTAGAAACTACCTAAATGCTCCTGAACATTAAGATGAATAAACTGGGACATTCACAAAATGTAATATTTATTACACAGCAAGAATAAACAAGCTACAATTACATGCAATAATACAGGTGGCCAGCAAAACATAACGATGAATGAGAAAAAGTTATAGATGAATATATACAGCAGTTCAAGCACTTTCTACATGTTAATGCATTTAATCCTCAGAACAACCTCATTAAGTGATTGTGTGCTTCCCCCACCCTCTCCCTGGCACAACCCGATTTGGGGCCAGGCAGGTCCTCCAGAGAGGATGCTCCAAGCAAAAGCTGACTCAGATATTTCTGGGGTAAATAACCTGACCTCCCCTGCAAAAATAGTGAAGCAGACATTGCCCAGGCAGGATGTGGCAAACGCTATCTAAGCTTATTGCACCTGTGATCTTACATAATTCACTCACTCACGTAGCTTGCACACAGAGCACTCCATACTTGGCTATGGTGAGAGGTAGAGTGGAAGTAATAGAGTGACCATTTACTGAGCACCACTAGAGACCCAGTGCACAAGATTCATGCACAAATAGGGTCCCTGGCCTGGCCAGTAATCAGGGCCAATCAGGTTCCCCACCTCCTTCTTCCCTCGCTCCCTCAGCACTCTACCACCTCTGCTGATCACCCGCCATGTTCCGCTCTACCCCCTTGTGGTCAGCACAAGTCATAGCAAGTGATCGAACTTCCAGTCTCCCGGTCAAACTCCTGAGGGGACAATTTGCATATCAGCCTTTTATTATATAGGATGTCCTGGTCTTGATGCTGGGGATATGGTGGGAAAAGGACCACACACCCATCTTCTTGTTTAAATAATAATAACATTTTTGAGTGCTTAGTATCAGCTAGACCCTCTTCTAAGCATTTTATATGCTTTGGCTCTCTAATCTTCATAACAACACTACTAGTAACTTCTTTTGACAGATGAGGAAATGAAAGCACAAGTAGATTTGTCTAAGGTCACGGAGGCAGGAGCTGGGACTGAAACCTAGGCAGTCTAAATCCAGAACCTCTGAATCACTGACTCATCCAACAACATGGGGGATAGGTAGTAATCCTGTTTTACAACTGAGGAGAGAGAAGTTCAGAACCAAAAAGAGCGCATATTTATTTTGTACCCTTTATATGCCAGAGACTATATTAGGTGATTGGTGTGTATTATTTCTCCAACCTAAAAAGGAAGTTCCCAGTAATATAAGGGTCTTAATTCTGGAGAAACCAGGTATGCAGAGAGCGGCTTTCCTGAATGCCACCTAAACCCAACAGCCCCTTAGAAAGGTTCAAGACTGTCCAGGTAGGCGAGGGTGGGATGCAATTCCTAGATCTCCCAATGAGTGAGTAAAACTGCTGGTGAAGAGGAGAACAGAGAAGAACATGAGTCTGGGGTTTCCCCCCTTCTGCTCTTCTTCCTCCATCTATATCCTACATCTTACAGATGATATTTAACATCCTACATCTTCGTGAATCCTCTAAGCAACTACCCTTCCTCCCACCAGCCCCTGACCCTGGACCTCCTGTGGCATTAGCATAATGGAAGCTTGGTCAGCTGGTCCTTGAGTTGTCTCAGTCCCACAGTCCACAGCTGTCTTATCTCTGCCCACCGTATGGCTCCTCAGGCTATAATCCTTGAGCTGGAAGTACCTTGGTCCACAACTGTCCTCTATTATCTATGGGAAATCCAGCTTTTTAAAAATGGTTTTACAGGTTTCATTTGCTGCTCCCTTGCCCCTCTGTTTCCTTAAATTTTCCAAGTGAACGATATGACAACACAACAGGCTTTCCCTGAGAAGACTGTCTTCTTTCTCTCTCTGACGAGAGCAGTGCAAGTGTCCATATGTGCCAAGAAGGCAATGTAGGAGACAGGACACCCAGCCTTTCCCAACCCAGTCAGGTATAGATTTATTAGAAGAGGCTTGAGAAAGAGGAAGAGCAAAACTGCCCAATGATATGGTCCTGCTGTGTTCCCTGCACCTGTCCCCTGAGAAACTATTCTAGGAGCCATAACCTTATTTCACCCATGCACTACCAGACAGGACCAATTTTCAGACATTTCACTGAGGGCACCACAATGAGACACTCTCGACTAAGCACTGAACGGTTCCAAACTAGAAAGGTCAAATTTCAAACAAGAAGCATTTCAAGTAAGCTTGAGATGAGAAAGAAAAGTTCATAGTCAAAAATCCCTCTGATTAAGTGGTCTTGGCCCCAATCCTTATTCTGTCTGTCTTTTCCTCTTTTTATCGTTCTCTCATTCTTTCTCTACCTTTTCTGATATTATCCCCTTGATATGTTATAGCTACTTTATCCAGCTGTTCATCAATTCCAACTTCCAGGTTGGGGTACGGGTGTATAGGGGAGGCATGTCCTTTGCTCTTCTTCTATACTCACTTTACCACCACCACCTTGAAGTCCACAGAAGCAAACCCCACTTACAGCCCCTCCTCCGTTGCAGCCCACTGCTGTCGCTGCTGTGTGGGATCCAGATCTTCTGTAACCTTGTTTGGGTGAGCTCTTCCATCTCTCGAGACATCTTAGATGTCACAGCTAATGACACCACTGTCCACAGGTACCGGGCCTCACTTCCTGTCCTGCTGTCTCTTCTGTTGCTGTGGCCACAGCAGGTAGGTGGACAACGTTGGGACAGGGAAGTGAGCTAAGCCCGCTGGTAGCCTGTCTCCAGCCTCCTCTCCTTTTTTTCTAGTCCTTGCCTGTCTTTGGTCCTGTATGTAGCAGTGGGGACTTGGGTGCAGAGAGGGAGAGGTTGGGCAGAGGTCAGTAGAGGCCTTTGAACTTCAAGAGCTGTGTACATAGGAGATAAGTTCCTTCCAGCAAAGGAGGGCGGCCAGCAAGACAGCCCAGGTCTGGCCAGTCACTCCCCTCCAATGAAGACAGGGCTAGTAGAGTATGCAAATAAAAGACCAAAGATCATGTGCTTACATCCTGTGCAAGGTGGGGAGGCAAAGGTGATGGAGGCAGGTCTCAACAGCTTTCACAGCTTTGAAATAAAATACAGGCCCAAGTAGAATGTCAAGGTTCAACCCGGAAACAGAGATCCACATCAGAAATGCAAGGTTCCCAAATACGAACACACACAGTCCCTACTGAGTCCCTACTGACGAATGCAATGTTTTGATCTAGCAGTCAAAGGCCCAAACTGGAAGTGGAAGGTTCACTGCCTTACTACTCCACCTACTCTTACAAAATGGCATTGCAACACTTGTGTTCCCCTCAATTCTGCTGACTTTCCTATGGCAAAGCCTCTCTCCTCCTAAAATATGCTGCCTGGGTCAGTCCTGGAGAGATGGGCACTATCTAATCAGCTTTATGCTCTCTGCAGCCAAGGCTAAATAAATAGGAGTAAACCTGACACCTCTGGGAAGAGAAATGAATTCAGCCATTGCTGAGGGAGAAATGGCAAGCACATCGGGTGCCCTAGGAAAAAAGGCAATGTGATCTGATTCAAAACCTGGCAAAAGTTCCTCATGCCAACCCATAGGAATGGAGATTTAGGGTAGAGGCTGTAGCAGGCTGAGCATGGGCAGTAGGGAGCAATGAACTCAGAGTAGGACATCCCACCCAGATGTCTCCACTTTACCCTCCATTTCCCCTGGCTGTATTAAGGATTTTATGTGTAGAATTCATCTAAAGGCACAGCTTACCTGGAAGGTGTCCAAGTGTTCTCTTACTTCATTATTTTGCAACCTTCCCAACCCCTGACGAACCTCTTGTGATTGGCTACAAGGAAGCTCAACTTTCTTCCACTCAGCTGGGCTATACAGGGACAATCTCTTGGGATTAGAAATCTCCAACCCCTGTGCTCCAATGCTCTTGGCTGAACTTTGCCTTTTAAGAAATTCCCTGAAGTACATTCTCAGTGTTCTACTCTACACAAGAGTTAGATCCCCTCCAGTCTCTGTTTATACATCATAAACTTTCAATGCATTTCAGAGCCTGCCCATGTAAATGGATCTACTGAAGCAGTGGATCACAGTGGTGAAGAGCAACAGGCTCTTGGAGCCATACTGCCCAAGTGGACTCCCACCTCTGCCCCTTGTCATGAGACCAGGGCAGAAGACAACTTAACACTTCAGTTTTTTCCATCTGCTAAGAGTATCTACCCCCTTATGGTTGTTGAAGATTCAACATGTTAATACATGTAAAACAATCTGGGAAATGCTCAACACTGATTCATTTTGTGAAGTAAATGATTAGTCATATCTTTGGCAAATGTAATGCTGAGCAAACAGGAAATCACTCGATAAAGGAAATTTACAACGTTAAGACAAAGGGTTAACATACTATCTAATAAAAGAGAAACATGCAAATTGACCGTACCTTCGCTACACTACCAGCCAATCAGGAGTGGGGGACGGGGCCGAGTGGCACAAGGGGTGGGGCTGAGTGGTGCAGGCGAGGCTGCCACAAGTGCCAGGTGCCCCTGGGGCTGGGTGGTCGCTGCCAGGGCTAAGACCTGGGCTGGGGGAGCAGGGCTGGGGTGTCCAGCAAGTGTGGGGCCCCAGGGGCCGGGAGGTCACTGGGTGGTTGCCAGTGGCCAGGGCTAAGGCCAGGGCTGGGGGGGGCCGGGCCGAGGCGGCCTGGGCATCCCCAGCCATCGGCTCCATTGAGGGGGCAGATTGGGCTGAGGGATCACCCACCCCTAGTGCACGAATTTTGTGCACTGGGGCCCTAGTTTATAATAAATAAAGAGCTCCTGAGAACCAACTAGAAAGATGAATTCCCTTTTCCTTTTTTGGTTTTGTGAAGCCCTCTAGAAGTTGTTTCATCCAACCCTCTCAGGTAAGAAACTGGAGGCCTAGAGAGGGAAGCATTTTCCTAAGGTTCTGCAGCAAATAAGTCAGGAGTAGAACACTGGGTACCATATTTCTTCCACTCCAGGGCTTTTCATTGGTTAACTGACCAATATAGCTTGATTTAAGGATGTGTCCTTCCACATTGGCTTAGAATCTTTAGAGTCTCATAACTAGACTTTGAAAGATATGTAACTCTCTTAATCCTAAAAAGTCTCTTACACTCTGCTAATGCTAATAATTTTAATAACTTTTTACATGTATGTTTTCCATGGCCCACAAAGCAGCAACATATTCCTTATCCTAGTTGGTTCTTACAAACACTCTCACTAGCCTCATGGGGAAACTGAGATGTGGGAGAGGGGAAGGGACTTGTCCAAGGTAATTGAGCCAGTAACATGAGCCGTCATCTGTTTACAATTTTGTCTTCCGGATCCTGCCAAAAGGCAGAAAGATAATTTTAGCAGAAAGAAATCTGATATAGGAGCCTAGCGGGCTTCTGGCAAGGACTGAGATGGTCAACCTAGGGTCCAATCTTGAAAACCCAGCTTAAAACTGCCTGGAATTAGCTATTAATTTATTTTCGCCACTGTTATCAATTCTGGTCCCACAAGCAGGAAAATTAAACAAGCTTCATGGAAAGGCTTCGGCCTGGATCTTGTCAATCAAGTCCTAACCCACCTCTCTAGCCATGCATCTCTTTAGCCCCCCACTCTCCAAGCTTAAACTGCACTGGCTGACTCACTGGACCCCAAAACATACCATGTACTCCCCCCTACCCCCTTTTGCCTCAGTCTTTGCTTAGCCCGGAATGCCTTCTCTTCCCTTCCATACTCAACAAAATACAACTCACTCTTCAAGGCCTTGTTCAATGTTTGCCTCCTTGGGAAGCCTTCCCTGTACCCTCAAGACAGACTTTGTCTTTGGTTATCATCGTAACTAACTATGCTTCCGTCTATCTGAGCAAATATCCCCCTGTGTTTTTACTGGTCTGCTTTCTTACCAGACTTTGCGATTCTTGAGAATGGGAATGGGACCTCAGCTATCTGCAATCTGTGTTTCCAGTGTTCAGCTAAGGCTTTGGCACAGAGGAGACAATTGCTCAATGAGTGCTTGTACAATCTACATCTCTTTGCCCTAGATGAGATGAATATGTGGACAAATAGTCCCCATTCAAATAAGGTAAATGTTATCCAGAGAGCTATGCAGGAGGGTCCTGGGTGGAGGAACTAACTTGGTCTGAAGATAGAAAGTGGCATCTAGAAATTTTCTCCACCTTGAATGGGGCAGAACAGAATACATAAAAGACGGAAGTCCTCCATGAACAGGTCAAATGAACTGGTTAAAGAAGTGTTCACACAATATCACAGACTCACTCAAGACCAAAAGCTGAGCCACAGATTCTAAAAATGGGGTTAATTCTGGGGAAGAAAAGCATACAGTGTGACTTCCTGAGGCCCACCGATCCTGGTCGGTGAGTTATGTTAGAGAATTCCATTAAAAGCAGTAGCGAGATAGGACGGATGGGTAACAAAACACCAATGGGGTTTCCCTATTGGTAATTCTTGAAGCGTGTGGGTGTGAATGTATTTGTGGGAGGTTAGGGTGCAGAGGGGACATTGGCCACATGCTTACAGGTCAGGTGCCGATAAATAAGTATCAGGTCTTCTGCGGCGGCAGCCAAGGATCTTCTTCTTTCTTAGCTATTGCCTCAGCCCACCATCCTCCACTATTTTCAGCCCCATGTGTTGGGCCCAAGGCTCACTGCATCCTAGTTCTAGGAGTAGCTTTTCATAGACCACAGTCACGCAAGGAGAAAAGCAGATAGAGGGTTGTGAGTTGTACTGCCTGCCAAGACTGCAGAGAAAGCAGGACCACTAATGTCATAGAGAATATAGAAGTCCTGAAATATCTCTAAAGAGCTCTGGTTCCTGTGCTTTTACTCCTCTTCACCTAAAGACAGTCCTCTAAGGGAACTTTACTCTCCATTTTAGTTGAGGAGGCTCCTGAAGCCCAGAGACATTTAAAGGCTTGTTGCAAGTGCTGGAGCAAACCATCCCTACCTCATACGCTGGGGGAAGAACAGACATAATCTCTATCTCCCAGTTCATTCAAAACCGAAGGAGGCCAAGTCAGAGAGGCTTTTTGGATGAGTGTCCCACAAAGACAGATCAGAAGGATGACAGATAGATAAATAGATTGATAGATCTATCGATCAATAGAGAGATGGATATAGATATCTTTCCCCCAACTTTCCCACACCCTTTAATGCACATTTCAAGTGGCCACCTATCCAAATTAAAAACAAAACAAAACAACTTTCCAGACAGCTTAAAGAACGGATTTGGATTCGTGTAACTCTTTTTTTTTTCCCCTTTCTGTTTCACCTACCTGTTCTCTTAGAGGTCTTTTCTTCCATTGGTAATTATCCGTCATGCAGTCCTCTTCTATTTAGACCCCCCAAACAGGTCCAGTGGGTGGCGTCACAGAGGGAGCCTGGAGCCTTCCTTTGGTTCCCTGAGAAGGCTGGGGAAGTACCCTTGGTAAGAGGGGTGTGTGTGTGTGTGTGTGTGTGCTCTGTTGAAATATCAGCTGTTGTAGTTGCCAAAGAAGTTCCCGAGCCACGCAGAGCCTTTTCTCTTTAAGCTAACCATGTGTTCACCTTGCCACAAAGGTCAGAACTAATATTAACAAGCTACTGCAGAATGGGAAAATGAAACCAGCAATGGAGACAGGCAAAATCTGTACGCATTTCCTTGGGGCTAAATTTCAGATTGTTCTTCAGTGTGAGTAGGCATGATCCCTTGCTGGAGAGTCATTTGGCAATATAAAGCGAGAGCAATAAAAAGGTTCATTTCCTTTGTCCTCATTATCCCGCTCCCAAGATTCAACCCTGAACCATTAACCACCAAGGCATGAACAAGTTTAAAACAGCGCATATTGAATTTTAATTGCAGAGCTGTTTTCGGATGGCAACAACTGGAAGGTACCATGTAAGTCCCCCAGCAGCTGTTTGAGTCTGCAGACATTGAGGATGGTTACCCTAAGGCTATCAAATTCTGGGGGGTGGGGGGGTGGGGGGGGGGTGGGGGGAGGATAGTTATGCTGCAATTCTGGGCGAGGAAACTAAGTTACACTTTTCCCTGTACATTGTATATGTCTTGTATTTCTATCTTTGTGTTCTCAAAAACAAGTCACGCCCTAGCCGGTTTGGCTCAGTGGGTAGAGCGCCAGCCTTTGGACTGAAGGGCCCCGGGTTCTAGTGCAGTCAAGGGCATGTACCCTGGTACAGGCTCCTCCTTGACCTAGACCCTGGTCAGGGTGCGTGCAGGAGGCAACCAATCAATGTGTTTCTCTCACATCGATATTTTTGTCTTTCCCGCTCTCTAAAAATCAATGGGAAAAAATATCCTCAGGTGAGGATTAAAATAAATAATAATAATAAAATTAACTAATTAAAAAAAAACCAAGTCACTAATCTGTTGGTGCTGTTGTTATTGCTCTTTGTTAGTCATTCAACACATATCTACTAACTCCTCTAATATATGTTATCCCCCATATTAGGGGATGGGACTAATAAGATGAATCGGACATGTTCATTGTTCTCAAGGTACTGGCAGTCTAGAGACAGAAACAGAAATCAATGGTAGCTGTGCAATGTGATAAGTACCATAGGGTGCTGTGGGGGCCTAGAGCCGTGCTCAGCAAACTGCGGCTCATGAGCCACATGCAGCTCTTAGGCCCCTTGAGTGTGGCTCTTCCACAAAACACCACGGCCTGGGCGAGTCTATGTTGAAGAAGTGGCATTGGAAGAAGTTTCCGTTTTAAAAATTTGGCTCTCCAAAGAAATTTCAATCGGTGTCCTGTTGATATTTGGCTCTGTGGACTAATGAGTTTGCTGACCGCTGGCCTAGAGGCAAAGATCTAACTGGGGAGGAGGGTGGTTACGAAAAAGATACTTAAAAAAATATTCATTGAACTGATTAAGATAGGGTTTGAATCCTGACTCTCTAATTTCCCTGAGAATGGAGTGAATTCACTCAATCTCTCCTACTTAGTCTTGAAGGATTGTGCTGAGAAGAAAATGAAATAACGCATATGTAAGAGCCATGGGAGCTTGGGAGCTCCCTTAAATTCTCTGGGCCTCAATTTTACTCATCTGAGAAATGGAGCCAAGAGAATGGATGTGTCCAGCCATGTCCTCAGGATGTTATAAGGCTCAAGACAAATAATGGCTTTCAGGGCAGGCTTGAGACAGCCTCCTCCCTCCCACTCTCCACACCCAAGAAAGCCAGAGCCTCCTCCTAAGTCGTATGGCTTCTTAATGCTCCCTCCTGAAGCAGCAAAGTTCCCTGCACGCATCCTTCCTCCCTTGCTCGCAGCACAGTTACGTCAGCTGCTCCTAGGGCGCCGGCGCCACAGCTGTCTGCTTTCCGGCAAGGCGGGCTGTCACATTGGGGGAGGGACTTCGGTGGCTGTAGGGCTCCGCTGCACTTGTAAGTCAGCGGAAGCATCAAAAGGGCTTTTGGGCTGAGCAGAAACGCAGCCACCCTAGGATGCGTGGGCTAAAGTGCTGCGGGACAATGGGGGGGGGGGGAGGGGGGACATTTGTAATACTTTTAACAATAAAGACAAAAACAGAATAATAAAGTGCTGCGGGAGAAGCAGAAGCCCTACGGGAGTCCTTTTTCCCGCCCCCCGCCATTCATTCCTACCAGACGTCCACCCCGCCCCCTGCAGCTTCCTCTCCTGTAGCCAATGGGAACGGAGGGGCTGGAAGCCCCGCCCACGTGCGTCCCGCCACTGCGTGGTACGTCAGAGGACGCCTGCGCAAGTGCGCTGGGAAAGCCGGAAGGCCCGAAGGCCGGGCCAAGGGGACGCGGGGGATCCCGCCGCTCGCTGATCCCCGGGCCGGGCGCGGGCTGCGAGGCCTCAGCGGTTTGGTGTCGCCATGCTGCGCGTGGTGAGCTGGAACATTAATGGCATCCGGAGCCCTCTGCAAGCGGAGGAGCCCAACAACTCTACCAGCCTGGCCATGGCGCGTATTTTGGACAAGCTGGATGCTGACATCCTCTGTCTTCAGGAGACCAAAGTTACCAGTGAGCGTTCAAGAATGCCAAGACCCCTGCCATACTTTCCCCTTTCTGCGAACCTGCCCGCCGCTCCATCTCATTTCCCTCTTCCATGGTTGTCTTTAGAATCCTCCCCTTTTAGACCCTCTCAGGAGCCCGGCCCCCTCCCCTTGAGACCCCTATTTCTCAATTCAGCCACATCTCCTAATTCCCAGTGCATCTCTTCTGTCCCCAGCAGACCTTTAATTCCCCTCCCCCCTGCAACCTCCATCCTCGCTCAGATCCTCTAATTCCCATTCGTTCTCCCATCCCAAACTTATTCCTCCTAATTCCCTCTCCTTCCCATCCATCTCCCACCCCCAGCTCCCTCTCCTGATTCTTTCTCTGCCCCACACACTCCCTTCTGAGACTTTCTACTTTTCCTTCCATCCCCAATTTAGATCCTGTAATTCCCTCTCCTACCCCCAGTCTAGATCCCTAGCTCCCTCTCTCTGATCCCCATTTCCCTCCCCCAGCTCCATCCTGTCACTTAGTTCACCTCTCTTCTCCTACCTAATTCTCCACCCCCCTTTCAGAGTTCCCTCCTCCTCATTCTGATACCAATTTCTCTAGCCCTCACCTTTCTACTCCTCCTCTAATCATAGATACTTCCTTTTGTTTTCCAACTCTGACTCTGATGTGTACAAGGAATTAGCCTTACAGCTGTAATTCCAGGCCTTTATGTGTCCTGGGTCTTAGTTTCATCTCTGACATAATCTTGCATCTTTTTTCAGGGGATGTGTTGACAGAGCCCCTGGCTATCATTGACGGCTATAACTCCTATTTCAGCTTCAGTCGCAACCGTAGTGGCTATTCCGGTAAATGGGGCTTTCTGGGGACTTGAAATTGGTGATGAAAGCAGGTAGGAAGAAAGGGCTTTCCAGTATTTGAAGAGAAGTTAATGAGAAACTTAGGCTTTTCTTCCATAGAGCTAAAGCCGCATAAAATTATGTGTCAAATTTGAGGTGTAAAATTATCCTATTGGGCCTCAGAAGCATGATAGTGTGATTACTTGTATGAGCTCTGGAGTCAGGCTTCCTGAGTTCAAATCCTAGCTCATTTCCTAGCTTTGGCAAGTTGCTTAATCTCTTTGGGCCTCAGCTAGAAAATGGGGATAATACGTACCTCCTAGGGCAATTATAATGATTACACAAATTTGTTCATGTGATAATGGTAGTAGCTAACAGTAGTTGAACAACTTACCGTGTATTCATGTACAACACTTAGAGTAGTAGCTGCTGTACATGAAGAAATTGAGACTCCAGGGTTTGAGGAGAGTTTCCCCAGGCCCTAGGGTACCATCAATGGCCTTTGAGTTGGTAGAAGCGTTGATACAACCACACTTGATGGGAATGACTCAGGTGACTCGAGGTGACTTGTGTTGGCTGCCAGGCCTGCTCAAAATACCCTGTCTGTGTCTAGGTGTAGCCACCTTCTGTAAGGACAGCACCACCCCACTGGCTGCTGAAGAAGGCCTGAGCGGCCTACTTGCCCCTCAGAATGGGGACGTGGGTTGCTATGGAAACATGGATGAGTTCAGCCAAGAGGAGCTTCGAGCTCTGGATAATGAGGGCCGGGCCCTCCTCACTCAGCACAAGATCCGGTAATAACCCACCTCCCCCTGTCACTGAGCACGGCTGGTTGTAGACTACACGTGATTCCGAGGCTAGCCTTTATAAACAGGCATTCACCATAGGAAACTTCCCAGAGTTGCCTTTCCTGGGACTCCAGTCCTGGCTGGGTTATTCACTGTGTGACACTGGGTAAATCGTGTTCCCTCTGAGCCTTGATTTCCCCATCTCTACAAGGGGCAAGGCCGGGAGATTGAGCTCTCGTATTTCCACAGGCACAGACAAAAGCAATTTATCGTGGGCTGACCTCCTTGCCCCAACGTGCTCTCATTCTGTGTGTCCTGTCTTTTTGACTGGCAGCACCAAGCCCTTGCTTTACCTGGCTGTCATCCGAGGTGGCCCTCTCCTTGCCAACTCGACAGTCAGTCCCCAGGTGCTGTGTGCGCCAGCTCGTTCATGTCTTTCGGTCCCCTTTCTTTGCGCCCATCCCACAGATAACCGTGAAGTGGAAGCCACAAGGTGTGGGGAGGAGAGGCTTGAAAATGACTCATTTTCTTGGGGCGGGGGTTTCTGTTCTCTCTAGCACACGGGATGGTAAGGAGAAGATCTTGACTATAATCAACGTGTACTGCCCCCACGCTGACCCGGGGAGGCCTGAGCGGCTGACCTTTAAGATGCGCTTCTATCGCCTGCTGCAGATCCGAGCAGAAGCCCTGCTGGCAACTGGCAGGTACTGCAAGGCTTCCTTGAGTTTATCTTGTGTGCCCAGCCTATCTTAGGCTCCATTGGAAGGGAAATGGGATCTTCATCCTGGTGAGTTTTTTTCACAGTCTGGTGGCACACACCAGCATGCCTACCTGAATAGGCCCTGCTCTGTAAGAGTTATAAGGACCGGAGAAAAGATCACAAATGCAGGGTTTGTACTCCAATCCCTCTGAGCACCTGTTCTGGCGCCTCCTTTTACTCACTACCAGCCCCAAGGCTAGTCCTGCTTCTCTTTTCTCTCTTGTCAAATGAATGTATGACTCCCTCTCTCGCAGCATAGCTTTAAGAATGAAATGAGGTCAGGACTATAAAATTCCTGGGAGCAAATAGTAAGTCTTATTCCAGAGAGGGGCAGGAAAGTGAGGGTGTGTTAGAGTAATCAAGGGCTGCTTCCTAGAAGAAGTGGTACCCCCGTTCAACTTGGAAAGACCCTAAAAATACCCTGAGGTGATCAGCCAGACAGTCATATCACGTGGGACAGTGTCACCTTTGGAGGTAAAAAGTGAGTTGGTCAAGAGTAAAGGGCAGCAAGGTTACAATGAGATTGGAGAAGGAGGCTGTTCTGAGTTGCTGGTGGTTCTCACCTTGGCCTCAATTTGGAAGGTGGCCTGGCTGAGCTCTTGAGCCCAGGAGAATGTAGATGGGCCAGGACTACTGCTTCCCTCTCTCGACTTCCCAGTTGACAAGCCCACTGTTGTGTTTTCCAGCCATGTGATCATTCTGGGTGACCTGAACACAGCACACCGCCCCATTGACCACTGGGATGCAGTCAACATGGTAAGACTCCCTCGATGCTTTTTTAAAAAATATATATTTTATTGATTTTTTTACAGAGAGGAAAGGAGAGGGATACAGAGTCGGAAACATCGATGAGAGAAAAACATCGATCAGCTGCCTCCTGCATCCTCCACTGGGGATGTGCCTGCAACCAAGGTACATGCCTTTGACCGGAATCGAACCTGGGACCTTTCAGTCCGCAGGCCGATGCTCCATCCACTGAGCCAAACCGGTTTCGGCCCTTGATGCTTCTTAACTCACTCCTGACTGTGGTTCTATTCAGCCAGCCAATCAGTGCTGTTTTTTGGTTTTTTTGGGGGGGGTGTTTTTTTTGGGGGGGGGGAGACTCAGGAGCAGCTTCCTTCCTGGAAAAGCAGAACTTAGTTTGAAATACTATTCTCAAACCACTGAGGATTGTTTATTCATTCAATAGACATTACTGACCCTACCCTTGACCTAACCTGACTCACATGATGGGGACTCAGGTTACCACCCAGTTCTAGCTTTTGGCCCCCCAGAGGGTGGTGGGCTATGGACACATGACCAGCCAACTTAAAAAAATGGTGTCTTCAGGGCTTAGACAGAGATGGCAGTCCAGGGAGCTCAGAAATGGGATTCCTGGGCCAGCTTGGGCATTCGGGAGACATCTGAAAATGTCTCGAATCTTAAAACATGAGTAGAGTAGAGGTTTGGGGCGAGGGCAGCAAAACATTCTAGCATGAGAAAAGGCTGCATGTTGAGAATTTGCCTGGTGTGCAGAGGGAGCCGCAAGTCCCATTCTTATTAGGGGTTGACATAGGAAGAGAGGTGAGTGACAGGAGATGGCGACCTTTTAGAGCCAGAATTCAAGGGCCAATCATTTTTCTTTTTTTAGTTTTTTAAAAATAATATCTTCATTGATTTCAGAGAGGAAGAGAGAGAGAAAGAAAGAGAGATAGAAACATCAATGATGAGAGAGAATCATTCATTGATCAGCTGCCTCCTGCATGTCCCCTAATGGGGATCAAGCCCACAACCCAGGCTTGTGTCCTGAATGGAATCGAGCCTGGGACTCTTCAGTCCGCAGGCTGACGCTGTAGCTACCGAGCCAAACCAGCTAGGCCAATCACTTTTCTAATACACTCTGTCTTCTGCTCACGAACCTTTATTTATTTGTTTATTTATTTATTTATTTTTATTTAATATCTTTTATTGATTTTTCACAGAGAGGAAGGGAGAGGGATAGAAAGTCAGAAACATCGATCAGCTGCCTCTTGCACACCCCCTGCTGGGGATGTGCCCGCAGCCACGGTACATGCCCTTGACCGGAATCGAACCTGGGACCTTTCAGTCCGCAGGCCAACGCTCTATCCACTGAGCCAAACCGGTTTTGCCCCCCCCCCTTTTTTTTTTAGAACTGTCCTACATCTAAGTGCACATCCTACCTTCTTTCTTCCAGCAAACGAGAATTAATGGAACCAGGTCACACGACACTGTACAAAGTAGCAGAATAGGTCCACTTCCCACAAGACCAGCTCTTCTGGTCTTTTCATCTTTAAAAATGGCACTGTCATCCCCTTGGTTGCTCTTCCCAGAAGCCTGGGAATTGTGTCACTATTGTCCTTCTTCCCTCCTCTCCCCTTCCCACATTCAGTTGGCCAGCAAGGACTTACAGAGTCTAGCTCCACATCATCTCTTCTCTAAAAATATATTTTGATTGATTTCAGAGAGGAGGGGAGAGGGAGAGAGATAAGAGACATCAATAATGAGAAAGAATCGTTGGCCGGCTGCCTCATGCATGCTCCCCACTGAGGACTGAGCCCGCAACCCAGCATGTGCCCTGACTGGGAACCAAACCATGACCTGGTTCATATGTCAACCAGGTCATAGGTCAACGCTCAACCACTGAGTCACATCTGTTGGGCTCTACATCATCGCTTCATTTTCGTTCTGTCTGTCTCCTCTGGTACACCTCTAGTCTTAGTGACCATCATCTCCTGCTACCATGAACTATAGTAGTCATCATCTGCTGGGATTCTGGCCCTCAGTTTGAATTCCCCTCAGGTGTTTGGATATACTGTCCCCTCCTTCCGGTGGCCCATCAGAGAGGCTGTTCTCTTCATTTGTAACGCCCTCTGCCTAGGTTACTCCTGCTCAGTGTTCTTTGAACATTTGTTGCATGGAATGAGTGGGTGGGTGAATTGGATGGATGGATGGATGACCTGGGTGGGGAGCAGAGTCAACAGAAGTAATCAGGCCTGGATTTCTGGGAGCCCCTGAGCTCAGGAGTGAGGGATGGTCAGTGAGGGCTTTGACACAAGAGAAGCCAAATGGTGCCAGAGGGTTTCAATGAAAAGGCGGCAGTCTTCTTAACGCCTGGCCCTAGAGGCAGCCACCTTTAGCTTTCTATTTTCCATTCTTTTGGTGAGCAATTCTAAGAATTGCTTTGATGAAGCAAATAACAAATCAGGAAGGATGGAAATGGAATCCCAGCCATTGCTGGCTTACATTATTTTTTTTTGTCTGCAAAACTAAGCAAAGTCCCTTCCAGCATCTAGTTCTGCCTCTTTCTTTGTCCCCCTTCCCTTCCCCCAGGAATGCTTTGAAGAGGACCCAGGACGCAAGTGGCTGGATGGCCTGCTCAGTAAGCCGGGTTGCCAGGGTGCATCCCACGTTGGGGCTTTTATTGATACCTACCGGTGCTTCCATCCAAAGCAGGAGAGGGCCTTCACCTGCTGGTCAACTCTCACCGGCGCCCGCCGTCTGAACTATGGCTCCCGGATTGACTATGTGCTGGGAGACAGTGCACTGGTTAGAGACACCTTCCAGGACTCCTTCCTGCTGCCCGAGGTCATGGGCTCTGACCATTGTCCCGTGGGTGCAGTCTTGAGCGTGTCTTCTGTGCCAGCAAAACAATGCCCTCCTCTGTGCACCCGTTTCCTCCCCGAGTTCTCAGGCACCCAGCTCAAGATCCTTCATTTCCTAGTCCATCCCAAACAAGAGCCTGTGCCCAAGCAGTCAGTGCCGCAGCTCAGCAGTCAAACCCAGGGACAGATGCGCCAAAACAAAGCCCATGCGCGCTCGATCAGGCCTCGGCCAAGTCGGGCTGACTCCAGCAGAGGCCAGAAAAAACTGATCAACTACTTCCAGCCATCCTCCAGCCGTCAAGCTTCTCCCAAGTTGGAGCTTCCTAACCTGTGTGCCCTTGTGACCCCGAAGATCCCAGAAGACGAGGTGATGGGCAAAGGGGTAGAGGGGCAGGCCAAGGATGCAGAGGCCAAGAATAAGAAGGAGGTACGGGCCTCGTTCTGGAAGTCTGTGCTGGGGGGTCCCTTGCCCATGCCGCTCTGTGGGGGCCATAGGGAGCCATGTGTGATGCGAACTGTGAAGAAGGCAGGACCCAACCAAGGCCGCCACTTCTACATGTGTTCCAGGCCCCGGGGGCCTTCCACTGACCCCTCTTCGCGCTGCAACTTCTTCCTCTGGAGCAGGCCCAGCTGAGCCCACCCAGCCAAGGGATATCTGGCCTGGTCAGCCCTGTACATGAACTGAGGCCAGCACCCTCCTGAGCTGTCACCTCCTCCCCCAAGGCCTCCTTCCCCACCCCCCTCCTCCTCCACCTTCCTCAGGGATCCTTCTGTTTCTTCTTTCTCTTCCTCCTCTGAGCTCTCTCTCCTCTCTTTTCCTGCCTTGCTTCTCACTGGTGAGCTACTTGTGCCTTAATTCTGCACCCCAGTCCCTCACCCCAGTTTCCGCCTCCCTGTAAGAAGTACACAGGAACCAGTTGCTCCGGGAACTTTTTAAAGACATTTTTGTCCCTTGCTAGGAAATGTATCTGCCTCAATAAAGTCTGTGTCTTTGTTTTAGTGCACCATGTCATTTGAAGGTTTTAGATAGGCTCCATGAGATGTTATCTCAATACTGGGTTTGCCAACTGCCTGTTGCCTGGTGGTGTAAGAAAGGGGAGGAAGGAGTGGTGCTCACCATAAAGGGCTCTGCTGAGTTGTAGGGTTCCTGCACTGCTGAGGTTGGCTCAACAGAGGAGGTGGGTATGGTGTGACAGAAATCTCAGGTGGGTTGTCTAGCCATAAACCAACACTTCCCAACTGGTGTGTCTGACAGCTGGCATGAATGGGTTATGGGGTGGAAAGTAATGGGTCTCAGCTCTAGAGTTGCCAGCCAGAGTTAAGAATTGCACAAGTGTCAGGAAAGGCTGCCTCCTAGGCAAGTATCACTAGTTTACCCAAGTATGCCATGCAAATGTTTTCTGTGTCCTGTGACCTGGGAAGGTTGGGAGCATTGCCTTTTGAATAAGTTTCTTTCTATAGTCAAGCCTCTTTCTCACCTGGTAAAATGGGGCTGGTAAGTCCTGTTCTATAAGGTGTGGGAAGGCAAGGATAATGGATTGAGGAGGACATCCATTGCTTCTGCTGAAAAATAACTCCCAAGGTTTTGGGGAACTACTCTTCTGTAGGCAGATTGGTTTGAGCTGACTCTACTTCCTGGATTCAGGGGCTATCTGAGGCTCAGGTGTCCAGGCCTACCAGTGAAGAGTCAATCCCAGGATTTTTGTTGAAATTATTGGGTAAGGGTCATCCTATATAATAAAAGGCTGATATGCAAATTGTCCCTTCAACCTGGAGTTTGACCAGGGGGCGGGGCCAGCCATCTAACCACCCGTGGCCCCTCCTCCCAGCCCAGCCTGGCCCCATTGGCCCCAATTGGGGTGGCCGGCAGGACCCCACCCATGCACGAATTCATGCACTGGGCCTCTATTTTCAAATAAACCTGCCAAGTGTCTCCGCTTTTTGTCCAACTTACTGTATAGTCTCCTTCTTTCTGGATTTCAGTTTCCCTATCAGTAAAATGGGGTGGTCGTACCTACAAGTGACCTGTGGTGTACTGATGGCCCTGCTACTTGTCCTTAGGGAGTCAGGTTTAGTGCAGTAGTTTGTTCTCTGTCCAACAGAGGGCAACACATGCTGCAATTTGCTCTTTATTCGTTTTCAAACTCAAGTCAGCTGAAGGCACACAACAAAGCAAAGGAAGAGGCCCAGCCCCAAGTGAAGTGCAGGTGGCTGGGGATCCAAGTCAGCTGGCCTCTCATGCATAGGTGGTGACATACTGGGGCCCCATGTTTCCAAAGTAGGAGCGTTCCCACTCGCTCATGAGCTCGAAGTGCACAGGACGGCGACAGAAATTGCAGGAAGCCACAGACACGCCCTGGAGGGGCAGACCCACCTCAGTCCAGGCCACCAGCAGCTTCTCTGAAGATGGTGAGAGGAGAGGAGGGAAAGAATTGGTTAGACTAGGTTTTCTTAATCCTTGCGTCACAGGACAGCTGTGCCAAGGTGTAGATTCCCTTCAACCCTTCAAGATGTCTTGGAACCAGTCGATTCTGGTTTGCTCCAGTGTGTGTGATGAATGTTGCCATTTGTGAATGGGTGCTGTGATGTATAAAAGATTGGCAAGCTCCTAATTTGACACAATTTATATCTGTACTGGCCTGGTACAGGGCGTGCTACGGCCCAAGAAGTGAAACCACATACTTTGAAACACTTAGCCTGGAGAGGAAAAAAGGACACTGACAGTAACCACACAGTGTCACTGTTGTGACACAGAAACCTGGGGTGGGGTGTGTTCCTGGAGGGGGTGGGAACCCAGAAGAGGGAACCTGACCTCACTTTCAGAAATGCCTCAGGTGTGTGCCGGGACTCTGTCCCTGGCTTTTTATTTTATTTTATTTTATTATTATTTTTTTTATTTTTAAAATTATTTTTTATTGATTTTTTTGCAGTATAATAGTAGTACATGTTTTTCTTTCCCCCTCCCCCTGTCCCTGGCTTTTAAAAAACTATATATCTTATTGATTTTTTACAGAGAGGAAGGGAGGAAGATAGTTAGAAACATCGATCAATGAGGGAGAAACATCGATCAGCTGCCTCCTGCACACCCCCCACTGGGGATGTGCCCGCAACCAAGGTACCTGCCCTTGACCGGAATTGAACCCGGGACCCTTCAGTCCGCAGGCCGACACTCTATCCACTGAGCCAAACCAGTTTGGGCCATGGCTTTTTTTTTTAATTAATCCTTTTCCATTGATTTTTAGTGAGTGGAAGAGGGAGGAGGAGACAGACACAGAGAATGAAACATAGATGTGAGAGAGAGACATCGATTGGTTGCCACCCAAACAGGGCTGGAGATTGAGCCTGCAACTGAGGTACATGCCCTTGACCAGAATCTCATCCACGACTCTTCAGTCCACAGGCCAATGCTCTATGCACTGAGCCAAACTGGCTAGGGCTGTGCATGGCTTTTTAAACGACTATTCCTTCAGTGATCTCATACAGTCCCATGGATTTAAACACCATCTTTATGCTGATGATTCTCAAATTTTCATCCCCATCCCAGACCACCCTCCTGAATTCTAGACTTGTATATTCAGTTGCCTTTCAATATCGCCAATGTCAGGCCCCATGCTAAAAACGGCACACTCCAGGAATACAATAAACTTCAGGTGAATTGACTAAACTGCCATCTTTCAGTATAAAAACCAAGTTGTTCAGTTAGCACTATAAATCTCTCGATCCAGTCCTTGTTTTGTATTGTCTCTTTGACACTCCCACCCCCACACCATTCCTACTATCCTGCATTCCTCTAACACCTGCTTATTCTCTTCTTTAAATTTTTTTTATTCATTTCAGAGAAGAAGGGAGAGGGAGAGATAGAAGCATCCATGATGAGAGAGAATCATTGACTGGCTGCCTCCTGCATGCCCCCCACTGGGGATCAAGCCTGCAACCTAGGCATGTGCCCTGACTGGGAATTCAACTGTGAACTGGTTCATAGGTGGACACTCAACCACGGAGCCACACCGGCTGGGCACCTGCTTATTCTTGATATATCCAAGGCTGCTTCTTACCCTATCCTCCTTGCCTTTATCTTCCTCCCTCTGCTAGGAATACTCCTCCACACCCTCTTTATTTTCTTGGTTCAATACCATTCCCCTTGAAAGACTTAGTTCAGGTGTCATCTCCACTAGGAAGCCTGTCTTGAATCCCATATGGCCCCTCCTTTCTGCTCCCACACCTTCCACATGTACTGTCTTTGTTGAACTTTCCCCTTTGAAGTCATTGTTTGTATTTGCTATGGCCTCCTCAACCAAAGTGGAGCCCTACAAGTCTAGGGAATGTGTGTGTGCGCGCGCGCGTGTATGTGTGTTTATCCATTTATGGCCCTAGTGTAGAGTCTGGCACACAATAGATGTTTCAGAAATATATTTTTAAAATGAATGGCACCATTCACTCAACTTCTTCAGATCCTGGGGCTGAAAGGAGGGAAAGTGCTATAGGAAACCATGTTGAAGACTTACCCACAAAGTCTTCCATCATCTGAGGGCTGTGATGGGGGGAGGGTGCCAGGCGCAGCAGCTCCTCACCCCGGGGGACAGTCGGGTAGTTGATGGCCTGCACATAGATGCTATGCTTGGAGAGCAGGAGATCGCAGATCTTGCTGTTCAGTGCTGCATCACCCACCTGGCCGCAGGAGAAAAGCCTGTCAATTATCTGTCACCTTTGTCCCGCTGTCGCAGGAGGAGGGAACCAGATGAAGGGCCAACATTCAATTTCTAAACGTATTTTTTTCATAAGGGCCTTAATCAGTGGCCGCTCCAGAATATCTCTATCAAGGAGTTACTCAGAGGCACCAATCAAATTTTAAGGAGTGGGGTGAAGGTGGAGCTAGGAGCCTTGTCTTGAAACTGTGTTCAGAGCAAGCAAGCAGGTTTTACTTAGCTAGTCTGTTCATTTGGGTGGTTCTGGATAAGAAGGTAAATCCCTTAAGCACCCTCTCCCCCCATCTGGGATGCTGCCACTGGGTTCATTAAAAACAACAACAGTTATTTACAAAGGCAATATTTCAAGGGTTGGTCCAAGGAGCAATGACAATTTCTTTCAACAGTCACATGAAAGTATCCTCCCTGCTCCCCTACTTACCGACACACCGATTGATGTTATTTAAGAAAGAAGAATATATATACATACATGTATAGTCCATAGACACAGATAATGGAGTGGTATAGGCCTGGGGTGGGATAGAGGCTGGGTAGAGGGGGGGCAAAGGTAAAGAAGGAGGAGGCATATATAGCTGCCAATGATAAAAAAATAATAATAAAGAAATCGCAGTTAATTTTTAAAGGCAATAAACACTCAAATATAGTTGAGGATCCAAAATAGCAGCTAGAAAAATAAATAAATAAATAAATAAATAAATAAATAAATAAATAAAACAAAACAAACAAAAACAGCTGCTAGTCCCCTGGCTTTTGATTTTATACTTTCTGACTTCAATTCTCAATAAGAAATATATTTCATGATCATGCTACACACATACACATATGTACATGCATGTGCATATAGTCATATGCAAAACTGAAACAAATTGCCCAGAAGATGAAACCATTACTATATGTGATGTACATGTTCTTTGCTGTTATTTTTTTTGTAAGCAACTGTATTTATAGTTACGATACCATAGATGTGGTGAGTTAAGACAATAGCCATTCCTTAATAAAATACAAGCATTTTCATCATGCATAGTTTATAGGCTCCTTAAGAGGCGGTCTCTTTAAGAGGCTGGATGTTCAAGAAAGATTCTCATCATAACCTATTCAGGTGATGTTATGGCCCACTGATGGTCTTTATGCACAGTCGAAAAACACTGCATTATACATAGGTCATGGATACTCAATATTGTGAGGGTCAGAACAGTCTAATAAGGATGGCTAATGAAAAGAAAAGAAAAGAAAAAGAAAAGGAAAGGAAAGGAAAGGAAAAAAAAAGACTGGTTAATCCAGAACGACTGATCACTTTTCAAAAATGGTTAACAGGGAAGCAAAGAGTTGATGACAGGAGACAGGAGCAGGTGTCGGTTTGCTGGGTGTGGGAAGGCTTCCGGAAGAGAGAGGAGGAGAGAGTGATGGGAAGCATGGGGCTCTCACCCGGATGGGAATGATGTGGCTGGGACAGGGGATAACAGGAAGGCCCCTGTCCATTAGTAGCTGGCGCATGTGCTTGACATTGCGCTGGTGGGCCCGCCTCAGTGCTTGGCCCTCCTCTCCCTTGAGGAGCCTCACTGATTCCAGAGCCCCAGAGAGCACCATGGGAGGCAGTGAGGTGGTGAAGATGAAGCCGGCAGCATAGGAGCGCACCATGTCCACCAAGTCACGGGTGCTGGCGATGTAGCCGCCCACACAGCCAAAGGCCTTGCCTGGAGACAGGGAGGAGGAAGATATGCACAGACCCCGTTTTCATTCCTCAAAAGAATAGGATCAAACCCCAGATAACACAAGGAGGTGCAGCAGAAGCTGGAGCTCCAGACCCCCTTCCCAGACCTCTGCTCATTTTTTTTCCTGCCCGTGACAGGAGAATTATTATCAGCAAGAGCTAACAATTCTGCTGCTTTGAGATAGGACTTTCAGGGCCTGCCATATGCAATGACTAGATAGGCAGGAGGTGGGTGGGGATCTTGAGCTGTTTAGGCTCAAAGGTGGAGCTCAAATGAAGCTTGGAGCTGGGATGGGAAAGAAGATTAGAACTACAACTCTCCACTTACTGAGGGGAACCTGACTATTTGGCTCAGCTCAGGCGTCTTCTAAAAAAAAAAAACAAACAGATTTTTTTTTTTTTTTAGCAACTCTGTAGTGAAGAGGGAGTGGAAGGAGGGAATCCAGGAATTCCACAGTCTAAGGCTGTGAATTCTACCCAAATAGCTTCTGCAACTTTGGGGAGGGAGAAAAGGATCTTACAGGGGCCTCCTTTCTGGATTATATGTCAAGGAAGTCCAAGGCACTCACTCACCAAGAGTTCCAGAAATGATGTCAATCTTGTGCATGATTCCATCACGCTCCCCAATCCCGGCGCCCCGGGAACCATACAGTCCTACAGCATGAACCTCATCCACAAAGGTCAGAGCTCCATACTGGTGGGCCACATCACACAACTCCTCGAGGGGACAGATGGCACCTGAGCAAAGGCAAGGAATAGAGGTAGATCATAACCCTTCCCCAACTCCACCTCCAGTGTGGAATTGGGACCCACAACTACTTGAGGACTATTTCAGACCTGCCTGTATGTAATGACTGCCTTCACCTTACTCCTGCCCAAGCTCTTGTGTGTTCTTTCTCCCTTTCCCTCTCCCTCCGCCTCCCCTTCTCCCTCCCCTTCCCCTATTTTAAATATATATATTTTTTAATTTATTCCAGAGAGGAAGGGAGAGCGAGAGATAAATATCAATGATTCAATGCTGAGAGAGAACCATTGATCAGCTGCCTCTTGCACACCCCAGCTAGAGAACGAGTCCGAAACCCGGGCATGGGAATGGCACTGTGACCTCCTGGTTCATAGGTTGATGCTCAAACACTGAGCCATGCCGGCTGAGTATGTCCTTCCCCTCCTTCTGTGTGTGTGTGTGTGTGTGTGTGTGTGTGTGTGTGTGTGTGTGTGTCTGTGTGTGTGTGTGTGTGTGTGTGTGTTCTCCAGGCTATGATCAAGGCTTGCCTCTCTTTCCTATTTTTACTTCATTTTGCCATTATATGTTCTCTTATTTATGTCATTTTCCAGCCTCTCTATGCTTCCTTCCTTCTCCCCCTCCCCCCATTCTGTGTATTTCCATTTAGGATTGGCACTAGCCTGTGTGATATCGTTGTTTAAATAAATTGAAAAAATGTCACCTTTTGCTCCAGGTTAATGCCATTCTGATTTCAGATACCACTCATCCCCTCAGCCAGGTGCTGTTGGCAGCCCTGGCAATATATTTATCCCTCACTAGTCCTCCCTATTTTTATCTGTCTGGCTTTCTGTCACTATCTCTCTTTTTGTGGCATTTCCATCTTTGTTTCTATATCTCTATTTTTAGGCTCTGCCATATTTTTCTCTCGCCCCTCCCATTCTTTCTTCTCTGTGCCTCTGCTTCTCTCCCTCCCTCCTTCACTTTCTCATTGTGTCCCTTTCTGTCTACCTCTCTATCTCTCTGCTTTGGACTTTCTTTCTCTGTACCTTTCTCTCTCTCTCTCTCTCTCTCTCTCTCTCTCTCTCTCTCTCTCTCTCTCTCTCTGTGTGTGTGTGTGTGTGTGTGTGTTGGTGCCTCTGTCTCTTTGTATTCTCTGTATCTCCATGACAGTGTATTTCTCATCTCTGTCAATGTTATATGAGGGCACGCCCCACCCCTACACAGGTTTAATCTCAATCTATTGAATTGAAGGTGAATTCAAAGTGATTTGTAGGTTCTTCTTAATTTCCATACAGATTACCTTTTTTTTCTATGTTATTCTAGACATCTTACATGCTTATAGTTTTTATAAGGTTTCCAGTGGCTCTGAATCCCATATGCAGACTCTGCATATACAAGAATCCACACCTTCACCAACCCTGGAAACTACTCAGGTGCAGAGAATCGAAATAGAAGAAACTCGTTCATGGGGAAACAGGGACTCCAGGCCAGGATTAAAGAATGTGAGCAACTGGTGGGAACAACCACAGGAGATGGAACCCCACACAAATGGGGCAGTGTGTTGGCTCAAGCATCATTTCAATGAGAGAAATTCTGTCCTACAATAGACAGTTTAGGCAGATTTTCCATCAAAAAATAAGGAACCAGCCCTGGTTGCTTTTGCTCAGTGGCCAGAGCGTCAGCCTATTGTCAAGGGCATGTACCTCAGTTGCAGATTCATCCCCGCCCCTGGTCAGGGCTCCAATTGGAGGGCAACCAATTGATGTTTCTGTCTCATGTCAGTTGCCCCCCCCTCTTTTTTTTCTCTCCCTCCCTCCTTCTCTACCTCCCTACCTCCCTCCCTCCTACTCTCTCTAAAAGTCAATGGAAAAATGTACTGGGGTGAGGATTTTAAAAAACTTTAAAAAGGAACCACTTGCTTGTGAATGAAAGGAAGTAGGATGGTCCTAACATGGTTTCCACCAGAGAAATCATGAATTGGATTAGTCTCAGTAGTAGGAATATAATCATAGGATGGTTTTACTTTATTGCTAGTTGTAGAAATGAGGGAGTGGGCACAATAAATTCTGTACATATGTCAACTCATTTAATTCTCATAGCTACTCTATTATTATCACCTCTATTTTTCAAATAAGGCAACTGAGACACAGCAATTAAGAAACTTGCTCAAGTTAAGTAACTTGTCATGCTGAGTTTTCAAAATGGATAGTCTGGTTTCACGGCCTGTGCATTACCATTACATGATGTTGATGACATGTACATTCGCTCTATCAGGAACTCTTCTTTGTTTTTGTTGGAAAAGTGACAAATTGAAATGAAGTGAGGGCCTCTTCCCTTCAATAAATCTAGAAGCTGATGTCTAAAATACATGCTTTCTGCTCAAAGGGGGCAACAATGAAATGATTTGAGCATTGTTTCAGTTGGGGAGGAAGAGGCAGTAGGGAAAAGGTCATTTTTTTCCTACTTAGATCGTAATAAATGGGATGACTTTCATTATCTCTAATTCTTACAACCAGGTATTTTACCTTGGGGAAAACTTAGGCTCAGAGAGTTAGAGTTACCCAAGGTCATAGAGCCAGTAAGTTCCTGGAATTTGAACCCAGATCTGTCTGATTTCAAAACCTGTTTTGACTCCAATGCTTCATACTGAACCTTGAAGACAATCTTCAGGCAGTAATTTGTTAAATTTTCCATTGCAGAAACCAGACAGGGATATCATTGATTTATATATTATTTATCATGGAGGGAGCCCTTGTGTGAAGGAATTAGAATCATATGAGAATCAAGATAAATTGGAAGCTGCCTATGAATTTTCATTTCTTAATCTGTAAGATCACTATAATAGCTGCCTCAATCTTTTGGCATTTACTTGTTGAGTGATCTCAGGCAAGTTACTTCACTAGTTTGTGTCTCACTTTCCTCATGTAAATGAACAGAAAGAATAATAGCACCTACCCCATAGAATTGTGAAGAGTCAGTACATTCATATACTTAAAATGCTAATAATTTTGCTTGGCATGTAATAAGCACTCTGTAAATGTTAGCTGTTATCATGGTTTCTGTGAGACGAATGTTAGTAAACATACACTTACACATATACATACCATCCATGGAGTGAACAGTCTCAAAGGCCACAATTTTGGGTGTCTCAGGGTTGGACTTCTTTAGAAGTTTCTCCAGGTGGTCAGGGTCATTGTGCCTGAAGACAAACTTGGCTGCTCCACTGTTGCGGATACCTTGGATCATTGAAGCATGATTGCCTGCATCTGAGTAAATCTCGCACCCTGAGGAACCAGATGCATAATTCTTAAGTTTCTGTCCCAGTGTCCCTACTTTATCCTCAGGAACGATCTGGCAGGGACAGAAGGCCAACCCTTCCCTCCCTTTGAAGACCCTGCATGACTTTCTGGTGAACCTACCATGAAGGACAAGTAGACTGGAAGTTACTTAAGAGCAGGAACCACATCTTTTTTTTAAGCAGCATTTATTATTTTCTATCAATTACATAGGGAACAAAGGTATTCACCCTAAACAATTCTATCAACATGGAAACAGAGTGGAAAGCCTAGAGGACTCTCATTCCATGTGTGCAAGAGGGAAACGCTGTTACGTTCCCACATGGTCCTTTCAGAAAGTTACCTTTGTCTCAGTTTACAAAATTGTGCATCTTCACTTACATCTGTGGCAATCTAAATGGACGATTTCCATTGTTCAGTGACTTCTTTCTTTTTACTTGGCAATAGGTCTGTATATCTTGGTGATCTTGATATCAGTAAATACAAGTCTACCTTGTTTCTACAATTGCATCTATCATGAGTAATGGGTGCACCATAACCCACTTCACCACTCTCACACCAGTGGACATTTTAGAATTTCTAAATTTTCACTCTTCAAAGCAAATTTGCAGTGAACATTTTGGAACATGTATCTTTGTGCACAGGGGCAAGTTTTCATCAGATTTCCCCGACAATTAGTAAAGAACCACATATTTTTATCTTTCTCTTTCTGGTACACAGTAGTTGGTAAATAATCACTTCTTGAATAAATGGATGAATAAACATAGCTAATATATGTGAGTGAATAAATATGAGTGAATATATTGCTAAATGAAAGAACGAAAAAAAGAAGGTATCAAAAAATGAGGCATAAGAGGTAGGTAGAGGCCAGATTATTTGGAGCTTTAGACGCCATGATAAAGAATTTGGAATTGGGCCCGGCCAGTGGCTCAGTGGTTGAACATCAACCTATGAACCAGGAGGTCATGGTTTGATTCCCAGTCGGGGCACATGCCCAAGTTGTGGGCTTGATCCCCAGTGTGGAGTGTGCAAGAGGCAGCCAATCGATGATTCTCTCATCATTGATGTTTCTATCCTTCTCCCTTCCTCTCTGAAATTAATAAAAATATACTTTTAAAAAAGAATTTGGAATTGGTCTTAAGGATAATGAGGACATATTAAAGGGTTTTGGGCAGGGGAGTAACAAAAATATGTATGCATTTAAAAGATATAATTCTGCCTGATGTGAAGAATAGATTGCAGGAGGGCAAATGTGAACTCAATAAATTATATTGGCCCTAACCAGTTTGGCTCAGTGGATAGAGCATCAGCCTGCAGACCCAAGGGTCCCAGGTTTGATTCTGGTCAAGGGCACATGCCTGTGTTGAGGGTTCGGTCCAACGTACAGGAGGCAGCCAATCAATGATGCCCTCTCATCACTGATGTTTCTATCTTTCTTCCTCTCCTTTCCTCTCTAAAATCAATAAAAATATATTTTTTTAAAAAGAAATTATATTGGTCCAGGCTAAGATGGTTGTAGTAGAAATGGAAAGAAGTTGAGTTGTAATGGTTGAGGAGGGGGTTCACTGAATCCAATATCCTTGGAAAACTTCCAAGGATATTGGATTTAGCTGGGGTTATGTGTGACCTCAGAATAAGTTTCAGAGAAGCAGTGGTGATGTTTATAGTGTGCCAAAGAATCAGCAGGAAGTGAGGAAGTAGCTAGCAAGTATGAAGACTTTTGTCAAGCAGTTTGCCAGTTATAAGGAGAGAGATAGGGCAATAGCTTGAGAATAATGAGGGGAAATGTTTTTGTAA
Organism: Antrozous pallidus; assembly: GCA_027563665.1. NCBI lineage: Eukaryota > Metazoa > Chordata > Mammalia > Chiroptera > Vespertilionidae > Antrozous > Antrozous pallidus. Next base: position 8,974,274 of record CM050509.1, on the reverse strand, counting down.
GATGCAAATGACCTCAATAGGTTAAAGAGAGAGGCTGAAGATACAGGGGAGAGGAGACTTATAGATCAAAGTTCCTGAGGAAGTAGAGGGGAATGAGACACAGAGGGAAAGACATGTGAGGATGCTCATGTGGGTGAGAGTGAGATGTAGGTCTAGGAGGGTTGAGGATCCTGGAAATTGGCAAAGCTACCCTGGAGACTTGGAGAACTGACCATGGAAACAGGATTGCCAGAGAGCATAGACAAGCTGATAGAAGTTGGGAACCATAAATTTTTAGTGGCTCCCTCCTGAGTAATTATATAAACCCAGGATTGAGAGAGAAGGTGGAGAGTTATATTCATCCAGGGTTGGGGCTGTGATGGAAGGATGACAGCCAGATGAGTAGAGGATATTATTGGCTAAAGAGTGGGAGAGAGGGAAGGTGGGGTGTTATTGACTAAAGATTGTGACGGTGGGATGCAGACGGGATCCAATGTACAAGGGAAGGGATTGGCTTTAGGCAGAAGAAGAGATGCACTTTCAAATTGTAAAAGGGAAGAATGAAAGAAGAATCAATGAACAATTAGAAAAATTTGTCGGTTTGGTGGCTGTAAGTTAAAGGAGTCCCTGTCTGGTGGTTTGTGTGCATGCGTGTGATGTAAAATGTGAGGTAGCTGGTTAAGAGTGAAGGAGGAGGTGGTCACAGGTTTTAGATGAGGGAAGAAAGTTATAAAAAATGGATGTGGGATATGAAAGTATTGTTTATGAGTTTTAAGAGCCTAGTTGAGTTGGGGTGACAAATTTATTGTGTTACTCTCTGTGAAGTTGGGCAGTGTTCCTTAGTAGTGATCTTCAGCCTATGTATGGAAGAGAAGAAAGGAGAGGACTGTAGTTATCCAGCATTGAGGATATGCAAGGTGGGTAAGAAGGAAGGGCAATGTGAGCAAGTGAACTCAGAATAGAAAGAAAGAGTAATGAAAACAGACTGCATGCTGTATAAAGCTTAGGCCTTAGGCTTACCTGGCAGGATCTTGGCCAAGGTGAAGAGAGTAGAGTCATTGGCCACAAAACAGGAAGAGAAGAGCAGGGCTGAGTCCTTCTGGTGCAGCTCAGCCAGTTCCTGCTCTAGCTCCACATGAAACTTACTGGTACCCGAGATGTTGCGGGTGCCACCAGCACCAACTCCGTGACGCTGCAGGGTCTCCCTAGACAGGAAAAAACAGAGGGAGAAATGGAAAAGAAACCCTTGACAGACACTGAGGAACTACGTAGGTTTCTCATGTGTTCCACCCATTGATAAGGGTCAATGATGACAGTGATGCTGTGTGAGCTGTGACCTAAGTGACTAAGTAGAGGGCAGGATGGAGATGGTGGAAAGACTTGGAACCTCCTTCTCAGGCTGAAGGCACTCAAGGATGGAGGGAGAATCTAGGTTGAGCTTGAGCAGCTTGGAAGACTTTCTAGAGGAGGTCATATACCATCTCTGTCAATACTCATTCTGTAGCTAGAATGAGAACTCACAGAGAGTGGATTTGCTTGTTCTTCCATCCTCTCCTCAATAGCACTGTACACTCAAGAGTTTACAAAACATGATTTGTTGACTGACTTAGTTCCTATCTGAGGATTAAGTATGCTGGAGGTCCTTGTACAACAGAGGTGGTGGGTGGAACCCAGGCTTCGACTTCCAGCTCTGCTTTTTCCTTCCATGTGTGGTTTTGGTTCTTCTCTGAATTGTCCCCACAGCTCATGGCCCAAACCCTACTACTCACTGTGTAGCTTGCAAGACCCGAGGGTGCCGGCTCATGCCCAGGTAGTCATTACTGCACCAGACAGACACATCCTTTGAGGGCACAGATTCTTCAGAGAAGTGTTGGGCAAAGGGATATGCATCAGCCCAGCGGTTCACAGTCTTGAACACACGATAGGTGTGGTCCTGTTTCTTCTCCATGATCTTGTCCCTGAAAAACTGGTCATAACCAAAGACATGGTTTCCTGCAGGAGTAGAGATGGGGATGAAAAGAATTCATTTAAAATCACTTCCTGACAAGTCCGCATTTTATTTATACAGTTCACTTTGCTTTCCCTGGTTTTCTTTCCATTTATTCATTTGTTTGATCAGTCATTAACTTACTGGGCCACATTAACCGCCCCCCTCCACTACTTAATTCAACCATTCTTTTGCTTACTCATTCACTCAGTAATTTATTCATACATTCACTCAGGCTTTTTACCCCTGCGGTTAGTGTAAAAGCCTCACTGGAATCACTACTTCCAGTATCAGTGGAAAGAGTATTGACAGATCTAGTTTCAAGTAATTACTTTGCCACTCTCTACTTATGTGACCTTGAGAAAGTCATGAATTCTCTCCCTTAGTTTCAATGTCTTCATGTGTAGAATGAGGCTAATAATACCTTCTTGAAGAACTGGAATCATCTCATTACACACAGAATGTAACACACCTAAACAAATACTTGGCACATATTATTATGAGGAAAGTAATAGTAGTAGTGGTAATAATAACTATTTGATTATATTATTATAGCCAATATTTAATGACTGCTTATTATTTGTAATGCTCTGCCTATGAACTTTATAGCTATTGTTTTATTTATTTCTCACAACAACCCCATGTGAAAAGTTCTAATAGTATCTTCATTTTACAAATGAGGAAACCAAGGCACAGAGAGGTTAGGTAACTTGATCAAGGTCATACAGCAAGTAAGTGGCCTACCAGTAAGTGACCACTACCAATACACAATGGGGCAATCCTATTTTCAGAATAAATTGAAATAACATATGCCAAAGGGCTTGTTAAACTCTAGAACTCTATACATGAGACAGAAATCATGATTGTTGCCAATGGTAATTCATGATGTAGGGGTGTGTACACCGATAACATTTTTGCTGCAAGGATGTTTAGAAATATGTATGAAAAGTTTTAAAAATGTGCCCAAGGCTCAGTGGTTGAGCATCTACCTATAAATCAGAAGGTCAATGTTTGATTCCAAGTCAGGACACATGTACAGGTTGCAGGCTTGATCCCCAGTGGGGGCATGCAAGAGGCAGCCAATCAATGATTCTCATCATTGATGTTTCTATCTCTCTCTCCCTTTCCCTTCCTCTCTGAAAATCAATAAAAGTATATATTAAAAAGTTAATTAAATGCACAGACTGATATACCTTCAAAAACTTTGTAGCACATTTGACAAAAATTATTGATATCCAGAATTTCTTTTTATACATTGAAACATTATTATGAACAATGTTCAGTCTAGTAGAAAGAAGGCAAAGGATACGGACAGAGAATTCAATAAATGTAGAAAATGATGCTTCATCAGGGAAAAATAAACTGCATAACCATATTTCCAATATCAAATTGATAAAGATTTACAAGTTTGATAATATCAAGTGCTGGAGAGGGTTTGAGAATGTGGATACGTTCTGTGATGACTGGAGCATCACTTTGAAGGGCTAATAGGCAATATTTATTAATACTGAAAACGTACACACCCTTACACCCCAAGAATTTCTACCTCTTAGTGTCTATCCTAGAGAAACACTTACCTATGTGTATGAAGAGATACATTTAATGATGTTTGTCGTACTACTGTTTGTGATAGGAAAAATTGGAAGCAAGCCAATAGAGTATATAAATTATCTCAAGTATATGTATTCATATTAAGTCTAAGATAATACTACAAATTATATCTGGGTACATTTATATGAATGGAACATCAACATACAATATAAATTGAAAGAATTAACACAACAAAATGGAAACAATAACCTGAAATATAGGTGCTTGATTAACTGAATGATACTGCACTTATGCTACAGAATATGCTTTGACCCTTTTTATTGTGTGTGCTTCCCCCTCATTATTATTACCTATCACGGAAATAGATGCTTGCCTGAGACTGTCCTGTCCCTGAAGCTGCTTCTCACGATACTGACTGCCTCTTGCATATTGGCTGCCTCTCATATACCGGCTGCCTCTCGCGACACTGGCTGCCTCTCGCGATATTGACTGTTCATTATGATACTGGCCGCCTCTGGCATACTGGCTGCTTCTTGGGATACTGGTTTCCTCTGCCCTTAGTAATTATTATGCAGCTCCATGTTTAGAGACATGGAATGATGCCCATGACATATGGTTAAGTGAACAAAGCAAAATAACAAACTCTGGGTAGAATAAGATCACATTCCTAATAAAAACATATGTTGAGGAGAATGTAGGAGGCGTGTGTGTGTGTGTGTGTGTGTGTGTGTGTGTGTGTAGTCATAGAAAAATATCTGGAAGAAAACAGCAAAAAATAATGGTGGATTGTGGAGCTCTGGTTTAAAATTTTTCTCTTTATACTTTACTGTATCTGTTGGAAAATATTTTACAGTGAATCATATTCCTTTTATATTAGGATAATAAAACAAATTCTATTATGAAAATAAATATAAACAAATACAAAAGAGGGAAAGGGCTCTATGAAGGATGGGTGTTTCTGAGGGAAGCATGAAGAATAAACGATAGGAATAAACAACATTTAATGAGGCCTCATAATAAGCTAGAAACATGTCCACTGAAGCAGGTATTAAAATCCTACTGATCCAGATCCATCAAATGCCAGCATTAAAATTTAAACTCACACTCCCTTTGATTTCAAAGTGCTTCCTTCCCATTTCCACTACTGTGTTAGAAGCCCTTTCAGCACTCCTTCCATATTTCTACCTCCTTTATTTCCACCTCAGCAAATTCACCAGTCATGTTGTTCTGTAGCAAGTACGTGACTTTCTCTGAAATTTGCTCTGGTTCCTGGGGACTACAGAATAGATTCCTCAAGCTGGTTGTAGCCAGGGAGCTGGATAGGTCTGAAAGGTGAAAGAACAAAGCAGAACTGGCTGTCCTCCATCTTGCGGAGCTGGTCAGCCTGACCTCCTCCTCCCCTGAAGGGAGTGACCACAGGAGCACAAGGAATGTCCTAACTCCCCCAACCACTGCCCTTGAGTGGACCAATGAGGTTCCGGGAGCGGCTTAGGTCCTGATAAGGTCATGTCACAAAGGCGCTCCCCCTGCGTCGCTACTGACCATTCAGGGGACAGTAGGGGACGGCTCTGATCTCAGAATATGAAACCCTAACCAAAGTGACCAATCTCTGTAACTCATGCCACTCTCCTAGCCCCACCCAGATGACCAGTCCTTATAACCTCTGTCTCCCCAAGCTCTCGCTCTCTCTGGTCCCATCGCTGTGCCAATAAGGGGGCTGTGAGAGCCGAGCCCGAGCTCGAATAAAGACTCTTTTGCTTTTGCATCGGACGGCTCCCTGGTGGTCTCTGGGGATCTTGAAATCTGGGCATAACAAAAGGGAGTGTGGAATACATAGGCCATGAAGATGCAGGGGAAGAGAGGCAAAGGAAGCATGTGTAGTCATTTTTAACTCAAAGCAAACTATGTTAATTCAAGGTTATGAAGTAGGTAAGCTCTCTGCAGAAAGAAAAAAGTGTTCTGGCCGAGACCGGTTTGGCTCAGTGGATAGAGCATCGGACTGCGGACTGAAGGGTCCCGGGTTTGATTCCGGCAAGGGCATGTACCTTGGCTGCGGGCACATCCCCAGTAGGGGGCATGCAAGAGGCGGCTGATCGATGTCTCTCTCTCATCAATGTTTCTGACTTTCTATCCCTCTCCCTTCCACTCTGTAAAAAATCAATAAAATATATTTTTAAAAAAAGAAAAAAGTGTTCTGCAAAGTGACCACCTATTTATCTCCCCAAAGGGAGCCTCCTGTGTCAGGAAACCTTCCATAATGTGAATCACATTTCTCTCCACTAGAACTTTCCCTTAGGTGAGGTAACTGGGGCAAGCCACCCCAGGTCTTGCATCTTGCATGTGGGAGGTAGATGAAGCACAGTGTATCTTACTCTTCTTTTCTGAATGTCATTAAAATTTGATTTTGAAATTTGTATCCTTAATGATCTCACAAAAGGGCCTATGAAAGATGTCAACACTGCAACCATCTCTTAAGTGTGATTATCTTGAGTGATCTGAACCATTTGGATTGACCTGGGGCTCCATAACCTTGGATAGTCTGTACCTATTTCCAACACTTATTATTCTTTCATGCAAATCCAGATTGCCAGTGTGGTGTTACTTAAATGTGGGAGCCCAGCCTGTTGGGATCCATTTAGCCACTTGGAAGAGAAGAGGCAGAACTCTAAAGGGAGAAGAAATTTGAGGCCACAAGAACCAGATTAAGTATATTCAGGAAATAGGACAAAATGGCAGCCCTAGGCCCCACAGACCATGTTCCCCAAGAATGGTATTTTAGGCTAATTGCTAAAAGTTACAGGAACCTGTGCATTTGTGTGTATTGGGGAGGGTGCGTTTCAGTGCACAGTCTAAGCAATTGCCTACCATGGTTCCCCTAGAAAGACTAGACTCCCCATAATGGGATGTATATTAGCTCCCTCTGGAGTGGCCTAGCTCAGGACTGTAGTGAAGTGAGTTCAAGTGTTAGGAGTAGATGTTGATGAGATTGAACTTGACTCCAACCTGTCTTGAACGTCTTCACATCCTCCTGGACTTCTGGTGCTGCCTTCTGCACAATCTTGCTCTTTCCATCCTGGAGTTCTGACAGCATGAAGGGACAGTGGCTCTTGGCCCAAGATGGAGAGTCTATGCAAAGGTAAGAGAGTAAGTGGCAATGCATTTTTAACCATAAGTTCAATTTAGCAATTATTACTGAAACTTACTATAACCCCAAGTGCCATCTCAGATTATGGAAGAGAGACAGAGATGGATGAGTCTGGTCCTTATGCTAGATCCCTGTAACGAGAGCTCTTAAACTGGCAGAAATGACACCCACTCAAGACACATTATAAATAGTGCTGGGAGGGTATGGAAAGCCTAAAAGTCTAGAACTTTCTAGGGAGGACACATGACACAGAATCAGAATTGGACAGGCTGGAAGTCTAGGCAAGCTTGACAGAAAAGATGATGCCCAAGTTAAGTGTCTCATGAGAAATATGAGATGCTCTGGTAAAGCATGTGGAAGAGGATCATTTGAGAGGAGTGGAGGAACAGAAGCTTTGGATAATAAAGTTGATCTAGGCAATTTTAAGTAATTCAGAGTGACTGGAGTATGTAGAGTATGAGGGGCATGAGCCTGAGATTCTTTGGAGATGCTGGCAGAAGTCAGATCCCAGCTCATTTTAGGCCAGCTCATTCTGCCTTAACTCTTTTCACACAAACCCTATCAATCATTAGGCCATGATGAATTGTGTGACTTGGGACCTTGTGTATAGAACCCAGACATTCTCTCCATTTTCCAGTAGCTTCTTACCTCCTCCAGCCTTGGTTGCCTTAAGGTGGATTTGAGAACGGGTTGGTCCTTGGGTGGTCAGGATGGGACAACATCCATTACCAAAAAGGAACTGGTGAGTCTTAATCAGCTTGCTCAGGGGGCTCGAGGGACCCCGGGCAAACACAGGACAGCGCTGTAGCAACATGAGTGCTGCCACCATCTTGAGCCCGAAGTCCTGCAGAAGATGTAGAAGAGATGAGATCTCATCATGAAGACCCGCCAAAAGCCAAGGGTCTTTCCTGTATTTGATTCTTTGTCTTTAGCTTCCTACCCAATGTTCGCCATTATTGTCCTTTCAGGGTAAGAATTTCCCCAATGTTTAAATGTACCAATAGGGCATCAGAAGAAGAAATAGAAAACTGGCTGTTAAGCAAAGAGGTGAAGGAAAGAGTTCCAACTAGAGGTCAAAAAGTCTGAATTCTGATTCAGACTTTGACATTGGCCCCCTCTGTGATGCAGAGGGGTCATTGAAGTGTGACTGTGGCCAGGATGGGAGTTGATAATCCACTAACTCTTTGAATCACAACTAAAGACCAAGAATTTAAAAAAAATATTGGCCTCAGTCCAGTGGAGATTCAGCCTGATAATACACAAAGATACCATTGATCAGAGCTTCTGAGCCTCATCCCAGAGATTTTCTGCCACAGGTACCAGATTAAGTATATTCAGGGAATGGAAAAAAATGGCAGGCCCTAGACCCTACAAACCATGTTCCCCAAGAATGGTATTTTGCTGTTCTAGGACTTGCTTCTGTATTTTACAAGATAAAATACAGATCGAGAAGGAGGTGAAAAGCAAGACTCAAAGGGCCTGGGGAACAAGTCTACGGGTGAACGAAAGAGATGGAGGCTAAGACAGAGGCGAGAAATGGGACAGAGAGAAGATCATTTTAAAAATAGCACATATAAATATTTGTTGAGTTTGGGAGTAAACTAATGACTGAACAGAGACTCAAATGGATAAAAGAGAAGAGTAGGGGAAGAGTCAGGAGAATATAAAATTAGGAAAGATAAAAGAAGGAAACTGAGAGACAACAAATGTACAGTCATGGTAGTGGAGTTAGAAACACAAAAATTGTAAGAGAGAAAAAGATAAAAGCCAGACAGCAAAGGAAGGGTAGAGATAAGAACAAGGAAAAGAGGACTGCTCCAGAAAAACAGAGAACAAGAGGATGATGGGAAATACAGAAGAATAGGGAAAGAGACTGAGCTCAGAGAAAGAGAAGGGAGAAGGAGAGGGAGAGGGAGAGGGAGAGGGAGAGGGAGAGGGAGAGGGAGAGGGAGAGGGAGAGGGAGAGGGAGAGGGAGAGGGAGAGGGAGAGGGAGAGGGAGAGGGAGAGGAAGAGATAGATAGATAGATGATAGATAGATAGATATATAGATAGATAGATAGATAGATAGATAGATAGATAGATAGATAGAAGGAGGAGGAGGAGGGGGAAGAGGAGGAGGAGGAGGAGGAAGAGGAGGAGGAGGACAAAAGGAGGAGGAGATATATTAGTGAATGAGAAAGCAGAGGTAGAGGCAGAGACAGAAGGACACAAAAGAGAAATGAGGACAACCCTAGCCAGTTTTGCTCAGTGGATAGAGCATAGGTCCACAGACTGAAGGGTCAGGGTTCAATTCTGGTCAAGGGCAAGTACCTTGGTTACAGGTTCCCCGGCACTGGTCGGGGTGTGTGCAGAAGGCAACCAATTGATATGTCTTGTTTTTCTCTGTCTCTCCCTTTCCCTTCCACTCTCTCTAAAAATCAATGGAAAAATATCCTCAGGTGGGGGTTAACAACAACAAAAAGAGAGAAATGAGGGCAGATCAAGGAACATAGAAGAATACACAAAGACTCAGAAAACTGAGAGTAGGAATGGGGAGAATTTAGCAGGGGCAGAGAGTCAGTCGGGCACAAAAATAAAAGAGAAAAGTAGTCGGAGATTGAGGGGATGGGGGAGAACAACTAAGAAGAGTTTGGGGAAGAGGAGCGCAGCCCTGCTGAGGGAGATGAGACAGTGACTGAGTGACAGAAGGGAGTAGAGACAAGGTAAAACAATAGGGACAGAGAGGTGGTTAAGGTGGGTTGGGGGTTGGTATGAGGGAGGGCTGAGAGATACACAGAGAAAGACAGCTAGGGAGAGCAAGAGGAAGGAACATAAGAAAAGAAAAAGAGCAAATTAGATATCCAGAATCAGAGGGTCAAGAGACAAGATATGGGACAAATCAATAGGAGAGATATGAAGAAATGTGGGAAAACTAAGGCCTTGGCACCACCAGGAAAACTACTAAGTAGACTCTAATAGCACCTCTATGTTACTAGATATCGGGTCTTATGTTGTAAGGGACAAGTGAACAGAAAGAGCTCATGGCCCTGTTCTCATATGGCAACCTCCTTCACCTCTTATTGAGCAACACCTTCCCTTCCAGGTCTCACAAAGCAAGCATGTGCTCTCTAAATCACAAAACAATCTCTTCCCCTTGTTTTATCCCAGAACATTGTCCCTCTAACACTCACAGTCTGTCATAAGAGCAGAGATTAGTAGGTGGAGCAGGGTGTGTGGACATTGGAATGGGAAAAAGTCAAGGGGTGTTCAAAGGACTAAATGAAACTCATCATGTTTAAGCTTTTAAGACAGTGCCTAGCACATAGTTTCCAATAAATGGTAGCTTTTCTTATTGCAGTTCTAGCTCTCCAACTCCCTATTGGACATTCTTGAAAAGTCACTTCCCCTTTTGGTCTCAGCTTTCATCAGCTGTCAGATGTAAGGTATTTATGCCTTCCTCATATGGAAGGTAATGAATTGGGCCCAATGACCACTTTGCATCTGAAGATAGTTTTCCTTTCCCTGGCTGCCTGCAAAGGCTAAAGCACTTGAAGCTGAGCCTGCAGACCACAGATAAAGCTCCAAGAGTTTATCGCCACTGAGGTATGACCGCTCCCCAGATGAGACCAGGGTGTGGGATCGAAGAGGAGCTCCTTTCTAGAATCACGTCTGAGCATCTGGCTTGGGGCTGACTCTGGCTATTGGTGGTGAAGAGGGGTGGACACCCAGGGAGAGGAATGCAAAAACAAATAGCTAGGTTCCAGGCTCTTAGAAATATCTTTCTCCATTATCAACACTGAGGATAATAACAACAACAGTGGGGCATGTAATAGTAAGGAGAACCCTAAAGATCCAAAGCAAAGTCAAGTCCTGTTTTGGGATGATGGTGAATTAAAGCCTACTTCCATTCCCTTGTATAACAATGGAAGAAGTGCAATATACTCATAATCTCTAGGAGCTTTTGGCTATGCTGTTCTCAGGGACCTAGAAAAATATAGGCTACTTCTTGGAATTCGATGAACTATCAAGTTCTTTCAAGTTTCAGTTCTAATTTCTCTGTTCTCTTACTCCTTTCCTAGAATTTGTCCCACCTCATTCTGCCTGTTCATCTTTATGACTCATAGCTGTGCAGTCTATTTACCTTGGATTCTATTTACAATCCATCCCACTACCCGTCATGAAACTGGAGTGAGTAGAACTGAATCAAAGATGTCTTTAAGTGATTTGGGGTATTAAAAGCACAGCCTCTGGAACCAGACTATTTGGGTTTTCATCTTGGCTCTACCACTCACTAGCTCTGGGACCTTAGAAAAGCTACATCTCTGCTCTGTGTCTTAAATCTGTGAAATGTAGATAATAACAAGGACAATCTACTTCACAGGGATGTTGTGAAGATTCAGTAAGATCATCTATATAAAGCATATAGAAGAGTCTCTATTCAATAGTAAACACTGAAAAAGTGCTAGCTATTATTTTTGCTTTTTACATTTTCTATGTAGGGAAAGTGAAGATACAGCCAAGGGGAGTTACATCATGAATACATCAGACCAGGTCTCAAAAATTGATTCTTGTCTCAACCCTAATTCTTACTCTTATTCTGTTACAATTTACTATGTGGATTTGAGTCCTGTACTTTCTTTCCCTGGGCCTCAGTTTCTCCACAGATCGTGGACTACTTAACTTCATAGAATCCATCAGATTCTAATAGGCCAACACTCATAGAGTATTAACTGTTGGAAATACTTCACATGAATTAGCTTATTTGATCCTTGTAACTCTACGAGGCAGACACTTATGACAACTTTATTTCAAAGATGATGAAACTGAGGCTCAAAAGGATTAAGTAACCTGTCTGGGTCACAGAGTTAGTTAAGTAGAACCAATATTTACACCTGGGGAATCTGGTTCCAGATCTTATTATCTTAACCACTGTGGATCTGTGATTTAAATATTACTATATATGTTCTTGACTGAGAGCTCAACTCCAGAGGTCAATCCCCTCTGCTGTACTAACAGGCTCCTTTCTGGAATAGTTGGATTTGAAATGTGACCAATGCCTTTACCAAAGGAACATATGTCTAACGGAAGTAAAATTTCAGGCACTGGTGAACATTCATTTATTCATTCATTCATTCATTCATTCATTCATTTCACCACTTATTAACTTATGCACCCACTCTGCAGCAATCCTTGCCAAGGCTCCTATTAAAACAGTGATTTTATTCAAAGACATAATAGTGCAATTTCAGGCCAAATGACAGATCATTACTAGAAGGTTTCACCTGTACCTTAAAATCCTCACTCTCATGTCAGCAGCCAATCTGTAGTCCCTGATATCAGAGTGGCCAACCACAACCTAGCCCAACAGAGAGCCAGAAACCACTAATAGTAGCATTTCTTGCCTCCTCTTTCTCCTTTGTGGCCTGCTTTGTTAGACCAGGTTAGGTCTGGAATAGATGTGGACACTTATTTACCGGAGTTGGAAGCATCAGGTTTTACTTCCCTTCCTAGCACCCTCTCTCCATCATGAAAGAATCATAGAGAATTTTAGATAACAGGAAGCAGAAATCAAAAATTCTTAAAAACAGAAAAATTTAGAAGACCACAAAATCAACATTTAAAGGAGCCATGGAAATCATAGGCTAAGCTCCATTTTCAGGGGGTGTCACAATGAATTAGTGTGAGAAAACAAATCTATTGACTTTCAGTGACACAGCATTCCTCTTTCACCTTTTCCCCTTATTTCTACTAATTATCCATCTCTCAATTCCTTCAAATCTTTCCCCAATTCATTATTCCCATAATCTCTACCTGTCATTTTTTTCTACTTCTGTCCCCCTAGGCTCTGACTCATAGATCTATGCTGTCCGCTAAGCAGAGAGGAGTCCAAGTGAGAGGAATGGAGAATACTGGAAGAAATATCGCGACATCTTTCTGGGAGAGAGAAAAGTAGAGGAAGAGAGAGACAGAAAGACAGAGACTGAGCAGAATAGAAAGAAGAGATGAGAGAGGGGGGGAGGGAGAGGGAGAGGGAGAAGGGAAGAACACAGATAACATTCAGAAGAAGAAGGGAGAGAGAGAGGAGGGAAGAACACAGATAACATTCAGAAGAAGAAGGGAGAGAGAGAGGAGGGAAGAACACAGATAACATTCAGAAGAAGAAGGGAGAGAGAGAGGAGGGAAGAACACAGATAACATTCAGAGGAAGAAGGGAAAATAACAAAAAGTTAGTGTGGCGGAGAGAGATGAACTGAAGTGAGTGACCTTGAAAACTAACAAAGGAGAGGAAACAAGAAGACAAAGACAAATAAATAAATAAATAAATAAATAAATAAATAAATAAGTAAATAAATAAATAAAAGCTAAAAATCGGGAAAAGCAGGAAAATACATGGGGGAAGGGGAGAGGAAATGACAGAAAGACAGATTCTAAGAAACAAAGTCAGATCTAGGCCAGAGAGTTAGCATGTGCAGCCTTTAGGTGGGCAGACAGACCAGAAAGAGGGCACCAGGCTGAAAGTCACTCTTACCTGTTGCCCTGCACTGAGGACGAACGAACGACTGGGTGGATGCTGTGGGTCAGGGCCTGGCATTTATCCCTTCCTCCTTGACTCAGCTCCACCCACCCCGCCTCCCGCTGGCCTGGCCTTGCATTGGCCCCAAAGGGATCTTAGGCCCTTCTTAGAGATAAAACCCAATGTAGTCTTCTCTTCCCACTCTCCCCCAGCTTTGGTTCTCCCCCTTTCTATTTTATTTCTCTTCTCCCTCTGATGTAGTAAAATGAACTTGCTGGGCTTTGGAATCAGATCATTCATATATAGCTAAGGTACGTTGAGCAAAATTACCTCTCTGACCCTCATTTTCCTCAGCTATAAAAGATGGGCAATAAAACTCAAAAGCAACCATAGCACAAGTAGGAGGGGATCTCTCTAGCAGTCAGCTTCCATAGGTGACATCTAGGTCATTTAACAATTCAATAGTATCATGTACAGAAAACACTAAGCACACTGCTTGGTCCAAAGAAGTAACAATGTCAAGTGCTTATTATGCACCAGACCCTTGGATAAGTGTTTTACATGGATTAGTTTAGTTTATCCTCATAAGGACCTTTCAAGATAGGTATTATTATCCCCATGTTACAGATGAAGAAACAGACTAAGAAAGATGAGGTAACTAACTGACAATTAGCCAGCTAGTAAATACATAGCTTTCAGATCCACCCTTTTTTTTTTTTGTTTAACCCCTTCACCTTTTTTTCACCAGCTCCACAACCCCCTTCCCCTCTGACAGCTGTCAGTCTGTTCTGTGTCCATGCCTCTGTTTCCATTTTGTTCCTCAGTTTATTTGTTCATTAGATTCCACATATAAGTGAGATCATATAGCATTTATCTTTCTCTGACTGACTTATTTCACTTGGCAAAATAATCTCCGGATCCATCCATGTTGTTGCAAAAGGTAAGGTTTTCTTAATTTTTACAGTGGAGAAGTATTCCATTGTGTACATGGACCACAGTTGTTGTTTGTTTTTAATCTGCTTATCTACTGATGGGTATTTGGATTGTTTCCAGATCTTGGTTATTGTAAACAATGTACATTGAACGTACGGGTGCATATATTCTTTCAAATTAGTATTTTGGGTTTCTTCAGATATATTCCCAGAAGTGAAATAATTGCATCAAAAAGGAAGTTTGATTTTTAATTTTTTGAGGAAACTCCATACTATTCTCCACAGTGGCTGCACCAGTCTGCATTCCCACCAGCAGTGCACGAGGGTTCCCTTTTCTTCACATCCTTTCCAGTACTTGTTGTTTATTGATTTATTGATGAAAACCATTCTGGCAGGTATGAGGTGATATCTCATTGTGTTTTTATTCTTCATCTCTGTGATGATTAGTGACATTGAGGATTTTTCATATGTCTATTGGCCATATGTATATCCTTTTTGAACTAGTATTTATACTGTTCCATTGCCCATTTTTAATTGGGTTGCTGTCTTCTTGATGTTGAGTAGTATAAATTCTTTTTATACATTGGAAATTAACTCACCAGATATATCATTGGTAAATATGACCTCCCATTCAGTGGGTACCCTCTGTATTTTGTTGATAGTTTCCTTTGCTGTGCAAAAGATTTTTAGTTTGATACAGTTCCATTTGTTTACCTTTTCTTTTGTTTCCTTTGCCTGAGGAGATATATCAGCAAAAATGTTGCTATGAGAAATGTCTGAAATTATACTGCCTATGTATTCTGTTAGGATTTTTATGGTTTGTGACTTATATTTAATTCATTTTTAATTTATTTTTGTGTATGGTGTAAGTTGGTGGTCTAGTTTTTTCTTTTTCTTTCATGTATCTGCCCAATTTTCCCACCACCATTTGTTAAAGAGACTGTCTTTACCCTATTGTATGTTCTAGCCTTCTTTGTCAAATATTAATTGCCTGTAAAAACATGGGTTTATTTCTGTGCTATCTATTCTGTTTCATTAATCTATATTAATGAAATAGAATTAATATAGATTAATGAAATCTATTCTTATATCAATATATTTCATTAATCTATATTAATTCTATTGCATTAGAATTCTTGTATCAATACCATGCTGTTTTTATTACTATGGCCTTGTAGTTTAGTTTGATATTAGGTACTGTGACACCTCCAACTTTGTTCTTCTTTCTCAAGATTGCTGAGGCTATTTGGGGGTCTTTTTTGGTTCCATATACATTTTTGGATTATTTATTCTAGATCTGTGAGATATGTCATTAGTATTTTAATAGAAATTGCAATCATTCTACAAATTGCTTTGAGTAGTATGGACATTTTAATGATACTAATTTTTCCTATCCGTGCTTTCATTTATTTGTGTCTTTCTCAATTTCTTTCTTCAGTATCTCATAATTTCCCTAGGACAGGTCTTTTACCTCATTGGTTAAATTTATTCCTAGGTACCTTATGTTTTTGTTGTGATAGTAAGTGGGATGGGTGGTTTTCTTAATTTCTCTCTGATAGTTCATTATTGGTATATAAAAAGTGCCACCAATTTCTGAATATTTTGTATCTGGCTACTTTGCTTAGTTCATTTATTAGATCTAGAAGTTGTTTTTGTGGAGTGTTCACAGTTTTCTATGTACAGTATCATGCCATCTTGAACAATGACAGTTTTACTTTCTCGTTTTCCATTTGGATGCCTTTTATTTGTTCATCTTATCTGATTGCTGTGGCTAGTACTTCTGCCAATGCTATGTTGAATAAGAGTGATAAAAGTGGGCATCCTGTCTTGTTCATGATCTTAAGGGAAACACTTTTAGTTTTTGCCTGTTGAATACGATATTGATTGTTGGTTTGTCATATAAGGCCTTTATTATGTTGAGATATGATCTCTCTGAGAGTTTTTTTTTTACCATAAATGGGTTCTGATTTTATCAAATGCCTTTTCTGCATTTGTTGATATGATTATGTGATTTTTATCCTTAATTTTGTTTATGTGATATATCACATTTATTGATTTGCTAATATTGCACTAACCTTGCATCTCTGGAATAAATCCCAGTGGATCATGGTGTATGATCTTTTTAATGTATTGCTGGATCCAGTTTACTAATATATTGTTGAAGATTTTAGCATCTGTTCATCAGGGATTTTGCCCCAGAGTTTTCTTTCTTTGCATTGTCTCCATCTGGTTTGGGGATTAGCATAATGCTGGCCTCAAAAAAAAAAAAAAAAAAAGAGTTGGAAGTCATTCCTTCACTTGAATTTTTTCAAATAGTTTGAGAAGGGTAGGTGTTACTTCTCCCTTGAATGTTTGATAAAATTTATCTGTGAAGCCATCTGGTCCAAGACTTTCTTTTTTGCCTGGGAGTTTTATTATTATTTTCATTGTTATTATTATTACTGCTTTGATTTAATTATTTGTAATTGGTATATTCAGGTTTTTTTTTTACTCTTCCTGATTCATTTTTAGAAGATTGACTGGATGTTTCCAGGAATTTATACATTTTTGCCGACTTTGTCCAATTTCTTCTTTTTTTTTTTTGTGGCACACTAAAAATATATTTTATTTTTTGCCGATCTGACAAAAACATGTATAATTTTGATACATGTTGTGTTGGCTATTGCCATGTTTTATTATTTTATTTTTATATATTTTTATTTATTTTTGCAGTATGACTTATATTTAATAGTAGTACATGTGTTTTCCTTTTCTCTCCCTATTGTCCTCCCCCCAGCCTCCCCTACCTCCCAGCACATGTCCCCCACCTGACCCCCTCCCCTCCCCAGTGTCTTTCATTCATTGGTTATGCTCATATGCATGCATACAAGTCCTTCGTTTGATCTCCCCCAGCATCCGCCTCCCATCCACCCCAGCCTTCCCCCTGTAGCTTGACAGCCTGTTCAATGCCTCCCTGCATCTATATCAACCACTATCCCCTGTTTCTTTTCTTCAAAAATATCTTGTCTCTGCATACTAGAAATAAATGTATAAGAACAAAAAATGTTTGAGTGTCAGTTTCAATGTCCAACTGTTCTGAGTCCCAGTTTCAATGTCAAATAGTTCTTTATGTGTACATGTCAGCAATGGTATCCAGATGGTGGACACATCGTGGCAATGCAAGATCCATCCTCTCTGGTTTGGTCCTGGGCCGCCTGCAGCCAAGCACAGCTGCCGACTGCTAGCATGGCAAGGTGTCGTCAGCGTCCCCCATCTCTGGACTGTCCTCATGGCTGGAACAGACCCATCAGTTCCTCACTGTCGCAGGAACCCACATGGTCTTGGAGTTGTTCTCTGAAAACACACAAACACATTCTCGACCAAAAGTTAACAAAGGGATCCACTCTGCAAATTAGACTTGGGATTCTTTTCATTTTTGCCTAAATGATTTTCCTTTGGCTTATTTTGACACCATGTGTGTTTTTTCATGGGTGTCCTGCTGTTGGCTTTACAAATGGAATTTACTTTTCTGGAGTAAGAATTTTCTAGATGTATTTTACTTACAGGATATTTTTCCTTACATGATATTACCCCACTATCCCCCCCCTTTTTTTTATTAATGGGGGCTTTTGGAAATTTTATCTTGCAGTCTTGGTAATTTTAAATTTTAATTTTTGCACACAAATATGACTGCTTTAGGTTCTTTGGATGTTAGGCAATTTTACAGTGAGATGAACTACTAACAGATATTTTAGTTAATGTTTTAGGAAAAGCTTTTTGTCCAGTACACTTCGATTTTCTTGAGTATTCACTTATTTCACTTTGTCCAATTTCTTGACACATAGTTGTTCATAGTATTTTCTTACAATCCTTTGTATTTCTTTTATTTTTATTGATTTCAGAGAAGAAGGGAGAGATAGAAACATCAATGATGACAGAAAATATTTGATTGTCTTCCTCCTGCACACCCCACACTGGGGATTGAGCCAGCAACCCTGGCATGTGCCCTGACTGGGAATCGAACCGTGACCTACTGGTTCATAGGTCAACCACTGAGCCAGGAGAGCTGGGCTAGCCTTTGTATTTCTGCGGCATCAGTTGTTACTTCTCTTCCACTTCTGATTTTATTAATTAGAGTCCCCTCTGTTTTTGTGGTATTTCACATAATTATCAGATAAAATTTAAAAAATTTTAACTATTTTTTTATTTACTATGCCAAAGATTGCTATTTTCTCTACAGTCTATTTTGCTTTCCTCAGGCTTCCTTGTTGAACAATTTTGAAAATTTAGTGTTGTGGGTTTCTTTCTTTCTTTTTTTTTTTTTTTTGTTTCTCTTATTTAAAAGAAGAAAATTAGCCTGAGGATAGACTTGAATCATTCCTTTAACTCTCAATTTATAATGTTTTTACTGATTCCAGTTCAAATTATCATGTAATTGCATTTTTAAAATGTCATCTTTACCCCAAGAAAACTTAGTTTTTGTTGTTGTTATAAACCAATATATATGGGTGAATGTAGCTGTTGTAGGGTATAGGGTCTTAGCTCCAGCCTACAGCTGGCCTCTGAGAGGGAGGCTAGGCTTGGAACGTATATCAGTGGGGACACCTAGATCCTTTAGAATAGAGATAAAGTTATAAACATATCTTCAGCTCATCAAGCTCTTTCCTCACAATTTAAACTTTGGTTGCTTCCTTTAAATTGTTCCATTTTCTTTTTCTTTTTTAACAAAATTAATTCTCACCTGAGGATTTTTTTCTATTGATTTTTAGAGTAAAAAAGAGAGGATGAGACAGACAGAGAGAAATATCAATGTGAGAAACACATCAATTAGTTGTCTCCTGCCACTGAGGTACATGCCTTTAACCAGAATCAAACCCAGGACCCTTCAGTCTGCAGGCCAATGTTCTATCCATTGAGCCAAACCCATAGGGCAAATTGTTCTATTTTTCACAGGGAAAATATTGGCAATGATATCCTTATCCTGCATCTTCTGCTCCCTGATGCCCTGTCGGGGCTGGGAATGGAGAAACTGGGGATAAGAAAGGATAGAGGTGCATGGAAAAGAATTTGGAGGCCCTGATGTCCAGACCCCTATAAGTGGTAGGAGTCTTTTAGGCCAATAAAGAGAGGACTTGAATGTATCCTTGCACCCTGTTGCAACTAAAAACTAGAATCCAGAAAGGGAGAATCTTGAGGTCAGGATAATAGAGTCAATCTAAGGGCATATATTTGAGGTTTGCTAGCATTGAAGTTTATCACAGATAGTTGGATTTCTAGGAAGCCCCTTTGAAGCATGATAAGGGTCACAAAATGGTTTATTATGGGAGGATTCATAGCAGAGGTTGAGAATTAGAATGGTGGCATGGATGCCAATGAGGATGATTTAGAGTAAGCATACAATGCTGGATTGGAAAAGATGAAGGCAGGTCTCAAATAAAAAGCCTTCCTTTACAACACAACTAGAGGCCCAGTGCACAAAATTTGTGCATGGGGGGGTGTTCCTCAGCCCAGCCTGCACCCTCTCCAATCTGGGACCTCTTGAGGGATGTCCGACTGCCCATTTAGACCTGATTCTACCTGGATAGGGCCTAAACGGCCAGACAGACATCTCTCTCACAATCCAGGACTGCTGGCTCCCAACTCCTTGCCTGCTTGCCTTCCTGATTGCCCCTAATCACTTCTGTCTGCCAGCCTGATCACCCCTAACCACTCCTCTGCCAGCCTGATTGATGCCTAACTGCTCCCCTGCCAGGCTGTTTGCCCCCAACTTCCCTCCTCTGCCGGCCTGGTCACCCCTAACTGCCCTCCCCTGCAGGCCTGGTCACCCCCAACTTCCTTCCCCTGCAGGCCTGGTTCCCCCCAACTGCTCTTCCCTGAAGGCCTGGGTCCCCCCCCCAGCTGCCCTTCCCTGCAGGCCCAGTCGCCCCCAACTTCCTTCCTCTGCCAGCCTGGTCACCCCTAATTGCCCTCCCCTGCAGGCTTGATCACCCCAACTGCCCTCCCTTGCAGGCCTGGTCCTTCTCACTGTCCTCCCCTGCTGGCCTGATCACACACAACTGCCCTCCCTTGCAGGCCTGTCCCTCCCAACTGTCCTCTCCTGCTGGCCATCTTGTGGTGGACATCATGTGTCCACATGGGGGCAGCCATCTTTGACCACAGGGGGGCAGCCCTCTTGTGTGTTGGAGTGATGGTCAATCTGCAAATTACTCTTTTATTAGATAGGATGTGGAGGTATTGATAGGAGTGATTGAGAACCTCTGCTCTGGAATAGCTTACCATTTAGGGATTCCAGGAGTAGTGCTGGCCCTTGTCTCTTCCATGGGTCAAATTTCTTCTCTTCCCTCACTCATTTCAGTAGACATAAGGGGATGGAATAGGAGAACAAAAAAGTAGAGCTGTTTTCTATGATTAGTGATAAAAATCCTATTCTATATTTCAGAAGGAGAGGCAGGAAGTAGAAATAAAGATGTCAAGGTTTCTTAGTCTAAGGTTGCTTGTCAAGAAAACCTCAGAGCCCAGGTGGTGTGGCTCAGTGGTTGAGCATCAACATATGAACCAGGAGGTTAGGATTCAATTCCAGGTCAGAGCACATGCCTGAATTGTGGGCTTGATTCCCAATGTAGGGCATACAGGAGGCAGCCAATCAATGATTCTCTCTCATCATTGATTTCTCTCTCTCTCTCTCTCTCTCTCTCTCTCTCTCTCTCTCTCTCTCTCTCTCTCCTTTCTCTTTTCCTCTCTGAAATCAATAAAAATATATTTTTTAAAAGAAAGTAAACCTTAGATTTTACCCCAGATGCATAGATGGGAGCAAGGGAATTTGGACTTACATGTGGGATTAATCTCACTCAACATCATCCACAGATTTAATTTATTTTTGGTGGATAATGGCTAGAGTGGCAGAGAATTATTAGACTGTGGTAGGGAAAGGCAAGGGAGATAAGGTATAACATTTTTTAGCTTCCCTTCCCTGTTCTTTGTTTTTCCTTTTCTCTCATGACCAGAAGTCTAGACAGGAAGCAGTTTGGTTGCCAAGGAAACTGAAGCTGAATATGCTTGATTCCTCAGCTGGTGAGATAAAAACAAAATTGGTATTCAAAATGCACAAGCTTATGGAGGATGAGTGTTTTTCATTTTCCACTAAATTTACTGGGGTGACATTGGTTAATAAAATTATATATGTTTCAGTTGTACAATTCTATAATACATCATCTGTATATTGTATTATATGGTCACCATCTTGTTAAATCTCCTTAGTCCCCCTTTACTCACTTCTACTTCCCCACTCCCTTTCCTGCTGGTAATCACCATACCATTATCTGTGTCTGTGAGGGTTTTTTGTTTTTGTTTGGTTAATCTCTTCACAGTCTTCACCCAGTTCCACTCCCCCGTCCCCTCTGACAGCTGTCAATCTGGTCTCTGTATCTATGAGTATCTGTTTCTATTTTGTTGGTTGGTTTATTTTGTTCATTAGATACCACATATAAGTGAAATCATATGGTACTTGTCTTTCTCTGACTCGTTTATTTCACTTAGTATAATACTTTCCAGGTCCATCAACAAAATGAAAAGACAACCCACTGAATGGGAGAACATATTTGCCAATGATACATCTATTAAAGAGTTAATATCCAAAATTTCTAAAGGACTTATAAAACTCAACACCAAACAACAACAACAACAACAAACAAATAAATGAAAAACCTCAAACAATCCAATTAAAAAATAGGCAAAGGACCTGAACAGACACTTTTCCAAAAAGGACATACCGATGGCCAGTAGACATGAAAAAATCCTCCATGTCACTCATCAGTAGAGAAATGCAATTAAAACCACATAGAGATATCACCTCACATCTGTCAGAATGGCTACCACCAATAAATCAACAAACAAGTGTTGACGAGGATGTGAAGACAAGGCAATTCTTGTACCCTGTTGGTGGGAATGCAGACTGGTGCAGCCACTATGGAAAACAATATGGAGTTACCTGGAAGATGGGTTTAACCAACCAAGCAGACTCATTCATCCTTATAATTTGTTTACATACGCTATATAAATACACAAAGAAGAAGAAAAATATTTTTAAAGTCTAATTGAGAATAACTCTATGGAATGACTTTGAATCCAGACCCTGCTGCCTGCTATTTTCCCATTTGATGCCGTGTCTGACTCATGCTGAGAGACAAAGACATCATTTCATCTAGCTTTAAAAGCAGCAAAAGTACATACCGCACCAATCAACATCTTCCCCTAGAGGTCCTCCTCCAATCCCAGAAAATTGGTCCCAAAGTATCAGTCTTTCAATTTCTAATTAATGTGTATTTGTTTATGGTCAAATATTACAGTCCATTAGAAATGTCAGGGGAATAAGGAACCATTTCTTATATGTTGCTGCCCCTAGTGTAAAAAATGTAGATTGCACTCTCTTGACAGCTGCAGGCAGCTCAGAGCAGTTTTTCTATTTGAATGTTGTATAAACACTTTTAGCCTCTTATCTGTACATTTTCACATATACAATTGAATAAAATATGTTAATGTTTTTGATTACAGAGTTTTAAAACAGGTGGTCTACCACTGGTGGTAATATTCTTCTGATGATAAAATAGATTCTGCTCTGTGGCAACTGCTTTTTTATACAGTCCCTGTTGTTTTAATCTTGTGACCACCACGGAGACCTTATAAGTTAAAGTGAACTGCCTTTAATGTTTAAGAAGGGAGTAAAAGGGTGTGTGTGTGATTTATATCTGTCTATAATCTCTTCTAAGACTAAAGGATTTTCATAGAAATAAAAAAACAGATTTAAGTATAATTTGTGGTGTGTGTGTGTGTGTGTGTGTGTGTGTGTGTGTGTGTGTGTGTGTGTGTACATAGAGTAGATAAGAGCAGTGTGATTACTTGAATGTATCAATATTTATTGAGCACTACTGTGGTAGTCAGACAGACATGAGCAGAGCAAGAATGTTGGGCCAGGTACAGAAGGACACTAGAGTGGAAAGTTCCGAGTAATTAGCAACAGACAATTATAGGATGGGATCTCATTCCCAGGGTGACCTTTCCTCACTTAGCATATCACTGGTCATACTATGTGGACCCCCTGACCTTTGAAATTACGGGTCATTCGGTTTATACCTCCTGACTTTTCCTTCCTAGAGATAACATCTGGGCCTCAGTTGTATTTCAGCTCCGGACCCAGAAATGCAGCAAAACCAGACAAGGGATATCACAGCTGACTCAGGACAAGCTGCATTGAATAATGACCCCAACCCTGGCACTGAATCAATCAGCACATACTTGGAAAGCTGCTGAATATTCTATTGAGATCTTCCCCTAGGATCTTCCCTAGAATCTCTATCTTAAAAACCCTTAGAATAGAGGGGAGCACTCTCTCTCTCCTGAGAGTACAGCCTGGTGTTCACCTCCCAAAGCTCCAAGGGCCCTTCCTTTGCCTCTATAACTTATTTCCTAAGCACATTTCTTCTAAGAATTATTTCTTCTACCTCTGTGATTTTCTAAATAAACTGGGGCGGGGGGGGAGATCCCTCAGCCCAGACTGCACCCTCTCCAATCCAGGACACCTTGGAGGATGCCTGGCTGCTGGCCTAAACTGGCAGTTGGACATCCCTCTTACAATCCTGAACCATTGGCTCCTAATCGTTTACCTGCCTGCCTGCCTGGTTGCCCTTAACTGCCCCCCTTGCTGGCCTGATCGCCCCTCACTGCCTCTGCATGCCAGCCTGATCACCCCTAACTGCCCCTCCTGCCAGCATGGTTGCCCCCAACTGTCCTCTTCTGCTGGCCTGGTTGCCCTTAACTGTCCCCCCTGCTGGTCTGGCCACCCCCAACTGCCCCCCTCACCAGCCTAGTTGCCCCTCACTGCCCCCCTGCCAACTTAATCACCCCAACTGCCCCCTCTGTGGGCCTGGTCACCCCAACTGCCCCCCCCCAATGAACTGGTCGCCCCCATGCAGCCTGCTGTTCAGTCCTTTGGTCATCCCTCACTAACCCCCCTCCCCCGCTGGCCTGGTTGTAGGCATCCATCTTGTGAGGGCATGTGGGTCAATTTGCATATTACTGCTTTATTATATAGGATGTTCTCTTATAGTTTGAGTCTTGGCTCTGAATTCTTTCCTAACCAGAATTCAAGTAGTATGGTTGCTGAACTTAAGTCCAGTCTGACCCCACCAGTCTAACACCTGGTGCTGTTTTTCCTGCTGCCAACACTACTAGGTGTGAGATAATTTGTATTGTTTATTTCATATGACCATTACTAACTTGCAATTGGTTGGGTATATGGTGTCCTTACACAGACCAACATGGGAGGCCCCATCAATATACTTTCCTATATAGGAGCCAAGAAAGACTGATTGATTAAGCAATGAATGGGTTATAAATAAAGTCCAAGGAATAAAGAAAAAAACTCCCTGGAAACAAATAACAATGAACACACAATAACCAAAAATCTATGGGACACAGCTAAAGCAGTAATGACAGGGAAAGTCATAGCACTACAGGCCGACCTCAAGAAATAAGAAAATTTTCTTTTTTCTTTTTTTTAATCTTTATTGTTCAGCTCATTAATTACATTGTTCTCTTTTTTTCCCCCTATAGCTTCCCTTCACCTGGTACCCATCCGACCCTCCGCCCTCACCCCCTCCACTGTCCTCTCCCATAGTTGCATGATTTTTGTCCAGTCTCTTGCTGCACTTTCTACACCCCCTTTCTCCCCAAGAATTGTCAGTCCATTCCCTCTCTATGTCCGTAATTCTGTTACATTCACCAGTTTATCCTGTTCATCAGCCTATCAATTCGCTTGATTTTTAGATTCATTTGTTGATAGATGTGTATTTGTTGTTCATAATTTACACTTTTATCTTTTTCTTCTTCCTCTTCTTAAAGAATATCTTTCAGCATTTCATATAATATTGGTTTGGTGGTGATGAACTCCTTTAGCTTTTTCTTATCTGTGAAGCACTTTATCTGACCTTCAATTCTGAATGATAGCTTTGCTGGGTAGAGTAATCTTGGTTGTAGATTCTTGCTATTCATCACTTTGAATATTTCTTGCCATTCCCATCTGGCCTGTATCGTTTCTGTTGAGAAATCTGCTGACAATCGTATGGGTACTCCCTTATAGGTAACTAACTGTTTTTTTCTTGCTGCTTTTAATATTCTCTCTTTGTCTTTTGCTCTTGGCATTTTAATTATGATGTACCTTGGTGTGGTCCTCTTAGGGTTCCTATATATTGGGGTTCGGTGCACTTCTTGGACTCCTAAGTCTATTTCTTTCACCAGGTGTGGGAAGTTTTCAGTCACTATTTCTTCAAATAGGTTTTCATTGTCTTGCTCTGTCTCTTTTTCTGGCACCCCTATAATTCGGATGTTGGTATGCTTGAGGTTGTCCCAGAGGCCCCTTACACTACCTTCAATTTTTTGGATTCTTTTGGTTTCTTTCTTTTTCAGCTGAGTGTATTTTATCTCTTTGTATTTCAAATCTTTCACTTGGTTCTTGGGGTGCTCCAGAGCACTTTTAGGTCTTTGTATAATATTTTTTTTATTTCAGTCAGTGTATGCTTAATTTCTGGTTGGTCCTTTTTCATATCCTTGAGAGTCTCGTTCATATCCTTGAGGGTCTTGTTCATTTCCTTGTCGGTCTTGCTTATTTCCTTATAGGTCTCGACCTTTTGTAGGAGCCTCTTGAGAAGCCCTATAACCGTGGTTTTGAATTCCATGTCCAGTTGTTTTTTTTCCTCCATTTCTTTCACATCTGATTTCTTTCCATGTCTCTTCATGGTGGCTGCTTCCCTGAGTTGGTCAATTAGCTTTGTGTGGTAGACGTCCTACAAGGGACAGTGGCTCAGCCTCTCCAGTTACCTGAGATGGATATGGGTTGCACAGTCTTGCTGAAGTTAAGCTCAGTTGTTAGCACTTGGAGGGCTTGACCTCCAGGCCAATTGTCTGTGAAGTACAGCTGTGCTCAGGTTGGATGGGCGGAGTCTCCGGGCCAAGCAGACAGCGTCAGCTCCGCCCTATGCGACCTCAGGGACTCTGTGCCAGGGGCAATGGCTGCCAGCACCTCTGAGAGAGAGCCGCTGCCAAGCTCCACCAACTGCCGGGGAATTCAGACTCTCCTCAAATGAGTCTGCATACCCAATGTCTCACCCAGGGTCGTAAAACAAAGCAGTCTGATAGTTTCCCGAATGAGAGAGCAAGTCGCTAGCACTCTCTATGCGGTCATGCAGCTGCACTGTTCCCAAGTTCACACGCAAGCTCGCCTTCTCCACAAGCCGGCAGGCCCCTGCAGCACCCGAGCTTCGGTGTGCCCTCCCACTGTCCAGTTTTCACCCCATATGGTAGTGGGTTGGTTCCCTGGACTTTGCCCAGAGCTGGAGAATCAGTCCAGTGGGACATCTTTGTCTCCCCCGTTCGAGAAAACTGGCCGGTTTTCAGCCACCCGCCTATCTGCTGGCGCGCGCTCCAAACCTCTCTCCGTACGTATCGTCAATGCTGTCTTCAGCCACTCCTCCGAGTCACAGTGTCTTATCTTCACTTTTATTTGTGGAATTTTCACTCAGCCAGCTTTCTGGTGATTCTGGATGGTGTTTGTTCTTTCGTTAAGTTGTAGTTTTAAAATTGCTGTGTGTGACGGCAAGATAAGTGTTTTACCTATGCCGCCATCTTGGTTCTCTCAAGAAAATTTTCTAATAAACAATCTAACCCTAAAAGTTAAAGAATTAGAAAGAGAACAAGAAAAGCCCAGGGTAAGAAGAAGGAAGGAAACAATAAAAATTAGAGCAGAAATAAATGACAGAGACAAACAAACCAACAAAAAAAGCCAACCACCACAATACAAAAGATCAACAAAACCAAGAGCTGGTTCTTTAAAAAGATAACAAGATCTATGAACCTTTAATCAGACTCATCAAGAAACAAAAAGAGGACCCAAATAAAATCAGGAAAAAAATGAGGTGAAGTAACAACTGAAACCATAGAAATACAAAGGTTTATAAGAAAATACTGACCAACTATATGCCAACAAGCTGAACAACTTGGATGAATAGACAAATTCCTAGAAAATCACAATCTTCCCAAATGGAATCAGGAAGGATTAGAAAACCTGAACAGGCTGATAACAATTGATGAATGTGAAGCAGTCAACGAAAAGTCCCAGCAAACAAAAGCCTTGGTCCAGATGTCTTCACAAGTTATTTTTACCAAATATTCACAGAAGAACTAACACCTATCCTCCTCAAACTATTCCAAAAAATCCAAGAGGAAGGAACGCTTCCAACCTCTTTTTATGAGGCCAGCATTATCCTAATTCCAAAACCAGATAAAGGGGCTACAAAGAAAGAGAATTACAGGCCAATATCCCTGACTAACATAGATGCTAAAATCCTCAACAAAATATTAGCAAATGGCATCCAGCAATATATTGAAAAGATTACACACCATGATAAAGTGGGATTTATTCCAGGGATGCAAGGCTGGTGCAATATTCACAAATCAATAAACATGATACATCACATAAACAAATTGAAGGACAAAAATCACATGATCATATCAATAGATTTTTTTAAACATTTGACAAAATATAAAACCCAGTTTTGATAAACTCTTGCAAACTGGGAATAGAGGGATCATACTTTAATATAATAAAAGTCATATATGAAAGACCTACAGCCAACATCATACTCAATGGGCAAAAACTAAAAGCATTTCCCTTAAGAACAGGAACAAGACAGGGATGTCTGCTTTCACCAGTCTTATTCAACACTAGGGGCCCGGTGCACAAAATTTGTGCACTGAGGGTGGGTGGTCCCTCAACCCAACCTGCCCCCTCTCACATACTGGGAGTCCTCAGGGGATGTCCACCTGATGGCTCACCCTCAGCCTGCCCAAGGCCTAAAGCCTCTGGTGAGGCTTTAGGTCTTGGGCACTCAGCCATTGCCCTGCTCAGCTCAGCCCCGGCTGCCTGCAACCACCTGGCCCTGGGAGCTGGGCGCTCGCCGCCACTTCCCCTCACAGCACCCGGGGGCTGGGCACTCGCCGCCATCATCACCATTTCATCTCCACCCCCAGGGCCCGGTGCTTGCACCACTTGGCCCCGCCCCCGCTCCTGATTGGCTGGTATCATAGCCAATCAGGAGCAAAGGTATGGTCACATTTGCATGTTTCTCTTTTATTATATAGGATAGTACTGGAAGTCTTAACCACAGGGATCAGACAAGAAGAAATAAAAGGCATCCAAGTTGGAAAGGAGGACATAAAACTGTCATTATTCACAGATGATATGATATTGTACATAGAAAACCCTAAAAAGTCCACCAAAAAACTATTAGATTTAGTAAATGAATTTGGCAATGTACAGGATATAAAATTAACAGCCAGAAATCTATGGCATTTTTATATACCTATAATGAACTCTCAGAAAGAGTAATTAAACAAACAATCCTTAGATAAACTGTGTCCTTTGGGGAATCTAATAATGCCCTGGAGCATAAAAGTAAATCCTCCACATATTAGATCAGAGTAGAATACCTGCGAATTTTAACATCGTTTAAATCAGCCTTTAGTATTTGAGAGAAATATGTGGGACTCCTTTATATAACACTGGAGAATTGTGGTCCAAGTGAATTGGTAACCTTCCCAGGTAAAGGCAAAAAAAATAATGATGTCCTTTTTCTATAGGAATGCTGAAAAAATACTACATGAAACTATTGGCAATACAAAGGAATGGCAGGCAACAGAGTATATGGATTTGGAACCACAGGATGTCTAGAAATAACTATTTCATTTATAGCTCTGAGGTATTGAACAAATGTTCATTCTTTCCCATTGGGTTTCTTTATTAGAATGATAGGAGTATTACAGGGGCTCATGCATGGGATGAAAAGCCCTCTCTTTAAGTAATCTTGTATAACTAGTGGCCCAGTACACAAAATTTGTGCATGGAGGGGGGCGTGTTCCCTCAGCCCAGCCTGCACCCTCTCTAATCAGGGACCCCTTTAGGGATGTCTGACTGTTGGCAGTCAGACATCTCTCTTGCAATCTAGGACCACTGGTTCCTAATTGCTCACTGGCCTGCCTGCCTGATCACCCCTAACCACCTCTGCCTGCCTGATCACCCCTAAAAGCTCCCCTACCAGCCTGATCGCCCCTAAGTGCTCCCCTGCTGGCCTGATTGCCCCTAACTGCCTCTGCCTTATCCCACACCTGGGACCCAGGCTTCCCTCCCTCTGGCCAGCTATAGGCACCCAGGACCTGGGCCAGCTTCATTTAGGCCAGCCGCAGCCACAGGCAGCCGCAGGCACTCAGGACCACAGGGCATGTGGCTTGTCCCTCTCCTGAGTTAGAGAGGCAGGAACTGGTGTTGGCACCTGGGACTATGGAGTGGGTGGCGTGTTCCTGTTCCAGTCCATAGCCTGTCTGGTCCCCATTCCTATCCAGTGTTGAGTATCTGAGCTGTTATGGCATGATGGCATGAAAGTGTGATGACTATTTGCATATTAGCTCTACATTATATAGGATTTTAACTTGTCACAGTCTATCTTCAAGTGAATATTTTACCACTTCACATCTTGTATAGAAACTTCACTGTAACAAAATTTCATTTTTCCCAGGCAATCTTTGTGCTATTGTTGTCATGTATTTTACTTACACAGATGTTATAAAACTGACATCACATTATTATTTGTTTAAATAGTTATGGTAATTACCTTTAAATATATTTCAATAATAAGAAACTTCTATTATATTTCTTCCTATGCATATACTGTCTTTGGTGTTTTTCATTTCTTGGTATAGATCATTATTTGTATCTGGCAAAATTTTGTTTCTGGTTGCAGGACTTCTTTTAACATTTCTTACACTACAAATCTGCTGGTGATTTAAAAAAATCAATCTTTTATACATAAAAACATTTTTGGGTGTAGTGAAAGTACAATCAATTTGCATATTACTCTTTTATTAGATAGGATGGATTTGATTCTGGCCAGTGTATCGAGTCTTAAGAGATATTGACAGAAATTAAGTAAAGGTAAAGTATTGTCAATAGTTATTTTAACTGAAGTGGCTAACTTAATTTTGCCAATATCCATACTGGAAAGTGCCCAGAATTTCATAGGAAAATTTTGTAGCAAATATTCAGTCTCAATATTACTTTCCTGTTGTTGAAGCTCCTTTAAAATCATTATTTTCTCAATTGTTTCAGTGCCTGGTTCATTTAGTTTTAAATACATTTCAAGAAAATCTTACCCTATCAGGGCAGAATTGTGGCAGATTTAACTAATAAGAATATGCATTGCTTCATAACATGTTCCCTAGCTAGAAGGTAATGATAGGTTCTGACTTAAAAATGGACCTTGATTGGTTAGATACCCCTTCAATTTGTACAGAAGCTTTACTCTGAGGGAGAGAGTGATTTAATTGGGTAGGGTTAAGAATAGACAAAGTAGCCGAAACCGGTTTGGCTCAGTGGATAGAACGTCGGCCTGCGGACTGAAGGATCCGGGGTTCGATTCTGGTCAAGGGTATGTACCTTGGCTGCAGGCACATCCCCAGTGGGGAGTGTGCAGGAGGCAGCTGATCAATGTTTCTCTCTCATCGATGTTTCTGACTTTCTATCCCTCTCCCTTCCGCTCTGTAAAAAAAAATCAATAAAAATATATATTTTTAAAAAGAATAGATAAAGTAACCCTAGTATTCATATGGGCCTTGGTAGTTTTCCCTTTTATGGTAATTTCAATTTCTCCTAAAGTATTGGTAAGGAGAAGTGGAAATGCTCTCTTATAATTCTCAGAGCAGCACTACGCTTGCTTCTGTTACTTTTTCTAAAAGCCCATTTCTGTTTTATATAATTTTTCTTAAAATAACCTGGCTTTTTACATTAACAGCAATTTTAATTTCTCATTTGCCTGGGACATACACTGAGTGGCCAGGTTATTATGCTATCTGAACATATAATAATCTGGCCACTAAGTGTATATCATCCTATCTAACAAAAAAAAAGTAATATGCAAATGAACCCTACCTTGGCTACACTCACAAATCCCACCCACCAGCCATGCCCACCAGCCAATCAGGAGCAATATGCAAATTAACACCCAAACAAGATGGCTGCTGCCCAAGGCCAGAAAATGCCTGAGGCTTTTTCCAGTCTTGGGCCACCGGGGCTGGGGCAGAGCCAGCCATCGATCAGCCCGATGGCAAGGTCAGCGCTGGATGGGGTCCCCTGGCTGAGGTCCCCTGCCCAAGGATGGAATGACTCAGCCAGAGGCCTTCCAGCCTTGGGCAGGCTGGGGCTGGGGTGGAGCCAGCCAGTGATACCCCTAACAGATGGCGGGGTGCCCATGGCCAGGGTTGGGGTGGAATCAGGAGCCAGTGATCAGGCCTAATAGCAGGGCCAGGGATGGGGCAGAGCCAGGAGCCAGCTATCACGTCTGATTGCAGAGTGATCCTCTGATTGCAGGGCAATCTCTGGGTGCCTATGGCCGGGGCTGGGGTGGAGCCAGGAGCTAGCAATTAGGCCCCATTGCTGGGCGATCACTGCCTTCCCAAGGCCGGGACTAGGGTGGAGCCACGAGCCAAAAAATCAGGCCCCATCATAGGGGGATCGCTGGGTCCCCAAGGCTGGGGCTGGGGCGGATGCAGGAGCCTGCTATCAGGCCCCATCGCAGGGTGATCCATGGGTGCCCAAGGCCAGGGATTAGGCGGAGCCAGGAGCCAGCAATCAGGCCTGATGGCAGGGCGATCACTGGGTGGCCAAGGCCGGGGTTGGGGCGGAGCCAGGAGCTAGCAATCAAGTCCAATTGCAGGCCCCATCGCAGGGTGATACATGGGTGCCCAAGACCAGGGTTGAGACGCAGCCAGAAGCCAGCGATCAGACCCCTTCACAGGACGATCCCTGGGTGCCCAATGCCGGGGCTGGGGGGAACCAGGAGCCAGAGTTCAGGCCCTAGGCAAAAGGGGAAAGAATCCCTCTGCGTGTGTCTGCATACAAGATACATTGAGCTTTTTCAACATATGTATGTGTTCTCATTAGAAACAGGTATAAATAAATGCATACAAATTGTATTCTTTGATGTGTATGCTAAAAGAAATAACACCAGTCAGTCACATAGAGAGTTATGCCTCCTTTAAGTCCTTCTACCCATCACCTCTTCCTGCCAGGACACACCCTCCTCTCCCTCACAGCCCCACCCTCCCGTCACCACAGGGATGGGGTTTATGACCAGTTTCTCAATCACTCTACTGTTACATCACCTCTAGTGCCTTGGAAACTCTTGTTTTGTCATCAGGTGCCTCAGTAAGCAGCTAAAGACTGGGGGAGAGCCGCCTTAATGGTGCCACTGTCCAGCTAGAGGTAGGGAATGGGGTGTTAGTTTCAGGGGTCTCAAGCAGGGTTAGTGATTTATTTCACATGAAGAGAAAAAAAATCTAACCCGCTTATAACACCAAGAAGCTGATCACCATTAAGCCCCTGAACGGTTGTTCTCTAGTCACCCCAGACCAAAGGGGGGAAATTTGGGACCCTGTTCTTCTCATGTGTACTATCCCTGTAAGGAAACCTCCAGTCCTTCAGAGAGTCCTGCTTTTCCTCCGGAATCACTCGCCACAGCCAGTCACTACTTCCTACAGGTTGGCTGCGGAAAGACTCTGCTTTTCTAAATCTCAGGGGGTACTTCTGCTCTGAGCAGTCTAACGTCTGCCTTTTCCACGGGCCAACATTTTGAGACAAGTGACCAGAGAGAGAAAGAGAAAGAGGATCTC
Organism: Antrozous pallidus; assembly: GCA_027563665.1. Taxonomy (NCBI): domain Eukaryota; kingdom Metazoa; phylum Chordata; class Mammalia; order Chiroptera; family Vespertilionidae; genus Antrozous; species Antrozous pallidus. Next base: position 8,941,439 of record CM050509.1, on the reverse strand, counting down.
CTGAAAAGGCCAGGTGAGAGTTAGTATCTCTATACTTTATGTGAATGTACTCTTTATTGCTAACCATAAGTGTGGCTTTCTAAGTGAACAATTGTATTCCTCAGATGCCCTGCCTCCAGTCTCAGATTTCTCATTTAAAACTCCATGTGGAATATTGTTCTTACTTTTCTAGTTATAGAAATAGTATCTTTAGACTTTCTATTGTGCTCAGGATCTAACTGAGTTTGTGAATCCTCACCTGAGGATACTTTCCATTTATTTTTAGAGAGTGGAAGGGAGGGGGAGAGACAGAGAGAGAAACATCGATGTGAGAGAGACACATCAATTGGTTGCCTCCCACACGACCCCAACCAGGGCCGGGGATCAAGTCTGAAATCGAGGCACATGATCTTGACCAGAATTTAACCCACAATCCTTCAGTCCACAGGACGGCGCTCTATCCATTGAGCCAAACCAGCTAGGGCAGGAACTAAATGAGTTTGAATCAGTGTCAGAGATCATTCCTTGGCACGGTGCCACAAAATTCACCAACATCCCTAAAAATAGATTAATAATAATATTTTCAGTAAATAAATGCGTGGTAGGCAAAATTCTAAAGATAGTCCCACAAATTCCCTTCCCCTGGTTATTCAACCAAATACATATCTAGGTACTACTGTTAAAAGTACTTGGCAGCTATAATTCAGTTGACCTTAAAATAGATTATCTTGGATTATCTGAATGGGCCCAATGTAATAACATGAGCCCTTAAAAGCAGAAGAGGGAGGCCAGAAAAGTCAGTCAAAGAGATGTAGCAGAAGGGGAAGACAGAGAGATTCAGAGTGTCACAGAGGGACTTGACCCACTGTTACTGAAGAAAGCCCCATGGAAAGTGTGAGAAGGAATGCAGACAGCCCCTCAGATAAAAAACCGGCCTTCGGCTGACATCTGGCAAGGAACCGTATCCACTAATAACCTGAATGAGCCTGGAAGCAGGTTCTTTCTCAGAGTCTCCAGGAAGGCTTGATTTTGGCCTTGTAAGAGTCTAAGCAGAGGACACAGCCATCCCCCTCGGACTTCTGACACACAAAAACTGTGAGATGGGAACTTAATATTGTTTGAAACCATGAAGTATGTGATAAATTGGTCAGGCAGTGATGTAAAATTAGTTCGATATGGAAACCTACATTTTTCCAACCTATATAATAAAAGAGAAACATGCAAATTTGATCGTACCTTCACTCCTGATTAGATATGCTACCAGCCAATCAGGAGGGGGGGCGGGGCCAAGTGGCAGGAGCCCTGGGCCCCAGGGGTGGAGATGAAACTGCAGTGGTGGCGAGCACCCAGACTCCGGGTGCTGTGTGGGGAAGCGGCAGCAGCAGCGGTGGTGGTGCTGGTGGCGAGAGGGAGCGCTGGCCCCCGGGTGCTGTGAGCAGAAGTGGCAGCGAGCGCCCAGCCCCTGGGGCCAGGTAGCCACAGGCAGCTGGGGCTGAGCTGAGCAGGGCAATGGCTGGGTGCCCAAGGCCTAAAGCCTCACCACCCACCCCCAGTGCACGAATTTCATGCACCGGGCCCCTAGTATTGACATAATTGAAAAACCTTACTGAAATATTGTGTGTTCACCATCCAAAGTCAAGTCTCCTTCCATCACCATGTATTTGACACTCTTTACTACCCACCACCCGTATTTCCCTCTGGTAACCACCATACTATTGTCTATATCAATGGGTTTTTGTTTGTTCGTTGCTTTCAGTTTTATATGCCACATATGAGTGAAATTATATGGTTCATGACTTTTTCCATCTGATTTAGCTCACTTAACATGATATTTTGAAGACCCATTCTTCTTGTCTCAAATGGTAGTGTTTCATCTTTTGTTATAGTTGAGTAGTATTCCATTATCTACTAGTATATGTATCACATCTTTATCCTATGGTTGTTTCCATCTCTTGGCCACTGTGAATAGTGCTGCAGTGAATATATATATATATATATATATATATATATTTCAAATAAATATCTTAAAATTTTTCAAATGGGGGGGGGGCAAGGGGAAGATATGTACACATGTAATACCTTAATTCAAAAATGGGAAAAAATAAAATAAAATCCATAAAATCCTAAAAAAAGTATATTTTTTTCAAATAGATTCCCAGAGGGCAGATCGCTGGGTCATACAGTAACTCTAGTCTTAATTTTTTGACAACTCTCCATACTGTTTTCCACAATGGCTGTACCAGTTTACATTCCCACCAGCAGTGAATGAGGGTTCCTTTCTCTCCACAACCGCGCCAACACTTGTTACTTGTTGACAATAGCCACACTAACAGGTATGAAGTGGCATGTTATTGTGGTTTTGATTTGCATTTCCCAAAGAGCTAGTGAAGTTGAGCATCTTTTTATGTTTGTAGGAGAAGTATCTGTTCAGACTCTCTGCCCATTTTTAAGAAATGTGGATTTTTTTTTTTGCCTTTTTGTTTTGTTGATGGTTTGTTTTGCTCTGCAGAAGCTTTTTAGTTTGATACAGTCCCATTCATTTATTTTTGCTTTTATTTCCCTTGACTTGGAGGTCAAATTAATAAAATCTTCTCTAAGACCAAGGTCCATAATCTTGGCACCTACATTTTCTTCTATTTTTTGCTTGTTTGTTTCAGTCCTTCTATTTAGGTTTTTTTTATTATGATAACTTTTTCTTTACCCACAGCCACCTTGTTCATCATCCTCTAACCAGACTCAAATTCTCTCTATTTATTAGCATCTAATAGAGTGCTCAAAATAATGTTATCATTTTCATTTTCTACGTTTTTTGGATTTCCCATTAAGGTTTCTCAATATGTTATTTGAGGAGATTTTCCGACATATTCTCTTGCCTCTCTCAGGTAAACAATAATATCAATTGAAATTAATGATGGGATAGTCAGCCAGTATCACAGTATTTATTTCTAGTAGTTTGCATAGTATTCTATATATATAAAAAGCCAGCAACTGCGGGAATGACCAGCTGCTATGACACCCACTGCTGCTAGTAAACCAGCCTAATCGGGGGTGGGGCCATCTGCCAACCTCCCACGGCCCCGCCCCTAATCAGCCTCTCCCACCCAATGGAGGGCAGGGTGGCTGGCCAACCTTGCCTCCCATGACCCTTCCCCCAGGCCAGCCTCACGTCCATATTGGCCAGCCCTGCCCCTGGTCTCCAGCCCCCCCACCCCAATAGGGAGCAGGGCCAGCCAACCTCCTGCAACCCCTCCCCCTGGCCGGCCCCACCCTTGATTGCCCCCCTTACCTCAATAGAGGGTGGGGCTGTCTGATCAACCTCCTGCAGCCTCACTGCCTGGCTGGCCCCGCCCCCCTTGGGCCCCTCAACTCTGATCAGGGGCAGGGCCAGCCAGTCAACCATCCATGGCTCCTCCCCCAGGCTGCTGGCTCCCAGTAGCCCCACTCTCCCAATCAGGGGCGGTTCTGCCAGCTCCCCCCAGCCAGCCCAGCCTTGATTAGACTGATCCACCGGGTGGGGCCGGCCAGTTGGTCAACTTCCTGCTGTCTTCTCCCGACAGGCCTGGCCCCAATCTGCCCAGTACTTACACTGTCTTCCAAACAATCCTTTTTGTTTTTTTGGTCTGTTTTTGGAGGTGTTTATCTTATGTGTTAAATAGTTACATTTATGGTTAGAAGAACTAAATAATCATATAACTGTGCTGAATATAAAACTATAGAGCATCATCTCAGTGGTATAATATATATATATATATATATATATATATATATATATATATATACCCATAGCCACACATAAAGACAGAAAAAAAGATAGAAATAAATATGTTTACTTAGGTGTCATTTATTTTTCCCTTTTCATAGTTTAATGGCTTTAACTATTCTATACCATAAGCACATACAATCTTTTAGACATTTTGTGACACTCCAAATAGTCTGCTTTCATAACAATCTAAAATCACTCAACCAAAATAAGATATTTTACAAACATGCATTCTAGCAAGACAATGATATCAAGCGTTGTGTAATAAGCAGAAACTACTTTTCAGTATCTTTTTTTGCTGAGCCAGAATTAGACGTTAGTCCATTCAGGAGATTCAAAACCAGCCTCCTCCGTGTTCCCTCTGGTAAAATGTATGTGTTATTGCTGTTAATTTTTCAAACAGCTTGATGAACAGGAAACTGGCCAAGCATTCCAGTCTGCCTATTAACCCCACCCCAGTAGTTGTCCTTGCTCTGTGGTACAGTTTTCTCAGCAAAGTCGATAATATTATCACTTGAAACGTAATGGAAAGTTCACAGGGTTTAGAGCCAGGCTTTACCATGATTTAAATCAATGTTTCGTCACTTACTAGCTCTGTAACCTTAGTCCTGTCACTAAGCTTTGTTGAGCTTTGTTTTTATCCTCTGTACAGAGGGGTTAATAGTTATTATTATAATGTTGACATTTTCAAGACATAGTGATTAGAAATAAAATCCTTCTTATGACTCTCTTTTTCGTTGTCATTGTGTTAGTAAAAATTACTTTCTATAATGAACTCTTAGATCAATTCTTGTTGAAAGAAACCGGAAATAGATTGTTGATCTTCCCATATGTAATGCCTTCAATTCAATGATGAATTACTGGAGTCAGCAATAATATAAATTAAAATTAATGATGGGATATGTCAGCCAGTATCACAGTATTTATTTCTAGTAGTTTTCATATATATATATATATAGCCAGCATAGCCAGCAACTGGAACACCGGAACGACCGGAATGACCAGTTGCTATGACACCCACTGCATATCTGACATTTCAATGCAGTGCACAGCATGGTACAAATTCCTTGTTTGTTGGCCTGATGTGGAAGGAAAGTGTTCTCTCTTGTTCTTCCCACTGCAATGCACTTTTTAATTTAGTGAAGCTGTTGGTAGAGGCGTTTTTTTCTTTATTCAGGGAGAATTTTCCATTTTTAACATTTAGATTTATTTGCTCTCAAAACCTCTCTTGGGTCACTGTATTATATATCATTTTTATTATCTTCATCTGAAGATATTTTTTCTATTGATTTTTAGACAGATTGGAAGCGGGGGGTGGGGGAGACACAGAGAGAAACATCAATGTGAGAGACACATCAATTAGTTGCCTCCCGCACACACCCCGACAAGGGCAGGAGCTTGAGCCTGCAACCATGGTATATGCCCTTAACCAGAATCAAACCTGGGACCCTTCAGTCCTCGGGCGATACTCTATCCACTGAGCCAAACCGGCTAGGGCCTCTATGTGAATATTAATGACCATGTGCACATTCAGATACATTATTTGTGTGACTTAGGACAGGCTGTATTGTCTCCCTTTGATTTCTGTTTCCTGGTCTTTGAAATGAAAGGATTAGATCCAGTAGGTTGCTATTTGCCAAAATTCTGTAGATGGCACTAGGTGTTAAGAAAAAAATTAGAGAGATGTTAGATTCAATGACATCAGGACTACTACTTTCAACAATGCCAATTGTTCCTTTTCTGTTTCTGCTCCAGCCTATAAAATAAGAACTTATCCCACAGGCCTGCCCTCTCCACAGAGTATGGGAGTAGCTTTGGCCCTGAGCTCCTGTAACTGGACAGATGAGATGGGCTTATCATTTTCTCAGGCTAGGGACACAACATCCGCCTCATGATTCTTCCTGATTGTTCTTTAACAGAAGGGAAGGATCGTATTGCAACAAAACATTCATATTTCATGGGGTAGTAAGTCTCTTGTTAATATTTACAACAAGAGGTGACTGGGAATTTGAAGCATTTATAAAGTAAACATAAGATTTTATGAGATGTCGTAGAGGAAGCTATAAAGAAATCCAGCTCCTGCTTCCTGTTTTAGTGTCCCTTTACATGCTGGACAAACCTAGGAAGTAACATCTGGCTCCTGTAAAAAAAAGGGTGGATGGTCTGACTAATAAGGATGACGCCTCCTCTGGGGGAGAGAGCAGTATCTCTTAGTTGAGAACAGCTACCAGGGCTTGGGTCAGGGCACGTAGATGGATGGTGCTTTCCTCCCTCTGTGGTCAGCAATTTGCACTGTGCTGTCATTGACTGCCCTCTCCAGCATCACTGAACCAGGGAAGTAGCAATAATAAAGGCTTCCATTCACTGAGCACCTACTCTGCACTAGGCACGTCATTCATTCCAGCCACAGATATTTACTGAGATCACCTGCATGCTCAGCAGTGTCCTAGGAGCTGGGGGTGCATCAGTGAACTTAAGCAGATGCAAGTGTCCACACTTGTTGTGTTTATACTCTAGCTGTAGAGAGAGCAATGAATATCCTATATAATAAAGAGGTAATATACAAATTGACCCTCGCACAAGATGGCCGCCCCCATGTGGTCAAAGATGGCCACCACAAGATGGCCGGCAGGGGAGGGTAGTTGTGGGCAATCAGGCCAGCAGGGGAGGGCAGTTAGGAGCAAGGAGGCTGGCAGGGGAGGGCAGTTGGGGGTGATTGGACTGTCAGGGTAAGGCAGTTGTGGGCAATTGGGCTGGTAGGGGAGCAGTTAGGTGTTGGTCAGGCTGTTAGGGGAGCGGTTAGGGGACAATCAGGTAGGCAGGCAGGTGAATGGTTAGGAGCCAGCAGTCTTGGATTGTGAGAATGATGTCCAAATACCAGCAGTTGGATATCCCCTGAGAGGTCCCAGGTTGAAGAGGGTACAGGTTTGGCTGAGGGACACACACCCTCACCCCAGTGCACGAATTTGGTGCACTAGGCCTCTAGTAAATAAATAAAATACTACAATGCAGTAGAAGCAATATAATCTATTGGAAGAATAGAGCAGGAAAGTGGGATTGGCAGTGCTGATCAGTTTGTATAAAGTTTTAAATGCCTCATTAAGGTGACATGTGAGGTGGGTGTGTGCTTGGAGACTGTGCCAGAACATGCAAACAACCCTGTGCTAAGCATAGGGAATAGTAACTTAGTAGGGGAGATAGTTAACTATGCAAGCAATTACAACCAAGTGGTAAATACTATCTCTGATATAGGGAATGACAATTAATAGGATCATGGAATGTTGGCCATTGGGAGTACCATGTGAATTGAGATCTGAAGCATGTCTAGGGTTTTGTTGGATGTGTATGTGGGAGGGTGATGGTAATGGGGAAGTCTCGAGAAGGATGGAACAGCATATGTGATGTCCTGGGAGTCCAAGATAACACAGACAGTTATTTTAAATCCTTTTCTACAGGAGTCAGATGTTACTTCCCAAGTTTGCCTGGAAAATTTGAGCCACACTCAGAGGGTTAAGACTATAACATACCATTGCAAATATGAAGGCTAATTTATCCAACCAAACCCTTACTCATGGTCTGTGTTTCCCATTTTCTACTATTAAAAAAAATGCTTGGGCAAATATCTTTGATCATAAATCACTTTATGCATCTTTGGTTATTTTTTTTAAACATATTTAGAAGAAAAGCTGTTAATATATCTAAAACCTCTGCCGAGACTAGTTTGGCTCAGTGGATAGAGCGTCGGACTGCGGACTGAAGGGTCCTGGGTTCCATTCCGGCAAGGGCATGTACCTTGGCTGCGGGCACATCCCCAGTAGGGGGCGTGCAAGAGGCAGCTGATCGACGTCTCTCTCTCATGGATGTTTTTGTCTTTCTATCCCTCTCCCTTCTGCTCTGTAAAAAATCAATAAAATATATATATTTTTAAAATAAAAATAAATAAATAAATAAAACCTCTATAATGGTGGGGTAGGCATAAAAATCAAGTAACATTTATTCTGGAAAGAAACTGTTAAAATGTGCAAGAATTAGGGAAATCTGAATATTGAATGGATGTGTGATATTAAGGAGATATTATTTGTATAAAATCTAAAGCATAGCTTTAAAAAAAATGGTTACAAGTAACCCAACTGTTCATCAACAGATGGATAAAAAAAATTAGAACATATATACAACAGAATAACATTCAGCTTAAAAAACACAATAAAAGGTTAAAAAAAACTTATAAAGAACAGGCTCTGTGCTAATCACACATACACAACATTTCTGGGAATGGTGGATCTTATTAGCCTCATTTACAGAGAGCAGTCAGTTTCAGAGAGGTAAAGGGTCTTGCCGACAGCTTCTTCTTCCTCTGTTATAGTGTTCTCTCTTGTTCTTCTATGCATCAATCCCTTCACCTGGATGCTGAGTTCCCACCCCCAAATATCCATATCTAGGAATCTAGAATTTAAAAAAAGCATAATATGCTAAATAGACTGGACAGCAGAACCACCTTCTGGATATCCTTCCAGAAAAAGGAATGGCAGCGAGGGCTGAGTCAGAGGTGGTTAGAGGTGATCAGGTGGGCAGGTGAGCAGTTAGGAGCGCTCAGGCAGACAGGCAGAGTGGTTGCAGCTATCAAGCAGGCAGGTGAGTGGTTAGGAGAGCAGACAGGCAAGCAGCAGTGGTTAGGAGTGATTAGACAGGCAGGAAGAGGTGGTTAGGGGCCATCAGTCAGATAGGTGAGCAGTGAGGGATGATCAGGCAGGCAGGCAGGCAAGCAGTTAGGGGTGATCAGCCTGGCAGGCAGAGTGGCTAGGGATGATTAGGCTGGCAGGCAGTTTGGGATGATCAGGCAGGTGGGAGAGTGGCTAGGGCTGATGAGGCAGGCAGGCAAACAGAGTGGTTAGGGGCAATCAGGCAGGCTGTGAGTGGTTATTGGCAATCATACAGGCAGAGAGAGTGGTTAGGAGAGACCAGGCAGGCAGGCAGAGTGGTTAGGGGAGATCAGCAGGCAGGCGGAGTGGTTGGGGCAATCAAACAGGCAGGCGAGTGGTTAGGGGCGACCAGGCAGGCAGGTGAGTGGTTAGGGGCCATTAGGCAGGCAGGCGAGCTGTTAGGAACAATCAGGCAGATAGGTGAGCAGTTAGGGACGATCAGGCAGGCAGGTGAGTAGTTAAGGGTGATCAAGTAGGCAATTGAGCTATTAGGGACAATCAGGCTGGCAGGCAGAGTTAGGGGTGATCAGGCAGGCAGGCAAATGGTTAGGGATGATGAGGCAGGCAGGCAAACAGAGTGGTTAGGGGTGATCAGAAAGGCTGGTTAGTGGTTACTGGTGATCAAGCGGTCAGGTAGAGTGCCTAGGGACAATAAATCAGGTAGGTGTGTGGTTATGGGCAATTAAGCAGACACAGAGGTTGATTGGGGCAATCAGGCATGCAGAGTGGTTAGGGGAGATCAGGCAGGCAGGCAAGTGGTTAGGGGAGATCAGGCAGGCAAGTGAATGATTAGGGATGATCAGGCAGGCAGAGTGGTTAGGGGCAATTAGATATCAGGAATGCAGGTAAGTGGTTAGGGGTGATCAGGAAGGCAGGCAGAGTTCTTAGGGGTGATCATGCAGGCTTTCAGAATGGTTAGGAGTGATCAATTAGGCATGTGAGTGGTTAGGGGTAATCAGGCAGGCAGGAAGAGTGGTTTAAGATCATCAGGCAGGCAGGCAAAGCAGAGTGGTTAGGGGCAATCAGGCAGGCAGGCAAAGGTGGTTAGAGAAGATCAGGCATGCAGGCAGAAGCAGTTAGGAGCATCAGGCATGAAGGAAAAGTGATTAGTGGCGATCAGGTAGGCAGAGTTGTTAGGGGGGATCATGCAGGTAGGCAGAGTAGTTGGGGACAATCAGGCTGGCAGGCAGAGTGATTAGGGGAGATCAAGCAGGCTGGCCAGTGGTTAGGGGTGATCAGGCAGGCATGTTGAGTGGTTAGGGAGAAGTCAGGCATGAAGCAGAGTGGTTAGCAATGATCAGGCAGTCAAGCAGAGTGCTTAAGGGTGGTCAGGTGGGCAGACAGAGTGGTCAGGGGCAATGAGGCAGACAGGTGAACAGTTAGGGGCAAGTCAGGCAGGCTGGTGAGTGGCTAGGGGCATCAAAAAGACTGGTGAATGGTTATGGGCAATCAGGCAGGCAGACAGAGTGGTTTGGTGCAATCAATCAGGCAAGGAAATATTTAGGGGCAATCAAGCAGGCAGGCCAGTTGTTAGGAACGATCAGGAAGGCAGGAAGACAGAGTGGTTAGGGGCAATCAGACAAGCAGGCAGAGTGGTTAGGCACCATCAGGCAGGCAGGAAGTGTGGTTAGGGATGATCAGGAAGACAGGCAAGTGGTTAGGGGAGATCAGGAGGCAGGTGAGTGGTTAGGGGTGATCAGGAAGGCAGGCAAGTGGTTAGGGGAGATAATGCAGGCAGGTGAGTGATTAGGGATGATCATGCAGGCAGGCAGAGTGGTTATTGGCAATCAGGCAGGGTGGTGAGTGGTTAGGAGCAACCAAGCAGGAAGGCAGAGTGGTTAAGGGCAACCAGGCAGGCATGCTAATGATTAGGGATGATCAGGCAGGCAGACAGGTAGAGTGGTTAGGGGTGATCAGTGAGGCAGGTGAGTGGTTAAGGGTGATTAGGCATACAGGCAGCATGGTTAGGGGCGATCTGGCAGGCAGGCAGCATTGTGAGAGATAATCAAGCAGGAAGGCAGAGTGGTTAGGGGCATTAAGGCAGGCAGAGGTGATTAGAGGCAATCAGGAAGACAGGTGAGTGGTTAGAGGTGATCATGCAGGCAGGTACGTAGAATGGTTAAGGGTGATCAGGCAGGCAGGCACAGTGGTTAGGGATGTTTAGGCAGGCAGGTCAGCAGGCAGAGTGGTTAGGGATGATCAGGCCAGCTGGCTAGTGGTTAGGGGCAATCAATCAGGCAGGCGAGTGGTTAGGGGGATTAGTCAGGCATGTGAGTGGTTAGAGGTAATCAGGCAGGCAGGCAGACTGGTTTAAGATCATCAGGCAGGCAGGCTGGCAAGGCAGAGTGGTTAGGGGCAATTGGGCATGCAGGCAGAAGCGGTAAGGAGTATCAGGCATAAAGAAAGAGTGGTTAGTGGCGATCCGGCAGGCAGAGCTGTAAGGGGGATCACTTAGGCAGGCAAGTATTTAGAGGTGATTTAGAGGCAAGTATTAGTGGTTAGGCAGACTAGTGGTTAGGGATGATCAGACAGGCAGAGTGGTTAGGGGTTATCAGGCAGGATGGTAAATGATTAGTGGTGATCAGGCAGGCATTCAGAGTGGTTAGGGGCAGTCAATCAGGCATGTGAGTGGTTAAGGGCAATCAGGCAGGCAGAGTGGTTTGGGATCATCAAGCAAGGAGGCAGGCAGGAAGCGGAGTGGTTAGGGGCAATCAGGCAGGGAAGCAGATGTGGTATGGGGCAATCAGGCATTCAGGCAGAGGTAGTTAGGGGTGATTAGGCATGAAGGTAGAGTGGTTAGTGGCAATCAGGCAGGCAGACTGGTTAGGGGCAATCAGGAAGGCAGGCAGAGTGGTTAGGGGTGATCAATCAGGCATGTGAGTGGTTAGGGGAAATCAAGCAGGCAGGCAAGTGGTTAAGGACCATCAGGCAGCCAGGCAGGTGGAGTTGTTAGGGGAGATCAGCAGTCAGGCAGAGTGGTGAGGGGTGATCAGCTAGGCAGATAGAGTGGTTAGGGGAGATGTGACAGACAGGCGAGCTGTTAGGGTCAATCAGGCAGGCAGGTTCATGGTTAGGGGTGATCACACAGGCAGGCAGAGTGGTTAGGTGCAATCAGACAGGCAAGAGAGTGGTTAGGGACAATCAGACAGGCTTGAGAATGGTTAGGAACAACCAAGCAGGAAGGCAGGGTGGTTAAGGGCAATCAGGCAGGCAGGCTGGTGGTTAGGGATGATTAGGATGGCAGATAGAGTGGTTAGGGGTGATTTTCCAGGCATGCAGAGTGGTTAGTGGTGATCATACAGGCAGAGTTGTTAATGGAGATCAGGTAGGTAAGTGTGTAGGGATGATCAGGAAGGCAGGCCAGCAGGCAGAGTGGTTAGTGGTGATTAGGCAGGCTGGATAGTGGTTAGGCATGATCAGGCAGACAGGCATGCAAGTGGTTAAGGATGATCAGAAAGGCAGGAAGACAGAGTGGTTAGGGGCAATCAGGCATGCTGGCTAGTGGTTAGGGTGATCAGGCAGGCAGACAGTGTGGTTAGAGATGGTTTTGCAGGCAGGTCGGTGGTTAATAGGGATCAGGTAGGAGTGTGCTTAGGGATGATCAGGAAGGCAGGTCAGGAGGCAGAGTTGCTAGGGCAGTGAGGCAGGCCTGAGAGTGGTTAGGCACAATCAGGCAGACAGGCAGGCAGAGTGGTTAGGGATTATCAGAAAGGTAGGAAGGCAGAGTGTTTAGGGGCAATCAGGCAGGCTTGCAGAGTGGTTAGGAGTGATCAGGTAAGAAGGCAGAGTGGTTAGGAGCAATCAGGCATGCTGGCTAGTGGTTAGGGGTGATCAGGCAGGCAAGCAAGTGGTTAGGGATGATAAGAAAGGCAGGAAGGCAGAGTGTTTAGGGGTGATCAGGCAAGCTTGCAGAGTGGTTAGAGGTGATCAATCAGGCAGGCGAGTCATTTCAGACAATCAGGCAGGCAGGTGAGTGGTTAGAGGCAATCATTCATGCAGGAAGAGTGGTTAGGGGCAATCAATCATGCAGGCAGAGTGGTTAGGGGTGATCAGGCACACACGCAAGTGGTTAGGAATTATCAGGTAGGCAGGAAGGCAGACTGGATAGGGACAATGAAGCAGGCTGGAAAGTGGTTAGGGCTGTTCAGGCAAGCAGGCAGATGGCATACAGATATTTGGGAAGGCAGGCAGATATGTCAGGGGGAACATAGAGGCAGGCAAATGATTAGGGATGATTTGGAATGCTGGCTGGCTGGCAGGCAGAGTGGTTAGGGGCAATCATGAGGCCGGCAGAGAGGGCATGGGGTGATCTGGTATACAGGCATAGGAGGTTAGGGGTGATTAGGCAGGATGGTAGAGTGATTAGTGACAAAAAGGCAGGAAGGCAGGCAGAGTGGTTAGGGGGATCAATAAGAAAGGCTGGCAATACACAGAGTTGATTAGGCAGGGAGGCAAAGTGGTTAGGGGCAATAAATAAGGCAAGCTGGCAATGCTTAGGGATGATCAGGCAGGGAGGCAAAATGGTTAGGGACGATTAGGCAGGCAAGCAGAGATTTCAGTGGGAATCAAAAAGGCAGGTGATTTGTTAGGGGTGATCATGCAGGCAGGTAGAGTGGTTACAGGTAATCTGTCAGGCTGGTGATTGGCTGGGAGTGACCAGGGAGGAAGGCAGAGTGGTTAAGGGCAATCAGTCTGGAAGGTAAGTGGTTAGGGATGATAGGCAGACAGACTGGTAGGTTGGTTAGGGGCATCAAACATGTAGGAAGAGTGGTTAGCAGCAATCTGTAAGACTGGCAAGTGCTTAGGGGTGACCAGCCAGGAGGGCAAGTGGTTAGGGATGATCAGGCAAGCAGGCAAAGTCATTAGGTGTGATAAGGCACACAGAGTTGATTAGAGGCGATCAGGAAGGCATGCAAGTGGTTAAGGATAATCATGCAGGCAGGGAGAGTGCTTAGGGGCAATCTGGCAGGCTGGTGTGTGGTTAGGTCAACCAGGCAGAAAGGCAGAGTGTTTACGGGCAATCAGGCTGCCAAGGAAGTAAGTAGTTTGGGATGATAGGCAGGCAGGCAGAGTGGTTAAGGGCTATCAGTCAGGCTGGCAAGTGCTTAGGGGTGAACAGGCAGAAAGGCAGAGTGGTTAAGGGTTATCAGGAAGGCAGAAAAGTGGTTAGGGATGATAGGCATGCAGAGAGTGGTTAGGGTCAATCAGGCTGGCAGAATGGTTGGGTCTGTCAGCCAGCCAGGCAGAGGCTGTTAAATATGATCAGGCAGGCATGGAAGTAATGAGGGGTGATCAGGAAGGCAGGTAGGTTGGTTAGGGGCATCAGGCAGGTAGGCAAAGTGTTTCAGCGTGATCAGGCAGGCAGAGTGGTTAGGGGTGATCAGGCTGGCATTAAGGTGGCTAAGGGAGCCAGAGTAGTTAGGGGTGAATAGGCATTCAAGCAAGTGGTTAGGGGCAATCAGGCAGGCAAGCAGAGTGGGTCCAGGTGAATCATTCAGGCAAGCTAGGGGTTAGGAGCAATCAGTCAGGCAAGCGAACAGTTAGCGATTATATAGCATGCAGGTAGGCAGAGTGGTTAGTGGTGATTAGGCTGGCTGGCAGACTGGTTAGGGGCGATTAATCGGGAAGGCTTGTGGTTAGGGGCAATCAGGTAGGCAGGCAAGTGATTAGTGATGATGTGGCAGCCATGCATGTAGGCAGGCAGGCAGAGTGGTTAGGGGCGATCTGGTAGACAGCATGCTTAGTGGCATTCAGGAAGGCAAACAGAGTTGTTAGGGGTGATCTGGCAGGCAGGTGAGCAGTTAAAAACTATCAGGATGGCTGGTGAATGTTTAGGGGCAATCAGGCAGGTAGGCAGAGTGGTTAAGGGTGATCAGGCATGATTGCAGAGTGGTTAGGGGTATTCAGGCAGCTCAGCAAGTGGTTAGGAGCAATCAGGCAGGCAGATAGTGTGGTTAGAGGTGATTTTGCAAGCAAGCAGAGTGGTTAGTGGTGATCAGGCAGGCTGGATAGTGGTCAGGCACAATCAGGCAGACAGGAAGGCAGAGTGGTTAGGGGTGATCAGGCAGGCTGGCTAGAGGTTAGGGGTGATCAGACATACAGACAGTGTGGCTACAGTTGATTTCCCAGGCAGGCAGAGTGGTTAGTGATGATCAGGCAGATGAAGTTGTTAATGGGGATAAGGCAGGAGAGTGTTTAGGGATGATCAGAAAGGCAGGCCAGCAGGCAGAGTTGTACGTGGCAATCAGGCAGGCTGGATAGTGGTTAGGCGTGATCAGGCAGGCAGGCAGAGTGGTTAGGGATGATCAGGCAGGGAGGAAAAGTGTTTAACAATGATTAGGCAGGCTTGCAGAGATTTTAGTGGGGATTAGGCAGGCAGGCAAGTAGTTAGGGGTGATTAGGAAGACAGGCCAGCAGGCTATGTAGTTAAGGTGATCAGGCTGGCTGGTGGGCAGAGTCCTTAGAGGAAATCATGTTGGCAGTGAGAGTGGTTAGGGGGGAGCAGGCATGATTTCAGAGTGGTTATGGGTGATGAGACAGCCCAGCAACTGGTTAGGGGCAATAAGGCAGGCAGACAGTGTTTTAGGGGTGATTTTTCATGCAGGCAGAGTGGTTAGTGGTGATCAGGAGGCTGGATAGTGGTTAGTGGCAATCAGGAAGGCAGGTAGAGTGGTTAGGAATGATCAGGCAGGGAGGCAAAGTTGTTAGGGGCAACCAGGCAGGCAGGCAGGCAGGCAAGTGGTTAGGGATGATCAGAAAGCCAGGAAGGCAGAGTGGTTAGGGTTGATCAGGCATGCAGACAGTGGGGTTAGAGGTGATTTCGCAGGCAGGCAGAGAGAGGTTAATGGTGATCAGGCAGATGAAGTTGTTAATGAGGATCAGGCAGGAGAGTATTTAGGGATGATCAGGAAGGCAAGCCAGCAGGTAGAGTTGTTAAGGGTAATCAGGCAGGCTGGATAATAGTTAGAGGTAAATGACAGGCAGACAGTGTGTTAGGGGTGATTTTAGAGGCAGGCAGAGTGGTTGGTGGAGATCAGGCCGGCACCGTGGTTAATGGAAATCGGGCAGGTGAGTGCTTACGGGTGATCAAAAAGGAAGGCCAGCAGGCAGAGTGGTTAGTGGCAATCAGGCAGACTGAATAGTGGGTTAGGGGTGATCAGGCAGGCTGGATAGGGGTTAGGCACGATCAGGCAGACAGGCAAGCAAGTGGTTAGGGATGATCAGAAAGGCAGGAAGGCGGAGTGTTTAGGGGCAATAAGGCAGGCTGGCAGAGTGATTATGGATGATCAATCAGGCAGGCGAGTTTATTCAGGCAATCAGGCAGGCAGGTGAGTGGTTAGAGGCAATCATTCAGGCAGGAAGAGTGGTTAGGGGCCTCAATCATGCAGGCAGAGTGGTTAGGGGTGATCAGGCAGGCAGGCAATGGTTAGGGATTATCAGGATCGCAGGAAGGCAGACAAACTGGTTAGGGGCAATGTGGCAGGCTGGAAAGTGTTTAGGGGTGATCAGAAAGGCAGAATTGCAGAGTGGTTAGGGCCGATCAGGCTGGCAGGCTAGTGGTTAGGTTTGATTAGGCAAGTTGGCTAGTAGTTAGGGGTGATCAGGCAGGCAGGCAATGGTTAGGGATTATCAGGATCACAGGAAGGCAGACAAACTGGTTAGGGGCAATGTGGCAGGCTGGAAAGTGTTTAGGGGTGATCAGGAAGGCAGAATTGCAGAGTGGTTAGGGCCGATCAGGCTGGCAGGCTAGTGGTTAGGTTTGATTAGGCAGGTTGGCTAGTAGTTAGGGGTGATCAGGCAGGCAGGCAAGTGGTTAGGGATTATCAGGTAGGCAGGAAGGGAGACAGACTTGTTAGGGGTAATTAGGCAGGCTGGAAAGTGGTTAGGGCTGATCAGGCAAGCAGGCAGATTGCTTAGGGATGTTTGGGCAAGCAGGGAGAGATGTCAGGGGGAACATTAAGGCAGGCAAGTGATTAGGGATGATTTGGAAGGCTGGCTAACAGGCAGAGTAGTTAGGGGGTTCAAGCAGGCAGGCAAGTCGTTAGTGATGATAAGGCATGCAGGCAGTCAGGGTGGTTAAGGTCTATCAGGCAGGCAGAGAGAGTGGTTAGGGGCAATCTGGCAGGCTAGTGTGTGGTTAGGCCAACCAGGCAGGAAGGCAGACTCTTTATGGGCAATCAGGCTGGCAAGCAGGTGGTTAGGGAGGATAGGAAGGAAGGCAGAGTGGTTAAGGGCTAGGCTGCCGAGTGGATAGGGCGACCTGGCAGGAAGGCAGAGTGGTTAGGGGTGATTTCGCAGGCAAGCAGAGTGGTTAGTAGTGATTAGGAAGGCTGGATAGTGGTCAGGTGCTATCAGGCAGACAGGCAGGTAAGTGGTTAGGGATGATCAAAAGGCATGAAAGCAGAGTGGTTAGAGGCAACCAGGCATGCTGGCTAGTGGTTAGGAGTGATCAGGCAGAAATGCAGAGTGGTTAGGAGCAATCACGCATGCTGGCTAGTGGTTAGGGGCTATCAGGCAGGCAGGCAAATGGTAAGGGATGATCAGAAAAACAGGAAGCAGACTTGTTAGGGGCGATCAGGCAGGCTGGCTAGAGGTTAGGGCTGATCAAGCATGCAGACAGTGTGGTTAGAGGTGATTTTCCAGGCAGGCAGAGTGGTTAGTGTTTATCAGACAGGCGGAGTTGTTAATGGGGATCAGGCAGGAGAGTGTTTAGGGATAATCAGGAGGCAGGCCAGCTGACAGAGTTGTACGTGGGAATCAGGCAAGAGAGGGTTTAGAGGTGATCTGGCTGGCATTTCGGGTGTTTAAGAGCATCAGGCAAGAAGCCAGAGTAGTTAGGAGTGAATAGGCAGCAGGCAAGTGGTTAGGGGCAATCAGGCAGGCAAGCAGAATTGGTCCGTTGAATCAACCATGCATGCTAGTGGTTAGGAGAAATCAGTCAGGCAAGTGAGTGGTTTGGGATTATATTGCAGGCAGGCAGACAGAGTGGGTAGGAGCAATCAGGCATGCTGGCCAGCGATTAGAGGTGATCAGGCAGGCAGGCAAGTGGTCAGGGATGATCAGAAAGGCAGGAAGGCAGACTGGTTAGGGGCGATCAGGCAGACAAGCAGAGATTTTAGTGGGGATCAGGAAGGCAGGCAATTTGTTAAGGGTGATCATGCAGGCAGGTAGAGTGGTTATAGGCAATCATTAAGGCTGGTGATAGGTTGGGTGTGACCAGGGAAGAAAGCTGAGTGGTTAAGGGCAATCAGGCTGGCAGGCAAGTGGTTAGGGATGATAGGCAGGCAGACTGGTATATTGGTTAGGGGCATCAGAAAGGTAGGCAGAGTGGTTAGGGGCAATCTGAAAGACTGGCAGTGCTTAGGGACGACCAGGCAGGAGAGCAAGTGGTTAGTGATTATCAGGCAAGCAGGCAAAGTCATTAGGTGTGATCAGGCACACAGAGTTGATTAGAGGTGATTGGGAAGGCACACAAGTTGTAAGGGGTGATCATGCAGGCAGGGAGAGTGATTAGGGGCAATCTGGCAGGCTGGTCTGTGGTTAGTCCAACCAGGCTGAAGGAAGAGTGGTTATGGGCAATCAGGCTGGTAAGCAAGTGGTTAGGGATGATAGGCAGGCAGGCAGAGTGGTTAAGGGCTATCAGTCAGGCTGGCAAGTGCTTGGGGCAAACGGGCAGGGAGGCAGAGTGGTTAAGTGTTATCAGGCAGGCAGGCAAGTGGTTAGGGATGATAGGCAGCCAAGCAGGTAGAGTGTTTAGGAGCAATCAGGCAGTCAGGTAAAATGGTTATGGTCAATCAGGCAGGCAGAGTGGTTGGGGCTGTCAGCCAGGCAGGCAGAGGCTGTTAAATATGACCAGGCAGGCAGGGGAGTGGTTCAGGCTGATCAGAAAGGCAGGTAGGTTGGTTAGGGGCTTCAGGCAGGTAGGCAGAGTGTTTAGGCATGATCAGGCAGGAAGAGTGGTTAGGGGTGATCAGGCTGGCATTTAGGGTGGTTAAGGGCATCAGGCAGGGAGCCAATGTAGTTAGGGGTGAACAGACAGGCAGGCAAGTGGTTAGGAGCAATCAGCCAGCCAAGCAGAATGGGGCTGGGTGAATATATCAGGTTAGGAGCAATCAGTCAGGCAAGCGAACAGTTAGAGATTATATGGCACGCAGGTAGGCAGAGTGGTTAGTGGGATCAGGCTGGCAGGCAGACTGGTTAGGGGCAATCAATCAGGCAGGCTTGCGGTGAGGGGCAATCAGGTAGGCAGGCAGGAGGCTAGGGATTATGTGGCAGGCAGGCATATAGGCAGGCAGTCAGAGTGGTTAGGGGCAATCAGGCAGGCTGGCCAGTAGTTAGGGGTGATCAGTCATGCAGACAGTGGGGTTAGAGGTGATTTTGCAGGCAGGCAGAGTGGCTGCTGGTGATCAGGTAGATGGAAGTGTTAATGAGGATCAGGCAGGAGAGTGTTTAGAGATGATCAGGAAGGCATGCCAGCAAGTAATCAGGCAGGCTGGATAGTAGTTAGGTGCAATCAGGCAGACAGGCAGGCACATAATTTGGGATGATCAGGAAGGGAGGAATGCAGAGTGGTTAAGGGCGACCAGGCAGGATTGCTAGTGGTTAGAGGTGATCAGGCATACAGACAATGTGGTTATAGGTGATTTTGCAGGCAGGCAGAGTGCTTAGTAGCAATCAGGCAGGGGGAGGTGTTAATGGGGATCAGACAAGTAAGTGTTTAGGAATGACCAGGAAGGCAGGTGAGGAGGCACAGTTGTTAGGGCCATCAGGCAGGCTGGATAGTGGTTAGGTGCGAACAGGCAGACAGGAAGGCAAGTGGTTTGGGATGATCAGAAAAGCAGGAATGCAGAGTGGTTAGTAGAAATTAGGCAGGCAGATAGTGTGGGTAGGGGTGATTTCACAGGCAGACAGAGTAATTAGTGGTGATCTGGAAGGCTGGATAGTAGTTAGGGATGATCAGAAAGGAATGAATGCAGAGTGGTTAGGGACAATCATGCAGGCAGACAGTGTGGTTAGGGTTGATTTCACAGGCAGGCAGAGTGGTTAGTGGCGTTCAGGCAGGCTGGATAGTAGTTAAGGGTGATCAGGCTGGCAGACAGTGTTTTAGAGGTGATTTCAGAAGGAGGCAGAGTGGTTAGTGGCCATTAGGCAGGCACAGTCGTTAATGGGGTTCAGGCAGTTGAGTGTTTAGGGATGATCAGGAAGGCAGGCCAGTAGGCAGAGTTGCTATTGGCAATCAGGCAAGCTGGATAGTGATTAGGCGGGATCAGACAGACAGGTAGGCAAGTGGTTAGGGAAGATCAGAAAGGCAGGAATGCAGAATGGTTAGGGGCAATCAGGCAGACTGGCTAGTGGTTAGGGGTGATCAGGCAGTCAGGGTGTTTAGGAATGATTAGGCAGGGAGGAAAAGCAGTTAAGGGCGATCAGGCAGGCTGGCAGAGGTTTTAATGGGGATCAGGCAGGCAGGCCAGTAATTAGGGGTGATAAGAAAGACAGACTAGCAGGCTAAGTGGTTAAGGTGATCAGTCTAGCTGGCAGGCAGAGTTGTTAGTGGCAATCAGGCAGGCTGGATAGTGGTTAGGCACAATCAGGCAGACAGGCAGGCAAATGGTTAGGGATGACCAGAAAGGCAGGAAGGCAGAGTGTTTAGGGTCAATCAGGCAGGCTGGCAGAGTGGTTAGGGGTGATCAATCAGGTAGGCGAGTTGATTCAAGCAACCAGGCAGGCAAGTGAGTGATTAGAGGCAATCACTCAGGCAGGAAGAGTGGTTAGGGGTAATTAGGAAGGCAGGCCAGCACTCTGCATTGTTAGGGTGATGAGGCCGGATGGCAGGAACAGTCATTACGGGCAATCAGGTTGGTTTCCAGTGTGGTTAGGGGTGATCAGGCATGATTTCAGAGTGGTTAGGGATGATCAGGCAGCCTGGCAAGTGGTTAGGGGCAATCAGGCAGGCAGACAGTGAGTTAAGGTTGATTTTGCGGGCAGGCAGAGTGGTTAGTAGCAATCAGGCAGGTGGAGTTGTTAATGGGGATCAGGCAGGAGAGTGTTTAGGGATGAGCAGGTGGCAGGAAAGCTGGCAGAGTTGTACGGGGCAAACAGGCAGGCTGGATAGTGGTTAGGCGCGATCAGGCAGACAGGCAGGCATTTGGTTAGGGATAATCAGAAAGGCAGGAAGGCAGAGTGGTTAGGGACAATCAGGCAGGCAGGCAGTGTGATTAATGCTGATTAGGCAGGCTGAATAGTAGTGGGGTGATCAAGCATGCATACAGTGTGTTAGGGGTTTTTTTTGGCAGGCAAGGAGAGTGGTTAGTAGCAATCAGGCAGGGGATGTTGTTAATCGGGTTCAGGCAGGTGATTGTTTAGGGATGATCAGGAAGGCAGGCCAGAAGGCAGAGTTGTTAGTGGCAATCAGGCAGGCTGGATAGTATTTAGGTGCAAACAGGAAGATAGGCAGGCAAGTGGTTAGGGATGATCAGAAAGGCAGAAAGGCAGAGTAGTTAGGAACAATCAGACAGGCTGAAAGAGTAGATAGGGGTGATCAATCAGGCAGGCGAGATGTTTCAGTCAATCATCCAGGCAGGAAGAGTGGATAGGGGCAATCAATCATGCAGGCAGAGTATTTAGGAGTGATCAGGTAGGCAGGCAAGTAGTTGGGGATTCTCAGATAGGCAGGAAGGCAGACAGACTTGTTAGGGGCAATTAGACAGGCTGGAAAGTGGTTAGAGGGGATCAGGCAAGCAGGCAGATTGCTTACGGATGTTTGGGCAGGCAGGCAGAGATGTCAGGAGGAACAGGCAGGCAAGTGATTAGGGATGATTTAGAAGGCTGACTAGCAGGCAGAGTGGTTAGAGGCAATCAGGCAGGGAGGCAGAGTGTTTAGGGGCGATCAGGCAGGCAGGTGAGTTGTTAGTGATGATAAGGCAGGCAGGCCAGCAGTCAGGGTGGTTATGGTCTATCAGGCAGGCAGGCATAGTAGTTAGGGGCAATCATGAAGCCAGCAGAGGGGGTATGGGGTGATCTGGTATACAGGTAGAGGAAGTTAGGGATGATCAGGCAGGACTTTAGAGTGATTGGTGGCAAAAAGGCAGGCAGGCCAGCAGAGTAGTTAGGAGGGATCAATTAGGCAGGCTGACAATGCTTAGGGTTGATCAGGTAGGCAGGCAAAGTGCTTAGGGGCAATCAGGCTGGCAGGCAAGAAGTTAGGGATGATAGACAGGCAGACTGGTGTGTTGGTTAGGGGCATCAAACAGGTATGCGGAGTGGTTAGGGCCAATCTGTAAGGCTTGCAGGTGGTTAGGGGCGACCAGCCAGGAATGCAGGTGCTTAGGGATGATCAAGCAGGCAGACAAAGTCATTAGGGGTGATCAGGCACACAGAGTTGATTAGAGGCGATCAGGAAGGCAGGAAAGTTGTTAGGGATGATCAGGCAGGCAGGGAGAGTAGTCAGGGCCAATTGGGCAGTCAGGTAAAATGGTTAGGATCAATCAGGCCAGCAGAGTGGTTAGGGTCAATCAGGCCGGCAGAGTCATTGGGGCTGTCAGACAGGCAGGCAGAGGCTGTTACATATGATCAGGCAGGAAGGGTAGTGGTTATGGGTGATCAGGATGGCAGGTAGGTTGGTTAGGGCCATCAGGCAGGTAGGCAGAGTAATTCAGGGTGATCAGGCAGGAAAGTGTTTAGAGGTGATCTGGCTGGCATTTCGGGTGTTTAAGGGCATTAGGCAGGGAGCCAGAGTAGTTAGGGATGAATAGACAGGCAGGCAAGTGGTTAGGGGCAATCAGGCAGGCAAGCAGAATTGGTCTGTTGAATCAACCATGCAAGCTAGTGGTTAGGAGAAATCAGTCAGACAAGTGAGTGGTTTGGTACTATATTGCAGGCAGGCAGGCAGAGTGGTTAGGAGCAATCAGGCATGCTGGGTAGGGGTTAGGGGTGATCAGGCAGGCAGGCAAGTGGTCAGGGATGATCAGAAAGGCAGGAAGGCAGACTGGTTAGGGGCGATCAGGCAGGCAAGCAGAGATTTTAGTGGGGATCAGGAAGGCAAGCGATTTGTTAGGGGTGATCATGCAGGCGGGTAGAGTGGTTATAGGCAATTTGTCAGGTTGGTGATAGGTTGGGAGTGACCAGGGAAGAAGGCAGACTGGTTAAGGGGCAATCTGTAAGGGTGGCAGGTGCTTAGGGGCGACAATCAGGCTGGCCGGCAAGAGGTTATGGATGATAGGCAGGCAGATTGGTAGGCTGGTTAGGGGCATCAGAAAGGTAGGCAGAGTTGTTAGGGGCAATCTGTAAGGGTGGCAGGTGCTTAAGGGCGACCAGGCAGGAGAGCAAGTGGTTAGGGATGATCAGGCAAGCAGGTCAAGTCATTAGGTGTGATCAGGCACACAGAGTTGATTAGAGGTGATTGGGAAGGCACACAAGTTGTAAGGGGTGATCATGCAGGCAGGGAGAGTGATTAGGGGCAATCTGGCAGGCTGGTGTGTGGGTAGTCCAACCAGGCAGGAAGGAAGAGTGGTTACGGGCAATCAGGCTGGTAAGCAAGTGGTTAGGGATGATAGGCAGGCAGGCAGAGTGGTTAAGGGCTATCAGTCAGGCTGGAAAGTGCTTAGGGGTGAACAGGCAGGGAGGCAGAGTGGTTAAGTGTTATCAGGCAGGCAGGCAAGTGGTTAGGGATAATAGGCAGGCAGGCAGAGTGTTTAGGAGCAATCGGGCAGTCAGGTAAAATGGTTATGGTCAATCAGTCAGGCAGAGTGGTTGGGGCTGTCAGCCAGGCAGGCAGAGGCTGTTAAATATGATCAGGCAGGCAGGGGAGTGGTTCATGCTGATCAGAAAGGCAGGTAGGTTGGTTAGGGGCATCATGCAGGTAGGCAGAGTATTTCGGCGTGGTCAGGCAGGGAGAGTGGTTAGGGGTGATCAGGCTGGCATTTAGGGTGGTAAAGGGCATCAGGCAGGGAGCCAGAGTAGTTACAGGTGAATAGACAGGCAGACAACTGGTTAGGGGCAATCAGGCACCAAGCAGAGTGGGTCCGGGTGAATTAATCAGGCAAGCTATTGCTTAGGAGCAATCAGTCAGGCAAGTGAGTGGTTAGGTATTCTATGACACACAGCTAGGCAGAGTGGTTAGTGGCGATCAGGCTGGCTGGGAGACTGGTAAGGAGCAATCAATCGGGCAGGCTTGTGGTTAGGGGCAATCAGGTAGGCAGGCGAGTGGTTAGGGATGATATGGCAGGCAGGCATGTAGGCAGGCAGTCAGAGTTGTTAGGGGCATTCAGGAAAGCAGACAGGCTGAGTGGTTAGGGGTGATCAGGCATGATTGCAGAGTGGTTAGAGGTGATCAGGCATCCCAGCACGTGGTTAGGGGTAATCAGGCATGCATACAGTGTGCTTAGAGGTGATGTCGCATGCAGGCAGAGTATTTAGTGGTATCAGGCAGACAGAGTTTTTAATTAGGACCAGGCAGGAGAGTGTTTAGGGATGATCAGGAAGGAAGACCAGCTGACAGAGTTGTTAGTGCCAATCCGGCAGACTGGATAGAGGTTTGGCATGATCAGACATACAAGGAGGCAACTGGTTAGGGATGATCAGAAAGGTAGGAAGGCAGTGTGGTTAGGGCTGATCAGGCAGACTGGCTAGAGGTTAGGGGTGATCAGGCATGCAGACAGCGTGGTTAGAGGTGATTTCCCAGGCAGACAGAGTGGTTAGTGGTGATCAGCAGACGGAATTGTTACTGGGGATCAGGAAGGAGAGTGTTTAGGGATAATCAGGAAGGCAGGCCAGCTGACAGAGTTGTACATGGCAATCAGGCAGGCTGGATAGTGGTTAGGTGTGATCAGGCAGACAGGCAGGCAAGTTGTTAGGGGTGATCAGAAAGGCAAGAATGCAGAGTGGTTAGGGGCAATCATGCAGGCAGACAGTGTGGGTAGAGGTGACTTCACAGGCAGGCAAAGTGGTTAGTTGTGATCAGGCAGGCTAGATAGTAGTTAGGGGTGATCAGGTACGCATACAGTGTGTTAGAAGTGATTTTTCAGGCAAGCAAAGTGATTAGTGCCAATCAGGCAGTCTGGATAGTGGTCAGACACGATCAGGCAGACAGGCAGGCAAGTGGTTAGGGGTGATCAGAAAGGCAGGAAGGCAGAGTAGTTAGGGCTAATCGGGCAGTCAGGTAAGATGGTTAGGATCAATCAGGCCGGCAGAGTCGTTGGGGCTGTCAGACAGGCAGGCAGAGGCTGTTACATATGATCAGGCAGGCAGGGTAGTGGTTATGGGTGATCAGGATGGCAGGTAGGTTGGTTAGGGCCATCAGGCAGGTAGGCAAAGTATTTCAGCATGATCAAGCAGGCAGAGTGGTTAGGGGTGATCAGGCTGGCATTAAGGTGGCTAAGGGCATCATGAGGCAGGGAGCCAGAGTAGTTAGGGATGAATAGACAGGCAAGCAAGTGGTTAGGGGCAATCAGGCAGGCAAGCAGAATTGGTCTGGTGAATCAACCAGGCAAGCTAGTGGTTAGGAGAAATCAGTCAGGCAAGTGAGTTGTTAGGTATTATATGGCAGGCAGGCAGGCAGAGTGGTTAGTGGCGATCAGGCTGGCTGAATGGTAGTTAGGGGTGATCAGGCATGCAGACAGTGTGGTTAGGGCCAATCAGGCAGACAAGCAGAGTGGTTGGTGATGATCAGGCAGGGAGGAAAAATGGTTAGGGACGATCTGGTAGCCTGGCAGAGGTTTTAGTGGGGATCAGGCAGGCAGGAGAGTGTTTAGGGATGTTCTGCGAAGCAGGCCATCAGGCAGAGTTGTTAGAGGCAATCCAGCAGGCTGGATAGAGGTTTGGCATGATCAGACAGACAGGCAGGCAAGTGGTTAGGGATGATCAGAAGGCAGGAAAGCAGAGTGGTTAGGGATGATCAGGCAGCTGGATAGTGGTTAGGCAATATCAGGCAGACAGGCAGGCAAGTGGTTAGGGATGATCAGAAAGGCAGGAATGCAGACTGGGTTAGGACTGATCAGGCAGACTGGCTAGTGGTTAGGGGCGATTAGGCAGGCAGGCAGAATGGTTAGGAATTATCAGGCAGGGAGGAAAAGTGGTTAAGGGTGATCAGGCAGGCTGGCAGAAGTTTTAGCGGAGATCATGCAGGCAGGAGAGTGGTTAGGGGTGATTAGGAAGGCAGGCCAGTAGGCTGAGTGGTTTGGGTAATGAGGCCAGCTGGCGGAAACAATCGTTAGAGGCAATCAGGTTGGCAGCCAGTGTGGTTAGGGGTGATCAGGCAGCCCAGCAAGAGGTTAGGGGCAATAAGGTATGCAGACAGTGTGTTATGGGTGGTATCACAGGCAGGCAGAGTGGTTAGGGGTGATCAATCAGGCAGGCGAGTCAATTCAGGCAATCAAGCAGGCAAGTGAGTGGTTAGAGGCAATCATTCAGGCAGGAGGAGTGGTTAGGGGTGATTAGGAAGGCAGGCCAGCACTCTGCATGGTTAGGGTACTGAGGCTGGCTTGTGGGAACAGTCATTACAGGCAATCAGGTTGACATCCAGTGTGGTTAAGTGTAATCAGGCATGATTTCAGAGTGGTTAGGGGGTGATCAGGCAGCCAAAGAAGTGGTTAGGGGCTATCAGGCAGGCAGACAGTGTGTTAGGGGTGATTTTGTAGGCAGGCAAGTGGTTAAAGGCAATCAAGCAGGCAAGCAGAATGGGTCCGGATGAATCAATCAGGCAAGCTAGTGGTTAGGAACAATCAGGCAGGCAATTGAGTGGTTAGGAATTATATGGCAGGCTGGCTGGCAGAGTGGTTAAGGGTGCTCAATCAGGCAGGCTTGTGTTTAGGGTCAATCAGGTAGGCAGATGACTGATTAGTGATGATGTGGCAGGCATGCATCTAGGCAGGCAGTCAGAGTGCTTAGGGGCAATCTGGTAGAGTGCTTTGCGACATTCATGCAAGCAGGCAGAGTTGTTAGGGGTGATCTGGCAGGCAGGTGAGCAGTTAGAAATGATCAGGATAGCTGGTGAATGTTTAGGGGCAATCAGGCAGGCAGGCAGAGTGGTTATAGGGAGATCAGGCATGATTGCAGAGTGCTTAGAGGTGATGGGGTAATCCAGCATGTGCTTAGGCGCAATCAGGCAAGCTGACAGTATGGTTAGGGGTGATTTCGCAGGCAGGCAGAGTGGTTAGTGGTGATCAGGCAGGCTGGATAGTGGTCAGGCGTGATCAGGCAGACAGGCAGGCAAGTGGATAGGGATGATCAGAAAGGCAGGGAGGCAGAGTGGTTAGGGGCAATCAGGCAGTCCTCCTAGTGGTTAGGGGCAATCAGGCAGGCAGGCAGAGTGGCTAGGCATGATCAGGCAGGAATGCAGAGTGGTTAGGGGCGATCAGGTTGTCTGGCAGAGGTTTTAGTGTGGTTCTGGCAGGCAGGAGAGTGGTTAGGGGTGATTACGAAGGCAGGCCAGGAGGCTCAGTGTTTAGGGTGAGGAGGCTGGCAGGCGGGAACAGTTGTTGGAGGCAATCAGGTTGGCAGCCAGTGTTGTTAGGGGTGATCAGGCATAATTGCAGAGTCAATAAGGGTGATCAGGCAGCATGGCAAGTAGTTAGGGGCAATCAGGCAGGCGGGCAGAGTGGTTAATGGGGATCAGGCAGGTGAGTGTTTAGGGATGATCAGGAAGGCAGACCAGCAGGCAGAGTTGTTAGTCCAATCAGGCAGACTGTATAATGGTTAGGCACGATCATGCAGATGGGCAGGCAAGTGGTTAGGGAAGATAAAAAAGGCAGGAAGGCAGAGTGGTTAGGGATGATCAGGCAGGAAAGCAAAGTGGTTAAGGGCTATCAGGTAGTCTGTCAGAGGTTTTAGTGGGGATCTGGCAGGTAGCGGAGTGGTTAGGGGTGATTAGGAAGGCAGACCAGGATGCTGAGTGGGTAGGATGAGGAGGCTGGCTGGTGGGAAGTCGTTAGAGGCAATCAGGTTGGCAGCCAGTGTGGTTAGGGGTGATCAGGCATGATTGCAGAGTCATTAAGGGTGATCAGGCAGCATGGCAAGTGGTTAGGGGCAATCAGGCAGTCAGGCAGTGTGGTTATGGGTGATTTCCCAGGCAGGCAGATTGGTTAATGTAGATCAGGCAGGTGAGTGTTTAGGGATGATCAAGAAGGCAGGCCAGCAGGCAGAGTTGTTAGTGGCAATCTGGCAGGCTGGATAATGGTTAGTTGTGATCAGGCAGACGGGCAAGCAAGTGGTTAGGGATGATCAGAAAGGCAGAGTGTTTAGGGGCAATCAGGCAGGCTGGCAGAGTGGTTAGGGGTAATCAATGAGGCAGGCTTGTCATTTCAGTCTATCAGGCAGGCAGGTGAGTGGTTAGAGGCAATCATTCAGGCAGGAAGAGTGTTTAGGGGCAATCAATCATACAGGCAGAGTGGTTTGGGGTGATCAGGCAGGCAAGCAAGTGGTTAGGGGTTATCGGGTAGACAGGATGGCAGAAAGACTGGTTAGGAGCAATGTGGCTTGCTGGAAAGTTTTTAGGGGTAATCAGAAAGGCAGAAATGCAGAGCGTTTAGGACCAATCAGGCAGGCTGGCTAGTGGTTAGCGGCGATCAGGCAGGCAGGAAGTTTGCTTATGGATGTTAGGGCAGGCAAGCAGAGATATCAGGAGGAACAGGCAGGCAGGCAGAGTTATTAGGGATGATTTGGAAGGCTGGCTGGCAGGCAGAGTGCTTAGGGGTGATCGGACAGGCAGGCAGAGTTGTTAGGGGGTTCAGGCAGACAGGGGAGTGGTTAGTGATGATAAGGCATGCAGGCAGGCAGTCAGTGTCGTAAGGGGCTATCAGGCAGGTAGGCAGAGTGGTTAGGGGCAATCATGAGACCGGCAAAGGGGGTCTGGGGTGACCTGGTAAATAGGCAGAGGAGGTTAGTGATGATCAGACAGGATGGTAGAGTGATTAGTGGCAAAAATGCAGGCAGGCAGGCAGAGTGCTTAGGGGGGATCAATCAGGCAGGCTGGCAACGCTTAAGGTTGATCAGGCAGGCAGGCAAAGTGCTTAGGGGCAATCAGGCTGGCAGGCAAGTGGTTATGGATGATAGGCAGGCAGACTGGTAAGGTTGGTTAGGGGCATCAAATAGGTATGCAGAGTGGATAGGGGCAATCTGTAAGGCTTGCAGGTGGTTAGGGACAACCAGCCAGGAATGCAAGTGCTTAGGGATGATCAGGCAGGCAGACAAAGTCATTAGGGGTGATCAGGCACACAGAGTTATCTAGAGGCGATCAGGAAGGCAGGCAAGTGGTTAGGGGTGATCATGAAGGCAGGGAGAGTGGTTAGGGGCAATCTAGCAGGCTGGTGTGTAGTTAGGCCAAACAGGCAGGAAGTCAGAGTGGTTATGAGCAATCAGGCTGGCAAGCAAGTGGTTGGGGCTGTCAGCCAGGCAGGCAGAGGCTGTTAGATGTGATCAGGCTGGCAGACAAGTGGTTAGTGGTTAGATGGCAGGTAGCTTGGTTAGGGACATCAGCCAGGTAGGCAGAGTGATTTAGGGTGATCAGGCAGGAGAGTGTTTAGAGCTGATCAGGCTGGTATTTCGGGTGTTTAAGGGCATCAGGAAGGGAGCCAGAGTAGTTTGGGATGAATAGGCAGGCAGTCAAGTGGTTAGCAGCAATCAGGCAGGCAAGCAAAATGGGTCTGGGGAATCCTTCAGGCAAGCTAGCGGTTAGGAGCAGTCAGGCAAATGAGTGGTTAGGTATTCTATGGCAGGCAGGCAGGCAGAGTGGTTGGTCAGTTCAGCAGGCAGACTGCTTAGGGGCGATCAATCAGGCAGGCTTGTAGCTAGGGGCAATCAGGTAGGCAGGCGAGTGATTAGTGATGATGTGGCAGGCAGGCATGTAGGCAGGCAGACAGAGTGGTTAGGGGTGATCTGGTAGACAGAGTGCTTATTGAAATTCATGCATGCAGGCAGAGTTGTTGGGTGTATTTTGGCAGGCAGGTGAGCAGTTAGAAATGATCAGGATGGCTGGTGAATGGTTAGGGGCAATCAGGCAGGCAGGCAGAGTGGTTAGGGGTGATCAGGCATGATTGCAGAGTGGTTAGGGGTGATGAGGCATCCCAGCATGTGATTAGTGGCAATCAAGCAACCTGACAGTATTGTTAGGGGTGGTTTTGCCGGCAGACAGAGTGTTTAGTGGTGATCAGACAGGCTGGATAGTGGTCAGGCGTGATCAGGCAGACAGGCAGGCAAGTGGTTAGGGATGATCAGAAAGGCAGGAAGGCAGAGTGGTTAGGGGTGATCAGGCATGCAGACTGTGTGGTTAGAGGTGATATCGCCGGCAGGCAGAGTGGTTAGTGGTGATCAGGCAGATAGGGTTGTTAATAGGGTTCAGGCAGGTGAGTGTTTAGGGACGATCAGGAAGTCAGGCCAGCAGGCAGAGTTGTTAGTGACAATCAGTCAGGCTGGATAGCAGATAGCTGCAGATAAGCAGGCAAATGGTTAGGGATGATCAGAAAGGCAGGAAGGCAGAGTGTTTAGGGTCAATCAGGCAGGTTGGCAGAGTGGTTATGGGTGATCAATCAGGCAGGTGAGTGAGTGGTTAGAGGCAATCACTCAGGCAGGAAGAGTGGTTAGGGGTGATTAGGAAGGCAGGCCAGCACTCTGCATGGTTAGGGTGATGAGGCCGCATGGCAGGAACAGTCATTATGTGCAATCAAGTTGTCCTCCAGTGTGGTTACGGGTGATCAGGAATGATTTCAGAGTGGATAGGGGTGATCAGGCAGTCCAACAAGTGGTTAGGGGCAATCAGATATGCAGACAGTGTGTTAGGGGTGGTATCGCAAGCAGGCAGAGTGGTTAATGGCGATCACGCAGATGGAGTTGTTAATGGGGTTTAGGCAGGTGAGTGTTTAGGGATGATCAGGAAGGCAGGCCAGCAGGCAGAGTTGTTAGTGGCAATCAGGCAGGCTGGATATTGGTTAGACACAATCAGGCAGACAGGCAGGCAAATGGTTAGGGATGATCAGAAAGGCAGGCTGACAGAGTGGTTAGGGGTGATCAATCAGGCAGGCAGGTGAGTGGTTAGATGCAATCATTCAGGCAGGAAGAGTAGTTAGGGGCAATCAATCATGCAGGCAGAGTATTTAGGGGTGATCAGGCAGACAGGCAAGTGGTTAGGGGTGATCAGGATAGCAGGCAGATTGTTGACAGATGTTTGGGCAGGCAGGCAGAGTTGTTAGGAGGTTCAGGCAGGCAGGTGAGTTGTTAGTGATAATAAGGCATGCATGCAGGCAGGCAGGGTGGTTAGGGTCTATCAGGAAGGCATGGAGAGTGCTTAGGGGCAATTTGGCAGGCTGGTGTGTGGTTAGAGCAACTAGGCAGGAAGGAAGAGTGGTTACGGGCAATCAGGCTGTCAAGTAAGTGGTTAGGGATGATAGGCAGGCAGGCAGAGTGGCTAAGGGCTATCAGTCAGGCTGGGGAGTGGTTAGGGGCGACCAGGCAGGAAGGCAGATTGGTTAAAGGTTATCAGGCAGGCAGACAGTGTGGTTAGGGGTGATTTCGCAGGCAAGCAGAGTGGTTAGTGGTGATCAGGAAGGCTGGACAGTGGTCAGGCATGATCAGGCAGACAGGCAGGTAAGTGATTAGGAATGATCAGAAAGGCAGGAAGGTAGAGTGGTTAGGGGCAATCAAGCATGCTGGCTAGTGGTTAGGGGTGATCAGGCAGGCTGGCTAGAGGTTAAGGCTGATCAGGCATGCAGTCTGTGTGGTTAGAGGTGATTTTCCAGGCAGGCAGAGTGGTTAGTGGTGAACAGACAAGCGGAGTTGTTAATGGGGATCAGGCAGGAGAGTGTTTAGGGATGATCAGGAGGCAGGCCAGCTGGCAGAATTGTACGTGGGAATCAGGCAGGCTGGATAGTGGTTAGGCATCATCGGGCAGACAGGCAGGCAAGTGATTAGGGATGATCAGAAAGGCAGGAAGGCACAGTGGTTAGGGGCAATCAGGCAGGCATACAATGTGGTTAGGGGTGATTTCACAGGCAGCCAGAGTGGTTAGTAGTGATCAGGCCAGCTGAATAGTAGTTAGGGGTGATCAGGTAGGCATACAGTGAGTTAGGGGTGATTTGGCAGGCAAGGAGAGTGGTTTGTGCCAATCAGGCAGTCTGAATAGTAGTCAGGCACGATCAGGCAGACAAGTGGTTAGGGGTGATCAGAAAGGCAGGAAGGCAGAGTAGTTAGGGCCAATCAGGCAGTCAGGTAAGAAGGTTAGGATCAATCAGGCTGGCAGAGTCGTTGGGGCTGTCAGACAGGCAGGCAGAGGCTGTTACATATGATCAGGCAGGCAGGGTAGTGGTTATGGGTGATCAGGATGGCAGGTAGGTTGGTTAGGGCCATCAGGCAGGTAGGCAGAGTGATTCATGGTGATCAGGCAGGAGAGTGTTTAGAGGTGATCAGGCTGGCATTAAGGTGGCTAAGGGCATCATGAGGCAGGGAGCCAGAGTAGTTAGGGGTGAATAGACAGGCAGGCAAGTGGTTAGGGGCAATCATGCAGGCAAGCAGAATTGGTCCAGTTAATCAACCATGCAAGCTAGTGGTTAGGAGAAATCAGTCAGGCAAGTGAGTTGTTAGGTATTATATGGCAGGTAGGCAGGAAGAGTGGTTAGTGGTGATCAGGCAGGCTGAATAGTAGTTAGGGGTGATCAGGCAGGCAGACAGTGTGGTTAGATGTGAATTCGCGTGCAGCAGAGTGGTTAGTGGCAATAAGGCATGCGCAATCAGGCAGACAGGCAGGCAAGTGGTTAGGGATGATCAGAAAGGCAGGAAGCTAAAGTGGTTAGGGGCAATCAGACAGGCAGACAGTGTGGTTAGGGGTGATTTCACAGGCAGGCAGAGAGCTTAGTTGTGATCAAGCAGGCTGGCTAGTGGTTAGGGGTGATCAGGCATGCAGACAGTGTGGTTAGAGCCGATCAGTCAGGCAAACAGAGTGGTTGGGGATGATCAGGCAGGGAGGAAAAGTGGTTAGAGGCAATAATGTAGTCTGGCAGAGGTTTTAGTGGGGATAAGGCAGGCAGGAGAGTGGTTAAGGGTGATTAGGAAGGCAGGCCAGCAGGCTGAGTAGTCAGTGTGATGAGCCTGGCTGGTGGGAACAGTCATTAGAGGCAATCAGGTTGGCAGCCAATGTGGTTAGGGGTTATCAGGTATGATTTCAGAGTGGTTAGGGGTGATCAGGCAGCCCGACAAGTGGTTAGGGGCAATCAGGCTGGCTGGCAGACTGGTTAGGGCTGATCAATCAGGCACACTTTTGTTTAGGGGCAATCAGGCAGGCAGACAGTGAGTTAGGGGTGATTTTGTAGGCAGGCAACTTGTTAGGGGCAATCAAGCAGGCAAGCAGTATTGGTCCTGGTGATTAAACCAGCAAGCTAGTGGTTAGGAACAATCAGTCAGGCAAGTGAGTGGTTAGGGATTCTATGGCAGGCATGCAGAGTGGTTAGTGTCGATCAGGCTGGCTGACAGACTGGTTAGGGGCGATCATTCAGACAGGCTTGTGTTTAGGGGTGATCAGGTAGGCAGGAGAGTGATTAGGGATGATGTGGCAGGCAGGCATGTAGGCAGGCAGACAGAGTGGTTAGGGGCGATCTGATAGAGTGCTTAGTGACATTCAGCCAGGAAGGTTGAGTTGTTAGGTGTGATCTGGCAGGCAGGTGAGCAGTGAGACACCATCAGGGGTGAATGATTAGGGGCAATCAGGCAAGCAGGCAGAGTGGTTAGGGCTGATCAGGCATCCCATCACGTGGTTAAAGGCAATCTGGCAATCTGACAGTATAGTTAGGGGTGATATTGGAGGCAGGTAGAGTGGTTAGTGTCGATCAGGCAGGCTGGATAGTGGTCAGGTGCAATCAGGCACACAGGCAGGCAAGTGGTTAGGGATGATCAGAAACGCAGGAAGGCACAGTGGTTAAGGGTGATCAGGCAGTCCTCCTAGTGGTTAGGGGTAATCAGGCAGGCATGCAGAGTGGTTAGGGATGATCAGGCAGGGAAGCAAAGTGGTTAGGGGCTATTAGGTAGTCTGTCAGAGGTTTTAGTGGGGATCCGGCAGGCAACAGAGTGGTTAGGGGTGATTAGGAAGGCAGTCCAGGAGGCTGAGTGGATAGGATGAGGAGGCTGGCTGGCAGGAACAGTCGTTAGAGGCAATCAGGTTGGCAGCCAGTGTGGTTAGGGGTGATCAGGCAATCAGGCAGTGTGGTTATGGGTGATTTCCCAGGCAGGCAGAGTGGTTAATGTAGATCAGGCAGGTGAGTGTTTAGGGATGGTCAGGAAGGCAGGCCAGCAGCCAGAGTTGTTAGTGGCAATTTGGCAGGCTGGATAATGGTTAGTTGTGATCAGGCAGACGGGCAAGCAAGTGGTTAGGGATGATCAGAAAGGCAGAGTGTTTAGGGGCAATCAGGCAGGCTGGCAGAGTGGTTAGGGGTGATCAATGAGGCAGGCTTGCCATTTCAGGCAATCAGGAAGGCAGGTGAGTGGTTAGAGGCAATCATTCAGGCAGGAAGAGTGGTTAGGGGCAATCAATCATGCAGGCAGAGTGTTTTGAGGTGATCTGGCAGGCAGGCAAGTGGTTAGGGATTATCACGTAGGCAGGAAGTCAGACAGACTGGTTAGGGGCAATGTGGCAGGCTGGAAAGTGTTTAGGGGGTAATCAGAAAGGCAGAAATTCAGAGTTTTTAGGGCCTATCAGACAGGCTGGCTAGTGGTTAGAAGTGATCAAGAACACAGGCAGAGTGGTTAGGGGTGATCAGGAAAGGAGGAAAACTGGTTAGGGGCGATCAGCCAGCTGGCAGATATTTTAGTGGGGATCAGGCAGGCAGGCCAGTGTTTAGGGGTGATTAGGAAGACAGGTGAGCAGGCTAAGTGATTAAGGTGATCAGGCTGGCTGGCGGGCAGTGTCGTTAGAAGCAATGATGTTGGCAGCGAGTGTGGTTAGGTGTGATCAGACATGATTTCAGAGTGGTTAGGGGTGATGAGGCAGCCCACCAAGTGGTTAGGGGAAATCAGTCAGGCAGACAGTGTGTTAGGGGTGATTTCTCACGCAGGCAGAGTGGTTATCAGGCAGGCTGGATAGTGGTCAGGTGAGATCAGGCAGACAGGCAGCTAAGTAGTTAGGGATGATCCCAAAGGTAGAGTGGTTAGGGGCAATCAGGCATGCTGGCTAGTGGTTACGGGTGATCAGGCAGGCAAGAAGAGTGGTTAGGGATGATCAGGCTGTGATGCAAAGTGGTTAGGGGTGATAAGGCAGGCAGGAAGATGGCTTATGGTTGTTTGGGCAAACAGGCAGAGTTGTTAGGGGGTTCAGGCAGGCAGGGGAATGGTTAGTGATGATAAGTCATGCAGGCCGGCAGTCAGGGTGGTAAGGGGCTATCAGGCAAAGTGGTTAGGGGAAATCATGAGGCCAGCAGAGGGGATATAGGGTGATCTGGTATACAGGCAGAGGAGGTTAGGGGTGATCAGGCTGGATGGTAGAGTGATTAGTGGCAAAAAGTAAGGCAGGCAGGCAGAGTGGTTAGGGGGGATCAATCAGGCAGGCTGGCAATGCTTAGGATTGATCAGGCAAGTAGGCAAAGTGCTTTGGGGCAATCAGGCTGGCAGGCAAGTGGTTAGGGATGATAGGCAGGCAGACTGGTAGGTTGGTTAGGGGCATCAAACAGGTAGGAAGAGTGATTAGGGGCAATCTGTAAGGCTTGCAGGTGGTTAGGAGTGACCAGCCAGGAAGGCAAGTGCTTAGGGATGATCAGACAGGCATGCAAAGTCATTAGGGGTGATCAGGCACACAGAGTTGATTAGAAGCGATCAGGAGGCAAGTGGTTAGGGGTGATCATGCAGGCAGGGAGAGTGCTTAGGGGCAATCTGGCAGGTTGATGTATGGTTAGGCCAACCAGACAGGAAGGCAGAGTGGTTACAGGCAATCAAGATGGCAAGCAAGTGGTTAGGGATGATAGGCAGGCAGGCAGAGTGGTTAAGGGCTATCAGTCAGGCTGGCGAGTGGTTAGGGGTGACCAGGCAGGTAGGCAGAGTGGTTAAGGGTTATGAGGCAGGCAGACGAGTGGTTAGGGATAGTAGGCAGGCAGGCAGGCAGTGTGTTTAGGGGCAATTGGACAGTCAGGTAAAATGGTTAGGGTCAATGAAGCGCAGAGTGGTTGGGACTGTTAGCCAGGCAGGCAGAAGCTGTGATCAGGCTGGCAGACAAGTGGTTAGGGATGATAGGCATGCAGGGTGCTTAGGGTCTATCAGGCCGGCAGAATGGTTGGGTCTGTCATCCAGGGTGGCAGAGGCTCTTAAATATGATCAGGCAGGCAGGGGAGTGGTTATGGGTGATCAGGAATGCAGGTAGGTTGGTTAGGGCCATCAGGCAGGTAGGTAGAGTGTTTCAGCATGATCAGGCAGGAGAGTGGTTAGGGATGATCTGGATGGCAGGTAGGCAGGCAGTGTGGTTAGGGGTGATCGGGCAGGCAGGCAAAGTGGTTAGGTACAATCAGGCAAGCATAGTGGTTGCGGCTATGAGTCTGGTAGGCAGAGACGGTCAAATGCAATCAGGTAAACAGGACAGTGGTTAGGGTTGATCAGGCAGGCAGGCAGAGTGGTTAGGGGTGATCAGGCAGGCAGGTAGGTTGGTTAAGGTTAATCAGCCAGGCAGGTAGGATGGTTAGGGTTGATCAGGCAGCCAGGTAGGGTGTTTAGCAGTGATTAGGCAGGCAGGTAGAGCAGTTAGTGGTGATCAGACAGGCTGGTGAATTGTTAGGGGCAATCAAGTAGCTATGCAGATTGGTTAAGGGGCATTTGGCAGGCAGGCGAGCAGTTAGGGAAGATCAGGAAGTGTAGTGAGTGGTTAGGAGTTAAAAGATAGGCTGGCAGGTTGGTTAGGTGCAATCAATCAGGCAGGCAAATGTTTAGGGATGATCAGGCAGGCAGGGTGGTTAGGAGGGATCAATCAGGCAGGCTGGCGATGCTTAGGATTGATTAGGCAGGCAGGCAAAGGGCTTAGGGGCAATCAGGCAGACAGAATTTATTAGAGGTGATCAGGAAGGCAGGCGAGTGGTTAGGGGTGGTCATGTAGGCAGGTAGAGTGGTTACAGGCGATCCATCAGGCTGTTGATTGGTTGTGGGTGACTAGGGAGGAAGGCAGAGTGGTTAAGCACAATCGGGCTGGCAGGCAAGTGGTTAGGGATGATAGGCAGGCAGACCGGTAGGTTGGTTAGGTGCATCAGACAGGTATGCAGAGTGGTTAGGGGCAATATGTAAGGCTGGCAGGTAGTTAGGGGAGATCAGGCAGGAAGGCAAGTATTTAGGGATGATCAGGCAGGCAGGCAAAGTCATTAGGGGTGATCAGGCACACAGAGTTGATTAGAGGCAAACAGAAAGTCAGGTGAGTGGTTAGGGGTGATCATGCAGGCAGGCAGAGTGCTTAGGGGCAATCTGGCAGGCTGGTGTGTGATTAGGCCAACCAGGCAGGAAGGCAGAGTGGTTATGGGCAATCAGCTGGCAAGCAAGTGGTTAGGGATGATAGACAGGCAGGAAGAGTGCTTAAGGGCTATCAATCAGGCTGGTGAGTGGTTAGGGGCGACCAGACAGGAAGGCAGAGTGGTTAAGGGTTATCAGGCAGGCAGACAAGTGGTTAGGGATAATAGGCAGGCAGGCAGAGTGTTTAGGGGCAATTGGGCAGTCAGGTAGAATGGTTAGGGTCAATCAGACTGGCAGAGTGGTTGGGGCTGTCAGCCTGGCAGGCAGAGGCTGTTAGATGTCATCAGGCCTGCAGACAAGTGGTTAGGGATGATCAGAAAGGCAGGTAGGTTGGTTAGGGGCATCAGGCAGGCAGGCAGAGTGTTTAGGGGCAATTGGTCAGTCAGGTAAAATGGTTAGGGTCAATCAAGCTGCAGAGTAGTTGGGGCTGTCAACCAGGCAGGCAGAGGGTGTTAGATGTGATCAGGCTGGCAGACAAGTGGTTAGGGATGATAGGCATGCAGAGTGGTTAGAGTTAATCAGGCCAGCAGAATGGTAGGGTCTGTCATCAGGCAGGCAGTGGAGTGGTTATGGGTGATCAGGAAGGCAGGTAGGTTGGTTAGGGGCATCAGGCAGGTAGGCAGAGTGTTTCGGCATGATCAGGCAGGCAGAGTGATTAGGGGTGATCAGGCTGGCATTTAGGGTGGTTAAGGGCATCAAGCAGGGAGCCATAGCTAGTTAGGGGTGAAAGGGCAGGCAGGCAAGTGGTTAGGGGCAATAAGGCAGGCAAGAAGAGTGGGTCTGGGTGAATCATTCAGGCAAGCTATTGGTTAGGAGCAATCAGTCAGGCAAGTGAGTGGTTAGGTATTCTATGGCAGGCAGGCAGGCAGAGTGGTTAGTGGTGATCAGGCTGGCTGGGAGACTGATTAGGGGCAATCCATCAGGCAGGCTTGTGGTTAGGGGCAATCAGGTAGGCAGGTGAGTGGTTAGGGATGATCTGGCAGGCAGGCATGTAGGCAGGCAGCAGAGTATTCAGGGGCAATCTGCCAGGCAGAGTAGTTAGTGGCATTCAGGCAGACAGGTAGAGTTGTTGTGGGTGATCTGGCAGGCAGGTGAGCAGTTAAAAATGATCAGGATGGCTGGTGAATTATTAGGGGCAATCAGGCAGGCAGGCAGAGTGGTTTGGGCTGATCACAGTAGTTGGCAAGTGGTTAGGGGCAATCAGGCAAGCAGTCGAGTGGTTAGGGATGATCTGGATAGCATGTAGGCAGGTAGTTTGGCTAGAGGCGATCAGGCAGGAAGGCAAAGTGGATAGGGACAATCAGGCAGGCATAGTGGTTGCGGCAATGAGGCTGGCAGGCAGAGACGGTCAAATGCAATCAGGTAAACATGCCAGTGGTTAGGGTTCATCAGGCAGGCAGGCAGAGTGGTTAGGGTTCATCAGGCAGGCAGGTAGGTTGGTTAAGGTTAATCAGCCAGACAGGTAGGATGGTTAGGGTTGATCAGGCAGCCAGGTAGGGTGTTTAGCGCTGATCAGGCAGGCAGGTAGAGCGGTTAGCAGTGATCAGACAGACTGTCAAGTTGTTAGGGGCAATCAGGTAGATATGGTGATTGGTTAAGGGGAATCAGGCAGGCAGGTGAGCAGTTAGGAAAGATCAGGCAGTCTGGTGAGTGGTTAGGGGTTAAAAGACAGGTTGGCAGTTTGGTTAGGCCCCTATCAGCCCTGATCAATATCCAGACCTAGGGATCCAAACAAGTGCTCGAATTTTGTGCATTGGGCCTCTAGTAAATATATAACCCCTTGTACAGATCAGTTGAGCATTCATACTCAGTTCTTCCCCCAGAGAGATTGCAAATGTCACTACTTACTTAATGAAGAATGTTTCAGGCTATGTCTGTGCCTTTGTTGCTGCTCTTACCATGAAATTAAATGCCCCCCTACCTCATGACCCGACCATCAGTATCCCCTCGATTTTTAGCCCAATTTCACTTCCACATTCACAATTTTCATTGACATTATCTTTGGTGTAATATGGAACACATATGAATTCCAGTGCTGGTCCTGACGCTTAAGTCATTCTGTTATTAAGCCTCAGTTTTCTCATCTATAAAATGACAGCCTTACCTACTTTGAAGGTTTTGGGATAGAATTAATGAAGGATGGATGTAAAGCATCTAACTCACTATATCAAATCCAAAAGTATCCTTAATTTAATAAATGGGGACTGTTGCCCTAACCGGGTTGGCTCAGTGGATAGAGCATCGATGGGTTCGATTCCAGTCAAAGGCATGTACCTCGGTTGCGGGCACATCCCCAGTGGGAGGTGTGCAGGAAGCAGTGGATCGATGTTTCTCTCTCATTGGTGTTTCTAATTCTCTATCCTTCTCCCTTCCTCTCTGTCAAAAATCAATAAAATATATTTAAAATAAATAAATGATGACTGTTATCTGTCACATATCTCTATCATCTGACACAGGGGAGGTCATGCGACACACACTCAGGAAATACATTTTGGATTGTATTAGAGAGAAACGTTGTCAAAGGTTGGAAGAATAAAGCATGAGAAATCACATACAAAACCCGATCTGTGGCCAATAACTGCTTGCTCTTTAGATTCCTTTCTCTCCTTTCAAGTTTTTTGCTTGCCTTATAAAAAGGGGCATAAGTTGGTGCAGGAAACCCAAGGTAGTGGGCAAATGAAGCTTATATTTATTTCTAGGAATTTCGGGAGTTGTTTCCCATCTGGGGAGAGGGACTGTAGCTGAGGAAAATAGGGGTCATGAGGAGTTAAGGACACTTACTTTCATTGTTTCTGTCCTTCTTCCCCAAACAAGCGAAGTGTAAATATGTCGTTGTGCTTAACACCTTACCTTCTAGGATCAGGGATACATTTCTTTATGGGACCTGAGAATCTCAAGGTCTCTGTTGGGAGAGAGCTGCCTCATATTCCATTACACAAAGTTTATGAAGAGAATGAGGGTTCTTTTTTAAAGTTCAAGAGCAGGCTTGCCCCTGGCTGGTGTTGCTCAGCTGGTTGAGTATCATCCCACGCCACCAAGAGGTTGCCGGTTCTAGTCACCTGTCAGGGCTTGGTACCCTGGTTGCAGACTCGATCTCCATTAGGGGACATATAGGAGACAGCCAATTGATGTTCCACTCTCTCATGGATATTTTTCTTTCTCCCTCTTCCTCCCCCCCCCTCTAAAAATCAACAAAAAATATTTTTTAAAAGAGGGCAGGTTTTTTTGTGAAGTGGTGCTTCAAAATATATCAGTATTTGTACATTTGAAACTGTGTCTATAGATAACAATAATGTATACTTTTCAAATTCGCTAAGAGGGTAGGTCTGATATTAAGTATTCTTATCACACAAAAAAATAATCAATGCAATTCACTCCAGTGGTCGGCAAACTGTGGCTCGTGAGCCTCATGGTTTGCCGCTCTGTTGACTGCATTTGCTGACCACTGACCTAGACTCTCAATTCCAATAATTACAGATTGTTGTTGTTCCTTGTGATTAAGCCCCTATCCCATTGGTCGGCAAACTCATTAGTCAACAGAGCGGCAAACCGCGGCTCGTGAGCCACAGTTTGCCGACCACTGATCCAGCTGATCAATGATTCTCATCATTGATGTTTCAGTATTTCTCTCCCCCTTTTCCTCCCTCTCTGAAAGCAATAAAACATTTTTAAAAAGAAATGCAAATATTAAAAAATAAATGACCAAACAAATACATTTGAAATATAGATTTCAGTTGCTTAATTTATCAGGGACTCTTTCTGAAATGTGTGTATATTTGTTACTAAGTGTTCTATGAATGATATGACAAGGCATGTTTTAAATATACTCTTTGAGTTTCTAATACATGTACCTTTTTAGAGGATGGAAGAAGAACAGCAATGGGAAAGTTCAAGGGTACCTCAGAAGAAAAAGGGGAAAAAGCTAGTGGAACGCTTCAAACGGAGATATGTCAAGTGCGCGACACCTTATCAAACTGACAGAAAAGCCAAAACCTCTTCCTCACATGTTACAGAACGGAACAGATTCAAATGCGAATGCTACTACTGCCTGCGGTATATGGGCACCACGTCTGGAATCTCAACTGAGAATGAAGCAGCCACCTCTCATTCTTCCCCCTGTGATAAGCTTATACATCAACTCAACAACTTAAGGCTCAACTTTGATAACACCCCTCCCCCTCTCTGACAGGAGATAGCAAGAAAGGGAGAAGAGACAAGAACAGAGAGCAACAAAAAGCAAAAAGATGTTTCAGAGGTTCCTAAAAGAATGGGCAGATTAAATCGAAGACTTTCACCATCAGATGAAGAAAGATCAGAAGAGATGGGGGCATGAGTGCCAACATTGCCAACCCTTCCGGTAGAACACTTTTTGGAACAAGAGAACGAATAACAGCAACCAGCCTATGCCGAAGACTTT
The DNA here is from genome assembly GCA_027563665.1 of Antrozous pallidus. NCBI lineage: Eukaryota > Metazoa > Chordata > Mammalia > Chiroptera > Vespertilionidae > Antrozous > Antrozous pallidus. The sequence continues at coordinate 8,900,137 of CM050509.1, read as the reverse complement.
ATTAGCTAGTGTGTCAATCTGGCTCCAGAAACATAGCCATCTTACCTTTAGTAGTTTTAGGACCATCTTGGGGTATGCTGGGAGTGGTTACTCCATGGCAAGAGCAATTAGATAGCAATGTTTCCATACTCTCCACAATACTCTTCCCTTGGTGCAAGACATCATTTTTCCTCTTTGCGTTTCAAGTTTTCTTCCCTTACCTTGTCGCCAATAAATTATAAAGCATCTGGGTAGTATTTCTGGCTCATTTTTTTAAAATACTGTCATTACATTTTGTTGATTGAATCCCAGAAGAAGCACTAGGTCTGATGGTGTGTGTGTGTGTGTGTGTGTGTGTGTGTGTGTGTGTGTGTGTGTGTTATGCTTTTAAAAAAAATTTAACAATCATTATATATGCACAGGGAAGTTGCAAAGATAGTGCAGGTAGGTCTTATGTACCCTCCACCCTGGCTGCCTCAAGATATTTACTGTTCATATATCCCCCGAGGTAATTATATCTTGCGGAACTATCATCCCATACCAAAACCAGAAAATTGGCATTGGCACAAAGCATATGTGTGATTATGTGTGACTTTGTCATATGTGTAGCTTTGTATATCCACCACTACAACCAAGAGGCAAAACTCTGTCCCAGCTGGTGTGGCTCAGTAGCTAGAGCGTCGGGCTGCAGACTGAAGGGTCCCGGATTCAATTCTGGTCAAGGGCACATGCCTGGGTTGCAGGCTCAATCCCCAGTAGGGGGGGGGTGCAGGAGGCAGCCGGTTGATTATTCTCTCTCACCATTGATGTTTCTATCTATCTCCCTTTCCTTTTCTCTCTGAAATCAATAAAAATATTTTTAATAATTTAAAAATATATTTTATTGATTTTTCACAGAGAGGAAGGGAGGATAGAGAGTTAGAAACATCAATGAGAAACATTGATCAGCTGGCTCCTGCACCCCCCCCCCCCACTGGGGATGTGCCCACAACCAAGGCACATGCCCTTGACCAGAATCAAACCTGAGACCCTTCAGTCTGCAGGCCGACGCTCTAGCCACTGAGCCAAACCGGTTAGGGCAACAAATTTTTTTTTAAGAGGAAACCGGTTTGGCTCAATGGGTAGAGTGTTGGCCTGCGGACTGAAAGGTCCCAGGTTCGATTCCGGTCAAGGGCATGTACCTTGGCTGTGGGCACATTCCCATTAGGGGGTGTGCAAGAGGCAGCTGATCGATGTTTCTGACTTTCTATCTCTCTCCCTTCCTCTCTGTGAAAAATCAATAAAATATATTTAAGAAAAAAGGAGGCAGAACTCTCCCATCACCACAAAGATCTTCCTTGTGCCACTTCTTTGTAGTCATACCTACAGCCTTCCCTAGTACCATCCCTAAGCAACCACTAAACTGCTCTCCATCACTATAACTGTTTCATTTTCACATTGTCACACAAAAAGGAATGCAAAAGAGGGGGAGGCAGGAAGAGGAGGTGGGTAAAAGGGCTAAATGGGAGGAAGCCTGCAATAATGTCAACATTAAAAGTTTTTAATAAAAATGGTAATCATCCTTTTAGAATTGGATTTTTTTCTTTTTACTCAACATAGTTCTTGAGGTCCATGTAAATTGTTGTATATATCAAAAGTTCATTTGGTTTTATTGCTGAGTAGTATTCCATGATATGGATGTACCACAGTTTCTTTAGCCATACATATGTTGGTGAACATTTTGATTTTGAGATTTTAGCTATTACAAATGAAGCTGCTATGAACAGTGGTATACAAGTTTTTGTGTAGATATAGTTGTCACTTATTTGGGGTAAAGACTCAGGAGTATAATTGTTGGGTCATATGCTCAGTGTAGGTATAGTTTTTTTAAACAAAATATTTTTATTGATTTCAGAGAGGAAGGGAGAGGAAGAGAGTGATAGAAATATCAATGATGACAGGGAATCATTGATCGGCTGCCTTCTGCAGGTTGGACTGAGCCAATAACCCAGGCATGTGCCCTTGAAGGGTATTGAATGTGGACTGTTGTCCGCAGGCTGACGCTCTAACCATTGAGCTAACTGGCTAGGGCTTAGTTTCTTGCTTTTTTTTTTTTTTAAGAAATTGCCCAACTAATTGCCAGAGTGACTCCCTTTTCATGTACCCACCATCTGTGTATGAGACATTCAGTTTCTCCTAATCCTATCCTGCACTTGTTCTTTTTATTAATTTTCTTCATTTGGCTATTATAATACTTGCATACCCATAAAGCAGCTACTATGTTAATTTGCATTTCCGTAGATGTTGAATATATTTTTATGTGTTTGTTAGCCACCCAAATGTCGTCTTCTGTGAAATGTCTTTGTGTCTTTTCCCCATTTTCTAACGGGCAGGTTCTTATTTTCACTATTTTGAGAGCCCTTCATATATTCTGGATATGGGTCCGTTGTCAGATGCGTGCTTGCAAATGTTTTCTTACAGCCTGGAGCTTGTCTTTTCATCCTCTCAACAGTGACTCTATCATTTCTTTTCTTTTGTGAATTGTGCTTTTGTTGCCTGGTCTCACCATGTGACCGAGGACTGAGCCTAAATGCTAGCACCGTTATCTAAGGGTATTGCTAAACCAGACACTGACCGAGTGACCACAGGTATATTCAGAGAAACGGTTACCGTCTGCAGATACGTGCATGGTAACCTAAGCAGAGAAGTTAAGAAAATAGGGGTGAATGTGTTTAATTTATGGAAGTGAGCATAGTTTTTTTATGCATAACACCAATCCCAGAATCAGAAGGTAGTGATTCGTCAAAGTACACGTGAAAACATGGTATTAGAATACGTTGCTGTCACGGCCATATTTTTCAAACGTATTCTCCATGAACGTTCAACTTAGAGCGCGTGTGTCCACAAAGTTTCTGAAAGCATAAGAATGTCTGGCGGAAGGGAAAAACCATACTTCGATCCGTTTTCTTGACCAGGGCTGACCTCGAGATGTCAATGCTCTGAGGCCTTAAGCAGGGAAACCTCAGCTCCTGTCTCAGGAGCCCAGGTCGGGGCGCATGCCCATAGTTGCGCGGTTTCCTACCTGCGCATGCGCATTTCAGAGCAGGCCCACTGCTGAGCACACCCATAGCTGGGCATGCGCATTTCAGGGCAGGCCCATTGTTGCGCGTGCCCATAGTCGCGCATGCGCTTTGCAGACTTAGCGCATTGTGGCGCGTGCCTAAGGCCGTTGCTGCGCATGCGCCTTACGGGCGGAGTTGGCTGAGGAGAGCTGCGAAGCAGGTGGCTGTCCGTGTTCCTTCCATTTTGAATCTTTCTCGCTAGTTGACGTTCAACGGTAGGTCCACAGGGCACCCCCTTGGGACTTTAACGCGGGGGAGAGTCTGGGGAGAAGGCCGGGGGCTTCAGTGGGGGCGGAACTGAGGGTTCTGGGGCCTCCTAGGAGGAAGGCCTTCGAGGTCAGCGCCTTTCTCCTCTCAGGCATCATGGCCGCCATGGCCCTTGAAGTCCTGGGGTGACTTGGACGAGGACAGGGGTCAAATAAAAGGAATAGGGGACATTAGTTTAGATGTCTGGGTCCCGGAGGCCCCTGGACCGGCCGACAGAACACAGAATCCACAGTCCCCCTCGGGGCCCTGGGAAAGGGGGGGGGGGGCGGTAAAGGAAGGGTCTGCAAACGGGAATGCTGAGGGACTGCGCCGCTGAGGCCCTGGAACTGCGTCCCGAGGGTTGTAGGCACCCAGCAGAGTCCCAAGGGAGACAGGGCACAGCCCTCTGTTATTGCAAAGACTTTTGAGAAAACAGAGACATTGAGTCAAGAAATGAGCCTGTCTGTACTTTCCCACGAAACTTGATTGATGAGGGAGAAGGGTCCCAGGAAATAGGCGTATGACAAAATCAGTGAGTTACTCAAGTTCCTTCATGAGTTTAGTTGTGAAACCAGACTTCCATCAGAAAAGTTCTCCGGTTCTCTCCACATGCGTAAGGCTGTTTGTATGCCTGTTTGATGCTGCCATAAACAAGGGCCTATTTGGTGTTATTTGAAAGCATGAGCATTTGCCTGGGACTTATCTTTTGAAATTAAAAAATAAAATTACAAATATAGCTATCATCTTAAGTGAATTTTCGAAATCTTAGTATTTCAGCGTGAAATATGAGTGAGCAAGCAAAATCAGCGTCCGAACCTAAAGAAGAAGGAGATGATCAAGAGTTTTTACAGTTGGTTGGACCTGTAGCTGTAAGTGCTTTGATATTTCATGTTTTCTATTAGCAGATATCTATTTTGGGAAAAACGTTTTAGAGCTAGTATAGATAGACTGATAAAAGTCTTCCATGCTGATAAGAAGTAAAAATTGAATCTCATGAAGGAAACATTGATCCAGGAGGATTACATTCTCATGTTGCCTAGATGGATGTTGTTATGATTCCTGGAAATTGCACAACTCCTTTCTCATGCTTCACCACAGACTGTTCGTGTCCACCTCAATGTAGATTAAAATAGCTTCTAAATTCCTTGTTGATAACTTTTCTTAGAGTAGCCTCTCATAGGAAGAGTAAGTTTGTTAAGAATAACTATATAGAACTAGAGGCCCGATGCATGAAATTCGTGCAAGAGGCTTAGCCCTTGCAGCTGCGGCAGCTTGCCTCCGTTCTCGCAGACCTGGCTTTGTCTGGAAGGTCATCTGGCTGTCCAGTCTAATTAGCATATTATACTTTTATTATTATAGGTAGTACTGGAAAATGTCACTAGACTACTTATGGTTACATTATTTGTTAGGTATATTTATATTATTGACACACACATTCCCCTAGGCACAGCAGCCCAGTGATGAACAACTGGAACCAGTAGAGCCACCAGTTCAAAACCAGGATGCTATACCAGCTCAGGAGCCAGAAGAAGCAATAGTATATGAGGTGCAAGGTGAGAAGAAAGGGAAGAAGACTGCCTGTGGCGGTGGGGTGGGGAGAATTGTATGCGTGCATCGTGCATTATGACACACCAGTAATAGGAGGAAATACAGCATTAGAGAAGATATTAAATATTTCCTACAATTTGGCTGGAAAATTAAAGCAGGCCTGCAACCACGTGCAGTTAACCTACTTCATGAATGAGAAAACTGAAGCTTGCTAATTGTGTCTTACCAAAGAGCATTTGAATGGTGGAGACAGAACTCATGTTTCACCCCAAAGTTTGTGTTCTCTCTACTATCCAGGTTGCTATAAGAAAATGTGATTTTGTTTCAGATGTTTAATATTCAAATTTTTGTGCTGGTAAGCTCAGTACTGGCACGGGAATAGACTCAGTTCAAGGGAATAAAGTCTAGATAAGGATCGAGTCTAGAAAAAGAGTTTACTGAATGGTAGCCATTGTTTACTTTGATTGATATTTTTATTTTTATTTTAAATATATTTTATTGATTTTTTACAGAGCAGAAGGGAGAGGGATAGAAAGTCAGAAACATCGATGAGAGAGAGACATCGATCAGCTGCCTCTTGCAACGCCCCCTACTGGGGATGTGCCCGCAGCCAAGGTACATGCCCTTACCGGAATCGAACCCAGGATCCTTTAGTCGGCAGTCCGACGCTCCATCCACTGAGCCAAACCGGTCTCGGCTGATTGATATTTTTATATGGTAGCTTGGTAAAAGCTGGATAGTTCAAGGTATTGGCACACAGGTATCTGGTTTAGTGTTATTATTTAAGTGGCTTTTAAATGATGGCTAAATCATTTTATGGTTAAGAAAGTCAAAAGGTGGCTAAATCATTTTATGGTTAAGAAAGTCAAAAGGTGTTGTTCCTAAAATTAAGTGCTAGTGAGAGACATGAATTCTGCTTTGAGCCCACAATTTGGTCAGAGAGATTTAAATCACTGATTTAATGTGAAAAACATAATAGCAAATCCTATCTAATAAGAGTAATATGCAAATTGACCATACCTTTGCTACAGCCACAAGCCACGCCCACCATCCAATCAGGAGCTGGGCGGAGCCAGTCAGCTAGCTCATGGCCCAGGGGGCAGGGGCCCAGGTGGCCAGGGCTGGGAGGGGTGGGGCCAAGGCAGCCAGCACAAGCTGGCCAAGGAGAAGGCCTGGGCCGGAGGAGAGGAATGGGGGGGCGGGCCAAGGCCCGCACTAGCCAGGTGCGAGCTAGTTGGGGCGAAGGCCTGGGCCAGGGTGGCAATGGCTGGGTGCCCAAGGCCTAAAGCCCCAGCCAGAGGCTTTAGGCCTTGGGTAGGCTGGGGGTGAGTGGTCAGTAGGACAGTAGGACATCTCCTGAGGGCTCCCAGTATGTGTGAGGGGGCAGGTTGGGCTGAGGGATTACCCACCTCCAGTACACACATTTCATGCACTGGGCCCCTAGTACAATAAAAGTACAGAAAGAGCAACCAAATTGTCTGAGGACAGTGTTGAGAAAGAAAAAGGGTAATGACTTTTGAAAAACCTTACTTTCTTTTTTTCTGGCACCAGAGTCCTGAAATAACCCCTTTTGGGCTTCTAATATATCATATTTATTACCACACTAGCCTACAGGCTTTCCTTTTATAATACTGACAGGATGAAAACATACATGTATATAGTGCTTAAATTGATAACCGTTTTATTTATAAGGGCCTGTCCCAGAGGCTGATCAACAGGAACAGATTCTGGAAGATACTAGGGATCAGTGTGGCGATGGTCCCAACATTATGGAGCACATTCTATCAAATTTAGAGCCCATTATAGTACCGGAAGCAGGTATGTGATCCATTCAGAATGAAAGTTATGAGGTTTCTGTTTTCCACAATATTGTATTTTTATTATTATAGAGGTACCATTACTGATACCTTACATATAAATGTTCTTTGAAAGGTAGTTTCGATTCCATATCCATGACTTATAAACTATGAGAGATGGAAACAAATTGGGTCAAATCCATAGCCTATCCTATATAATAAAAGCCCAGTGACCAAACAGCAGAAAAACCAGTTGACCAGTCGCTATGATGTGCACTGACCACCAGAGGGCAGACACTCAATGCAGAAACTTCCCCCTGGTGCTCGGTGCACTTCCACAGCGGGAGTGCCGCTTGGCTGACTGGGACGAGCGGTGTTCCCACAATGGGCCGATCCCCGCAGACCATGCCCCCCATCAGTACACAAATCCCATGCACTGGGCCTCTAGTTGAATTATAAAATGTGAAGACATTTTTTCATGTTGTTGAATATTAAGTCCTTTAATGGACAGCTAATAATTTCCAGTTACTATATAAAGGTCTGCTTTTTACAAGTACATAGTATCTTTGTAACACCGATCAATTTGTGTGAAACATGTTGAGGCATGGAAGTAGGTTCAAATACCAACTCTAACATAATTTGTATGACTCTGTACAATCTCTTTCTAACCCCCATTTTGCTATTATAAAAAATAAAGTTGAAATCAGGTATTTAAGAATAAATTTCAATTTGTATTTTATCATAAATCATCAAACACTAGCTAGAGTCAAGTTATAACATCTGAGATGAAGTTTCATGGCTTCTAAGAAAGTGAACGCTCTACTTGGTGTTTGTTTTTCCATATGGAGACCTAGATCCTGTCTTAGATTCTGTCAAATTTTTTCATTTTTCTAATTCTAAGTAATAATTTTATTTTAAATTCTCCCCCAAATGAAGCCTCAAATGACTGAATAATAAAATGGCAGGAAACAGTCTAGTTTCTAATTTCTACATTTGAATAGTAGGGACCAATACACACAGTGATGTTCAAGGTTGGGATGAGTAAGATACATATGCTAATAAGCACACTCCCTGTCTCTACCATCAGTCTTAATGAGCTACTGTTTCAATAAGAAAATATCACCTCTAATCATGTCAAAGGTCATATATCTCCAGTTTTTGCCCTTGAAACCCCAAATAATAAGATTTAAAGTTCAAAGTCTATATAGGTGATGTATTTTCTGAATAAGCAACATAAGTATTTCTTACACTTGTGTTTTCCAAAGTGCTTGCTTTTAATTACACAGCTACTGAATTTAAAGGAGGCACTTGAGTTTAGGAGAAAAATTATCCTGCATTATCTCCTATTTGGGTTCACTCTACATTTCTCATTCATTCCATTAGAATATTTACATTAAAATATTGTTTTCAGAATATGTTCACAAATCAGTTGAATATAGCTAAAATACATTTATGTGTACAAGATGCTCACACATGTTAAATATCCTATCTAATAAGAGTAATATGCAAATTGACCATACCTCCGATCAAGCCATGCCTATAAGTCAATCAGGAGCAATTAAACACCAACCAAGATGGCTGTGGCCACTGAGAGCAGGAGGGAGGCTTGGGTTTCCCTGGCAACGGAGGAAGCCAAGCTTTCCGCCTGCCCTTGATGGCCTAGGCCTCCACTCAATGCTACAAAATTTCAATTATAGAAGATACATAATCCTAACAGAAATGGCAGCAGCCACTGAGCTGGAGAGAGCAGAGGCTAGGGTTGCCCAGGCGATGGAGGAAGCCAAGCTTCTGCAGCTCTGGCTGGCCTAGGCCTCCACTCCAGGCTATAAAGTTTCAGTTATAGAAGGTAAATGTCCAACAGAAATGGATGCCGCCACAGAGCAAACAGAAGGCTTGGCTCCACTCCGGGCTACAAAGTTTCAATTATAGAACATAAATTAATCCCAGATACCAGGGCCTCCACTTGGGTCACTAGGGGGCATGGCTAGCCTGCAAACCACCATAGCCCCCTGGCCCAGGCTGTCCCATGCCCCAAAGGAACCCCCACCCTGATTCAGGACACCCTTCAGGGCAAACCAGCTGACCTCCACCCATGCACCAGGCCTCTATCCTATCTAATAAAAGAGTAATATGCAGATTGACCATCACTCCAACACACAAGAGGGCTGCCCCCATGTGGTCAAAGATCCTGCCCCCATGTGGACACAAGATGGCCACCACAAGATGGCCAGCAGGGTAGGGCAGTTGGGAGGGACCAGGCCTACAAGGGAGGGTAGTTGGGGGTGATCAAGCGTGCAGGGGAGGGCAGTTAGGGGTGACCAGGCTGGCAGAGGAGGGAAGTTGGGGGCAAACAGGCTGGCAGAGGAGCAGTTAGACATCAATCAGGCTGGCAGAGGAGTGGTTAGGGGGGTGATCAGGCTGGCAGGCAGAAGCAGGGGCAATCAGGAAGGCAGGCAGGCGAGCAGTTGGGAGCCAGCAGTCCTGGATTGTGAGAGGGATGTCTGACTGCCCGTTTAGGCCTGATCCTGGTAGGGGTCCCAGATTGGAGAGAGTAGAGGCTGTGCTGAGGGACAACCCCCTCCCAATACCGTGCATGAATTTCATGCACTAGGCCTCTAGTATTATATATTAAAAATGAATACATCCTTGAACTCTAAACATTTTTAAAATTTGGATGAAATTTTCTAGGAAAACAAAAATTATTTAACATACCGCAGGAGTAACTGTATATCTAAACATTAAACATACTATGGGTGGACTTTTAAAATTTGTCCAAGTTACTCCTCAAAAGCACATATCTTTTAGAAGCAAATAACGATCTACATGTGAGATCATTCCCTTCCTTATGTGTGTTGTCTGTCTCCCTCTCCCTCGGGCCCTCTTCTTGCCAGATCTCAAGAAATGGTAGTATTTTCCTTCATATTTTGTTGTCCCCATAATGATATGGCTTAAAACTAATGTGACCATATAGTTTATTCTGTAAACCAAAACACCTTTAATAGCATAAAGCTACATTAATTATAATTAAACCGGGGATATGAGTGGAAAAGAGGACAAATTATTATACTAATTAAAACAAACACATACATCCTGAAATAGCCCAAAGAAACATTTTTGCACTTTCCCACAATACAGAGAAAACAATTGAATTGGCTTTTCTATTTACTTTACCTAAGCAGTTCCAAGTATGGCATTATTATTTTTGCCTACATATTTTTTCAGAATGTTATTTCAAGTCAAAACATCTAAAATTATACTTAAAATTTTTAATTTTGTTTGCTAGGTGTTCACTTTACTTGCATTTTTACTAAAGTTACAGGATTTTTGCTTTCTACTTAAATCCACTTTAAATAGTTTCCTTTGATTTAATCTGTTCTGAAGTCTTTGTGTCCTACACCACTAGAAAGAGTGGTATGTTTTAAGACATCATTAATATATCTTAAAGTCTACCTCCAAAGTCTCTATAGAGGTTTAAGTAAATGTAAGCCAAAGGATCACCCTTAGAATTCTAGTTTTAGTCCACTTATAAAACCCAAAGTGTAGTGTCCTTTGTATATCTATAATGTAAATAAAAGTCTGTTCAGTGATGTTCCTAACTGTTATGTTGACATTATAGGTGAAGGACAACCTTTCCTGTAGATGAAAACAAGCAGAAGCCATGCACCATACATGCTGTCCTTATTTTGGAAGTAGAACTCTTTAAGTTCTCTCAATAAAGTTTGACAGTTATTGCAAAAGAATTCTCGCTTGTGTACTGTTAAATTTACTCCTAGATATTAGATGCTATCATAAATTGTGTCTTTTTTGGAAATTTACATCCCATCGGTCTGATATATAAAGGTACATTTTTTTGGATATTGATGCTCTATCTTGAAACCTTGCCGAATAATGTTTGTTAATTCCCAGCTTCTCCATCTTTCTTATGAGTAATCAGTGAAAGTACATTCAGAAGATCTTGCAGGAAGATGCACTGACCCCTTGTATTTGTGACTCTCAAGAATTCCATACTCACATGCTAGCCCTCACTGGCCATTATCAACTTGTTAAAATGTTACCTGAAGTCTTCTCATCCACTTGTATCATGTCCCCATACTCTTCCTACCTCTGGCCTAGGTGAATCAGCGTTCTTGTCTCCCCCTGAGGTGCCATTTTTCCCTTAGATTTCAGGCTAGTGCGTCACCTTGAAAGTTAAGATCTATGGTGGGTTTAAGAAGAGTTACGATTTTGTATATTATGTGGCATTTTCTTCCCATTAGTGTGGGAGTATGATTTCCCTCCAGAACAGCCCTTTGTGGCTACAGAAAATAGTAAATATACTCATATGCTAAAGGAAGAAATTTGTAATTACTCCAAATTTTCATTATTCTTATTTACAGATGAGGAAACTTGACTACATGTGGGTAAATGATGAACTCCAAAGTCACACCAGGAGTAATTGTTGACAAAGCCATATGCTGATGAATTGCTATCCATATTTTCAGTTCAGGCCTCTCTCCTAAGCTATAAGCTTTCTGGACAACTGTTAGTCCCACAGGGAACTAATACTCAACACACACACTGAACACATCTTCCCTCTGCTCTGAAAGTGTGCACTCTTCTAGTGAAGTCTAACAGTGAATTCTGCTCTATCAATTTTTATCAAGCAGGAAATCTTTAAGGCCATATATTACTTTGAGAGACTTTGGCCCCTCAAACTAATGTCAGTTTCTCCTGCTATGCACAGAGCAGAAACCACAGAAAACTATTTTAATGAGCACTCTCCCCAACATTGATTGTTTCATTACCATATTCTCCAGTACCATGTATGTTTTTTTAAAATATATTTTATTGATTTTTTACAGAAAGGGAGAGAGACAGAAAGAAACATCGATGAGAGAGAACATCGATCAGCTGTCTCATGCACACCCCCCACTGGGGATTTGCCCGCAACCAAGGTACATGCCTCTGACCTGGACCCGGGACCCTTCGATCCGCAGGCCGATGCTCTATCCACTGAGCCAAACCGGTTTCGGCACCATGTATGTTTTGTTTGGCTCTTAAACCCCAGTACTAATGCAGTTTCTGGCACCCAGTTTGGGGGAAAGAAAACTGTGTCACCATTGTAATAGGACTAATAAACCAGAATGTATATGGACATAATTTTCCAGTTCATCAAGCAGAGTTTGAGCCTTACTGAACAGATAAAACTAAAGGACTTGAAGTTTTAACTGATTAGAAAATGTTGACTATTTATTGAACTCATTAGCCAATGTGGAAATCAATAAGGTGTTAACATGGGTAGGAAGGAGGATTGATGAACAGGGATTTATATATTGATGTAAATATATACTTAAAATGGGTTTGTTAATAGATACAAACATGGTTTTTAACAGCCTAAAAAGCCATGAACTTATAGGATTCGGGATTATCTTTTCAACCTGATGTAAATCAATTGCCTCTGTGCGCTCTATACCACACAAACTTCACTTGCATTGACATAGAAAAAATTTGTATTTCACTTAGACAAGAATTATTTTCATTTCCACCAGTTTTATTTAAAATAACCTCTACAGAATTGTAAAAGATCCCAGCCAATAGAAAGTCAATCAATACCATAATATCCAGCATTGCACTAAAAGTACACTGAAGAGATAGGAGGAACCAACATGGTGGCATAGGTAAACACTTATCTTGCTGCCCTGCACAACAATTTTAAAACTTAATGACAGAACGAACATCATCCAGAATCACTGGAAAGCTGGCTGAGTGGAAATTCCACAAATAAAAGTAAAGATAGGACACTGTGACTCAGAGGAGTGGCAGAGGGCAGAGTTGTGGATAAGCGCAGAGTCAGAGGTTCAGAGCTGCGCGCCAGCGAAAAGGGTGAGTGGCTGCAAACCCAGCTGGTTTTCTCGAAGTGGGAGGGAGACGAAGGCATCCCACCGCACTGATTCCCCAGTTCTGGGCGAGGTCTGGGGAACCCACACTCATACGGGGTGAAACTGGACAGTAAGGAGGAAGCACGCTGAAACTCGGGTGCTGCAGAGGTCTGCGAGCTTGCAGAGAGGGCGTGTAAACTTGGGAACTGCAGAAACGCACACGTGTGCAGAGAGGACTCATGACTTGCACTCTCGTTCAGGAGAAAAAGAAGGGAAACCACTGGACTACATTGTTTTACAATCCTGAGTGAGACTTTGTGTGTGCAGACTCATTTGGGGAGAGGCTGAATTATCTGACAGTGGGTAGAGCTTGGCGGCAGCTTTCTTTCAGAGGTGTGTGCAGCCATTACCACCAGGCACAGAGACCCAGGTGCCACATAGCGCAGAGCTGACGGGAAATCAAGGCTGCCTGCTCATTCTGGAGACTCTGCCCATCCAACCTCAGCACAGCTGATCCTCACAGCCAACTGGCCTGGAGGTCAAACCCTCCTAGTGCTAACAACAATAACCTAGGCTTAACTTCAACAAGACTGTGCAACCCATAAAGGGCTACCCCAAGAGTATCCACCTCAGGTAACTGGGGAGGCTGAGAGCCACTGTCCCCTAGAGGATATCTACCACACAAAGCTAACTGACCAACTCAGGGAAGCAGCCAAAATGCAGAGACACTGAAAGAAATCACATGTGAAAGAAACGGAGGGGAAAAAATGACTGGGCATAGAGTTCAAAATCACGGTTATAAGGTTTTTCAAGAGGCTCCTAGAAAAGGCCGATGAACTTAATGAGACTTTCGAGGAAATGAATAAGACCTACAAGGAAATGAATGAGACCTACGAGGATATGAACAAGACCCTCAATATGAAAGAGACTCTCAAGGATATGAACGAGATCCTTGAGGATATGAAAAAGGACCAACTAGAAATTAAGCATACACTGACTGAAATAAAAAATATTATACAAAGACCTAAAAGCAGTCTAGAGGACTGCAAGAATCAAGTCAAAGATTTGAAATACAAAGAAGCAAAATCCACTCAGCCAGAAAAGCTAGAAGCAAAAAGAATCCAAAAAATTGAAGATAGTATAAGGAGCTTCTAGAACAACTTTAAGCATACCAACATCCAAATTATATGAGTGCCAGAAAAAGAGAGAGAGCAAGATATTGAAAACCTATTTGAAGAAATAGTGACCGAAAACTTCCCCCACCTGGTGAAAGAAATTGACTTAAAAGTCCAAGAAGCACACAGAACCCCAAACTATAGGAATCCAAAGAGGACCACACCAAGACACATTATAATTAAAATGCCAAGATCAAAAGACAAAGAGAGAATATTAAAATCAGTAAGAGAAAAACAGTTAGTTACCTATAAGGGAACACCCATACTATTTTCAGGGGATTTCTCAACAGAAACTATGCAGGCCAAATGAGAGTGGCAATAAATAATCAAAGTGATGAATAGCAAGAATCTACAACCAAGATTACTATACCCAGCAAAGCTATCATTCAGAATTGAAGGTCAGATAAAGAGCTTCACAGATAAGAAAAAGCTAAAGGAATTCACCACCACCAAACCAGTATTATATGAAATGCTGAAAGGTATTCTTTAAGAAGAGGAAGAAAAAGGTAAACATAAAAATTATGAGCAACAAATACACATCTATCAACAAAGGAATCTAAATATCAAGTGAATTAAAAATCTGATGAACAGGATAAACTGGTGAATATAACAGAGACATGGACATAGAGAGGGAATGGACACAATTCTTGGGGAGAAAATGGGTGTGGTAGTTGCAGCAAGAGACTAGTCAAAAACCATACACCTATGGGAGAGGACATTGGGGGGGAGGTAAGGGTGGAGGATGGGATGGGTACCGGGTGGAGGGGAGCTATAGGGGGAAAAAGCGGGAACATTGTAATTAATAAACTGAACAATAAAGATTAAAATATAAATAAATAAATAATAAAAGTACACTCAAATTTTGGATAAATTTTCAAGGTCTTCTCCATTGTGGGTACAAATAATTTCACAAAATGCCTGCTCTCATTTAATCTGACATAATTATTTGTATAAGTAATATGTAAATTACTTTTAGCTAGTATAACTATGTATTAATAATATAGGCATCAGCAAATTTGCTTTTCAAATCTACAGTAATAAAATGTTAAACAATCCCTAATCCCTAATGCTGAAATCTGCCAGGAAGTTGTCATAGTGAATCTTGGATTAGATCTTTAAAAGTGTCTTCTATTATTTATTCTTCTACACTAAGAATAGAAAACCAATCCCAAGAAATTAACTGCCATATTTTACTTGAAGCCCCTTTAAATTTGAGAGGTTTTTCTCTCTTCAAATCACCCTAAATCTACTATGGTTCCTGGCCTGCCAGGAAATGCCCACCTTACCACATCTAAGAATGGGATCCCACCCCTGTAAGTTAGGTATGAGGATCGTTTTCCTGGGAATATGTTTCAGGCGCTGGCTTGCATGTAAAGTCAACACTTGCTTAGCAGTTGATTTGATTTAACTAATTCAGTGAGAATCATTCAGAGGTGACACTTAAAGGGGTTGCCTGGGTCCACAATGATTTGCACAAAGGTCTTCAGTGAGAGGTGGAGGGGACCTCTCTTCCAGCAGGGAACATTCAGCAACATCTGCAGACACTTTTCCATTGTCACACCGGGGGAGTGTAGGTTACTTCTAAAACCTAGTGAATAGAAGCTGCTAACATCCAATCACTCAAAGGAGAGCTCCCCGACCCACACACAAAATAATTACCTGACTCAAATGTCAATAGTTCCAAGATGAAGGCACCCTGCCCCAGAGATTTAGTTATTAAACTTACTCAGAAAATGACTGAAATCATTAGGTAAGAAGCATAAAAAATAAACTTGCGGATGCCAATGCCTTTCATATATAAAAATACTCAGAGCATGTGATGGTAGAGAAAATCCTACAGTTTCTATATGTGATAATCAATTTTTAATTCTAAAAATCTGTGAGCAGTTGTTTTTTGATATACACTGATTGCTTGGGTTATTTGCTTCATGTGTAGCAGTGATAGCAACAAAAATAATGATGATGCTTTATATTTCCAAAGCACTCCGAATTTATTTTACCAGATGTTCCCGATAGCTGTGCCTTTACTCTTGAATGTTAAATAAGTTCATGGCTGGGACCACAGTGTTCCGTTGCCATGGTTTCCCTGGATTTCATAAACTGTTGCTTAGCAATCCTACTCATCATCCAGCTACTTTCTCTTTGTACTGTCTACACATTTGTCCTCAGTAAAATGTAGCTGAACCTCTTAGCAAGGGAATATACTAGTACTAGTCCCCGAACATAATTTAATCTTTCCACTTTTGACTTTCTTTCATTGTATTTTCTTTTTAAAACGTCTGGATGCCAGATGTCAGAGAGTTCTATAATTTAGTTGTAAAAATTAGATCTGTGGTGTCAAGTACACCTGGATTAATATCCTGGGTTTGCCGATTTATTAGCAATTTGACCCGCAGTCTGTCATCTAATCTCTCTGTGTCTCCTAGTCCTTATCTGTTAAGTGTGATAATTATATTCATATCATAGGTCTAGTGTGAGGATTAAATCAGATAATACATCAAAAATGCTAAGTGACAAAGGTCAGACAGAAAAGGCCAAGCATCTTTTTTTTTTTTTTTGCTATATTGATATAAATAACAGGAGAAAAACTGGGAAAATCACAAATATATGGAAATGAACACACTCCTGAACAACCAATGGATCACAAAGTAAATTAAAAGGGAAATAGAAAAGTTTTTGAGGCAATCAAGTGTGCAAATATAATGGGATTCAGTAAAAGCAGGTCTGAGAGGAATGTTTATTGCAATAAATGCATATATTAAGAAATTAGAAATATCTTAAATAAACAACCTAACTTTACACCTAAAGGAACTAGAAGAACAACAACAAACTAAGCCCAAATTCAGCAGAAAGTAGAAAGTAATAAAAATTAGAGCAGAATTGCCCTAACCAGTTTGCCTCAGTGGATAGAGAGAGCGCTGGCCTGTGGACTCAAGGGTCCTACGTTTGATTCAGGTCAAGGGCATGTACCTTGGTTGTGGGCACATACCCAGTAGGGAGTGTGCAGGAGGCAGCTGATCAATGTTTCTAACTCTATCCCTCTCCCTTCCTCTCTGTAAAAAATCAATAAAAAATATTTTAAAAAATTAGAACAGAATAAAAGAAAACAATAGAAAAAATAACAAAACTTAGTTTATTGTTTTAAAAGATTAGCAAAATTTATAAACCTTTAGCTAGACTAATCAGAAAAAGAACAAACAAAAACCAGAGAGAAGACTCAAATTAGTATAATTATGAATGAAAGAGGAGACATTACCACAAGACTACAAAGGGACATGAGAGGCTACTATGATCAACTATATGTTAACAAACTGGAAGAAGTGGATAAGCTTATAGAGGCCAACAATTTAAGAAGTAAAAATTCTGAATAGATCAATAATGATTAAGGAGATTAAATCAGTAATTTAAACCCCCTTTCCCCCCAAAAAGAACAAACCAGAACCACATTGCTTCACTGGTAAATTTTACCAGACAATTACAGAATTAATTCCAATCCTCAAACTCTTCCAAGAAAAACTGAAGAAAGAGAAACACTCCAAAACTAATTCTCAAAGTTATCATTAACTTGGTATCAAGCCAGAGAAAAACACTATAGAAAAAAACTACAGACCAATATACCTGATGAATATACATGCAAAAATTGTCAACAAATACTAACAAATCAAATTCAGCAACACATTAAAAAGATCAGATGCCACCAATCAAGTAGGATTCATCCCTGATATTCAAGGATGTTTCAACATATACAAATCAATAAATGTGATACATCACATTAATAAAATGAAATATAAAAATCATATGATCATCACAGTGGATGCACAAATAGTAATTGGCACAACTTAATACCCATTCATGGTGAAAACTATGAAAAAATTAGGTATAGAAGAAATGTACCCGTGTATAATAAAAGCCATATATGACAAGTAAGCAGCTAACATAATTCTCAATGGTGAAATTTTGAGAACTTTCTCTAAGATCAAGAACAAGACAAGGATGCCCCCTCTTGCCAATCCTATTCAACATAATACTGTAATTCCCAACCAGAGCAATAAAGCAAGAAAATAAAGAGTATCCTATCTAATAAAAGAGTAATATGCAAATTTGACCGTACCTTTGCTACACCCACAAGCCACGCCCACCAGCCAATCAGGAGCAGATTATGCAAATAAACCCCAACCAAGATGGCTGCTGCCACTGAGAGCAGGAGAAAGGCTTGGGTTTCCCCGGCAACAGAGGAAGCTAAGCTTTCGGCCTGCCATTGCAGGCCTAGGCCTCCACTCAATGCTACAAAATTTCAATTATAAAAGATACAGAAATGGTGGTAGCCACTGAGCTGGAGAGAACAGAGGCTTGGGTTTCCCTGGCAATGGAGGAAGCCAAGCTTTCCACCTGCTGTTGCCGGCCTAGGCCTCCACTCTAGGCTACAAAGTTTCAATTGTAGACATAACTTCATCCCAGATCCCAGGGCCTCCACTTGGGTCGCTGGGTGTGTGGTTGGCCTGCAAACCTCCACAGGCCCCTCACCCAGGCTGCCCCTCACCCCAAGGGAGCCCCCAACCTGATCTGGGACACTCTTTAGGGCAAACCAGCTGGCCCCCACCCATGTACCAGGCCTCTATCCTATCTAATAAAAGAGTAATATGCAGACTGATCATTACTCCAACACACAAAAGGGCTGCCCCCATGTGGTCAAAGATCCTGCCCCCATGTGGTCACAAGATGGCCACCACAAGATGGCCAGCAGGGGAGGCCTGTTAGGAAGTTCCCAGCCTGCAAAGGAGGGCAGTTGTGGGCCATCAGGCCAGCAGGGGAGGGCAGTTGGGAGGGACCAGGCCTGCAGGGGAGGGCAGTTACAAGTGACCAGGTCAGTAGAGGAGGGGAGTTGGCGGCAAACAGGCTGGCAGGGGAGCTGTTAGGCATCAATCAGGCTGGTAGAGGTGTGGTTAGGGGATGATCAGGTTGGCAGGCAGAAGCAGTTAGGGGCAATCAGGGAGACAGGCAGGTGAGCAGTTCAGAGCCAGAAGTCCTGGATTGTGACAAGGATGTCTGCCCAGCAGTCAGACATTTCTAGATGGGTCCCATATTGGAGAGGGTACAGGCTGGGCTAAGGGACATCCCCTGACCCCTGTGCATGAATTTCATGCACCGGGCCTCTAGTTAGATTTGTAAAGGAGAAGTGAAATTGTCACT
Source organism: Antrozous pallidus (assembly GCA_027563665.1). Classification (NCBI taxonomy): domain Eukaryota; kingdom Metazoa; phylum Chordata; class Mammalia; order Chiroptera; family Vespertilionidae; genus Antrozous; species Antrozous pallidus. Next base: position 8,881,244 of record CM050509.1, on the reverse strand, counting down.
ATTTTAGCTGACATGATTTTTCATAGAAAACCTAATGACTCCACAAAAAACCCATTAGATCAAATCAATAAATTCAGTAAAGTTGTAGGATACAAAATTAACATACAAAATCAGTCGTGTTTTGATATACAAACAAAAATTATATATAAATGTAATTAAGAAAACAATTCCATTTACAAAGCATCAAACAAAACAAAATATTGAGGAATTAATTTAACCAAGAATTTGAATGATCTCTACACTGAAAACTAAGACATTGATAAAAGAAATTGAAGAATAAAAAAATAAATTAAAAGACATCCCCATGTTCTTAGATTGAAAAAAATAATATTAAAATCTCCATATGACCTAAAGCCATCTATAAATTCAGTGTAATCTTTATCAAGATCTCTATACCATTTTAGAAAAAATAATCCTAAAATCTGTATGGAACCTTGAATAGTCGAAGCTATCCTGAGAAAGAACAAAGCTGGAGGCATAATACTTGCTAATTTCAAACTATATTATAAAGCTACAGAAATCAAAATAGTCAGGTATTGGCATAAAAACACATGGACCACTAAAGCAGAATTAAGAGTCCAGAAATAAACCCATTTGTATATATGTATGGTCAACTAATATTTCATGAGAGTGCCAATAACACTCAATGGAGAAAAGAGGGTCTTTACAATATTGAATATTCACATGCAAAAGATTGAAACTAGACACCTTTTTTGCATCACTCTCAAAACTTTAACTCAAAACAGATTAAAGATTGTAATGCATGACCTGAAATCATAAAACTTCTAGAAGAAAACATGGGGGCGGGAGGAGTTTCTTGACACTGGGCTTAGCAATAATTTGGGGGATATGATACTTAAAGCACAAGCAACAAAATAAGAAAGTAAGTGGAACTACATCAAACTGAAATGTTTCTGAAAAGTAAGAACTAATCTACAAGATAATGTACAGAATGGGATAAAATATTTGCAAACCACCCATCTGATAAGGAGTTAATATCCAAAATACATATGCAACCCATACAACTCAATAGCAAAAAACAAATAATCCAATTAAACTTGGTCAAAGCACCTGATCGACATTTTTCTAATGAAGATATTCAAATGGTCAAGAGGTACATGAAAATGTATGTGCTCAACATCACTAATTATTAGGGAAATGCAAATCAAAACCACAACGAGATATCACCTCACACCTGTTAGAAAGACTATCATAATAAAAGAGAGATAACAAATGCTAGCAAGGATATCGAGAAAATAGAATCTTTTACACAGTTGATGGGAATATAAATTGGCACGCCCATTGTGGAAAAAACAGCATGGAGATTCCTCAAAAGTTATAAGATATACTAACATATATCTTTTTGAATTACTGTTTTTTTTTAATTTCTTTGGATAAGTATCCAGAAGTGGAGTTGCTGGGTCATATAGTGTATCTAGTATATCTTATATAATGTGTATGGGCACAGTAACAGGTAGCAAATATATATATAGAACTCTCCCTGGGTATAATAATCACTGAATTCTTGATAACAGATCCCACTGAGGAAGAGAGAGTGGCATGGGGTCTGGGCAGAGAGAAAAAGAGGGTTTGACCATATCTGTAAAGTAAAAAATAAACTGAGGTAAAGCTTAATTTTTAAGTTTATAACACAGGGGCACTGGTTATGTAGGTGTTCATAATATTAATCTTGATTTTTGTCCCTAAGTTTTAAATTGATTCGTAATAAAAATATTTCATGCTAAAAACCAGCAAACAGTCTAACCAGTTTAGTTCGTTGGATAGAGCATTGGCCTGCAGACTCAAGGGTCCCAGGTTCGATTCCGGTCAAGGGCATGTACCTTGGTTACAGGCACATTCTCAGTAAGGGGTGTGTAGGAGGCAGCTGATTGATGTTTCTCTCTCATCGTTGTTTCTAACTCTCCCTTGCCCTTCATCTCTGTAAAAAAAAATCAATAAAATGTATTTTTAAAAAAATCCAGCAAACAAACCTCAAAAGTAATCACATGATTTTTGCTTAATGACAGTAAAAGTGCACATGCTAAAGACTTCCAGGCAAGGCCAAAATTTTTGAAAATGGTCAAATAAGTCCATACGTGCACTGTGAAATGATTCAGAGAAATCATTGGAGACTGGAAATAGTAAGGAGTCCCGAGTGAAAGCCAGGAGATGGGGTCAGACTCACTTGTTTGAGTAAGCTGTGGCCCACAGTCCTTGCACAGGTCGTTGCAAATAGGGTACTGGCCCAGGAGTGCTCTACACCCTGGGAGGTGCTTGCTGGAATTAGAACAGGTCCACAGAGTAAGGGGAAAATAGTTAGGATACAGCAGCAGAGGTAGTGCTGACTGATGCCTGCATTTCCCTCTGTATGCCATTCCCAACACTTACCACTAGGTGGTGGCTGTGACAGTGGTGAGAGCAATGTCTGGAAACTTGGGCATACGGACAGGACAGTGCCTGGGATAGGTGAGCTAGTAGACAGCCTCTCGGAAGAACACGGTGCATCAACACTCACAAGAATTGCTGCCAAGGTATCCAGCCCAGTCTCATATTCCACCCCAATTGTTCCCACTACTTTCACTGAAAAGGTGGCATTAATAGAAATTCACCTTAACAATAATCATAATCATAGCTCTTTTAAAAAGTAAGTTGTCATTGAAGAGGGATAGAGAAATAGGACCGCCAATAAGAGAGAGAGAGAGAGAGAGAGAGAGAGACAGCAGTCATCGCCTCCTGCATGCCCTCTACTGGGGATCGAGCCTGAAACCCGGGCATGGGCCCTGACAGGAAATCAAACGGGGGAACCTCTTGGTTCATGGGTAGTCACTCAACCACTGAGCCACACAGCCAGGCCATGGCTCTTACCAATTAGGCATGTCTTATTAATGAGTCACAACTATGCCTTGTGCGTTAGTTTCTTTTTGCTGATGCAACAAATGATCATAAATGTAGTGGCTTAAAGCAAATGCATTTATTATTTTACAGCTCTGGAGGTCAGAGAACTGTAAAACATCTGTAGGTCTGCATTCATCCTGGAGGTTCTAGGGGAGAACCCATTCTCTTTTTTCTAGCTTCTAGAGACTCCCCACATCCCTTGGCTCATAGCCTCTTCCTGCATGTACAAGGCCAGGAGTAATGCATCTTCTTTCCTCTTTGATCTTTGTTTCCATTCTTAGATCTTTAACTAACTCTAACTCTATTGCCCCCTCCTAAAAGGACTCTTGTGTTTATGTTGGGACTGCCCAGATAATCCAGGGTAATCTCCCCATCTTTAAAGATCCTTCAATGAATCACATCTGCAAATTCTGGGGATAGGACGTGAACATCTTTGGGATCTGGGAAGAATTTTTCAGCTGACCCCATCTCGCATGAGCTACTTCCATTTGACCTTCACACCGCCACCATGACAGACCCATTTTCCAGATGACAAAACTGAGGCTCAGAAAGGTTAAGGGGCATGCTGGACATGACACAGCTTAGAAGGGGCAGAGTTGAGTATGAAAAAAACCTGGTAAGGTGAGTAACCATCGCTGCCTTGTTCTTTCTCACATCTGTCCCTTTTTTTCTCGTGTCTCTTCTGTTCCTATCCCATGGGGAGCAGAAGCACTGCCTTGCATGTTAAGCTTCTTTGTACCATCAAATGAAGCAACTGTGATGTGTGTGATGGCAGAAGTCAGGGCTTAGAAATCTGAGGATGTAAGCCCAACTAGTAAGCCCAGCAGTGCTGTGATATTGGACAAGAGAGTTACACTCTCTCTAGCTTCATTGATAGCGTGAAGATATTGTAAAGATTCTAGTTTGGAGGTAGTTTATGCACCTAGGCCACCACTACATTAGTTTCCCTCCTCTATTTGTACTTCTAGGACTCTCATAAATCGGTTGACCTTGCTTTGTCCTGTGCTACTTATTTCAAACAGCCTTGTGGTCCCAATGTCCCAAGGCAATGGTTTTATTATTTCCTCCTCTTAATAACATGCCTCGTGATATTCTGGGTATTCAATATACGGTGCTTATAGACTAAAAAATCTCCGTGGCCTAACACGAATGTGATTTCTGTTAAGCTTTTGGGAACACAGAGAGTAGCTCACAACTTAAACCCCGTTGCTGATACTCCTTCGAGGAAATGGGTTGGAAGCTGCAGCCCTCGGTTGTACACCCTTAAAGACAGGCTCTGATCTACTTTGGGGCTGCCTTGTTTTTGTTGTGGACTGGAGTCAAGGTTTAGTAAGACGAAGGCAGTAACCAGGAAATGGCACCTCATCCTCAGTCGGCTGGTTGGTGGGCAGAAGGCAAGGCAGCAAAGAGTATGCACTGCCCCCAGTTGGATTATGGCTAGGCTTCCCCAACTGGAGGCTTTGGCAAGCTCTGGGTATAAAGAGCATTTTCAATTAGAAAGTGACTCTTGGGAAGAAAATTCTTTCACTGCATTACATTCCCATAAAATCCCATCAGCATGAAGAAGCTATGTGAAAGAATGCAGGTAATTTTGCAGACCTCTGGACACACAGATTCACAAACAGCAAACACAAAACAAGCAGCAAACAAAGAGCAGCTGAACTCCAAGGGACCTGCTCGAAGCCAGGGGGATTGGTACATGCTGTTGAATTCCCAGAGAATCCTCACAACAAGTATGAAAAACAAGACTGGAGAGTTTTAGCTTTTACTTTTTTTTTCTTTTCCAGAGGACAAATCGCAGGGCACAGATGCTAGAAAAAAAATCATCAAGGTCAAGGAACTTGTGGCACAGGCTGCGTCAGACAGAACTCATGTTCCCAGGTCCGAGTTCAATGCCTGTACCAGGCATCCCCCCTTCTTCGCATTTTATAGAGGACTTGGCCTCATTGAGTGCATGCAATTCAGCTGGCAATTCTGCTTTCCAAACAAATCACAGTGCCCCAACCCAGAACTTGTTCACCAGGCATAGACCTTAGTCCACAAACTCTACCAAGGCCTGGACGTCATTAAGGGCCTGGACAGAGCTCCTTCCCTCAGGACGATTGGTCTGAAGCCCTGACAAGCAACTTGAATCCTTTCCAGCTAAACTGTAAAAAAGTATTCACTTGCTTTTTAATAGTTCAGGTAAAGACGTGTGCAAAATCTTTTCCATCGTGTATTCCTTCAACATGCATTTATTAAGCACCACCCTCATACATTGCTGAACCATCTTAAGTGGCAAAGGCTGTGCTTCCTGTGTGATACGCGCTTTTCATTTATTATCTCATTTAATTCTCACAATCCTAGGAAGCCAGTACTTTCATTAATCCCACTTTATTTGTTAATATATTTTTATTTCTTTCAGAGAGGAAGGGAGAGGGAGAGAGAGAAACATCAATGATGAGAGAGAACCATTGATTAGCTACCTCCTGCACACCCCACACTGGGGATCGAGCCTGCAACCCAGGCATGTGCTCTGACTGGGAATCGAACCCTGACCTCCCAGTTCATAGGTCAACACTCAACCACCCAGCAATGCCAGCTGGGCTAATCCCACTTTAAAGATACAGAAAAGGAAGATTAGAGAAGTGAATTGTGAAACATAGTATTTTAGGAATGACATAAGAAAGATATATAGCACTTTGCCTAAATACTTCTTTCTCAGAGGGGGCAAATATTGACTCATTGCCCTTTGGGGCAGACCAAGACAAGCTTCAGGGGCAGAAAGGCCTGTGAGCAGACAGGTGGAATTTAGATACTTGGAGACAGAGGCAAGGAAATTCAGACAGAGGAAACGGTGAGCAAAGACCTGGGCTGGGTAACTTCTGAATATGCTCCAAATCACATTCAGATTACCGAATGAAAGAAAGAAGCACAACAAATCAGGCATTCAGGCAGACTGGGGCCTAGAAACCTCAGAGCCAACCTACACCCCACCCTCTCCCCGTTTCCCACTTTCACCCAATCAGACTCTAAAGCCTGTCCATCATCACTCTTAAAATGCCTTTCTGCCTCTCCATCTCCATGGCAACCGCCTTAAGGCTCATTTTCCTTCCCTCCTGCTTTTTATCCTAATTGCTTCCTGAGTGACCTTCCACACAATGGTCTGCTCCTCTGTGAGGCAGCCAATCAGTGCCCTGCTTGATCATCCCGTGAATACCCAACGTTTTAAAGGCTCTGTGTGTCTTGCACGCTGTTGGCTTTTGCATTTCTAGGTCCTCTCATCGCCATGTTATCTGGGTCTTAGATGGGCCCAGGGATTAATTAGTATACACATGAATGCCGTCTGCAAACAGGGCGAGTGAATGAAGGGGCTGTGTAAACCAAGACAGAAAAGGAGAGCTGATTCCTTCCATGAATACGCTCTCCACCCTCTGAATCTCACCTCCCTCTTACACTCAGTTTTGCCTCATCTGGGATTGGAGTAGAGACACACTCCTTCCCAAGGTAAACAAATTGATCATTATAGAATGCAAGGGCCTGTCACCCATCCATTTTTCCCTTGGCCCACTACACCCTCCCTAGCTCTTTTCCTCCCACCTTCCCCCATTTGACTGTCTGCTTTGGGTTCCTCGTGCCCTAGGAAGTTGGCAAAAATGGATAGCCCCACTTCCTATGAAGGAGTCAGAGGGGACTTTCTGGAAGTAGGGCGGGGTAAAGCCATTGGAGTGGAGCTTTCTTGCTGGAGGCTAGGATGGAAGTGAAGCAAGCACAAGACAGGCACAGTTAGCCAGGAAGTAGCTTTGTTGGAGCTAGCCACGTAGGGGCTAAGAGTGGCACTTGGTTATCCCGTGGCAAGATCAGCATTGTTTATAGCAGTAGAAGTGATGACAGCAGTGGGTGTAGCTGTGGTGGCAGAGGTATGAAAGGTAGAAGGACAGAGGCTGTGATTGGGAAAGTAGTGACAGTAGTCCTAGAGACGAAGCGGTGATATCAGTGAAAGCAGTTTCAGTCTAAGAGACGAGTTTCCCATACTGCTCTATAGTTTACTACTCTCTCCTGCTCTCCTGCTCTGATCTATGTGCACCCTTCCCTGACTTGCGTGAGAAACCCTCAACCCCTACCCCTGCCTGGATGGACATAAGCCACAAGAATTGAATAGTGGGCCTCACTGCTGACCACAGGGTGTGGTGGAGATCTGAGATGCCAGCAGCCCATATAAAGGTCTGATGGCTGCACAAGACCCAAGGGCTTCCAGGACCTCCACAGGCTCCCTTGGCCCATGCACCTTGGTGATGCCAAATCACTTGGAAACCGTAGGTTCCTATTCTCTTTTCACAGTTCTTCTAAGAGCATGGGCAGGGGTCCTGACACCATATGGAGTTTTTCCAAAAGGATTGAACACCTCCTGGTGGAGGCCAGCTGTCTGAAGGGGATCCAAAGCCTAGAAAAGACCAACTGCTTGGGGGAGGGGGGGTGACTCCAACTTCCTGGCTGGAAGCCCCAAACACTTCACAAGGCCTGAGTAACTGGGAGGCCTCAAGCATTTCCAGTAATCCAAATGCATCCACAGGTTCAAGAACCCCAAGGGACCCAAGCAAAAACAAGCATCTAAGTATATTAAATGATCCCAGGACCCCAGAGGCCCCTAGCACCTCTGAGATCCCAAGCATCTTAAAAACTGAGATCACCTCAAAGGGTCCTAGCACTTTGAGAGCCCCAAGAGTTTCTAAGAGTTTAAGGATCTATGGGGCCTTCAGACCCTCAAAATTTCTAAGTATCTCTGAGCCCCGCCGCAAAAAAAAACAACAACAAACCCTAAAAAGCTCCCAGTAACTTCAAGGCCCCCCAAACCTCAAAGGTCTTACAATCTTTGAAGCTCCATGCTCTTTGAAGGCCCCCAGCATATCTGAGGTCTTGAGTTGCTTGAAAGCCCTTAGCACATTGAAAGTTTCAGACACCGTGGGTCCCTCAAAGGTTCTATGTACCTCAGAGATCCCAAGCACTTAAAGGTCCATGCCACCTCAAAGCCTTGCATATAAAAAGCCACAAACACATCTGAGGTCTCCACCATGTGAAGAACCTTAGAACTTTAGATGTCCTAAGTTTGTTGAAAGCCTGAAGTAGCAGGAAGTACCTCAGAGACTCCTGGTATCTCAAAAGAACTCATCACTTCAGAGATTCCTATCTTCTCAGAGACCTCAGGCATTTCTCAGAAACGAAAGTTTAAAAACACTTGGAGTACCTGGAAAATCTGGGAAATCTCAAAGTTGCCAAACAACATCAAATGACAGAAGAGCTTCAGAAAAGGTCTCCTAAATATGATGCTGGACGTCATCTTCATGGTGGGCACCTGTTCCAAAGAGAGCCTCCTCTGGGATGTTCTGTAGAACTTAGGAGTGCAGCTGAGGAACATGTACAGATATTTGGCATGAGAAGGATAACCCAAGAGTTTATATGGCAAGGGAACCTGGAATATAAAGAGGAAACCATGGAAATCCAGTGAAGTGTACTCTTGGATGAGGAAGACAGAAGATTCCACTGGGGGCACGTCTAAAAGGTGACCTGGCATTTCTCTCAGGAACTACCATTCGTGAGAATGTACAAATTATTTGAAAAGTGCAGTGTATGTGTATGTCCATAGGATGGGGCAGAATTAGCACTCTGTCTCCTTCAGCCAATGAGGTAAATCCAGAGGACCATCTGGCATGGTGGTGGACCCTGGTATGTACTAAGTCATGTGGGATCCCCTTCCTACCCTCCTCCAGCTTCCAGACTTACCTCATGGTACTAAGGACTTGACACCCTTCCCATCCATCCTATCACAGGGCCTTTGGAAGCCTCTACCTTACCCCGCTGCAAAAATGGGAGTCGCCTCTCATCATATTATCAGCTACTGGCAAACCACACACAATAGGAGCTGTGTCCCCCCACCCCCACAAAGTGACCACATCTACCCCCTAAAACTTGGCACTTGATGTGAAGTCCACTGATAGGGAGCACAAGGAAGGGAGCCCCACGTGGCTCTGTGGGGCCCTGAGGCCACAGCTATGACACACAAAAGAGGGGCCAGGGTCCCTTCCTTTTTTGCCTCTAGTCAGTCCTACTCTGCTTCCTGCTGTGTGCAAGGTCAAGTCCCTATGGACAGGTTGGCTAGCAAATGACTTCCTGACAAGGGCTCAGGGACCCACAGAATGAAGTCTGCAGGCTAAGGGGGCTTCAAAGGAAAGGAGGAACTATGACCCCAACCAGCTTCAAATTCACTCAGCACACAAGGACCTACAGGGCCCGCTAGGATTCAGGCAGAGTGACAGGAACTGGGGGGCAAAAATCACAAGGCAGGTGGCTGGCCCTGGAGGGGCCATGTTGCCCAGTACCACCTCCAGATGTAGACAGGTGTGCATCCGAGGTCCAGATGCCCAAGTGGCTTTCCTGTCTAGAGCCACAAGGAAAACAAGTGACCTATCCCAGACAAGGCCCCCAGTCCATCCCCACAAACACAGAATTTCCTGCAGGCCACTTTCGCTCCCTCCCTTCCAGCCCCAGCACTCACAGGGCCTTGTCTACTGAAGACACCGGACACGTCAGCACAACAGGCGTCAGTAACCCCGAAGGCAGCCTCCAGTTCTCGGGGGGACAGAGCTGACTATGAATCCTCCCCTTTCATAGAAAGGGGCTCATAGACGGCAGACGGGCCCAGGCCAGGTAGCTCAGTTGGCTAGGGCAGTGGTCAACAAACCGAGGCTCATGAGCCACATGCAGCCCATGAGCCGTGGTTTGCCTCTCTGTTGACTAATGAGCTTGTTGACCACTGTGCTAGAGCATCTTCCCCATACACCTAGCTTGCAAGGCACATACAAGAAGCAACCAATGGTTGCATAAATAAGTGGAAACTCTCTCTCTCTCTCTCTCTCTCTCTCTCTCTCTCTCTCTCTCTCTCTCAACAAGAAATAACAATAAAATGTCAGAAGGCTCCAGGTTGATCAGTAAGTGGGAGAGCTGCAGAGCAAAGAGGTACTGAGGATCTATCTTCTCTGTCCCAGGAGCTTGCCTTATGTTATCTCTGCCAGGTCAGTAAAGTGATACACACACACCCAATATTATAGGACGCACCAGCGAGCTCAGGGGAAAAAACACTGCGCGTTCACTCCAATAATACGGGTAGGAGGGGACAGCAGCAGGTCACCCTGGACATTCTGCTCTGACCCCTTTGCCAGTTGGCTGATCACACACACACACACGCACACACACACACACACACAGAGCAGAAGATAGCTACGTGCACCTGGGACTGTAACGTGGAAAGGGGAGGGGAGGGGAGGGGAGGGGAGGGTGTGCATTCCGGCCTACTGGAGCTCGAAGTCTGATAACAAGGTGGCTACTCTTCTGTGATGTTACAAACAGATCAGCCCGTTCCTGGGAGGGGAGAATGGCCAGTTCCTGAGAAACACTCCCGGAGGGGGTCAGGGTCCGGGCACAGCCACCAAATCAAAGCATGTCCCGTCTTGCTCTGTTCTCCAAATGTATTTCTTTTCTGAGGAATGGATCACTGGAGGCGCCTTATCTTTGGACAGCCTTGCTCCATCCTCCAGGCTCCCAGGGTCTGTGAGAAAACTTATCTGTAGTGGGCAAGGTGAGTTAGACAACCTTGGCTCCCTCCTTCTTCCTTGTCCTTCCCCCCTCCTAGATCCTGTCTGAGCCCACGTTTCCTTTGGCTCTGGTGCCAATAGCCATCCAAATATCTCAGTGGTCATTTGCAAGCGTGGGTCAAGAAGCTCAACAGGTCAGGGAACCAGTAAAGGGGGGAGAGGGTGGGAGCATGCGACCCCCTGCACTGAGAAACCAGGACAGCTGGACTCCTGAGGGCCCCAGGCAAGAGGCTGCACTGGGAAGTGCAGAGAGAGGAGTGACCTGGCCAAACTCAGCCAGGAAGCAATTACTGCCCCAGGCCCATCACCTCCCCCCTTGGCCTGGAGGTGTAGTGTGTCCTCACCCCTTCTCACCCCACCCCCTGCATTGGTACTGCAAATAGTTAACCTTCAACTGATGAGCTCACCAGTACACAAGGGCAGGATTTCTAGGGGCCATGGAATGGACAGCAGGGTGGAGGGAGAGGCAGGAAAGGGGGTGCCTCGAAGGAGGTGAAGAAAACAGAATCTTCCTGGTGTCTTTTCTACAAATCCCCACATTCTTACAGAGTCTGTGAGCATCCAGACGGGTACCAGGCTGGGGGCCTCTGCTCTTTCAACCACCACCCAGCACAGCTTCACAGAGTGAGTTGAAAAGATGCAGGTTAGTGGCCAGCATACCTCTGAAGTGCGTTGACATTCTGGGTCCTAGAACCCCCCAGGTGTTGAGGAAGCTCAGGTACAGAGAGCCCCAAGCCCTCAGTGCACAGCAAGACTGGCAGCTGCCATCCCCTGGGCACCTAAGGTGTGCCAGACACTGTGATGGCTGCTGCCACGCAGTCTCACTAACCCTTGCAGCAGTCAAGAAGGTGGGGGCCCCGGCCGTGGTTACAGAGGGAGAAGCTCGGCTCAGATGTCAGAGCAGGTGGCTGGGTGCCCCTGGTTGGTCACTGACAGCCTTGGACATGGGTTCAGGGCCAGCCAAGTCTAAAGCCCCAACAGTTGTCCTGAAACAACACACTGCTTCCCAGGGACACTCGGCCCTGGGCAGTGTCTGTGTTGCCCTCCAGCACAGCCCGGGGAAGTGAGGAGGAGCACCCTGGGGTGGGGAGAGGAGGCTGGGGACATAAAGTCAATGAGCCATTTGGGGCTGAGAGTGAAGGTGCTTCCTGCTGGTTGGGTGCGGGCCCAGTCACCACGTGTCCTTGAGGGGTTGGTTGCCACGTGTGCAATGAGGGTTTCTTTCCCAGACAAGTATGCCTTTCCCATCCCAGCACGTGGCTCAGCAACGGTGCCACCCAGACACTCCGCTGATCTTCAGATTGGAGGGCCTGGCTCTCCCACAGTGCACCCCCCAAACAGCACACTTTCTGGGCCCGCAACATGGTGTGCCGATCCCCTTTCCAATCCAGAAGGTACAAGGGCCACAGAACTCTCTTACCTTGAGCAGAGGGGGAGCCTGGGCTGAGGCTCAGGCGGCAGCTGTGGGTGTGAGAGAGGCAGGCTGAGGGGTGTGCTCCTTGGGCCCGGTGCTGTGGCCGTGTCCTCAGCAGTCAGGGGCAGAGGACAGACCACAGCCCTGGAGGAAGGCAGCTGTGGATTCTGCCTGGCTCACGTGCCCCCTGGGACGTGGGTAGTGGCCAGGCCCCCACTGTATCCTGCCTTGGCAGGAGCACACAGCCCCCGCTTGCTGCAGGCAATGGTTTTGACGCAGCAATGCTGCTGGAGATCCGTGGTTGCTATGAAGATGTAACGAGATCGGAAACAGGTCACTGCAGGGCTTGCAGTGCGGGGAACAAGGAAATACCAAAGAGCATAAAGAAGAATGACAGGAGCACTCCAGGGCTGGGAGGACAGGCTTTGGGGGGAACGTGGGCTCTAGGCTGGTTCAGCCTACCACCCAGCAGTGAGAGCAACCCCCAGGGTAGATGAAAGCAGAAGGTAGAGCGCATAAATAGCTAGTGAAAATCAGGCCCCGTTCTTGACAGGTTGGTCTGTGCCGCAGTTTATGACTAATGACACCCCAGCAAATGTTACCTCAAAATAAGCAGTCCCTGAGAAGTGCCTGAAACCCCTCCTCCAGCCCCCACCAAGGGGACTCTTGATCTAGTCTCAGCCCACAAAGCCCCAGAAGTAACTGGGCCCACGGTATTGTGGACGCGGAGATTATCTACGATTCATTCATTCACTCTTTCAACCCGTTTTCAAGGCTCTATTTGTGCCGGTCACAGTTCCCGTTGCCGGGGAAACATACATGAACACATCACAGGCTCTCTTGCTGGGAAACAGGAAATTGAAGGTAACCTTTTCAATAACCAATTATACAGTGCGGCAGAAGGACATTAGTCCTCTTAGGGGGCGTACTGTGCCCACAGACAACAGACAAAGGTGCATTGGCAACGTGAGGAATGAAAGGGAATATTACATTTCAAGCTAATGGAAAGTCAGGGCTGTCTTCATTGGAGGGGTGACATCAGCTAAGAAAGGAGAAGGTGAGGGGATTTGTTCTACTGATAAAGGAAATGCTGTTCATGCAGCAAAACCTGTGCGTGCAAAGGCTCCAACCCAGGAGTGTGTAGCCGCTTTGAGGGACGATGGAGAGGCCAGTGTGCCTGGCATGGAATGAGCAAAAAGGACACATTTTGGAGAGACAGTCCAAGGCATTAAGAGAACCCCACATTGTATATGGCCCAGTAGGCCTTTTTAAGAAACTGGGCTCCTGAAGGCAATGAAGTGTGGGGGCAGGAGGAGGGAGACCAGGTAGGAAGCTGCAGCTGTAAGTCCGCCTAGAGATGGAGTGATCTTGGCCATCCTGGGAGCAGTGGATATGCTGAGAGCCGCTCAGTGTCGGCATATTTTGAGGATGACCTAACAGACTTCCCGATGGTTTCCATGTGGAGTGTCAGAGAGCAGTCAAGGATGACGACAAGTGTTTCTCCCCACAAGGAGTAGAAGGGAAGGACAGTCAGATTATATGGGTTTCATAGGTGGGTGAGGGGATCAAGAACGCAGCCTGTATACGTCCAGTTAGTAAACGTCTCTTTGACACTCATGGGGTGGGGCAGGCAGGGGTATAAACTCGGTTGTGGAGAAGTCAGGACTGTGGCTGAAAGGTTTGCCTAGGCAGCCATGAGATGACAGCAATCGGGAGGCGGGTGAGCGCATACAGAGGCACAGAGGAGCAGAGGACCACGGACACTCCCGTGCGGCATGAGGGGTCAGGGAGGTCAGGAGGCGCCGGCCAGGACGGGCACTGCTGTCACTAGAGCCAGGGTCCTGGCGGGCAGCGACTGTGAACCCAGGGGAGCAGAGTGTGTCCAGGGAGACCCGTGGGCAGGGGTGGACAGAGGGCTGGGCCAGGTGGAATGCGAGTGAGGGTGAGAGGTGACCATCGCCTGCAGGGATGCAGAGGGCCCTCCAACCGCGCTGAGAGCAGCATTCAGGGAAGCAGGGGTCCAGCGGAGAGCAGGGGAGTCCACAGCACAGGGAGGCAGAGACGTCCTGGCACAGCCACCGAGAGTGGGAAGGAGGGCTTTGGACCTGGGGTGAAGAGGGGGCCACAGCATACACAAGGCGCTGCATGCCATGTGGGTACTGGCTCACAGAGAGCTCAGCTAGACTTTCTGGGCCCCCTCACCTCCTCTACCTGAGGTCAGGCACCTGCCAATTGGATGCGCCTCCCTGTCAGTTGAGTATTTGTTATGAGTCAGACGCCTCGGTGACATTTAAAACTCCAAACAACTCAATGTAGGTTATGTCCTGATCCATTACAGGAGCTGGCGATGTGACGCACAAGGGGGCAGGTGGACTGGAAGGCACGTAGCCTTCGATTGGAGGACTAAATACAGAGGCCAGACAGGCTCATGACCGAGACCGACATAACCATAGGCTCGGACCTGCTGGCAACGCACAGGTGCCACTGTGCTTGCTGCCCGTCACCCCTGGTAACAGGGCTCCCCGGTAAACCACAGCTGCTTCGAATGACTCGCCACAGCCAGGCGGGGTGTCTGAGCACGTGCCTCGGGCTCTGAGTGACCTGCTTCCGCAGAGGCAGAGCTCAATCCCAGGTCTGAGGCCCCGGGTGGCAGAGCCCCTGTGATGCTGACTCGCTCTGAAGGCCGCCCGACTCCACGTGGACCTGACATCCGAGAACCACACACTGTCCTGTCCTTGACTTTACCAGCTGTGCACCAGCAAAGCCCATGTCCTGAACAGGATTTCCCAGGGATCATTAAAAACTGATCAAACTGAAAGCCACTGGGCCATTTGGGAATCTACCCTTTAGACTGCTGGACACACACACACATACCCCTTTGTCCCCTTGGGGGCTTTCTACCACTGGCTTCCTTCTGGTGTCTTCCACTCCATACCCAGAGAGGCTGGCAAAAGATGCCACCTGCTCTCACCCCAAGCATGAGCTTCCTGATGAGGGGAGGCCCTTCTGTGGGGAAAGCCTGAGGCCAGAGGAGATGGGGAGGCTTCAGGAGAGCGGGCCTCAGGTCACAGGGCCCCGGCCTCTCCTGGGGGAAGGAAATCATGGGGCTGATCAGAGCCAGTGGGAATGACTTCAGGCTCCATGACAGGAAAGGGACAAGAGGAAGAGATGGCACTGGCGCCCTCAGAGAGCCGGATGAGGATGGCGGCTTAGTTGAAAGATGAGCTCCTGCAGGGCACACACCACGTGTACCCACGCCCGTGGGCTTGTCGCTGAAACAGGGATCATGGGCTTAAGGTGCCCGCTGCCCTGCAGGGAACATTTAGAGTCACCTTTCTGTGGTTTCCACGCAGGCAGAGCTTCCCTTGACAGGCTGGAAGCTGAGTCTGCTTTTCAGAGAGCACTCCTCTGAGAGGCTGCCCAGCGGGGGAGCTCATCCTGAGGCATCGCTGCCTCATCAGGTGTGCAAGGTGCACAGCAGCCTACAGGGCTGTGCAGAGGCCCTTTGAAGTCCTGGCAAGATAAACCCCTTCCGGGTCTAAACTAGGCAAGTTGAGTGGTGACCGGCTGCTCCCCAACCCAAGGTGTTTACACAACAGTTCAAGGACCCACCCAAGTTATCTGACTCGTGTCAGCCGCTGGGGCCACTGTCACACACACAAATGATGCCTCCTCCTCATAGACACGCTACAAAACCCGCCGTCTGATCTTCCCAAGGCCCTGCGTCTGCTGCTTCTCCAACTCTCTGGGGAAAGACCGGGTTTGTTCTTTACCAGGTCAGCCCCTCTGCCTCAGCGCATTTGTCCAACATAAGGAAAGTGAACACACAAGAAAAATGAGAAAGTACAGCCCTCATGTTTGGACCATCATGGAAACTCGAGCCACATGCTTTGCAATTTTCCTAGCATCTAATCTCCAGCTCTACTTCCCATATATCAGATCGGCTCTTCAAAGCAAGTGTGACCCTGAGGGTGAGGTTAAGTGAACGGTGGCACCACAGGCCAGCCTGCGTGTGGGTGGCGAGGGTCCTCTGTCCCCAGAACCCACCTCCTTCTCTGCTCTTTGAAAGGGCTGCCTCCCACAGTGCCTCCCAGCACCTGCGCCACAGCACATCTTCCTGGCCACTGCCGGTCCCACCCGTCTCTGGCGACCCCTCTCAGCCCAGTCCAGAGTCAGCTACAGAAGCAGGGTACCATGGGCCCCTCTAGCACCCTCATGCTGCCCCCTGACAAGATTGCTCTGTGCTCCCAGCCCTGGAAGCTGTCTGCCCATCTTATTTTCACATGCTCCTCCGGCCTCTTGACATCTGTGATTCGTCCTCCTGTTTCAACATCCCCAGTGCTCACTCTCAGCTCATGGAGGGAGGAGTTCTGACAGGCAGATCCTGGGCCCCGACAATGATACATAAGCCTCTCTATCCCCAGCGGTGACATGCCGACTGTGCCCCTGAAGTCCTGCAGATGGGCATCCACCTCTCTCTACAGGTGCACACCTGATCCCCATGCCACAGACGGCCACCCCACACAGCTTCAGACTCTCTGGGATGCTACCTTACCCATCTTCACTTCTGAGTGTGTGCTCACAGGCAGACAGACATATCCCCAGATGGACACACACAAACAGGGGCCCACTCACCATATGGACACCACAGAAACACCCGACATACACTTCCACCCCCACAAACATACCTAATAATGTATAGTCACAAGGCCACACACAAGTACACACACACACACACACACACACACACACACACACCTTTGTGCACACAGGATGGAGAAAAGTATCAGGGGTAAGATGTCCAGAAATATCTTTAAATGCACACACACGAAAACTGTCACATATTACAACAACATATTTATTTACTCTCTATGAAAACCACACATGCGTATATGCATGCACACACATACACACTACAGAAGGAGAAGCATGTTGTGTCTATCTACACTAACCACGTTCTGATATACAAAGAATAAAGATGCATTTGCAAGTCTCTGGTTCTTTCCAGGCCTAAAGTACACAGGTCAATTTCTCTCTCTCTTTCATCTTTCCCTCGTACACATACACACAGACACCGAACACACACAAGCAAGAAACACCCAATCTCTCTCACACCCACAAACACATTCATGCATACCCTTGTACAAATACATACATTTACTCTCTCTCTTTCTGTTACCCTCACACACACCTACATACATACACACTAATACACACGCTAGCACACACAGCTCCCAGACACATGGCAACGTGAGAAAGTGGAGGTGGGGCAATATGGTTGCAGGTCCTGAGCAGCAGTTGATGGGAGTAAGTGGACCTGCAGTGAACCTGGAGCCCTGGGCCACACAGGGTCCCCAATGTTGGCAGCCAACCAGGGCCGCTCCAACAGCCAAATGCAAGGCAGCCCGCTTCTCAGCTTCCTTTGTGCAAGGCTCCCTGCTCCCTCTTCCTGCTCTGAAGCCTCCCTCCCTCCCTCCCTTGCTTGACCCTCCTGGAATGTAGCTATGAAGACAAAGCAGATATACCTGCTGTTCTGGTCAAACACTGAGGAGTCTCAGGACCCGTGACTCAGAAAGAAGCCCAGTGTTGGTGTGCAGGGGGAATGAAGGAGGAAAAGCTATCTGCAGGCCCGCACCGGAATGGGAGCTCAGCAGGCAGAGCAGCAGACAGCAATCTGGGAGGAAAGTGACCAGAGAGGAGGGAAGACCATGGGATCCTGCCTTGTGACCCAGAGCTGACAACACAGCCAAGATGTCCTAAAACTCCCAAGGGGTCTCCTGGCATGCCTCTCCCCTTCCATCTCTGTGTAATCAGACAGATTCCCTGAGAAAGCCTCAGGCCTCAGTCCCTGGCATGTTGACCCTGACATTGGGCTTGGGGGCTGCAGCTAATAAGTGCATCAGCTGCAAACTCCTGCAGAAAGTCAACAGCTGAGGGCCCTGGTCATCAGCTCATGCAGAGAAGCCATGGCCCCCTCTTCCACTCACGATGTGGCTGATGCCCCCAAAGACCTCTGCCCCTTCCAGGGAGATGCCCGCAGGGCAGGGTGCAGAGCTATGAGGGCTGGGGTTGGGGCCGCCCAGGGCACAACCTGAGGCCCAAGAACCAGGACAACCTTGACGTCCACTTTTCTGCGCCAGTTGTCTGACCAGACCCCGTGTGCCTCTCCAGTCCGGGCCAGAATTACTAGTATGTGGATGAGTGATGAGATTATTTGAGGATAAAACCAGCAATGGATGTTGGAAAAGATGCCTCTGAATTATCAGTATTAATAAAAAAGTCAGAACGGGGCATTCCAGGAAATTGGAAGGAGCTGTACCTAGTTCAAGGACCACTTAGAGGGTACGGGAGCGTTCTCCTCAACAGGCTATGCACGTCAGTGTCCCTGTGCCCACATGCACACTGACAATAGCTCCAGGAGTGCAGTTGTGAAAAGAGTGGGGGAACTGAGGGAGATGGGAAAGCAGTGGGGGAATTAGGGGAGATGAGAAAGGAATGCTGGAACTAGCGAGACGGGGAAGCAATGGGGAAACTAGTCGGATGCACCATATTTATCAGACCAAGAACCCATGCCTGAATAGCCTTGCCCTTCCACTGCCCCGTTCTGTGTCCCGCTTTGTTGGAGGGAGGAATCAGCAGCCAAAGTCTTGTTCCTCTCTTTGGACACCTTTGGTGGAGCAATTTAGGGCTGTGGCGTGCACCTTCTAGGGCAGAGCAGTGAAGGCTGGACTGGCTGCTGTGAGTTCCTTGTGCATATGTACCCCCATCCCAGTCCCAACCCCAGGGTGGCACAATACAGAAGGGGCTCATCTCTTAAGAAGGAAGGATATGGGTAAGAAACGACTACCGTTTGTTGTTGTTCATCTCCCACTGAGGATATCTTTCCATTGAATTTTAGCTGGAAGGGAAGAGGGAGGGAGGCAAGGAGGGAGCGCGAGGCAGAGGGAGAGCAGTGTGAGGAAGACACATGGATTGGTTGCTTCCAGCATGGTTCCCTACTGGGGCTTGGGATGGAACCTGAATCGCAGGTATGTGCCCTTGAAGGGGAATCAAACCAGCTAACCTTCTATGCACGGGTCAATGCTCTAACTAGGGAGCAGCACCGGCCAGGGTGGGCAAGTCCATCGTTCCCTGTCCCATGCATTCAGGAGTGTGAAGATTTTGGCCAGTGAGATCTCTGCATAGCAAGAGTAAGTCTTCGGTGGGTCAGACGTGGTGGGGTTTGAGGGTGGAGGACTTGGCCATTTATCCCCAGACCAGGGGAGTCAGCCAGCAGGCCATTAGGTGTGATACTAACTTCCTGACTGTGGGTGGGAGCCCCCAGAACTGAGGGAACATCAATAATTGAACTCAAGCAATTGCCTCTCCATCTCTGACAAACAATCTCTCTTTGAGTAACACCACACACACATACACAAACACACAAACACACACACACACAGACACACACACACACACACACACACACACACACACACACACACACACACACACACGGCCTACCCTCAACACCCTGGTGTATGATCTAGCTCTTTCCCAGTTCTTATGGTTGAGGGCTGCAGGTACTACTTACACCCTTTGGGAAAGGTTGGGATTTGGCATCAGAACGCTTGAGTGTCTCACGTTTGCTGGGCTGTTGACAGTGGACCAAAACTTTCCATTTTTCAGTCTCAGCATGTGCAATTGTACCGGGCTAATACCTACTCAAGGAGATGGCTGGGAAGGTGGAATGTGGTGCAGGGTATGCGACTGCTTTGTAGAGTGCACGGGGTTTAGACACATATTTCGAGGCTGATCATCGCTGAAGATAGTAATAGACAAGAAAGAGGACTGTGACGCTGGTCCACATTCCCACCCAGGTGGAAAGAAGCCTGCCTGTCCAGTCCGATTCCTGGCAAATCTCAGCTGAACCTGCGCCCGGAGGGTGAGTCCTTGGGGTCAATGCTCTCACCATCATTGCTCTGGACTGCAAGCTCCATGGAGTCAGGCCTTTCTGGGTTTGTTAGCTTTATCTACTGATATAATCCAGGTGCTTAGAACGGTACCTTGGGGATATTCAACAGTCAAAAAATTCTTGGTGAGTGAGTCAATGAATTTTTTGAGCATCTAGTGCAAAACACGTCAATGGTAGTGGTAATAACCACTTTCAAGTTACTGAAGTGTCCCCACAAAGAAATCAGGCGGCAGCAAAATAATTCCTCACTCATCTCCAAAGGAAAGACATGGAATTATTTAAAACTTTAACGACCACTGAAGCTGAGCAGGCACGTGCCATGAATCATTAAGCTAAGAGTCAACTGTGCAATAGCAAAAGCTGGGAAGTTGCTAGGATACCGTGAAGGTGGTACAGAATTCTCCATTTGATCCGGGAGCAGATTCTTCAAGGAGCAAGGAATGCACTTCACAGGTACAGCTTGCTTTGATCGAGCACCAGTGATGGTCTGGGTGTTATGTGTAGACTTTATACTGGAAAAGGTTACCCTGACCTCCACCCTATGGGATAGGGTTTATAATCTTTACAGATGGGATGTCTGAAATTCACAGAGGTTAGCTAGGTTAAGCAGGGCCATCCATGGTTTCATTAAATGGCAGAATGAAGATGTAACACCAGCTCTGCCCAAGACCAAAACTCGGACTTTGCTCTTCAGTCTCAAAAGGCACCACCCTTCACTGTCTGCGAGCTGGTTGAGGGGCTCCTAGGGAATAAAGCCGAGTTCAGGTGCAGTGTGAAATCACCGGAGGGGTGAATACACAATACATTGATAGGGGGGCCCTCACACAGACTGTCTACGGGCAGAATCTCACACTTTACCACAGTGTGCTCTCTGGTGCAAAGACCAGATAAGGTCTTCGTCTTCAACACAAATCCTACTTGGCCCTGACACACTGCAGTGGGTGCCAGAGGTGGGCAGCAGTCACCACTTACCTTTCACGATTCAAGATTCCTCAGGCTTTTTCAGTTTGGCTGCTTCATTTTAGGCAATTATGCTGTCCATGCAGAGTCCTCCTTCTCCTTCTCCTTTATAAGATGGCGCCTGGGGATGGAGGGAAGGGTGTGGCACGCTTGATGCACAAAGACGCCCTGAGTTTTGAGTTCTGTTTTTGGAGGCTGCCTGTGTGGCTCTGCAGTATGGATACTGCCTTCTCACTAAACTGTCCTCTTGCTACACTCACGGGATCCCTCAGACTGGATTGCCACGGGGGTGCCCAGTGTATCATTCTGTACATACAGCAAGGGCCTCTGGCCGATTTTCCTTCCATATTGTCCTGGGTGGAGCAGTGTGCCCTCAAGATTCATGTCTATCCAGAAGCTCAGACTGCGGCTTTATTTGGAAATAGAGCCCATGCTGATGTAATTAGCTTAATGAGGCCAGGTTGGATTAGGGCAGGGCCTAAAGTCAACAAAACCAATACATCTGTTGTCTTCCTATAAAATAAAGAAGAGACCAACACAGACTCACCCAGAGGAGCACGCCAACGGGGAAGGCAGAGATTAGAGGGATGTGTGTACCAGACAAGGGACTCCAAGGATGGGGCAGCCATCAGAGGCTGGGAAGGGCAAGGAAGGATCTTCTCCCAAAGGTGTCAGAAGGAGTGTGGCTCTGCCCCCCACCTCGATTCAAAATTCCTGCCTCCAGACTGAGAGAGAATATGTTCCTATTGTTCAAAAGCACCACATTTGGGGTCATTTTGGTTACAGCATTTCCCGAGAATCCAACACCTGCCTCTCTGTTAAAGATTTTGAGGACATGGCTCCCCTGTATGGATATTTAAGAAGTTAGAATTTATAGGGTGGTGGGTGACACTCTATTAAGATGCCATGCTCTTCATCAAACACACACTAAAAGTGGAAGTTGAAAAGGTGGTAATAAACATAAAAATCCTTATAATCTCTAATACGGAGGTCTTCCTACATCTCAATAGCTCGTCTTACCCACCTCCTACGTGTGCACACCCCCCTCTGTAGACCAGTGTGCTCCAAGAGCCCTTCCTCCCGGCTACAGTGACTCTGGTGTGTTCAACAGCAAACATCCAGTTGCCTTCCAACACTTCCACGAGGCTGGTGACCAATTCTTGGCCTCCCAAAAGCACTTGGCAGCTGTGGGAAGGATCACGGGCTCAGGCTCTGATCTCTCCACATCCACTCTGAGTAAAGTGTGTCCACTGGCTGCAAGACGGCTTTGGGCTCCCAGCAGTCATGTTGGCCACTGAATGGGCAGGTGCTCATTCTCGCCCAGCTTTCCCATCTTCTAAATAAGACCACTTACAGGAATTGTCAGAACATGATGTCAGGACACACTTATGTTGAAGAATTTTCTCTTCTCTCTCGACCTCTTTTTCCCTGCCCCGACCCACACTACTTCTGAGAAAAATATAGTTATTTTGCTTTTTCTTTCTGAGTGTCAATGGCCTATTGTTCTTATAACATGGCATCCTTCTTCCACAGGCTACATGCACATGTTCCCTCACCCCAGAGGTTTGAAGACTGTTGGAAGGCAAAATATCTCTTGAAATTTTAATGAAAATACTTGCACATGTTATTGCAAACTAGTAAGCAGTTATTCAACACGGCTTCTGGAAATCACACAATCCCGAAGGAAGCAGATGGAGAGACCATCTCTTAGCTTGAAAGGGTGATGTTGGGACTTCTCCAATCTTGAATATAATACAACAGGAGAGGGCAGGGAGCCCCCGAGGGGAACATGACGGCTGATACACTCATCTCCAACTTCTACTCTTACCTCCTGGAGAAACTAGTGGCCTCGGCATGCAGTGGGTCCAAGGGACCCTCATTTCCTGGGAATACGCAGGGACATGTTGGAGAATTGTTCCTCTTGGGTAAAGAAGAGAAACCTTTCCAGGGGATCCTGCCATGACTTTCCACACGATTTCCCGTCCACTGCTGGCAAGGAAGGTAGGTCACTGGCTGAGACAGTTCCCAAGACTGGTGTGTACCTTGGCCAGTCAAAAATTGATGGGCAAGGTTGAGCCCAAATTCCTTTGAGTGGAATGTGGAATGTATGCCCATTCCTCAGTGAGGGTCCTTGTTTCTACTTACTTTTCTATTTCTCATTGTAAGAGTTATACCCATGAAGCACTTAAAGCAAATTTTTAAAACAGAAAGAAGAAGGAAGATCTGACCCCAATGCTGTCCAGACCCAATCCTCTGGCCCAAGGACCAGGAGAACCATGACTGTGATTATGCCCCTGCTGGGTTTCTAAACTGGCAAGAGGAGAGCAGATTACAAGTACATCCACCAAGTAATGCCTGGGGAAAAAGAAGGGGGAGACATTATTTTAAGAGACACAACCAACCACTTGCAATGTGTGGTGGCCTTAGGATCTTTACCTGATCTAACGATTTGTATCAGTACATTTAGGAGACCACTGGGAAATGGAAATGTCATTAGGTAGAAACCAGATGGTGGTCAGTCAGTCTTGGTCCCTTCCTTGGTGTGATATGGTGCTGTGATTATGAAAAAGGGTCCTTGTTTCTGAAAGTGTACTTGTACATGAGATGAGTTCACGCCTACACTTTGCTTCACAGCACTCCAGGAAAAACGTTCGCATAATGGGACGTACATGAAACACAAACTGAAAAAGTTAATGATTGCTGAAGTTGATGACTCTTGAACTTAATGGGCACACAGAATGCATTATGCTATTCCTTCTGCTTTCATGTGTTTGAAATTTTCCATAATAATCAGAAAATGAAATGCTTGACTTACTAAAGGTAACATGGGGGCAAGAGATGAGGAATGGGAAAAATAGTCACAGTCATGGGGACCAAATAGCCAGTGCGACATGGAAATGGAAAGGGGGATACAGAAACAGATGTAATACCTTAATCAATAAAGAAAAAAGAAAAAAATGAAGAAATCAACGAAACCTAGTGAGAGGAATTACCATCCTTCCCATATGTAAGTTCACTAGAGAGAATCATTTCAGTGCAGAGAGGTTTTCAGGGATAGAAGCAAGGGCACACGTCACCACCATCTCCAAGGCCAAAGGATGCCCTAAAGAATCTCTCACTCTTCAGGAACGTCTGCCGAGGGGACCCTCTGTGTCTGGGAATCCATTATCTTGGGCCAGGACGGGGCAGTCTATCCACTGTGCCCCTCCCAATAGCTCACTTCTGTTCACTGCTGCTCCACAGGTGGGAGAGAATGTTATCTGATACAGGTCCCCGATAGTGAGTGTGCGTGTGTGTGTGTGTGTGTGTGTGTGTGTGTGTGTGTGTGTGTGAGAGAGAGAGAGAGAGAGAGAGAGGCCCTCACTGCAAAGGGGAGGTGAAAGAATGTCCCCGTCTACAGAAAATATATTTTAAAGACAAACAGAGAGAAACTCATGCAAAAAGGATGCCATTATTTTTGTCTTTCATTGAATATATAACATAGACAAAGCGCTGATTAAGGCACCAGCAAAGGTAGGATAGGTCTCCCATCAGCAGTCCTCCAAAGAGACAGGCAGAGGGAGATGAGGTCAGTTACCCCTGAATCAGACGGCAGAAATTGGTGTCTGAACTGTAGCACTATATAAGTGTGGGGTCTATCAATTAGTTTGTACGATGTGTGTGTGTTACATGGACATGCAGGTGTCTGTGACCATGGGAGGGAGGGGAGTGTGAGTGAGTCTGCATATGAGTGTGTGTGCATGTGTGTGTGTGTGTGGGGGGTGTGGGCAGGTGTGTAAGCACACATGTAGGTGGGGGCAGGGGCACATACGTGTGCATGTGTGTACGGGTCAACAGAACACTATATCGTTTTTCTACCACGGGTTCCTAAAAGCCTCCGTCTGGCCTGAGCATCAGCCGGGGGGCCGTACCTGTGACCGACATGATGACGACCATCACCAGCACTGACGATGAATTCCACGTCCTGGGGTTACCGCGGCTGGTGCTCTCCACACATCACTGCTGACTTCCCCCAGCCAGGTGACCTCAGCTGTCAAATCTACTCCCAGCCAAGGAGAGTGACCTCCGTGGGCCCATCCACACTCCTTTGCCAGGCGCCAAACCCTGCTGCACCCAGGGCCCCAGGACACAAGGCAGAGGGTGACCAGGTTATCTGACAGGGCAGAGTGAGGAGGCCCTGCAGCAGGGGAGGCCTAAAGGGGGATCATGACTTGTGAGATGGGAGAGCAGCCATTTTCTCTATGCCTTCGGTGCTTGAGTTCCATCGCTGGGCCAGTGTGTTAGGAGTTGCTCCTTCAACAGCAGCTGAGCTGCCCCAGTGCAGGGCAGGAAAAGGAAAGGCAGGAGGCCCCTGTTCCTCAGCCTCTAAGGGAGAGAGGATGGTTTTTTCAGAGTCACACACACGGGGTCCTGTGGGCTTTCGGGGATGGGCCTGCAGGCAGGCTGATCTGAGTGCTTTTGAGGGAGATCATGCTTCCAGAGCTGCCCCTGTGGGCCAGAAGCTGACCCTGAGTGTGGGAAGGGGGAAGGGGGCTGGGATTCAGGCAGCTCTCTGCTCCCCGAAGCCAGGAGAGTCCTTTAGACCCACAGGGGTGCTGTGGTCCTTTCCAGTCCGGTGGCCTGTGTCTCAGGAAGCCATATGAATACAACGCTCTGTGATTCTCTGCTGAATGTTCCTTTTCTAAACCAATGATCACATTAATTAGCAATGAGTAACTGACCCATCTTCATTAATGTTTTTAGATAATACAAATTTACTAGGTCTTAATTCAGACATAAAAAACCACAAACCCATACATAAATGCATGGGAAATAAAATTTCTTCTAACTGTGAAAAAAGAAAATATAAGAGACACAGGATAACAATATGTGGGGGAAAAGAAGGAGAAAAGATAGTCGGATATTATGTCATCACCATGAGTTCTCCTGGTGTGTATTGCAATACACTTGTTTCCCTCATGTGTCCTGTCAATATGCTTGGTTAAGATGGCTAAGATCATACAATAAATAGGACACTGTGCCCTGCCTTTCTTTCTTTTCATCTGTGAGTGTAGGCGTATGAGTCCTCACCAAGACATGAAATAGGAAATCACATGTCCCCACACATTAAACAGACTGCAGGTTTCAAAATGACAACATCAGATGGAATCAGACCTGTTTCTGGATGTGAAGAACGTGTGACCTCTCTGGGCCTGAGGGACTCTGCTGGCACATGGAAGGGGCCACCAGTCCAATCACTGCAAACTGTGGGGTGGGGCTGGTAGTGGGAGGGGTAAAGAAGATGGTCCAGGGCTGCCCCTAACACCAGAGCCCCTTGCTCCTTGTACCATCCAGCTCATACTTCCGGGAAACCCCTCCTCCTGGGTCCTCCAAACGGTTAAAGACCAGCTGCCACAGGAGAAACGCTAATGAGCAGTGGCCGAACCCACTGAGAGCTGAAGAGAATGAATGTAGATTTCCGGAACCGCTGTCCCCTGTAAAGGAGGCCCCGCGCGGGAAAGAAACAGGAGGCCACACACATGCAAAGACAAAATTCGAAATACCTTGCAAATGGCAGGGTCTTTCACATCAACACATCCTTCAGCATTAAAGGGAAACATTCACATACACTCCTGTCTGTCTCTCGCATAAACTATAGCATCACAGCCGATCTGCGCTGAAGTGTACAGACAATGCCAGACATGGTTTCTAAAGTCTTTTGCAGCTCTGTCCCTGGAGGGAGGCTGCTGAGGGCCAAAAAGTCATCCTATTTTCATGGTTTTCATGCCGAGTTTTGTAGAACGTTGTTTGTCATCTGGTTATTCAGAGCAAGGTGGTAACATGAAGTTTACTGGGAAAAGGCTTTGGAATGTTTACTTAGCTGCTGCCTGTGCACCAACCAGAGGTAATTGGACAGGAACACTTGTTGCCAAACCAAAGCATCTGAGCATTTCCCTGGCAGGTGGGCTGCCTCCCTGCCTCCCATTGCACTGGTTACATTTTTGCAAACCCAGTGCACACTCATGGGAGTATTTCCCCATTAGCCCCATTCTCTCAGCAGACAACAATGTCGGGGGAGGGGGGGTGCCTTCCGAACATCATATCGCCAGTCAAAATGGACAAAGAGTTTTGGCTGAAACAGTTCAAGGATGACTGACCAGCTGATTGGCTCAGGGCTGTCCCGATGTTAGCACAAAGGCCCAGTGTCTGGGGAGCCTCCTCCTGGGACATGGAGAGCCGGTTTCACATAGGGAGGCAGAGATTGGGGAGGGGAGCACAGGACTCCATGGCTGCTCCCAGACAGGGGTTGAGAGGCAGGGTGTTGCTGTGTCGAATGGATCCCATGGATCCCGGTCTTCCCTAGCGGCAGGGATGCTGGCTCCCCTGACCAGTGACATGGACAGGCAGGGTTCGGGCTCACAGGGAGGGAGCAGGCTCTGCTGTCTCACTTTGTGCGATGTGACCTGAGTGTGCAACCCAAGCATCTGCCACCCTGAGTGTGAATCCCCCTCCTGGCACTCATTCCACCTGCAGGGAACAGCGTCGGCATCAATTTCCAGGTACTGGATCCACGGATGGAGAGGCAGATGTGTGACATGACATTGTACAAGGGTATTCTTTGCAGCTTTGGTTGCAGTGACAAAAAGTAAAAAGAACCCATTGGTCTACATTGGCAATGGAACTGGTTAAAATGATCAAGTTAGACATCTTAGCATCCCTTCCAATACAAAGCAACTCTTTGCGTTTTGTATATAAAACTGTAATTACCCCATTGCACTTTTGTTTTGTTTTGTTTTGTTTTTAAATACATTTTATTGATTTTTTTTTACAGAGAGGAAGGGAGAGGGATAGAAAGACAGAAACATCGATGAGAGAGAAACATAGATCAGCTGCCTCTTGCACACCCCCTACTGGGGATGTGCCCGCAGCTAAGGTACGTGCCCTTGACCAGAATCGAACCCGGGACCTTTCAGTCCACAGGCCAATGCTCTATCCACTGAGCCAAACCGATTTTGGCATCCCATTGCACTTTTTAAAAGAATGATTTCTTAAATTAATATTATGTGTGTTTAAGGTGTAGGACATGATGACTTGATTTGCGTATACATATTTAAATGAGTACTGCATTCAAACTAATGCACATGGCTCCTCAGTTACACTGACAGACAGGGGGGGGGGGGAGAGGGAGAGAGAGATGAGAGCATCTGAAATCCACTCTCTCAGACACAGGATGTCCAATGACCTGAAACCCACTCTCTCAGAACATTTCTATGTGTTTCACACAGCTATGAGTGCGATCACCAGGCCCGTTAGATGTACAGACCATACATCCCACCCAACTGCAGTTTTGTGCTGCAGAGCTGCAAAGGGTTCGGAAATCATATCCGAAGTTGTGTTCTGCTGCGCGATGCTTTGTGGGACATGTTCTTTGTCTAGAAAGCACTTTCAAGCACAATGTTTCTTATTCTTGCCATTGGTGATGAAATGGACTCCACAGCCTCCCTTTAGACTTGTTTTTCTGTGGAAGACCTATGTGAGGATAGCATGGAGCTTACGGAAAGCGGCTGTCTCCAGCAGAGAGAAGTTGGAGAGGGAGGAAAACATTCCGCTGTGTACAATTGTGTCCATTTTGAATTTCCTGTTTGTGCATATGATCTACTTAAAGTCTCAGTTTTGAGACCTGGCCCATAAAGGAATCCACTGCTTTCTCAAATTAAATAATCGGGTGGCCCTAGCTGGATTGACTCAGGGGATAGAGTGTCTGCCTGCAGTCTGAAGGGTCCCGGGTTCAATTCTGGTCAAGGGCACATGCCCAGGTTGCAGGCTCGATCCCCAAGAGGTGGCATGCAGGAGGCAGCCTACTGATGGTTCTCTCTCAGCATTGATGTTTCTGTCTCTCTCTCCCTCTCTCTTCCTCTCTGAAGTCAGTAAAATATATATTTTTTAAAAGCCGGGAAAACAAAATGGGCTGCTACCACGAGGCAGGTCAAACCAGTAGTCACTGAGCAGGGTGGCTGTTTCTCAGACGTCACAGGAACAGGATGTCCACTCAGCGGGGCCCAAGGACATGACACAGTTTATGTGACAGTGACTGCGCCCCCACTCACAGGTCCTGGAATAACCCTTGCTGCCTTGTAAATTTCCCAGCATTTAATAACAAAATACCTTCCAGTGTGTGCTGTCTGATCTCAACTCCACACTCTTGCCCTCTGTTGTGTCCTCAGGGAAGCCTGCCTTTCATTGTCTCTGAATAGTCCGACATGAGGGGACCCTCTAGTGACCACCCTCACACCCTCACTGTTCCCCTGCCTCATTGTCCCTGCATAGTCAGACCTGAGGGGACTCCAGTTATGACCCTAACTCCTCCCCTACCTCATTGTCCCTGCATACTCAGACCTGAGGGGACTCCAGTGATCACCCTCACACCCTCACTCCTCCCCTACCTCATTGTCCCTGCATAGTCAGCCCTGAAGGGACTCCAGTGATCATCCTCACACCCTCACTGCTCCCCTACCTCATTGTCCCTGCATAGTCAGACCTGAGGGGACTCCACTGATGGCCCTCACAAAGTCACTCCTCCCCTACCTCATGGTCTCTGCATAGTCAGCCCTGAAGGGACTCCAGTGATCACCCTCACACCCTCACTCCTCCCCTACCTCATTGTCCCTGCATAGTCAGCCCTGAAGGGACTCCAGTGATCATCCTCACACCCTCACTGCTCCCCTACCTCATTGTCCCTGCATAGTCAGACCTGAGGGGACTCCATTGATGGCCCTCACAAACTCACTCCTCCCCTACCTCATGGTCTCTGCATAGTCAGCCCTGAGGAGACTCCAGTGACCACCCTCACATCCTCACTCCTCCCCTACTGAGACCTCAAATTTGTTGGCTCTTTCCCTGAATAAGGTTTCTTGACTCCCTCACAGGAATACTCAGGGATTTACTCAGAATTTTGTGGAAATGATGTGAACTGAGCACATGCCCCATGACACCCTCCCCTTCCAAGAGCTAAAGCAAATACATGAATAAGGAGACAGAACATAGCAAACGTTCAGGGGGCTCCAGAACCAGCACCCCCATTCTCTTCTGTGAGGTCTTAGGTCCCTCTGTTGTTCCATCTGAAAGGTATGAATAACAATACCTACCTTGGCACCCCAAGTGATGGAATACATTTGAATGGGTGGAACAAGAGGAGCACTTCATATGCACTTAATAGATTGTAATACATTTGACCACTAAGGGCATTAGGAGACAAGAGCAACAGAAAATGGAATTCAAAGAGGTCTATGCAAGTGGATGGGAAATAGACCTGTCTTTATTTTCAGCTACTTATTTCCTAAATTGTGCATATCCAATTATGAAGCTAGGCAAGAGATCACAGTAATATTAGTATTACATTGGTCCAGATTAGTGTTACATTACATTGGCAATGTCACCGATAAAGATTTTCCCTTCACATTATATTGGTCTGCATTTCTCAAAGTATTTTTTATGCTCACTACTTTGAAACTGTGGTAGTTATTATGTCAATCACTACATGTTGTTATTTAACGTGTTAATACATAAGTACATGTGCTATGTATTCCATATTTCAAAAAATTAAGCCTTATTTCAGTATAACAAATGTTCTAATCCTGTGCATTTAACTTTATGCATTTATTTAAAGTAATATTATTATCTTAAGGGAGCCACAGGCTACCTGTAGCTGTCAAAGGAACCCCAAGGTGCCAAAAGTTTGAGAATGACTGTTTTTAAAATACATTTCATTCGTTTTTACAAAGAGGAAGGGAGAGGGATAGAGTTAGAAGCATAGATGAGAGAGAAATCTCCATCAGCCACCTCCTGCACGCCCCCTACTGGGAATCAAGCCCGCAACCAAGGTACTTGCCCTTGACCAGAATTGAAGCCAGGACCCTTCAGTCCCCAAGATGACGCTCTATCCACTGAGCCAAACGTTTTTGAGGGCAAGAATGTTTTTAAATGGGAATCCACGGGGAAGGGAAGGGATAGGATTGACACGCTGGGTGTTTTCACATATATTATCTTAAAGACAGGAACACCATGGAAGTTTCTGTGGTTGAGGCACTAAAAGTGAAGCCAAGCCCTAGCTGATTATTATTATGTTATCAAAAGTCCTTGGCAAACTAATGTCCCAAAAGGCACTGCAGTTGGATCGCATCATTCCGTCTTTTGAGGCTCCCGTACTGAGAGCTTACCTGCATCTGGAGAAGCTAAAACTTCTAGCCTGAAAACAGTAAGCCACCCTTCTCTGATGGCGGTTGTGACAGAACCCTGAGAGTGGCAGTGGCCTTTCCACTCAGCTGTGTGGCCCCTTAGCTCACTCGGTGGCCAAGTAGCTGTGAACTGGAAAGGTCATTGGGACTCCTAAGTTGCCATGAGTTTATGGTAAGAACTGCTAACAGGTCAAACCAGTTCTTTTCTGACGGGAGGAACCTGAGTTCTAGAGATGATGTGTGGGACTTGCTTAAAGTTACAAACACAGCTACTAATGCATACAAAAGCATAAGTGAATTGCTCTCTTGTAACCCACGTACATGTTCCTGAAAATACATACCTCTGAAGGAGACTAACCGTTATTAGAACCTCTCAACCTACAGTCAATTCTGGGCTATGGCACAGTGATCTGTGCTTAGCCTGAAAATTCATATAGATCATGCACTCTCTTTGAGCTCCTAAAATCACTGACAACCATTTTAGGAAGGCACCCGCAAGATGCCACTCGCGAGCCTGAGAAAACTGAAACCTAATTGTGAGGTTCAGAAAAATGGTGCATGAGGATCCCGGGGAGATTCAATGTGATATTAAATATCCTCACTGATAGGCATGAAGATTGTTGGGATTGGATACGGAGGGCAACAAGTCCTGGAAGTAGCAGTCTCATGCAGGTTGTGCTCCTGCATGCTGGATCTGTTAAAGGGAATGAAAAATCTCTTGGGCTGGGAGCTCCTGGAGGACACAAATTGTTTTCCTCTGCATTTCTCACAGGACACCCTCGCAGGGTAGTACCGTTGTGATCCTTGTACATATGCTGACTGCAGGCTCATCCACGTGAACTGCTTGGGAGGGCTAATCCAGTGAACTGAGCAATAACTTACAGAGAGCTTGCTTAAAGTCAAGTAATATATACGTTGAAGTATCACATATTATCCTATAGGCCAGTGGTGGCCAAACTCATTAGTCAACAGAGCCAAATATCAACAGTACAATGATAACATTTCTTTGGAGAGCCACATTTTTTACTTAAACTTCTCCTAACGCCACTTCTTCAAAATAGACTCGCCCAGGCTGTGGTCTTTTGTGGAAGAGCCACACTCAAGGGGCCAAAGAGCCCCTCTGTGGCTTGCAAGCCGCAGTTTGCTGACCTCTGCAATAGGCTGATTTTTAACTTGGGGGCTGAGAGAGGTATAAAAGATAAAGCTGGCCACAGAGTTCCTTCAGTTTGTCTGTACTGATTCAGTGTGCATAACCGGTTAGGATGATTGTCATTTTTATGTAACAAATGATGCAACAAAGACTCAGAGGGGTTAGGAGCTTTATCTGAGCTCACACAGCTAGCAAGTGCCTGAGGCTCTCTTAGAGCCCTTCTTCCTCTCCCTCTCCCCACGCTCCAGGACAGCATTCCTCTCTCCAATGAGCTCTCAGACACCCGGACGCTGATGGGTCCCTGAGACTCTCGTGCCAGGGAGCTGCCATCCCTGGAACCCCCTTCCCCAACGACTTTTTCATTCGGAGCGCGTGGGCCTGCAGCCAGGTGAGGCTGGAACCTCCATTTCAGAAGCTTTTCTCTCGAAACCGTCACCGCCGTTAACTCCCAGCAAGGATCCGTTTCAGGAAGAGGTTTGTCTGCGCGGGACAGCGTTGCCATTCATCACTGCAGGAGGGCAGAATCGGGGGCTGGGGGCCGCCCGACGAGAGGGGAGGGGCCAGGGGGCGGCCCCCTTGTGACCAGCCCCGAGGAGAGGTCAGGAGAGGAGGCTGGCGGAGGAGCGCCTGGACAGCAGCAGCTGCTGACGTTGGGGATCACGCGCCCGGGGCCCAAGGTAACCCAGACCTTTAAACAAACAGCGGGGGCCGGGGGCGCTGCGGGGCGGGGGCGGGAAGGGGCAGGGACTCTTGCGGGCAGACGAGTGAGGATGGGGGTGGCCGCGATCGCGTGGAGGGCGTGAGAAAGGAGTCCAGATTCTCGGAGGGATCCCGGGGGAATGAGGGGTGCTGAAGGCAGAAGCGAGGTGTGAGCGCGAAGGAGCGTTGAGAGGGCGCAGGAGCGTGGCTGACCCTAAGTCTGCGCCTGGAGCTGGGGGAGAAGGTGGAACCCGGCCCCCCCGAAGCACAGGTAAGGTGGGAACAGGGGGCCATTTTCTTCGCGAGCCCATTTTCCATAGGTGGCCCCCTTTTCAGCCATTTTCAAGGTAAAAAAAAAATGTAGACACGAGCGTGTTTTAGATCTAAGGAATGAACGTCAGAGGAAGCTGTACCCAAGTGAGGCTGCTCAGGACGCAGTCCAGGCAGTCGGGGGGTGGCGCCCGTTTTTAAAGATTCCATCTCTTTCCACCCTAAAGCTCAGGCTGTACCACTACCACCACCACCCCCTCCCCACCTTGCCCACCCTCCTTCTGCCTTCTCCCCACCCCCACGCCTACCCTACCCCCACCATCCCTCCTCGGCCTGGGCACCGTCCGATCGCCTTTGAAGCAGGTAACCGCCTGGGTGGCTCTGCACACTAGCTCGGGAACCTCTGAATAGAAGGGGTGGAGTCTGCAGCGGCCGCGGCTCCGCTCGGGGCCGGTGGGAGGGTCCCGGGGGCACTCGTGGCCCCGGAGCTGGTCCCCCCCCCCCCCCCCCCCGATCATTCCCAGCGATCGTCTCTTTCCTTCTACAGCCGCAGCCCGATTCCGGACGCCTCTCTCCCCAGCCCGGCGCCGGAGCCTGATGGCCCAAGTTCGAGAAGCTTCCCTGCCCTCCACCTCTTTGGGCCGCTGGAGCTCGGGAGGTAGGGGAGGAGCCTCAGCCGTGGAGGCGGCCGCGAACGCAGGGGAGATGGAGGAGGAGGAGGAGGAGGCGATGAGGGCGATGCAAGCGTGTGCAGGCCAGGAAGCTGCGGAGGTGAAGCCGCAGCCATTACAGGAGCGCAACCCCGCGCCTGAGAACTTGCCTTGGAGGAGCAGCGGCCGCGGCGAGGAGAAGGTGCACCCTCCCGCCCCCCCGCGCTGGCTCGGCGGCTCCTCGCCCCTCTGCCCGCGCCGCAAGCCCCGCCCCCGGCCCCAGCCCTGGGCGCGCGCCCGCGGCCCGCCCGAGCTCTCGGCCCCGCCCCCGCCCCCGGTGCATCCCACCCCGCTGCCTCCCCGACCCCGGCCCTGGCGCAGACCCCGCCGCAGATCCCGCCCGACGGCGGCTGCATCCAGGCCCGAGATGGGCCAAAGCTGTCCTGGGGACTCCGGGGATCGCAGTGGCTTTGGGGACTGGCTGCTGGAGGTGGAGTTCGATCAGGGGCCCACAGGCTGCTCTCACGTGGAGAGCTTCAAAGTAGCAAAGAACTGGCAGAAGAACCTCCGCCTGATCTACCAGCGTTTCGTGTGGAGTGGGACCCCAGAAACGAGGAAGCGTAAGGCCAAGTCGTGCATCTGTCACGTATGTAGCACCCACAGGAACAGACTCCACTCTTGTCTCTCCTGTGTCTTTTTCGGGTGCTTTACTGAAAAACACATTCACAAACATGCAGAAGCAAGAGAGCACAATTTAGCTGTAGACCTCTATCACGGGGTTATATACTGCTTCATGTGTAAGGATTATGTGTATGACAAAGACATAGAGCAGATTGCCAAAGAGACAAAAGAGAAACTGGCGAAGCTACTCGCTTCCACCTCAGCAGATGTTGCTCAGCAGCAGTGTCTGGAAGCAGGTGTTGAAGAGAAGCGATCAAGCTGTGAGGCAAAGGAACAGGAGCCAAAATTGGTGAAACCCAAGAAAAAGAGGAGGAAAAAGTCAGTCTATACTGTAGGCCTGAGAGGGCTGATCAATCTTGGCAACACCTGCTTTATGAATTGCATTGTCCAGGCACTTACCCATATTCCTCTGCTGAAAGATTTCTTTCTCTCTGACAAGCACAAATGTATTATGACGAGCCCCAGCTTATGTCTTGTTTGCGAAATGTCTTCGCTTTTCCATGCCATGTACTCTGGGAGCCGGACTCCTCACATTCCCTATAAGTTACTGCACCTGATATGGATTCACGCAGAACACTTAGCAGGGTACAGGCAGCAGGATGCCCACGAGTTCCTCATTGCGATATTAGATGTGCTGCACAGACACAGCAAAGATGACAGTGTCGGGCAGGAAGCCAATAACTTCAACTGCTGTAACTGCATTATAGACCAAATTTTCACAGGTGGCTTGCAGTCCGATGTCACCTGTCAAACTTGCCATAGCGTCTCTACTACAATAGACCCATGCTGGGACATCAGTTTGGACTTGCCTAGTTCTTGTGCCACATTCAATTCCCAGAGTCCAGACAGGGCTGACGGCACGGTGAGTAGGAATGACCACATACCGGGCATCCCCTCACTCACAGACTGCCTGCAGTGGTTTACCAGGCCAGAGCACTTAGGGAGCGGTGCCAAAATCAAATGTAGCAGTTGCCAAAGCTACCAGGAATCTACCAAACAGCTCACAATGAAGAAATTACCCATTGTGGCCTGTTTCCATCTAAAGCGGTTTGAGCATCTAGGCAAACAGAGACGAAAGATTAATACTTTTATCTCCTTTCCCTTGGAGCTGGACATGACTCCCTTTTTGGCCTCTACGAAAGAGAGCAGAATGAGAGACGGCCAACCACCAACAGATTGTGCGCCCAACGAGAATAAGTATTCCTTGTTTGCAGTGATTAATCACCATGGAACTCTGGAAAGTGGACACTACACCAGCTTCATCCGGCAACAAAAGGACCAGTGGTTCAGCTGTGATGATGCCGTCATCACCAAGGCTACCATTGAGGACTTACTCTACAGTGAAGGGTATTTACTGTTCTATCACAAGCAGGGTCTAGAGAAAGACTAGTCTTATCAGACCACTTACCAGAACAAAGTAAAAGAAATAATTAGGCAAGGATCCTACCTGGAATGGAGATGACAGTACCTATACAACAATGAGCACCTCTTGAAATATCACAAACACCTCCTGGAATGGACAATGACAACAGCACCTATATGACAATGAGCACCTTGATGTAAAGAAGGTATATTTCCACGGCCTGTGGGAAAAATGAATACTAACCTAGTGACCAGCCTTAAATGGGAGGAGAGAGGAGTGGTTGAAAGTGGTCACATGAAGCATAGATAGTTAAATGAAAAGAATGTTTTAGGTAGGGAGAGTGGGAATAGAAATGTTCTAGAA
The DNA here is from genome assembly GCA_027563665.1 of Antrozous pallidus. Classification (NCBI taxonomy): domain Eukaryota; kingdom Metazoa; phylum Chordata; class Mammalia; order Chiroptera; family Vespertilionidae; genus Antrozous; species Antrozous pallidus. The sequence continues at coordinate 8,845,003 of CM050509.1, read as the reverse complement.
CTACTATATGTCATTTGTTTCTGTAAAATATACTGTGGGAAATCAGGGAGTATTCATCAGCAGAAAGGTTCACAATTGGTATTCCAGCTGTGGCTGACCAAATAGTTTGGGAGGAAAGAATAATATTTTAAAAGAGATTCTTAAAAGCTTTAAAAGAAAAAAAAAACATTTTAAAACATTTATTTTAAAAGAAAAATGTTTTTAAATGTTGGGAGTTCTTAAGTTGGATGTTTTCAAATGTTTTAAAAATTAAAATTTTTTTTAATTAAAATAAGTCTTAAAAACAATTTCAAAGTTCTTAGTATAGAAACAGGTAAAATGAATAAAATAAGGGAAAAGGTTAAAAATGGAAGTTTACCAAAAAAGTTAGTGAAAGGATCAGCTTTAAAATTAAAAAGTTATAAAAGAGCAAAACTTAATTTTTAAATAAAATGTCAAGCTAAATCATACAAACTTGGAGCATAAGATATGTGTGTTGAAAAGCAAAGGCTAGCAAAATTCATGAAAATGTATTAGACATTTTCAAAAAGTATAGATTGAAATTTAAATTTAGAGAAAAGTATAAAAGCAATGTGCAGAATTAGTCAAGACAAAGATACAACATTTTCTTAAAAATTTTAAATTGAAAAAATCTAAAAAGGAATATTAGAGAATAGAAGATTTAAAAATATAGAAAGAACTTTAGACAAGTTGAATTTGAAGGAGTTAAATAAAAACTAAATATTTAATAGAGGGTAAAATTTTAAAACCTTTAAAAATAGCATTTAAAGAAAAATGGAAAAATTAAATATATTTAAATAGAAAAATCCTAAAATTAAAAGCTTAAAAGTTTGGTTTGTTTTTTCTACAAAAATTTAAGCATATTAAAATACATACGGGTATGAAAGAAGTGGAAGAGACAGAAATAATTTGACAAAAGGGTTTGTAAATATATATTTTTTGAGTTTTATGTTACACAAATAGAATTTTGTAAAAAATATAGGCTTTAATAATCATCATTTTACAATTCAGTTGTGAGATCACACAAGCCTCAACCCTAGCCCACCCTCTCTTTTCAGGTTCCACATGCCATCTGATTTCCTGAAGAAACTAGAGCTATTTCTTAGGCAGGATCAACAGCATCTGAGAAAGATGAATCTAGTAGGGACTCTCTCCCATTTAGAACTGCATTCGTACAAATCATTCCCCTCTGAAGGGGGCTTTTGACAATTTAGTGGCTTAGGGATATTAGATCACAACTGTGAAGCTCTAGCCTTGATGTTTGAGCCTGATGGCCATTGAGAGGTGGCAGGGACCCATACCTTAGTACCTCCCACCTTCTTCTCTCCCCCTTCCCTCTCCATGGAGAAATAAGATCTTTATATTTCCATAGTAGAGCTATGGGTTTGTGCTTAACAGTTCTACTCATTCCTTACTAACTTTTTCCTTCTTCCGTCATTCATGCCTGGTTTCCTGAACCTCTCACTTACTTGACCTTGACCTTACCTGTGTCCCAGCCTGTAAGGGCTCCTTCCTTCAGTGTTCACCTGGTGGCTTCTACTCCTTTGAGACTCATCAGTGACGTTTCTGGAGCCTTCCCTGAATGCTATAGGCAGGTATAAGTTGGAAAATTGTTTCTCTCTCACCTGTGTATCCCTTTCACAGTGCCTCCAAAGTACTTTGTCTGTACCTCAGTGATAGTACTTATTCTACTGTGATTCTACCGCAGCTTTGTGATTGTCTGCCCCTTTGCATCAAGCATTCTGAGAACAGGGGCCAAGCCTTATTCGTTTCTGTGTTAATAAATAAATGGTTGTTGACTCTGAAAATTAGTTCCGTTTTTTTTTTCTATTCGCCCTCTCAGTATGTTCTCACCCATTCACCCATCAAGCCCTCATTAAGTTCTCAATGCTATGAAACAGTGTGAGGGGTGTTGTATTTTACTCAAACACAGTGTATCAAATGCTTACTCAGCTTTCAGGGGATGACATAAGAAAGGAGGTGCTCAGTGGGGAAATAGCCAGGTTGTGTGGAGGGAATCTCAGGTACAATTCAAGGAAAAAGAGTACAGGTGATTATGAGATATTGCAGCAACTGAAACACAGAGCTGGGCTCTCTGGGTGTGTGTGTGTGTGTGTGTGTGTGTGTGTGTGTGTGTGTGTGTGAACAGTGTCTCTTACAACAGTGTATTACACCTCTCTATGGTGTACCACATTAGTTTACCTTCCCAGGAGACAGTGCACGTCTCCATTTCATAGTGTTTTATAGTACATGGCACATCATGACTACGCAACAGAGGAGTGATGCGTTGGGGCTGTGTTTAGTGGAGAGATATAGTTTGTCTGCTAAGCACTCTAGCCCTTTCCCCATTCTTTGTAGTTTAAGCTGGGCCATCAATCACTTTGCCTTGCTCCTCACACGCCTCCCCAGAGTTGGGCATATCACTCACGTGAGAGCAGATTAGAGTTCTCAATTCCCCCACTGCACCACCCACACACCTCCAACAAGAGTGATTCTTCTGAGGATGGCCACAGAACCCAACAGGATCCTGTTCAATCAGAGTTCATTGCTAAATTTAATATATATAGGCACTGGGAGAAAGAAGGGCCTTGCTCTTTACCTTTACTCCCAACTCTGCAACCCATGCTGGAATCTCTAAGCTAAGATGGCATGAATCTGCGACTCTGATAGGTTGATACCGTATTATTAGGAGAAAAATAGAATCTGATGGGGTAAAGTCTGGAGAGCCTCATTTGAACCTTGTGAATCTAGCTGTGCTTGAAGCCCCAAGGGTCCCAGTTATTTGAGCCAATAAAGCCCTTTGTTTCACTTAAGACAGTTTGAGCTGGGATCCTGTCACTTGCAGCCAAGGGTTTTGAACACACTAGCTAAGCTATATGGTTAGTTGGGGGCAACCTGTTCCTAAGGCCACAAAGGTACAGAAAGTAAGGAAGATTGACCTCTTATATGACTCTATCATAGAAGATTGAGAAAACAGAGCAGGTCCCTGCATGCCTTTAAGAAGCAAGTGTTACTTCAGCCACTCACCTGTGCTAGGTTTCAAAGTTTATAGCAATGATGTAGATATTCCCAGTTAAAGAGAGAAAAAGGCAATAATACTTCTTGAGTACCAAGATAGGCCAGACACTATGGTAACTGCTTTACCTCTATTTACTTCACTGAGTCCATACTACAATCCTGGGAGACAATCATTAGCGAACATACTTCACAGATTGAGAAAGGGAAATTCAGAATGAAAAAGTGATTTGCTTAAGTTCACTGTTGTATTTTAAGTAGTGGAGCCAGTATTCAAACCCAGGTCCCCAAAGCCCATGCACATTCCATTACAATATAGTACAGATAATACAGGAACAAATTTTTTTGCCTCTCCTCATGTTGCTATGGAAGAGAACCTATACCAGGATGGTGCAGAAGGCAGACAATCTTTGATAAATCTGGATGCAGATAGAATGGAATGAGCAATCTATCAAATGATAACACAAAATTGCCCACACTACAGGTGAATGTGCCTTTATAGTAATGGCTGATTCAGGTAGTCAGGTCAGGCTAAATGACTTTCCTAAGGATACTCAGAATGGATGAGGCCAAACCCTATTTCATTACTAGGCATAGTCTCACTCGATGCCATATACTTGGCAGAGCACCAAGACCTGGCTGTAAGACCTCACCTTTTCTCTGTCTATGAAACTGTCAGCTCTCATTACACCAGATTTCCTTTCTAGCTTCAGTAATATGGTCAGAACTTTGTGTGTCATTTTCACCACTTACCTTGTCTTCCAAGAGTGCGCACAATACCAGCCCCTCAACCACAGATCCCTCCCACCTTCTTGTTGGTGAGGAGCTTACCCAATAGGATCTGGTTCCTAGGTGGTTCAATAGTGATTCCCAATGTTCACCTCCTGTTATTTCTGAACTACTTTCAGTTCCTTTATCTTGATTCCCTTGCAAAAATACAGAAGAGACCAAAAAAAGTCTCTGTAAGATCTTGATGTTTCTGTTTCTGATATTATTTCTCTCATTCCTTTTACTGCCAAGCTTTTCTACACGTTTGTTTTATGTCATTTCTACTCACTTCCTATACCATTTCTAATTCTCCACATAGCTTCTGCCTGTACCGCTCTATTGAAACTACTCTAGATTAAGTCCAAAATGCCTGACTTTTTCAGTTATTTTATTCTGCCATGTTGGCTACCACTCAGGATAGGTTCCCTTTTTTCTTACATCAGGGTGTATGCCCAGTCTAAAGGAAAGGACTGGGGCTAAGGGTGAAGAAGCAAGTGGATTTGAGAAAGAGATTGCATTGAAAATCAAATCGTAAAAAAACTGGATTGCATTTTAAAAGTACCAGAGGAGTTGGTGTTATCAAGCACAAGTGTAAAGAATCCTTTCTGTGTAGAATTGAGGCCTTATTGAGAGTTTAATCATACCCTAATTGATGTTTTCAGAATGGTCTACTTAAAAGGAGATGCACTTTTATTCCATTTGCAAGCTTATCGTTTAAAGCTTCTTGCCACACATCTGATAGAGAATTAAACTGACTGGCCTGCAATTTCTACTTCTCTGTGATGGCGGAGGTGTGGCGAGGCAGGCCCAGACAAGAGGAGATGATGACTTTGGGGCACCAGGCAGACTTCAACTGAAATCACATCCCAGATCCACCACTTACTAACAGGTGACATTGAACCAATCACAAAACCTTGTGCACAGCCCTCCCAGGGCTGTTGGGAAGTCTAAATGCAAAAGTGTTCGCAAGGCATTTAGTACAGAGCAGGGCATATGGTTGGAACTAAAGAAGTCATCTGTTCCACCTCACTTTTCAGTGTATAAACATTCTCTTTGTTCCCCAGATATCCTTAGGATATAATAACTGCTAGATCTCTGGAAACCCATTTTCCTACAGACCACAAGGGCATCACCCAAGTAGATATCTTTCTATAAATCCTCCTCAGCCAGGTTCCTCCTTACCTCACCGAGTTTTTCTCCTCCTGTGTTTCAGGCACCTCAATGGGGTCTGTCTTAATATTGGCTCTACTTGACAAACAAGGGATATGAGGCACAGAGAATTCAAATGTATTTCCTCAAGTCACACAGTAATTTAAAGAGAGAATTGTGGCATAAAGCACTGAGCCCAGGTCCCTAACCACCAGGTTTGGCTGCAACCCAAGAACTCATTTGTTCCTCTGATTTTACTGGAATAATAATCCAGGTGATGCTCACCTCTGAGTCCACCAAACTTATGGACTTGTAGAATCTGAGAATTGGGTGAATCCCTACAGACCCTTTCTCTTTCAGGTTTTTCACTGCTTTAAGGATACAGTGGAGAGATGGCCCAGGGAGAGATGAAGTGATGGGCTCAAGGTCACACGGGGGATCAGTGGCAGAGCCAGGAGCACAACACAGGTCCTGGGATTCTCTTATTCCATGCCAAACCTTCTGACTGCCAAGTTTCTCTGAAAATATTTTATCTCCATTGCCCATCGTATCTCAGAATCTGCATCCTTCTAAGCTGGGTCTGGATCCTCGAGGTCAACAAAGCCCAGGGACAACAACAGTAGGTACATGGCTCTGACTGTTGCCAACAGAATTCTTCCCAGAGATAAAGGTGCAATAAAGGCACTGGAAGCACGTTGATAATTCTGGTCTCGGGGCTGCAGCAGGCAGCAGGTCTTCACCAGACCTGACAATAAATGAAGCTTTATGATTGGATAGGGTGATGGAAAGCTGGTTGAGGAATTCTTGACAGTTGCCCTTTTTAGGACATGGGAAATCTGTTTTACATCTTTGGTTAACACTGGGTCTTGGTTCTTCCTCCATAATGAAATGCGGCTTTGGGGGCAGATGTTTGTCTTATAGGGCTCTTGTATGTTAGTAGTACGAAGACACCCTCCAGCTCATCCCCACACTGCAGGTCCAGGCCTTGAAATAATTGCATTTATCCCCAAGCCTAGATTACCTCCACCATGGTGAAGAATTGTATCAGTGCCTGGCTCAAACAAGAAACTTCTTTGTAGAAAAAAGCTTGTTTGTCTGGAAAAAAAACTGAGGACAAAAATCTCTCAAATGGAGTCAAGGGTCTCACCTGTATGTTTACCTATTTCCCCATTACTAGGGCATCCTGGTCTTCCAGATGTAGGGCATATTACAACTGCCTGGGAATACAGAGACAAGTGTTCTTGTGCAAGTTACACATCATCTTCGATTCATTTGGCCCAAGTAAGAAAAGAGGTGGTTTGTTTTGATTGTCCCCAAAGGTTTTTGCAAGCTTTAAAACTGTATGAACTATTAGCAGTTCTTACCTAGAAACTCATGGCAACTTAGCAAGAACCTTACAAAGAAAGAAAATGAAATACAGCATGTTGATCATAGTTGAAAACATAAAGTTGTCTTCTATTTTAATGTGCTGCATAAGGCTTCTGACCTTGATAATTTCAACCAGTTACTGTATAATAGATAATTGTTATGTCCTACTTTTTGTCATTGTAATCCATGCTGCAAAGAATATCCTTGAATACATTATTTCACACATCTATGTAGTTATCAAATACCTGGAAATTTATTCAGAAGCTGTTCCCTGTGTGTCTACTGAGTGCCAGGCTGAGACAAACCTTCTCCCTGCTACCAAGGAGCTCACACTTCAGCAGAGGAGACACATTTATCACCAGACAGGGATAGCCAGGAGAGGAGAAGGCTAGCGGGGAAGATGGGGTAGGGCAGGGAACAGACATTAATCATAAGAATTAGTGATGCTGAATAAATAATTTCTTTTTTAAAAATATATTTTATTGATTTTTTTACAGAGAGGAAGGGAGAGGGATAGAAAGTCAGAAACATCCATGAGAGAGAGACATCTATCAGCTGCCTCTTGCACGCCCCCTACTGGAGATGTGCCCGCAGCTAAGGTACATGCCCTTGACTGGAATCGAACCTGGGACCTTTCAGTCCGCACGCCGACGCTCTATCCACTGAGCCAAATGGGTTTTGGCTGAATAAATAACTTCTAATGTGAGGTCAAGGAAGGACTTGTACTCTCTGAGTCATCTTTACTACTTGGTGCCTGATGCCTGGCACAGGGTTTGCCATAATAGCAGGCTCAGTGACAATTGATGAAAGGAGTTGACCAGTCTTTCAGTTTCAACTGAGATTAGATGTTGGTCCCAACATCTCTCCTGATTTGCTGTTTGAATATGGGTAAATCGTGTCACTTTCTGGTCCTTTCTTTTTTCACAAGTTATACGGGAGGTGCCACAGGCATAAAAGTGTCACTTGGTAGTTAGATCACAGCCTGTGGATTCCAACATGGGTTTTCATCCTAACTATGCACCACTGGCTGTGTAACCTTAATCAGATCACTTAAACACACTGTCTTGAATTCCTCAACTACAAAACAAAGCCAATGGTAATAGTAGCACCTCACTTTTACAGTTGTGGAAATATGTTAATAGATAAAAGTATCAAGTGCTTAGAACAGAACCTGCTACACAGTAAAGGATAAATATCTGTAAACTCTGTGCTCCTTTCAAAACATAAACATATTTTCAACTCATGGCCTTTGTGTTCATTACTCTACCTGAACCAGTTTCTCCCCATAGTTTGCCTTTTCTTTGTTCAGATTTCTGTTTAAATATCACATAAACAGCCCTAACCTAACCAGCTATCTAAAGTAGCAAAACCCTGTCAATCTATTTTCCTTTTCCAGGCATGTTTTCTTTTTCCCTCTTATTTTTACTACCCAATTTATAATATACTAGAGGCCCAGTGCACAAAAATTTGTGTACTGGGGTGGAGTTCCCTCAGCCTGACCTGCCCTCTTTCACAGTCCTGGAGCCCTCAGGGGATGTCCTACTGACGGCTTAGGGCCTAAGCCACAGTCTGGTCTTCCTCTGCAGGAGGTTACTGGGCAATCAGGGGAAGGCACTGTCCCCATCACCTCACTGTTGCTGCCTCTGCTGACCTGCCCTCAGCCCTTCCAGCCACCACAACTGCCTGACTGGAAGGACATTCTGCTGTCTGATCTAATTATCATATTATGTTTTTATTATTACTAGGGGCCCTGTGCACAAAATTTGTGCACTGGGGTTGGGTGGTCCCTCAACCCAACCTTCCCCCTCTCACATACTGGGAGCCCTCAGGGGATGTCCAACTGATGGCTCACCCCCAGCCTGCCCAAGGCCTAAAGCCTCTGGCAAGGCTTTAGGCCTTGGGCACCCAGCCATTGCCTTACTCAGCTTAGCCCTGGCTGCCTGCGACCACCTGGCCTTGGGGGCTGGGTGCTCGCCGCCACCTCTGTTCATAGTGCCCAGGGGCCAGGTGCTCCCCACCACCGCTGCTGCTGCTGCTGCTTCCCCACAGTGTCCAGGGACTGGGTGCTCACTGCCATTGCTGCTTCATCTCCACCCCCAGGGCCCAGTGCTTGGCCACTTGGCCCCGCCCCCGCTCCTGATTGGCTGGTAGGATAGCCAATCAGGATGGAAGGTATGGTCAAATTTGCATGTTTCTCTTTTATTATATAGGATAGATATTTACACCATGTCTCTAATAACATCAAAGTGGCTGAAGGGAGGTTTTCTTTATGCTCACTGCTATATTCGTGGGGCCTGGAAGAAAGCCTGACACATATTAAATCATCTGTTGACTAAATGCAAAAACAGTTTAATGAAGTGGTTACTATTCACTTCCCCATTTTAAAAATGAGGTGAAGATATTTGCCCAATCTCACACAGCTAATAGTTAAGATTTAATCCTGGTCATTTGACACAAGATTCCACTCTCAACCAAAATTGTTTTGTTTTTGCACATGATGTAAATGTTGAATACAAATGATCCTCAAAAGTTACACGTATGCAAAAGTTTAAATTGCTAAACACACACATTCCACGGAATGACAGTTTTGTTCTGTTACATTCATGAGTCAAATAAGTAAAATTTATAGACACCAATGATGAACAAATTAAATGATCATCAATGCATGAGTTTTACACAATAATGAATTTGAAATAACAGAAAGTTTAAAAATATTTTATCTGCGCATTTAAAGAACAAATAAAAGAATACTCAGAAATGTCATCAGAATTTTAAAGAAGGTTTATAGTATAATAATAAAATATGTTCAGCAATGAAATATTAATGGAACTTCAAAAAATATATAGTGTATCTTTGCAACTTAGACTAATAGTGTTTCTTGCAGAACCTGTCTACTGCAATGAAAAGGCAACTATTTAAAAATATTACAAATTAAAAAAATGGAGCTTTGACTGACCAATTTTTTAGGCTATTAATAACCCTGGTCACAGCCTTAGGAGATGAGAAAGTATAATGTAATAAATAATGATATACATGTTATTACTTTAGCACAAATTATGAAACATAGATGTTTATATTCAATGACATTTTTTTTCTTTTCTGTTTCATAAATGCTGTTGTTTAAACAAAATAATAATGGAACCAGTAAAGAGTAGCAAATAGTAATTGGCACTAGAAAAAAATTACATAATATGTGTGAAAAAATATAACATTTTATAAAGCTTTTTTGTCCTCTAAAACCATGAGTTCTTTTAATTATTTTTAAAAATTTTATTGAGTATTACAATCATTCTCATTTTCATTATCTGAATCCTTAGGAAACATGATTCAAATATTCACAGAATTGCAAGTTGAACTATGTCAATACAAATATCAAGAGTTGGTACACATGCAAAGTAAAGACAGACTGTAAATGCTCAAAATACAGAGAGTTTAAGTTATACAATTCCTTTATATATTTGCGTACTTTCCCAGATGAGAATGGGGGTGCTGGTCCTGGAGCCGCCAGAACGTTTGCTATGTTCTGTCTCCTTATCATGTATTTGCTTTAGTTCTTTGTGTCATGGGGCATGTGCTCAGTTCACATCATTTCCACAAAATTCTGAGTAAATCCCTGAGTATTCGTGTGAGTGAATCAAGAAACCTTATTCAGGGAAAGAGCCAACAAACTTGAGGTCTCAGTAGGGGAGAAGTGAGGATGTGAGGGTGGTCACTGGAATCCCCTCAGGGCTGACTATGCAGAGACCATGAGGTAGGGGAGGAGTGAGGATGTGAGGATGATCACTGGAGTCCCCTCAGTTCTGGCTATGCCGGGACATTGAGGTAGGGGAGGAGTTAGGGCCATCACTGGAGTCCCCTCAGGTCTGACTATGCACGGACAATGAGGTAGGGAGGAGTGAGGATGTGAGGGCCATCAGTGGAGTCCCCTCAGGTCTGACTATGCAGGGACAATGAGGTAGGAGAGCAGTGAGGATGTGAGGGTGACCACTGGATTCCCCTCAGGTCTGACTATGCAGGGACAATGAGGCAGGGGAGCAGTGAGAATGTAAGGGTGATCACCGGAGTCCCCTCATGTCAACTATTCAGAGACAATGAAAGGCAGGCTTCCCTGAGGACACAACAGAGGGTAAGAGTGTGGAGTTGAGATCAGACAGCACACACTGGAAGGTATTTTGTTATTAAATGCTGGGACATTTACAAGGCAGCAAGGGTTATTCCAGGACCTGTGAGTGGGGGCGCAGTCACTGTCACATAAACTGTGTCATGTCCTTGGGCCCCACTGAGTGGACATCCTGTTCCTGTGACGTCTGAGAAGCAGCCACCCTGCTCAGTGACTACTGGTTTGACCTGCCTCGTGGTAGCAGCCCATTTTGTTTTCCCGGCTTTTAAAAATATATATTTTACTGATTTCAGAGAGGAAGGGAGAGGGAGAGAGAGACAGAAACATCAATGCTGAGAGAGAACCATCAGTAGGCTGCCTCCTGCATGGCCCCTCTTGGGGATGGAGCCTGCAACCTGGGCCTGTGCCCTTGACCAGAATTGAACCCGGGACCCTTCAGACTGCAGGCAGACACTCTATCCCCTGAGTCAATCCAGCTAGGGCCACCCGATTATTTAATTTGAGAAAGCAGTGGATTCCTTTATGGGCCAGGTCTCAAAACTGAGACTTTAAGTAGATCATATGCACAAACAGGAAATTCAAAATGGACACAGTTGTACACAGCGGAATGTTTTCCTCCCTCTCCAACTTCTCTCTGCTGGAGACAGCCGCTTTCCGTAAGCTCCATGCTATCCTCACATAGGTCTTCCACAGAAAAACAAGTCTAAAGGGAGGCTGTGGAGTCCATTTCATCACCAATGGCAAGAATAAGAAACATTGTGCTTGAAAGTGCTTTCTAGACAAAGAACATGTCCCACAAAGCATCGCGTAGCAGAACACAACTTCGGATATGATTTCCGAACCCTTTGCAGCTCTGCAGCACAAAACTGCAGTTGGGTGGGATGTATGGTCTGTACATCTAACGGGCCTGGTGATCGCACTCATAGCTGTGTGAAACACATAGAAATGTTCTGAGAGAGTGGGTTTCAGGTCATTGGACATCCTGTGTCTGAGAGAGTGGATTTCAGATGCTCTCATCTCTCTCTCTCTCCCTCTCCCCCCGCCCCTGTCAGTGTAACTGAGGAGCCATGTGCATTAGTTTGAATGCAGTACTCATTTAAATATGTATATGCAAATCAACCCGTCATGTCCTAAACCTTAAACACACATAATATTAATTTAAGAAATCATTCTTTTAAAAAGTGCAATGGGATGCCAAAATCGGTTTGGCTCAGTGGATAGAGCATTGGCCGGTGGACTGAAAGGTCCCGGGTTCAATTCTGGTCAAGGGCACGTACCTTAGCTGCGGGCACATCCCCAGTAGGGGGTGTGCAAGAGGCAGCTGATCGATGTTTCTCTCTCATCGATGTTTCTGTCTTTCTATCCCTCTCCCTTCCTCTCTGTAAAAAAAAATCAATGAAATGTATTTAAAAACAAAACAAAACAAAACAAAAGTGCAATGGGGTAATTACAGTTTTATATACAAAACGCAAAGAGTTGCTTTGTATTGGAAGGGATGCTAAGATGTCTAACTTGATCATTTTAACCAGTTCCATTGCCAAGGTAGACCAATGGGTTCTTTTTACTTTTTGTCACTGCAACCAAAGCTGCAAAGAATATCCTTGTACAATGTCAAGTCACACATCTGCCTCTCCATCCGTGGATCCAGTACCTGGAAATTGATGCCGACGCTGTTCCCTGCAGGTGGAATGAGTGCCAGGAGGGGGATTCACACTCAGGGTGGCAGATGCTTGGGTTGCACACTCAGGTCACATCGCACAAAGTGAGACAGCAGAGCCTGCTCCCTCCCTGTGAGCCCGAACCCTGCCTGTCCATGTCACTGGTCAGGGGACCCAGCATCCCGGCCGCTAGGGAAGACCGGGATCCATGGGATCCATTCGGCACAGCAACACCCTGCCTCTCAGCCCCTGTCTGGGAGCAGCCATGGAGTCCTGTGCTCCCCTCCCCAATCTCTGCCTCCCTATGTGAAACCGGCTCTCCATGTCCCAGGAGGAGGCTCCCCAGACACTGGGCCTTTGTGCTAACATGGGGACAGCCCTGAGCCAATCAGCTGGTCGGTCATCCTTGAACTGTTTCAGCCAAAATTCTTTGTCCATTTTGACTGGCGATATGATGTTCGGAAGGCATTCCCCTCCCCCCCCACACACACACATTGTTGTCTGCTGAGAGAATGGGGCTAATGGGGAAATACTCCCATGAGTGTGCACTGGGTTTGCAAAAATGTAACCAGTGCAATGGGAGGCAGGGAGGCAGCCCACCTGCCAGGGAAATGCTCAGATGCTTTGGTTTGGCAACAAGTGTTCCTGTCCAATTACCTCTGGTTGGTGCACAGGCAGCAGCTAAGTAAACATTCCAAAGCCTTTTCCCAGTAAACTTCATGTTACCACCTTGCTCTGAATAACCAGATGACAAACAACGTTCTACAAAACTAGTCATGAAAACCATGAAAATAGGATGACTTTTTGGCCCTCAGCGGCCTCCCTCCAGGGACAGAGCTGCAAAAGACTTTAGAAACCATGTCTGGCATTGTCTGTACACTTCAGCGCAGATCGGCTGTGATGCTATAGTTTATGCGAGAGACAGACAGGAGTGTATGTGAATGTTTCCCTTTAATGCTGAAGGATGTGTTGATGTGAAAGACCCTGCCATTTGCAACGTATTTCGAATTTTGTCTTTGCATGTGTGTGGCCTCCTGTTTCTTTCCCGCGCGGGGCCTCCTTTACAGGGGACAGCGGTTCCGGAAATCTACATTCATTCTCTTCAGCTCTCAGTGGGTTCGGCCACTGCTCATTAGCGTTTCTCCTGTGGCAGCTGGTCTTTAACCGTTTGGAGGACCCAGGAGGAGGGGTTTCCCGGAAGTATGAGCTGGATGGTACAAGGAGCAAGGGGCTCTGGTGTTAGGGGCAGCCCTGGACCATCTTCTTTACCCCTCCCACTACCAGCCCCACCCCACAGTTTGCAGTGATTGGACTGGTGGCCCCTTCCATGTGCCAGCAGAGTCCCTCAGGCCCAGAGAGGTCACACGTTCTTCACATCCAGAAACAGGTCTGATTCCATCTGATGTCATTTTGAAACCTGCAGTCTGTTTAATGTGTGGGGACATGTGATTTCCTATTTCATGTCTTGGTGAGGACTCATACGCCTACACTCACAGATGAAAAGAAAGAAAGGCAGGGCACAGTATCCTATTTATTGTATGATCTTAGCCATCTTAACCAAGCATATTGACAGGACACATGAGGGAAACAAGTGTATTGCAATACACACCAGGAGAACTCATGGTGATGACATAATATCCGACTATCTTTTCTCCTTCTTTTCCCCCACATATTGTTATCCTGTGTCTCTTATATTTTCTTTTTTCACAGTTAGAAGATATTTTATTTCCCATGCATTTATGTATGGGTTTGTGGTTTTTTATGTCTGAATTAAGACCTAGTAAATTTGTATTATCTAAAAACATTAATGAAGATGAGTCAGTTACTCATTGCTAATTAATGTGATCATTGGTTTAGAAAAGGAACATTCAGCAGAGAATCACAGAGCGTTGTATTCATATGGCTTCCTGAGACACAGGCCACCGGACTGGAAAGGACCACAGCACCCCTGTGGGTCTAAAGGACTCTCCTGGCTTCGGGGAGCAGAGAGCTGCCTGAATCCCAGCCCCCTTCCCCCTTCCCCCACTCAGGGTCAGCTTCTGGCCCACAGGGGCAGCTCTGGAAGCATGATCTCCCTCAGAAGCACTCAGATCAGCCTGCCTGCAGGCCCATCCCCGAAAGCCCACAGGACCCCGTGTGTGTGACTCTGAAAAAACCATCCTCTCTCCCTTAGAGGCTGAGGAACAGGGGCCTCCTGCCTTTCCTTTTCCTGCCCTGCACTGGGGCAGCTCAGCTGCTGTTGAAGGAGCAACTCCTAACACACTGGCCCAGCGATGGAACTCAAGCACAGAAGGCATAGAGAAAATGGCTGCTCTCCCATCTCACAAGTCACGATCCCCCTTTAGGCCTCCCCTGCTGCAGGGCCTCCTCACTCTGCCCCGTCAGAGAACCCGGTCACCGTCTGCCTTGTGTCCTGGGGCCCAGGGTGCTGCAGGGTTTGGCGCCTGGCAAAGGGGTGTGGATGGGCCCACGGAGGTCACTCTCCTTGGCTGGGAGTGGATTTGACAGCTGAGGTCACCTGGCTGGGGGAAGTCAGCAGTGATGTGTGGAGAGCACCAGCCGCGGTAACCCCAGGACGTGGAATTCATCGTCAGTGCTGGTGATGGTCGTCATCATGTCGGTCACGGGTACGGCCCCCCGGCTGATGCTCAGGCCAGACGGAGGCTTTTAGAAACCCGTGGTAGAAAAACGATATAGTGTTCTGTTGACCCGTACACACATGCACACGTATGTGCCCCTGCCCCCACCTACATGTGTGCTTACACACCTGCCCACACCCCCCCACACACACACGCACACACACACTCATATGCAGACTCACCCACACTCCCCTCCCTCCCATGGTCACAGACACCTGCATGTCCATGTAACACACACACATCGTACAAACTAATTGATAGTCCCCACACCTATATAGTGCTACAGTTCAGACACCAATTTCTGCCGTCTGATTCAGGGGTAACTGACCTCATCTCCCTCTGCCTGTCTCTTTGGAGGACTGCTGATGGGAGACCTATCCTACCTTTGCTGGTGCCTTAATCAGCGCTTTGTCTATGTTATATATTCAATGAAAGACAAAAATAATGGCATCCTTTTTGCATGAGTTTCTCTCTGTTTGTCTTTAAAATATATTTTCTGTAGACGGGGACATTCTTTCACCTCCCCTTTGCAGTGAGGGCCTCTCTCTCTCTCTCTCTCTCTCTCTCTCTCTCTCTCTCTCTCTCTCTCTCTCTCACACACACACACACACACACACACACACACACACACACACACACACTCACTATCGGGGACCTGTATCAGGTAACATTCTCTCCCACCTGTGGAGCAGCAGTGAACAGAAGTGAGCTATTGGGAGGGGCACAGTGGATAGATTGCCCCGTCCTGGCCCAGGATAATGGATCCCCAGACACAGAGGGTCCCCTCGGCAGACGTTCCTGAAGAGTGAGAGATTCTTTAGGGCATCCTTTGGCCTTGGAGATGGTGGTGACGTGTGCCCTTGCTTCTATCCCTGAAAACCTCTCTGCACTGAAATGATTCTCTCTAGTGAACTTACATATGGGAAGGATGGTAATTCCTCTCACTGGGTTTCGTTGATTTCTTCATTTTTTTCTTTTTTCTTTATTGATTAAGGTATTACATCTGTTTCTGTATCCCCCTTTCCATTTCCATGTCGCACTGGCTATTTGGTCCCCATGACTGTGACTATTTTTCCCATTCCTCATCTCTTGCCCCCATGTTACCTTTAATAAGTCAAGCATTTCATTTTCTGATTATTATGGAAAATTTCAAACACATGAAAGCAGAAGGAATAGCATAATGCATTCTGTGTGCCCATTAAGTTCAAGAGTCATCAACTTCAGCAATCATTAACTTTTTCAGTTTGTGTTTCATGTACGTCCCATTATTCGAATGTTTTTCCTGGAGTGCTGTGAAGCAAAGTGTAGGCGTGAATTCATCTCATGTACAAGTACACTTTCAGAAACAAGGACCCTTTTCCATAACCACGGCACCATATCACACCCAAGGAAGGGACCAAGACTGACTTACCACCATCTGCTTTCTACCAATGACATTTCCATTTCCCAGTGGTCTCCTGAATGTACTGATACAAATCGTTAGATCTGGTAAAGATCCTAAGGCCACCACACATTGCAAGTGGTTGACTGTGTCTTTTAAAATAATGTCTCCCCCCTCCTCTTCTCCAGGACATTACTTGGTGGATGTACTTGTAATCTGCTCTCCTCTTGCCAGTTTAGAAACCCAGCAGGGGCATAATCACAGTCATGGTTCTCCTGGTCCTTGGGCCAGAGGATTGGGTCTGGACAGCATTGGGGTCAGATCTTCCTTCTTCTTTCTGTTTTAAAAATTTGCTTTAAGTGCTTCATGGGTATAACTCTTACAATGAGAAATAGAAAAGTAAGTAGAAACAAGGACCCTCACTGAGGAATGGGCATACATTCCACATTCCACTCAAAGGAATTTGGGCTCAACCCTGCCCACCAATTTTTGACTGGCCAAGGTACACACCAGTCTTGGGAACTGTCTCAGCCAGTGACCTACCTTCCTTGCCAACAGTGGACGGGAAATCGTGTGGAAAGTCATGGCAGGATCCCCTGGAAAGGTTTCTCTTCTATACCCAAGAGGAACGATTCTCCAACATGTCCCTGTGTATTCCCAGGAAATGAGGGTCCCTTGGACCCACTGCATGACGAGGCTACTAGTTTCTCCAGGAGGTAAGAGTAGAAGTTGGAGACGAGTGTATCAGCTATCATGTTCCCCTCGGGGGCTCCCTGCCCTCTCCTGTTGTATTATATTCAAGACTGGAGAAGTCCCAACATCACCCTTTCAAGCTAAGAGATGGTCTCTCCATCTGCTTCCTTCGGGATTGTGTGATTTCCAGAAGCCGTGTTGAATAACCGCTTACTAGTTTGCAATAACATGTGCAAGTATTTTCATTAAAATTTCAAGAAATATTTTGCCTTCCAACAGTCTTCAAACCTCTGGGGTGAGGGAACATGTGCATGTAGCCTGTGGAAGAAGGATGCCATGTTATAAGAACAATAGGCCATTGACACTCAGAAAGAAAAAATAAAATAACTTTATTTTTCTCAGAAGTAGTGTGGGTGGGGGCAGGGAAAATGAGGTCGGGAGAGAAGAGAAAATTCTTCAACATAAGTGTGTCCTGACATCATGTTCTGACAATTCCTGTAAGTGGTCTTATTTAGAAGATGGGAAAGCTGGGCGAGAATGGGCACCTGCCCATTCAGTGGCCAACATGACTGCTGGGAGCCCAAAGCCGTCTTGCAGCCAGTGGACACACTTTACTCAGAGTGGATGTGGAGAGATCAGAGCCTGAGCCCGTGATCCTTCCCACAGCTGCCACGTGCTTTACGGGAGGCCAAGAATTGGTCACCAGCCTCGTGGAAGGGTTGGAAGGCAACTGGATGTTTGCTGTTGAACACACCAGAGTCAATGTAGCCGGGAGGAAGGGCTCTTGGAGCACACTGGTCTACAGAGGGGGGTGTGCACACGTAGGAGGTGGGTAAGACGAGCTATTGAGATGTAGGAAGACCTCTGTATTAGAGATTCTAAGGATTTTTATGTTTATTACCACCTTTTCAACTTCCACTTTTATTTATTTTTTTTATAATTTTTTTTATTTTTTTAAAATTTTATTTACAATATAACTTATATTTAATAGTAGTTCATATGTTTTTCTCCCCCCCAATATCCTCCCCCCAGCCTCCCCTACCCCCCAGCACATGTCCCCACCTGCCTCCCTCCCCACCCCAGAGTCTTTCAGTCATTGATTATGCTCATATGTATGCATACAAGTCCTTCGGTTGATCTCCCCCAGCATCTGCGTCCCCTCCACTCCAGCCTTCCCCCTGTAGCTTGACAGCCTGTTCGAGGCCACCCTGTCTCTATATCAATCACTCTCCCCTGTTTCTTTTCTTCAAAAATATCTTGCCTCTGCATACTGAAAACAAACGTATAAGAGCAAAAAAAGTTTGAGTGTCAGTTTCAATGTCCAACTGTTCTGAGTCCCAGTTTCAATGTCAAATAGTTCTTCATGTGTACATGTCAGCAATGGTATCCAGATGGTGGACACATCGTGGCAATGCAAGATCCATCCTCTCTGGTATGTTCCTGGGCCGCCTGCAGCCACACACAGCTGCCGACTGCTAGCATGGCAAAGTGTCGTCAGCGTCCGCCATCTCTGGACCATCCGCGTGGATGGAACAGGCCCGTCAGTTCCTCACTGTCGCAGGAACCCACATGGTCTTGGAGTTGTTCTCTGCAAACACACAAACACATTCTCGACCAAAGGTTAACAAAGGGATCCTCTCTGCAAAATAGACTTGGGATTCTTTTTATTTTTGCCTAAATGATTTTCCTTTGGCTTATTTTGACACCATGTGTGTTTTTTTTATGGGTGTCCTACAGCTGGTTTTACAAATGGAATTTTCTTTTCTGGAGTAAGAATTTTCTACATGTATTTTACTTATAGGATATTTTTCCTTACATGATATTACCTCACTGTCCCCCACCCCCCTTTTTTGGTTAATAGGGGCTTTTGGAAATTTTATCTTGCAGTCTTGATAATTTTAAATTTTAATTTTTGCATACAAATATTACTACTTTAGGTTCTTTGGATGTTAGGCAATTTTGCAGTGAGATGAACTACTAATAGATAATTTAGTTAATGTTTTAGGAAAAGTTTTTTGTCCAGTACAGTTAGATTTTCTTGAGTATTCACTTATTTCACTTGGCCAATTTAAATTAATCTGAAAACTTGATTACTATTTTACTGTCAATTTTAATACTCAAGCAGAACTCTTAGTTTACCCTGTAAATACTTGTGTAAAGGAATATTTGCATTTTTGAGTAGGTCCTCAGAATTCCTTGTAATAAATTAAATTTAGATATAGGGCAGCTATTGCTGGCCGAGTCTCTGTCTACCACCTGGGTCCCGGTGTGAGTTGTGCATGGGAGGCGTAGCAGCCATGGGGGTAGGAGACCTTCCTCAGGAGGGGTGAGAATTCAAGCCCCTGCAAGGTTTGTGGATGAGGGTCTGTGCCCCACCACTGTTGATCTTTTAGTTCTCTCCTGTTGGCCCCTCTGCGACTGTGCCTGTCTTAAGTTGTTCCTTCCCTGAGGAATCTTACCCGTCTCTGGCTAACCAGCCATCCTCCGGGGCCAAACAGGGTGATGTGAGGTTCAGTCCTGTCTCCTTTGTAGTCTATGCCCCCGTGGCCTCCACGTCCAGCACCTGCCATGGGGTCCCCTCGCCTGCTGGCGGGGTCCCGGTACTGATCACATATCTTGGGTGACCCAGATTTCTTCTCCAGAGAGGGCCCAGCTCACGCCACTGGTCGAGAGACAGATCCATGGTGCCAGCTGCCCAGAGGCTTCAGCCACAGCTTGAACTGAAAGTTCACGCATCAGCTGTGTGTATTTGGATAATAAGAAGAGGGTCCCTCTTGGCAAAAGGGCCAGAGGGGCCAATATAGAATGCTCGGATGCCTTCCCAGTGCCTTAATCCCTTCTGAAAGGGATTTCCTATCCTTTTTTTAAGTTGCTGCCCAACATTCAAAGAATTAGTTTGTAAGTTTATTTGGGATAATTGTATAATATGCTGTTGTCAAATATCAAATATTATAATGACATTTTAGAATAATATCATGTAAGGGTATTGTGGTGTCACGGGAGGTAAAGGAGGGCCTAGCCTAAGAACTGGTGTCCATAAGAGATGACATGCTCTAGGCCATGTTAATTCAATCTCAAACTAGCTGCCAATTTTTTTTATAACTTTATATAAACTTTGTCAGTGATGTAAAAACACAAATCACTTACCTTAGTTCAAGCATTCAAATATATTGACTTTCCCCCTTACTCCCACCACCTGCCACTTACCCTGAGGTTTGACATTTTAATGGACTTTTCTCAGTCTCTGAATCCATTCTTGTTCATCAGTCTGTGTCATTCATTATATTCCTCAAATGAGTGAGATCATGTGATATTTGTCTTTCTCTGCCTGGCTAATTTCACTTAGCATAATGCTCTCTAATTCCATCCATGTTGTTACAAATGGTAGGAGCTCTTTCTTTTTTACCGCAGTGTAGTATTCCATTGTGTAGATGTACCACAGTTTTTTAATCCACTCATCTGCTGATGGGCACTTAGGCTGTTTCCAAGTCTTAGCTATGATAAATTGTGCTGCTATGAACATAGGGGTACATATATCCTTTCTAATTCGCCTTTCTAGTTTCTTGGGGTATATTCCTAGAAGTGGGATCACTGGGTTGAATGGGAGCTCCATTTTTAGTTTTTTGAGGAAACTCCATACTGTTCTCCACAGTGTCTGCACGAGTCTACAATCCCACCAACAGTGCAGGAGAGTTCCTTTTTCTCCGCATCCTCGCCAGTACTTGTCATTTGTTGATTTGTTGATGTAAGCCATTCTGACAGGTGTGAGATGGTACCGCATAGTGGTTTTGATTTGCATCTCTCGGATAATTAGTGACTTTGAGCAAGTTTTCATATGTCTCTGGGCCTTCCTTTTGTCTTCTTTAGAAAAGGTTCTATTTAGGTCTGTTGCCCATTTTTTTATTGGATCATTTGTCTTCCTTTTATTGAGTTGTGTGAGTTGCCTATAGATGCTTGAGATTAAACCTTTATCACTGATAACATTTGCAAATATGTTCTCCCATACAGTGGGTTTTCTTGTTGTTTTGTTGATGGTTTCTTTAGCTGTGCAAAAGCTTTTTATTTTGATGTAGTCCCATTTGTTTATTTTCTCTTTAGCTTCCATTGCCCTAGGAGCAGTATCATCGAAGAAGTTCTTTTGGCATATGTCTGAGATTTTATTTCCTGTGGATTCCTCTAATGTTTTTATGGTTTCTTGTCTTACGTTTAAGTCCTGTATCCATTTGGAGTTTATTTTTGTGTATGGTGTAAGTTGGTGGTCTAGTTTCATTTTTTTGCATGTATCTATCCAATTTTCCCAACACCATTTATTGAAGAGACTATCTTGATGCCATTTTATGTTCATACCTCCTTTGTCAAATATTAATTGAGCATAGTGGTTTGGGTTGATATCTGGATTCTCTATTCTATTCCATTGATCTGTATGTCTGTTCTTGTGCCAGTACCAGGCTGTTTTGAGAACAATAGCTTTGTAATACAGCTTGAAATCTGGTATTGAAATCCCACCGACTATGTGCTTCTTTCTCAGGATTGCTGTGGCTATCCGGGGCCTTTTTTTGTTCCAGATGAATTTATGGAGAGTTCTTTCTAGGTCTGTGAAGTATGCCATTGGTATTTTAATGGGGAGTGCATTAAATTTATAGATTGCTTTGGGTAGTAAACATTTTAATTATGTTGATTCTCCCAATCCTCAACTTCCACTTTTAGTGCGTGTTTGATGAAGAGCATGGCATGCTAACACAGTGTCACCCAGCACCCTATAAATTCTAACTTCTTAAATATCCATACAGGGGAGCCATGTCCTCAAAATCTTTAACAGAGGGGCGGGTGTTGGATTCTCGGGAAATGCTGTAACCAAAATGACCCCAAATGTGGTGCTTTTGAACAATAGGAACATATTCTCTCTCAGTCTGGAGGCAGGAATTTTGAATCGAGGTGGGGGGCAGAGCCACACTCCTTCTGACACCTTTGGGAGAAGATCCTTCCTTGCCCTTCCCAGCCTCTGGTGGCTGCCCCATCCTTGGAGTCCCTTGTCTGGTACACACATCCCTCTAATCTCTGCCTTCCCCGTTGGCGTGCTCCTCTGGGTGAGTCTGTGTTGGTCTCTTCTTTATGTTATAGGAAGACAACAGATGTATTGGTTTTGTTGACTTTAGGCCCTGCCCTAATCCAACCTGGCCTCATTAAGCTAATTACATCAGCATGGGCTCTATTTCCAAATAAAGCCGCAGTCTGAGCTTCTGAATAGACATGAATCTTGAGGGCACACTGCTCCACCCAGGACAATATGGAAGGAAAATCATTAGCTTAATGATTCATGGCACGTGCCTGCTGTATGTACAGAATGATACACTGGGCACCCCCGTGGCAATCCAGTCTGAGGGATCCCGTGAGTGTAGCAAGAGGACAGTTTAGTGAGAAGGCAGTATCCATACTGCAGAGCCACACAGGCAGCCTCCAAAAACAGAACTCAAAACTCAGGGCGTCTTTGTGCATCAAGCGTGCCACACCCTTCCCTCCATCCCCAGGCGCCATCTTATAAAGGAGAAGGAGAAGGAGGACTCTGCATGGACAGCATAATTGCCTAAAATGAAGCAGCCAAACTGAAAGAGCCTGAGGAATCTTGAATCGTGAAAGGTAAGTGGTGACTGCTGCCCACCTCTGGCACCCACTGCAGTGTGTCAGGGCCAAGTAGGATTTGTGTTGAAGACGAAGACCTTGTCTGGTCTTTGCACCAGAGAGCACACTGTGGTAAAGTGTGAGATTCTGCCCGTAGACAGTCTGTGTGAGGGCCCCCCTATCAATGTATTGTGTATTCACCCCTCCGGTGATTTCACACTGCACCTGAACTCGGCTTTATTCCCTAGGAGCCCCTCAACCAGCTCGCAGACAGTGAAGGGTGGTGCCTTTTGAGACTGAAGAGCAACGTCCGGGTTTTGGTCTTGGGCAGAGCTGGTGTTACATCTTCATTCTGCCATTTAATGAAACCTTGGATGGCCCTGCTTAACCTAGCTAACCTCTGTGAATTTCAGACATCCGATCTGTAAAGATTATAAACCCTATCCCATAGGGTGGAGGTCAGGGTAACCTTTTCCAGTATAAAGTCTACACATAACACCCAGACCATCACTGGTGCTCGATCAAAGCAAGCTGTACCTGTGAAGTGCATTCCTTGCTCCTTGAAGAATCTGCTCCCGGATCAAATGGAGAATTCTGTACCACCTTCACGGTATCCTAGCAACTTCCCAGCTTTTGCTATTGCACAGTTGACTCTTAGCTTAATGATTCATGGCACGTGCCTGCTCAGCTTCAGTGGTCGTTAAAGTTTTAAATAATTCCATGTCTTTCCTTTGGAGATGAGTGAGGAATTATTTTGCTGCCGCCTGATTTCTTTGTGGGGACACTTCAGTAACTTGAAAGTGGTTATTACCACTACCATTGACGTGTTTTGCACTAGATGCTCAAAAAATTCATTGACTCACTCACCAAGAATTTTTTGACTGTTGAATATTCCCAAGGCACCGTTCTAAGCACCTGGATTATATCAGTAGATAAAGCTAACAAACCAAGAAAGGCCTGACTCCATGGAGCTTGCAGTCCAGAGCAATGATGGTGAGAGCATTGACCTCAAGGACTCACCCTCAGGGCGCAGGTTCAGCTGAGATTTGCCAGGAATCGGACTGGACAGGCAGGCTTCTTTCCACCTGGGTGGGAATGTGGACCAGCGTCACAGTCCTCTTTCTTGTCTATTACTATCTTCAGCGATGATCAGCCTCGAAATATGTGTCTAAACCCTGTGCACTCTACAAAGCAGTCGCATACCCTGCACCACATTCCACCTTCCCAGCCATCTCCTTGAGTAGGTATTAGCCCGGTACAATTGCACATGCTGAGACTGAAAAATGGAAAGGTTTGGTCCACTGTCAACAGCCCAGCAAACGTGAAACACTCAAGAGTTCTGATGCCAAATCCCAACCTTTCCCAAAGGGTGTAAGTAGTACCTGCAGCCCTCAACCATGAGAATTGGGAAAGAGCTAGATCATACACCAGGATGTTGAGGGTAGGCCGTGTGTGTGTGTGTGTGTGTGTGTGTGTGTGTGTGTGTGTGTGTGTGTGTTTGTGTATTTGTGTGTGGTGTTACTCAAAGAGAGATTGTTTGTCAGAGATGGAGAGGCAATTGCTTGAGTTCAATTATTTGTGTTCCCTCATTTCTGGGGGCTCCCACCCACCGTCAGGAAGTTAGTATCACATCTAATGGCCTGCTGGCTGACTCCCCTGGTCTGGGGATAAATGGCCAAGTCCTCCACTCCCAAATCCCATCACGTCTGACCCACCGAAGACTTACTCTTGCTATGCAGAGATCTCACTAGCCAAAATCTTCACACTCCTGAATGCATGGGACAGGGAACGATGGACTTTCCCACCCTGGCCAGAGCTACTCCCTAGTTAGAGCATTGACCCGTGCACAGAAGGTTAGCTGGTTTGATTCCCCATCTAGGGCACATACCTGCGTTTCAGGTTCCATCCCAAACCCCAGTAGGGAACCACGCTGGAAGCAACCAATCCATGTGTCTTCCTCACACTGCTCTCCCTCTCCCTCCCGCTCCCTCCTTACCTCCCTCCCTCTTCCCTTCCATCTGAAAGTCAATGGAAAAATATCCTCAATGAGAGATGAACAACAAATGGTAGTCGTTTCTTACCCATATCCTTCCTTCTTAAGAGATGAGCCGCTTCTGTATTGTGCCAGCCCGGGGTTGGGACAGAGATGGGGGTACATATGCACAAGGAACTCACAGCAGCTAGTCCAGCCTTCACTGCTCTGCCACAGCCCTAAATTGCTCCACCAAAGGTGTCCAAAGAGAGGAACAAGACTTTGGCTGCTGATTCCTCCCTCCAACAAAGCTGGACACAGCAGGGTGCACTGGAAGGGCAAGGCTCCTGAGGCCATGAGTTCTTGGTGTGATAAATATGGTGCATCCGCCTAGTTCCCCCATTGCTTCCCCATATAGCTAGTTCCAGCATTCCTTTCTCATCTCCCCTAATTCCCCAATCCTTTCCCATCTCCCCTAGAACCCCCACTGGCCTCCCATATCCCTTAGTTCCTCCACTCTTTTCACAACTGCACTCCTGGAGCTATTGTCAGTGTGCATGTGGGCACAGGGACACTGACGTGCATAGCCTGTGGGTTACGTTGAGGAGAACGCTCCCGTACCCTCTAAGTGGTCCTTGTACTAGGTACAGCTCCTTCCACTTTCCTGGAATGCCCCATTCTGACTTTTTCATTAATACAGATAATTCAGAGGCATCTTTCCCAACATCCATTGCTGGTTTTATCCTCATATAATCTCATCACTCATCCACATACTAGTAATTCTGGCCCAGACTGGAGAGGCACACGGGGTCTGGTCAGACAACTGGCGCAGAAAAGTGGACGTCAAGGTTGTCCTGGTTCTTGGGCCTCAGGTTGTGCCCTGGGCGGCCCCAACCCCAGCCCTCATAGCTCTGTACCCTGCCCTGCGGACATCTCCCTGGAAGGGGCAGAGGTCTTTGGGGGCATCAGCCACATGGTGAGGGGAAGAGGGGCCATGGCTTCTCTGCATGAGCTGATGACCAGGGCCCTCAGCTGTTGACTTTCTGCAGGAGTTTGCAGCTGATGCACTTATTAGCTGTAGCCCCCAAGCCCAATGTCAAAGGTCAACATGCCAGGGACTGAGGCCTGAGGCTTTCTCAGGGAATCTGTCTGATTACACAGAGATGGAAGGGGAGAGGCATGCCAGGAGACCCCTTGGGAGTTTTAGGACATCTTGGCTGTGTTGTCAGCTCTGGGTCACAAGGCAGGATCCCATGGTCTTCCCTCCTCTCTGGTCACTTTCCTCCCAGATTGCTGTCTGCTGCTCTGCCTGCTGAGCTCCCATTCCGGTGCGGGCCTGCAGATAGCTTTTCCTCCTTCATTCCCCCTCCACACCAACACTCGGGCTTCTTTCTGAGTCACGGGTCCTGAGACTCCTCAGTGTTTGACCAGAACAGCAGGTATATCTGCTTTGTCTTCATAGCTACATTCCAGGAGGGTCAAGCAAGGGAGGGAGGGAGGGAGGCTTCAGAGCAGGAAGAGGGAGCAGGGAGCCTTGCACAGAGGAAGCTGACAAGCTGGCTGCCTTGCATTTGGCTGTTGGAGAGGCCCTGGTTGGCTACCAATATTGGGGACCCTCTATGGCCCAGGGCTCCAGGTTCACTGCAGGCCCACTTACTCCCATCAACTGCTGCTCAGGACCTGCAACCATGTTGCCCCACCTCCACTTTCTCACGTTGCCATGTGTCTGAGAGCTGTTTGTGCTAGCGTGTGTATTAGCATGTGTGAGGATAACAGAAAGAGAGAGAGTAAATGTATGCATTTGTACAAGGGTATGCATGAATGTGTTTGTGGGTGTGAGAGAGATTGGGTGTTTCTTGCTTGTGTGTGTTCGGTGTCTGTGTGTATGTGTACAAGGGAAAGATGAAAGAGGGAGAAATTGAACTGTGTACTTTAGGCCTGGAAAGAACCAGAGACTTGCAAATGCATCTTTATCCTTTGTATATCAGAACGTGGTTAGTGTAGGTAGACACAACATGGTTCTCCTTCTGTTCTGTGTATGTGTGTGCATGCATATACACATGTGTGGTTTTCATAGAGAGTAAATATGTTTTTGTAATGTGTGACAGTTTTCGTGTGTGTGCATTTAAGGATATTTCTGGACATCTTACCCCCTGAATTTTTCTCCATCCCGTGTGCACACATGTATGTGTGTGTGTGTGTGTGTGTGTGTGTGTGTGTACGTGTGTGTGTGTGTGTGTGTGTACTTGTGTGTGGCCTTGTGACTATACATTATTAGGTATGTTTGTGGGGGTGGAAGTGTATGTCGGGTGTTTCTGTGGTGTCCATATGGTGAGTGGGCCCCTGTTTGTGTGTGTCCATCTGGGGATATGTCTGTCTGCCTGTGAGCACACACTCAGAAGTGAAGATGGGTAAGGTAGCATCCCAGAGAGTCTGAAGCTGTGTGGGTGGCTGTCTGTGGCATGGGGATCAGGTGTGCACCTGTAGAGAGAGGTGGATGCCCATCTGCAGGACTTCAGGGGCACAGTAGGCATGTCACCGCTGGGGATAGAGAGGCTTATGTATCATTGTCGGGGCCCAGGATCTGCCTGTCAGAACTCCTCCCTCCAGGAGCTGAGAGTGAGCACTGGGGATGTTGAAACAGGAGGACGAATCACAGATGTCAACAGGCCAGAGGAGCATGTGAAAATAAGATGGTCAGACAGCTTCCAGGGCTGGGAGCACAGAGCAATCTTGTCAGGGGGCAGCATGAGGGTGCTAGAGGGGCCCATGGTACCCTGCTTCTGTAGCTGACTCTGGACTGGGCTGAGAGGGGTCGCCAGAGACGGGTGGGACCGGCAGTGGCCAGGAAGATGTGCTGTGGCGCAGGTGCTGGGAGGCACTGTGGGAGGCAGCCCTTTCAAAGAGCAGAGAAGGAGATGCGTTCTGGGGACAGAGGACCCTCGCCACCCACACGCAGGCTGGCCTGTGGTGCCACAGTTCACTTAACCTCACCCTCAGGGTCACACTTGCTTTGAAGAGCCGATCTGATATATGGGAAGCAGAGCTGGAGATTAGATGCTAGGAAAATTGCAAAGCATGTGGCTCGAGTTTCCATGATGGTCCAAACATGAGGGCTGTACTTTCTCATTTTTCTTGTGAGTTCACTTTCCTTATGTTGGACAAACGCGCTGAGGCAGAGGGACTGACCTGGTAAAGAACAAACCCGGTCTTTCCCCAGAGAGTTGGAGAAGCAGCAGTCGCAGTGCCTTGGGAAGGTCAGACAGCGGCGTTTGCAGCGTGTCTATGAGGAGGAGGCATCATTTGTGTGTGTGACAGTGGCCCCAGCGGCTGACACGAGTCAGATAACTTGGGTAGGTCCTTGAACTGTTGTGTAAACACCTTGGGTTGGGGTGCATCAGGTCTCCACTCAACTTGCCTAGTTTCCCTCAACTCTGGTCTCTTGGACCCGGAACGGGTTTATCTTGCCAGGACTTCAAAGGGCCTCTGCACAGCCCTGGAGGCTGCTGTGCACCTTGCACACTTGATGAGGCAGCGATGCCTCAGGATGAGCTCCCCTGCTGGGCAGCCTCTCAGAGGAGTGCTCTCTGAAAAGCAGACTCAGCTTCCAGCCTGTCAAGGGAAGCTCTGTCTGCGTGGAAACCACAGAAAGGTGACTCTAAATGTTCCCTGCAGGGCAGCGGGCACCTTAAGCCCATGATCCCTGTTTCAGCGACAAGCCCACGCGGGTGGGTACACGTGGTGTGTGCCCTGCAGGAGCTCATCTTTCAACTAAGCCGCCATCCTCATCCGGCTCTCTGAGGGCGCCAGTGCCATCTCTTCCTCTTGTCCCTTTCCTGTCATGGAGCCTGAAGTCATTCCCACTGGCTCTGATCAGCCCCATGATTTCCTTCCCCCAGGAGAGGCCGGGGCCCTGTGACCTGAGGCCCGCTCTTCTGAAGCCTCCCCATCTCCTCTGGCCTCAGGCTTTCCCCACAGAAGGGCCTCCCCTCATCAGGAAGCTCATGCTTGGGGTGAGAGCAGGTGGCATCTTTTGCCAGCCTGTCTGGGTATGGAGAGGGAGACACCAGAAGGAAGCCAGTGGTAGAAAGCCCCCAAGGGGACAAAGGGGTATGTGTGTGTGTGTCCAGCAGTCTAAAGGGTAGATTCCCACATGGCCCAGTGGCTTTCAGTTTGATCAGTTTTTAATGATCCCTGGGAAATCCTGTTCAGGACATGGGCTTTGCTGGTGCACAGCTGGTAAAGTCAAGGACAGGACAGTGTGTGTTTCTCGGATGTCAGGTCCACGTGGAGTCGGGCGGCCTTCAGAGCGAGTCAGCATCACAGGGGCTCTGCCACCCGGGGCCTCAGACCTGGGATTGAGCTCTGCCTCTGCGGAAGCAGGTCACTCAGAGCCCGAGGCACGTGCTCAGACACCCCGCCTGGCTGTGGCGAGTCATTCGAAGCAGCTGTGGTTTACCGGGGAGCCCTGTTACCAGGGGTGACGGGCAGCAAGCACAGTGGCACCTGTGCGTTGCCAGCAGGTCCGAGCCTATGGTTATGTCGGTCTCGGTCATGAGCCTGTCTGGCCTCTGTATTTAGTCCTCCAATCGAGGGCTACGTGCCTTCCAGTCCACCTGCCCCCTTGTGCGTCACATCGCCAGCTCCTGTAATGGATCAGGACATAACCTACATTGAGTTGTTTGGAGTTTTAAATGTCACCGAGGCGTCTGACTCATAACAAATACTCAACTGACAGGGAGGCGCATCCAATTGGCAGGTGCCTGACCTCAGGTAGAGGAGGTGAGGGGGCCCAGAAAGTCTAGCTGAGCTCTCTGTGAGCCAGTACCCACATGGCATGCAGCGCCTTGTGTATGCTGTGGCCCCCTCTTCACCCCAGGTCCAAAGCCCTCCTTCCCACTCCCGGTGGCTGTGCCAGGACGTCTCTGCCTCCCTGTGCTGTGGACTCCCCTGCTCTCCGCTGGACCCCTGCTTCCCTGAATGCTGCTCTCAGCGCGGTTGGAGGGCCCTCTGCATCCCTGCAGGCGATGGTCACCTCTCACCCTCACTCGCATTCCACCTGGCCCAGCCCTCTGTGCACCCCTGCCCACGGGTCTCCCTGGACACACTCTGTTCCCCTGGGTTCACAGTCGCTGCCCGCCAGGACCCTGGCTCTAGTGACAGCAGTGCCCGTCCTGGCCGGCGCCTCCTGACCTCCCTGACCCCTCATGCCGCACGGGAGTGTCCGTGGTCCTCTGCTCCTCTGTGCCTCTGTATGCGCTCACCCGCCTCCCGATTGCTGTCATCTCATGGCTGCCTAGGCAAACCGTTCAGCCACAGTCCTGACTTCGCCACAACCGAGTTTATACCCCTGCCTGCCCCACCCCATGAGTGTCAAAGAGACGTTTACTTAACTGGACGTATACAGGCTGCGTTCTTGATCCCCTCACCCACCTATGAAACCCATATAATCTGACTGTCCTTCCCTTCTACTCCTTGTGGGGAGAAACACTTGTCGTCATCCTTGACTGCTCTCTGACACTCCACATGGAAACCATCGGGAAGTCTGTTAGGTCATCCTCAAAATATGCCGACACTGAGCGGCTCTCAGCATATCCACTGCTCCCAGGATGGCCAAGATCACTCCATCTCTAGGCGGACTTACAGCTGCAGCTTCCTACCTGGTCTCCCTCCTCCTGCCCCCACACTTCATTGCCTTCAGGAGCCCAGTTTCTTAAAAAGGCCTACTGGGCCATACACAATGTGGGGTTCTCTTAATGCCTTGGACTGTCTCTCCAAAATGTGTCCTTTTTGCTCATTCCATGCCAGGCACACTGGCCTCTCCATCGTCCCTCAAAGCGGCTACACACTCCTGGGTTGGAGCCTTTGCACGCACAGGTTTTGCTGCATGAACAGCATTTCCTTTATCAGTAGAACAAATCCCCTCACCTTCTCCTTTCTTAGCTGATGTCACCCCTCCAATGAAGACAGCCCTGACTTTCCATTAGCTTGAAATGTAATATTCCCTTTCATTCCTCACGTTGCCAATGCACCTTTGTCTGTTGTCTGTGGGCACAGTACGCCCCCTAAGAGGACTAATGTCCTTCTGCCGCACTGTATAATTGGTTATTGAAAAGGTTACCTTCAATTTCCTGTTTCCCAGCAAGAGAGCCTGTGATGTGTTCATGTATGTTTCCCCGGCAACGGGAACTGTGACCGGCACAAATAGAGCCTTGAAAACGGGTTGAAAGAGTGAATGAATGAATCGTAGATAATCTCCGCGTCCACAATACCGTGGGCCCAGTTACTTCTGGGGCTTTGTGGGCTGAGACTAGATCAAGAGTCCCCTTGGTGGGGGCTGGAGGAGGGGTTTCAGGCACTTCTCAGGGACTGCTTATTTTGAGGTAACATTTGCTGGGGTGTCATTAGTCATAAACTGCGGCACAGACCAACCTGTCAAGAACGGGGCCTGATTTTCACCAGCTATTTATGCGCTCTACCTTCTGCTTTCATCTACCCTGGGGGTTGCTCTCACTGCTGGGTGGTAGGCTGAACCAGCCTAGAGCCCACGTTCCCCCCAAAGCCTGTCCTCCCAGCCCTGGAGTGCTCCCGTCATTCTTCTTTATGCTTTTTGGTGTTTCCTTGTTCCCCGCACTGCAAGCCCTGCAGTGACCTGTTTCCGATCTCGTTACATCTTCATAGCAACCACGGATCTCCAGCAGCATCGCTGCGTCAAAACCATTGCCTGCAGCAAGCGGGGGCTGTGTGCTCCTGCCAAAGGCAGGAGACAGTGGGGGCCTGGCCACTACCCACGTCTCAGGGGGCACGTGAGCCAGGCAGAATCCACAGCTGCCTTCCTCCAGGGCTGTGGTCTGTCCTCTGCCCCTGACTGCTGAGGACACGGCCACAGCACCGGGCCCAAGGAGCACACCCCTCAGCCTGCCTCTCTCACACCCACTGCTGCTGCCTGAGCCTCAGCCCAGGCTCCCCCTCTGCTCAAGGTAAGAGAGTTCTGTGGCCCTTGTACCTTCTGGATTGGAAAGGGGATCGGCACACCATGTTGCGGGCCCAGAAAGTGTGCTGTTTGGGGGGTGCACTGTGGGAGAGCCAGGCCCTCCAATCTGAAGATCAGCGGAGTGTCTGGGTGGCACCGTTGCTGAGCCACGTGCTGGGATGGGAAAGGCATACTTGTCTGGGAAAGAAACCCTCATTGCACACGTGGCAACCAACCCCTCAAGGACACGTGGTGACTGGGCCCACACCCAACCAGCAGGAAGCACCTTCACTCTCAGCCCCAAATGGCTCATTGACTTTATGTCCCCAGCCTCCTCTCCCCAGCCCAGGGTGCTCCTCCTCACTTCCCTGGGCTGTGCTGGAGGGGAACACAGACACTGCCCAGGGCCGAGTGTCCCTGGGAAGCAGTGTGTTGTTTCAGGACAACTGTTGGGGCTTTAGACTTGGCTGGCCCTGATCCCATGTCCAAGGCTGTCAGTGACCAACCAGGGGCACCCAGCCACCTGCTCTGACATCTGAGCCGAGCTTCTCCCTCCGTAACCACGGCCGGGGCCCCCACCTTCTTGACTGCTGCAAGGGTTAGTGAGACTGCGTGGCAGCAGCCATCACAGTGTCTGGCACACCTTAGGTGCCCAGGGGATGGCAGCTGCCAGTCTTGCTGTGCACTGAGGGCTTGGGCTGTCTGTACCTGAGCTTCCTCAACACCTGGGGGGTTCTAGGACCCAGAATGTCAACGCACTTCAAAGGTATGCTGGCCACTAACCTGCATCTTTTCAACTCACTCTGTGAAGCTGTGCTGGGTGGTGGTTGAAAGAGCAGAGGCCCCCAGCCTGGTACCCGTCTGGATGCTCACAGACTCTGTAAGAATGTGGGGATTTGTAGAAAAGACACCAGGAAGATTCTGTTTTCTTCACCTCCTTGGAGGCACCCCCTTTCCTGCCTCTCCCTCCACCCTGCTGTCCATTCCATGGCCCCTAGAAATCCTGCCCTTGTGTACTGGTGAGCTCATCAGTTGAAGGTTAACTATTTGCAGCACCAATGCAGGGGGTAGGGGGGGAAGGGGTGAGGACACACTACACCTCCAGGCCAAGGGGGGAGGTGATGGGCCTGGGGCAGTAATTGCTTCCTGGCTGAGTTAGGCCAGGTCAATCCTCTCTCTGCACTTCCCAGTGCAGCCTCTTGCCTGGGGCCCTCAGGAGTCCAGCTGTCCTGGTTTCTCAGTGCAGGGGGTCGCATGCTCCCACCCTCTCCCCCCTTTACTGGTTCCCTGACCTGTTGAGCTTCTTGACTCACGCTTGCAAATGACCACTGAGATATTTGGATGGCTATTGGCACCAGAGCCAAAGGAAACGTGGGCTCAGACAGGATCTAGGAGGGGGGAAGGACAAGGAAGAAGGAGGGAGCCAAGGTTGTCTAACTCACCTTGCCCACTACAGATAAGTTTTCTCACAGACCCTGGGAGCCTGGAGGATGGAGCAAGGCTGTCCAAAGATAAGGCGCCTCCAGTGATCCATTCCTCAGAAAAGAAATGCATTTGGAGAACAGAGCAAGTCGGGACATGCTTTGATTTGGTGGCTGTGCCCGGACCCTGACCCCCTCCGGGAGTGTTCCTCAGGAACTGGCCATTCTCCCCTCCCAGGAACGGGCTGATCTGTTTGTAACATCACAGAAGAGTAGCCACCTTGTTATCAGACTTCGAGCTCCAGTAGGCCGGAATGCACACCCTCCCCTCCCCTCCCCTCCCCTCCCCTTTCCACGTTACAGTCCCAGGTGCACGTAGCTATCTCCTGCTGTGTGTGTGTGTGTGTGTGTGTGTGCGTGCGTGTGTGTGTGTGTGTGTGTGTGTGTGTGTGTGTGTGATCAGCCAACTGGCAAAGGGGTCAGAGCAGAATGTCCAGGGTGACCTGCTGCTGTCCCCTCCTACCCGTATTATTGGAGTGAACGCGCAGTGTTTTTTCCCCTGAGCTCGCTGGTGCGTCCTATAATTTTGGGTGTGTGTGTATCACTTTACTGACCTGGCAGAGATAACATAAGGCAAGCTCCTGGGACAGAGAAGATAGATCCTCAGTACCTCTTTGCTCTGCAGCTCTCCCACTTACTGACCAACCTGGAGCTCTCTAACATTTTATTGTTATTTCTTGTTGAGAGAGAGAGAGAGAGAGAAAGAGAGAGAGAGAGAGGGAGAGTTTCCACTTATTTATGCAACCATTGGTTGCTTCTTGTATGTGCCTTGCAAGCTAGGTGTATGGGGAAGATGCTCTAGCACAGTGGTCAACAAGCTCATTAGTCAACAGAGAGGCAAACCACGGCTCATGGGCTGCATGTGGCTCATGAGCCTCGGTTTGTTGACCACTGCCCTAGCCAACTGAGCTACCTGGCCTGGGCCCGTCTGCCGTCTATGAGCCCCTTTCTATGAAAGGGGAGGATTCATAGTCAGCTCTGTCCCCCCGAGAACTGGAGGCTGCCTTGGGGGTTACTGAAGCCTGTTGTGCTGACGTGTCCGGTGTCTTCAGTAGACAAGGCCCTGTGAGTGCTGGGGCTGGAAGGGAGGGAGCGCAAGTGGCCTGCAGGAAATTCTGGGTTTGTGGGGATGGACTGGGGGCCTTGTCTGGGATAGGTCACTTGTTTTCCTTGTGGCTCTAGACAGGAAAGTCACTTGGGCATCTGGACCTCGGATGCACACCTGTCTACATCTGGAGGTGGTACTGGGCAACATGGCCCCTCCAGGGCCAGCCACCTGCCTTGTGATTTTTGCCCCCCAGTTCCTGTCACTCTGCCTGAATCCTAGCGGGCCCTGTAGGTCCTTGTGTGCTGAGTGAATTTGAAGCTGGTTGGGGTCATAGTTCCTCCTTTCCTTTGAAGCCCCCTTAACCTGCAGGCTTCATTCTGTGGGTCCCTGAGCCCTTGTCAGGAAGTCATTTGCTAGCCAACCTGTCTATAGGGACTTGACCTTGCATACAGCAGGAAGCAGATAGGACTGACTAGAGGCAAAAAAGGAAGGGACCCTGGCTCCTCTTTTGTGTGTTATAGCTGTGGCCTCAGGGCCCCACAGAGCCACGTGGGGCACCCTTCCCTGTGCTCCCTATCAGTGGACTTCACATCAAGTGCCAAGTTTTAGGGGGTAGATGTGGTCACTTTGTGGGGGTGGGGGGACACAGCTCCTATTGTGTGTGGTTTGCCAGTAGCTGATAAGATGATGAGGGGCAACTCCCATCTTTGCAGTGGGGTGAGGTAGAGGCTTCCAAAGGCCCCGTGATAGGATGGATGGGAAGGGTGTCAAATCCTTAGTACCATGAGGTAAGTCTGGAAGCTGGAGGAGGGTAGGAAGCGGATCCCACATGACTTAGTACATACCAGGGGCCACCACCATGCCAGATGGTCCTCTGGATTTACCTCATTGGCTGAAGGAGACAGTCAGGATGCTAATTCTGTTCCACCCCATTGAGTCAGGTGCATTGTACTTTTCCAACAATTTGTACACCCTCACCAATGGTAGTTCCTGAGAGAAATGCCAGGTAACCTTTCAGACCTGCCCCCTGGTTGCATCTCTGCCTCATCCAAGAGCGTATGCATTTTTGGAGCCATTTCTTCCCATTATTCCAGGATGATCATTATTATTGATCCTATAACCCCCTCCCTTTGATGTGTCAGACCCTGCTCACCTCCTTCCCATCTCATTTCCTTTTCTCCACTTTCTCTGGACATATCCTTAATAGTTCAGTGAAGAGTGTGTTTTCCCTACTGTCCTTTAGTGCCTCCTTTTCTCCACTTTCTCTGGACATATCCTTAATAGTTCAGTGAAGAGTGTGTTTTCCCTACTGTCCTTTAGTGCCTCCATATGACTGCTTTCCCCAACTCCAATATGATTTTAAGACCACATGCTGTTCTATCACCCAGAATTTTCTGACCGTCACATCTGTAGTCTCTGTAGTGCCTCACCATGTCCTATTTCCTGCAAGCACCCCTCTCCCCTCTGCCCTGCTGTCAAGCTGATTCAGGTGTACTTTCTATTTCCACTTCACCCCGCGATGCTCCCTTTCCTTTGCCAATGCCACTTCTGCCCAGCTGGGTTACGTATCCCCAAAGTACCCAATGTACAGAATTTTCATAGTGTGCTCTGATGGCCCTTTCAAATGGCTCCAAGCCAACTCTTGGGATTTTTTTTTAATAGCTCCCTATGATGTCTTCTTCCTGTTCCAAGCCAAGATAGGTCACATCAGCTTTTCTACATTTTCATGGCCCCCCAAGCTCATCCCTGTTACAGCACTTACCACACTGCCAGTTTGTATATTCGTCTCTCCCATGTAATCTATAACGGTTTTTGGAACTGAGGGCTGTGTGCCAATGAGTGTTTTCAGGATGTGCACTGGTGATTCACACATGACTTGGTGGTCAATAAATGAGCAAGGTGTCCTCAACATGATGCTTTTATTTTGCCCCTATATTCTGCAATAACTAAGCAAGATCACGGTAATTTTAAGTCTTCTTTACACAACAGCAGACACAAAGATTTTCAGATAGGTCAGACATAAACGAACCCCCCCTCCCCCCCGCCCCATCCTTCCTTCACATTTTACTGGTTATTTCAAAGAACAGACTATTCAATGCTATAAAATAGGTACGAGATCAAGGAACAGGATGAAAAGACTTCATTGTATAACGTCAGCAAAGCTGTTACACTAAATCAAAAGACAAAAAGAAAAAAGAAAACTACCTTTTCTTCAACCGCATTTTAAACATATTGTGTGATCTTAAATGACATGGTGTTAACGCGAATACAATTTTACAATATCCAAAGCAAACGGTGTTTTTCGCACTTCAAACTATTATTAGCACTGATCACAAATACAAAGACAGCGCGCCCGCTTCCCCATAATCTCCAACGGAGAACCCAGGTGACAGACTCCTTGGGGTACCTGTGAAGCACTTTACACCCCTCCCCCGCCCCCCACACCCCCCAGGGGTGTGTGTGCGCGCGCCAGATTTTCCTAAGGGGCGAAGTAATCTGCAACCCCTGAATTGAGGATAGCCTCAACTTCTGCATCATCATCCGAATCCCAATCATAATTACACGGCCAGTCCTTGGAGCACCGGTTACGCACCCTTGCCACAAAATGCATGACTTTCAGCTTGCTGGATTCCACGTGTGCCCGAGGTCCCCAGAAGAACTGGTACTCCACGGGACAGCTGCGTGGCACCGGCTTATAGATCAGGTACCCTCGGCGCACAAACTCTTCCGTGACGACCTTCTTGGGGTCGCCAAAGATGCTGTGCTGCCGGCCAGGCTGCATCCCCAACTTGCCCAGCACTTTCCATACCAGCGCCTCCTTGGCGCTGTTGCCCATGATGAAGATGAGGGCTAAGATGGACATCAGCAGACTTTTCTTGGTGCCTTGGAAATTGCTCCGGGCGACCGGGGGCTTTTGCGCTTGAGCAGTACTGGAGGCTTCCTGAGGGGGAGTGGAGGCCTCCGCTGGCGTGCTGGGGTCTTCTTCTGGGCCGCTGAGGTCATCCTCGGGGGTGCTCGGGACCACGGAGGCGGCCATCGGGGTCTCCGAGGCTTCTGAGGCCTGAATCTTACGGTTGTTGCGGTTCTCTTCTGCGGCCCTGGCGTTACGGCGGCGCCTGCTCTTTCGTCCCCGTGGCATGTCGTCGGCGAGGGGCGCGGAGCCTAGGGCGATGCTAAGGGAAGAATTAATTGCCTGCAAACCCCTGCAGAAAGCGATCGTCTCTGGCTTCCGAAAGGGGCTACCGCTGAAGCCACCGACGCCGCTTAAGAGTCTTTGTCGCAAAGGAGCCACACGGTCTCGGCGACAGCGCTCACTCCCACGCAAGCCCACCTGCGGGAACAGCCGCCACCTGCACGCGCGCCGGCCGCGAGCGCGCGCGCCAAAGCTCGGCAGAATTGGCTCCGCCTCCCCTGCCACGCACGCCCGGAACTCCCGGAAGGAAGTGGGCGGTTCCTCTACCCAGACTTCCGCTGTCAGATAGGCAAAGGGGCTGGCTGGTCCCTGCAGGGGGCGGGGCTAGATCCCAAATGAAGGTTGGGGATTGGCGAGGTCGGGGGGGGGGGCGGGTCCCGGGAGGGATGCAGGGGGGAAAATGCACAAGGATCCTGTATTTTTTTTCCCAATCAAGTACAGGATTGGCTCGTGGGCCATGGGAAGGAATGTGTCTCTTTCTCCATTCCCACGAAAAGGCAGGCGGGGTGTGTTTGTGTGGTGGTGGGGAAGGGGCGTGGGTTTTTGGAAGGAATCAGCTATTGCCAGCTCTCCTTTCCCGTCTTGGTTTGCACAGAGTATTCATTCATTCATTCACTCGCCCTGTTTGCAGACGGCATTCATGTGTATACTAATTAATCCCTGGGCCCATCTAAGACCCAGATAACATGGCGATGAGAGGACCTAGAAATGCAAAAGCCAACAGCGTGCAAGACACACAGAGCCTTTAAAACATTGGGTATTCACGGGATGATCAAGCAGGGCACTGATTGGCTGCCTCACAGAGGAGCAGACCATTGTGTGGAAGGTCACTCAGGAAGCAATTAGGATAAAAAGCAGGAGGGAAGGAAAATGAGCCTTAAGGCGGTTGCCATGGAGATGGAGAGGCAGAAAGGCATTTTAAGGGTGATGATGGACAGGCTTTAGAGTCTGATTGGGTGAAAGTGGGAAACGGGGAGAGGGTGGGGTGTAGGTTGGCTCTGAGGTTTCTAGGCCCCAGTCTGCCTGAATGCCTGATTTGTTGTGCTTCTTTCTTTCATTCGGTAATCTGAATGTGATTTGGAGCATATTCAGAAGTTACCCAGCCCAGGTCTTTGCTCACCGTTTCCTCTGTCTGAATTTCCTTGCCTCTGTCTCCAAGTATCTAAATTCCACCTGTCTGCTCACAGGCCTTTCTGCCCCTGAAGCTTGTCTTGGTCTGCCCCAAAGGGCAATGAGTCAATATTTGCCCCCTCTGAGAAAGAAGTATTTAAGGAAAGCACCGTGTATCATTCTCTTTTTTTTTTAAAGAATTTATTTGGGTGACATTGGTTAATGAAATCATATAGGTTTCAGGTGTACAATTCTGTAATTCTACATCACCTGTACATTGCATTGTGTGTTCATCAGCCAAAGTCAAGGTTTCCTATCTCATCATTTATCCCCCCTTTACCGTCTTCTACCTCCTCCCATGCTCCTTTCCCCGTGGTAATTATCATATTGTCCGTGTCTATGAGTTCCTTTTCTTTTTTTCCCCTTTAATACCTTTACCTTTTTCACTTCAAAGTGAGCTGATTAGCATTATCACAGGAGTGATGGCGCTTCCTAAAATTCACCCTAAGATTCTCTGGGGTCTTCAGGGTACTGAGTCACGTCAAGTGATATCAGGGATAGTATGAACAAAAGCTGCTAAATAATATACTCATGAGATCAGCCTGTGTGCTCTTGTGGACCTTAGTTGCATATCACTGGCCGGCTTTAGAGTCCATCCGTGATTACTCCTGGGTATGCCTTTTCCTTCGGAACCCTAGTCCTTTAATGCTTTCTGTTTAAGGGTCGGAATGACTCTGAGGGGGAGGTGAAATATCTGCCTCTTGAAAATAAAATAAATAAGCAATTACATTAAAGATCTCCCAGCCCTAGCTGGTTTCACTCAGTGGATAGAACGTCAGCCTGCGGACTCAAGAGTCCCAGGTTCGATTCCAGTCAAGGGCATGTACCTTGGTTGTGGGCACAACCCCATTGGGGATGTGTGCAGGAGGCAGCTGATTGATGTTTCTCTCTCATCAATGTTTCTAACTCTCTCTCCCTTCCTCTCTGTAAAAAAAAAAAAATCAATAAAATATATTTTAAAAAATAAAAAATAAAGATCTCCCAGCTGTTAGCTGAAATAACATCCTATCTAATAAAGAGGAAATATGCTAATTGACCATCACTCCTTCACAAAGATGGCTGCACCCATGCTGAAGCCAAGTTCCCATAAGGAGCCTTAATGAGCAATCAGCAGGGATCTGAGGTTATGCCCTCCCCCACCCCCATGGGGCTTGACAGGGGACCTCAGGCCATGCCTCCTGCCCTGGTGCCAGGCCAGGGGACCTGAGGCCATGCCCCTGCCCAGTGGGGCTGGATGGGGTCCTCAAGGTGCGCTTCTCATCCTGGTGCTGGGCTAGGGGACCTCAGGCTGCTCCCCTTACCCCAGTGCCAGGCTGGGGGGCCTCAGGCTATGCCCCTCACCAGATGGGGCTTGACAGGGGACTTCAGACTGCACCCCCCATTCTGGCACCAGGCTGAGAGACCTCAGACGGCACCCCTGCCTGGCGGGGCTTAAAGAGGGTTCTCCGGCTCCACCCTCCACCCCAGCACTGGGCCAGGGGACCTGAGTCTGTACCCCCCTGCCTGGCTGGGCTTGACAGGGGATCTCAAGGTGCACTCACAGTGCTGGGTCAGGGGAATTCAGGCCACACCCTCCACCCCAGCACCAAGCTGGGGGACCTCAAACCGCACCTTCCACCCGATGGGGCTTGATGGGGGGGGGCTCAGGCCACACCCCCACCCCAGCACAAGGACAGGAGACCTGAGGCTGTGCCCTCCTGTTTGGCTGGGCATGATGTGGGACCTCAGGCTATGCTCCCTCCTTGGCACCAGGCTGGAGGGCCTCAGGCCATGCCCCCCCACCAAGGCTTTATAGGTGACTTGAGGCCAGGGGGGCTCAGGCTACACCCCCCGCCTCAGCACTGGGTCAGGGGACCTGAGATTGCACACCCCTGCCTGGCAGGGCTTGACAGGGGACCTCCACCCAGCTGGGCTTGACGGGGGACCTCAACGTGCTCCCCTAGTGCTGAGTTGGGCGAACTCAGGCCACGCCCCCTGCCCAGCTGTGTTTGACAGGGGATCTGAGGCTATGGCCCCTCCCAATGCCTGTCCAGGGGACCTGAGGCTGTGTCCCCCCCACCTGGTGGGGCTTGACGGGGGACCTCAAGGCATCTCTGCCACCCCAGTCTGGACTGGGGGACCTCAGGCCATGCCCTGCCATTGTGGCCCCAGGCCAGAGGACCTGAGGCTACATCCCCTTCCCAGCAGGGCTTGACAAGGGTGGGACTGGCCAGGTCTGGATCTAGCCCAATGGGGGCGAGGGCTGGCTGGGTCTGGGTCTCATGCAATTTTGAGGCGCATGTGGGTGGGCGGGGACTTGACTCTGACAATTTTCTTTCATCTCTGATGCTTCTATTATAGAGAAAGGGCATATAGAAATATTAAATTATTTCCTCTTAATTAATCCCCTTTTAATGTGCACAAATTTTGTGCACCAGGCCACTAGTTTATTCATAACCATTAACAAAAACACTTATTATTAACCATGTTGTGTTTCTTTTCTCACCATATATACTAGATTCAGCCTGTTGTTATTCTTGATGTCTTATCTAATAAAAGAGTAATATGCAAATTTGACCATACCTTTGCCACACCCACAAGCCACACCCATAGCCACACCCACCAGCCAATCAGGAGCATATTATGCAAATAAATCCCAACCAAGATGGCTGCCGCCACTGAGAGCAGGAGGAAGGCTTGGGTTTCCCTAGCAACAGAGGAAGCCAAGCTTTCCCCCTGCCATTGCCTGCCTGCTGTTGCCTGCCTAAGCCTCCACTCAATGTTACAAAGTTTCAATTAAAAAAGATACAGAAATCGTGGCAGCCACTGAGCTGGAGAGAACAGAGGCTTGGGTTTCCCTGGTAATGGAGGAAGCCAAGCTTTCCACCTGCCATTGCTGACCTAGGCCTCCACTCTAAGCTACAAAGTTTCAAATAGAAATAGCTGCCGCCACGGAGCGAGCAGAAGGCTTGGCTCCGCTCCAGGCTACAAAGTTTCAATTGTAGACATAGACTAATCACAGATACCAGGGCCTCCGCTTGGGTCGCTGGGGGGTGTGGCTGGCCTACAAACTTCCACAGGCCCCTTTCCCAGGGTGCCCCTCACCCCAAGGGAATTCCCCCAATCTGGGACACTCTTCAGGGCAAACCAGCTGGCCCCCACCCATGTACCAGGCCTTTATCCTATCTAATAAAAGAGTAATTTGCAGATTGACCATCACTCCAACCCACAAGAGGGCTGCCCCCATGTGGTCAAAGATCCTGCCCCCATGTGGACACAAGATGGCCACCACAAGATGGCCAGCAGGGGAGGGCCATTGGGAGGTTCCAAGCCCTGCAAGGGAGGGCAGTTGTAGGCGATCAGGCCAGCAGGGGAGGGCAGTTGGGAGGGACCAGGCCTGCAAAGGAGGGCAGTTGGGGTGATCAATCCTGCAAGGGAGGGCAGTTAGGGGTGACCAGGCCAGCAGAGGAGGAGAG
Organism: Antrozous pallidus; assembly: GCA_027563665.1. Classification (NCBI taxonomy): domain Eukaryota; kingdom Metazoa; phylum Chordata; class Mammalia; order Chiroptera; family Vespertilionidae; genus Antrozous; species Antrozous pallidus. Next base: position 8,803,301 of record CM050509.1, on the reverse strand, counting down.
TTGGGGGCAAACAGGCTGCCAGGGGAGCAGTCAGACATCAATTAGGCTGGCAGGGTAGTGGTTAGGGGTTGATCAGGCTGGCAGGCAGAAGCAGTTAGGGGCAATCAGGGAGGCTGGCAGGCGAGCAGTTTGGAGCCAGCAGTCCTGGATTGTGAGAAGGATGTCCGACTGCCTGTTTAAGCCCAATCCTACTGGGATGGGCCTAAACGGGCAGTTGGACATCCCTCAAGTGGTCCCAGATTGGAGAGGGTGCAGGCTCGGCTGAGGGACGCCCCCCCCCCCGCACCCCCATGCATGAATTTTGTGCACCGGGCCTCTAGTCAATAATAAATAACTTCCTTCTGCCATAGTTAATGTGCATTATCTCTAGGTGGTAGCACTCATTAGAATGCTCAATGAAAATATGAGGTATCTCATGTCGTGACAGACATAATAACTGGCCTGATATAAAATCCTTTACAGATGATAGAGCCAGGATTTTTGGCTCACCTGCCCTGATACCACAGACATTGTTGTTTCTACTCTGGGCCATTAATGTCAGAGTTCCCGTTACCACCACTCTGGCTTACAGGGTTTCCTATCTAGATTTATGCAGCAGACTTCTTCCTGGACTTACCCCACTTCCAGTCCCTCCTCATCCAACATGTGAGCATAATAAGTTCCTCTTGAGCAGGCCCCCACTGATTGTTTAGTAATATGCTCTTTAGCCTCAATGCGTTTGTGGGTTTTCCTGTGTGTGTGTGTGTGTGTGTGTGTGTGTGTGTGTGTGTGTTTCTTGTGGTTGAATTCTAGTTTCATACCATTATGGTTGTGTCAATCCCTTCTGGCCTGAAATGTTTCTGTTGAGAAATCATCTGACAGTCTATGGGAACAATCTTGTAGGCAACTAACTGTGTTTTCCTTGCTGCTTTTAAGATTCTCTCTTTGTCTTTAACCTTTGCCATTTTAATTATGACATGTCTTGGTGTGGGCCTCTTTAGGTTCACCTTTTTTGGGGTCTCTCTGCATTTTCTGGACTTGTGTGACTTTGCACTTCAGCAAGTTAAGGAAATTTTCAGCCATTATTTTTTTAAACATGTTCTCAATACCTTGCTCTCTTTCTTTTCCTTCTGGTTCCCTTATGGTACAGATGTTGCTATGCTAGATGTCTCAAAGATCCCTTAGACTTTCCTCATTTAATTTTTTTTTCTTTTTGATGCTCTGAATCGGTATTTTCTGCTACCTTGTCTTCCAAATTGCTGACTCCATCCTGTGCTTCACCTAAGCTGTTATTGATTCCTTCTATTGTATTTTTTATTTCAGATATTGTATTCTTTATTTCGGACTGGTTCTTTTTTATGATTTTTATGTGTTTTTTTAATGTTTACTATCTCTTTTTTTTTAAGTTCTCACTGAGTTCACCCATTTTTCCCCTAAGTTCCTTGAGCATCCTTATAACTGTTGTTTTGAACTCTGTATCTGGTACATTGTTGCCTCCATTTCATTTAGTTGTTTTTGTTTTTGTTTTTGTTTTTGAGGAACTGTCCAGTTAATTAATTTGGGGCACTTTTCTTTGTCTTTCCATTTTGGCTTCCTCTCTGTATTTGTTTCTGTGTTTTATGTAGATCTGCTATGTCTTGGTTTGGTGGCCATATATAGTAGGTGTCCTATGTGACTCAGTAGTCTAGTCTCCCTGATCACCTGAGCTAAGTGCTGCAGGAATGTATCTTTTGTAGGTTATATGAGTTCTCTTGTTGTAGTTTAGGCTTGATTCTGTTGGCCTGTCCATGGTTGAGGTTGACCTTCAGGCTGGCTGACTATGAGGACTGACCCTAACCATAGTGCTATGCAAAACCTGACTCTTCTGATGTGGCCTGAAGTCTACCACCTGGTGTGTTAGTTCCGGGGCTTCTTGAGAGAGACTATGGTGCAGGTCATTTCAGACACTGCTTGTGACTGGCCCTGAGCTATCTGTCTGGAGCCACAAAGCGATCCACAGTTTGTGGCTCCCTCTGCTGGGCCTTGGTGCACATGGGAGGAGTCAAGATGCATAGCAAGGCCATCTTCCATCAGCACTGAGCCCAGGGTCAGGTCAGCAAAAGGCCCAAGGCACCTAGAGATTCACCATCACATGTGGCTGTCTGTTAGGTTCAGTCACTAAAGGAGCCTCTGGCAGTATGTAAGTTGCATATGGTATGCTCTCAATGAGTCACCATGTAGAAGCAAGTGGTGTTTACCGGGTTGATACAGATTCAAACTTGTGACAGTGGTAGTTCTGAGGTCATGCAACAAAAGTCTCAGACTGTACCAAGGATAGCCACCACCCTCCTGGAACCCACAAGCCTCTCTGATGGGTTGGGCTCTCAGGCAGTTATTGGGGTGAGACCAGCAGGGTTCATTAGGCTAAAACAGACCAAGATTTGGCCTTGTAGAGGGGAGATTATGCACAGGAATGGTGGAGCCTTTCAAGTGTTTGAGGGAAAAATGGTCCTTGCCCTAGAGTCACACAATTCAGTCTCTTCTTGTGTGTCTCTGCCACTTCCCTGCCAAGTTTGTCTAGACTTCCTTGAGATCCCCGAATGAAAGTCTATATACCTCAGTCCAGGCTGGCTATAGCCAGCAGGCTACTCTGCAGGGCTAGAGCTTGGCAGGGTGGGGCCACCAGGAGTCAGAAGGGTGGGGCTCGCGCATTCCCCAAAGCTGATTCTATACTGAGTGGAGTGCTCAACCCAGGAAAGATGGCGTCTGCAGTTGGTGCAGGAGAGGGGCCAAGCAGGGCGACCTTGGTGTTTGTCCCTTCAACACGCTCCCTGAAGCCACACAAGCCAGTCCACTCCAAGATGCCTTCACGTCACCAGAGAACAGGGTGAGTGGCTGCAAATGAAATTTTGTTAGCTGGCCCTTTAAGAAGGTGCCTGTTTCTCTAGCACACTTCTGTCTTTCCCTGCAGATAGAATCCTCACTGAATTTCACAGCAGATATTATGTCACTTCCCCTTCCTGGCTCTGGTGCTCCAGGCTGGGGAGCTTGGCATGGGGTTGTTATTCCTCGCTCCTCTGAGGGGACCTTTGCAGCTGAGATGTCCCTCCAGATTCTCAACTGCCATATGCGGGTGCAGGGCCAGCCCTTTCAGTATTCCCGCCTTTCCTACCTGTTTCACTATGGCTTCTTCCGTAAATCCTTGGTTATAAGACTCTGTTCAGCTCATTTTTAATTGGTTATTCAGGCTGATTATTCTGTAATTTAGTTGTAATTCCAGTGTGGTCCTGGAAGGAAGTGATTGTAGCTTCCATGTACTCTACCACCATCTTAGATCCTATAACATTCAAGAATATTGACTAGCACATGAACTTGAGTATCTGTGCTCCCTAAACAAATGGACTCCACATGGTTTCACCAACCTTCCCATAGGTAATTGTTAATAATTTTCTTTAATGTTTCTCATACTTTGTGTGTACATTTACACACAAAAGTGTTTGTACACTCACAAAGGCTCACTCTCTTTCAATGATGTCATCTCAATGTCACATGAGAGAGCTTCAACTTAATCTGATTAACTGAGGGAAATGCTGCTAAGTAAATGAGGATTCTATGGCCAGCATGTGATAAATCTAAAACAAACAAACAAATACGCCAAAAGAAACTGAAGCTGGTAACTGTAGTGAGGAGGAAGACTTAGAAGGGAGTCTGAGCATGGAGCCAAAAGTTAGGTCCTGAGATTGTCTCTGGGAGTCCTCACCTTCCCTTTCTTCCACAGTTTTTGTGACAATTTTGGAGCTTTATATTCCTTTGTTCTTCAGCTATATAGTATGTACTATGCTATATAGTATGTATGTATCATGATCAGCAATGCTGACGAGTAACGGAGAAAAACAAAGTGACTCAAATTTCTAAAGCTTATTTCAATCTTTCAGTTTTTTCCCCAGACAATATTCCATGGTTAAAACAATCCTTGTATATAATTATTTTTACTATAAATTAGTTTACTATGGCTACATAGAATTTTATTTCAAATTTTGACAGATATCCTATTCGGTGAGAAATACTTTAGGTCTATTCTACACGAAATGCATACTTTCTGTACAACTATCTTACTTGCTAGGTTAAGTGTGAATAATTGCCCACACGGTGTCCTGCAGAAAGAGAAATACTAGAGAAAACAGGCAAAGGGATGGATCCATGGAGGAGAACACTGGAGTGTTAGGCAGGATATCTGCACGCTTTACTCAGTACATCATCTTCCATAGGGGTCTTTTTCTCCTTGCCTTGTCTATAAAACTGTGTAATGCAACCCATCTCTCCTTGGTCATGAAAAAAGGATCTTCACAGTATCTCCTCGCCTCTGTCACCTAAGGGAAGGCAGTAGTACACAGTGATTAAAGGCATGGGCTCTGAGAGGAGACTACCTAGGATCAATCTCAATCCCACCATACACAGGACTGCAAACCTTAGAAAGATACTGAATCTTTCTGTGCCTCAATGGCCTTATCTGTGAAATCATGTTGAGGATTAAATGAGTTAATAGGTGTAAATACTTAGAATAATATCTGGTTTGTGCTATATTTATCCTATCTAATAAAGAGTGAATATGCTAATTGACCATCACTCCATCACAAAAATGGCTGCATCCACAGCTGAGGCCAAGTTCCCAGGAGGAGCCTTAACGAGCTAAGCCCTTCCTCGCCCCCATGGGGCTTGACAGGGGACCGTAGGCCGCACCCCCTATGTGGCAGGGCTTGATAGGGAACCTCAAGGTGTGCTTCCTGTCCTAATGCTTGGCTAGGGGATCTCAGGCTGCTCTCCCCCCCCCCCCCACCCAGTGCCAGGCCGGGGGACCTTAGGCCATGCCTCCCACCAGGTGGGGCTTGACAGAGGACTTTAGGCTGTGCCCCCACACCAGCACCAGGCTGGGGGACCTCAGACCACCCCCCTCCCACCCGGTGGGGCTTGACGGGGACCTCAGACCATGCCCCTGCCCCAGCACTGGGGCAGGGGACCTGAAGCTGTACCCCCCTCCTGGTGCTGGGCCAGGGGACCTGAGGCTGCACCCCAACCCCACTTGGCAGGGCTTGATGGGGAACCACAGGCCATGTCCCATGCCCTGGTCTGGGCTGGGAGACCTCAGGCCACACCTCCTGTCCTGGCACCTGGCCAGGGAACCTGAAGCTACACCCCCCCCCCCTGCTCGGTGGGACTTGGAAAGGGTAGGACTGGTCGGTCTGGATCTAGCCCAATTGGGGGGGGGGGGGGCTGGGTCTGGTTCTCACGCGATTTTGAGGGGCATGTGGGTAGAGGGGCACTTGACTCTGGGTCCAGTGGTGTGCCCCAGACTCTGACAGGAGGAAGGTTTTCATATACATCTTACTACTTTTCTTTTATCTCTGACACTTCTATTAGAGAGAAAGGGCAAATAGCAATATTAAATTATTTCCTCTAATTAATCCTCTTTTAATGTGTTTGAATCTCATGCACTGGGCCACTAGTCTATATGTAAAAGCTTAAGTGACCAGCTGACCTTTGGACCTGCCAACCGGTAGCTATGACATGCACTGACCACCAGGGGGCAGACACTCGATGCAGGAGCAGAAATCACAGGCATGGAAACATGGAACAGATTGATAAATCTCAGAGGAAAGCGGGGAGAGGGAGAGTGGAAAGAGATTAACCAAAGATTTTATATGCATACCAGAGGATTCAGGGACCAGTGGGGTCCCTCAGCCTGGTTTGCGCCCTCTCACACTCCAGGACTCCTCGGAGGATGTTGGAGAGCCAGTTTTGGCCTGATCCCCGCAGGCTGAGGGACCCCACTGGTGCATGAATCCAGGCCTCTAGTAAATAATAATAACTGCCTCTGGGCTGCTGAGTAGGTGTTCCTTTAAAGTGTCTCCAGTTGTAGCCTGGCTCATGTGGCTCAGTGGTTGAGCACTGACCTATGAACTAGGAGGTCAGTGTTCCATTCCGTGTCAGAGCACATGCCCGGGTTGTGGGCTCGATCCCCAGTAGGGGGCATACAGGAGGCAGCCAATCAATGATTCTCTTTCATCATTGATGTTTCACACTCTCTTTCCTCTCTAAAATCAATTAAAATATATTTTTAAGTGTCTCCAGTTATATCTACAATTACAGCACTATCCTCAGGATTCACCCTCAATATCTCAATTTTCCTGCTGTTCAGCAACTTGTAATATTCTCATCGACTTCCTACCTCTTCTCTTTCCATAATGTCTAGTCCAGAATAAAATAGTAGTAGCAATACAATAGTAGTTTAATTACCATTTAATGAATACCTACTATTTGCCAGGCACTTTATTCATTTGGAATTACACGTGCTGAACATTTATTACACGCCAGGTGTCAGCCTACTCACTGGGATTTTAAGGGTGAGGTCACAATCTGTTAGTGGAGACAAAGAACTGAAAAAGCTAAGTGTGACGGGTACTGATTAAGAGAAATCTGGATGAGGTATATGAGCACGAACCAGGGGAAATCAGCCTAATTAAGTGTGGCCCAGGAAGTTACCTCTGAGTAAATAAGTTGCCTTTACTCGTAGACTGAGACCTGAAAGTTCAGTAAGAGTGAAGCAGAGGAAAATTCCGAAGGTGTTCCATATAAATGGGACATTATTTTTGAAGAACTGGAAGTTAAAATGGACACAGGAATGTGGGATTTTGATTGTTGTAACCAATCATCTCTAGGGGACAATTTTTTAAAAGAATAGTTTATTGATTTTTTTTTTAGAGACAGGAAGGGAGAGGGAGATAAACATTGATGTGAGAGCAAAACATCAGTTGGCTGCCTCCTGCATGCCCCCTACTGGGGATCAAGCCTGCAACCCGGGTATGTACCCTGACAAGGAATTAAACCAACAACCTTTTGGTGCACAGAAGGACACCCAACCAACTAAGCCACACCCGTCAGGGCAAGGGGCCAAATTTTATTGTCTGCTTCTGCATGACCTGAGGATCTCTAGGCACATGTAAAATTTTCAGTTCATAATATTACGTTCTATGGCTGTATTATAATTTATTTCACCATAACTTCACGGCTGAATATGTAGAGTATCTGTTCACATTCAGAAGCAGTGTTGTTGCTGTCACCCTGTCTATACACATTTGTACACATGTCTGTTAGGTCTGACCAAATAATTGAATAGCTTCCCCTTCCCCTGGGAACTGACCTTTAGACCACTTCACAACTGACATTCCCTTGTGCTTAGACCACATTCCACTGACTAACACGACATTCCACTTAAGACCATCGCCTTTCCTCTCCTGACATTTCGAAGATCCAGACACGCCCAGAAAATTCCCTGCTGAAAAAGCCCGTGTAGAGTCCTTTAAAACCCCTGACTCTCCAGCCCTGGGTGCTAGCACCGTTTGGGGGCTCTGTGCATCTGATATCCAGATGACCTAATAAATTTATAATCCCTTCTCACGTTTGGCCTCATGAGGTAGTACCTCCCTTGGAGATCCTAACAATGTCCACTTACTTAATTAGAATATATTTCCAGTCATGGAATTTCTGGCTCTGATGGTTTTACACATTTAACTTTTGGTGTATGTATCTAGCATGACTTTCTTAAGTAGTTGTGTCATGTCATAGTATCACCACAAGTGTGCGGAGAGTAAATGCTTTGCCACATCTAACACCAACCCTGAGCATTGTCAAGTATGCTCCATATGAGCAATCTGATTAGGTGAGACAAAATATTTCCTTTTACTACAGTTTTTTAGATGTAATTGGCAGGTAATTTAATAAGTTTTGACATATGTATACAATTCCATTTCCTCCAAATCCTTGCCAACACATGTTATTTTAAGGGTTTTTTTATTGTTATTTATAGCCATGTTAGTGAGTGAAAAGTCGTATCTCATTGTAATTTTGATCTGCATTTCCTGATTTGTGTTTATTAGACTTTTTGCAGAGACATCATTATCACCAAAGCCCACAGTTTACATTAAGATTCACTCTTGGTGTGGTACATGCTATGAATGTGGAAAAATGTATAGTGCTATATTTCCACGAGCATCGTTATTATATAGAATAGTTTCAGTGACTTAAAAATCTTCTGTGCTCTGTTTATTCATTCCTTCTTCCCGCCAGCCCCAGGCAACCACTGAACTTTTCAATGTGTCAACAGTTCTGACTTTTTCAGAATGTCATAGACCGGTAGTTGGAATCATAAAATAGATAGCCTTTTTGGATTGACTTCTTTCACTGAGTGATATGCGTTTAAGATTCCTCTATGTCTTGATAGCTTATTTGTTTTCAGTCCTGAATGATATTCCACTCCCCAGATGTACCACAGTTTATATATGCATTCACCTACTGAAGGACATCTTGGTTGCTTCCAAGTTCTGGCAGTTATGAAAAAGCTGCTATAAAAGTCTGTGTGCAGGTTTTTGTGGGGATGTAAGTTTTGAACCCATTTGGCTAAATATAAAAGTACAATTGCTGGATTGTGTGGTAAACTAAAGAGTATGTTTAGTTTTGTCATAAACCACCAAACTGTCTTCCAATATGGCTGTAACATTTTGCATTCCAACTAGCAAATGAGAGTTTCAGTTATTCCATATCCTTGCCAGCATTTAGTGTTGCGTGTATCCTGGATATTGGCCCTTCTAACAGGTGTATTGTGGTATCTCATTGTTGTTTTAATTTGCATTTCCTTAATGACATATGATGTGGAGCATCTTTCCATATAATTATTTTTTTTTCTGTGCCACGAGGTGTGTTTTACTTCATTACTCATACAAATAATATTCTACGGTATCCCAGGACAAACCAGAGAATTTGGCAGTGCTATGATGGGGAGGGGGTCCCCTGAGGGACCCACAGGTTGATGGCATGGGCGTGGAGTTCACAGTGCAGTTTGTGGCTCGTTTGTCCTTGCAGATGGCCTTTTCTCCACATCGCAAGGGGGTCCCGAAGATGCTGGGGGTGGGAACCCTCAGGTTCTTAGGACATCTCACTCTGCTTCTGCTCAGTGGTCTCTTTGGTCGGCAGGGTGTTCTTCTCTTGCGTCTCCGTCTTCTTCAGCTTGGCCTTATCAAAGCTGGTGACTTCCTCCATGTCTGGCTTCTCTGCCATTTTCTTGAAACAATCCTAAGCCTTCGCTCCCAGACGGGGTCCCCGGCTCCCACTTGCGTCGCTGTAGCAAGAAACCTTTCCATATGATTATTTACTATCTTTATATGGTCATTGGTAAAGTGTCTGTAAAGGTTTTTGTCCATTGTTAATAGAAGCTTTTTCTTATTGTTATTGAGTTGTAAGAGTCCTTTGTGTATTTTGGATAACAGTCCTTCAACAGATGTGTCTTTTGCAAATACTTTCTTTCAGTCGGTGGCTTATGTTTTTATTCTCTTGATGTTGTATTTGGCAGAGAAGAAGTTTAAAAAAATTTAATGATGTCCAGCTTATTGATTATGTCTTTCATGAATTATGTCTTTGTTATTGTATCTAAAAATGCATCATCACCATACCTCTGATCATCTAGGTTTTCTCTGATGTTATCTTCTCTAGTTTTATAACTCTGCATTGTAAATTAAGTTTCCTGATCCATTTTGGGTTAATTTCTGTGAAGGGTATAAGGTTTGTGTTTAGGTATATCTTTTGTTTGTGGGTGTCTAGTTGTTCCAATACTATTTGTTGAAAATACATAGTACACAGTAGTTAAAGGCATGTGGCAGTATGTGAGCAAAGGCAGTATGCGAGTTGCATGTGTACACAGTACAGCCTTTGCTCCTTTGTCAAAGGTTAGGTGGCTATATTTATATTTCTGGGCTCTTGGTTCTGTTGCATTGGTCTATTTGTCTATTCTTTTTCCAATACCACACTCTTTTGATTATTATGACCTTACTAGAGGCCCAGTGCACGAAATTCCTGCACAGGGGATGGGCAGTGTCCCTCAGCCCAGCCTGCACACTCTCCAATCTGGGACCCCTCCAGGGATGTCCGACTGCCCGTTTAGGCCCAATCCTACAGGATTGGGGCTAAACAGGCAGTTGAACATCCCTCTCACAATCCAGGACTGCTGGCTCCAAACTGCTGCCTGCCTGCATCCTTGATTGCCCCTAAGAGCTTCTGCCTGCCAGCCTGATCATCCCCTAACCACTACCCTGCCAGCCTAATTGATGTCTAACTGCTCCCCTGCCAGCCTGTTTGCCCCCAGCTTCCCTCTTCTGCTGGCCTGGTCACCCCTAACTGCCTTCCCCTGCCTTCTTGATCTCTCCCAACTCCCCTCCCCTGCTGGCCATCTTGTGGTGACCATCTTGTGTCCACAGGTGAGCAGGATCTTTGACAACATGAAGGCAGCCCTCTTGTGTGTTGGAGTGATGGTCAATCTGCATCTTACTCTTTTATTAGATAGGATAATCAGTCTTGACGTTGGGTAGTGTCTGTTCCAATCTCGTTCTTTTGCAAAATTGTGTTTGCTGTTCTGGATCTTTCATCTCTCCATATTAACTTTAGAATCATTTTGTCAACATCCACAAATAAATTGTTGGGGTTTTCATTGGGATTGCATTGAATCTATAGATCAAGTTCGGAAGAACTAACATCTTGACAATATTGTTTTTCTATCCATTGTCATGGAATATCTATACGTTTATTTAGTTCTTTAATGTCTTTAACCAGAGTTTGAAGTTTTCCTGATATAGATATTGTGCATATTTAAAAAATATTTTTACCTAAGTGTTTATTTTTTTTACAGTAACGTAAATGGCATTGTGTTTTTAATTAAAAAGAAAAGTGTATACAGCCGAAGCCGGTTTGGCTCAGTGGATAGAGCATCGGCCTGCGGACTGAAAGGTCCCAGGTTCAATTCCGGTCAAGGGCATGTATCGTGGCTGTGGGCACATCCCCAGTAGGAGGTGTGCAAGAGGCAGCTGATTGATGTTTCTCTCTCATCGATGTTTCTAACTTTCTATACCTCTCTCTTCCTCTGTGTGAAAAATCAATAAAAAATATTTTTTTAAAAAGAAAAAAGAAAAGTGTATACAGATCTGGAAGGAATAAATAAAACTCTGTTTGCAGTTGACTTGATCATCTAGATAGAAAATCTGAAAGAATCAATATAAAAACAACTGGGACTAATAAGTAATTATAGCAAATTTGCAGGAAACAAGGTTAATATTAAAAAGTCAATAAATTCCCAATGTACCATCACTGCTTCAAATATTGCTCTGTTCCTCTCTTTCTTCTCTTTTTGATATCCCCTTTATGCATATGTTACCCCTTTTGCAGTTATCCCAGAATCCTTGAATATTGTTTTCTGATTTTTTTTTGGTCTTTTTGTCTTGGTTTTTCAGTGTTGGAAGTTTCTTTTTACATATCCTCAAGATCAGAGATCCTGTCTTCAATCATGTCCAATCTATTAATGAGTCCAATCAAGGCATCTTCCCTTCTGAGATAGTGTTTTCTAATCTCAAGCATCTCGTTTTTATTCTTTCTTAGAATGTCCATCTCTCTACTTACATCACCTGTTGTTACATGTTATATATTTTTTCATTAGAGCCCTTCACATATTAATCATAATTATTTTAAATTCACAATTGGGTAGTTCCAATATTTGTGCCATATGTGACTGGTATTGATCCTTGTTCAGTCCTTTCAAACTTTTTTTTTGCCTTTTTATATACCTTGTAATTTTTTTTGAAAGGTGCACATGATATACTGGGTGAAAGGAACTTTGGTAAATAGGCCTTTGGGATGTGGTGACAATGTGTGGGGACGTGAGGGGATGAATCTATAGAACTATAATTAGGTCTCAGTCTTTGTCCCTAGACTGTGAACTTCACCAGTGCCTCTCAGAGTCCGCCCCCCCCCCCCCACTCTTTAGGTGGAACAGGATATTTAGAGTAGGATGGAGTTGGGCGTTTCCTTTTCCTCTGGTAGGCTAGGCACTCTGATAAAATCTCAGCAAAATCATTTCTTTAGAGAGAAAGCCTTGTTAAGAAGAAAAGAAAATCTGGTTTGTTTAAAAAATGACTAGTTTCCCCCTCCTACTGCCAGTGGCAGGAGGATATTTTCCTCTGATATTCACTGTGAGGATCTAATAGAGTTCCTGGAAGTCAAACTCTCAGACTTGTCCCGAAATGATCAATTGCAATTCAGGTTTTCCTATGCCAGTAGTGGTTCCCACAGAGGTTTCTGTGTATAGGCTCCTGTTCTGGAGAGTGACCATTTTCTACATCTGCCTGTCTGTCTCTCCAATTTTAGGGGCATCAGTTTTCCCTGTGACTTACTTCTCTGGTGACTCTAAGAAGACATGGATTTTTTTCAGTTTGGTCAGACTTTTATTTGTTGTTAGCATGGAGTGGCAATTTCCTTTTTGAAAAAATATATTTTATTGATTTTTTTTTACAGAGAGGAAGGGAGACGGATAGAGAGTTAGAAACATCGATGAGAGAGAAACATCCATCAGCTGCCTCCTGCACACCCCCTACTGGGGATGTGCCCACAACCAAGGTACATGCCCTGGACGGGAATCGAACCTGGGACCCTTCAGTCTGCAGGCCGACACTCTATCCACTGAGCCAACCTGGTTAGGGTGGAGTGGCAATTTCTAAGCTCCTTCCATGCTGGATAGGCAGACAAAAAATCCCACCATTAGAAATTATTCATCAAATTATTAAGTCCAGTTAGCTGGACGATCATTTCCTGATATTTCAAGCAAAGAGGTGGGAATGTGGAGGAAAGAGTTTCCAGCAGGATATAGTAATAAACTCATGCAGTTCTGGAAAATAGCAATGATAGCTCTGGAGTCAGAAGAAGCAGAGAAAGGTGGAGGAGAAAGAAGGGCAAGGGAGTTATGAGGAAAAGTTGGGAATTGGAGACTCTTGGGTATGGTTGAGAATAAAGATGACAAAATTAAAGTATGGTAGTAAAAAGAAACCTACCATATTGGATCTTATGGGTCTATACTACTTTTTCTTGCTGAGGTGGATGGTTGAAAACATACGGGGTAGGATCTGGACAGACACAATGCTGATGTGTTGGGATGTGTGTGTATGTGTATCTGAGTATGCTGAATATTAGATAGAAGCACTGATAGGAAGTGGGATCTGAAATAGAGGGATCCTTGTATTTCTAGCATCTAGCATATTTTCTGGCTGCTCAGTAAATATTTGTTGAATAAATGCATAAATAACCCTGCAGAGCTTTCTGAAAAGAAACTCTAATTACAAGTTTAAAAAGTAAGTTGACAAAAATAAAAATAAAAAAGCAAACTTCATCCCTTATCTAGGCAAGATTCTTTAATGAAAATGTAAAAATACTAACCAGCTAGAGCTCTCTGGGTATAAATCAGAATCTTAACCTCTATAGGAATGCACTGTACCAACAATCATTAATCACTAGGGGTCCAGTGCACGAAATTCGTGCACTGGGGGTGGGTGGTCCTTCAACCCAACCTGCTCCCTCTCACATACTGGGAGCCCTCAGGGTATGTCCAACTGATGGATCACCACCAGCCTGCCCAAGGCCTAAAGTTAGGCATTGGGCACCTAGCCATTGCCCTGCTCAGCTCAGCTCTGGCTACCTGCAACCACCTGGCCCTGGGGGGCTGGGCACTCCCTGCCGCCACCACCGCTGCTGCTGCTGCCACCGCCACTTCCCCTCACAGTGCCCGGGGGCTGGGCACTTGCTGCCACTGTCGTTCATCTCCACCCCAGGGGCTCACGCCACTTGGCTCCGCCCCCGTTCCTGATTGGCTGGTAGCATAGCCAATCAGGAGCCAAGGTACAGTCAAATTTGCATGTTTCTCTTTTATTATATAGGATTCTTTGGAATTAACTCTTAATTTGGTTTAGTAACTCAATCATTTTTCAAATCCCTTTCTTTTGCAACCATACTACTGCCCCCTATCTCTCCTCTTTCCTCTTTCTCCTCTCTACCTTCTTTCTTCCCAAACCCCTACTTCTCCCACTTTTCCTCTTCATCCCTTCCCTTCCCTTTCTTTCTCTGTTTCTCATGGTCCTTGATAGAAACAGGGAGAGTAGGCAGAAAAAAAGTGATGATTTGGAGAAGGGGTAAAGGGAGACCAGCAACGGGGAGACAGTAAATTTATCTAAAGCTTAAGGGAAGGTGGAAGAGAGCTGGTGGGTGGGAGGCAATCAACCAAGGACCTTGTAATATGCCTGGACCCTAGATACAGACAATGGAACGGGGAGGGCCTGAGATGGGGGGCAGGCTGGAGGGGGTCAATGGGGGGAAAAGGGGGACAAATGTAATACTTTCAACAATAAAGTATTATTAAAAAAAATAAAACAGCAGCCAAAACCAGTTTGGCTCAGTGGGTAGAGCGTCGGCCTGCAGACTGAAGGGTCCCAGGTTCGGTTCTGGTCAAGGGCATGTGTCTTGGTTGTGGGCACATCCCCAGTAGGGGGTGTGCAGGAGGGAGCGGATGGATGTTTCTCTCTCATCGATGTTTCTGACTTTCTCTCTCTCCCTTTCTCTCTGTAAAAAATCAATAAAATATATTTAAAAAAATAAAAATAACAATAAAACAGCAGTTCCAGAACCTAGTACGGCTGGTGAAGCCCAGTGAGGAGGGTGGGGCTTATGTTTGAAAGCTGCCTTTACAGAACAAGCACATATTAATTACCTTAAGTGCCTTTTTGGGATGAGATGACTGATGAAGATTATATTATTCCACCCACTCCCTACTCCTTTGGAACTGCCACTGTAGGACAATCACTTAGGAGGCTATTACAGTTACCCAGCAAGGTATTATAACAGCCGGAACAAAACAACACCAGTCAGAATGCGAAGGAGTAGACAAATTGTAGAAAAGGACTAATGAGACATTTAGAAGTCTCAGCACATAACTCTGTCCAAACTCCTGCAGTAAGAGGCTTGCCATACCCCTAGAATGACACTCAGCTCTGCATTGATCCCAACTTTTCATTAAAATGTTTGTCTGCAAATCTGAGAGGATGGAACTTGCATTGCCACGATGTGTCCACCATCTGGATACCATTGCTGACATGTACACATAAAGAACTATTTGACATTGAAACTGGGAGAACAGTTGGACATTGAAACTGACACTCAAACATTTTTTGTCCTTATACATTTATTTCTAGTATGCAGAGGCAAGATATTTTTGAAGAAAAGAAACAGGGGAGAGTGATTGATATAGAGGCAGGGAGGCATTGAACAGGCTGTCAAGCTACAGGGGGAAGGCTGGGAAGGGTGGGGGGCGGGTGCTGTGGGAGATCAACCGAAGGACTTGTATGCATGCATATGAGCATAACCAATGAATGAAAGACACTGGGGCGGGGAGGGGGCATGTGGGGACATGTGCTGGGGGGTAAGGGAGGGTGGGGAGAGGATAATGAGGGGGGGGAAGGAAAATATGTGTACTACTATTAAATATGTTATACTGCAAAAAAATAATAAAAAATTTAATTAAAAAATAAATAAATAAAGTGACTTTCTGGTTTGGGACTTAGGGTCTTTCAGGGAAAAGCACAGGAGCTGGTTTGGAGGCAGCTGGTGGGGAGAAGGAAGGTGATTCGTGAGTGACACGGCTAAGGAACCCTGTGATCAGAATAGAATAAATTTCCCTTCAGACATTGTAGTTGCGGTGAGAAGGGATTGTCTAGGGGGGCAAATGGGGAAGTCTGGGAGCAGAAAGCGCCATGTTCCTATCCAGTCCCCCTTCTCTTCCCTCCCTTCATTCTTCCCTTCCTTTTCTTTCTTTCTTAAAAAATATATATTTTTGTTGATTTCAGAGAGGGAGAGGGATAGAGACATCCATGATGAGAGAGAATTATTGATCGGCTGCCTTTTACATGCCCCCTACTGAGTATGGAGCCCACAAGCTAAGCATGTGCCTTTGATCAAATTCAAACCCAGGTCCTTTCAGTCCCCAAGCCGACCTTCTATCCACTGAGCCAAACCAGCTAGGGCTCATTTTGTTGTCCTTAACAAGTAATATATACATGTGGTTTAAATGTATGTATATAATTTCATTATGTATACATTTATATAAATACTAGAGGTCTGGTGGACAAAATCCGTGCATGGGGGTGGGGGCAGGGGATGTCCCTCAGCCCAGCCTGCACCCTCTCCAATCTGGGACCCCTCGAGGGATGTCCAACTGCCCGTTGAGGCCCATCCCGGTAGGATTGGGCCTAAACAGGAAGTCGGACATCCTTCTCACAATCCAGGACTGCTGGCTCCAAACTGCTCACCTGCCTGCCTCCCTGATTGCCCCTAACCACTTCTGCCTGCCGGCCTGATCACCTGTTAACCACTACCCTGATAGCCTAATTGATGTCTAACTGCTCCCCTGCCAGCCTATTTGTCTCCATCTTTCCTCCTCTGCCAGCCTGGTCCCTCCCAACTGCCCTCCCCTGCTGGCCTGATTGCCTACAACTGCCCTCCCTTGCAGGGCTTGGAACCTCCCAATGGCCCTCCCCTGCTGGCCATCTTGTGGTGGCCATCTTGTGTCCACCTGGGGGCAGGATCTTTGACCACAAGGGGGCAGCCATATTATGTATTGGAGTGATGGTCAATCTGCAAATTACTCTTTTATTAGATAGGATAGAGGCTTGGTGCATGGGTGGGGGCCAGCTGGTTTGTCCTGAAGAGTGTCCCAGATCAGGGTGGGGGTTCCCTTGGGGCAAGGGGCAGCCTGGGCCAGGGGCCTGTGGAGGTTTGCAGGCCGGCCACACCCCTAAGTGACCCAAGTGGAGGCCCTGACATCTGGGATTAATTTATGTCTACAATTGAAAGTTTGTAGCCTGGAGCGGAGCCAAGCCTTCTGCTCGCTCAGGGTTGGCAGCCATTTCTGTTTGAAACTTTGTAGCTTAGAGTGGAGGCCTAGGTCAGCAATGGCAGGAGGAAAGCTTGGCTTCCTCCATTGCCAGGGAAACCCAAGCCTCTGTTCTCTCCAGCTCAGTGGCTGCCACCATTTCTGCATCTTTTATAATTGAAACTTTGTAGCATTGAGTGGAGGCCTACGCGGGCAACAGCAGGCGGAAAGCTTGGCTTCCTCTGTTGCCAGAGAAACCGCAGCCTTCCTCCTGCTCTCAGTGGCAGCAGCCATCTTGGTTGGGGTTTATTCACATAATCTGCTCCTGATTGGCTGGTGGGCGTGGCAAAGGTATGGTCAAATTTGCATATTACTCTTTTATTAGATAGGATATTTAATATATATACTAAATATACAAAAGGGCTAAAGGTAAAAAGCAAGAGACCCCTAACTTCCTATCCCCTACCCCTTTGAACTCCTTTGGCCATTTTTTCCTGGTGGTCTTATCACCTAAACATACTAAGTATATACGTACCAACAGTCCCTCATGATCAATTTTGGGCTTCATCTATTGACTTTTACTATGGTATATGAGAATGTATTCCCCTTCCTGTTCTAAACAAGTGGGGAGATAGGTGTGTGTCCTAGAATCCCCGATGACCCACTGGTCCCAACAATAACTTTCCTTGAGCGCTCTGTGGTAGACACAGTTGCAGTCCGTTCAGATGCTATTAACTCATTTAACCACAAGCTCCGTTATAGGGACTGATCATTTAAAAAAGGAAGGTAGACATTTCAAAAACAGAAAGATAAAGACAATGGTGGGCCTTTCCCGTACCAAAAATGTAAAGGGAGAAAGAGCAGTTGTTGTTGTCGTTTTTTAAAGCTAGGTTTGCAGTAAAAAAAAAAAAAAGGAGTTCTTACCATTTGGAACAACATGGATGGAGATGGAGAGCATTATGCTAAGTGAAATAACCCAGGCAGAGAAAGATAAATATCACATGACCTCACTCATATGTGGAATAGAATGAACAACATAAACTGATGAACAAAAATAGATCCAGAGACAGAGAAGCATCCATCAGACCTTCCAACCTCAGGGAAGGTAGGGGGTAAGGGGGAAAGGTCAACCATATATCCATGCCTATAAGCCTAATCAATGGACACAGACCACAACAGGGGGCTGGGGGCATGAATGGGAAGCAGGGGGGTGGTAATCAGGGAATAAGAACACATAGGTAATACCTGAATTAAAAAAAAAAGCTAGCTTTGTGGCACTGAAATCACAAGCTGTCTCCTTTAAATCATCCACTCCTCGCCCAGGCGGGTGGGACCCGGCTAGCCCCCCAGGGTTAGCAGGCGGCCCCCCCCCCACGGAGCCGAGGTCACGTGATACCGCGGGGGGGGGGGCACTCTGCGTGCCTCCGCGCAGTCTCTATGGTATTCTCCTCGGCCCCCCGCGCCTCGGGGTCGCGGCGGTCACGTGACGGGCTCTGGGTTTTACGGCAGGTGCCCACGTGATCGCGGCCGCAGTCGTGTGGCTGCAGTGAAGTACCTGCGCTCCTGAAGGGCGGGCGGTTAGGTCGTAAACGTCGCCGCCGCCGCCGCCGCCGCCAGCCTCCTCGCGGGGTTGGGCGGGCTCGGGCACCCCGAGCCCCGCTGGAGGCGATCGCCGCGTTAGTTGCCTGCGCGGGTCTGCTCTTTCCGCCACCTCTGCCTTCGTCATCCCCACCTCTTTGCGGGTGAAGTCACCTTTGGGTTTTCGAGACCTTGGGGCGTGAGGCCGAAACTCGAGACCCCCCTCCATCCTCCCCCCGCCTCACCCCTCTTTTCCGCTCCCCCTTCTCCTCCTCCATTGCTGCCTTCGCATCATCGCATCCCTTAGAGCTTGGGAGCCGGCCAGCTCGGCTGTGCCTTCGAGGCCAAGTTTGAGGGGCTGAAGGTAACTGGGGAGAGCAGCCCCCCCCACCCCCCCCGTGGACAAAGGCGAAGGCAAGAACAGAGCAGGCCCAGGGGGCTGCAGGCGTTGAGACTAGGCGGCTGAAGGGGGGGGGCGGGTGGCCAAGGTGGGGGGGGGGACACACAACGCGGACTGCGGCTTTCGAAGGGACCGCGAAGGACTTGTTGCACCATGGAAGAATCTGACTCGGAGAAAAAGATGGAGAAAGAGAATCTGGGGTCAAGAGTGGATCCTCCCATAGGGGAGCCGGAAGGATCGCTTGGGTGGGTGAAGGGGATTAATGCCCAAACCTAGAAATGGCGGGGGGGGGGGGCAGGGGGGGGAGGGAGGGGTTTGTGACTTTGAAGAGAGTATTGCGAATTCGAACATCCCACCCGCTAATCATTTGCTTCTGTTTCCCAGGAGGGTGGATTGGTATCATGCTTTTGGCGACTGGGTAAACTGCAAAGAGGGCTGGTGGGTCACTGTGCCAAAAACAAACAAAAAACAAAAACAACCCTTGGGAGGGGAGGGGGGGGGGACGGGACAGGCGTGGTAGTAGCCCCGGAAGGTGTGTGCTAAATGAGGTGCCGGTCCTGAATTGCTTGGAGTGATCAATAAGGGAGGTTTGGCATCATCATCTGGAGGGCGGGAGGACTCACAAGGAGGGTTGGGATGGCCTGGGCAGAGACCATGGACTTGAGAGTGCTTTCTGTGCCAGTTTGGAGCTGCCACTGAAATCTTGTGTTTGATATCCTTTGTGCCTGGCAAGGAGTGAAATATGACTTGGAGGGACAGCTGAAGGCTTAAAGATGCTCCCACATTTTTAAAATCGGAGGCTGGCTTTAAAAAAAAAATAGAGGACATTTAAATATGGCAATATGGTTTGCTCTGTTAAAGCGCTTGTGTATGTTGCTTTGCTTAAAAAAAAAAAAGGAAGGTTATGAAAAGTGGAATCTTGCATCTTTGTGGCTCATTTATATTCCTAAACATATAACCAGGAGCTATCTCCTGAGCATGTAATGGGGGGATAGGTTAGCATAAACGCAGTTGTATGATTTAGGAAAGTGAGTGCCCCTACGCCAGTGAGGTGCCACACACAGCCATTCTCGCCTGCTGTGCTAGACATGCTCTCTTGCATCTTGGTATTGACTTGTGTTTCTTTAATCCCAATTTCTAAGGCAAGATGGCAATTCCGTCTTATGGTTTTACATCTGCAGGTGGGCGCTGCCAAATACAGCCTTGAAGAAAAAGGTAAGATGCATCAAGTACATCCAAAACATGAACGTAAAGGTAAGAAGCTACTCTTCAGAAAATGTGCTGTCGCCATGCTGCCTGGACTGTTGCAGGAACCTGCTAAAGGCTCTCCCGACTCTTGTCCCAATCTTTACTTCTTAATTTAGTTTTTCTGAGACATCTATCTATCTGGGTCATTCACATATTTCACTTTTTGCAACTTCTCAAAGCCCATAGGAGAAAATCCAAGGGACTTCATGGCATCAGATGCTCTTTAAAAGCTGATGCCTGCCAGTTTGGCTCAGTGGATAGAGCATCGGCCTGCGGACTGAAGGGTCCCAGGTTCGATTCCGGTCAAGGACATGTACCTTGGCTGCGGGCACATCCCCAGTAGGGAGTCTCCTTTCCTTTGTAAAAAAAAATCCATAAAGTATATTTTAAAAAGGAAAACTGATTCCTGACTAAACCATCTACCACACCTATGCACCTTATCGTAGCCATACAGAATTTGTTTTTCTCCAGATTTACAGATTAATTTGCATTTTTCTGCAAGCCGTACACACACGTACACAGGCGTTTGCCTGCACGTGTATGTTGAACCCAAGTCCAATGTTACCATTCCAGGGTCGTTTTGAAAATACGTTCTTGTTGATTTCAGAGTGGAAGGGAGAGAGAGAAACATCCATGATGAGAGAGAATCATTGACTGGCTGCCTCCTGCATGTCCCCCACTGAGGATCAAGCCCTCAAGCCCTCTTGAGGCCCTTGATTCCCATGGGCCCTGACTGGGACTGAAACTGTGACCGCCTGGTTCATAAGTTGATGCTCAACCACTGAGCCACGCTGGCTGGGCCACTACAGGATGTTATATGCGTTCTCCAGGCGGAATCCAATGCTGTTTCCCGTGTGTTCTATGGTACCCAACTTGCTCTTTAGGCAGAATTCATAAGAGCACAGCTCTGCAGCAACTTTCTGAACCTCTGGGGCATTTATGTTCTTCATTTGTAAAATTGTGATAACATTACCTATCTCAGTGGTGGGCAAACTGGCTCGCCAGCCACATGCGGCTCTTTGGCCCCTTGAGTATGGCTCTTCCACAAAATACCACGTACGGGCGTGCACGTGCAGTGCGATTGAAACTTCGTGGCTCATGTGCAGAAGTTGGTTTCGGGCTCTCGAAAGAAATTTCAATCCTCGTACTGTTGACTCTGTTGCGTAATGAGTTTGCCGACCACTGGCCTATCTCTTAGGGTAGTTAGGAAGTTTAAATGAGCAAATACATGTAGAGCGCTTCAATCAGCACCTAACACAGTCTTTCTTAAACAATTGAAGCAAGATTCCTTAAATTAAAAAAAAAAAAAGGCCTTTGGAGACAGCATGGAGGACCTGCAGAGTATCATGCTAAGTGAAATAAGTCAGTCAGAGAAAGACAAGTGTCACATGATCTCATGTGGAATCTAAGTAACAAACTGATGAATGGAGTGGATCCAGAGACAGGGAAACAGAGCGGGGAGTCTCAGGAAAGGTGGGGGAGGGTGGGGGGGAGGGGGAAGTAATCAACCAAGATCCTTGTATGTGTAAGCATGGCTCATGGCCACAGACAATGGGGTGGTGAGGGCCTGGGAGGGGTGGATGGGGGCGGGCAGGATGGAGTCAACGGGGGAAAAAGGGACATATGTAATACTTTCAACAATAAAGAATTATTTTTTAAAAAAGAAAAAAGAGCCGAAACTGGTTTGGCTCAGTGGATGGAGCGTTGGCCTGCGGACTGAAAGGTCCCAGGTTCGACTCCGGTCAAGGGCATGTACCTTGGTTGCGGGCACGTCTCCAGTGGGGAGTGTGCAGGAGGCAGCTGATTGATGTTTCTCTCTCATCGACGTTTCTAACTTTCTATCCCTCTCCCTTCCTCTCTGTAAAAAATCAATAAAATATGTTTTTTAAAAAGGAAAAATATATTTAGGCTTAACTTCACCTAATAATTATTATGTAAAAAACTCCACTTTGCTAAGGGGATGTTCTTGATGAACCTGTGTAAAGTTATTAGGTTGTCTAAAAATACCAGAAATGTGTGCATGCATAAGAAAAACAAAACGTTTTTTATAACAACTTTATACTGGCTCGTGAGTGACATTTCCGAAGTGCGATAAAGTTACAGAACTAGCTAGCTAGATTAGATTGAGCTTGAATGCAGTGCACTTTCATTAACACTCCTTTTATTTGTGATTAGAAACTTCTATAAATTATTTTAGGATTGAAGATAGAACATGCACCCCTCCCTTCATTTGAAAAGCAATGTGATTGGAATTCTGTTTCATAAATTTGAAGACCCTTAGAATTCCCCTCATCCAATTCCCTTCTAGTGCAAGAATCTATAGCAGCTCTGACAGGTGTTTTTCTGTCTTTGTTAAATGCTGACCTTGACAGGAAGGTTACTCACTGTCACGAGGCCAGCCTTTTCCATTGGACAATTGTCATTGTTAATAATGTGCTTGTGTTATACCAAACGTGGCCAAGTCGCAGCCAGGAAGGCCGCAAGCCGCGACTTGGACATGTTTGTTAATTCCTTTGTTTTGATAGCTTGTTCATTCATTTGAGGAACATATTTTGAGCATCTGTTATATGCTAGACACTGAAGATACCCAGGGGATTCTCTCTGTCATTCAGGAACTCAAACAAAAAAAAAAAAATTGGCTAACCGCAATGCATTATGGCCTTTGCAGTGCTATCAGAGTGTCATGGAAGGGCAGAGGCGAGAATTACCTAAGCCAGCCTAGGGTATTGGGGTCAGAGAAGCTTTTGGTTATTGTTAACCCTCACCCAAGGATATTTTTTTCTTTTCAGACACAGTGAAAGGGAAGGGAGTGAGGAAGTGGGGGAGAGAAAGAGAAACATTGATTGGTTGCCTCCTGTGCGACACACACACTACACACACGCACACACACTATACACACACACACTACACACACACACACACTACACACACACACACACACTACACACACTACACACTGACACACTCACCCCACAGGGCTGGGGATTGAACCTTCAACCCAGGTACATGCCCTTGACCGGGAATCAAACCTGTGACCCTTCGGTGTGCAGACTGATGCCCTAATCACCGAGCAACACCGGGCAGGGCCAGATAGGCTTTTTGAGGCGACGGTCATGGAACTGAATTTTGGAGAATGGGTGCTTAGCTGAAGAGAGAAAAGGGAATGGAAGGCTGCTGGCAGAGAGGACAAGGGAAACAAAGACACGGTACACAGGTCCCTGGAGATCTGGGAGCATTGGAAGGAACTACAAGCAGGTCAGCTCAGTGTGGCTGGACAATAAAAGTTCCGGGCAACGAGGGTCAGAAGATGAGGGCAGAGGAATCAACAAGCCAGATCAAGGGGGGTGTTCTATGTAGTTTAAGGACTTGATCCTGTACGCCAGTGGTTGGCAAACTCATTAGTCAACAGAGCCAAATATCAACAGGACAACGATTGAAATGTCTGTGGACAGCCACATTTTTTAAACTTCAACTTCTAACGCCGCTTCCTCAAAATAGACTTGCCCAGGCCGTGGTATTTTGTGGAAGAGCCACGCTCAAGGGGCCAAAGAGCCGCAGGTGGCTCACGAGCCGCAGTTTGCTGACCACTGCTGTAGGCCATAGGGCATTTGAAAAAAAAAAGAGAGAGAGAGAGACAGAGCAAAGTCATGGAGGTTCGTAGAAAGGATGAGATGGGTAGCAGAGATGAAAAGGTTGACCTTGAGCAGAAGGAAAATCGGTTATACTGAAATCCGTCCTGTAGTTCAGTGGACAAAACATTAGATTATGCGAGATCAGGGCTGCTTCCTTTCAAGTTTCTGTCACTCACATTCTTTTTAAAAAATACATATATTTTTAATGATTTCGGAGAGGGAGAGAGAAACATCGGTGATGAGAAAAATCATCGATCGGCTGCCTCCTGCTGCACGCCCCACACTGGGGACCGAGTCTGACACCCAGGCACGTGCCCTGGCCGGGATGCTCGCCACTGAGCTATGCTGGCCGGGCATTAACATCGTTTTGAATATATGATGGCGTATACTAACAGCATAATAAACTCACCACAGTTCTGTTGCCAAGAGGATGTGTGACTCATGACAGGTAAGCATCCGGGCCCTGGAATCCGGGGTATTCGGCCTTTACCGTTGGTTGAGGAATTAGTCGCCGTTGTTGGTGCTGTTATTTCAGGAAAACATCAAGTACGAGAGAGAGAGAGAGAGAGAGAGAGAGAGAGAGAGAGAGAGAGAGAGAGACCCCTGTCGACTTGATTTGCTTTAGATTGCTAACTTCTGTTCATTCTTCTCCCCCCCCCCCCACTTTGTCCTTAGGTGCTATTGATGGGTAAAAGTGGGTCTGGTAAGACCAGCATGAGATCTATTATCTTTGCAAATTATATTGCCAGAGACACGCGTCGACTTGGTGCAACAAGTAAGATATTTTATCTTATTGCTAAGTCAGGTGATCTTAACTGTTAATGATCCGCATAACACACTTGGTTGCAGTGACTGGGCCGTGCAGCGGTGGAAAGATTTCGTCCTGCAGCATGTTGTCCCCCTGTGTGCGTTTCTTTGCAGAGGTGTTTGGCCTAATGCTGGCTACTACTGCTTGCGCTCTTGGGGGGTTCTTCTCTAGGTGGCTTACCCAGTGGGATGCCCGTGTGCAACTTCTTTTTGACCCTGCTTTTTCTGAAAGAAGTGTAGGGATGTTTTTGTTTGTCTGTTCGTCTTTTTTGTTTTTTGTTTTTTTTTTGGGGGGGGGGGCGGGGGGCAGGTGTCTGTTCTTTAACTGTTATTATGTGAAAGGAAATTAATGGATAGGTATTAACAAGCATAATAATAAAATCGCCAAAGATTTTTTTTTTTTAAGCAGCTGCTAGTCCTAGGCTTCCATTAAAAGGTAAATTGCTGGGGGGCGGGGGGCGGGGGCAGGGGATATGAGAAGGGAGGTTAACCTAATCTGTGCTCTGCTCTTGCTCTTCTCCGACACACGTGGATGTTCTCACTGGAGCTCTGGCTTCGACTTGAGACTGTTTCATTGCCCTTTCTGCTTTGCGTGTTCCATCTGGCTTCCTGGTGTAGGCGGATCCACATTCCTGAGAGATCCCTTTATCTCTGGGCTGTGATGCCACTCGTTTTGCAGCATCCAAGCGCTTCTGGATCCTCTCGTGGTCCTTGGCCTCTAGATGATGCAGCCATTGCCGTCTCCTGGCTTTGGAAGAGTTCCTTTTGTGGGTTTCTAGCATCCTGAACATTTTCAGGGACAAGTCTCCCACTAACTTCCTAAGGTATCTCCCTGTGGCTTTGAGCACAACGAACATTTTAAAAACAACTTATGTCCCAGATGCTAGGGTCACCAAGGAGAAGGGAACCGCATTTCTGTGCTAGGCGTGTAGTACAGACTCTCCATGGGAGCAGCTCTAATGGTTAGAGAAAGCCATTTCTCAGTTAACAGCCTCGAGTCTGTTTCCCTTTATTTCTGTTGGCTGGCCCCCTTTCCGCTCTGCTGAGCCTCTACAAATATTTGTGTATGATAAATGTCTCAATCATGCCTAGCCATCTCTTACCTCCCAAGTCTTATCTTCCTGAGGTCAGACATCTCCGCTTCCTCCATCTGTGCCTCACTTGACATCATTTTGAAGGCTTGTGAAGGACTTGTTTGAACATAGTTACATTTTTCTTGAAGTGCTAAGACTGGAATGTTGATGTGGCCTGTTGAGGGCAGACAAAATGGCCACATCTCGTGTTCTGGCCAGCACCGTCTGTGTGGAGTGACTTGCATGACGTTGAGTCCTATAAAAACACCCGATTTCTTTTCACCTGTATGATCATCAAAACACGGGTTCTCCTGATTCTTGCGCAGTGCATGTTTTGAACCTAAGCATCGATGCTTAACCCCTGTTGTTCAGTTTCGTTCGTTTTAGCCCATGACACGTTCCTGAACCCCGTGTCAGCTGTGAAAGAAACACCAGCACAAAAGTCTCTGTCTTACTGGGCCTCAGTTTCCTTATCAGTAGGAAAGAGAGGGTAAATCCTATCTTTGATTCTTCCATCGGATCTGTGACTCATTCTTCCTAGGCTTCGTACAGTCCGTACACTGGATAAACATCTCTAGTTTTTAGCTAAGTAGTCCATCAGAAGTTTTGGTCAGAACAGGGTGGGTCCTTTGGCCTATCATGCCTCAAGAGACTTCCTTCTAGAACTCTGCCTGTCCAGTTTCCTCCCTGTCTTGATTTGTTACATTTTAATTTCGTCCCTGTTCCTCTCAGTTAAATATCTGGGCCTAATAACCACGTGGTTTTAGTAGATTCCAGGAAGCTCGTGTTTATGGTATGCTATTTTGTTTACTTGAGTCCTCCAATCAGCTTCATTTGCGTAGATGAAGATAGTGTGAACCCGGAGCTCAGCTCCCTCAACTCCAAAGTCCTGAGAGCCGGATGGAGTCTGTGCTCCTGCTCCATTCATTAGTCGTTGTGTCAAGCACAACGACTTCTTTCTCGTTGTGTTTGACATTCTGTCCATTTTATCGAAGCACCTCCCCCCCCCCCCCCAATTAATATTTTTGTTTTTAGGCAAGTAGCAGAGTTTACGTACCACCCTAAGTCTAGTGACTACTAGTCTTGTGATCCGAATTGCAGAACTGTTGTAGCTACTTAAAATCGTTTTCAAATAAGCTAGCGGCATCATTGAAATGTTATAAACAGCGCGTTGCAAATGATACGACTCCGTATACATCAAAGCAGGCTGTTTCTTCAACAAGTGCTTTTCCAGAGCTTCCTATGTGCCAGGCGCTGTGAACGGGACAGAGATCTTGCCCTTAAAGGATATCTCAAGCGGGACCTTCATCGATAATACTTTGTTAGCAATTACTGTATTTCCTTAAAGGTAGTAAAAGTTACGCTTTAAAATACTGTGTTGGCCTTCATGCTTTAGTGTATCATTAACTAGTTCGTCATTGCGTTCTACTGCTTAACTTAATAGACTAATGAAAAATACATTGATTTTTACTTGCTCTTCCCTTTGTATGCAGCTTTTAAAATTTTTCTTTAAAAAGTAGGAAAAGAATACTTCAAATATATTGCATCGCCTTTAATGTTTAGTGTTTTTTCCTAGATTGTCATTGATGAAAAAGTCCAGTTTTATCTTGTTAATCTTAGAGTCTACTTGTTTTGAAATTTGAAGTAAGGATACGGAATGGTGATAATGACTTCATTAGGGGGGGGCTGTTCAAATGTGTTTGTGTTGGAAGAGTAAATTTGTCAATGAAAATATGAAGTATTTTATTCTCAAACACTGTTGACGCCTCTGAGATTTCCGATCTTCTCAAAATTCTGTTCCCTTGGCTTTTATTTAATGCCTTATCACCCTGGTTGTCTTCCTTAATCTTTAATCAGCCCTTCCTTTTTTTTTTTTAAAGAATATTTTTTTTTCTTTCTGCCCCATAAATGTATGTGAGTTCCCAAAGTTCTTAGTTCGTTTCAGTTGGTCTTACAATAGAGGATAGGGAGACTAGGAGGGCCAGAGGGCCGTATAGGAGACATGAGACTAAGAAGAGAGGCAAAAAGTGGGTTTTAGATCATAAAGTGCCTTGTAAGCTGTGCCAGGTCGTTTGAACTGAGAGTAGAGGGCAGCCCCTAGAGAATCTTCAAACAGAAAGTAACAGTCCTATTTTATCATTTCTAATGTTCAACTTTAAGGACAAGAGTATAATACTTGTGAAAAATTCAGACATCATAGAAGTGTAGAAAGTATATTTCTTTCCTCATTCTCAGGCCTTTTTTCCTGAGTGTGTGCAACCATACATATATAGAATTATACAGAGGTAATGTGTGTGTGTGTTTTTTCTTTTTAAAGAAAACGAATACAAATCGGCATTTTTGAGACACCATTGTATCTGTAATCTGAAGGACAGGTGAGGCGAGGCAAGGATAGAAACAGGTTAATAAATCAGGAAACGATTTTAGCAGACCAGGTAAAAGATGGTGGAGGCTTACCTTGGGTTAGGGTGGTGGTCATGGATATGATGAGAAGTCAATGGATTTGCGATGTATTTAACAGGTAGAGTCGATAAGACTTGCTTGATTGATAGGTTTGGGGGGAACGGCGGGGAAAAGAGTGGACTCCAGGATGAAGCTAAGGTTTTTGCTTAAGCAACTGGTTACATTCCCTAAGGTGGAGAAGACGGAAGGAGGAATAGATTTTATGGGAAGATCAGGGAGATGATGAATTGTAGTTGAGTACGTTGAGTTTGGGATACTTGTGGTTTCCTCAAGCGAAGATGTTCACTATACGATTCAGAAAGGGAGGGGAGAAATCTGTATTAGAGATAACAGATTTCTGAGTTATCGGTACCCAGATGGAAAATAAAATAATATGAATAGATTAGCAGGCCTAAGAGAAGAATACATAGAAGAGTAGGTGACCAACGATGGAATCCCGAAGAACTCTCACATTTAAGGGACAGAAAGAAGACTAGGAGCCCAAGGAGGAGGAGGATCTGCCAGAGGTTGTAGATGTGATATCAGAGGTCGAGAGAAGAGAATTTTTGAGAAGAGAGTAGTCAACAGCGCCATGCTATAGAAAGTAAGACAAGGACTGAAAAGTCCACTGGATTTGGCAATGAGGCCATTGGTCACTTAATGAGAACAGTATCTGTGATATGGGGAATAGAAACCAGATTTCTATTCCATGCGCTCCATATCTAAACAGTCACTGAATCCTGTCACTTCTTTTGTTATTGTCTTTCCCTTTCTCAGTAGCACTTCTTTCCATTTTTTTTTTAGTACTAGACCGTTTACATAGTCTTCAAATTAATAGCAGTTTGAGCACCTACTCTCTCGTAGACTCTGTTGGAAATACAAGGACATGTAAGATATGATTCCTTTTCCAAGGAGGGGGAAGTAAAGGGGAGAAGGGAGGTAGTTTGAGCACCTACTACGTGCCAGGCACTTTATGTATGATAACTCCTTTAATCCTCACAGTAAGCCTGTGAGGTCAGTAGGATGCCTCCCAGCTTTTTTTTTTAATAAAAGAAACTTATACTCAGAGGTTAAGTGACTTGCCCAAGGTCACACAGAGCCCTAGAACCAAGAACTGTTTGGCTCCAGGGTCCATTTAAAAAAAAATAATGCTCTGCTGCTTACGATGCAGTTTCTGAGAATTAAAAATTACACCAAAGTTAGCAGTCAGTTTAAGCTGCGAGCCAGTCATAGACGAAATACCACTGGATGACTGATTGACTATCGCCTAAATTGCAAAGGTGATAGTTGTTCCGCTTTGAGAAATTTCCAGGATAAGAATTTGTGTTTCTCCACCTTGTGACTTTTAGTGCCTGGCAGAGAGTAGGTGCTTAGTAAATGTTTGAATGAATTCAGAGGGAGCGATGACGGTAAGTGGGGGTGGCCAGGTAGGGCTTTTAGAGGCGTGGGGGTTTTAGTTGGGTCTTACAAGATGAATCTAACTCAGAAAGAAAGGTGGGGAGGACTTTTCTAGGCAGATGGCCAGAGTAGGCAAAGTATAGAGGGCATGGGAGGGAAGCGTAAGGCGGAGGTCGCAAACAGGCAGACTGCTGGAAAAGGCCTGTAGATGTGTTTCGGTTGGCCTGTCCAATGTTTTTAAGAATTGGAATTAGTTCTCAACACATCAGTGTTTCCATAAAAATCTGGCTTTCGCACTACAATCGAAAACTTGAAAGCTGTGTTGGTCCTAAACCCATGTTCCCGCATGGCACATGAGCTACAGCTGAGTAACTGCCACGCACGCCATCGACCCCTCGGGGAAATGTTTACTCTTCAGAAATGATTAACGTGGCTCTTGTATGTTTACTGGCCTGGCCTCTATTAGCAAGTTTGCGACCCCTGATGTAAGGTACATTGGGGGTTGGGGAGGTAGTGGGGTTTGGGAGGTTCTACGAATAAACCAGATTGGACTGGAGCAAAAGGCATTATTCATGTGCCTCCTTGGGGAATACAAAAGGGCGATTGGAAGCCACGTTCTGAAGGACCTTGAATGCCTCCCTATAGACATAGAGGAGCCTTTGTACGTTTTTTTTTTTTAATGGGGAGTGACATGTTCAAAGTAGTGCTAAGAAGATGAACCTGGCAGTAGCCTAGAGGGTCAAGTAAAAGGGGGCGAGGCCTCCTGTTGGGAACCGTGTAGCTCTTGTGGTTGTGTAGGCTTGAGAAGGGAAGGGCCTTCCTTAATGTCAGTGGCAGGTTATAAAGCAAGGAGTGGGAATCGAGAGAGCTTACAAAGGCTAGCAATGAATGAATGTGGGCAGAGGGGGTCACAAGTGACCACCCCCACTGTGAAATTGGTCGGGTCAGTAATGAAAATAAGGAAATCAATAGAAGGAGTGGATATGGTTATGTTGTATGTTTTTTGGGGTGTGTTTTGGGGGGGGTTTGTTGCTTTAAAAAATTTTTGTGGAGGGCTTTGGTAGGGGTCAATGGGTCAGGGAAGCGCTAGTAAATGATATATGTCTCTGTCTTACATGTTGAGATTTTAACATTAGCATTTTAATTGGCAGTTGTTTCTGCTTTAAGTACTAAACTACTAAAAAGTAAAACGACTTACATGAGAGGCAGTTCTGTGTAGCTCAGGGTAATCGGGGTGCCACCTTGCCACTAAACCACGCTACTAAGCTGAAAATCACCTTCTTGTGGCTTTGAGCATTTCACTCCACTTCGGTCCTTCTAAATCCTGGGCTTAGTGCTTTGCTTAGTTTGAATTTCGCCTCGCATGCTGCAATTACTAGATTTGTCATATTTACCTTCCAGTTGATGTAGAACATTCCCATGTTCGATTTCTGGGAAACCTGGTGTTGAACCTGTGGGACTGTGGTGGGTAAGTACCATCTGATTACACGTGAGGCCCGTGGCTGTAATCAGCATGGAGAATGCACTTGAGTAACTATCATTCATAACAGACACGTTGGTTGGCATTGGTGGTATAGTGGTGAGCATAGCTGCCTTCCATAATAGATACATTGCATAAAAGTTTATTTAGAATTGCCATTTGGTTACATCAAGATCTCTGGAGATAATTAATACATAGCCCGGCCTGTGTAGCTAAGTGATGATTCTCTGTCATCATTGTTTCTAGCTCTCCATTTGCCTTCCTCTCTGAAATCCATAAAAACATATTTTCAAGTCTGAGATCTTGATGTAATCAAGACCTGAGCACATACCTTTCCTCCTTGGAAGGAGTAGGAGACACTACTGGCCAAGGCACTTCTGGGATATCCCATCATAAATGCACAGTCACTGTGCTTGTATGCTGTTATTGCCCCCTACCCTGTGGCCATTTGATCTTTGGCTGATGGGTAGTGTACTGGTGAGGAGCTTGGGCTCTGGAGTTATATTAGCATTTGTATCTCAGCCCTGTTAGCCGTTGTCTTGCATTGATCACTTAAACTCTCTGAACCACAGTGTCTTCATCCATACAATAGAGATAATCATTGTGCCAACTCATAGGGTTGTTTGATGATTAAGTAAGATAATATGTTAAAAAAAAACGCATAGCCAAGTACTTCACGAAATAAACAGACATTGTTAGCTCAGCATTTCCCAGTTCCTAGTGTAGAGCCAGACATGGACTAGGTGCTCACTGAGTATCTGTTAAAAACAACAACATAATAGCCAAATATTCCATTAGAAAATGACTTCATTATTGCTAGCAGATGGATCACTTAACACCCTGGCAGATTTCTCCATATAAATCCTTCCTCGTTACCATTGCTTCCAATTCTGTAATCTGTGTCAAGATCAGTCCAAGTCTCTGACTTTTAGGCAATAAGATGTTGTCATTTTTACACATAAGGCAGCTGAAATCCAGTGAGATTATGCATCTCCTGAGGTCACACAGCCATTTATCTATTTACTAGAGGCCTGATGCACGAAATTCGTGTACTGGCGGTGGGTGATCCCTCAACCCAACCTGCCCCCTCTCACATACTAGGAGTCCTCAGGGGATGTCCAACTGATGGCTCACCCTCAGCCTGCCCAAGGCCTAAAGCCTCTAGTGAGGCTTTAGGCCTTGGGCACCCAGCCATTGCCCTGCTCAGCTCAGCACCAGCTGCCTGTTACCACCCGGCCCGGGGGCTAGGCGCTCCCTGCTGTCACTTCCCCTCACAGTGCCCAGGAGCTGGGCGCTCACCGCCACCACTACCACCACAGTTTCATCTCCACCCCCCGGGCCACGGTGCCGCTCCTGATTGGCTGGTAGCATAGCCAATCAGGAGCGACGGTATTTTCAAATTTGCATGTTTCTCTTTTATTATATAGGATATTTATTCATTTATTTTAAATATACATATTTTGTTAATCCTCACCTGAGGATATTTTTCCACCAATTTTTATATATATATATATATTTTTTTTTTATTGATTTTTTACAGAGAGGACAGGAGAGGGATAGAAAGAAACATCTGAGAGAGAAACATCGATCAGCTGCCTCTTACACACCCACCAGGATGGGCCCGCAGCCAAGGTACATGCCCTTGACCGGAATAGAACCTGGAACTCTTCAGTGGTTCCCCCACTCTTATCCATTGAGACAAACCAGTTAGGGCTAAATATATTTTTATTAATTTCAGAGAGGAAGGGAGAAGGAGAGAGAGATGCATCAACCGGCTGCCTCCTACACACCCTCTACTGGGGATTGAGCCTGCAATGAGGCACGTGCCCTTTCTGGTGATTATTGAACCATGACTTCCTGGTTCATGGGTTGATGCGCAACCACTGAGCCACACTGGCTGAGCTACACAGCCATTTAATAGCAAAGTACAGGACCAGAAGCTAGGTTCGTGAGTTTTTTTTCCCCCATACCAAAATTCTGGGTTTTTTTGCTAGTCATTTGAGAATTCCTTGGGAAACAGCACACAGCCTAAGGAGCAGAGAGCAGCATGCTGCTAAAAAGTGTTCTTGGAGTCATTTTCCTATAGTTCAGAGCATTGACTGTTCTTCAATAAATATTCACCGGGCACCTATTCAACGGCAGGCTCAATGCTAAAAGCTGGGAAACAGCAGTGAACAGTAACAGACCATGTTCCTTAAAACATGTTCATTCAAAACTCACGCAGATGAGGAACGCCATACTTGGAAATGTTAAAAAGAAGAAAAGGGCCTGTGGTGACTGGATTTGCCCGTCAGGGAGGTCAAGGATATTTTAGAAATACAGATTGAACTGAAATCGAAAGGGACAAGTAGGGAAGAAGGAGATGTAGAGGTAGGGCCAGGTGAGACAATGAACGGTCCGTGTCAAGGCCCCTCAGGGAATAGACAGTGAGCCTTGAGAACCAAGGACAGGTCAAAGTATGTTTAGAATACAAGGGCCTTAAACGGTAGTGCAAGGCTTAAGGAAGAAGATGAAGCCAGCCCGGTTTGCTGTCATTAGCCGTCATTCTAAGCTTTTAGATTATCTTTCACATAAGATAGATCGTAAGTAGAAGGGCCTAAACTGAGGACTTGCTTGTTTTTTTTTTGTTTTGTTTTGTTTTTCCCCCTACTAGACAGGACACCTTCATGGAAAACTACTTTACTAGCCAACGTGACAACATCTTCCGAAATGTGGAGGTTCTGATTTATGTCTTTGATGTGGAGAGCCGAGAACTGGAAAAGGACATGCACTATTACCAGTCATGCCTGGAGGCCATTCTACAGAACTCTCCAGATGCCAAAATCTTTTGCTTGGTGCACAAGATGGATCTGGTACAGGAGGATCAGCGGGATCTGGTAAGAAGCAGAAAGGGCGCTACCGGAAATGGTGGACGTGCTTTGCAAATTTCTTTTGTAGACGTATAGGGACATTTGTGCCATCCTTTTTTTTTCAGGGTAGAAATCTCCACCCAAGCTTTCAAAATAAAGTTTTGTCGTGTGTGTGTGTGTGTGTGTGTGTGTGTGTGTGTATGTAACACACACACACACACACACACACATATTTTAATCCTCACCCAAGGACATTTTTCAATTGATTGATTAGAGAGAGTGGAAGAGAGAGGAAGAAAACAGAAATATCGATGTAAAAAAAAACAGATTGGTTGCTTTCTGCACGCGTCCTGACCAGGGCCAGGGCCAGGGAGGAGCCTGCAACCAAGGAATATGTCCTTGCCCGGAATCAAACCTGGGACCCTTCAGTCCACAACCCAGTGCTCTATCCGTTGAGCCATACTGGCTAGAGCAGTGGTCAGCAAACTCATTAGTCAACAGGGCAGCAACCACTGGGCTAGGGCATTTGTTGTTTTTTTTAAACACTCAAAAACAAATTGTCCCTGGTAAGGGAAAGATAGTATTCATTTAATAAAGAACTTTCAGATTTAGGTAAGGAACCTAACTGTGTAATATCACTAAACAGCCTTTATATATTTTTTCCTATCCCTTTTTAAAATTACATTTACTGGGGTGACATTGGTTAATATGGTCATACAGGTTTCCGGTGGGGGTTTCTATACAGGATCTGTATATTGCCCTGTGTGCGCACCACCCAAATTCAGTTCTCCAGTCACCATATGTTAGGACCCCCTTCACACACCACCTCCTTCCCTGTGGCAGCCACCACACTACTGTTTGTGTTCGGGAGTTTCAGTTTTATATCCCACATGTGAGTGAAGTTACATGGTTCTTAGCTTTTTCCTGAGAAAAAAGAATGAAGCTTTGAGGTACCATACTACCTCACTTCAAATTATACTACAGAGCTACGATAATCAAAACAGCATGGTATTGCCCAGCTGCTGTGGGTCAGTGGTTAAGTGTTGATCTATGAACCAGGAGGTCACGGTTCGGCCCGATGCCTGGGTTGCGGGCTCAGTCCCCAGTGGGAGGCGTGTAGGAGGCAGCCGATCCATGATTCTCTCTCATCATTGATGTTTCTCTCTCTCCCTCTCTGAAATAAAATAACGCGCACACACACACACACACAAATACAAATATCAAACAAACAAAAATTCCCCAGCATGGTATTGGAAGAGAAATCGACACAGATCATTGGAGCAGAATAGAGAGCCCAGCCATAAAACCACATGTATATGGACAGAGGAACCAGAAACACACAGTGGAGTAAAGATGAAAGTTAGTCTCTTCAATGAACGGTGCTGGGAAAACTGGGAAGCCACAGGCGAAGGAATGCAGCTGCATTACAGTTTATATATTTGTAAACTGTATGCTGCCCCTGTTTTACTGTCCTCTCAGCAGATAGTTACTGTCAAAAGGCTAGAAGACTCACCAGGGGTGAAACGAAAGGTTACAGCTGTCATTAGGGTGACTGAGGAAACTGGTATGCACCAGTTCAAGTGCCAGTCACACTCGTTAGGCACAATGCCAAGTCCCTTATCATTGCACTGATATGGTATATCCCTCTTCTTGTCTAGCATGGGAATTGTTAGTACACATACATTTAAACCAGAAGAGACATAGTAGAAAGGACAAACTCCCACCTAGCCATGAGACCCCCCCCCTCCATGATTTACACGTCACAGATATAGTGTAGCTTTCATTTGTCCAATATCAAAGAAGAGGGTTGGATTTTAAAGTGTAAGCTGAAAGAAAAGATCTCTTTCCAAGGATGAACCTGAGGAAAGTTTTAAAAATATGTCATTGGTACAGAAAACAGTCCCTCCTTGGGTTGGAGCCTAGGGGTGGGTCTAAGGATACCTTTTATTTAACTAAAGGATTTAAAAAATATCTATATGTTTTATTGATTTTTTTTTACAGAGCGGAAGGGAGAGGGATAGAAAGTCAGAAACATCGATGAGAGAGAGACATCGATCAGCTGTCTCCTGCACGCCCCCTACTGGGGATGTGCCTGCAGTCAAGGTACATGCCCTTGACTGGAATCGAACCCGGGACCCTTCAGCCCGCAGGTCGACGCTTTATCCACTGAGTCAAACCAGTCTTGGCTAAAGGGTTGTTTTTTTTTTATAATACCTGTGGTCAGGAACACTTTTTTCCCATAACTACTTATATGATCACCTCCAGGGTCGGGGCATGTTTTGGTATTTCTGGGTTAGCTTGTAGGCTTTTGAAAAGCACTAGACAGCCGAAAGCAGTGTGGCTCAGTGGATAGAGTCGGCCTGCAGACTGAAGGGTCTCGGGTTCCATTCCGGTCAAGGGCATGTACCTTGGCTGCGGGCACATCCCCAGTAGGGGCTGTGCAGGAGGCAGCTGATCGATGTTTCTGACTTTCTAATCCTCTCCCTTCCTCTCTGTAAAATATCAATAAAATATATGTTTTTTTTTTTTAAAAAAAAGCACTAGACAGTTCTGTATTTGATTTTGAGAACTACTTTGGGTACCTAATCTTTTTATTCCCTTCTTTCTGGGCCTTGACTGGGGTCCAACCAGGGACCCTGCAGCCTGCTGCTGGCACTATCCACTGAGCCAGACCAGCTAGAGCACCTTAACTGTCTTCGGGACGCTTACATAGATATCTCCAAAGATACGCTGCTGTTGTTCGTGGGATTTGAAACTTAGTTAAGAAAGATATATTCTGTTTCATTAAAGATTCCGTCAGACTTGGACATTTTGAAGTAAAAAAATGGCTAGGGTGCTTCCCTAAGGATCAATTTCAAGTAAGATGGGTGTTTCTGTGTATTAGTGAGGGAGCCTTAAAGAAACAGAACCAATGATGTGTGTGTGTGTGTGTGTGTGTGTAGATACAATAGAGGGAATGGGCAGAGAGGCTGGTTGGTGGATTTTAAGGGATTAACTCAGACAGCTGGAGAGACTGGTCAGTCTGCAGTTTTCGGGGCAGGCCCAGAGGCTAAAGAGGGAAGGGCAGATGTCGCAGCTCTAGTAGAAGGCAGCCTGGAGGAAGGATCCCCTCTAAATCCTTCAACTGATTCGCATCAACCCCACCCGCATCGTGGAGGAGAACCTGCTTTAAGTCTACTGATTTAATTATTAATCTCATCTAAAAATACTCACGGCAACATTTCAAGTGATCTTTCACCCAAGGTCTGGGTACCGTGGCCTAGCCCCGTGGGCGGCAAACTCATTAGTCAACAGAGCCAAATATCAACAGGACAATGATCGAAATGTCTTTTGAGAGCCACAGTTTTTAAACTTAAACTTCTTCTTTTTTAAAAAAAAATATTTTATTGATTTTTTCACAGAGAGGAAGGGAGAGGGATAGAAAGTCGGAAACATCAATGAGAGAGAAACATCGATCAGCTGCCTCTTGCACACCCCCTGCTGGAGATGTGCCCGCAGCCACGGTACATGTCCTTGACCGGAATCCAACCTGGGACCTTTCAGTCCGCAGGCCAGAGCTCTATCCACTGAGCCACACCGGCTTCGGCAAACTTAAACTTCTTCTAATGCCATTTCTTCAACATAGACTTGCCCCGGCCGTGGTATTTTGTGGAAGAGCCACACACTCAAGGGGCCAAAGAGCCGCATGGGGGCTCACGAGCCGCAGTTTGCCGACCACTGGCCTAGCCAGATGAATACATAAGATTAATAAGATTAACCATCCCAGGTAGGGTCACTTTTAGACCTGAACTGAAAACATTTCTGCCAGGATGTCTCTGAAGTACTATACACGTTGAAAAAATCCCTCTGGGGAAAGAGGAAATGCTTTCCGTTTGAAATCTGCAGAAAGCATTATATCTCAGCTTTTGCAAAGGAAGAGGGGAGCCATGTGTGCTGATCAGTGTGCTTGGGCTTTCTCCTTCAGATTTTTAAAGAGCGAGAAGAAGATCTGAGGCGTTTGTCTCGCCCACTGGAATGTTCTTGCTTCCGGACATCGATCTGGGATGAAACTCTCTATAAGGTGTGTATGTTTCTCCGAGCTCCCTCATGTTAGAGCATGAAAGAAGGCAAGAAGGATGTCATCCGAAAGACGTAAACTCTTCCGTAGCCATCTAAATGTTGGAACTATATAATAAATTGTTTGAAACATCAGAATTAACCCGAAGAGATTTTGGGTTTGATCTTAGATTGTGGTCGACATGCCTACCAACCACACTTGAACCAGCCAGTTCGGTCGGGATTGATTTGGCGCTGATATTCGTGACAGCTGAGGTTTCATTGGCTGTCATCCATCTTGACCTGTTGTGGTCTCGGTGCTGATTGGAGCTGTGTCTAATATCCGGGTACTTCCACAAGACATGTGCCAGTCTGCCTAAGTTTAGCTGGCAGCAGAAGAACAATATTTAAGGGCAAGATTGGCAAAGGGAGTCTTAGAATGAGACATGTCTGCCTAGAATTTTGGTAGCATACATTTTCATGCCAAATGGAGTCTAGCATTCTTTTTTCTTAAATATGTTTTGGGTTTTTTTTTTTTTTTTATTTCAGAGAGGAAGTGGGGGGGGGGGAGAGAGAGAAACATCAACGATGAGAGGGGATCATTGATCAGCTGCCTCCTGCATGCCCCACGCTGGGGATTGAGCCCACCACCAGGGCATGTGCCCTGGCTGGGAAGCGGACCTAGACCTCCTGGTTTCTAGGTTGCCACTCAACCACTGACCCACACCGGCTGGGCGAGACTAGCATTCTTTCCAACCAGAAAGGTTGTTCCCGCTGCTGGAAGGATGCCACACCACTCGCGGTAGTTGTAGAGGCTACACCGATAGCTGTGTTATGGGTAAAGCTGAAATGACCTTCTTGACACATTAGGTTCCTTATCCTGCTTCCTCCCTTTCTCCCACCGATCCAGCGATTTGAAAGACTGGCTCCTTGACGCCCTCCTGTGGTCAGACCTTTTCCTTCAGACTCTGCTTCTGGTGTCTGTTGACAAGTTTGACTCTGGGTAGGAAAAAACATCCTTCTCTGTCCCCGGTAGCTACAGCCTCAGTATCAACTGCATCCGCCAAGTACCTGTAACCAGAAGCACAGAAACCTGATTTCTCAAGGAGAGGAAACAAAAACCCTCACTGGACTTTAAATATAGCCATTGCTTTATTTATTTATTTTTAACTAATTCATTCCCCGCCCCCCCCCCCCCCAAATAGTATGTTGACCGAGCCTCGCTCTATTAACAGATCATTTTTGAGATGCCTGTCTAGGAAATACTGTTCTAGATTCATTTGGGCCGAATTTCTCTCAAAGCCTTATTCCCATAGAACAGGTAACCGTGCATAAGGATGGACATAAGGATGATAAGAACCAGCCGCGGTGTGAAGGATGGCAATACATAACACGACCAAAGACAATTGGCTAATCACAACACTGCTGTGAGTGACAATGTCTCTGCTGTGGTTAGCTTTGGTGTCTTCTCCAAGGTAAATTCAGCAGTGACATTAACACCGACCTGGGAACTTGGAGCCTGAAACCCCATGCCTACGTCATAAAACTAATTTGGAGCAGAGACATGGCACTACTACCGCTTGCCTAAATGTCGCCTAGAGCTAACGTACATTTTTCTATTCCGTTTTATTCTGCAAGCACTCATCACATGTATCTGCTTGATGCCGTAGGACGCACAAATGACTAAAACAGGGCTCCTGCCCTCTAGTGGGAGACAAGGACATTACACACCTTAGCAGACAAATTAAGAGCAAGATCGAAGGACAATAGTCTAATGGAGGTTCCAATGAAAGAGCCTTAAGAGAGTAGAGGGAGGTGTGGTTCAGCAACTCCTTTCATTAGTCATTCTCCTCTAGAGGAAGTCAGTTTTAGGCACACACACACACCGTGGACCGTTTTCAATTCAATAATTTAGATAGCTGAATATCAGCCTTTTGGAATGATGAATGCCACTAATTTTTCTTAAAATTTCTCTTATATGTTATTCCCATTGAGGGGCGGGGCCATTTCTCTTTGTGGCTCTGATATTTTTTTTTTTCAAAAACCGATTTTTAGGTATCTGTTAACGATAGCATCACTAGGTTCTGATTTTGTTGAGTACAACCAGCACCGTTGGATTTAAATATTTGTTGAATGACAGGAGTAGAAGCTTTATAGCCCAATAGGAGATCAGAGCGTTCAACTTGCCCTGAGATAACATGATGGAATTAAGTGATTTTTTAAAAATTTTTTATTGTCAATAGGAAAAAGTTTCGGCAACATTTTACAAAAGTGGTTGAACATTTTTTTAAAAAAAAAAACTCCAACTGAAGGGTAAAGGTCAAATATTAGCTTTGCTTTCTCATTTTATTTGTGTTATGTCATTGGTTATCAGTATTTGGGACTCAATTATCACCGTGTTTTGCTGTCCATGTGTCATAGTGTGCTTCGTCATTTGCAAAGGTCTGGGACTGGCTGCCTGTTAGTAATCTATCCCACCGCGTTTCTGTTCCATTAGGCTTGGTCCAGCATCGTTTATCAGCTGATTCCCAATGTTCAGCAGCTAGAAATGAACCTGAGGAATTTTGCTGAAATTATTGAGGCTGATGAAGTGCTTCTGTTTGAGAGAGCTACTTTTCTGGTGAGAACTTTCTTCTCTGCAAGTATTGCTTCCCACTCACCCTTCTTTTAGTCAGCGGCAGAGAACACCATGTTGCTACTTTCTGGAAGAACCTTCTTCCCTCTTGTGTTTATGTGAACATGCCCAGCCTTATGTTGACAGCAGTATTGTCAGTACGTGGCCTGAAGGAAATCCTTTGGTTTGTCACTCTTCAGTCGTTAGTAAACACTTAGATTTTTGTAGGTATAACCTACAGCAGCAGTCACTAACCTTCCTGACCTCACAGACCACCGGTTGGCGACAGCTGCTCCAAAGGTTTCCTTCAACCAGTGATCTCCAACCTATCGGACTTCGCGGACCACCACTGGTCTGAGGACCACCAATTGGCGACCGCCGACACACAAGAGTTTAGATTGTACCTGCACATCACTGCCCATTTGTACTGAAGTATCCCTGTTTCCTATTGCATTTTCTTAGGAAACTAGAGGCCTGGTGCATGAAATTCATGCAAGGAGCTTAGCCCTCAACAGCCCCGGCTTTGCCCACAAGGTCGTCTGGAAGAACGTTCGGTCTAATGAGCATATTACACTTTTATTATTATAGATGAGGGTTATTTCCCTTTGAGGAAGCTCACATCCCACCCTTTTCAACAAAAGACTGAGTTGAGACATCATGGTCAACTCACTGTCAAAGCTAAGAGTTCACATGGAGAGGCAGAATGGAAAAGAGGCATGTTGGCATTTTAATTTTTGTTACAAATTCAACTTCATTATATTCAAGCCTGCTCTGTGTATGGGCCTGAGAGGTGATACAAAAACCAGTATATTTATAAGTAAAATTTTTATTTTTTTGAAATTATCTTTTTATTGATTTCAGAGAGGAAGGGAGAGAGAAACATCAATGATGAGAGAGAATCACTGATTGGCTGATTGGCTGCCTCCTACACGCCCCACACTGGGGATCAAGCCCACAACCTGGGCATGCGCCCTGATAAGGAATCGAACCATGACCTCCTGGTTCATAGGTCGACACTGAGCCACGCCAACTGGGCATATAAGTAAAATTTTTAAATAACAGTAGCAGAAAGGAATTTGAGATGTCAAAAAGCACTGCATAAATAATTGCTGATCAGCTCAGTAAATGTAACTCTAAAGAGCAATTTACAGTGAATAATTTGTTTCTGAGCTCTACCAATGCTTGGTGATTTTAGACACATTTCTCAATCTCTGAGCTTGGTTCCCCTTCCCGAAAATGAAGATGATAATATCTATCTCATAGGTTCTTTCAAGTGACCAGTTTTGCTTCCTACTGAACATTTTTACATCTGTATATTCAGCCTATAGAAAATGCTCGTCTAGGCTTTATTAAAATCTGAAAGTGTGAGGGGAAGTATTCTCAGCTAGCGTGGATGTCCATCCTGAGTAAGTTCATTTATAAATAGTCAATTCTCAGAGGTTATAATCATTTTGTTAAGATTTTTAAATATAACACCAAAAGCCACTTGGTTATAGGCCTCATTAAAATTAAATACATTAAAACAGCTAAGAATTTTTATATTTTTTTCTTTTTTGATTTGTATTTTTTTAAAATATATTTTATTGATTTTTTTACAGAGAGGAAGGGAGAGGGATAGAAAGTCAGAAACATCTATGAGAGAGAAACATCGATCAGCCGCCTCTTGCACACCCCCTACTGGGAATGTGCCCGCAATCAAGGTACATGCCCTTGACCGGAATCGAACCTGGGACCTCTCAGTCCACAGGCCAAC
The DNA here is from genome assembly GCA_027563665.1 of Antrozous pallidus. NCBI lineage: Eukaryota > Metazoa > Chordata > Mammalia > Chiroptera > Vespertilionidae > Antrozous > Antrozous pallidus. The sequence goes on along the minus strand of CM050509.1, from coordinate 8,761,251 downwards.
GCTCTATCCACTGAGCCAAACCGGTTTCGGCTGATTTGTATTTTTTTAGTCAAAGACTATCCTGAGTCATAATAAGATGAACATTTAATGATTAAAGTAAGTGACAAAGGAGACCAACAAATCAAAATGATCTAATGCAGTTATAACCAAACTGTATGGGCTGAGTCAACCATAAGGATGTTGAAATTCTGTGTAATGTTGGCAGCATATGGGGTCAAGGAAAAGAAACGGTAAGCCAGGTACCAAGTCTGCCCTGAAAATCAGGTGACCAGGAGACTGACAGATGCTGGGCCTAGAGCAGTAACCGTGGGTGATATGACTACATTGCATCGATTTAAAGGGGCATCGCTCTTTTTCATAGGTGATTTCTCACTATCAGTGTAAAGAACAGCGTGATGCCCACAGATTTGAAAAAATCAGCAACATTATTAAGCAGTTTAAGCTGAGCTGCAGGTAAGAGGTCTTGTGGGATCTGTTTACCTCTGGGAAAATTCAGTGTTATTTTGAGAGGTTCAAAGAATTCTAGTGGACTACACTTCTATATCCAGAATAGTTCCTTCAGTTGAAAAGAAAGCTAAAGTCTAAGGGAGCCTCCATTTGACTGAGGTGAAGGACATTCATTGTCCTTTTATGTAAACTCAAGTGATACGGAAGAAGCATATGAAAACTATCTAAGCAGAGTATCCTTTTGAGATGTTTGATTCTGTTTGGGAAGAAATACAAAATGTCCCAAGAGAGTTTTTAAAAAAGAAGAAAGTAGGACAATTTACCCCACCAAATGCCAAGATTTTCTATGAAACTACAATAGTTAAAATAGGGAGGTACTGATTCAGGAATGGCACAAAGTAAGAGTCTGGGAATGTCTAATCATGTTGCCTCAGCTTGGATTAAATACAATTTGAGTCTCAGCATTGTGAATATAGGCAGATGCAATGGCTGAACATCACAATGTATTAAATATCTTAAGAATCAAAATTCTTACCCTGGTAAAACTTGGATACCCAGACGGTATAATAGGTATGAGTTTATTCCTTTGACACCTTAGCATAAAAAAAGCTCTTTGGGACTTTTTAGCATGTTTAATGCTAATGTTTTTAAGAAGAAATATAGAATGAAATGCAAATATAATTTCCTTGTTTGTTTTCAAAGAGGTGGGATTATTTCTTGAATTTCCATGTAACTAAAATTCAAAAGTTGATCTTAGTGATAGAGGAATTTCAACGTTAAAAGCTTCTTAAATAAAAGAGAAATCTTTTATAACATGATTTTTAACAGGGATCTAAGTCTAAACCCACTTTCATTTCACGGTCAATATCAAGGCTTAACTCTCTAAGTCACTTTCCAAACTATAATCAGTTGAGCATTAGAGTTTCCTTGGAAAACAAAGTGGACCTAGTGACTGACTGTCTTAATGAAAAGGTCAATTGAGGTATAATGCTATGAAAATGTTCTCCTAAAACATAAAAATTCTTATATTGCTATTATTTTAAGTTCTTTGCTCTTTTCTCTTCTCTCCTGTAGCAAGCTGGCTGCTTCTTTCCAGAGCATGGAAGTTAGGAACTCTAACTTTGCTGCTTTCATTGATATCTTTACATCCAACACTTATGTGATGGTGGTGATGTCTGATCCATCCATTCGTAAGTTTAAACTTAAGTTAACATTGGTTCAGAGCCACATATTCTTTTAACTCATTGCCCTAGAGGTAGGACTTTGTGAGGTACTCTAAAACTGTTTTGTAGTGAGTGAGGATGGTTTCACGTTAGTGTGGATGAACTTAAGGCCCCTGGCCATTTATTTTTTATTTATTTTTAAAATATATTTTTTATTGATTTTTTTACAGAGAGGAAGGGAAAAGGACAGAAAGTTAGAAACATCGATGAGAGAGAAACATCGATCAGCTGCCTCTTGCACGCCCCCTACTGGGGATGTGCCCGCAGCCAAGGTACATGCCCCTGACCGGAATCGAACCTGGGACCTTTCAGTCCCCAGGCCGACGCTCTATCCACTGAGCCAAACCAGTTCCAGCGCCCCTGACCATTTATAGAAATAGATAAAATGGTAAATTTTTAAAAGACCTGATTGATTTTTTAGGGAGAGGAGGGAAGAGAGAAACATTCATGTGAGAGAAAACATCGATCGGCTGCCTCCTTCACACGCCCTATTGGGGATCAAGCCCAGAACCTGGGCATGTGCCCTAACTGGAAATCCAGTTGGCAACCTTTTGGTACATGGGTTAATGTCTAACTAACTGAACCACATGCCCAGGGCTGAATTTCTTGTTATATATATTTTATCACAAAAAAAAATAACCAACTTAATACTAGGAATAAATATTTTTTTCTATGTAATAAATGTATATTTTGAAGCTTAAAAATAACTTAGGCTCTATGGTATAATGTTTTGTTCTTGGGAACTTCAAAAATCAAATTACTATAAATATAGGGATTTTCAAGAAAGGAGACCCCAACTGTATGATACATAGTAGAGATGTTTTAAAAAAATATTTTTTATTGATTTCAGAGGGGAAGGGAGAGGGAGAAAGAGTTAGAACCACTAATGAGGAGAGAATCATTGATCAGCTGCCTCCTGCTCACTCGCTACTGGGAACCGAGTCCGCACCCCAGGCCCGTGCACTGAGCAGGAATTAAACTGTGACCCCCTGGTCCACAGGTCGACACTCAACCACTGAGCCACACTTGGCTGGGCTAGATGCTTAAAAGACTAGGCAGACCTCGCTCTGAACTATTAAGTATTGGCCATTTTATATGTCACTGTGTATTTCTAAGTAGCATATTCCCATATTTGTGTTACGGGCATAAAGGGAGATAAATTTGGCGCTTTCCTGCCATAATAGCCAGATTCATCTCAACCCGTTAAAATAAAGGTTGCAGCAGTCTTTTCGGGATGTTCCCAGAAGTTTACGTTATCTCTGACTCACTGGGGTTTTTTTCTACCTTAGGTTAATAATAAAATGTAAGCTAAGCCTGGCCGGTGTGGCTCAGTGGTTGAGCATCAGCCTATGAACCAGGAGACCAGGGTTTGAGTCCTGGTCAGGGTACACGCCCAGGTTGCGAGGTCAGTCTCCAGTGAGGGGCAGCCGATCGATTATTCTCTGATCATGGATGTTCCTATTGCTCCCTCCCTCTCCCTTCCTCTCTCTGATATCAATAAAACATTTAAGATACATAATATAGGATAGTACGTTTTATAGCATTAGCCCCCAACTAAAAATTTTTGACAATTTCTGTTGGAAAGTTTGTGTTGATAATAGAAACACACCACATACTTTTCCAGAACAATTCACTGTGCTTAACTCGGGGCCTCATATTCCCGAGTTATGTTGTCTGTGTCCTACGAAATGGAGGGATTTGGCTGTCTTTTGTTTGTTTATTTGTTTTTAATAGACATTCCTTTGACTGCCTATACTTACTTGGTTGGGTATCTTCCCCACCCCTACCCCCAGCTTCTGCAGCGACTCTGATCAACATCCGCAATGCCAGGAAACACTTTGAAAAGCTGGAAAGAGTGGACGGACCAAAGCAGTGTCTTCTCATGCGCTAAAGATTGCCAACATGTTGTTTCACAAAAGAAATTGAAATACTGTTTGTTAATCTCACTGTTGTATTAGTATATGTAGACTCTGAGATGTGGTGCTTACCACTTCTGTGCTTCTTCCCTGTTCCCCAGTCTTAATGTTACCCTTGAATGCTATTTACTCAAATAGCCAGTGAGAAATTAGAAGATGAGCCGCCCATGAAGCTGATCTGACATCAAAGTAGGTAATATGTGAGTGTTCTGATAACAAGGTTTTACTAGTGTGTTCTGATAATCTTGTTCCAATAGTTGTGTGTGCCAAAGCCTCTCCTAACATCGTCCTGTATTCCCTATAAGATAGTAACCTAGAAGTTTGGAGTATTACTGTTTCTCAGCATGCATTAAAATAATCCTTAACTCCAATTACAAATAAACTTGCTGTTAGGGATTCGGTGTCTGTTGTTATTTCTTGTTTTAAGTTTTTGCTAGCCCGCCCTAACTGGTTTGGCTCAGTGGATAGAGCATCGGCCTGCGGACTGAAGGGTCCCAGGTTCGATTCTGGTCAAGGGCAAGAAAAAAAAAAAAGAAAAAAAGTTTTTCCTGAGGAAGAGTAAGTTAATTTCACAGTTAGTCTAGGGTAGTGGTTGGCAAACTCATTAGTCCACAGAACCAAATATCAACAGTACAAGGATTGAATCTTTTGAGAGCTGAAAACTGACTTCTGTGCATGGGCCACGAAGTTTCAATCGCACTGTACGTGCGTGCCCGCATGTGGTATTTTGTGGAAGAGCCACACTCAAGGGGCCAAAGAGCCACATGTGGCTTGCAAGCCGCGGTTTGCTGACCACTGATCTAGGGGAAGGGAACCTATTACTGAGAAATAGTATAAAATAAAGTTGGGTGCAAAGGATGGGGCCTGATCATAGCCTTAAATCTAGGCAGAAGAGTTTAGATATAATGTGTTAGGAAATAGGAAACTATTGTAGGTTTTTGAGGAGGGGAATTACATGAAAGGAAATTTGAAAGAAAACCTGGACTATATGGGCTGACAAGTGGCAGTTGGGGAAGCTCTGGTAGTAATCTAAACCTGAGGTGTGTTGAAAGCCTGTTCCAGGATATAACTGGAGAAGGAATGAATAAAAAGTTGAGGAGAAATAATAGGACTTGCGAAATGTGATTCTCCTTTCTTTGAGGGCCAGAAATGGTGAATTTTATATATTTTGTTACACCTAACTAGAGGCCTGTTGCACGAAGATTCTTGCAAGAATAGACCTTCCCCCGAAAGCCTTTGCGAGTCTTTGCTCCGGGCCAGAGCACCACTTCTGTAGCTCCCTCTGCCCCCCCACCCTCCCCTCACAGCAGGCCTCCTGCCCTGCCCAGCCACTCTCTGCCTGCGTATGCAAATTAACCTCCTGTCTTTGTTGGGTTAATTTGCATACTTCTGATTGGCTGTTGGCTATAGCAGAGGTATGGTCAATTTGCATATTTCACTCATTAGTGTAGATGGGATATGACTTTGTTATCCTAGTCAAGTAGCATTATTATTATATTTGACTTCGTCCTAAAGAAAACATGAAGCATTGTGAACTGGGAGAAATGGAGCTTAACAACACACTAGAATTACTCAAAGCCCTAACTTTTTCAGTTTCCATAGGTACGGTAACAGAACACAAATGCATTTAGGGAGTCTACAGCACAGCAGACTCATCTCATTTCTCATCTCTGTGTTCTTTCAGACCACCAGAATGTCACCTTTTCCCATCTTATTATCCCCAATTGAGAGCAAGAGAGTTTTTCACTGAACAGCAAAGTACATGTGGTTTTGGTAGTCTACATTATTTAGCTTAACAATCTCAAGTCTTAAAAGAACCACACGGGACTAATTTGATCAATAATTGTATTAATCTTCTGGAGAAAGAGAGTTTTCTTAAATAGATGTTCCAGATTTTTTTTTATCCTTTTAACACTTAGGAAAATGAGAAGAGCAAATGACCCAGGGATCTGTTCTATGACTAATAGGAGGCATGATTTGGCATGACTCATCCTCAATACCTGGGGAGGTATTTGAAGGAGCTACTAAAAGCATTTTTTTAAGAAGCTGGATAGATTGATCTAGATATACACAGTAAATTAGATGAGCATGAAAAAACATACAAAATTACATCATTCTATTTGCTCTTAATTCAACTTGCTCAGATTCTTGTTATAACTTGGATGTATAAAAAGATGAAAGGTGTCCGAAACCGGTTTGGCTCAGTGGATAAAGCATCGGCCTGCGGGCTGGGAGGTCCCAGGTTCGATCCCGGTCAAGGGCACGTACCTTGGTGGTGAGCACATCCCCAGTGGGAGGTGTGCAGGAGGCAGCTGATCGATGTTTCTCTCTCACTAATGTTTCTGACTTTCCCTCTCCCTGCCTCTCTGTAAAAAATCAATAAAATATATATTTTTAAAAAAGATGAAAGGTTAACAAAATAACATGATACAACATAATCCTTATGGTAATGACCAACCAGTCGTCTGTCACTGAAGACAAAAATATATTTTAAGGTGGAGCCACTTAGACACTGAAGTAAACAAGTGCGCGGTGAAGGCATGGACACAGAAATGGAGAGAAGAAATCAAACCAGATTTCTTCTGTTATTAAATTCCACATATAAGTGAGATCACATGGTATTTGTCTTTGGTTTATTTTGCTTAGCATTATAGTCTTCAGGTCCATCCATGCTATCACAAAGGGTAAAATGTTCTTCCTTTTCCAGACAGAGGAGTAGTCCATTGTTCAAATGTACCACAGTTTTTTGATCCAATCATCTGCTGATGGGCACTTGAACTGCTTCCAAATCTTGGCTACTGTAAAGAACACTGCGATGAACATAGGGGTACATATATTCTTTCAAATTATTGTTTTGTGTTTCTTCAGATCAATGTCCAGAAGTGGGATCGCTGGGAGACAGGCTTCATAGATAGAAAGCAAGCAGACAGCTCTGGTATGTGTACGTATGGGGATGCTGGGGAGGGTGGAGGGATTGAGGGAAAAAAAACCTCATGGATATAGACAACAGTGTGGTGATTGCGAGGGTGGGAGAGGGGGAGGCAGTGGAGGTAGAAAAGGGAATAGAGGGGATAAAATCAATATATATATGTCAAAGGCGAAGCAACCATCCGAATGGTCAGTAGGTATGACACACGCTGACCACCAGGGAGCAGACACAACACAGGAGCTGCTGAGCTGCGGTGACTTGGCAGCAGTACTCAGGTGACACACCCCAGAACCAGAGAGGAGGGAGCCCAATTCCTCACACTCCAAGACCCACTGGGGGATTTGAGAGAGCTGGTTTTGGCCAGATACCCGCAGGCCAGGTAATATAAAATGTTTTGAAGCACTATTTTAGAAGTAATGACTAGGAAGTTTCTATTTCATAACTGGTATGTTGCAAATGAAAACCAAAGCTAGCATATAGATAGCTATTTGTATAAGGACCTAGTATATTCCATTTTCGACGACCTTTATTTGCGAACCCAATAGAATATCATGAAAACTTAGGTGGGTTTGCCAAATGAAAACAGTCCTACCTTTACTTGAAATGGTGAGTATTTACTAAATGTAAGGCTGTAAAAGAATTACCTCATTTAATTTTCACAAGAACCCCACGAGGTAGATGCTGTCTGTCTCTATCCTGTGTTTTTTTTTTTTTAATAAGCAAAGTGGGTCCAGCGAGGATAAGAAACTTGCCCACAGTTATGCAGTAGTGGTGAAGCTGGAATTTGAACTCAGGTAGTCAACTGCAGAGCTTGTGCACTTAACCTTAACCTTGAAGTTATTTGGTCTTGAATTTAAGAATCTACTCATGGTGGAGAGTTTGAGGTGCCAGTTGTGACATCTAGCTTTAAGACTACCACTCTGTTCACAACTATGGAAATAATAAACCGAACGCTGTTTACCTATCCTATGTCTGTTTTCACTGGGGCTTTGCCACATGGAATAAGAAGCTTTACCACAGAAGGCAGTGAGAAGCAGAGTCAATAGGTGAAAAATACCTCCAGCTTGTAGAATTATGTTAAACCAAAGCAATTTTCAGTATTTAGGGTTTTTGTCCACACCCCCCCCCCCCCGGAACTGGGCTGCTGTGAGCAGTTATAGCCTCTACTTCTCTTGGGCCCTTTAAAACACGATAGGAAATCTTTGTATCATTTCTTAGGCCTCTACAGCAATGTTGTAGCAGGAAGGCAGTCAGGGTCTTCTGCAGCCTTCATAAACAAGCCCCATTGTGTAAATTTCCTTACTGTGTGGAACACAATTAGCATCCACGCCCCTCCAGCTCTGCTGAGGCTTAATTGACAAAAGTTATATGTTCAGGTTGTACAATGTGTTTGTTTTTAAGGCGCACAATTAGATAATTTAATATATCTATATATATAAAAGCCTAAGCAACCATTATTGGAACAACTGGTGGACCAGTTGCTAAGATACACACTGACTACCAGGGGGCAGATGCTCAACGCAGGAGCTGGCCCTGGTGGTTACTGTGCCCCCACAGCAAACCTTATGTGGCCAGCCAACCTCCGACAGCCCTCCCCACAGCCAGCCAACCTCCTGTAGCCCCAATTGGGACTGGGTGAGATGCCTCAATTGGCCCCGATCCCTGGCCAGGCCGAGGGACTCCACCTGTACACAAATTTGTGCACCAGGCCTCTAGTGTTATACATAATGAAACAACTACCACAACCAAGTTAATTAACGTATCGCTTAGCATTTTTTTTTCTGGTGAGAACACTTAAAATCAATTCTCTTAGAGTTCCAGTCAAGATGGCAGCACAGGTAAACATGGGACTCACCACCTCCCACCACCACAATATAACAACCATCATTCAGAACCAACTGAGATCTAGCTGGAAGTCCTACACCTGGGGAATTAAAGAAGAAACACATGGGGACTAGAAGGAGGGGCAGAGACTTGGGGCAGAATTTCAGAATGGACCACTCCCACACCCATGTGTGGCAGTTTAAAATAGGGAGGGATATGCCCTGGTCGATTTTGCTCAGTGGTTAGTGTCGGCCTATACACTGAATGGTTATAGATTCGATTCCTAGTAAATGGCATGCACCTCTGTTGTTTTTCAGTCCCTGGCTCTGATCATGGTGTGTGTGGGAGGCAATCAATGTGTCTCTCACCTCAGTGTTTCTTTCTCTTCCCCCCTCCTCCCTACCTTCCACTCTCTCTAAAAATCAATGGAAAACATATCATCCAGTGAGAATTAAAAAAAAGTTGGGAAGGATATCTTGGTTGTGGAAGTTTCCCTGAGGAGCGAGGGGTCTCAGTCCCACATCAGCCCCCTCTCCTGGTCCCAGTGTTCCAGGATGGGGAAGATAAGTCCCCACAACTTCTGGCTGTAAAAACCAGCTCAGATTGTGGCTGAGTGACACAGAGGCTGATGGAGTCTCAGGCAGTTCCTCTTGATCTGGTCATGGACCTACTGGGACTCATTCTGAGCTCCAGTGCTGTGGAAGCAACTTAAAAGAAACCTGGGACATTTAAGGAGGAACTAACTTGCCTGGAATCAGGGCAAAAGATGGAGGGGCAGCTTTCTGCCAGACAAAAGTGCTGGCAAAGGCCATTGGGGGAGGGAGGGGAGAGAGAGAGAGAGAGAAAGAGATTTAATCCTTAAAATTCCATGAATTGTGCAAAATCTGAGGCACATAGAAGGTAGGTTATTTTCACACAACTCTCTCTAATGATTAGTGAGTAACATAGCTGGGACTAAATCCAGGCAATCCCATGCATGCCACTAACATGCCTGGAGCCCTGTGTAGCGCAGGAACTTCAGATTGAGGTGGACAGAGCTGGACAGACACCCTACTCTAAACTAGGTTGAAGATAAATTAGCTTCATAAGTCTATTTAAATTCCCCTTGATTTGTTAACAAGTATTGACTGAGCAGCCCTGAGTATTTAGCTCTTTAGGCCTTGTGATTGGGAAGACAAAAAGTTAGCTTGCAAAATAAATGGGCCTTCCCCCAATACTGGAAACTATTTGAGGGCATAAACATGTCTATTTTCTCTCCCTACTGACTCTGCACAACATAGTTCAATGACTGTGTTGCAAATGGAAACCAATGCTAGCATAAAGAGTATGGATAGCAATTTGTATAAGGACCCAGTATATTCCAGTTTAGACCACTTTTGTTTGCTAGCTAACCCAGTAGACTATCATGAAAACTTAGGTGGGTTTGCCAAATGAAAACGGTACTACCTTTACTTGAAGTATTTACTAAATGTAAGACTGTAAGTGCTTTATAAGGATCATCTCATTTAATTTTCACAAGAGCCCCACGAGGTAGATGCTGTCATAGGCATAAATATATAGTTGATGAATGAATGGAGTTTTTTATCCAGATGGTTTCTATTTTAGGGAGGAAGCAAACAAGCCTGGCTGGATTGAACGCAAGAATACATCTAGGGCTCTAGCTAGTGTAGCTCAGTGGTTAGAGTGCTGGCCCTCCCATCAAAGGGTGGCGGGTTTGATTTCCAGTCAAGAGCAGGTACCTGGGTTGCAGGTTCCATCCCGACCCGCGTTGGGGTGCATGTGGGATGCAAGCAGTCGATGTGTCTCTCTCACATTGATGTTTCTCTCTCTCCCTCATTCCCTCCTTCTCTTCCTTCCCCTTCCCTCCCTGTCTCCCTCCCGTCCACTCTCTCTAAAATCAATGGGAAAAAATCCTCGGGTGAGGATTAACAAAAAATAGAATATTTAAGAAGAAATTACGTCTAAGGAAGTGGGTCCAAGATGCTGGCTGAGATTGCCTGCTCCCAAGAACACATGGAATGTACACATATATTTGGAACAATTCCTCCTCAGAAACAAATGAGGGTCAATTGAACAGCTTCTGCAATGAAAGAAAGAAAGAAAGAAAGAAAGAAAGAAAGAAAGAAAGAAAGAAAGAAAGAAAGAAAGAAAGAAAGAAGAGAGAAAGAAAAAGAAAGAAGAGAGAGAAAGAAAGAAAGAAAGAAAGAAACAAACAAACAAAAAAGAAAGAAAGAAAGAAAGAAAGAAAGAAAGAAAGAAAGAAAGAAAGAAAAAGGAAGGAAGGAAGGAAGGAAGGAAGGAAGGAAGGAAGGAAGGAAGGAAGGAAGGAGGAAGAGAGGGAGGGAGGGAGGGAGGGAGAGAAGGAAGGAAGGAAGGAAGGAAGGAAGGAAAAAAGAGAAAGAAAGAAAGAAAGAAAGGAAGGAAGGAAGGAAGGAAGGAAGGAAGAAAAAGAAAGAAAGAAAGACGAAAGAAAGAAAGAAAGAAAGAAAGAAAGAAAGAAAGAAAGAAAGAAAGAAGAAAGAAAGAAAGAAAGAAAAACAAGAGAGAGACTGCACAGAGGTCAGAGAAATCTGAGAACACTCAGAGAGCTGAGGGAAGTCTAGTACCAGAGGAACCAGTGAGCAACTACTGTTTACATTTCCCCTGCACTTGGATCGTGGGCGGGAGCTCTATTTAGGCTCTCTGGCTAACCTCCAGAACTGCTGTGCAGGTCCCCAGCACCCCTCTCAGAGTTAGCTCCAGCAAGAACAGGAGGGTGCCATACAGCACATGTACACAGGGCTCCCCAACCCAGTAATTGATCGAGTGAGTATAACAGGGCACTGCTGTGCTTACCCACTGGGTTGTGTGCATATGAAGGAATTTCCCACCTGGAGAGAATGCAGAAGTAGCAGGGCTGCCCTGTCAGGAGAACGTGAGGAAATAGTAGGGCATTGCTGTGCTCACACACAGCAGCTATGCCCCGACCCAGCTCGGGCAACAGGCAAAGCAACAGCTTGGGCCACACGCATAGCAGGCAGCCCTGCCTGTATCGGAAGGGGAAGAAAGTGTGCATTCATCATGCCACTTGTGCCCCATTCTGGCCATGGACAGCCGGAACAACAGAGAGCTAGTGCACACGTACGTACACACAACTGTCCCACTTGGAACCTGCTCCTGGCCAGCCACACCTCAAGCACTACACGTGCTTGCCCTGACTCCAACTTGGCACACATTCTACACAGAGGTCACTCCTACACAGATAGACAAACAAGTTTGGTTTAATCATCCCAATTCAATTAATGTGACACACCACAGAAACCAAATATTCATTTGAGCATTATTCACAATAGCTCAAATATGGAAACAACCTAAGTTTTCACCAATGGGTGAATAATTAAGAAAAGTTGACTATTTATTTAAATTCTAGAGGCCTGGTGCACACAATTTGTGCATGGGAGGGGGGGCGCCCTCAGCCCAGCCTGCACCCTCTTCATTCTGGGACCCCTCAGGGGATGTCCGATTGCTGGTTTAGTCAGACATCCTTCTCATAATCTGGGATCGCTGCCTCCTAACCGCTCACCTATCTGCCTGCCTGGTTGCCCCCAACTTCCCTCCCCTGCTGGCCTGGTTGACCCCAACTCCCCTCCATGGCCAGCCTGGTCGCCCCTAACCATCTCTGCCTCAGCCACCACCACCGTGGCTTTTTCCGGAAGAATGTCCAGAAAGGATGTCTGTTCTAATTAGCATATTACCCTTTTAATAATATAGATTTATTCAGTCATAAGAAAGAATGAAACCTTGCCATTTGAAACAGAATGGAAAGACCTTGAGGGAAGTATTCAAAGTCAAACAAGTCAGACATAGATAGGAAAATGCCATAGATTTCTCTTATATGAGCCTAAAAAGAAATGAGACAAAAACGAGTTCCTAGATTCAGAGAAAGATTGGTGGTTGCCAGAGGTGTGGGCGGATAAAATGGGTGAAGGACATCAAAAGGTACAATCTTCCAGTTATGAAAGAAGTAAAAAATCTTAGTGATGTAATGTACAGTGTGGTCACTATAGTTAATAGTACTATATTGCATATTTGAAAATTCCTTGTTGTTGTTATTGTTAATCCTCACTAAAGAATATTTTTTCCACTGATTTTTAGAGAGATTGGGAGGGAGGGAGGAAGAGAGGGACGAGAGAGAGAGAGAGAGAGAGAGAGAGAGAGAGAGATCAGTTGCCTCCCACATGTGCCCTAACTAGGGTGGGGGATTGAACCTTCAACCCAAGTACATGCCCTTGACTGGGAATCAAAACCGAAAACCTTCCGTCCAAGGGCTGATGCTCTAACCACTTAGCAACCCCAGCCAGTGCCTAAGAAAATTTTAAATGTTATAAAGTCCATATCATAAGGAACATTCTCTTAAATATGTGAAGCGATGTATGTTACCTAGATTTGTGCTGATAAATAGAGAAATATATTGAATCATAATGCTGTAAATCTGAAACTAATATAATATGGTATGTTAATCATACCTCACTTAAAAAATTGAAAAAAGCACTTCAAAAAATTGCCCAGCCAGGCATGGGCAACACTTGGCTCAAACATGATGTCACTTCTTTCCTCAGGTCACAGGGGACTCTTGTCTAACCTCACCCAGAGGCCTCATATGGTTTGGAATTATTTTTAATTTTTATGAGACCTTTTTCCTGTTTATGTTCTTACAGAACAAACACAGTTTATATTGCTGATGTCTTATCCCTTTGAAAAATCTGTCAGGGTCCATTTATTCATTCAGTGAGTGGTTTTACCAGTTAAAAAAAAAAAAAGAAAGAAACGTGTTGTTTTTCCATCTACATCAGTGCGGTTTCTCTGTCTTTCCTTAACCTATGCTGATTATGTGTAGACTTGGGTGAAATTTTCAAATGAGAGCAACCATTATTTCTAGGAGAATACTGAATCAATAATCTGGTTGGTTTCCAGATAAAAGCAAAATTATGCAGATTTTTTCCCATTAAAAACAGAATAGAGAGCATCTGTTGATTAATAAGTGTTCTTCTGACAAGAATTTTCCCATAGAGGGTTTTCTGTGTTGGGAGAATTTTGAATACTAATTCAGTCAATTTCCTCATTATTGGCTTGTTCCAATTTTCTATTTCTTCCTGATTCAATCCTGTTAGGCTGTGGGTTTCTAGAAATGTATCCATTTCTTCTAGGTTATCTAATTTGTTGGCATGTAATTGTTTATATTACTGTATTATAATCCTATGTATTTATTTTTAAATATATATATATCTTATTGACTTTTTCACAGAGAGGAAGGGAGAGGGATAGAGAGAACATCAATATGAGAGAAACATTGATCAGCTGCCTCCTGCACACCTCTTACTGGGGATGTGCTGCAACCAAGGTACAAGCCCTTGACTGGAATCGAACCTGGGTCCTTTCAGTCCACAGGCCGACGCTCTAGCCACTGAGTCAAACCGGTTAGGGCTATTTCTTTATTTTTAAATATACTTTCATTGATTTCAGAGAGGAAGGGACAGGGGAAAGAGAGATAGAAATATCAATGATGAGAGAGTCATTAATTGGCTGGAACGGAACCAAGGATCCTTCAATCTGCAAGCTAATGCTCTATCCACTGTGCCAAACCAGCTAGGGCTGATCCTATGTAAGTCGAAATGTCTCCTCTTTCATTTCTAACAAGCCTCTAGCTGAGGCTATGAGGCTCAGGGCCAGGGTGGGGGACTCCCAGCTCATTGAGATCACCCAGCTCTGCCCCCGGCCAAGGCTGCCAAGCCTCTGGCCGAGGCTTGGGTCCTGGGTGGGGGACCCCCAGCTCACTCTGATCGCCGGGCTCTGCCCTGGCCAAGGCTGTCAAGGGCAGGTAGAAAGCTTGGCTTCCTCCATTGCCAGAAACTTAATGCTCCCTTCTGCTCTCCATGGCCACAGCCATTTTGGTTGGGTTTATTTGCATATTGCTCCTGATTGGCTTGTGGGCATGGCTTGTGGGTGTGTCAGAGGTACAGCCAATTTGCATATTATTCTTTTATTAGATAGGATTTAATTTGAGTCTTCGCTCTTTTTATCCTTAGATAGCACAGGTAAAGGTTTGCCAATTTTGCACTGGCTGGTGTGGCTCAGGTGGTTGGAGTGTTGTCCTGCCCACTAAAGGGTCTCCAGTTTGATTCCTTGTCTGGGCACATGCCTAGGTTGCAGGGGGTTCAATCCCCAGTTGGGCTGTGGGAGAGGCAACCAATCAATATTTTTCTCACATTGATGTCTCTGCCCCACGACCGACACTCCCTTCCCGCTTCCTCTCGTTCTCAAATCAGTAAAAACATATCCTTGGGTGAGGATTTTTTGACAAAAAGGTTTGTCGATTTTGTTTATCTTGTTGAAAAACCAGCTTTTAGTTCTGTTGATACTTTCTATTGTCTTTCTGGTCTCGATTTCATTTATTTCCACTGTGACCTTTTGTTGTTTCCTTCCTTTTGCTAACTTTGGGTTTAAATTGTTCTTTTCTACTTCCTGAGGTTAAAGTTCAATTATTCAAGATCTTTCTAATTTCCCAATGTATGCATTTATTGCCCTCAACTTTCTTCTCAGAACTACTTTTGCCGTCTACCACAGATTTGATATGTCGTGTTTTTATTTTCATTTGTTTTGAGATCATTTTTATTTGCCTTTTGATTTTTTTTTTAATTTGAGCCATTGGTTGTTCACAAGCGCGTTGTTTGGTTTCTACATATTTGTAGATTTTACAGCTTTCCTGTTGTTTGGTTTCCAGTCTCATACCATTGTGGTTAGAAAAGATAATTGGTATGGTTTCAGTCTCTTAAACTTGTTAAGACTTGTTTTGTGCCTTATCACATAATCTATCCTGGAAAACGTTCCATGTGCACTTGAGAAGAATGTGTATTCTTGCTGCTGTTGAGCGGTTTAAGTCTTTTAAGTCCCTTTGGTCTAAGGTATGGTCCAATTCCAACATTTGCTGCTATTCTATCTGCTGTTAATAGTAGACTATTGAAGTCCCCTACTAGAATTGTACTGCTGTGTATTTCTCCCTTTAGATCTGTTAGTATTTGCTTAATATATTTCAGTGTTCCAATGTTGGATGCATATATCTTAATGATTTCTGTTTATTCTTGGTGTATTGGCTTAAAGTCTATTTTGTCTGGTACATGTATGGCTAGCCTCGATTTCTTTTGGTTTCTATTTTAATGGGATATCTTGTTTGAGTCTATCTGTGTTTAGAGCTGAAATGAGTCTCTTAGAGGCAGTACATAGCTGGATCTTGTTTACTCACTCAGCTACTCTGTGTCTCTTGTTTGATGAATTCAGTATATTTACATTTAGAATGATTATTGATATATATAAACTTACTATTGACATCTTGTTTGCCTTCTGGTTGTTCTGTATTTTCATTGTTTATTTGTCTATCTCTTTCTGCCTACCTTTATAAACTGTTGAGTTTCCAGGGTGGTATGCTCTGTTTCCCCTTTTTAATGTTTCATGCATCTACTCCAGATTTTTGCTTTTTGGATCCCATGTGCATGTCTGAAGTGTATTCTACCTGGTTGTTTAATATTCTTTTTAGATATTGCTGGCATCACTTTTTTATGTTTAACTTCATAAAATATATTGGTCTGAAATTTTATTTTTTAATAAATATCTTTGCTTTTGGTATCACAGTAATACGACCCTCATAAATAAGTAGGGAGATGTTCCCTCCTCTCCTATTTTCTGGAAGAGGTTATGTGAAATTATGTTTCTTCTTCTTTAAGTGGTAAACTTGTCATGAAGTCATTTGGGTCTGGAGATTATTTTTATTTCTTAAAGAAATGTAATTTCATGTTCACTGTCTTCAATGATTATGAGGCTAGGTATATTATCTAATTTGTCTCGAAGAGTTTTGATAGTTTGTGGTTTTAGAACTGTTTGATTTCTTTAATTTGAATTTTTATTTTTTTCTTGCAATTTTATTTTGTATTGGTTTCAGGTGTACTAGTACAGCTTAATGGCTAGACAATCATATACTTTACAAAGCGTTCCCGTCAATATTTCCTATGCCTGCACTGGCTCTACGCAGAGTTATCACAATATTATTGACTGTATTTCCAATGCTGTGATGTAATTACCAATTTGTGCTTCTTAATACCTTCACAACTTTGACCCCGTCCCTCATACCCCCTTCCGTCTGGCAACTATCAGAATGTGGTCTGTGTCTGAGTCTGTTTCGATTTTGCTTGTTTATTTTGTTCTTTAGATTCCACATATAAGTGAAATTATATGGCATTTGTCTTTCTCTGACTGGCATAATAGGTCCCCCTATGTCCATCCATGCTGTCTCAATGGTAAGATTTCATTCTTTTTATGGCTGAGTGATATTCCATTATATATGTGCACCACTGCCTTGTTATCCACTTGTCCATTGATCAGCACTTGGGTTGCTTCCCTATCTTAGCTACTGTAAATAATGCTGCGGTGAAATAGTGGTGCATATATTCTTTCTTTTTAAAAAATATATTTTTATTGATTTCAGAGAGGAAGGGAGAGGGGCAGAGAGATAGAAACATCAATGATGAGAGAGAATCATTGATCGGGTGCCTCCTACATGCCCCACACTGGGGATTGAGCCAGCAACCTGGGCATGTGCCCTGATTGGGAATCACCATATATTCTTTCTAATTAGTGATTTAGTTTTCTTCAGCTAACTCCCCAGAATTGGAATCGCTGGATCATAAGGCAGTTCTATTTTTAATTTTTTGAGGAAACTCTGTACTGTTCTCCACAGTGGCTGCACCAGTCTGCATTCCCACCGGCAGTGCGAGAGGATTCCTTTTTCTCCACAGCCTGGCCGGCACTTTGTTGTTGTTGATTTATTGATGATAAACATTCTGACAGGTGTGAGGTGATATCTCATTGAGGTTTTAATTTACATTTTTCTGATAGTTAGTGACATTGAGCATCTTTTCATGTCTATTGATCCTTTGTATGCCCTCTTTGGAGAACTGTCAGGACATGTCTAAATAGGTCCTCTGACCAGTTTTCAACTGGATTATGTGTTGTGTGTGTGTTTGTGTTTGTGTGTGTGTGTATGTGTGTGTGTGTGTGTGTGTGTGTGTGTGTGTGTGTATGTGTGTGTGTGTTGAGTAGAGTTCCTTATAAATTTTGGATACTGAGCCCTTATATACATCATTGGCATTATATGTTCTCTCATTTGGTAGGTTGTCTCTTTGTTTTATGGTTCCTTTTTCTCTGCAAAAAGTTTTTAGTTTGATGTACTCCCATTTGTTTTTTCTTTTCTTTTCTTTCCCTTGCCCGAGGAGATATAGCAGGAAAAATATTGTTAAGAGACATGTCAGAGATTTTACTGCTTACGTTTTCTTCATGGGATTTTGTGGTTTAGAATCTTACATTTAGCCGAGACCGGTTTGGCTCAGTGGATAGAGCGTCGGACTGCGGACTGCGGGGTCCCGGGTTCGATTCTGGCAAGGGCATGCACCTCGGCTGCGGGCACATCCCCGGTAGGGGGCGTGCAAGAGGCAGCTGATCGATGTCTCTCTCTCATCGATGTTTCTGACTTTCTATCCCTCTCCCTTCCTCTCTGTAAAAAATCAATAAAATATATTTTTTAAAAAAAGAAAAAAAAGAATCTCACATTTAAGTTTTTAATGCAATTTGAGTTTAGTCCTGTATATGATGTAAGAAGGTGGTCTAGTTTCATATTTTTGCAGCACCTTTTATTAAATAGACTGTATGTTCTTGCCTGCTTTGTCAAATATTAATTGACCATCTAAACATGGATTTATTTCTGGGTTTTATATTCTGTTCTATTGATTCAGTTCTGTTTTTATGCCAGTACCATGCTGTTTTGGTTACTATGGCCTTGATAGTGTGATACCTCCAGCTTTGTCCTTTCTCAATATTGCTGAGGGTTATTTGTTTTGTGTGTGTGTGGGAGGGTTCCATATACATTTTTGCATTATTTGTTCTAGTTTTGCAAAATACTCCACTGGTGTTTTGACAGGGATTGCATTGAATCTATATATTGCTTTGAGTAGCATGGACATTTTAATTATGTTAATTCTTCCTATCTGTGAACACGGTATATGCTTCCATTTATTTGTATCTCCTTTGATTTCTTTCTTTAGTGCCTTATAATTTTCTTAGTAGAGGTCTTTTACCTCCTTGGTTAAAGTTATTCGTAGGTATTTTATTTTATTTCTTTGGAGCAATTGTAAATGGGATTATTTTCTTTGTTTCCCTTCCTGATAGCAAGTGTTCACTTTTTTTTTCTATGTTATCAAATATATGAGCATAAAGTGGTTTACGGTATCCCCTATCATCCTTTTAATGACTGCGGGATCTACGGTATTATTTCCCATTTCATTTCTAATTGGGTGGGAATTTATGTCTTCCCCCTTTTAACTTTCATTAGTTTTTCTGTGGGCTTATCAATTTTGTTTTGTTTTCAATAAAGTAGCTTTTAAAGGTTTCATTTCGTATGTTTTCCTACAACAATTTCATTGATTTCTGCCATGATTGTCTTTATTTCCTTCTATTTGCTTTGGGTTTATTTTGTTGTTTTATAGTGTCTGAATTAGGAAGGTGTTTTTTTTTTTTAGTTTTTTTTCTTTTTTCTTTTTTTTACTTGCGACATTTCTTCATTTGCAATGCATTTAGTGCTATAAAATTCTCTCAGGCCTGACATATTTCTTTTTTTTAAAATATATTTTATTGATGTTTTACAGAGCAGAAGGGAGAGGGATAGAAAGTCAGAAACATCCATGAGAGAGAGACATCGATCAGCTGCCTCTTGCACGCCCCCTACCGGGGATGTGCCCGCAGCCGAGGTACATGCCCTTGCCAGAATCGAACCCGGGACCCCGCAGTCCGCAGTCCGACGCTCTATCCACTGAGCCAAACCGGTCTCGGCAGGCCTGACATATTTCAATATGCTATATTTTTATTTCATTTATTCCTCTGCATTTTTATTTCCTTAGAAAACACCTCTTTGATTCATTGATGATAAATTTGCTTTCTTTAACTTCCATTTGTCTACAGACTTTTCTGTTAACTTTCAGTTATTGGTTTCTAGTTTGATTTTATTTTGTTCACAGACCACATTCCATATGAAGTAATTCTTTGAAATTTGTTGAGGTTTGTTTTATGGCCCAGAATATGGTCTCTTTTGGTAAAGATTCTGTGGATAATTGAAGAAAATATTTACTTTGCTGTTGTTGTGTGGAATGTTCTATCGGTGTCAACTAAGAATAATCATGCTTGTTGATCATGAAGTTCAGTTCTTGTATATCCTTCCTAATTTTCTGCTTATAAGTTCTATCAGTTTCCGAAAGGGGATGTTGAAGTTTCCCAATACAATTGTGGATGTGTCTATTTCTTCCTTCAATTCTATTACGTTTTACACATGATAGAAGAAAAGGAAATAACTAATCGTGCTACTCTCTTACTCAAAATCCTTCAATGGGCTTACATCACAACTTAGAATATACTTCTTCCTTTGGATGGATGAGAGAGTCCTGTGTGTTCTGCCTCTATTTTCCTCTCTCACTGTGTCTCTTGCCACTGCTCCCCCTGCTTGAGCCACAGTCAGTCTGGTTTTCTTGCAGGACCTTGCACTCCCAGCTCTTTCCTGCTTTTGCACATGCTGCTGCTCCACCTTCCCACTGACATTTTCTTGCTCACTCTCTTACTTCACTTAGGTCTCTGATGAAACATCCTTGATTCTCATTTTCTAAAATAACTGCCAGCTCCATCGTTTCACAAATGCCTTAGAAATAATCAAGGTGATCTTAGCTAATTGCTTTTCTGGTCTTGGACTAATTTCACTTCTCTTATTTATTGCATTTTTACTGTAGCAATTGATTGTATACTGCCTTATGCTGTATTCTGTACTACCTAAGGAAATGGTGTACAATATAAAAAAATTCTATTAGTTTTGTTCAAAATAGATTATTTAATTGAGGTAATACTGGTTTATAACATGTTTCAGGTATGGAACATTTTAATTCAAAAATCTGTATATGATACATCATGCTCATCACCAAAAGTCTAGTTTCGATCTGTCAACATACAAATGACACCCTTTACCAGTTTCACCTTCCCTTCGCCCACATTCCCTTCTGATAACCACCAATCTGTTGTCTGCCTCTATGAGGTTTTTTGTGGTTTGTTCATTTGCTTTTGTTCTGTTTGTTTTTAATGATATTTTTGTATTGTAAATATGAAAAAAAATCATACAGTATTTGTCTTTTCCCATCTGATTTATTTCACATAGCATGATATACTCAAGGTGCATTCATATTGTCACAAATGGTAGGGTTTCACATTTTTATGGCTGACTAGTATTCCATTGTGTGTGTGTGTGTGTGTGTGTGTGTGTGTGTGTGTGTGTGTGTGTATATATATATATATATATATATATATATATATATATGAGAGAGAGGAGAGAGAGGAGAGAGAGAGAGAGAGAGAGAGAGAGAGAGAGAGAGAGAGAGAGAGAGAGAGAGAGAGAGAGAAAGAGAGGAGAGAGAAAGAGAGAGATTTTGGTTGCTTCCCATACACACCCTGGCTGGGGTATGTGCCCTGACTGGGAATCGAACCCATAACCTTTTGGTGTACAAGACGATGCTCCAACCAACTGAGCCACCCAGCCAGGGCTGCTATATCTTCTTCAGCCATTTATCTGTCAGTGGACATTTAGGTTGTTTCCATATCTTGGATATTATTTAAAAAATGCTGCAATGAACACAGTTATGCATATATATTTTTGAATACAGATGGCCAACAGGTGCATGAAAAGATGCTCATCATCACTAATTATTAGGGAAATGCAAATCAAAAGCACAACGAGATGCCATAATGGCCAACATAAAAAGAGATAAGAAATAACAAGTGTTGGAGAGGATAAGGAGACAAGGGAACCCTTTTACACTGCATGCACAGAGGAACTTGAGAAAAGTATTATTATTGTCTCCTGTGTTTTTAAAGCTCAGAGAGGTTAGGTGACTTGCCTCAAGTAAAACAGCCAGAGAATGACAAACTTGGAACTGGGAGTCTTATTCAAAATCCAGTCTTCTTTCTACTATATCACAGCTCTGTTCATATCAGGGAGCTTTTCTGGTTTGCTACATGACTGACAGGTCCCATGTGTCCTGCAGAACTGAGTTCATTTCAACATGCCTGGAGTGTATATTATGTGGAAAGCTCGGCTGTAGTCACTGCAAGAGAAGTGAAGATAAAAAAAAGACACAGAACATAATCCCAAGGCGCTTTTGCAATGTAGTAAAATAACATCTAAAGTATAACTATGTTCTAAGTCGGCAAACTCATTAGTCAACAGAGCCAAATATCAACAGGACAACGATTGAAATGTCTTTTGAGAGCCACATTTTTTAAACTTCTTCTAACGTCACTTCTTCAAAATAGACTCACCCAGGCCATGGTATCTTGTGGAAGAGCCACACTCAAGGGGCCAAAGAGCTGCATGTGGCTCGTGAGCTGCGGGTTGCCCACCACTGTTCTAAGACAACGTGTAAGTAATGGAGGCATAGAAAAGTGAGAATTTGAGTTAGGTCTGAATCAGTGATTTGGTGGGGGAAATCTTGTTAAATCTTATTTACTGCTATACACTCACTATGTGCCTGGCAAAAAGTTGGCCTCAATAAATACCTGTTAGGCGTGGCTGAATGGCTCAGTGGTTGAGCATCAACTTATGAATCAGGAGGTCCTGGTTTGATTCCCATTCAGGGCACATGCCCTAGTTTTGGGCTAGATCCCCAGTAGGGGGTGTGCAGGAGGCAGCTGATCAATGTTTCTCATCTATGTTTCTCTCTTTCCTTCTTCCTCTCTCTCTAAAAATCAATCAAAACATATTGGGAAAAAATACCTGTTATGAAAATTACAGAATATCAATTTTTGACAGGCAATTGACAATTATATAGCAGTAAACAGGAATTAGACTCTGGTTAGCATAAGTAATAAAAGTTTTAAAAAGGTTAGGGAAATAGAGAATTTATTGAAAAGATAGTGCTGAGGGCCTGGGGCAGAGCGGGAACTGGGGGAAAGGGGATAATCGGGATAAAGGAGGGACATCTGTAATACTCTCCAGAATAAAGATAAATTAAAAAATATAGTGGGACATCTCAGAGTTAAGGGAAGAGTTGACTCAGAAAGGGCAGGAAAAAGGTCAGCACTGGATTCAAGAGCAATTTATGGATCTTCTCTCCAGCTTTAATGTGACCCACCCCCCCATCTCCTGTAACCCCAAACTGTTTCCATTCAAAATGCTATATTCTTGGGAGAGAGAAATTGATTGTCTCAGTTGGGTCAGGAATCTTCCCCTGGAATTAGCTTTCATCATCAGCAGGGAAGGTTTACATATCATAAACATCAGACATGGCCGTTACAGAACCACCTATGGTTTCAAATCACTTCCAAAGAAGGTCAATTCTTGTTAATTGGAAATCTACTGCATCCTGTGTGAAGTCTATAAAAATCTAATCAAGAGGAATAAGATTAAGGGAATGCGTTATTAATATTCCAAGCCTTTTCCTGTCATAAGAACCTTCTGACATCAGTAAGCTAACTAACAGAGACTGTCTGAGCTAGAAGAAGCCTTTGATAACCATTGATTCAACCTCATTGTATGATGAGAAATATGAGACCCTTGCATGCAGTCTTGCATACAGTCACACAGTAAATAAGTGGTAGTAGTGGGTTACAGGAAGCCTCCGACCTTTAATTCTGTGGGACTTTTCTCTGTCTGTGCTCCACAGTGCTCAGCACTGTGCTGAGAACGTAACCATGGTATCTTTCAAACTTTCCCCATGATATCATGCTCAGGTATTGGTAGCATGCTAGCAAGAGTTATCTGTCATCTGTGGCCAGAAGTCCAGAGAATTCGGCCAAGTGTAGGTTTTATGATCAGACAGACAGTCGAGTTAGGATACACAATGGATAAACAATCAAGGACATGTCAATGTCAGCTTAAGATAGACTTGAAAACAGGATTTTGTATCCTCCAGAGTTTTCTCTTCTTGAGGCTAAACAGCCCTGGATCCTTCTATTAGAAAAGGGAAGTGACTGCCTCATATGAGCTGTATCAAGGTCATTGCTTACAGAATTGCTCAAACCACACTTCTAGCTTTAGGTAACAAATGTCCCTAATTACAGCTGCTTCCCTCCATCTTTAACTCAATAACATCCAGCAAAATGGAGTGTCTGCTCTTCCCAGTGTCATGACGGAACATCAATTTCCTTTAGGAAACACACTGTATAGTGGGAAAGTGTTTCTATCTGGAGCTATACTACCTGGGTTCAAATCCCGGCTTTACCATTTCCTAAGGAGGTGATTTTTGGCAAGGCATTCTATCTCCTTGGGCTTTTATTTTCTCACCTGTAAAATGAAGATAATAATAATAATACCTATTTCCTAGGGAGGTTGTGAGAATCAACTTAGTTAATGCATCCTTGGAGGTACGACAGAGCATATGCAGATATTCTGACTCCAAAGTAAGAAACACACCCAGAGGACAAAGATGTCCTTCGTTCAGATGACCAGGTCCTCAACAACTATGTTCCCTAGCAGCGCTTGACAAAACCAAGGACACGTAAGCCAACCACTAGCAATAAACTGCAAACTCTAAAAGCCAATCAAAAAGGACGTTGCTATGGGGTCACTTCTCCAAATACCATTGCTAACTAACTCAGCTTACGGACAAGGTATCCAGATGGATGTTCTAAGGGAGAAGAGATGGGGCAAGTGATTCATAATAGGTGTGTCTCTCTTTGATGCCTTCTTTTTTTTTTTTTTTTGGTTTGATTCTTGTTCAAGTGATAACACCCAGCCTGGCCAGTGTTGCTCCGTGGTTGCATAAGGACAGGCAGCCCCCAAAGGAAGTGTGGCATACCTGATGGAAATGCCCAGCACCTGAATCACCATCGCCCTAAACAAACTGAGGAGTTATTTTTTTTGTTTTTTGTTTGTTTATTTATTTATCTATTTATTTATTGCAGTATAACTTAGATTTAATAGTAGATATGTTTTCCTTTTTCCCCCTATTGTCCTCCCCCCAGCCTCCCCTACCCCCCAGCACATGTCCTCACCTGCCCCCCTCCCCGCCCCAGTGTCTTTCATTCATTGGTTATGCTCCTATGCATGCATACAAGTCCTTCAGTTGATCTCCCCCAGCACCCGTCCCCCACCCTCCCCAGCCTTCCCCCTGTAGCCTGACAGCCTGTTCAATGCCTTCCTGTCTCTATATCAATCCTTATCCCCTGTTTCTTTTCTTCAAAAATATCTTGCCTAACTGAGGAATTATTGTGAGGATGCCAGGTCATCTAGGAGTAGTATGAGGTGGACACACCCTTCTATGTATGACAGCAAGAAGGTGTGGAAACAGCCCATCTGGTGTAGCTCTTGGTTAATTCCCAGTCAGGACACATGCCTGGGTTGTGGGCTCGATCCCCAGTGTAGGGTGTAAGGAGGCAGCTGATCAATGATTCTCTCTCATCATTGATGTTTCTCTGTCTCTCCTGCCTTCCTGACTGAAATGAACATATCCTATCTAATAAAAGAGTAATATGCAAATTTGACCATACCTTCGCTACACCCACAAGCCATGCCCACCAGTCACGCCCACCAGCCAATCAGGAGTGTGGGGGCATGTTTGAGATGGCCCAGGCCTGGGGGGCATGGCCAAGGCGCCAGGGCCTGGGCAGGCAGGGCCAAGGCCCATGCTAGGGGGGAGTGAGCTGGTTGGGGCTAAGGCCCTGGCTGGAGGGGTGGGGGGACAGGGCTGGGATGGAGACAGCCATCTGCCCATTGCAGGGCAATGGCTGGGTGCCCAAGGCCTAAAGCCTTGGCCAGAGGGCTCCCAGTATGTGTGAGGGGGCAGGTTGGGCTGAGGGATCACCCACCCCTAGTATTAATATACTAGGGGCCGGTGCATGAAATTTGTGCACTGGGGGTGGGTGTTCCCTCAACCCAACATGCCCCCTCTCACATACTGGGAGCCCTCAGGGGATGTCCAACTGATGGCTCACCCCCAGCCTGCCCAAGGCCTAAAGCTTCTGGTAAGGCTTTAGGCCTTGGGCACCCAGCCATCGCCCTGCTCAGTTCAGCCCCGGCTGCCTGCGACTACCAGGCCCTGGCGGCTGGGCGTTCCCTGACGCTGCCACCGCCGCTGCTGCTGCTGCCGCTGCTTCCCCTCACAGCACTTGGTGCTGGGTGCTCGCTGCCACCACCATTTCATCTCCACCCCCGGGCCGGTGCTCTCGCCAGTTGGCCCCACCCCTGCTCCTGATTGGCTGGTAGCATAGCCAATCAGGAGCGAAGGTACGGTCAAATTTGTATGTTTTTCTTTTATTATATAGGATATATGCTAGTAGCTCTGCACACGAATCCGTGTGCCAGTAGGCTGCTGCCACCCTCCTGTAGCTCTCTGCCCCCTGCACCGCCCTCCTGTAACTACCCCTGCCCCCTTCTTCCCTTCCCTCCTCACAGCTTGCTGCCCTGCCCCCTCCTGTCGTTTTCTGGCCTGCTTGTAGCTCGCTGCCCCACCCTGCTGCAGATCCAGTTGTTATGTGGTCATTACGCCTCAGGGCGTAACAGATAACTAGCATATTCCTCTCTTATTATATAGGATTATATAGGATGTTTAATAAAAAGTGATAACACCCAGATATATCCTAGAAGACATCACCTTCCATCATTGAACGAATATTAACTGAGCCCCTACTGTGTGGCAGCCACCGTTCAGCATGCTGGGTTTAGAGCAGAGAACAAACAGACGAAGTCCCTGCTCTTACTGAGCTTATGATCTAGCGGGAGAGACTTGAGCACAGAAGCAAACACACATATGTGATTGTTTTAGATTGCGATCCGTGTTGTGATAAAAAAACAAAACAAAACGGGATAAGGTCACACAGAGTGCCTGGGCCATGGGACTGACTTTAATTTGGGTGGTCGTGGAAAGCTTCCTTGAGATCGAAACAACATTGCAGCCCACCTAGAAATAAAAGGAAGTGCAACCTCGCTGAGGTCAGACAGATCAGCATATTGGAACAAAAAGAAGATCAGAGTGGCCCTAAGCAGTATGGCTCAGTGGATAGAGCGTCGGCCTGCGGACTGAAGGGTCCCCGGTTCGATTCCCGGCAAGGGGGTGTACCTCGGTTGTGGGCACATCTCCAGTGGGGGGTGTGCAGGAGGCACCTGATTGATGTTCAAACTTTCTCATCGATGTTTCTGACTTTCTGTTCCTCTCCCTTCCTCTCTGTAAAAAAATCAATTATATATATATATATATATATATATATATATATATATATATATATTTAAAAGAAGATTAGAGTGGCCCTAAGCAGTTTGTCTCAGTGGATAGAGTGTTGTCCTGTGGACTGAAGGGTCCCAGGTTCGATTCTGGTCAAGGGCATGTACCTTGGTTGTGGGCACATATCCAGTAGGGGGTGTGCAGGAGGCAGCTGAGATATATATATATATATATATATATATATATATATATATATATATATATATATATATAAAATCAGGCCAAACCAAGAGGCGCAGAATCCAAAAGTAAGTCCCTTTCATAATATATTCAAAAGAAAATCCGTGTGGCTGACAGAGAGAGAACAAGAGGCGGGCCGGGGCTGGATGTAAAAATGGTGGCGGGGGCCGGGGCTGTGGTAGCAGAAACGGTGAGAAGTTGGCCAGATTGATTTGTAAGATGGAGCCTACAGGATTTCTCGAAGAGTCGGATGTGGAGGAGGATGGCTCAGTGACTTTCCCCCTGGGCAACCAGGTCTTTCATCATGACCTGGAGCGGAGAATGCCATTGCATCTGATTGCTGGTGGGTCACTCCGAGAGTGCCACTCAACTGCGCATGGCCCTCCAAGGCCCTTGTGTGCCCCGACTTAAGGCAGTGGGAGGGGTGGGGTGGGACTGCTGTTTGGGGGGAGCTGGAGGCACGAAGCACATTTCTGGGGATCCTCACCTTCTCTTCCCCTATCCTGGTGCGAACTATGGAGACTTTTGACCCAGATGAGATGTCGAGAAGACTTGTCTGTCCCCAGTCAGGCCAAACCAAGAGGCCCCAGGGGCAGGGGATGTGCTGGAAGCACTTCAGTCCAGAAACTGTAAGGAAGTGGGCGGCGCCAGAGAGGGCGCTGCACAAACTTTCTTGGCTATCTGGAGCCTAAGGAACCACTCCCCCCCTCCCCCTTTTCTTTCTTTAAAAAAAAAAAATGTTTAAAGCCAGAAACAAAGTAAAGAAAATAGATGGGGTAGAAGCATGGCGTGGCCTGGCCGGCCCGGAAGGACTTTGGGTGGAGCGGGCTGTGAAAGCTTCGGGGCGGAGGGGGAGGGGAAGCGTCCACCAGCAACTAAGCTGAGCTTTTGCTAAAGTCGGCCAGAAAGGTCAGAGGAATCGCAGGAGAGGCCAGGAGCCCCGGCCTTCTGCCTGCCCGCCCAAGCCAGGGGGGGGCCCCCGAAAAGCCAAGTTGTGCGATGCAGCTTTAAAGGGGCTGGTGATTGACAGAATGTGTAGCAGTGGATGGGGTGGAGCCGCTGGGTGGGGTCTGGGACCGGCAGCTGGGAGAAACCAAAAGGAAGAAAAAAAGAAAACCATTGCCCCCGATTATCGCTAATGCCGGGCGGGGAGAGCTAGTCCGCAAGGGAGCCGAAAGGAGGGCTTTAGAGCTCGCCCCCACTCCCACCCACGGTCAACTCTCTGCAAGCCTTGGGGGTCTCCCGTGTGCAAGGATCGTTCCCAACGAGTGGCCACCGGCCCCGGTCGCTGCCCGTTCCCTCGAACACGCCACCCAACTGGGTTGGCAGGAACCAGGGAGTGAGGACCCCCGAGTCCAGCAGCTCAACCCCAGCCCCGCCCCGTCCGTTGGCCCTGGCCCCAGGCTGGGAGGAGAGGATGCCTCCGGAGGCGCAGAATCCAAAAGTAAGTCCCTTTCATTTTGCCTACCTAACCCTTTCTTCCCCTTCCTTTTGCCCCCCGGCCCCCCCTCGCTGGGGTCTCCGCTGGGCGGCGAAAGAGCCACCTTATAGAAGGGAGACTCTTTCAAGGAGGCTCCTGAGGGTGGAGCAGGGTGGGGTAAGAAAGGGAGGGAAGGGGGAGGAGGGGTGGCGCTAGGGGACCTGCCACCCAGGGCATCGGCGCGCTCCGACTTGGAGGTTTCGATGGTTTGCTGCCTCGATGGCCCCTGAGATCATTGGAGCCTCGACTTACCCTCTCCAGGAGTTCTTTCTTTTTGTCACACTCCAGCATCCTTATCAGGTTGCTCGAAGCCTCTAAGCTGTGAGTTGGGAGGGCTCCATCTTGCCTGGCTTCTTAAAGGGACAGTGCACTAGTTCCACGGAGCGAAATCTGGATTGGAAATTCGATTTCGACAAGGGCGGCAGGGGCTCGCCTTCGTGTGCCACGACGAGTTTGCGGGCTATCTGCGTGGCAAGGCGAGCTTTTGCTCCCCCGTGCCGACCTCCAAACTTGGTCCTGATAAGCCAGTTGATGATCAGGATGCGCGCCCTTAAGTTGCACATGAATTAACCGCAGTCAACGGGCAGTGTTAGGTGGATGGAAAATGTTCTGTTTGCTAAGAGGTGCCCTGGCCGCGCAGATGACTTGAAAAACAAGAATTCATTCTACAAATATTTCTTGAACGCGGGATGCATTCATTGCCTGTGGCTGATTCCACTGCTGAGAGGTATCTGTTAATATGTCCAGACCCAGAGTAGGGTCACTGACTCCTTTCTTAACACACTGCTCACCAACGTTCCTTCCTAGGCTATAGAGATGTACTTTGAATTTGATTCCAACATTTACCGAACATCCATCCCTTGAAAGTTCCACTGGTTGCCATTTATTGCCTTTCCTTTAGCACCAGGCATTCATACGCCCCAAGCCCAGGTAGCTGGGAGAGGCAGCTGGAAGAGATAAGAACTGGAGGCCGAATGGCATGCAAAAGGCCAAGGGCAAATATGCTTCAACAGGGAAGCCAAGGCCACCTTGAATGACCTGCCATTCCCACGTCCATGTCCAGGCTGGAAGACTGTGTTGGGGAGACGGGTTTCACCAGCTTCCACTTCGGATGTGAAATAAAGAAGCCGAGTGGTGGAGACTTGTTAGAAGGTGTCATCTCTTCCACATTGGTCTCATCTTTCTGCCTAGCGGAGGGTGGCAGGACTGGGTGGAGCCTACTGATATCCCACAGGTGAAAGAAAGGAAAACGTGTTGTTTGAGGTCTCAGGGCCGCTATTCCACTCTGAAAGTTTGCGTTCGGTGGCTGGAATGCCACAGCTCCAGTGCGCTGCCGTTTACCAGTTCAGCTGTCTCTGGTATTAAATGCAAGTCCCAGCACCCCTCCCTTCTTTCATGTGTTGGGTTTCATTGCATCCCAGCGCCAACTCCCATCAAGGGCATGTGTTAGTTCTAGGTTCCTAGGCAACATTTAAGTAAAGCACCTTCCTCCATCCCCTCTCTCCTCCATTGCTTTTTTTTTTTTCCCCAACCCGCAAAGTGACCTTATGGTGAGCAGCCATCTCATTGAGTCCACTGGATTCAGATTTAAAAAAAAAAAGAAAAGAAAAAAAAGAAAGCCTCACTTAGAGGTATTTCCCTCTAAAGTCACTGGCCTATGGGCTCCTCTAAACAAAGGAAACATAAATTCAACTGGCACTCTTCCTTACTTTCGTCAGTGGGAGGATAATCTTGACGCTGAGCCAAGAACCACTTGTACATGTCACACCCACTGAAGTCTGCTCTCCACACCCTTGCATGGAGGGCGGAGAAGCAACTATGTGTTGGTGCCATACCCAGCCTTCTGCAGTTGGTATGCGTGGACTATGTTAGGAACAGGTATGCATGCGTTTTCCCATTTGGTTGTCCCTTTGTGTTCATAGTGGTTCGTTTTTCCTTTGGGAGACTTTCTAAGTTGTAGGATATGGGAACCGGGCCGTTCTAAGCTCCTCTCGTAAAATACCATTGCTGAAAATATGGTTATTTTCTTCCTAGGACAATGAAAGGTCTGTGAACCCACTAACGGACTCACAGGCAAGCAATAGAAATCTTTTCCAAGGGACTTCTAGTGGCCTCCCCAGAGCGATTTAAATTGTTTGCTGTCATTCATTCTGCTTCCGGGGATTGCGGAGAATTTCTGTCTATTGGGAGGCAAAGGGGTTCCTTGGGGGATGATTGTGAAAAGGATACTTTGTGCTTTCTCTGTAGTAGAGAGTAGAAGTAGATAGAAGTCATTTTGACCCTCAAGTTCCCTTCTCAGATGCCCGTATCTGGTGACCTAGGCTGTTCTTGCCTGGACTAGACCAGCGCGCCCGTACATTTGCTTTGGTATGAGTTCTTTCCTGGTTGTTTGCTCAGCCTTCAAGGATGAGGAGCTGCGATAAACGAAGTGATCAACACAATGTGCGTTGTGATATGATGTTCTTTAATTCATTGATCCAATAGTCGGAATCTACTCGGTGTCATCGCTGCACAGTCTGGGGGAATGCTATCTAACGAGGGTGTGTGTGTTGGTGGAGGGGAAAGCCAATAAACAATAAAGGTATTTGTCGGGTGGGGGTAAGGTGGGAGAAAGAACAGAAGGCATTTGGGATTACAGAGATATATTTCCTATAGTGCAGTTAAAGAACATTTTTCTTAGCCGGTGATATTTCAAAATATACCTGAATGAGTGAGGGAGCCAGCCATAAGACCTGAGGAAATGGGGGGAAGGGGGTAATAGACACAGGAAAGAGAATGTGCAAAGGCTTGATGTGTTCAAGGAATCAAATCCGGGACCCTTCAGTGGCAGGTGAATGCTCTGAGTATCGACTGAGTATCGCTGGAGTGGAGAGGAAGAGAGTGGCAGGACATGTGGTCAGAGGGACATAGAGGTCCTGATCATATAGGACCTTACTAAGATTTTGACTTTTATACCGAGTAAAAGACATTTTTAAAATCTTTATTGTTGACAATATTATAGATGCCCCCCTTTTGTTTCCCCATTGACCCCCCTCCCCCTCAGACTTTCACCACCCTGTTGTGTGTGTCCACGGTTATGCATACATGTTCTTTGGTTGATCCGTTCCCACCCTCTGACCCCTGCCTTCCCTCTGAGAATCCTCAGTCTGTTCCATCCTTCTCCGTCTCTGGATCTATTTTGTCCATCAATTTGCTCATTAAATTCCACATATGAGTGAGATCATGTGATGTGATACTTGTCTTTCTCTGACTGGGTTATTTTGCCTAGCATCTCCACGCTGTCTCAAAGGGTAAGAGATCCTTCTTTTTACAGCTATGTAGCATTCTAGGGTGTAAATGTACCACAGCTTTTTTTTATTCACTCATCTGCTGATGGGCACTTGGACTGTTTCCAGATCTTAGCTATTGTAAATAGTGCTGCTATGAACATAGGGGTACATATAGTCTTTCTGATTGGTGTTTCAGAATTCTTAGGATATATTCCTAGAAGTGGGAATAAAAGTCATTTTTTAAAGAAAATTAGTAACCGACAATTATTTTACTTAAAATTCTACTCTAAAATATCAATATGGTTTATGTTTTTATGCTTTAGATAGAACCTTCCTTTTTTTTTAATCGTCACCCAAGAATATTCTTCCATCAATTTTTAGAGAGAGTGGAACAGAGGGAAAGACACACAGAAATATTGATGTGAGAGATATACATCAATTGATTGCTTCCTGCAACCGAGGTATGTGCCCTTGATCAGAATCGAACCCGGGACCCTTCAGTCTGCAGGCCGATGCTCTATCCACTGAGCCAAACTGGCCAGGATAGAATGTTTCTTTAAAGACAAAATTAGCCAAAGCCGATTTGACTCATGGATAGAGCGTTAGCCTGTGGACTGAAAAGTTCAGGGTTTCGATTCCGGTCAAGGGCATATACCTTGGCTGCAGGCACATCCCCAGTAGGGGGTGTGCAAGAGGCAGCTGATGGATGTTTCTCTCTCATCCATGTTTCTGACTTCTATCCCTGTCTGTAAAATAAATAAATAAAATATATTTTAAAAAATAAAGCTAAAACGTAGTAAGCTTATTGGTGAATTCATGTCAACTGATAAAATTTAATTTCATACTAACCATTGTTGTATAATACAATTACCTGGAAAAGGTTTCGTACACATTTGAAACTACTTAAATATAAAAAGCCTCTTCAATGCACTTTAATAAAAAAATCACAATAAATTTATTAGCACTAGAAAAATATTTAAGCTTTTAAAGAAAACTTTGCAAGACTTGACTCTATGATGAAATTGTGAAAAGCATTCACTTGGAACTTAAAAAAAACACCTTTCAGTCTTTTTGGCCTTACAAGATTTCTTTTAAGCTGTTCTCTGTCCTTTTCCCCAAGTCCTTCCCAGTGGGGAAGTATGTTTCATGTATCACTTTAT
This sequence comes from Antrozous pallidus, assembly GCA_027563665.1. Lineage (NCBI taxonomy): Eukaryota > Metazoa > Chordata > Mammalia > Chiroptera > Vespertilionidae > Antrozous > Antrozous pallidus. Next base: position 8,728,494 of record CM050509.1, on the reverse strand, counting down.
TTCATCCTCACAATAATGCTGTGAGTAGGCACTACTCTCGTCTCCATTTTATAGCAAGGAAATTGAGAAGCAGAAAAGTAAGGCCACCGAGTAAGTGGAAGAGGATCCTTTCTCTCCTGTACCTTCTAAGTTGTTCCAACAGCTTTCTTCTCTCGTCTTCAGTTTCTGTTTCTTCTTTGATTCTGTCACCCATCCAAACATTCCCACCTAATCTAGAGTACATCGTTAACATTTACTGAATACCTACTGTATGCTCAGCCCTCTATACACTTTACATGTATCAATTCATATAACAACACAATCCCATCCGCTGTTATTTCCCCCATTATGTGGTAAGGGAAATTGGGGGACAGAAAAAAAAATCAAGCTATTGCAAATAATGCTGCAATGATCATAGAGGTGCGTATATTCTTTTGAATTAGTGTTCTGGTTTCTTCGGATAAATTCCCAGAACCACTTCTGGGAATCACTGGGTCATAAGGCAGTTCCATTTTTCATTGTTTTGAGGAAACTCCATACTGCTCTCCACAGTGGCTGCAGTTGTGGAACTGTGCACCTGAAACTATGATTTTGTTAACCACTGCCACCCCCAATAAATTCAATCAAGGGGGGGGGGGATTCCAGACATAAACAATTCATAAGTTTAAAAAAATCAAGCAACTTACTCGAGAAGTATAGGTAGCATTTGGATGGTCAGAATGGAAGGGAAAGGACATTCTAAGCAGAAAGAATCATATAGCCAAAGGCAGAATCAATACAATGTGGGCGTAGAGGGGAATGGACTAAGGCCGTGGTCGGCAAACTGTGGCTCCCGAGTCATATGCTGCTCTTTGGCCCCTTGAGTGCGGCTCTTCCACAAAATACCACGGCCTGGGCGAGTCTATGTTGAAGAAGTGGCGTTAGAAGAAGTTTAAGTTTAAAAAATGTGGCTCTCCAAAGAAATTTCAATCGTTGTCCTGTTGATATTTGGCTCTGTGGACGAATGAGTTTGCCGGGCACTGGACGAGGGCTAGGGAAGGGATGAGGTTAGATAACTCTACTTTTGGTGATAATATAGGTGGGGGGAAATTAGCTGCTGGAAAACCAGGAATGTTAATGTTCTTCCTATATAGTGTCTCAGGGAAACAGCCAGGTTTCAGAGAATGTTATTGTCTGGTTCATGTTACCTGATGCTCAGATGGACAATATTATGTTCTTTGGAAAGCTGTTCCCTGAGTTGGGGGCACTTGTGCTGGTCGGTGATGGCATGGTAGTCGAGCAGAAAATATTCAGAGGCGTTTAGAGTGCTTTTTTTTTCCTGCTGTGGTGGGATGTGATCATAGCTTTGGTTTATTTAAACCTGACTAAACACTCACTGTTTCCACATATATAAGGCAGATAGCTTTGAAAGGGAGAAGCAACATTCATTCATTCATCTGATTTGCTTTTCCAACGTACATGCCCTGAGAACCATGGATGTGGCTAGCTCTGTGCCACAGACTGGGGATTCGAGAAGATAAAACCTCAGCCTTGCCCTTGAACTCAGCTGGGACACAAAGTTCTACCAAACAAGTAGTATTTGTTCACACACTCTATGCAAAGGACCACGTTGAGCCCTTTGCGCATTTCTCATGTAAATTCATCACAGGATTTGACTCATTTTGTTGATAAAGACACTGAAGATTATAGGAAGGCTGAATAAACTCAAGGAGGGAGGAGTTTGGAAACTGACAAGTAGGCAAATCATTAACATGAGCAGAAAAGATGTGGGTGACATTGGGGGTCAAGGAGTCAGAGAGGACTTGCTAGAGGAGTGATGCTTGAGTCTTGAAAGAGAAATATGAGTTTTCTTTCTTTTTTAAAAAATGTATTTTGTTTATTTTTTACAGAGAGGAAGGGAGAGGGATAGAAAGTCAGAAACATCAATGAGAGAGAGACATCAATCAGCTGCCTCCTGCACACCCCCCACTGGGGATGTGCCCACAACTAAGGTACATGCCCTTGCCCAGAATCAAACCTGGGACCCTTCAGTCTGCAGGCCAATGCTCTATCCCCTGAGCCAAACCGGTTTCGGAGCTAAACATGAGTTTTCAAGGCAAGTAGCGAAAGTAAGGACACTATAGAAGGAACATCATGTGTAAATGAATGGAGGTGCCAGAGAGGTGGTGTATTTGGGCAATAGTGGGCATAACGATGTTCTGGGTCAGTGGCAGGAAAAAAAGACTGGGAAAGTAGACAGAATCAGGACACCACTATAAATAAAGGAGTCTCTGTTTTTTTATAGGCACAGTATTAAGAGCACTTTCCCCAAAAGTCATTCTTTACTTTAAAAAAACCTTAGGGATTACATAAACAGCTGCTTCATGTGCTAAATAAACCAGAGACATCTTTAGCACCGTGTCATGCTACAGAGACCAGACACATTTCTGGGGCCAGAAGGCGGACACAAACCTGAGTACTCATTGAACTCCAAGAGTCATTGCAATCAGGGGAAAAAGGGTGAGATCTGTACTTTCTGGGAGGCCAGAGTAAGAGTATGGCTGCTAGTCACACATTCAAACAATATTCATAACCACGACAAAAAAAAAAAAAAGAATGAACAATAAGAAGTGTGACAGGTACTACTCATAAGCACTGGATTTACGATTTCCGTTTGATAAACAAGAGAAACTATAGCTCTTCAAATCTATGACCATACCTGTAAGGGAACTGGGAAAATTCTGCTAATACTCAGCAGAACTTGAATTTGACCAGACAGTTGGGCTTTTTATTTATTTATTTTTTTTGCAATCCACCTTTTTAATCAATCATTATATGTTTAGCTAGCTAGTCAGCGAGCCCTAAAGGAAATAGATCTAGGTGGGCCCAAATATCAGTGCAGTACAGTGCACAAACAGCTATACGTGAAAAATACAGCAATAGATGAAAGATTTAGGAAGTAAGGAAATAGCAGGCGAGACAGGAAGTTTGCTGACTGGAGGTCACAATTCAGGGGTTCACAAACCACACTGAAGCCACAGATATACTTTATATGGACAATGTTTTCTAAAATTTGGTTTCATTACCAGTGTATACAAGTGGAATTTTTCACGTAAAACGGGCGGGGAACGTCTGGCCTGCGGGCCATATAAGGCCCATGAAATCATTTGATCTGGCCTTCCCAAGGCATTAGGGGTGAGTTAATTAAACATTTGACCAAATATAGCAGGCTAATTCTTAAGCGGATCATTTTGTATGGCCCGCAAATGATGTTATAAATATCCCAATGGCCCTGGGCAGGAAAAAGGGTCCCCACCCCTGATGTAAAAATATAGGTTTGCAACTTTCTTGAAAAACTTGAAATATTTCACGTCTCTGGGCCTATGCTGCTACATGGTGACAATCACCAGGAACTGAGCAGCAGCTGCCGCTTTCGACATGTTCTTTATTCATTTCTATCCTCTAGTTGCAAAAGACAAAACCAGCTGGAGCTAGTTTAAGCACCAGAGGAATGTGACTGACTCTTGGGAATGAACGGGGTTTTGGAAATTGAAAGTTGTTGGGAACTCAGGCTGGTTTTTTTTCTCTTCTTTTTTTCTATGTTTCCTATCTGATTCTCTCTGCATATCAGCTTTTTTTCCCTCTCTTTTAGTAGATGAGAGCATGGAGTGGGCAAGAGATAGCTTCATTATCTCCTAAGTTCATACGTTACAGTTCCGTCTCCTAGTAAGGCACTGGCTGGCTTAGTACCAATTACCAAGTCACAGGGAATGGGCACTGATCGAGTCAGTTGCCTACCTCTAGATAAGCAAACTCTGGCCCAGGAGGCTAGGGTTATGTAATATAAACTAGGGGCACACATTTCTAAATTAGGTTGGAGTTATAAGGGGATCATTATGTGTAGAGCAGACACTTCCAAATGTACCCCCTGTACCACGTATTTGGGTTCTACTCACTTTGTGGTGGCTTCTTGTGTTCTCTTGGAGGTCTTTCAACCTACGGCAAGCCCAGCCTATCTGATCTGCTTGCCAGGTTTAGACCTGTTATTTTGGGAGTGTGTAGGGTTCAGTACACCCACATTGTTCCTATTACAAAGCAATTTGAGGCCAAAATTGCCAGAATACCCTACCCTGCCTTTCTTTTAGCACTTTGAATCCCACAGGGCTTCCTTCCTCCAGTAGCTTCAAATCACCTTATTCATCATTATAATGACCTCTAGGCCACTGAATAAGGCCTGGTGAGTGCATTCTTAAAGAGTTAATAGCCCTGGATGAAAAGGGGGCAGGCAGGTCTAAAGGAGAGCAGCTAATGGTAATGTGCTCAGGACTGAAGAATTAGCAAAAGTTCCATTCATAAGTGTAATGCCTGGGCTTTAGAATTAGACAGGATGACGGGGATTTGCTGTGTTTTTCTTCTTGGATTCCTTTGACGCAAAGGAGCTTTCCAAGTTTTGTGGTTCCCAGCTGAGACTTTGGACACTTCGTGTTTCAGTGATTTTTTTTTTTCCAGTGACTTCAAAGTTGCCTTCCTAATACTCCTTATAAAAGTAGCAGTTGATATAGAAAGATTCCACTCTCAGCCCAGAGCTTTGGGGTGCAGGGATTGCTAGTCCTAGAGGGTGTTAAGATGGAAGCTCCCCGCCCCCCCCACCCCCCCCAGCCACTCCTGAAAGTACTGAAGTAAGCTGCCCAGTCTGAAACTATTCTGTCTCAAGATCATGAGATGGATTCCTTCCAAAGGAATTCAAGCTCTGCCCTAGTCCTGCAGCCTCTTCTGGCATTCGCTTTGCCTTTTATAAATAGAATAGAATTATCCCGACTTCCTCAAGCAGAGTTGCTTATTGCCAGGGTAATATTCTACACTCTTCAGTGCAAAGAGAGAAGAGCTCAGAGCCAAAGCCAGGAAACTTCCTAGAAAGAGAAGTTTCACTTAGGACATTTGAAATCTGAGCGGACATTGGTTTGCTTTCTCTTTCCCCTTCACTGAAGTGAACTTTGCAATGAAGTGAGGATGGTTCTGTTACTTTGGATCCTCTCTCTCCCGCCTCTAGCTCCTTTAGTTGGCAGGTTAAGATAGCATTTATTGCAAATGCCAATAAAAGTTAACATTTATTGAGCAATTACTATATGCAAGACACTGCTCTAAATTCTCTACAATACCTATCTGGTAATTGTTATGATGATTACATAATATATAAAAGTAATGAGCATATAATGTTCAGTCAGTAAATGGTAGTATACGCATATTTGCTGTCTTCTCTCTTCTTCCTTAAGAAGCACTTGGATTGGGTTCACTGTGAGCTCATGCTTTCCAATCTCAGAGGGGAAATCCTGGCTGCTTTACCATCCTTTCGTCCAACCCCACAGTAACTGACCCAAGATTTTAAAATATTTTCAACTGCCCATTCATACCTACCCTCAACTTTGGCCTCCTTTAACTTGCTGATGAAATTATACAGATTCTCTCATGTTCCTTTCATGTAAGTCAGTGCTGCTCAAACTTCAATGTATATAAATCAACTACAATTCAGCTTGCAATGCAGATTTTGAATCAGAAGGTCTGGGGTGAGACCTGAGAAGATTCTACATTTCTAACAAATTTCTGGGTGATACAGATACTATTGGGTGGATAACATTTGGTGTAGCGTGGCTCTAAAGAAGACCAAGGTTCACCAATCTCTCTCTCTCTCTCTCTCTCTCTCTCTCTCTCTCTCTCTCTCTTTTACAGATGAAGAGACTGAGATTCTAACTCAAAAAAGATAAATGCACCCTAATGTTCATTGTGGCATTATTTAATTCTTTACAATAGCCAAGACATTGAGACGATCTAAGTGTTCATTGATAGATGAATACATAAGGAATCTCTCTATATAAAAGGCTAATATGCAAAGTGTCCCCTTGGAAGTTTAACCGACACCAGGAGTTCCATCACTTGCTATGAGCTATGCTGACCACCAGGGGGCAGCATGGAACTAAGGGAAGCCCTGGCCAGCAGCCAGAAGGCTCTGATCACTGGCCAGGCCTAGGAATCCTACCCGAGCATGAGTTTCATGCACCAGGCCTCTAGTATATTTATAATTAGCCACAACAAGAAGGAAATATGGAAGTGGATCTTGAGGGCATGATGATAAATGAAATAAAGTCAGACAGAGAAGGACAAATACCATATGATCTCACTTGTATGTGCAATCTAAAAATAATCCTCATAGATACAGAGAACAGTTGGGTGGTTACCAAAGCAGGGTGTGGGGGATGGCCAAATGGGTGAAGGTATAAACTTCCAGTTATAAAATAAATAAATCACGTGGATATAAGGCACTGCATGGTAATTATAGTTAGTAATACTGTAACGAATACTTGAAATTTGCTTCAGGTCTTATGTTTGGGTCTTTGATCCATTTTGAGCCAATTTTTGTATATGGGGACAAGCAATAGTCTACCGTCATTCTTTTGCATGTGGCTTTAAAATTCATTAATATGTAGGATAGAAAACTGAAATAACAAATTAACAAACAAAACCTCATAGACACAGACAACAATATGGTGGTTACCAGAGGGGAAGGTGGATAAGGGTATATAGTGAAGGGTAGAGAGAGTCAAATGTATGGTGACGGAAGGAGATTTGGATGGTGAACACACAATATGATATACAGAAGATGCATCATAGAATTATACACTTGAAGCCTATAGAATTTTTTAAACCAAGAGTTGGTTGGCCCAGTGCACGATTTGTGCACAATGAAAGGAAATAAATTAGAAGATTCATGCGGTAATTAAATTACTGCAAAAAATTAGTATATATAATATAGTATTATAAAATTCAAATAGAAAATATTTTAATATCATTATTCACCCTTTCTCTATAATAGAGGTGTCAGAGATGAAATAAAATTAGTAAAATATATATGAAAATAATATATAAATAAATTAATAAATGAACAACAAAAACATGGTATAAAAGCAACATTGATGCAAATAATGACCGATAAAGTGATTTAACTTATTCTAATATCTTCCTGTATACCACATTAAGAGTAAAAACACTTTCAGAGTGCTTGACTAATTTCCTTTGTGATGAAGTATTTACAACTTTAACGTCACACGCTCTTCAAACTCAAGAGAAAGTAACATATAACTGACCATGTGCAAAAACAGGTTCAGGTAAGAATATTCCTACTCTGTCTAGAGTTTGTCCTTGTGATTTATTAATAATGCGCAAGTCAACATTTATTTTTAAATTGCGGACTGTCGGATGTACGTATGGTCACTTAGGCATATATATATATATATATATATATATATATATATATATACCCAATAAATTTAATTAAAAATGTTAAGTGATTTTCACAGTCATACAGACTGATAGCTGTCAAAAGGATGAAGGGTTAGGGGGCTGGGTGAAGTAGATGAGGGGATTAACCAAAAAAACACCTCAAAGACACAGACAACAGTATGGTGATTACTATAGGGAAAGGGAGATGAGGGTAGGTAGAAGAGAGTACAGGGAGATAAATGGTGATGGAAGGAGACTTGACTTGGGGTGGTGAACACACAATACAATATACAGGTGATGTATTCTAGAGTTGTACATCTGAAACCTATATAATTTCATTAACCAAAATCACCCCAATAAATTCGATATATCTCTTAAAAGAAAAAAAAGCATTAAAAATAATTAGTTTCTCTATCCAGGTAATGTAGTTTGCACACCCACTCCACTGGACTCTAATTTTGTAATTGTCATATTTTGGCTTTCCCAAAATAGTCACTATATCCTTTGGTGGTGTTTCAGGACAGCCCTGTCTGCCAAATGCTGGCCATCTGCATGAGGACCTCCCGAGCTGAGAATCTGGCTAGATGAACATGTGGCACACATGATGGAGAATTCTATGGGTCACTAAGAAGAGCTGGTTGTCATGAGTCATTTCTGACAAATAGGAGATTTCCGAGTGAATGAATACAGTATGTGCAGTTAGAGGGTCAGTTAGAGCATCAAGAAAAGTAACATAAAGCAGTGATTAAGGAGCAAAGGCATTGGCCCTAGCTGGTGTGGCTCAGTGGATAGAGGGTTGGCCTGTGGACTGAAGGGTGGCAGGTTTGACTCTAGTCAAGAGCACATGCCTGGGTTGGAGGCTTGATCCCCACTAAGGGGTGTGCAGGAGGCAGCCGATCAATGATTCTCCTTCATCATTGATGTTTCTCTCTCCCTCTCCCTTCCTCTCTGTAATCAATAAAAAAATATATTCTTTAAAAAGGAGCAAAGGCACTGGAGTAAGGAGATAAAACTGGGTTCAGGTCCTACTTCTTCTACTTTCTGTGTAGGACCTTAAGCAAGTTGTTTAGCCTTTCAGAATTCAGGATGATGATATTGTACCTAACTCATGGGGATGTGAAGATTAAGTGTACTAGTACATAAAAGTTCTTAGCACAGTCACACTAAGTGATAGTTATTTTTGATCCTCGAGCAGTATCCCCCACTTCCAGGTAGCTAAGCCCTCTGGAAAATTTTTACAAATTCTGTAAGGCTTGTCTTCAAGCCTTTCCTGATTGCCTTCTCTTGTGACATTTATCCAATTTTTTGCCTGACAATTATAAATATACTTGCATCATCCCTCCTTGCTAGACTGTAAGTATCTCAAGGGTGCGATGATATCTAGGTCCTTCCACAAAGACTAACAGAGTGTCCTGCTATGATATAGTAAGCACTCAATATACACTGAGTGGCCAGATTATTATGATCTCAACACATAATAATCTGGCCACTCAGTGTGTGTGTGTGTGTGTGTGTGTGTGTGTGTGTGTGTGTGTGTGTGTGTGTATGTTAGAGGCCTGGTGCATGAATTTGTGCATGGGTAGGTCCGGCTAGCCTGGCTAGGGGGAGGGGACATGAGCGGTTGGCCGGCCTGCCTGCTGGTCGAACTCCTGGTCGAGGGGACAATTTGCATATTAGTTTTTTATTATATAGGCTATACACTGAGTGGCCACATTATTATGTGTTCAGAGATCATAATAATCTGGCCTCTCAGTGTATGCTGACCTGAATTAGATTGAACTGATTTATATTTAAAATGTACTAGTACTTACAAACAAGTATCAGCATCTTTTGTCATGTTGTAACTCTGCTATTGGCCTTGACATCCCTTCTTTCCAGAGATCCAACATATGTTTCACATTGATTGTTCAAGATTATTTGGCACAGATGTGAGTTGGGAGTTCACAGCTTCCAAGGAAGGATCTTTTCTGTAACACTCATAGCAGGTGATAGAGACCAAAAGGGCAACAGACACTGTCAGGTTAATTCAATAAGTATTTATTGATGGTGTTATATGTAAGATGGTGCTAAATCTATGGAGGTATGCAAAGCTCCAGGGGAGAGATGGAATGGGGGTTCCATGTATTTCGAGGGGGTGGTGGGTGAAGATATATAAATTCTGACTATTCTATAGTCTGAATGTTTGTGACCTCCCCAAATCTATATGTTAAAATCCTAACCCTCAAAGGTAATAGCATTAGTAGGTGTAGCCTTTGGGAGGTACTTATGTCATTTAGGTGAAACCTTCAACAATGGGATTAGAGACCCTGACACATAGTGAGAACTCAATAAACAGCTGTTGAATGAACACAAATGGGATTAGTGCTTCACAAAAGAAGTTCTGAAGAGCTCCTTAGCTCTGCCACCACGTAAGGACAAGGTACCAACCAAGAACCTAGAAGAGGCCCCTCACCTGACTATGTAGACACCTTGATCTCGGACATCTCTGCCTCTAGAACTGTGAGAAATAAAATTCTGTTGTTTATAAGCCACCCCGTTCTGTGATATTTTGTTATAGCGACTGAGGCTTCACAAAGTTCCAGGTCCGGGTAGCTAATGAGTGGTGTGTGCGATGATTCTTTGGAGGGGTGAAGGCTGCCTAAGGACCAGGACTTGTTTTAAAACTTTTAGAACAGTGATTCTAACACAGCTTGGCTGTGTTTTGGAAACACCTGGCACGGGGATTTCAGAAATAGTGATGTTTGGGTCCCAACTGGCAGATATTCTGCTGCCATTGGCCTGCGGTGCCTTTTGGGCACTGATAGTGTTTTCAGTCCTCCCAAGTGATTAAAATGTGCCAGCAAGGTGGAAGATCATGGCCTCAGAGTCATGTTTCTGAAGGAGCACAAAGTGGTTTGGGTCAGGTCAGTACTTCCGGCTTGAGTAAGATAAAAATTAGTCTATTTATTTTAAGGACATTCCACGGTATGATTTGGTCATCTATTTCTCGGAGGGAAAAATACTCTTTCATAACAGAGTCATCATTATGACTCTAAGGGATTTATTCAGTCACTTGTATGTTTACGCAGCAAACATGGAAAAAGACTGTATTGATTTTCTATTACCGCTTTAACTGTTAAACTTGAAGTTTAACACGTTCCCACAAATTTGGCTTAAAACAACACAAATTTATTATGTGATAGTTCTGGAGGTCAGAAGGTCTAAAATCAATGCATTCATGATTTTATTTCAGTTAATGTTGGCAGGACAGCATTGTTTCTGGAATGTCTAGGGCCGTGGTCGGCAAACTGCGGCTCCCGAGCCACATGCAGCTCTTTGGCCCCTTGAGTGTGGCTCTTCCACAAAATACCACGGCCTGGGCGAGTCTATGTTGAAGAAGTGGCATTAGAACGAGTTTAAGTTTAAAAAATTTGGCTCTCAAAAGAAATTTCAATCATTGTACTGTTGATTTGGCTCTGTTGACTAATGAGTTTGCTGATCAAGTGGATAGTCTATTTAATTGCCTTTTTCAGCTTCTAGAGGCTAATCATATTCCTTGTCTCATAGCCCTATTTTTCTGACCTCTCCTTCTGTTATCGCATCTTCTCTCTCTCTCCAATAAGGACTCTTGATGACATAAGAAGCATCTGGATAATCCAGGATAATCTCCCCATCTCAAGATCCTTAATTTAGTCCCATTTGGGAAGTTTCCTTGGCCACATAAAGTAACATATTCATAGGTTCTAGGGATTAGGATGTGGGCTTCTTTGGAAGATCCTCATTGAGCCAACTATAGGGACTAATGATTACAATGGCACTATGACTGAATATTTACTTAAGCCCTCTAAGCCACAGAACAAACACTTAATGCTTTTTATTTATTTTTTCTTCCTTCCTTCCTTCCTTCCTTCCTTCCTTCCTTCCTTCCTTCCTTCCTTCCTCTCTCTCTCTCTCTCTCTCTCTCTCTCTCTCTCTCTCTCTCTCTCTCTTTCTTTCTTTTTCTTTTTTCCTTTCTTTTACTGTGAGCTCAGTCCTATGCTCAATGCATTCATGATTTTATTTCAGTTAATGTTAGGAGACGACTGTGACTATTATCCTCAGATTTCAGATGAGAATACTGAGACTAATATAGAGATTAAGTGACTTGCTCAAATCATATAACAACTAAGCCAGATTGCAAACCCAATGGTTCAGTAACCTAATCATTGTGCAATACAGTTTCTTCTAGTACCCCTGACTTTAAGGGCCTAGGCATTCATTCAATAGATATGATAGTTGTTTAAGTGCCTACCAGGTACCAGACACCTTGTTGCAGTAGTGAGCAAGACATCATCCCTAACTGACATCATGGAAGTTTACCCCACTCTGGGATCAAGAGAGCTGAAATGCATAGAAATGGCTAAGAACAAGGGAGAAAATAAGGGGCTACCAGTATCAACAGCACAGTGGGAGTGACCACGATTCCTAATGACCTGCTCTGCAGATGACCCCAGCAGCTTTCTAAACTAACAAAATCAATGGCCAAGTATGGCTACTAAGGATGCCTGTGTATTTCACTGGATTTTTGCCCCACACGAATTTGTACTTGTAGACACCAGCCAGCAGAGTTCCTTCTGGAACCCTCTTCCACCTGCTCAAACTGGAACCCACACTGCCAAGCCTCTGCTGCTGTGTAAGTGTAAAACTACAGCCTGGATCCCTGCTACTGTCTCCCACTGACATGCACACATTTAGGGCTAGCCCTTCTATCTAGCCCCTGCCTGCCTCCCAACACTGACCTTTACTGCCATGTGCCCATGGTGAGACCCAATAATCACATTAGACTTAGCTACCAGCCAGTGCCCCCAAAGCTGAATTTTCACCCATAGTTGGCCCCAGTCCTTCCTGTCTGTCATGGACCCCAACACTATGTGTGTATCTGAAACTGGATCCAGCTCTGGTCATCACTGCTTCCTATTGTGCTCCTTAACCACTAGATGTGGAGGTGCCAGTGGTATGGATAGAAGATCAAACCAGTTCCAACATTAACTTGAGTCAAAGCCTAATCCAAGCAAATGAACAAGTGATCGAATGAATCCCTTAGGGTCATGATAATGATTCTCTTACGAAAGAATATTTTTCCCTCCAAGAACTAGATGAGAAAATTATACTGTGGAATGTCCTTGAAATAGACTAGTTTTTATCTTACTAAGCCAGGAGTATGACATGAACTAAACTACTTTGGGATCCCACAGAAACATGACTCTGAAGTCATGATTTTCCACCTTGGTTGCACATTTGAATCACTTAAGGTGGTGAGAAGAAGCATTCCAATTTTATATAAATGCTGAGCCAGTGTGGCTCAATGGTTGAGCATCCACCTATATACTAGGAGGTCATGGTTAGATTGCCAGTCAGGGGACATGCAGGAGGCAGCCGATCAATGATTCTCTTTCATCATTGATGTTTCTATCTCTCTCTCCCTCTCTGTTCCTCTCTGAAATCAATGAAAAACAACAACAACACTTTACACAGACAAATCAAAGGCAGTATGATGTAAAGGAAAACTCAATTTGGCATCAGGAGCTTTGGCTTCTAGTTTTATTTTTTTACCCACTAGGCTGGTTTATTCTATGTGTGGTCTTTTCTCTGCACTTCACTTTTCCCCATCTCTCTCTCTATATAAAAGGCTAATATGCAAAGTGTCCCCTCAGGTATTTGACTGGGAGACCAGGAGTTCGGTTGCTTGCTATGACATGTGCTGATCACCAGGGGGTGGTGCGGAAAGAAGGAAGGCCCCAGTCAGCAGCCAGAAGGCCGCGATCAGCTCCGATCGCCAGCCAGGCGTAGGGACCCTACTCGTGCATGAATTTCATGTACTGGACCTCTAGTCTGTAAAATAGATTGTACAAACTCAGTTTCCAGGGAAACTTTTACAGGTTGGAACAGTTATGGATTTCTTTGAATGTATAATATATATGACAGGGGATTCTGGTTTTTCATTTGTGGTAATATTATATTTTCATTTGAAAATTATTTCATTTTTATGAGTCAGTTAAAAAGCCCTCGTAAGTAAAGAATCAAAGTCATATATGTGAACAATAGATAGTTTCTGAGAGGTCTTTATTATTTTTTTCTTGATGGCTTAGGTGAATTTTTTTTTCTGAGCCTTAGAGTCTTGATTTTTTTTTCATCTAAAGATAGAAACAAAACAAATACCTAAAGAGGCATCTTCGGAGAATTTTTGTGAATTGGAATAGGTTTGGGAGCCAACAGGAAAAGTCTGCTGACAGACTAATCAAAGGAATCTTTATTCCTTATATATTTTGAAGTGATGCTATAATAATGAGTGACAGAGGTTGACTTTATCATTTATAAGAGCTTGGAGTGGCTTCAACTCTTACAGGCCTTCAGGGCAGGCCTTATGATCTAAAATATATTTCAGTTCACCAGAGGTAGCTGTAGTGGACTGAAATGCTACCTGGGGAAGCAGAGTCCAAAGCTATTATTTCCATAATGACATCACTGAGTGAGTACTTACCTTGTGTCAGGCAGGGTTCACATTGGATATTCGTGACAACTCTATAAAGTAAATACTATTAATATAACTTTTTAATTTTTTATATAACGTTTTTAAAATAAAAATTACTTTTTTATCATTTGAAGTATTATGTATGTCTCCTTTTCCCCCAATTGACGTGCCCCCCCCCCCTTCATCCTGGCCACTCAATATAACTTGTTTTCAGATGTGAAAACAGAGGCACAGGCCAATTAAGTACCATACCCAAGGTTACACAGGTAATAAGTAGAAGAGTTTGGATTCAAGCATCCATCCTTTCCCATCTCTTCTGAGACACTGTTCCATGGACTAATCCCCCACAAAAGTTACCAAGTAGTTTGAGACAGCAAAGAGAGATCTGGAGAGTATTATGCTCAGCAAAATAAGGTACTCAGAGAAAAACAAGTATCACATGATCTCACTTATATGTGGCATCTAAAAAACAAAATAAATTGATACACAAAATAGATACAGAGACATGGAAAGGACTGATGAATTTCAGGAAAGGGGGGTGGAGGAGTGGGAATACATTAACCAAAGAACTTACATGCATAACCCATAGACACAGACAATAATGTTGTGAAGGCCTGAGGGAGGCGGGCAGGCTAGGGGGAAGAGGGGGATCAATGAAGAAAGAAGAGGGGGACAGCTGTATACTTTCAACAATAAAGATAAATTTTAAAGAAAATAAAAAGTTACCAGATAGACGTCATTCAACCTAAACCTACCTATCTAACTCGTGGTCAGGTTCTATCTGGAGCAGCAGTTGTTCCTGCTTTGTCTCTTTCCTCTGTGCTTTTCTAGCTCCACCCCCCCTTGGACTGCAGGGGGCTTTTGTTCTAAAACTAGAGCTGGTGCTGTGTGGCATTGGCAGGTTGAGGTGGAGCATCTGGCCAAAGGGATCTGACTACAATTGTGAGTGCGCACTTGGAGCCGGACATGGCAGGGACAGGTGTGATGAGCTGGAGCCAGCCAGGGACTCTGAGAGGAAGGTGATCTCTGTTGCAATAGAGTACTTATGAGAGAAAAGGTGGCCCGATGGATTGCAATGATAAGAATTGATGAAAGGGCGCGTGAGAAACAATGACTCTCATCTCCATTCCGTGGGGGGTTGATTATGAAGCCTTTCCTCCCCTGCCTTCCCCGTGGCCTTGTTTGTGTTCTGCCAGAAATCAGTGTTATGACCAAAGGGCCAGAAACTAAGTTTCTAAAGAGAGCTTGGAAAGCTGGCGGGGGTGGGGGGTGGGTTGAGAAAGAGGGTGAGTATCAACTTGGTGTGGTTATAGTTCTTCACTTCAAACAATGAATTTAAAAAAAAAATTCCAGCTTTATTAAGATAATATTGACATACATCATTGTGTAAGTTTAAGGTGTGTAACGTGATGATTTGGTATATATATATATTGCAAAGCTTTTG
The DNA here is from genome assembly GCA_027563665.1 of Antrozous pallidus. Taxonomy (NCBI): domain Eukaryota; kingdom Metazoa; phylum Chordata; class Mammalia; order Chiroptera; family Vespertilionidae; genus Antrozous; species Antrozous pallidus. Next base: position 8,713,327 of record CM050509.1, on the reverse strand, counting down.
TTATAATATATGATTAATTAACACATCTGTCGCCTTGCACAAGTATCATTTATTTTTCATGATGAGAACATTAGCTCTTTTAAAATATATATATTTTATTGATTTCAGAGAGGAAGGGTGAGGGAGAGAGAGATAGAAACATCAATGATGAGAGAGACCTGCATGCCCCCTATTGGGGGTTGAGCCTGCAATTGTGGCATGTGCCCTTGACCAGAATCAATCCTGGGACCCTTCAGTCTGCAGGCAGATGCTCTATGCACTGAGCCAAACCAGCTAGGGCAGAACATTAGTTCTTTTAGCTACTTTCAAGTATATAATACAGTGTTGTTAACTATACTTACTACTTTTAAATAAAGAGGGGAGTAGAGAGTTGAGCTTCCGTCTTCAAATGTCCATTTTGAGCTTCATCCTTTAAACCCTATCCACATGGGGTATCCTTTTTCTTTTCCTTTTTCTCTTGTAATGCTGGTCCCTGGAGTTTAATTTGGTTTTAAGACCTCTGATTTGTGTTCTCTCTCTCTTTTAAAAAATATATTTTTATTGATTTCAGACAGGAAGGGAGGGAGAGATCAAAACCTCAATAATAAGAAAGAATCATTGATTGGCTGCTTCCTGCACACCCCCTACTGGGGATTGAACCCACACCTGACCTCCTGGTTCATAGGTTGATACTTAACCACTAAGCCATGCTGGCTGGACTCATTGTCTCCCTTAATTTCTTCCCTGATTCCCTTCCTTTCATGGTTCTCAGATACTATTCGACAAATATTTCCCCTTTTCCACCCACTCTGAAAGATACATATCTAGAATAAATGGATGAAGTTAAGGAACTCAAGGAAGCTGAATCTGCGCATTTCTACCTTCTTGGCATCTCTAGGGTCGTAGAGAGTATGGCTTCTGAAATGAGGGCTCTCCTTTATTACTTCCTTTCAACACTTTTTTCTGTTTCTTAAGCTTTCGCCCCAAGTGTATTTGATAGAGAGCCTTCACAAAAAGCCTTCAATAATGATTAGCCATGAAATTAAAACGCATGCAAGGCTTGACCCTGGACACAAGCCTAAAACAACCTCTGAACTCCTTAAGATTATGATTTCTGTAGCCATTGAAGGAAAGCAGGGGACTTGGAAATAAGGCACTAATAAGACAAGTAAAGGGTTGTTTAAAGGAAAGCATCAATAAATGGAGTGAGTCACGGTTAAGTGGAAGAGTGATGAGGTGTCACTCATTGAGGAAGAAAGAGATCTCATAGATAAGTTATAAATATAGTATTGAGTTTCTATATTTAGTCTCTATAAAATAGGGATCATTTTCACAAGTGGCACCCAGTCTAGCTGGTTTCTTCTCCTCAGTCATTCCTGAACTCTGCCTAACTCTAGGATGGGATGCTGTGACTATTTCCACAAAAAAAAAGATGAACTGAGGAAGTATTTTTCTAGGGGACTAATGACATTTTGGTAGGAAACAGTCTTTGGCCAAGTGATATCATGGGGCAGTAATAACAATAGTTTAAATTAATGAAGCATGTCCTATGTGCTAGGCACTGTTATAATACTCCACTTTTACAAATCACTTATTTTTTAAACATTTTTATTGATTTCAGAGAGGAAGGGAGAGGAAGAGAGAGATAGAAACATCAATGATGAGAGAGAATCATTGATTGGCTGCCTCCTACACATCCTCCACTGGGGACCAAGCCCACAACCCAGACATGTGCCCTTAACCAGAATCGAACCCGGGACCCTTCAGTCTGCAAGCTTATGCTCTCTATCCACTGAACCAAACCAGCTAGGACTATAAATCACTTATTATTTTTAAAATTATTTTATTGTTTAAAGTATTACAAATGGTAGTACATATGTTTATTTTTTTCTCCCCATTTACCTCCTCCCAGCCTCCCCTACACCCCAGCATATGCCCTCACCTGCCTTCTTCCCACCCCCCAGTGTCTTGTACCCATTAGTTATGCTTATGTGCATGCATACAAATCCTTTGGTTGATTTCTTACAGCCCCCGCCCCCCCCCACCTTCCCGCTGTAGTTTGACAATCTGTTCAATGCTTCTTTTGCCTCTGTATCTATTTTCCCCCATTTCTTTTCTTTAAAAAAAAATCTTGCATCTGCATATTAGAAATAAACATATAAGAACAAAAAATGTTTGAGACTCAGTTTCAGTGTCCAACAGTTCTGAGTCCCAGTTTCAATGTCAAATAGTTCCTTATGTGTACATGTCAGCAATGGTATCTGGATGATGGACAAATGGTGGCAACGCAGGTTCCACTCTTTCTGGTATAGTTTTGAGCAACCTGCAAGTGACGCACAGCTGCTGACGGCTGGCATGGCAAGGTGTCGTCAGCGTCTTCCATCTCTGGACTATCTTCGTGGTTGGAACAGACCTGTCAGTTCCTCTCTGTTGCAGGAATCCGTATAGTGCTGGAGTTGTTTTCTGAAAATATACAAACATATTCTTGACCAAAAGTTAATAAAGGGATCTTTTCTGTAAATTAGACTTGGGATTCTTTTTATTTTTGACCAATTGATATTCCTTTGGCTTATTTTGATGCCATGTGTGTTTTTCATGAGTATCCTATTAGCATTACAAATGGAAATTAATTTTCTGAAGTAAGAATTTTCTAGATGTAATTTACTTATAGGATATTTTTCCTTACATGTAAATCACTTATTATATTCATTTTTTTCAAATGTGGAAACCGAGGCTGGAAAAGTTAATTTTCTTCCATCTAATCTTCTGATCTCTCTTATCTTGCTCTACTTTGTCTTTTATCCCTAGCACTTTTCATTGAAACATATAAAATGTGTTAACTTTATTGTCTCTCCCCCTCCCACTAGAATGCAAGCTTTATAAAGGCAGGGATCTGTACCTGATTTAAAATGCCCAAAATAAATAAATAACCTCAGTTAATATATTTGCTGAATGAGTAACATTCATTCCCAAGGTCACACAACTTATTAATTGCAGAGTTCTGTCTTGAACCCAGGCAAACTTCAGTGCCTGCTCTCTCTACCTACTCTCTCTACCGACTCTACTATCTCTCTGTCTGAAGCATGTGAATTATCCCATTTTTGATGCCATATAAAATATGATGCTTTCCACAGCTGTCCTTACAAACCATAGGCCATTGTGGCCAATATAGGGAGAGGTCTGTGGAGTCTTCTTTGTCATTGTCAAGGGATTTTCCTGAAAGAATCCTCATCTTGCATCAAGCCTCTGTGGGCTCAGTTTAGCCCAGCTTATGTACTCTATGGCCATTTGGGGTAAAGAAGGGAGATGTCATAAGGGCTTATGCAATTTTCTTTTGAGTCTTGGCTGTGGCTGAACCCAGAGAAAATGATTCTTTTGTGTGATATAGCTGCGACTTTTTGGTGCCCATCTCTTTTACGTTCTCATTCCCCCTTTCCTGAACCACAAGAAGAGCTCTCTTAATGCAGATCAAAAGTCAGAGGAAGTTCAACTGTGGATTTCATGCAGAAATGGAAATGCACTACAAAAATCCCCTCAGAAGTCTCTTTCTATCGTGAGTTGATTTTAGGCTTAACAGTCTAATGGGCAGGCTTGATTGAAATGGCAGCTGAAACAATCCTGGTGTCTGGGTTGGCTCAGCATCTGAAACAGTTTTCCAGTTTATGCCTTCATAGGAAGTATGGTATGATTAATGCTGTGTCCCCCCTTTGCACTTGTAAGAAGCCTAATAGTATAGGTGTGGTGCTTTTGTTTTTATTTATTTAATTTATTTTTAATGAATTAAACTTATTGGGTGTCATTGGTTAATGAGACTATACAGGTTTCAAGTGTACATATCTATAATACATCACCTGTACATTGCATTGTATGCACACCTTCCAAAGAAAAATCATCTTCCATCACCATATATTTGGCACTCTTTACCCTTTACATTCCTCCATCCGCCTTCTCTCCGGGAACCACCATACACTGTTGTCTATTTCTGTGAGTTTCAGTTTAATATGCCACATATGAGTGAAATCATATAGTCCTTAGCTTTTTATTACTGACTTATTTTGCTTAACATAATGTTCCTGAGGTCCATACATGTTGTTGCAAATGGCAGTATTTTATCTTTTCTTATGGCTGAGTAGTATTCCACTGCATATATGTACCACATCTTCTTTATCCAGCCATCTATCAAAGGGCACTTTGGTTATCTCCATGTCATGAATAATGCTGCAATGAACATAGTGTTGCATTTATCTTTGCGAATAAATGTTTTCAAATCTTTGGAGTAGATAGCCAGAAGAGGGAGTTTTGGGTCATGTGGCAACTCTATTCTTAAATTTTTGAGGCGCCTCTGTACTGTTTTCCATAGTGGCTCTACCAGTTTATGTTTCCACTAGCAGTGAATGAGGGTTCCTTTTTCTCCACAATCTCTCTAACACTTGTTATTACTTTCCTTGTTGATAATAGACATTTTAACAGGTGTGAAATAGTATCTCATTGTAGTTTGTTTTAATATGTCTTTATTGATTTTTTTAGAGATAGATGAAGGCAGAGGGATAGATAGAAACACCTATCAGCTGTCTCCTGCACGCCCCTTACTGGTGATCGAGCCCACAACCCAGGCATGTGCCCTGACTGGGAATGGAACTGGTGACCTCATGGTTCATAGGTTGCTGCTCAACCACTGACCAACCAGGGTCATTGTAGTTTTGATTTACATTTTCCTAAATGGCTAGTGAACTTGAGCATCTTTTCATATAACTAGTAGAGGCCCGGTGCACAAAATTTGTGCATGGGTAAGGCCCCTAGGCCTGGCCAGCAATTAGGGCTGATTGGGGCCTTCTGGCTGCTGGCAGGGGCCTTCCTTCATTTTGCACTGCCCCCTGGTGGTCAGCGCACATCATAGTGATTTATTAAACTCCTGATCTCACGCGGGAACAATTTGCATATTAGCCTTTTATATATATAGATTGTCCATTTGTATGTCTTCTTGGGAGAAGTGTTTGTTCAGTTCCTCTGTCCATTTTTTAATTGCCTTTTTTGCTTGATGTTGAGTTGTATGAATTCCTTATAGATTTTGGATATTAACTCCTTATCAGATAGGTAGTTTGCAAATATTTTCTCCCATTCCATAGGTTGTATTTTCAATTTATTTATAATTTCTTTTACCTTTCAGAAGCTTTTATAGTTTACTATAGTCCTACTTGTTTATTTTGTTTCTTATCCTTTGGTGTCATATCCTAACATTCATTGCCAAATGGTACAAATTTCCATTTATAAGATAAATAAGTCTGGGGATCTAACGTATAGCATGGTGACAATAGTTAACAATACTGTATTATATATTTTTAAGTTTCTAAGAGAGTAGGTCTTAAAAACTCTTACCATGCTCACATACACACACACAAACATACACACAAATGGTACTATGTGCAGTAATGGAAGTGTTATCTAACCTTGATATATATTTTTTAATCAGTCATCACCACGACCAATGTTATGGAGCTTTCCCCCTGTTTTCTTCTAGGAGTCTTATGTTTTAAGTCTTACATTTAAGCCTCTAACCCATTTTGAGGTCATTTTTATGAGTGTTCATTTTTTTAAACATGTGAACATCTAGTTTTACTAAAGAGATCATATTTATTAAAGAGATCATATTTTACCCATTAAGTATTCTTGGCTGACTTTTCAAATATTAGTAAATTGTGTATCCATGGGTTTATTTCTGGGCTCTCAATTCTGTTTCATTGGTTTATATGTCTGTTTTCATGCTAACACTACAGTATTTTGCTTACTATAGCTTTGTAATATAGTTTGGAATCAGGAAGTAAAATAATTTCATTGTTCTTTCTAAGATGTTTTTGGCTATTTAAGGTCTTTTGTGGTTTCCTGAGAACTTTAGGATTATTTTTTCCATTTCTGTAAAAAAAAGCCATTGCAACCTGATAAGGATTGTATTGAATCCATAGATAGCTTTGTAATAATAACATTTTAATAATATTAATTCTTCTCAACGAACATGGGATTTATATAAATTTATTTGTTTCTGCTTCAGTTCCTTTCATCAAAATCTTATACTTTTCAGTGTACAGAACTTTCACCCTCTTGGTTAAATTTATTTCTAAGTATTTTATTATTTTTGATGTAACTGTAAATGGGATTATTTTATTTATTTATTTTTAGATAGTCCTTTGTTAACATATAAAAACACAACTGATTTTTGTATGTTGATTTTTTATCATGCAACTTTACTGAATATGTTTATTATATCTAAAAGTTGTTTTGTGGAGTATTTAGATTTTTTTAATATAAGATCGTGTCACTACAAATAGACAATTCTACTTCTTTTTTCTGATTCGGCTGCCTTTCATTTTATTTTTTTATTGACTTTATTAGGGTTTACATTGGTTCAAAAAACTATACAGGTTTCAAATGTACAACTCAGCAAAACATCATCTGTATACCTATCTTGCACCCATTGCCCAATGCACAGTTTCTTTCCATCTTCATTTTGCCCACCTCCACCTTCTTTGATTCATACTCCCCCACCCCCGACCCCTCTAACAGCCAACAGTCTGTTCCATGTATCCATGTCTCTGATTCCATTTTGTTCATCAGTTTATTTGTTCATTAGGTTCCATGTATAAGTGAGATCATATGATATTTGTCATTCTCTCACTGGCTTATATCACTTAACATAATAATCTCCAAATCCATCCATCCTTGCTGTCACAAAAGGTAAGATTTCCTTTTTTTATGGCCAAGTAGTATACCATTATGTGAATGTATACAGCTTTTTTATCCACTCATCTACTGATGGGCCTTGGGCTCTTTCTAGACCTTGGCTATTCTATATAACAAAAGGCTAATATGTAAATTGACTGAATGGCGGAATGACTGGTTGCTATGACATGCACTGACTACCAGGGGGCAGATATTCAACACAGGAGCTGCCCCCTGGTGGTCAGTGCGCTCCCACAGTGGGAGCACCACTCAGCCAGAAGCCAAACGCAGCAGCGGTAGCAGGAGCCTCCTGCCTCTGCGCCAGCACTAAAGATGTCTGACTGACGGCTTAGGCCTAAGCCGTCAGTCAGACATTCCCTGAGGGCTCCCAGACTGTGAGAGGGCGCAGGCTGGGCTGAGGGAACCCCCCAAGTGCATGAATTTTGTGCACTGGGCCTCTAGTTGTAAATAATGCTGCTATGAACATAGGGGTGCATACATTCTTTTGGATTAGTATTTCAGGTTTCTTTGGATATATTCCCCGAAGTGGGATTGCTGGGTCAAATGTTTTTTTTTTTTAATCTTCACCCAAAAATATTTTTCCATTGATTTTTAGAGCGAGTGGAAGAGAGAGGGAAAGAAAGAAACATCAATGTGAGAGATGCACATCAATTGGTTGCCTCCTGCACGTGCCCAACTAGGGCCTGGGCCTGGGAGGAGCCTGCAACCAAGGTACGTGCCCTTGACCAGAATCAAACATGGGACCCCTTGGTCCACAGGCTACGCTCTAGCCACTGGGTCAAACTGGCTGGGGCAAATTGTCTTTTGATTTATAACTTTTTTGAGGAAACTCCATGCTGTTTTCCACAGTGGCTACGCCAGTCTGCATTCCCACCAGCAGTGCACTAGGGTTCCCCTTTCTCCACATCATCTCCAGCACTTGTTGTTTGTTGGTTTATTGATGGTAGCCATTCTGGGAAGTATGGTACCTCATTATCATTTTAATTTACATCTCTGTGATGATTAGTGATGTTGAGCATTTTTTCATATGTCCTCTTTGGAGAAGTATCTATTGAAGTCCTTTGTTCATTTCTTAATTGGGTTGTCTTCTTGATGTTGAGTTGTATGAGTACTTTACGTATTTTGAAAATTAACCTCTTATCAGATGTCTCATTGGGAAATATGTTCTCCCATACCGTGGGTTCCCTTTGCATTTTGAGGATGGTTTCTTTTGCTGTGCAGAAGCTTTTTCATTTGATATAACCCCCATTTGTTTATTTTTAATAAGCATCTATAATGTGATTTTATTCACAAGAAAAACATTCTTATATATAAGTTCCAAAAATAGTGTGCTCCAGGAGGTGTGGTTCAACCATGGGCTCCATATTTGAATTTGTATGATGAAATCTTTCAATGCTGTGATTTGGCAATAGGGGCAAAAGTCAAGATTTGATGTGTCTGGGAATGTGAGAACTTGGTCAAAAGATTTTTTTAAGGCCCTGCCTCTGTTAGGCCATGTAAGGAACCTAAAGCTGTTTGGATACCTCTCTGAGAAATGAGTATCATTAAACATAGAGATTAGTGGCCAGTTATTGCAGCTTCTTCAGCAGGACTGGATCTGCCAGATGTTCTGTGCAGACAGACATAATTAAAATCAAGTGGCTCTGAGTAAAATTGATTGGGCCTGGATAAAGCTACCAGAGTCCTTTTCCCCCCTCATACTAAAAATAACCTCCATAAAGAAAAAATATGATCCTTAGCTATCATTAAAGCTAGAGTTGAGAAATATTTAGATGGGGAGTAGTGGCTGGCCTTTAGCCTCTCCTGTGTAGCCTCTCCTCCCACTCACAATGCAGTCTTCCCTGTCTACCCAATTGAAACCAGGCGATGGTTTGAGATGGACTCTGAATACTGGAAGGCAGTAGAGATTAAGCCCTCCTATATCCTGACATTTACTTGGTTATAAGAGTGAGATATGAACTCTGAGTGTTGCATGGATTAAATAAGACCAATATTAGGCTATTATTATTATTACTATTATCATTATTATTATTATTCACTAGGGGCCCGGTGCACGAAATTTGTGCACTGGGGGTGGGTGGTCCCTCAGCCCAACCTGCCCCCTCTCACATACTGGGAGCCCTCAGGGGATGTCCTACTGACGGCTCACACCTGGTCTGCCCAAGACCGAAAGTCTCTGGCAGTCTTTCCATCCTTGGGCAGGGGACCTTGGCCAGGGGACCCCAGCCAGCCATCACTCTGCGACCAGGGCAATCACTGCCTGGCCACGCCCCCAGCCTGGCCCAGCCTGCTGGAGGCCAGGGGGGAAAAGGCCACTTGGCAAGGCCTTTTCGCCCCCAGCCTGGGGCACCCAGCGAAGCAGTTGCTCCAAGATTGGGGCCGATCACTGCCTGGCCATGCCCCCAGCCCAGCCTGGCTGTAGGCCAGCCACTGTGCTGCTCCTATCTATCGGGGGCTGCCATCGCTGCCCAGCCCGGCCCCACCCCCCTGCCTCGCACCACTTGGCCCCGCCCCCCGCTTCTAATTGGCTGATAGCGTAGCGAAGCCACTGTCAAATTTGCATATTACTCTTTTATTAGATAGGATTCTCTCCAATTGTGTTTTTCAGAGCCATCTTTATCTTAGCCATTTTTTTCATCATGGGCATTCAGCCCCTACCCAAGGCAAAATGGGAATCTCAATATTATAGTGAGGAACAAATAAGGTAATGCCTATAAAGTGCTTAGCAGAGGAATAGGTACTCGGGATATGGTAGCCATTATTATTATTAGCTGCTTCTACAAAAAGGAATTTTAAAAATATTAACCATAGAAAACATTCCTTGTTCTGAAGATCAACAAAAAGTACTTCCCACGGATCCGCCAACTATTGGTTTCTAACACCCGTAGAGCAATAACAGGCTAGCAGTATGTACATTCCCATTATCCTAATCAGCTAAATGCAGACCTTTCATCCTCCAAGTGAGGCCCCCAGAATAGCAACATTGGCATCACTTGGGAGCTTGCTAGAAATTAAAATTGTTGGACCCCCCCCTGCGACCTACTAAATCGAGGGCGGGGCCCTGGAGTCTATGTTTTGACAGGATCTCCAGGTGATTTGAATGCACATTCAAGTGTGAGAACCATGATGTGCTGGAGTTTTAAGTGGCACCACACATTTTTGTTGTTGTGGTTAATCCTCACCTGAGAGTATTTTTTCCCATTGATTTCCAGAGAGAGTGGAAGGAAGGGAGGAAAAGACGAGAGAGAGAGAAAGAGAGAGAAACATCGATGTGAGAAAGACACAGTAGACTGGTTGCCTCAGAACTTGCCCTGGACTGGGAATCGGATGTGTGACCCTTAGGTCCCCAGACGGACACTAACCACTGCGTAAAACCAGTTAGGGCACTGTCACAAAATCTTGATTCTTTTAAAAAAAAAAAAAAAAAAAAAAAAATATATATATATATATATATATATATATATATATATATATATTTACTGATTTTTTACAGAGAGGAAGGGAGAGGGATAGAAAGTCAGAAACATCGATGAGAGAGAAACATCAATCAGCTGCCTCCTGCACGCCCCCCACTGGGGATGTGCCCGCAGCCAAGGTACATGCCCTTGACTGGAATCGAACCTGGGACCCTTCAGTCTGCAGGCCGACGCTCTATCCACTGAGACAAACCGGTTTTGTCACAAAATCTTGATTCTACGAGATACTTTTCCATAAGTACTATGCATTTCTGTAACTCTCAAATGGTAACAGTAATACTGGTTGAACTCATCAAGGCTAGTTTTAAAGCAAACCCTGAATCCAAAAGTAATTCCACAGCAAATGGCCTTCTGGGTGGTCAGCATGGGATAGTGCCTCCTGCTTCATTCCCGCTGGGGTCATTATTTGAGACTTCCCTGTTCTCATTCTAGCAGCATGTAGCCAAGGACACATGTGGACATGCAAAAAGGACTGTCATTTGGCAAAGCTTGTGCAGCTTTAAAACAGTTCCTTACCCAGGTCTCTAGAACCTATTTCTGAGGATCTGAAATCAATAAAAATATATTAAAAAAAACTTTTGATAGTTTAGATAAGAAATTATATGTGTGGTTTTTATTACTCGTATTACTTACACAGGGGTTTATGTATATGTAGGTTTAGAGTTGTTTGTATGGAAAATAATACAATATTAATAAATAATAACACAAGAATAAACTGTTTCACATACTCACAACTATAAATCTACATTTGCCCACCTCTTTACATATCATTTACTTAAGCTGATGTGATTCAGGCAAGTAAGGGTTATAATACGCTTCTGAGTTATAAACAATTCATCCTGTTTGTTTTTTCTAATTATAGAAGTAATACACATTTAAAAAAACATATTTTATTGATTATTTACAAAGCGGAAGGGAGAGGGATAGAAAGTCAGAATCATCGATGAGAGACATCGATCAGCTGCCTCTTGCACGCCCCCTACTGGGGATGTGCCCACAGCCAAGGTACATGCCCTTGCCGGAATCGACCCCGGGACCCTTCAGTCCGCAGTCCGACGCTCTATCCACTGAGCCAAACCGGTCTCGGCAGTAATACACATTTTTTATAGAAAACAGAAAAGTATAATAAAGGAAATAAAATTCCCATAATTCTTCAATGACCTAAAACTTTAATCCCATGTCCAACTCCCAATATTTTTCCAATTATAAGAATAATTCATGCTCATTATAGAAACATTTCCAATAAAATAAACGTTTCATATAATCCTACTGCTATACTAAAATGTGTTTTTGTAGTAAAAATGTGTATGTTGCCCCAGTTGGTTTGGTTCAGTGGATAGAATGTTGGCCTACAGACTGAAAGGTCCCGGGTTTGATTCTGGTCAAGGGCAGATACCTCGGTTGCAGGATCCTCCCTGGCTCAGGGCCTGGTTGGGGTGCATACAGGGGGCAACCAATCGATATGTTCCTCTGACATCGATGTTTCTCTCTGTCTTTCCCTCTCTCTTCCACTCTCTCTAAAAATCAATGGAAAAATATCCTCGAGTGAGGATTTTAAAAAATCTGTATGTCGGACAAAATTGTGTTTACACTTAACATTTTTACATAAATATTTTTCATGCTCACTGAGAATATTGAAAAACTTAAATTTTAATGACTATCTCATCAATCACATGATGTACTATAATTTACCTATCCACTATTTTATTGTGAACATTTTGATTTTTCCAACTTTTATTATTATAGTTAAATCTGGGATGCCCTTTCTTTGTCCCCGTCTCTGCTTTTATGATAATAAAGATATATATATATATATTTACCCTTGCACTTGATTACCTGGCAAACACTGTGAGATGTCATCCGTGGCCTGGGAGTCCTTATCGCTTTGCTCTAACCAACCAAGAAAACAGGTGGTGATGGTATGGAAGCCATATTGCACAAAGCATGGACTAACCCACCACGAATGTTTATGGGAGAGAAAAGAAGGTGAAACATTTGAGGAAGTATGATATGGAAGAAGTAGCCTTGCTCTATTTCCCCCCAGATGTCAGTCCCAGAACTAATAGGTAAAAATCTCAGAGGCATATTTCAGTTCAACATAATAATAGCAAAAATTTATATAATGTGTACTTTGTGCCAAGGACTGTTCTAAGCACATTGCATGTACATGTATTTTTTTCTTTATCTTTCTTTGCATGTACATGTGTTCTGTTATATAATCCCCCCAGTATTCTATGAGGTAGGTACTGTTATAATTTCGATTTTACAAATGAGGACACCAGGTCCCAGATATATTAAATAACTTATTCAAGGTCACACAGCTATAAGTGGTAAACCTAGTATTCACACCCAGACATTGTGGCTCTCATTTATCCCCTTCTACCAATTTTATTGGGTACTTATCATATGACAATCACTGTGCTCAGAGTTAAAAATATAAAGATGATTGAACTGACCATTGAACTTCTGACTTCACACAACTGACAAATGTCACCGCCTGACATAAAAAAGACTAGAGGCCCGATGCATGAAGATTCATGCAAGAATGGGCCTTCCTTCCCCTGGCTGCTGGCACCACCTTCACTCCAGCTCCGTTCAGCCTTCGCTCTGCCTTGGAGCCACCTTTCTGCCTCCCCACGCTGTCTAGAGGCCCTGAGTGGCTGGGATGGTGCAGAATGCCTGCATCATCGCCATGGTGATGACGCAAGCATCTTGCCCCCAGCTGCTCGGCACCTTATGCAAATTAACCCACCATCTTTGTTGGGTTAATTTACATACTTGCTCCTGATTGGGTGGTGGGCATCATGAAGGTATGGCCAATTTGCATCTTTCTATTTTATTAGTATAGATAGGTGTCCTCTAAACAGTGAATCCTTTGAGAGAAGTATGTCAGAGTGCTGGGAGAGGGCCCCTTAGCCCAAACTGGAGATTCAAGGAAAACTTCATGTAGCCCTAGTCGGTTTGGCTCAGTGGATAGAATATTGGCCTGCAGACGGAAGGGTTCCAGGTTTGATTCCAGTGAAGGGCACATACCTGGGTTGTGGGCCCGATCCCCAGTAGGGGGTGTGCAGGAGGCAGCTGATCACTGTAGAAGTATGTTCAGAAAAGGTTTAAACTTCATCAAGGTTCCCTGGGAAACTTCCATAATCAGCAATTCTGCCAGGAGCACTAAAAGAGGAGACAGGCTTGGTATGTATTTATTGATTTGGGAGTTCAACCTTTCTCTTAACCAAGGTGACTAGTAAAGGAACTCTTGAATCGGGAGGAGAATTGGATTCAATAATTGACTGCTAAAGTTCAATTTTTTTTATATTTCACCTTTATGACTTAGAGTTTTAGACCATAGCTGAGTACCACCTCTACCATGATTTACTTCATATGCTTCCTTAAATAAACATACCTTATCTTACTAGAAATATTTTATCAAAATTAACAACCAGAAATAGAAAACTAGTTTTACTCTCCATAAATAGTATGCATACTATTAGAAACTATTTATCTCTGTACCACCTAAGGTAATTCTTATATTACTCAAAAATCATCAAAAATAGCACCAGCATAAATAGAAATCTAGTTTTACTCTCCATAAATAAATGTGTACTATTAGAAACTATTTATCTATGTCCCACCTAAGATAACTCTTCACATTGCTATTGGGATGCATACCACATGTTGAAAAGCATAAAAATAATCTCTTTGGGTCCCTCCTACATCGACCTTCTGTGCTTGGGTGAATAACTCTTATATCCAATGTGTGTCTCCAATATTTTTAAAAAATATATTTTTATTGATTTGGAGAGGAAGGGAGAGGGAGAGAAACATCAATGATAAGAGAGAATCATTGATCAGCTGCCTCCTGCACACCCCACACTGAGGATCGAGCCCACAACCCAGGCATGTATCCTGTGTGGAATCAAACCGTGACCTCCTGGTTCATAGGTCCATCCTCTGAGCCACGCCGGCTGGGCCCTCCAATATTTTATTTTCAGCATATTTGTGTATATTCTTTCTACCTGTCATTCACATAGTCCTGAGAATTTCTTCTGTGTGTTCACACTATGTAAGCAGCTGCAGTATCTCCATGACATACTAATTAGACTCTCTTCCCAGATCAAATTATTTATCTCACCCTAGGAAGTGAATTATACTGCTAATGTGCCTGCCTTACTCTTTTAAATTCACTGCTAGCCTAGCTTGAGAAGGTGATGTCCTGACATTGTGACTTCAATGAAGGCTGCTGCAGTATTTGTGATATTAACCTCAGAGGAAATGATTACCATGATATAGGGCCATTTGGGCAAAGGGCAGAGGAAGGAAGAATAAAGGTGCAGTACTTCAATAGGTGTGTTAGTGGGAAGGTTTAAGGAAAGCACCAAAGACATACTTCCCTCCTTTCTTCTCTCTGTTTTACTCTCTGAGAGCAGTGATAAGACTACAATGGACAGAAGGGTGAAGGCTAATCTCCCATTGGTTTGGAGGATAGTGGGAGATACACGCAACCCCTCTGTCAAGAAAGTGAGAAATGCTTGTCATAATATAAGGATGAGAAGTGTGAGCCTCCCTGTGGGGGGCTTGCAGGACCCTGGCGTGATAAATAAGTGATAAATAAGTTGCTGTTCTATTTATACAGGTCCTTAGATGTGGGGGGCAGGGGAAGTGGGGGTGAGGAACATCCAGTCCTTGGGCCCAAGAAATCATTTGGTCTGGCCCTGCTAAGGCATTGGGGGTGAGCTAGTTACATGTTTAACCAAATACAGCAGGCTAATGTTTAAGTGATAATTTCATATGGCCTGCCAATGATGTCATAAATACTCAAATGGCCCTTGGCAGAAAAAAGGTTCCCCACCCCTGCTAGACAATCGAGCATATTTATTTATTTAATACGAAAACAAGAATGCAAGTCTTTTTCGTGTACACTCACTAGGATCCTTCCCTGATTCAGCAATATGCATTTTGGGGATCAGACAAAGGATGTTATTCTTTCCTGCAGATGAGTCTGAGGCTCCCAGTTTTTCTGGTTTGGCTTGGTTGATGATTATAAATCGCCTCTCCTCCAGTTTATGGGTGTTGTAGCATCCAGGGTCTAACCTGGAGTGAAAAATCCATGCATACCTAATTACCTAGCCCCAACACACACACGCACACACACACATGCACTCCTAGTCAAGCCCTTGGCTGATAAAGTTAGCAGTCTGAGGCACAGCTGAACTTGTGGGAACTAGCAGGCCTGCCAGAGCTTGCCTGGGATAGTTCTCTGCGAGGAGAATGTCAAACCCTGCTCAACCTGCTCCTGGTCCAGTGGCCATTCCTAAGCTGAATTTAGTCATGCGTCTGAATGTCTCAAGCAAGCAGTTTAGTTCTAATTTCTATAAGTTGCCTTATTTATATATCCAAGTTGGTAGGTATGGCGAACATGGAAGTATGGTCTCAACATCTGTGGCTTGAAAGAGACTCAGTCTAAAGCTAGTAGGTTTATGGGCTGTCATTGCTAAGAATGACAGTTATCCTTTATGGAAGAGCTTTCTTTAGGCTAAGCACTGTGTTTTGTAGGCTGTGCTATATAAAAGAGAGGAATATGCTAATTATCCATTATGCTGTAACGTTACAACCAATCTGCAAGTGGGGGAGAGCTACAGGAGGGTGGGGCAGTGAGCTACAAGCAATGGAGAGCTACACATGAGCGGCGGTAGGCAGGTGGCCAGCTGAGGCAAGAGGCAGTGAGGTGCTTGCGCACAGATTCATGCTCAGGGCTACTAGTCTTACATGATAAAAAGCCTAATATGCTAAGTGTCTGACCATTCAGTCGACCACTCACTATGATGAACACTGACCACTAGGGGCAGACTCTCTAACTGGTAGGTTAGCTTGCTGCTGGTGTCTGGCCAATCGGGACTGGGTGAGATAGGCCAGACACGCCCTGGAGCCCTCCCTTGGCCTCTCCCTGGCTCCGCTCATGCATTGGTGGGGTCCCTCAGCCTGGCCTGTGGGTATCAGGCCAAAACTGGCTCTCCGACATCCCCCAAGAGGTCCCAGATTGCAAGAAGGTGCAAGCCAGGCCGAGGGACCCCCACTGGTACAGGAATCCGTGCACCAGGCCTTTAGTTTTTTCATAAGGGGCAGATCCAGGGTTTTGAGGGCCTGAAGCTTATACAACTTAGGGGATCCTTTTTAAGAAAAAAGCACTGTTTCATTCCTCCCAGGGTCTTGGAAAGGGGCTCTGAAGCTCCAGCTTTCATAATTTTACTGTAAAGCCAGCTCTGCCTCTTATTTAATTTTTTCGACAATTCTACAAAGTAAGTCCTAGCAGCATATCTTTAAAAGAAGTAGGTGAGCCATAGCCAGTTTTGCTCAGTGGATAGAGGATTGACTTGCAGACTGAAGAGCCCTGGGTTCGGTTCTGGTCAAGGGCATGTACCTCAGGTGCAGGCTGAATCCCCAGCCCCAACCGGGGCCAAGCATCCCTCTCACATTGATGTTTCTTTCTCTCTGTCTCTCCCCATTCCTTCCACTGTCGCAAAAAAAAAAAAAAAATCAGTGGAAAAATATCTTCGGGTGAGAATTAACAAAATAAAAAACAAACAACAGCCCTAGCCAGTTTGGCTCAGTGGATAGAGTTACAGGAGGGTGGGGCAGTCAGCGTGCAGACTGAAGGGTCCCAGGTTTGATTCTAGTTAAGGGCACATGCCCAGATTTTGGGCTCAATCCGCAGTTGGGAGCACCCAGGTGGCAGCCAATCAGTGATTCTCTGTCATCATTGATGTTTCTATCTCTCTCCCTTCCTCTCTGTAATTAATTATATATATAACAACAACAACAAAAAAAACCCCTAAAAAATGAATAAACTGAATTTCAGAGAAGTGAAGTTATTTGCCCAAGATTGTGCAGCTTGTAGGCGAAGTCATTGTTTTTGTCCCACAGTCTGCTTCCAGGCTTTCTCCTCTCAGCTGAGTAGATTTTCTTCTCCAAAACAAACTTACCCTTTACAGGCAGTAACCTTAGTACTGATCCCTGGGATGTGTGAGGAACTTAACACTGGTTCAACATTAGCAGAGGGGCAAAAGGTCTCCTCCTGGAAGGAGGAATATGCCTTCTGGGAAACTGCAGAGCAAGAAGAAAGTGGGTGAGGAGGGACATTTTTTTCCCATTAGAACTGAGCTCTGCACTGGTTCCAGCTACACTTTTGTTGCTCCGTGAACAGTGACCTAGGAATGTAGGGGTTTTTGTTTATATACTGCTTGACTTTCCTCCTCTCTCAGACCAGTTCTACCCTGTTGTGCCCTAACTCCCCTTGGTCTCCCCACTTTTCCTCACTTCGCCATATTCTTCCCCACCTTCTTCACCTCAGCTCCCCAACAAGCCTTCTTGTTGTTCTGGGAGCAGGGAGGGTGGTTTTCTTAATGAGGCTTTTCCTTCCTCTCTACAGCCCTCAGACTGGGCTCCACCCTGGTAGTTTGTCAGCTGGCTTTTGTGAAAAGGAGAAGCAGGAGGATGAAGAGGAGGAAGAGGGAATGGGAAGAACAAACATCTTGTGGGCCCTGACACATGTGGTGTCTGCATATGTATGTTTTAACTTTATTTTTTATTATAGACACTAATACAGATGTCCCCCGTATTCCCCTTCTTTCTCCACTTCCACCCATCCCAAGTCCCCCTCCCTTCCTTCTGGCCATCACCACCCTATTGTCTGAGTCTATGGGCCATGCATATATGTTCTTTGGCTAATCCCTTTACCTTATTTCATCCAGTCCCCCCCCACACACACACACAGCTGTCAGCGTGTT
Organism: Antrozous pallidus; assembly: GCA_027563665.1. NCBI lineage: Eukaryota > Metazoa > Chordata > Mammalia > Chiroptera > Vespertilionidae > Antrozous > Antrozous pallidus. The sequence continues at coordinate 8,695,356 of CM050509.1, read as the reverse complement.
CCATGTATCCTTTGCCTGCATATTTCTTAGCTGTTCACTAGGTTCCATGTTAAATTTAACTCAAACTTCTCATCTGACTCTTTGGGTATATAGAGGAAATGACAGGCCTACTAGTTCAACCAGAAGTCTCCCTAAGGCTTAGGGTGAGATGGAAGCAGTTGAAGATGTTGTAGGCTGCTATTTCCTTCCTCCTTTTCTTCCTTCCTCCCTTCCCTTCCCTTCCCTTCCCTTCCCTTCCCTTCCCTTCCCTTCCCTTCCCTTCCCTTCCCTCCCTTCTCTTCCCTTCCCTCCCTTCTCTTCCCTTCCCTTCCCTTCCCTTCCCTTCCCTTCCCTTCCCTCCCTTCCCTTCCCTTCCCTTCCCTTCCCTTCCCTTCCCTTCCCTTCCCTTCCCTTCCCTTCCCTTCCCTTCCCTTCCCTTCCCTTCCCTTGTTTTGGTTAATCCTTACTCAAGGATATTTTTTCCACTGATTTTGAGAGAGAATGGAAGGGAGAGGGAGAGGGAGAGGGAGAGGGAGAGGGAGAGGGAGAGGGAGAGGGAGAGGGAGAGGGAGAGGGAGAGAGAGAGAGAGAGAGAGAGAGAGAGAGAGAGAGAGAGAGAAACATCGATGGATGTGAGAGAGACACATTGATTGCCTCCTACACACACCCCAACCAGGACCAGGGATGGAGCCTGCAACAAAGGCACGCACCCTTGACCGGAATTGAACCTGGGACCCTTCAGTCTGAGGGGCCCAGGCTCTTTCCACTGACCCAAACCACCTAGGGCTATTTGGTTTATTTCTTAAACCAGCTAATACAAAAGGAGCACCTGTGGTGCTCCCTAGTGTTGACTGAAAATAATATAGACTAGGTGTTTCATCACTGAAAAGGATTTATTCCTGAAAAAAGGATTTATCCTTGACTCAACCCAGTGCATGCAGACATGGCAAATGATGTGCATTTTCTAGCTTGCATGCCAAGATGAAGAGGTATTTATATAAGGGAAAGCAGAAGTTAAGGGAAGGGGAAGTTAGAACCATAGAGCTTTATTATAAACACTAGAGGCCCAGTGCATGGATTCATGCACCAGTAGGGTCCCTCATTGTGGCCTGTGGGGACCTGCCGAAACCAGCAGTCCAGTGCCACCTGCCACTCCTGCCTGCCACTCCCATTCATCCCAGGCCCCACTACACCTGCTGCAGGATCGTACCCAGTCAGTCCCCATCAGGAGAGGCTCACACCACCACAGTGGCCACTTGCCAGCTACGAGCCCTGTGTCTGGTGCCCATCAGTCAGCTGAGCAGCACTCTTGTTGTGGGAGTGCACTGACCACCAGGGGACAGCTCCCGCATTGAGCATCTGCTCCCTGCTAGTCAGTGGGCACCATAGCAACCAGTCATTTGGTACTTTAGGCTTTTATATCCTATGAATAAAAGCCTAATATGCTAAGTATCCAGTTGTCCCGTTGTCCATTCAACCAATCAAAGTGTGATATGCTAAAGATATGCTAAGGATGCTCAACCACTTGCTATGATGTACACTGACCACCAGGGGGCAGACAGTCGACTGGTTGATTAGTCACTATGATGTGCACTGACCATCAGGGGTATGATGCTCTGACTGGTAGGTTAGCTTGCTGCTGGGGTCCAGCAGATCGGGACTAAGTGAGAGGGCCACATACGACCTTGAGCCCTTCCTCAGTTCTGCCCACACTGGCCAACCTCTTGTGTCTCTCCCTGGTCCCGATCATGCACCAGTGGGGTCCCTCGGCCTGGTCTGCATCCTCTCACAATCTGGAATCCCTCAGGGGACGTTGGAGAGCTGGTTTTGGCCCTATCCCTGCAGGCCAGGCCAATGAATCCCACTGGTGCATGAATTCATGCACTGAGCCTCTAGTATTGGAATAATTACACATGATGTCAGGTGGGTACAAGATATATTGGGGTATCTGTAAATAATATAAATGTGTAACCACTATTCTGTATAACTGAAACGAATATAATATTGTATGTCAACTGTAATTTAAAAATTAAAAAGATGTCCCTAGCCATTTTGGCTTAGTGGATAGAGCATCAGCCTGTGGACTGAAGGGCTCTGGGTTTCAGTCAAGGGCATATGGCCAGGGATGCGGGCTCAGTCACCAGTAGGGGGTGTGCAGGAGGCAGCCATCAATTCTTACTATTGATGTTTCTATCTCTTTATCCCTTCCTCTCTGAAATTAATAAAAATATATTTATAAAAATTAAAAACAAAAAACACTTCAATGTCTTTTCACACACTGGAATCTAGGAGAAAACTTTGCAGTATTGCTGAAAATAGTGTTGGTTGGAGTGGTGAGAATCCTATGTTTAGTAGAACTCCCCACATTTTAGACTAAAGCTGCCTGGCATGAAGTGATTATTTTCAAAGAATGTGTAGAGAATTGTACACCTGACTATGTGGTTCTGTGTCAGTACATCTTATTTAGTAAGCTATGCACATGGTAGAAAAATATGAATTAGTGATATATGGAGTTATTTATAGAACCTCTACTATAAGGAGATTCTTTCAACATATGCATATTACTTAATCTCTGTCCCTTAGTCTCCTTATCTGTAAAATATGGGCAGTAACAATACTTATCCAAAAAGTTGTCAGAAGAATTCAGAGTATACACACACACACACACACACACACACACACACACACACAGCTTGGAACAGAGCTTGCCACATAGTTAATGCTCAGTAACTGTTACTATTGTTAATAATATTAATTGCCATGCAGGTTACAGAAATTATAACATCTGGTGCCTAATCTCAGGGACTTTATAGTCTAGTGGTGGTGGGAGCAATTATATGTACAAATAGGTCCTCTGAGGTAGAGAAGAGCATAGAGGAATCAATGGTCAGTTTTGCCTGAAGGAATTAAGTAAGGAGGGGGGATGATCTTGAGTTAATCCTTTCCAGAAGGATTAACAGAGAATGTAAGCCATTTCAAACTGAAAAGCAAGGTGAGCCAAAGAATAGACATGGAAACAGGCATTTTCAGGGATTTGTAATACAGATTAAGCGCAAGAAAGTACCAAGATTTCTGCTGCTTCAGAGGCAGGCTGAGTCCAGAGTACAATAGGTTAGAGCAGTGATTTTTAACTGGTGTGCTGCAAAAAAATTTTTAAAAAGCAATACCTGACAGGGGCTGTGACTTCTTTTCCTTTAGACTGTCAAAAAAATGACACCAACCAACACAACAATAACTGTAGGTGCGAATGCTCTCTTTTGAACCATAATTATAGAGGCTATTTATAATGGAGTTGCATCTTATTGGTCGCCTTGCATAATATGGTGGTGTTTGATTGGTTAACTCTTGGTACTAGAAATCCTTATTATACAAGTATAGACACTTGATTTTTAATATTTTAAATGTATTTTTATTGACTTCAGAGAGAGAGAGATAGAAACATCAATGATGAGAGAGAATCATTGATCAGCTGCCTCCTACACGCCCCCAACTGGGGATTGACTTGATAACCTGACCGGGAATTGAACTGTGACCTCTTGGTTGATAGGTCAGTGCTCCACCACTGAGCCACGCCATCTGGGTGATACCTGATTGTTTTAAAAGTCACTTCGGAGTAAAAAGGGTAGGTAATTTGTCAGATTGGCAAAAAAAATATGTTTTAGGTGTGCTGCAGAATTTTAGTATTTAGTTTATGTGTGCCATGAGATGAAAAAGATTGAAAATGCTGTTAGAGGGTGAGTCTCAGGGTTCTGCTTTGGATGTTGGCATGCATCATGATGCCATTCGGGTAGCTGGGGAACTATAAGAGGAGAACCGTGACTTTAGAGGCAGAGTAAGAGAAGATGAGATTATTAGAAGACATTCAGGCAGAAAGACCAAGCACATGGGCATATATGTGATGGGAAGTACTGGTGTTGTTGGCAGGAAGGGTGCCAGATGTCAGACCGGACTTGGGTTCAGCAAACTCGGTACTTGAGTTCTGACTAGGAAAGAATTCTGAGGCGAGACTCAAACTATAGAAGAACATTTATTTGGAACATCACAGAGAGAGAAGAAGTAATTTGTAGAAGAAATGGGCTCAGGAAATAAGTTATAGAGGCAAAGGAAAGGGCCTTTGGAGCTTGAGAGTGAGAAAGTTAATGGAAATGTGCCTGGGGGGATGGGGAGAGGGAAGGGGAAGGTGTGGCAGCTCCTGGAAGGGAGAGTTTACCGGGTCCTTTGTCCTAAGGGTTTTAAGGGTGGAGATATTAGGGGAGATCCTGGGGGAAGATCTCAATAGAATAGTCTGCAGTTTTCCAGATGTGACTTTTCAGGTTCCACTGATTGACTATTGGTTAGTGCCAGGGCAGAGGATCCTTATCCAATGCAACTAGTTCTGAGGTAAGCCCCGGGGTTACTGGCCTGGTTTTGCTTCTTTTCTGGTCCTGGAGCGGTAATACAACAGAGGCCTAGATATTATCTCTAGAGAGGAAAGGTCAGGAGATCCACACCGCATGACCAGTGATAAGCTAGTGGAGGAAAGGCCACCACGGTGGGGGGGGGCGGGGGTGAGGCCCCACCCCACAATTGCTAGGCTCCCCAGGGCTTTCTGCCCTGGTGCTCTTCTGTACCTGGCCCCTCGTCCTTGCTCTGCTCACGTTTGTCTAATTGCCGACCACACTGGGCTTTGGACTTGTTTTATCCTTTAAAAGGGGGCTTCAAGAATATATGAATACCTACTTCCCAGGGCCATTGTCAGGAATAAGAAATGATACGTGCACCTGGCCCAGTGACATGCCCTATTAGGTGCTGAAGACACAGGAGCTATTATTTCTCCTGTCTCTCTGCTTCCTCCATCCCTCTGCTTTGTTTCTCATCTCACTGCCCTTTCCTCCCCTGTCAAAGAATTGTGGTAGGGACGGCACACTGATAAGGGCCTGTGGTTGCTGGAGACTTCCTGACCTCCCACTAAAATGACCTAGAGAGGGACTTTCAGGCAAGGGCAGAGCAATCCTGGAAATGTGGCTGTTTTATGGATTCAACTCTACAGGAACCTTAGTGATGCCTGGCTGAATGGTAGTCGCAGGCTGTGGGGAACCCTATTCTTAGAGGTCTGGTATCTGGAAGACTAAAAGAGCCTTCTTGTCCCCACAGTTCTTCAAACTCCTCCTTCTTCCCCACCCATGGTCTCACCCTCACCTTTCTTTCCTTGTCGCTTGCTACAAAATGCCCCAGCTCCCTTCTCCTCGCCTCTCAGTCTGCACCTTGAGAAGACTCTGTGACCTCGCTGTCCCTGCTGGTGTCTCCCTGTTACTATGGAGAGCTAGGGGGGTGGATATGAGTCCAGGCGCCAGCCTTGCTTTTTCCTTTTCCCCCGTCCTCTCTTTGTAGACAGCCCCTGATCCCAGTCCCCAATCCCCAATCCCTTTCGTCCTCCCCTGGTGAGTTAGTTTAAATCCCAATGCATTGGTGACCAAGCAGAGCACTTGCAAAGCCTCTCTATGGGGTGGAAAAAAGGGAAGTGAAATGGACTCGAGTTATATACCTGCTGGGGCTGGAGGTTCAGATAAGCTGCTGGGAGGGGCAAGACCAGTGCTCCCTGCCCAGTGCCCCGCCCCACTCTCTCCTTTCTCCCTCCCTGGTCTCAACCACACCCTTTTCCACCTCCTCCCACTTTTGAGTCTCCTCTGGCAGATGCCTGTCCCTTTTAAGGAACTCCACCCTCACGGGGGTCACACCTCTCTTCTGGGTGGAACCGGCTTGACACAGAGTCACCCCACCCACTCAAGTTGCCCGGCTAGCACTTTAGGATCTCTCCAGAGGGGCAGCTGGGTGCTTCCAAGAAATGTCTTGCTAGGAGTTGGGGCCATTTTTCGATGAAGCCCCTGCTGCCCTGGGCTGGGGATGCCTCTAATATGTTTCCACCAATTGTGTGCATCTGCCCCTCCTTTCTTTCTCTTTAGGAAGGCGCTGGGGTGTGGGGCGGCCAAGGCTGTGGTCAAGATTCCTGTCCTGACTTTGTATTCCAGTATTGCTTTGGGATCTGGGTTGGTTTTCTTAGGTCTAACCCCGGGCCCTCTCTTCCAGGGTGTGCTGGGTGCAGAGGATGGGTGGAGAGTGGGCTCGGCCGGAACTGAATTGGTGGAGGTGAAAGGGGAACAGAGGATCCTAGGCTTTGGCCACTTCTACCCAGCGAACCCACTTTATTTTTAGCCGAGGGAAAGAGCTGCATTGGCAGCGGTGGTGGTGGTGGTGATGGTGGTGGTGGTGGGAGATTCTCTTTAGGAAGTCTGCTTTGCTGCCCCCCCCCCCCCCCGATTTGGGATTGGATGCTTGAGAGCTTTGTTTGCCCTGTTTAGAGGGTGGCCCAGCCGAGTCTGAATTGACTCCCTCTGCCCTGGCCCTCCTCCCCATTTTTCCAGCCAGGAGGAAAAGGGGAGGTTGGGGGGCCCAGCAAGAGAAGGCGAGAGCGAGTCGCTGGCAGACAGGGGCGGGTGTGAAGGAAACAGCTGTCTTGCGATCAGCTGAGAAGTATGAGCCTCGGGGAGGACGGTATGAGGTCCGGAAACATCAGGAGTCCCCAGCTAGTGACAAGGGCGGTAAGTGCCTCTGGGATTAGAACCCACACACTCCCATCTCTGTCGAGATTCAGCACCACCCCGACTTCTGTTCTTTAGGTTTTTTTGGGGGGGGGGGGGAACCCTTAGGTGGGTTGGGGAGGAAGGGCACAAAAACTAAGTGGAAGCAAATGAAACTCAAGAGAAAAGGACTTTGCTAAAGGGGTGAGCAAAGAAGGGATAGGAAGGTTGGGGAGCCTCGTGGGAGAAATGAAAGGGTGGGGGTGGGGGCAAGAATGGATGGCTTTGTCTAACTTACTCCGCCTGGGCTTGGCACTCTCATTTCTCCTTAAGCAGCGAGGATTGGCTTTGACTTAACCCAGCCCAAGTTTGCAGCCAGAGTACAGGGTTCAGGGTTCAGAATGACAGCACCATCCCGTAAACCCCCTAAAGGTCACAGGTACCCAGAGATGCTTCTAAAAGGAAGGAGAAGGGGGAAGTGAGTGAAGGTTGGAGCGTAGGCTATTGGGGACATGGTGCTGGTGGGTGAGGTTCCGGAGGCAGCCTGGGGGGCGGGGGGTGGGGGAGGAGCCGCTTTGGGTGTGCCTTCTCTTTAAAGGGACGCTGAGCTTGGATTGAGGTGGAAATCCATGCCCTGCCCTGCCTAGCTCTTTAAATCGTTGCCAAGGTGGTTTGGTTCATCTGTAGGTGTAAGATTGAACCAAATTGCTGTTGTAAATCGACTTGCAGTGATTACTTGGAAGAACTCTGTGTGTGTGTGTGTGTGTGTGTGTGTGTGTGTGTGTGTGTAAAACTCAATGAATTTGGAGGGAATTAAATTACAAAATCAATACAATTTATTCTTTGGAAAAAATAACTCCAAACAGATGGTCAAAGGGACAACCCTTTATTTCCTTTGGTATTATTTAGCACCTGCCTGATGTCACTCAGGCTGGTAATAACTAGGCAAAGAGAATGATCTTTCACTTTGGCTTTGAAAATAATGGAAACTAGGATGGTTTTGGAGCAGCAGACATAACTGCTTGAAAACTCTTCATATCGCCACTTACTCGTTGCATTACCCTGGACATCGCTTTTCTCCTTTAGAGAATGTGGATTACTACTAATCTTATCTCCAAAGAAGTTTGGATAGACTCAAATGCCATCATGTCTGTAACAGAGACTACCTGCTACTCCGTGTATATCTTAGTTTCGCTTCCTTTTCCTACTCGGTTTGAGACTCTTCCCTCTGGAACACTGCTGATCGAATTAGCACTTTGCTGTCTTTAAAAACACCTTCCAGATGGGGGTGTAAGGAGACCTCCCAAGCTTGAATTCGTTTGCCCACAGGCTGAGGTTAGAGCACGGGTTTTATTTACTTTTGCTTTAAGCATTGCTCCTGCTGGACTTTAGCACCTCCTAGAGAAAGGGCCGCCAGTCTGCCTTTCCCCTCACTCTTGGGGCAACTTCAACAGGATGATATAACCAATAGGACATTTGGACAACAGAAACCAGTGACTCACAAGTGACCTCATCCTGTTCTTCAGAATTTTTTTTTTTTTTGGCGGGGGTTTCTTATATCTTTGGTGAGCTTTGAGACACAGAGAATGGACTGGGAACAGTGTCTGCAGGTTAGCTTGAAGGGCATAGGAAGAACGGAAATAGAAACTTTGCAAAAGTGACACATGTATCTGAAAACCAAACCAGATAATGGCTCTATTTTCTCTCTTTTTAAAAAAAATATATATTTTATTGCTTTTTTACAGAGAGGAAGGGAGACGGACAGAGAGTTAGAAACATTGATCAGCTGCTTCCTGCACACTCCCTACTGGGGATGTGCCCACGACCAAGGTACATGCCCTTGACCAGAATCTAACCTGGGACCCTTCAGTCTGCAGGCCGACACTGTATCCACTGAGCCAGACCGGTCAGGGCAATGGCTCTATTTTCAGAGCTCAGGGGAGCTAGAGGTCCTCTTGGTTTAGGCTTCCAGGATACATTAGAAAGAAATTTGGCCCAAACCGGTTTGGCTCAGTGGATAGAGTGTTGGCCTGCGGACTGAAAGGTCCCGGACTGAAAGGCGACCCTGTCAGCAGTTGCGACCCACAGGTTGAGAACCGCTAGCAGGGTCACCTAAGATCATCGGAAAACACAGATATTTACATTACGATTCATTATACAAAATAGGTATAATATGAGCAAACCAAACTCTGGGATTATTAAACACCTTAAATTAACGAGCTATAACCTAAGTCTGGAGCCAGATTCATGTGTTTGATGGCAATACAAGTATCAAGTATCTAGCATTTTGCCATTGTTTTGTAACCTCAATCTCATCATATCTAAAATAGAATATGTCATTACCTCTCGACTCTTCCCCCACCCCTCCTTCAAGACTTTTCCTTTTCACTTCCCTGGTTCTGCCACTTATCATCATCATTATCTCTGCACTTGCCTTTTCTCATCCATGAATTGAGAAGAATAGTAGAAATTACATCATAGGGTTGCAAGAAAGGAATAAATGTATTAATTTTTTAAAGCACTTAAAGTAATACATGACAGTATGGTAAGCACTGGGGAAATATGGCTGTTGTGGTTCTCTTACGCCATACTCAAAATGCTAGCGTTAGCCCTACCCAGTTTGGCTCAGTGGATAGAGCATTGGCCTGTGGACCGAAGGGTCCCGGTTTCAATTCTGGTCAAGTGCACATGCCCGGGTTGCAGCTTTGATCCCCAGTAAGCAGCCAATCAATGATTCTCATCATTGACCTTTCTAACTCTCTCTGCCTCTCCCTTCCTCTCTGAAATCAGTAAAAAAATATATATATTTAAAATGCTAGCATTAGCTTTGCCCTCTTCCTCAGTTTCCTTATCTACTTAGTAGCCAAGGGCTCTTGTTAAAACTTTCACTTAAAATGTATTTTAAATTGGTAATGAATTCCACACTGCTCAAAATTAAAAATATGCCAATGTATAGACAATGACGTGTCTCCCTCCTTGAGTTATGTGTTGATTAGGAATCCTTCCATGGACATTTTATGTATATCAAACAAATGAGTCTCTCTCTCTCTCTCTCTCTCTCTCTCTCTCTCTCTCTCTCTCTCTCTCTCTCTCTCTCTCTCTCTGTCTCTCATTGCCTTTTATACCCAGTAACACACTCTGCATATTATTTTTCACCTTACTTATCTACTTAAAAATATACTTAGGAGCCCTTTCCATATATGTATATATGTAAAGAAATAGCTCATGCTTTTGTATGACTGCATAGTTTTTCACCATGTGGCTGCATCACAATTCATTTCAACAGTCTCCTATTGGGTGACTTATTATCTCCAACTCAACTTGATCAACTAGCCTTCACTCTCACTCCCTGGGGCCCTATCCATTCATCTTTCTAGCTTTGGGCGTGCTCAATGTAAGAACCGCCCCTCTACCATCTTGGCCAATGCGTAGATTCCCCAGTCCTCCCTGACTGCCTATTGGTCGTGAGGGGGTTGCTGCAGGACCTTCCCTACGGAAACCTGGAGACTTAACAGTCCTCACTCAGCCTGCTTCCTCATCACACATCAGCAAAAGGGAGCCGCTTGGAGTCCCAGGGCACCCCTGGTTGGTTCCCTGTGTATCCAGCATCCTCTGGGCCATCACCCTCATAAGTGGCCAGTCAGGCCTGCGTTCCAACTGACGGCTGCCTACATTTGTTCTCTTAACAGAACACAGTAAGTACTCAGTGAGTGTTGGCAATTATTCTTTCATCACCATTCTGTTGTTAACCTCATGTAGAGTAGTTTCTATGCTGCTGAAGGTTTTCCCAGAGATCAGCTCAAAACTACTCTCTGAAAAATGTGCAGTTAAACTATCTGGCCCTGGCTGGATTGGCTGAGTGGTTACAGTGTCTGTCTGGCCCTTTGACCGAAGAGTCTCAGATTCCATTCCCGGTCAAAGGTTAACTGTCAATGGCACGCACTGCAGTTGCAGGAGCAGTTCAATTGCCACCCCCAACCTGGACGCTAGTGAGAGGCATTGTGTCTCTCTCGCGTGGATGGTTATTTCTCTCTCTCTCTCCCTCCCCCCCCCCCCCTCTCTTTCTCTCTCTCTCTCTCTTTCTCTCTCTCTCTCTCTCTCTCTCTCTCTCTCTCTCTCTCTCTTCCTTTCCTCTCTCCCCCCTCCCCCTCCCTTCACTAAAAATCAGTGGAAAAAATATCCTCATTTGGATGAGGAGTTAAAAAAACACTATCTGAAAACATCTGGGTACTCCTTCTTTCTGTTATTTTTAGAAACTTTTAAGCTTTATCTTTATTGTTGAAAGAATTACATATATCCCTTTTTCCCCATTGATCCCTCCACCACGCCTGCTCCCCTTTCACCACTCTATTGTCTGTGCCCATGGGTTATGCATATATGCATTCAAGTTTAGTTGATCACTTCCCACTGCCCTGCCCCACCCCTACCACGCCCCACCCCGCCCCACCCCACCCTGCCCTGCCCCGCCATCCCCCTGAGATTCCCCAGTCTGTGTCATGCTTTCAGGCCTCTGGATCTATTTTGTTCATCAGGTTTTTTAAAATCTTTATTGTTGAAAGTTTTACATACATTATCTTTCTTCCCCCATTGTACCCCTCCAGTTTGCCATGCCCTCTGCCCCAGACCCTCACCACCCTATTGTCTGTGTCCGTAGGTTATGCAAACATGCATATGAGGTCTTTGGGTGATCTCCCACCCACTCTCCCCCATCTCCCCTCTGAGACTCCGCACTCTTTCATGCTTCCATGTCTCTGGATACACTCCATCAGTTTATTTTGTTACTTAGATTCCACATGATGAGTGGGATCATGTGAATCTGTCTCTCTGACTGGCTTATTTCACTCAGCACGATACTCTCCAGGTCCCTGCATGCTGTCTCCAAGGGTAAGAGATTCTTCTTTTTTTAACTGCTGCATAGTATTCCAGGGTAGAAATCTACTACAGCCCTTTTATTCACTCATCTGCTGATGAGCACTTGGGCTGTTTCCATGTCTTAGCTATGGTGAATTGTGCTGCTATGAACATAGGGGTGCATATATCCTTTCTGATTGGTGTTTCTGGTTTGTTGGGATATATTCCTAAAAGTAGGATCACTGGGACAAATGGCAGTTCCATATTTAATTTTTTGAGGAAACTCCATACTGTTCTCCACAGTGGCTGCACCAGTCTGCATTCCCACCAGCAGTGTACTAGAGTCCCCTTTTCTCCACATCCTCACCAGCACTTGTTGTTTGATGCTTTGTTGATGGCGGCCATTCTGACAGGTGTGAGGTGATACCTCATTGTTGTTTTAATTTGCATCTCTCTGATGATTAGTGATGTTGAGCATTTTTTCATATGTCCCTTGGCTTTCTGTGTGTCCTCTTTGAAGAAGTATCTATTCAGGTCCTTTGCCGATTTTAAAATTGGATTGTTTGTCTTGCTTTTGTTAAGTTGTATGAGTTCCTTATATATATTTTGGAAATTAAGCCCTTATTGGATGTCTCATTGGCAAATATATTCTCCCATACACTGGGCTCCCTTTTCATTTTGTTGATGGTTTCTTTCGCTGTGCAGCTTTTTAGTTTGGTATACTCTCATTTGTTTCTTTTCTTCTTTGTTTCCCTTGCCCTAGGAGGTGTATCAGCAAACATATTGCCATGAGATATTACTGAGATTTTGCTGCCTATGGTTTCCTCTAGGATTTTTATGGTTTCACGACTTACATTTAAGTCTTTTATGCATTTTGAGTTTATTCTTGTGTGTGGTGTAGGTTGGTGGTCTACTTCCTTTTGTGCATGTACTTGTCTAATTTTCCCAACACCATTTATTGAAGAGACTGTCTTGACTCCATCATATGCTCTTGTCTCCTTTGTCAAATATCAATTGAGCTTTTCACGTGCTCAGTGTAAGAACCTTCCCTTTTCTCCACATCCAATGGCTTGGGTTGATCTGTTCTGTCCCATTTATCTATATGCCTGCTCTTGTGCCACTCCTAGGCTGTTTTGCATACAGTGGCTTTGTAGTATAACTTGATATCTAGTATTGTGATCCCTCCAACTTTGTTCTTTCTGAAGATTGCTCTAGCTACTTGGGGTCTTTTTTGGTTCCATACAAATGTTTGGAGTGTTTGTTCTAGATCTGTGAAATATGTCATTGGTATTTTAATGTAATGTTGAGGTATGATCCCTCTATTTCCACTTTCCTGAGAGTTTGTATGTAAAAGGGGTGTTGGCCCTAACCGGTTTGGCTCACTGGATAGTGTCAGCCTGTGGACTGAAAGGTCCCGGGTTCAGTTCAGGTCAAGGGCATGTACCTTGGCTAAAGGCACATACCCAGTGGGGGGTGTGCAGGAGGCAGCTGATCGATGTTTCTCTCTCATCGATGTTTCTGACTCTCTATCCCTCTTGTTTCCTCTCTGTAAAAAAATCAATAAAATATATTTTAAAAGAAAAAAGGGTGTTTGATTTTGTTGGATGCTTTTTCTGGGTCAATTGATATGACCCTGTGATTTTTGTCTGTCAGTTTGTTTATGTGATATAGCACATTTATTGATTTGTGAACATTATACCAGCCTTGCATCCCTGGGATAAGTCCCATTTGATCATAGTGTCTGATCCTTTGAATGAATTGCTGGATTCGATTTGTTAATATTTTGTTAAGGATTTTAGCATCTGTGTTCATCAGGGACATTGGCCTATAATCCTCCTTCTTTGTGGTGTCTTTGATTTTGGAATGAGGGTAATGCTGGCCATGTAGAAAGTGCTTGGAAATGTGCCTTCCTCTGGGAACTTTTGGAATAGTTTGAGGAGGATAGATGTTAGTTCTTCTTGGAATGTTTGGTAAAACTCTCCTAATTCTTTTTTTTTTAAGTGTCTTTTTATTGATTTCGAGAGGAAGGGATAGGTAGAGAGAGATAGAAACATCCATGATGAAAGAGAATAATTGATGGGCTGCCTCTTGCACACCTGATCTGGAGGTATTTCTGAAGCTCTCCTGCCTGGGAGAGTCACATCTCCATAGCCCAAGACAAAAACCCAGGCATGTGCTCTGGTTGGGTATTGAACCTCGACTTCCTGGTTCATAAGTTGACACTCAACCAGCTGGCTGGGCTCTAGTTGTTCTTTTAATAATCTTTTTCAGATATTAAAAGCACAGGTAATGTGTTTTTAAAAACTACCCACTCGTATAATCTCAAAACACTAAAATGTTGATTTTCATTTTTTAACCGTTTCAGCATTTCTTATAGTCAGTGGCTGGAAATGATCGCTACTACTCAATGTCTTTCTAAATGATTGGTATGTTGTTTTTCAACTTGTTTTTCTTTTAGTGGACAGTGTTTTTCTTTTCTTTTTTATTAAATTTATTAGGGTGACATTGGTTAATAAAATCATATAGGTTTTGTGTGCATAATTCTATAATATAGTATTTCTACATCGCATTGTGTGTTCCCCACTCAAAGACAAGTCTCCTTCTGTCACCATATTTTGACCCCCTGTACCCTTTATTACCTCATACACCTCTCTCCTCCATACTGTTATCTGTGTCTGTTTTTGTTTGTTCACTTGTTGCTTTCAGTTTTATATTCTACAGATGAGTGAAATCACATGGTTCTTGACTTTTTCTGTCTGACATTTCACTTAGCATGATATGCTCAAGCTCCATCCGCGTTGTCACAAATGGCAGTATTTAACCTTTTCTCTGGCTGAGCAGCATTCCATTGTGTATATATACCGCACCTGCTTGATCCAATAATCTATGGAGGGAAGGACACTTTGCTTATTTCCTGAGTAGACAGAAGGTGCTCGTCAAATTTGCAATATTAGAAAGTAGTAAGGGAGCACTGTAATTTGAGTCAGAAGATAAGGGCTCCAGTTCTGAGTTCGTCACTTCTCAACTATGTGATCTGAGCTTCCGAGTTCATCATCTGTGAAGTGGGAATGGTGTATGAGAGCTATTTCCTTGCCGTAAAGCTATATAGATGCACATGAGGGATGATTATTTGTGTCTGAACATATTTGTGTTGTCCACATGCGCTATCTTGTTAAGATACTAGGTACCTTCTTAGGTCTGTGTTGGGGTTCCCCATGCTCTGCTTTCTTTTGAAGCTGTAGGCCTCAGTGACTCTGCTGTACTTCCGCTCCCCTTAAAGGTTTAACTTCTTGATTCATCCCTAGACATGTTTTTTTTTCCTCTCAGGGCTGCCCAAAGGGTGAGATGCATTCTTATTAGCCAGCCACCTGCTCCTGTCCCTTAGATGCACTGTTCCCTTTCATATAACAAGCACATCACTATGGAAACGTGTAATAAAATAACCTTTGGAACATAGCAAATGTAATATAACTAGCAATTTTCTGTGGTCATAGTGCTTGTAATATGATGTGTAAAGTTATGCATATATTGACATTGACACCCTGTGGAAGGGGTTCAATCTTCCTTTCTAGCTTCTCCTTTATTTCCTCTTCCAGTACCTCCTACCTTAGAAGGACCAGAAAGTCCAGCTTCCAGACACAAAGACTTGAAGAGCCATTCCAGGCAGGATAATAGTTGTTATCTTAAGTAGGTTATTTGCATTTCTGAAGCTCTCCTGCTTGTGAGATTCACTTCTTCATAGCTCAAGACAAATACCTTAACCCCCTTTGGGTATTTCCTTACCACTTTCCTCACAGATTCTGTGCAGCTGTCTGGCTCTAGCCACTTAAGAGCAGCAGCTCCAACTTTAGAGAAAAGTAAAAGGCGTTTAAAGTCCTTGAAAAACAACAACCCTGAGCTTTCTTTAAAACCATTCTGTTGGTCCCAATTTTTTAAATTTTATCTGGCTAAATATTACCTAAAACATTATTAAAAGAGAAGGTTATATACATTTCTGATAGCTTTCTCTATATTCGTTCCTACCAACATTTAGACTGTTGTCTCCATGGATATCTAATGGCAACTCCAATTGACTATCTTTTAGGTGAAAGTGCAGTTAGCAAAAATGGCTAAGACATTCTGATTGTCAGCTTATGCCATTTGACTAATATACTTAAAAATTTTTTAATTGATTTTTAGAGAGGAAGGGGGAGGGAGTAAGAGAGAGAACCATTAATGATGAGAGAGAATCATTGATTTGCTACCTCCTGAACACCCCACACTGGGGATTGAGCCTGCAACCTGAGCATGTGCCGTGACCGGAAATTGAACCTCTTGGCATGCCAGCTGACTAATATCCTTTTTTAAAATATATATTTTTATTTATTTCAGAGAGAAAGGAAAGGGGGAGGGAAAGAGAGATAGATACATCAATGATGAAAAAGAATCATTAATTGGCTGCCTCCTACTGGGGAATTGAGCCAGCAACTCAGGCATATGCCCTTGACAGGAATTGAACCCAGGATCCTTCAGTCTACAGGCTGATACTCTAGCCACTGAGTCAAACCAGCTAGGGCAATGACTAATATATATACTTTTAATGCAGTTTGAACAAGAAGTACTTTTCAGACTCCTTGATTATTGCTATTTTAAATATTAATATTGTTGATTATTATAGTATAATAGAGGCCCAGGGCACGGATTCATGTACATTGAAAGTAAATTAATTAGAAGGTGGACAGCAAGGTGGGACTGGGCAAGATGGGCTGGACATGCCCTGGAGCCAAACTCCTGTGGTCCCTCCCTCTGCTGGTTGCACCAGGGGAGGCAATGGGGCTTGAAGGGCATCTATGGAATGAGCGGAGCCCCTCTGGTAGGTGAGGTTCCTCGGCCTGGCCTGTGGGGATCAGCCCAAAACCAGCAGTCCTACATCCCCCTAGAGGTCCCAGTGTGTGAGAGGGCACTCTGCGAAGTTGCCCTTGCTTCGCAGCTCCTGCATCTAGTGTCTGCCCCCTGGTGGTGAGTGCATGGCATAGCCACCAGTTGGAGTGTCTGACCCCTGGTGGACATTGCGCATCATAGCTACCAGATAGATAGTTGCTTTGGTTTTATACATATCTATATGTGTGTGTGTGTGTGTGTGTGTGCATACATATATATATATATATATATGTATATAGACTAGAGACTCGTTGCAGGAAGATTCCTGCAAGAATAGAGCTTCCTGCGGCCTGAGCAAAGCCCCTTCCCTTCTCTGCTGCCTCACTCCCTTCTCCACTACCTTGCTCTTTCCCGTCTCTGCTGCCTTGCTTGCTCCTGTCTCTGCTGCCTCACTTCCATCTCCTCTGCCTCACTCCCTCCCGTCTCCCCCGCCCCACTTGCTTACTTCTCCGCAGCTTTGCTCCCTTCTGCAGTGCTCGGCTTCCTTCTACACCGTCTTCTGCATGCGGATATGCAAATTAACTGCCATCTTGGTTGGGTTCATTTGCATACTCACTCTGGTGTGTGGGTGTGGCTTGTGGGTGTAGTGAAGGAATGGTGAATTTGCATATTACTCTTTTATTAGATAGGATTGGGGTTTTTTTTGAGATCATATGCTATTTTATTTATTAAAGAGTTAAAATAGCACATTAGCAAAGCCTTATGTGGTAGAGAAAAAATATCAGAACTCTTCTGAACGGGCTTATCATCTGAACCAGCAGAGATACTGGTCCTGGTGAGCTCTTCTATGGTTACGTAAATCAAAGGCTAAGAGATTGGCTGAAGTCGGGATGTGAATAACTGCATCGTTCTTCTGGAAGGACAGAATGAATGAATATGAAATTGAAATGAAACCCCAGTTTGTGCAGAGAGAAGACTGTCATTTCCATAGCCATGGCCCACAGACAATGATCCAGTAAGCCTGGCCCCAGATGTCCCTTCAACTTGTCTCTTGCTTGACTTTGGAGTGAACTGGGCATGATTTGCAGACGAAAGACCTGACAACGGGAAGATGCAAAAATCCGAGTCCTAGACCCATTCTCTGATCTTGAGCCATTAGCGCCACAGGTTCTCTTGGTCCCTCGTGTCTGAAAAATGCTCAGGTATTAGTGTCACCACTTCGAGTGGCATGGCTGCCACCATGAGTGGGTGGATGCTATCCTGCTTGCAGAGACGGGAAATGGCTAACACCCTCTTCTCGGGTTGTGTGGGAAAGGGACCAAAAGAGGGAAGAGATGAGAGGGGGACAAAGATGTCAGCCTGGGAGGTGGTCATGTAGGCCTTCATGCTGTAGGTGGTTTTGGATTTCCAGAGATGGAAACAAGTCCTTTCGGCAAAGGCAGTAGCAGGTCACAGCCCAAGGGCCTGGCTGGTTTTATCAATCTGGCAGTTCAGAGTCAGCGCAAAGGACATCCCTAGCACCTGGACCACACATATACAGAGAGTGATGATGCCGATATCCAGGAAGTTGGACTGAAACCACGATTTTGCTTTTATGTAGCAACCCCTTAACTTGTGGATCTTTAGGGCAAGTAGCTGGTGGGCTGCTGGTCCAATTACTCGTGCCATTCACACCACAACAGTGCAGAAACTTCTGGATGGCGCCCCACGCTGCCCTGGTGCTGTTGTCCAAGTGATATTGCTGGATGCTGTCAGTCAGGCCCTCCTGCACCGACTCGTTCAGCTTCTGTTCATACGCGAAGAGCAGGATAGCTAAGGTCACCTCAGCAAGGAGGATGATCAACAATAGGACTGTTTTGATTTTATTTTTTTTTGTCTAAAGTTTTACATATGTCTCCTTTTCCCTCAACTGACTCCCTCCCCTCCAGCCGTTCCCACCCTGGGCAAGCTCCCACTGCCCTAATGTCTGTGTCCATTGGTTATGCTAACATGCATGCTTACAAGATTGTTGTTATTAAATAACCTTCCTTATTCTTTTTATTGATTTTTTCTTTTTACAGAGAGAAAGGGAGAGGGGATAGAAAGTCAGAAACATCGATGAGAAACATCGATCAGCTGCCTCTTGCACACCCCCTACTGGGGATGTGCTCGCAGCCAAGGTACATGCCCTTGACCGGAATTGAACCTGGGACCTTTCAGTTCACAGGCCGATGCTCTATCCACTGAGCCAAACCGGTCTCGGCCACCTTCCTTATTCTTATAATCATTCATTCATTGGACATTAGCACACTACATGGAGGAGATGCTCTGCTAAAAAACTGGGACACATAGAGGAACAAGACTAGGTATCTACTGAGGAGCTCACCTGATGGTGCCTCTTTGTACAAGATACTGTAAACACTTCAACACATATTAACATGATAAATACTACAACCCTATGCGCTGGTACTATTATCGCTCACATTTTGAAAATGGGAAAACAGACACAGAAGTGCGGAAAAACTTACCGCGAGTCTTATCCTTAAGAAGTTGCAGAGCCCGCATGGGACCTTAGGTGCTCAGTCCGGATCCCACATGTTTTTACCACACTTGGGTTGCACTGTGGGAGAATGGACTAAAAGGGGAAGTGACTGGGAAAAGATGAACAGCTACGTTTAAGAGATATTTCTCCAGTAGAATTTATTGCAGCTGACAACCAATTGGTGGAGATGGAGAGAGAGGAGTCAAAAGTAACTGGCCCTCAGGTTTTTAGATTGAGATTGGGTTGATGGGTGGTGCTGTAAACTGAGATTATAAATATAAGCAGAAGAGCCGAAACGGGTTTGGCTCAGTGGATAAGAGTGTCGGCCTGCGGACTGTAAGGTCCCGGGTTCAATTCCGGTCAAGGGCATGTACCTTGGTTGCGGGCACATCCCCAGTAGGGGGTGTGCAAGAGGAAGTTGATCGTTGTTTCTCTCATTAATGATGTTTCTGACTTTCTATCCCTCCCGTTCTCTCTGTTAAAAAAATCAATAAAATATATAAAAGGACTCCCTGCACCCGGACGGTACTGCCGTGAGTGTTAGGTCTCCACTTGGTGTGGTGCCCTCCGACTGTCCTGGCCAGTTTAATAAATCCTTGCCTGCTTATTACTAACTTAAAAAAAAGCGACACAGAAGGTTTGTGAGCACACTGAGTTTATGAAAGAGCTATTTGATGCCTAAGAGATGTCCTTCTGGGCCAGAGCTAAACATAGCCATCAACGATAATAATGGTGGCGACTTTAATAATAACTACTTATACTGAGAACTTTTCATATGCAAAGAAGTACATTTGCATGTACTAATTAATGGAATTCTCACATTAAACCTATTAAATCAGTACCATACCCCTTTTCCTTGGCAGGGGAAGAAACTGAGGTTCAATAGGGGCTAAATGGATTATCAAAGTCACTTTGCTCCCTCAACCCTGCTGTCTCGTAATCCACAGGAATTGAGAAGGACCGGATACGAGATGGCTCTTATAAGTTGCCCCAGATAAGAATAATGAGGCCTGCCAAAACCGGTTTGGTTCAGTAGATAGAGCTTTGGCCTGCAGACTGAAGGGACCCGGGTTCAACTCCGGTCAAGGCCATGTACCTTGGTTGCGGGCACATCTCCAGTCGGGGGTGTGCAGGAGGCAGCTGATTGGTGTTTCTCTCTCATTGATGTTTATAACTCTATTCCTCTCCTTTCCTCTCTGTGGAAAATTAATAAAATATATATACATATATATTTTAAAATATTTTATTGATTTTTTACAGAGCAGAAGGGAGAGGGATAGAAAGTCAGAAGCATTAATGAGAGAGAGACATCGATCAGCTGCCTCTTTCACGCCCCCTACTGGGGATGTGCCCGCAGCTAAGGTACATGCCCTTGACCGGAATCGAACTCGGGACCCTTCAGTCCGCAGTCCGACGCTCTATCCACTGAGCCAAACCAGTCTCGGCAATAAAATATATTTTTAAAAAAGAATAATGAGGTCTAATTGAAGAATATGTGAATGGAGAAGAAGAATGGAATTCTCTTCACTCTCCTCCAGATTTTTCTGGCAGCAACCAAGCAAGTGCTCCCGGCTTCTTGGTGTCCTCCTCTGGATCACATGCGAGTTATCTGACCTAACATTCTTTTTTTTTACGTGTTGTACCTCCTTTTTCACTCCTCCTTGAAAGCACAATAAACTACCGTCTCTGGCACATCATACTTCATAGTTAATTGCATGTCAAACATCTCTCATACATAACCTGTCTAATTTTCTTTTATTCTTTTCTATTCTTGTCTAACTCCTGTACTCGAGAAAACACACTCCCTCCTTCTCCTTTTCTGTCACTCATCCAAAACCTTAGGAGATGTATTGAACACCTACCATATGGCAGGCACTGTCCGAAGCCCTTGAAATACACCACTGGGAAAAACATCAAAGATGAAAATCTCTGCCTACTGTCTAATGGGAAACACAGTTTTCTGCATCTGACTTCTATGCTTATTCTTTTAAAAAATATATTTTATTGATTTTTTACAGAGAGGAAGAGAGAGGGATAGAAAGTCAGAAACATCGATCAGCTGCCTCTTGCACACCCCCTACTGGAGATGTGCCCGCAGCCAAGGTATATGCCTTTGACCGGAATCGAACCCGGGACCTTTCAGTCCAAAGGCCGATGCTCTACTACTGAGCCAAACCGGTTTCAGCTATGCTTATTCTTTACTACACATCTTCCTCCGTGAACCCCACCCCCACCCCCAAAAGACTTCTCAGATGCCTTAGGACTTTGCAGAGAACAGTGTGACAATTTTAAATTCTAGACGGAGAAGTTAAAAGCTTAGAAAATAGAAGGCCTTTGCAAAGGTAATGGGCTGTGATTTGTAGGCATTTCACTCCCAGGTCAGTGCTCTCTGCTGCATCTGCTGACTCTCCATTTCTGGTGGACTCAGGTCAAAAACTGATAGCAACTTGCCTATAACTATAACTTCTAACACAATAATTATGCAGAGTCGATTTGGTGAATGATGGATGTATATGTGAGCAGTTCTACTCGTATGCTTGGAACAAAGAAAAGAAAATCTATGTAGTTTGAGATAAAATTGTTAAAATTCTCCAAACTCTTGATAGTGTCTCAGACGTTTTCTCATAATCCCAATAGAGGATTCTTTGTCTATTAGTGCCACTCAATGAGGATTTGTTTCCTCCATTCCTGACTTTTAATAAAGAAATTGTGTTTAGAATTATATTTTACTTTGTGTGTGGTCATATTATAATTTTCTGTTCCTGCTAATTGTGCATTTGTTGTATATTAATTGCATTTGGCCTTTTAAGGTATTGTGAAGTGACCTGTAGATGAACATTTCTATAGGTAAATATATTTTTTTAAAAATATATATTATTGATTTTTTCACAGAGAGGAAGAGAGAGAGATAGAAAGTCAGAAACATCGATGAGAGAGAAACACTGATCAGCTGCCTCCTGCACACCCCCTACTGGGGATGTGCCTACAACCAAGGTACATGCACTTGACCGGAATCGAACCCGGGACCCTTCAGTCTGCAGGCCGATGCTCTTATTCACTGAGCCACACCAGTTAGGGCTATAGGTAAATGTATTTGATGTCCAAAGCAATTAACTGATTTATGGACAACCTTTTGAAATGCAACCACATCATAAATGAGGAAACTAATAGTAATTGACTTGGAGACAGAGAGATCTGAAATCTGACCAATTAAGTCATAAGCACGCTGCGGATTCACCCACCTTGCCCTCTGCTTTCCTCTCTAGTGAGATTAGACTGTAAATAGATCAAAGGAAATCTGGTACAAGAGATGCTTGTATGTGCTTCTGGTGGGAATGACTGTGGTTGTGCAGGGCAGCTGAGGGAGGCCTCCTTACTCTTCGTAGGAGGCAAATCTATCTAACAAGGAAGTAAAAGATTGCTCATATTAACTCCACCTGGCTTGTATGTTCAAGAGAGGTAGAGAGATAAAATATCCCTTTAGAGAGAATTGATGCTGATGTATAAACAAGTTCACGAGGGTAAATATCCATACAGGAGCATGGGACTCCTTAGAATGAGAGCGAGGCCAGGAAGGGGAGCATTCTGGAAACTGTGTGGCTATGCTAATAATCCTATGGATGTAGGGTGGGTTGGAGAGATTTGGAAGAAACAGTTTCACATGCATACAGAATTTGAGGGGAGTGGGCAGCTCATATTATTGAGGACAAGCCAGGGAATCTGGATGAACATAATATATAAATTAGAATGTTATCCAAATGCTGACTTCTCAGTACCTAGTAAATCTTGAGAAATCATGTTAATAGAAACACAAACAGGTGTAACCAAGAATACTTGTAAATGATGTATTGTATGTGACTAGAGTGGGTTAGATCCTATTTTAAAATTATCTTTCTCTTATCTCTTTTCCAGATATGGATCAATTCATAAACAACTTGAAGGCCCAGCTTAATTCAGAAAGTGGCTCAATGCATGTATTCAAACAGGTCAGTTGTCAGGAAAAAGAGATACTAATATTGTGCCATAATACTGTTGAGTGCCTCATAATCGTTGTCGAGCAGAAGATCGTTTTTCTTGTCTATATCTAACAACATATTGAGGACTGAGAAGGGATGAAGAAGGGAGGTTTGTGAGAAGTACCTGAATGCTCAGTCTTCAGATTCAAATAGGGAGTAGATCTGGCCTTAAAGAAACAGCCTCTGGGATCAAAGCAATAGGAGCAAGATTGGTATAAAACAGCTATCATTTATCTAGCACTATTCCATATTTCAGGCACTCTGAAGATTAAATGCATTGTCTAATTTAATCTTCATAATTATTCTGTTGGGCAGTGTATTGGTCAGGGTTCTCTAGAGAAAAAAACCCAACAGAATGTGTATGTCTCAATCACACTCTGTCTGTCTTGATATAAATATGTAGATATAGATATAATTTTGTTTTATATATAAAGATATCTATCTATCTATCTATCTATCTATCTATCTATCTATCTAAAGAGAGATAAATATTTTAAGGAATTGGCTCTCATTATTGTGGAATCTTGGTGAATCCAAAATCTAATGGGTAGGTTGGCAGGCTGGAGAGCCAAGGCAAAATTGAAGTTTGAGTTCAAGGGCAGTCTGTTGGAAGAATTCTTTCTTGCTTGAAGGAGGTCAGTCTATCTGTTAAGGCCATCAAGTGGTTAATGATGCCAACCCACATTATGAAAGGTGATCTGCTTTACTCAAAGTCTGGTGCTTTAAATATTAATCCCAAACCAAAACACACCTTCACTGAAACCTTCAGAATAACATTTGGCCAAATATCTTGGCACTGCGGCCCAGCCAAATTGGTACATAAAATTAATAATCACAGATAGATATTCTTAATGTGCCAGTTTTACAGATAATGAAATTGTGAACTTGGATGTCCCCACAGCAAGGATTCAAAGCAGATTACTATGTTTTTTGTTGGTGTTGTGCTTCATCCTTACCCCGGGATATTTTTCTGTTGCTTTTCAGAGAGAGAGTGGCAGAGAGAAACATCAATGTGAGAAAGGCATATAGATTGGCTGCCTCCCCCACATGGCCCTTTGGAGCCAGAGATTAAACATGTCCTTGTAATTACATGTAAGTACATGTAAGTACATGTCCTTGACCAGGAATTGAACTCCCCACCCTTCCAAGTATGGGCCCATACTCCAACCACTGAGTGACACCGGCCAGGGCAAAACAAATTATGTTTTTTACAGCCAAGCACTCTATGTTAGACTAGGGGCCCAGTGCACAAAATTCGTGCACTGGCGGTAGTTGGTCCCTCAACCCAACCTGCCCCCTCTCACATACTGGGAGCCCTCAGGGGATGTCCAACTGATGGCTCACCCCCAGCCTGCCCTGCTCAGCTCAGCTCAGCCCCAGCTCCCTGCTGCCGCCACCACTGCTGCTGCCACTTGGCCCCGCCCCCACTCCTGATTGGCTGGTAGCATAGCCAATCAGGAGTGAAGGTACAGTCAAATTTGCATGTTTCTCTTTTATTATATAGGAGGATGTGGAAGTCCCATTTTGCTCATGGTCAAGTTCTAAAGTTATTGCATATGTGAAACCCAAATACAGTCAAAGTTACCCTTAAAAATCTCTAAATTGCTTATAAAATTAAGTACATCATTTTATATATTCAGTACATACCTATTTCTTACTTTTTAAAAAAATATTTTCATTGATTTGAGAGAGGAAGGGAGAAGGAGAGAAAGATAGAAACATTAATGATGAGAGAGAATCATTCATCTGCTGCCTCCTACAGACCCCCTATGGGAATCAAGCCCACAATCTGGGCATGTGCCCTGATTGGGAATTTGATTTCCTGATTGGGAATTGAACTATGACCTCCTGGTTCATGGGTCCCCATTCAACCACTGAGCCATCCCAGCTTGGCCAGATTCATTTTTTAAAAGTCACCTGATAAAGTGTCTAGCTTATATTAGGAGTCAAATTTCATGAAAATGTTTTTCATCATTAAATGTTTTGCCTTTGGTATACAATTGAATTTGCTTAAGTTGCATGTACGAATGATGCCTTTGTACTGTTTAATGATATTTGTAGCTATGGCCATTTAGGGACTATTTGCACATCAACACTTGCTCATTGTTCCAAAACATCTGCTGTTTGCTGGTTCTTAGTCATAGTTAATACTAAAAGGAAGCTGAGCCCTGATGGACCGAAGGGCCTGTGTTCGATTCAGGTCAAAGGCACATACCTCATATCTAGGTTTTAGGTTCCATCCCTCAACTTGCCAGCAACCAACTGATGTGTCTCTCTCATATTGATGTTTTCCTTTCTTTCTCCCCATCTCTCTTCCTCTTTAAAAATCAATGGAGGGAGGAACCAAGATGGCGGCATAGGTAAAACACCTATCTTGCTGTCATACTCAACAATTTTAATACTACAACTTAACGAAAGAGCAAACACCTTCCAGAATCACCAGAAAGCTCGCCGAGTGAAAATTCCACAAATAAAAGTGAAAATAAGACACTGTGACTCGGAGGAGCGGTGGTGGACGGCGTTGAAAGATTCACGCGGAGAGAGGTTTGGAGCACGCGCCAGCGAGAGGGCGGGCGGCTGAAAACCAGCCAGTTTTCTCGAACGGGGAGACAAAGACGTCCCACTGGACTGATTCTCCAGCTTTGGGCGAGGTCCAGGGAACCAACCCACTATCACACGGGGTGAAAACTGGACAGTGGGAGGACACACCAAAGCTCGGGTGCTGCAGGGGTCTGCCAGCTTGTGGAGAAGGCAGCTTGCACGAACAGCTCGGCTGTGGGACTGTGCGCAGAGAGCGATCTACGACTTGTCTCTCATTCGGAAAACCATCAGTCTGCTTTGTTTTACAACGCTGGGTGAGACGTTGGGCGTGCAGAGTCATTTGGGGAGAGTCTGAATTCCCCGGCAGCCGGTGGAGCTTGGCAACAGCTCTCTCTCAGAGGTGCTGGTGGCCATTGCTACTGGCACAGAGTCCCTTGGGCCACACAGGGCAGAGCTAATGCTGTCTGCTTGGCCCGGAGACTCCGCCCATCCAGCCCGAGCACAGTTGAGCTTCACCGACAATTGGCCTGGAGGTCAACCCTCCAAGTGCTAACAACGATTAACCTGAGCTTAACTTCAGCAAGACTGTGCAACCCATATCCACCTCAGGTAACCGGGGAGGCTGAGCCACTGTCCCTTGTAGGACGTCTACCACACAAAGCTAATTGACCAACTCAGGGAAGCAGCCACCATGCAGAGACATGGAAAGAAATCAGATGTGAAAGAAATGGAGGAAAAAAAACGACTGGACATGGAATTCAAAACCACGGTTATAGGGTTTTTCAAGAGGCTCCAACAAAAGGTCGAGGCCTATAAGGAATTAAGCAAGACCGTAAAGGAAATGAATGAGTCGTACAAGGAAATGAACAAGACCCTCAAGGAAATGAACGAGACCTGCAAGGAAATAATCAAGACCAACATGAAAATGAAGGAGACTCTCAAGGATATAAAGGAGACTCTCAAGAATATGAAAAAGAACCAACCAGAAATTAAGCATACACTGACTGAAATAAAAAATATTATACAAAGACCTAAAAGTGCTCTGGACCACCCCAAGAACCAAGTTAAAGATTTGAAATACGAAGAGGGAAAATCCACTCAGCTGAAAAAGCAAGAAACCAAAAAAATCCAAAAAATTGAAGATAGTGTAAGGGGCCTCTGGGACAACCTCAAGCATACCAACATCCGAATTATAGGGTTGCCAGAAAAAGAGAGAGACCAAGACAATGAAAACCTATTTGAAGAAATAGTGACCGAAAACTTCCCACACCTGGTGAAAGAAATTGACTTAGGAGTCCAAGAAGCGCACCAAACCCCAATATATAGGAACCCTAAGAGGACCACACCAAGGCACATCATAATTAAAATGCCAAGAGCAAAAGACAAAGAGAGAATATTAAAAGCAGCAAGAGAGAAACAGTTGGTTACCTATAAGGGAGCACCCATACGATTGTCAGCGGATTTCTCAACAGAAACGATGCAGGCCAGACGGGAGTGGCAAGAAATATTCAAAGTGATGAATAGCAAGAATCTACAACCAAGATTACTCTATCCAGCAAAGCTATCATGCAGAATTGAAGGTCAGATGAAGTGCTTCGCAGATAAGAAAAAGCTAAAGGAGTTCATCACCACCAAACCAATATTATATGAAATGCTGAAAGATATTCTTTAAGAAGAGGAAGAAGAAAAAGATAAAAGTGTAAATTATGAACAACAAATACACGTCTATCAACAAATGAATCTAAAAATCAAGTGAATTAATAAGCTGATGAACAGGATAAACTGGTGAATGTAACAGAATCACAGACATAGAGAGGGAATGGACTGACAACTCTTGGGGAGAAAGGGGGTGTGGGAAATGCAGCAAGAGACTGGACAAAAATCATGCAACTATGGGAGAGGACAGTGGGGGGGGGGTGAGGGCGGAGTGTGGGATGGGTACCAGGTGGAGGGGAACTATAGGGGGGAAAAAAGGGAACAATGTAATTAATATACTGAACAATAAAGGTTAAAAAAAAGAAAAAAAAGAAAAAAAGAAAAATCAATGGAAAAATATCCTTGGGTGAGGATTTTTAAAAATAAAAAAAAGGAAGCTAAGCTGAGCCAAAACTGGTTTGGCTCAGTGGATAGAGTGTCGGCCTGTGGACTGAAAGGTCCTGGGTTCGATTCTAGTCAAGGGCATGTACCTTGGTTGTGGGCAAATCCCCAGTAGGGGGTATGCAAGAGGCAGCTGATCAATGTTTCTCTCTCATCGATGTTTCTGACTTTCTATCCTTCTCCCTTCCTCTCTGTAAAAAATCAATAATATATATATATATTTTAAAAGGAAGCTGAGTGTGTTAGAGAAAAATCTACTGGACTTTTAATAAAAAATAGTAAAATGCTGTCAAGCATGCATAACTACCTTGTTTTCAAATCTTTGTACACCTAAGTACAGTTTGAAAAATGTTTTTCATATGTGTTGTTTAAGTATATTAAGGTTCCAGAATTTGAAGCACTTTGAAATTGGGTCAATGTGTAGAAATTCTGGATAGTAGATGATCTAGTCATTTGTTTGTTTGTTTGTTTGTTTCTTGTCATTTCCAAGATACCTTGGTTTTAGTGCAGCAAAGGTGCTTGTGGTGCATGGCCACAGAACGCCGGTCAGACCCAGGGGACAAAGACCCAGAGCTTGTATTCTGTAACAAGGCGGTGCTGGCCACACCCTCATGGGCAGAAGCCTCCTGTTTGGTGCATTGTATGATTTGTTTATGTCATGAGGTAGGATTGATGGGTGGCTCTCTAGCTCGGTACACACACACTGGTCCCCCTTCTTCAAATTCTTATATCACCAATGAATTGTTGCCACCTGCCCTTTATTTCTAGTTTCTGATTATTTACTGAAAGTACAATTTATTGGATCAAGTGTATGAGCAGCTTTAGAGTTCATATTGTAGCATATATGTCTCCCCCCTCCAATTTATTCCTCTTAATATTTTGGCATATATTCTTGCATTTCCCTTCTCTCATTCTCTCTCTCTCTCTCTCTCTCTCTCTCTCTCTCTCTCTCTCTCTCTCTCTCTCTCCCCTCATTTCTTACCTTTGAGAGCAATTTGCATCAAGAAACTTCACCCCTAAACAATTCAGTATGCGCCCTAGCTGGTTTAGCTCAATGGATAGAGTGTCAGCCTGTGGACTGAAGGGTCCCAGGTTCGATTCTGGTCAAGGACACATACCTGGGTTGCTGCTCGATCACCAGTAGGGGGCGTGCAGTAGGCAGCCTATCAATGATTCTCTTTTCTCATTGATGTTTCTATTTCTTCTCTCCCTTTCCCTTCCTCTCTGAAATAAATAAAAAGATATATTAAAATAATAATAATTTAGTATGCGTCACTTATACATACTGACTTTCTTCTACCTAACAACATCAACACTATTACAACCAAGAAAATTAACAATATCTCTGAAATATTAACTCTTTGGGTCAAACATTTCTAAAAGATTCTTACTGATACCTTTTCCTATGCCATTCTTTCTGCCCGGCATGTGCTTCAATCAGTCTGTCTGATTTACCAAATCCCACACTTTCCTTAGAGTTCGAATTCCAATTCCATTTATTTCATAAAAACTTTCCCTGGTAACTCCAACTCTCACTAATCTCTAGTACACTTGAGCTCCTGGAATGCTAAATTACCTGTATCAGGCACTCATATGGTTCTGCTTATTACTGGTTCTCGACACCCACAGTCTATGTTCTTGTGGAAAATTATATTACACTTAACCTCTTACACTTTCTGTTGTAACTTTATTTCTCAAAATTATTGATAGTCACGATAGAGAAACTGTAAGAAGAAATACTTTTTCCTGTTCTTTCCTAGAGATTCCTAGTATTCTGCCTTTTTAATCTGGGAAGGGGACTAACCAGATGAAGAGACAATGGGAATGTGGGGGAAAAAAATAAGAGTTTAAGTTGATTTGGGGATTCAGAGGACTTTAAACAGCCATTTTTTGGACAATATCCCCTCCCTAGCCTCCCTCCTCCCCACCAACAACAGGGTTCTATTGCTCTGTCCCCTGAATGGAGTGTATCCACCCATGAGGGATTGAGAAATTAGAAGTATGGGAAACAGCGGGACAGATCACAGAGTCCTGTCTTAGAGAAGCAGATGGAAGCAATATCTGGGCTCCGAACAAGGCCTGAGTTGAGATGCGGGATTGTAAATTTAAAAAAAAATCAAGAGTGCCATAGCCTAGCAGAGGGACAAAGCAGATGGCAGCCTGAATAAATTACTTAGATGAAACATGGATGCTTCTTTGTGCCCTTTTAAAACATATTTTTATTGATTTCAGAGAGGAAGGGAGAAGGAGAGAGAGGAACATCAATGATCAGAAGGAATCATTGATCAGTTGCTCCTGTACACCCCCAAACTGGGGATCGTATGTGCCCTGACTGGAAATAGAACCGTGACTTCCTGGTTCATAAGTCGATGCTCAACCACTGAGCCATGCTGGCTGGGCTCCATTTTATTTGTTTGAAACACCTCATTTATATGTCTGCTGCATCGCTTACTATGGTATCACTTATAAACTACTCACATCATTCTATCATTATAGTTAGTATATTAGTACTTTTGGTTATACCTCATTCATGTGTTTCCCTCACTGGACTTAGCTCAGTCTTTATAGTGGACTAGAAGCCCAGTGCATGAAAATTCATGTACTGGAAGGGGGGTCCCTCAGCCTGGCCTGCCCCCTCTCACAGTCTGGGAGCCCTCAGGGGCAGGCAGGTGGCAACCCGGCGATCAGGGGAAGGCGATGTGCCCATCATACCTCTGCTGTTGCCACTGCTGGCAGCGCAAGCCTCAGTCGGCCCTGGTTACCTGAGCCTCGGGTGGCCCTGGGCAGCTGGGCAGCCACCATCCAAGGCTTGCATGTGCCTCAGGCCTGCCCTGGGCAGTTGGGGTACTGAGGGGACTAGGGGACTCCAGAGGCAGGCGTAGTGGTGGGGCTGAGGGGACTGGGCACTGCCATCTTGTGGCTGTGGGTGCCACCATTCTTGAGGTTGTGGCAGTCAATTAGCATACTCCCTCCTTATTGGCTGTGGACACTGCCACCTTTGAGGATGTGACGGTCAATTAGCATATTCCCTCCTTATTGGCTATGGGTGCTGCCATCTTTGAGGGCAGGGCAGTCAATTAGCATATTCCCTCCTTATTGGCTGTGGGCATCACCATCTTTGAGGGTAGGTAAATCAATTAGCATATTCGCTCCTTATTGGCTGTGGGCGCTGCCATCTTTTTGACAGAGTGAGGGAGGGTAAATTAGCATACCTCTTCTTTATTAAATAGGATACTTACAAAGTGTTGATTTTAATTAATCTTGCAGAATTATTATAAAGATTATCTGTGAACCAATTTGTATCAGTTGCCTGATACAGTGCTTAGTACTGATCCTCAGAAAAGTGTCCCTTCCTTTTCCCTCTTTAATGTACTCCTCCCTCATTTCTTTCAACTCCTTATATATTCTGTCCGGGAGAAGAGAATGGAGATATCTTCCTTTCATTGCTTGCCTGTGTCTTCTTCAGGGCACTAGCACTGACTGTTTTGCATCTCTCGTTTGTTTATTAATTTATTTCAGGTCACTGGCTCTGTTCAAATCAGAGATCCCCCAAAGACAGCAGGCAGAGGTAATATGACATCTCTACCATTTCTGGATGCCAACCCCATGGAGAACCCAGCACTGTTTAATGACATCAAGATCGAGCCCCCAGAAGAACTTCTGGCCAATGATTTCAGCCTGCCCCAAGTGGAACCAGTCGACCTCTCCCTTCACAAGCCCAAGGCTCCTCTCCAGCCTGCCAGCATGCTGCAAGCGCCAGTCCGTCCTCCCAAGCCACAGCCTGCTCCCCAGACTCCTGTAGTGTCCACTGCGACATCTGATGCAGGCACTTTAGCAAACATCCCGACCGTTCTGACTCCAGGCTCTATTCTGGCCTCCTCTCAGGGCACTGGTGGCCAGCAGATCTTTCATGTGATTCATACCATCCCCTCAGTCGGTCTGCCAAATAAAATGAGTGCCCTGAAGACCATCCCAGTAGTGGTACAATCGCTGCCCATGGTATATACTGCTTTGCCTGCAGATGGGAACCCTGCAGCCATTACAGTCCCACTCATTGGAGGAGATGGCAAAAATGCCGGATCAGGTGAGCATCCTTGTGCCCCTTTCCCCAGCTTCACCTCCATCAATCTATTCTCTCATTTATTGATTGACATTATTACAGATGTCCCCAATTTTCCCTATCTTTGCCTCCCTCTCCCAGACCCCACCCCACCCCAGGCCTTCTCCACACTGTTGTCTGTGTCCGTGGGCTATGCATATATGTATGTGTATTCTTTGGTTAATCTCTTCTTCCCACCCCTGCTCTGAGATCTGTCAGTCTGTCCCATGCTTCTATGTCTCTGGACCTACTTTGTTTGTCAGTTTATTATGTTTATTAGATTCCACATATGAGTAAGATCATGTGGTACTCATTTTTCTCTGACTGGCTTATTTTGCTTAGCATAATATTCTCCAGGTTCTTCCATGCTGTTGCAAAGGGTAAGAGACCCTTCTTTTTTACAGCCTCATAGTATTCCATAGTATAGATAATGTACTACAGCTTCTTTTTAAAAATCTTTATTGTTCAAAGTATTACATAGGTTCTCTTTTTTTTCCTCCCATTAGCCTCTTCCAGCCCAGTCCTGTCCTCCTCCCCCTGCTAGGTCCTCACCCCATTGTCTGTGTCCATGGGTCATGTAAATATGCATACAAGTTCATTGGTTGATGTCTGTACCACAGCTATTTTTATCCACTCATCTACTGATGGGCAGTTGGGCTGTTTCTATATCTTAGTTACTGTCATCTGTTCTCTTTTTGAGTTTTCCTATCTCCTGTCTCTTCCCTCCCCCCTCCAATGATCCTGGCCCACAGCTTCAAGCACAGTGTTTCATACACAGTTTTTATTGTGTCTTTTCAATGCTTAAGAATGTACAGTGACTCTCTTTTATGTAGCCCATGCTTCTCAAACTGGGGTATGCATGTCCTTGAGTGAAATACGATATATCTTCCTGGAACCTATATATTATTTGAGAGTTCAGTAATTTAAAACATTTTATATTTTAAAAATATGATTTTATTAACAAGAAAAATGTAAAATTTGAATAACATTTTAAGATAAAACACAAACTTCAAAACTAGTTTTCCACTTACTAGGCTTGGGATTTTTCAGGAAAGTGTTTTTATCCTTCTATGCCGTTAGGAATGCTTTGGCAGACAAGTTGATAAAGTTTCTAGGCCTACATAGTTAGCCAGACTTAGCTCTTGCTAAGCTCCTAACACTATTTTTTTCCCCTGCAGGTAAAAGTCTCCTTTGAAATATTGCCATTTCCTTATGTTCCTCCTCATTTTAGCATCTGTCACCCTCCATTTTACTTTTCTGCTCACCTATGTCTCAGTATATAGGCATTCTTCCTAACTGAATTGTAAATTTCTCAAGGACAAAACTGTGTTTTTTGTTTTGGTGTCTTCAGAGAACCTAACATAAAATAATTTGATGAGCCCTGGCCGGTTTGCCTGTGGCTAGAGTCAGCCTTTGGACTGAAGGGTCCCAGCTGTGATTCCGGTCAAGGGCACATGCCTGGGTTGTGGGCTTGATCCCATTGTGGAGCATGCAGGAGGCAGACAGCCAATAGTTCTCTCTCAGATGTTTCTATCTCTGTCTCTCTCCCCTACTTTCCTCTTTGAAATCAATAAAAATATATTTTTAAAAATTTGATGAATGACCTTGGACATTTGTTGGAGAGAGTTCGTCTACTATAATCTTTCCTTCTGCTTAATTTTTTAAAATATATTTTATTGATTTTTTTACAAGGAGGAAGGGAGAGGGTTAGAAAGTCAGAAACATCGATGAGAGAGAAACATCGATCAGCTGCCTCCTGCACACTCCCCACTAGAGATGTGCCTGCAACCAAGGTACATGCCCTTGACAGGAAACAAACCCGGGACCTTTCAGTCCGCAGGCCGACGCTCTATCCACTGAGCCAAACCGGTTTTGGCTCTTCTGCTTAATTTTTAAAATAAGTTCAGAATTCAAAAAGTTATAAAGTAAGTCTCCCTTTCACCAGTATCGCCCAACCACCCAGTTTCCCTCCTGGAAGTAGATCCATTGTAGTTTGTAATTGGGAATGATCAAAGACAAATATATGGCTTCTCGAAGTGTTTTGAGATATTTAGCTTCACCACATCTATAGCATTCTGGTCAGTTTTGGATGTTATGCTTTAGGAAGGATGTCGGCAAATTGGAGTATATATAGAGGAGAGAGATTAGAATGGTTCAAGGACTGAAATCTATGTCAGATGAGGAGCTGGTAAATATTTAGCATGAATTAAAAAGACCAAAGGGAAGAGATGGGGGTAGAGTTGACCAGGAACCAGATTTCAGCTCAAGATAAAATAAACTTTATATCTTATCTAATAAAAGAGTAATACGCAGATTGACCATCACTACAACACACAAGAGGGTTGCTCCCATGAGGTCAAAGATTCTGTCCCCATGTGGACACAAGATGACCATCACAAGATAGCCAGCAAGGGAGGGCATTTGGGAGGTTCCAGGCCTGCAAGGGAGGGCAGTTGTAGGTGATCAGGCCAGCAGGGGATGGCAGTGGGAGGGAGCAGGCCTACAAGGAAGGGCAGTTGGGAACTATCAAGCCTGCAGGGGAAGGCAGTTAGGGGTGACCAGGCCAGCAGAAGAGGGAAGTTGGGGGCAAGCAGGCTAACAGGGGAGCAGTTAGACATCAATTAGGCTGGCAGGGTAGTGGTTAGGGGGTGATCAGGCTGGTAGGCAGAAGCAGTTAGGGGCAATCAGGGAGGCAGGCAGGTGAGCAGTTTGGAGCCTGCAGTCCTAGATTGTGAGAAGGATGTCCGAATGCCCGTTTAGGCCCCATCCTACAGTCGGACATCCCTCAAGGGGTCCCAGACTGGAGAGGGTGCAGGCTGGGCTGAGGGACATCCCCCGCCCTCCGTGCACAAGAGTGTGTGTGTGTGTGTGTGTGTGTGTGTGTGTATACACACACACACACACACACACACACACACACACACACACACTGAGTGGCCAGATTATTATGATCTCTGAACACATAATATTCTGGCCACTCAATATATATATTAAAGGCCTAGTGCATGAATTTGTGCATGGCTGGAGTCCAGCCAGCCTAGCCAGGGGGAGGGGACATGGGTGGTTGGCCAGCCTCCCTGCTGGTTGAACTCCTGGTTGAGGGGACAATTTGCATATTAGCCTTTTATTATATAGGATAGACACTGAGTGGCCAAATTATTATGTGTTCAGAGATCATAATGATCTGGCCACTCAGTGTATATATAAAATGAACTAGGTGTTTTCAACCTTTGAAATCTAATGCCTTATGATTGTTGCATCACTAAAGGTAGGATATTGAAAAACAGCATACCAAGTATCAAACTGCTGAGACTCTGCAATGTTCTTTTGAATAAAAACGCCATCACTGACTAGAGGTTAACTTTGGTAATGTAAGTATTCTTAACAATCTTGATTTTGAGATCTCCTGAGGAGGTTAATTAAAATACAGTTATCAATTCTCATACAGGGAGAGAGAACCTAACAAAAAACAAAATGGAAAAATAAAATTCCCCGTGTGAGAATTTACTGATCAAGACAGTGGTAGCACCTCGGAATGGTCTGAAGGGGCTTTGAATTCCCACCATAATATCCATAAGTCCATTGGAGCCATTCTAAATAAACAATACGTTTGAAGAATGTTTCATGTAGCTTCAAGCTAAGCTAAGACCGTTAGCTCAGTGGTCTCCAAAATGGTAGGCTTCCACCTCAAGTGAGAGAGGTGCCCAAAGCAATTAGAGCACAAGGAGAAAGTATCAGCATTTCTATTTGCATTTGCTCACCTCTTACATATTATTTTTGTTTATTTTCATAATGTACACAAAATTTTAATATACTAGCACATTTATATCATACACATATACATGCAAGCACATACATATTGAGATACATACTTAAAACTTTTTCTTTACCCGAGCATATGTTTATTGATTTGAGAGAGAGTAAGGAGGGGAGAGAGAGAGAGAGAGAGAGAGAGAGAGAGAGAGAGAGAGAGAGAGAGACAAACATCAATTGGTTGCCTCCTGTATACACCCAGACCGGGAATTGAACTCACAACCTAGGTAGGAGCCCTGACTGGGAATCGAAACTGCAACCTTTTGGTGTACAAGACAATTGCTCCAACCAACTGAGCCATCTGGGCAGGGCCATGTTTAAAACATTTTAGTGAATGATGTACAATCAATGTATGAAGGCGATTGCACTAGCCAGGTCCTTCCTCATTCAACCTTATTAGCATGCTTAAGTTTCTAGCTTTTACTAGATCTAGGAGACTGCTGACCACAGGATTGAATTTAGGTAGGTGTCAGAAACACAAGTAACCTTATACTAATAAAAGGGTAATATGCTAATTAGACCTGGAGACCTTCCGGATGTCCTTCCGGACAAAGCCATGGTAGTGGGGCCAAGGCAGAGGTGGTTGGGATGATCAGGTCAGGAGGGGAAGGCAGTTGGGGGCAAGCATGCTGGCAGGGGTGGCCAGTTGGGGGTGAGCAGGCTGGTGCGGGGGGCAGTTGGGGGTGAGCAGGCCAGCAAGCAGAGTGGTTAGGGGTGATCAGGCAGGTAGGCAGGTGAGCAGTTAGGAGCCAGTGGTCCCAGATTGTGACAGGGACCAATAGTTGATAATAAACATTCGAGGGCTTCTTCCAACATAGGGAAAGGAAGGATGTCACAGGTATCAAACACCTACTAGGTACCAGGTATGTGTTTCATTGGCTTGTTTTCATATAGAAGCACAAAAGCCGAAGGGTGCATTATCACCTGTAGGCTGAGACTAGGCATTTGTCTTAGGACAGCCAGGGAACTATTCAGAGAGTATGATTCAACAAGCACACATTGAACTTAACTTTTAAGCAGACCCTGTCCTGGGGGGTAGAGGTAGAGACCATTCATAACTAGACCCTATCCTAGAGAAATAAGGTTGACCTTCAACCACTGTCCTATCTCACTCACTATCCTAGAGTAGCTTATTCTTGTGGTACCAGAATGCTCCTGACTATCTTTACCTCAAAGGAATTTTTGTTTCCTGCTATGCTAAATATTTTAAATACTAGAGGCCCGGTGCACGAAATTTGTGCACGGGGGGGGGGGGATGTCCCTCAGCCCAACCGGCACCATCTCCAATCTCGGACTCCTCAGGGGATGTCCGACTGCCTGTTTAGGCCCGATTCCAGTAGGATCAGGCCTAAATAGACAGTGGGACATCCTTCTCACAATCCAGGACTGCTAGCTCCAAACTGCTCACCTGCCTGCCTCCCTGATTGCCTCTAACTGCTTCTGCTTGCCAGCCTGATCACCCCCTAACCACTACCCTGCCAGCATAATTGATGTCTAACTGCTCCCCTGCCAGCCTGTTTGCCCCCAACTTCCCTCCTCTGCTGGCCTGGTCACCCCTAACTGCCCTCTCCTGCAGGCTTTTTCACCTCCAACTGCCCTCCCTTGCAGGCCTGGTCCCTCGCAACTGCCCTCCCCTGCTGGCCTGGTCGCCCACAACTGCCCTCCTTTGCAGGCCTGGAACCTCCCAACGACCCTCCCCTGCTAGCCATCTTGTGATGGCCATCTTGTGTCCACATGGGGGCAGGATCTTTGACCACATGGGGGCAGCCCTCTTGTGTGTTGGAGTGATAGTCAATCTGCTTATTACTCTTTTATTAGATAGTATAGAAGCCTGGTGCATGGGTGGGGGCAAGCTGGTTTGCCTTGAAGGGTGTCCTGGATCAGGGTGGGGATTCCCTTGGGGCATGGGGTGGTCTGGACGAGGGCTTATGGTGGTTTGCAGGCTGGTCATGCCCCCCAGCAACCCAAGTAGAGGCCCTGGGATCTGGGATTAATTTATGTTCTACAATTGAAACTTTGTAACTCGGAGCAGAGCCAAGCCTTCTGCTCACTCAGTGGTTGCAGCCATTTCTGTTGGGACATTTACTTTCTATAATTGAAACATTGTAGCCTAGAGTGGAGGCCTAGGCACTAGGGCTGCAGAAGCTTGGCTTCCTCCATTGCCTGGGTAACTCTAGCCTCTGCTCTCTCCAGCTCCGTGGCTGTCGCCATTTCTGTTGGGATATATCTTCTATAATTGAAACTTTGTAGCATTGAGTGGAGTCCTAGGCCGGCAAGGGTAGGTGGAAAGCTTGGCTTCCTCCATTGTCAGGAAACCCAAGCCTCCCTCCTGCTCTCAGTGGCTGCAGCCATCTTGGTTGGGTTTATTTGCATAATTTGCTTCTGATTGGCTGATGGGCATGGCTTGATCGGAGGTATGGTCAATTTGCATATTACTCTTTTATTAGATAGGATGGGGGGTGTCCATCAGCCTGGCCTGCACCCTCTCCCATCTGGGACTCTTTGGGGGATGCCCGACTGCCAGTTTAGGCCTGACCCCAACTGGTAGTTGGACATCCCTCTCACAACCTGGGACTGTGGGCTCCTAACCGCTTGCCTGCAACTGCCCTCCTCTGCTGGCCTGATCGCCCACAACTGCCCTCCCTTGCCAGGGCCTGATTACCCACAACTCTCCTCCACTGCTGGAGCCTGATCACCCCCAACTGTCCTCCCCTTTTGTGACCCACCTTGTCTGCCTGGACCCACCTCTGCCGGGATCAGCCTCCTCAATGCTGCACAGAGCCACAAGACCCCCAGGCCTCAATTTGTGGAGCGGCCACTGGGTCCTGCCTCCATTGTGAGCACAGCCATCTTGTGATAATGTGAGGATGTGATACCACCTAGGCTATTATTAGTATAGATTCTTCTCTTCCTTCTACACAAATATACTTCTTCCATCTTTGCCTTTCCTTTATTTCTCTTTCTGCTTCTTCTCATTGTGGGCCAAAGCGGGAATCCTGAAAATTATAGCAGAGGCACATATATTTGTAGCCCACATTGTTTCTTTTCTTTGCTTTTAGTGAAAGTTGACCCCATGTCCATGTCTCCACTGGAAGTCCCAAGTGACAGTGAGGAAAGTGCAAATGAGAGTGGATCCTTGGCCTTACAGGGACTGCAGCAAGAGTGAGTACTTTTGTCTTTACTTCAAGGCCCTTTCTATGTATCTATGTGTGTCTGTGGTAGAAATGGAACAAATTCTTAGTCACAATAGTAAGAATTTGGGGACAACACACACACACACACACACACACACACACACACACACACACCATACACACACACACACCATACACAGCGAAGGTATGAGTTTGTGTGCATACATGTACACAGGCATGCATATTGTGGCAGAGTTAGGTTCTAATTATAGATCATCAATTTTACCCTTGAAAAATCTGCAAATTTCCTGCAAAGTACAGTTGCATAGGGCTTCTTTCTGTACGTTTAAAGCAGCCTTGTCGTCCAGTGTTGGGACTAATAAAGTAGTTGGCTTGTGTTTTAGCAGCCGTGTTGTATGAAAAATATATTTCTTTAAACACAAGTATGAGACTTGTGTTTGGAAGCAGAAACCACCCAAGGAAACATTGCCACCTCTTGGAACCTGCATGTACTGGGCAGAAAGGGCTAGTTGAGGGAATTGCTTGTACTGTATTACTACTTCTTTTAAGGGTCTAGTGATAAATTTGCATGTATGAAGTGGTCCCACTGTATGTATGTCCATTTATTTAGACTTCACATTAAAAGCATTCGTTGGCCCCATTTCTCTCTCTCTTTTTTTTTTTTTGCTCAGACCAGCAGCAATGACCCAGATGCAGGGAGAAGAGTCCCTTGACTTGAAAAGAAGACGGATTCACCAGTGTGACTTTGCAGGATGCAGCAAAGTATACACCAAAAGCTCTCACCTGAAAGCCCACCGCAGAATCCATACAGGTCTGTTCACCCTCACCCCACTCCAACACACACACACACACACACACACACACACACACACACACCATACACAGTCTCTGAGAGATAGGAGGGGGAAAAAGTCTTCAAAGACTGATCCATTTATACTTATGGATCAGATTCCATTCATGGCTTTTACTCTTATGGCTTGTTCCTACTCTAAGGTAGCTTTTATAAAACCAGCCTATGGCTACACTAAGCCTGGTGTCTTCTGAATGACCATCATCTCCATTGATCACCT
Source organism: Antrozous pallidus (assembly GCA_027563665.1). Lineage (NCBI taxonomy): Eukaryota > Metazoa > Chordata > Mammalia > Chiroptera > Vespertilionidae > Antrozous > Antrozous pallidus. The sequence continues at coordinate 8,655,797 of CM050509.1, read as the reverse complement.
GTAGGTCTTTCTTTCTTCCTTTCTTTCTTTCTTTTCTTTCTTTCTTTCTTTCTTTCTTTCTTTCTTTCTTTCTTTCTTTCCTTCCTTCCTTCCTTCCTTCCTTCTTTTTTTCTTTCTTTCTTTCTTTCTTTCTTTTCTTTCTTTCTTTCTTTCTTTCTTTCATCTTCATCTGGGGATATTTTTCCATTGATTTTTTTGTTGTTGTTGTTTAGAAAGAATGGAAAGGATGGGGAGAGACAAAGAGAGAAACATCTATGTGAGAAAGACAACTTCAGCAATTATTTCAGTATGTGGCCAATTTTGTTCCTTCTACACCCCTAGCAACTCCCCCATCCAACACTATTATTTTAAAGCAGATTTCAGACATCATATTATCTTTGTCATAAATACTTAAGAATATATCTTTATAAGGCAAAGGACATTTAAAAATAAGCTGAAGGGAGTGGCAGGAGATATTTAAAGTGCTCAAAGAAAGGAATCTAAAAATTCCTTAATATCAAATGTCCCCAGTTGTCTAATAAATGCTTTTTAAAAGGTTGCTCAAATCAGTATTTTCAAAAAGGTTCTTACATTAAATGACATAGATAAGATGAGAAGGAGCCAACTATGCCAAAAGTTTAAGGAAAGTGTTGCTCTTATCTAGGCTGAGTACAAAAGCTAGGAGATGAGAGTAAATTTGTCTTGTTCTAATAACTGAGGGAAGCCCAGCATTGCTAGGGCATATTAAGTGCAGTGGTTGGTGGTGGAAGCATTGAGTTGCAAGAGTGGAAGGGGGCCCTGACAGAGTGGTTCAGTGGTTGAGCGTTGACCAGCAGCATGCCCCTACTTGGGACCAAATCCACAACCGCAGCATATGCCCTGACTAGGAATCAAACCGTGACTTTCTGGTTTATAGGTCGACCTTCAACCACTGAACCACACCGGCCAGGCTTCGTTGAAAGATTTTTGATGACTGACTTAATCTCCTTATTTGTTGGTGGCCTATTTAGGCGTTCTACTTTGTTTTGAGCCAGTTTTATTTTTAATATATTTTATTGCTTTTTTACAGAGAGGAAGGGAAAAGGATATAGGTTTAGCAATATCGATCAGCTGCCTCCTGCACACCTCCTGCTGGGGATGTGCCCACAACCAAGGTACATGCCCTTGACCAGAATCGAACCTGGGACCTTTTGGTCCGCAGGTGGACACTGGAGCCACTAAGCCAAACTGATTAGTGCTTGAGCGAGTTTTGGCAGGTTGTATGTTTCTAGGAATTTATTCATTTCTTCTAAGTTATGTAGTCTGTGGGCACATATGGTTCATAATTTTTCCTTATAATACTCTTTGGATCTGAGGGATCCATTGTAATGTCTCTGCTCTCTTTTATGATTCTTAGAATTAGTGAGATGATCGCATTACTATGTTGTCCATGTAAAACTAATATAATACTGTATGTTAACTATGATTAAAATAGCTGTAAAACAAAGAAAATAAAAACATTATTATAAAATACGATATCATGATTTTTAAAACATTCAATTGACACAGAAAAGTGAAAAGTAAAAAAAACCAAGAAAGTCCTTTTCCCATAGTTTTTCTCTTCACTTTCCAAATACTCACTTACTGTTAATAATTTTTCTCATAATTTGCATTTTAGTATATTGATATTGCCTTTATTTTGAGTATTTAAACATGTACTGTGTGATCTACACACCCTAATGGGATCCTCTTGTGTCAATGTATTTTCCATTACTTTTTTCCTTTAGCTTTTTATCCCAAGCATACATATTCCATATATAACCCAGGTGCAACCTGCGGATACTGAGCGTGAACTATTTAAAAAAAATTAGACTCAATGCTTCTCCTCATCCCATTCCATGCACTTTAATTTCTGACCTGACACAGGAGAAGGCCTGTAGCCTGAGCTGCGGGCTCCTTCTAGTGAATCACATTTTCTTTCTTGTGTATATGTCTCTACCTCTGCCTGCTTGCGGGGAGGTGTTAGAGGAGAGGATCTGGCTGCAGCAGTGTGGGCACAGGGTCAAGTGTCAGACCTCAGTTTGGATCCCGGGTTTATCCTTGACTAGCTGTGTTCAGAAAAGAAGTGTCAAACAGCCCTGCGAGTTCTTTTCTTCACCTTTAGAGACGATTAAACAAAGACCCAGCCGGAGAGAAGTTGCTTATTTCGGGTCACACAGCTGGTATGTAGTAGAGCCAGCATGCAAGCAAAGGCCTGTTAGAACCAGCACCTGCCGCCTTAGCTTCTGCTCAAGCACTTCTGTAAGGTTGAAGAAGAACCTGTCTTCAAAGCGATTGCCTCACCTTTTGACCAAAGTCTTGATAAAGGCTTATGGCCTCTGTTACCTTTTTTTCCCATGTCCAAACATCTCTGACTCCCCTTGTTGTTGTTTTTTTGTTTGTTTTTTTGTTTGTTTTCCATCTTCCCCTTTTAGGAGAGAAGCCTTATAAATGCACCTGGGATGGCTGCTCCTGGAAGTTTGCTCGCTCAGATGAGCTCACTCGCCATTTCCGCAAGCACACAGGCATCAAGCCCTTCCGGTGCACAGACTGCAACCGGAGCTTTTCTCGCTCTGACCACCTGTCCCTGCACCGCAGGCGCCATGACACCATGTGAGCTCCACAGTCGGCACTGGAAGAGCTGCCGCTGGGCCTCATTCCTGTATGTGCGCCGAGGTCGTGACCATCTTGTCCTCTTTGACTTCAGCTTGCCTCTGGGATGAGACTGGAGTAGCTCGCTGAGCCGGGTTGATCAGACTGGAGGAAAAGATAGCTGGTTTTTCCCAGGGGGGCTCCTCATAGTCCATCTTCACATCTCCGTCTTAGGTTGAATAAAGCGTGTGGCACCCATGGTCGCAGATGGGACACTTTTTCTACAATAACAAAACAGGAATCCAACTCAAGGCTGTGAACAAACATATGCTGCTTTTTTCCTGGTTTTTTCCCTCCTTTTGTTCTAGAATTCCTATCCATTTTTTTTTTCAATCAGTACTTAAAAGTGGTTGGTAGTGTTTTAAAATGACTTTTTTTTTTCAAGTTCCTAGACAGAAGAGGGCATAAATAACAGTGTAGCTTGGTGGTAGAATGGCTTGGCATCCTGAGCATAGGACACATTCTCAGTGGATTTACTGAGTCCCATACAAAACTCAGAGGTTTTGGACATCCAGAGTCCTCTTTGTCCTTACAGTTTGGTTTGCATACAGTGCGGGGCACTTCTGCTTCTTAAGTCCACTGAAAGGAACGAAGTGATCTTGTCCAGCTTCTCCTTCCTTCTCTTCCTCCTTCAACATTAAGGATTTTACAGCACAATCACCTTCTTTTGGGGGGGGTTCAATATTAGTTAGGACAAATATTTGAAGCACACGTTGACATTGCCGGTAGTATGAAAAGTGTTTCAGGAGAGTATGTTGGACCATGACAGGAAGCAGCAGGACCAGGAAAATCCTGAAAACAAACCGAGAGGGACTTTCACTTGGATCTGATGCTAAAAGTGCTGTAATCATAAACCTCATTCAAATGGCAGCCTGTGGAGACAGTGTCTTGAGGGGCTGTACTGTACTGTTTATTCTTTTGTTTACATAAAAGCAACGATTATGAGTATGATGCATGATGATGAGAAATCATACACTGGGGCCATGTCATAGAAAGGTGAGGGGTTGTAAGAAAAAAAAAATTTGTTCATTCCATGGCATTAGTAGCATGCATTCCTGTGTTTCAATTGGAATAGGAGGCTTTTCGTGAAAACCGAGATACAGAAAGCAATTGGATGCTCTGCAACTGCTGTGAGCACCTATGGCATCTCTTTTAGCCATGACAGCCTATTGCATAATATAAACATTTGGTCCCCAAATCTATTTCATAATAGTCTCTGAGACATAAAACCCTGTGTTCCAGGCTCTGGACCTCAGATCTACCTCCGCATGTCATATTTCCTCTCTTCAGGGGGGAGGGGGAGTTTGTATCACTTAACTTTGTATCACTCAGCCTCTCTCCTAAAGGTTCATATCGAACCCCTTTTCCTTGGCAGATATTCAACCAGTCCCTGCTTATAGATTTTAGGTTACTACCTCCCAAGGTTTTGTCCATTCTGAAGAAATCATAGAATTCTAGCACCGATGAGGGATCCTATTACGTCTAGTCCTATCCATCATTCATATTTTACAGATGAGACAAATACGGGTCAGATCCTTTCCACAGATGTTCCTTGAGGCCTTATAGACCTGCATACTCATTCTCCCAGGGGTCACATTATGAAATCAGATTAGAGAAAAATTTACATGATTGGTTGCAGTATTTGTCCAATTTTCTATGTTATGCTTCAGAAAACTTGAGAACACTCAGTTGATTGCATAATAAGTGAAGTGTGCCTGTGGTCATGGACATAGAACATCAGGTCCACAATATTTCTCTTCTAACACTTTCCGTAACATCTCAGAATTGATTTACCTCATTTAAACACACAATGTCCAGATCATAAACCTTTATGAATTCAAGGCCTGCTTGTATTACTCAAAATGACACATGGATTTTTACACTTCTGGTTATTTTGAAACAGACTTTCCTCTGACTTTTGGTGTGTAAGTTCCCCACTATCGACTGAAAGGGAACTTTTATGTGGCTCTAAGATGGTTAAAAGTGACTTACCATCATACATATTGGCTTCAGCTTGTAATTGAGTAGTTGATACAGTGCTTCACAGAAGAGTCCAAGGATCCATTTTCTCCAGAGTTTGGATCCTGAGGCTTCCTTTCCCAGAGTTCATAACTGTCTTACGCTCCCCAGACCTCAGGATCTTTTGCATTGGAGCATATAACCTGTTAATAAATAAAGGCTATCAAACGTACTATTGTACTAACTATGAAGATCAAATTAAAATTCCTAATATTGCTGTCTCTGCCACTCCTAAAACCTTTACTCAATTTTTCTCTGCAAAGTAATGAGAGATTTTGTTATTGCTTTATTAATAGTCCTCTCCAAGTAACAATAAAATCATTCCAATCATTATATATTCTTTAAGAGATGTGTCAAAATTTATTAAGAGTATTTCATACCGTACAGGGATTCAAATATTGTACAATACAGTACACCAAAAGCACATAGAATTTTGTTAAGTAGACAGTGAGATGAAAAGGAACGGTAGCTCTTTATAGAAAAATACATTTTTATTTATTTTTAGAGAGGGAGGAAGAGAGAGAGAAAAATAGAAACATCAATCAGCTGCCTCCTGTAAACCCCTTACTGAGAATCAAGCCAACCCAGGCATGTGCCCTGACTGGGAATTGAACCTCAACCTCTTGGTACGTGGGACAGTGCTCAATCCACTGGGCCACACCAGCTGGGCAGGAACTATAGCTCTTAAGTAACCTTGTTTGCTGGGATTGGACAATATCCTGGGATTTGTTGCAGTGGAGTTCCTCCATTTGTAGATAATTGTCAGTTGAACATAACTATTGATGATTATAATTGGAAAATTCAGAAAAAACTGAAGAATGTGAATTGATTGGTTAGATTAGGTGGGAAGAATTGTGGGTAAGACAGATTTGTGAGGGTAACTTCTTTTTAAATAAAATGTTTATTTTAGGACAGTTGCAGATTTACAGAATAATTGTGAAGATTCTATAGTTTCCCTACACCCCACAATCTGGTTTTTCCTATTAGTAACATCTTTCATTAGTATGGCACCTTTGTTATAATTAATTGAAGTAATATTGATGCTTTATTATCAAAAGTCCAAACTTTATTCAAATTTTCTAAATTTTTACCTAATATCCTTTTTTTTTCTTTTCTTTTTTCTTTTCTTTCTTTCTTCCTTTTTTTTTTTTTCTGTTACAGCATCCCACTCAAGATACCATGTCACCGTTAGTGATCATATCTTCTTGGGCTTTTCTTGAATGTGACATTTTTTTTTAGATTTTTTTTTCCTATTCACCTTGACACTTTTAAGTAATATGCCCCTCAATTGAGAATTTGTCTGATATTTTTCTCATGATTAAACTGAGGTTAAAAGAAGGAAGACCGTGGGGGTAAATGGCTCTTTTTATCACATCAAATCAGCATGACTTAATCTTGGATGTTGACCTAGACCACCTGGCTGAAATTGTGTTCGTCAGCTTCCTCCTTTGTACTTTCTTCTCCACATTCCATACTGTACTCTTTGGAAGGAAGTCACTATGCAGCCCACACTTAAGGAGTGGATGGTTGTGCACACCACCTCCTGGAGTGTGAATATCTACAAAAATTAATTGGAGTTCTGCACAGGAGATTTGACTCTTCTCCCTCATTTATTTATGTAATAATTTACTTGTATCAGTATGGACTCACATTTACTTTAGACTGGGGGTTGTAATCCAATACAATTTTATTTTGTACGCTCCAATTGTTCCAGATTTGTCCATTGGATGCTCTTTTGAATTGACTCCCAAGTCCTTTTCACATACCCCCGTCATTTTTTTTTAGCATATATTTATTTGCTGGCACTACAAGATGCTCCAGGCTCATCTTATATATTTTTGGCCCACTCATAATCAACCATTTCTTTCAGGAGCCCTGATTTCTTTTAATGGATCATTGTATTAGAAACCAAGATCTAGGATTGGGTATGCTTATGACTACCAGGGTATTGTTACTTCTAGGCCATCTCAGCTGACAGAACGAGAAAATATATGTATGTACACTAACTCATGTATATATACACATATCTACAAATATTTCTATATGTAACCTTCCATATCTTTATTAAGCTAAACGTGAGTTCATACTGATGTTGCCAATACCAGTCCATCACCAAATGTATCATTCTAGCCTTTTCCCTTTGCTTATTTGTAACCTCCCACTCAAACAGTAAGAAACCTATCTCCCACACTCTGACATTATTTGCTTACTTGTGCAATTCTAGTATCAATATACTAGAGGCCTGATGCACGAAATTTGTGCAAGTGTAGGCCCTCCTTCCCCCGGTACTGGCACCAGCTTCCCTCTGGCCCCCAGGATCCAGGCTTCCCTTGCAGCCCCAGTTTCATCCGGAAAGCCATCCGGAAGGATGTCCAGTCTTAATTAGCATATTATGCTTTTGTTATTTTAGATAGCAGTATCTGAATTGTTCATCTGTACACTGTGAATAGCAACTAGAACACAGTGCTTGTGTGTATGATAGTAACATTGTTTTTTCAAACTCCAACAGCTTTTTTGAAACAAAGTGATCTGCAAAATTTAGGAATTAGGGATTTCTATGATCATGGTTCCAAAAATTTGAAAATCTATTCTGCCCCCCCCCAAAAAAATTTTCCTCAAAAACCAAACCATTGGGAATTGAGCCAACCTTGAATAAGCCTAGGGAAATTATTGATTCCCCCATAGTGTGCTAATGTCTACATAGAGAGATGGGTCTACATAGAGAGATGGACACAGAAGAAAGTGGGTGTGCCCAATTTAAAGTAACACATAACACTACCCTTTCTCACTGGCAAATATGGCTCTCTGACATTAAGGGTGCTACCCTAAGTTACCTCTCCCGTATTTTCTCATCTCTCACTTGGTTGACCTTAGGCAAGTCACATCACCTCTGTGCCTCAGTTAACCCATCTGTAAAATGGGCATCTAAATATCTACCTCACAGGAATGTTGTGAGGATTCTTATTAATGGATATTGGCAACAACGATGGGAGATGTCTAAATGAATAAAAAGTATTGTGATCATCACTATGATGATATCATAATACCCTATATTTACCCTAGAAAACAGGGAGGATTAGGCTTTCTGGGTGACATAGAGCTAAATTTGAGTCAGTGACAAAGATAATTGAAGAGTGGTCACTGGAAGCAATATTATTTCCTATTCTACTTTCACTTTTCCTACATTCTCCTTGTTATTAACTATAGAATTCTGATCTGTTTCCAGACTCAAAGCATATTAGGGCCTAAAGGGATAGGTAGACAAAATCCATTGCTACAAACACTATATTCCTCTTTCTTCACTCTGCCTGGACCACATTACATGTAACCCTGTCAGAAGCACAAAGGCAATTTCCCAGAGCCCTTCAGACACTGCTCAGTTCAACTTCACCAGTTACAGCTCTCTCTCCCCACTTACTGTACCCTAAACAGTATAGGTAGGAGGGAAGTGAGGTGGGATGTTTGGGTAGGAGCGGGGTGGAAGAAGATGCAATTTGTACCAGTGGCAGGATATTTCTTTGATTCTCACTCTGGTTTCACCTACCATTTCCTTTTCTGATGGTGGATTGAGGGTTGAGGGAGAGATATTATTTTGTGAACTGTTAAACTCTCTTTCCCTTCCAGTAGATGTTTCCCAGGGTCAGTAGTTGTGTTGGACATTACTTTTTAAGTATGTTGTATGCAGTGCTGTTTTTTATTGTATTCCTGAATGAAAAGAGGAAGAGAATCCCTAGTATTGTCCATCCCTGGTTTTTGGCAGGAGGTCACAGCAACAGAGCAGTCCCAGAAACATTTTTGCGTGTGTATGTTGGAGAAAGGAGCCTGAAATGAAGGGACTGGCTGAATTTTTGTTGTCATTGTTAGTTCGTTTAAAGAAATTACAGGACAGTGTATAAGCTTTAGTCTCTATAACTCTTATGTTTGTGCCTCGTTATTTCAGTGCTTTAGAGCAGCACCCCATTTTCCTCTATGTTATACTAGTTCTTGCTCCAGAGATATGGCTTTGAGGCTAGGATCATGAACAATCTCTTATATATGAGCCTGTTGTGCACCTGGAAATACTCAAGGATTTCCTCAGCTAGCATGGCCACTTTAGAGGTTACCCTGTTCTAACGTAAAGAGACTCTCCCTCTGTGGCATCTGGGCAGAGTGTGTGCTTGGGTACTAAGCAATCTTGTTATGTTTGATTATTGTACTTTTTTATTAATAAAATATTTTAAACTTCAGATACCGTGGATATTTTTTTGACTTTGTCTCTATTTTATGTTTCCTCCAGATGGCATGGCAAAAATAGGTAAGTTCCCCGGCCTTCGCTGTGTAAACTATAGTGATAAAGCTATTGTATATTAGCATAGGGCAAGAAGGGAAGCTGGTCTGTCTTAAGCACAATAATTTCTCTGTTTAAGCACATGAGGCCATCCCCATTCTTGGCAATCTAGTCAGAAACGTCCCAGAATGGGGTCTCATGAAGACTATGCTTTTAAAAGATATATTTTAATGATTTTTTTTTACAGAGAGGAAGGGAGAGGGATAGAGAATCAGAAACATCGATGAGAGAGAAACATTGATCAGCTGCCTCCTACACACCTCCCACTGGGAATGTGCCCACAACCAAGGTACATGCCCTTGACCGGAATTGAACCTGGGACCTTTCAGTCTGCAGGCCAACACTCTATCCACTGAGCCAAAATGGTTTTGGCAAGACTATGCTTTTTAAAACAATATTTTTTATTCATTTCAGGAAGGAAAGGAGACAAAGAGATAGGAAATCAATGATGAGAGAGAACCGTTGATCGGCTGCCTCCTGCACACCCCCCTACTGGAAATCGAGCCTGCAACCTGGGCCTGTACCCTGACGGGGAATTGAACCTCCTGGTTCATGGGTCAATGCTCAACCACTCAGCCACGCCTGCTAAGCCTGAATGCTTTTTACAAATATTTCCTACAAAGACCCTTGTGGATACTGATTCAGTTGGCTGGCTTTCCCTGCCCATTTCTATTCTCCGCATCATTTATTTTTTGTTGTTGTTTTCTGAGAAGGACTGCAGAAGAGGGGAGGGATAGGGACAGCTTTAAACTCCAAAGCTACTTCAGTATAAATACCAGCCCTCGGTGGGGATGTGGGAGGCTGCCTTGTTCAAAGACTCTGCTTTGGAAAGCTTTGTCTTTCCGAGACACTGGGGAGAAAGTAGAAAGGGGGAAATCCTGTGAGAAAGATTGAGAACGAGATCTAGAAAAACAGATCGAAGAGTGACTGCCAGAAAGGGATGTTTTTATTATTACAAATGATTCAAAACAAGAATTCTCAGGGCTTTTAGGTTTTCCGGTAATATTTCTTTAAGAGTCATTGTCATCCCTTTGGGTTAAAAGCATAATCAACTGGATGCTACAAATATTGACTGAAAAGCTACCAATAATCCAGACTCTTTGCTGGTTGCTATGGAAATGAATAAAATACAGCTACTCTCAAGCAATTCACTTCCTAATGAGGGATACCAGAAAGAAAAAACAACACAGTCGTGTCTTAAATATCATAATAGATATGTGTTCTATATTTCTGCAAATTAAAAATATGTGAATAATATAAAATACCATAAGAAGGTAAAACACAGCCACACATATAACACAAGTTATATCCAACATACACATTTTGAATAATTATTGATTTCAATGGGTTAAATCTGAAAATAGAGAAACATCAATTGAGCTGTCAGCTGTTAAGTGTGTATACATTTTTGGGGCACCCTATATAGAAAGAAATCACAAATAATAAAACTATAAAATGAATAAAAATTAACAAATAATTACAGATAGATTATATATAGTCAATAAACATAAAAATGTGTTCAACCTCACTAGAAATCATGGAAATAAAATTAGAATGAGAACTATTTTTTACTCATTTAAATGGCAAATATTGCAAGTTTTATAAGACCAAGTGTTGACACTTGAAAATGGGCAAATATAATTCACTACTGGTTGGAGATAAAAAGTGTTAGTCATATTGGAGGGAATTTTTCCTGTATTTATTATGACAAAAAAGACCATATACCCTATATCTTAGAAATTCTCTTTTGTGTCTATTGTACAGGGATGCTCATATATGTAGAGGTTGGTGCATATACAACAATGATGTTCATTTCAGCATTAATTATAATAATGACAAATTATAGACAACTTAAATGTCTATCAATAGGGGAATGACAATGAATTATGATATAAGCCTTTCTGTGGAATACAATGTGGCAGTTAATAGGAATGAAGTAGATCCATATTAACCTACAGGGAATGATCTTGAAATCATATTATTTTGGAAGAATCCATACCAACTAGATTACTGTACTTTTTGTGAGAAATGAAAAACCTGAGTTTGAGGGTTTAAAATAAGTCTGAGACACAGGAAGGAAACAACTTGTAGGGCTGGCAGAAAATATGGTCAAGGGAATAGTGAATACAAAAACACTTCTCTTCTGAATCATTTTATTTTAAAAATCACAGGATTACTTGGGAGAGTTAATACGTAAATTCATATTTGATCACCCAAAAGTACATTATTCTGACTCATTTGTTGGATTAAGTACAATCACTGGGCAGAGAATGAGTGGGGATAGGTGAGAATGGGACTAGGTACATTTTTCTGGTTAATCTTCATCCAAGGATATCTTTTTTCCATTGATTTACAGAAAGAGTGGAAGGGAGGAAGGAAGTGTGTGTGTAGGGTAGGGGGTCGCGGGGGTAAGGGGGGGGGAGAGAAACATCCACTTGAGAGAGACACATTGCTCAACTCCCACACTCACCCCTATTGGGGCTGAGGGACCTACAACAGAGATAAGAGCCCTTGACTAGGAATCATACATGCAGCCTACACTCTAATCATTGAGCCAAACAGGCTAAGGTGGGACCAGGTATATTTTCAAAAGAATTAAAGAAGGTTAGCAAGGGGAAGGTGCATATGCTGGGGACATCAAAGCAAAGAATCATTGCATCTGGGCCAAAAGATCAAAAGAAGCCAGAACAGCTGGGTGTGACTGGCCTAGAATACAGGCTTTTCACTCTTTTCATGAGGGGAGGGGTGTAAGGAAAACTGACTTGATAGCTTGGCTCCTTGTGCTGAATATCTGAATGTATTAATTCCATTAGTAGCCAGGATATTTTCCTTAAACATTTTCTCCAAATTACATTTTTAAACCAAGTTTATTGATTTATAATCTTGCCTAATAATAGAGAAATATGTAAATTGATGGTACCTCCACTACACCCACAGCCAATCAGAGTGAGTATGCAAATTAACCCAACAAAGATGGCAGTTAATTTGCATACATACCTGGGTCCCAGGAACCTTCTCGGCACCCAGGTCACTCCCAACTGGCCATTGGAGGGGTGGGGGGGGCCTTCCCAAGACTAAAGCCTGGGGCAGAGGCTTTAAGCTTGGGAAGGGGCCAAGCCTGGGATCAGAGGTAAGGGGAAAAAATCAATGGAAACATATTCTCAGGTGAGGATAAAAAGAAAAATAAAGAAAGAAATGCCATATCCTATGAAAGACACATCTTGAACATGCTTAAAGAAACTTGTCATTTTTCATGGTGAAGGGACTGGAGTCCATGTTGATGAAAATACCTTGGTGGCTGAGGTGACTGGCAGTGGCTTCAGCAGTGGGGTAATGGGGCTGGTGCCTTGCCCTGATCAGCCTGGTCATCTCCCACAAAGGGAGGCCAGACTGTGGCTTACGTCCGCTCCCAATGGGGAACGGGCCTAAGCCATCAATAGGACATCCCTTGAGGGCTCCCAGTATATGAGAGGGGGCAGGCTGGGCTGAGGGACCTCTCCCCAGTGCACAAATTTCATGCACCGGGCCCCTAGTCTTATATAATAAAAGCCTAATATGCTAATTGTCCAACTGTCCAGCCATTCGACCAGTTGCTATGATGTGCACTGACCACCAGGAGGCAGAAACTCCAACCAGTAGGTTAGCTTGCTGCTGGGGTCTGGCTGATCAGGGACTGGGTGAGATGGGCTGGGCATGCCCTGGAGCCCTCCCATGATCCCTCCCCAGCCCCAGTTGTGCATCAGTGGGGTTCTTCAGCCTGGCTTGCACTCTCTTGCAATCTGGGACCCCTCTGGGGATGTTGGAGAGCTGGTTTCAGCCCAATCCCAGCAGGCCAGGCTGAGGGACCCCACCAGTGCACGAATCCTCTAGTTGATTAAAAATCTTGTGTAAATTTAAGGTGTAAATGTGATGATTTGATACATGTATATTGTGAAATGTTTGCCACAATTAAGTTAGTTAACACATCCTTCACCTCACATAATTACCATTTTGTTGTTGTTCTTATGGTGAGAACATTAAAGTTCTGCTTTCATAGCAACTTTCAAGTATACAATACCATATTGTTAACTATAGTCACCACCACTATGTACATTTGAAATCCTGAATTTGTTCAACATAGCACTGAAAGTTTTTATTCCTTTGTCTAACACCTCTCCATTTCTTCCACCACTCAACACTGGAAAATACAATTCTACTCTCTATTTCTTTGAGTCTGATATTTTTAGATTCCATTTATAAGTGAGATCACACAGTATTTGTCTGACTTATTTCACTTAGCATAATACCCTCTAGGTGCATCCATGTTGTCCCAGATGGTAAGATTTCATTCTGTTTTATGGCCAAGTAATATTTCATTATATTAATGTACCACATCTTTTTAAAAAATATATTTTTGTTTGATTACAGAGAGGAAGAGAGAAACATCAGTGATGAGAATCATTGATCAGCAGCCTCCTGCATGCCCCCTACTGGGGACTGAACCCACACTCCCACACCATGTGTCTTTGACCAGAATCGAACCCGGGGCCCTTCAGTCCCCAGGCCAACACTCTATCCACTGAGCCAAACCAGCTAGGACACCACATCTTCTTTACAATTAGGTTGCTTCCATATCTTGTAAGTAAGGCTGCAATAAACATAGGGGTGCATATATCTTCTGAGTTATTATTTTTGTTTTCTTCAGATAAATGCCCAGAAGTGGAAGTTCTGGGTTGTATTTTTGTATTTGGAGGAGGTTTTGGTTTGGGGGACATCTCTATGTGTTCACACAGCAACACCCCAACAGTTATGCAACCTCTTCTGGTGGGGGAGCACTGTGTGTGCACACCATAGTGCCTCACTAGTTCCACACTTTCTCTGGACAGGGCGGCCCTGCGTGCTTGTACTGCAGGACTTTGCTGCTTCTGCACTTTCTCCTGGTAGAACAGCTCTATGTATTTATGCAGAAGCACCCCAATATCTTTGCACTTTCTTTGGACAGAGCAGTGCTACATGTGGGCACTGTGGTGCTTTGCTAGTTTCATCTTATCTTTGGGCTGGGGAGCTCTATGTGCACACGCAGTCCATAGATGTGTACAGAAGCACCATGCTATATCCATTTGATTAACCGCTGGGGGGGGGGGAGCCTCACCTGCACCCTCCTGTCCCTATTGGAGGGGTGAACAACCCTTCATGTCAGCCATTGAATTTGGTTGGAGTTTTCACCTGATATCCTGGGATAGATAAACAACGGTGCTCACCATTTCCTTCTTTCACGAAGAGTTCCCTCCACTCCCAGAGATTGCTGGTGGCTCCCCAACTTTCTTCATGCAGTCTCTCTCTTACTCGTTGTGCAGAAGCTATTCAATTGTCTCTCAGGAGGAATGATTCCAAATTTAGATGTATATTTGATGTGTTCTTGGGAGGAGGCAAGTTCAGTATCCTTCTAAGCCACCATCTTAGACTCACCCTTTTGGTAGTTTTATTATAATTTGTTTTGGAGACAGTCTTTTGGCATCAAGATAATGGGTTCCCTATTAGGTTTGTGAACTTGAATTTCCAAATCTTTCTCCAGGATTGGGAACTTTCAGGTATTATTTCCTTTTTTATAAAAAATACATTTTTATTGATTTCAGAGAGGAAGGGAGAGGAATAAAGTGATAGAAATATAAATGATGAGAGAGAATCCTTGATCTCCCACACACCCCACACTGGGGGTCAAGCCTGCAACCCAGGCCTGTGCCCTGACCAGGAACCTAACTGTGACCTCCTGGTTCATAGGTCGATGCTCAACCACTGAGCCATACCAGCTGGGCTCAGCTATTATTTCTTTACATAAAATTTCTGTCACCTTATCCCTTCTTTTTCTGGAGTCCTCATTATTCTATCATTTTTATTTTTGGTTCAGACCCATCAATTATAAAGATTTCTTTGCTCTTTTTCCTTTCCTTTGTTCACTCCTAACTGTATTATTTCAAAGTTCCTATTCTCTTAGTTACTTATTCTATCTTCCATCTGCTCTACTCTATTGAAGAAGCTCTCCAATGTATTATTCATCTCATTATTGAATTTCTAGGAGTTTGATGATTTCTAACTCTTTGGCGAAAAGCTTATTTGTTCGTGTATTTTTCTAATATAATTGAACTTTCCTTTTGTGTTTTCTTTGTAGATTATTGAATTCTTTATACATTTATTCCAAAATCTTTATCAGCTAGATAACAGTATTCTATACCTTTAAGCTCAGTTTTTGAAGAATTATTGATATATTTTGGAGGTGACATATTAACATTTTCTTTATTTTTTAATATTTTTACACTACTGTTTTCTCATTGAAATAGTAAACACCTCCTTAAATATTTATTGGTTATCTTCAGATGGGGTACAAATGATTAGTGTTGCCATATCTGGTGTTTCTTTCGTTTTCATGTGGGCAGAGCTACTCCATTCTTTCTTGTTTCCTCATGACAAAATCTTGCAGCTTTTAGCCAAAACCGGTATGGTTCAATGGATAGAGTGTCAGCCTGTGGCCTGAAAGGTCCCAGGTTTGATTCCGGTCAAGGGCATGTACCTTGGTTGCGGGAAAATTCCCAGTATGGGGTGTGCAGGAGGTGGCTGGTTGATGTTTATCTCTCATCGATGTTTCTGATTTTCTATTCCTCTCCCTTCCTCTCTGTAAAAAATGAAATATATATATATATATATATATATATATATATATATATATATATATTGAAGCTTTTATTTATTTTTTTTTTGTGGGGTTTATAATTCACTAGTCTGGCTACAGGCAACTTCTATTTTATTTTCCAGAAGGTGGTGCTATAGCTTCAATTTGTTTCCCCCTTGCCCACGGACCTTTGTCCCTATTTCCAAGAGCACTGTAATCACTGCATCTGCTCTGTCTGCTGCATTTGCAAGTATGTACAAGGATCTGGCCACATAAAAGAAGGAGGTATAGGTTAAGCACTCAGAGAGATGGGGGTGCCTACTGATGCAGTGGGGAGATTTTTGACTGGGACACTCCCAGAGACTTGTGAGCTGCCTTCTTGCTGAAGTCCTGAAGCATCTAGTAGGAGTCAAGTTCCTTTAATGCCCTCTAATAGTCTTATCTGCTTCCTTCCCTCTCTCATTCCTCTTCCTCCTCCCTCCCCCCAATAATGGAGTTTCCACCTTACTACTCTGGGTACTGCTGGTGAAAAACAGGTTTCGCCAGCCTGTGACCCACAAAACTGGGGTAGCTGGGTAGTCATCCACTTCTTTCCACTTCCTCTCTGGTATAACTCACCTCTGGTGGTAGTGATGGCGGTGGGGCTCTAGAAGAAGAAACTCTAGAATATCTGAATAAGGCAGTACTATCCAGTTTTGTCCTCTTACCATAGTGATGGGATGGTGCAGGCTCACTGACTCCCTTGGATCCACATCCCTTACCAGGTCTGATTGTCTATTTTCAGATGCACAGGTGAGCTGTAAACAGCTCCCACTGAGATACTTTTGTTCATGTCTGGTTGTTTAATTGTTAAGAGGGGGGAGGAATGTCTTACATTGATATTATGTTCTGATTGGAGTATTTTAATTAAAATTTGGGGGTTCATTGGCTAATAAGATTACACAGGTTTCAAGTGTACAGTTCTATGATGAATGATCTGTATATTGTATTAAGGGTAGAAAAGGGTAAAGGGGGTTAAATATATGGTAATGGAAGTTTATTTGACTTTGGGTGGTGGGTGGCAGTGATTGGAGTATTTAATCCATTTATATTTAGAGTAAAATGACATGTAAGGGTTTAAGGCAAAGTTGTTGTTTTCTTGTTTATAGTTCTATTGTTCTTTTCTCCCTCTGTGTTCATTTGTGGTTTAGTTCTTGTTGAAGTATGAATTAATTATTTTCTTTTTAATCTTTTGTGTGTCTAGCAGAGAGATTTGTTGTGGTTACCATGAAAATTACATAAAACACTTTCTGGTTATCACAGTCTATTTTAAACTGATTATAACTTATTTTCACTTGTTTGTAAAAACCCTACACTTTTATTTCTCCTCCCACAACAATTTATATATTTTATATTGTTCATCAATGAAAAATTATCATAGCTGCAATTACTTTAAATACTACTTTTCAAACTTTTATACTAAAGATAAAAATTATTTATCTCTATCTTTACACTGTGGGGAGATAAAATGTGAAACTTTAATATGCATTCATATTTAACTTATCAGGTAGTTGGTTGATCTCCGTTTTATTAAAATCAATCACTGGGGTCTTCATTTTGTTCTTTCGTTGCTGTCATTTTTACGTGGTTCTTCATAATACTTGCAACCTTACATCGGTGTCTATGTATTTGAAAAAACAGTTATCTCTTCCGGTCTTTGAAGACTGGTTTAATCTGGGAAAGCTCTTCCTCAGTCATCTGGACAGAGATTCTGTGTGGGTTAGTTGTGGAGCCATGGTTGAGCCATGTGAGAGAGTCCACAGGCAGGCTAGTTGGAGGGATCCATGGTAGGGTACCTCATGGGATCTATGAGTGTTCCTGCTGCCTGATTATGTAAGCATGTGGGACTGGGGCCACAGTCTGCAGTCAGCCCTGGTGCCAAGGTCTGTGGGCAGGTGTCCTAATGTCAGAATCTCTGAGTGGGCCTGGTGCTAGGTCCCTTCATGGGTCTCTTAATTTCTCTTCATATATTCTAGGCCAACTTTTTAAAAAATATATATTTTATTGATTTTTTACAGAGCGGAAGGGAGAGGGATAGAAAGTCAGAAACATCGATGAGAGAGAAACATCGATCAGCTGCCTCTTGCACGCCTCCTATTGGGGATGTGCCCGCAGCCAAGGTGCATGCCCTTGACAGGAATCGTACCCGGGACCCTTCAGTCCGCAGTCCGACGCTCTATCCACTGAGCCAAACCGGTCTCGGCTAGGCCAACTTTATTTTGCAATACATTTCATACTAAATCATCCATACAATCTATCAGCTAATTATTTTACTACTTACCTGTGTGCATTTTTACTTGCAATATTTTAATTATTTGTAACAGACTATTCTTCTTCCATATGTATGATATCCTTTTTTAAATCTGTGTAGATATTAACTATTATAAAATTATCCTTTTGTTTTCTTGCTTTCATCCTTATGTCTTCCATATTGAGTTTGGTCCATCTCTTTTAAGCTGTTGTTTTTCCTCAAATATTTTCTGACAATTGCTTTTAGGCTTACCTTTAAATTTGACATTTTTTTTTTCCTGTTTGCTTCTCTGAGGATTCTCTTTCTGGTCATCACCGCCTATCTCCAGTGATTATGGGGCAAGAATGGAAGATCATACCAGGAAAGGTATATAAGCAGATTTTCTGAAGGTCATGGAGATCCCGCAGATCTGTTGTCACCACCATTCAAAGCATGCAGTTTCCTCTCTAGTCTAATCATTCACATATATTGCTACAGCTTAAGAGCAAAATCCTCTGCTATCTGATTCTTGATGGGGGATGGAGAGGTGACATATATTGCTATTTCAATCATAATACTTCAGCTAATCATACTGACAATTTCTCCCAGAGTTTCTACTGCATTCCACATTTGTCTACTTCAACCATTCATTCATTCATTCATTCATTCATTCATTCGTTTACTTATTTACTTACATACTTAACAATCCCAATCCTCATGAAATGAAATTGATACTCTGGGATTTCCATTTCAGAGATGTGTTCCTTTTAAAAAAACATTTTTAATGATTTCAGAGAGCTAAAGGGAGAAGGAGAGATAGAAACATCATCAGTGATGAAAGAGAATCATTCATCAGCTACCCCTGGGCTTGTGCCCTGACTGATATTCAAACACTGACTGACCTCTTGGTTTATGGGTCAATGCTCAACCACTGAGGCACAGCAGCTGGGCTACTTCAACTGTATGTTGCTTTTGAGCCACCACTATCTTTTATGAGTATATTCATGATTACAGTTTCCTTTGTCAATCAATCTTATTTGTGTTCATCTTTCAGAGAGTCCTCTAATGTTTGGTACAGCAGAAGTGCCCTTTTGTTTTCCAGAATTGTTATGGACTCTTTTTCTACCATGTCTAGGGATTCAGAGCAGGGAAAGGAGGCAGGTGCATGTATTCAGTTTACCATTTTTAGCCAGTCAAAGACAATGACTACTACTATTCATGATCCTCCTTGTCCTTCATTTTCTTCTCCTGCATTATTACTATGATCATCAACATCATCACTGTTATCAGTATTACTTTAAAAGGACTACATCTTCTGAGTAAAACAGACCTTGGAATTTACTTTAGCTGTTTCAAGTAATTTGTGTACAGAAATTATACTCAAGATACCAAATAGAAGTAGACGATGAAACTGAAATAACAGTGTAACTATTAAATAACAGTGTAACTATTAAATATATCCTGAAATATATGTTAAGAGTAGAATATCCAAAAAGACTTTCTGGCTTTCTTGCCTTTAACATATCACATTATATTCAACAATAAGAGTCCATCTTGCTAAATTTATTATGAGGTGATATCTCAATACTTTCCTCAGCTTTATCCATTCAGACTTGTTTGAGAATTTAAAAAATGCATGAAGCTTCACTGATGCCGTCTACTCTTCAATTTTAGTGTTTTCTTTACAGATTTATTATTTACAATAATATGTATTTATTGTTAAAATATTAAAATAATGTATAAAATATAAGAAAGAAAGTAAAAGTAAAATGCATCCCAAATTCCATCAATCAATGATAACCACTGCTATCTAAGAAAACATTTTCCATCTCTCTCTCTTTCAGCAAGAAATAGAATATGCAATTTTGAAAATAGGGTCATTCTTTTCCTGGTGTTTTGAAGCCAATTTTTACATAACAACATAGTCTGATATTTTCCAAGTCAATAGGTATCAACATTATTATTATTATTATTATTATTATTATTATTATTATTAACATTGCTAAATATGCACTGTTCCATTATATGGATTAAACTACAGCTGCATTAACTGATTCTTAATGATAGGTGACTGTATTGTTTAAACTGGGCTTATTGTATATTGTTAAAGTAGGTTTTGCATTAAAATGTTTTCCCATACATTTTCTTTTTATTTGTGTCATTATCTACTCATAGTGACTCTCTGGAAGTGGAATTGCTTGAGCAACAATATATTTATTTTACATTTTGATACATATTGCCCAATGGCCCTCCAGAAGACACTGATTTATAGTCTTAACAGAAGTTTATGAGCATTCCTGTTTCTCACTGTTAGCATCAGTTAACCAAGTTGTGACTTTCCTATTTTTGTTATTAGGGTGATTTTTTATTGTATAATAGACACTTGGGCTATTATATTGGGACTAGAGGCTTGGTGCACAAAATTCGTGCATAGGGGTCCCCTCAGCCCAGCCTGCACACTCTCCAATCTGGGACCCCTTGGGTGATGTCTGACTGCTGGTTTAGGCCCAATTGGGCTTGAATTAGCAGTCGGACATTCCTCTCACAATCCTACACTGCTGGCTTCTAATCACTCACCTGCCTGCATTCCTAGTCACCTCTTACTGCCTCCCCTGCTGGCCTGGTCACTCCCAACTGTCCCCCTCTGCTGGCCTGGTTGCCCCATGCAGCCTGCTTGTTCAGTCGTTTGGTCGTCCCTCACCATTCCCCCCTCCCCCGCCAACCTGGTCGCCCACACAGCCTGCTTGTTCAGTCGTTTGATTGCCCCTCACTAACCTCCCCTCCTGACCTGGTTGCTTCACGCAGCCTGCTTGCTTAGTCATTTAGTCATCCCTCACTAACCCCCTTGTTGAACTGGTCATAGGAAGCCATCTTGTGAAGGTGTGAGGGTCAATTTTCATATTATCTCTTTATTATATAGGATAATCTTGATTTTAATAATGTTCTTTAAAAAAATTTAATAGGCAGTCACCCTCTTTAGAGATGGCGTGTAAGTCCTGGCCTAATTTCGTGTGGTTTGGTCCCAATAACAGTCCAATTCTAAGAGCATATGCAGTAGTATTTGGTTTGCTTCATTTAATCTCATTTGACCAAAGCTCTCCCTGTTTTTTGCTGGTGCTATTTGAGGGGGTAGAAGTAGTTTCCCCAGGCTGAGCCAGTTGTTTATCTAAGTAAGGGAAAATTTCCCCAAGCCTGGGACAGAATTTGATGAGTGGGAGGACAAAGAGGACTTCCTGGACCTGGAACTTGTTATGGCAGGGTCCCTTCTGCCTGTGGGGTATAGAGACCATTTCCAGGGCTTAGTGGTTATACAGCATGATTTTATTTGCACTTGTTCCCTAGCAATGTTATTATCACTAAATATGGAAAGGTTGTTGCCCATCTTTTATACTAATTTTAATTAAAAAATTTTTGAGTTCAGCTGGTGTGGCTCAGTGATTGTGCATTGGCCTATGAACCAGGAGGTCACAGTTTGATTTCTGGTCAGGGCACATGCCCAGGTTGTGGGCTCAATTCCCAGTGTGGGGCATGCAGGAGGCAGCCAATCAGATTCTCTCTCATATTTCTATCTTTTACTCCCTTCCTCTCTGAAATCAATAAAAATTTTTGAGTGTGTATCAGTAAATTACCCTAAACTATCAAATGTGTAACAAGCATTCTTCCCAGTTCATTTTCCAACCTTATTTTTGGTATCATTTTGTTAGGTTTCTCTTTCCTAACGATTTTGAAGCTGCACTAAGTTGAGTTCACCATGTTGTAATTCATACCATAGGGTTTCTGCCATGCAATGTCTGGAGTGCAGATAGTTTTATTGGCATCAGTATGCAGAACATTAGCAGACTAACTCCTTCCATGTTAGAAATGAAATCCTTTAAAAATATGTTTTTATTGGTTTCAGAGAAGAAGGGACAGGGAGAAAGGGATAGAAACATCAATGATGAAAGAGAATCATTGACTGGCTGCCTCCTGCATGCCCCCACTGAGGATCAAGCCTGAAACATGGGCATGTGCCCTGCCCAGGAATCAAACACTGACCTTCTGGTTAATGGATGATGCTCAACCACTGAGCAACGCCTGCTGGGCCCTTTAGACCATCTTGAATTTTGTTTTATTTAATCAAGTCTTCTCAGAATTCACCATAACAGTGGTTCTTAATGAGGGGGTACTTGAACTTCAAAGGGTTTTTCAAGCCTCTGAAATTGCCTGCAAATTTTTTGTATTTATATATATACTAGGGGCCCAGGGCACTAAATTCGTGCACTGGGGGGGGGGTGGTCCCTCAGTCCAACCTACCTCCTATCACAAACTGGGAACCCTCGGGATGTCCTACTGATGGCTCACCCCTGGCCTGCCCAAGGCCTAAATCCTTGGCCAAAGGCTTTAGGCCTTGGGCACCGAGCAATCACCCTGCAATGGTGCTGATCGCTGGCTCTGCCCCAGCCCCAGCCCCGGCCTGCCAAAGGCCAGAAAGCCTCTGGCCGAGGCTTTCCAGCCTTGGGCAGCAGCCATCTTGGTTGGGATTAATTTGTATATCACTCCTGATTGGCTGGTGGGTGTGGCTTGTGGGTGTAGTGGAGGTAAGTTCAATTTGCATATTACTCTTTTATTAGATAGGAAGGGTATGTACATTTTATAGAAAGATATTCTACAGCTTTCATCAGATTAATTGGGGTCCATGGTCCCCAAAATATTAACATTTAACTGCACAAAATAGTTATCTTTCTGGCCATTGTAACTGCTGAAGCAGCCTTGTAAGAAAAAAAGAAGAAAGAACCTGAACTTTGTCAACATAACTATATCACTTCCACCCTCTAAGTTTCTGTTTGTTTATTTGTCAAGATCATAGATGAAGTCATATATCAGGTTGTTTACAGCATAATTCTGATTAGAGTCACTGGTTAAACAAAAAGTCTGGCTAAAGGGAAAGATCTTACTGATTACTATATTCCAAACTAAGAGGAAAAGGATGTTATGTATTACATTATATGCTCTAGTTTATAGTTAGAGTTTCTTACTCTTCTTATTGGTTCTTACAGTGATAAATAGGATCAAGAATGCCTCTCCCCTTGATTAATTGCTCTTTAGTATCATGAAAGATAAAGCTGCAATTTATGGATTGTCTAGTATTTGCCAGGTATTGTGCTGAGTACTTTATATCTCAACTTCATGACACATGCTAGGTAGGTATTATCTGAATATTACTGATGTAAGGTTCCAAAACTAATTAGTAGCTGAACAAATATTTAAACTAGTTTTATTCTAGCTCAAAAGCCATTATTCTTTTAAATACATGTAAATTTAGATAGTTATATTTTACTAGAGGCCTAATGCATGAAATTTGTGCAAGGGTAGGCCTTTGCAGCCCCAGCTGCCTTGGCCCGCTTGGTCACGGCTGCCTTGTGGCCTCATCGCCCACTGGTTTCTCTCGAAGGTCATTCCGCCATCCGGTCTAATTAGCATATTAGCTCTTATTATATTAATAATAAATGAGGAGCACCTGTTAAGTCAGGTACTCCTCATTTATTTCCATGAAAAGAAAATGAAACCCAAATGCACGATCAAATCAATACCTTTATAAGTTCTAAGTGATGAACATATTTGCTGGCTGCCTATCTAGTTCCCATCCAATAATACTGTATACTTCAATCATTGTAATCCAAAATAAAATAAGTATAAAAAACTTCAACTAACAGTTCCTATGCTAGGCCTGTTCTCCACCAAACCCTGCATTATGTTCATTAATTACATTGGGGGGGAGGGGCAAGAATAAAGTATTTTTACAATAACGAAAGACTGAATTATCTAAGAATTGCTTGTTTCTAGCCACTTTACTGCCAATCAATACAATGTTTGTGAAGAGGAATTAAAAAATAATTTTGGAAAAATTTTCAATGGCAAGGGAGGCACAAGCTTAGGAGTAATGATACTTATTTTAAATATGATGAGGATGATTGAGAAGACTCAGGATTTCTGTTTATGGAGATGGAGAGAACTATTGCTGGGATCAGATTAACAGGAAGTGGAAGAAAAAATAATATCTGGATAAAAGTTATCACACCCATCATTAAAAGTAAGAACTGAGTTGTAGCTCTACATACTTGTTGGGGTGTCTATAAAAATATTCTCAAAATTGGCATACCTCAAGGAGTGTTATTTCATTCTAGTAGTTATCTTTCAGCTCAAATCTTCACTTCCACCCTCAATGCTTTTAATGCCAGAATAATTTTCTGAATCCTGCCCCTAATAATAAAATTTTCTTCCTTGAAAGTTTTCAGTTTTCCCAGTTTCTTAACTTAGCATTCATAATGTTCCATTATAACCCCACTTATACAACTTTACTTCTTTCTCTTCTACATATATACTCCACTGCACCATGCATGTTGTGCTCTTCCTAGAATCCAGCACATTTATTTCTGTGCCCTACGTCTGTTTATGTTGCTACTTCTACCTAGAAAGGGTCCTCTTATTCCTTGGCTTTTCTAAAGAAATCATCTTTATCCTTGAAGACCTATCCTAATTCCTGCATTCTCTCTGAAGCCTTTTCTAAGTCCTCCAATCCATATGGATATACATCCTTCTCTGGAAACTTGTACTAAGTTTCTCTTAAGAGTCTTGTTTTCTGTTTGCTAGTTCTATTTTTCCAACTGGACAGTAAACTCCTTGGGGACAGAAAGTATGACTTTGATTTCATTTGTTTTCATTTTCTCCTGCTGCACTGTGACGAAGTAGTTCCCTATATGTGGACTGACTAACTCAGACTTATGTGTCAAAGGATTAGGACTGGCTGGGTGAAGGAAAGGAAGAAGAAATCAAAGATTACATCAAGGTTCTTATGCTAGGTTAAATGAAACAATAGTGCGACAATCTGCCAGAAAACATACAGTCAATAAATAGTGAGTTAACCAGAGGTAACTTACAAGTAGAAGATTTTTTTGGGAATAGGAAGCTAGCTGAAGGCAGGCAGATTCACTTAGTCTTCTCTTTCTACCTCAATTTTCTCCTTCTTTGACCTCCTTGTTTCTGCTCCATCTGTCTCATATCTGATAGACTAAACTTAAACCCAACAAGAGCAAAATGTTAAAGTAAAATAATTTGTTTTCTACATCTCAGCCATAGAGCTCATAGCTCTTTTTTTCCACTCCAATAAAAAAAAAAGTCATATTGTTCATTTACTGATATTATCGTTAGCACTAACCTTTTTTTCTTTATTGATTTCAGAGAGGAAGGGAGAAGGAGAGAGAGATAGAAACATCAATGATGAGAGAGAATCATTGATTGGCTGCCTCCTGCACACCCCCCACTGGGGATCCAGCCCACAACTCAGGCATGTGCTCTTGGCTGGAATCGAACCTGGGACCCTTCAGTCCGCAAGCTGACACTCTATCCACTGAGCCAAGCTGGCTAGGGCAGCACTAACTTTTCAATTGTGTTCAGCAAAATTCTCCAAAGAACAACATCACATTCATGGTGTGAATACTTCCAGGTAAATTGAATACAAATTGGCCTGAGACACCTTTTTCGGCCTGTAACCCAGAACTGTTTTCTTCTGGTCATGTGTATACAGGTGAGAAACCATATAAATGCACATGGGATGGATGTGACTGGCATTTTTCTCATTTGGATGAATGCACCAGGCACTACCAAAACTACGTTCACCAAAAGCACACTAGAGCTAACCCCTTTGGGTGTCCAACTTGTGGCTGCTGCTTTTCCCACTCTGACCATCTGGTACTACACATGAAAAGACACCCCAACTAAGTGGTCCACCTTCTGCTTACCCCACTACCTCTCATGATGTTCTGTGATAATTGGACCCAACCCAAAACTAACCTAAGTTCCCATACACTTGAGCCACCACTTCTACTGGTCAGGCTGGATGAGTGCATGTAAATTCATTGACCAATGCTTTTTACTAATGCTATGTTCCTCTTTGTCATGTTGTGTATGTAGGTTGTCAAAACGACAATCAAGACTACTGACTGGGGAAGAGTTTATTTACTCAGAGTCAAATCTTTTTAATTTTAAAGCTTTTAAATTATAGGTAACCAATATTTTATTTCTTCTGTGTAGATCAATCTTTCACTTCACTTTAAGCTACTATTGACCATATTTTCCATAGCCAAACAGTAATAATTGTCCTCAAGGTAGGATTGCCATATTTATTTATTTTTTAATTATAGAGGCAATGTTTATTCAAATACATTTTATTTTCAACATGTAATAGAATCAGCTGTTAATTTTTTTAAATCTTTATTGTTCAGTTTAATAATTACATTGTTCCCCTTTTTTTCCCCTATAGCTCACCTCCACCTGGTACCATCCCACCCTCCGCCCTCAACCCCCTCCACTGTCCTCTCCCATAGTTGGATGATTTTTGACCAGTCTCTTGCTGCACTTCCCACACCCCTTTTCTCCCCAAGAATTGTCAGTCCATTCCCTCTCTATGTCCGTGATTCTGTTACATTCACCAGTTTATCCTGTTCATCAGATTTTTAATTCACTTGATTTTTAGATTCATTTGTTGATAGATGTGTATTTGTTGTTCATAATATATACTTTTATCTTTTTCTTCTTCCTCTTCTTAAAGAGTATTTTTCAGCATTTCATATAATATTGGTTTAGTGGTGATGAACTCCTTTAGCTTTTTCTTATCTGTGAAGCACTTTATCTGACCTTCAATTCTGAATGATAGCTTTGCTGGATAGAGTAATCTTGGTTGTAGATTCTTGCTATTCATCACTTTGAATATTTCTTGCCACTCCCGTCTGGCCGGCATAGTTTCTGTTGAGAAATCTGCTGACAATTGTATGGGTGCTTCCTTATAGGTAACTAACTGTTTTTCTCTTGCTGCTTTTAATATTCTCTCTTTGTCTTTTGCTCTTGGCATTTTAATTATGATGTGCCTTGGTGTGGTCCTCTTAGGGTTCCTATATATTGGGGTTTGGTGCACTTCTTGGACTCCTAAGTCTATTTCTTTCACCAGGTGTGGGAAGTTTTCAGTCACTATTTCTTCAAATAGGTTTTCATTGTCTTGCTCTCTCTCTTTTTCTGGCACCCCTATAATTCGGATGTTGGTATGCTTGAGGTTGTCCCAGAGGCCCCTTACACTATCTTCAATTTTTTGGATTCTTTTGGTTTCTTGCTTTTTCAGCTGATTGGATTTTACCTCTTTGTATTTCAAATCTTTAACTTGGTTCTTGGGGTGCTCTAGAGTACTTTTAGGTCTTTGTATAATATTTTTTATTTCAGTCAGTGTATGCTTAATTTCTGGTTGGTCCTTTTTCATATCCTTGAGAGTCTCGTTCATATCCTTGTAGGTCTCATTTATTTCCTTGTAGGACTCATTCATTTCCACGTTGGTCTTGATCATTTCCTTGCAGATCTCATTCATATCCTTGAGGGTCTCGTTCATTTCCTTATAGGCCTCGACCTTTTCTAGGAGCCTCTTGAAAAGCCCTATAACTGTGGTTTTGAATTCCATGTCCAGTCGTTTTTTTTCCCCTCCATTTCTTTCACATCTGATTTCTTTCCATGTCTCTGCATGGTGGCTGCTTCGCTGAGTTGGTCAATTAGCTTTGTGTGGTAGAAGTCCTACAAGGGACAGTGGCTCAGCCTCCCCAGTTACCTGAGGTGGATATGGGTTGCACAGTCTTGCTGAAGTTAAGCTCAGGTTAATCGTTGTTAGCACTTGGAGTAGTTGACCTCCAGGCCAATTGTCGGTGAAGTTCAGCTGTGCTCAGGTTGGATGGGCAGAGTCTCTGGGCCAAGCAGACAGCATTAGCTCTGCCCTATGTGGCCTCAGGGACTCTGTGCCAAGAGCAATGGCTGCCAGCACCTCTGAGAGAGAGCCGCTGCCAAGCTCCACTGGCTGCCAGAGAATTCAGATTCTCCCCAAATGAGTCTGCACATCCAACGTCTCACCCAGGGTCGTAAAACAAAGCAATCTGATGGACGAGCGCTCTCTTCGCTGTTCCCAAGTTCATGCACACTCCGCACAAGCTTGCCTTCTCCACAAGCCGGCAGACCCCTGCAGCACCCGAGCTTTGGCGTGCCCTCCCACTGTCCAGTTTTTACCCCATATGATTGTGGGTTCCCTGGACTTTGCCCAGAGCTGGAGAATCAGTCCAGTGGGACGTCTTTGTCTCCCCCATTCGAGAAAACTGGTTTGTTTTCAGCTGCCCGCCCTATCCGCTGGCATGCACTCCAAACTTCTCTCCGTGCATATCTTCAACGCTGTCTTCAGCCACTTCTCCGAGTCACAGTGTCTTATCTTCACTTTTATTTGTGGAATTTTCACTCAGCCAGCTTTCCGGTGATTCTGGATGGTGTTTGTTCTTTCATTAAGTTGTAGTTTTAAAATTGCTGTGTATAACGGCAAGATAGGTGTTTTACCTATGCCGCCATCTTGGTTCTCCCGGGTTGCCATATTTAGCAAATAAAAATATAGGCAATATAGTTGAATTTAAATTTCAGATAAATAATGAATAATATTTAGCATAAGTGTGGAGAAACTTAGAGATGTCTTCATGTGGACAAGTCTTGATCCTTTAACCAGTGTCTAAGCTTTCACTATAAGGACACAGATTTTCCCAAGAAGCAACTATCATTATGGGAAATTTGGAGATGGCATACAGGTCCATTCATAGGCAGCTAATTTCTCTTTTGAAATGTTCCTATACTTACACATGATTTCTAAATTGTTTTATTACAATTTCTCTAGGGTAATCATTTGGGAAGGAACAAAGATGGGAAGAATGATACCTTTTCATAATCATCTAATGAAATACACATGGGCAAAATTGGCCCTTGGTTAAGCCTTTGATGCTCCTAGGCTGAGAACGTGCAAACCATTGCATTCTTCCAGTGTGATGTATAGGCTTAGCAGCTAGATACATTCCTTTTGGAATTTGGTGAAGCAGCGGGAGGATAGGAAGGAAATATGGATGAAAGTGTTCCTAGATTGTATAGCCTGGAACAAATCCATGTAATTTCCAAATCTGGCAAACAGGCCTTGTTGGGACAATTCTAAATCTTTGTAAGTCTTTGACAGGAAGTGGAAGAAAAAATAATAGCTGGATACCAGTTATTACACCCATCATTAAAAGTAAGAACTGAATTGTAGCTCTACATACTTGTTGGGGTATCTATAAAGGCAGGGGGACAATAATAAACAGGGAGGGAATTTGAATGGCTTAGAAACCAGAGATTCTTCACGACTCAGAATATCTCCCTCCTCTTCTCTCTCTTCTGGAAAAACAGCCCTAAGACTAGAGTGACAAAACCTGATTGTACAATCACACTTGCCCCCTCCTTCCTATAGCTGCAGCTGTTGTGAGCACCATCGCATTCTGGCTGCCAAATGAGTAAATGTAACACCTCTGATTCAGAAGAATTGGCTCTCATCTGAGCTTTAGTTTGTGTCTTTCCAACTATGGAGTCTTCAACCTTATTGTCTCTGTTCCTGTCAAAGCTGAAAGCAAATTGAAACATATGGAAACCATCTGAGGAAATGATAGTACAGTTAAAACTCATGATTTTGGACCATCTGATTAACAATTTGTATATTCCAGAACAAGGCTGAGATGAATTTAACTACTATAGCATCTACACTAATAAAAGAGAAATATGCAAATTGAATGTACCTCTGCAATGACCACCAGCCAATCAGGAGTGAGTATGCAAATTAACCCAAACAAAGATGGCAGGTTAATTTGCATTCATAGGCATGGAGTGGCTGGGCAGGGTGGGACGCCTGCTATGAGAGGGAGGACAGGGGGCGGAGGGAACTACAAGAGTGGCACTCCAGCCAGAGTGAAGAAGACTGAAGGCTCTGGCTAGAGCGAACACTGAAGGCTTGGTGAGCAACAAAGATGGAAGGTGGAGGCCAGAGCGAAGGCCTGGGTCCTGGGTGCCAGAGGAAAAACCAGTGCTGGGAGTCAGGGGAAGGAATTGCATGAATCTTCGTGCAACGGGCCTCTAGTATCTCATAAAAGGTTTGCTAAGCACCCATGTAAAAATGGAACAGATGCACTGGGTACAAATCCTTACCTGGTGCTAATGTCTCTTTAGGCCAGCTCTTTGGTATTTAGTTTGGTTATTGTATTTCCTTGAAAAATTCGCCCTTACATCTCTTTAAATAGTAGCCTGATTCCTAGTTCAAAGTGCTTTTTTTTCTTCCTTTGATAAAATTTAGAAGATTTGACTGTTTCAAATAACCAAAAACGTCTGCTTAGGTTTGTTTGTGAGAAAAACTGTCTTTAAAGCTGCTGCAGCATTTTCCTGGCACCCCTACAGCAATTCTCATGAGTATATTTCAGTAAGACCCCATCCTTTTCATACAAACTAAGAATGCAGCTCTGATGGAGTATTGACAAAGGTAAAGTAATTTTGAAATCTATTTCAAAAACTCCAGTACCTCTGTACATCGCAATTAGCTTTAGTCCTTAGTAGCCAGGCACCCATGCCTTGAAAAGAGCTTTAGAAAGGGATGTCAGAAAGCAGGCTCAGCAGGGTCTCAGCTCCTAGCAGGAAGCAGGTTGCCAACTTGGTTAATAACTGCAATTTAACCCTTGAATCCTCCTCCTGATTTGAACAATAAAGATGATTCAAGAAAGAGTGTCCTCAGGCCCAAGAAAAGAGCCTTGATTTTTCTAAGTTAAATGAAAAAAAAAATCAGAATTGTTAAAGCCATAGACCAGCATTGGGCCTTCTGGTCCAATAACAGCACCATGTGCAGCATTCAGTAAGCCCTTTGTTCTGACAAATCAAGACTGTTCCTAAGTTTTTGTTCCACACTTTTCCTGGACTGCTTTGCTTTCCTATTGCTGTATTATGTGAGTGAAGCATATTTCTTGTCTTTCCCCTTAGTGATACCTCTAACCTAAAAAAGCCTAACAGTATGGCCCCAGTGTTGAAGGTGAGGGAGATCCAGAACTGCTTAAACTTGTTTAACTTTTCATTGGGAGGTGGTGGATAGCAGGGTCTGATTACAATTAAAATCATTATGCTAAAAATAAAATAAAATCATTATCCTTCTTTCTATGCCTCACATACGGAAAAGAGGGTGAAGGTTCATTTAAGTATGTGAAAAAAGAATGTGAGAAACAAGACACTAAAAAGACTAAAATATTCAAGTATTATCCATAAAACCCTTGTATTTGCTTGCTATACTAAGATGTAAATCATTTAAAATACTAAGATACAAAATTTATTTTTTTAATTTAATTTAATTTAATTTTTTAAATATATTTTTATTGATTTTTTGCAGTATAACTTATAATTAATAGTAGTACACATTTCCTTTCCCCCTCCTTCTTATCCTCCCCCCAGCCTCCCCTACCCCCCAGCACATATCCCCACCCTCCCCCTCCCCGCCCCAGTGTCTTTCATTCATTGGTTATGTTCATATACATGCATACAAGTCCTTCAGTTGATCTCCCCCAGCATCCACCTCCCATCCACCCAAGCCTTCCCCCTGTAGCTTGACAGCCTGTTCAAGGCCACCCTGCCCCTATATCAATCACTCTCCACTGTTTCTTTTCTTCAAAAATATCTTGCCTCTGCATACTAGAAATAAATGTATAAGAACAAAAAAATGTTTCAGTCTCAGTTTCAATGTCCAACTGTTCTGAGTCCCAGTTTCAGTGTCAACTAGTTCTTCATGTGTCCATGTCAGCAATGGTATCCAGATGGTGGACACATCGTGGCAATGCAAGATCCATCCTCTCTGGTTTGGTCCTGGGCTGCCTGCAGACATGCACAGCTGCCGACTGCTAGCATGGCAAGGTGTCGTCAGTGTCCCCCATCTCTGGAATTGATTTCAGACAGGAAGGGAGAGCGATAGAACCATCACTGATGAGAGAGAATCATTGATCGGCTGCCTCCTGCACAACCCCCACTGGGGATGGAGCCTGCAACCTGAGCTTGTGCCCTGATGGGGAATCGAACCGTGACCTCCTGAGTCATAGCTCAGTGCTCAACTCCTGAGACACACTGGTTGGGCCTGAGATATACATTTTTGAAACAGCATCTAAGTAACGGAACAAATAATTGTATAGGTTGTGATGCCTTCTTGAAGGGACATTGGGAAATCGCCTGAGATTTATTAGAGGAAAAAGTTATCCATTTTGAAGAAAAAAAACAACTCAAAAATAGTGAAAGAATTAATTCTAGGGATTATCATTTGGAGATATTATAATATTATCTATTACTTCCTGAACTTCAACTATGTGTCAAATAATTTACATCTACTACCTCACATCGCAAAAGGAAGGTATGGACTCTTTATTAATGCCATTTGATGGATGAAAACACTGTGGATTATAGAGGCCAAGTAATTTTTCCAAAGTCACATTGAAAGAGCAAGTTGATTTTTGCTTTTTACAGTCAGACTAGTTTTCCTAGAAAATGCAAGTGTTCACAATCAATTTTCACATCCCTGGGAAGTGGTATGCGCAGTTTCCACTGTGACCTGAGGAAGTTTTCAAAATTTCTATTTTTAAAGATCTTAAACTACCTATTAAAATGAACCATTCTTTCCTTAAAAGTGGTAATGTTCAATCTTTTTCAAAAAAAATTGAGAATTCATTGACCAAATATTTATTGAGAGCCCATTGTAACACTGAGGAGTCAATGATGGGGGAAATAGACAGTTTCTGCCCCCATACATTTGGTATTCTGATGGAGAAAATAGCCAATGAATAGATAAATAAAATAATGTCTAAATATGCTATGAGTTAAAAGAAATCAAGGTAAGGGATAAAATTGCCAGGAGCTGTTCTTTCATATAGGATGGCCAAAGAAGACTTTTCTAAGGATGTGTAATCTGAGCAGAGCCCAGAATAAAGTAAGGGAATGAGTCATAAGGAGATCTGTTAAATACCCATTTTAAACAGAAGAAATAAGTGCAACAAGAATGTGTTTATTGTGGTCAAGGAATAATGAGGAAGCCAGTGAGCCTGCAGCTGAGTGAATGAAAGAGAGAATGATAAAAAGTATATATTATCTCCGATATATGTTCGTTTATATATAAACTAGAGGTCTGGTACATGGAAATTTGTGCACTTGGGGTGGGGGTAAGGGGGTTCCTCAGCCCGGCCTGTGCCCTCTTGCAGTCTGGGAGCCCTCAGGGGATGTCTGACTGACAGCTTAGGCCCACTCCCCATGGGCCTCCTGGAGGCAATGGGGCAGGTCAATCAGGAGGCAGTGCCAGCTAGGGAGTGGCTGGCCCCAACCCTTGATCAACCTCCACCCACTTATGGTCACTGCCACCACCCTCCCCCGCAATGCCATTCCCTCCCTCTACCCACTGGCACATGCCTTGGCTGGCCTGGTTCCACCTGCTTGCCAGTTTGCCAGCTCTACCCTCCATTGACCAGTCATCCCGCTGTTTGGTTGATTTGCATATTATGCTTTTATTATATACTAGTGGCCTGGTGCATGAAATTTGTGCACTGGGGGGGGGGGGGATGGTGGAGGAGGGTGTGTCCCCTAGCCTGGCCTGCATCCTCTCTAATCTGGGACCCCTGTGGGATTGGGCCTAAACTGGCAGTCGGACAACCCCCTCGCAATCTGGGACTACTGACTCCTAATTGCTCACCTGCCTTCCTGTTTGATCTCCCCTAACCACTCTGCTTGCTGGCCTGCTTGCCCCCAACTGCACCCCTCTGCCAACCTGATCACCCCCAACTGCCCTCCCCTCCTGGCCTGATCACCCATAACTGCCTCTGCCTCGGCCCCACCACCATAGCTTTGTCTGGAAGGACATCTGGAATGTCTCATGGTCTAATTAGCATATTACCATTTTATTAATATAGATGATTATGTACATTTACTATAGTACAAATATATATATATATATATATATATATATATATATATAGTCCATTATAAACATGTGACTCAGTTAGTTGAGCATCATCTCATGTACTGAGGGGTGTCAGT
Source organism: Antrozous pallidus (assembly GCA_027563665.1). NCBI lineage: Eukaryota > Metazoa > Chordata > Mammalia > Chiroptera > Vespertilionidae > Antrozous > Antrozous pallidus. The sequence goes on along the minus strand of CM050509.1, from coordinate 8,621,945 downwards.
TTGATTCCCTTTCAGGGTACATACCGTAGTTTCGGGTTCAATCCCTGGTTGGGGTACATACTGATTGATGTTTCTTCAGCTCCCTTTCTCTATCTCTAAAAAAATTCAATAAAGACATTTTAAAAATACATTCACAGAAATGCCAGGTGTATCAACATAAAATATTACAAACACAAGTTTTAATATTTTCTTCCCATAACCCAGCAGATCGTGTTATGCCTCCTCCACCCTACATAGGAGACTTTTAGGTCTGATCAGATCATTGAATCACTTCCCTCTCCCCCGGGAAATGACCCTTAGAGCATTTCACAAACATCATTCCCTTTCGCTGAGACCACATTCCACTTGCTAAGATCATTATTTTCCCCCTCCAGGCTTTCCCAGGATCTAGATCTTCCCAGAGAGTTCCCTGCCCAGAAAAAGCCCACCGAGAGTCCTTTAAAACCTCTGACTCCCCATTCTTGGGTGCTGACACCATTTGGAGGCTCAACCCACTTGGTTTGCAGATGATCTAATAAAGTTATAATCCTATACCACTTTTGGCATTGTGCATTCCTCCTTTGGTGACCCCATCAGAGACCGTTGCCATAACCATTGGAAAACAGAGTATGACTTAGCACAATACATTTGCATCCATGATCTCTACCAAACATACAGACATTTCCTTCTCAGCTCTAATTTTTTTTTCACTAGAGCGGGACTATGTGTCATTTCTCTACCTTAGCATCAGCAATGATCACTTAAAACAAAGGATTTTCCATAATTTGGTAAATTTAGAACCCCGGGTTATACAAACTGGTATTGTTTTTGGAGTTCCTGCTCTGGAATAGCCTATTTACCATGTATTGAACATCTTTTATTTTATGTAATCCTCATAGCAGTTATGCATTAGGACATTATTCCAGCATTACAGATGAGGACCCAAAGTCTCAGAAGACCAAAGTACTGTAAATGATTTGCCCAATATTTCAAAGCTAGTAAAATGGTAAGAAATGGGCATCCAAATTCTATGTCCCTTTTACCATAGCATCCAGTGGACAAGGTAAATCCTAGAAATATATGAAATGGCTAAACAGTATTTGAACCCACATTGCTCTGACACTAGAGTGCATGCTTGTTTCACCCTGCATGCAGCTCCTAGTAAGGTATCTTTTTAAAAAATATATATTTTATTGATTTTTCACAGAGAGGAAGAGAGAGGGATAGAAAGTCAGGAACATCGATGAGAGAGAAACATCCATCAGCTGCCTCCTGCACACCCCCTACTGGGGATGTGCCCGTAGCCACAGTACATGCCCCTGACCAGAATCCAACCTGGGACCTTTCAGTCCGCAGGTCGACACTCTATCCACTGAGCCAAACCGGCTTCAGCCCTAGTAAGGTATCTTTTCATCTGTTTGTGTCCTTCTCATCTTTCTTCTGCTAAGGTAATGGAGTTTCCAGTGCGGGGCCAATTCATGAGGAAATAGCTACTTTCCAATGTTTTGGGAATTTGAATTCCCTTTTATTGATTTTTTACTTTTTTAAAGAGGGAGAGAGGAAGGGATAGAAATTGAAACATTGATGAGAAACATCAATTGACTGCCTCTTGCATGTGCCCCTCTGGGGATGGAGCTCACAACTCAGGAATCGAACCGGTGACCTCCTTGTTCATGGGGTGACACTCAACCACTAAGCCACAACAGCTGGGCTGGTGTCACTTTTAAAAGAGAGGAAAGAAGACATAGGATGTGATGGAGTAGAACCAAACCCATAAATACATTAATAATTAGTGGTCTTAAGTACAGAAAGTCTGCTGTGGGTCAAATGAAAATGTTGAAACAAATTTAAACCTGGAAAAAAAACTTTTATTGTAAAATATGCCTGTGAAGGGACTTCAGGGATTTGTTAAATCAACAGATATTTTTGACCAGTTATTATGTACCAGACACCATGGCACATAATTAGCATTTATTGTATTAGCAACACTAATGAAGATGTCCAATGATGGAGGATAATTGGAAGATAATATTTTCATGTGTGAGTGACTCCTATATGCCTAGAGTCTCTATGTATAGATTATTTCTAAGTTTCACAATAGTTACGCAGGTAGGTATTATTATTTTTATTGCTTTTACATATTTAAAAGATGAGATTCAGTCAGGTTGTAATTCCAAAGCTTATAGTTTCTTCAAAACAAGCTAAAGCTACACACTTATTAGCAAAATTCCTCACCATAGCTTGCTAAGCAAGGAGAGTACTGCTTAAATCCCTCCTTTCTCCAACAGTGATATACTCTTTCTATAGCTATATTGAGTCCCCTACTCTGCTTACTAAATGTTGTTATGACCTTTGTTATTACCAAGTAGCTTTGACTCTAGGATATTATAAAGGGAGTAATAGGAGATTTTTTTAAATGGGAAAAATGGTTGGAGTCTCACTTGGTTATGGATTTAAACACAAATTCAATGTTCTCTTTTTAAAATTGAATTTATTGGTGAGACATTGATTAACAAAATTATACAGGCTCAGGGGCACAATTCTACAACACATCATCTATATACTGTATTATGTGTTCACCACCCCACACATCACCTTTTATCCACCCTATACCCTCCTTCACCACCAGAAGTCACCACACTGTTGTCCATGTCCATGAGTTTTTTTTCTTTTTTTCCCTTTATTGCTTTATCCCTCCATACATATACACTCACTGCCCCCACCGACAGCTGTCAGCATGCTATCTATGAATTTGTCTCTTTTTTTCAGTCTTTTCTGGCAGATGAATGGATTAAGTTTCATAGAGTGTGTTGAGCTGGTGTTTTTCAGAGAACATTCCAGTTCTATGTAAATACACACTGCTTTCTTTCTTCACATGCTAATGTTTTCTATTAAAGCAAGTGCTGTGCTGATATTTTTTATGCAAATCACAGGAATCTGATTGAAAAACCAAGAACTGTACACATTCCATTGCACTAATCTTAAACATCCTTTTAAAATATATTTTTATTGATTTCAAAGAGGAAGGGAGAGGAAGGGAGAGATAGAAACATTAATGATGACAGAGAATCATTAATTGGCTGCCTCCTGCACACCCCACACTGGGGATCAAACCCACAACCTGGGTGTATGCCCTGACCGGGAATCAAACTGTGACCTCCTAGTTCATAGGTTGACATTCAACCACTGAGCCACGCTGATCGGGCTAGTCTTAAAAAATTCTTGATACTCTAAACCTGCATCCAATACAGTCTAAAAAGGCAGACTGATCTTCTTATCTCTGAACTCCATCAATACACATAACTGAAACTCCTAAATCTCCACTTGAGGGATCATTCTACTCTGTACTGAAACCAAGCAGCCTTTTAATCTAAAGACTTAAAAGAGCCCACTTCATAGCTTGATGACTTATAATCCAGTCTTCATTAATAATAATAACAAATAGGTACCAATATTCCTTATTTATTCCTTTCAGTTTTATTGAAATACTAGAGGCCCAGTGCATGAAATTCATGCACAGGTAGTGCCCTTAGTGGCTGCTGGCTGCCAGCTGGGGCCTTTCTTCATTCTGCACTGCCCCATGGTGGTCAGCACACATCATAGCAAGCAATTGAACTCCTGGTCAGTCCAACTCCTGAGAGGACACTTTGCATATTAGACTTTTATATATATAGATAATTGATGTACAGTGCTGCAAAAGTTTAAAATTATGTGTCATAGAATTCTACATTTGAAACTTATATAATCTTATTAACTATTGTCACCCCCAATAAATTAAAGAAAAATAAAATGTACAGCTTAATGACTTAACACATTTATTGTAAAATAAATATCACAAGTTTACATACAGCATCTCACATAGTTACCAGGTAACAAGAGTAAATTGGTACTTTTCTTTGTGAAGAGAATATTTAGGATTCATTCTCTTAGCAACTTTCAAATATACTATACAGCAGTGTTAATTATAGTCATCATGTTGTAAACATTTTCAGCACTTATTTATCTTATTACTGCAAGTTTGTACCTTTTGACCACTTTCTTCCAATTCTTCTTTCCCCACTCCTGCCTCTGGTAACCATAAATCCTACTCTTTTTCACATATAAGCAATATCATGCAGTATGTCTGTCTATATATGAGTTATTTTACTTAGCATAATGCCCTCAAGATCGATTCATTTCATCACAAAAGGTATCCTTCTTTTTATAGCTGAATAGTATTCCATTGTATACAGATCATATTTTATTTTCTCATTTATCTGTTGATGAACACTGATGTTGCTTCCATGACTTGGCTATTGTAAATAATGGTGCCGTAAACATGGGAGTACAGATATCTATTCCACACAGTGATTGCATTTTCTTTAACACATACCCAGAAATGGGTTTGCTGGATCATATCGTAGTACTACTTTTAATTTTTGTTGATTCCCCACAGTGTTTTCCGTGGTGGTTGTACCAAACAATATATATTGTACCAATATATAATCCCACCAGCAATGCCCCAGGTTTCCCTTTTCTCCACATAAGTTTGTTATATCTTGTCCTTTTGATGTTAGCCATTCTAACAGGTGTGAAGTAATACCTCGGTATGGTTTCAATTTGCATTTCTCTACTGATTAGTGATGTTGAACACCTTTCATGTGTGTCATTTCCAGTCCTTTGCCCATTCTTTAATTCAATTACTTGCTTTTCTGTTATTGAATGGTGTGCATTGTTTACATACTTAGGCTATTAACCCTTAATCAGATAAATGATTTGGAAGTATAGTCTCCCATTCCACACATTTTCTTTACAGTTAGTTTATCATTTATTTTGCTGTGCAGAAGACTTTTAGTACTACTAATTTTCTTAAACATTGTTCCAGGCACTGTGGTAGTTGAATATGTACAGAAACTATGAAGTTGTATTTTATACTTTGTTTATTTGGAGAGACATAACTATGTTGATTGATTGATTGATTGATTTACTGAAAAATGTTAGAGGGGATTTGTCCTTGAAGCCCTGCTCATCCATACTGGGACTTACAGAACATCTCCATCCACCACGGTATTCCATACAACATCGCTTCTGCTCAAGGAATTCATTTTGTACAAAAGAAGTATGGCAATGGACCTATGCTTATGGAATTTACTGGTCTTAGCATGTTCGCCATCATTCTGAAGCAGCTGGTTTGATAGAATAGTGGAATGGCCTTTGAAGACTCACAGTTATAGTTAGGTGGCAATTCCTTGCAGGGCTGGGCAAGGTTAAGCAGAATTTTATGTGCTCTTAATCAGTAGCCAATACATAGTGCTGTTTTTCCTACAGCAAGGATTGATGGATCCAAGAATCAAAGGGTAAAAATGGGAGTTGCACCACTGGCTATTATCTCTAGTTGCACACTAGCTAAATCTTTGTTTCTTGTCATCATAATCTTGTGCTCCTTTGACCTAGAGGTCCTTTTTCAAGAGAGAGGGCTGCTTTCACCAAAAGGCACAACAATGATTCCATGAACTGGAAGTTAAAACCACCATCAAGTCACTTTGGTTTCTTCAAGCTTCTGAAACAGCAGCCAAAGAAGAGAGTTATGGTGTTGACTGGGGTGACTGATCCTGACTACCAAGTGAAATTGGACTTCTACTCCACAATGGAGATAAGAAAGAGTATGTTTGGAATTTGAGAGATCCCTTAGGGTGTCTCTTAATATGATTTTTCCATGTCATAACAGTCAGGGGAAAATTACAACAATCAAACCCAGGCAGGACTGCTAATGGCCCAGACCTTTCAGGAATGAAGATTTGGGTCACCCACCGGGTGAAGAAGAGTTTGCTAAAGGCAAAGGGATCATTGAGAGGGTAATAGAAAAATACCAGCTATGACCATGTGACCAGTTACTGAAACAGGGCTGTAACTGACATGAGTATTTTCTCCTATGAATGAGTTTATGTGCGTCTATGGGTAATACTGACTTAATAAAATGAGTTGGAAAGTGTTTCTTCGTCCTGGGTTTTCTGGAAGAAATAGTGTACAATTAGTGTAATTCATTCTTAAATATTTGGTAGAATTGTCCTTTGAAATCTTCTGAACCTAGCAATTAATTTTATGGGGGTTAAAATGGTAAATTTAATTTCTTTACTAGGCAGAGGGCTATTCAAATTATGTTTCATATTGGATGAGTTATGTAGTTTGTACTTTCCAAGAAATTTGGTTCTTTTCTTTTCATTATTTATCAAATATGTCCTCATAGAATTGTTCCCAGTATTCTTATCTGCCAGGTCTCTAATGATATTTCTGTTTTATTCTGATGATATTTTGTTTTATTTGTGTCTTTTCTCCTTTTTTATTTGCCAGTTTTGTTAGGAGCCTCTTAATTTTATAGATCTATTCCAAGAATAAGGTTTTTTGTTGTTAATTTTCTCTTTGTCTTTTTGTTTTATATTTTATTGTTTCTTGCTCTTTTATTCCCATCATTCTGCTAATATTGGTCTCTTTTGTTCTCCTTTTAATAGTTCTATCAGGCTTTCTCTTACATCTTGCTGATGAGGGCAAATGGAACACGGCCTTGTTATTGCCAGGTGGGGGTTAGGGTGGAGGAACCAATCTCTTACTAGGCTTTTACTGACGCCACCTGGTTGGAGGAAAAGAAGTGCCTCGTTTCTGTTCTCCAGCTGATCTATGATGACAGCCCATGAAAAGAGAATTGTTACCACTTGAAAGTGGTGAAAGCCCCAGCTTCTCAGTGGGAGGGTCATCTTTTCCACAAATGAGAATAAAGGCCAGGCTCTAGATACCATTCTTTTGGGGAGTGCAAGGCGGGGAGGGGGAGTCTGGGGTGTTTAATTATAGCCTGATGAAGGAAGAAGTCTAGGTTCCCTTCTCCCCCTTTGTTGATGGAAGTAGGCTTGGTGCCACAAATTGATCAGTGGAGCTTGGCTGGAAAAGAGCATATGGCCTAAAAGCTGTCTGCCGTCTAGGTTTCTCCTTCCTGTCCCTCTGGCAGAGAGAGCAGACATTGGTTGAGGCATTTTCGTCTGGACTCATTGGTGTTTTCCGGTTGCAAGCTTCTTCGGCACCAAATTTGGAAAATGTGAGTCCAAAAGAAAACCCAGGTAGGCAATAATCATGTCCTTCCTAAGCTCTTGTGACTCCCAACTGTTCTTTTTCTCTCTACCCTTCAGAGTTTTCTTGTGTTTCTTTTATATATCATGTCCATGTTTTATTTTAAACCCCTATCAACTCCATTATACTGGAAACAAAGTCCTCTTCTACTGTTTTATTTTTTTATATCTTGCATTTCCCTTTAGATTAGATGTGTAATTGAAGGCTCAAACTAAAGCAATAATGACAGGAAGGAGTGGTGGGTCAGTTGTGACTAGGAGAGTGGAAAATGGGGTTAGGGGTTGGAAGTCACTGCTAGGACACTTAAAAAAAGGCTTTCATGGTGAAGAAGTAGGTTTTGAGACATCAGCAAAAATTCCCCAGCATGCTTCCAAAAAGATAATCTCATGGTTTGGAATCTGCTCATAGGTCAAATAACCTGAAGAAAGGGGCCCAAAGGGAGGGAGGACTGATAAGCAGAGACACGATCCTGAAAATTTTTGAATGCCATATTAACTTGTTTGGAATGAAAAGTATTACTTCATTGAGCCGATAAAATTCCAATTAAAGAACACATAGATCGCTATTTAAAATCAAAATAATACATACATGGACCATTACCTTACTTCATACCCAAAAATTAACTCAAAATGAATTAAAGACAGGTTGCAAATGATGGGATAGAAAGATTCTGAACCCAGTTCCTTCCATGGACACAACAGATCTACAGCTACACATGAAATAATTTCTTCTGAATAAGACCTGAAAACTCAGGAGGGATATCGAAATATGAAACATTTGCCTAAAGAGTGAAGCGTTTGTGCTTCCCATTAAGCACTCTAACCTCTAGATTCTGCACAGGAGAAACAAATCTCCAAAAATGCCTGGTTTTGCAAAAAAAAAAAATGACGAGGATTGCATCCAGGGAAGCCATAGAGCTATAGGGAATGACAAATGCACACTTTTAAGAAATATATATATTTTATTGGTTTTTTACAGAGAGGAAGGGAGAGGGATAGAAAGTCAGAAACACCTATCAACTGTCTCCTGCACACCCCCTACTCGGGATATGCATGCAACCAAGGTATATGCTCTTTACTGGAATCGAACCTGGGACCTTTCAGTCTGCAGGCCGATGCTCTATCCACTGAGACAAACCAGTTTTGGCATGCAAATGCACTCTTAGAGGGCTGACATGAAGATTCACTTGCCCCAGGACTCGGTTCAAAAACACCACCTAGGCCATATGTGAATGATACTCATTTACTAATCATAATCTGCCAGAGAAACAGGTAACTATTGGGATTCTATCTGGGGATGACGATAATGGCGGGTGCAATTGTTGTGATCTCATTCTACTTTGCTAATACTGACTCCTGCAGGCGACATTTGGAACTCTCTAACCTTCTAGAGCCGGTGGGAATGCCCAACAGAGAGTCCCACCAACTCCTAGGCCATAGCAGCTGCTTGTCAATCAGGCTAGGAAATAGACCTGCCCACCTTCATGCTACAGCACCATTGAGCCCAATCACAGAAGGCAGGGGTGTGCAGCCTACACAGGGGACACCTCTTTGGTGCCTAGCTTTAGAGGCCAGGAGATACTGTGCTTCTGGATCCCGTGTAGCATCTCCTACAAAAGGCAACTCCTTCAAGACTGGGAGAGGTAATCAATTTATATAATGCATAGAAACAAACTCAGAGAGTCAGATAAATAAGAAGATAGAGAAATATATTCCAAATGAAAGAACGAGAAAAACTTCAGAAGAAGACATTAAAATTTTGAGATAAACCATCTACCTGATAAAGAGTTCAAAGTAATGATCATAAAGATACCCACCAAACTTGGGAGTAGAATAGATATGTACACTCAGTTTTTCAAAAAGTAGAAAGCTCCAAACATAAGATACGGGGCTAAACAACGCAATCACTGAATTGAAAACTACACTGGAGGAATTCAACAGCAGACTGGATGAAGCAAAGAATAGATCAGTGAGCTGAAAAGCATCCAGACAGAACAGCAAAAGGAATATATATAGATATTTTTTCAAGAATATTTTTCCATTGATTTTTAGACAGAGTGGAAGAGAGAGGGAAAGACAGAGAGAAACATCAATGTGAGAGAAACATCAATTGCTTGTCTTGTGCACATGCCCTGACCAGGGCCCTGCCCAGGGAGGAGTTTACAATGGAGGAATGTGCCCTTGACTGGAATCGAACCCAGGACCCTTCAGTCTGCAGGTTGAGAGCTCTATCCACTGAGCCAAATCTGCTAGGGTTATTTTATTTTTAAAAATATATTTTTATTAACTTTAGAGAGAAAGGGAGAAGGAGATAGAGATAGAAACATCAATAATGAGAGAGAATCATTGACTGGCTGCCTTCTGCATACCTCCCACTGAGTATGAAGCCTGCAACTTAGGCATGTGCCCTGACTAGGAATCTAACTGTGACCTCCTGGTTCATAGGTCGACACTGAAGTACTGAGACATGCCAGCCACACCCCCCCCAAAAAAAGAATTTTAAACAGTGAAAACATACCAAGGGATTTTTGGGGGGGGGGGGGCCAACATCAAGTGGAATAACATTCGGATTATAGGGGTCTCTGAAGATAGAGAAAAGGTCAAAATACTATTTGGAGAAATAATGGCTGAAAATGTCCTAATGTGGGGGAAGGAAAGGCATCACAGTCCAAGAAGGGCAGAGAGTGCTAAATAAGATGAACCCAAGAGATACACACCAAGACATATTACAATTAAAATGGCAAAAGTTAGCCCTAGCCTTTTTGGCTCAGTGGATAAAGTGCGGCCTGCGGACTGAAGGGTCCTGCGTTTGATTTTGGTCAAGGGCACATATCCAGGTTGTGGGCTTGATCCCCAGAAGGGGGCGTGCAAGAGGCAGCTGATCAATGATTCTCTTTCATCATTGATATTTTTATCTCTCTTTCCCTCTCCCCTCCTCTCTGAAATCAATAAAAATGTAGTTTAAAAAATAAAATGGCAAAAGTTAGAGAATTTTATAAATAGCAAAAGGAAAACAACAACTTATTATTGTACAAGGGAAACCCTCTTAAGGCCATTGGAATTTGTTTTCAGTACAAATTGCTATCCAGAAGAAATGTTATGACATGTTGAAAGTACTGGATGAAACTTAAATCCAAATAATCTCTACATGTCAAAGTTATCACTAAGAATTGAAGGAGAGATTAAGAATTCTCTAGATAAGCAAAAGCTAAAGGAGTTCATATCACTATTAAACAAGCATTATAAGAAATGTTAAAGGAACTTATTTAAGTTGAAAAGAAATGACAATAATTCACAACAAGAAAACATACAAAAGTAAACATATCACAGGAAAAGGTAAATATATAGTAAAACCAGTAGACCAATCACTTATAAAGCAAGTTTGAAGGTAAAAAAATAAAAGTAGTAAACTTAACTAAAATTATAATAATTAACTAAGGAATGCATATAAGAAAACAATGTAAAATGTAATAAAAATATAAAATACAGGGAGAATTAAACATGAAATGTTTTGTAATGTGTTCACATTTAAGTGGCTATCAATTCAAAACATACTTTTTTATTTATGTTTATATGGGAATTTATTTAATTTTAATTTAATTTTTCCCCTTTATTGAATTTGTTAGGTTGACACTGGTTAACAAAATTTTACAGATTTCAGTGTACAATTCCACAACACATCATCTGTATACTGTGTTGTGTGTTCACTATCCCAAGTCAAGTCTCCTTCCATCACCATTTACACCCCCCCACACCCTCCTCCATCACCCTCACTCTCCTCCTGGACAATATCATATGGTTGTTTGTGTCCATGAATTTTCTCTCTCTTTTCTTCTTTTTTGCTCAATCCCTCTACCCTCCCCACCCAGCCCCCAATCACCACCCCTGGCAGCTGCCAGACTGCTCTCTATCTGTGAGTCTGTTTTGTTTGTTAGTTCATTTTGTCCATTAGATCCCACATCTGAGTGAAATCACATAGCACTTATCTTTCTCTGGCTTGTTTATTTCACTTAGCATAATTCTATATATGTAGGACATTATATAAGAACCTCACAGTAAACACAAAGCAAAAATTTATAGTAAATACACAACAAAGAAAAGAATAAATCTAAACATAACACTACACAAAGCCATCAAATAAACATTCACATCATAGGGGTAGCAAAATGAAAGGAGGGAGCAAGGAATTAAAAAACTTATTTGAGAAATAATGACTTAATAGTTAAGTTCAGAAAATATAGAGTCCCAAACAATATGAACCCAAAACAGGTCTATACCAAGACACATGAAAATTAAAACCCCAAAGTTTAAAGACAAACAATATTAAAAGTAGCAAAAGAAAAGCAGTTAAGTGTGTTCAGTTTGGCTCCCATAAGACTGTAAGCTGATTTCTCAACAGAAACTTTGCAGGCCAGAAAGGAATGGTACAAAATATTGAAAGAGATGAAAGGCAAAGATTTACAAGCAAGATTTTTCTTCCCAGAAATGCTATAATTTAGAATAGAAGGAGAGATAAAGACCTTCCCAGAAAAGCTAAAGGGTTTTGTCACCACAAACCAGTATTACGAGAAATGTTAAAATGACTTCTTTAAGGAGAAAAGATAAAAAATAGGACTAAGAAAATATAGGCAAAAAATCTTCTCCGACAAGCAAGCATTTAGTAAAAGCTGTAGATCAACCAACTACAAAGTTAGTACAAAGGTTAAAAGAAAAAAAATAGGACGGTGATATTGTGTGGTTACAACAATAGATTAAGGAAACACAAAAACACATGCACACAAAAGAAGTTTCAAGTAACAAAAACATAAATATGGAAGGCAGACTAAAAAATCGTAGTCATTTTAGAATGAGTTTAAATTTAAGTGACCATCAACTTAAAATAGGTTGCTATAAACATAGGAAGCACATGGTAACTCCAAACCAAAATTCTATAAACATAGCCAAGAAATAAAGACAAAAAAATCCTAACATGACTGTAGATAGGTAGTCATCAATATACAAGAGGAGAGAGTAAGAGAATAGGAAAGGAACTGAGGCGAATTCTCTGTTCTATTTTAAAAAAATCAGAAAGCATTGTATACAATGGCAACAACTATATGCTTATCAATAATTACTTTATTTTTTTTAATTTTATTTACAATATAACTTATATTTAATAGTAGTACATATGTTTTCCTCCCCCCAGCCTCCCCTACCCCCCAGCACATGTCCCCACCTGCCTCCCTCCCCGCCCCAGAGTCTTTCATTCATTGGTTATGCTCATATGTATGCATACAAGTCCTTTGGTTGATCTCCCCCAGTCAATAATTACTTTAAATGTAAATGGACTAAATGTTACAATAAAAACACATAGGGTAGCTCTAGCCAGTTTGGCTCAGTGGATAGAGCATCAGCCTGCAGACTGAGAGGCCCCAGGTTTGATTCCTGTCAAGGGCACATGCCCGGGTTGTGGGCTCAATCCCCAGTGGGGGGAGGGCATGCAGGAGGCAGCTGATCGATGATTCTCTCATCACTGATGTTTCTATCTCTCTTTCCCTCTCCCTTCCTCTCTGAAATCAATAAAAATATATGTTAAAACAAAACAAACAAAAACACATAGGGAGGCTGAATAGAGGACAAAACAAGACCTGTGCATATGCTGCTTACAAGAGACCCATCTCAGATTGTAAGACACACAGAGACTGAAAGTAAAAGTATAGAAACAGACATTTCATGCAAATGGAAACAATAAAACTGGGGTAATAATAAGTATATCAGACAGAATAGACTATAAATAAAGACTAACAGGAGATAAAGAAGGACATTTTGTAATGAAAACAAGTGTAATCCAAAAGGAGGATATAATTCTTGTAAACATCTATGCACCCAATGTTGAAGCACCTAAATGTATTAAGTATATATTGACAGATACAAAGGGAGAGATCTACAGTAATATGATAGTAGAAGACTTTAATACTCCGAAGATATCAGAGGATAAATCATCCAGACAGAAAATCAACAGAAAGGAGTGGTCTTAAATAACACAGACAGATGGATAAATGGATGTTTTCTAGGACATTTAGTCCCAAAGCAACAGAATATATGTTCTTTTCAAGTACACATGGAACATTTTCTAGGCTAGATCAGGTTAGGCCACAAAATAAGTCCTAATATGTGTAAGAAGATTGAAATCATGTCAGGCATCTTCTCAGATTACAATGGTATGAACAAACAACCTGACAAAAAATGGGCAGAGGATCTGGGCATTTTTTTTTCAAAGGCATACAGATGGCCAACAGGCATATGAAAAGATGATTTATATCAGTAATTGTTAAGGAAATGCAAATTAAAACAACAATGAAATACCACCTCACACATGTTAGAATGGCTCTTATTAAAAAGATAAGAAAAAATAATGTTGGAGAGGAAGTGGAGAAAGGGGAATCCACATACACTGTTGGTGAGTATGTAAACTGATGCAGCTAATATGGAAAATAGTATGGAGGCTCCTCAAGAAAGTAAGAATAGAACTACCATATGATCCAGCTATCCCACTTTTGGGTATTTATCCAAAGAATACAACTCCAATCTCTAATAGTGCATGGATGGACAAAGAAGATATAAAAATGTAGTATATTTTGCTAAGTGAAATAAGTCAGATGGAGAAAGACAAATATTGTATTATTTCACTCATATGTAAAATACAAAAGAAAACAAAACAAAACAAAACAAAAAAGTCAAAGATACAGAGAACAGATAGGTGGTTACCAGAGGGGAAATAGGTGAAGGGGTTCATTTTTTTGGTAAAAGATGGTAACCAGACTTTGGTGGTGATCACTTTGCAGTGTATACAGATGCCAAATTATAATGTTGCATATCTGAAACTTATATTAAATAAGTAAATGGCTGACTTCAAAATGAAAAAAAGACTCAAACATATGATCTGAAACCATAAAACTTTTAGAAGAAAACATATGTGGTAAGCTCCTTGACAATAATTTTTTTTTATTTGACACCTAAAGCAAAGGCAAAAAAAAAAAAAGTAAAAGTAACCAAGTTAGACAGCAAAGCATATCATCAATATAATGAAATGGCAAAACACAGAATAGCAAAAAATGTTTTCCAAATCATACATCTGATGAGAGATTAATGTCCAAAATGTGCGAACAACTCATACAACTCAATAGCAAAAAGACACCCCCCCCAAGAAAAACAACTCCAATCTAATTAATAATGAACAGAGGATCCAAATAGAAATTTATTTCAAGAAAAAAATACAGATGTTGAACAGGTACACAAAAAGGTGCTCAAAATCACCAATCACCCAATAAATTCAAATTAAAACAACATTGAGATATTACCTCACACCTATTAGAATGTTTATCAAGAAGACAAGAAATAACAAGTATTGGTGAGGAGGTACACTGTTGGTAGGAGTATAAATTATTGTGGCCAGTATGGAAAAGAGAATGAGGTTCCTCACAAATTAAAAATACAACTACTATATGGTCCAGCAATTCCACTTTTGGGTATTCATCTGAAGAAAATGAAATTATCTCAAAAAGATACCTGCACCCCAATGTTTATTAGAGCATTATTTATAACTAGTGGCCTGATGCATGGATTCATGCACATTGAAAGGAAATTAATTAGAAGGAAGATTCATGTGGTAATTTTATGTTACTGTAAAAAATTACATGTCAAAATAGTATATATAACAGTATTTTAAAATACAAAATATTTTAATATCACTATTTGCCCTTTATAATAGCAGTGTCAGAGATGAAAGAAAATTAGTAAAATGTATATAAGATATTATATAAATTGATCAATAAATAAACAATATGATATAAAAACAACAAAGACATGATATAAAAATAACAAAAATGTGATATGAAAAAAACATTCAGAGGTACATTGTGCCAATAGTTGGCCTTCAGATACTTTCTGCGGTCACATGAGATTAGCACCAGTGAGAGCTTTATATGTATCACACATGCGAGAGTCAATGTTTATTTTTAAACTAGAGGCCAGGTGCACAAAATTCATGCACAGAGAAGGGGGTGTCCCTCAGCCCAGCCTGCACCCTCTCCAATCTGGGACCCCTTGAGGGATGTCTGACTGCCTGTTTAGGCTCGATCCTGGTAGGATCGGGCCTAAACGGAGAGTCAGACATCCTTCTCACAATCCAGGACTGCTAGCTCCAAACCGCTCATCTGCCTGCCTCCCTGATTGCCCCTAACCGCTTCTGCCTGCCAGCCTGATCACCCACTAACGACTACCTTGCCAGCCTAATTGATGTCTAACTGTTCCCCTGCCAGCATGTTTGCTCAACTTCCCTCCTCTGCCAGCCTGGTCACCCCTAACTGCGCTCCTCTGCAGGCTTGATTGCCCCCAAGTGCCCTCCCCTGCTGGCCTGATGGCCCACAACTGCCCTCCCTTGCAGGCCTGGAATCTCCCAACAGCCCTCCCCTGCTGGCCATCTTGTGGTGGCCATCTTGTGTCCACATAGGGGCAGGAGCTTTGACCACATGGGGGAAGCCATCTTGTGTGTTGGAGTGATGGTCAATCTGCAAATTACTCTTTTATTAGATAGGATAGAGGCCTGGTGCATGGGTGGGGGCCAGCTGGTTTGCCCTGAAAGGTGTACTGGATCAGGATGGGGGGTTCCCTTGGGGTGTGGGGTGGCCCGGGTGAGGGGCCTATGGTGGTTTGCAGGCTGGCCACACCCCACAGTGACCCAAGCGCTGGCCCTGGGATCTGGGATTAATTTATGTTCTACAATTGAAACTTTGTAGCCTGGAGTGAAGCCAAGCCTTCTGTTCGCTCTGTGGTGACAGCCATTTCTGTTTGGGTTTATTTAAATTCTATAACTGAAACTTTGTAGCCCAGAGTGGAGGCCTAGGCATTAGGGCTGCAGAAGCTTGGCTTCCTCTATCGCCCAGGCAACCCTAGCCTCTACTCTCTCCAGCTCCCTGGCTGCCGCCATTTCTGTTGAGATTATGTATCTTCTATCATTGAAACTTTGTAGCATTGAGTAGAGGATTAGGCCAGCAAGGACAGGCAGAAACCTTGGCTTCCTCCATTGCTGGGGAAACCCAAACCCCCCTCCTGCTCTCAGTGGCTGCAGCCATCTTGGTTGGGGTTTATTTGCTCCTGATTAGCTGGTGGGTATATTGGAGGTACAGTCAATTTGCATATTACTCTTTCATTAGACAGGATTGCCAGTGCATGTCATATGTACCACACTGGTCAGTTGGTCAGGTGGTTTGGACAGATGGACAGTTAGTCACTTAGCCTTTTATATATATTGATAGCCAAGACATGGGAATAGCCTAAGTGTCCATGAATGCATGAATGGATAAATAAAATGTGATATATTCATATATTTCAGTCATAAAAAAGGAGGAAAATTCTGTTATGGGGAACAACATGGATGGAGCTTGAGGGCATTATACTAAGTAAAGTAAATCGGGTAGTGAAAAATAAATACCATATGATACAACTTGCATGTGGAATCTAAAAAAAAACAAAACAAAAACTCATAAGATACAGAGTAGAGTCTAATTGGTGGTTGCCAGAATGTGGGGGGAGGTAAACGGTGAAAATGGTCAAAAGATACAAACTTCCAGTTGTAAGATAAATATGTCCCATGGATATAATGTACATCAGATTGAGTATAATTAACAATAATGTACGGTGTATTTGAAAGTTGCTAAAGATTTTTTTAAAAATATGTTTTTATCGATTTAGGAGAGCAAGGAAGGGAGAAGGAGAGAGAGATAGAAACATCAGTGGGCTGCCTTCTGCACACCCCCCTACTGGGATCTAGCCCACAACCTGGGTATGTGCCCTGATTGGGAATCAAACCAGTGACCTCATGGCTCATAGGAAGAAACTCAATCCACTGAGTCACTGGGTGGGGCAAGTTGCTAAAGTTTTAATATCAATTTTTCAAAACTAACAAGGTAATACATGTACATATTTTTAAGTGTTAAATAGTACAACAGAACTTATGATTAAAAGCAATAGCTTCCATGTCCATATCTTCCCAGGATGGGCAATCATTTTTAACTATTTTGAATGAAGTTATTATGATTATGTAAATAATTGCTCACTGAGGGTCCTGGAAGTATAATCAGATTACATTTTTCTCTATATAGTTCTAATGTCACAAATTGAAAGAAAATTTTCTCAGTTTCAAGGTCAGATGGATTCTCTTTGCTTATATTCCATAAATAGCTTAAAATTATGCCAAATTTTAGTTTGCTTCATATTTAGAACACTAGTGATCCAGTGCATGAAATTCATGCACATTAAAAGGAGATTAATTAGAGGAAATAATTTAATATTGCTATTTTCCCTCTCTCTATAATAGAATTGTCAGAGATGAAAGAAAATTAGTTAAATGTATATGAAAACCATCGTCCTGTCAGAGTCTGATGCTCACCACAGGATCCAGAGTCAATTCCCCACCCACCCACATGCACCTCAAATTGCATGAGACCCAGACCCGGCCAGCCCACCCCCATTGGGCTAGATCCAGACCCGGCCATTCATACCCTTATCAAGCCCTGTTGGACAGGGGGCATAGTCTTAGGTCCCCTAGCCTGGTGCCAGGACAGGGAGCATGGCCTGAGGTCTCCCAGCTAAGACTGGGGTGGGGGGCATGCTTTGAAGTCCTCTGTCAAGCCCCACCAGGTGGACACGGCCTGAGATCCCCTGTCAAGCCCCACTGAGTCGGGGGAATGGCCTGAGGTTCCCCATCAAGCTCTGCTAGGCGGGGGGTAGGGGGCTGCACAGCCTCAGGTGCCCCATCAACTTCCTATAGGTGGGGGCATGGCCCGAGTTCCCCCGACCCAGCACTGGGGATGCACCTTGAAGTCCCGCATCAAGCCCTACTGGGTGGGGAGAATGGCTTGAGGTCTCCTGTCAAGCCCATCCAGGCAGGGGACACAGTCTCAGGTCCCCTGCCCCAGTGCTGGGGTGGGGATTGTGGTCTGAGGTCCCCTGTCAAGCCCCACCTGGTGGGGGAAGTGGCCTAAGGTCCCATAGCCCAGCACCAGGATGGGAAGCACATCTTGAGGTACCCTGTCAAGCCCTGCCAGGTGATGGGTGTGGTTTGAGGTCCCTTGTCAAGCCCCACCTGGTGGGAGGCATGGCCTCAGGTCCTCTGGCCTGGCACTGGAGCAGACTGAGGTCCCCCAGCTTGACACCAGGGTGGAGAGCACAGCCTGAGGTCCCCTGTTAAGCCCCACGGGGGCAGAGGAGGGTATAGCCTCAGGTCCCTGCTGATTGCTTGTTAAGTCTCCTTAGGGGAACTTGGCCTCAGCTGTGGGTGCAGCCATCTTTGTAACTGAGTGATGGTCAATTAGCATATTCCCTCTTTATTAGATAAGATAATATTCTAGTATGATTTGTTTTTAAAAAAGACATTCCCTGGAGTTTCTAATTACCTACTTTTTGTTGAGAGAAGAAATATGCCTTCTTCACCACATCACTAAAAATTTCCAGCTTCTTACTCAGTCTACCCATTGAAGGGGATTCAATACATTCTCCTTCTTGGAAATGTTTTTCTTATAGCCTGTTGCCTTCCTGTTCTAATTTAGAGTGATTGCTTTCTAGGCCTGTTGCACAGCTGTCATCCTGAGATTTCTTTTAATTGCACTCCAGGGTAAATTCCATGGTTTCCGGTCTTACATACCTTCCTCTTCCTTAGTTCACACATCATTTCACAGCACTAAAACCTCATGTCACTTCCTTAGAAGGGATGTTTGGGAAGCAAACACTCTCACTTCTTGCATATCTAAATTTTATCTGTCCATTTGATTGTGAATTAGGTTAGGTAGATGATTGTAGATTCACATTATGGTCCCACAGAACTTCCAAGGTGTTATTATCACTGGTAAAACTTCTGATGCCAGTGTGATCTTCGTTACATTGCTGATGAGATTTTTTTTTTAAAAAAAGGTTCATAATTTTTTCGTTGTTCTTTTTTCCCCCCTTGAAATACAGAATTTTATTTAGAAACTGCTTAAAGTAGGAAATAAAAAAACCCTGTCAAGAAAGACCAGGTGGAAAATGGGTTCCCAATAAAATGGAATTTTAGGGCAACAAAAATCTAAAGGCCACAAAAGAGAAATAGCACTACTGTTATTTGAACAGTGGCTAGTTACTTGTATTTTTGGAATTGTTCATCACTGAATTTGGGTTTCTCTCTGGATTTCACACATAGCATGCACTACACAACAATCCTATCTAATAAAAGAGTAATTTGCAGATTGACCATCACTCCAACACACAAGACAGCTGCCCCCATGTGGTCAAAGATGCTGCCCCCATGTGGACACAGGATGGCCAGCAGGGGAGGGCCATTGGGAGGTTCCAGGCCCTGCAAGGGAGGGCAGTTGTGGGTGATCAGGCCAGCAGGGGAGGGCAGTTAGGGGTGACCAGGCCAGCAGAGGAGGGAAGTTGGGGGCAAACAGGCTGGCAGGGAAGCAGTTAGACATCAATTAGGCTGGCAGGGTAGTGGTTAGCAGGTAATCAGGCTGTCGGGCAGAAGCGGTTAGGGGCAATCAGGGAGGCAGGCAGGTGAGCAGTTTGGAGCCAGCAATCCTGGATTGTGAGAAGGATGTTCGACTGCCCATTTAGGCCCGATCCTACCAGGAGGATAGGGCCTAAACGGGCAGCCGGGCATTCCTTGAGGGGTCCCAGATTGGAGAAGGCAAAGGCTGGGCTAAGGGACATCCCCCGCTCCCCCCCCCCGTGCATGAATTTCATGCACCAGGCCTCTAGTTTATTATAAAATACCTGCTTTCTACACACATTTTAGACAAACTACCACCAACAAATCAATACAATTACATTAGGGGCTGAACAAGCTCAGTAGTGGGTGACACACATTTTGCAGAATTCTGCCAAAGGAACTGAATAGTCTGTAGGCAAAGCAAATTAGGGGTGTTAAGGAATGAAATAGTTTAAATATTAATAATTAATTCAGACATGGTACTGTATTTTCTGCAAAAGAAACTTAACATTTAGTAACATGCTAACGAATTTTATCTCCAAAGAGATTAGTGCACTGGCAAAGTATTCTGATAACAGTGGAGGGCTGTGGACAGTAGGTACCAGAAACACTCAGCCTTGCAGATCTCAAGGTAGCGATGGCCTTCACTGATCACTCCCTTTGTCAGAAGTCCAAAACGAACTTGCAGCATGATCACACCTGCCTGCTGAACTTTCCCTCTAAGCAGCAAACTTTAAGGAGCCAAAGAGGAATCCCCAGTGGGCAAGGGATGCAGAAAAACATGTTAAATGTAAACTTAAAAGACAGCAAAATGGGACACAAACCCCCATTCAAATCCCAGAAATGTGGGCAAGTCCCTAAAAGTAGTTGTTAGATTTTAAAACGGAATACACCTCATTTCCCAAACACACAATACATGGAAATTTCAGGGGTAATTGGAAACATCATCAGAGAAATGCTGAATGAATATCAGGCTATTCAACTCAGCTATCTCAGGGCTGAAACATACCCTCTATTCATTCAGCCAACAATGCCTCTTGTTTCTTAGCAGAGATGCAATTGGTCAAGGACACCAGATGACTTTAGAGAGCAACTTTTTAAATTTCCTTCTGGGCCAAAGTTAGGCCTATGAAGATCCAAGCAGCCCTTCCTTCCCAGACACAAGGGTAACCAACACACAAGCTCTCCTGTCAGGTTAAAATTTATATTTTAAAATATGCAAACATAATTTAAATACTAAGGCATTCATTTATTAAAACTGATCTCTGCCAAGATTTCACATTAACTTAAAATTAAAATCAGTCTTTACATTTCACTGCTGAGGTATTCACCTCAGCGTATCACATAAAAACACCTTCTCTAGGAATCAGTGTCACCAGCATCTATATGGTGAGCCCATGGTCAGCCTCTTTGTTCCCTAATTGAACCAACTAGATGTTAATTCTGCTCTGCTACAAGGTAAAAGCTCCTAACTCAAACTTATTGAAAAAAGAGTGAAACTTCTGCAAAGTGCCCTTTAAGAAGAGGTACTTTTTGCTTATGAAAAAAAAACAGTGAGTGAGTCCTCTAAAAAAAATAACAGGGAGTATTTCACAGTCAAGCACATGATTTGGAGTGAAAAATTCAGAGGTTGCTCTGCTGCTCCATGCTGTTAATACTCTTCTTGTTCCTCCTGTGGGCCCTCTTCACCAGGTATCACAAAGCCTTTATCTGTAGCGTAGAGAATGCCCACAATCCTCTGCAATACAGGGTTGTTTTCCCCCTCGTTCTCCTGGCAAATCAATTCAATGTTCCTTAGCTTTCCAAAGTAGAAATCTCTTTCTTTCTCCAAGTCGTCGACAGTAAGTTTCAATACGTTTACCTGTTGCATCAGTTCAGCTGCTTCGTCGTCGCCATTGCCCACACCAGGATTCTTTTGCACCACACCTGGGCCAGCCTTAGGGGGTGCAGTAGTTCTGTGTGTCGCCATGGGCCTCTGTGGAGCTGCGCTGCTAGAGCTGAGAGGTTTCTTAGGTTTGTTCAGAGCTGGAGCAACAAGGGAGGGAGCCACTGCAGTTTGTGTGGCGGCTACAGAGTCATAGTCTTTTCCATCATAGTTTGCATCAAAAAACTTCTTGAACCACTGCACGAATTCAAAATTGTCCTGAAACTTCCTTTTACCAGTCTGTCCACAGGAATTATTTTATCAACACCCATCCTCTTAAGACCTGCTTGTAGTAGTTTGAGATTCTGGATGTATTCATGTTCTAGCTGAGCTTGAAATCTCACTTTCTTCAAGGCAATGGAGCCAGGGAACAGCATGTCCATAAACTGACAATAGGCAGCCCCTGAGCACAACTGTTTGACTTCTATCAGATTCAACTGCAGGGGTTCATTGATCCAGGCCAGCATGTCATGTCGACTTAGGTTATCAGTTATCACTGGTGACTGACGTTGAATGTACGTTCACTGCCATCTTGGGTTCACGGCAGAACCACATCCACTGCCGTGCCCGGCTTTGGTTCTATCTTCTTCTCATTCAAACCGTTCGATCCCGCCTGCTCACATGATGATGACCTCACCACTCTTTGTTCTTGATGTTCTGGAATTTCATAAAGTTGCTTTAGATGTGGGCATTTAAAATCTGATTTTGATTAAGTCTGTTTAATCTAAAAATAATTTTTTTTCCATTTTTGGATATTTTCTTGTAAGGTTAGTTTCATAATTGTCTCCTTCATCTGTTCTGTCTGGAACATCTACTAGTCAAATGTTAGAATTCTGAATTGTCTCTTATTTTCTCTTCTTTTATATTTCTTACTAGAGGCCCGCTGCATGAAATTCGTGCACGGTGGGGGGGGGGGGGGAGACAAGGGATGTCCCTCAGCTCAGCCTGTACCCTCTCCAATCTGGGACCGAATCCTTTAGGCCCGATCCCAGTAGGGTCAGGCCTAAATGGGCAGTAGGACATCCTTCTCACAATCCAGGCCTGCTGGCTCCAAACTGCTCACCTGCCTGCCTCCCTGATTGCCCCTAACTGCTTCTGCCTGCCAGCCTGATCACCCCCTAACCACTACCCTGCCAGCCTAATTGATGTCTAACTGCTTCCCTGCCAGCCTATTTGCCCCCAACTTCCCTCCTCTGCTGGCCTGGTCATCCCTAACTGCCCTTCCCTGATTGCCCCCAACTGCCCTCCCTTGCAAGCCTACTCCCTCCCACCTGCCCTCCCTTGCTGGCCTGATCACCCCCAACTGCCCTCCCTTGCAGGCCTGGAACCTCCCAATGGCTCTCCCCTGCTGCCATCTTCTGTCCACATGGGAGCAGGATCTTTAACTACATCGGGACAGCCTTCTTGTGTGTTGGAGTGATGGTCAATCTGCAAATACTCTTTTATTAGATAGGATAGAGGCCTGGTTCATGGGTGGGGGCCAGCTGGTTTGCCCTGAAGAGTGTCCCAAATCAGGGTGTGGGTTCCTTTAGGGCGTGGACAGCCTGGGTGAGAGGCCTGTGGTGGTTTGCAGGCCAGCCATGCCCCCCCCCCCGCAGTGACCCAAGTGGAGGCCCTGGGATCTAGGATTAATTTATGTTCTACAATTGAAACTTTGTAGCCTGTAGCAGAGCCAAGCCTGCTGGCTCTGTGGCGGCAATATAATTGAAACTTTGTTGCCTAGAGTGGAGGCCTAGGCACTAGGGCTGTAGAAGCTTGGCTTCCTCCATCATCTAGGCAACCCTAGCCTCTACTCTCTCCAGCTCCGTGGCTGCCACCATTTCTGTTAGGATTATTTATCTTCTATAATAGAAACTTTGTAACATTGAGTGGAGACCTAGGCCAGCAATGGCAGACAGAAAGCTTAGCTTCCTCCATTGCTGGGGAAACCCAAGCCTCCCTCCTGCTCTCAGGGGTGGCAGCCATCTTGGTGGGGTGTTTTTGCATAAATTGCTTCTGATTGGCTGATGGGCATGGTTGTGGGCATCGCTTGATCGGAGGTATGGTCAATTTTCATATTACTGTTTTATTAGATAGGATTTGGGGTCTATTTTCTGAGAGAGATTCTGAATTTTTTTGAAGTAACAGTCTAATGCTTATTTTTATTTTATTTTTTAATATTTTTATTGATTTCAGAGAAGAAGAGAGAGGGAAAGAGAGATAGAAACATCAGTGATGAGAGAGAATCATTGCTGGGGCTGACCAGGAGACCCTGAGCAATGGATGAATGGATTACTCCGATACAACGTTTGCTGTGAAAGAGACACTAAGGGACGCTGGGCTGAAGGAGCCAGGCAGCCTTGATTGCCTACCTTGTTAGGATTTTATTGGAATTTTTATCATTAGACACAATCAGTAGGGTGAGTAATCTTGGGAGGACACATGTATTTGTCTTCTATGTAAGGGCATCCAGGGGTTAAGCATAAGGATTCCATTACACACCTGGGGGTCTGCACATGCACAGACTTCTTTGCAAAGGTCAAGAATTAATTAGGGGTGCTGCCTATGACACTTCCCTGCATCTCCCCTAAGTCAGAACTCTGATAAACAGGGCAGGTGGCCTTCTACACACTTCCCTTATCTCAGAATGCCCTACTTACAACTTTCCAACCAAATCTCTTGTGCTCCCCAACAAATCATTGATTGGCTGCCTCCTGCGTGCCCCCTGCTGGGGATTGAGCCAGCCACCCAGGTATGTGCTCTTACTGGGAATCGAACCATGCCCTCCTGGTTTATAAATCAATGCTCCAACACTGAGCAACACCAGCCAGGCAACATTCTAATGTTTACAATATTTTTCTCATTAAATGTTATTTCTTCTTCACAATATCCTTTTTTGTTTTGTTTTGTGGATTTAATACCAGCTTAAATTTCTGTAAGGATGCTAATTAAAAATTTTAAATTATCTTATTTTTCTTCTGGGTTTATTGTTTTGTTTCTTTTGGTCTCTCTGTGTGAATATATTCTTTCCTATCTTATTCGTGTGTTTGTTAATGTTGCTTTAGGTTAATTATTCTAAGAATATTTATTCTGCTGTTACAGGGGATGAGCAGATAGAAATCCACTTTAAGGTCGCCCCCTACAAAAATCTAGATAGAGGAGATATTTACCCTTGGGCACTAACTGCCATGCTAAATATTAACTCAGGCAACATTAAATTGCTTTTTGAAGAGAGGCCTCTGGATTTTTATCTAGTGGGAAATCTGATGCTGCTTGCCATCCTATGAAAAGGAGGGAGGGAGGGGATGGATGGTACTCGCACGAGCAATTTCCAGGTCTCACATGAGCTGTGCACTTCTTTAAATGATTGAGAGCTGTCCTAAATAAGTGCAGAGATTATTACACCTGTCACATCATGTTCAATATTCACTGAAATAAATCTTTATTAAACAGAGGGTTTTTTTTTTACTTAAATAACACCTTGAACTTTTTTTAAAAAATCAATAACAGCCACCAGATGCCAAGCAGGAATATTGAGTCTGCTTACCTACATCCAGATGTGGGTTTAATACAGAGCTATGTCCAAAATTACATATTATTATTTCCAAATCTCTTTCTTAAATTTTATGTTTCAATTACAGTTGACATTCAATGTTAATGCTGATTTAATTTTTTCTATTTTTATTATTTCTTTATTCAAAATAGCATGGCACGGGCATAAAAACAGGCACATAGATCAATGGAACAGACTAGAGAGCACAGAAATAAAATCTTCCTATATAGTCAGTTAATCTATGATAAAGGAGGCAAGAATATACAATGGGGTAAAAATACTCTCTTCAATAAACAGTGTTGGAAAACTGCACAGATACGTGAAAAATATGAAACTAGACCACGTTCTTAAACCACATACAAAAAACAAACTCAAAATGGATTAAGATAGCAAATGTAAGATCTGAGACTCTAAAACTCCCAGAAGAAAACTTCAGTAGTAAACTCTTTGACATCACTTTTAGCAATATTTTTTGTGGCAATGCCCCCGCAGGCAAGAGAAACAAAAAATAAACAAGTGGGAGTATATCACACTAAAAGTTGTTGCACAGTGAAGGAAACCATCAACAAAACACAAAAACAACCTACTGAATAAGGTAATATATTTGCCAATGATATATCAGGTGAAGGGTTAATATCCAAAATGTATATTAACTCATGTACCTTAACACCAAGGCAACAAAAAACCCAATTTAACAAAGGACAGTAGACCTGAATAGACATTTCTCCAAAGGAGACATACAGAAGGCCAATAGACATATGAAAAGATGCTCAGGTTGGGTGCAGCCAGCCATCTTCTCTGCAGGAGCATGCTTAGCAGGGCAGAGCCAGTGACTCAGGAGGACAGATCAAAAGAGTCTACCACGGGGAGTGGCTCAGTTGGTTGAGCTTCCTCCTGTGCACTGAAAGGTCACCAGTTCAATTCCTGGCCAGGGCACATCCTGGGTTTCAGGTTCCATCACACACAAAAGGCAACCAATCTCTCTCTCTCTCTCTCTCTCTCTCTCTCTCTCTCTCTCTCTCTCTCTCTCTCTCTCTCTCTCTCTCTCTCTCCCTCCCTCCCTCCCTCTCTCCCTCTCTCTAAGCATGTCCTCTGGTGAGGATAAAAGAATAAAAAAGAAGTGTGAAGTGCCATTTGACCCAGTGATCCCACTTCTAGGAATATATCCTAAGAAACCTGAAGCACCAATCAGAAAGAATGTATGCACCCTTATGTCCATAACGCGCTATTTATAATAGCTAAGATTTGGAAACAGCCCAAGTGCCCATAAGTAGGTGAGTGGATTAAAAAAAAAACACACCTGTGGTACATCTACACCATAGAATATTATGCAGCAATACAAAAAGAAGGATCTCTTACCCTTTGAGATGGCATGAAGGGACCTGGAGAGTATCATGCTAAATGAAATAAGCCAGTCAGAGAAAGACATGTACCACATGAACCAATGAACAAAATAGGCCGATCTCACTCATTTGTGGAATATAAAGAACATTATAAAATGATGAACAAAAATAGATACAGAGGCAAAGAAGCATCGAACAGACTGTCAAACTATAGCGGGAAGGCTGGGGAGGGTTGGGGGCGAGGTAAGAGATCAACTGAAGGACTTGTATGCATGCATATAAGCATAACCAATGGATGCAAGACACTGGGGGTGGAGAGGGCATCTGCAGGGGGCGGGTAGGGGAGGCCAGGGGAAGGTCAATGGGGGGGGGGGGAAGGAGATATATGTACTATTCTTTGTAATACTTGAAACAATAAAATAAAACTTAAAAAATAGGTTGAGGCATGGAAGCATGATGCAGATTTACGGAGCTCAGAGGGAAGGGAGAGCAGGAAGAGATTAATCAGAGAATTTATATGCATGTATGCATAATCTATGGGCACAGACAATAGTGAGGTGAAGGCCTAGGGTGGGAAGTAGATGGAGGGGGCATTTGGGAAATAAATGGGGACATCTGTAATACTTTCAACAATAAAGATTGGGGGGGGGGGGGAAATGCCAATTCCTGAGAACCAAACCAGATACACTAAGTCCCCAAATTCTGAGGGTAGGAAACAGCGCCCTGTGGCGGTTGTGTTTTATCTTTAGGTGATTGTAAATTCATTTGTAGTTGTAAGAAACAATATTACGTGAACCCTTTGCCCAGTTGCCCAAACTGGCAACATATTGTATAGCATTAGTCCTGTACTACAAACAGGAAATATGTATTCACAAAATCACCAGTCTTATTCAAATTTTACCAGTTTTGCTTGTACTACTGTGGGTGTGTGTGTTTAGTTCTAAGTAACTTTATCATGGTAATTTCATGATAGGGTCCTGGGTTCGATTCCAGTCAAGGTACAGAACAGTGCCATCAATACAAAGATCCCTTTTATTACTCCCGCTCTTCCCTCCACCCCTCTCTCTAGCTACTAGCAAGCACTTATCTGTTCTCCATTTCTATAACATTGTCATTTAAATAATGTTTTATACATGGATTCATACAGTATGTCAGTATGTGACCTTTTGAGATTGGTTTTGTTCACTTAGCATAATTCTCTGGAGAGTTATCCAAATGTTTTATGTATAATAATTTATTTTTATTGCTAGGTAGTATAGTTGTACTACAGTTTGTTTAATCATTCCCTAATTGAATGACCTAACATCAACACCTTCTGTAGTTATTGGCTATTATGAATAAAGCTGCTATGAATACCCATGTGCAGATTTTTGTGTAAGCATACGTTTTTATTTCTTTGGGATACATTCCCAAATATGCAATAGCTCCGTCTATAGTAAACACATGTTTAGTCTGTATTAAATTACCATACTCTTTTTCAGAGTAGATCTACCATTTTACTTCCCAGTCAACAAAGTGTGAGTGGTCTAGTTTCTCTGCATTATTGCCAGCAATGCATTGAGTGGGTATATTTCTTTTGAGTGCCATCTTTGTCTGGTTTTGGTGGTAAAGCAATACTGGCATATGCTTTCTGCAAGAGGTTGTGTAAAACTGGTGTTAATTCTTCTTTAAACGTGGTATATTTCCCCAGTGAAACTATGGGCCTGCAGTATATTTGAAAGAGTTTCTTAATCAGCATTTTGTTTTGTTTCTTTGTTATTGGGTGGTATGAGTTCTTTATACATTTTGGATATTTATCCCTTATCATATATATATATATATATATATATATATATATATACACACACACACATATATATATAATATACATATATATGTATATATATATGTTATTGTTTTGTTGTTGTTGATGATGATGATGGTTTCATTTGCTGTGCAGAAGCTACTGAGTTTGATGTAGTACACTTGTTTATTTTTGCTTTTGTTCTCTTTGCTTTTGGTGCTACCCTGAACATTCAGGACCAGGACCAATCTTAAAGAATTTGTCCCCTATGTTATTTCCTAGGGTCTTATGGTTTGCAGGTTTTATGTTTACATCTTTAATCCATTTTGAGTTAGTTTTTGTGGAAGGTATAAGATGGGAGTCTAGTCTCATTCTTTTGCAGGTGGCTGTCCAGTTTTCCTACATCATTTACTGAAGTGATTATCCTTTCCTTATTACATAGTCTTAGATCATTTGTCAGAAATTAATTGGCCATATATTTGTGGTTTTATATCTGGGCCACATATTCTATTATATTGATCTATGTGTCTGTTTTTATGCCACTACAATACTGTTTTGATTACTATAGCTTGTAATGTCATTTGAGATCAGGAAGTGTGATGCTTCCAGCATTGTTTTTTTTTTCAAAATTATTTGATGTTTTTGTAGAACTTAACCATTCCTTCTAAATCGTACATTTAATGAGAATAAAGTTGTTTGCAACATATCCTCATTATCTTTTTTTTTTTAATCCTCACGTAAGGATATTGTCCCATTGATTGTTAGAGAGTAGAAGAGAGAGGGAAAGACGGAAATATCGATGTGAGAAAAACATTGATTGGTTGTCTCCTGCTGGGTAGGGGCCTGCAACTGAGGTATGTGCCCTTGACTGGAATCGAACCCAGGACCCTTCAGTCTGCAGGCCTACATTCTATCCACTGAGCCAGGGCATCTCATTATCGTCTTATTGGCTACAGAATCTGGAGTGATACCCCTGATTTATTCCTTACATTGTTGTTGTGTCTCTTATCTCTATTTGTGTATTTGTGTGTGAGTGAGAAAACTGAAACTTCAAAACACGGGGAGTCTTTTAATCATGTGCTGTGCACTTTATTCATTTTCCCCCAAGGCATCTTATAAGTAGAAATGGTCTCTTCTTTATTTTCATCTATTGGTTAACATTCTGGTGTCTATATATTTTTAATATATTTTATTGAATTTAGAAGGAAGGGAGAAGGAGAGAAAGATAGAAACATCAATGATGAGAGAGAATCATTGATTGGCTGCCTCCTGCATGCCCCCTACTGGGGATCGAGCCCCCAACCCAGGCATGTGCCCTTGGCTGAAATCGAACCTGGGACCTTTCAGTCTTCAGGCTGACGCTCTTCCATGGAGCCAAACCAGCTAGGGCTGGTGTCTATATTTTCAGGAACACATTTTTAAGTGTATGAGCCAGGCAGCACTGCCCTGAGACCTGCTCATGCTCCATCAACCACACACACACACACACACACACACACACACACACACACACAGAACACTATGATCTCCTGTGGCCATATTACTACTAGGTTCTGCTTACCCCAGCCACAATAATTAAGAAAGAAATGATACAAGGCATGCTGTTAACACCAGATTACCTTTCCCTAAAGAATAGAGAAATACTAGCCAAATTCTAATTGGGAAGTCAATGGACTTGTTAACATGGGACTCCGTTTTTATGCCTATCCCCTCGATCCCCTCCCCTGTGGCAGCCATCAGTTTGTTCTCTATATCTATGAGTCTCTGATTTTGTTTATTCACTTGTTGTTGTTGTTGTTGTTGTTTAGATTCCACAATAAGCGAAATCAGATGGTAGTTATCTTTCTCTGTCTGCCTTATTTTACTTAGTATAATATCTTCCAGGTCCTTCTATGTGGCAAGTAACAATATTTAATTCTTTTTGTGGCTGACCAATATTTCATTGTATATACATATCACTTTTTCTTCAGTCATCAATCAATGGATATCTGGATTGCTCCCATATCATGGCTATCCCATATAATAAAAGCCTAATATGTAAATTGACCGAATGCAGAATGACCCGTTGGCAGGGAACAGAAGGGGGTGGGGAGGGACACAGGGCCAGTGAGCGAGCCAGCCAAGGCAGGTGCTAGCAGGCAGAGGGAGGGGATGGTGATCGAGTGGCCACAGGGCGATGGGGGGCTGGACTGGAGCTGCCCCCTGAGGGTCAGTGTGCTTCCATAGGGGGATCGCTGCTTAGCTACAAGCCTGGCTGAGGGCTGGTGAGTGCAGCTGTGGCGGTGGGAGCCCTCTCCCGCCTCTGCACAGCGCTAAGAATGTCTGATTACAGCTTAAGCCACTCTCCAGAGGGCTCTTGAAATGAAAGAGGCCACAGGCCAGGCTGAGTAACCCTCTTGAGTGCACAAATTTTTGTGCACCAGGCCTCTAGTTCTAAATACTACAATGAACATAGGGGTACACATATTTTCAATTAGTGTTTTTGTTTTCTTCAGATAAATATCCAGAAATGGAATCGCTGTGTCATATGACAGTTCTATTGTTTTAATTTTTAAAGTTATCTCCATACTGTTTTCCATAGTGGCTGCTTAAATTTTCAATCTCACTAAGACTGCATGAAGGTTCCCTTTTCTCTACATCCTCATCAACACTTTTTTGTTGTTGTTGATTTATTTGTGATGGTCATTCTGATAAGAGTGAGATTGTATCTTACTGTGGTTTTAATTTGCATTTCCCTGATGATTAGTGATGTTGATCATTGTTTCATGTCTGTTTGGCCATCTATATATTTTCTATGGAGAAATATCTACTCAAGTTCTTTGTCCAATTTTTTATTGGAATGTGTTTTTTTATGTTGAATTGTATAAGTTTCTTTTATATTTTGGACACTATCCCCTGTTAGATATATCATTTGAGATTATTTTCTCCAATTCAGTGGGTTGTTGTTTTTGTGGTTTTTTTTTATTTTGTTGGTGGTGTGCTTTGCTGTACAGAAACATTTTAGTTTGATGTAGTTCATTTATTTATCCGTGCTTGTGTTGCCTTTGCCCAGGGAGACATCGAAGATGTTGCTAAAACCGTGCCAAAGTCTTTATTGTCTATGTTTTCTTCTAAGAGTTGTATAATTTTATAGTTTATGCTTAAGTCTTTAACCCATTCTGCTTTTTCATATACACTGAGTGGCCAGATTATTATGACCTCTGAACGCATAATAATCTGGCCACTCAGTGTATATGCTATATAATAATAGGCTAATGTGCAAATTGTCCCCTAGACCAGGAGTTTGACCAACAGGCAGGCTGGCCAACCGCCCATGTCCCCTCCCCTGGCCAGGCTGACTGGACCCCACTTATGCACAAATTCATGCACCAGATACACACACACACACACACACACACACACACACACACACACACAATGAGTGGCCAGATCAGCGGCCACTCAGTGTATATATTAGAAAGTGGTCCAGTTTCATTTTTGTATGTATATATCCAGTTTTCCCAACACAACTTAATAAAGTGACTATCATTTCCCTGTTGTATATTCTTGCCTTCTTTGTCATATGTTAATTGACCTTATGAGTGAGGGTTTATTTCTGAGTTCTCTATTCCTGTCCCATTGATCTATGTGCCAGTACTACCTTGTGATGATTCTGTAGCTTTGTGCTATAGTTTGAAATCAAGTAACATGATATCTCTCATTTTGTTATTTTCCTCAAGATATCGTTGGCGCTCTGGCGTCTTTTGTAGTTCTGTATCTTCTCTCTTTTCATCATTGTCAGTCAGTCTGGTTTGAGGTTATCAGTTTTGTTGATGTTTGGAATACCAGGGGTTTTTTTTGTTTGTTTGTTTCATTGATTTTTTCTAATTTTAAAAAAAATCAATTGCATTATTTTTTTTCTCTTATCTTTTTCTTCCTTCTGCTGCTTTTGGGTTTAATTTGTTCTAGGTTTTTGAAACAGGAATTTCAATTATTGATTGTGCTAATGTAAACACTTAGTGCTATAATTTTTTCTCTAGTTTTTATTCAAATCTGAGTATTTTGTTTTCTTGTTTCCTTTGAGATGTCCATATTGACCCCATATAAGTGTGTTGTTTAATTTCCAAATGTTTGGAGAATTTTTTGTTTTTGTATTATTGAATATTATCTTGATTTTATTATAGCCGCAGAATATGATCTGCATGATTTCAAATATTTTAAATTTGTTCATGTTTGCTAGGATAGAGTTTATTTTATTTTAGAAAAATATGTTCTGTTGTTAGTGAGTGGTTTTCTATGTATATCAATTAGATCCTGTTAGTTGAATCTATTGCTCAATTCTCTAGCCATTCTAATTTTCTCTCTACCACTATGAATATTATGAGTGGGGTACTGCAACCTATCTTATAGTTACGAATTTGTCTATTTTTTCTTTAACCTCTCATTTTTTGCTTCATGTATTTTGAGATTCTGTTGTTTTGTAGGTACACGTTTATGGTCATTTTGTCCTTTTGATGAATTATTTTATTATTATGTAATGTCCTTCTTTGTCACTAATAATTTTACTATACTATATGCCCTAAAATCTGCTTTATCTGATATTAATGTGGTGATTCTTGCTTTGATAAAATATAATGTTTGCATGGATATCTTTTTCTATCATCTGACTTCTTATAGACAGCATATAGCTGGGTCATGTTTTTTTTTTAAATTCACTATGCCAATATTGGCATTTAAATTGTTACATTAAGAGTATTTTTACTTAAAGTAATAATTTGCACATTAGGTTTTAAGTCTGCTATTTTATTATTTGTTTTTTTGTTTGTTTGTTTTCTCTGAATTTTACTCGTTTTACTTTTATTGCCTTTCCCTTAAGTATATTTAATATATTATTTTGACTTAGTTATAGTTTTTACTATACCGTTTTGAATAATGTTATTAGTATTTTTCTAGTTATTACAATATACAGACATAATTTATCAAATCTACTGCTATTAACATTTTACCACTTCAAGTGAAGTGTGGAAATCTTACATCCTTTTAGTTTCTTTTTTCCTTTCCACTTTTTAAATATAATGGTCGCAAATATTTCTTCTACATACGTTTCACATCATATCTGGCAATGTTATAATTTTTGCTTCAACCATTAGATATGATTAAAGAAACTCATTCCCACTATTTTCATCTATTTTGTTGTTCATCTCTCCCTTATGAAGGCACAAATCTTCTGTCATCATTAACTTTCTGTCTAGGTAAGTGTGCTAGTGACAAATCCTATTCTTTTCTTTACTTGAGAATATTCTACTCCCCCTTTATACTTGAATGATAGTTTTAGAAGATATAGAATTCACAATTAACAGGATTTTTTTTTTCTTTAAGCACTTGTAAATGTTTCACTGTTAGCTGGCTTCCATGTTTCAGATAAGAAATCCACTGTCAATCAAATTTACATTTCACATTTTTAATAGCTTTCTCTCTGGCTGTTTTATTTTATTTTTAATATATTTTATTGATTTTTTACAGAGTGGAAGGGAGAGGGATAAGAAGTCAGAAACATCGATGAGAGAGGAACATCGATCAGCTGCCTCTTGCACGCCCCCTACTGGGGATGTGCCCACAGCCAAGGTACATGCCCTTGACCGGAATTGAACCTGGGACCCTTCAGTCTGCAGTCCGACGCTCTATCCACTGAGCCAAACCAGTCTCGGCTATCTCTGGCTGTTTTAATTTTTTTTCTTTGTCTTTTGATTTAAGAATTTGTCTATAATGTATCTTGGCATGGAGTTATTTTGGTCTATCAAAATTCTGCTTTTTCTTAGCTTCTTAAATCTTTATGTTTCTATATTTTGCTAAATATGGGATGTTTGCAGCCATTATTCCTACAATACATTTTCAATCTCTCTCTCTCTCTCTCTCCCTCCCTCCCTCTCTCTCTCTCTCTCTCCCTCGAAACTCTCTTTATATGATTGTTAACTCTTCATTATTTTTTCATCTCACATTTCTTTGAGTTTCTGTTTTGTTTCTTTTAAAAATATTTAAGTTTTTTATTAATTTAAGATGGAGAGAGAGATAGAGATATCAACTTGTTGTTCTACTTATTTATCCACTCATTGGTTGATTCTTGTATTTGCGCTGACTGGCAATTGAACCTGCAACCTTGGTGTTTTGGGATGATACTCCAATCAGCTTAGCTATCTGACCAGGGCTCTGGTCTTTGCTTTTCCGTCTATTTTCTTCCATTGTTCAGACTGGGTAAATTCTATTGATGTCTTCTTCAGTTAATTGATTACGCCCTCTGTCTTCTTCATTGTACTACTGAGATTTTTCTGTTTTGTAATTTCCATTTATACTTTTTAATAACTTACATCTTTGCTAAGCTTTGTTATTTTTAGTTTACAGAGAATTCATAATTAATTGTTGAAACATTTTTGTGATGACTTCAATATTCTTTTCAGTTAATTTTAAGCTGATTCATATATTATTGGCACTTGTGGGTTTTCTTTTCTTATTCAATTTGTAATTTTTCTGGTGCTTGTTATGACAAAATATTTCCTAGCGAATCCTGTATACTTTTTAAATATTTAATCTTTATTCAGTTTATTAATTACAATGTTCCCCCCTTTTTCCCCCTATACCCTTCCACCCGGTACCCATCCAACCCTCTGCCCTTACCTCCCCCCCACTGTCCTCTTCCATGGGTGTATGATTTTTGTCCAGTCTCTTGCTGCACCTCCCACACCCCTTTTCTCCCCAAGAATTGTCAGTCCATTCCCTCTCTATGCCCATGATTCTGTTATATTCACCAGTTTATCCTGTTCATCAGATTTTTTTTATTGTTCAGTTTATTAATTACATTGTTTCCCCTTTTTTATCCCCCTATATCTTCCCTCCACCGTGTACCTATCCCATCCTCCGCCCTCACCTCCCCCTCCCCAATGTCCTCTCCCATTGTTGCAAGATTTTTGTCCAATCTCTAGCTGTACTTCCAACAACACTTTTCTCCCCAAGAATTGTCAGTCCATTCCCTCTCTATGTCCATGTTTCTGTTATAGTCACCAGTTTATCTTGTTCATCAGCCTATCAGTTCACTTGATTTTTATGTTCATTTGTTGATAGATGTGTATTTGTTGTTCATAATTTATATTTTTACCTTTTTCTTCTTCCTCTTCTTAAAGAATATCTTTCAGCATTTCATATAATACTGGTTTGGTGGTGATGAACTCCTTTAGCTTTTTCTTATCTGCGAAGCACTTTATCTGATCCTCAATTCTGAATGATAGCTTTGCTGGATAGAGTAATCTTGGTTGTAGATTCTTGCTCTTCATTATTTTGAATATTTCTTGCCACTCGCGTCTGGCCTGCATCGTTTCTGTTGAGAAATCCGCTGACAATCGTATGGGTGCTCCCCTGTAGGTAACCAACTGTTTTTCTCTTGCTGCTTTTAATATTCTCTCTTTATCTTTTGCTCTTGGCATTTTAATTATGATGTGTCTTGGTGTGGTCCTCTTTAGATTCCTATATTTTGGGGTTCTGTGTACTTCTTGGGCTTTTAAGTCAGTTTCTTTCACCAGGTGGGGAAAGTTTTCAGTCACTATTTCTTCAAGTAGGTTTTCATTAACTTGCTCTCTCTCTTTTTCTGGCACCCCAATAATTCGGATGTTGGCTTGCTTGAGGTTGTCCCAGAGGCCCCTTACGCTATCGTCAATTATCTGAATTCTTTTTGTTTCTTGCTTTTCCAGCTGAGTGGATTTTGCTTCTTTGTATTTCAAATCTTTGACTTAGTTCTTGAGGCCCTCTGGATTGCTTTTAGGACTTTGTGTAATATTTTTTATTTCAGTCTGTGTATGCTTGATTTCTAGTTGGTCCTTTTTTTTTTTATCTGTGAGGGTCTGGTTCGTATCCTCAGAGGTCTTGTTCATTTTCCTGAGGGTCTCATTCATTTCCTTGTAAGTATCATTCATCTCCTTGTAATTCTCATTCATTTGCTGGTTGGTCTTGTTTATTTCCTGGTAATTCTCATTAAGTTGATCGGCCTTTTGTAGGAGCCTCTTGAAAAGCCTTATAACCGTAGTTTTGAACTCTATGTCTTGTCGTCTTTTCTCCTCCATTTCTTTCACACCTGATTTCTTTCCATGTCTCTGCATGGTGGCTGCTTTATGTGGTGGCTATCCTCAAAGGGACAGTGGCTCAGTCTCCCCAGTTACCTGAGGTGGGTACTCTTACTGCAATCCTTTATGGGTTGTATTCAGTGTTTTTGAATTTAAACCCAGTTTGTTGTTGTTAGCCCTATGAGGGTTTGACCTCCAGGCCATTTGGCTGTGAAGGGAGACTGTGTTCAGGTTGGATGGGCGGAGTCTCTGAGCTGCGCGGCAGCGGCAGCTGGGTCCTATGCGGCGCTCGTGCACACGGGTCTCTGTTGGATGGGGATGGCTGCAGACACCTCCAAGAGAAAGCCGCTAGTCTCTTCCCCTTGCCAGACCACTCCGCCCTTCCCCAAATGTGCCTGCACACCAAAAGTCCAGCCCAGGGCTGTAAAATAGATGGTTTCCGGAACCAGGAGACAAGTTTCCAGGGGGCAAGTCGCGGGTTTGCACGACCCTTGGGACTAGGAACCTCTGCCGCACCCCGCTTCCAGGGTGCGTCCCCCGGACCTCGGATGTCACCGGTTCTGGGGAATCTGTGCAGGGGGACTTCTCCTCATACCCCGGATCTCGGACCTCGCCTGGCTCAGGAAATCTGGGCAGTGGGACGCCTCCGCCCTTCCCCGTCGGAGAAATCCGGCCGGTCGCTGCTCCAGCCCCAGCCCGCGGGCGCGACCAGGGCAGCTCCTAACCTGTTTCCATCTGAAAGGCTGCGCTCCTGCCGCTCCTGAGTCTCAGTGTCCCACCTCTGCTCCTATTAGTGGAGTTTTCATTCAGCCAGCTTTCTGGCGATTCTGGGTGCTTATTTGTTCTGCTGTTATGTTGTAGTTCTTAAATCGTTGCGTGGGGCAGAACAATAGGTGTTTGCTTATGCCGCCATCTTGGTGTTCCTCCTGTTCATCAGATTTTTAATTCACTTGATTTTTAGATTCATTTGTTGATAGATGTGTATTTGTTGTTCATAATTTACACTTTTATCTTTTTCTTCTTCCTCTTCTTAAAGAATATCTTTCAGCATTTCATATAATACTGGTTTGGTGGTGATGAACTCCTTTAGCCTTTTCTTATCTGTGAAGCTCTTTATCTGACCTTCAATTCTGAATGATAGCTTTGCTAGGTAGAGTAATTTTGGTTGTAGATTCTTGCTATTCATCACTTTGAATATTTCTTGCCACTCCCGTCTGGCCTGCATCGTTTCTGTTGAGAAATCCACTGACAATCGTATGGGTGCTCCCTTATAGGCAACTAACTGTTTTTCTCTTGCTGCTTTTAATATTCTCTCTTTGTCTTTTGCTCTTGGCATTTTAATTATGATGTGCCTTGGTGTGGTCCTCTTTGGATTCCTATAGTTTGGGGTTCAGTGTGCTTCTTGGACTTTTAAGTCAATTTCTTTCACCAGGTGGGGGAAGTTTTCGGTCACTATTTCTTCAAACAGGTTTTCAGTATCTTGCTCTCTCTCTTTTTCAGGCACCCTTATAATTCGGATGTTGGTATGCTTGAGGTTGTCCCAGAGGCTCCTTACACTATCTTCAATTTTTTTTATTCTTTTTGCTTCTTGCTTTTCTGGCTGAGTAGATTTTGCTTCTTTGTATTTCAGATCTTTAACTTGGTTCTTGCAGTCCTCTAGACTGCTTTTAGGTCTTTGTATAATATTTTTTATTTCAGTCAGTGTATGCTTAATTTCTAGTTGGTCCTTTTTCATATCCTCAATGGTCTCGTTCATACCCTTGAGGGTCTCGTTCATATCTTTGAGGGTTCTCATTCATATCCTCAAAGGTCTCGTTCATATCCTTGAAGGTCTCATTAAGTTCATCAGCCTTTTCTAGGAGCCTCTTGAAAAACCTTATAATCGTGGTTTTGAACTCTATGTCCAGTCGTGTTTTTTCCCTCCATTTCTTTCAAATGTTATTTCTTTCCATGTCTCTGCATTTTGGCTGCTTCCCTGAGTTGCTCAATTAGCTTTGTGTGATAGATGTTTTCTAGGGGACTGTGGCTCAGCCTCCCCAGTTACCTTAGGTGGATACTCTTGGTGCAGCTTTTTATGGGTTGCACAGTCTTGTTGTAGTTAAGCCTAGATTATTGTTGGTAGCACTAGGAGGGTTTAACCTCTATGCCAATTGGCTGTGAGGATCAGCTGTGTTTATGCTGTGAGAGCCGTTGTGCTCAGGTTGGATGGGTGGAATCTCCGGGCTGAGCAGGCAGCCTTGATTTCCCGTCAGCTTCACCCTATGCAGCACCTGGATCTCTGTGCCAGGTGGTAATGGCTGCATGCACCTTTGAGATAAAGCTGCCACCAAGCTCTACCTGCTGCTAGACAATTCAGCCTCTCCCCAAATGAGTCTGAACAGCCAAAGTCTTACCCAGGGTTGTAAAACAATGCAGTCCGGTGGTTTCCCTTCTTTCTTCTTTTTTTCCCCCCTCCCGAATGAGAGAGCAAGTCACGAGTCTTCTCTGCGCACTCACACACTTCTGCAGTTCCCAAGTTTACACGCCCTCTCCACAAGCTTGCGGACCTATACAGCACCCGAGTTTCAGCGTGCTTCCTCCTTTCCTCCTTATTGTCCAGTTTCACCCCATGTGAGTGTGGGTTCCCTGGACCTCGCCCAGAACTGGGGAACCAGTGCAGTGGGACACCTTTGTCTCCCTCCCTGTTCGAGAAAACCAGGTTGTGTCCAGCCGCCCACCCTTTCTGCTCGTGCACAACTCCAAAACCTCTGACTCTGCATATATCTGCAACTCTGCCCTCCGCAGCTCCTCCAAATCACAGTGTCCTATCTTTGCTTTTATCTGTGGAATTTCTACTCAGCCAGCTTTCCGGTGATTCTGGATGATGTCCATTCTGTCATTTAGTTGTAGTTTTGAAATTGTTATGTGGGGCAGCAGGATAGGTGTTTACCTATGCCACTATCTTGGTTCCTCCTGTATGCTGTATACTTTTGACCTAATGAGACTGCAGATACCTTTTTAAACAACTATTCTCCTTCTTCCTCCTCCTCCTCCCCTTCCTCCACCTCCTTGTTTTTTGTTTAGGCATATAATAAAGATGGAGTGAATGAGTGAATGTG
This sequence comes from Antrozous pallidus, assembly GCA_027563665.1. Classification (NCBI taxonomy): domain Eukaryota; kingdom Metazoa; phylum Chordata; class Mammalia; order Chiroptera; family Vespertilionidae; genus Antrozous; species Antrozous pallidus. The sequence continues at coordinate 8,582,597 of CM050509.1, read as the reverse complement.
TGTTTATATTTATCCTCTGGACACCACTGATTCCATTCCAGCAGAAGTGGAACACTGCCTCAAACTGAAAGCCTCATTGCTGAAAGGGGGCGGACATTTAGCTGTGTTCTTAGCTCTTGTAATATTTTCTTAGTGAAAATGGGCAACCAATTTATACCACTTTGTTACCTCTATGTGGATGTGTGAGCTCAGCTACTGACTGGACCTTGCTGATTACAGACAGAAGCACAAAGATAATGTACACTACCTTATTTGTTTTTAATTATGTTTTTATTGATTTCAGAGAGGAAGGGAAAGGGAGAGAGAGATAGAAACATCAACGATAAGAATCACTGATTGGCTGCCTCCTGTATGTCCCCTACTGGGGGTTGAGTCTTCAACCTGTGCATGTGCCCTTAGACCAGAATAGAACATGGGACCCTTAAGTCCCCAGGCTGATACTCTATCCACTAAGCCAAACCAGCTAGGGCTATATACTACCTTCTTGATGCACAGTGACAGTGGGAGTTCACATCCCCTCTGGTCCTCCTGAACTGAGGGTGGGGAGGATGAGGAAAAGTGGAATGCCAACTAATCTCATCTCCCACCTCATTCTGCCTTGCTTTACCTCTTTGAGGCCTTTGAAAGAGGGATCGGTGAATTTTAGTTCCCCACTCAGCTCACTAGCACAAGGGAAAGAAAGAAGGGGAGTGCTATTTATACCACCTCACACAACCACTTGCATTGATGCTAGATGAGAGTGAGGGCTCAGCTTTCCACCTGGCCCTGTTGAAAGTGGTGGTGGGGTTGAGAGTTCTCACTAATCCTGCATCACACCACCTCGTTCAGTCTTCCCGCTGCAGAGGGGATGTAGAAGTTCACCTTCCCTTGGGGCCTGCTTACACCAAGGAAGGAAGGAAGGAAAGTGGAATGCTGGAAAGCCCTGACTCAGACCACCCTGCTCAGTCTCACTGATGCACAGTGGAGGTGGAGGATCAGTTTATCACTGAACCCTGTTGACACTACCATGGCCAGGGAATCAAAGCACCTCACGATTCCCCTGGGGGACATTCTAATATCACTGCTCATACTTGCCGACCCTGCCCTTGAATGATCATTGAAGCACTACCTCATTCTGCTGGTGAAGGGATAGATGATTAACTTGCCAAAACCACCTGGCTGTGTGTTCAGACTGGTTCTGGAAGGGAATATATGATCAGCTTCTTAACTGTACCTGCAAAACTACTTGGAGAGAGAGAGATTAATGTCATCTGGTTCCGTGGGGAAAAGAGGGAGATCAGCTCCCCCACTCCATGCTGCCAAATCCAATGAATTAAGTTACTTGCCCAGAATTCCTAAAGCTAGGAATTAGGGGAGTTGGGGTTTGAACATAAGAAGTGGATCTGTGGGGCAGTTGCCACTGGTGTTTGAATGAAGTAGGGTGGATTTTGTCAAAAATATTGTCTGGATTTCTTTAGGCTACCGTTTTCTCAGGGATTTGGCTAAGGGAAATAGGATTTTCTTGGAGTTTTTTGTTGTTGTTTTCTCATCTGTGCCTGTTGGTGGTTCCATGTTGGAGGCTTCTGCAAAGCCCTATGGAGTATGTGTGGTAGGCAATAAGAAATCCCAGGCAAATCGTTACTCTCAAGTCCTGAAGTCTCTGGACAGTCTACCTTCTTCTTTCCAAATTTTTGAGATTTTCATTGTCTGTTTGTTGTGTTGTTTCCAGAGGTTTTTTTTAAGGGTATAGGTTGTAAGAAGGAAGATCTGTGAGGGTAGTGGCCAGAATTGGGACAGAACCAAAAAAGAGCAATCTGTGTTTTACCAACACACCCAGGAGATTCTGGCGCACATTAAAGTTTGAGGACCACTGGAGTAGCCTAGAAAATGGGTTTTCTAGACAGATTAAACACCTGTGAGCCCTAGCTGGTTTGGCTCAGTGGACAGAGCATTGGCCTGCAGCCTGAAGGGTCCCAGGTTCGATTCCAGTCAAGGGCATGTACCTCAGTTGCAGGCTCAGTCCTGGGCTCTGATCCGGGCATGTGTGAAGGCAACCAACTGATATGTCTCTCTCACATTGATGTTTCTCTCTCTCTCTCCCTTCCACTCTCTCTAAAAATCAATGGGAAATATCCTCAGGTAAGGATTAAAAAAAACAACACATGAGTAAAGGCAGAAGCATAGACTAGTTGGTAGATAATTGAGGTGCCAACTTGATGAGAATACTGAGTGTAGAGAAAGGAGTAGGGGAAGGCACACTTCACTATAATGAATATGAAAACACATAGACAAGAGAGATTAGGTTAATTCCAAGGTTATCAAAATAGGGCTCACTTGATGGGTTTTAGGAGGGAGCCTGGCACGTTGGCTGAGAAGTGTTATGGTTAGGCTCTAGTGCCAAATCTCCTCTGTTCAAATACCAGCTCCCCTAATTCCTAGCTGTAGGAATTCTGGACAAGTAATTTAACTCATCCCAGCTTTTGTTTCCCAAACTATAAAACAAGGATAATGAAGATATTACCTCAAAGTGTTGTTCTGAGGATTACATAAGGCAGTATATAAACTATTTATCTAAGTGATTTGCACATCCTGTGTGCTCATTGAATGGTAGTTATTGTTAATATTTCAGGGCAATTTCATAAAGATGATTAATTTTGAAAGAATTCATATTCTTTAGCAATCAGTTCTGTGAATCTCTCTTCCAAGAGGCAGGCTGTAAAAGTTATGAAAGAGCAGTAGTGTTTGCTAGGGCGACCTTTGTATGTAATGTTTAACCACCAGGTAGAACGTTGTTCTGAGAGATCTTTCGCAATTCTTTCCAGACCTGACAGTCTAGTTTTTATGTGGGATTTTCATTGGTTTTTGGTTTTACTTTGACCAGAATTGAGGTATGGGTGGGGGAGGGGCCAGCGTTGGAGCAGCAAAGTATTATGCATCTCACTTTTGAAAACATTCTGTTTTTTCTCATGGAAAGCTAGGTAAGAAAAGAAAATCAGGAGATGAGCTATACATGAGCAGAGAAGGAATTAATATTGTTTTTAGATAAGTTGGGCCATTTAATTCTCACAACAGCCCCATAAGGTAAATACTATTATTGACCCCAATTTGTAGACAAGGCTAAGAGGATTTACACCATTTGCCCATAGCCACAAAGGTGCTAAATGTTCTTACCAAGCTAGGAGTTGAACTCAGGATTCTAACTCTAAAATCCATGCTTGGACTACAGTGGGAAGGCAGGGGAGGAAGGGTGCTGTGGGAGATCAACCAAAGGACTTGTAAGCATGCATGAAAGCATAACCATAGGACATAAGACACGAGGGGAGGGCGGGGGAGAGGGCATGCGCTAGGGGGTGGGAAGGCTGGGGGAAGGTCAAGGGGGGAAAAGGGGAAACATATGTACTACTATTTGTAATACTTTAAACAATAAAAATAAATAAATAAATACAATCCATGCTCTTTTCTGAACAATACCTTTCTTTCTCTTTCTATCAGCCCTTCTTCCTATGTCTTTCCTTTTCTCCACCTTTTGCAATTTCATCCTCAAGGTGAGTCGAGAGATTAAAAGAGAGAGAGAGAGAGAGAGAGAGAGAGAGAGAGAGAGAGAGAGAGAGAGAACAGGGGGAAAAATTAAGATTTAGAAAAAACACTACAAAGCATAAAAACCGACAAGACCAGAGAAAACACTTGCAGGGATTCAAAAACTAGCATCAGGGTTAGTGGGATGTGAGGGTGGAAAAGGGGAAGAAATACATTATCCGTACCAATTATCGGTGAGCTGGGGATGGGGTCCATCTGCAAGCTAACTTATTCCTGTTCTCAACATATATTTATTGACCTACTATGTGTTAGTCCCTCTTCTAGGCACTGGTCACCTAGTGGAGAATGCAACAGAAAAGGTCCGCAAAGGTGGAACTTCCATTCCAGTGTGTGTGTGTGTGGGGGGGGGGGGGCAGGGGGGGAGGGAAGGATACAAACAAACAAAAAAGACAAATATTGTTAATTACTAACAAAAATGATAAAGTACTATAAAAGAACAAAATGATAGGACAGGTTCTAGTTTAGCTAGAGTGCTCACGAGAAATTGTAGTTTGGCAACCAAGACATCAAGTTTACTTATTTGAGACATTTAATCTAAGGGAGGTGTGGTGAGCATAACTTGATCAGCCAAAACCAGTTTGGCTCAGTGGAAAGAGCATCAGCCTGCGGACTGAAGGGTCCCAAGTTCAATTCGGTCAAGGGCATGTACCTTGGCTGTGGGCACATCCCCAGTAGGGAGTGTGCAAGAGGCAGCTGATCGATGTTTCTCTCTCATTGATGTTTCTGACTTTCTATCCCTCTCCCTTCCTCTCTGTAAAAAATAAATAAAATATATTTTAAAAATAAAAATAAAAATGTAGATTAGAAATAGTGAGAGATATTAGAAGGAGATATGGATCTTTCAACAATTTCATTCAAATATGTTAAAAGGAAGTAGGGGCCAAACCCAATTCAGTCCTGTAACATATAGGGCAGGTGACACTAAATAGTAATAGGCCATGTTCTGTTCACTGCAGTTTTGAACACATTTCTCTCCAAGGAGGTACCTGGGAAAGATGGGCTAGGTAGACATCTTTGTTACTGTTGGTGATATTGTTAGTGGCAGGGAAGGCATTGTCACTGATAATGTTGCTGAAGTGCTTGGGTCTCTAGCATCAGGAAAAATGCAACTTAAACCCTAAACCTTATTGTCACAGAGGCAAATGGCTGTTAATATTTATCTAGTCCTGCTAGTGGCCTTGTCAGACAAACCAAAATAACAAGGGATGACCACTTGAGCTTCCCTAAAATGTTGACGTTCTATTGAATTAATCAGGCATAGACAGAGGACTGAATAGAAACCAATTTTCTGAGAGCTATAATCACACTCGCATATTCCTCAAAAGAGTGAGGTCTTAGGAAGTAGGAGTCATTGAAGGATGTAGCAAGAAGGGGAATATTCACAAATGGAAGAGCTGGATACACAATTGGATGGAGGAAGCCTACAGTTGAATTCTGTACTTTTTTCAGTACAACATGCCACCATGTTACCAATATTCCTCTACAGCAGAGCAAATGGCCTTCCAGGATGTTTGGTAGCCACAGATGTGGCATAACATCTCCCAGTGACATGCACAGGGGCTCAGACGGGGTGTTACTGTTTTTAGCTCTCAAATGTTCATGTGCTTCCCAGGAAATTAATTGTAAGAAAAATGATTCTATCCCATTCCAAGCTCCTGCTGTCATTATAATACAACATTAATCACTTTCTTTTTCTCAGATCTGATAGGAGATCCTGCTTTTCTTCACACACAAACATAGTTTTAGTATACATGTTAGACTCAATTCCTAAAACAGCTAATCTTTTCTTTAATAAATGTGTGGTTTATGTTCTATAGACCTATATTCATAGACCTTATGTCTATGGTTATAATGTAGATAGATAGGTGTCGCTGGTTACATATACACTGAGTTGGCCAGATTATGATGATCTCTGAACGCATAATAATCTGGCCACTCAGTGTATACCCTATACAATAAAAGGCTAATATGAAAATTGTCCCCTTGACAAGGAGTTCGACCAGCAGGCAGGCTGGCCACCTGCCCATGTCCCCTCCTCCTGGCCAGGCTGGCCTGACCCCAACCATACAAGAATTCATGTACCAGGTCTCTAATATATATGTATATATACTGAGTGGCCAGATTGTTATGTGTTCAGAGATCATAAGAACCTGGCCACTTAGTGTATATTCAATGATATAATGACAATCATCCAGGTGGAATGGCTTTACTGAAAGCCTGTATGTGCTTTTGTACTAATTAAATTTGCATAAACTGGCCCTGCTGCTGAGTCAGCAAATGACTCAAAGTAACAATTCCTCTTTAATTTATAGATCTCTTAGCTTTTTGCAGATTCTCATATCCAAACTTAGTTATGGAATTGTTAAAACAATCTCGTCACCCCTCAGGAGATTATTTTTGAGTCATTGCTGACTAATAATAACTTCATTTCTGACCTTCCTGGTAACCCATTGACTAACTGCTTTTCCTCTATATTTTGATCATTAAATTCTAATTAGAAACATTAAATATGCACATGAAAACATAGTCACAAAACAGAGAAGACAAATGCTAACTGTCTTTATTGTATGACTTTTTAGCAAGCCTCATAACCTCTTTTGCCAAGCCAGTAAAGTACATGCCTATTGGACTTGTAATTCATAAACAACAAAGCTATGTGGTGTCAGAGACTGAAATCATTGGAATAGTAATTTATTCATTCATTTACTTATTTAACTAGTGCTCATAAAGCACCTACTACAAGCTCATGTTGGATACTTTGCAAGGTCCTGTGAACAAAATTATAAATTAGGTGACATCAGGCTTCAAAAAATTTACAGTCTAAGAGAGTGAAGAATAAATTGAAAAACAAGGTCAGTAATGTGTTATGGATACCATTATTGAAATATACATGTAGCAATAATGAAATTATGGCTATTATTTTTTTTATTGATTGCAGAGAGGAAGGGAGAAGAGGGAGATAGAAACATCAATGATGAGAGAAAACCGTTGATGAATCGGCTGCCTCTTGCATGCTCCCTATTGGGGATCAAGCCCCAAACCCAAGTATGTGCCCTTGACCGGAATTGAACCCAGAACCCTTCAGTTTGCAGGCCGACGCTTTATCCAGAGCCAACCAGCTATAGCATGGCTACTGTTTATTAAGTATTTACTAGGTGCTAAGGGTAATAATGTCAATAACTAAAATTAATGTGTTTTATTTAATCTTCACCTCTGGAACAGGAACTATGATTATTTTTATTTATAGTTGGAGAAACTGAACCACAGAAAGGTAAATAATTTGTCCTAGGTTGCCAAGGTGGAAGTAGTGCAGAAATAATTTCAACCTGAAGATTTGGGCACAAGGGCCTGTGAGTTTGACTGATTACAATATTTAGCCCAAGAAAGAGTCCTGGCATTTAACTACTAAAGTATATCAGGTAGTGTTTTTAAAGACACTATGATTGTAGTAATTTCTTACGGTAGAGATGGAAAACTGATGTGGATATCGAAGTTTGCCCATTGAAGAAGCAAAAAGGAAAGATTGGTCATTTCCCTTTGGAATTTTGAGAGGGAAAAAAAAAAAACAAAACATAAAGGATCTCCTCTGAGTCTCCAATTTGTTACTCTGTAAAATTATGGAGGTGGGGAAGGTGGGTAGTCTGAAAGACTTGTTCCATCTTTAAAACCCCAATTGTTTCATTATAGTCCATTTGAAATAGTATGATATATTGATGGTTTTATGTTGTTTTGGATTACTGAATCAGAATTTCAGAGCGACAGAAACCTTACAGTTTATTTAATCCATCCACAAATCTGATTCTTGAGTTCTCACAGCAACTCCATTTGTTTACACATCTGTTCTTTGAAGCCACTGCAATAGGCAAGGCCCTGTGGGTAACTGATTCCCTCCCTGCAACCAGATGAGGTAACCTTTGAATCCAGAGGCTGTCTGTCATGTTGAAGGACTCTCCTTAGTAATGAAAAACCCTCTTGTAATAATTTCTTGATATGAACAAGTAGAATTCCATTCCCTTTCCTTGTACATTAGGAATCAAACACTCAAATGCCCTCAGTGGCCAAGCAGGTGATGTAAATGAGTAAAGAGGAACGGGTACACTACGAAAGGAAATGCTAAAGAACACCAAGGCAAACACAAGTACACATGTTAAATTTAAAGAGGCAGATACTATCTATCTACAGCCAAATGTTGCCATGCAGAGATATGAACCCAGTATTAACCAAAGAGCAACAGCATAGCATAGTTAAGAATGTAGGCTCTGAAGCCAGATTCTCTGGATTTGAATACTGGCTCTGCCATTTAATACCTGTGTGACCTAAGTCCATTCACCCAGCCTCTCTGTTTCAATTTCCTCAATTCTAAAATAATAATAATGGTATCTTCCATATGGAGCTGACATGAGGTTTGAATTAATTTGTGCTAAAGGGCTTACAAACATAGCTAGCACATAATAAATGTTCAACACATGTGTTCAGAAATTTTGAGGGAAGCCAGAAACTCAAGTTTTCTCAAGAGATTTTTCAAATTTATTTTATTTTTTAACATATTTTTAAAATTGATTTCAGAGAGAGGAAGGGAGAGGGAGAGAGAGCTAGAAACATCAATGATGAGAAAGAATTATAGATTGACTGTTTCCTGCATGCCCTCTACTACGATTTGAGCCCACAATCCAGGCATGTGCCCTGATTGGGAATCGAACCGTGACCTCTTGGTGCATGGGTCAGTGCTCAACCACTGAGCCACACTGGCAAGACAAGTTCTATGGCTTTTAAATATCATCTACATGCTAATGGTGCCCAAATATATTTGTCTGAACATCTATCCTCCTTGAGCTCTAGATTTGTGTATTCAACATAGGACTTGACTGTCTAAGAAATTAACATTCAAAATGATCACACAGAACTCTTTATTCTCACAGTCTGCATTTCCGGTTAATACTGGACACTAGCCTCCTCATCTTCCTGAATCACACCATTGTACATCCAGTTTCTTAGGAGTTATCCTTGATTTTTTTCATATTCCCTTGACCCCAAATCCAACCTGTCAGTAACTCCTATCAATGTCCACAAACATTTTAGTTTAAACTTTCTAGCCCACAACAATATCAAATGCATAATAAAATGAATATTTATATACTATTTATTTTTTAATTATTTATTTTAAAATATATTTTATTGATTTTGTTAGAGAGAGAAAGGGAGAGGGATAGAGAGTTAGAAACATCAATGAGAGAGAAACATTGATCAGCTGCCTCCTGCACACCCCCTACTGAGGATGTGCCCGCAACCAAGGTACATGCCCTTGACCGGAATCAAACCTGGGACCTTTCAGTCCACAGGCCAACACTCTATGCACTGAGCCAAACCAGTTAAGCCTATATACTGTTTATTTAGATTCATCAATTGTTAACTTGAATTCAACTGAGACAAGTGTGTTCAAGATGGTTGTGTAGGAGGACATTGAGCTTGTCCTCTACCAAGAACACATCAAATGCACACCTATCTCGAGAGCAACACCTCCTGAGAGAGAACTTAGGGCCATTGGAACAACTTCTGCCCAACAAACAGGAAAGAGAAGCCACATAGAGAAAGTGAAGGAACTGAAGGAGAAATCAAGAGTGTCCCAGAAAAGTAAAAACTAAAAAAGCTCACCACTACTAACCAGTTTTACAAGAAACATTCAAGGATCGTCTTTATCCAGAAAAGAAAAGGCCATAACTAAAAAAGAAACTATAGGAAAGAAAAAAACCTCACTGGTAAAGTGAATCCACCACGTAAAAAGCTATGTGATTGGGACTCAAATATTTTTTGTTATTATATGTTTGTTTCTAGTCTGCAGAGGCAAGGTTTTTTTTAAAGAAAAGAATCTGGAGAAAATAGATACAGAGGCAAAGAAGCATGGGACAGACTGTCAGGCTACAGCGGGAAGGCAGGGGAGGGTGGGGGGCGGGTGCTGTGAGAGATGGGCTGAAGGACATGTACCCATGCCTATAAGCATAACCAATGGATACAAGACTCTGGGGGAGAGGGGGCAGGTGAGGGCATGTGCTGGGGGGTAGAGGAGGCCTGGGGGAGGTCAATGGGGGGGGGCGGGAAGGAGACATATGTACTACTATTTGTAATACTTTAAACAATAAAAGAAATAAAGTTTTAAAAAGTTATGTGAAACTTAAAAAGTTAAAGTAGCAAAATCAACTACAAAGACAATAAATAGCCAGGGATACACAAAACCAAGAATACAAAAATGACAGTAAAAACACGAAGAATGGAGAGGTAAGTAAAAATATAGTGCCTTTAGAATGCATTTGAACGTAAATGCCTACCAGCTTAAAATAGACTGTTATGGATATAAATGGTTATATATGAACCTCATGGTAACCACAGACCAAAACCCCACAAAATTACACCAAAACATGAAGAGAAAAATAAAACACTAAAGAAAAGCAGCAAAACCAGCACATTTCAAAAGAGAACAAAAATGACAATTAGCAAAATGGCAATAAGCACATATCTATCAATATTTTATTTAAATGTAAATGGATTAAATGTTCCCCTGAAAAGACGCGTGATTGAATGGATAAAGGAATAAGGCCTATCCATCTGCTGCCTCCAAGAGACTCACTTGAGATTAAACAGAAAGTGAAATGACTGAAAAAGATATTCTATGCATATGGAAATGGAAAAAAGTTAGGGCAGCAATATTCATATTAGACAAAATAGACTTTAAAACAAGCTGTAGTGCCCCGGCTGGTTTGGCTCAGTGGTTGAAGTGTCAGCCCATGGACGGACGGGTCTCGGGTTCAATTCCCAGTCAAGGGCAGTACCTCAGTTACTCCCTGGCCCTGAGAGTAGGTGGGAAGCAACCAATTAATGCGTTTCTCCCACGATGATGCTTCTGCTCGCTCTTTCTCTGCCTCCTCCCTCCTTTCCACTTGGTCTAAAACTCAATGGAAAAAGCATCCTCTGGTGAGAATTTAAAACAAACAAAAAACAAAGCTGTAGCAAGAGACAAAGAAGAGCTTTTACAATAATATGCCCTTCTATATCTCTTGCTACAATCCTATATAATAAAAGGGGAAAATGCAGATTTGACCATACCTTTGCTCCTGATTGGCTATACTACCAGCCAATCAGGAGCGGGGGCAGGGCCAAGTGACACCAGCGCTGGGCCCTGGGGGTGAAGATAAAAGGGCGGTGGCAGAGAGCGCCTGGCCCCCCAGGCGCTGTGAGCAGAAGTGGCCAACAGTGCCCAGCCCCCGGGGCCAGGTGGTTGCAGGAAGCCGGGGCTGAGCTGAGCAGGGCGATAGCTGGGTGCCCAAGGCTTAAAGCCTCTGGTGAGTGAGCCATCAGTTGGACATCCCCTGAGGGCTCCCAGTATGTGAGAGGGGGCAGGTTGGGTTGAGGGACCACCCACCCACAGTGCACGAATTTTATGCACCAGCCCCCTAGTAAATAAATAAAAAAGATATGAGAATGGTAAATATCTACAGACCCAACAGAGGAGTGCCTAAGTATATAAAGCAAATATTAATAAACATAAATGAAAAATTAGCAGTAATATGATAATAGTTGAGGACTTCAATATCCCATGTTCCTCAATGGATAGATCAACCAGAAAGAAAATTAATAAGAAAAAAAAATTTACCTTAAAAGTCACATTAGATCATATTGACTTAATACACATTTACAGAACATTTCATTCCCAAACTGCAGAATGCATGTTTTTCTCAATTTTAAGACTCAATCAATTTTTTTGCAAAATAATCCAAAATTGGTCTGATTATTCCACCATGTTTAGAAAAGCTTGTCAGTTTATACCCTCAGCATACATCTCGAATTTGTCCATTAATTTTTGGCTTCACCTCTACTATCCTAGCCTAAGACCCAGTAATTTCTGATCTGTATTAATATGAGAACTTTTCAACTGTTTCTTCTTCTTCTTTCTCTTCCTCCTCCTCCTCCTCCTCCTCCTCCTCCTCCTCCACTTCCTCCTCCTTCCCCCCCCCCTCCTCCTCCTCCTCCTCCCCCTCCTTCTTCCTCTTCTTCTTCTTCTTCTTCTTCTTCTTCTTCTTCTTCTTCTTCTTCTTCTTCTTCTTCTTCTTCTTCTTCTTCTTCTTCTTCATTTAAATTCTTTATTGTTTAAAGTATTACATGAGTCTCCTTTTTCCACCATTGACCTCTCCCCAGCCACTCCCACCCCCCAGCACATGTCCATCCCCCCCCCCATCTGTGTCCATTGATTATGCTCATATGCATGCATACAAGTCCTATGGTTGATCTCCCCCGCTTGCTCCCCTTATACATTGGACAGTCTATTTGATGCTTCTATGTTCAACTGTTTCTTCTTTGGTTTCATTTTAACCTAGTTTCCCAACAACAGTCAGAGTTATCTTCTAAAAATGCAAATTCAATAATATCATCCCTATATTTATTAACTTCTATTTTTCCTTTTAAAAAATCCATACTTTTTACCCTGGCCTTTAGGATCCTGCGTAACGTCATTCCTACGCATCACTCTGACCTTATTTCTCACCACCCTCCACAATCACTAGATACATTTTACACACCACTCCCTCCCTGGGGCTCCTTCCCATTTTGAGATATACCAGTTTATCTACTTTGGAACCTTTTCATGTATTGTACTTTCTTCTGGAATGTTCTCCCTCCTGTTTTTTTTTATCTGCCTATCTCCTATTCATCATTCATATCTCATCTTAAATATCATATTTTAGAGAAGAATTTTGTGACCACTTATTACAAAATAGGTATGCCCTGTGACTCATTTTCATAGCCTGTTCTTTCCCTTCATATCCTAATTGTAATTTGTAAATTCTACATTTATTTCTGTAATTATAAATAAATATTTATGGAAAAAAACAAGAAAGATTTCTGAGAAAGTTTATGGACCCTCCGACATTTACAGTTATATAGATCATTCAATTTGTCCATTAGACAGAAATGTTTGAAGAATCTTGTTTCTCTCTCTCTCTCTCTCTCTCTCTCTCTCTCACTCTCTCTCTCTCTCTGTCTATCTTTCTCTGTTATTCAGGACCCCAGTTACCATTGCAAACCCAAAGACTTGTTGGGTTATGTCTACCTGTTTTTTCAAACCCTTTTATGTGACTTGCAGACTTCCTAGGATAGTGACTCTCAGTCCTAAATAACATATGGACCCCTCTTTAATGGAAAAAAAATGTTGAAACTCTACATTGATTTAAATTATTTTATTATGATGGTATTTATATATGTACAAGCATGAAACTATATACAAACTCTTAATGCTTATAGTCCTTCTAAAATTATAAACCAAAACATATTTCCAAAGTAAGTAAAACCCGTTGAACTATTAAAGTTCAAAACAGCATTTTTGTCACAAATAAGTTGCTACTTGCAACATAAATGTTACTGACCTCTTTCATGCACATTATTTTTTCCCAAATATATTTTATTGATTTTTTACAGAGAGGAAGGGAGAGGGAAAGAGAGTTAGAAATATTGATCAGCTGCCTCCTGCACACCCCCTACTGGGGATGTGCCCACAACCAAGGTACATGCCCTTTACCAGAAACGAACCTGGGACCCTTCAGTCTGCAGGCCGATGATGTATCCACTGAGCCACACCAGTCAGGATGATGCACATTATTTTAAATGTTCGTGCCTATACTGAAAGGAACATGAAGGTGACTATTGAGAGGATTGGTAGTATCCAGTTTCTAAATCTGGGTGCTAGTTATAAAGCTCACTGAGGTTTACACACATGATTTGTACATATTTTGTATATATCTTATACTTTAATAAGTTTAGCTTAAAATTATCCTTTTCAATTTAACTATATGGCTGGGTATGAATTTACTTCTTCCCTAGTTTTTAAACATTTAAAAATATATTTTATTGATTTTTTACAGAGAGGGAGGGAGAGGGAGAGGGAGAGGGAGAGAGAATTTGAAACATTGATGAGAGAGAAACATCGATAAGCTGCCTCCTACACACCCGCTACTGTGGATGTGCTCACAACCAAGGTACATGCCTTTGACCCGAATCGAACCTGGGACCTTTGAGTCTGCAGGCCGACGCTCTGTCCACTGAGCCAAACCAGTTAGGGCTAAATATTTTTTTAAAAATATTTTTTATTGATTTCATAGATGAAGGGAGAGGGAGAGAAACATCAATGATGAGAGAGAGTCATTGATTGGCTGCCTCCTGCACACCGCCTCCTGGGGATCGAGCTCACAACCCTGGGCAGGTGCCCTTGACTGGAATTGAACCTGGGACCTTTCTGTCTGCAGGCTGACTCTCTATCCATTGAGCAAAAACAACTAGGGCAATGCTCCTGTTATCTGACTACTGCATAGTAGTGCTTCTAATCAGGAGCCACAAACAAATATAGCCCCACTCATTTCATTGAAACACAGGCCCCCAGAAAAGTCTGAGCCCCATTCCGATCAAGACTGACTAGGTTTGAATCCAAGCTCTGCTACTCACTAGATGTATGACCTTGGGCAAGTGACAACATCCCTGCAACTCATTTTCCTCATTTATCAAAAGGGAATCCTGCACACCTATTTGTGAGAATGCAATAGATTAAATTGCCATCCCTTAGGTATGATCACCAAAGCATCATATTTAGTCATAATAATTCACATAACTCTATATCCATAAAAACAATTTCTCTCACCAGTCAAATCTTCAAGTTCCTGGAATGACAGAGAGTCATAAGTGTCTTACAGGAAGTCATGCACAATGTTTCCAAATTCCTGGAAGCACAGCTACAGGAAAATCCTTAGGTTTTGAAGCAATGTTGTCTGCACAATTGTTTCTTAAAACTAATTTCTAGAGAAAGCTGTAAATGGTATTATCCACACAATGTATCCATACTCCCAAATTTTAGGCCCTAGAAGAAATTTTAATGCCACTTTTTAAATGTATATACACTGAGTGGCTAGATTATTATGTTCTCTGAACACATAATAATCTGGCCACTCAGTGTATATCCTATGAAATAAAAGGCTAATATGCAAATTGTCCCCTCCACCAGGAGTTTGACCAGCAGGCAGGCTAGCCAGTTACCCATGTCTCCTCGTCCTGGCCAGGCTGGCTGGACCCCACCCATGCACAAATTCATGCCCCAGGCCTCATATATGTGTGTGTGTGTGTGTGTGTGTGTGTGTGTGTGTGTGTGTGTGTGTGTGTGTTTCAGAGAGCAAGGGAGAGAGAAATAGAAACATCTGTAATGAGAGAGAATCATTGATCAGCTGCCTCCTGCACACCCCCCACTGGGGATTGAGCCCAAAACCCAAGAATGTGCCCTTGACCAGAATCAAACCTGGGACCCTTCAGTCTGCAAGCTGATGCTCTATCCACTGAGCCAAGCCAGCTAGGACTAGGAATTTTTTTTATTAAAGTACTCTCTTGATCTACTACCGATATCAAGCTTGTCCATGTCACCAAGGGCATTCTCTCATTTCTTGGCCTCAGCACCTTACTCTGGGACATAATTGACGTTTCCTCTAAAAAATAATTTGATTTTCCCTGTGTTCAGTTGAGTAACTTAATACCTGAAGTAACTTTGCTCCCTCCATGTCTACTTCACTTTATGAGGCAATTTTGTCTTCTATACACATAAAAAAATCACTCAGGTCTGTTTTCCATTCTTATTTTTTATCTGTTGAGCAAAAGCAATAAAAATCCTTTAAAAAATCCAACAGCATAAAAATGGTGTTGTTCTCTTTACATAATGACCAGTGGAAAGTCTTCCCAACTCAGAACTTGGTAGAAAATTCTACCAAGTAACCTGTTCATATTAAACCTGTTTTTGTTGTTTGTTGTGGGGTTTTTTGTTTTTGTTTTGTTTTGTTTTGTTTTGTTTTGGTATGAGAGCAAAACCTATTTCCTCTTCTCTTAGAATCCTAAAAGTCTCTCATAATCTAGTCTTTGTTCTGGTCATATCATGCTTCAAGATTTGTACTGTTTCTCTTCTGAAGAGAACTTGAGTCTCATTTATAAATCCATTTACAGTGGAACTACCATTCAAATATTCTTTTGTCTCATCTTCCATTTCATTCCTTTTGGTATTCATTCCCCATCTCTTTCTGCCTATGTCATCATTATCCAATATAGCTGTCTCCCTGGGCTAATGCTCAGAGCTGCATTTCCTCATCGAAGCTTGCGTTTCCAATCTTTCATTTTGGTCCTTCCTAGTTTTCCTGCATCCAGCCGGAATTACAACCTCTTCCATTTTCTTTCCAACTTCTGTTAGTTTTTTGCTTTGATTACTTCTGTATATTTTGAGTGATTGTTATACCATACACTAAATTCTCACCTACCTGGGGTGAGTCTATGGATGTGACTATAGATTCCATCTGACAACACAATTCTATGAACTCCTACAATGATATCCTACTAGTTTGTTATTTTTGCTGGAAAATACTGTACTTACCTATTTAATTGATGACGCTTTTTTCAGAGCAGCATTGTCAGTACTAGAGACTACAGTGAATTTCCTCTCCACTGTATCCTATCTAAAAAAACAAAGTAGTATTTGATTGCCATTTGATAATGAAATTGTTAAATCTGCACTCATTAATCAAAGAAAAGGGATGCAAAATCATCCGAGGAGACAGAAGGACTCTCAGACCCCTAAAGCATAAGTATACTAATGATGCTGTTGTAATAACCTGGTTTTTATGTATTTAAAAAAAAAGGAAAGGGGAGACCAGATAGAAGCATGCTTACTAAGGTCTGAGGGATGCAGGAAGATGCTTCCGCATCAATCACACCAGAAAGCTAGTCAATGGCCAGGATGGGCGTGACCACTGCAAACTTCCAAAGGAAGTTTCTCTCTCTCTCTCTCTCTCTCTCTCTCTCTCTCTCTCTCTCTCTCTCTCTCTCTCTCTCTCTCTCTCTCTCCCCTCCCTCTTTACATCTGTGGCAGAGAATGTTCTCCCCTGTGCCCAATAGCGCAGGGCCATGTTGTAGTCCACCCCTGGACTAATAGACTTTAATTTGCCCTGAATACTGAACCACAGCCAGCTGCAACATGGACCGGAAGCTCTGGACACTGGCCTTGTTTCTGGCTCTGCTGAAACCCCAGCTGTCCCTTTTCCAGGACTGGCTTAAGGGGCAGCAGGAAATGTAACTCCATGCCAATAAAACCTTCTACCACCTCTCATCCTCCTGTGAGGACTTCTGAAAATTCTTATTCAGTGGCACCCCAGGAACCCCACTCTCACAAACAATGGAAGATTCCCACTCATGAACCCTTCCAACAGCCCTAGACCTGATCAACTGTATTAGTACCTTTAAAAAGAATGAGTGAATGTGAAGGGACTGGAGAGGTTGGTCAGCCACAAAAGCACAGGGAAGAGAGAATCACTGACGTATATTGATAGTCCTCAATGGATAAAAGGTGATTTAGGCATTGGATTTGCAGTATTTCTAATCCCATGAGCAAGACTATCTCTGTTGGAGGATGGATGTACAGCACTAGTGTGGGTTTATGCCAATAAATATTTGGTTTATGATTTTACAAATTGCAGTTTACCTAGCAACCATCTTATAACATCCCGTCACATATCCTTCAGATGATTTTGCCTGTGTCTGCTCTGATTAATATGCTAGGGCTTACAATTTGCACTCAAAGAATAATCAGCAATCCCTCATTTTTTTGTTCTGATTTTTTATTTGGATTTTTCATTTAGCTTTGCAGAGGGAAAATGTGCTGAATGCATAGATTTGAGTACTTCCAGTGTGTGTGAAAGTGCTATTTCTCACTGGAAATTAATAAATTGGTGTTCTTGTGTCTATGTCAATATCATCTGCTTTTTCATTTTTTGCGAGTCAGTCTCTAAAGGCCTAAACCATTCTGGATGCTGACACAGGTGAATCTCTGGGCTGGCAAAGCAGATGACCAAAGGTATAAAGCAGCCCTCAATTCAGAAATCTTCAAACACTTTTGCTTATGTACGCCTATAACAGAATTTTGAAGCATTGCAAACACCTGACACATATTTAAGATAACATCTAAAGTTTGCCATCATATATTTCAATAATGGCAAGATTATAATTTTTGAAGTATTATGAATATTGAAATTTTGAAATAAACTGTTAATCTTTTAAAAATATCCAACAGAATCAAAATACTGTAGCAATTTGAGATCCACCATCATTTATCTTTAAAATACATGAACAGACTCTTCTTTAATAGTTGTATAATTTATATTTTCTTTTTCCTTTTGATGTATATTTTCATTTATTATAACCACAAAAGTTTTGTCCTAATTTTATATATTTTTATGTTAAGAAGCCTTACATTGATTACCTTATCATACTTCCTCACCACAAAAATTATATAAATTAATTTTAAGAGTTAAAATTTTTCTGTATTGTTATTATTATAATTATTGTTACTATAGAATTAATCAAAATAATACACATACATCACCAACTTTGATAAATATTAAATATAAAAACATAAAATTTCATTGGAAATATATTTTAGGACTCTCTATTAGTTTATTCATCTAAGTATCAATATTACTTATTGCTCACAAGTCTTTTACTTTTGTTTGCTTTTATAAATATGAGCACTAAAATATATAATAAATGAATAGATGGAAATAGAAGGACTTTGTTATAGTAATTTTCTTCCATCTTTTAGTTCCTTCCAAATAATATGCCAAAAATCACATAATGATCTATCTTCATAAATTATCTTAATGACCTATCATCTGACAGTTCCATTAGGTCCTCCTTCAATTTTGTCCAAGGCAAAGAATTGGAAATTACAAACTTGCAAAATGATTTATTACCTAGTCATTAGAGTCATTCAGTTTCTCAATGTGGATACTCATATATATTTGAAATTGTCCCTTTGTTGACTCAAGGTTCTTACACCCAGAGGCAATGCAACATAGTAAAATCTTGAATATGTGACAGAAGTATGACTTTATTTTGCAAAGTGGAAAAAGATCAATTGCAGAAGGGGATGCTTTGACCTCAGGGCTATTTTCTGGAAGATCAATTTTAGGAAAGGAGATATATGGAAATCAAGTAGCTAGAAATCGATTCCCTTCAAACTGTCTTTATCCTCTTACTGTTTGAAGAGACGTTGTGCAGACAAGCTCAAATTTGCACTTTCCTAATATAATACTGCTCCAACTTCTGTATCTTCTGTTGCCACTGATATTTGCCATCAGCGATGGACATTACCTTTGCAAGAGTTTGACCTTTCCTAACTCTGGTATCTTTGTTTTATTCTCCATCTTCTATAGACCAAGAGACTTTTCATATAAACATTGCATTATTTGATTTATACTTGGGCATTTTTAATGTCCGATGGCTTTGGACTGCAACATCACAACTCACCAATAGTTGCCATCAGTAAATGCCAACCTGAGGACTTCAGGCTATTAAAAGTAAATACCAGCTGTCCTATTTATCTAATATACAGATATGCCAATGAAGCAGTTGCCTTGGAAAGAGATTTGTTTTGCGACTCAACTACAATTAAGCTCCCTTTATTTCTCTGTTGCCATTGGAGATTTCTGAGTACTGATACTATAGTCTTGGGAATTCACTTGCAAATGCATGTGGAGGAAGTATTTCCTCCCACCGCTGCCAGGTGTGTTTCTGTTGGTTTCTGATTTGCATGTTGGAAGCAGTTTTTACATACAATCTTTTCAAAGATGACACATTCCCATTTGACTATAATGTAGCTAATTTTAACTCTTAAAAACCTATGTTTTTTATTGATTTGAGAGAGAGGAAAGGAAAGGGAGAGAGAGAGAGAGAGAGAGAGAGAGAGAGAGAGAGAGAGAGAGAGAGAGAAACATCAATAGGCTGCCTCCTGCATGCCCCTACTGGGGATCAAGCTTGTAACCTGGGCTTGTGCCCTGAACTGGAATCAAAAGGCAACGTCTCAGTGCATGGGACCAAGCTCAACCAACTGAGCCACACCGGCGAGGGCCTAACTTCAACTCTTTTTTTAAAAATATCTTTATTGTTGAAACTATTACAAATATCCCCTTGATCCCCCACCCCTCATTGACCCCCTCCAATCTGCTCCTACACCCCTTAGGCTTTCACCACACTAACTTCAACTCTTTACCATGCTGCAAATTAAATAGGCTTATCGAGGTATCTTAGAAATGTAACTCTGTTTTATGTAAGTTTTTCAATGTTTATATAATTGTGTCAGTCCAGAGCATTTGAACGCCTAAAACATCCCCAGGGCCAACATGCTACTATCCTTAAGGAGATTAAGCTTTGACATTCTCTAAAATCATAGGTTCGATTTCTCCTGACACCTTTACTTTACCATCAGTTCTGTTACTGGTCTGAATGAAATTGAAAGTAGCGGTTGTTCTACTCATTTCCACATTCTGATGAAATGCCTGTTCTCGCGCTTTTCTTTTCCATGTCAAGTTCTCCACATTATCTTTACCTGAGTATTTCTTCTCAAAACTCCCATTTTCCTTTTCCTTTTATTGGTTTTATATATCTAGAAGGCATCTGGTTCTTCCAAATTCCTTTGAAAGGAATTCATAAAATGCAACTTATGTCATAGGTTATAACATAAAATCTCATTCAACCCAGCATAGTGAGGCAGACTTTCACTCCCATCTTATACCTTTCTCAAGGCCCAATTTTCAGTTGCAAGCCCCTCAAGATAATATCACTCTGATAGTAACAGGCATGGAAAGATAAATGGAAGAAAAAGTCTTAGCTGCTTTCATCATCATCATTGTCATCATCATTATCATCAGCAGCATTAGAGAGTGTTTGCCTCAATATACACATAGTTATACTCCCCCTAAAGTGAATACTCCACCTTCTAATAAAGTGACTCAAGTTTATTATTAGTCTTTTCCAACTCACTTCAGTGTTTTTATTATTTGGGAGATAGAGTGAGGGGAGGGAAAGCTTGAGTTTTTCCATCAAGGGTCATAAATTCCATGTCTATGGAACCAACTAGATTAAAAAAATGAATGAAGTGGACCTGATAGAAGCCACTATTCAACTCCAGTCAAATTGTGACCCTCCAAGGGTATGAGTCCAATGTAGCCATATCATCCAGTTTTGAAAGAGAAGCTTGAAATCTCAATTTGCCTGAGAAATTTGTCAAGTTTTAGTTGTTCGAAGGCCAAAGCCAGCTCATGAGTTGCCAATTTGTAATTTATGTACTCGAAGTTAAAGTGGGTGTCTAGCACTAGAATATCTGGACATTCAAAGAAGCCTGACTTGTACATTCTTTCTTTATAGGCAAACTAAATGAAAAATAAAATTATTAGAAGATTATAGGGAGCATGGAATCAGAACAAAAATGATAGGTAATTGGAATATACATCTTTAGAGCAGAGTATACTAGTATATCTGCCAGATATATTGCATCTCTGTTTGGATCCTTTACTGTTTTTTATTTCATAGATTAACTTACCAATAGTAAATTTATTTCATTTGTTTGATTTTTAGAGGAAAGGGTGTGTCAGAGCAATCAATCTCTCATATACACTGAGTGGCCAGATTATTATGATCTCTGAATACATAATAATCTAGCCACTCAGTGTATAGCCTATATAATAAAAGGCTAATATGCAAATTGTCCCCTCGACCAGTAGTTTGACCAGGAGGCAGCCCAGCCAACTGCTCATGTCCCCTCCTCCTGCCCAGGCTGGCCAGATCTCACCCATGCATATATATATTGGAGACCCAGTGCATGAATTAGAGACCTGGTGCATGAATATATATATATATATATATATATATATATATATATATATATGTATATATATAATTAGAGTGGCCAGATTATTATGATCTTTGAACACATAATAATCTGGCCACTCAGTGTATTTACTGACTATAACTACAACTAGGAAGTGTATGTATATTAGTCCCATTTTAGCGGATGAAGAAACTGAGGTTCAGAGAAATGAAATGGACTGCACTAAGGTCATGCAGCCCTAAGTGACCAAGCCAGAGTTGAAATCGATCTTTTTGGCTCAAGTCTATGGTCTTGCCACTATACCACTCTGCTGTCTCTCTAGTTCTGACTGTATTATTTGCCCCTCTGTGCATCAGTAGGAATGGGGAATAATCATGGAGTTTCCCTTAGGTTATGTAGGCACACTCCAGGAAGGCAGCACATTAGATAGTATAATCACCTCTAGAACTCAACAATCTGAAATTGCTTCTTCCTCAGGAAAAGTACCTTAAAAACTGCTCAGTAAAATTGTCTGCATGTTTTATTAAGCTTTTGGTGTTTATTAGCAAATTGTCCTTCATATAAGTTGTACCTAATAAGTAATCTAATTTCCAGTAAAGTATTAAGAACTTGTTTCTTCTATTAATGATAACAATAATATCACTCATAGAGTGCTTACTATGGGGCACTGTTTTAAATGTCTGAAATATGTTAATTTATTTAATCCTCAAACAGCCTTTTATAGCACAGATAAAGCATACCGAGGTACAGAAAGGTTAAGTTGCTTGCCCCCACATAATGCAGCTAATAAGTGGAAGTAGTGAAGGCAGAATTTGTACCTAAGCAGTCTAGATTTGACTACATCAGACTGGATATTATACAGTCTCTTTAATATTGTAGAAAAAAATATTTCATTATTTTAATTTGTATATTTTTTATTTAAAGAAGATAAAATATTTTCCTCTTTCCTTCCCTCTTTCGTCCCTCCCTTCCTTCTTTCTTTTCTTCCTCCCATCCCTCTTTTCATTCTTTTCTTTTTTCTAAATATATTTTTATTGATTTCAGAGAAGAAGGGAGAAGAGAGAGAGATAGAAACATCAAGGATGAGAGAGAAACACTGATTGGCTGCCTTCTGTATGCCCCACACTGGGTATCCAGCCCTTAATGTGGGCATGTGCTCTGTCCAAGAATCAAACCATGATCTTCTGTTCATAGGTTGATGCTCAACCAGTGAGCCATGCTTCCAGGCCCATCTCTCTTTTCTTTTTAAACATTTTCCTCCTTTTGTAATATTAGCATATTAATTACTATCCTTTATCTATTTTTCCCTTTTGGTGTTCATATTAACATTTGATTTGTAAGAAATATGTCAAGGATGCTAAGACCTCATGTGTTTTAATGTTGCAAATTTTTTTTAGTTTGACTTTAACCTTTTAATTTTTATTGTATTTTTCACATACAGAAGTTTTTAAATCCTTATTTAATGAAATACATCAATCTTGGTTTTTCTTTGTTGTTTTAGAAAGGTTATCACCATGCCTAGGTTATAGATATATTTGCTCTAATATTTTTCTGCAAATTTTATTATTCATTTAGAATTTATTTTGATATTTAACATGAAGATTTATGGATTAGACTTCTTCCACTTTTCCGATACTGTTAAGTATTCATTATTTTTCTCACATCATTTCAATCAATTCAATGGATTTGATAAAGGGAGGAAGTAAATGCATAAGTTCACCCACAACCTTTACTAAGAAAGCTGATTTTTAAAGTATTGAATTATTTAATTTTTATTCTTTTTTTTTTTAAATCCCCACCTGAGGATATTTTTCCATTGATTTTTAAAGACAGTGGAAGAGAAAGGGAGAGACAGAGAGAAATATCGATGTGTTTCACACATCGATTGGTTGCCTCCTGAACATGCCCTGAGCAGTGCCCAGGTTGGGAAGAGCCTACAACCAAGGTACATGCCCTTGACTGGAATAGAACCTGTGACCCTCAGTTCACAGGCCAATGTTCAATCCACTGAGTCAAACCACCTAGGGTTAATTTTTTATTCTTTTTCTTACAATGTCTTACATGATCTGTAAGGCTTTCCACTTCTTGAATATATTTTGGTCATGTATATCTTTCTAGAAAAGTTATACAAGCATCCATCTTCTTAATATTATCAAAGGTTTTTACAAAGTATCTTCAACGGAATAATACTCAGCCATAAGAAAGATGAAATCCTTCCATTTGAGACAGCATGAATGGATCTTGAGAATATCATTCAAAGAGAAATAAGTCAGACAGAGAAAGTTAAGAACCATATGATTTCACCCACATGTGGGATGTAAAACTGAAAGCAACAAATTAAAAAACAAGACAAACAAACAAGAACTCATAGACCCAGACAACAGTATGTAGCTACCAGACGAAAAGAGGAGTGGCAAGGTAGAAAAGGGTAAAGGGGGTCAAATGTATGGTGACAAAAGGAGATGTGACTTTGGATGGCAAGCACACAATGCAATGTATATAATTGCATAGTTGAGACCTATATAATTTTTTAACCAATGTCACCCCAATAAATTTAAGTTTTTAAAATTCCCTTAGTCAGTTATTAAATCTACTCATGCAATCCCAGTTTTATGTATTTATCTCGTTGCTCTTTTCTTAAAATTTAAGGTAAAGATTAAGCTAATTGATGTGCTTCTTGCTAATAAAAACATATTCATTGCAGCACTGAAATGCTAATTTTACTTAGCTGTAAGTAATGTAATGCATTAAAATGGATATATTTTGGGGTAAGTAAACTATCATATCATTTGTAAAATTAAGAATAAAAACTCAAGGAAATTTGCTTTTGGTGGCACTCAGAAACAGAGATTGTCATGGTGGTTTCCAGGGGCTGGGTGGTGATGGGAAATAAGGAGATGTTGGTCAAAGGGTACAACCTTCCAGTTACAAGATGAATAAGTTCTGGGAATCTAACATACAACATGATGATTATAGGTAACTGGAGGCCAGGTGCACGAAATTCATGCACAGGTAGGGTCCCTAGGCCTGGTTGGCGATCAAGGCCAATCAGTGGGGTAACCAGAGGTCCCCACTGGCACCCGCCTTGCCGACCCTGTCCCCTGCCACCGCTGCCAATCCCCTTCCTTTGCAGGCTGGGGACAGCTCCGGCATTGACCGTTTGTTCCCTGGTGGTCAGTGCCCATCATGGTGACTGGTCATCCCTCTGGTGGTTCTGCCATTTAGTGATTTGCATATTAGGCTTTTATTAGATAGGATAATATTGTATTATATACTTGAAAGTTGCTAAGAAAGTATATTGCAATGTTCTCACCACAAAAAATAAATGGTCATTATATGACATGATGGAGGTGTTGGCTAACACACTATTGGTGGTAACCATTTTTCTTTTCTTTTTAAATATATTTTTATTGATTTCAGAGAGGAAGGGAGAGGGAGAGAGAGATAGAAACATCAATAATGAGACAGAATCATTGATTGGCTGCCTACTGCATGCCCCCTACTGGTAATCAGACCCACAACCCGGGCATGTGCCCCTGACCAGAATCAAATCTAGGACCCTTAAGTCCACAAGCCAACACTCTGTATTCACTGAGACAAACCAGCTAGGGCGGTAGTAATCATTTTTCAATATAGAAGTACTAGAGGCCCAGTGCATGAATTCATGCACCTGTGGGGGCCATTGGTTTGGCCTGCGAGATTGGGCTGAAACTGGCTCTCTGACATCCCCCAAGGGGGCCTAGATTGCGAGGGCACAGGCCAGGTCGAGAGACCCCACCAGTGCACGATCAGGGTAAGGGACAGACCACAGCAGGGCTCCAGGGCGAGTCTGGCCTCTTTTTACCCAGTCCCAATTGGCCAGACCCCAGCAGCAAGCTAAACTACTGGTTGGAGCATCTGCTCCCTGTGGTCAGTGCACACCATAACAAGCAGTTGAGCGACTTTAGCATACCATTAGTATACTGTGCTTTGATTAGTTGGTCGACTGGTTGACCGGACACTTGGCATATTAGGCTTTTATTATATAGGATATCAAATCAATGAGTAGTACACCTTAAACTTATACAATGCTATATGGCAATTAGAACATTTCAATAAATCTTGGGGAAGGAAAATAACAAAGACCAAATTACCCTAAATCTCTAACATTGTCTAATGGACACAAACTGGGGCCCCTCATAAGGAGATGCTCTTTGTCGAGTCTTTTAGTTCCTCAGAAACTACCCTTCTCTGAAGGGACTCCAAGATGATTGCTATTTAGTCTAACTTCTGCTCTGTAAAAAGAGTTTACAGTGGAAAAAAACAACATGGGCTGGGGAGACTGGGAAGAGGGGGTCCCTACACTGTATAGTACCTGGAAAATAAAATAACATTAAACTGTGATTTGATAAGAGTGCAGATCCCTGAGCATCACTTATTTGGGTAGGTTTGTGGCGGTGCCTAGATCTGTGTATTTTTTTTAACAAGATCTTCAGACCATACATTAGAAAATGCCATCATAATCATCGATATATATGTTCGTAATATTGTTATGTTGCTAAATTCACCCTAGTAAAAAAGTTTTGATTTGCACTTTGTCCCCAAAGTGTCTGATTCTGTGTTAATTTTCAAGTGGTTGAGGTTTTCATTTACACTTTCATTATTAATATCTAGGTTAGTTCTATTAGGATCAAATAAGGTGATGTGATATTTTTTAGTTTATTTTATTTTTTGAGAAAATTAAAAATTCTTCTAAAATATAACATTCTAGATGGCAGGGATCTCAGTATTATAGTGAAGACTCATATCCCTGCCATCTAGAATCAACTGTGGCTATTTTGCCATATTTGCTTCCATTTTAAAGACGAAATACATTTTCACAGATTTAATTCAATCTCTTTTTTACTCATTATGTGGCCTATGCTATGTCCTCTTCCTCATGGATAGAAGTTTCGTATGAATCACTTTAATATATTGCTGATAGCTTCCCATACGTATGAATGCATTTATTAATGCCATAGAGCGTTGTGATAATTAATTAGGCTTTGAGATGTATACATATTAATATGTTTTGATCTAATTCATTCTTTGTATCTTTTGCATTCTATTAATCGTATCAATCATACTATTTTAATCCATCCCCCTATTGATAGATATCACAGACTCATATTTTTTTCTTAAGATTTATTAAGGTATCTGTGGCCAGATACGTTCAGATAGTGTTAATTGCTGGTTGGACTCTGGTGGGAAGAGTATTTTCTGTGCACTACAAACTAGAGTGAGAAATTTCTACACCAATTAAAAATTCTTTGTTCTTATTATGCAAGTGGTGCATCTTTATGTATTTCCCCTACATATCTGTAACTAAATTAGGTAAAATATTAATGTCTGACTTTACTATTGTGTGCCTGTCAATATCCATCTATCATCTCCCTCAAAATGTCTTCTGATTTTTAAAAATATTACCAATGCAGTAGATACATATAAAAGCCATGAAAATTTAAATATCAATAGACAAAGGATAGTTATTGCTAATTTCGGCACCAAGTAATAACCAGTGTTAACATACTAATGTACCGCATTCCAGATTTATTTTTACACATACACTTAAAGACAGTTCACCTATATAAAGTGTTTAAAAACAGTTTTAAAATAAAAACATGTTTATTGTGGGGGTTTTTTGTATTGGAACATACAGGGTTACGCAATTTCTACTCTACATAAATATATCCATATAGCTGAAAGTGGAAATGCTCTGTGATTTCCCTAGAACTACTGTTTATTTCATCTACTCCTTTAAAATCACTTTAGATCATCTAAATTAACCACCCCTTTTAAGAAACGTAGTGCATATCATTTTATGGCAGGCCAATAGCATACCGTGGTCGATCATTTCTGTTTAAACAGATCCTGATTTTACCTCTTAAGATAATTTGTAAACGCTGTAGTGCATAGACGTTTCATACGTACACTTTTGCATCTTTATCCCTTCTTTTCCTCGGTGAGGCCTCGAGCTAAGGCCTTTATAAAGAAAGGTGCAAACATTTAAAATGTTGACATACATTTTCAAATGGCCTGATGATTACAACTTACACTTCACTTGGCATGAGAGTGCATTTTCTCAGCTCTCCAGAAGCTGTATCATTTTTCTTTTTCTTTTTTTCTTTTTCTTTTTCTTTTTCTTTTTCTTTTTCTTTTCTTTTCTTTTTTTTTTTTTTTTTGCCAGTGTGGTAAGGCAGGTGGAGATGCTGAGTGTTCTCCTCCAGGCTTTCTGGTCCGCTGCTAGGCTTCATCGCCCTTTCATATGCCCATTGGCCATTGGCACATCTTTTGTAAACTAGGAGCTTCTGCTTAGTCTTCCCCCATTCCCCCTATTGGGGCTGTGAATCTGTTCCTTTTTTTTTTTTTTTTTTTTTTTTTTTGCTTTGTCAGAGTTCTTTATTTTGTATTCTTTTGTCTTTTACACGGGGGGGGGGGGGGATCAGTGAAATGCAGGCTTTCTTTTCATCCTTTCACTGCCTGTAGACTTCAAATAACGCATGTGTGCGTGTGTGCGTGTGTGCGTGTGTGCGTGTGTGTGTGTGTGTGTGTGTGTGTGTGTGTGTGTGTGTGAAATCCCTCTCCCCCCCTCATTGGTCTTTTAATGTCCTCTACAGAAGCAGGCTCCCTCCCTCCCTCCCTCCCTCCCTCCTTCCCTCCCTCCTTCTCTCGCTTATTCTCTCCTCTCTTTGTTTATTTCCCTCTCCGCTGCTCTCCCTCGCCCTGGCTTCCCCCCCCCCCACCCCCCCACCCCCCTTTTTTTCCCTCTTGTTCCAGAAGTTTTTCATTTTGATCGAGTCGCAGCTATCATTCTGGGCCTGGCGCCGCGTCAGCGCCGGGGGGAGGGGCGCGGGGGGCGGGGCGGGGCGGGGAGCGGCGGGCGGAGCGGCTGCGGGAGCTGCTGGGAGCGCGCGCGGTGGGATCACACGGCGGTGGCGGCGGTGGTGGCGGCGGCGGCGGTGGCGGCGGCGGAGGCCCGGAGCCCTGAGCCCTGAGCGCTTGCGATCTCGGCCGGTGCGCGGCCTCCACGGAGCCCTCTCTCTCCGGCGGAGGAGCGGAGACGCCCGCAGCCTTCCATCCCCCGAAGGTACCGTGCACCGCGCTGCCCGCCCGAGCCGGCCCAGCCTGCTGCGGCGGCGCCTCCTTTCTCCTCCTTCCCTCGCTCGCTCGCTCTCTTTCTCTCTCTCTCTCTCTCTTCTCTCTCTCTCTCTCTCTCTCTCTCTCTCTCTCTCTCTCTCTCTCTCTCGCCCGTCCGCCCGCGCCTTCCCTGTGTCTGCCTGCGTCACCGCGGCCGCCATGGCTGAGAACGGCGAGAGCAGCGGCCCCCCGCGCCCCTCCCGCGGCCCTCCAGCGGCCCAGGGCTCGGCCTCTCCCCCGGCCGAGCCGAAGATCATCAAAGTCACCGTGAAGACCCCCAAAGAGAAAGAGGAGTTCGCGGTGCCCGAGAACAGCTCGGTGCAGCAGTTCAAGGAGGCGATCTCGAAACGCTTCAAATCCCAGACGGATCAGCTGGTGCTGATTTTCGCCGGAAAGATCCTCAAAGATCAAGACACCTTGAGCCAGCACGGCATCCATGACGGACTGACCGTGCACCTGGTCATCAAAAGCCAGAACCGACCTCAGGGCCAGACCACGCAGCCCAGCACGACCGCGGGCACCACGACTACCACCAGCGCCGCCGCGTCCGCTCCCAGGAGTAACTCCACACCTCTTTCCACAAATAGCAACCCGTTCGGCTTGGGGAGCCTGGGAGGACTGGCCAGCCTCAGCAGCCTGGGCTTGACCTCCACCAGCTTCACCGAGCTCCAGAACCAGATGCAGCAGCAGCTGCTGTCCAGCCCGGAGATGATGCTCCAGATCATGGAAAACCCCTTTGTTCAGAGCATGCTTTCCAATCCCGATCTGATGAGGCAGCTCATCATGGCCAATCCGCAGATGCAACAACTGATCCAGAGAAACCCCGAGATCAGTCACCTGCTCAACAACCCGGACATCATGAGGCAGACCCTGGAGATCGCCAGGAATCCGGCCATGATGCAGGAGATGATGAGGAATCAAGACCTGGCCCTCAGCAATCTCGAAAGCATCCCGGGGGGCTATAATGCCCTGCGGCGCATGTACACGGACATTCAAGAGCCCATGCTCAACGCCGCCCAGGAGCAGTTTGGGGGCAATCCGTTCGCCTCTGTGGGCGGCACTTCGTCCACCGGCGAAGGCTCGCAGCCTTCCCGCACCGAAAACCGAGATCCGCTGCCAAATCCCTGGGCACCGCCGTCGGCGACTCACAGTTCTGCAACCACCGGCACCACTTCGAGCGGCGGCGGCGGCGGCAGCAGCAGCGGCTCCGGCTCTGGCTCCGGCAGCAGCAGCAGCAGCAGCAGCAGCAGCAGCTCCAACAACCCCGGGAACACCATGGCCGCAGCCAATTATGTGGCCAGCGTGTTCAGCACCCCGGGCATGCAGAGCCTGCTGCAGCAGATCACCGAAAACCCGCAGCTCATCCAGAACATGCTGTCTGCGCCCTACATGAGAAGCATGATGCAGTCGCTGACCCAGAATCCGGATCTGGCTGCGCAGATGATGCTCAATAACCCGGTGTTCTCCGGCAATCCTCAGCTGCAGGAGCAGGTCCGTCCGCAGGTCCCTTCTTTCCTGCAGCAGATGCAGAGCCCGGACACGCTGTCAGCCATGACAAACCCGAGAGCCATGCAGGCGCTCTTGCAGATCCAGCAGGGGCTGCAGA
Organism: Antrozous pallidus; assembly: GCA_027563665.1. Lineage (NCBI taxonomy): Eukaryota > Metazoa > Chordata > Mammalia > Chiroptera > Vespertilionidae > Antrozous > Antrozous pallidus. The sequence continues at coordinate 8,552,538 of CM050509.1, read as the reverse complement.
CATTAGCCTCCGAAGCGCCCGGCCTCATTCCGAGTTTCACTCCGGGGGTGGGGGTGGGGGTGCTGGGAACGGCTATAGGCCCCGTAGGCCCGGTCACACCCATTGGTCCCATCGGCCCCATTGTGCCCTTTACCCCCATTGGGCCTATCGGGCCCATAGGACCCACCGGCCCTGCGGGTCCTCCTGGCTCCGCTGGTTCTGGCAGCACCCCTGGGCCCGCCGTGCCTAGCTCTGCACCCAGTGAAACCACGAGCCCAACATCAGAATCCGGACCCAGCCAGCAGTTCATTCAGCAGATGGTGCAGGCTCTGGCTGGAGCCAATGCTCCTCAGCTGCCCATTCCAGAAGTCCGATTTCAGCAGCAACTGGAACAGCTCAACGCCATGGGGTTCTTAAACCGGGAAGCTAACTTGCAGGCTCTCATAGCAACAGGAGGCGACATCAACGCAGCCATTGAGCGGCTGCTGGGCTCCCAGCCATCCTAATTACCTTTCTGTACCTTGGAAAAATGTATCTTATTTTTGATAATGGCTCTTAAATCTTTAAACACACACAAAATCATGCTTTACTTTCGTTTGGATTCTTTTTTCGATCTGTCTAGTTATAAATCTAATGATAGATTTTAAGGTGGAGTCCATACCTGCCTCCTTCCTTCCTTTCCTCCCTTCTCCCTCCTCCCTCCCTCCCTCCCTCCGTCCCTCTGTCCCTCCCTCCCTCTCTCTCTCCCCTTCCATTTCCTTCCTTGTCTGTTTTGAATGGTGGGAATCAATAATGTTTTACTGTTTTTTTTCTCAAAAGTGTTGCATGCAGACACTTCTCTCGATTCTGCATTTCTTGTGATTTTTGGAAACAGGTATCAAAACTTCACAGTTGGGTGAACAAGTTTTGTTCTACAGATGTCCAATTTGTTTGCATTTTAAACATTTAGCCTACGATAGTAATTTAATGTAGAATGGGAACTATTACAGCAAGAAGCAAATTATCTGAAGCTCTCTAATTTGTGGTACAATATTGCTTATTGTGACTTTGGCATGTATTTTTGCTAGCAAAATGCTGTAAGGTTTATATCATTCTTTGATTTTTGGGGGCTATATTTGTATACAGTACAGTAAGCACAATTGGAACTGTACATCTAGACACGTTACAGCAGAACTTCTGAGCATCATATGTGTGATCACAGTGAGAAAGAATATAAGTATTTCTGGAGCTAGGTATGTAACAATTTTTGTAGCATCTTACAGCGTCGTTGATCCACTTCTCAGTGAAAATGTTGGCTAGGCAAGTTCAGTTAAAATATAGTAGAGATGTTTATCCTGGTATTTCTAAGTATACATTTAATTGTACAGAAAACTTCCTGTGTGAAATTGTGTCAACATTTGCTGATTGACTGTATATGACCTTAATCTGTGTGCAGCCTAAAGGATCGGTGTAGTAATGCCAGGAAAATGCTTTTGACCTAAGATTTCCTTCTCAAGCTTCTCTCCTCAAGAGACCCTAATGATACACATTTTGATTTGTAATTGGAAATGTAACTTTCCCTGAAAATGTCATGTGATGTTTGCATTACTTTTAACTGCGATGTGTAAAAGGATACTGCATCTTTTGACTCTTATCAGTTATTTCTCTTATGCACAGGGGGGAAAAAAGCATTAAAATGACTAAAAAAAAATAAAAAAATGATAAAAAATGGATAAATGGTTTCCTTTTTGCCTTCTGGCCCTAGGATAATGTTTAGGAGCATTGCTCCACCCCAAGATTATATAAACCTTATCCTCTGTTTTTCTAATTTTAATGGTTTTACTAAAAAAAAAAATACTTTTCTCTTCTGCAAGGATTTTGATATATGGATTTAGAGTTTTAATTTTTTTTCTTTCCCAAAAGATTAGCTGGTTGTTAGCTAGTATTTATCTCTTGAGCACCGCCCATTTGAAATAGCATATATATATGTGTGTGTATGTGTGTATATATACACACATACACACACACACATATATGTGCATATATATATGTGTGTGTATATATATAAACATATATATATACACACACACACACACACTTTATTTTGGATTTTTAATTCCCTTTAGTACATGGAACATTGTAGCCTCAGTATAGCAGCCTGCAGTTACTGAGTTAGAAATATCACTTCGTATCTGTTAGGACACGTCGTCCTATAGATCTTTTCTTTTGATTTTTCACAATTTTTGTAAAAATGCGTTTTTATTGATTGGAGAGAGGAAGGGAGGGGGGAGATGGAAACATCAGTGACGAGAGAAGCTGCCTCCGGCACGCCCCCTACCGGGATCGAGCCCGCAACCTGGGCGCGTGCCCTGCCTGAGAGTCCAGCTATGACCTGGTTCATGGGCCGATGCCCAGCCCTGATCCACCCCCCCTGGGCCATTTTTCACACTTTTTGGATGATTCTGACATTTATTTGTATCACGTGAACTTTGCAGTTGATTGGCTTCCCCCAAGAATAAGTTGGGAATTTGCATGGGACTGTCCTAAATTGATATAATAGTGAGAATTGCAGAATTGCAGCTCTTTCCAGGAAAATGATTTTTGCAGCATTTAAAAAAAATCTATCCTGTAGGGGAACTTTATTGATTAAAGTCCTGTGTAATCTATGATAAATGTATTCCTAGGTAACACACACACACACACACAGGAAAAAAAGCGAATGGGAGCTTTCATTCAGTTTGTTACCTATATGGGCATTTTTGCTACATAGGGTAAGAATACTTTCATAGAACAGTTTTATTTTTATTTTTTTAAATATATTTTTATTGATTTTTTTGCAGTATAACTTATAATTAATAGTAGTACATGTTTTCCTTTCCCCCTCCTCCTTATCCTCCCCCCCAGCCTCCCCTACCCCCCAGCACATATCCCCAACCTCCCCGCTCCCCGCCCCAGTGTCTTTCATTCATTGGTTATGCTCATATGCATGCATACAAGTCCTTCAGTTGATCTCCCCCAGCACCCGCCCCCCATTCCCCCAAGCCTTCCCCTGTAGCTTGACAGCCTGTTCAAGGCCACCCTGCCCCTATATCAATCACCATAGAACAGTTTTAAATGGACAACTTACTGAAAGCTATTCATTTCTGAGATATTCACTGGATCCCCGAGTTTTTCCTAGTAAGCGGTCATATCAACGATAAGTGTTCTTTTTCCAAATTTAATCTAGTTGCCGACTGCATGGGGTAAACCCTTCTAGAACAGTCCAAGTAATAAAAGTGGCAGGGGCATTCTTGTCTTGGTTTTCATTTGAAGCAGACAAGGTTTGCTACAGCGCTTCAAAATTGCGTTTTTGAAAAACATCCCTTCGGGAGATGCTCAAATAAGTTTTGCAACACGCCGTGTACTACAGCCCCTCTTCAAGGGTCCTGCCGCAGTAAATATCGACCACTATGTTTTTTTTTTTAAAAGAATAAAAGCTATATAACTTTGTTTCATTCAGCACTTCCCAAACTGATGTGAGCGAAGGACACCTTTTAAATTTCAAACGCACCTCAGAACATTTGGCCTATCAGCAGCGTTGCTCAGAAAACCAGATTAGGACATATGATTTGTTCTTTCACTGCTGTGTGATGCTGGGTGTTTGAGAGCATGCTAAAGACAAAATCTGCCATAAAAAAGGGAGAATGTTAACGGATGGCATGGATGATTTTACAGGGAAATAAATCCTCCAATAAGCCAGTGGCGTAGAAAACGGCAGTAAATCAGTAGCAGCAGGCAAAACCGGATGTTGACGGTTTAGCAGGTACATTGCTTTCAAACATTCAAGGACCACAGAATTCCTTAATTACCCTTGCACAATGTTTATCTGTTTTTTTAATATATATACATTTTGTTTTCTCCTCGAAACGATTCAGGTTTTTATTAAGCCTGCTATATATTTTTTATTTTGCTTTCTAGTTTATTTTTGTTTATAACTGTATTTCCTCTTTTAAAAATCACTTTGAACTCTTTGTCCTTCCTCTGTGCCTTACAGGAGCTAGTTGTTTTTCTCTCTCTCTATTATTTTGCGAGTTGTTTTTCCAGGCTGTGTTCTGATTTGGAGTTTTCTTTATCTACAGTCAATGCACAGTATCCATTTATTCAACATGGGATCAAGAAAGGTACATCCTGACCTGTCATCCCTTTCCTTCCAGGAAGAGCGAGCTTTCACTGTTCACTGCTGCTCACCCCCTCCCTGAGCTGCTGGCAGGTGCAAGTTTATACACTGGCACTGGGATCAGCAGGATGAGGTGATGGGGTGGGAGCCAGGGTCATGGGCAACGCCAGCAGCAGTTCATCTCAAGATGGCTTTTCCGCCCAAGCCGGTTTGGCTCAGTGGATAGAGCGGACTGAAGGTTCCCGGGTTCGATTCTGGTCAAGGGCACGACCCTCGGTTGCAGGCCCCAGGGCTAGTGCAGGAGGCAACCAATTGACCTTTCTCTCACATCGATATTTCTCTCTGTGTTCCACTCTCTCTTAAAAAAAAAAATTCATGGGAAATTACCCTGGGGTGAGGATTTAAAAAATAAATGATGTTGGAAAAACAAATAGGTAAATGATCAAATAATTAAAAAAAAAAAAAGGATGGCTTTTCTCATGTGCTCTTTGGCCTCTACCTCAGGTACGTGGTGGATACGTATATTCTCACCAATGAGGTGAGTGTGTGGCGGGGGGCGGGGGACGGGGGGGCGGGGGTGCGGGATTGGATATACAACATTAAAGCAAACCCTGCCGGCTCATTCAAAAGGACACATCTAGGGTGGGGACCACCATGTTGATTGAAAAAACACGATCAAAGACACTGACTTGCCCTCTGAGAGTGATGAGCCTGCGCCAACTTCTGTTGATGTGAAGTGTCAAAACAGGAGCAAATGGAGTCATTCTAGTCAGGGCCTCGTCCAGGGGTGGGGCTTAAAGTGTCAGGAGAGCCGTCTGGCCTGTATCTCGCATTCACAAAAGGGCTCAAATTTAGGATTTTGACATTATCCTCAAATGAATGGATTACTCCAGCCACGGAGCCAGATTAAGGTGGTGGAAAATGCTCATCATATAGCTTGATTTAATAAATGGGAATTTTTAAAACTGGCAATTTTGATATTTCTAATTTGGCATTGTTTTTCTTTAAAAGATAGACTTGAAGGCTTATATAAAATGGAAGTTACTCAGGCTTCTCTCCACTTATGAGAAGTCCTCATGCCAGTCTTTTTTCACAGATTACCCCTACTTCCAGTCCTTACATATATCTATACTAATAAAAGGGTAATATGCTAATTAGATCAGGAGACCTTCTGGACATCATTCCAGACAAAGTGATGGGGGTGGGGCCGAGGCAGAGACAGTAAAGGGCGATCAGGCCATGGGGAGGGCAGTTGGGGATGAGCAGGCCGGCAGGCAGAGTGGTTGGGGTGATCAGGCAGACAGGCAGGTGAGCAGTTAGGAGCCAACAGTCCCGGGTTTTGAGAAGGATGTCCAACTGCCCATTTAGGCCCGATCCCTGTGGGACATCCCCTGAGGGGTCCCAGATTGGAGAGGGTGCAGGCTGGGCTGAGGGACACACACCCTGTGCATGAATTTTGTGCACTGGGCCACTATTATATATAAAAAAATCTTTGACAAAAATGGCATTTTAAAGAGTACTATATAGTAAGTGAAATAAGCTAGTCAGAGAAAGACAAATACCATATGATTTCACTTATATGTAGAATCTAATGAACAAAATAAAATAGAAACAGAATAATAGCTGCAGAAAACAGACAGCTGTCAGAAGGGAGGGGCTTTGGGGGGCTGGATGAAAAAGGTAATGAGATTAAGAACAAAAATCTCATAGACACGGTTCTTGCTTTTTAAAACGATGATATTAGAGGTTTTCTGCCAGGATTTTCTTGGTTTGTCAGAAGATCACAAAACTTGTGATTTGTTTCAGTATGGCCCCACCAACATCATGATTCACAAAAATTGAGGGTTCTGAGGCCCACGTAGTCCATGCGTTGCTCATTTTCCTGTGGTCACTTCTGTTGATTTGTGGGAAAATTTTGGGACCTGTTTTAATGCTGCTATATTTCTGGAAGTCTGTTAAGAGACCTAGAGGGAAAGAAATTTCTTAAAAAATAGAAAGGAGAACCCTGGTTGCTCAGTGGTTAGAGCATTAGCTCATATGGACCAAAGGATTATGGGTTTGATTCCTGGTCAAGAGCATGTACTTGGGTTGCAGGTTTGATCCCTGGCCCCAGTTGAGGTGCATGCAGGAGGCAAACAATCAGTTTCTCTCACATCAATGTTTCTCTCTCTGAGTCTCTCCCCCTCCCTTCCACTCTCCAAAGATCACTGGGGGGAAAAAATCCTCGGGTGAAGATTAACAAAACAAACAAAAAAATAGAAAGGAGAAACATGATTTGGAATACATCAGACTGAAGCCACCCCCAAAAACAGCTTCATCAAATGGTGTATTCACTTACCTGGGGTTCAGACACTTTGATGATAAATAAAAACCCTTGGTGAAAACTGCTCTACACCAACAAACTTAAAAGTATGGCACTAGCTGGTTTGGCTCAGTAGATACAGCATCGGCCTGCATACTGAAGAGTTCTGGGTTTGATTTCAGTCAGGGGTATATGCCTGGGTTGTGGGCTCGTTCCCAGTGTGGGCTGAGCAGGAGGCAACCAAACAGTGATTCTCATCATTGATGTTTCTATCTCTCTCCCTCTCTGAAATCTATGTCTATGTCTATGTCTATGTCTATGTCTATGTCTATGTCTATGTCTATGTCTATGTCTATGTCTATGTCTATGTCTATGTTACTAGAGACCAGGTAGCATGGATTTGTGTACCAGTGGGTTCCCTTAGGCTGGCCTGTGGAGATCAGGCCAAAACTGGCTCTCTGATATCCCTCGAGGGGTCCTGGATTGCAAGAGTGTGGTTCTCAAGTGACGCACCCCAGAATCAAGCTCTCTCCTCTCTGCATCACCTGAGAACCACAGCTGCCAAGTCACCAAGCTCAGCAGCTCCTGCACTGAGCTTCTGCCCCTGGTGGTCAGTGCACATCATAGATACCAGTTGGATGATCGAATGGTCAACTAGTCAGCCAGTCGCTTAAGCTTTTATATATATACTAGAGGCATGGTGCATGGAATTGGTGCACAGAGGGTGTGTTCCTCAGCCCAGTCTGCACCCTCTCCAATCTGGGATCCCTCGAGGAATGTCCAACTGCCCATTTAGGCATATTTTCATATTAGTCTTTTAATAGAATTGGGCATGAATGGACAGTCGGACATCCCTCTCACAATCCAAGACTGCTGACTCCCAACTGCTGGCTCCCAACTGCTCACCTGCCTGCCTTCCTGATTGCCTCTAACTGCTTCTGCCTGCCAGCCTGATCACCCCCTAACCACTCCCCTGCCAGCCTGACTGATGCCTAACTGCTCCCCTGCCAGCATGTTTGCCCCTAACTGCCCTCCCTTGCAGGCCTGGTCCCCCCAACTGCTCTCCCCTGCAGGCCTGAGTCCCTCCCAACTGCCCTTTGGTGCAGGCCTGATCACCCCCAACTTCCCTCCTCTGCTGGCCTGGTCACCCATAACTGCCTTCCCCTGCAGGCTTGATCACCCCCAACTGCCCTCCCTGCAGACCTGGTCCTTCCCAACTGCCCTCCCCTGCTGGTCATCTTGTGGTGGCCATCTTGTGTCCACATGGAGGCAGGATCTTTGACCACATAGGCAGCCCTCTTGTGTATTGGAGTGATGGTCAATTTGCATATTACTCTTTTATTAGATAGGATAGAGGCTTAGTGCATGGGTGGAGGCCAGCTGGTTTGCCCTGAAGGGTGTCCCGGATCAGGGTGGGGGTCCCTTGGGGCATGGGGCAGCCTAGGTGAGGGGCTTGTGGTGGTTTGAAGGCCAGCCATGCCCCCCAGCAACCCAAGCATACACCCTTGTATCTGGGATTTATTTATCTTTCATAATTGAAACTTTGTAGCCTTGAGCAGTGGAGCCAAGCCTCCTGCTTGCTCCTTGGCCACAGCCATTTTTGTTGGGATTTATTTATCTTCCAGAGTCCAAGGCAGGCCAGGGCTGCAGAAGCTTGGCTTCCTCCATCGCCAGGGGCAACTCAAGCTTCCTGCTCTTTCCAGCTCCATGGATGCCACCATTTTTGTTGGGATTTACTTATCTTCTATAATTGAAACTTTGTAGCCTTGAGTTGCGGCCTCAGGCAGCCAGGGTGTGGGGAGAGCTTGGCTTCCTCCATTGCCAGGGAAACCCAAGCCTCCTGCTCTCTCTGTGGCTGCAGCCATCTTGGTTAAGTTAATTTGCATACTCACTCCTGATTGGCTGATGGGCGTGGCTTGTTTGTATAGCTGAGTGGTGGTGAATTTGCATATTACTCTTTTATTAGATTCTGCCCCATGTGGACACAAGATGGCCACCACAAGATGACCAGCAGGGGAGGGCAGTTGGGAAGGACCAGGCCTGCAAAGGTGGGCAGTTGGGGGCGATCAAGCCTGCAGGGGAGGGCAGTTATGGATGCATTAGATTGATGCAGATAGTGGGCTAGAGGCCTTTTGCAAGAAATTTGTGCAAGGGGCTTGGCCCTCAGAGCCCTGGCTGGCCCTCATAGCCCATCGCAGCCTCAGCTGGCCCTCTCAGCCCCTCACAGCCCCAGCCAGCCCTCACAGACCCTTGCAGCCTTGGCCAGCCCTGACAGACCTGGCTTCATCTGGAAGGTTGCCAGACAGTTGTCCGGAAGGATGTCCAGACAGTTGTTTGGCTAATCAGTCTAATTAACATATTAGCTCTTTATTATATATGACTAGTAGCCCAGTGCACAAATGTGTGCATATTGAAAGGAAATTAATGAAGAAATATTTTAATATCGCTATTTGCCCTTTCTCTATAATAGAAGTGTTAACCAAATTCATGATTGACAATGACAGATGGAAACACATGTGAAATTGGAGCCAGCGAGTACTTTATATGTATCACACATGCGCAAGTCAACTTAGTCTTTTATATATATATATATATATATATATATATAGAATAAACTTGCTTAATTAGACCTGCTTTCTGATTTAGCTAAACTTTTTCTAGCTCAGTGAAGCACCCCAACTTCTCTTTCAGGTAATTGTCAGCAACACAGCAGTAAATATTAACCTGAAGCACATTATTATTGTAGATCACGCAGGGAGAGCAAAGGGTAAAATATTTAACTGCAGTGGTATTTGACTATATTCTATGCAGTGAGAACACCTAAAATCATTTTCAAGGTCCAACATTTCTTACTTATTTTCAGTCGGGTCAACTTTCTAAACTTTCTAAATCTCTGTTTTCCTGCTAATGAAAAGAAAATAGGATTCCACCTAGACTCCTATCTACCTACTGCAGGACTTCTGTGAGGATCAAATGAGATGAGGCATGGGAAAACGTTTTCACAGACATTTGGTTACAGTGTGAAATGTTTGCACCTGGCTATAAAGCCAGTCATGTTACTGGGCTGAAGGAACTGCAAGGAGGCTAGTTGTCACTCGGGAGAGGAAGCCAGGCGTTGCTATGTGGCATCATTACCTGGATGTATATACTAGAGGCCCAATGCATGAAATTCGTGCAGTTAGCCCTTGCAGCCGCAGTAGCTTGCCTCTGCCAGAAGGATGTCCAGAAGGATGTCTGGAAGAGCATTCAGCTGCCTGGTTTAATTAGCAAATTACGCTTTTATTATTATAGATATGCCTAAGTGACCAGTTGACCGCTCGACTGGTCGACCTCTAGCTGTGACATGCACTGACCACCAGGGGGCAGATGCTCAACACAGGAGCTGCCCCCTAATGGTCAGTGTGCTCCCACAGCGGGAGCGCCGCTCAGCTGACAGACAGGCGCCAGACACAGAGGCTCAAGGCTGGTGAGCACAGCTGCAGCAGCATGGGCCTCTTCCACAGATACTCCCCCCCCCCCGCCCCCGTGCACCTGAGTGGCAGCTGCAGCAGGCACAGTGGGGCGGGATGACCCGGAGTAGAGCAGTGCCCAGCCCAGGCTCGGCTCCTCCCTGGTCGCCTGTCACTTTGCACACTACTTCGGCTTGTGGATTGATGCAGATAGCGGGCTAGAGCCCGATGAGCTGGCAGGTAAGGCTAGGCTGCAGAGGTCCACTGATCCCTGCAGAGACCCCACAGGTGCACAAATCCATGCACTGAGCCTCTAGTATAGATATATGCATATATACACATATATATGTTATTTTTAAAATATGGGAAACCCACCCTCAAATAAGGAGTTCTTTGTCCTGACATACATGGGCAACATTATTTATCAAATGAATTCCTATTGAGGCATGTAGCTCCAGCAGTACTGAGGTATCTGAGCACAGATGTGGACTCCCTAAGACAGTATTTTCAAAATCCAAATCCAGAACTTCTTGGCCCAATGTTTAGATTAGCAAATTTGAGGTAATTTCAGAAAAGAGTCCATAATTTATTATTAAAAGAATTATTGAACATGAAAGAAAGTAAAAGATGATTACTCAACGCTAACATAGATTTCATAAGATTGTCTTGCCAAACTAAATTAATTTCTGTTAGAGTGGGATAATAATAGCTAATGTATTCATGCTTATGTTCAATTTTCATAACAACCCTACAAGATAGTACTATTGTTATCTTCCCCAGTTCACATATAAGGAAAAGCTAGAAGAGAGTTAGTAATTTTCCAGGGTCACACTGCTATTAAGCAGCAGAGTCAAAATTCGAACTCACTTCTGACAATTCAGGGTGTGCATTTATACACAGTTCACTATTGCTCCTGCGTCTGTTAATGGCACTAGTCTTTCTGTCATAGCAGTTTTATAAGAAAGTATATTCCAGCAGGCCTTCTGGGTGTTGTTGAGAGAGATTAGCTTTTGTTACGTGAATCTAGCTCTGCTGCTCTTTATCCTGAGACAGGCTGCATAAAAATGCACGTTAGAATCTGTCACCATTAATAACTACAATTTGGGCTTTGCCTTTCCGACTTTTGAGCTGTGGCTAACAGTTTAAACTGCCCTTGAATACATCTGTCCACAGTGGACTAATACATATGGTATGTCTCCAAATTGGCAATCACATGGGCCACTTGTGTTTCAGCTGCTCTGGAGGATGCCTGCCTGTTTGTTGAGCTGCCTTCCAGAGACCTCAGAAGGCCATAAACATTGTGTACCTCACCATGGCATTTGGCAGTTTCTCAAAATGCTCTTGAGAAGAAAAAGGAATATTAGGAGCTAGTGGATAACGGCAGGACAGTAGATGGATTCTGAATTTGAATTGACAGTGTTCAATGCTGTGGGCAAGAGGTTTCCAACCTCAGCTCCATCCCGTCAAAGTCTTTTTCAACGACTGGCATGAAAACATAAACGTGCCCATCCCATTACAAATAGTATAATATTAGAGGGTTGAATAAATGCACTAGATGGTACTGGCAAGATCTCAAAAGTCCTTAGTAGGCTAAAGAAAAAATAGCCAAATCTAGCAGGATTAAATGGAATAGACTCAAATGTGGAGTTCTGTATTTGTATCAGGCATTCATTTGCCAAATGTAAGTGGTTATGTGGCTTAAAAATAGCATATGTAAAGAAGACCTAGTGGTTTTAATTTACTCTCACTTTAACATGAGCCAACCATGTGAGTTTATGTTGCACACACACGCAATGAATTAAATCACGTTCCATTAATACTGGTAGAGGCATGGTGCCCACAACAAGGAAGTCCTTCATAAAGTTTTGTTTTGTACTTGATCATTTGTGTTTGGGAGAGTTGTATCATTTCAGACTTCATAATCAATATGGAATCAGAACACATATGTAATGCCTTAATCAATAATATATATATATATATATATATATATATATATATATATATATATTACAGAATAATCTGTACCTGTATTAAGCTAAACATGAGATTTTGCTGATATGTCCAATTTTAAATTCATTACTAAAAGGACCATTAATAATCCACATGCAGTATTCAAGCCGCCTCCCTGAACTTACCTCTAACATCCTACTCCAACAGTGAGAAACCTGTCTCTCACCATAGTCCATCCATTTAATCAGTTACTCAATTCCAGGATACATATACAGAAGTATATGTTTAGCTGATATATATTCACCCTATACCTGTGGGAAGCAACTTGATCATTTAGACTAGTGTTCATGTACAGTTTCTTTGCTTTTAGGCTTACAGACGCCACTCGTTTCCAAAGTGACTTAAGTCAGCACTCTTCTCCTTATACCTTCCAGTAAGATTGTTCTATACATTTCTAATTAAAATAAAAGATATTACTTTCTTGCTTTTTTAAAAAGCCAATTATCTAGACTTACTTGGTAAAAGGAATATATACTCATTATAAAATAAATTTAAAATGGAAAATAGAATGAAGAAACTAAAAACACTCACAACAAGATAATAACTACATTTTAATGTTTTTACCTAAATTTGATATGTTAGAAATAATTTTTTAATTTGCCAAATTAAAATTTAAATTTTTACAAACCTTTTTTTAGTTCATTCCCAAATTTCCAGGGGGTTAGGGGCTGGATGAGAAGGGTATTCTGGCTATTTTGGGTCACTTGAGTTTCCATATACATTTTGGGATATGTTTTTTTTTATTTCTGATTTTGATAGGGATTACATTAAATTTGTAAAAAAAAATGGGTAGTATTGACATCTTAACAATATTAAAGCTTCTACTCTATAAGCATGAAAGGTTTTCCATTTATTTAGGTCTTCTTTAATTTCTTTAAGCCATATTTTATACTTTAAAGTGTCCAAGTCTTGCACCTCTTTGATTAAATGTTTTCTTAAGTATGTTACTTTTTTATATGTTTGTAAAAAAGAATTTTAGTTATATTTGTATTATTCATTGCTACTATATCGAAAGACAACTGATTTTAGAGTATACATCTTGTATCCTGCAACTTTTCTTAGTTCACTTATTAACTCTAAGAGTATTTTTGTGTATTATTCAGGCTTCTCTATATTAAATCATGTCTTCAGTGAGTAAAGAGTTTTACTTCTTTTCACTTTGGATGACTTATAGAATGTTTAGGAAGTCTTCCCTTCTTTTCTTTAATTTTTTTGTAGAATTTACATGTGAAGCTATTGGGCCCTGAGCTTTTCATTGTTTGAAGGTTTTTTATTAATGAGTCAATCCCTTGTTACATGTTTGTTCACATTTCCTATTTCTTCTTAAGTCAGTTTTGGTACTTTTTGTGTTTTAAGAAATAAGTGTGTTCATCTATGTTATTTAATATATCGGTGTACAATTTTATTCATAGTTTTTAATAAACTTTTATTTCTTGAAAGTTTATAGTAATATCCCTACAGTCATTTCTCATTTTAGTAATTTGAGTGTTCTTTGTTTTTTTTTCATGATCAATATAGTTAAAGGTTTGTCATTTTTTTATCTTTTGAAAAACCAACTATTGAGTTTGTTGTCTCTGCCTACTGTTTTTCTAAAATCTATTTAATTTATTTTTACCCTAATGTTTATTTTATTCTGATAAATTCAGTATTAGCCTGCTCTTCTTTTTCTAGTTTTTAAAGGTGTAACTTAGGTTATTCATATGGGACATTTCTTTATTTCTTCTTTTTCAATCCGGGAATTGCAGCTGTAAACTTTCTCTCAGCACTGGTTTTCCTGCATTCCAGAAATTTTTTTTATGTTGTAATTTCATTTTCTTTCAACTTAAAGTATTTTAAATGACCCCGTTGATTTATCCTTTAATCCATTGGTTGTTTAAACATGTTTTCTTCTGCTAAAAGACATCTGGTTTCATTCCATTGGGATAAGAAAAGGTATTTTGTATGAAACAATCTTTTAAAATTTTATGAAGACCACTTTGTGGTACAAAATAATGTCTATCATGGAGAATTGGTAGTTTAATTAACTTATCTTCCAGTTTATTGATTCTTTCTGCTGCCTGCTCAAATCAGAAAGAACCTCTCTAGTGAAATTTTTATTTTAGTTATTGTAGTTTTCAGCTTTATAATTTTTATTTGGTACTTTTTATAATTTTAATCTCTTTGTTAGTATTTTGTTCAAACATAATTTTTCTGATTTTTAAAACATATATATATATATATATATATATATATATATATATATATATAATTGGTTTCAGAGATTTCAGAGAGGCAGGGAGAGGAAGCGAGAGATAGAAACATCAGTGATGAGAGAGAATCATTGACCAGCTGCCTCCTGCACAGCCCCCTACTAGGGATCAAGCCCACAACCTGGGCATGTGCCCTGACCGGGAATAAAACCATGACCTCCTGGTTCATAGGTCAGTTATTAACTACTGAGCCATGCTGCTGGACTCATATTTTCTGATTTGTTTAGTTCTTTGTTCATGTTTTTTCATGGCTCTGAGCATATTTAAGATAAGTATTTAAAACATTGTTTTAACTAAGTGCAATGGCTAAACTTCCTCGGGGAAGTTTTCTGTCTTATTCCTTTGAATGAACCAACTTTTTCAGGTATTTTTGTATGTATTTTGATGTTTTGTGTATATTGGACATTTGATTACTATAATTTGGTAACTATAGAAATCACATTCTCCCCATTTTCATAATTTGCTGTTTATTGATTGATTGATTGATGAATGTTTCAATAATGTCTTTTGAAAACTTTTCAAAATATTTTTGCAAAAATTATTTCTTGCTGGGTATGCTAATATTTTCATAGAGATTTTCAGATTTTCGAAGAGCTGAAACAGAATACCAAAGCAAAAATACTGAAAACATAAAAAACAACCACTTCTCTAATTTTTTTTTTCAAACTGGCTCTGTGCTGGGGCAGTTCTTCACTATCTAAACTTGTTGTAAACCCAGGGATTAGCATGAGGCGAAAGCTTAAGGTATTCTCAGGACTTTTCTTACTGTTGTCTTTGCCTAAACATGCCATAAATTTTGTATTCTCTGCTATTTATGGCCACTGAAGTCTGTGTTTTATTCTCTTATTTGTCAATATTTTGACAGTTTCCTTAAATATTTGGAACAAAAAATGTAAAGATAAATAAAATAAAAATGAAAATATACTCTTTCAGACTTTGCAGATTATATGTGAGTTTTGGGGCAGTCCTTGAACACTTACTCTGTCCATTTACAATTATGAATTAGCCTTCACGACTAGAACCTGAAGTTAGCCAGAGGTGAAAGATTACAATTTCTCAGGTCTTTTCTGAACACACATACACCCCTGGATATGTGCATGGCTTTGTGATCCCCCAGTATTCAGAGGAGCTTTTAAAAACCCTTAATTCCTTCCCAGCAGGTGTGGCTCAGTGGTTGAGCATTGATCTATGAACCAGGAGGCCATGGTTGTGGGCTCCGTCTCCAGTGGGAAGAATGCAGGAGGCAGCCAGTCAATGTTGCTGTTTCATCATTGATGTTTCTATTTCTCTCTCCCTCTCTCTTCCTCTCTGAAATCAATAAAATATATATTTTAATAACTATATAAAAGCCTGTACTTCCCCACATATGTGCTTTCCTGACTTATTCCTTCCCAGATCTTTAATTGATATACCTAGGTTCACTCTGTGTGGCCAAAACTTTTGCCTTTTAAATACTTTCAAAAATGTCACTTTGCAAAATGCCTCAACCCTTAGAATGAGATAAAAAGTCAACAGGCTCTTGCCAATAAAAAGACCAAAACAGTAACCACAGTTCTTTGAGAATTATGCTTTTATTGCTTCTTTTGGCACTAGCCATTTTTGTACCAGGAGTGCAGGCTGCTAGCTCCATAGGCACCGCCAATTTGAGGTTGAGGCAATTTAAAACAACACAGTGCTGGCTTCTGACAATGCAGCCACTTCTGTCATTATTAAGTTTTCTCCTGGTGGTTGTAAAATTTTGGCTCTATCCCAGAATCCTAGAAAAGTTGATTTTGATATTTCTCCCCCAGTTTATGAATTGGTCTTTTGCTACTCTTCTATTTTGGGGGTAACATCACCTCCCTTGAAATCCACTGCCTTTTACAACAGATTTGATTCTTGTGAAATTCTTCCTCAGGTTAAGCTTAAGTAGGTTTCATGGATTCCCATGGTGTATCCCGCATTCTGCCATTTAAGGTAATATAACATCAAATAAATTATATTTATTTTCCTTTGTCTGGCAGCCCTTCTGATATATGAAATTTGGAATTCAGTCCATGCAAAAATATCTCCTCTGTACGCATGGCAGATCACAGCCCCTTTCACTGTTCCCCCTAATGCTATGGTTTCAAATATATTTCTATCCTGTTCTCTTGTGGTTTTTCTTAGGTGTGACATCTGAAAGAAAAAAGAAACAGAATATACCAGCTGTGGTTGAAAAGCAGAAGGGAACTTCCACAATTTTTATGGAGAAACTTAAGATCATATTCACTTTCTTGGCAGCAACATTATAATGTTGGTTTACATTAAACCGAATCTATTAAAATCCTATGTGTGCTTCACACATGTTGTTCATAAATTTGTTCCCACTCCTATTGTCTATGTGCCCAAATGTCACTTAACTGGCTTGGTCTGAATTTCCTTATATGAAAACTGGGGATAATAATACTCAGCGTTTCAACACTTGCAATATTAAAATACTTTGAGCATGGGCAAAGTTATTATTCTCTTCTTTTTTGAAAAAAATAATCCTAGCTAATATCTTAGTGCTTTAAAAATACCAATGACTAGGTATAACCAACAGATATTCTTATTAATTGGTATGGGGTCTAGCCTATGCCTTATGTTTTTTAAATTTCTTCAGGTGATTCTAATGTACAACCAAAGTTCGGATCCACTGCCCCTGAGAAAGAGAGAAATAGAACACGAAAGGAAGTAGCTAACATTTACTGTACTAAAATGAAAGGTGGAAATGACCACCTTTCAACCACACTATGAAAGTAGGTGTAATTCATGATTCTCGTCCACATTTTATATTTTAGAAGGCCACAGCACAAAAGGCTAAGAAACGTGTCTCTATCTGTCACATAGCAGGTTAGTGTAAAGGCCCAGGTTCCCATCTAGGAAGCCTGATTCAGGATCCCAAGAACTTAACCATTCTTCTAAGGTTTCTCCACCTGGCTCCAGTTTTGATTTCTGTCATTAATGTTCTAGTTCCTAGAATTCTCAGTTAACTTTGGGACCTAATAGCCATTTCATATTCATCAGATGAGGCTTGGTAGAGTCTCCAAGATGCCTGTAATCATTGAATCAACAACCAGTCAGTTAAGCAGGGAAAACAATCGTAGGAGGTCAATGAACAGCAGTAAAGGGAATAAACGGGATTGGGCAAGAGAGAAAACATTAAAAAAAAATACTATGATTGCAGATGAAAGGGCAATAGGAAACAAAAGTAGACTATGACCCAGAAAAAGCCGTCAAAGTTCCCAAAACTGTATCAAGTTAAGAATCACAGTACCAGCAAGTCTGTAATATACCTTTGTCCAACATTTGCACAAAAGATTGAAAGTGGAATAATCCCTGTGGGTTTGGAGGACCGTGTAAGTGTAAACTAGAGGCTAGAAATCCAGGAAGTTCAAATGAGGCTTAGCATTCCAGCTCTTAGGGAGTAAAGGGCAAGGGAGACATGAACATGAATTGCAGAGAAAGGAAGTATTTTATTGTACTTATTTTTTACGGTAAAATGCACAAAACATGAAATTTATCATTGTAACCATCTTAAAGTGCTCTTATGTACAGCTGCAATCTTGTGCAACTGAAATTACTATCCAGTTGCAGATTTTTTCCCATAACCCTGAATGCAAACACCATAATCACTAAGCAGCCAGCCCCCATTCACCTCTGCCCCTAGCCCCTGGAAACCAGAAATCTGCTTTCTGTCTCTAAGGAATTGCTTACTCTGGATATTTCTTATAAATGGAATCTTAAATATGTGACCTTTGTGTCTGTTTTCTTTCACTCAGTGTAATTTATCTACAGCCATCCATGTTGTAGCATATCGCACGCCTTCATTTTTTTAGCTGAATAATATTCCAATTTATAGATATACTGTATTTTGTTTATTTACTCATCCATGGTGGACATTTTGGTCATTTCCACCTTTGGGCTGTTGTGAATAATGCTGCTTTGTATACTAATGTACAAGTATTTATTTGAACACTTGTTTCCAATTTTTTGGTGTATACCTAGGAGTGGAATTGCTGGATTATATGATAATTCTATGTTTAACTTTTTAATGAATCACCACAATGTTTTTCGTTTTACATTTCCACCAATTTCTCCACATCTTGCTAACACTTGTTATTTTTTAAAGCTATAGTAATTCAACTGGATATGAAATGGTATATCATTGTGGTTTTGATTTACATTTCTCTAATGACAAATGGCATTTATCATTTTTTCATGTGGTTGTTGGCCATTTGTATATCTTCTTTGGAAGAGTGTCTATTCATGTTCTTCGTCCATTTTTATTGGGATTTTTGTAGTTATTGAGTTGTAATATTTTTAAAATATATTCAAGTACTAAACCTTTTTATACATATTATTTGAAAATGTTAACTCCCATTTTATGGGTTGTCTTTTCATTCTCTTGATAGTGTCTTTTATTTTATTTTTATTTTTAAAATATATTTTATTGATTTTTTACAGAGCAGAAGGGAGAGGGATAGAAAGTCAGAAACATCCATGAGAGAGAGACATCGATCAGCTGCCTCTTGCACGCCCCCTACTGGGGATGTGCCCGCAACCAAGGTACATGCCCTTGCTGGAATTGAACCTGGGACTCTGCAGTCCGCAGTCTGATGCTCTATCCACTGAGCCAAACCGGTCTTGGCTTGATAGTGTCTTTTATTTTTTTTTAATTGATTAAGGTATTACATATGTGTCCTTATCCCACCATTCCCCCCCATTCCCCCACACATGCCCCCCCCCACTCCCATTGTCTGTGTCCATTGGTTAGGCTTATATGCATGCATACAAGTCCTTTGGTTGATCTCTCCCCCTTACCCACTTCTAGGAATATATCCCAAGAAACTAGAAACACCAATTAGAAAGCACATATGCAACCCTATGTTCATAGCAGCACAATTCATCAGAGCTAAGATTTGGAAATAGCCTAAGTGCCCATCAACAGATGAGTGGATAAAAAAACTGATACATTTACACAATGCAGTAAAAAAGAAGGAATTCTTACCATTTGAAACAGCATGGATGGAACTGGAGAGCACTATGCTAAGCGAAGTAAGCCAGTCAGAGAAAGTTAAATATCACATGATCTCACTCATTTGTGGGATATAATGAACAACATAAACTGATGAACAAAAACAGATCCAGAGATAGAGAAACATTGATCAGATTATTAAACATTAGAGGGAAGGTAGTATCTTTTGATTAACAAAATATTTTTATTTTAATGAAGTTCAATTTATCTTTTTGTTACTTTTTATTTTTATTTATTTTATTTTTAATGTATCACATGATATTTATTTATTTACTTTAAAATTATTTTCACCTTAACTGGGTTGCTCATTGAATAGAGCGTCTGCCTGCAGACCAAAGGGTCCCAGATTCAATTCTGGTCAAGGGCAGGTACCTTGGTTGCAGGCTTCTCCCTGGCCCATGCCCTGGTTGGGGCATGTGCAATAGGCAACCAATCTATGTATTTCTCTCACATTGATGTTTCTCTCTGTCCCTCTCTCTTCCACTCTCCTGAAAATTCAATGGAAAAATATCCATGGGTGAGTTTTAATAACAACAAAAAATAGACCACATTCCATTTGCTAAGATCTAAAACTTCTTCAGGATCTGGATATGCCCAGAGAATTCCCTGCCAAGAAAGCCCGCCTAGAGGCCTTTAAAATTTTTGACTCCCCATCCCTAGGTGCTGGTGCCATTTGGGACTCAGCCCATCTGGTTTTCCAGATTACCTAATCCTATATAATAAAAGGCTAATATGCAAATAGACCAAATGGTGGAACTACCAGTTGCTATGACATGCACTGATCACCAGGAGGCAGATGTTCAATGCAGAAGCTGCCCCCTAGTGGTCAGTGCGCTCCCACAAGGCGAGTGCTGCTCAGCCAGAAGCCAGGCTCATGGTGATGAGAGCAGCAGTGGTGCAGGAGTCTCTCCCACCTCTGCAGCAGTGCTAAGGACCCCTCATGGGATGTCCAACTGTCTGCTTAGACAGAGCTGGCCTAAACTGGCAGTCGGACATCCCCCAAGGGGGTCTGGATTGCAAGAGGGTGCAGGGACCTCCCCTCCCCAGTGCACAAATGCACTGGGCTTCTAATAAATTTATAATTCTTTACTACTTTTTTCCTTGTGTGTTCCTCCTTTGGTGACCCTAACATTTGGTACCTAAACCTGGGAGAGTTCCAAGGGGAAGGGGAGCCATTGCCTCATCTTTCATCACCCAGAGTTTGCTACTTAGAGAGTGGTAGGCAGCGGCAGCTTGTCCTGGGTTTACTTCTGAATCCTATTCAGGAGACACCATCACCAGCCTCAATTAGGCCTCCCTCCTAAATCAGCTAAAGAGAACACTGGATTGGGAACCTCTTCTTCTCCATTGTTGAGCTCCATCCCACACCAACTAATCTTCTCTAGATGAGTGATGTTCCACAACTTCCCTCTTCTCAAGTCTTCTGTCCACTTACCCTCCCTGACTTCTCAAAAGTCCTATCTTCTTGAAATTCCTAGTGCTAGGCCAGAAGAATCCTCGGCCATTTGGCCTCAGGTCCTTCTGGAACAGGAACACCCAGTTTCTCATGGTGATTTGATCAGCAGTGGAGATGCCTATCCTAAACAGTCACCTTTGCACTTACGGTCTGTCGTTCACACTTCCTCTCTCCTGGGCTCCTTAAAAATCTTGACTGGGGGAAAAACCAAGATGATGGCATAGGTAAACACCTGAACTTGCTGCCTAGCACAATCACTTCAAAACTACAACTAAAAGACAAAACAGACATCATCCAGAACCACAGGAAGGCTGGCTGAGTGGAAATTCTATAACTAGAAAGGAAGAGAACATATTGAGACTCACAGGAGCTGCAGATGGCAGAGGTACAGAGGTGCATGCGCAGAGATGCATGGCTAGCAACTGAGCATGCAGCTGGCTTTCTCAAGCAGGAAGCAGACACAAGCTCCAGACTGCTCTGATCTTGACCCTCTGTCAGTAATGCTTTACCTATTAGATCCTTCTTCACACAAAACATTATACCCCTAACACTTCTGATTCTGAATCTACTTTTGACCCAGCAGACCACCAACCTCTACCCTCTTACGTGCACCCTCCCTCACTGCAGTAGATTCCCAAAACCCAGACTCTCCTAATCAACAACCACCTTCTCCCCCACCCCCGAGAGCCCAAATCCCAAGAACTTGAGCTCTAATGCAGCCTTTACCCCACCTAACATTCCCTCTCAGATCACCAAAGACTGCCTTCCCCAACAGCATTTCTATTCATGTGCCCATTCTATCCCTGAGTGGGGTAGCAGGAACTGAGGGCATAGTCAGAGTCCATATCCCATTCTCTATGCCTGACCTTTCTCAGATTTAGAAAAATTAGATTCTGTTCCCACTGACCCAACCACCTTTACTAAGTAACTTGAGTACCTGACCCAGTCCTATGACCTGACCTGGCATGACATCTATGTCCTGCTGTCCTCCTCTCTAACCACAGAGGAGAAGGAGTGCATTTGGCTAGCAACTCAGGACCATGCCAATGCCCTCCATAGACAGGACGCAGCAGCCAACCCAGTTGGCACTAACATGGCCCCCTGAACTGACCCAAGATGCAACCATCAGGTTAATTCTTCAGGGCACTTGTAGCCATGTGACTACCTGTCTCACTGCTGGACTCAAAAAGGCTGTCCATAAAGCTTTCAACTATGACAAACTTAATGAAATCACTCAGAGCCCTGCTGAAAACACAGCTCTCTTCCTCTCCCATCTTACAGAAGCCTTACAGAAATTGACCACCTTAGACAACCACCTTCCCAGAGGGAACCCTACTTCTGAACACCCGTTTTATATCCCAATCAGCCCCCAACATATGCCACAAACTTAAAAAAATAGACATGCCCACAAATCCCTCAAAAATACCTTGTTATCCTGGACTTTAAGGTCCTTAATAATAGAGGTGAGGAAACCCAAATCCAAAAACAGAAATGAGATCAGGTCAAGGCTGGGGCCCAGAAGGAAGCCTTCCAGCTCCCAGCCACCGTTCTCATGAACCCTAAACAAAGTGCCGGTCCTCCAACCAAGGATAAATTAGCAACTAAGCTTCTTCTGGGCCCATACTTCAAAAGCAACCAGAAAGGACACTGGGCCAAGTCCTGCCTAATCTGAGACCCCTACCTGGGCCCAGCCCAAGGTGCGGAAGGGGAAGCCACTGGAAATCAGACTGTAGTCTGGCCCCTCCGGGTTTGGCCTCAGCCAGTCTAGCAAGGCCACCCTCTGGATCTGGTTTGAAGCTCCCAGACCTTCTGGGACTGACCACCAAAGACTGAAGCTGACAAGGCCCCACAGACTTACATCAGCAGGACAGAGCCTTGGGTAACAATTGTAATGGCAGGCAAGCCAATCTCCTTTTTTAATTGACAGTGGGGCCACTTATTCTGCCCTCCCCAAATTTGCTGGTACCTTTGTCTCCTCCTCAGCCTCTGTTATAGGGGTTGACAGACCAGTCTCACAGCCATTAGCCACCTCACCTCCTCACTGCATATTTCTAAATAGTCCCTTTTGTCCACTCTTTTCTCGTTCTACCTAGGTGCCCAACCCAGGCTGTGCGTCTCCTTGTGAAGCTCAGCTGTCCCAAACCACAGTCACCTACCTCAGTTTCATTCTCACCCCACAAAGTTGAGCCATTACTTTAGACCATAAATGCCTTATCTCCTCCACAACTGTTCCCTCCTCTAGACAAGAAATATTCTCCTTTCTTGGGCTTGTTGGCTACTTTTACTTCTGGGTTCCCAACTTTGTCCCATCGCAAAGCCCCTCTCTAATGCAGTGAAAGGACCTTTCACTGAGCCTTTAGCTCCCAAGGCCAGCATGCTCACCCCCTTTAATGCTCTGAAAACTGCTCTCACCTCAGTGCCTCCCCACACTCCCCCTTCCCAAAGAACAATTTTCTTTACTACAAAACTGCAAACACTTAACTTGACAGTCCTGCTACTATCAGAAGCAAAACTCATTATCACCCCAACCTTAGCATCTGATTTCTAAGGAAAAAGGTGGCAGGTTTAAATCCAAGCAGCTGGCAGCCTGGAGAGTGCAGTCCTAGAACAGGCTGCAGAGCCTGCTCCCCCCTCACCCCCTTTTCTCCAGCCTCATATGCCTATACATAATTTTCCAAAGTCTTTAGTAACTTAAAAGCTTTCTAGCATTTCTGGGTTAAATTATAAACATCTCATTGGCTAAGAGTTATTGAAATAGAGTTATTCTAATGATGGTTATTTCTGAATGGGTACAGAAGTTTTGTGAAAGTTGTAAAAAAAAGTTGGTCCAGTGAGTCAGGACATAATCACCCCTGACATCTGAAGAGATGCCTTCTCTCCAGGAAGCTAAGGCAACCCCGCTCAGACTCTCTCCTGCTGCTTAAGTCCTTAGATTGGAGCCTAGACTTTATTTCCACCACTCATTAACTGTCATTGTCATTATCATTGAAAGCCTCAACATAGCTTCCTGCTTGGTATTTAGAAACTTCTCTCCCTTTTCTAGACTTCTTTTTTCCCCCCTTTATTGATTAAAGTATTACATATGTGACCTTATCCCCCCCATTATCCCCCCATCCCCCCACTCATGCCCTCACCTCCCCCCTGATGTTTGTGTCTATTTGTTATGCTTCTATGCATGCATGCAAGTCCTTTGGTTGATCTCATATCTCCCCCACCTCTCCCTAACCTTCCTGCTGTAATTTGAGTCTGTTTGATGCTTTACTGCCTCTGTATCTATCTCTTTGTCCATCAGTTTATAATGTTCTTTATTTTCCACAAATGAGTGAGTTCATGTGGTATTTGTCTTTCTCTGACTGGCTTATTTCACTTAGCATAATGCTCTCCAGTTACATACATGCTGTTGCAAATGGTAAGAACTCCTTTTTTACTGTAGCATAGTATTCCATTGTGTGGATGTATCACAGTTTTTGAATCCACTCATCTCTGATGGGCACTTAGGCTGTTTCCAAATCTTAGCTATAGTAGATTGTGCTGCTATGAACTAAGGGGTGCATATAGCCTTTCTGATTGGTGTTTCTAGTTTCTTTGGATATATTCCTAGAAGTGGGATCACTGGGTCTAGCCTTCTTAAAAGGCATCAAAAGCAAAGGAAAAAATTACAATTTCAATTGTGTGTATGGTCTTTATGTATTTGTCTGTATATTGTATGTGTTTCCTGCCTCTGGGTGGCACCACTAGGCTATAATGTTTTAAAATAATATTCTGGAGTGGGGGGAGAATATTCTAGAAATTTCAACCTTGTTTAGGAAGAGACTTGCAAAGATTCAGAGCTGAATTCAAACAGGAAATTCTCAGGAGTAACAGGTATCTTGCAAGTGACACTAGATAAGCCTAGAGCAATAGTTCCCTATCGAAGACATCTGGCAGTAGTATTCCAGATGTTTGTAATCCACACATTTGGGTGTTTGTAAATTGCTTCCAGTGCTCAATACACACTTCAATGAACCATGTGCAATGTTTTAAAATCATGTAGAGTTATATATTTAAAACTCTACATTAAACCTAAAAATACAAAATTTAGAATATTTGGCTACAACCCTCCAAACTAATATCTCTTTCCTTCCACCAGACCATTTTTCATAATCCTTGTCATTCTAGTTTTTGCCCCAATAATATTAAAATTTATAACAAAGTTTGTCTTCACCCGGTTACAAGCCCTACTTGTACTCAGGAAGTACCACGCCTAGACATCATCACAACCTCCTTTTGTGCCCAGGCCTCATTGTCCTTCTGACAGAGAGCAAGGATTTGGGGCTCTGAAAGAAAATGTTGGCCCCTTTCAGGAGGAAGCAGCTATAGAAGTGACCCCATGCCTCTTCTTCCCTGAAAGAATTCAGTGCCAAAAATCCTTGAGGGGGGGGGGGGGGAACGTTAGACAAACTCCCCAGAATGTTAGACCCCCCAGAGGAAGGATGATGGGCCAGATACAGAAACTCATCAGGGCAGAAAGTTCCAGATGCCTAGCAAGGGCAAAACTGGAAAAGCAAGAACCTCGCCCCAGGGCAACCTATCCTACCGTTTCATATCACTGGTTAGGCTCTTAGACTCCTGACATTTTCCTCCTTAAAGATAACATCCAGGCCTCTGTTGTATTTCAGCCCAAGGCCCAGAAAGGCAGCAAAACCAGACAAGTGACGCTGTGGCTGCCTGAGAACCAGATTTTACTTCAACAGGACCACTTCTGAGCCTTCACCAACCAATATCTCCAGGAAACCATGTTGCTGCCACCTATTGCTCCAACTATATAGAAACTACACTCCACTCCGGCCAACTACAATCAAAGTCCATCCCCTACGCTCTGAACATCCCCTCTCAGATAGATGGAAGAGATGACCCTCTCCCCTACCCTATTCCATAAAACAAAAAGGCTGGAATGTTAGGTATCCCTTCCCCCAGGGAATTGACCTTTAGATCATTTCATAATCAACATTTTCTTTTGGTTAGTCCACATTCCATTTGCTAGGACCAGTAACCTTCCCCTCCGGATTTGCCCAGGACCCCGGACTCACCCAGATAATTCCCCCATTGAAAAAGCCCACCTAGAGTCCTTTAAAATCTCTGAGTCTCCATCCCTGGGCGATGGCACTATTTGGGGGCTCATCCCATCTGGTTTTCTAGATGACCTAATAAATTTATAATTCTTTACCACTTTTGGCTTCATGCATTCCTCCTTTAGCGACCCTAACATTTCACAGCTACTAGAACTATTAAGCCATTAAACTTTGAGCATCTCTGACACCACCAAAGAAGATTTTATAGTCTATTTGATAATGTGGTCTTGAGTCCTTTTAATACTGTAGGAGTAAGTGAGCTACAGATGCTTATTGCTCTGCTATAGGCATTCTACAAACGGAGGGTAATTTAAATCATCTGGTTCTGTCCCCCCGTGAGATGTGTATTACTGATAAATAATTATTTGATAAATAACAATTATCTACACTAATAAAAGAGAAAGATGTAAATTGACCATACCTTTGCAACATGCACCAGCCAATCAGGAGTGAGTATGCAAATTAACCCAATGAATATGGCAGGTTTATTTGCATATGTCGGTACCCAGCGGCCGAGGGCAGGGCGGGACACCTGTGTTGTCACCACCCTAGCCACTCTGGGCCTCTGGGCAGCGTGAGAAGGTGGAAAGGCAGTTGTGGGCCAGAGCAAAGGCTATGCCGGCAGTCAGGGGAAGGAAGGCCCATTCTTGCATGAATCTTCCTGCATCAGTCCTCTAGTTTATTTAATAAGCATTTTGGATCATAACTAATGGAACAGGACATGATAAAAATTAAAAAGAATTATCAAGATGGCCCCTACTTTCAATCTCTAATAGGAAAAATGCAAAAACGTATCTAGCACATCACAAGTCAAAGTTTGTTAATGGTGTGGCAAATGGTTGGCCTTTGTTTTCTTTTTTTTAAAATACTTTATTGGTTTTATTACAGACAAAGGGAGAAGGATAGAGAGCTAGAAACATTGATCAGCTGCCTCTTGCACACCCCCTACTGGGGTTGTGCCCACAACCAAGGTACATGCCCTTGACCAGAATCAAACCTGGGACCTTTCAGTCCACACACCAATGCTCTATCCACTGAGCCAAACGGGTTAGGGTGACCTTTGTTTTCTAACTGTGGAGTGCATAAGATTCTCATTTGTGCTAGGAGAAAGTATACTGTACTGCAATGTTCCTCAAACTGACCTAATCATAACAATCACCAAACATATTTCTTAAAATAGAACTCCAAAGGCTCCACCTAAACCTACTAGACAAGAACATCTAGACAAGAATAGAAAGCTTTGTTTCTAATAACTACCTTATATGATTTTCATGATGGGGTAAGTGGGAAAATGGGTGTGGTGGAAAAAGTAAAGGTTTCAGAAAAGTTGTTTTCAACTTCAGCTGGAATATAAGAATTATGTAGGGAATATATAAAATTTAAAATACTGGTTCCTGGAATCCACAACTCATACATATTCTGATTTAATTGGTCTGGGTACTGGTCTGAGCATCTGCATTTTTTGAAAAGCCACCTTAGTGGATTTTAATGTGCAATCACATTGATAATAACTTACTTAGAGACAGATTATCTGGGCTTATATTCTAGATCCCTTACTAGTTGTATGGCATTGGCCAAATTGACATATGTTTCTGACCCTCAGTTTATGCACCTGTAAAATGTGGTTAATAAGACCTGTCTTATAGCATGAAATGCATTAAAAAATGAGACATAAAATGCAATGTGTATAGAAGGGCATATAAGTGTTGCATAAAGATTGCTATTATGCCATATCTTGGCCATGCCAAAAAAGAATATTTCCGTGCATACGCAAGATAAAAAAGCAAGTCTGTGATGGCAGAGAGAGTGGGATTCCTGACCCAGCTGAAAAAGGTTTAATTAAGTGAACCCAAGTGGTAATCAATTCCAATTTGCCCTTCAGTGGGGGCCCCCTTTCGGTTATCTTCCTGCCTATCTGCCAGGAGCAGCAGCAGGGAGGCTGTCCTAAAGAACATTTTATTCCATTGTGACAGGGAAATGTTTTGATTTTCTACCTCATTGACTTCCTGCAGAGACCTACAAATGTCTCCTCTGAACTCTTCCCCAGCTTCATCTGCTATTAACCCTGGCAGCTGCACCTGGCAGGCGGTAGCTTGGCGGGCCTCTTTAAAAAGCTGTGGAAACTTTCAAAGGTTAAAGGTGCAAAAAACATAGAAATGACAAGTGGTCTCGGTAGCCTACTTATCGCTTTGCAAAGCTAGTAAATAATTGTGAATAGAATTAGTTCACGTGTCAATAGAAACATGAACCATTTCCCTCTTAAATTTCTACTTATTAATTATGCTGTATAATTGCCTAATTGGTTTGTTCTTCTATCACCTTATTCTTAACTTTGCAAATAAATCCCTCAGGAAACAGATTCCAACTGCTCTGGAGACCTCGACTCTGTTGGGGGGAAAAGAAAAACAATGGAGACCTGAAGGAACATGCCAGTTCAGGAATATACAATTAGCTAATTTTATTATTGAATGAAACAAATATCCTAGTTGTGTGCAGATAGCCAGCAAGTGGCTCTAAATTTTTAATAGATTTCCCTTTCTTTGTATAGAATTAAAATTGCAGTTGTTATATATCATTCCTCCTTGTAGTGAACAGTCAGCAGGTATTTAACTTATATCAGAAGTTACATTCAGCTTACTTTGATGCCCTATTTTCCATAATTTGTTATCAGGCAAACACAAACATTTTGTTCTCATAATTATTTATCGGTACCTTCTACGGTTGCCCCTGACAGTGTATCTAGCACATATCATTAATCACATCCTTTTGTATTCCTCAGTAAGGTTAGTGAAGATTAGTTCTCCCACAATTATTCCCCCTGGTAGTTATTTAATACAATTTGCATTACCACAATGGTTTCTCTTTGAGGTGTTCTTAATTTATTGTATATCCAAGAAATCTAAAGCAGCATACCTAACAAAACAATGATTAACATTATGACAGAATGATTTTAAAAGAACATTAGTTTTAATGAATAGCTTTGCATATCATACCAGTGATGTATATAGAGTGCATTCTTGACTAGCAACACGCAAAAATTATCTATCATTATTTAACAACTTTATATAATAAGGTGATTAGTTTCAATAGCTTGTTTCTCTAAGTAATTTACAATTTGAGAGTTATTCTTCATTTCTCATTTTCTTCCAATTGATACCTAACATATAATCAACATGTGGAGCTTGGTAGGTAAAATATATTATTCCTACACATTAAACCAGAAACAGTAGAAATAATATAATCTTCCCAATATAATACACTCATATTCCACCAAGCCCATTCATTATTCATTATTAAGGTTTATTTTTGAGGAGTAAATACATATTTACTCACTGAAGAGTAAATATAGAACTACTGGAGATCCGTTGCAGAAAGATTCCTGCAAGAATAGAGCTTCCTGCAGCCTGAGCAAAGCTCCCTCCCTTCTCTGCTGCCTCGCTCCCTTCTCCACTACCTCGCTCTCTCCCGTCTCTGCTGCCTTGCTCCCTCCCTTCTCCTCTGCCCTGCTTGCTTACTTCTCCACAGCTTTGCTCCCTTCTGCAGTCTTCTGCACATGGATATGCAAATTAACCGCCATCTTGGTTGGGTTAATTTGCATACATGCTCTGATTGGCTCATGGGTGTGGCTCATGGGCGTGGGGCATGGGTGTAGTGAAGGTACAGTCATTTTTCATATTACTCTTTTATTAGATAGTATTATAAGAAGCAGTTTAGTTTGTTCCAAATCTTTGGGACAAACAGCCATCTGGCCATATCTCTCTCACATTTGTCAATGTCAGAAGTAACATTTGAATTACAATCAATTTAAAATACCTGGCATGACAGGAATTCATCATACATAATTGTTTCATCTGTAAATGTAAAAGCCTAAGCGACCCGCCAACCTGCTGACTGACTGTTCAGCCATCTGATGGGTATCTTTGACATGTACTGACCATCATGCGGCAGACACTCAATGCAGGAGCTGTTGAGCTGCGGTGACTTGGCAGCTGCAGTTCTCAGGTGATGCACCCAGAACCGGAGAGCAGGGAGCCCGATTCCAGGATGTGTCACCCGAGAACTGCCCTCTCCCAATCTGAGAATCCTCGGGGGATGTTGGAGAGCTGGTTTTGGCCCAATCCCCACATTCCAGGCCGAGGGATTCCCACCTGTGGGTGAATTCGTGCACCAGGCCTCTAGTGGTTTCATATTAGTCTAGGATTTGTATCAGTCAAAAAGTTATATTGGTTCAGTTTTCAACAGTTTTAATCTGATAATGCCAAATTTCACTTCTATAATCTGATCAGACTTTTACACCATACTGATTTTCTCCACAGATAGTAGCATGCCCAATGCCTAGTTGTTGTTGACTACCTAGTTGTTTGGTTATACGGGTGAGGGCTTGTGAAAATTCTTTAGCTATGTTGTGTTGCAACAGGATTTTATACCTGGCTGTCGAATTCCAAATTTCCCCAATTTCATCCCAATTTTGCTTTTAACCGCTATATCCTACATTAGGTTATGATTCCAACCTTTTTTCATTGGAATCACATGTTTCTGCAATTGACCAAAAGCAGTAGTTTTTTTAAAATGTTTTTTAAGCCGAGACCAGTTTGGCTCAGTGGATAAAGCGTCGGCCTGCGGACAGAAAGGTCCTGGGTTCAATTCTGGTCAAGGGCATGTAGCTGGACTGCGGGCACATCTCCAGTAGGGGGTGTGCAAGAAGCAGCTGATCGATGTTTCTCTCTCATCAATGTTTCTGACTTTCTATCCCTCTCCCCTCCTCTCTGTAAAAAATCAATAAAATATATATTTTTAAATGTTTTTTAAAATGAATTCAGCTTTTTTTCTCTTTTAAATTTCTCTTTTAAATTAAATTTATTGGCATATAATATTATGTTAATTTCAGGTATACAACATAATTGTTAAGGTCGCTGAAGGAGGAATGTACGAGGTAAGCGATGGGAATCAAAGATTTTAAAGGATTCTAGGGGGGCTTTTTTGGCCAGAAACTCTGAGTGGGTTTGGATCCTGGGAAAGTCAGAGGGGCAAGATCATGGTTTTAGCTTGTGGAATGGGGTCTAAGCTAAAGGGAATGTTGGTTGTGAACTGGCCTACAGGTCAGTTTCCAGGGGAGGGGGAAGCAATTCAATTATTTGATCAGAACTAGCATTAATAATTCAATATTTGTATGTATTATGAAATGATTACCAAGATCACATATATCAACATATACAGTTAATTTTGTTTTCTTGTGATAAGCACTTTAAAGATTTAGCAGCTTTCAAATATACAATGCAGTGCTGTACATTATATCCCCATTATTTATTTATTGATATTGTAACTGGAAGTTTGTAGGTTTTGACCCCCTTCAGGCATTTGGCCCAGTCCAACTCCTGCCTCTGGCAACAACCAATCTGTTCTATGAGTTTGTTTTCTATTAAGATTCCACATATAAGTGAATCAAATGGTATTTGGGTTTCTCTGTGTGACTTATTTCCCTTAATATAACGCCCTCAAGGGGCCATTCATATTGCAGCAAATGGCAAGCTTTTTGTGTGTGTGGCTGAATAATTAATATTCCATTGTACATCTTCTTTCTCCATTCATCCATTGACAGACACGTAGGTTGTTTTTATATCTTGGCTATTAAAAAGAATGCTGCAATGAACATGGGGATGCAGATATCTTTTTGAGTTAGTGTTTTTGTTTTCTTCAGATAAATACCCAGAAGTAGAATTGCTGGATCATATGGTAGTTCTATTTCGAATTTATTTTTAGGAAACTCCATACTGTTGTCACCACTGAGTTTGATATTAAATATGGGCTTGTCTTAGGTACCTTTATTACGTTAAGTGTATGTTCCTTCTATACCAAATTTGTTGAGAGTTTTTTTTTTTTTATCATGACTGCAGGTTTAATTTTGTCAGATGCTTTTTCATGGTGTTAATGTAATGTATCACATAGATTGATTAGCTGATGTTGTGCCATCCCTGCATCACTGGAATAAGTTTCATGGATCATAGTGTATAATTATTTATTTACTAGAGGCCTGGTGCACGAAATTTGTGCACGGGGGGAGGGGTCCCTCAGCCCAGCTTGCACCCTCTCCAGTCTGGGACCCCTCAGGGATGTGTGATTGCCCATTTAGGCCCAATCCCAGTAGGATCGGGCCTAAATGGGCAGTCGGACATCCTTCTCACAATCCAGGACTGCTGGCTACCAACTACTTGCCTGCCTGCCTTCCTGATTGCCCCTAACCACTTCTGCCTGCCAGCCCGATCACCCCCTGGCTGCCAGGGATTCAGAGCAGGGAGGGGTGAATAGATGGGCCACAGGTGATCTTTAGGGCAATGAAACCGTTCTGTCTGATACTACATTAATGGCACATTTGTCAAGACCATAAGATGTTCAGCACAAAGAAGGAACCCTAATGTAAACTGCAGATTTTACTTTTGTTAATAATGTGTCGATAAAGGCTCATCAATTGTAATAAATGTATCACATTAATTTAAGATGCTAATAATAAAAGAAGCTTTAATGTGGAGTGGCTGGGTTAGGGGAGGCAGTGTGGGTCCAAAACCCCTGCTGGGTCCAGAGCTGCGATTGGACCCCTGCCGGCCCAGCAGCAGCCTTGGCCTGCTGGCCCCGCAGCAGCCCCGCCTCTTGTGCCACCCCTCGCCTCACACCCGCGCATGCCTCGGCCTCGCCCCCTGCTCCTGATTGGCTGGTAGCGTAGCGAAGGTATGGTTAAATTTGCATATTACTCTTTCATTAGATAGGATTTCTTTATTACTTTATTACAGATGTCCCCCATTTTGATCCTTTTAATATACTGTTGACATTAGGCATGTTAATATTTTGTTGAGAATTTTTTGCATCTATTATTGTTGAGGATATTGGCCTGTTATTTGCTTTTCTTGAGGTGTCCATGCCTGATTTTGGTAATGCTGACCTTGTAAAATGAGTTTGGAAGTGTTTCTTCCTCTTCTTATATTTTTTTAGAATAGTTAGAAAATAATTGGCATTCATTTTTCTTTGAATGTTGGGTAGAATTTACCTGTGAAACCATCTAGTCTTGATCTTTCTCCTTTTTTATGGGAAGGCTTTTGATTACTGATTCAAACTCTTTACTAGTAATTGGTCTGTTCAGATTTTATATTTCTTAATGATTCACCTTTGGAATTTTGTATGTTTCTAGGCATTTATCCATTTCCTCCAAGATTTCCAAATTGTTTTGTAAAAAATTGTTGATAGTAGTCTCTTCTTTAAATTTAATTTTTTATTGTTGAAAGTATAATATATGCCCACTTTTCCTCCCAAGTGACCTCTCCCCCACCTGCTCCCATCCCCAGCACATGCCCTTGACCCCCTACTGTCTGTATCCATTGCTTATGTTTATATGCACGCATACAACTCCTTTGGTTGATCTCTTACCATCCCTCCTGTTTTCCCTCTGAGATTTCCAGGTCTGTTCAATGCTTCTATGTCTCTGGATCTATTTCTGTTCACCAGTTTACATTGTTCATGGCAGTAGTCTCTCATGATACTTTGTATTTCTGTGGTATCAGTTGTAATATCTCTGTTATTCCTGATTTTATTCATACTAAAATGAGCCTCTTTCCTTCCCTTCCCTCCCCTTCCTTGCCCTTCCCTTCCCTTCCCATCCTTCCATTTCTTCCCTTCACTTCCCGCCCCTCCAACTCCAATCCCTTCCCTGCCCTGTACTTTCATTCCATTCCCATCCATTCCCTTCCCTTCCCTCCCCTTCCCTTCCCTTCCCTTCCCATCCTATCCATTCCTTGCCCTTCTGGTCCATTCTCTTCCCATCCCTTCCCTTCCCTTCCGTTCTCTTCCCTTCCCTTCCCTTCCCTCCCTTCCCTCCCTTCCTCCCCTTCCTTTCCCTTCCCTTTCCCTTCGCTTTGCTTCCCAAATCCCTTCCCTTCCCTTCAAATCCCTCCCCTTCACTTCCCTTCCTTTCCCTTCTCTCCCCTTCCCTTCCCATCCCTTCCCATCTCTTCCCTTCTCAACCCTTCCCTCGCCTCCTTTCCCTTCCCTTCCCTGCCCTTCCCTTCTCATTCCTTCCATCTCCTTGCCTTCCCTTTCATTCCCTTCCCATCCTTTCCCATCAATTCCTCCCCTTCCTTTCCCTTCCCTTTCCCTTTCCCTTCCCAATCCCTTCCCTTCCCTTCTGTCCCCTTCCATCTCCTTTCCTTCACTTCCCTTCCCATTTCTTCCATTCCCTTCCATGACCTGCGCTGCCCTGCCCTTCCCATCTCTTCCCATCCCTACCCTCCCCTCCCCTTCCCTTCCCTTCCCTTCCCATCCCTTCCCGTTTCTTCCTTTTCTTCCCCTTCCCACCCCATTCCTTCACCCCCTACCATTCCCTTCCCATCCCTTCTCTTTCCTTCCCTTCCCTTCCCATCCTTATTCTTCCCATCCCTTCCTTTCCCTTCCCTTCCATTCCCTTCCCTTTCCCATCCCTTCCCTGCCCTTCCCTTCCCTTTCCATTTCTTCCCTGTCCTTCCCTTCCCTTCCCATCCCTCCCCTCCCCTCCCCTTCCCTTCCTTTCCCTTCCCATCCCTTCCCTTTTCTTCCTTTTCTTCCCCTTTCCACCCCTTTCCTTCACCCACCTACCCTTCCCTTCCCATCCCTTCTCTTCACTGCCTTCCTCTCCTTCCCTTCCCATCCCTTCCCTGCCTTTCCCTGTCCATTCTTTCCCTTACCTCCCCTTCCTTTCCCATTCCTTTCCTCCCTTTCCTCCCCTCCCCTTCCCTTCCCTGCCCTGCCCTTCGCATCCCTTCCCTGCTCTTCCCTTCACATCCCTTCCCTTTCCTTCCCTTCCCTTCCCATCCTTATTCTTCCCATACCTTCCTTTCCCTTCCCTTCCATTCCCTTCCCTTTCCCATCCCTTCCCTGTCCTTCCCTTCCCTTCCCTTCCCTTCCCTTCCCATCCCTTCCCTTCCATCCTTATTCTTCCCATCCCTTCCTTTCCCTTCCCTTCCGTTCCCTTCCATTTCCCATACCTTCCCTGCCCTTCCCTTCCCTTCCCATCCCTTCCCTACCCATCCTTTCCCTGCCCTTCCCCTCCCTTCCCATCCCTTTCCTTCCCTGCCCTTCCCTTCCAATCCCTTCCCTTCCTTTCCCTTCCCATCCTTTCCCTTCCCTTCCCTTCCATTCCCTTCCCTTTCCCATCCTTTCCCAGCCCTTCCCTTCCTATCCCTTCCCTTTCCCTTCCCATCCTTTCCCTTCCTTTCCCTTCCCTTCCCACCCCTTCCCTTCCCATCCCTTCCCTTCCCTCCCCTCCCCTTCCGTCTACTTCTTTTCCCTTCCCTTTAAATCCCTCCCCTCCCCTTCCCCTCCCTGCCCTTCCCTTCCCATCTCTTCCCTTCCCTTCGCTTCCCTTCCCATCCCTTCCCTGCCTTTCTCTTCCATTCCCTTCCCTTCCATTCCCTTCCCTTTCCCATCCCTTCCCTGCCCTGCCCTGCCCTTCCCTTCCCTTCCCATCCCTTCCCTTCCCATCCTTATTCTTCCCATCCCTTCCTTTCCCTTCCCTTCCATTCCTTCCCTTCCCATCCCTTCCCTTCCTTTCCCTTCCCATCCCTTCGCTTCCCTTCCTTTCCCTTCCCTGCCATTCCCTTCCCTTTCCCATCCCTTCCCTGCCCTTCCCTTCCCATCCCTTCCCTTTCCCTTCCCATCCTTTCCCTTCCCTTCCCACCCCTTCCCTTCCCTTCCAATCCCTTCCCTTCCCTTTGCTTTTCTTCCCATCCCTTCCCTTCCCTTCTCATCCCTTCCCATCCCTTCCCTTCCCTTCCCTTTCCATCCCTTCCCTTCCCTTCCGATCCCTTCCCTGCCCTTCCCTTCCATTCCCTTCCCATCCCATCCCTCCCCTCCCCTCCCCTTCCCTCTCCTTCCTTTCCTTCCCTTCCCTTTAAATCCCTTCCCTTCCCTTCCCATCTATTCCCTTCCCTTCGCTTCCCTTCCCATCCCTTCCCTGCCCTTCTCTTCCATTCCCTTCCCATCGCTTCCTATCCCTTCCCTTTTATTCTCTTCCCTTCCCTTCCCTTCCCTTCTCTTCCATTACCTTCCCTTCCCTTCCTTCCCCTTCCTTTTCCTTCCCTTCCGTTCTCATCCCTTCCCTTCCCTTCCAATCCCCTCCCTTCCCATCGCTTCATTTCCCCTCCCTTCCTCCACTTCCTTCCCTTCCCTTCCCTTCCAGTCCCTTCCCTTGCCATCCCTTCCCTTCCCTCCCCTCCCCTTCCCTCTACTTCCTTTCCCTTCCCTTTAAATCCCTCCCCTCCCCTTTCCTTCCCTTCCCTTCCCTTCCCATTTCTTCCCTTCCCTTCGCTTCCCTTCCCATCCCTTCCCTGCCTTTCTCTTCCATTCCCTTCCCTTTCGTTCCCTTCCCTTCCCTGCCCTTCCCTTCCCTTTCCATCCATTCATTTCCCCTCCCTTCCTCCACTTCCTTCCCCTTCCCTGCCCTTCCCTTCCCTTCCCATCCCTTCCCTTCACTTCCCAATCCTTCCCTTCCTTTCCCTACCCTCCCCTTCCCTCCCCATCCCTTCCCTTCCCATCCCTTCCTTTCCCTTCATTTCCCTATCCGTCCTTTCCCTTCCCTACCATTCCCTTCCCTCCCCATCCCTTCCCTTCGCTCCCCTTCACCTCACTTCCCTTTTCTTCCCTTCCCTTCCCTTATATCCCTTCCCTTTCCATCCCTTCCAACCCTTACTCCCCTTCCTTTCAATTCACTTTTTTTCTATCCCTTCCCTTCCCATCCCTTCCCTTACCTTCCATTCTCTGCCCTGCCTTGCCCTTCATTTCCCATCCCATCCCTTCCCTCCCCGTCACTTCGATGCCATTCCTTCCCCTTCCCTTCCATTCCCTTCCCTTTCCCATCTCTTCTCTGCCCTTCTCTTCTCTTCCCTTCCCATCCCTTCCCTGCCCTTCCTTAACCTTCCCTTCCCTGCCCTGCCCTTCCCTTCCCTTCCCATCCGTTCCCTTCCCTTCCCATCCCTTCCCTTCGCTTCCCTTCCTTTCCCTTCTCTTCCCTTCCCTTCCGTTCCCATCCCTTCCTTTCCCATCCCCATACTTCACTTCCCCTCCCTTCCCTCCTCTTCCCTTCCCTTCCCTTCCCGACCCTCCCCTTCCCTTCCCCGCCCTGCCAGGCATGGGCTGTCCTTCCCTGCCCTTCCCTTCCCATCCCTTCCCTGCTCTTCCCTTCCGTTCTCTTCCCTACCCTTCCCTTCCCTTCACTTGCCATCCCTTCCCATCCCTTGCCTTCCCTTCCCATCACTTCCCTTCCCTTTGCCCCTCCCCTTTCATTGCTTCCCTTCCGCTCCCTTCCCATTGTTCCCTTCCCTTCCCATCCCTCCCCTTAACTTCCCTTCCCTTCCCGTCCCTACCTCCCCTTCCTTTGCCTTCCCTTTCCTTCCCTTTCCTCCCCTTCCCTTCCCTTCCGTGGCCTGCCCTTCACATGCCTTCCCTGCTCTTCCGTTCCCATCTCTTCCTTTCTCTTCCCTTCCCTCCCCTTTCCTTTCCTTTCCTTCCCTTCCCATCCCTTCCCTTCTCTTCCCTTTCCAGACCTTCCCTTACCTTCGGATCCCTTCCCTGCCCTTCCCTTCCATTCCCTTCCATTCCCTTCCCACGTCATCTCTTCCCTCTCCCCCCCTTCCCTCTCCTTCCTTTCCTTCCCTTCCCTTTAAATCCCTTCCCTTCCCTTCCCATCTCTTCCCTTCCCTTCGCTTCCCTTCCCATCCCTTCCCTGCCCTTCTTTTCCATTCCCTTCCCTTCCCTTCCCTTCCTTCCCCTTCCTTTCCCTTCCCTTCCATTCTCATCCCTTCCTTCGCTACCCAACCCTTCCCTTCCGATCCCTTCATTTCCCCTCCGTTCCTCCACGTCCTTCCCCGTCCCATCACTTCCTTTCCCTCCCCATCCCTTTCCTGCCATTCCCCTTCTCTTCCCATACCTCCCCTGCACTTCCCTTCCCTTCCCGTCCCTACCTCCTCTTCCTTTGCCCTCCCTTTCCTTCCCATTCCTTAACTTTCCTTCCCATGACTTCCCTTCCCTTCCCTTCCAATGGCTTCCCTTCGCTTTTCTTCCCTTCCCATATCTTTCCTTCCCTTCCCTTTCCTTCTCATGCCTTCCCTTCTGTGCCCTGCCCTTCCCTTCCCCTCCCTTCCTCCACTTCCCTTCCCTTCCCTTCCCTATGCTCCCCTTCCCTTCGCATCCCTTCGCTTCCCTTCCCATCCCTTCCCCTTCCCTTTCCCTTCCCATTCTTTTCCTTTCCATCCCTGCCCTTCCCTTCCCTTCCCTTCCCATCCTATCCATTCCTTGCCCTTCTGTTCCATTCCCTTCCCTTCCCTTCCCTGCCCTTCTTTTCATTTCCCTTCCCTTCCCTTCCCTTCTCATCCCTTCCCTTCGCTACCCATCCCGTCCCTTCCCATCCCTTCACTTCCCCTCCGTTCCTCCACTTCCTTCCCCTTCCCATCACTTCATTTCCCTCCCGATCCCTTTCCTGCCCTTCCCTTCCCTTCCCATCCCTTCCCTCCCCTTCACTTCCCTATACTTCCATTCCCTTCCCATCCCTTCCCTTTCCTTCCCATCACTTCCCTTTCCTTCCCCCTCCCCTTTCATTGATTCTCTTCCGCTCCCTTCCCATTGTTCCCTTCCCTTCCCATCCCTCCCCTTAACTTCCCTTTCCTTACCGTCCCTACCTCCCCTTCCTCTGCCTTACTTTTCCTTCCCTTCCCTCCCCTTCCCTTCCCTTCCCTGGCCTGCCCTTCGCATGCCTTCCCTGCTCTTCCCTTCCCATCCTTTCATTTCCCTTCCCTTCCCTCCCCTTTCCTTTCCTTCCCTTCCCATCAATTCCCTGCCCTTCCCTTCCCTTCCCATCCCTTCCCTTTCCATCCCTTCTCTGCCCTTCTCTTCCCTTCCCTTCCCTTCCCTTCCCGTCTCTTCCCTGCCCTTCCCTTCCCCTCCCTTCCCTTCCTTTCTCTTCCCTTCCCATCACTTCCCTGCCCTTCCCTTCCCATCCCTTCCCTTCCCATCCCTTCTCTGCCCTTCTCTTCCCTTCCCTTCCCTTCCCTTCCCATCTCTTCCCTGCCCTTCCCTTCCCTTCCCATCCCTTCCCTTCCTATCCATTCCCTGCCCTTCCCTTCCCTTCCCTTCACATCCCTTCCCTTTCTTTCCCTTCCCATCCCTTTGCTTCCTTTCCTTTCCCATCCCTTCCTTTCCCTTTCCATCCCTTTGCTTCCTTTCCTTTCCCATCCCTTCCTTTCCCTTTCCATCCCTTCTCTACCCTTCCCTTCCCCTCCCTTCCTCCACTTCCTTCCCCTTACCATCACTTCCTTTCCCTTTCCTGCCCTTCCCTTCCCATCCCTTCCCTTCACTTCCCTATCCTTCCTTTCCCTTCCCTACCCTCCCCCTCCCTCCCCATCCCTTCCTTCCCCTTCACCTCACTTCCCTTTTCTTCCCTTCCCTTTGTTTATATCCCTTCCCTTCCTATCCCTTCCCACCCTTCCTCCCCTTCCTTTCAATTCACTTTTTTTCTATCCCTTCCCTTCCCATCCCATCCCTTCCCTTCCAGTCCCTTCGATGCCATTCCTTCCCCTTCCCTTCCATTCCCTTTCCTTCCTCATCCCTTCCCTGCCCTGCCCTTTTCGTCCCTTCCCTGCCCTACCCTTCCCAACCCTTCCTTTCCGTTGCCTTCCCTTCCCTTCCCTTCCCTTCCCATTCCTTCCCTTCCCATCCGTTCCCTTCCCCTCCCTTTCTCCCCTTACTTTCCCTTCCCTTTCTTCCCCTCCCTTCACATCCCGATTCTTTCATCCCTTCCCTCCCCTTTCCTTCCCATCCCTTTCCTTCCTTCCTCCAGTTTCTTTCCCTTCTCTTTCCCTTCCCATCCATTCCCTTTCCTTCCCTTCCCATCCCTATTCTTCCCATCACTTCCGTTTCCTTCCCTTCCATTCCCTTCCCTTTCCCATCTCTGCTCTTCTCTTCCCTTCCCTTCCCATTCCTTCCCTTCCTTTCCCTTCCCTTCACATCTCTTCCCTCCCCTTCCCATCCCTTCCCTTCCCATCCCTTCTCTGCCCTTCTCTTCCCTTCCCTTCCCTTCCTTTCCCTTCCCTTCCCTTCCCTTCCCTTTCCTATCCCTTCCTTTCCCTTCCCTTCTTATCCCCTTCCCTTTCCCATCCCAACTCTGCCCTTTCCTTCCCTTCCCTTCCCTTCCCTTCCCTTCCCTTCCTTTCCCTTCCCTTCCCATCTCTTCCCTGCCCTTCCCTTCCCTTCCCATCCCTTCTCTGCCCTTCTCTTCCCTTCCCTTCCCTTCCCTTCCTTTCCCTTCCCTTCCCATCTCTTCCCTGCCCTTCCCTTCCCTTCCCATCCCTTCCCTTCCCATCATTTCCCTTCCCCTTCCTTCTTCCCCTACCTTTCCTCCCCTTTAGTTCCCATCTCTTCCCTTCCCTTCCCTTCCCTTCCCTTCCCTTCCCATCTCTTCCCTTCACATCCCTTCCCTTCACATCCCTTCCCTTCACTTCCCTTCTCTTCCCCTCCCTTTTTACCCTACCTTTCTCTTCCCTTTTCCTTCCCATCCCTTCACTTCCCATCCCTCCCCTTCCCTTTCCATCCCTTCCCTCCCTTCCCTCCCCTACCTTTCCCTTCCCTTTAGTTCCCATCTCTTCCCTTCCCTTCCCATCCCTTCCCTTCCCCTCCCTTCTTCCCCTACCTTTCCCTTCCCTTTTCCTTCCCATCCCTTCACTTTGCATCCCTCCCCTTCCCTTTCCATCCCTTCCCTCCCCTTCCTTCCTCCTCTACCTTTCCCTTCCCTTTAGTTCCCATCTCTTCCCTTCCTTTACCATTCCTTCCATTCCCTTCCCTTATCTTCTTTCCCTTCCCTTCCCTTTCCTTCCCATCACTTCCCTTCCCTTCCTCCACTTCACCTCACTTCCCTTCCCTTCCCTTCCCATCTCTTCCGTTCCCTTCCCTTCCGTCTTCTTCCCTCCCCATCCCTTCCATTCTCTTCCCTCCCCTTTACCTCACTTCCCTCTTCTGCCTTCCCTTCCCAACCTTTCCCAATCTTCCTCCCCTTCCTTTCAATTCACTTTCCGTTCCCATCCCTTCCCTTCCCATCTTTTCCCTTCCCATCCCATCCCTTCCCTTCCCTGCCCTGTCCTTCCCATCCCATCCCATCCCTTCCCTTCCCGTCCCTTCCCTGCCCTTCCCTTCCCTCACCTTCCCTTCCCTTCCCTTTAGCCCCCTGCCCTTCCCTTCAATGCCCTGCCCTTCCCTTCTTGCCCTGCATGCCTTGGCCGGGCCTTCCCTTCCCTTTCCTTCCCTTTCCTTCCCTTCCCTTCCCTTCCCGTCCCTTCCCTGCCCTGCCCTTCCCTTGCCTTCCCTTCCCTTCCCTTTAGTCCCCTGCCCTTCCCTTCCCTGCCCTGCCCTTCCCTTTGCATCCCTTCCCTGCTCTTCCCTTCCAATCTATTCCTTTTTCTTCCCTTCTCTTTTTATCCCTTCCCTTCCCTTACCTTCCCTTCCCATCCCATCCCTTTCCTCCCTTCCTCCACTTTCTTTCCTTTCCCTTCCCCTTCCCACCCCTTCCCTTTCCTTCCCTTCCCTTCCCATCCCCATTATTCCCATCCCTTCCTTTCCCTTCCCTTCCCATCCCCTTCCCTTTCCCATCCCTTCTCTGCCCTTCCCTTCCCATCTCTTCCCTCCCCTTCCCATCCATTCCCTTCCCATCTCTTCCATGCCCTTCCCTTCCCTTCCCATCCCTTCCCTTTCCATCCTTTCCCTGCCCTTCCCTTCCCATCCCTTCCCTTCCCTTTCCTTCCTATCCCTTCCTAGCCCTTCCCTTCTCTTCCCATCCCTTCCCTTCCTTTACCTTCCCATCCCTTCCCTTCCCTTCTTATCCCTTCCCTCCCCTTACCTTTCCTTTTCTTCCCATCTTTTCCCTTTCCTTCTCATCCCTTCCAATCCCTTCCCTTCCCTTCCTTTCCCATCCCTTCCCTTCCCTTCCGATCCCTTCCCTGCCCTTCCCTTCCCTTCCCATCCCTTTTCTTCCCTCTCCTTCCTTTCCCTTCCCTTACCTTTAAATCCCTCCCCTTCTCTTCCCTTCCCTTCCCATCTCTTCCCTGCCCTTCCCTTCCCTTCCCATACTTTCCCTTCCCATCCCTTCCCTGCCCTTCCCTTCCCATCCCTTCCCTTCCCTTCCTATCCTGTCCTAGCCCTTCCCTTCTCTTCCCATCCCTTCCCTTCCTTTACCTTCCCATCCCTTCCCTTCCCTTCCCTTCCCTTTCCTTCCCTTCCCTTCCGATCCCTTCCCTTCCCTTCCCTTCCCATCCCTTTTCTTCCCTCTCCTTCCTTTTCCTTCCCTTCCCTTTAAATCCCTTCCCTTCCCTTCCTTCCCTTCCCTTCCCTTCTCATCTCTTCCCTGCCCTTCTTTTCCATTCCCTTCCCTTCTCTTCCATTCCCTTCCCTTCCCTTCCTTCCCCTTCCTTTCCCTTCCGTTCCTTTCTCATTTCTTTCTTTCCCTTCCAATCCCTTCTCTTCCCATCCCTTCCCTTCCCTTCCCTTCCCATCCCTTCCCTTCCCATTTCTTCCCTTCCCTTCCCTTCCCATCCCTTCCCTTGCCATCCCTTCCTTTCCCTTCCCTTCCCATCCCTATTTTTGCCTTCCCTTCCCTTCCATTCCCATCCCTTCCCTCCCTTCCTCCCCTTCCTTGCCCTTCCCATCCCTTCCCTTCTCATCCCTCCCCTCTCCTTCCCTTCCCTCCTATTCCCTTCCCGTCCCTGTCCCTTCCCTTCACTTACCTTTCTTTCCCTTCCATCCCTTTCCTTCCCTTCCCTTTCTTTCCCATCTCCTCCCCTTCCCTTCCCTTCCTTTCCCTCCCCGTCCCTTCCCTTCACTTTCCTTACCCTCCCTTCCTCATCATCCCTTCCCTTCCCTTTCCTGCCCTTCCCTTCCCTTCCCTTACCCTCCCTTCCTCCCCTTCCCTTCCCTTCTTTTCTCTACCCTTCTCTTTCCTTCCCATCCCTTCCCTTCCCCTTCCCCTTCCCTTCCCTTCCCTTCCCTGCTTTTCCCTTCACTTCCCTCCCCTCCCCTTTGCTCCCCTTTCTTTCCATTCCCTCCCTTTTCCTTCTCTTCTTTTCCTTTCCCTTCCCTCCCCTCCGCTCCCCTCCCCTCCCCTTCCCTTCC
Source organism: Antrozous pallidus (assembly GCA_027563665.1). NCBI lineage: Eukaryota > Metazoa > Chordata > Mammalia > Chiroptera > Vespertilionidae > Antrozous > Antrozous pallidus. Next base: position 8,509,643 of record CM050509.1, on the reverse strand, counting down.
CTTCCCTTCCCTCCCCTTTCCTTCCTCCCCTCCCCTTCCCTCCCCTTCCTTTCCCTTCCCTCCCTTTTCCTTCCCTTCTTTTCCTTTCCTTTCCTTTCCTTCACATCCCTTCCCTTCCCTCCGTTACCCTTCCCTTCTCTTCCCTTCCCTTCCCTTCCCTTCCCTGCTTTTCCCTTCCCTTCTCTTCCCTTCCCTCCCCTCCCCTTCCCTTCCCTCCCTTTTCTTTCCCTTCCCTTCCTTTCCCTTCCTTTCCTTTCCTTTCCTTTCCTTTCCTTTCCTTTCCTTTCCTTTCCTTTCCTTTCCTTTCCTTTCCTTTCCTTTCCTTTCCTTTCCCTTCCCTTCCTTTCCTTTCCCTTCCTTTTTTGTTTCCTTATTTGTATTAGTCCAGGTAAAGTTTTGCAATTTTCTTTATCTTTTCAATAAGCAGCTCTTAGTTTCAGTGATCTTTTCCATAGTCTTTTTAGTTTATATTTATTTCTACTCTTTATTCTCTCTAGTGCTACGTTTGGGCTAATTTTACTCTTTTCTAGTTCCTTTGATGTAAACTTAAGTTGTTTAGTTGAGCTTTTTATTGTTTCTCGATATAGGCATTTATTGCTCTACATTTCTCTCTTAGTACTGCTTTTGCTCTGTCCTATAAATTTTGATATGTTGCATTTCCAATTTTATTTATCTCAAGTTATTTTTTTGCATTCCTCTTTTATTTCTTTATTGACCCGTTGGTTGTTTAGTAGAATACTGTTTAATACTTAAGTATTTGTGAATTTTCTAGTTTTCTTCTTTTTTTAATTTCTAGTTTTGTATCATTTTGGTCAGAAAGCATGCTTGATATTATTTCAGCCTTCGTAAATGATTAAGACTTGTTTTGTGGCCAAACATATGATTTATACTATGGAATATTAGCCGTGTTTGGATGGAATGTTCTGTATGTGTCTGTTAAGTCCATCTGGTCTAATATGTCATTAAGGCTGCTGTTTCCTTATTGATTTTCTGTCTGAATGATATATATGATGTTATAAGTGGGGTATTAAAATATTCTGCTAATATTATATTGCTGTCTATTTTACCCTTATGATCTGTTTTAATTGCTTTGTATATTTAGGCGTCCCTATGACAGGTGCATAAACATTTACAAATATTATATCCTCTTGTTGGATTGAACCCTTTATCATTATAATGCTCTCTGAGTGTCTTATTACATTCTTTGTTTTAAAGTCTGTTTTGTCGGATATAATTATAGATATCCCAGCTTTCTTTGATTTTCATTTTAATGAAATATCTTTTTTGATCCATTTGCTCTCTGTCTGTGTGTATCCTTACATCTGAAGTGAGTCTCTTATAGGAAGCATATGGATTTTTAAATCCATCCAACCACTCCATGGTTTTTGATTGGATAATTTAGTCCATTTATGTTAAAGTAAACATTGGTAGGTAATGTACTATTGCCATTTCTTAAATTGTGTTCTAGTTGTTTGTTTTTTCTGTTTCTTTTCCTCTCATTGTGGTTTGATCACTTTCTTTAGTGATATGCTTTAATTACTTTATCTTTTGTGTTCCCACTATGGGTTTTTGCTTTGTGGTTAACATCGGGATTACATATAACAACATATTTATAACAGTCTATTTTAAGTTATAACAACTTAAGTTTGAATGCATTATAAAGTTCTATATTTTCACTCTCCTCCACCATGTTTTATATTTTTGGTGTCATGTTTTACATCTTTTTATATTGGTTGTCCCTTAACTAATTGTTGTAGTTAGGGCTATTTTCTCTTTTATCCTTTAACTAGCTTCATAAATGGTTAAGTTTACTGGTGATATTTATACTTTTATATGTCTTTTCTTATTAATCATCTGGTTTGCTGGTGATGAACATTTTTAGCTTCCTCTTGTCTGAAACACTATCTCTCCTTCAATTCTAAAGGGTAGCTTTGCTGGGTAGAGTATTCTTTTAAAAAATATATTTTATTGATTTTTTTCAGAGAGGATGGGAGAAGGATAGAGAATTAGAAACATTGATGAGAGAGAAACATCAATCAGCTGCCTCCTGCATGCCCCCTATTGATGATCAAACCTGCAACCAAGGTACATGCCCTTGACCAAAATCAAACATAGGACCCTTCTTTAGTCCGCGGGCAGTCTATCCACTGAGCCAAAGTGATGTTAGGGCATGAGTAGAGTATTCTTGATTTGATTTTTTTTCTTACAGCAGTTTGATTATATCATGGCACTTTTTTCTGGCCTGCAAAGTTTCTACTGGAAAACCTGTAAATAACCTTATGGGGGGATCCCCCTGTATGTAACAAGTTTTTAGTTTCATGCTGTTTGTTACTATTTCTGTATTATAAAACTTTGTGAAATTTCTTGGAGTGACAGCACTCAAACTGCAAAGTAAGAAATCATAGCTCCCATCCCCAGAAATATAAACAATTAGACAGCTATTCATGAAAGGGAGATCTCTGGGTGAGCGCTGGAGTCCACTTAACACATTGCGGGCGGATCACGAGCATTCTTGTGTTTTCATATTACAGTGTTTTACATAAATGTTAAAGTTGCATCTTAAAATTAAATTCTCATTGTATTTTGAAGTTATTTATGACATGTTCTTACAAGCTAATATCTTTTGAAAGTATGATACTTTGTAAAATGTTTTTTTCTACTCGTTCAATAGAAACTTATCCTGCCACTGGCTAAAGGTACCAATAAAACTACTGGTGTGCAATATGTTAAGAAACTTTACCTAGCCGAGGCCGGTTTGGCTCAGAGGATGGAGCGTTAGCCTGTGGACTGAAGGGTCCCCGGTTCGATTCTGGTCAAGGGCATGTACCTTCGTTGTGGGTACATCCCCCGTGGGGTGTGTGCAGGGGGCGGCTGATAGATGTTTCTCTCTCATTGGTGTTTCTGACTTTCTATCTCTCTCCCTTCCTCTCTGTAAAAAACAAATCAATTAAATAATATTTTTTAAAAAGAGAGAAACTTTACCTACACAGTGGAACAAAAAACCTGAGAATAGCTGCACAGGAAGAGAAGGAAGACAGGTGCATTTTCCCTGCATTATACCATTCCTCAAGCCAGCATTGATCAGTGCCAAGAGGTAAGAGCTGCCTTTATATGTCTTTCCTTAGTAATGACCTGGTTTTCTTATTAATAAGCAGGTAATGAAGTTTGGGGTGAGCAACCAGCTTCCTCCATCTCTTGGAGAACCTTTAAAGATTGTAGCTCAGTTTCACTCCATCCATCCATTCAAAGCTGAGATGTGTAAAGACAGATAGAAAGAAGTAAGGAAAGCAGAGGTTATGCCCTAACCAGTTTTGCTCAGTGGATAGAGCATCGGCCTTCAGCCTAAAGAGTTCTGGCTTTGATTCCAGTCAAGGGCACTGTACCTCAGTTGCAGGCTCCTCCCCAGCCTGGGTCCTGGTCGGGGTACATGCAAGAGGCAACCAATCTATGTGTTTCTCTCACACTGATGTCTCTCTCTGTCTTTCCCTCTCTTGCATTCTCTCTAAAAATCAATTGAAAATATCCTCGGGTGAGGATTAACACACACACACACACACACACACACACACACACACACACACACAAATAACCACAAACAAACAAACAAAAAAGAAGAGTTTATCAGCATACCTGAGGTACAAATGATCATTGTCCACAGTGATCTGCTCTGCAGTCAAACCCAGGAGATTTTGGCACTGAGGAAAATCAACAGCCAGCACAGCTGCTGTGGACTTCTACAAATTTTACCAGCTTTCACACCACAGGTATTCATTCACATTTGCTAATGGCAGGCATCAGAGTCCCTCTCCGATAACTCTCTCCCTCCCCCACTAGAGCCCAGGAACTGCCCCAGCAGCTAGTTCAGGCCTCTGAAGTTACACAAGTGCCAGACCCCATGGCTGACTTAGGCTTATGTACATTTTTAGGCTAGCCCCTCCAGCTCTGCACTTTCACATGGCCAGCCTGATTCACATCACCAGGCTCCACTGCAGTGCACATACCTCGGGGGGGGGGGAGACTGTGCAGACACGGCAGAGCACAATGACAACCAGTGATCCCGCAGCTGCTTTTGGGACTAGATTGGGCTGTCTTCCGTCTCTTCACAGCATCACTCTGCTCCCTCCAGCTTTGCAGCTGCACGCTTCTGGTTCAACCTCCATTGTTAGCCTTCACTGCCATGTGCGCAGGCCAAGACACAGAAGTCATGGTAGTGCGGGCTGCCAGCCAGAGCCTACATAGCTGCCAGTAAGTCTATAATTGGCCCCAGTCCTAGTTGCTGCCCTGCCCCCCCTCATCATGTTTGTGTCTGCAACTAGCACCTGCTGCTAGTGCCCCCACCAAGTGTGTGCACACCATTGGCTGACCATCAGCACTACCACTTGACCTTGAGACACCACTTAAGACTCCAACAGCCATATCAGCCACTGCACACCCCCAACAGTGCTTGCCAAGGACCTTAAATTTGTCAGGGCCTGAGCTAAAGAGACATCATGCTTCCCCCCAGTGCTGCCACACTAGTCCCAAGATTACAACATACCCAAGCTTGCCCCCACCTGTAGGTGGAAGTCTTTCCTTATCAAAGTCAGTCCATAAAGTCTGGAAGACGTGTCAGCTTAATCAAATATGCAGACACCAGTGCAAGGCTACAGGGATCATGAAGAATCAGGGAAATATGAGTCCACCAGACGAACACATTTAACCACCAGTAATAGAGATCAAAGAATTGGCTGACAAAGAAATCGATATAGCTGGTCTAAATATGTGCAGAGAGCCAAGAGAACACAAACTACTTAACAATATGAGGAAAAGAATGCAAGCACATGAAAGAGAGAGAAAACATTAAAAGAACCAAAAAAAAATTGGAACTGAAGAACGCAGACTGAAGAAATCAGTAAAGACCTTCGAAACAGACTTAACCAAGCAGAAAAAAAGAAAAGTGAGTATAACCTGGATCAATTGAAGTTATCTAATCAAAGCAGCAAAGAAAGAAGAGAATGAATAGGAGTGATGAAAGCCCTCAGTGCTTACTGGACACAGTGAGACAAAAATGTACACATCATTGAAGTCCAAGAAGAATAGAAGAACGGGTAAGAAAGCTTACTTAAAGAAATTATACTTGAGAATTTCCCAAACATGGACAGAGATTTGGTCATCCAGGTTCATGAATCTAATAAGTCAGTCCAAAATTTTAATCCAAAAAGATCTTGTCCAAGACACATTATAATAAAACTTTCTTTTTTTAAAAAAATATATTTTATTGATTTTTTTACAGAGCAGAAGGGAGAGGGATAGAAAGTCAGAAACATCGATGAGAGAGAGATGTTGATCAGCTGTCTCTTGCACGCCCCCCACTGGGGATGTGCCCGCAGCCAAGGCACATGCCCTTGCCGGAATCGAAGCCAGGACCCTTCAGACCGCAGTCCGACACTCTGTCCACTGAGCCAAACCGGTCTAGGCATAATAATAATAAAACTTTCTAAAATCAAGGCCAAAAACAGAGTTTTAAAATAAGCAAGAGGAAAAAAAATCTCTCCTAAAGAAGAAAGACCAAAACAAAACAAAACAAACAAAACAAACAAACAAAAAAAACATCATATAAGGGAACCCCATGAGATTATGGTAAGTTAATGGTGTTTGTAGGGTTTTACAGAACTCTTGAATTACCACAGGAAAAAATAATTTCCCTATTGGATTCTCAATGTCCCAGAGTTTCTAAATTTGGAATCCTAAAATTCAGTAAGGCTTTGATCACCATTACATTCTGAGTAACAGTATCCTCGTAAGAGTTAGTTGCAATATTCCCCTCTTGTGGACATTCTGAGAACATCATGTAAGCGATTAGTTGCAATAGTGTCCTCTTGTGGACATGCTGAAAACATCACCATAGTAATCAAATCAAGGAGCCTGAAAAGAAAACCCAATTGACACACCTAGCTGGCTCTCTCCCTCACAGGGAAGTGTTGAAATACTGTCCTCTTGTGGACATTCTGAGAACAGCACCCTCCTAAGGAATTCTGAGTCTGAAAATAAAACCTTGTCCCACAGCTCCCTAAGCTGTCCTCCTGTTGTTGTTTTTTTAATTGTTTTTTTCTTTTTGGTTCTCTAATTGAGTGATTTTTTTTCTATCCTGTCTTCTAATTCACTGATCTGATCTGATCCTCAGCTTCCCCTGATCGGCTGTGTATTCCTTCCAATGTATTCCTTATTAGTGCTGCCATTCTTTATTTCTGAATGTCTTTTATCACAGTTATTATATCTTTTCTCATGCCGTTGAACATCTTTACCATCATTATTTTGAACTCTATATCAGATAAATTTTGTATCTCCATTTCATTTATCTCCTGGAGAATTCTCCCATTCTTTCAGTTGGAAGAGTGTGTGTGTGTGTGTGTGTGTGTGTGTGTGTGTGTGTGTTGTTTTGTTTCCCCATTTTGGCTGCCTGTTTGGGTTTGTAATTACCAGTATGTACTAATATTAAGTGGATCTTCTATGTCTCTCAATCTCTAGTGCAGGACAGTGTCAAATGCTGTTTCTGACTAATTATACCAGGCAAAGACTCAAAGCCTCCAGAGACCCACCTCTGCCTGCATACCTATTGGCTTCACTTTTGAATAGCCATTAGGCAATCATCCACAGGTGTGGTGAGAGGTTTTCCAACAGGTATTGTGATTGCTTCTTGTTCTCAGTCTCTTAATGGGCTTCAGAAATTCCACACTGTGGGGCAAAGTGTTTCTAATTGGGAAGATCAGCTGTCTTTCCCACAGGCAAAAACCACCTGGATAGCAAAGTCTACCTGAGAAAGATGACCTCCCCAGCATGAGGGAATAACTCAGCACAGGAAACTGGGGTGTCTGCCTTCTGAGCTCCAACCCTAGAGCCTCCAACCCTGGCTTCTGCTCACACAGTTCCAGTCCACTCTGCCTCCCTCTGCCAGAGCAGGAAATTTAGTGTGTTGGCCCTTTAAGAGGGTGCCTGTATGTTCAGCCATCTCTCCCTGGCAGACAGTAACCCCACTGCTTTTCACAGACAGATGTTATGTGGGCACCTTTCTCAGTTCTGGTGCTTTCTGCTGGGGAGCCCAGCTTGAGGATTAGACACTAGAGGTCTCAGTGGCAACCCCCACAGCTGAGCTATCTCTCCAGAACTTCAGCTGTTTTCTATGGGAGCCCAACCAGGCCTTTCTATCAGTCTTTATGTGGCCTCCATTTTCCATCCTGGGTTATCAAGGTTATCTCCAGTTAGTCTTCAGTTGATTATTCAGGATATATTTTTGGTATTTTTGGTTGTAATTCCAGTTTGTTCCTGGGAGTGTGTCTGTGTAGCACCCACTTACTCTGCTGCCATTTTTAATCTCCCCTTTGGTGGGCATTCCAAGAACAGCAACCTAGTAAGGGATTAGGTACAATAGCACCCTCTTGTGGGCATTCCATTTACATTTAGGGTGATTTTTTATATGTGCAGACTTACTACAACCATTTTATTTTTTGTTTTCTTTTTTTAATTTAAATTCTCTATCGTTGAAAGTATTACATGTCTCTTCCCCCCCCCCCCACTGACGTTTCCTGCCTGCTCCTGCCCCCCCAAGCACAGGCCCTCACCCCCTACTGTTTCCATTTCCTCAATTTATGTTTGTCATTAGGTTTACATAAAATGTCTCATATATAGAATAGTACTTTTTGTTTAGATTGGTTTTTTTAATTCACCTTTATGTGATCAGTCCTTTTTATACTCTCCTTTTATGTTTTTGTTGTCTCAATTTATCTCATTTTATGCTGTGCGTTTGTTCTAACATTGCAGTAGTTATTGTTAGTTTTAATGCTTTTTTACCTTTTAACCTTTAGGCGATAATTGTTTAATATCTTACCCTGAAATAGAGTACCACTTCTCTGCTTTTTGTCTATTTGTGATATTACTCAACGTTTGGTAGTATATTTTGTCATTTTGTTTCTGGCATAAGAGCTCCTTTTAACCTTTCTTGTAATGCAGGTCTTCTGGTAGTGATTTCAGCTTTTGACTGGGAAAGCCTTTATATCTAAGATAACTTAGCTGGATATATTATTCTTGGCTGATCATTGTCTTCTTTCATTATTTTGATTATTTTATTCTACCCTCTCCTGGCACAAAAAGTCTTTACTGCAAAATCTGATGATAATGTAATGGGGATTCTCTTGTAGGTTACAGTTTTTTTTCTCTTGCTTGCCTTGAGAATTCTTTCCTTGTCATTAACTTTTGGCAGTTTTACTAAAAAGTATCTTGGAGAACATCTTTTTGTGTTGAGATAGTTAGGTTTTCTCTTACTTTCCTATGTTTAAAGTCTCTTTCCATAAGTTTGAGAAGTTCTCATCAGTTATCATTTTTATATATTTTATTGATTGTTTTAGAGGGAGAGGAAGAGAGAGGGAGAGAGAAAAACATCAATGAGAGAGGAATATAAACCAGGCTACCTCCTATGGGCCTCCTACTAGGAATCAAGCCATATCCAGGCATGTGCCCTGACCAGGAATTGAACCATCATCCTCTCAGTGCATGGGATGGCATGTTATGTTATTTGATCTCTGTTGGCCACGTTGGCCAGGGCTCATAAGTGATCTTTTTTAATAGACTCTCTGATCTCTTCTCCCCGTCTTCTACTTCTGGTATAACCATTTTACTTATCTTGCTTCTTCTAATGGAGTCAAATAGTTTTTATAAAATTCTTTCAATTCTTAACTCTTAGTTTTCTCTCTTCTTCCTCTTGAATCATTTCTACGTTTCTGTCTTTGAGTCTGATAATTCTCTCTTCCATCTGGTGTACTCTGTTTCCTATGCTCTCTAATGAATTTCTCATCTCATTTCTTGAATTTTTCAGGTCCAGAATTTCTGTTTGTTTGTTTTTTTTTTCATAGCTTTAATCTCTAGTAAAGTGTACCTTTTTTTCATTTTATTCCTGAGCTCATTGAACTCTATTAATGAATGTTCTTATATTTAATTCATTGACTTTTTTTTTCATGACTGCAAACTTGAAATCTTGTCATTTAAGTCACAATCTTCCATGTCCGTGAGTTCGGTTTCTGAAGAGTTTTAAATAAAAATCCTTCTGTGCTTCATTGTTACCTTGGTTATTCATGGTACTTGATGAATTGTTTCTGTGCCTATGGATTTTAGGAAGTGAACGCTTCTTGTTTAGCTGTTTTGCTCTTAATTCAGCTGGTTGACAAGCAGACGTCTTTCTTTTGCTTTCCAGTAGATGGTGCTATAGTGAAAGTTTTCTTTTCTTTACCAGCAATACTGCCACCTCCAGGATCTGTGTGGCAGTATCCCTTTGGTGGTGGAAAATGCCCATCATTCCATGGGATTGTGGACATTCCATTTGTGTGAAGGTGGCCTTGGTCTCAGGGTATCCCTCTTTGGTGGAATATGGTGGGCCGTCTGGGTCCAGACTGTGGACTCCAGGTGTTATTTCCTTGTTACCTGTGGCCTTGTTACCCATAGTGTGCTATTCGAGGTGTCTCCACTGCCTCAACTGAGTTCTGTCTGTACCCAGGGTGCAATGAGCAGGTGGGATTTGGGTTTTGTGGCTTTGTGTCTATGTCAGTAATGGCCATTGCAAGACCATGACTTTGCCAGCAATGCCATCATGTGCCTGCAACATCTCTGCTCCATCACCAGGTTTCACCTCAATAGGAGCCGGATTTTTAGGTAGGTATTTTGCTTCTACCATCCTTACCCTCCAGGTCACAATGTGAAAGCTGCCGCCCAACTCTTCCACTGCTGTCATGTGAGTAAGGGCTGCAGCATGCTCCAAACTATGTATGCAGCCCCATCTCTGTTTTTCCCTTCCTCCCACCTCCTCTACTCATGCCAGTGCTCCCACTTTTAGATGTCCAAATGTGTGGATCTGTCAAATGTGTTTGTACGTTGAGCAGAGGATCCTTTGTTGAAATGTAGTTGTCCAACATCTTGTGAGTTTAAAGGGAGATATAAAAGAGTCTTCTCACTCTGCCATCGTTCTGGAATCAACCCTCACAAATTTCTTATTTTATTTATTTGAACCAAGAACTATGGAGAACAACTTAGGAAAAATCAATGTTCTTTATGAGTCTGTTAATTATTTTAATACTTTGAAGTATTAATTTTATGTTTTTGTAGTTATATATGCCATGAATCTATCCATTTTTTAAAATTATAATAGTAACTAGAGGCCTGGAACACAAAATTTGTGAATGGATAGGGTCCCTAGGCCTGGCCGGCCATCAGGGCTGATCTATGAGGCAACCAGTGGGCGATCGGGGGTTCCCCACTGGCACCTGCCTTAGCCAGCCTGGGGCCTGCATTGAGCATCTGCTCCCTGGTGGTCAGTATGCATCATAGCAACCAGTCATTCTGCCATTTAGCTGATTTGCATATTAGACTTTGCTATCTAATAAAAGAGTAATATGCAAATTGACCATAACTCCAACACACAAGATGGCTGCCCTAATGTGGTCAAAGATGGCTTCCCCCATGTGAACACAAGATGGCCACCATAAGATGGCCAGCAGGGGAGGGCAGTTGGGAGGGACCAGGCCTGTAGGGGAGGGCAGTTAGGGGTAACCCGGCCTGCAAGGGAGGGCAGTTAGGGGTGACCAGGCTTGCTGGGGAGGGCAGTTAGGGGCAAACAGGCTGGCAGGGGAGCAATTAGGTATCAATCAGGCTGACAGGGGAGTGGTTAGGGAGTGATCAGGCTAGGAGGCAGAAGCAGTTAGGGGCAATCAGGAAGGCAGGCAAGTGAGCAGTTGGAAGCCAGCAGTCCTGGATTGTGAGAGGCATGTCCGACTGCCTGTTTAGGTCCGATCCTGGTAAGATCAGGCCTAAACGGGCAGTTGGATATCCCTTGAGGGGTCCCAGATTGGAGAGGTTGCAGGCTGGGCTGAGGAACACCCCCTTCCCCACCCCCACCCCCTTGCACAAATTTTGTGCACCGGACCTCCAGTTATTACATAAGATACCAGTTGTAGCTACTATTTATTGAACATCTACTACACCATAGATATGTTATGTTATTTAATCCCTGTGAGCTAGCATCATGTGCCTGGATATGAACTTTTGAACCAGCTGTGAGACTACCTCCTGAACTTTCCTTCCTCTTCACCATAGCAACCAGACCATCTGCACTCTTCAAATACATTATAATTCTCTCTACTTCTATACTTTGTGATCCATAGACTAGGTGTCATTGGTTAACCCAGCTAGGTCTGGCCTCACTTACTCTAAAATTCAGAATTTATATGCTGATAAGCACTCCCTGATTTCACCAGGAAACAGCTACTTATTTTTTTTCCCTGCTTGCAATCACCATCTTTTTTCTTGCCTATATCTTTCCCAGTTGTTTTTCCCCAGATGTCTATTACTTTCTTTTTTCCCCCGGTCAAGTTTGAATGTTAGCCTCAATTATAAGACTTTATATTTTCAATCAATTGGCAGATCCTCTGGATTTTTAGTATAATGTTTATAGACTGATGTTACAAATGTGCCAGTTTGAAATAAGAGAAAAAAGGCCCATCAGCCTCATTTTGCATCAGTGAGACCCTAAGGATGAGAATGGAAGGCTCTGTCATGAAACAAATTTGGATGTGTTGCTCTTGCAGCTCAGCCACCGACATGCCATCCAGACTCAGGAAGACCCAAAAACTTCGGGGCCACGTGAGCCATGGCCACAGCTGCATTGGCAAGCGCAGGAAGCACCTGGGGGCCGAGGTCATGCTGGTGGCTTGCATCATCACAGGACCAACTTCGCCAAATATCACCCAGGTTCCTTTGGGAAAGTTGGTGTGAGGCATGACCACTTAAAGAGGAACCAGAGCTTCTGCCCAACTGTCAACCTTGATAAACGGTGGACCCTGGTCAGGGAGCAGGCACAGGGAAACGCTCCCAAAAGCAAGGCTGGAGTTGCTCCTATCATTGACTTGGTGCGGTCGGGTTACTACAAAGTTCTGGGGAAGGGAAGGCTCCCAAAGCAGCCTGTCATTGTGAAGGCCAAGTTCATCAGAAGAAGAGCCGAGGAGAAGATGAAGGGTGTTGGTGGGGCCTGTGTCCTGGTAGCTTGAAGCTACATGGAGGGAAGTTCATTAAAATATCCTTTATTTACTTTTGTGAAGAAAAAAAAGTTTGGATGTGTTACCTACTCCACATGTTCCACTTTTTCTGACTTATTTTCAGTGCAAGAATGACTCCAATTATTTAATAAAGGTGGCTGGTAGGCTCCAAATCATCTGTGATCTTTGAATTTAAGTGTAAATGGAAATTATCCTGAGAGAGTCATTTATGTCAAGAAAACTAAAATGGAGCCAGGAAATCACAAAGAGGCTTGTCTTATGCTCATCCCACCAATGAACTTTTCAACCAGCTGTGAGACCACCTCCTGAACTTTACTTTCTCCTCACCATAGCAACCAGGCCATCTGTACTCTTCATCTTGAAAGGAGTCAATCTGGTTCACCAGCCAGTATCCTTCTTTTGCATAGAGGACTTAAATGACATTTGAACTCTTGGACTTTTGTGCTTGCTGTAGAAGCACATTCTATAATGTGCTTATTTCAGAGCTTCACCACCCAGACCTGACCAATCATTTTTTAACAAGCCATCACACCATGTTAGATAGCCAATAGGGAAAATTCCCTTTGTTATGAACTTACGGTTTGTGCCTTTATAAGGTCTGGCTTTCTTGCTCTTCCCCAGAACAAGTTTCAGGTTTTCGCCTAGATCTGTGTCTCCCAGATTCAAATCCTACAAGATTCCAAATAAACTTTTATTTGTTTTATAGCTTCAGTTATTTATTGCTCAACACAAGGACAAATGGAATGAATGAATACATGAAAAATACATTCTAAAGTTGGCATTTGGTTGTATCTCAAAGGACTGAGAAAGCTGACAATATAGAGTTGGGGAGACAATGAAGAAAGCATGCTAGAAAAGTGAATCTCTCACAGAAAAGTTTGTGACTTTTCACTCATACAAAAATTGTAGGGAGCCCTGGTCGGATGGCTCAGTTGATTGGAGCATCGTCCCACACACCAAAAGGTTGTAGGTATGATTCCCATTTAGGCCACATATCTGGGTGTGGATCTGGTCTCTGGTTGGGGCACTTACTGGAGGCAACCAATCAATGTTTCCCTCTCACATATCTCCATCTCTCTCTCTCTCTCTCTCTCTCTCTCTCTCTCTCTCTCTCTCTCTCCCTCTCCCTCTCCCTCTCCCTCTCTCTCAAAACCAATAAACACATGTCCTCATTTAAAAATAACTTTAGGGAGTTATGTCATTAGCAGCTGCTTAGTTCTCCTGGAACTCTGTTTAGAGAATTATTTTTGTGTGTGGCCACTGGCAAGCTTCTCACTCCAGCTCTTTAATTATCAGTTAATTAATTAACAATTAATTTGATAAGAAAATGTGATTGTTCTTCAAATTTATGGCAACCTGAAAGTATAGTGAATATGGGAGAGCAATGCATTTTAATCAAACCCAGATTTTCCAAATAATTTTGAGTCTTATTTAAGCTATTTAAGATGGAAATCGCCTGACTTTCTATCTGTAGACAATAGCTAAATCCCAACTTCATCACCTCCCTTAGTCACATTTTTACAGCTTAAAAAGAAGCAAAAGTTTATTGAAGTATTGCTTTTATTCACTGATCATATGTAGATAGGCACACCCGTAATCTATAGGTTTTTCTCTAGGTAAATTCATTACTAGACTAGAATTATGGTGGCATATATAAGTTTGGCATGTTGGGTAATAGTATGTGTCTTATACTTGGCTCTCTACAAAAGTCAGCTAGCTGATAAGTGCTGGGAATAGAGAAAGAAAACTTAAACCAAGCAGGAAGCCTGAGAAAACCTGGGCAAGTCATCAAAAGCTATTTCCTGCAATAGAATTGGAGTCGTGGGTGTGGGCAGAATTGGATACTAAGCCAGCCGAACCAGAGATGGGAATTCTAAGCAGAGAAAATACTTCAGAGAATGGGTAAATCTGAGACTAAACATGGCAAGCAAAAACAAGAAAAAAAAAATCCACAGAGTAAATGTGGCCAAGCCTACAGGCCAAATCCATTCCATGGATGCATCTGTTTTCTCTGCGCAATACTGGCCACTATAGGATTTTAAATTACAGTTAGTTGCCAATATTGTAAATTTAAGAGATGTCACTTAAAAATTCTGTTTCTCTTAAAATCTCTGACAACTCTGGATTGTATTTCTACATGGCAGCAATCAGTAAGAGCTGACAGGTAGTGGTAATAACAATAACAGTGCCGCCCGGCCAGCATGGCTCAGTGGTTGAGCATTGACCTATGAACCTGGAGGTCACGGTTTGTTTCCTAGGCAGGGTACATGCCCAGGTTTCAGTGCTTCATAATAATGATAAAACATTTTCTGAGAACTGACTCTATACTAGGGTCTAGTCTCAGATTTTTAAGTACAGTAACTTATTATTATTATTATTATTATTGCTATTATTATTAACATTTTACATTCAAGCTCTACCAGAGCGTGTGATCTTGGACAGGTTATCTCTGAAGATCCACTTTTTCAATATGAAAGTGGGGATATTATTATTGACCTGAAATTTCACAAGTCATCAATAAATATGTGACGAATGAATGAATGAATGAATAAATAAATAGGATTGTTGTTAAAAATATAATAAATTTGTGTAAAGACAAGACATGTGCTCAATGAATACTATTGAGAATAATTGTTAAGCATATGAATTTGGAGTTAGAACTCTGAGTTCCTGAGCTCTACCATTTGTATGCCCTTAGCCAAGTAGCTTGACCTTGGTCAGCCTCTTCTTCCTCATCTGTAAAATGGAGCTATGTCACATATAAGGTGTTGTGAGATTAAATGGGATAAAGAATGGAAAGCATTTGGCACTTAGACTTAGCACATATGCTAAACAAATGTGAAGTGCGTGGGAAGAACAACTAGCTAGCCATTCTTCTATTTTTATTATACAATTAGATCATTTGTACTCCAAGGCATTTGTTTGTATTCCCTAACTTCATTATATACAGCTTTGTGCATTATTTGAACTAATTATTTTACAAATGATAGAGATCATTTTAGTTAACTTCTCACCATTCTATCACCCAAACCTCCCTTTAACAATAATATTTGAGAAAAAATAATGTTAAATATACTGGCTAAATAAAATTATATAGGTTTCAAGTATAGAATTCTGTGATATATCATCTGTATATTGCATTGTGTATTTACCATTCAAAGTCAAATCTTTTGCCCTATCCAGTTTTGCTCAGTGGATAGAGTATCAGCCCTTGGACTGGAGGGTCCTGGGTTCAATTCCAGTCAATGCCACAAACCTCCATTGCAAGCTCCATCCTGACTCTGGTCAGGGTGCATGCAGGAGGCAACCAATCTAGGCATCTTTCTCACACCAAGTTTATCTCTAAGTCTCTCCTCCTCCCTTCCACTCTCTCTAAAAATCAATGGGAAAATACCCTCAGGTGAGGATTAACAACAAATATTTGGCCCCATTTGTGTTCATTTTAAAGGTGATTTTACAATTTTAGTGGATCATTTTGGCATTTTTAAAAAAAATATGTTTTATTGATTTTTTTTTACAGAGAGGAAGATAAAGGGAGAGAGAGTTAGAAACATTGATGACAGAGAAACATCAATCAGCTGCCTCCTGCACACTCCTTACTGGGGATGTGCCGGCAACCAAGGAACATGCCCTTGACTGGAATTGAACCTGGGACCTTTCACTCTGCAGATGGACACTCTATCCACTGAGCCAAACTGGTTTCAGCTATTTTGGCATGAAAATACTTTAAGCCAATCTAAGATTCTATGGCAGAATTTAAATAACGTCTGTTACATGTGGTCCTTCCCATCCTATTTTCCGTTACCATACCAAAACCCTCCTGGTATAAGGGTACGGTTTGGAGGGAGGGAGGCTGTATTCGACAGTCCTATCTTTAGGTCTCAGTCTTCTAGTGAACTAGTGTCTCCAGACTATGACCTTCCCAAGTGCTTTACAGTTTTGTTATTTTTCCTTCTTAGATGAAACTCAAATGTTGGAGGGAGCTGGACTTGTGTATTCCTTTTCCTAGTTTGTTAAGTTACAGTAAATCATTTCTTCCTGAGCACAGGCCTTGTTAAGGAGAACAAGACGCTCTGGGTATATTACAGAACGGCTATCCTTCCATCTTTGCTGGAAGCAAGAAGACATTTTCTCTTCACTGTGAACACTTGGTAGGGCTTTTTGAGGTAAAATTCACGAATTTGTAGAAACCCTGCAAGACTGGGATTTACTGGAGTTTTAACTCTCAAACTTGTTCACACCAATCATCCAGCGATTCACCAATTACAGTTTAGGTTTTCCTATCCAGGTACTGGTTCCTCGGGAGGTTTCTGCTCTGGTAAGTTGTGAATCTCTGTATCTGCCTGCCTGACTCCCCAGTTTTAGAGGCCATAATTTGCCCTATGATCTCAATTATCTGATGGATATTAAAGTTGTTTATTTTCAGTTTGTTTAGTTGTTGTCTGTGAGGATGGGAGTGATGCTTTCTGAGCACCTTACATGACAGACTGGAAACCGGAAGTCTCTGGCAAGAATTTTTAAAATATATATTTTTTATTGATTTCAGAGAGGAAGGGAGAGGGAGAGAGAGAGAAAGAAACATCAATGAGGATAGAGAATCATTGATTGGGTGTCTCTTGCATGTCCCAAACTGGGGATAGAGCCTGCAACCTGGGTATATGCCCTGACCGGAATCAAACAGTGATCTCCTGGTTCATAGGTTAATGCTCAACCACTGAGCCACACTGTCTAGGCGCTAGTGAGACATTTTAATAGAAAAAAATCAAATGGGCCTTGTGAATTTCTCTAGCAATGCTCCAGGTTCAGGAAACAAGGTCAGAAAAGGATAACAGTAAAGAGAGGAGAGTGATAGCTAAAGGAACTAGTTGAAGTGAAAAGATATGCCCCCTTGATTCAGATAAACCCAGGTTTACAATGTATATGCTTGATTTACTCTCTTTGTGACTTTGAATATTTCCCTTCCTCCTCTATATAAGTAGTAATATTTACCTTGTTGGCATTTTTGAGGATTAAATAAGATAAAACATATGAAACATCTCATATATAAGACATAGATCATCAATAAATAATAATTGAAAAATGTTTTATGTAGAAATAACCAGTGATAAAAAGGAAGGATTATCTAAATGGGTAGATCAAGGGACTAGAAAGAGTGAGAAAAAAAAATACAAGTATATGTTTGGAGATATAGATAGATAGGTAGATAGATTTTTAAAAAGAGAGCTAAAGATAGATGATAGATAATAGATAGATAGATAGATAGATAGATAGATAGATAGATAGATAGACAGATAGAATTTCCAGGTTAAGGCCTCCAAGATTTGGTAGTTTAGAGTAATAATGACAAAATATTCAGATGAGGTGAAGTCTTAATAACAAAAATAAAAACCCAGTTTACTCATGGTTTAGTAACATCTAAAACAATTAAAGAATCATCATGAAGAGTTTTGTACTTTGTTTCATCAAAATGCCATATGTCTTAAAATAACACTAGTGTCTGTTACTAAAAATTTCCTGGATAATTGACAGGGATTTTCAAATAATTTCCTGGCTCTGTGAAATAATAGCCTTATGGCCTTTGGGTGTTTGATTTAACCAGTAAAATACTTTACAGATAGGTAAAATTCAAAGGATGTTTATTGAAATGACCCTCTCTAGGCATTGGTAATTTTACCTATAAATGGGAATAAAGATTTTTGTTTGCTTGCCCAAGGTTAGAGACTAAGCAGTGATCTCTTGAGAACTTTGTTAGCTCTTGAATCTGACTTTCAAGCATTCTGTTTTACTTTTCATTGGCTTTCTTCTCTATTTTTAGTTCCAGTGGTTTTCAACTACAGGAAGTGTCACTCCAACATACAATAATAGGGTCTGAACTTTATCCTTCCTTAAGTCTCTGGAGCCAAACTAAGCTATTTCAAACATACAAGGAAGGGGAAGATAATAATGAAAAAATATTTTTTAAAAGACTGACTCATGAGACCAAAAAATGAGCAACAAAAAGAAAAAAAAATAGTGTCTGACCACTGGATCCTAACTGCTCACCTGCCAGCCTGATCACCCCTAACTACTCCCCCTGCTGGCATGGTCACCCCCAACTGCCACCCCTGCCAGCCTGGTCACCCCCAACTGTACCTCTGCTGGCCTGGTCACCCCACGCAGCCTGCTGTTCAGTCATTTGGTTGTCCCTCACTAACACCCTGCCAGCCTTGTTGCCCGACACAGCCTACTGTTCAGTTGTTACTGTGATGGCGTCCTGGACAACTTGCATATTCCTCTATTATTAGTATAGATTTTACTTATATAAGATACCCAGAATAGGCAAATTCACACAGATACAAAGTAGAATAGAGGTTACCATGGGTAGGGAGAGAAGGGAATTGTTTAATGAGGATAGAGTTTTTGTTATTGTTTAATGGCTATAGAGTTTTTGTTGATAATTATGAAAATGTTTTGTATAGGCATAGTGGTGATTAGTTACACAATATTGTGAATGTACTTAATGTCACTTAATTGTATATGAGAGGGCAAAACAATAAAACAATTAGTTTGGCCCCTAATTAGGCCATACTAAGTGGTTCTGGTTGCTCCCTTTCCTGAATATTTTCTTGCACTGTGATAAAAAAAAAAAAGAATCCTAACTGGGACAATCTTATGGCCAGTTGTGAGCCAGGCATAATAATGTTGTTATGAGATGCAAAGAGTTCCCAAGATTTGACTGCCTAATTATAACTACTGAATTCAATGAGGGAGGTGTAGAGTAGAAATAGTAGAATATCACAGCTCGTACTTCAGTTAGGATATGGATAAACAAATGTGGTGCCTGTATTCAATGGAACACTCTAAAACAGTTAAAAGAATTAAATCACACAAAAAAGAATTAAGTCACCATGAATAGAGCTCAAAATAAGAATTATGAATAAAAAAGCAAGTTATAGAATTATATAGGGTGTCCTACAAACATATATACACACACTTTGAATAATTACAAAGGCATCATTTATCAAAATACATTTCATTTTCAAAATTGAGCTATCAGCTGTTAAATTATGCATACATTTTCTAGGACGCCTTGTATGTACACAAAAATACTATTTCTGTAAAAACATGTGAAACAATCATATGCTTTCCAAACAAACAATACATAATCATAGAAACAAAGGGATGTTTACCAAAGCAGAAGAGGATGAAGGGATGGATGAAAAAGGTGAAGGGGGATGAGTAAAAAATACAGTGATAAGTTTGCACAGTGACAAACGGTTACTAGAATTAGTGGGGTGATCACATTGTAACATATAAAAATGTCAAATCATTATATTGTACATCTGAAGTTAATACCTGTAATAATAAAAGCCTAAGCAATCATCACAACCAAAGGGATGACTGAAGAGGCTGTGTGGTGTGACCAGGCCAGCAGGGGGGGTTGCTGAGGGGTGACCAAACGACTGAGCAACAGGCTGTGTGGGGCAACCAGGCCTGCAGGGGGGCAGTGAGGAGCCACCAGGCTGGCAGAGGGAGCAGTTAGGGGCAATCAGCCTGGTAGGGAGGGCAGTAAGGGGTGACCAGGCCATCAAGGTAGGCAGTTGGGGGTGAGTAGGTTGGCAGAGGGGGCAGTTGGGGGTGACCAGGCCAGTGGGGGGAAGTTAGGGGCAATCAGGAAGGCAGGCAGGTGAACAGTTAGAAGCTAGTGGTCTTGGATTGTGAGAGGAATTTCCAACTGCTGGTTTAGGCCCGATCCCCAGGATCGGGCCTAAACCAGCAATCAGACATCCTCCGAGGGGTCCGGGATTGGAGAGGGTGTAGGCTGGGCTGAGCAGACACCCCCCACACCCCCCATGCATGAATTGCATGCACCAGGTCTCTAGTAACTAATATAATATTGTACATTATTATTACATTGTATGCTTAAGTAAAATATGAAGATACCTTTATATAAGATAAAAAGATAATATGTTTTTTTTATTTACATAAGCACTTAAAGTATGATTGATGTTGAAAAGTGTTTTTGAAAGACGTGTCCAAAACTCAAAACTCATCATTGTGGTTACCTCTAGTTGGCAGGAGATGGGAGGAAATCAGCATGGAAGTTAGAAATCAAAAGGAGTTTTGGCTTCATAGTAATTTCAAAAGGACACTGTGTTCATCTATTACTTAGAAAATTTAACAAAATAAAGAAAAGTACTAGAAGAGCAAAAAAACAAAAACAGAAAACTTCCAAACTCTTCATTATTGTTTTTGATGCACTTCTCTTTTGTTACATATTTATAAAAAGAAAGAAAATATTATTATAGAAATTTTGTATAGGTCAGTGTTTAGTTGAAGATAACCAAATATCCACTCTAGCTGGCTTAAGCATAAATAAATTTCATAGAGGAAAATAAATGTTTATTTGCTTGTTGGAAGGTCAGGAGAAGCAGACTTTAAGCTATTTTGCTTCTAGGAACAAATTCAAGCCACCTAAGGCACTAAACCTTGGCTTAAATTAGGTAAACTGCCCCTGCTATTGCATAAATGTAACAATTTAGGATATTGCATCCCAAATTTTGAAGCTATCATTATGACTGCAAGTTCTAAAATTGTATCATAACCATCACAGTTTGCATTAGTAAAAATGAATACCTCACATCTTGCCCCTTTCCTACATGACTCATTTCTGAATCAGTCTCACAGATTTGCAAAAGGTATCTAGAGAAATATAATGCAAGGGCATCTAGAGAATATAATGTTATTATTAATACTGTTAATATTAACTTTATATCCTCTGCCCATAATAATATAATGCTATTATTAATACTGTTAATATTAACTTTATATCCTCTGCATAATAGAGGAAGTCAGAATGGATATTAAGCAAGCCAATCCACAGTACCTTCAATGGTCATTTTGAAAATTACAAGTCCATAACTAGATTACTGATACTTAGATATATGTTGGTACTTAGATAGGTTATCCCTTTTTGCAACTGGAAGCAAAAATCATGGTACAACTGAAAGTAGATTGTAGAAAATAATAGGTGAAGGACAGTACTTTTCTAAGTCTCCATAGTAAACTTAAAGCTGCTGACAAGTGCTCTACTTCATCACTTCAAATATATTTGACTGTTAGCACATGTAGTCAAAATGAATATATCTGAATGAACCGGTGTTATTAATTAGAATCAATAAAGATTTGCCGAGACCGGTTTGGCTCAGCGGATAGAGCGTCGGACTGCGGACTGAAGGGTCCCGGGTTCGATTCCGGCAAGGGCATGTACCTTGGCTGCGGGCACATCCCTGATAGGGGGCGTGCAAGAGGCAGCTGATCGATGTCTCTCTCTCATCGATGTTTCTGACTTTCTATCCCTCTCCCTTCCACTCTGTAAAAAATCAATAAAATATATTTTTTAAAAAAGATTTAAATTGTAAACCCTGCTAGTTGCAATTTACTACGTATTGATCTTCTTTCCCCAATCTGAAGGACATTGCCTTCTGTATAACAAGAGTTACAAAGGATGAGATAAATTCATTGTAATTTATTCGCTGGAGGAAGATATTGGATTTTTTTTTATCATTTAAAAGTGGGTCTTTAAGAAGATTATTTTCAGAGAAGGCTGGAGGGTGGATTAGAGGGAGCAGAGACAGGAAGCAGAGAAACCAAAACAGTGCTGTTATAACTGTCCGTGTCAGTCTCAGGACTAGAAATATTGGCAGTGATGATGGAAAGAAAAGAACAAAGAAGAGAGAAATTGCACAGGCAGAATCAGCAAAGAGTGTTAATTTATTAGATACAGATGGAAAAAGAAGAAGAAAAACTGAAGAAAACTGGTAGAATTAAGTCAATAACAGAAAGCAAGTTTAAATGGAAAATGCTGACTTGAGGGTGGGAAAGAAGGTGGAAGTATAAGGTTTGTGTTTGTTTGTCACGACCCCCAAGTTGAGAACCACTAGCAGGGTCACCTAAGACCATCGGAAAACACAGGTATTTACATTACGACTCATAACAGTAGCAAAATGACAGTTATGAAGTAGCAACAAAAATAATTTTATGGTTGAGGGTCACCACAACCTGAGGAACTGTATTAAAGGGTCACGGCATTAGAAAGGTTGAGAACAACTGTCTACTGCCTTTAGTTCTCTCTTGGACCAAGAAGGGAAAAGTGTAGAAGAAATGTCTCCCGGCTACTGAGGAGAATTGTTTGCATTAGTTCAAAAATTGCATTCTTTAAAGAACTGGAAAGTGGAGCACCATTTCTTGACTTCCTGGGCCTGAGAAACCTCAGAGCTGGAGTACTGAACTTGCCACATTTAACTCTATAGAAACATGAGTTTCCAGGTTTTTCTTCACTGGCTGGCCCCAAGCATGTAATGAGAGGCTCTTAGTATCTCAGCTTCCCTTTGCTTTCTAAGCTTGTGCCATTCATATCATCCTATCTAATAAAATAGTAATATGCAAATTTGACCATACCTTCGCTACACCCACAAGCCACGCCCACAGCCATGCCCACAATCCAATCAGGAGCAGATTATGCAAATAAACCCAAACCAAGATGGCTGCCGCCTCAATTGTAGACATAAATTAATCCCAGATCCAAGCGCCTCTGCTTGGGTAGCTGGGGGGCATGGCCAGCCTGAAAACCTCCACAGGCCCCTCGCTCAGGGCTCCCCACACCCCAAGAGAACCCCCACCCTGATCCAGGACACCTTTCAGGGTAAACCAGCCGGTCCCCACCCATGCACCAGGCCTCTATCCTATCTAATAAAAGACTAATTTGCAGATTGACCGTCACTCCAACATACAAGAGGGCTGCCCCTACGTGTGTCAAAGATCCTTCCCCCATGTGGACACAAGATGGCCACCAGAAGACGGCCAGCAGGGGAGAGCCATTGGGAGGTTCCAGGCCTTGCAAGGGAGGGCAGTTGTGGGCAATCAGGCCAGCAGGGGAAGGCAGTTAGGAGAGACCAGGCCTGCAAATGAGGGCAGTTGAGGTGATCAAGCGTGCAGGGGAGGGCAGTTATGGGTGACCAGGTCAGCAGGAGGGAAGTTGGGGGCAAACGGGCTGGCAGGGGAGCAGTTAGACTGGCAGGGTAGTAGTTAGCAGGTGGTCAGGCTGGCAGGCAGAAGCAGTTAGGGGCAATCAGGGAGGCAAGCAGGTGAGCAATTTTGAGCCAGCAGTCCTGGATTGTGAGAAGGATGTCCAAACTGCCCATTTAGGCCTGATCCTACTGGGATCGGGCCTAAACGGGCAGTTTGGACATCCCTCCTCGAGTGGTCCCAGATTGGAGAGGGTGCAGACTGGGCTAAGGGACATCCCCCCCCCCCGTGCATGAATTTCGTGCACCGGGCCTCTAGTCTATACTAATAAAAGGATAATATGCTAATTAGGAGGCCAATACCTTATCCATTAGGCTACAGGGACTTCTGATACTATGCTAATTAGACTGAACACCTTCTGGATGACCTTCTGGACAAAGCCATGTTGGCAGAGCCAAGGTAGAGGAGGTTAGCGATGATCAGGCAGGCAGGGGAGAGCAGTTTAGGGGATCAGGCCAGCAGGGGAGAGCAGTTAGAGGGATCAGGCTAGCAGGCAGGTGAGCGATTAGGAGCCAGAGGTCCTGAGGGGTTCCAGACTGTACAGATTGCGGGCCGAGCTGGGAGAACCCCCTTCCTGTGCACAAATTTTGTGCACTGAGCCTCTAGTTTACAAATAGTTGTGTAGCGTTCCCAGAATCTTGCTTGACAATTCTTTCCATATCTTCCAGCTGGACTCCCTTTGCAGTTCCAACAAACCAGTGGGAGAGTGAGAATGATTCTGGAGCTGTTTTGATATTCAGTGGCTGCTCCTGGGTTCTATAGTTTTGCCCCACCTCCTTGGAACTATGCTAAAGGAATAACCCACCACTTACTTGGAAGGGCTGCTTTGGTATCTCAACTACCTCCCCACCAACAATCATTTCCTTATCTCCACTGCCACGGCAGGAAAATACCCCTCTGGTCATGGACAGATGCGTCACTAACAATAGTGGAGACAGTGCCCCTTAGTGGCTGCTGGAAATATGCCTTTTAGCATCCCTCACTATTGTCCTGTAGACATCTGAGCCCAGAAAGGAAGATCCAAGAGCAAGCCAACATCTTCCCTTTTAATAATCATCCAAACATGCAGTGTTACAGAACTAGTAGAGAGCTGGCATTGACACCAAAACCAGGGTGTGACGAGTGCTGGGCTGGTGAGAACTGGAAGAGCCAACAACACAAGCTTTCCAAGCAGTGATAACCAGAACCCAATAGAGGTGGGTGGAGGACTTGGCATAACGCAAGGGAAAGGGGAAATGGCACATTTTTCCCAGCATTTATTCTGGTTTGCCTGAGACAGCACAAGCCCTCCAAACCAAGAGCTGGGGTGCACCCTTCCTAGCAGCACAGCAGCTTCACCCTGCACTTGCCACAGGGCCGTCTCCAGATCAGATTGGTTAGGAGCCAATTGTGAGAAGACCAGAGGCCTGTGACCTGATTCCTACCCAGGCCATGTCCATTGACCAGGCAGGTGAGTGGCACAGCTGTGGAGCTGACCTGGCTCCCATTTCCTGCCTAAAAACTCTTTTAAAGGGAAGGCAACCCTCCCCACTCCTAGAGAAAGCAGTGTCTTTCCAACAGCCCCTGCCCTGTCGTTCATGGAACCACAAGAAAGCCATGCAGAGAATTTAGGGTACCACTTCCAAACAAGAAATCAGTTTGGAGCTGAGATTAGGGAGAGAGACACTCTGAGAAAAACAAACCTATCTCGGTGAGGACTTGGAGAGAGAGAGGAAACACCACGGGAAATGTACAGAGCACAGCACAGGAAGGCAGGTCCATCCAGTGAAGATTACTACCTCCCACTGGGAGCCTCTAACCTCACTGCCCATTGGTCACAAGCTTTCCTTTAGGAAACAGAGCCACATTCTCTGCCCCTGCTTCTGGCTGCCTCACTCCCCCTCTCCAAGTTTGATTTTGAATTTTGTAGGCTGTGTGGTCACAGAAGCCTCAGAGGACTGGCAGAACACCTTCAGCACGATGTCAGGACCCACTTCAGCAGGAGGGTTGGACGAGGCAGCAGAGTTCACCCCGGGAGGCAGCTCGCTCTCCTTTATCACTGAGTGGCTGTCACGCAACGGTAGCAGGATGGGCTGCACTGAGGTGATAAGGTTCCCATTCGTGTGAAGATTGTACTTATTGGTTTCCTGTCCAGACACCCGTTGTTATATTTCTTTCCTCTTTGTTTGTTTTGTTTTGTTTTGTTTTGTTTTGTTTTGTTTTGTTAATCCTCAAACCGAGGATATTTTTCCATTGATTTTTAGAGAGAGTGGAAGGGAGAAACATCGATGTGAGAGAGACACATCGATTGACTGCCTCCCCCATGCACCCCAACCAGGGCCATGGATTAAGCCTGCAACCAAAATATGTGCCCTTGACCTAGAATTGAACCTGGGCCCCTTCAGTCCACAGGCTGATACTCTATCCACTGAACCAAACCAACTAGAGCTGTTATATTTCTTATATGCAGTGATGGCATCATCTTTCTTCTTCTTTTTATTTATTTTATTTTTTATTTATTAAGGTATTACATATGTGTCCTTATCCCCCCCATTCCTCCCACCCCTACTCATGCCTTCACCCCCCCCTTGGTGTCTGTGTCCAATGGTTAGGCTTATACACATGCATACAAGTCCTTTGGATGATCTTCCCCACTTACCCCTGCCCTCCCCTACCTTCCCTCTGAGGTTTGACAGTCTGTTCAATGCTTCCCTACCTTTGGATTTATTTTTGTTCATCAGTTTATGTCGTTCATTATATTCCACAAATGAGTGAGATCATGTGATATTTATCTTTCTCTGACTGACTTATTCCGCTTAGCATAATGCTCTACAGTTCTATCATCCTTCTTAACAAAGACCATTTCTGCTGCCCCAGGATGGATCAGCTGAGCCGCTCCAAGGCTCCACATACACAGAAATCTCAACAGTATTTTCCTCGGTGACTCTAAGGTGCAGATTAGTCACAGTCATCTTGGTCCCTTCCAACGTGCTAACAACAGGCTCAGCAGGCAGCAGCTCTTTGGCGGAACCTTCCTTGTTCAGTAGTATACAGGATATGGTGGTCAAGGCTTTTGTTCCCAGCAAAAAGAGAACAGGAGTTGTGTATGCCTCATTCTGAACCACTTTGGTGAGAGGGAGGGCATTGGACATGGAAAGATTGGAAATGCTCGGCTCGGGCAAGTGGTGGAGTAAGTTGCCTGAGGCTGGGAATTTCATCTGTTTACTAAGAATAAGAGCTGCAACGTCATCATCTTCATCCAGGCTGTATAAATTCTGTTTGACCTGGTGATTATTGGCAATGTTATCCCTCATTACAGCAGGATGGACACGTGGTGGCAGCCATGGAGCTAGAGAGAACAGAAGCTGGGGTTGTCGGGGCAATGGAGGAAGCCAAGTGCCTAGGCCTCCACTCTAGGCTATAAAGTTTCAAACAGAAATGGCTATCCCCACGGAGCGAGCAGAAGGCTTGGCTCCTCTCTAGGCTACAAAGTTTCAATTGTAGAACATAAATTAATCCCAGATCCCAGGGCCTCCGCTTGGGTCAATGGAGGGCATGGCCAGCCTGCAAAACACCACAGGCCCCTCGCCCAGGCCGCCCCATGGCCCAAGGGAACCCCCACCCTGGTCCAAGACACCCTTCAGGGCAAACCAGCCGGCCCCCATCCATGCACCAGGCCTCTATCCTATCTAATAAAAGAGTAATATGCAGATTGACCATCAGTCCAACACACAAGAGGGCTGCCCCCATGTGGTCAAAGATTCTGCCCCCATCTGAGCACAAGATGGCCATCACAAGATGGCCAGCAGGGGAGGGCCGTTGGGAGGTTCCAGGCTTGCAAGGGAGGGCAGTTGTGGGCCATTAGGCTAGCAGAGGAGGGCAGTTGAGAGGGACTAGGCCTGCAAGGGTGGGCAGTTGGGGGCGATCAAGCTTGCAGGGGAGGACAGTTAGGGGTGACCAGGCCAGCAGAGGAGGGAAGTTGGGGGCAAACAGGCTGGCAGGGCAGCAGTTAGACATCAATTAAGCTGGCAGGGTAGTGGTTAGGGGTGATCAGGCTCGCGGGACAATCAGGGAGGCAGACAGGTGAGCAGTTTGGAGCCAGCAGTCCTGGATTGTGAGAAGGATGTGTGACTGCCCGTTTAGGCCTGATCCTGTGATTGGGCCTAAACAGGCAGTCAGACATCCCTCGAGAGGTTCCAGATTGGAGAGGGCGCAGGCTGGGCTGAGGGACACCCCGCCCCCCATGTACAAATTTCGTGCACCACCTAGTACAATTATAATTTGAAGAACAAATTATTACAGTGTTTTGGAATTAATTTGAACCCAAGAGGACAGTATATTGATGACAGGATAAAAGTGAGTAGAGCAGTAGTCCTGGTTCTAAATTGGGTTACAAATCTTCTCTAAGTATATTTCTAGGAGGCTGAGCCCAAGGCATGAAGCAACAGGTCACTGTTGCAAATCTCCCTATCTTTGTGGCTTAACTGTGGTATTCATACCAGTATAACATAGAACAAAAGATAGCCTCCTCTCTACTGCACAACAAAACCACTGAGGCCTGGAGCATACCAGAAATATGTCAGAGGGGACAGAGCTACTGAATATATTTAAATAAAACTGAAACTGGACTTATTAGCTTACTTTTTAAAAGATTGGATTAACAGTGCATGAAGGATATAGAAATTGTAATAACCATAAGAATGGTACACAATGGAGTGAGTTTGGGAAACATCTCTCTATAGCATCTAAAATGTTGCCCATCTAGGGCAATAACTTATCATAAGGGTATTAGCAAAGCTAGATTGGAAGATCATGAAAGAAGACCCCTGACCACATTATAAAAATCATCACTTCCATGAATAGTCAGCCTGGACCTTGAGACCTTTGGAAATACTCATCAAAGGGTCTTTTACATGTTATACACTTACTGTTTACTATGTGTTAGGCATAGGGAATAATCCATCTAGAAATGTTGATAACAGTCCTTTGTTTGATTGCCTACACTCACAGTGCCTTCTGCCCATTCAGACTCTCTCTTAAGCAACATCTGATTTGGATGTTTTTGAATTAGGGTGTCAGTAAAGAAGTTAACTATGAGAGAATGGCTGAAAATTCATGCTCATGGAAGGGCTGACATGTCTGTTTTACAGCAGGTACAAGCTGAGAAAAAGAAGGTGATCCTAAGGTGTAGAGAGAAAAATATACAACTGACAGGCTCAGATGACCAAAGGCAAAGTCAAATGGCCTCTGACAAACAAGATAGAACGTCAGTTCCTGATGTCTCCCCATATCCTTTGAAATTTGATTGGACTTCCTTTTTTGTTCTTGCATTCAACAGGGCAGGTGCATTTATAGAATATCCACCCATTCACACCCCTGACACATGTACTTTTTATTTTTCTCAAGACACATTGAATGGGTTTTAGTTCCTTGCAATCCAGAGTCCCAACTAGAAAATAAATCAAAAGATAATGAGTACAATAAAGATGCAGAGTAAATATAAGGCATCAAGGAAGAAATAAAGGAACCAGAAGACATTTGATCATTGACTTGCTGTACAGCTATTCAGAGGAGATAAAGGTTTTGAAAATGAGCCCTCAGTTTCTTTTTCTTGACTTCTCATATTCTCCAGCAATTCAGTAATTTGTATCAAACTAAGGTGTTTTCATATGAGAGCTTTCTTTTCAACCTGTGTAATAAAGGTCATTAGTAGGGATTCCAGAAGATAAATTATTTCCTTTTTCAAAAGTTTACCTCGTGCCCGTCTTCCTCCTATTTCTTCTCCCACTCCCACCCCAGACACACACACACATACACACACACCATCACCACCACCACCATCACCACCACCTCCATCACCATCACCACCACCACCATCACCACCACCACTATCACCACCACCACCACCACCTCCACCTCCACCACCACCACCAACTCCATCACCACGTCCACCACCATCAGCTCCATCACCATCACCACCATCACCACCTCCACCACCATCACCACCATCACCACCACCTCCATCACCACCACCACCATCACCATCACCACCACCACCACCTCCATCACCACGTCCACCACCACCATCACCACCACCATCACCACCACCACCACCTCCACCACCATCACCACCACCACCACCTCCATCACCACCTCCACCACCATCACCATCATCACCACCAAAAGTTAACAGTTGACATACATCCAAATATTTGACTTAGTGAAAAACAAACTATTACATATATGTATTTGTAGAAAGCAATTCTTTGCTTAACCTTCTCTTAGCTACATGCTTTTGTGTTTCAATTCTCATAAATAAAATGATATTTTGATGCAGTCTTTTACCATTTGCAACAGCATGGATGGAATTGGAGAGCATCATCGAAATAAGCCAGTAGAAAGATAAATATCACATGATCTGACTCATATGTGGGGTATAATGATCAACATAATTTGGTGAACAAGAATAGATGGATCTAGATACAAATGGTAGGGGAGGGGGCATTAGAGAGCAACCAAAGGACTTGCATACATGAATATTAGCATAACCAATGGACACAGACACTGGAGTGGTTGGGGCTTGCCCAGGGAGGGAATGGCTGGGGGCCTCCCCCAATTGGGGAAAAAGGAGACATATGTAAAACTTTAGACAATAAAAAATAAAAATAAATAAAAAATAAAGGGGCATACCTACTTATGCCTGTGTAATAGTCATGATGCGCACCCTCATTCTCCTTTCCAGGTAAAGGCAATTCAATTGCTAAGTCTCTTGTTCTTGGCATTAATTATGTTATTCTGCTATCTTTACATCCATCTTCTAATAAGAATAATTAATAATCACAGAATTGATTGGCCTTTCTATGAACCTCCTGAAAGATGCCTGCCAGTTTCTTCTATTCCACGTGGACAAAAAGAATAGCAATTACAGTTTATAAAGCATATTCACATTTACTGTAGGGGTCTCGATTTCAGAATAAGTATACATGGCGCTTTCTTTCGGAGAGTACAAACAACAAGGTATATAGGCAATTCCAAGATGTGGTGCTGAGAACTAGTTTGGAAATCATGGCTTAGCATTTCTTAGCTAACTAAATCTTGTAGGTTTATTTAACTACATTCACTCAAGAAATACATCTCTACTATTTATAATGATGTACATGCACATATGCCTACGCATTGAATACTTTCCATAAAATGACATCCAACTCCACAATCCAAGACTGGTTGGAAGCCAGATAGGATGGAATGTGTAAGAAGGAAGTTACCAAAAATAATTTAAATGGTTATGGTGAAGAGAAGGGCATTGTCCAAGATTTATAGATCCAAAATTAATCTGTTTATTTCTAAAAGAGATAGTTGGCACAGGAATAGAGAAGGGAGAGAAAGAGAGAAAATTGGTTGTTTGGTTTTTATTTTCTGGGTGAATTCTTTTAAGTGTCACTCCCGGCAGAAAACATATTCAGTGTAAGAGGTCCAGATCTTGTCATCTGTCTGATCATGGGTGATAGTGCAGGTGCCAGTGGAATTGCATGCTACCATGTGAAAGCCAGCATCAGCTAGTTTGTCAAAAGCTTGTTCCAGAAAGTTAAACTTGAGGTAATATCGAGAAGTGTACCGCTCAGGAGGACGGTCAGGGTCTCTGCTCTCATTTAGAGTATCTCCAAATACTTCTTTGGCCAATGAGATCTTACCACACACCATGATTCGGGCCACGCGGCGGAATTTGGCATCTGTTTGGCTATCCCGACCCAGAGTATAGGAGCCTCGATAGCCAATAGTGATGAAACCTGCCTTCCTGAGGTCAGAACCAGCATTTGCTGTCAGAGTTGGGGGGTTATCAGGGCCACTAACTTGGACGTTATTATTTGAAGAGATGTTACATGCGATGTCAATGTTGGTGGATAGCTCTTCTATATCACTTTGGCGTAAATCATTGCCAACTGAGTTGATCATGTTGATTTTAGGAGCCAACATCTTCACTAACTCTGGTAGCTTGAAGTATTCTGCTTCTCTCTGGAGCCGACCACACTCGGGAAAGTGGTCAGGAAGCACTAGTTTCCGGTCTCTCATATAGTCTAGCACATAGCGAAAGAGGAAACCATCCCGGTCTACAAAAAACCTCCCTTTGTTGTCCTGGATTAGGGAGCAAGGATTCTTTTCACTGAACATTTCCCAGAGCAGGGAGCCAGGAACACTGACCAAAGTAGGATAGCGAGTGATGTACACCTGACCACCCACATTGAGTTCAACAATCTCGGGGAAAAGACTGAAATCCTTGCTTGATTTGGTACAAGCTGATTTCTCTGGCATGGCCATATTGATCTGCAAAAGCAAAAGACATTGGTTCTAAGTAAAAGTTTACAGTATGGGGATTCTGTTTATAAACATTAATTTTCTGTATTCATACACATTATATACCAAGAAAATCAAGCAAATCATAATCTGTTGCAAATTAACTATTTTTAACTTTAAAATGGCAGAATAGAAAAATTGCACATAATTAAGCCTTGCAATTACATTTTTTAATGTACTTCTGAACGTTGAGTGTATCAAATGATCACAGTTCTCAGTTCATGGCACGTTATCACAGTCCATGCAGGGACTTTCTTGAGGTGTTTGTTTATTTGTTTTGGTATTTTACTCTCAGTCCATTCCCATTCCTGTCCCTGGTCCCACCATAGGCTGCCATTCTGAGGTTTAGTGTATATCTTTCTGTGCATATATATTCTTGATGTTATTGCATGATACACTTAAGTCTTCATTTATACATATTTATACACTTTTCACTCTCAGCACTATATTGCTCAAATTCCTTGATGTTGTTATAGGTATACCTAATCTCCTGCTTCTAACTGTGACATGATTCTCCATGGTATACACCACTATGTTTTGCTATCTAATCTCTGAGTGACGGACACCCAGATTGCCTCTAACTCCCTGCTCCAATTTATATTCCTGTGCATGTTTCCTATGAACCTGTGAGAGAACACATTTAGACCAGATAAGCAGCAGTAGTATTTCTGAGTCACACTGTATTCATATACCTAATTTGACTACAGTGACATATTGCTCTCTAAAATGTCCCTCGTCTGCCTTCCTACTTAATCCTCACATTCCCACCATAACTTGGCATTATCCAGATTTCTAAATTTTGTCATACTACTGGGTATATAATGATACCTTGTTACAGTATGAGAAAAGTAATTGTAAAATAAAGAATATAGGCAACTATTGTAAGACCATAATTTAGTACCTTCTCAAATGTCCACTCATTCCTCACCTTTTATATTGCAACTTCTGCCCCTACCATTTTACTAGAACCACTGTTTCCAATAACAACAACAAAACATGGTGTGCTCATCACCTTTCTTTGCTCCCCATTCTCCTTTATTTCTATACCTAGAGGCCCAGAGTATGAAATTCGTGCATGGGTGTAGTCCCTAGGCCTGGCTGGCGACCAAAGGACAGGTCCCAGCTGAACTCTGCGCCCTGAGCAGCACCTGGACCCTCAGCCTTCCACACGCCCCCTTCTGCTTGAGTCACAGCACCCAAGTCCCCACACAGAGATGCAGTGAGCACGGCCAAGCACCGTAGGCTGAGGCACAGTATGGGCCTCTGAGTCACCCAGTGGCACCACACAAGCCAGGCGGGCAGTGCATTCTCTCCCTGCCAACTTCACAGACTGGCTCCTGCACAAACCCACAGGGAGCCCAACGGGCCCCTGTGTCCAGGTAGCTGCAGCCTGACTCACCTAGAAGAGGATGTGCGAGTGTGGGGCGGGCTCCTCACAGGCTTCCAGAACCTGAGCGCAGAAGGCTTCCTTGGCGCACAAGCCTTGGTGTCCCAGGGGAGGCTAGCAGGGGGAGTGAGAGTGAGCACAGTGGACACGCTACATTCTCACCACCCCTCCATTCCCATCACCACCGCCTCCAGGTAGCCAGTGAGATGTCTCAGCGCATTACCAACACCTGCCATTTCCACACCACCCTCTGGTGGTTAGCACACGTCATAGCGAGTGGCCAAACTCCCAGTCTCCCAGTCAAACTCCCGGTCAAACCACTGCCCAAGTGGAATATTTGCATATTAAGCTTTTACTATATAGGATCCTATCTAATAAAAGAGTAATATGCAAATTGACCATACCTCCAATCAAGTCATGCCCACAGCCATGCCCATCAGCCAATCAGGAGCAAATTATGCAAATAAACCCCAACCAACATGGCTGTCGCCACTGAGAGCAGGAGGGAGGCTTGGATTTCCCCGGCAACGGAGGAAGCCAACCTTTCCTCCTGCCCTTGCCAGCCTAGACCTTCACTCAATGCTACAAAGTTTCAATTATAGATTATACATAATCCCAAAAGAAATGGCAGCAGCCACAGAGCTGGAGAGAGC
The DNA here is from genome assembly GCA_027563665.1 of Antrozous pallidus. Lineage (NCBI taxonomy): Eukaryota > Metazoa > Chordata > Mammalia > Chiroptera > Vespertilionidae > Antrozous > Antrozous pallidus. The sequence continues at coordinate 8,476,131 of CM050509.1, read as the reverse complement.
AGAGGCTAGGGTTGCTGGGGCTATGGAGGAAGCCAGGCTTCTGCAGCCCTAGCCTAGGCCTCCACTCTAGGCTTCAAAGTTTCAAACAGAAATGGCTGTCACCACAGGAGCTAGCAGAAGGCTTGGCTCTGCTCTAGGCTACAAAGTTTCAATTGTAGAACATAAATTAATCCCAGATCCCAGGGCCTCCACCTGGGTCGCTGGGGGGCGTGGCCAGCCTGCAAACCACCACAGGCCCCTCGCCCAGGCCGCCCCATGGCCCAAGGGAACCCCCACCCTGATCCGGGACACCCTTCAGGGCAAACCAGCTGGTCCCCACCCATGCACCAGGCCTCTATCCTATCTAATAAAAGAGTAATACGCAGATTGACCATCAGTCCAACACACAAGAGGGCTGCCCCCATGTGGTCAAAGATCCTGCCCCCATGTGGACACAAGATGGCCACCACAAGATGGCCAGCAGGGGAGGGTCATTGGGAGGTTCCAGACCTGCAAGGGAGGGCAGTTGTAGGCCATCAGGCCAGCAGGGGAGGGACCAGGACTGCAAGGGAGGGCAGTTGGGGGCAAACAGGCTGACAGAGGAGCAGTTAGACATCAATTAGGCTGGCAGTGATCAGGCTAGCAGGCAGAAGCAGTTAGGGGCAATCAGGGAGGCAGACAGGTGAGCAGTTTAGAGCCAGCAGTTCTGGATTGTGAGAAGGATGTCCATCTGCCCATTTAGGCCCGATCCTACTGGGATTTGGCCTAAACAGGCAGTCAGACATCCCTCAAGGGGTCCCAGATTGGAGAGGATGCAGGCTGGGATGAGGGACACCACCCCCCACCCCCATGCACAAATTTTGTGCCCTGGGCCTCTAGTATATAATAAAAGCCTAATATGCAAATAGACCAAACAGCAGAATAACTGAACAACCAAACAACTGGCTGCTATGATGTGTCCTGACCACCAAGGGGCAGATGCAGAACATGGCTGGCGCCAGCAGCAGGTAGCAGAGCACAGAACATGGTGGGTGTCAGCTGTGGTGGGATGGTGGAGCAGGTGAGCGGCGGACACCAGACCATGGTGGGGTGCCAGTTGCTGTCATCAGGGCGAGCCTGTTGTGGTTACTGAATTCTTTGCTTCAACACAGTCCTGCCCAAAGCTCATACCTGCTGCTGGCACCAGCCCTACTCACACCTGCTGCCAGCACTGGAACTGCCACTCACACCCGCTGCTGGCACCCAGTGCCAGCCCCAATCACTCAGTGCCGTCAGTGGGTAGGAGCAGCAGCTGCTGGCCCTGATTGCCCTTCAGGGCTTCTCCACCTCCCCCTGATCCTGAGGGGTGATTAGGGCCGGCAGCAGCCTCTCGCACCAGCTGCCAGCAACAGCCCCGTTTACATCCACTGCCAGCGCCGGAGCCACCACTCCCACCTGTTGCTGGCCCAGTGCCAGTCCCGATTGGTGCCATCAGTGGGTATACATGGTGGCTGCTGGCCCTGATCACCTCTGAGGGCTTCTCCATCACCTTCTCCTGAAGGGTGATTAGGGCAGCAGTCGCTGCTCACACACACTGCTGGCGCCGGCTCCAATTGCTCCGAACCTCTGAATTCACCTGTCCATCTCTAGCTGAGATCCATCCACATCTTCCCTACACCCTGCCCTAACTTACAAAAAATACCCTACATTCTAGTACCAGATCAGTTGTTATTATATCACCTTATTTCTTCTTTAAAATTGTCAGTGACTCCACTTTGCCTAAAGATCAAATCCAAAACCCTTATCCTGGAACTCAAAGCTATCTATAAATGAGTTATTTTCTCTGACTAATGATAAGAATACCTAGCACTGCATAGGTCTTACTATGTGCCAGGCTTTGTTCTTAGCCAATAAAGTGGGTACAAAGAGTATCCTTATTTTGCCAATGAAGAAACTGGTAAGTAACTTGCCCGACATTAAACTAATAAGTGTCTCAGGTGGCATACCAACTCAAGCAGTAGGTACTCAAGTGTCCATGTTCTTAATTGAGTGTATCTGTCAAGACCTCTTTACATCTACAAAAATGGCCTGTCTATGATACGTTCACTTTTTGTTGCCTTTGCCCATACCTTTCCCCTTCTGGTCCTTGGCATCAAGGACCAATTCAAGTCTCAATTAAGATTAAGCTCCTCCTCATATGTCTTTATTATATTTGAAAATTTCATTTCATTTTTTTACTCTTTGGTTTCCTACTCTTTTACATAATATAATAACAGTAGTATTAGTAACACAGTAACAATAGCTAATGTTTATGAAGCACTTACTATATGCCAGTCTTTTTCGGATCTTTTCAAAAAATATATATTTTTATTGTTTTCAGAGAGGAAAGGTGAGGAAGAAAAGGATAGAAACATCAAGGATGAGAGAGAATCATTGATTGGCTGCCTCCTGCTTGCCCCACACTGGAGAGCGAGCCCACAACCCAGGCATATGCCCTGACTGGCAATCAAACCATGACTTCCTAGATCATAGGTCAACATTCAACCACTGAGCCATGCTGGCCTGGCTGGGATCTCTTTTGATGTGATGACTCAGTTAATATTTCTAATCATTAAATGAAGTAACTATTTCAATTCTCATTTCTGAAAGGAATAAGCAGATGCAGTTCATTATACTAGTAATTCCTCATACAAACTAGTGTTTTAAGTCTCCACTTACTAATTCACCCTTCCACAATAACTACAATTATCTTTCTCAAATGCAAAACTGATTATGGCCTTTCTTGCATAAACACTGGCTTCTCAAAGTCTAGAGAATGAAGTTCAAATATGTTTAATACAGTATATGAAAAGTTCCACACTGGTCTTTGCCTTATTGTGGGCTTTGATTCCAACTATCTTTCCCTTGATAACCCCAAAATGACTATAACCGCAGTTCATCAGACTCACCCACTTTTTTATGTCTACATTGCTTTAACTTATGATTCCTTCTGCCCAAAATGTCCTCTTTTACTCTACCTACCCTTCCTGTCCTTCTTGAGAAATGTTATAACATAGTGGCTTTGGGAAGGTCTCAGTTTTAATCCCACCTCTTCCCTTTACAAGGCAGGTAACTTTGGACAAATTACTTATTCTCTATGAGTCTCGATCTTCTTATTGAGAAAGTGGATATAACAAGATTCACAAAATGAGGAGGAAATTATACAAAGTATAACATATTTGAAGTTATCTTGGGTCAAGCAATGAAAGATCCACCAGTTGATTATTGTACTAGAAGTCTTATAATGACTCATTAAGATTCTGCTAAAATAAAACATCCTCTTGAACTGCCTACCCCACCCCTTCATATCCTTTATTATTGCTTCAGATTGGAAATATCTCTTAGAGAATTTATTATACAGCACACAATAATTATTTATATGTTTGTCCATCCCAAAAAACCTCCAAGTCACATAGTATCTTGACTTAAAAATCTCTGGATTCCCAGCATTGTGAGCCTAGTAAGCAGTGAGCTTATAGTAAGCAATTATTGAATGACTAGAGGCCCAGTGCATGAAATCCGTGCATGGGTAGGGTCCCTAGTGACTGCTGGCTGGCTGTCTGCCAGAGCCTCCAAACCCCAGCTGCCAGCTGCTGGCCAGGCCTTCCTTCATTCCATGTTGCCCCCTGGTAGTCAATGCACATCATAGCAAGTGATTGAACTCCCAGTCCATTGAATTCTTGAGGGAACACTTTGCCTATTAGGCCCGTGGTCGGCAAACTGAGGCTCGAGAGCCACATGCGGCTCTTTGGCCCCTTGAGTGTGGCTCTTCCACAAAATACCACATCCTGGGCGAGTCTGTTTTGAAGTGGCGTTAGAAGAAGTTTTAAGTTTAAAAAAAAATTGGCTTTCAAAAGAAATTCAATCGTACTGTTGATATTTGGCTCTGTTGACTAATGAGTTTGCCAACCACTATATTAGATTTTTATAGAGAGAGATGAGTAAACCACCAACAAACAAATGTGATATCAATTTCATTGTTTTTATAATTCCACAGTATGAATCCATTTATAGAAATTCATTTTGAGTAGATGTGTGAGTATATAAACCAGAAATATACATATTCTAAATCTCCAAAATTTCTGAATGCAGAAAAGCTGTTATATACTCCCTCTAAAAACAGTAGTAAAAGTCAAAGATAATTGTTTCTCACTGTAGAAAAAATATCATTTTATAACACAATTAAGCAGGTGAAAAATAATAGTGTAAAGTTGATACCTTTTTATTTCAGAGTATTTTTTTTTCTTGATGCTTTAAGCGTTACTTTCACTGCTCAAATCAACTGATGATTTAAAATCCTATGAGTCAGAGTCACATTCAGTTTGAGGAATCAAGGTGGGTAGTCTATTTTGCCTCTCACGTTAGAAGAGGATTTTTAGCTAAATCCTAAGGACAGAAGCTTTATTTCTGTAGGAAGAAGTCAAAAGGGGAAAATTTAGGACTAGCACTGCAGTAGATCCTTAACTGCCACACCCCTGTGGCACAACCACAACCATATTTTAAGGCATAAATAGTGATTTTGCTCTGGCCCGGCTGGCGTGGCTCAGTGGTTGAGCGTTGACCTATGAACCAGGAGGTCACGGTTTGGATTTCAGATCAGGATACATGCCCAGGTTGCAGGTTTGGTCCCCAGTGCGGGGGCATGCCGGAGGCAGCAGATCAGTGATTCTTTATCATCATTGCTATTTCTTTCTCTCTCTTTTCCACTCCGTTCCTCTCTGAAATAAATAAAAATATTTTTAAAAAGAAATTTTACTCTGAAAGACATTCATAAGACTATTCCTAAAAGTTAGGAATTTCAAGTTGTTTTAAAGAAAAAAATGGAGTCGGTTCTCCCAATAATGAAAAATGTCCAACTCAAAAGAGTCTCTCATGTATTATCATAGTATGAAGTCACAAAGGATATTTCCCAAACAGGAATGAATATTTCTCATCTGTTTTGCATGTATTTTTAATGTAAAATATCTTTTGCATATAAAATTCTTTAAATATTTTCCCTTCCTTCCCCCATCCCAGTACTTCCTGTTCAGCTAGCTTACTGAAGAGGAAGCCAAATAATTGTTCATTGAATCTAACCTTTCCTCAAGTCTTTTCAATGTTTGTTTGGGATATAGCCCTGTAATGTCTCATTTTTTCCCTCCTGCACACGTAAACCTCAGGCTGATAATGGCTTGTGGTTAGCTGTTCTCTTTAAATCAAAGAAGTGAAACTCTCTGCAAGAAGGAAATTAAAAGAGAAGATGTGAAAGGTGAATAGTTTAAATCAGAGGATGAAATGTTCAACCCAGCTGTATGCTACAAGCCAGGAAAAGCTGAACTTCCTATTTTGATGTTTCAAAGACACTGAAGAAAGTAGCTAGCGCATCACTTGCTTTTGTAGTCAAAGAATCCTGCAACTAAGATGCACTGTTTTTAAAGGAAAAACAAAGTCAGATAGATCGAAACCCCTGATTTCTACCTGAATCTGAGAAGGAAGCATTTTCTAAGAAAATGAGTTAATAAATTACCTATTTTCAATCTTGTTAACCCTTATAGCTCTGTGTCCTACTATATCCTCTCTTCTCTTTCCCTCTTACTTTCTTCTCTTTTGACCAGTCTGTATTAAACATACACTCACTTATAAAAATGAACCCATCAGTGTTCATTTGAAATGTGATCCCCACCTTTTGTGTTGTCCCAGTTCAAATTGATTCAAGAAAACAAAGTAGTGACAGCTGAACTGGAAGTGTAAGCAAAAGGAAACAACAACTCTAATAAGAATTAAGCAAGTGCTTTTTTCCTACTTGAAGGGGGAAACCCTCAGCAGCATTCCTAGCCCCTACAAGTAGCTTTGGTAGATGGCTTTTTGTTCTGTTCACACAATGAAATGATAGTACCGAGATGCTTTAACAACTCAACATAAAGACAAACAACCAAATGATGAAACGAAATGTGCATTTTCAGAATTCCCTTTCAGGGAAGAAACTTGCCTGCTTTTGGATCTCCAAGCAGTTTTCACCTCAGTCTTGTCTCGGCACACAGAAAGAACATACAGTCATGCTCATCCCCAGCTCAAATGCAGAAGCTCCAGAATTCCAGAAGCTGTGGGGCAGAAAGGAAAGGTAAGGGGATTCATGGAGTAGTTACCTTGAAATCTCCAGCCACTCGAATATTGCCAAGCACAGCCTCAGTCCCTCTCTGCCTCTCTGCAAGTCTGGCTCAATTTGTGAACTGTCTTCCTGCTCTCCTCCCTCTCCTTTGCAGTGTGCTTGGGGCTCAGGCTGAGTTTCCCCTTTTAACACTAGGAAGTCTGTAGAACCTCCCCTCCTGCTATGACATACTTGGCTCCCTCCCCAGAGAGCCTCCCAGATGGAATAGGCAGTTTGAGGAGGAAGCAAAGTTCAGAAAGGGGGGTGATGTTAATAAAAGAATATCACTTGGGGATAAGAGAAACAATTTTCTGACCTTTGGTGATTCAAAAAGAACAAATAAGCACTTAGCGGCTGCAAATGGTGTTTTCTTTTTAACTAAAGAATTGGTTGAATTTTCAACAGAGATGTTTATTTTAATAACTTCATTGCAATAAACATTCAAATGGCATCCATAGTTCAAATAAATCATTTGCTAAGCACTTCTTATGTACCAGATACTGTGCTAAATGCCAAGGATAAAGAAGTAAATTAGTCACATACTCCTTATATTTTAGTCTAGGAGAACAATTTGTCAACAAATTAATTCAATTTAAGTTAGTGTTATATTATGGAAGAGCTGTAAGAACACGAAGGAAATACTCCTAGCTCATATAGGGGTTCCCAAAGACTTCCTGGAAGAGATGTCTAAACTAAGTTTTGTCAGATGAATAATAATTAGTAGGAAAAAATAAGTAGGAAAAGCATTCCAGGAAGAAAGAACAGTGTCAGCAAAGTGGAACAGGTTGAAAGAGTATGTCATGTATTAGGAACCAATTTTTCTTTAACGTTAGAATAAGGAGAGGCAGAGGCAGGATTTTATAATCCTAAACTCTAAATTTCTTCACATTATCTCTGTAGTCCAAGTAGAGAATGAACAAATGATCTAATATGGGTAACTCTAATTTAATGATTGCATTTCACATGCAATTTCTCTCTCTCTCTCTCTCTCTCTCTCTCTCTCTCTCTCTCTCTCTCTCTCTCTCTTAAACCTCAAGTTGAATCACTGAATTCAAATGTGGATTTTATTTTCGAAAAGGAATTATGAATTTGACCATGGCCAGGTCTCTCTGAACCTTGTACCTCTTCTCCATCCCTAAACAGCCAAACAGATTCCTGAGAAATAATGTTAGAAATGGTGCGATTTGGAGTAGGGTTACCTTTGTTTATAAGAAACAGAAAACCAGACTCGACAATAAGGGGATATGAGTGTTTCACATAACAAATCTTCAGGTAGGCCAATTATACTATTGGTTATTTCAGTAAATAAATGACTTCATTAAAGACACTTTCCATTATTATGTTCAACTGTCTTTGACATGTAACAAACACCCTTCTCAGTCACCAAATGGCTTTAGCAGCTTCAAATATTGTAAAGTTTCACAAAAGATTCTAAAAACCTGAAAGAGAAGAAAAGGGATATACCTTCCAATCTCTCTCTCTCTCTCTCTCTCTCTGTCTGTCTCTCTCTCTCTCTCCCTTCTCTCTCCTTTTCTCCTATTTTAGGAGTATTTAAATAATGACAAAACGAAGAAAGATGTATGCAGTATTATCAAATTATTTAGAAGCTAATGTATTTGGACTCTATAATTATAAGATCTCATTATATATAGCCCTTCCAATATTTATTAAGGTAAAACAATCATTCCCAGGAGCACTAACCTGTTTCCCCAGTAGATATTCCCACAGATGACATTGGCCCTGATTGGGTCATATGCCCACCCATGAACCGATCTCTGGTAAGGGGATTTAGATAACAATCATAGGCTTAAATCAATTATAATTTTTAAAAATGTTATTAGAATGACATAGGTAAACAGCATCTTAGGTGTCAAAAGTTGAGCTTCTTCCCTCAATTGCATTGGTCAGGAAAGAACAAAAACTTGCGCTATAGCACCACTTACTGGAAAACAAAAGAAATATCTCTACTTATCAAGCTGCTGAATTGTTCAAATCAAAATGGTAACTAAATAGGAAACATGGTCACTTCTTCAAATGCACCCGCAGAGACCAATCTACCAAGTACCACCACGAATAACTATAGTAACACAGTGTCAAAAGGAAAATGACAATTTTCCAGAATTAAACTCAAAGTCATGGAAGATTATAATCAAAATGATAGAGAATTCAAAATAGCGGTCATGAGCAAACTAAAACAAGATAAAATAAAACTCATAAAGGCACCTCAATAAACATAGAAATAAAATTAATGAACAGAAATATTTTACCAAGAAGATCAAAACTCAAAAAAAAAATCTAAACAGAACTTCTGGAGCTGAAAGAACTCAAATAAAATGAAGAATCCATTGAAAAGCACTGGAAATATAGAATATCATATAAAGCAGAAAATTAGCAAGCTCAAAGACAGAGATCTAGAAGTGATTCAGGTGGAAAACAAGAGAGGACTGAAATTTTTATTTATTTATTTTTATTGATTTCAGAGAAAGATGGAAACATCAATGATGAGAGAGAATCATTGATTGGTTGCCTCCTGCATGTCTCACACTGGGGACCCAGCCCACAACCCAGGCATGTGCCCTGACCAGGAACTGAACCTGGACCTCATGGTTCACAGGCTAGAGGACTAATATGTTTAAATGAAAGAAGCCATTTTTCCTTTGCTGAGCCCTTCCCTTGCAGTTGCAGGCAGGTGCCATATCTGAGTCTCCATCAACCTGCCTAACACTGTTCAACTGCCAGCAATTCCCTGATACTTCACCCCCATTAACTTGCAGGCCCACCAAAACCACTTCCAGTGTCTTTTCCATAGAAATTGCCTGTCCTGGCTCATATGTTGGACTTTCCTCAAATCTCTCAAAGGCTCACAAACCCCAAACAAACAGCCTCTGGCCTGGGCATGCCTTTACCTCTTGTTAAGTAGCCCCACACCTGGCATTAGAAGCAGCCAGCCTTGGTTCACAGCTTAGCCTCTCCCAGTACCTCCAATCCCAACACAAGTGACCACCATCTGAACATAATTTTTGCTCATTCCAGGTGGCCATGAGCAAGGCACAGGCAATGGCTGACTTTGGTCTGCACTTCCTGGGAGGCCTAGAGCTAGCACACATAATTCTAAAAATTTTATGGACCCATAAAAACACTGCAAATAGCCAAAGCCATCTTTGAAAAAAAAAAAAAGCAAATTTGGAGATTTAACACTACCTGATATCAAACTATGCTACAAAGCTCAAAGAAGCATGGTACTGGCATAAAAACAGAAATATAGGAATTATTCAGATGGTAAAAAAAGAGGGGATTAACATTTTTCTTTATTTTTATTGATTTCAGAGAGGAAGGGAGAGGGAGCGAAAGATAGAAACATCAATGATGAGAGAGAATAATTGATCGGCTGCCTCATAAGTCAATGGAACAGAATAGAGAGCTCTGAAATAAACCCTTACATATAGGGCCAATTAATCTATGAAAGTGAGACAAGACTATAAAATTGAGTAAAGACAGTCTATTCAATAAATGGTGTTGGGAAAACTGGACAGATGCACACACAAAAATAAAACTAGACCACTTGCTTACATTGTATATAAGAATAAACTCAAATAGACTGAAGACTTAAATATAAAACCTGAAAACAAAACTTTTAGGAGAAAACATAGGCAGTAAATTCTTTAAAATCACTTTTAGAAATATTTTTATATGTCTACTCAGGTAATGGAAAGAAAAGAAAATATAAGGAAATGGAAAATGTACAGCAAACTAAAAAAAGTTTTGCACAGTGAAGGAAACAATCAACCAAATGAAGTTAACCTACTCAATGGCAGAAGATATTGGTCAATGGCACCTCCAATAAGGTGTTAATATTCAACCTGATGGGATATGACATTTGCAAATTATATTTCTGCTAATGGGTTAATATCCAAAATATATAAAGAATACATACAACACAATAGCGAACATATAATAAAAAAGCAATCCTATTAAAAATGGGCTGAGGAACTGATTAAATTTTTTTCCAAAGAGGATATACAGGCATATGAAAAAAAATGCTCAATTTCACTAATTATTAGCAAGATGCACCTCAAAATCAAAATGAGATCTCATGTGCCACCTGTTAGAATGGTTGTTATAAAAAAGATAGATAACAAGTGTTGATTATAGCCATTCGGATAGGTGTGAGGCGATATCTCAGTGTGGTTTAATTAGCATTTCCTTGATGATTAGTGATGTTGAGCATTTTTTCACATTACTTTTGGCCTTCTGTATATCTTCTTTGGAGAAGTGTCTATTTAGGAACTTTGCCCATTTTTTAATCAGATTGTTTGTCTTGCTTTGTTGAGTTGTATGAGTTCCTAATATATTTTGGAGATTAACCCTTTATCAGATGTATCGTTGGTGAAGATAGTCTCCCATTCAGTGTGTTATCTTTTCTTTTTGTTTTCTTTGCCATGTGATAATAACTATCTTATTATGTGTGAGATGGTACCTTATTATGGTTTGGATTTGCATTTTCCTAATGACTAGTAATGTTGGGGATGTTTTCATGTGCTTATTGGATATTGGTCTATCTTCTTTGAAGATGTGTCTCTTCAAATCTTTGCCCATTTAAAATTTTTAATCTTTTGAATTTTAAGTGCTCTTCATATAGTCTGGATATCAGATGCTTATCAGTTGTGTGATTTGCAAATATTTTCTATCCGGTGGGTTCTTATCACTTTTGTGATAATGTCCTTTATCCATAAAAGTTTATAATTTAGATGAAGTTCAACTTATCTCTCTTTTCTTTTGTTGTTTGTGCTTTCTACATCATATCTGTGAATCCATTACCAAATCCAAGTCTTAAAGTTGTGCTCCTGTTTTCTTGTAAGAATTTTATATGCACCCTTATATTCATTGCAGAGTTCTTTACAATAGCCAAGGTTTGGAAGCAGCTCAAGTGCTCATCTATACTAATAAAAGAGTAATATATATGCTAATTAGACTGGAAGATCTTCCTGACATTCTTCCAAACAAAGCCATGGTGGCTGGGCCAACTGAGGCAGAGGCAGTTAGGAGCCAACAGGAATCAGGCAGGGGGGGCAGTTGGGGGTGATCAGGCTGGCAGGGGGACCAGTTGGGGTTGATCAGGCCATCAGGGGGGCAGATCAGGGCGAGCAGCCCGGTGCGGGGGGGCAGTTGGGGGCAAGCAGGCCAGCAGTGGGGGTAGTTGGGGATGATCAGGCCATGGGGGGCAGTTTGGGGCAAGCAGGTTGGCAGGGGGGCAATTGAGGGTGAGCAGGCTGGCAAGGGGGGCAGTTGGATGATCAGGCTGTCAGAGGGTGCAGTTCAGGACAAGCAGGCCAGCGGGGGGCGGGGGGTAGCAGTTGGGAGCAATCAGGCTGGCAGGGGAGGCAATTGAGGGTGAGCAGGCTGGTGTGGGGGGGGACAGTTGAGTGCAATCAGGCCAGCAAGGGGGGGCAGTTGGGGTGAGCAGGCTGGAAGGGGGCAGTTGGAGATGAGCAGGCCAACAGTGGGGCAGTTGGGAATGATCAGGCTGGGAGGGGCAGTTTGGGCCAAGCAGGCCAGCTTGGGGGGGCAGTTGGGTGCAATCAGGCCAGCAGGGGGGGCAGTTGGGATGAGCAGGTTGGAAGGGGGCAGTTGGAGATGAGCAGGCCAGCAGTGGGGCAGTTGGGAATGATCAGGCTGGGAGGGGCAGTTTGGGGCAAGCAGGCCAGCGGGGGGGGGGGGGGGGCAGTTGGGTGCAATCAGGCCGGCAGGGGAGGCAGTTGGGGGTGAGCAGGCAAGCAGGCAGAGTGGTTAGGGACCACCAGGCAGGCAGGCAGGTGAGCACTTAGGAGCCAGCAGTCCCAGATTGCGAGAGGGATGTCCGACTGCCAGTTTAGGCCCAATCCCACAAGGTCCCAGATTGGACAGGGTGCAGGCCAGGCTGAGGGACACCCCCACCTCCATGTATGAATTTCATGCACCAGGTCACTGGTCAGTAGATAAGTGGATAAAAAAAGCTATGGTACATTTACACAATGGCCATTAAAAAAAAGGAAATCTTACCTTTTGTGACAGCATGGATGGACCTGGAGACTATTATGCTAAGTGAAATAAGCCAGGCAGAGAAAGAAAAATATCATATGATCTCACTTATATGTGGAATCTAATGAACAAAGTAAATAGACTAACAAAATAGAAACAAAGACATGAATACATGGAACAGACTGACAGCTGTCAGAGGGTGTTTGTTGGGGGGGACTGGATGAAAGGTGAAGGGATTAGCCAAAGAACATATATGCATGAACCATAGACTCAGACCCATAGAATGTGCTGATGGCCAGAGGGAAGGGAGTCGGGGGGTCGGGGAGGGCGGGGGGGCTGGGTGGAGGTGGGCAAAGGGGGGAATGGGGACATCTGGAATAGTGTCAATAATAAAAATAAAGTTGAAAATTATGGTAAATCCATAAATTGGGATTTTGTGAAGCCTTTAAAAAGACATTTAAAAATGAGAATAAAGAATGTGTTACTTGCCAAGCTGTATGGTTAAGTTCAAAACAAAACAAAACAAAAAACTAAGTATAAAAATTCCTAGCTAAGTAATACATTAAAACCTAAAATAAAACCAAAAAATCATATGTGTATTCTCCCTCCAAATGATTATTATTTTTCATTTTGTGAGAATGTTGCAGAAATTCCAAGATTCCTGTCCTTAGATATGGACTTAGGCCAAAGAAGGGGGAGGTGAGAGAGAGTGGAAGCTGGCAAAGGGAGGGAGGGAAGACTCCTGCAATAATGTCGACATTAAACTTTTTTTAAAAACCTTTATTGTTAAGAGTATTACAGTTCTCCCCCCATTGCCCTCCTCCACCAGGTTCCTGCTTTGTCCCAGGCTTTCATGACCCTGTTGTCTGTGTCCATAGGTAATGCATATATGCATATAAATTCCTTGGTTAATCTCTTCCTGGCCCACCTCCCCTCTTCCCTTTGAGATTCAATTCACAGAGAAGTCCTTTATATTTCCACATAGAAGAGAAAGTCTTGACCTTGAGATGAAAGCTCATTTCCTAAAGAAATCACAATGAATTAACCAACTGCTCAATTTTTAATAAAAAATATGAAAACCGATTAATCTCACCCAGAGGTGAGTTCAGTTCTGTTCTTTGTCTTTGTACTTTCTTTGGGCATTTGAAATTATGAAAGAAATTCAGATCTACAGACCCTTTTAAATCTGGTGCTTCAATTTAACAGTGCCCCCTGCTGGCTGCACGTTTCACATTCCGCTAATTCATCACTGATGGGAGGTGGGGGCGGGTTGAGGGGGGGGAGCTTAACATAGAAAACATGATGGGGGAAATTATTTTGAAACCTAAAAGTAAAAGGCTTTAGTTTTCCATCTTGCTATGACAAAATAAATGAGCAAAAATCCAGTTGTGAGTATAATGGTAGTTGCGAAGTGCTGGGGAGAGGGAAAAATGGAAAGCTATATTTAATGTGTATGAAAAGTTTCTGGAGATTGTACAACATTGGGAATATACTTGACACTACTAATCTGTATATTTAAAATGGTTAAGGCGGCATGTTTTGTTATATGTATTTTAGCATAACTAAAAATAAATAAACCCCATTGAAACAGAAAGAATGTTGATGGCAGCCTCTCTAAATTGAGATTGTTGTCATCTCAAGTCAAATGTTTATAATAAATCAAAGCCAGCTGGATTTGATATAATTGCAAATTCCTGTAATTTCACTAACATGGGCACATATTTGTCTTAATTTACTAAAACTATAGCTATAAAACAACTGCATTTCAACTTTTACTCTTAAAATCTCTAATCTCGAAGATTTGGAGACCCATGTAAAAAGATTGTGAAAAGATCACTTCTCTTACTTTGGGAAATAATAAAATATTCTTCAATATAAAAAAATAAAGACTCAAAATTTGGCTTCTACTGGGTCAAAGGCATGACATTTACTGAGATTGAAAAACAAAACAAAGCACTAGGCCCTGACCGGTTTGGCTCAATGGCTAGAGCATCAGCCTTCAGACTGAAGGGTCCCAGGTTCGATTCCGGTCAGGGGCATGTACCTTGGTTGCGGGCACATCCCCAGTGGGGGGTATACAGGAGGCAGAAATTGATATTTCTCTCTCATCAATGTTTCTAACTCTCTCTCCCTCTCCCTTCCTGTCTTTAAAAAAATTTTTTTAAAAGATCCTTAACTTGTACATGTCAGGAACATGTACCTTGGTTGTGAAGTATGGTAGCAATCATCTCAGGTAAAAAAAAAAAATCAATATATTTTTTAAAAAAACACTAGGAAAGGGACAAGTGGGGTGCTACTGGCCTGAGTTGTAATACAATGCACAGGACAGCCTCTCTCCACCTCCCCAAGAACAATCTGTCCTCAAATATAAATAGTGTCAAGGGTGAGAAACCCTGGGTTAGAGTTCTGTGCTCTGACTTTGGCCATTTTTCTGAGCCTTTGTAGCAGGCTTCTCTTCTTCTATCTCTAGTGACTCACTATTCCGCCTTTAACCCACTTCTCTTGTCTCTATATTTTCTCTTGGGGATAGCATCCCTTCTCATAATTTCAACTACCACATCCATGTTGCTGATTCCCACATCTAGACGTCTAGTCCCAACCCCTCCTCTGTCTAGCTCTAGAAGTTCTTTCTCTTGACTCTCCTTCACATATTTCTCTTAACATATGGGTAGGAAACTACAGGGTCATTTATATTCCCAACATTTTCCAAGCATCTAATTTGCATTAAAGGCTGCACTGGTATTTGCAGGAAGGCAATGACGGTGGAGACGAGAGGCAATTATGGTTAATAAGCGCTTTAATTGCATTATATCTGATTATGGCGCTAGTTCTGCAAGGGGGGGAAAAGCATTATCTCCTGCAAAGAAAAGCTCCAAGTATTTAATCAACTACTTAAATATCACAAAGTTTGCTTTTAGCAGTATGTTCAAAGTGCTGTTATATTTTGATATTAAGAATTGAACTATCCCCCCCCCTCCCTTTTTTTTTTTTAAAAATGAGGACAGTGCTGGAAACGTGTGGTCCATTCTTCTGTAGCCAAAGTGGGGTGGGTGTGAATGTTGAAATAAGTTCTAGGAGCCCCTTCTTCTAAGCCAATTTGCACCCCCTTCTGGTTGCTACCGTATGTCATAGAATATAAAACTTGCCATAGTAAGATGAATCATTATTTTGCACAACTCTCGGGGGGAAAAATAAACATTGCCAATTAAAGTATGACATCCTATCAATTGTCCTATATGTCCCAGATGCTGAAACATTTTTTAAAAGGTAAGCCTTCAGAGGTATCTAATTTGCTAAAACATGAACAAAAAAGTGATGTTAGATTCTATGGCACACGGTGAATTTATTTTCACCATCCATTTCCAAGGTCAGTTCCAGTGTCCTATTTTGCACTTTCATCAACTATCACGGGTGTATATTGTTTTTGAAAGAGTCGTCTGCAACTGGATCCTAAAGCCCTTAGCTCTTCACTAATGTCTTTGTTCGCCCAATCCGCCCCTCCCACTTCGCGCCGGTCAATAATCGATGCAGAGTTGATGATTTAGTAGTAAACCTCAATTTCTTCTAATCATAAAATGGCATAGATTGCATACGACTGTCCATAGCATTCGCTCCATTAAGGGGGAGAGGTGATGGAAAACGTTGTTACATAAACGCATTTTTTGTAAAGACCCATCCTTATAGAGATGGGAAAATGGGGTAGGGTAGGGAAGCCTGGCGGAGGCGGAGAGGGGATATACGTCTCGGGATACAGGAAATACGGTAGGAGAGGAACCCGGAGGAAGCTCTGGGTCTGGAGGGGAGGGGACCCGCCGCCATCTCAGGTCTCTGCCTGGCTGGGGCCCACCGGAGAGAGCTGACGCCCAGGTCCTAGAATCCTTATGGGGGACCAACCTTGTCCCTCCGGGAGATCCACGCTCCCGTCTGCCATCACGCGAGAAAGCAAGCCTCCGAGAAAGCGCTGCCTCTTAGCTCCACGGTGGGATTATCCAGAGGGGACCCCAAACGGAGGTACCCCTCTTCCCTCCGCACCTCCTCCGGCATCTCCGGGCCTGAAGTCGCACCCTCTTCCTCCGGAGAAGTCATAGAATAGACTTCTCCCACCCTAAACCAGGTCAGATTCTTTCTCATCTGGGACATTCTGGCTCACAGAAACTTAATTGTGCGTTTCCTACCTCGCCTTCCCGTTCTCTTCCCCCTCGCCCTCCCCCCCCCCCCCCCGCTCCGTTCTCTCCACGATTTTTAAAAATTGAAGAAAAGCATATGCAGACATTAAATAGCTCTTTCATAAAATACGCTTGGATGAGATTTTGGCTATTTAATGACATTAAGTAATTATTTTAAATATACAGGGTCTCCCCACCCCCCTAAAAAATGTATACACACTTCGACAGCTGATAGCTCAATTTTGAAATGCAAGTTTTAAATGCATTTTAATAAACACTGCCTTTATAATGATTCAAAGTATGTGTATACATTTTGGGGGGCCATCCTATGGCAGTTGTGATCATTGTGGGTTATATTTTTTAAGAAATAGACTTGAATGTTTTTATATACGCAAAAGTAATTTAGTAGGCTCCAGGTGGGGGATACAAACTAAAGGCTCTTAATTGAGAATTGTTAAAGCTAGGCGACGTATTATGGTGATTCATTATAATGTTTCACTACTTCTGTGTACATTTGAAACTTTTCCATTTAAAAATGCTTAGCTCCAGATTAATAGCAACAGTGTATGCAAGGCCTAATTGCTATGCCTAGCGTTGTGCTAATAGAGGGATTTATAAGGTGAAGCTACATAAGTGTGTGTTTCTCTGTACGGCAGGAGAATTTAATAAGGAAAGGCAGTGACAATATGGTAAGTCAAACCCAAGTGCCATAATGTTTGCTTGTTCAGTGTATTGAGGAAGCATCCTAGGATGGACCAGCTTGTTCTGCCTGATAGTGATCATGAACTTTCAGGGAGGAAAAGGGAAATGTGGGTGAGCCTTAAAGACTGAGTGACATCTGCCCTGCGGAGGTGGAGAGAGTGTTTTTCAGCACTTTTGTTTCTAGAACAAAAGCCCCAAGACAGGTTTGTTCTGGGGAAAAGCTTGGATGTAACTCTGAAATCTGTTAGAAGATCTCAAGAGGTGAAACAGAATGTTGTAGGGCCTTGAATGTTATACTAAAGGAATATGCAGTTTAATCCCTGAACATCAGCAACCATGGAAGGTTTTCAAGCAAGATGATGTATTTTAGGAGGGCAGTTTTTAACATCAGAGAAACAGTCTTCTATTTGCATCAGCTTATAGAATGCAAAAACTAAAATCAAATCTGATCTGAGCCTCGCAGATCCTTCTAATCTAAAGGAGACAGGCCATCCTTTCTTCACTTCTGCAATAAACCTCTCTATGAAGCCCTTGCAATGGACTAGGCATTGTGCTGGCGGCTGGAAGGGATGTATGACCAACGAGTAGTGCCTGGTACATAGTAGGAGTGAGACAGATATTTGAATAAGTAAGTCAATGAATGATAAGGAAACAGTAGCAACTAAGAGGGTTTCAGATTTAGGGGTTGGTGGCAGTGCATAGAAAATGAATGAGCTCTATTTTACCTGAAAGCATCGCCTGGCCATTCCTTACACAGCCTCATTTCCCTCAACTTTAGCTCTGTGTCCAAACCAGTAGTGGCAGAGGGTGACAGAGCAGAGGGATAACAGTGCTTAGATATGGCAAGAAGTGCAAGAGCTACTAAATTCCTTCCAGTGATTCAAATCACTGAAAATTATCATAATAGTAAATATTTACTGAATATCTTTATGTGCCAAATACTGTTCTAAAGGGCTGATGCATGAAATTGGTAGGGGGTGGAGGGAGAAGGGAAAGGGGTGTGTGCTGTCCCTCAGCCCAGCCTGCACCCTCTCCAATCTGGGACCCCTTGAAGGATGTCTCACTGCCTGTTTAGGCCCGATCCCACCAGATATCCTTCTCACAATCCAGGACTGCTGGCTCCCATCCGCTTGCCTGCCTGCCTTCCTGATTGCCCCTAACCACTTCTGCCTGCCAGCCTAATCACCCCCTAAACACTCCCCTGACAGCCTGATTGATGCCTAACTGCTCCCCTGCCAGCCCAATCACTCCTAACTACCCTCCCCTGCTGGCCAGGTTACCCCTAACTGCTCTCCCATGTTGGCCTCATCACCCTCAACTGCCCTCCCCTGCAGGCTTGGTCACCCCCAATTGCCCTCCCCTGCCAGCCTGGTTACCCCTAACTGTTCTCCCATGCTGGCCTAATCACCACAGCTGCTCTCCCCTGCTGGCCTGGTAACCCCAAACTGCCCTCTCCTGCTGGCCCAGTCACCCCCAGTTGCCCTCCCCTGCCAGCCTGGTCCCCCTCAACTGCCCTCCCCTGCAGGCTATCTTGTGGCAGCCATCTTTGACCACATGGGGGCGGCCATCTTGTGTGTTGGAGTGATGGTCAATTTGTATATTACCCTTTTATTAGATAGGATTATTAATATTGTTAATTATTATTGTTATGCAATAAACCTTTTCTAATACTATCTCTGTAACTGTTTTTACAGGACTATATAATTGAAATGTGGGCATGGTGGAACATAAGAACTTGAGGAGGCCAGGAGAAAGATAAACAGCAACAGAAAAAATGATTTTACCTTATTTTACTATTTTTCAGTTTTGGAGGGATTGCAGTATGACTCCATTTCCATGGTGTGTTCATAAAATAGTTTATCCAGTGACAACAATGAAGGCTATTGACAATGCTACTCTGATTTTTCTGTTCTTCTGTACTGGAAAATTGTGATTTTTTTAAGGTAATGTCTTTGTCAAGAACTCATTAAAGGGGGAGGAAAAATAAGTTGATTATGACACTACACTTGATCATGACATTACAAATGACTAGCCAAGCAAAAACCAAAATGTTATTACCAAATGATAAAACTGAAACCACTTTCCGCACTATATGAAACCATATATACCACACAATAATGCAATCTATAACCTGTTTTGTTAGATTAACTCCTAATTACCTTATCGTTTCTGTTGTTACTGTGAAATGTGTCTTTTAAACCACATTAGCTGATTATTTCTGGTAAATGGAAATAGGATTGATATATTTACATATACTTACATGTCGATTTAATATGCTGCAACCTTTCTGAATTCTATTTATTCTAATAATTTATGGATTCTCTGTTATTAATTACCAATTAATAATTGGTAATAATGTCAGTTTCTTCCTTTCCAATTATTTTTAGCTTCTCCAATATTTTTAGCAGTTTTTCAGGTTGTTTTACTGTGCTAGCTAGGATCTTCAGTACAACAAAACATAGTAAAAGTAATATAGAATTTCCTTGTCTTCCTACTGAATTTACAAGGGAATTATGCAAATGTTTTATTATTTTTAGTAGATTTTTCTTTCAACTCAGGACATTTTTTTTCTATTCTTAAGTTGCTGAAAGTTTTTCTTATGAATGACTATGGAGTTTTTTTCCAGGTACTTTGTATTTATTGCCTTGATCATATGGGTTATTTCTCCACTGATAAGATAGCGTGAAAGTGTGATAAATTAAGATAATCAATTTCTAATACATTTCCTGCTTTTGATTTTATCAGGTCTTACCATTGAATAATTTGTTTTCTGTTTTAGTAATTTTTGCTTTTATCATTTTTTCTTTACTTTCCGTTTGCTCTTTTTATATTTACTTATTTGGACCATTAGCTCAGTAATTTTCACTTTTCTAAAATAATTTGTGACTATAAATTTTTTAAAATATTTTTTATTGATTTTTTTTACAGAGAGGAAGGGAGAGGGATAGAGAGTTAGAAACATCAATGAGAGAGAAACATCAATCAGCTGTCTCCTGCACACTCCCTACTGGGTATGTGCCCACAACCAAGGTACATGTTCTTGACCGGAATTGAACCTGGGACCCTTCCTTGATTCCATAGGCTGACACTATCCACTGAGCCAAACTGGTTAGGGCATGACTATAAATTTTTAACTATCACTTTAGAAGAATTTCACAGGTCTTTATATGTAATGATTTATCATTCAGTTTTTCTTAATTTCACTTATTTCTTTTTGCTCATAAGTAATTTTTAAAATCTACAAACACATGTCTCTTTTAAAAAATCATACTGTGAAATCATTAGTTCAATTACAGACTAACTTGTTTTCTGCTCTAAAGTGTTGCATGTTTTTTATCCATCTGGTAACAAAAAACAGAATTACACACTGGCTCCTCATCCCACTGGATTTTGACAATATAAAACTTTTTCTTTCATTAAATACATGGAACAGTGTGATTATACTATTCGGTGATGGAATTATTGCTGATAGTTATGCCTGTGTTTTTTTTAAACCTTTGAAATCTTTTTTAAAAATATACTTTTATTGATTTCAGAGAGGGAGAGAGCAATAGAAACGTCAATGATGAGAGAGAATCATTGATTGGCTGCCTCTTGCACACCTCCTACTGGGGATCGAGCCTGCAAGCTCGGCATGTGCCCTTGGCTGGAATTGAACCTAGGACCCTTCATTCCGTAGGCAGAGGCTCTATCCACTGATTTAAACTGGCTAGGGTTGAAAGCTTGATCTAATTCTACACTTAAAAAATGTGTGAGAATATCACAACAAACTCCCATATACCCTTTATCAGGATCCACCAATTAACACATTTCTATGTATGCTTTATCATTCTCTATGTCATTTTCTATTTCTATATCATTCTTAATCATTTTCTATCATTCTGCCTCCTTCCCCTTTTTCCTTTCCTCCTCCCCTCTCCCCTTTCCTCCACCTGTTTTTCTACCTTTCACCTCCTCCCTCTCCCTTTTTCTCTGTCTGAACTATTTGAAAATATCTTGCAGGCATCACGCTTTATCTATAAATACTTCAGTGTATATATCCTCAGAGCTATGTCTTTCTATTAATGACTTCAATACATGTGACAACGTACTAGTAAAAATTTGGCCTTGTTCCGTAAACCTTTATTGTCAAAATTATATACAGTCACACCTACTGAAAAATGGGATGAGTTTAGAAAAATATATATTTATTTGTTTAAAAAACATTTTAACAGTTTTATTTCAGTCTAGTTAACATTCAACAAACTGTACATATTTAAAATGTACAATTTGAGTATTTTATCATATCTATGGGACCATAATTATAGTCAAAAAAAGTATGGCACATTTCTTGGGGTTCCTTTTTATTTTGTTTTGTGGTGTTTTTTTAAATGTATTTTTAGAGAGAGAGATAGGAACATTGATGAGAGACAAACATCGATTGGCTGCCTCCTTTGATGCCCGGAGGGGCATCAAACCTGCAACACAGGAACATGGGTGCCCTGGACTGGGAATTGAACAGATGGCCCTTAGGTACTCAGGCCAACACTCTAACCACTGAGCAACACTGACCAAGGTTTGTTGTTGTTGTTTCTATTCTTTGCTTTTTTTTCAGTTGTTATCAACAGCTATTCTTTTCTTTCTTTTTTCTATTGTTGACAGTATTACAGATATCCCCCATTTCCCCTTCTTTACCCCCCTCCTCCTGGCCCCTGCCCCACCCTAGACCTTCACTACGAAATTGTGGCCATGGGCTATGCATGTATGTATATCAGCTCTTTGGTTAATCTCTTCCCATTCCCCTCCCCACACCCCTTCTCTCTGAGATCTGACAGTCTGTTCCATGAATATATTTTATTTTATTTATTTTTTTTTTTTTAAATATATTTTATTGATTTTTTTACAGAGCGGAAGGGAGAGGGATAGAAAGTCAGAAACATCGATGAGAGAGAGACATCGATCAGCTGCCTCTTGCACGCCCCCTACTGGGGATGTGCCCGCAGCCAAGGTACATGCCCTTGCCGGAATCGAACCCGGGACCCCACAGTCCGCAGTCCGACGCTCTATCCACTGAGCCAAACCGGTCTCGGCCATGAATATATTTTAAATGGACAATGTAAGCTGTAATCTTTTCCCCCAGCTTTATGGAAATATATTTATCATATAGCATTTTTAAGTTTAATGTGATGACTTGCTATACATATATGTTACAGAATGATTAGCACAATACAGTTCATTAATACATCAGTCATCTCACAGTTACCATTTTTTGTGTGTGATCAGAACTTTTGAGATCTACTCTTTTAGCAACTTTTAAATATACAGTACAGAATTATTAACTACTAGAGGCCTGGTGCACGAAATTCGTGCACAGAGGGCGAGGGGTGTTCCTCAGCCCAGCCTGCACCCTCTCCAATATGGGACCCCTTGAGGGATGTCCGACTGCCCACTTAGGCTCAAATGGGCAGTCCGACATTCTTCTCACAATCCAGGACTGCTGGCTCCAAACTGCTCACCTGCCTGCACCCCCTGATTGCCCCTAACCGCTTCTGCCTGCCAGCCTGATCACCCCTAACCACTCCCCTGCCAGCCTGATTGATGTTTAACTGTTCGCCTGCCAGCCTGTTTGCCCCCAAGTTCCCTCCTCTGCCAGCCTGGTCACCCTTAACTGCCCTCCCCTGCAGGCTTTATCCCCCCCAACTGCCCTCCCCTGCAGGCCTGGTCCCTCCCAACTGCCTTCCCCTGCTGGCCTGATGGCTCTAAACTGCCCTCCCTTGCAGGGCCTGGAACCTCCCAATGGCCCTCCCCTGCTGGCCATCTTGTGGTGGCCATCTTGTGTCCACATGGGGGCAGGATCTTTGACCACATGGGGCAGCCCTCTTGTGTGTTGGACTGATGGTTAATTTGGGTATTACTCTTTTATTAGATAGAATAGAGGCCTGGTGCATGGGTGAGGGTCAGCTGGTTTGCCCTGAAGGGTGTCCCGGATCAGGGTGGGGGTTCCCTTGGGACATGGGGCAGCCTGGGCAAGGGGCCTGTGGTGGTTTGCAGGCTGGCCATGCCCCCCAGCACCCCAAGTGGAGGCCCTGGAATCTGGGATTAATTTATGTCTCCACTTGAAACTTTGTAGCCTGGAGTGGAGCCAAGCCTTCTGCTTGCTCCATGGCGACAGCCATTTCTGTTTGGGTTTATTTAAATTCTATAGTTGAAACTTTGTAGCCTAGAGTGGAGGCCTAGGTGCTAGGGCTGCAGAAGCTTGGCTTCCTCCATTGCCCAGGCAGCTCTCTCCAGCTCCGTGGCTGCTGCCATTTCTGTTGGGATTATGTAGCTTGTATAATTGAAACTTTGTAGCATTGAGAGGAGGCCTAGGCTGGCAAGGACAGGTGGAAAACTTGGCTTCCTCCATCACCCGGGAAACTCAAGCCTCCCTCCTGCTCTCAGTGGCTGCAGCCATCTTGGTTGGGGGTGTATTTGTTTCTGATTGGCTTGTGGGTGTGGCTTGATCAGAGGTATAGTCAATTTGCATATTACTCTTTTATTAGGATAGTCACTATTTTTTTGTTAATACTCACCTGAAGATATTTTTTTCATTGATTTTTAGAGTGTGGAAGGGAGGAAAGGAGGGAAGGGGAAAAGAGAAAGAAACATGGATATAAGAGAGACACATTGATTGGTTATTTCTCACTCGTGCCCTGACCTGTCAGATCAAGCTTGCAACCGAGGTACATGCCCTTGACTGGAATTGAACTCATTACCCTTCAGTCGGTGGGCCAATGCTCTAACCACTGTGCAAACCAGCTAGGGCTATAGTCACTATTCTATAGTATAGTTTTATACTATCACTATCCTATCTAATAATAGGGTAATATGTAAATTAACCATCAATCTACAACAAAAGATAGCGGTGCCTATACATCCTGTGCCCTGGCCATGAAGGGAAGAAGGGAGGAAGGGCTGTGGACACAAAGCAGGGCTGCTGGGCTGGGGGCATGCTCTCAGTGGCCACTGTGTGGCTTGGGGCACACCCTCAGCCCAGTGGAAAGAACGCAAGGGTCCTCTGTGCATGAGCTGCAGAGGAAACACCTTTTCTGACCACTCATTGGCTAAGCTCCATGTACGCTGCCACTCACAGTGTTCTTGGTAACTTTGGTAATAAGAATCCAAGAAGGTGATGAAGGGTTTTTCCACCACACTCCTGGAGGAAAAAACTAAGGTCTGCTGCTGGAGGGGCTGAGCAATGTCATATCCTGCCCTAGGCAGTTTGGCTCAGTGGATAGAGCCTCGGCCTGCTGACCACAGGGTCTGGGTTCGATTCTGATCAAGGGCATGTACCTAGGTTGCAGGATCCTCCCTGGCCAGGGCCCAGGTCAGTACTCATGCAGGAGACAACCAATAGAAGTGTCCCTCTCACTTTGATGTTTCTGTCTTTCCCTCTCTCTTCCAAACTCTCTAAAAATCAATGGAAATATCCTCAGGTGAGGATTAAAAAAAAGAAAGAAATGTCTTATCCAATGAAAGAGACATCTTGAAAATGACTAAAGAAAGTTGTCGTGTTTTTTTTGTTTTTTTGTGGTGAAGGGATTGGAGTCTGTGTTGATGAAAATACCTTGGCAACTGTGGCAATGGCAGCAGTAGCAGGGTGATGGAGATGGCGCCTTCCCCTGATCAACCTGGTCACCTCCTGCAGAGGTTAGGCCAGACTGTGGCTTAGGCCTGCTCCCCATGGGAAGCAGTCCTAAGTCATCAGTAGGACATCCCCTGAAGGCCCCCTGTCTGTGAGAGGGAACAGGGCTGACGGACCCCCTGCCCAGTGCACAAATTCTGTGCACCGGGCCTCTAGTAGTTATAAAACTACTAGAGGCCCAGTGCATGAATTTGTACATGGGTGGAGTCCCTTGACCTGGCTGGTCATCAGGGCCAATCAGGGCTGGCCAGCCAAGAGGAGGGACCCTGATGGTAGAGGGGAGGGACTGCAGGAGGTTGGCTGGCTGTAAGAGGTTGGCTGTGGGAGCACACTGACCACCAGGGGGCAGCTCCCGCATTGAGCATCTGCCCTTGGTGGTCAGTGCACATCATAGCTACTGCTGGTTGTCCAATTGTAATGGTCACTTAGGCTTTTATATATATAGATATATAACTAAATATACTATAATTGTATTATTAACTACTAGAGGCCGGGTGCATGAAATTCGTGCATGGGGTGGGGGTATGTCCCTCAGCCCATCCTGCACTCTCTCCAATCTGGGACCTCTTGAGGGATGTCCGACTGTCCATTTAGGCTCAAACTTACTAGGATCGAGCCTAAATGGGCAGTTGGAAATCCCTTTCACAATCCAGGACTGCTGCCTCCCAACTGCTCACCTGCCTGCCTTCCTGATTGCTCCTAACTACTCCCCTGACAGCCTGTTTCTCCCTAACTATCCTCCCCTGCAAGCCCAGTCACCCCTAACTTCCCTCCTCTGCTGGCCTGGTCACCTCTAACTGCCCTCCCCTACAGGCTTGATCACCCCCAACTGCCCTCCCTTGCAGGCCTGGTCCTTCCCAACTGATCTCCCCTGCTGGCCTGATCACCCACAACTGTCGTCCCTTGCAGTTGCTGGAGAGAGAAGAGGCTAGGGATGCTGGGGTGATGGAAGAAGCCCAACTTCTGCAGCCCTAGCCTAGGCCTCCACTCTAGGCTACAAAGTTTCAATTGTAGAACATAAATTAATCCCAGATCTCAGGGCCTCTGCTTAGGTGGCTAGGGGGCATGGCCAGCCTGCAAATCACTATAGGCCCCTCTCTCAGGCCACCCCATGGCCCAAGGGAACCCCCACCCTTATCCGGGACACCCTTCAGGGCAAACCAGCCAGTCCCCACCCATACACCAGGCCTCTATCCTATCTAGTAAAAGAGTAATACGCAGATTGACCATCACTCACTCCAACACACAAGAGGGCTATCCCCATGTGGTCATAAATCCTGCCCCATGTGGTCATACGATGGCCACCACAAGATGGCCAGCAGGGGAGGACAGTGGGAGGTTCCAGGCCTGCAAGAGAGGGCAGTTGGGGACAATCAAGCCTGCAGGGGAGGGCAGTTAGAGGTGACCAGGCCAGCAGAGGAGGGAAGTTGGGGGCAAACAGGCTGGAAGGGGAGCAATTAGACATCAGTCAGACTGGCAGGGTAGTGGTTAGGGGGTGATCAGGCTGGCAGGTAGAAGCAGTTACGGGCAATCAGGGAGGCAGGCAGACGAGCAGTTTGGAGCTAGTAGCCCTGGATTGTGAGAAGGCTGTCCGACTGCCCATTTGGTGGAATCGGGCCTAAATGGGCAGTCGGACATCCCTTGAGGAGTCCCAGATTGGAGAGGGTGCAAGTTGGGCTGAGGGACAAACCCCTCACTCCCCCCATGCACAAATTTCGTGCACCAGGCCTCTAGTGTGTATATATGTGTGTGTGTATATATGTGTGTGTGTGTGTGTGTGTGTGTGTGTGTGTGTGTGTGTGTGTGTGTACTGAGTGGCCAGATTATTATGTGTTCAGAAATCATAATAATATGGTCACACAGTGTATATATACTGTATATCACATTTTTGGTTCATTCATCTCTCTGTGAGCATTTAGTTTGTTTCAATGTCTTTGTTATTATAAATAATGATGCAGTCAGTGAACATTGGGATGCAGATATCTCTTAGAGATAGTAATTTCATTTTTTCCCCAGCTATATTCCCAGAAGGAGAATTGCTGGATCATATGGTAGTCCTATTTTTAATTCTTTGAGGAGCCTCCATACTGTTTTCCATAGTATATGTAACAATGTACATGCCCACCAACAGTATACAATGATTCCCTTTTCTCCACATCCATGCCAGTATTTTTATCACTTGTCTTTTTGATGGTAGTAATTTTAACATTTATGAGATATCTCATTGTGGTTTTGATTTGCATTTTCCTGATGATTAGTGATGCTGAGCAAGTTTTCATGTACCTGTTGGCCATTTGAATATCTTCTTTGGGAAAATGTCTATTCAGGCCCTGTACACCCTTTAAAATTGGATTACTTATTTTTCTCCTATTGAGTTGTGTGAGATCCTTATATTTTGGGTATTAATTTCTTATCAGATATGTGCTTTGCAATTATTTTCTCTCATTAGGCAGGTTTTCTTTATACTCTGTTGATTATTTCTTTTGCTGAGTAGAAGCCTTTTAGTTTGATGTAGTCCTACTTGTTTTTTTTTCCTTTATTCCTTTTTCTTGTAGTGTCCTAGCCATAAAATCATTGCCAAGACCTATGCCAAACTTTTTCACTATGTTTCTTTTTCCCAAGACTTTTACGGTATCAGGTCTTACCTTAAGTCTTCAATCTATTTTAAATTGATTTTTGCGAGTGGTGTAAGATAGGGCTCCAGTTTCATTCTTTTCCATGTGAATATCCATTTTCCAGCATCATTTATTGAATAGACTATTTTTCTTTATTTAGTACTCTTGGCTTCCTTGTCAAATGTTAGGTGATCATGTATGTGGGGGGTTTATTTCTGGGCTCTCGATTCTTTTCTATTGGTTTAAGTGTCTTTTTATATTCCAGTACCATACTGCTCTTTTTATAAATTTTTATTAAAGTATAGTAGCCATGCAATATTATAGTAATGTACAATATAATGAATCTACATGCATATACCTTACAATGTGACCACCACACTAAGTCTAGTAGCCTTCTGTCACCATACAAAGTTATTACAGTATTGACTGTATTCCCTGTGCTGTACACTATATCCCTGTGGTTTATTTATTTTATAGCTGGAATTTTGTTCCTCTTATTCATCTTAACATTTTCCACCCATCCCATATACATCCACCCTTCTAGCAGTCATTAGTTTATTTTTTGTATCTATGGATCTGTTTTTGTATTATGTTTCAGATTCCACATATAAGTGCAATAACAAGGTACTTATCTTTCTCTGACTTATTTCACTTAGCACATTAATTTCTAGATCCATTCATGTTGTAGCAAATGGTAAGATTTCATTTTTTTCTGAGTAATATTCAGTCATACATATATATCAGATCTTCTTTACAAACACACACACACACACACACACACACACACACACACACACACGCGCACACACACACACACCAAACTTCTTTATCCATTCATCTAACAATGCACACCCAGGTTTTGCTTTCATATCTTGGGTGCATATATCTGTTCACATTGCTCTGTTTTCTTTCTTTTTCTGATAAATTCTCAGAAGTAGAATTGCTGGGCCATATGCTAGTTGTATTTTTAATTTTTTTTGAAGAAACTCCATACTGTTTTCAATAGAGGCTATACCAATTTACAATTCCATCAACAGTGCACATCCATTCCCTTTTCTCCTCATCCTTGCCAACACTTGTCGTTTGTTGATTTATTGATCACTAGAGGCCTGGTGCATGAATTAATACACAGGTGGGGTTCCTCGGCCTGGCCAACAATCGAGGCCAATTGGGGCCATCTTACCCAGTCCCAATCAAGGATATAGGGGCCAGCTAGCTGGCGGCGGGGAGGGACCATGGGAGGTTGCTTGGCTGCAGGAGGTTGGCTGTGGGAGTGCACTGACCATCAGGGGCAACTTCTGCATTGAGCATATGCTCCCTAGTAGTCAGTGCACATGCACATTATAGCAACTGGTCAACTGCTAGTTCAGTCAACTGTTCGTAACAGTATTTTGGGCATATATATCCATTCTGACATGGGTGAAGTAATATCTTTTTATGGTTTTGATTTATATTTCCCTGATGATTAGTGTTATTGAGCATCTTATGTCTGTTGGCCATCTATATGTTTTCTCTGGAGAAATGTCTTTTCGTGTTCTCTGACCATTTTTTGACTGGGTTGTCTATCTTTTTTTAAATTCAGTTGTATGTGTTCCCAATATATTTTGGAACCCTAATTGGGTATATCATTTGTGCATATCTTCTCTGAATCAGTAGGTTGTTTTCTTGTTTTGTTGATGGTTTCCTTCATTGTGCAGAAGCTTTTCAATTCTACAAAGTTTCATTTTGCTCATGTTTACATAGCTTCAGTAGCTTTCTCTTCCAATCTCAAAAAAGCGGTTCTTGTGCTAGACTGTGTGTACAAGGTGGTTTTGGCAGTCCATCTGAAGTCATATTGGCCATAAGCACCACCTGGTACACTGCTTGGCTGAGGTCACCACACCCGCTTGGTTCAGGATGGCCCAGTGCACTTGCAACTTGCAGTGGCTCCCTGTTAGTAGAGTCATCCTTGCTGAAGTGGGCTCCAGGTAGTGTGCTCAGTGTGTGCACATGCAACAGTGCTTCAGCTGTCTGAGGCAGGTACGTACAGCCTCTGGGCAAGGCAGCCCAGTGCGCATGTGCATGTGGTGGCCCCTTCTTGGTCTGACTCTCAGGGCTAGAGCAGGCTCTGGGTGAGTCATCCCACTGTGGGAACGTGCATTGGCACCCTGGGTATCCTGAGCCAGATTGATTGAGAAGATGCTGGGCAAGTCCTGGAACAGCATTGTAGGTCTGCAGAAGCACCTGGATAGAAGTCCAATCTGCACAATTTAGGTGGAAGGGGAAGGTTAACAATGGTGCTCACCGCCACCTTCAGTTCTGGAGAGGTCTCACAGATCCCAGATAGCTGTTGTAGTTCCCCAACCTTCTCCATGCAGTTTCTCTTTCTAGTTTGATGTGCAGAACCTATTCAGTCAACCTTTAGTTGTCAGGAAGAATTGTTCTACATCTAAGTGTTTGTGGGAGGGACAAGTTCAAAGTCCTCTTCTGCTTCATTTTGGATCTGCCTCCAATACCACACTGTTTTGACTACTATATCTTTGTAGTATAGTTTGAAATTTGTGTTCCACTATTATGATCTAGGCCATATGCTAATTTGACCAATTGTCCCACTAATGTTTTTATAGCTATTTTCTTAGTAAAGTTTTCATTTAGGATTATCCATTGCATTTAGTTTTCATATCTCTTTTAACAGGGTTTGGTGGACTTTTGTTTTTAATATTTTAATCTTTATTGTTCAGTTTATTAATTACATTGTTTCCCCTTTTTCTCCCTATAGCTCTCCACCACCCAGTACCCATCCCACTCTGTGCCCTCCCCCCTCCCCCCACTGTCCTGTCCCATAGGTGCATGATTTTTGTCCAGTCTCTTGCTGCACCTCCCATACCCCTTTTCTCCCCAAGAATTGTCAATCCATTCCCTCTCTATGCCCATGATTCTATTATATTCACCAGTTTATCCTGTTCATCAGATTTTTAATTCACTTGATTTTTATATTCATTTGTTGATAGATGTGTATTTGCTGTTCATAATTTTTATTTTTACCTTTTTCTTCTTCCTCTTCCTAAAGAATATCTTGCAGCATTTCATATAGTATTGGTTTGGTGGTGATGAACTCCTTTAGCTTTTTCTTAGCTGCGAAGCACTTTATCTGACCTTCAATTCTGAATGAAAGCTTTGCTGGGTAGAGTAATCTTGGTTGTAGATTCTTGCTGTTCATCACTTTGAATATTTCTTGCCACTCCCATCTGGTCTGCATTGTTTCTGTTGAGAAATCCGCTGACAATTGTATGGGTGCTCCCTTATAGGTAACTAACTGTTTTTCTCTTGCTGCTTTTAATATTCTCTCTTTGTCTTTTGCTCTTGGCATTTTAATTATGATGTGCCTTGGTGTGGTCCTCTTAGGGTTCCTATATATTGGGGTTCGGTGCGCTTCTTGGACTCCTAAGTCAATTTCTTTCACCAGGTGTGGGAAGTTTTCGGTCACTATTTCTTCAAATAGGTTTTCATTGTCTTGGTCTCTCTCTTTTTCTGGCACCCCTATAATTCGGATGTTGGTATGCTTGAGGTTGTCCTAGAGGCTCCTTACACTACCTTCAATTTTTTTGATTTTTTTGGTTTCTTGCTTTTACAGCTGAGTGGATTTTACCTCTTTGTATTTCAAATATTTAACTTGGTTCTTGCGGTCCTCTAGAGTACTTTTAGGTCTTTGTATAATATTTTTTATTTCAGTCAGTGAATGCTTAATTTCTAGTTGGTCCTTTTTCTTATCCTTGAGGGTCTCGTTCATATCCTCGCAGGTCTCGTTCATTTCCTGTAGGTCTCATTCATTTCCTCATAGGTCTTGTTCATTTCCTTGTAGGTCTCAACCTTTTCTAAGAGCCTTTTGAAAAGCCTTATAGCCATGGTTTTGAATTCTATGTCCAGTCGTTTTTTTTCCTCCATTTCTTTCACGTCTGATTTATTTCCATGTCTCTGCATTGTGGCTGCTTTCCTGAGTTGGTCGATTAGCTTTGTGTGGTACATGTCCTCTAAGGGACAGTGGCTCAGCCTCCCCAGTTACCCGAGGTAGATATGGGTTGCACAATATTGTTGAAGTTAAGCCTAGATTATTGTTGTTAGCACTAGGAGGGTTTGACCTCCAGGCCAAATGTCTATGATGTTCAGCTGTGCTCAGGTTGGATGGGCGGAGTCTCCGGGCCAAGCAGGCAGCGTCAGCTCTGCCCTATAGTACCCCTGGAACTCTGTGCTGGGGGGCAATGGCTGCCAGTACCTCTGAGAGAGAGCTGCTGCCAAGCTCCAGCCACTGCTGGACAATTTCAGCCTCTCCCCAAATGAGTCTGCACACCCAGCGTCTCACCCAGGGTCATAAAACAATGCAGTCTGGTGGTTTCCCGAAGGAGAGAGTAAGTCACGAGTGCTCTCTGCACGGTCATGCAGCTGTGCTGTTCCCAAGTTCACATGCACTCTGCACAAGCTCGCCCTCTCCACAAGCCGGCAGGCCCCTGCAGCACCTGAGCTTTGGCGTGCCTCCCCACTGTCCAGTTTTTACCCTGTATGATTGTGGGTTCCCTGGACTTTGCCCAGAGCTGGGGGCTCAGAGCAGTGGGACGTCTTTGTCTCCCCCGTTCAAGAAAATCGGCCGGGTTTGCAGCCACCCGCCCTATCCACCAGCGTGCACATGGCTCCAAACCTCTCTCCGCGCGTATCTTCAACGCTGTCCGCCGCTGATCCTCTGTGTCACAGTGTCCTATCCTCACTTTTATTTGTGGAATTTTCACTCAGCTAGCTTTCCGGTGATTCTGGATGATGTTTGTTCTTTCGTTAAGTTGTACTTTTGAAATTGCTGTGTATGGCAGCAAGATAGGTGTTTACCTATGCCGCCATCTTGGTTCCTCCTAGTTTTCATATCTCTTTAGTTTTCCCTACCCTGAAATAGTACAACCAATCTTTGTCTTTCATGACAATTTTTAAAAATACAGGAAAATTATTATGCCCCTAAATTGAAGGTTGTGTGTCATTTTCTCATTATATATTTTGGTTTTGCATTTTGGCAAGAAAACTAGAGAAGTAATGTTGTATTGTTCTCAGGGCATCATATCAGTGGCACATGATACTGGTTTGACCTCTTAGAAATAATGTGAACCTGGATTACTTGGTTAAGATAATGCTTGCTAGATTCAATCACTATAAAGTTACCATTTTTCTCTTTGCAGTTAATGGTTTTGCTGGAGATACTTTGAAACTGGGTAAATATCCTGTTTCTCAACAAACTAAAATCCATTGATTGGACAGTCCCTGACAATTCTTGACTGATTCAATTTTTACTGTGATGACTGTAAAATAGCAATTTTCAAATTCTATCATTTTTACTGCAATTATTAGTTGGTATTCTATTTCAAGGAAGAGATTTTTTTTGTCCATATATTTGTTTTTTATTTATTTATGTCAGTTTGGAAACATAATTTTTACTTTATTTCATGATTATCCTATTTCTATCATTATTATTATTCATTTCCTAGATTTATCCATTGGAGCCAATTCAAATTGGCTTCCCTGTGTTTTTTTATATGTCCCTATCATTCTTTGATACAACCTTTGACCTCAATATAGTAACTTCCTTACTTTCAGGCCTATCTTATATTTCCTGCTTCATTAACCACTTCTCTATGGAACTCTGATACCTTCTAATGGGAAATGGTACTTAGAAATCAAGACATGGTACATAAATCTTTTTTAGCTTAACATTTTGTTATTCTTTTCCAATTAATTAAACATGGTACAGACATTATGGCTTATATGATACTGATAATCTAGTATTTGTTGAGTTTTGTTCTATGTTATAGAGAATGTGATCCGTTTTTAAATGTTTCATGTGAGGTTGAAAAGATTTTGTATAGTCTAATTATTGCATATAGGGTTCTATAAATGTCCATTAAACTTATGATTCTTCTATACTGAGTGGCCAGATTATTATGATCTCTGAACACATAATAATCTGGCCACTCAGTGTATATCACCATGAATATCAATTATGGAGAAAGTTACTTTTTTCTTTCTAGTGAATTTAGTGGGGTAACCCTGGTTAACAAAAGACAGTTTTCAGGTGCACAATCCTACAATGCATCATCTGTATACTGTATTGTGTGTACACCCTAAGTCAGGTTTCCATTATTCACCATTTATCCCATCATACCCTCCTCTACCACTCCTCCTCCTACCCCTCGCCCTGGCAATCACCACACTGTTGTCTATGTCCATGAATTTTTTCTTTCTTTTTTTTTCAATCCATCCACTTGTCCCCACCCAGCCCCCAAACTGATGCCCCCTTTATAGCTGTCATCCTGCTCTCTACCTATGAGTTACTATTTTGCTTTAAATCTCCCACTGTGATTGTGGATTTGTCTGTCCTATTCTGGTAATTCTGTAAATTTTTGTTTTATATATTTGAGGCTCTGTAATTTTATGTATAAAAGTCTGAAATAGATAGATCTTTTATTATTTTTAGTGACCTATTTTCCTTTTTGCATTTTAAGTCTCTTTTGTTTGATTGATAGAACTTCCTTTGTTTGGATGGTATTCGTTTTTCCATTCTTTTACTCACATTTTTCTTTTCTTTTTCAGAAAAATGTTCTGCCAACAAAAGTGAATGCATTGACTTATTTCTGAAGTTAACAGCAGGGTCTATAATTAGCAGGAAAGATGAGCTTTATATCCCCAAACATTTTTCTTCACCAGCTGTCTTAAATACAATTTTAACTTTTCAGACATTCTTTGGGTTGATCTATCAATTGTTTATTTTGCTACATATCTCTATAAGTATATACACATACACATTTTGTTTTTGCTTAATCATTTGGAAATAACTCGCAGATACCATGGCACTTCCTAAAAACAGGGGCATTACTATTGTCACATTCAGAGAAATTGAACATTAATTCAACACTGTTATCCAATATACTGTTTATATCAAAGTTCCCCAATTGTTCTAACAATTTCCTTTATAGTTTTTTATTTTTTATTTTATTGTTTAAATATATTTTATTATTTTTTTACAGAGAGGAGGGGAGAGGGATAGAGTCAGAAACATTGATGAGAGAGAAACATCGATCAGCTGTTTCCTGAACACTCTCTTCTGGGGATGTGCCCGCAACCAAGGCACATGCCCTTGACTGGAATAGAATCCAGGACCCCTCAGCCCGCAGGTCAATGCTCTATCCACCGAGCCAAACCAGTCAGGGCTATTATTTTTTTATTTTGATCCAGGATCCAGTCAAGCAGCATACCCTGTATTTAGTTGTCATACACCTTTCAGTTTCTTTTAAACTGGTATAGAAGCTTCCTCTCTTTTTCTTTTCATTTTTATAACATTGGCACTTCTGATGAATCCAGATGGTTGTGCTGCCTATGTTCCACAATCTGAATTTGTCTGTTTTCCTGTAGTTTAAGCATTTTTAGCAAGAAGACTACATAGGGGATGCTGTGGTCCTTGTTATCACATTATATCAGAAGGCACAAAATGCCAGTTTGTCCCATTCATCATCATTATTTTTTAATATGTATTTTATTGATTTTTTACAGAGGGGAAGGAAGAGGGATAGAGAGTTAGAAACATCAATGAGAGAGAAACATTGATCAGCTGCCTCCTGCACACCCCCCATTGAGGATGTGCCCACAACCAAGGTACATGCCCTTGACTGGAATCAAACCTGGGACCCTTCGGTCCACAGACCGACACTCTATCCACTGAGCAAAACCAGCCAAGGCATCATCATCATTATTAATAGTGGTAGCAACAGCAGTAGCAGTAGTAGTAGTATTTTTATTTTCAAAAGCTCTCATTTATTACTAAACCAACCTACTATTGCAGGGAGAAAAATCATGCTTCTAATAATTTACCAATTAAAATGCCCAACTGTCCAGACAATAGTGATCTTTTCAATCATTTAAAGGAGCAGGCAACCTGGATAGCACATAAATATGTCAGCCATCTCTCATGGGATTGCTTATAGACCCAGTTTGATTCTTCTCCAATGTCTCCTCTTGTAGTTGTACCTGATTTGATTACTAGTTTTCATCTGAATCTACTGGGGAATGGGCTGATTCTGCTTTTGTTTCTTGGCCAGGAACCTCTTGATCCCAAAAGTCTTGTGAGAAAACATGGTGAAGGAGAATCAACTGCACACACCACAATGGCAGAGAAAGACAGGAGGAAGCAGAAAGATGTATTTAGTGGCAGTGTGTCCCATTCGTTATTGATAATACTAATTTTGTTGACTTTTTAATGAGCAGTTTTCAGTTCACAGCAAAATTGAGAGGAAGTTAGAGTTTTCTCATCTTCCCCCTGCCTGTACACATGCATAGCCTACTCTATAATCAATATTGCCTTCCAGAGTGGCATAAATGATGTTATAATCAATGAGCCTAAATTGACAGGTCCATAGTTATATTATTGTTCACTCTTGATGTTATATATTCTATGGGTAACAACAGTATATAATGACTTATTCATCATTATAGTATCACTAGAGGCCCAACGCACAAAGATTCATGCAAGAATGGGTCTTCCTTCCCCTGGCTGCCAGCAGCGCCTTTCCGCCTTCCTACGCTGCCCAGAGGTCCAGAGTGGCTGGGGTGGCGTGGAATGCCCCCTGCCACTTAGCACCTGTGTATGCAAATTAATCCACCATCTTTGTTGGGTTAATTTGCATACTCACTCCTGATTGGCTGGTGGGCATCGTGAAGATATGGTCAATTTGCATCTTATTCTTTTATTAGTGTAGATACAGAGTATTTCACTTCCTTGAAAATTCTCCATGCTCTGCCTATTCATCCTTCTCCTCTCAACCCCTGGTAGCCACTGATCTTTTCACTGTCTCCATAGTTTTACCTTTTCTGGAATGTTTTATACTTGGAATTATACCATATGTAACCTGTTCAGATTGGTTTCTTTTGTTTAGGAATATACATTTAAGGTTCTTCCATGTCTTTTCATGTCTCGATGGCTCATTTTTTTTCAGTACTGTAACATTCCATTGTCTGACTAATTTTTTTCCATTCAACTGCTGAAAGACATTTTGGTTTCATCTAAGTTTTGGCAATTATGAATAAAGTGGTGTGTGTGGATATACGTTTTCAACTCGTTTTAGTAAATATCAAGAAGAACAATTGGTCCTAGCTACTTTGGCTGGACTGAAGGATCCCAGGTTTGATTCCAGTCAAGGGCACATACCTCAGTTGCAAGCTCCCTAGCCCTGGTCAGGGGATGTGTGGACGGCAACCAATCAATGTGTCTCTCTTACAGCAATTTTTCTCTCTCTGTCTCTTCCCCTCCCTTCCACTCTCTCTAAAAATCAATGGGAAAATATCCTCAGGTGAAGATAAAATAAAATAAAATTCAATCTGAAGATACCTTATGAAAACTTCCAGCCCTAGCCAGTTTGGCTGAGTGTATAGGGCACCAGTCTGTGGACTGAAGGATACCAGGTTTGATTCTGGTCAAGGGCACATGCCCGGGTTGCTGGTTTGATCCCCAGTAAGGGTCCTGCAGAAAGCAGCCAATCAGTGATTCTCTCTCATCATTGGTGTTTCTCTCCCTTTCCCTTCCTCTCTGAAATCAATCAAAAAATATTTTTTAAAAAGAAAAATTGCAGCAAAGCAAATTTTTAAAAGCTTAAAATGACTAATTTTGCTGTTTCTATAATTAATCCACCATCTTTGTTGGGTTAATTTGCATAAAAATAGCAGAAACTTTAAAAAATAGACATATTTTAGAAACATCTTGTTCTTAATGTGGCTATCTTTTGTAAAAATGAGGGGGACTTTTGAAAAAGCGTGTTTCAGTACTACACTTTTTTGGATATTAGTTTCTAGTGGTGTTCATTATATTTGGAGGTTTGTATTTTCCTACCTGCCAATTGGACTGGATCCATAATTATTCTTGTTTCCTATAACATCTGCAAACATTTCCAGTTTCTCTCCCACCCTTCTGACTTGCAATTATTGAGAATTAAACCTGCCCTTTTCCAAAAGCCATGCAGTTAAAGTAAAGCAACTTAATAGAAACTTTACAGTAATCACAACACCTCATACATGGTCCATCTCAATGCCAGTTGCAGACAAAAATCACCGGAGACATTTATATTGCAATCTATCAGACTGTCTCTCTCCCACCCCCTTTATTCCACCTGAAGATTTTTCAACCATCTATAAATCTTTTCAACTGGCAGCCTTTAGGAATGAGAAATTGGGGCTATACTCTGCATTGATGAATAACTATTGCTTATCATTTTGTCTCCATAGGGATGCCTCTTAGTATATACCAGATTGCTTGCACCATAGGCCTATCTTTGGGAACCACCGGCATCATCACCTCCTGAAATGAGAGACAACTGATAACTGGGCGGTTTTCAAGACTGAGACTGGTTTTAAAACTTATATGTGGTAATCACGTCCTGATTGGACCTATCCTAAGGCTTCAACATAAAAATTGGCACAAATATTGAGCTGAATATAAACTCATATATGGCAAGCATGTCTCTTGCCCATATCCCCCCTACAAGAAGCATAATGGACCCAAGAAATGCATTGTCACCTTGGCATCGAGGGGGCTTTAAATGTCTTGTTTGATCTATGATGGTTTCTGAGAGAAAAATCTTAATCAAAGGGGGGAAAGTAGGAATGAAGTAAATAAAATGGAGTCACTATAATCAAGCTGCTAATTACTAATATCAAGGAAGTTAAGCTATGAGGAAACTATTCTATTATTGTCTTAACTAGGCTGAGAACTTAAAGTTATGAATTTTACAGTCATATGTCAATGCCTGTATATATATATATATATATATATATATATATATATATATATATAACCTCCAGATACCCTCTGATTAACCCCTGAAGGATTAAGGAAATGATTTTCATATATCCAGACCACACAGCATCCAGTATCCAGACCACTGGTCATCTAGAGAATTACCATCTTGGACTAATCCAGAGGCTAAGAATACAGGCCTGATTCTTCTCAAGAATGTACCTTTTACTATAAGACACCTAGCTTTTCTTCCCCCCCACCACCGCCTTTTTTTGTTTTGTTCCGGAAGACTATTTCCTAGCAGTGCTTCAAGTTTGTAAACCCTAATACCCTTTAATAAATCATATTATTTATTTCTAGCAAAGCCTCCAGTCTTTTTGAGTGTGTTCAACAACGGCAAGCGTAGGGGCCACATTGGAGGTTTCAGTGATTCTGAATTGGGGGGTGAGGGGAGTGCAGGAAAGATCAGGATAAGAGTGAATTTATTAGGCTGAACTCTTCTTTCTCAATCTCAGCCTCACCCTCTCAGTTCTAGGAAAAATACTTTTTTTTTTTAAGTGTTTGGGTATAAGTGCTTCTTTAAAATACCCTGTGAAAGTGTGGACCTTATTATTTAAAAAACACCCATTCTTGGGTCCATACCATTCTGCTTTGCCTTTGTCAATGAGGTTTTTTTAATCCCCACCCTCATTGGAGGACCACATTTCATCCAAGTTCATATTCCATGGCGAAAGTGTGCTGGTGGCCACCATCCAAGCGACAAGGAGAAAATTCTGAGATGTCCCAAATTAAATTACAGCAGGCCAGAGGTGAAAGGAAGAGATAAGAGCGAGTACTCAGTTTAAAAGTACATGGAAAGCCCAGCCAGTGTTGCTCAGTGGTTGAGCATCAACCTATGAACCAGGAGGTCATAGTTCGATTCCTGGTCAGGGCACATGCCCGGGTTGTGGGCTTCATCCTCAGTGTGGGGCATGCAGGAGGCAACCAATCAATGATTCTCATAGATGTTTCTACCTCTCCCTTTCTCTGTGGGAACCATGCCAGGTCCCTGGATAATCAAGGCCGGTGAGAACATAGAGGCCTTATTATCAATATACCAGAATGGCCAATAGTCACTCTGGGCATGTGCCTAAAAGGGATGTTCAGGGTCTCTGAGCCTGGGAATACTAATCAGGCCAAGATACCACAGATGCAAGGACACATAGTACACTGTGCCCTTCTTAACCAAAATATGATTGATATCACTGTTGGCAACTAGCCTTCTTTGTCTCTGGAGTAATATT
Organism: Antrozous pallidus; assembly: GCA_027563665.1. Classification (NCBI taxonomy): domain Eukaryota; kingdom Metazoa; phylum Chordata; class Mammalia; order Chiroptera; family Vespertilionidae; genus Antrozous; species Antrozous pallidus. The sequence goes on along the minus strand of CM050509.1, from coordinate 8,436,768 downwards.
GAGGTTACTGACCCAGGAGTCTGCTAGAGAGAGCAGTAGAGCAGAAGTCAGGAAGCTCAGAGAAGCAGTGGCAATAGATACAGAGAATGTGTGCAGGAGAAGATAGAGAGCTCAAACAGAGCTGAGAGCTGATACTGCTACACTATAAGGCTGAGAGATCATAGAGAGAGAGAGCTCAGCTATAGCTACCATGTTAACTAACCAGTGTTCTGGGCAGGGGAGATAGGAGGAGCTGCTGAGCCAGAGAGGTTACTGAGGCTGTAGCTCTAAAGGAGAGCATGGGTGCTGGTGTCATGTGAGGTGGTGAGTCTGAGGCAGCATGCAGCTAGACTGTGGGTATAGCAATACTACTATGTGAGAAACATATGTATTCACCAGCTAGTGTCTGGCTGCCTGCCTATTTGAACTTTATGATAAAGAACTGTCTTGTCTGATGGCCATGTGGCCACTGACTTCTGCAATAGACTCATCCTCACCAGTGTATACCCACAACTTCTCATGGGTTCTCTGTCTGCCCTGCTGCAGAGAATTGACTTCTGTCTCTGTAAGCAGGAGATAAAGGAGGAACTTGGATTAAGTTCCCAACAGTTAGTACAGTGGGCAGGGATCAAGAGGGACCTGCCCTGGCATAGTCGAATGGGAGAAGTTAGGAGAATACGTGGACCCAGAACAACTCAGAGCACCATCTGGCTGCGCTCTGACACTCTCCCTCTCCCTTCCTCTCTGAAATCAATAAAATACATATATATATTTTAAAACTTTTGGTTTGTTAATCCTCACCCAAGTATATTTTTTTTCCATTGATTTTTAGAGAGAGTGGTCAAGAGAGGGAAAGACAGAGAGAAACATCGATGTGAGAGAAACACATCAATTGGTTGCCTCTTGCATAAGTCTCAGCCAAGGCCTGGCCCCAGCTGGGGAGGAGCCTCCAACTGAAGTACATGCCCTTGACCAGAATTCAACCCAGGACCCTTCTATCTGCAGGCCAACACTCTATCCACGGAGCAACACCGGCCAGGGCAAATATATATATTAAAGTACATGGAAAGATGGGAAGGAAGTTGTGGGATTGGGTGAAAATGATGAAGGGATTAAGTACATATTTGGTAGTTACAAAATAGTCATGGAGATGTAAAGTACAGCATAGGGAATATTGTCAACTATATATATAAAACCCTAATATGCAAATAGACTGAACGGTGGAACAACCAAACAGCCAGTCACTGTGACATGCACTGACCACCAGAGGGTGCACGGAACATGGCAGGCATTGGCAGCAGGCAGCAGAGTGTGGAATGGCGGGAGTCGGCTGTGGTGGGTTGGTGGAGCAAGTGAGCCAGGGTGCCAGACCAAGATGGGGTGCTGGTCGCTGTCATCGGGGCAAGCTTTTGGTGGTTACTGAAAATTCTTCGCTCCCACATGCCCGGTCCCACCCATTGCTCAATGCTCGGTGCTTAGCCCCAGCCCCAAATGCTCAGCACCATCAGTGGGTGTGAACAGCAGCTGCCAACCTCTATCACCCCTGAACGCTTCTCCATCTTTCCCTGCTTCTGAGGGGCAATCAGGGCAGCAGCTGCCACTCGCACCCAGTGACAGTGCTGGCCCTACTCCCACCCACTGCTGTTACTGGTCCCAGTCACTCTGCATTAGCGGGTGTGAGCAGGGCCGGTACCACCAGCATGTGGGAGCAGCAGCGGTGGGAGCAGGGTTGCCAGCAGACAGGGGTTGTGGTAGGAGGCACTGGGCCCCTAGTATTGTAATAACTATGAGACTAGGTAGGTATTGAAAATATTGGGGGGAATATTTTGTAAAGTATATGACTGTCTAACCATTATGTTGTATATCTGAAACTAATAAAAATTATATCGACTATAAACTGTAATTGAAAAATAAATTTTAAAAAACCGCAGGGCAAACACAACAAAAGACTACTTATGTAATTCCTGAATGTATGTTGAATATTTGAATTAATTTCCAGGTGGCTATTTCCTCCATTAACTAAAGAGAATAGCCAGACACCACCGACCAGCACGCACTCCAGCTTTTTGCTTACACATGAACTTTGGATTCTTGCCCACCTCCAATCCAAAGGAGCAAAAACGTTTTCCTTAAGGACTGACCCTCTCACAGAACTAGCCCTGCTTCATTTTCTCCCATTCTGGCCATCTGTAGCTAATGTAAATGTTTGTTCAAAACAACTTACCCATTTCTTCCCCAAACTACAACAAAGCATCCATCAACTCCAGGACAGACGGAATGTTTGTTGTTTTCACCCAGCCCTGCTTCTGCTAGTTCGGTCTGTATGCACCAGGACCTAGTCCTTTCTAGCTAGCATTTTGGCTACATCAGTGGTCGGCAAACTGATTAGTCAACAGAGCCAAATATCAACAGTACAATGACTGAAATATCTTTTGAGAGCCATTTTTTTTAAACTTAAACTTCTTCTAACGCCACTTCTTCACAATAGACTCGCCCAGGCCGTGGTATTTTGTGGAAGAGCCACACTCAAGAGGCAAAAGAGCCACATGTGGCTCGGGAGCCGCAGTTTGCAGACCACAGGAAACCGTAACTTCAGAAAAGCTTTCAGCTGTGAAAATGTTTTGTTTAACAGGAGCACCACTGCGTTCTCAGTTTTGCCCCTAGTACCATCAGAGGGCAAGAATTACAGGAAGACAAGACCTCAAGTCCGGCCAAAACCCTGGGGAAAAAGCAGAACTACCAGGGGAAAGGACTGGTTTCTATAAAGACTTTGCAGAGGAGAGGCACATTTGGTTTGGCTCAGTGGATAGAGCAGACTGAAGGGTCCCAGGTTCCATTCAAGTCAAGGGTACAGAGCCTGGGTTTCGGGCTCTGTCCCCAGTAGGGGGCTTGTAGGAGGCAGCCAATCAATGATTCTCTCTCATCATTGATGTTTGTACCTCTCTCTCCCTCTTCCTTTCTCTCTGAAATCAATAAAAATATATTTTAAAATAAAAAATAAAATAAAAACACTACAACTTCAGCATACCTTTTTTTGTAATTTAAGGAAGGTGTAACTAGTATATATATATATTTGATTAGAGAGAGGAAGGGAGAGGGAGAGATAGAAATATCAATGATGAGAGAGAATCATTAATCAGCTGCCTCCTGCACATTCCCTCCTGGGGATTGAACCTGTAACCTGGGCATGTGCCTTGATCCTGAATTGAAGCGTGATCTCCTGGTCCGTAGGTCAACGCTCAGCCACGAACCACAGCAGCTGGGAAAGATACCTAATTCTTTAATCTAACATTGGACTCTCCCTTTTCCACATCAGAGCATTGGCTCTCCCTCCCCCAACCCCACAAGGTTTACCATGTCTGCATGCCATTCCATCAACGGCTATATCTTAGTTTACCTGGTGACTTCCTCCATGCTTAGCTATTACAAGGCAGTACCATTCTAGTAACTATGTGGAATGTCTTTGACCATGAACATGCATTTCAGAGTGTTTTCAGGTAGAGGCCTGGGGGGGGCGGGTCTTACTAGGACAAAGCCTATGGTTGTTTTCAAGGCACATTGCTTGCATAGTGCTTTAAAACTCATCTGGTCCTGCATTTTTCTTCCTCTATTGTCTTAATAATTTCATAGGGCCAGCCAGTTATAATTTACATTTCCTTTTGTCTTAAACCCATTGTCCTATCTACTCTTGTGATTTGGGTGTTATGAAATAGAACTCTTCCCTTTACATTGTCCACTTAGGGTACCCTGAAACTTATATAAAATCAGGTTTAAATATGCCAGTGCATATGAAAGTGTGTTATTATATTCATTGTGGTGATGTCCTTTGCAAAAGCTTTAACCCTATTGATATGGCCTCTGATAATTAATGGCACTACAAAAGAGAAAGGAGAAAGTGCAGTGTGTGAACTCAAAGTCTGTAGTTGAAAGTGTGCCCCAGGAAAACTCCGAGCTGCAGGATATTCATAAAATATCTCCCCGTTGAATGAAGACCACTTTTTCAGTCCGGCATCAAATGGTCTTCATGAGCTTGGTCCTTTCTCCCTTTCCAACATCACTATTTGTGACTCCTGCACTATTTTATACTACTTCCTGAGCCTCATGCTACAGGCTATTTCCCCCAACATTCCAAACATGTCCACTGTTTAAATTTCAGTAATTTTCCGTTCTGTTCTCTCTTGAACTTCGTGCCTCATTCTGAACCAGTAGATAAAATGTCAATTTGTTAATTAGATACAAAGAAGATAATTCATTGGGTACATGGAAGTTAGGGTGTTAAACATACACAAACAAGGTTTTCTGGTGGTGAGAGATAAGAACTCTAGAGCTGTTTAGGCATTTGAGATGAACTACTTCGCCTCTTGCACTGAGTATGGAGCAGATCCAGAGAGAGTAAAGAATTTAATGTAACACAGTGATGTCCTGTAAGTGCCTTAAATCAGTATTTCCTGGCTCATGGGAGAAGCTGGTACTACTGCTACTTTTCCTTTATTTTTTCCTTTCACAAGGGAAATGTTTGCAATATGTGTAGCCCTTACAGTGTCCCTTCCACATTTTTCCCATTGATCCTGAACTGAGGTGTGTGGGGGGGTGCATCCTTCTTACTGGTTTTATTTATTTAATTGATGGATTGATTCTTCAATTACAATTTACACTCAATACCATTCTGCACCAGTTTCAGATGTACAGCACAGTGGTCACAAAATCATGTAGTCTAAAGAATGATCCCTGCCCTAACCAGTTTGGCTCAGTGGATAGAGCATCGGCCTACTGACTCAAGGGTCCTGGGTTCGATTCTGGTCAAAGGCATGTACCTTGGTTGTGGGCACATCCCCAATAGAAGGTGTGCAAGAGGTAGTTGATCGATGTTTCTTATCGATGTTTCTGACTCTCTATCCCTCTCCCTTCCTCTCTGTAAAAAATCAATAAAATATATATATATTTTTAAAAAGAATGTTCCCTGAAGTCCTGGGGGGAGGGGAAGGGCTGGGAGAAGGGGGGTAAAGAAGAGATGGAAATTGGAGACATCTGTAAAACTATCAACAATTAAAATATATTTAAAACAATAAAAAAGAGTGGTCTCCCTGGCACCGCAAGTACCCACCTGACCCCCCACACAGCCATCATGACAGTAATTATCATACTCTTCATGCTGCAATCCACATCTCTGTGTCTATTCTGTAACTACCAAGTTGTACTTCTTAATCCCTTGACCTTTTTCACCCAGTTACCCAACCCCTCCTTTCTGTCAACTATCAGTCTGTTCTCTGTATCTATAAGTGTTTTTCTTTTTTCTTTTTTAATATATTTTATTGATTTTTCACAGAGAGGAAGAGAGAGGGATAGAAAGTCAGAAACATCGATGAGAGACAAACATCGATCAGCTGCCTCCTGCACACCCCCTGCTGGGGATATGCCCGCAGCCAAGGTACATGCCCTTGACCGGAATCGAACCTGGGACCTTTCAGTCCGCACGCTGACGCTCTACCCACTGAGCCAAACCGGCTTTGGCTATAAGTGTTTTTCTATTTGGTTTATTTTGTATGCCTCCTTTTGCCAACTGCATCCAGCTTCTTCTCGTTGCCATGATTTTTCTGAGGATAATTTGGAATACTCTGGCCTCCTGGAGAATCTTGCAGTTTTCTATATTGGCTCTTCTATATAAGACCTCTCCATTTTCATTGCTTCTACTCTTCCCTCCCCTGTTTAACACTTCTGATATCTTATTCACTCTCTTGGATTGTTTAATATGTCCCCCTTCAAATTCCTACTTCATCCTTCCCTCTGCCCATCCCTGCCACACGTTTCTTTTCCTTCTTCAGCTCATCAAGTGCCGATAGTCGCTTGAACTTTAGTCCCATGCCCCTATTGGAATCTCTCAAGGGACTCAAGGTTCAACAAGAGCAAGTGCCTGAGGCGGAAAAGGAAAAGGGCTAATTGGAAACAGCCTGAATCGTTTGTCCAATCAGATAATTTTAGTGACTGCCAGATAGCCATTAGATATCACTTCAGCCTAAAATATAGTCTATAAACTTCATAAGATTATATCTATATATATAATCCTATCTAATAAAAGAGTAATATACAAATTGACCATACCTTTGCTACACCCACAAGCCATGCTCACCAGCCACGCCCACCAGGCAATCAGGAGCGGGGGCGGGGCCAAGGTGGCTGGGGCCATGGGGGGTGGGGCCACAGAGGAGCAGGGCTGAGGCGGCCATGGCTGGGGAGGGGGCAAGGCAACCAGGGCCTTAGGGGAGTTGGGCTGAGGTGGCCAGGGCAGTGGTAGGCGGGGCTGAGGCAGCCAGGGCCATGATGGGGTGGGGTCAAGGCCTGTTCTATCTGGGCTCGAGCTGGCTGGTGTGAAGGCCCAGGCCTGGGCAAGGGGTATGTGGCTGGGATGGAGCTAGCCATCAGCCCCATTGCAGGGCGATAGTTGGGTGCCCAAGGCCTAAAGCCTCTAGTGAGGCTTTAGGCCTTGGGCACACTGGGGTGAATGGTTAGTAGGACATCCCCTGAGGGCTCCCAGTATGTGTGAGGGGGCAGATTGGGCTGAGGGATCACCCACCCCCAGTGCACAAATTTCATACACCGGGCCCCTAGTCTATATATATAAAAGGCTAATATACTAAGTGTCTATCCAAATAGTTGCTATGATGCACACTGACCACCAGGGGCAGATGCTCAATGCAGGAGGTGCTGTGAGATGCCAGGCCAAGGCGGGTGTGAGTGGGGGCCCAATCACCCTGGTGATTGTTCTATTGCCCTGCCGATTACACTGCAGACAGAGACCAGCAGCAGCGGCAGGGGCCCAGCCCTGATCCATCACCCTGCAGGTGAGATGGTGGAGCAGGTGAGGGGGTGGTGCCAGGCTACAGCAGAGTTCCAGGTAGGGCTGCAGGGCTACAAGGCTAGGAGTGCAAGCTGGGGCCCAATCCCCGCAGGTCACCCTGAGGGACTCCACCTGTGCACAAATTCATGCACTGGGCCTCTAGTATCAAAATAAAATAGTTGAAGTCACCTGGCTTGCATGGCCCAGTGGTTGAGCATTGACCTATGAACCAGAAGGTCACAGTTCACATCCTGGACAGGGCACATGAGTGATTGCCACAAATGTGGGTAAAAAGCATTATCTCTCATATTGACCATGTAACCTTTACTTGTTCCGTTTGGGTTAGAAACGCAATTGAGATGTAAATATAAAGTGGAGTAAGATAAAGGCAGCCATTTTATATAAACCAGTGAGTTATTTTTTGCTGTGTTGCCTCATTCAAGGTTAATTTTTGCAATAAAATATATAAGATCTCTATTTGCAGCTGTCTGTCCATGTGTGTATATATGCATTTATGTTATATATGTATGTGATATTTTTCTATCTCCAGCTGGTATTACCAAAGTAACTTATAAAAATTTTATGACTCCTATTTAAATCGATTTAGATATAAATAAGAACTAATATAAATTAAGCATTATTAAAATTACCAGAAACCTAGGGACAAGTTCAAATGTTGTTCAAGTTAACATGAAATTTGAAAACATTTTTTAAATTAGATTAGTATAATTTCGTTTGTTCTGTGTCTTCTGCATTATCAGCATTAAATATAAGGTCAGAATAGATTTTATTCTATCTGGTTTCCTGGCAAAATAAGTTTAAAAATAGATAAGGAAGAAGTAAATTGAGATGATGGGTACCTTTGATTGGATTTACAGGACGTCTGCCTAAAAACAGTTCCCAAACTTTGCTTTGTTCACTTGCAACCATAGAGTTAATAGCAAGAAAAGAACAAAGGATCCAAAAACAGCTAAAACAATTAATAAGGCCCTAACAGGTCTAGCTCAGTGGATAGCGAGTCGGCCTTTGGACTCACTTAATAGGTATTTATTAAGTGTCTGGGTAACTTATAAGTAATGTAAGTAATTAAAATACTAATTACTGAACCTAACATTAAGTTTGTATACTTTGCTCATCTTGTTTTTATGTGGTATAGAGAAGCTCAATATTGAAAAGAAATGACAAATTGTACTTTACATAGAATGCCACCAGATGGCAGTGTAGGAGATCAATCCCATGTCCCCTCACAAAGATCAATAGTTTGCCAACTCTGCTGGAACAAAACCAGCTCTGGAAAAGCACTGGAGTACACTTAAGAAAATTCAGCAACACAGTGGAACAACATATATGAGAATAACCACATAAAAAGGAGGGAAAACCGGTTCATTTTGCCTGCATCATTCCATCCCCAAAGCCAGCATTGCTTATCACTAAGAGCAAGCATGTCAAACTCAAAGGCTAACACAGGCTAAATAAACAAGGTTGAAGTGTATGTGGGCCACAAAAAACCGAAAGCTTCAATTTTCATAAAAACGTAGGTTTATTTCGATAGAGACATGCTGAATATAAAGGGCTGAAATAAATGAGTCATCGTTAACATAAAGTAATAATACATTTTAATAAAAAGTAATATTTTTTTCTTGAACATTAACTTACCAGACACTGAATAACTGCACAAATTAATAAACATAATGCAAATAAACCTATTTTTCTTGTTCTCTGAATGTGACATATTTCCTGTTGCACACACCAAGTAAGTCAGTCCAAGACTAATGATGTGGCAATCGGCTGCTAGAATATTCGCTGCTGACATTAGTGGAGAGAAATGGTGCGCCTGCACGTAAGGCACAAGGGAAATGAATGCAACACGATTATAGTCATCAGTCATTAACAAACGTTGTAGTTCATTATTAAAAACTAGTGGCCCAGTGCACGAAATTCATGCACTGGGGTGGGGGTCCCTCAGTGCAACCTGCCCCCTCTCACATACTGGGAGCCCTTAGGGGATGTCCACCTGATGGCTCACCCCCAGCCTGCCCAAGGCCTAAAGCCTCTGGCAAGGCTTTAGGCCTTGGGCACTCAGCCATCTTCCTGCTCAGATCATCTCCAGCTGCCTGTGACCACCCAGCCTCAGGGGCTGGGCAATCACCTCTGCTCCTGCACCCTGGCTGCTTGCCCCACCCCCTGGCCGCCTCCTGTGCTTGGGTGGCAGTGCTCCTGTGACTCACCTCGCTCTGCCCTCTCCCCTGCTGCCTCCAAGCTCAGGAGGCCAGGGCACCATGGCACTTGCTACTGCTACTGCTTCATCTCCACCCTGGGGCCCAGCCCTCAAGCCACTAGGCCCCGCCCCTTGGCCCTGCCCCTCAGCCCCACCCCCTGCTCCTGATTGGCTGGAGGCCTAGTGCACAGATTCATGCATATTGAAAGAAAATTAATTAGAAGGTGGCCAGGGGGGTGGGATTGGGAGAGACAGGCTAGACACCCCTAGAGCCAACCCCCCATGGTCCCACCCTGGCTGACCGCACCTGGGGCAGTGCTGAGGCTTGAAGGATGTCTGCAAAGTAAGTGGAGGCCCTCCAGCAGGTGGGGTCCCTCAGCCTGGCCTGCAAGGATCAGGCCAAAACCAGCTCTTTGACATCCCCAGAGAGGTCCCAGAGTGCAAGAGGGCACTCTGCAAAGTTGCTGTTGCTCAGCAGCTCCTGTGTTGAGTGTCTGCCCCCTAGTGGTCAGTGAGTGTCAAAGCTACCAGCTGGTTGCTTAGCCTTTTATATGGGGAGATTATGTATAATAGGATATTGTAAAAATTAAATTATGAAATTTTTATTAAAACGTTACTTACATGCTGTTATATTGGCTGGGCCACAAAAAATATTCATTGTGGGCCGCATGCAGCCATGGGCCACGAGTTTGACATGCTTGACTAAGTGGGAACTTCCCAGCTAGAAATAGTTCCACTAATGAGAAAAGGGAGAATGCAGTGAGTGAAAAGCTTCCCCTACCTTTTGGGAAACTGCAAGTAGAACCATATTTGATTTTACTACACCCAGAGACTGACAAAGCTGAGATATATAGAGGTGACTAAAAACAAAGAAGAAAAGCAGAGGCTACCAGTTTCCACCTTGCATTGAGGATGTCCTCGGTTTCCAGTGACCAGCTCTGCAGAAGACCCTCTCAGCTGCTTTCACCACTGAAGAAACCAATGGCCAGCACAGCTGCCACAGACCTGCCAATCAAGAATACTGTAGCCAGCAAAGTTGTTCTTCAGAAATGAAGGAGTGATCAAGACTTACCCACACAAACAAAAGCTGTGGTGATTCATCCATACTAGACCCGCCTTATAAGAAATTCTGAAAGGTGTTATTCAAGTTGAAGTAAAAGGGTGTTAACTAATAGCATGAAGACATGAAAATATATAATACATTGGAAAAATAAGTATACAGTCAACTTCTGAATACTCTAATATTTTAATGTGATGGTATTGTGAAGGTGAAAGGAAAACAATATTAAAAATATTTATACTGCCCTAGCTGGTTTGGCTCAGTGGATAGAACATCAGCCTTCCGACCAAAGGGTCCCAGGTCCCAGGTTTGATTCTGGTCAAGGGCACATAACTCAGTTGCAGGTTTTTTCCCCGCCCCCAGGTCACATGCAGGAAGCAACCAACGAATGTGTTTCCCTCACATTGCTGTTTTTCTCTCTGTCTTTCCCTCTCTCTTCCACCCTCTCTAAAAATCAATGGAAAAATATCCTCGGGTGAGGATTAAAAAACAGTGTTATGAGATCTCTATCATAATAACTTCTTAATAGATACACAATGTAAATACATATCATAAGATGTCTAAGCCTCAGTGTAACCACAAAGCAAAAACCTACAGTACATACAGACAAGATAGAGAAAGAAAACAGAGTATAACTATAAACAATCTTTAATTCTCAAAGGACAACAGCAAGAAAAGAACAGAGAAAACCAAAAACAGCTAAAACAATTAATGAGGCCCTAACTGGTCCGGCTTAGTGAATAGCAAGTTGGCCTTTTGGACTCAAGGGTCCCAGGTTCGATTCCGGTCAAGGGCATGTAACTTGGTTGCGGGCACATCCCCAGTACGGGATGTGCAGGAAGCAGCTGATTGATGTTTCTCTTTCATCAATGTTTCTAAATCTCTATCCTTCTCCCTTCCTCTCTGTAAAAAATCAACAAAATATATTTTAAAAATAAGTAAGTAAATAAATAAAACTTTTAATAAGGTGGCAATAAAAAGTCCTTACATATAATTAATTACTTTGAAAATGAATGGATTAAATGCCTCAAACAAAGTAGAGTGGCTGACTGGAAAAACAAACCCAAGTTTATTCTACCTACAAGAGACTCAGTTCATCTGCAAGGACTCACATACACTCAAAGTTAAGACATGGAAAAATATATTTTTCAAAATAGGGCACGGGTAGCTATGCTGTCATCAGACAAAATAGACTTTAAGCCAAAACCTATAACAACAAACACAATCATTATATGTGGATAGAAAAATGATTCTATGGAAAGTAACCTCATGAGGTAATCTGATCATAAGTTCCTAACTGGGCTAGTCATTGTGGCTAGTCAAATTCTAAGCACATAACTTCTTTAGTAAAAGGATTATCTTTGCATTAAGAATGCCCGCCCTGTCCATTGCTTCAATGCATCTAGGCTAATACACCTTTGAAATGACTTTTTCAGACAACTCCTTCTAATGTGTGACCACCCTTTAAGAACCCTCCTTTTAAAGCATGAATAAGCATAATCAAGAGGGCAAATAATCATACTATCCTGTAATCTAGTCCCTGCCTTCCTTTCTCCTACCTTCCTGCAAACTTCCTTATATTCCTGCCTTAACTTCAAACACATTAAAGAAACTACAAACTGTTAGCTCTTTGAAGCATTCTTCTCAGTCTATTGAGATTTTGTTTTGAGGTATATCCCCTGACTCAAATAAACTCATAAATTTTCTACAAGTTTGGACATTTCTCTTTTTTAAATATTTTTATTGATTTCAGAGAGGAAGGGAGAGGGAGAAGGAGATAGAAACATCCATTATGGGAGAGAATCATTGACCAGCTGCCTCTCCCTGCTAGGGATGGAGCCCACAACCCGGGCATATGCCCTCGACTGGAGTCAAACCCAGGACCCTTCAGCCTGCAGGCGGACGCTCTATCCACTGAGCCAAACCAGCCAGGGCTGGACATTTCTTCCCCCACCTTTTTTTTTTTTTTTGGACATTTCTTATGTTGAAATTTTCTTGGCAGAGTACAGCAGGATTCTGAAGACGCCACCCAGAGCACCCCTGACTCCCCACTTTGCATCAAGTGAACTTGGTTGAGACTTTCCCTGGAATCCCAAATCGACTTGCTTTGTATGGAGGTTCCTGGCTTTGTTGGAGCTGTTCGTATGTAATTGTTCAGAATGTTTGCTTTTTCAAAAGGGCTCAAAAGAAAAATTAAATTTAACGTGGGAAACTGTGCCTCTGAGGTCAGTGAGCCCCACAACAGTCGGTCTCCTTTGAGTACTCCAGCCAGTTTTATCTACAATAAATATGGAACCTCAACTTGTAAGTATTTCCGGCAATGGGGAGATTTAACTAAAAGTGATAGCTGCTTGGGATGACAGGACTGGATCTCTTTGGAGACCTCTAAATTAAACTTTCTGCATGCACCGAAACCGGTTTGGCTCAGTGGATAGAGCGTCGGCCTGCAGAATGAAAGGCCCCAGGTTCGATTCCGGTCAAGGGCATGTACCTTGACTGTGGGCACATCCCCAGTAGGGGGTGTGCAAGAGGCAGCTGATGGATATTTCTCTTTCATCAATGTTTCTGACTTTCTATCCCTCTTCCTCTCTGTAAAAAACCAATAAAATAACCTTTAAACTTTCTGCATGCTCAGAAAAAGCAGGCTCTAACATTGAACTGAATGAATGGAACACTTACCTTGATTGGAAAAATAGAAGCTTCTAAAATAAGCACAGATAAACTTTCTTCACCTCAGGGAATTAATGAGACACTTTTAGAGACTGTGTGTGAACTAAAGAAGGCGTCCAAAATTGCTCAATGCCAAACACGCCACTTCCTTTCTCCAGCTGCCCCGCTACTTCATGTGCTCCCTTCTCAAGACTTGCCCTCCCTTTGGCTTTCGCTTCTTCTTTACACCTCCTATTCCACTGCTCTCAGTTGACTTAGGGAAAACTAAGAGTATAAAACTAGACCAAAAATAGCCTTGAAGAACCAGAAATGTTGGCAGCTCCCTTTAGAGAATAGCCAGTCTCAAGATGAGGGAAACTGGCAATAACTTACTGTCATTGGACTAAAGCAGAATTAAGAAAGCTAACTAAAGACGTTCCGGATTCTTTTCATGACCCTGTTAGTTTCACAAGTGAATTTGATTTAATTGTTAGACTACATGATCATGGCTGTTCTGACATGTTCTAATTAATACATCTACTGGTTTCTGAAAGCAAAACAGCAGAATGATTAGGTAAGAGCAGATAGAAAATTCCTGTTTGTTTGTTTGTTTGTTAATCCTCACCCAAGGATATTTTCCCATTGATTTTTAGAGGCAGTGGAAGGAAGGAGGGAGGGGAGACGAAGAGAGAAATATCGATTGGTTGCCTTCCGCACGTACCTCGACCCATATGGGGATTGAGCCTGCATCCCAGGTATGTGCCCTCAAACCCAGGATCATTCAGTCCAAGGGCTGACACTCTATCCACTGAGCCAAACCAGCTAGGGGTAGAGAGTATTTTTAGACAAGAGAAACAGACTGGGAAAATGCAGGGAAATAAGCCTCCCTGAGATTTCCTCTCCCCCTCCCCGCCCCCCCCCCAAAATAAACAGGACAAAATCCAGCAATGTAGATGAAAAACCTGATGAAACCATATATGCTTTCTTTGAACGTTTTGAAAATCTTTCAAATTGTATTCAGAATTCTCTCTGGAGAGTCTTAAGACTAATTAAAATGATCCACAGCTCAATTCAACATTTCTGGAAAGACTAGATTAGGAGTTTGTAGTTCTGATACACTAGCAACTCTGACTGGACGATTATTTAAAGCTATTCAAAAAGAAGAACAGGATGCAGCTACTAAAACTATGAATTTGCAGCTCCAGCAACTAAGCAATCATGTCAGACCTCCCTGAAGGCCTTTTCAACCAAGGGAAACCAGGGACTGCTTTTACTCTGGAAAGCCTGGTCTGTGTGGCTCAGTTGGTTGGGCACCACAAGTGTTGCTGGTTCAATTCCTAGTCAGCTGATTAATGTTTCACTCTCTCCCTCTCCCTTCCACTATCTGTAAAAATCAATTTAATAAATCTTCTTTTTAAAGGGTTATAAAAAGATGAGATGAAATTTAGTAAATGAAAGGAAACAGGAGCAAGCATAGGATTGCTCTGAGGATTGCAAGAGGGCATATCCCCTTCTTTTTACCAATACTTCAGAGGAAATGAAAATCAGCATAAATGGGACAACTAAGAAGGCCTTTGTGGATACTTTGTCTTTACCTAATGTTCACCAATGTCCTTTAAGTCTTGATGCACCGGCTGAAATTAAGCTCATTATACAAGATTACTTATACAAGATTACTCCATTCCCAGCAGGTGGCATGCATGTTAATGTTTCTCTCTCATCAATGTTTCTATCCCTCTCCCTCTCCTGTCCTCTCTCTCTAAATTAATTTTAAAAACATAGAAAAAAAGGAGAGCTTATTATTCCATGTATGAGCCCCTGCAATTCTCCTATTCTTCCATTAAAGAAACTTAATAGTCAAGGATAAAGATTTGTACAGGAACTCAGAGCTGTAAATAAAATAGTCATTCCCAGACATTCTGTAGTTCCGTACCCGATTATCAGCCATTCTTGAGGACTGCCAATTATTTTTCAGTAATACATTTATGTAGTACCCCTTTTAAGCATTTCTGTAGAAAAAGACAGTTAATACCTTCACCTGGAAAGATCACCAATTTACTTGGACTTAATGCCCAGGGATATACAGAGTTCCACCTATTTCTTTCAAATACTGAAGGCTGATTTAAATGATGTTGATTTTCCCAGAGGTTCCAATTTATTCCAATATGTGTGTGATTTACTTTTATGCTTTAGCACATTAATAGACTTCCCAAAGGACACAATTTACCCATTACAACAGCTAGCCATAAAAGGACATGAGGTCTCAAAGGACATGCTTCAATTCTGTTTGCCCCAAGTAAAATACTTTTGTCATCTTATATCTAAAGATAGCCTGCTAATTAACCATGAAATACTCAGAGGAATCCTCTCCTTTCCTCTTCCAAAAACAAGAAGCAGCTTAGAAGCGTTGTGAGGTTGACTGGATACTCTTGCAACTGGGTTCCAAATGTTTCATTAATGGCTCAACCTCTATATGGCTTATTAAAATCAGATCGACCTGATTTAATCCAATGGAATCCTGAAGTGAAACAAGCCATAGAATTTCTACAAGAGGAATTATTTAAAGCTTTTGCTTTTAGATACCCTAATCATAAATTTCCTTTCTTTCTTTTCATACATGAAAATAAATGAAATGCTTTAGGAATCCTAAGTCAGAAATATAGACCTATGGGATGTTAAAGCCAATAATTAGACTCAGTAGCAAAGGCTTTCCCTCCCTGTATGACAGCCATTTCTACTACAGCCATGTTTTGCGAACAAAGAGGAGATATTTATGGGTTCTCTTTTAACCATTTATGTTCCTCATTCTGTTGAATCTTTGCTAAACTCTTAGGATATTCAGCATTGCTCAGTTAGCCAACTGGTTTCTTGTGAAGTACTCTTGCTTTCTGCACATAAAATTACTGTAGCTTAATGTAGCAGCCTCAATAATATATATATATTGCTTTTTTTTACAGAGAGGAAGGGAGAGGGATAGAGAATTAGAAACATAGATGAGTGAGACATCAATCAGCCACCTCCTGAATACCTCCTACTGGGGATGTGCCCACAACCAAGGTGCATGCCCTTGACTGGAATCAAACCTGGGACCTTTCAGTCCACAAGCCGACGCTCTATCCACTGAGCCAAACCAGTTAGGGTTGATGGAACAACCTTAACCCAGCAACTTTACTACTTTTATTAAAGGGTGAAGATAATCATGATTGCATTACTGAACACTTCATTTAATCCTCACCCAAGGATATGTTTTATTGATATGAGAGAGAGAGAGAGAGAGAGAGAGAGAGAGAGAGAGAGAGAGAGAGAGAGAGAAACACTGATGTGAGAAACATCAATCAGTTGCCTTTCATATGCACCCTGACCAGGGATCAAACCCACAACCTAGGTATGTGGCCTGACCGGGAATTAAACCCATAACCATTTTGGTGTATGTGACAATGCTCCAGCCAGGGCATTAAAAAAATTCTCCCCCATATCTTTTGATTGAATTTAGTGGTTTCAGGTGTACAATTCTACAACACATCATCTGTACATTGTATTGTGTGTTGATTACCCCAAGTCAAGTCTCTATCCATCACCATTTACCACCCCCATGCCTTCTCCACCCACCTCCACCTCCCCCCTCGCCCTGGCAATTGCCACACTGTTATCCTGTTGTCTGTGCCCATCAGTTTTTTCCTCTTTTATGCTTAATCCCTTCATCTCCCTGCTCCCACCCCACACACACACACAGCTGTCAGCCTGCTATCGATCTGTCACCGTTTGCTTGTTAGTTCATTTTTACTGAACACTTCCTTTTTTAAAAAAAGAAGTATTTTTTTTGTTTTTTATTATTATCTATCTATATATATAAAAGCCTAAGCAACCATCCGACTGTTTGACCATTCGACCATCTGTCCAGTAACTGTGACGCACACTGACCACCAGGGGAAGACGCTCAATGCAGGAGTTGTTGAGCTGTGGTGACTTGGCAGCTGTGGTTCTTGGGTGACATACCCTGGAACCAGAGAGGAGGGAACCAAATTCCAGGGTGCATCACCCAAAAACTGCCCTCTCACAATCCCGGACCACTCAGCAGATGTTGGAGAGCCGGTTTCAGCCCAATCCCTGCAGGCCAGGCCTAGGGACCCCACCTGCTGAAGGGATCCCACTCACTCTGCAGATGCCCTTTGAGCTGTGGTGTCACCTCTGATGCAGCTAGCCAGGGAGGGACTGCCAGAGGTTGATTGCAAGGTGTGCCTGGCCCATCTTGCCCAGTCCCATTCTGCTGGCCACTTCTAATTAATTTCCTTTAAATGTGCACAAATCTGTGCACTGAGGCATTAGTTTTAAATATATTTTATTGATTTCAGAGAGGAAGGGAGAAGGTGAGAGAGAGATAGAAACTTCGATGAGAATCATTGATTGGCTGCTCCTGCACGCCCCCTACTGGGGATTGAGTTCAAAACCTGGACTTGTGGCCAGACTGGGAATTGAACTATAACCTTCTGGTTCATAGGTTGACGCTCAAACATTGAGCCACACTGGCCAGGCTATTGAACACTTTCTTGTTTGAATGATTTACAGGAAACTCTTATTGACTTAATTTGGTTTACAGATGGATCTTAAAGAGGAACAGGGACATTACAGAGCTGAATTTGCAGTAACTTCTATTGTGGATTTAACTGAAAGGTTTCATTTACCAGAAATAAAATATGCTTGGCAAATCCAAGTAATTGCTTTAACCCGAGCTTGTCAATTGACCAAAGATCCAATAGCCAATATTTACAACAATCATCTCTATGCCTCTGGTGTAACTCATAAATTTATGGAAGCAATGAGGCTTCTTAACCTACTCAGGGCAGTCTATAAAAATTTAAAAAAAAAAACAGGTTGCAGAATTATTAGTTGTCATACAGCAATTGAGAAAATTTGAAATGATCAGTATTTCCAGCCATTCTAAACCTACCACCATGGAAGCCAAAGGAAATCATTTAGCTGATGCTGCAGCAAAACAAGCAGCAATAAGCAATCAAATTATCCAGACATGAGAATGTTCTTTGCTCCCTGCTAAATTAATAAGATTCCTTTTTTACAGTTCCAAAAGACATCTACAGAAGAGGAAAAGAAGACATGACAAAGAATATATACATTCCTATGTTCATAGCAGTGTTATTTACAACAACTAAGACCTGGAAACAGCCCAAGTATCCATCAGTAGATGAGTGGATATAAAAATCTGTGTATGCCGGTTTGGCTCAGTAGATAAAGTGTCAGCCTGCAAACCGAAGGGTCCTTGGTTTGTTTGAGTGAAAGGCATGTACTTTGGTTGCAGGCTCCTCCAAGGCCCATGTCCTGGTCAGGGTGCATGCAGGAGGCAACCAATCTATGTGTTTCTCTCATATCGATATTCCTCTCTGTCTTTCCCTCTCTCTTCACTCTAAAAATTAATGGAAAAATAACTTCAGGTGAGTATTTTTTAAAAAATTGTGTACATCTGCACAATGGAATACTATGCAGCTGTAAAAAAAAAACTATTACCCTTGGAGACAGCATGGATGGACCTGGGGATTATTATGGTAAGCAAAATAAGGCAGTCAGAGAAAGACAACTATCACATGATCTCACTCATATGTGAAATCTGATGAACAAAATAAACTGATGATCAACATCGATCCAGAGGCATGGATATGTGGAACAGACTGACTGGTCTCAGAAGGGAAGGGTGGGGAGGCAGGAAGAGATGAACCAAAAAATTTATATGCATAGCCCATGCACCCATAATGTGGTGAAGGCCTGGAGTGAGGCCAGGACTGGGTAAAGGGAGGCAAAAAGTGAGACATGGAGGACATCTGTAATACTGTCAACAATAAAAATAACACTCTACATTTACTAAAAAAAAACAAACAAAAAAACAAACAAAAAAAAACAACAAAAAAAAAACCTCATAAAATTGTATAATAAACTAGAGGCCCAGTGCATGAAATTTGTGCACAGGGGTGTGTGTCCTTCAGCCCAGCCTGCACCCTCTCCAATCTGGGATCCCTCGAGAGATATTTGACTGCCCATTTAGACCCAATCCTAGGATCGAGCCTAAATGAGCAGCCAGACATCCCTCTCACAATCCAGGATTGCTGGCTCCCAAATGCTCACCTGCCCCTAACTACTTCTGCCTGCCAACTTGATCACCCCTAGCTACTCCCCTGCCAGCCTGATTGATGCTTAACTGTTCCCCTCCCAGCCTGTTTGCCCCTAACTGCCCTCCTCTACAGACCTGGTCACCCCTAACTACTCTCCCCTGCAGGCCTGGTCACCCCTAACTGCCCTCCCCTGCAGGCCTGGTTCCCTCCAACTGTTCTCCCCTGCAGACCTGGGTCCCCCCCCCCAAACTGTCCTTCCCTGCAGGCCCAATTGCCCCCAACTTCCCTCCTCTGCTGGCCTGGTCCCCCCTAACTGCCCTCCCCTGCAGGCTTGATCACCCCCAACTGCCCTCCCTTGCAGACCTGGTCCCTCCCAACTGCCCTCCCCTGCTTCCCTGATCACCCCCAATTGCCCTCCCTGGAGGCCTAGTCCCTCCCAACTGTCTCCTGCTGGCCATCTTGTGGTGGCCACCTTGCGTCCACATGGGGGCAGGATCTTTGACCACATGGGGGCAGGCATCTGTGTGGTGGAGTGATGATCAATTTTCATATTACTCTTATTAGATAGGATAAGCTTTACTATATGTGCATTCTTTTTAAATATATTTTATTGATTTTTTTTACAAAGAGGAAGGGAGAGGGTTAGAAAGCTAGAATGACCGATGAGAGAGAAACATCGATCAGCTGCCTCATGTACACCCCCTACTGGGGATGTGCCCGCAACCAAGGTACATGCCCTTGACCGGAATCGAACCTGGGACCCTTCAGTCCACAGGCTGACGCTCTATCCACTGAGCCAAACCGGTTTCGGCTGTATGTGCATTCTTTAAAAAATTGTGCTGCAAGAAACTGTATTTCTGGAAATTACTTTGGTCATAAATTTACCAACCTAAGGAATACTGCTTTAACAGACAATTCATAATTGCTTATGAAGAGACCAACATTCTGCCACCCTGATGCTGCTTTTTCAAGAATTGATTTAAAGCTGTTAAGAAAAAAGATTCAGATAGAACATTTGACACTCCCCTGCCCCTTTTATAATCGAATAGATTCAGACTGAGAAGCCTGTTTCAGAAAGGGCATCTTAGGATGCAGCCTTCCCTTAATTATAATTAAGTTTGGAAATCAAGAGGGCTTCAGGCAGGTGCTTGTTTGCTCAATACCTCTGCCCTCATGTCTCATAGTTTCTCAGTCTCCTGGAAAGAATTTTGCTGTCATGTGTGTTCCCTTTCTGCTCTTCCTCACTGCCTGCAAATCGCCTATTCTCACTTCTGAAATCTAATACCTTGTTTCCCCCTTTTTTCTTCGTCCAAAATATGCCTTATATAGACAATGTTGCCTCACTATCTTTAGACTTTTCATGGATTTATTATGTCTAACTTTGATCTTCTCCTGTTATGCATGCATATGAGCATAACCAATGAATGAAAGACACTGGGGTGGGGGGGGCAGGTGGGGACATGTGCTGGGGGGTAGGGGAAGCTGGGGGGAGGATAATGGGGGGGAAGGAAAACATATGTACTACTATTAAATCTAAGTTATACTGCAAAAAGAAATATTAAAAACAAACAAATAAATAAATTTACACTTTCAAATTAGTCTTCAAAAAAAAAAAGAAGAAGATATGGCAACAAAAGGAAGGAACCTCTTACAACCACACAGACATGGTTTGGACCCAATGAAGATTCAATCTTACCTATAAGGTGATCAATGGCCTGTATTTTAACATGTACATGGACTAACACATTGGGGTTCATGGAGTAAACAATATTACAACAAAATGTCTCCTTACTGTAACTCACAAAGTATATAGCAGATGTTCTGTCTGTCCAAAATAGGATTTTGGAAAACCACCTCATGAATCTCAGGGATACAAATATATTAGTTATAATTTGTATTTTCTCTCATTGAGTTCAGGCATTCTTTTCAGGAGAGCAGCAGCTTTAATGGTAGGTAAATTTTTATTGGAAAAATAATTCCTAGTTTGGGAATTCTGTCTGAGTTACATAGACTGAGGGACTCATTTCACTGGGCAAATAATGCAATTCATTTTTTAATATTTTTATTTCAGAGAGGAAGGGAGAGGAAGAGAGAGATAGAAACATCAAGGATGAGAAAGAATCATTGATAGGCTACCTTCTGCATGTCCCCCACTGGGGATTGAGCCCACAACCCAGGCATGTACCCTTGGCCAGAGGCCAAAGCTCTATCTACTGAGCCAAACCAGCTATGACTAATGCAATTCATTTTTAACATATGGCCTATTCTACAGCATTTGCATTGTTCTTGTCACCCCTAGTCCTTGATTGGTGGAATTTACAAATGGTACAATTAAAAATTAACTAGTGCCAAAACCGGTTTGGCTCAGTGGATAGAGCTCTGGCCTGCGGACCGAAAGGTCCCAGGTTCGATTCCAGTTAAGGGCGTGTACCTTGGTTGTGGGCACATCCCCAGTAGGTCTGCAGGGGGCAGCTGATTGATGTTTCTTTCTCACCAATGTTTCTGACTTTCTATCTCTCTCCCTTCCTCTCTGTAACAAATCAATAAAATATATATTTTGAAAAATTAACTAGTGTCACTCCAATAAATTCAGTTAATAAAAACATTCATCACCGTATATGTTAAAGATTTTTTCCTTGTGATGAGAATTTTAAAGATCTACTCTCTTAGCTACTTTCAGACAATACAGTATTATTAACTATTGTTCTCAAGATGTACATCATATCCGTATGACTTCTTTATTTTAAGATGGGAAGTTTGTACCTTTAAACTCACTTCACCCATTTTGCCTACCCTCAACCCCTGCCTCTGGCCCCCATTCAATCTGTTCTCTGTATATATGAGCAGGCAAGCACAGTCTATTCTGATAAGGATCTTGAAACTGGTCAAGTGATGGTCTCATGTGCGTCATCTTGGTCTTCAACATCCTGGTTCTATGATTAAAGGTCAGAACATCTGGAACTGGGATGACTAAAGTTGGAGTCTGTATCTTTTGAAGTTAGTTCCTAGGATTTTTATACAAACATGCTGTTTATCTATAAGCTATGAAATACAGTCAGCGTTTACAGCAATAATGTCTAAAGAATGGTGGGTGGGTTACAGTTCCCCATTGTTAGAATTTGAGGCTAAACACTTTTTTTAGATGAGAAATGTGAAACCATGAGGTAACCCTCTTAAGTTAAAAAAAAAAAAAAGATTCCACACATAAGTGAAATCATACAGTTTTTGTCTTTCTCTGTGTGACTTATTTTAATTTGCATAATGTCCTCAAGGTTCATTCATGTTGAAAATGACAAGATTTTATTCTTTTTGTGGCTAAATAATATTCTGTTGTATGTGTATAATATATAAACTTCTTATTTACCTATCGTGCACACGTTAGGTTGTTTCTATATCTTTGGTATTGTAAATAACCTAAAAAAAATACTAAAATAACCATTGGGTTGCATATATTTTTCAGTTAGTGTTCTTATTTTCTTTTGATCAATACCCAGAACTGGAATTGCTGGATTATATGGTAGTATCATTTTTTATTTTTTTGAGAAACTTTCATAGTGTTTCCCATAGTGGCTGAACCAATTTACATTCCACACAATAATTCATAACGGTTCCCTTTCCCCCCACATCATAACCAGCACTTGTTAGTTCTTGTCTTTTTTATAATAGCCATTCTAATAGATAGGAGGTGCTGTCTCTTTGTGGTTTTGATTTGCATCCCCCTAATGATTAGTGATATTGATCATCTTTTCTTGCACCTATTGGCCATCTGCTTGTCTTCTTTTGGGGAAAAAAAGTCTGTTCAGATCCTCTGTCCATTTCTTTGCCAGGGACAAGACAAGGATGCTCACTTTTACAACTAGTAGTCAGCATAGTACTCTAAGTCCTTGCCACAGAAAACAGATAAGAAAAAGAAATAAAAGGCATCCAAATATGAAAAGAAGTAAAACTGGCACTATTTGCAGATGACACAATACTATATATATACAAAATCCTAAAGAATACACCAAAAATAACCGAATTAATAAATCAGCAAAATAGCAGTACACACAATTAATATACAGAAATTGATCATGTTCCTATACACTAATAATGAAGAATCAGAACAAAACAATCCCATTCACAATTGTATCAAAAAGAATAAAATGCCTAGAAATAAACTTACCTAAGGAGGTAAAAGACTTCTGCTCTGAAAACTCTAAAACATTGAAGAAAGAAATTGAAGACACAAATAAATGGAAGGATACACCATGCTCTTTGATTGGAGGGATTAATATTGTTAAAGTTATTATATTATCCAAAGTAATTGACAGATTCAATGCAATTCCTATCACAATACCAATATCATTCCTCTCAGAACTAAAAATAATAATACTGAAATTTATATGGAACCAGAAAAGACCCCAAATAGCTAAAGCAATCTTGAGAAAAAGAACAGAGTTGGAGATATCATGCTCCCTGATCTCAAACTATACCACAAAGTTATAATAATCAAAACAGTATGGTGATGGCACAAAAATAGACACATAGATCAATGGAACAAAACATAGCACACATAAATAAACTCTCACTTATATCTTTCAACATTTTGAACATGCTATTCCATTCTTTCTTTTTAAAAATTATTTTATTGTTTAAAGTATTACAAATAGTAGTACATGTTTACTTTTTCCCCCATTTACCTCCCCCTGGCCTCCCCTACCCCCAGCACATGCCCTCACCTGCCCCCCCCAGTGTCTTGTATCCATTGGTTATGCTTACATGCATGCATACAAGTCCTTCGGTTGATCTCTTTCAGCCCCCGCCACCCACCCTCCCATGCTTTCCCACTGTAGTTTGACAATCTATTCAATGCTTCTTTGCCTCTGTATCTATTTTCCCCACTTTTCTTTTTAAAATCTTGCATCTGCATGCTAGAAATAAACATATAAGAACAAAAAATGTTTGAGTCCCAGTTTCAATGTCAAATAGTTCGTTATGTGTCCATGTCAGCAATGGTATCTGGATGGTGGACAAATGGTGGCAATGCAGGTCCCACCCTCTCTGGTTTGGTCCTGGGCAACCTGCAGCGACACACAGCTGCTGACTGCTGGCATGGTAAGGTATTGTCAGTGTCTTCCGTCTCTGGACTGTCCTCGTGGTTGGAACAGACTTGTCAGTTCCTCTTTGTTGCAGGAATCCATATGGTCTTGGAGTTGTTTTCTGAAAATATACAAACATATTCTCGACCAAAAGTTAATAAAGGAATCTTTTCTGTAAATTAGACTTGAGATTCTTTTTATTTTTCCCAATTGATTTTCCTTTGGCTTATTTTATTCCATTCTTTCTTGAACCGTAGAGTTTTAGCTGAGTTATCCAGTGATTGCCTGTAATAGCCATTCATAATAGCCATTCTAATAGATAGGAGGTGCTGTCTCTTTGTGGTGATGATTAGTGATATTGATCATCTTTTCTTGCACCTATTGGCCACCTGCTTGTCTTCTTTGGGAAAAAAAATGTCTATTCAGATCCTCTGTCCATTTCTTTGTCAGGGACAAGACAAGGATGCTCACTTTTACAACTAGTATTCATCATAGTACTGGAAGTCCTTGCCACAGTAAAGACTTAGAAAAAGAAATAAAAGGCCGAAACCAGTTTGGCTCAGTGGTAGAGCGTCGGCCTTTGGACTGAAAGGTCCCGGGTTCAATTCCGGCCAAGGGCATGTACCTTGGCTGCAGGCACATCTCCAGTAGGGGGTCTGCAAGAGGCAGCTAATCAATGTTTCTCTCTCATCGATGTTTCTGACTTTATATCCCTCTCACTTCCTCTCTGTAAAAAAAATCAATAAAATATATTTTTAAAAAATAAAAATAAATAAAAGGCATCCAAATATGATTATATTTCTTTCCCTGCCTGTCTTTAACAGTATTTCCTTCTGATGGCTCTAGGAGATAATTCGTTTCCTTACCTTTTCTAACTTTTATAAGCCACCTGCATTCCTAGGCTTAAGGCCCCTTCTTCTATCTTCAAAGCCAGCAGTGTCACATCTTCAAGTCTCTCACTCTTGTTTCACCATCTCTTTCTCTCTCTGACTCTATTTCCATCATCAAATCTCCTTTTCTGACCGATCCTGCCTTGTGATTACATTGGCCCTATCTGAATAATCCAGAACAATCTCCCCATCTTAAGATCGCTAATAACACCTGTAAAAGTCTCTTTTGCCATCTAAGATACCACAATCACAGGGTTTGCAAATTAGGACATGGATATATTGGGGAGGGGGAAGGCATTATTCTGCCAAACATAGCACTTGTGCTCTATGTCTCCTTATGTGAACTTCAATAATACTTTTCTTTATTATTTATTTTAAATTAAATTTAGAGGTAACATTGGTTAATAGCAATATATAATTTTCAGGTTCACAGCAGTATAATTTGATACCTTTATACTCCATAGCATGTTGACCAACATAAGCCTAGTTTCCTTCTTTATCATATTTTTTATTTATTGTTGACACTATTACAGATGTCCTCCATCCCTCCTCCCACTTTAACCACCTCCACCCAGCCCCTACACCTCCTTCTGGCCATCACCACACTGTTGTCTGTGTCTATACATTTTATATTTTTTAGCAATTCACCCTCCTCCACCCCTTCTCTCTGGTAACCACCATTATGTTGTCAGTAGCTATGAGTTTCTTTTTGTTTGCTTTGTTAGTTTTTGTTACTTTTTTGCTTTTGACTCCACATATGAGTGAAAACATACATTTTTTGTCCTTTTCCACCTGTCTTATTTCACTTAGCATAATACTCTCAAGATCCATCCATATAGTCACAAATAGCTTAATTTCCTAGACCAGTGGTCGACAAACTCATTAGTCAACAGAGCCAAATATCAACCGTACAACAATTGAAATCTCTTTTGAGAACCACATCTTTTAAACTTCTTCTAATGCCACTTCTTCAAAACAGACTCGCCCAGGAGGTGATATTTTGTGGAAGAGACACACTCAAGGGACCAAAGAGCCACATGTGGCTCGCGACCCGCGGTTTGCTGACCACTGTCCTAGACCAGTGTTTTTCAATCAGTATTGATGATGATGTTAAGAATCACCTGGGATGTCTCGTAGCAGTAGAGCTGTTTCAGGTTTCCCCACTTGTCTACCAAGATATTTTGATTCATTGAATCGAAGGTGAGGCTACTAGCAATTTATATTTTAGGAAGTACCCCAGGTAAATTTATTATCAGGTAAGTTAAGGAAATAATGATCCTGTCCCCTTACACAATGGCCCCCTACAACTTAGTGATTCTCAACATGGGGGTCCCAGGAACAGCAGCCATCAGTTCCCTATAAAAACTTTTTAGAAACGTATATCCATGGAGCCCACCCTAGACCTGCTGAATTACAATATCTGCTGGTGCGCCCCAGCAATCTGGATTTTAACAAGTTCTCCAGGTGATTCTAATATGTGCTAAAGTTTGAGGACTATTGTATTTTTAATAACTTTAAAAATTTGATTTTTTTTTAGAGAGGGAGAGGGAGATAGAAACATCAATGAATCATTGATCATCTGCCTCCTGCACGCCCCCCATTGGGGATCGAGCTCACAACCTGAGCATGTGTCCTGACCAGGAGTCAAACCCGGACCCTTCAGTCCACAGGCTGACCCTCTATCCACTGAGCCAAACCAGCTAGGGTGAGAACTATTATATTAAACAAGGTCCAATTCTAGCCAACAACCATTTAACCCCAGAGCTTCCAGGCACAAGATGATATAAGGTGAAGTAGCCTGGTAGGGCTCTCCATCTCCCAGAAAGTATATGCACCAAAAAGATGTCTCCAAGGGAGACCCTTTTAGAGAACCAAAAGAGGCTAGCTGACCAGAGGCCTTACTTTACTGCCAGGGCAGGGAGTTCTTTTCTAACAGGTTATGATATTCCTTTAACCAGAAACAATATTCTTTCTACTTCTTCCCTTGTTAAAACGGTAGCTTTCCCCTGGTTATTTCTCCCCAATTGTGTATTTGGGTATGTTGGGGTGAAGGGTAGTCCATAATTTAACTGCAAGTGACAAGACTGCTAGGATGATGGATCTGAAGATGGCTGCATATCAACTAGAGATCTAAATGCTGAAATGCAGTAACTGGATAAGACTAGGTTTTTCCCCTTTGAAAACATAAATTCACTACATGTAGGAGTGGGCATTTTTTCAAAGTAGATACCTGGGAAGAAAGGTGTCCCTGGATGCTTGCTACCCAAAATAAGAAGCAATACTAGACCATTTGTGATTGGTTCATGGCATTCACTTTTCATGCCCTTGATTTTGCTAGGAATCCATTTGGTTCCATGGAGATACATCTTAGGATTCGGGAATAGAGCACACGCCCTGGCTAAGCCATTCAGTGCATTGCATTTAGTCCACGAGACGTCAGTGACTGATCCAGATATGTGACTTAAGTCATTTCAGAATGCATCACAGCACACAGGTTATTTAATTTTGTCTAGACTGGAACTGTGGTAGCTTGGAATTGCTGGTCCAACTTTGCCACCATGAGGAAAGGAAAACACTAAATAATCACACACTGAGCCTGAGCCTCAATCACACTATGCCTGAAGCCTGTCTAACCTCTGGATTATTTTAGTTACATGAGTTAATGATGTTTGGTGACTGTTTGAACCTGTTTAAAATAGGCTTCTTGTTACATACAGTAAAGCATTCTATTAGAAAAGGCAAATAAAAACTATCATAAATTTGCATATGACAGTATATGTGAGTGCAAGTTGGAATAAAAAATATTGTTCAATTTTGGGTTACTTATTATATTACCTTATCTTCTTTCCACAGCTTCAATTTATAGTTGAGTTTCCTTTGAACTTACCGCAATGAAAATATGCAGGCCTCTCTCAAGGAGTCCCTTCATACATTTCACTTTCTACTAGTTAGAAAAATTTGCCAGGCAGAAATGGTGGGTTTGCAGGGATGTGTAAGTTTTCATTAAACCAGATTCGGGTTTGGAGGTTTGAATTAGTCACATCTCCCTTCCTCTCTAGATTCTAAATCAACTGAAAAATACACACAGGTCACCAGCCTAGTGTGGCTCAATGGCTGAGGGTTGACCTATGAACCAGGAGGTCACAGTTCCATTCCTGGACAGGGCACATGCCCGGGTTATGGGCTCAATCCCCACGGGGGGGGGGGGGGGGGGAGGCGGGCGCGCGGGGTGCATGCAGGAGGCAGCCAATCAATGATTCTCTCTCATCATTGATTTTTTTTTCTCTCTCTCTCTCCCTCTCCCTTCCTCTCGGTAACAAATAATAAAAAATACTCAGGCACCAAAGTGGGATTAAATATCAGCTTTAATATATTGTTAAGTGAAAAAGCAAAATTCCAAACAGCATGTATAATATGCCACCATTAGTATAAAAAACTGATATACACACATACATACATAATATGCTTGTACATACAGGAATTATCTCTGAAAGCATACATAGTAACTGGTAACAGTGGTTATCTTTGAAAAGTGGGACTTGAGGGACTGAGGTAAAGGTGAGAAGGGGAAAATAAAATTAGTTTTTACTTTCTAACCTTTAGTACCATTGAATTTTTACCAGAAACAGGTGTTTTTCTCCAAAAACAATTTATATAGTAACACATTTAAAAGGAAAAAAATCGACATCAGCTTTATTACTGATAGATCTGAACTGGAGAACATGCTTTGGACCTGAGCCTGAAGTGCAGTTCTACCTCAAGTCGAAAGTAGACATTTACTCAGCCATGTGGTGAAGGGCTGCCTTCTCTCCCATACCTTTCTGTGAGAAAATGAGCTGAAGAGCCAAGACAGAACCAGGCTGCTTCTCCATAATAACCCTTTTTTCAGTTTTACCAAGTGATTCTTCCTCCCAGAAGGAAGACTGAATGAGGGGCAAGTGGAGGTGAGTACAAGTTTTCTTTCAAATACTGTGAGTCCTTTGTTTTTTTCTTCTTGAGTCAGGAACATGGAGAGAGACATAAGATAGATCACATCATATCCATGGACATTTTTGTTCTCTAAGTCATAGTGGTCAACACCCAAGACTATGGCAATCCCCTATGGGGAAGACCAACATTATCTTAGGACTATCCTGCTTCCATCTGTGGAAGACTGATGAGCAGTTCTGTTTTTGACCCTAGAAGGCTCTGAAATAAGTCGGAATAGGGCAGTAATTAAAATTAATTCCCAGGCTATATTATACCCCAGGCTGAAAATTCACTCACTATTTTATCCCTAATTTATAATTATGTCCAACCACATTATATGATTTAGTTTACAAAGATTACACAATGAACCCCAAAGATAGCATATTAAAATACTCCAAAAATTAGAATATCAACTGCATAAGGAAAATGCCTTAATTTGAACTATATAAAACCCACTCTAATGATTAAACTCCAAGGGAGAAAGGAATGCTCCTAATTAAATGTCTATTTTAAAGTCCAAAGGAATTAAAGTCCAAAATGTTGCCTTTCACATTTTCTTGTTTTTCTCTTTTCAGCCATACAGATCCCACAGAGGTGTCTGGACAGATGTATGGTTCCTTCAGCAGTCACAGCCTGAGCTGTCTTCATCTCTATTAGGTGTAGTTCCTTCAGGATGTTAGAAGCTGAATTAATCTAACCTCACAACTGCATGTTATATATTTTTAAGAGTCCACAGTATCCAAAGGTCAAAAGATGACCACAGGCCTCACCGGCGTTGCTCAGTGGTTGAGCGTCGATCTATGAGCCAACCAGAAGGTCACGGGTTCTATTCCCATTCAGGGTACAGGCCCAGGTTGGGGGCTCGATCCCCAGTGTGGGACGTGCATGAGGCAGCCAATCCATGATTCTCTCTCATCATTGCTGTTTCTATCTCTCGCCCTCTTACCACTCTGAAATCAATAAAAACATATTTTTTAAAAGATGACCACAGTATCCTGTTCACACCCCAAAATTAGAAAGCGCACTAATTCCCAGTCACTGGAAGCAAACGTATGTTACCAGGACTTAATACATAGGACAGAGAAAACATGGGAGAAGAGAGACTGTACTCTTGGTTTCATCCTCAGCAGGATGCTAGTCTGTCTGTGCTAGCAGTCCAGAATCCATGACCCGTGAACTTAAACTAACTTGGAAGGCATTTTCCAAGTGTTTGATTGTATTGCCACACGTCCCAGCCTTGTATTTGCAGAAGTCCAAGGCCTGTCTATTACTGTTAATGGAGCTTGTACAGAGACTCAGTGTGAAAATGTTGGCTATTGCCAGGTGCTTCTCTCCAAAACCTTATTTATTTTTAACCTTTCCCCCTAGGCATTGGTTAGTCTTTACCAGTGCCTTCAATAATGGAAGGTACAGTACCCATTCTATTACTTATTTTTCTGCCACAGTAGGGCTCACCCTCTTCTGCATATGAGTATCGTAGGACCAGACAACAAGCAGGATAAAGTTGAAAAGCAAAACACTAATAAGTACCCATTAGATTTCTATCTACCAATGCCAGCATTACGCTCTTCAAACATCATTAAGCCTATTGATCATCTGACACTAATTCTAATCTATGTGTTCCATAGTTTTTCTAGGACCCTGGAAGGGAAACTGCGGCTCGTGAGCCACATGCAGCTCTTTGGCCCCTTGAGTGTGGGTGGCTCTTGCACAAAATACCACGGCCTGGGCTAGTCTATTTTAAAGACGTGGCGTTAGAAGAAGTTCAAGTTTGAAGAATTTGGCTCTCAAAAGAAATTTCAATCATTGCACTGTTGATATTTGGCTCTGTTGACTAATGAGTTTGCCGACCACTGTCTAGGACAACATAAAAGATGAGCCCACCAGTTTATACGAGGAAGTCTTTCATAGTTCTAGCTAGTGTCTTGCCCACCTCATATGCTGGGACTCAAAATTTCCCTAAGAATCAAATCTAAAACTTAATCTAAAAGTTCTGAGTCTCTCTCAGTATACAGGAAAGAAACCTGTATCTCAGCCTGATTCCAGGTTTTTGCTCTTTTAATTTTGAGGTCCTGGACAGACTTGACAACACTCGATAAACTCAGGCTTTACCGTGTGACTGAGAACTCTAGTTAAATCCTGGCTTAATGCTCCACTGGGTTGGCAAAGCCTCCTTGTGCTAAAGTCTGCCTGCAGGACCTGCGTTTGTTAAAACCCACTCCATGTATACAGGTCCTACCCAGAGTAACTGCAGGCAACAGAGGCTCTAATACCATTGATGAAAAACCTTGACTTCTCCACTTGGGAGTTCAGTTCCCAGATGCTTGCCCTCTTATTAATTTCATCAGGTTTCTCAGCCTATACTTATAAGTTAAAATGAAAAGTAATTACCCTCTTGATTTTGCAACGAGTTCAGCAATAGATGTAAGAACCAGAAAGGGAGCAATATGTTAGTCTTATTCTCAGTACAGACAGAATTGAAAAATGCAGCTAGGACAGGAGACCAAAATGGCTTCCCACTCTTCCTCAAATTACACTTTGAAGCTACCTAGAGGGAAGAGTGAACGTTGCAAAGAAACTTACCCAGCCAGTCATACCTAATATCTCCGGAAGCTTCATAGTTCAATGAGTAGAGAGAGTCGGAGCGCCCAAAAGAATGAGGCAACAGGTGTGCACCTACATTTAAACTATTAACACCAGCAAAGACAGAAGCATGGGCCAGTGGATGTCAGACTTTCCCCTTCTCCCTAATTAGATAAACCAATCACTCTCCTGTGGGAAGGAACCTGTAAAAAAATAAAATAAAAGGATGGAGAGAAGGGCAAAAGCTTTCTTCCAAAAATGTCTGAGTTTCAGTTCCTTTTTCTTTGGCCAGGCTAAAAGCATGCAGAAAGCGAGAACGGTGGTTCTTACAAACTGGAAAGCAATCAAAGACTTGGCGTGTGCACAGATTTTTTACAAACAGTCTCACATAGTTGGCAGATTTGAAGATGACTTCTAGGTTGTTTTCACCAAATCGTAGACATAGATATGGAAGTCGTCGTCAAATTTGATGAAGTACACAGAGGGTTTGGCTTCTACCTGATGAATGACCATGCCAGTTCTCTTGGAGCCATCGTCTTTGGCGTATTCCACCTGTTTACCTACTAGGCTGTCTAGGACTTCTCCTGGTTCCCTCTCTGCAGGAGAAGAATCACTGGCCTCAGGAAGGATGCGTAGGTCGCCGTCTTTATAATCATCTAAGAGCTGGTACATATACAAAACAGGATCCTTCTCGTAGGTAATGTAGAACCATGTTTTCATCACAGGTGCCTGAGCCAAGACCATCCCCCTCCATTCGTTTTTGGAACCTTCCTCCGTCTCAAAAATATGTTCCACTGCTTTGCCAATCAGAATTTCTGTTAAGTGTGAATCACTGATTGTAGATGATGCAATTCTATTAGGAAAGACTTCCAATGATGACACTCGTTCATCGTTATGCAGTTCCAATCCATAAACACAGTCAAAGCCGTCATATTTGATCAGATACAGAGAGGGGTTTACAGGCACCTGATCCAGAACGGTGCCCTTCCACTGTACTAGGGGCTCATCCCCGTCTTTCCAGCCGTGCCGAATTCTGCAGCCCACGAGGTTCCTTTGGGGCTGCGAGGGGGGTCTGCTCCTGTGTTTCTTGTGCGCAGCCTTTCTCTTCATCACGGAAACCGGCACCCCGGCATGCCTGGAGCCTGTTCTGGACCGCTGCTCGGCAGCCTCCTTCGCGAACGGCGGCTTCATGCCTGAGGGGAGCACGGTTGCAAAGGCAGGCCGAGGAAGGAAATTGAGAAAAAAAATCAATTCCAAGTATGACACGCTGAGCTTTGTCTCCTAATGAGTGCACTCCGTGCACCCACGCCTAAGTTTGTGCCGAAAGCTGGGAATCAAGGTATCCTGGCGTGTGGCTGCAGTCACCTTCCTCCCTGTTCGTTCCAGCTACGCAAGAGAGAGAGAGAGAGAGAGAGAGAGAGAGAGAGAGAGAGAGAGAGAGAGAGAGAGAGTTGCCGTTAGAGTCAACGAAATAGAGGGCACCCTCTATTCCCCCCACCCGGCTCCCAACCTTGTGCCAAGTGGCACACACTCCCCAAAGCCTCACGTGCCCAAATCAGGCACTTGGCTACCTTCGCTGCGTGCCTGGAGGGGAGAGATGATCAGCAGGCGCCCGGGAAAGGAGCTCGCAAAAGCTGCTTTCAGGAGGAGGATCCTCAGACGAAGTGCGTGGCACACAGGCGCAGAGGATGGCGGCTGTGTCTCCAGCACGGAGCTCAGGGGCTCGCTGCGTCCCGTTCGGCAGCCGAGGCCCCTGTGCCACTTCGGGATCCCACCAGCCGCTACCGCTGCGGCAGTCTCCTCCCTCTCTGTATCCCAGCTTCCTGCCAGGAGAGTGGCCTCCCCTTCCTGCCAAACAACGTGTGCCCTCCTCCCCCAACTCTCACGCCCACCTCTGCCCGGAGCTTGGGAAGCGCTTCTGGGTTCCTGGACCTGCCCCTTTCCAAATCGGGAGCAGCCCCGTTCACAGCCGCCCCCCCTCCCCCGCCAGCGCCTCTCTCTGCAGTTCAGAGCCTCTAGGCTCCCCACTCCCACACCACCTTAGCCCCACCTCGGTGCCCCTGCCCCATCTGCTTTCCATCTTCTAGGAATTCGCCCTTTCCTTTACCCCGTGCCTTTCTGGAGTTCTTCTTTATATACAGAAACCTGCCCTTCCTGCCATTTAAAAGGGGTTTGTGGTAAAATGAGAGAAACGCATTAGTGCTCAGTCTGCCATCTTGACCCAATCTCTAGGTAACTGTAACTCTCTGGTCATTCCCAGACTTTACTTCTTGAGGATAATTTTTTTTTCTTTTCTCTTTTCTCCTTTTTTTGTTCACTGATTGCTAAAGGATTGTATGCACAATGTGGGCAAAACTCAGAAAACTGACATGGAGAAAGTCAAGTGTAAGCTCACCTCCCATTCACCACACCTCAGAGCAAATGATGAACATTTCACACTGCCTTTTCCATAAGCACTTACAAAACTGGAATAATTCTGCATATGCATTTTCATAATATACTCTTTTCCATATAGAATAGATATATGCTCAGTTTATTAGATACTGTCATATACATTTTTATAGTACCTTTATTAAAACCAGCATACGGATATTTTTATAGTTTAACCATTCTCTCCAATCAGATGTTTAGTTTTGTAAAAAAAAAACAAAACAAGTCTTATAAATGATGCCTGTACATGAATTATTAATCTGTTATTTTTTATTGTTTAAAGTATTACGTATCTCTCATTTTCCCCCCTGATTGACCACCCTTAGGACACTCCCACCCCCTAGGACAAGCCCCCACCGCCCCAGTGTCTGTGCCCATTGGTTATGCTAATATTTATGCATACAAGTCCTTTGGTTGCTCTCTAACCCCCCCTCCCCTGCCTTCTCTCTGAGGTTGGACGATGTGTTTAGTGTTACCTTGTCTCCGGCTCTATTTTTGTTCATCAGTTTATGTTGATCATTATATCCCACATATGAGTGAGGTCATGTGATATTTATCTTTCTCTGCCTGGCTTATTGCACTTAGCATAATGCTCTCCAGCTCCATCCATGTTGTTGCAAATGGTAAGAGTTCCTTTTTCACAGCAGCACAGTATTCCATTGTGTAGATATATCACAGTTTTCTAATCCACTCATCTGCTGATGGGCACTTAGGCTGTTTTCAACTCTTAGCTATTGGAAATAGTGCTGCTATGAACATAGGGGTGCATATATCCTTTTTGATTGATGTTTCTAATTTCTTGGGATATATTCCTAGAAGTGGGATTACTGGATCAAATGGGAGTTCCATTTTTAGTGTTTTGAGAAAACTCCATACTGTTCTCCACAGTGGCTGCACCAGCCTGCATTCCCACCAGCATTGCAGGAGGTTTCCTTTTTCTCCGAATCCTTGCCAGCACTTGTCATGTGTTGATTTGTTGATGACAGCCAGTCTGACAGGTGTCAGATAGTACCTCATCGTTTTGA
The DNA here is from genome assembly GCA_027563665.1 of Antrozous pallidus. Classification (NCBI taxonomy): domain Eukaryota; kingdom Metazoa; phylum Chordata; class Mammalia; order Chiroptera; family Vespertilionidae; genus Antrozous; species Antrozous pallidus. The sequence goes on along the minus strand of CM050509.1, from coordinate 8,401,933 downwards.
TTTGCATCTCTCAGATGAATAGTGGCTTTGAGCATGTTTTCATATGTCTCTTGGCCTTCTGTATGTCCTCTTTCAAAAGATGTCTATTTAGATCTTTTGCCCATTTTTTTTATTGGATTATCTTCCTTTTGTTAAGTTGTCTGAGTTCCCTGTAAATTTTGGAGATTAAACCCTTATCTGAGATAGCATTGGTAAATATGTTCTCCTATGCAGTGGGTTTTCTTGTTATTTTGTTGATGGTTTCTTTTGCTAGGCAGATGCTTTTTATTTTGATGTAGTCCCATTTGTTTATTTTCTCCTTAGCCCTACAAGCTGTATCAGTTAAGATATTGCTTTGACATATGTCTAATATTTTGCTGCCTATGGAGTCTTCTAACATTTTTATGGTTTGTTTTAATCATTTTGAGTTTGTTTAGTGTATGGTATCAGATGGTGATCTAGTTTCATTTTTTGCGTGTATCTGACCAAATTTCCTAGCACCATTTATTGAAGAGACTATCTTGACTCCATTGTATGCTCTTGCCTCTTTTGTCAAATATTATTTGAGCACAATTTGATCTATTTCTGGGTTCTCTGTTATGTTCCATTGATCTATATGTCTGTTCTTGTGCCAGTACCAGGCAGTTTTGAGAACAGTGGCTTAGGAATATAGCTTGATATCTAGTATTGTGATCCCTCCAACTCCGTTGTTCTTTCTCAGGATTGCTGTGGCTATTCAGGGTCTTTTTTTATTCCAGATGAATTTTTGGAGAGTTTGTTCTAGGTCTGTGAAATATGCCATTGATATTTCAATGAGGATGCACTGAATCTATTAATTGCTTTGGGTAGTATGGACATTTTAATGATGTTGATTCTACTAATCCTTGAACATGGTCTGTTCTTCCACTTGTTTATATATTCCTCCATCTTTTTTTTCAATGTCCTGTAGTTTTCTGAGTACAGGTCTTTTACCTCGTTAGTTAAGTTTATTCCTAGGTATCTTGATTTTTTTTGGTGCAATGGTAAATGGGATTGTTTTCCTTTTTTCGTTTCTTCTTCTGTGAGTTCATTATTGGTGTATAAGAAAGCCATACATTTCTGGTGTTAATTTTGTATTCTTCTCCATTGCCAAATTCATTTATTAAGTCTAGCTGTTTTTTAATCGAGTCTTGGAAGTTTTCTATATACAATATCATCTCATCTACAAATAATGACAGTTTTACTTCTTTTCCAATTTGGATGCCTTTTATTTCTTCTTCTTGTCTGATCACTATGGCTAGCACTTCCAGTACTATGTCAAACAGGGGTGGTGAAAGTGGGCATCTTTATCTTGTTCCTGTTCTTAGGGTAAATAGATTTAGTTTTTGCCCATTGAATATGATGTTGGCTGTAGGTTTGTCATATGAGACTTTTATTATGTTGAGGTGTGATCCCTCTATTCCCACTTTGCTGAGAGTTTTTATCAAGAAAGAGTGCTGCATTTTCTCAAATGCTTTTTCTGCATTGATTGATATGATTATGTGATTTTTGTCTCTCAATTTATGTGATGTATCATATTTATTGATTTGTGGATATTGTACCATCCTTGCATACCTGGAATAAATCCCACTTGGCCATAGTGTATGATGTTTCTAAAGTAAACTGTTCTTTTGAACAGAATAATCGAAATACAAACCTATAATCAAAATGATTACTACAATTATAATGGGAATTTAGTATTTTGACACTGTGAGTGTATAAATCTATGGGAAGCACCATTTTTCCAATTACAGCCATCTTAGTTAGTATGAAGTAATATCTGATTGTGGTTTTAATTTTTATTTCCCCAATGACTAATAATGATGGCCATCTTTTCATATGTTTGACATTTGAGTATCTTCTTTGGAGAAATGGCCACTGAGGTTACCTGTTCATTTCTAAATTGAAGTGTTTCTGTTGAAAAATCTGCTGAAAGCATTATGAGGGCTCTCTTTGTCTTTAACCTTTGCCATTTTTAATTATGATGTGTCCTGGTGTGGGCGTCTTTAGGTTTATCTTGATGGGTACTCTTTTTGGTTCTTCAACTTGTGTGACTTATTTCCTTCATCAGGTTCATTAAGTTTTCAGCCATTATTTCTGCAAACAGGTTCTCAATCCCTTGTTCACTCTCTTCTCCTTCTGATATCCGTATGATACAGACATTGTTACACTTGATGTTGTCCCCGAAGTCCCTTAGACTTTCCTCATTTAAATAAGTATTTGTCTTTGTTGTTCTGCTTTGGTGCTTAATGTTATCTTGTCCTCTCAATGGCTGATTCGATCCACTGCTTTATCTAACCTGCTGTTGATTCCTTTTAGAGTTCCTTTATGTTTGGTGTATTATTTCCAGAGATTTTTAGTTTAAGTGAGAGGAACTGGTAGGAAAGGGGCTACTCCATCTTGGCCATAACTGGAAGTCCCTCAGTACCATTAACACACTTACTTTAGGATATCAGGCCAGGAAGATCCAAAGGCTTCAGATTTCACTAATGTCCTTCTAAGACATGATTAATTTGCTCTGTGCTGATGATCATGAGGTAAAAGGTACAAATATATTGCTTGGTATAATATAAAGTTGACAAAAGTATCAAGAAAGTACTTTGCATTTTTTATAAGCTATAAAAATGACCATTGCCTGAGTGATTCTACCATTAAGAACTATAACAAAGAAATAATTGGAGGTGCAATACTGACTTAATGTAGAAGGCATTTATTTTTAAAAACTACTGTAATATTCAATATAAATCTCCAGTGATATGCTAATGGTTATGTGATGGCATATCCATATATTAGTATGTCCCATGATGCAGGTGATGCTTCAAATATTATTGAATGACATAAGAAACACTTAAAATACAATATGTTATACATATGAGCATAACCAATGAATGAAAGACTCTGGGGTGGGGAGGGAGGCAGGTGGGGACATGTGTGGTGGGCTAGGGGAGGCTGGGGGGAGGATATTGGGGGGGAGGAAAACATATGTACTACTATTAAATATAAGTTATATTGTAAATAAAATTAAAAAAAAATACAATATGTTAAACATTAGTACATATAACCTGTAACAGACACAGAAACAGCACATAATACATATTTACCTGCAATCCCAATGTTGTAGAAATATTGAATATATATTTATGTGTGTGTTTACTACATATGTGTATATATTTTTGGTACAGTGTTTTCTTTTCTTTTGAATATGAAAGTAGTCCATGATCATGGTAAAATTTGAGAAGTGCAATAGAGGTATGTATTGAAAATTTGTCTGATATAAACGTTCAGCAAGGTTCCCTTACCATGCAGCAAAATGATTATATTGGTTGAAATGGTTTTGGAGATAAACCACAAAAACCCAACTCAAAGTAGATTATATAATAAATACAATTATTTTCTCATGTGATGGAATGTCCCAATTTTGGTCAGGACATGATTTTATCAAGGCAATCATGCTTTTTCTCTTCATTCTTTTCTTTTCTATATGACCAGTCTGATTTTTCTGACAATTTACTTTGACAAAGAGGATGAGATTAATGTGAGAAACATTTTAATCAGAATACACCCAAAGAGTGTAGAATGTGGTTTCTCCACAAGGAAGAACAGAATAGATGTTTTGGAGAACACCATAGTACCCACTGCAGGGTTATATAGTCTTTTACTATTTTCTTTTGCATGCCATTGATTGGCTTAGTAGGATTCCTTTCACTATAGGAAAGAGATAAGATTCATTTGGGAGCACATGAAAACAGAACAGAGATTCTGGAGATTTTAACGGCATTGTTGATATATTATTTAACAACTAGTAAAACAGAATTTCTAAGGAGCCATCAATCTTCATTTTTGCAAGTAAAAGAACACTGGGAACAGGACAGCTTTCTAATATGCTGTTCAAAGAGAGTAAACTAAAAATTAGATACATTTATAAAGCTGTTTCTAAACATTCAAAGCCTTTTACAGTTAAGGCTTGACCTACTTTTCAAATTTCATCTCCAGTATCTCCTTTCAATTCATCACATTCTTATCCATATTGTACTAGTCATCATACCCAAAACAGAGCACATGATACTAAGCATTAAAAGTTTTTCTGAAGCTAATATTTAAATAAAAGAAAATAAGAAATCTAGTAATTCACTGACCTTTCCATTTTCTTGCATGTGGGAGAAGAGGAATGTATCAATCAATGGTTCCTTCCTGCATTAATAGAACAATTTTACAAATACTTTTTTTAGGAACACAGAGATATCAATTAAAACATTGTTATAAGGGAAAGAAATTATCAAGTATGACAACCAATCAGAATTACATATTTCTATGTCAAGGAAACTGTTACTGGACAAAATTCAAACATAGGCATTCTTTCACAATACTTTATTCAAATTATACTTCCAAGAACAGACTTCTATTAAATGAGAATAGAACAAATTGGTAACAGCTATGAATACTAACACAGGTTGCCAAGTTGTACAGGAAAGATAAATGTGATATACTTGCAATTTTTCAGAATGTAACATCTAATCAAATAAATGTATTTGAACTGGTTATGTTGCTAGAGAACAATCTCTTCCCCTTAATACGGCAGAAGGAGGAGAGATACCCTTTATTTAGTTTGAAGATTTTTAAATATTTTTTATTGATTTCAGAGAGGAAAGGAGAGAGGTTGAAACATCAATGATTAGAGAAAATTTTAATGTAAATTACAAAGACTTGCATTTTAAAATCCAGTCTTCAGAATTTAAGTGTTAGCAAAACAAAACAAAAACAAAAATTAAAAGAGACCTTCTAAAGCTAAGTGTTACTGGCAGAAATGGAGTTAAGGAAGAATATAATTTTACTTAAAAATAAAATTAGAAGCTATATACTATATATATTAATTATCTCCAATATGCGTACTTGGAATGCAATCCCTTCCATCCCTTTTCTCACCTTGGAAACATCTACTTGTTGTTGTAATTCCAAATTAAATATTGTGCCCTCTTTGAGGCTTTTCAAGAATCTACAATGAATAATTAATTTCTCTTTTATCTAAGCACCCATATATACTTATTTTAATCATACTACTATTTTACTGGTTAATTTTTTTCTTAAACATTTTATGACCTACAGAAAAGTTACAAAACTGGTAGAGCACATTCCCATGTATTCTTCATCTAGTTTTTCCTAATGTTAACATCTTACATAACTATAGCATAATTAGAGGCCTGGTGCATGAAATTCGGGCACAGGGGGTGGGGTTGTCCCTCAGCCCAGCCTGCACCCTCTCCAATCTGGAACCCCTCAAGGGAAGTCCAACTGCCTGTTTAGGCCCAATCCCGGTAAGGCCGAAATGGGCAGTTGGAAATCCCTCTCACAATCCAGGACTGCTGGCTCCCAACTGCTCACCTGCCTGCCTTCCTGATTGCCCCTAACCCCTTCTGCCTGCCAGCTTGATCACCCCCTAACTGCTCCCCTGCCAGCCTGTTTGCCCCTAACTGCCCTCCTCTGCAGGCCTAGTCACCCCTAACTGCCCTCCCCTGCAGGCCTGGTCACCCCCAACTGCTCTCCCCTAAAAGCTGAGTTCCCCCCCAACTTGCCCTTCCCTGCATACCCGGTCACCCCCAACTTCCCTCCTCTGCCAGCCTGGTCACCCCTAACTGCCCTCGCCGCAGGCTTGATTGCCCCCAACTGCCCTCCCCTGCAGGCCTAGTCCTTCTCAACTGCCCTCCCCTGCTGGCCTGATCACCCACAACTGCCCTCCCTTGTAGACCTGGTCCCTCCCAACTGCCCTCCCCTGCTGGCCATCTTGTGGTGGCCATATTGTGTCCACATGGGGGCAGGATCTTTGACCACATGGGGGCAAGCCATCTTGTGTATTGGAGTGAGTCAATTTGCATATTATTCTTTTATGAGATAGGAGGATTAGATAGGATAGAGGCCTGGTACATGGGTGGGGGCTTGCTGGTTGGCCCTGAAGGGTGTCCCAGATCAGGGTGAGGGTTCCCTTGGGGCATTGGGTGGCCTGGGTGAGGGGCATGTGGTAGTTTGCAGGCTGGCCATGCCTCGCAGTGACCCAAGTGGAGGCCCTGGTATCTAGGATTTATTTATCTTTTATAATTGAAACTTGACCAGGGGGCAGACTGGACAGAAAAAGGGAGGGAGGCTCTGGCCAGTGGTGGTGGCAGGCAGCTGGGGGAAGAGAGGGGGTACCCGGGTGGCAGCCAGCAGCCACTAGGGACCCTACCAGTGCACAGATTTCATGCACTGGGCCTCTAGTCCTATATAATAAAAGCCTAATATGCTAAGTGTCCGATGGTTCATTCAATTGCTCGACCAGTTGCAATGACGTGCACTGACCACCAGGGGGCAGATGCTCTAACCAGTAAGTTAGCTTGCTGCTGGGGTCCGGCCAATTGGGACAGGGCTAGATGGGCCGGACATACCTTGGAGCCTTCCCAGAGTCCCTCCCCAGCCCCAATTGTGTACTGATGGGGTCCCTCGGCATGGCCTGTGCCCTCTCGCAATCTGGGACCCCTCGGGGGATACTGGAGAGCCAATTTTGGCCTGATCCCCACAGGCCAGGCCAAGGGCCCACACCAGTGCACAGATGGACCTCTAGTTTGTAAATAAGGTCTTTGTAGATGCAGTCCAATTAAGTTGAGGTCATACTGGATTAGAGTGAGGCCTAAATCAATGACTGGTACTCTTATAAGAGTGAAATTTGGGTGAAGATACAAGAGACAGAGGAAAAAACGTCATGTGGAAACCAAGGCAGAGATTAGAGTGATGCATCTCCAAAGCAAGGAATTCCAAAGATTGCTGATAACCACCAGGTATTTCAAGTATCCACCTGGCACTAGACATAGCTGTAGGTATTATAATATTTTTTTTACCATATTTCCTATGCTGTACTTTTAACATTTTTGTTTTAACGTCTAGTTTGTCTGCTATAAGTATTGATACCCCAGCTGTTTTTTCATTTCCATTTGCAGAAACTATCTTTTTCCTTTACTTTTAGTCTGTGTGTGTCTTTCAATCTGAAGTGGGTCCATTGTAGAGAGCATGTATATAGATCTTGTCTTATCCATTCATCTACCCTATGACTTTTTAAAAATATATTTTATTGTTTTTTTACAGAGCGGAAGGGAGAGGGATAGAAAGTCAGAAACATCGATGAGAGAGAGACATCGATCAGCTGCCTCTTGCACGCCCCCTACTGGGGATGTGTCCGCAGCCAAGGTACATGCCCTTGCCGGAATCGAACCCGGGACCCTTCAGTCCGCAGTCCGACACTCTATCCACTGAGCCAAACCGGTCTCAGCTACCCTATGACTTTTGATTGGAGCATTTAAATAAACCATTTACATTTACAGTGATTATTGATAGGTATATATTTACTAGGAGCCCAGTGTAGGAAATCACACAGCCCCGCTCACCCTTCCTTGACACCCGAACCTGACCACACAGAGCTCCAGCACGCCTGGCCCAGCCCCCAACCCTTCTGGCCTTCTTTGGCTGCTTCAAGCCCCACCCTCGTCCCTCAAGTCGCCTTGGGATGGTCCCACCTTCTCCAGGCACCTCCCCACTTCCACACCATCTCCAGAGCAACACGATGGCTGTGCCCTATCATGGCTCAGGCGGAGAGCATGGAAGCCTCCTGCCTGCTGTGCTGTGATCCTTCCCCCGGGAGGTGGGCAACAGGGCACTCTGAATGCAAGTGATGGGTGGCAAAGGATTGGTGAGGGGGGCACTATGGGCTCTCATTCCTGCCCTCCCCAGCACAGGATGGTCCTGCCTCCTCAGGGTGCCTCCCCACTTCCACCATCTCTGGAGCAATACTTCATCACGCACGCACAGGCAACCTTTTGTGGTCGGTCATTACACATTACAGCATCTCAACCATTAGCATATTAGTTTTTTATAATGATGATTAGCATTTTATTCTTTACTAGGGACCCAGTACACGAATTCATGCAAATTGAAAGGAACTGTGGGCCGCAAGGCTGCAGTAGGCACAGGGGCAAGTCTCGGCCCACCCTCCACACCCCCCAGCCCCTCCTGCCACAACCCCCCGTCCCTTGCCTGCCAGAAGCCTGGATCCTGCTGCTGCCACTCCCCCATGCTAATAGCACTGGTCCTGCTCACACCCACTAAAGATGCAGAGTAATTGGGGCCTGCACCAACAGTGGGTACAAGTGGTTGCTGCTGCCCCAATTGCCTCTCAGGAGCAGGGGGAGGTGGAGAAGCCAAGGGGCAATCAGTGCCAGAAGCTACCTCTTGCACCCGCTGATGGCACTGAGGGATTAGGACTGGTGCCGGGAACCAGTAGTGGGTATGAGTGGCAGCTCTGGCACTGGCAGCAGATGCAAGCACTGGGTGGGACGGCAGTGCACAGGAGCAAATAATTTCCAGTAATCACTAGAGGCTCACCCCGATGACAGCTCCCCTGCTCACCTGCTCCACCATCCTGCCTCAGCCAACACTAAGCATGTTCCACACATGCCCCCTGGTGGTCAATACACATCAAAGCGACCAGTTGTTTGGTTGTTCCGCCATTCAGTCTATTTGCATGTTAGCCTTTTATTACATAGGATAACTATGTTTCGCTTTTAACTTTTTAAAAAAACATTTATTTTAATACTGGTTAGGTAGTGATGAATTCCTTTAGTTAGTTATTTTTTCCTGGAAAGCTATTTCTTTTTTAATTAAATTTATTTAAATTTTTTTAAATGATAGCCTTGCTGGGTAGAGTAGTCTTGGTTGTAGGTCCTTGTTTTTCATCACTTTGAATATTTGTGCCAATCCTATCTGGTCTGAAATGTTTCTACTGAAGATACAACATACAGTCTCTTTTCTAGGTAACTTTCTTTTGCTGCTTTTACCATTCTCTGTCTTTAACTTTTGCCTTTTTAATGATGTTGTGTCTTTGAGTGGGCCTCTTAGGGTTCACCTTATTGGGACTTCTCTGCAATTTCTGGATATATATTTTTCCTTCCCAGTTTAGAGAAGTTTTCATTCATTATGTCTTCAAATTGATTCTCAATTCCTTGCTCTCTCTTTCTCTTTCTGGTGCCCTAATGATGCAGATGTTGTTACACTTGATGTTGTCCTTTAATTATCCTTTTTTAAAAAAAATTTTTTTTGTGCTGTTCTGATTGTTTTTTACTGCCCTGTCTTTCAAATCACTGGTTTGATCTTTTGTTTCATTCAAGCTGCTATTGATTCCTTCTAATGCATTCTTCATTTCATTTATTTTAATTTATTTTATTAACTAATAAATATACTTTATATATGACTGGTTCTCTTTTATGGTTTCTATGTTCCTTTTTATGATTACTATCTTTTGGTTGTTCTCACTGAGTTCATCCATTATTCCTGCAAGTTTCTTGAGCATTCTTAAACCATTGTTTTTAACTCTATATCTGGTAGATTTCATTCCTTTATTTCATTTTGTTCTTTTCCTGGAGATTTCTCTTGTTCTTTCATTTAGGGCATGTTTCTTTGTTTCCCAAGTTTCACTGTGTCTCTGTATTTGTTTCTGTATATTAGGTAGATCCCCTATGTTCTCCAGTCTTGGTAGGATGGCCTTATGTAGCAGGTGTCCTATGGGAGTCAGTGTTGCAGTCTCCATGATCACTTGAACTACGTGCTCCAGGAAGGTCCCTTGTTAAGGTTATATTGACTCTCTTGTAGGTGCATCTTGTTTACTATTGGTTCATCCTTGGATGGGGTTTACCCTCAGATTTCCCCAACTTTGAAGATTGACTCTTACCTATGTGTACAAGCTACTATGTGAGGGGTTGGACTCATGAAGCAGAATTTTCCCCAGAAGTTCTGGTGCCTGCTGAGATCTTTGCATGTGCCACTTGTGGAGGAAATTGGGTCATGCTCTGATGTGGTCTGAATCTCACTACCATGTTTTTTATTGTTGTTGTTGTTGTTGTTGTTGTTGTTTTTTGTTCTGGGGCCTCCTGGGACGAACTCCAGTGCTGGTCAATGTCAGGGGCTGCCTATGAATGGTCATGAGCTATTTGTTCAGAGCTAAAAAAGCCATCCACAGTTTTCAGCTGCCTCTGCTGAGCCTGAGTTTGTGTGGGAGGAGCCATACTGTGTACCGAGGATGGCTTTCACTAGTATCAAGCCTGTGACAAGTCAACAAAATGCCCAAGTTTCCCTGATATTTGCCTACTCTTGCCAGCTGCATGTGAGGCTCAACCACTGAAAGAGCCTCTAGCATTAGGCGAGTTGCATTAGGCAGAGTCTCATTGAGTCACCAGGTTGATAAAGATTTAAGATTGGCGTCTGTTTGGGTCTGTGGCCACTCAGACATTTTATCAGTGTACACCAAGACCATCCAACACCTACCTAGGGCCTTTGTACCTTTGTGGTGTGGTGAGGTCTCAGAGCGTTGTCATTCATAGGTCAGTAGAGTTCCATCAGGTTAAAACTATTTAAGATTTGGCCACATGGAGTGAGGTCTCTGCATAGGAATGATGGTGTCATTTGGAGCACATGGGGAAATATAGTCCTTGCCCTAGAGCCACACAACTTAGTCTCTCCTTGTGTCTCTGACACCCCTCCCCCAGCATGCCCAGACCTCCTCAAGAGCCTTCCAAGAAAGACTGCAACCCAGACCCAAGCTGGCCACAGCCAAAAGACTCCTCCCCATGGTGCAAGCTTGGCATTGCGAAACCACAATAAGTCAGGAGCATTGGGCTAGTTCATCTCCCAAAGCCAATGCTACAGGGGGGCAGTGCTAGTCAGGTACATGAGGAAAAAATGGCTCTGGCTCAATAGCCATTCCACTTCATCCCTTTCTGTGTATCTCTGACACTCCCTGAGTTTGCCTGGGAACTTCTCAAAAACCTTCTGAAAAAAAGAATGCAATGTGGGTCCGGGCTGGTCATGGCTAGCTCATTCCTCCACAGGGTACAAGCTTGGCTGGGCAAGGCCACAGGAGTCGGGAGAATGGGCCTAGTGCATCTCTCCAGGCTGATACTGTAGGAAGAGGAGTGCTGAACCCAGGAAAGTTAGCATCTATGGGTGGTGTGGAGAGGCACTTAGCACAGGGACACTGGCAGCTGTCCGTCTAGGCCTTTTCCTGAAATCATACAACCCAATCTCTCCCTGTATGACTCCAGTTTTCTCTGTGCCATTGCCGTTCTGCCAGAGCCCAGGGCCAATGCACGCTAAGATTTTTCACATTGGCCCTTTAAGGGTCCCTGGCAATGATAAAATTATTTCCTTTGTGGAGATGTTTTGAAGACTGATTTAATATTTGTAAAGAATCTAGAATAGTTGTAGCACATAGAAAACACTCTCTATGTGCTTATTAGATATTGCATAAGTAAAATGGCTTCAATAAAGTAGCAGTCTCCTGTCTCATTCTGATGAATAACATCACTGGCACTGGTGTTCTGGGCTAGGGAACCCAGCCTAGGGCTAAGACCTCTTGCTCCTAAGGTAGGACCTCTACTGCTGAGATATCTCTCCAGAATCTCAGCTGCTGCACGTGGATGTGGGGCCGGCCCTGTTCATATCTCCACCCTTCTTACCAGTCTTGAAATGGCTGCTTCTTAGTTATAAGACTTCTTCAACCAGTCCTTAGTTAGTTATTCAGGTTGATTGCTCTATAACTTACGTGTCATGCCCACTTGGTCTTAGGAGAAGGTGAGTATAACTTCCACATACTCTGCCAAATGTGACTGGATTCTATCACTTAGCACAGTTTTTAATGGCTCATGCTGCAACATGTATCAGAACTTCATTCCATTTCCTGACTAATATTCCATTGTGTATATATATTATATGTCTTGGGCCATTCAGCTGGTATAAATACATACCTTACGTGCAGGAGTACCGTTTCTCTCCACTCATACCGGCAGCGAATAGTTTAGCAGCCGATGGCCACGTCATTAGTCTTGTACAGACTTGTTTGGTGTGCGCGACAGGAAATATTTTGCCTTTGGAGAACAAGAAAATAGATTTATTTGAATTCTGCTGATTAATTTGTGCAGTTATTCAGTATCTAGTGAGTTAATTTTCAAGGAAAATATTAATTTTTATTAAAATGTTTTATTATTTTAAATTAACGATCACTCATTTATTTCAGCCCTTTGTATTCAGTGTCTCTATCAAAATAAACCTAAGCTTCTATGAAAATGGAAGCTTTTTTTTTTGTGGCCACGTACACCTCAACCTTGTTTATTTGGCCCGTGGTAGCCTGTGAGTTTGACATGCTGGCTGTGTATACACTGTATGTGATTCTTTAAGTCAGAAAGAAACTTGACATTATCTTATGTTTGAAGAAGACATATTGCTAGCAATTTCACTCAATTATTGGAAGGCACTTCTACATATGTCTGATATGTTTCTGTACTCTTGAATGAAAGACACTGACTCTTCTTTCTTTGAAGCTATCTTTCTACAGGTGTTTGAATAGCAAGCAGGTTTGGCAGATAGAGATAATATCTCTCTGACGTAAAGAGCAGATTTCCTTTGAATCTGTGGAACATAGAATGATTTGTTCTGCAGAAAGGGAAAGAATGCTTATTCCAATATAATAAAGATAATGTCTCCTTCAAGAGCAAAGGGAAGGGCACATACATTATAAAAGTGTTGAGCTTCCCAAACTGAGATTCCCTTTCTCATAACGCAACCTACTTTATGCATATGTAATTGTCATAAGACCATTTTACATCAAGATACTTGGGCTTTCTGGGCATAAAAAACCAATACCCGGGCTATTGCTATTATTGTGAATAATAAAGTATCCTTTGTCTCTGACCCAGAAATCTCCTGTCTTCGGCTGACACTCAAGAAACTAACGGGCTACCTTGTTAGCTTACAAATAGGGTAAAATTTCATAATCCTCACAGTTCTTGATACTTATAACAATGAGATAAAATGCTGACAGAAACGTGGTTTTCTGTAAGAATGAGGACCTCACCAGCCAATTAATGGAATCTGATGGTACTTTACAGGAATTGGTGGTACATGTACAGACCAACTGCGTGATAAATTGTCCTACATATTTTAATGAGAAGGAATTGGGGGAGTGGTTACAAGATGAGAGCTGTGGGTTCCCTGTCTTTAATGGTAATCAAAAGTCATGTGCACCTGTCTGAATATGCTTGGTAATTTTGGTGAAGGGAGAGAATCAAACTTCTACGGCTCTGTTAGATATGGATGCTCTAGCCAGTGTTCTACCCAGACCTGCTGAGGGAAATGGCATAAAAAATGAGCTACTGGTCCGGCTTGTGTGGTGCAGTGGTTGAGCATCAGCCTGTGAACCAAGAGATCACTGTTTGACTTCCTGTCAGGGCACATGCCCGAGTTGTGAGCTAGATCCCCAGTAGGGGACGTGCAGGAAGCAGTAGATGGATGTTCCTCATCATTGATGTTTCTATCTCCCACTCTCCCTTCCTCTCCTTGAGATCAATAAAAACCATTTTAAAAATGAGCTAATGGGTTTGAGCTTGCTTTACAGTACACAAGGGAAGTCAATATGACCTTGTGAGTAAAACCTTTTGGGTCAATTCTGTGCGCTCTTAAGTGTTACCTCTATACTTTAATATATATTAGCAACATATGTTTGTATTTTCCTGCCAATAGGTGCAAGATAAGATTCAGTCACATGTCGAGAAGTATTGGTGGGACACATAAATCACTCTAACACTAGCCTTTTTGACCCTTCCTGAGTGTATAGAAATCCAGGAGGAAAAAAATTACAGCTCAGATTAAATTCTTAAAGGAAGCACAGGTAGTAAGAGGTTCAAGGACAGCCATGTACAAAAGTCTAAAGGGAACTGAAGGTTCATAGGGGACTAGAGGCCCGATGAATGAAATAATGCATGGGTAGGGTCCCTAGGTCTGGCCTGCAATTAGGGCTGGCCTGGGCCTTCCTTCCCCAGCTGTCTGCTGCTGGCCTTCATTCTGCACTGTCCCCTGGTGGTCAGCGCACATCATAGCAAGTGATCAAACTCCCCGTATCCTGGTTAAACTCTGGGTCACTTTGCATATTAGCCGAGTGTGTGTGTGTGTGTGTGTGTGTGTGTGTGTGTGTGTGTGTATGTATGTGTGTGTGTTCTTGTCAAATAATTCTAGTTGTTCATCCTATAGCCTCAGTTGTTGAAAACAATGTGACTAATTGAACTAATGGCACATGATAAAATGTTTTACACATGGACAAAACCTTCTTTCCAATACTACTGGTATTGGATCAGATTTCTTTGCACTCTTATGAACAGGTCTCCAATATATGTCTCTTGTACTTCAGGGTTACCTAAACTCCACTTGCCACAATGTGATAGATCAAAGTTTAGCACAAGTGTTTCAACACTCTGGTTTTCAAAACGTTCACTACATCAGAAGTCTCAGTCTAAACAGCCCATGTTGTGGTGTCACACATGTAACAAGAATGGCAAAAATCTCCAAGAAAATTCAGGAGCCTGCTTGCCAAGCAATGATGCTCAGTACTACGTAGGCAGGTTTCCAATACTCAGTCCTTCAGGCAGTGCAAGGAAAATGGACTCTTCATCCCCTCTATCACCAAAAAGGAGGCTGAGCATCTAACTGCATCCTTTAGATATTGAAAACTCTTTGTGATTACTTTGGCATTTATTTGGCTGTTATATCAGACTAGTGGCCTGGTGGACGAAATTCGTGCATGCGGGGAGTGGGGGTGAAGGTTGTCTCTCAGTCTGGCCTGCATCCTCTCCAATCTGAAATCCCTGTGGGGGCCTAAATGGGCACTTGGACAACCCCCTCGCAATCCGCTCCTAACCGCTCACCTGCCTCACTGCTTGATCACCCCTAACCACTCTGCTTGCTACCCACTCTGCAACTGGTTCCCTCTGCCAGCCTGCTCGGCCCCAACTGCCCCCCACCGTCAGCCTGATCACCCTCAACTGCCCACCCCTCTTGGCCTGATCACCCCCAACTGCCTTCCCCTCCTGGCCTGATCACCCCTAAAGGTCTCTGCCTTGGCCCCTCCATCATGGCGATCTGGGACCCCCGTACACGCGCCTTCATGATCTGGGACCTCCGGTGCCCAAAGCAAGCGCAGTCTTCCCCCTGGCCTCCCGCAGCCCCACCTTTTGTGAATGCACCAGAGATCTGGGACCCCCGCACTCACGCCCTTCGCGATCTCGGACCCCAGACGCCGATGACAAAGCACGGTGGTGGCCGGCCTTCCCACCATGCCTCCGCACAGCCTGGGGAACTGGCACCGCGGGCTTGCCCGGACCTCCAGCGCAGTGTCCACTCCCCAGGCCCATGGCACTCGTTCCCCAGGCGTGCGGAGGCGGCAGGAGAGGCAGGATCAGGCACTGCACAGCCCCACTCCCTGCTCCTGATTGGCTGGTAGCATAGCCAATCAGGAGCCAAGGTATTGTCACATTTGCATGTTACTCTTTTATTAGATAGGAGGATACCCACAAAATAGCATCTTTTGAGAGGGGTTTCAAACAAAGTTAGGATATGAAAATAGTACAGCAAGTTATGTTATGCTCTTTAACTATGGGGTCTCACAATTTTCATGACCTCTCTTCGCTATAAGTCTCTGGGGCCATCCAATTGGAATCTCTGGCAAAGCAAAGCACTCTCTGCCTGAATGCAAAGAGTGAACAATAATTTTTTAAAAACATTTAGTACAATGCTACATTTTATGTGGGTGTACAAATATACTGTAAGCATGAAGCATACTAGAAGAGGGGCCATACCAGGACCCAACCATGCTGGCACCCCGATGTCAGACTTATAGCCTCCAGAACTGTGAGAAATAAATTTATTGTATACATACTTTATGGCAAGCATGTCAAATTAGTGGACCACATGCCGCATGCGGCCCACAACGAATAGTTTTTCAGCCCATCCAATATAAGAAATGTTTTAATAAAAATTTCCTAACTTAATTTTTAGAATATCCTGTTATACATAATTATTAATAATGAACATCACAATTAATACAACATTCGCTATGAACTGATGACCATAATCATATTGCATTCATTTCCCTTATGCACCCCTTATGCGCAGACACACCATTTCTCTCCACTAATACCAGCAGCGAATATTTTAGCAGCCAGCGGCGACATCATTAGTCTTGGACTGACTTGTGTGGTGTGAGCGACAGGAATTACTTTGACTTCAGAGAACAAGAAAAATAGGTTTACCATTTTTGCATTATGCTTATTAATTTGTGAGGTTATTTCAGTGTCAGGTAAGTTAATGTTCAAGAAAAAATATTAATTTTTATTAAAATGATTATTTTATGTTAATGATGACTCATTTATTTCAGCCCTTTGTATTCAACATGTCTCCATCAAAATAAACCTACATTTCTATGAAATTTGAAGCTTTTGTGTTTTGGGGGTGTTTTTCAGCCACATACATTTCAACTTTGTTTATTTAGCCCGTGTTAGCGTTTGAGCTTAACATGCTTGGTATATAGGGAATCCCACTTTTTAACTTGTCAATACATATTTTCTTTTTTTCTTAAATCTTCACCCGAGGATACTTTTTCCATTGATTTACAGACACAGTGAAAGGGAAGGAGGAGAGGGAAAAAGAAAGATTAAAAAAACACTGACATGAGATACATTGATTGGTTGCCTCCTGCACGTGCCCTGGTCAGGACTGGGGATTCAACCTGCAACCAAGGTTTGTGCCCTTGACCAAGAATCAAACCCCTGAACCTTTGGTCTGTGAGCCTGTACTCTGTCCAACTGGGACAAACCGGCCAGGGCATCAATCCATATTTATAAACTTCACATCTGTTGCTGCTCTGATACGAGTGACATTTTATATTTACTTCCATTTCTGTCGTCTTACTTACCAATGAGATTCATACCGTCAACAAATAATTACATGCCACATAGTCTTCTAAGGACTTGAGATACATTTGGTGTGAAAGAAGAAAAACATGCACCTTTAAGGATTACATTCTCAGAGGAAAAATTCTATAATAAAGACAGAGGTTGAAACAACCTCTCACGAAGCTGACCATCCAGAAGTCAGGCCTGGGTTGCCCAACTGCAGCCTGGCAACCCAGCAGTGACTGCCCAGATGGCTGAGACCAAGAAAGTGAGTCAGTCAGATCAGCACCCTCAGGGGAACCTGTTGATCGGTGTACTTACCTCTCCCTCTTTCTGGTCAAAGACGAAAGTCAGGATTTTCTTTCTCTACCGTCCTCCATCCTCCACTTGGCTGCAGTTAAGCGCTGCATCTTTGATCAAGACCAGAGATAGGCCGGAAGATGCTAACAGGCATAGAGACTGACCAATGTGAAACAAATCTGGGTGGCTGTGTGGAACCAATGGCTGTCTAGAAGACAGAGCTATTGACAGTAAAAAGAAAAAAAACGGACCAATGAGTACAAACGGTGAGGGCGTTGGGAAACAATGCATTCCCGGGAGGCGGAGCGTTTGAGCTGACTGGCATAGGAACAAAACTGTCAGAACTACAGGTGGGTGCCCTGCGTAACCAATGACGGCCTAGGAGAAGGAGCTATTGAACATGACTAGCAGAGATACTGACCAATGAGCAAAGATGGGTGCAGAGGGGAACCAATGGCTGTATAGAAGGGAGGGCTTTTCTCACTGACTGGCATAGGACCGGACCAATCAATACCACTGGAGGATGCTGTGAGAAACCAATGGATGCCTGGGAGGCATACCTTTCATGCTGATTGGCATAGAAAATTGACCAATGACAACCAAAGGGAAATGCTGTGGGAACCAATGGATGCCGAGAAGGCGGAGCTTTACTTGCATATTGGCATAGGAAACGACCAATGAGTACCACAGGCGGGTGCGGTGGGTAACCAATGACCGCCTAGGAGGCGGAGCTATTGGCCAAGACTGACACAGATACTGACCAATGGGAACCTGCTGTAGGGAACCAATGTCCGTATAGAAGGTGGGGCTTCTCACACGGACTAGCATAAGATCTGACCAATGAGTACCACAGGCGGGTGCCGTGGGAACCAATGGATGCCTCGGAGACGGAGCTTTTCAGCTGACCGACATAGAAAACCACGTGTAAGAATCTAGGGCGGGTGCTGTGGGTAACCAATGACGGCCCAGGAGGCAGAGCTATTGGACAAGACTGACACAGATACTGACCAATGGGAACCAAAGATGGCTGCAGGGGTAACCAATGTGTGTATAGAAGGTGGGCTTTCTCACACGGACTAGCATAATGTCTGACCAATGAGTACCACAGGCGGGTGCCGAGGAAACCAATGGATGCCTCGGAGACGGAGCTTTTGAGCCGACTGAGATAGAATACAACCTGTCAGAACCACGGGTGGGTGCTCTGGGTAACCAATGACGGCCCAGGAGGCGGAGCTATTGGCCAAGACTGACACACATACTGACCAATGGGAACCAAAGATGGCTGCAGGGGGAACCAAAGTCTGTATAGAAGGTGGGGCTTCTGACACGGACTAGCATAAGATCTGAACAATGAGTACCACAGGGGGATGCCCTAGGAACCAATGGATGCCTCGGAGACAGAGTTTTTGAGCTGACTGAGATAGAATACAACCTGTCAGATGCACAGGCGGGTGCTGTGGGTAACCAATGACGGCGCAGGAGGCGGAGCTATTGGCCAAGACTGACACACATACTGATCAATGGGAACCAAAGATGGCTGCTAGAGGGAACCAATTTCCTTATAGAAGGTGGGGCTTCTCACACGGACGAGCATAAGATCTGACCAATGAGTACCACAGGCGGGTGCCGGGGGAACCAATGGATGCCTCGGACACGGAGCTTTTCAGCTGACCGACATAGAAAACGACCTGTAACAATCTAGGGCGGGTGCTGTGGGTAACCAATGACGGCCCAGGAGGCAGAGCTATTGGACAAGACTGACACAGATACTGACCAATGGGAACCAAAGATGGCTGCAGGGGGAACCAATGTGTGTATAGAAGGTGGGCCTTCTCACACGGACTAGCATAATGTCTGACCAATGAGTACCACAGGCGGGTGCCGAGGGAACCAATGGATGCCTCGGAGACGGAGCTTTTGAGCTGACTGACATAGAAAACGACCTGTCAGAACCTAGGGCGGGTGCTCTGGGTAACCAATGATGGCCTAGGAGGAGGAGCTATTAGCCAATCTTGACACAGATATTGACCAATGGAAACCAAAGATGGCTGCAGGGGGAACCAATGTCTGTATAGAAGGTGGGGCTTCTAACACGGACTAGCATAAGATATGACCAATGAGTACCACAGGCGGGTGCCGTGGGAACCAATGGCGGCACAGGAGGCGGAGCTATTAGCCAAGACTGACACAGATACTGACCAATGGGAACCACAGATGGCTGTTAGAGGGAACCAATGTCCGTATGGAAGGTGGGGCTTCTGACACGGAATAGCATAATGACTGACCAATGAGTCCCATAGGCTGGTGCCGAGGGAACCAATGGATACCACAGAGACAGAGCTTTTGAGCTGACTGAGATAGAATACAACCTGTCAGAAGCACAGGCGGGTGCTGTGGGTAACCAATGACGGCCCAGGAGCCGGAGCTATTGGCAAAGACTGACACAGATACTGACCAATGGGAACAAAAGATGGCTGCTGGAGGGAACCAATGTCCGTATAGAAGGTGGGGCTTCAGACACGGACTAGCATAAGGTCTGACCAATGAGTACCACAGGCTGGTGCCGTGAGAACCAATGGATGCCTCGGAGACGGAGCTTTTGAGGTGACTGACATAGAAGACAACCTGTCAGAACCTCGGGCGGGTGCTGTGGGTAACCAATGACGGCCCAGGAGGCGGAGCTATTAGCCAAGATTAACACAGATACTGACCAATGGGAGCCAAAGATGGCTGCAGGGGGAACCAATGTCTGTATAGAAGGTGGGGCTTCTCACACGGACTAGCATAAGATCTGACCAATGAGTACCACAGGCGGGTGCCCTGGGAACCAATAGATGGCTCGGAGACGAAGCTTTTGAACTGACTGACATAGAAAACGACCTGTAAGAATCTAGGGCGGGTGCTATGGGTAACCAATGACAGCCCAGGAGGCGGAGCTATTGGCCAACACTGACACAGATACTGACCAATGGGAACCAAAGATGGCTGCAGGGGGAACCAATTTCCCTATAGAAGGTGGGGCTTCTCACACGGACTAGCATAAGATCTGACCAATGAGTACCCCAGGCGGGTGCCGTGGGAACCAATGGATGCTTGGGAGAGGGAGCTTTTGAGCTGACTGTCATAGAAAACGACCTGTCAGAACCACAGGCGGGTGCTGTGGGTTACCAATGTCGGCCCAGGAGGCGGAGCTATTAGCCAAGTTTGACACACATACTGACCAATGAAAACCAAAGATGGCTGCAGGGGGAACCAATTTCCCTATAGAAGGTGGGGCTTCTCACACTGATTAGCATAAGATCTGACCAATGAGTACCACAGGCGGGTGCCAAGGGAACCAATGGATGCCTCAAGACTGAGCTTTTGAGCTGACTGAGATAGAATACAACCTGTCAGAACCGAGTGCGGGTGCTCTGGGTAACCACTGACGGCCCAGGAGGTGGAGCTATTGCTCCAGACTGACACACATACTGACCAATGGCCACCAAAGATGGCTGCTAGAGGGAAGCAATTTACGTATAGTAGGTGGGGCTTCTCAGACGGACTAGCATAAGATCTGACCAATGAGTACCACAGGTGGGTGCCGTGAGAACCAATGGATGCCTGGGAGACGGAGCTTGTGAGCTAACTGACATAGAAGGCAACCTGTCAGAACCTAGGGCGGGTGCTATCAGTAACCAATGACGGCCTAGGAGCCGGAGCTATTAGCCAAGACTGACTCAGATACTGACCAATGGGAACCTGCTGGAGGGAACCAATGTCTGTCTAGAAGGTGGGGCTACTGAAACGAACTAGGATAAGATCTGACCAATGAGTACCACAGCCGGGTGCCGTGAGAACCAATGGATGCCTCGGAGACGGAGCTTTTGAGCTGACTGACATAGAAGACAACCTGTCAGAACCTCGGGCGGGTGCTGTGGGTAACCAATGAGGGCCCAGGAGGCGGAGCTATTGGCCAAGACTGACACACATACTGACCAATGGGAACCAAAGATGGCTGCTAGAGGGAACCAATTTCCGCATAGAAGGTGGGGCTTCTCACATGGACTAGCATAAGATCTGACCAATGAGTACCACAGTCGGGTGCCGTGGGAACCAATGGATGCCTGGGAGACGGAGCTTTTGAGATGACTGACATAGAAAACGACCTGTCAGAACCAAGGGCGGGTTCTGTGGGTAACCAATGATGGCCTAGGAGGCGGAGCTATTAGCCAAGATTGACACAGATACTAACCAATGGGAACCAAAGATGGCTGCAGGGGGAACCAATGTCTGTATAGAAGGTGGGGCTTCTGACACGGACTAGCATAAGATCTGACCAATGAGTACCACAGGCGGGTGCCGTGGGAACCAATGGATGCCTCGGAGACTGAGCTTTTCACCTGACCGACATAGAAAACCACCTGTAGGAATCTAGGGCGGGTGCTGTGGGTAACCAATGACGGCCCAGGAGGCAGAGCTATTGGACAAGACTGACACAGATACTGACCAATGGGAACCAAAGATGGCTGCAGGGGGAACCAATGTGTGTATAGAAGGTGGGCCTTCTCACACGGACTAGCATAATGTCTGACCAATGAGTACCACAGGCGGGTGCCGAGGGAACCAATGGATGACTCGGAGACGGAGCTTTTGAGCTGACTGAGATAGAATACAACCTGTCAGAACCGAGTGCGGGTGCTCTGGGTAACCAATGACGGCCCAGGAGGCGGAGCTATTGGCCAAGACTGACACACATACTGACCAATGGGAACCAAAGATGGCTGCAGGGGGAACCAAAGTCTGTATAGAAGGTGGGGCTTCTGACACGGACTAGCATAAGATCTGAACAATGAGTACCACAGGGGGATGCCCTAGGAACCAATGGATGCCTCGGAGACAGAGTTTTTGAGCTGACTGAGATAGAATACAACCTGTCAGAAGCACGGGCGGGTGCTGTGGGTAACCAATGAGGGCGCAGGAGGCGGAGCTATTGGCCAAGACTGACACACATACTGATCAATGGGAACCAAAGATGGCTGCTAGAGGGAACCAATTTCCTTATAGAAGGTGGGGCTTCTCACACGGACTAGCATAAGATCTGACCAATGAGTACCACAGGCGGGTGCCGTGGGAACCAATGGATGCCTCGGACACGGAGCTTTTCAGCTGACCGACATAGAAAACGACCTGTAAGAATCTAGGGCGGGTGCTGTGGGTAACCAATGACGGCCCAGGAGGCAGAGCTATTGGACAAGACTGACACAGATACTGACCAATGGGAACCAAAGATGGCTGCAGGGGGAACCAATGTGTGTATAGAAGGTGGGCCTTCTCACACGGACTAGCATAATGTCTGACCAATGAGTACCACAGGCGGGTGCCGAGGGAACCAATGGATGCCTCGGAGACGGAGCTTTTGAGCCGACTGAGATAGAATACAACCTGTCAGAACCACGGGCGGGTGCTCTGGGTAACCAATGACGGCCAAGGAGGCCGCGCTATTAGCCAATCTTGATACAGATATTGACCAATGGAAACCAAAGATAGCTGCAGGGGGAACCAATGTCTGTATAGAAGGTTGGGCTTCTAACACGGACTAGCATAAGATATGACCAATGAGTACCACAGACGGGTGCCATGGGAACCAATGGCGGCACAGGAGGCGGAGCTATTGGCCAAGACTGACACAGATACTGACCAATGGGAACCAAAGATGGCTGTTAGAGGGAACCAATGTCCGTATGGAAGGTGGGGCTTCTGACACTGACTAGCATAATGACTGACCAATGAGTCCCATAGGCTGGTGATGAGGGAACCAATGGATACCTCAGAGACAGAGCTTTTGAGCTGACTGAGATAGAATACAACCTGTCAGAAGCACAGGCGGGTGCTGTGGGTAACCAATGACGGCCCAGGAGCCGGAGCTATTGGCAAAGACTGACACAGATACTGACCAATGGGAACAAAAGATGGCTGCTGGAGGGAACCAATGTCCGTATAGAAGGTGGGGCTTCAGACACGGACTAGCATAAGGTCTGACCAATGAGTACCACAGGCTGGTGCCGTCAGAACCAATCGATGCCTGGGAGACGGAGCTTTTGAGCTGACTGACATAGAAAACGACCTGTCAGAACCAAGGGCAGGTTCTGTGGGTAACCAATGATGGCCTAGGAGGCAGAGCTATTAGCCAAGATTGACACAGATACTAACCAATGGGAACCAAAGATGGCTGCAGGGGGAACCAATGTCTGTATAGAAGGTGGGGCTTCTCACACGGACTAGCATAAGATCTGACCAATGAGTACCACAGGCGGGTGCCATGGGAACCAATGGATGCCTCAGAGACGGAGCTTTTGAGCTGACTGACATAGAAGACAACGTATCAGAACCCCGGGCGGGTGCTCTGGGTAACCAATGCGGACTAGGAGGCAGAGCTATTGGCCAAGACTGACACAGATACTGACCAATGGAAACCTGCTGGAAGGAACCAATGTCCGTATAGAAGGTGGAGCTTCTGACACGGACTAGCATAAGATCTGACCAATGAGTACCACAGGCGGGTGCCCTGGGAACCAATGGATGGCTCGGAGACGGAGCTTTTGAACTGACTGACATAGAAAACGACCTGTAAGAATCTAGGGCGGGTGCTGTGGGTAACCAATGACGGACTAGGAGGCGGAGCTATTGGCCAACACTGACACAGATGCTGACCAATGGGAACCAAAGATGGCTGCAGGGGGAACCAATTTCCCTATAGAAGGTGGGGCTTCTCACAAAGACTAGCATAAGATCTGACCAATGAGTACCACAGGCGGGTGCCATGGGAACCAATGGATGCCTCAGAGACTGAGCTTTTGAGCTGACTGAGATAGAATACAACCTGTCAGAACCGAGTGCGGGTGCTCTGGGTAACCACTGACGGCCCAGGAGGTGGAGCTATTGCTCCAGACTGACACACATACTGACCAATGGCCACCAAAGATGGCTGCTAGAGGGAAGCAATTTACGTATAGTAGGTGGGGCTTCTCAGACGGACTAGCATAAGATCTGACCAATGAGTACCACAGGTGGGTGCCGTGAGAACCAATGGATGCCTGGGAGACGGAGCTTGTGAGCTAACTGACATAGAAGGCAACCTGTCAGAACCTAGGGCGGTTGCTGTGGGTAACCAATGACGGCCTAGGAGCCGGAGCTCTTGGCCAAGACTGACACAGATACTGACCAATGGAAACCTGCTGGAGGGAACCAATGTCCGTATAGAAGGTGGGGCTTCTGACACGGACTAGCATAAGATCTGACCAATGAGTACCACAGGCGGGTGCCGTGGGAACCAATGGATGCCTCGGAGACGGAGCTTTTAGACTGACCGACATAGAAAACGACCTGTAAGAATCTAGGGCGGGTGCTGTGGGTAACCAATGACGGCCCAGGAGGCAGAGCTATTGGACAAGACTGACACAGATACTAACCAATGGGAACCAAATATGGCTGCAGGGGGAACCAATGTGTGCATAGAAGGTGGGCCTTCTCACACGGACTAGCATAATGTCTGACCAATGAGTACCACAGGCGGGTGCCATGGGAACCAATGGATGCCTCAGAGACTGAGCTTTTGAGCTGACTGAGATAGAAAACAACCTGTCAGAACCACGGGCGGGTGCACTGGGTAACCACTGACGGCCCAGGAGGCCGAGCTATTGGACAAGACTGACACACATACTGACCAATGGGAACCAAAGATGGCTGCTAGAGGGAACCAATTTCCGCATAGAAGGTGGGGCTTCTCACACAGACTAGCATAAGATCTGACCAATGAGTACCACAGGAGGGTTCCGTGGGAACCAATGGATGCCTGGGATACGGAGCTTTTGAGCTGACTGACATAAAACACGACATGTCAGAACCAAGGGCGGGTTCTGTGGGTAACCAATGATAGCCTAGGAGACGGAGCTATTAGCCAAGATGACACAGATACTGACCAATGGGAACCAAAGATGGCTGCAGGGGGAACCAATGTCTGTATAGAAGGTGGGGCTTCTCACACGGACTAGCATAAGATCTGACAAATGAGTACTACAGTCGGGTGCCATGGGAACCAATGGATGCCCCGGAGACGGAGCTTTTGAGGTGACTGACAAGGAAGACAACCTGTCAGAACCTCGGGCGGGTGCTGTGGGTAACCAATGACGGTCCAGGGGGCGGAGCTATTAGCCAAGACTGATACACATACTGACCAATGGAAACCAAAGATGGCTGCAGGGGGAACCAATTTCCTTATAGAAGGTTGGGCTTCTCACACGGACTAGCATAAGATCTGACCATTGAGTACCACAAGCGGGTGCCCTGGGAACCAATGGATGGCTCGGAGACCGAGCTTTTGAACTGAATGACATAGAAAACGACCTGTAAGAATCTAGGGCGGGTGCTGTGGGTAACCAATGACGGCCCAGGAGGCGGAGCTATTGGCCAACACTGACACAGATACTGACCAATGGGAACCAAAGATGGCTGCAGGGGGAACCAATTTCCCTATAGAAAGTGGGGCTTCTCACGCGGACTAGCATAAGATCTGACCAATGAGTACCCCAGGCGGGTGCCGTGGGAACCAATGGATGCCTGGGAGAGGGAGCTTTTAAGCTGACTGACATAGAAAACGACCTGTCAGAACCACAGGCGGGTGCTGTGGGTTACCAATGACGGCCCAGGAGGCGGAGCTATTAGCCAAGTTTGACACACATACTGACCAATGGAAACCAAAGATGGCTGCAGGGGGAACCAATTTCCCTATAGAAGGTGGGGCTTCTCACATGGACTAGCATAAGATCTGACCAATGAGTACCACAGGCGGGTGCCATGGGAACCAATGGATGCCTCAGAGACTGAGCTTTTGAGCTGACTGAGATAGAATACAACCTGTCAGAACCGAGTGCGGGTGCTCTGGGTAACCACTGACGGCCCAGGAGGTGGAGCTACTGCTCCAGACTGACACACATACTGACCAATGGCCACCAAAGATGGCTGCTAGAGGGAAGCAATTTACGTATAGTAGGTGGGGCTTCTGAGACGGACTAGCATAAGATCTGACCAATGAGTACCACAGGTGGGTGCCGTGAGAACCAATGGATGCCTGGGAGACGGAGCTTGTGAGCTAACTGACATAGAAGGCAACCTGTCAGAACCTAGGGCGGGTGCTATCAGTAACCAATGACGGCCTAGGAGCCGGAGCTATTAGCCAAGACTGACTCAGATACTGACCAATGGGACCCTGCTGGAGGGAACCAATGTCTGTCTAGAAGGTGGGGCTACTGAAACGAACTAGGATAAGATCTGACCAATGAGTACCACAGGTGGGTGCCGTGAGAACCAATGGATGCCTCGGAGACGGAGCTTTTGAGCTGACTGACATAGAAGACAACCTGTCAGAACCTCGGTCGGGTGCAGTGGGTAACCAATGACGGCCCAGTAGGCGGAGCTATTGGCCAAGACTGACACACATACTGACCAATGGGAACCAAAGATGGCTGCTAGAGGGAACCAATTTCCGCATAGATGGTGGGGCTTCTGACAAGGACTAGCATAAGATCTGACCAATGAGTACCACAGGCGGGTGCCCTGGGAACCAATGGATGGCTCGGATACGGAGCTTTTGAACTGACTGACATAGAAAACGACCTGTAAGAATCTAGGGCAGGTGCTGTGGGTAACCAATGACGGCCCAGGAGGCGGAGCTATTGGCCAACACTGACACAGATACTGACCAATGGGAACCAAAGATGGCTGCAGGGGGAAGCAATTTACTTATAGTAGGTGGGGCTTCTCAGACGGACTAGCATAAGATATGACCAATGAGTACCACAGGCGGTTGCCGTGAGGACCAATGGATGCCTGGGAGACCCAGCTTGTGAGCTAACTGACATAGAAGGCAACCTGTCAGAACCTAGGGCGGGTGCTGTGGGTAACCAATGACGGCCTAGGAGGCGGAGCTATTAGTCAAGACTGACACAGATACTGACCAATGGGAACCTGCTGGAGGGAACCAATGTCTGTCTAGAAGGTGGGGCTACTGATACGAACTAGGATAAGATCTCACCAATGAGTACCACAGCCGGGTGCCGTGAGAACCAATGGATGCCTTGGAGACGGAGCTTTTGAGCTGACTGACATAGAAGACAACCTATCAGAACCCCGGGCGGGTGCTCTGGGTAACCAATGACGGCGCAGGAGGCGGAGCTATTGGCCAAGACTGACACACATACTGACCAATGGGAACCAAAGATGGCTGCAGGGGGAACCAATGTCTGTATAGAAGGTGGAGCTTCTCACATGGACTAGCATAAGATCTGACCAATGAGTTCCACAGGCGGGATCTTTGGGAACCAATGGATGCCTGGGAGACGGAGCTTTTGAGCTGACTGACATAGAAAACGACCTGTCAGAACCAAGGGCGGGTGCTGTGGGTTACCAATGACGGCCCAGGAGGCGGAGCTATTGGCCAAGACTGACACAGATACTGACCAATTGGAACAAAAGATGGCTGCAGGGGGAACCAATTTCCCTATAGAAGGTGGGGCTTCTCACACGGACTAGCATAAGATCTGACCAATGAGTACCACAGGCGGGTGCCATGGGAACCAATAAATACCTCGGAGAGGGAGCTTTTGAGCTGACTGAGGTAGATAGAATACAACCTGTCAGAACCACAGGCGGGTGCTGTGGGTAACCAATGACGGCCCAGGAGGCGGAGCTATTGGACAAGACTGACACAGATACTGACCAATGGGACCTGCTGGAGGGAACCAATGTCCGTATAGAAGGTTTGGCTTCTGAGACGGACTAGCATAAGATCTGACCAATGAGTACCACAGGCGGGTGCCGTGGGAACCAATGGATGCCTCGGAGACGGAGCTTTTGAGCTGACTGAGATAGAATACAACCTGTCAGAACCGAGTGCGGGTGCTCTGGGTAACCAATGACGGCCCAGGAGGCGGAGCTATTGGCCAAGACTGACACACATACTGACCAATGGGAACCAAAGATGGCTGCAGGGGGAACCAAAGTCTGTATAGAAGGTGGGGCTTCTGACACGGACTAGCATAAGATCTGAACAATGAGTACCACAGGGGGATGCCCTAGGAACCAATGGATGCCTCGGAGACAGAGTTTTTGAGCTGACTGAGATAGAATACAACCTGTCAGAAGCACGGGGGGGTGCTGTGGGTAACCAATGACGGCGCAGGAGGCGGAGCTATTGGCCAAGACTGACACACATACTGATCAATGGGAACCAAAGATGGCTGCTAGAGGGAACCAATTTCCTTATAGAAGGTGGGGCTTCTCACACGGACTAGCATAAGATCTGACCAATGAGTACCACAGGCGGGTGCCGTGGGAACCAATGGATGCCTCGGACACGGAGCTTTTCAGCTGACCGACATAGAAAACGACCTGTAAGAATCTAGGGCGGGTGCTGTGGGTAAACAATGACGGCCCAGGAGGCAGAGCTATTGGACAAGACTGACACAGATACTGACCAATGGGAACCAAAGATGGCTGCAGGGGGAACCAATGTGTGTATAGAAGGTGGGCCTTCTCACACGGACTAGCATAATGTCTGACCAATGAGTACCACAGGCGGGTGCCGAGGGAACCAATGGATGCCTCGGAGACGGAGCTTTTGAGCTGACTGAGATAGAAAACAACCTGTCAGAACCACGGGCGGGTGCTCTGGGTAACCAATGACGGCCCAGGAGGAGGAGCTATTAGCCAATCTTGACACAGATATTGACCAATGGAAACCAAAGATGGCTGCAGGGGGAACCAATGTCTGTATAGAAGGTGGGGCTTCTAACACGGACTAGCATAAGATATGACCAATGAGTACCACAGACGGGTGCCGTGGGAACCAATGGCGGCACAGGAGGCGGAGCTATTGGCCAAGACTGACACAGATACTGACCAATGGGAACCAAAGATGGCTGTTAGAGGGAACCAATGTCCGTATGGAAGGTGGGGCTTCTGACACGGACTAGCATAATGACTGACCAATGAGTCCCATAGGCTGGTGCCGAGGGAACCAATGGATACCTCAGAGACAGAGCTTTTGAGCTGACTGAGATAGAATACAACCTGTCAGAAGCACAGGCGGGTGCTGTGGGTAACCAATGACGGCCCAGGAGCCGGAGCTATTGGCAAAGACTGACACAGATACTGACCAATGGGAACAAAAGATGGCTGCTGGAGGGAACCAATGTCCGTATAGAAGGTGGGGCTTCAGACACGGACTAGCATAAGGTCTGACCAATGAGTACCACAGGCTGGTGCCGTGAGAACCAATGGATGCCTGGGAGACGGAGCTTTTGAGCTGACTGACATAGAAAACGACCTGTCAGAACCAAGGGCGGGTTCTGTGGGTAACCAATGATGGCCTAGGAGGCGGAGCTATTAGCCAAGATTGACACAGATACTAACCAATGGGAACCAAAGATGGCTGCAGGGGGAACCAATGTCTGTATAGAAGGTGGGGCTTCTCACACGGACTAGCATAAGATCTGACCAATGAGTACCACAGGCGGGTGCCATGGGAACCAATGGATGCCTCAGAGACGGAGCTTTTGAGCTGACTGACATAGAAGACAACGTATCAGAACCCCGGGCGGGTGCTCTGGGTAACCAATGCGGACTAGGAGGCGGAGCTATTGGCCAAGACTGACACAGATACTGACCAATGGGAACCTGCTGGAAGGAACCAATGTCCGTATAGAAGGTGGAGCTTCTGACACGGACTAGCATAAGATCTGACCAATGAGTACCACAGGCGGGCGCCCTGGGAACCAATGGATGGCTCGGAGACGGAGCTTTTGAACTGACTGACATAGAAAACGACCTGTAAGAATCTAGGGCAGGTGCTGTGGGTAACCAATGACGGACTAGGAGGCGGAGCTATTGGCCAACACTGACACAGATGCTGACCAATGGGAACCAAAGATGGCTGCAGGGGGAACCAATTTCCCTATAGAAGGTGGGGCTTCTCACACGGACTAGCATAAGATCTGACCAATGAGTACCACAGGCGGGTGCCATGGGAACCAATGGATGCCTCAGAGACTGAGCTTTTGAGCTGACTGAGATAGAATACAACCTGTCAGAACCGAGTGCGGGTGCTCTGGGTAACCACTGACGGCCCAGGAGGTGGAGCTATTGCTCCAGACTGACACACATACTGACCAATGGCCACCAAAGATGGCTGCTAGAGGGAAGCAATTTACGTATAGTAGGTGGGGCTTCTGAGACGGACTAGCATAAGATCTGACCAATGAGTACCACAGGTGGGTGCCGTGAGAACCAATGGATGCCTGGGAGACCCAGCTTGTGAGCTAACTGACATAGAAGGCAACGTGTCAGAACCTAGGGCGGTTGCTGTGGGTAACCAATGACGGACTAGGAGGCGGAGCTATTGGCCAAGACTGACACAGATACTGACCAATGGGAACCTGCTGGAGGGAACCAATGTCCGCATAGAAGGTGGGGCTTCTGACACGGACTAGCATAAGATCTGACCAATGAGTACCACAGGCGGGTGCCGTGGGAACCAATGGATGCCTCGGAGACGGATCTTTTAGGCTGACCGACATAGAAAACGACCTGTAAGAATCTAGGGCGGGTGCTGTGGGTAACCAATGACGGCCCAGGAGGCAGAGCTATTGGACAAGACTGACACAGATACTAACCAATGGGAACCAAATATGGCTGCAGGGGGAACCAATGTGTGCATAGAAGGTGGGCCTTCTCACACGGACTAGCATAATGTCTGACCAATGAGTACCACAGGAGGGTTCCATGGGAACCAATGGATGCCTCAGAGACTGAGCTTTTGAGCTGACTGAGATAGAAAACAACCTGTCAGAACCACGGGCGGGTGCACTGGGTAACCACTGACGGCCCAGGAGGCCGAGCTATTGGCCAAGACTGATACACATACTGACCAATGGGAACCAAAGATGGCTGCTAGAGGGAACCAATTTCCGCATAGAAGGTGGGGCTTCTCACACAGACTAGCATAAGATCTGACCAATGAGTACCACAGGAGGGTTCCGTGGGAACCAATGGATGCCTGGGATACGGAGCTTTTGAGCTGACTGACATAGAACACGACATGTCAGAACCAAGGGCGGGTTCTGTGGGTAACCAATGATAGCCTAGGAGACGGAGCTATTAGCCAAGATGACACAGATACTGACCAATGGGAACCAAAGATGGCTGCAGGGGGAACCAATGTCTGTATAGAAGGTGGGGCTTCTCACACGGACTAGCATAAGATCTGACAAATGAGTACTACAGTCGGGTGCCATGGGAACCAATGGATGCCCCGGAGACGGAGCTTTTGAGGTGACTGACAAGGAAGACAACCTGTCAGAACCTCGGGCGGGTGCTGTGGGTAACCAATGACGGTCCAGGGGGCGGAGCTATTAGCCAAGACTGATACACATACTGACCAATGGAAACCAAAGATGGCTGCAGGGGGAACCAATTTCCTTATAGAAGGTTGGGCTTCTCACACGGACTAGCATAAGATCTGACCATTGAGTACCACA
Source organism: Antrozous pallidus (assembly GCA_027563665.1). NCBI lineage: Eukaryota > Metazoa > Chordata > Mammalia > Chiroptera > Vespertilionidae > Antrozous > Antrozous pallidus. Next base: position 8,370,273 of record CM050509.1, on the reverse strand, counting down.
GGCGGGTGCCCTGGGAACCAATGGATGGCTCGGAGACCGAGCTTTTGAACTGACTGACATAGAAAACGACCTGTAAGAATCTAGGGCGGGTGCTGTGGGTAACCAATGACGGCCCAGGAGGCAGAGCTATTGGCCAACACTGACACAGATACTGACCAATGGGAACCAAAGATGGCTGCAGGGGGAACCAATTTCTCTATAGAAGGTGGGGCTTCTCACGCAGACTAGCATAAGATCTGACCAATGAGTACCCCAGGCGGGTGCCGTGGGAACCAATGGATGCCTGGGAGAGGGAGCTTTTGAGCTGACTGACATAGAAAACGACCTGTCAGAACCACAGGCGGGTGCTGTGGGTAACCACTGACGGCCCAGGAGGCGGAGCTATTAGCCAAGTTTGACACACATACTGACCAATGGAAACCAAAGATGGCTGCAGGGGGAACCAATTTCCCTATAGAAGGTGGGGCTTCTCACATGGACTAGCATAAGATCTGACCAATGAGTACCACAGGCGGGTGCCATGGGAACCAGTGGATGCCTCAGAGACTGAGCTTTTGAGCTGACTGAGATAGAATACAACCTGTCAGAACCTGTTTAGGCAGGACCCCAGGTATCAGGCCTAAAATGGCAACTGGACATCTCACAAGGTGTCCCCAATTAGAGAGGGTGCAGGCTAACCTAAGGGAACCTCCCCCACTTGCATGTATTTCATGGACTGGGCCCCTAGTAAACATTATATAGTATGTGAGCTCATGTATGTTATGAAGACATACAAAGGGCTTAGGGAGTATATTAAGGCCATGAGTATTTACTAACCATGGGATTTATTGTGAATTGCCTATTCATGTTTTTACCCAAGTTTCCTACAGACTGTTATTTTTCTCAAGGAATAGATACACTTTTTTTTTAATTTCATCATTTTAAATACCGAAGTTTGCAGCCTAATTTCACTATGTATATGATGATGTTGGAATTACAGGTTTTCATATTTTAATATATTCAAATATACCAAACTTTCTTTTCAATATGTTTTCATATTTTGCATTTAAACAAAATCTTCCCTATTTTTAGAGTCAAAATGTAAACACTCTCTTCCTTTTGATTCTAAACATTATATAAATGTTACTTTTCAAATTTAGGATTTAACCATTTCTCCCCTTGCAATCTATATTGTGTGTGAAGTGTGATGAAGAGCCGTAAGTTTACTTTTGCCTGAAGGAAAGCAAACAGGTGAATCCCGCCCCACTTATTGAATGAGATGTCTTTTCTCATTCATCTAACATTTCACTTCAATTATGATCCAGTTTTCTTTGCAAACCTGTTTCTAGGTCTCTTCTCTGATTCACTGACATACTTGACCTTGCTTTTTCATCCTTACACTCCATACAAACCACTTTCCAGAGTTGCCAGTGATACTGTTAAAATATAAGACAAATCATATCCCGCCTCTGCTGAAAATACTTGACTGGCTCTCCATCGCACTCAGGGTAAGAGCCAAATTCCATTCTAGCACTTCCAAGACTCTAAGCTTTCTGCTTCCCCCAGATCCCCAGCACCACTCCGAACTCACTTCTTGATATTCACTACTTCAGTCACTCCAGCTCCAGCCATGCTCGCCTAACTGGCTCCTAACTGCTCACCTGCCTGCCGGCCTGATTGCCCCTAACTGCCTCTGCTCAAAACTAACTGCCCTCCCCTGCCAGCCTGATCGCTGCTAACTGCCCTCTCCTGCTGGCCTGGTTGCCCCAACTGCCCTCGTCTGCTGGCCAATTTAGTTCTGATTGGTCAGTTCTTATGTCAGTGTCTCTAGAACACGGCAGACCACATGTGTCTTGGGGGCTCAGCACTTGCTATCCCTGTACTTGGAATTCTCCTTCCCCAGACATGCACAGGGCCAGTCCTCTGACTGCCTTTAGATCTTTACTCAAAAGCCATGTGCTCCATGAGGCTCTCCCTGGCCTTCCTATCGAATCAATGTCAGACTCCTGTCTGGAAATTCTATTCCTCCTTCATTGCTTGCTTTCTTTTTCCTCTTAACACTTATCAGAAAACACTTTGCATTTACTTCCTGCTTCTTCGCTATTGTCTGGCACACTAAAATGAAAGTTCCATGAGGGTAGGATTATTTTACTTGTTTCTTTTGATCATGACCACATCACAAGTGCCTGTGCTTAGAGACTGCTGGCAGAGAGCTACCTGTGGTTATTATTGCTGAGTTGGAGACAAACAAATAGAGCCGCCAAACGACCTCAGTCGGGAGAGCGCAAGACTGAAGATAAAACAAATTAATTTTAAAAATGGAGGCAAACTAAGGCAAAAGGGGAGCTAGTCAGTTTTCCCTGGGTCTTGCCTCAAAGCTACACGCACGAATGCCTTCAGGGGACAACAGAGACCAACTGGGGGCGTGGCTGGCCTGAGAGCATCTGAGTCTATGATGGGTTGCCGTATCCTTGTAGGAAGGAACCTTGCGGGGCCCTAATTGTCAGTTTGCTGCTTATGATTTTTTTTTTTTCACGTGAGGCCAGAAGTAAGAATTCATGCAGTATGAATGCTCCCAAATGCCGAAGTAGCTCATTTAAATACAGAAAGCAATAAAAACATGAAGCCCAAACAAAACAAGGCAGCTTACCTTAAGTTGGTCCATGGGTGGCCTGCGGGTGGATGCCAGAATACACTGTATGTTCTATGAAAAAAAAACAACAACAACAACAACAAACAACAACGAACCCGTGCTATGGTGAGGCGGGCTTGCTTGTGCCATTCTTTGAGGTAAACAGCTTCAGGTCATAATGGGTGGGAAATGCAGATGAATGAACACTTTCTTCCCACGCCTGGAAGTTCCCTGCCTCCCTCTCCTGCTATGCATGGAGTTTGGGGAACACAGGGAGGGAGGACTCCTCAGCACTCTTCCATTAGGAACAAGTATATTTTCATCAAGTGTGCAGTGGGTAAACCAGAGACAGTTTTGAGGGGAATGGTACTAATAGGTCTAGGGCAGTGGTCAGCAAACTCATTAGTCAACGGAGTGGCAAACCGCGGCTCCCGGTCCGCATGTGGCTCGCGAGCCACAGTTTGCCGACCACTGGTCTAGGGAAAGGAGAAGGGGTGAGGAAGAGAAGGATGTAAACAGACCCATGGATCAAGACACCCAATCTCGGAGGGGCTTTATTGGGGTCACTGCAGCATCACACCAACCACCACTGCACCTCTGTGTGGCAATTCGGAGCCCAAAGAGTGAGCTCCACCAAGCCACAGACCCCAGCCTGACTGCCAGCCGTCCGTCTCACCTGGAAACACCCCGTCAATGCTCCCGTGTGCCTGGGCGGGCCAGGCTGGCCTGGAGTTCCCCGGGAGCCAGCCCACCTGTCGGATGTGGCCAACAGATGGGGCTTCTGGGACAGCAGACCTGTCTGGTGGAGCACCGGCTGACGCCAACGGACAGGCACGGGCTGGCGCCAACTGAGAGCGGGTGGACTGCCGTGCGGGACAGTAGGCGCCATCCACCGATGTCCCTCCTTCGATGTCCCTCCTTCGATGTCCCTCCACCGAAGGGTGGCGAGGTTCAGGGCGGCCAGACAAAGAGCAATGAGGCGCGGATGCTGCTGTTTCTGCAAGGGACCCGTTTTGTGCACAAAACACTGTGCAAACGCAGCACGGCCCAGCTCTCCTCTGAGAGCCAGCGCCCCAGGAGCTGTGCACACAGCGGAGGTAAAGGCACCCAGACCTTCAGGTCCAAGGTTTGCTGCACCCGGTCCTCTGAGCAACGAGGCCACCCACAGCCACGTGTGGACCGCACTGTGAGTGTGTCTAGGCTGAGCCTGGCTCCTGCTTTGTGATTGTGGCATGAAGTCCCTGAAATAAACCTTTTAGGGGTAAACCTGCCTCCTGCTTCACCCTTGAGTCATCACCATCAAAATACTCTTCCAGGGAACCTGCAAGCCATCTGGTTTCTGTCCTTTGCCACATCCTTTGTGGCCAGAGCCAGGGGCAGCAATGTGGACCTGTCAGAGGTGCAAGCTTTTCCTGGGCCTCCCCTCCCTCCTGGGCCCGCTCCCCACACCTCTTTCTCTGTAGGCTCCCTCCCTGGGCCAGGCCTGCTTGTTAGAACCCCCCCTTCTGCGGCATCCCTGGCCCTCTGGTACTCACAGGCCTAGGTGCCCCCTCAGAGTGAGCATCCCTTAGCCTCTCCCCACATCCCTGCCACGTTTGTGTTTGTCCCCTTGCTCTGGACCTCTTCCGAGACTCTGTGCCTCTCCACCCAAGTGGTTCAGTCTGCTTTCCTCTGAGCCCCTAGGTCTCCCTGTTATTCTCCTCTCCTCCCAGCTGGGGGCCTCCCCCTCTAAGACATCCCTCCCCCCAGGAAGCCCCTCCATTTCTGGCCCCGCCCCGCTTCTTCCTAAGCAGCAGCCTCCCCTTTGCCCTCCCCCCACAGCCCATCTCTGGGGCCTTCTCCTCCCTCCTTCCCAGGGCAGCCCGCTAAGTCCTTCTCCACTTGGAGACGATGAGGATGAAGCCGAGTGAGCTTTATTCACAGCCCCAGGGCACGGCTGTCCCTGCCTTTCGTGCCCCGTCCACCCCGCGCACCCCGCTCTTCCACACGAGAAAGGCCTTCCACACGGCAAGTCATGTGCAACACGTTTGTATTTTTCAGAACGAACAACAGTAATGCTGGCAACGATGTTCATCGGTAGCGAGTCTAAAGCTTTGTATACATTAAAAAGGTACATTTCTTGTGTCTCCAAGTCAAACATCTGCCTCCACAAATGTGATAAATTATAACCTAATAGGACCTTTTCACCAGATCATACACGTAGATGTGGAAGTCGTCCTCGAACTTGATGAAGTACACGGAGGGCTTGGCTTCCACCTGGTGAATGACCATGCCGATGCGCTTGGAGCCGTCTTCTTTGGTGTATTCCACGTGCTTGCCGATGAGGCCATCCACGAAGCCCGGCTCCCTCTGGGCCGGGGGCGGCTCGTTGGGGTCGGGCACGATGCGCAGGTCGCCTTCCCTGTAGTCGTCCAGCAGCTGGTACATGTACAAGACGGGATCCTTCTCGTAGGTGATGTAGAACCACGCCTGCATGATGGGCGCCTGGGCCAGCACCATCCCGCGCCACTCGTCCTTGGCACCGTGCTCGCCCTCGAACAGATGCTCCACGGCTTTGCCCACGATGGCGCTGGCTTGGGGCGCGTCCCTGACTCTGGTGCTGGCGAGGGGCACGTCCCTGACTCGAGACAGTGGTACCTTTTCAGGAAGTATTTTAAGTTTTAAAATTCTTTCATCTGTGTGAAGTTCCAGCCCGTAGACACAGTCAATGCCATCATATTTCACCAGATACAGATCGGGGTTGATAGGCACCTGATCCAGAACGGTTCCTTTCCACTGGGTGATGGGCCCGTCGCCTTCCTTCCATCCGTGTGAGATCCTGCAGCCCACGATGTTCCTGGGGGGCTGGGACGAAGGTCTCCCCCTCTGCTTCTTTTGAGATGTTTTTTTCTTCTTCACATTTGCAGATCCGGGGTGTTGATTTACCTCCTGTCCGGTTTCCTGCTCTGCGGGTGCCTTTTTGTGGGAGGTCTTCATGCCTGCAAAGGGGGAGAGGGCGGAAGGCTAGAAAGGGATATTTAGTATATAATAGCATGAATTAATTTCTCTATTGCAAAGTCACTGGGCACCAGGTATATTGCTGCCCCAATTATTCAGATACGTCCAGCAAGAATACTGGGTATCGCCCTGCCCTGGCTGGTTTGGCTTAGGGCAAGTGGTCGGCAAACTCATTAGTCAACAGAGTCAAATATCAACAGTGCAACGATTGAAATGTCTTTGGAGAGCCCCATTTTTTTAAACTTCAACTTCTTCTAACACCACTTCTGCAACATAGACTCGCCCAGGCCTTGGTATTTTGGGGAAGAGCCACACTCAAGGGGCCAAAGAGTCACATGTGGGTCTCGAGCTGTAGTTTGCCGACCATGGGCTTAGTGGCTAGCGCATGGTCCTGCAGACTGAAGGGTCCTGTGTTCGATTCAGGTCAAGAGCACATGCCCGGGTTGAGGGCTGGATGGTGTGTGTGTGGGGGGGGGGCGTTGTGCAGGAGGCAGCTGGCCAGGGATTGCCTCATCACTGATGTTTGTATCTTTGTCTGCCTTCCTTTCTAAATCAATAGAAATCTATTTTTTAAAAAAATAATGCTGGTTATCAAGATAGTACTGGATGCACGGCTCCATCCGCCTGCCCTGCCTGCTGCTGGATCCTGTGGCTGCGCTGGCGTTTGAGAGCGGTGGGTGGTTGCTTTGGAAGCCCCACAACAGGGTTCCTTTGCATAATGCATGTCCCTCTGTGGTTAACCTGGCAGTGGTCGGCAAACTCTTGAGTCAACAGAGCCAAACAGCAAGAGTACAACGACCGAAATCTCTTTTGACAGCCAAATTCTTTCAACTTCAACTTCTTCTAAAGCCCCTTCTTCCAAACAGACTCGCCCAGGCTGTGGTATTTTGTGGAAGAGCCACACTCCAGGGGCCAAAGAGCCCCCGTTTGCCGACCACGGTCTAGAGTCCTTACACCACACACAAATATTCACCATTTCTTAAACCCTCCCCTCCCCATTTCTTCATTTGCACTAGTGTAGTTCACATGTCCCTTGTTGGGTTTTTTTGTTTAAATATATTTCTTTATTGATTTCAGAGATTTCAGAGAGGGAGAATGAAAGAGAGAAACATTCATGAGAATCACTGCCAGGCTGCCCCCTGCACGCCCCCCCCCCCACACCCCTCACTGGGGAATGGAGCCCGCAAACCCGAGAATGTGGTCTTGACCGGAATGGAACCCGGGACTCTTTAGTCCGCAAGCTAACGCTCCATCCACTGAGCCAAGCCGGCCAGGGCACGCTCCGTCCGTCTTCATTGCCATCACGATGCCCTGTGCCCGCCGTTCGCGTCTCTTTCCTTCCTCGCCTTCCTATTCATGCCCACTTTCCCGCTGGGCGCTCACAACAAACTCATCTCCTTTTCCAGCCACCTTTGTGCGCACCCCAGGTGTTTTTCCACCCCCCCACCCCCCCGCGCCCCCCGCCACCTCCGCTGCTCAAGTCACTCTTCTCCCGTCCCCCGTCCCATCCCGGCACCGACCCCAATTGTCTTTGCCTGAAACCAACCAAAGCCCCGACCCCTCCCAGGGGTCCAGTGCGGCGCCCACCTCCCAGCGTCCGGGGATCGCGGGCTTCACGTGCCCAAATAGAGGACACCTGGCTGCTGCCTTGGCCGTGAACCTGCGAGGCAAGGGGATCCGCAGGCGCCGAGCCGCGAGCTTGCGAGGGCTGCTCGGGGAGGATGCGCGGTCGGTTGCCGGAGCGCGTCTCAGGCGGGCGGCGGGGCGCGGGGCGCGGGGCGCGGGCGGAGAGGATGGCGGCGCCGTCTCCAGCGCGGCGCTCGCGGACCCCCTGCCTCGCAATCGGCCGCACGAGCCCCCGCGCCCCTTGGGAATCCCACCGGCCGCTCCGGCTGCGGCAGTCTCCTCCCCTCTGCCCGCCGCTCAGCTTCCTGCCAGGCCTCCCCTTCCTGCTGAAACGACGTGCGCTCCCCTCCCCCCCAGTCGCACACGCCCACCTCGGCCCGCGGCTTGGGAAACGCGTCTGGGCTCCCGGACCCGCCCCTTTTCCAAATCCCTGAGCATCCCGGCCGGCAGCATCCCCCCCCCCTCCCCGCCCCTACTCTACCACCTAGCGTCTCTCTCTCTCCAGTTCAGAGCCCTCGGTTCCCCGCCCCCACCGCCCCCACCCCCACCTCGGTGCCCCTGCCCCATCTGCTTTTCATCTTCGAGGAATTCGCCCTTTCTCCCCCCCCCCACCCCCCCGCCCGTGCCTTTCTGGAGTTGCCGAAACCTTCCTTTTCCTGTCATTAAAGGGGACTGGTGGTAGGATGAGAGAGAGGCGCACTGGTGCTCAGTCTGCCATCTTGACCCAGTCAATCTCTAGGTGCATTTCGCCGTCTGGTCGTGTCCAGACTTTACTTCTTGAAGATAGGACCCCCCCCTCCCTTTTGTGGTTGTTGGTGTTGTTGTTGTTGCTGCTGTTTCCACCGATTGCAAAAAAGAATTGCATGCACAATGTGAATACTGTAAAATTCAGGCAATTCATTTTAAGAAGATAATCCACCCGAAATCCACGTCTCATTCACCTCAGCTCAGCGTGAAACATTAGCGCTCAGTATCTCCTTTGCCTCCCCCCCCCCACCAAATCCCTTAGAAATCTGGGATCTTTTGCAAAGATCGTTTGTTAAGAATTATTTGTAAAATAACTTCTATGATATTTTGATATACCGATGTAATAGCAATATTAGTACTGCTCCATTAAAAATTAATTTTACTTATTTTATGGAAGCATTTAAAAGTAGAAATAGAATATTACCAATGAAATTTAATTCTCTATTCTCCTCAAGTCCTCATCCTATTCCCTTCTTCTCTAATGTTAATATATATCATTCAATTTCTATGTATTCAATCATCACACACACACACACACACACACACACACACACACAAATACTGTGCATTTTCTGTCTCATTTATTTTCTAAATGTACATTCTGAAGGATAATTACTCCATAATCTCAGGAAAAATAATTGTTTAAAAATTTGTTTTATTTAAACAAACACGTTTTTAAAAATTAAATTTATTTTTCCCCATCACCATTTATCCTCCCCATTTAACCTTACACCCCTCCCCCGTCAATCACGACACTTTTGTCCTTGTCCATGAATTCTTTCTCGCTTTTTGTTTTCTTTTTTCCTCAACCCCTCCACCTCCCTAACACTCCCCACCCAATAGAGCTGTCTGCCTGCTATCTATCTATGACTCTGTCTCTATTCTCCTTGTTAGTTCAGTTTATTAAATTCCACATAAGAGTGAAATCATACGGTAACTTGTCTTTCTCTGACTGCCTTATTTCACTCAGCATAATGTTCTCTAGGTCCATCCATGCTGTCACAAAGAGTAAAATTTTCTTCCTTTTTACCATTGTGTACATTGACCATGGCTGTTTTATCCACTCATCCGCCGATGGGCACTTGGGTTGCTTCCAAACCTTGGCTATTGCAAATAATGCTGCAACGAACAGGGGTGTATATATTCTTTTCAATTAGTGTTTCAGGTTTATTACCTTTTTTTTTTCAGAAGTGCAATTGCTGGATCAAAAGGTAGTTCCATTTTTAGTTTTTTGAGGAAACTCCATACTGCTTTCCTTCCACAGTGGCTGCACCGGTCTGCATTCCCACCAGCAGTGCACGAGGGCTCCCTTTTTCCACATCCTCGCCAAGACTTGTTTGTTGGTTTATTGATGATACCCCTTCTGCCAAGTGTGAGGTGATATCTCGTTGCAGTTCTGATTTGCATTTCTCTGATTAGTGACATTGAGTATCTTTTCATATGTTTATTGGCTATCTGTGTGTTCTCTTTGGAGAAGTGCCTATTCAGGTTCTTTGCCCATTTTTTAATTGGATTTTTTTTTTTTTTGCTTTGAGTTGTATGAGTTCTTTATAAATTTTGGATAGTAACACCTTATCAGATGCTTCAATGAATATGTTCTCCCATTTAGTGGATTGTCTTTGCATTTTGTTGATGGTTTCCTTTTTAGTTTGATATAGTCCCATTTGTTTTTGTTTTTTTTTTGTTTGTTTGTTTGTTTCCCTTGCCTGAAGAGATATATCAGAAAAAAAATATTGCTATAAGAAATATCTGATATTTTACTGCCTATGTTTTCTTCCAGGATTTTTATGCTTTCAAGTCTAACATTTAAGTCTTTTTTTTTAACATTTAAGTCTTTAATCAGTTTTATCACAGGTATGTTATTTTTCTAAATCTTGGTTTTATTACTCAATAGTTTGTTTTTAAAATGTATGTGTGTTATATTTCTAACATTTCTTGTTATTTTGAAACTCTTGCAAAGTAGAAATATATGACAACTTTTCATCCATTGAACAATATATTCAAGTATCCATTCCACTTTAAATATATATACATATATATATATATATATATATATATATATATATGCACTGAATGGCCAGATTATTATGATCTCTGAATGCATAGTAATCTGGCCACTCAGTGTATATCCTATATAATAAAAGGCTAATATGCAAATTGTCCCCTCCACCAGGAGTTCAACCAACAGGCAGGCCAGCCAACTGCCCATGTCCCCTCCCCCTGGCCAGGCTGGCTGGACCCCACCCAATGCACAAATTCATTCACCAGGCCTCTAATATGTATATAATGAGTAGCCAGATTATTATGATCTCTGAACACATAGTGTATATACATATATTCAGAGAGGGAAGAGAGATAGAAACATCAATGATGAGAATCATTAGTTGGTTGCCTCCTGCATGCCCTCTACTGGGGATTGAACCCACAACCAAGGCATGTGCCTTTGACTGGAATCAAACCCAGGACCCTTCAGTCTGCAGGCTCTATCCACTGAGCCAAGCTGGCTAGGGCCCGTTCCACTTTTGATGATCATTTTGATTAATTTCAAGTTTTAGTTTTAAAAATAATGCTGCAGTAAATCTTTCTGTCCTTGTTCCAGAGTATCTGTGTGTACAGTATATAATAAAAGTAGAAATGTTGAGTTATATGTATAAGCACTTCAATGTTCATAAATGGTGCCAAATTGCTACGTTAATTGGCTGTACCAAATTGTGGTATACTCATCATTGTAGGTATTCCATCTTCTCTATATCCTAGAGAAATCTTGATATATCATCTTTATGTGTGTGCCAAATTAGTGAGTGAGAAATAGCAACTCATTGTTTTAGTTTATATTTTTTCTGGATTATTAGTTTCATCTTATTTTCGTGTGTGTGTGTGTGTGTGTGTGTGTGTGTGTGTGTGTGTGTTTGGGGGCAGGGCTGGCATTCAGTATTTCTGTTGTGTTGTGTAATTTTATCTTCACATATTTATTTTGAATTGTTAATCTTCTTTTCATTTACTTATATATTATTGACTCTAAAGTTAGCCAGTTTTACATATTCTATGTAAAAAAAATTTTACACATACAATCTTGGAATCCATTCCCATTTTAAATTATTATAATATTGCACTTAAAAATTTACAAGCTTTCTCAACCACAGTTCTCCCTTGATTGTTATCCCTGTTATGAATTTTCTTTTTGCCTTATTTATGTACTAATACACAACATATTTTCAATATCATTGAGTCTAGCATACTATTAATTTTGAGACACACTTTTATTTTGTGTACCAATAAAAAAAGAAAATGGTTGTCAAAGGAAAATCATTTGAGCAAAAATAAAAAGGATCCCAAGTCCAATTTATAAAAAAGATTCCTTTATTAACTTTTGGTTGAGAATATGTTTGTATATTTTCAGAAAACAACTCCAAGACCATATGGATTCCTGCAACAGAGAGGAATTGGCACGTCTGCTCCAACCAGGAAGACAAGAGGAGAAACAGTCCAGAGATGGAAGACGCGGATGACACCTTGCCACGCTAGCAGTCGGCAGCTGTGCATCGCTGCAGGTTGCCCAGGACCAAACCAGAGAGGGTGGGACCTGCATTGCCACCATGTGTCCACCATCCAGACACCATTGCAGACATGCACACATAAAGAACTGTTTGACATTGAAACTGGGACCCAGAACTGTTGGGCATTGAAATTGAGACTCAAGAGCTCCCTATTGCTGGAGAATAAAAGTGCCCTGGATCCTTTCAGGACTTTTGGCCTTTTGAGTGCAACACAAATCGAGTAAAGGGAGAAGGAGAAAAATCTGCTGGCTCCCTGCAGGATTAATTTATTCAAAAAGGAAATAGTAGAAAAATACTCAACATGCAAAAGTCTTGTGAAGAAAATGAAGGAAAATCACAGAACATGCCAAAGGCTGAGGAACATCACTCTTCAGAAGATGTGCCAAGGGAGGCAGAAGGAAATCCTCCGTCTTCTGAAGAAGGTGTAAGCCAGGAAGCAGAAGGAAACCTTGGAAGCTGGGCTGACTCAACCTGTCCATGCATTTAAAGAGGATACTCCCGCCGAGACCGGTTTGGCTCAGTGGATAGAGCGTCGGACTGCGGACTGAAGGGTCCCGGGTTTGATTCCGGCAAGGGCATGTACCTTAGCTGCGGATGCATCCCTGGTGGGGGGCGTGCAAGAGGCAGCTGACCGATGTCTCTCTCTCATGGGTGTTTCTGACTTTCTATCCCTCTCCCTTCTGCGCTGTAAAAAATCAATAAAATATATTTTAAGAAAAAAATAAAATAAAATAAAGAGGATACTCCCATTAGGCATTTGGACCCTGAAGAAATGCTAAGAGGAGTAGATGAAATGGAAAGGTTTAGGGAAGAAATAAGAAGCGTAAGAAACAAGTTTGTGGCCGAGACCGGTTTGGCTCAGTGGATAGAGCATCGGACTGTGGACTGAAGGGTCCCGGGTTCGATTCCGGTCAAGGGCATGTACCTTGGCTGTGGGCACATCCCCAGCAGGGGGCGTGCAAGAGGCAGCTGATCGATGTCTCTCTCATCAATGTTTCTGACTTTCTATCCCTCTCCCTTCTGCTCTGTAAAAAATCAATAAAGTATATTTTTAAAAAAAGAAACAAGTTTGTGATAATGCATGGGAAGCAAAGACATTCACGCAGAAGACCTTATCCAGTGTGCTTTAGGCTTTGGATTCTTTTTTCTAAAAAATCTGATAGTAAAATCTGGCCCCTGCTTTCTATTAGCATATTCTGATGTATCTTTTACCTTAGTTTTAATTTTAATCATCTGGTAGAATTTTGTTTTAGATAGTTTCCTTGTTAACCAGCATCTTACTGGATTTTGTATTTTGACCTATTCTCCAGGTCTATTTTTCATTTGGGAAGTTTCACACAAATGCATGAAAATATGTTCATTTCATATTGTAAAGTAACATAAGTTGCAAAGCATATTTAGTGTCAGCTCACATATGTACATTAAAATCCCAAATTATGTGTGCATGCATGTGTGTATACATACATACCTACATACATACATCAAAAAATTAACTGCATATTTCTCTGTGTGTGTTTTCTTTTTGCTTATATGTATTTTTTAATGAACTTGTGTCCCAGATAATTAAAATTTTTAATAAGAATGAAATAATTTGCAATCAGCTTATAAAGGCAATGGGGTCACTTAAACTCTTGAAATAACTATTAAAATGTAAACCTCAAATCACCTCTGGATCCCTTAGCCAGAGGAATAAAACTGGCCAATATTACAGGGGGGAAAAAAGAAATTGAGACTCAAACATTTTTTGATCTTGTATGTTTATTTCTAGTATGCAGATACAAGATTTTTTAAAGAAAAAATGGGGGTGGGTGGGAATTAGATACAGAGGCAAAGAAGCATTGAACACAATGTCAAACTACAGTGGGAAGGCAAGAGAGGTTGGGGTGTGGGGGCTGTAAGAGATCAACCGAAGGACTTGTATGCATGCATATAAGCATAACCAATGGATACAAGACACTGGGGGGGCGGGGAGACAGGTGAGGGCATGTACTGGGGGGTAGGAGAGGCCAGGGGGAGGTCAACGGAGGGGGGAAGGAGACATATATACTACTATTTATAATACTTTACACAAAAAAAGAAAAAAAAGAAAATGATTGTCAATTCAACTATGATAACTAATGACTTTCTAAGACATAGATAACATTACAGATGTTAAAATACGAAAAACTAAAAAAATAAGGTAAGCAAATGGAAATGGTAGAATACTACTTTTTATTTTTATTTTTTTATCTTTATTGTTCAGTTTATTAATTACATTGTTTCCCCTTTTTTATCCCCCTATATCTCCCCTCCACCCTGTACCTATCCCACCCTCCACCCTCACCTCCCCCTTCCCAATGTCCTCTCCCATTGTTGCAAGATTTTTGTCCAATCTCTTGCTGTACTTCCCACAACCCTTTTCTCCCCAAGAATTGTCAGTCCATTCCCTCTCTGTGTCCATGTTTCTGTTATATTCACCAGTTTATCTTGTTCATCAGCCTATCAATTCACTTGATTTTTATGTTCATTTGTTGATAGATGTGTATTTGTTGTTCATAATTTATATTTTTACCTTTTTCTTCTTCCTCTTCTTAAAGAATATCTTTCAGCATTTCATATAATATTGGTTTGGTGGTGATGAACTCCTTTAGCTTTTTCTTATCTGTGAAGCACTTTATCTGATCTTCAATTCTGAATGATAGCTTTGCTGGATAGAGTAATCCTGGTTGTAGATTTTTGCTAGTCATTATTTTGAATATTTCTTGCCACTCCTGTCTGGCCTGCATCGTTTCTGTTGAGAAATCCGCTGACAATTGTATGGGTACTCCCCTGTAGGTAACCAGCTGTTTTTCTCTTGCTGCTTTTAATATTCTCTCTTTATCTTTTGCTCTTGGCATTTTAATTATGATATGTCTTGGTGTGGTCCTCTTTAGATTCCTATATTTTGGGGTTCTGTGTACTTCTTGGGCTTTTAAGTCAGTTTCTTTCACCAGGTGGGGGAAGTTTTCAGTCACTATTTCTTCAAGTAGGTTTTCATTAACTTGCTCTCTCTTTTTCTGGCACCCCAATAATTTGGATGTTGGCATGCTTGAGGTTGTCCCAGAGGCCCCTTACACTATCTTCAGTTATCTGAATTATTTTTGTTTCTTGCTTTTCCAGCCGAGTGGATTTTGCTTCTTTGTATTTCAAATCTTTGACTTGGTTCTTGTGGCCCTCTGGATTGCTTTTAGGACTTTGTGTAATATTTTTTATTTCAGTCTGTGTACGCTTGATTTCTAATTGGTCCTTTTTAATATCTGTGAGGGTCTGGTTCATATCCTCAGAGGTCTTGTTCATTTCCTTGAGGGTCTCATTCATTTCCTTGTAAGTATCATTCATTTCCTGGTTGGTCTTGTTTATTTCCTCATAATCCTCATTAAGTTGATCGGCCTTTTGTAGGAGCCTCTTGAAAAGCCTTATAACCGTGGTTTTGAACTCTATGTCTTGTAGTCTTTTCTCCTCCATTTCTTTCACACCTGACTTCTTTCCATATCTCTGCATGTTGGCTGCTTTATGTGGTAGGTATCGTCAAAGGGACAGTGGCTCAGCCTCCCCAGTTACCTGAGGTGGGTACTCTTACTGCAATCCTTTATGGGTTGTATTCAGTATTTTTGAATTTAAACCCAGCTTGTTGTTGTTAGCCCTAGGAGGGTTTGACCTCCAGGCCATTGGCTGTGAAGGGAGACTGTTCAGGTTGGATGGGCGGAGTCTCTGAGCTGCGCAGGCAGCCTCAGTGTCAGCTACGTCCTATGTGGCGCTGGCGCACGCGGGTCTCTGTTGGATGGGGATGGCTGCAGACACCTCCAAGAGAAAGCCGCTAGTCTCTTCCCCTTGCCAGACAACTCTGCCTCTCCTCAAATGAGTCTGCTCACCCAAAGTCTAGCCCATGGTTATAAAATAGATGGTTTCCGGGACCAGGAGACAAGTTTCCAGGGGGCAAGTCGCGGGTTTGTGTGACACTTGCAAGCAAACTTCTTTTCCCAGCCTCCGGGTTTCTCCTCAGACTAGGAGACCTCTGCCGCGCCCCGCTTCCAGGGTACGTCCCCCGGACCTCGGACCTTGCCTGGCACTGGGGAATCTGTGCAGTGGTACGTCTCTATGTACCCCAGATCTTGGACCTCGCCTGGTGCTGGGGAATCCGTGTAGTGGGACGTCTTCGCCCTCCCCATTGGCGAAATCCAGCCGGGGTTGCTGCTCCAGCCCCAGCCTGCACACGCGACCAGGACGGCTCCTAACCTGTTTCTGCCTTCAAGGCTGCGTTCCCGCCGCTCTTCTGAGTCTCAGTGTCCCACCTTTACTCTTATTTGTGGAGTTTTCACTCAGCCAGCTTTCTGGCAATTCTGGGTGATTTTTGTTTTGTTTTTATGTTGTAGTTTTTAAATCGTTGAGCAGGGCAGAACAATAGGTGTTTACCTATGCCGCCATCTTAGTTCTCCAAAGCCTGTTCTAGAATACTACTTTTTTATCTTCAAAATATGTGAAAAACTTTGTCTTAAATTAGAAGTATGATAATATTGGTGAAATTTTTAAAGCATAAATTGTGCCATGTTTTTTCCATTTTCTACACTTTGCTTATTTTTGCACCAAGCATTATGTTATTGGTTACATCAGCATAAGAACATGTTGTTACTTTTTCCTTCTCAAAAATACCCTCTTCTGATTCCACATACCCTTCCAGCTACCACCTTACTTTTCTACTCCTCTTTGCAACAAAACTTGAAAGAGTTGCCTATCCATTGTCTTCAATTTTTTTCTTCCCATTGTCTCTCTAAAACCCATTCTTATTCTAATCTGATTCTCCTTCCCATTCCTCAAACATGCTATAAAAATGCTCTTAATTCTGGCTTAAAATGCTCTTAAGTGTTGCTCAGTGGTTGAGCCTATGAACCAGGAGGTCACAGTTTGATGCCAGATCAACTGCAGGCTCTATCCCCAGTGTGGGGCCTGCAGGAGGCAGCTGATCAATTATATATATATATAATAAAGAAGTAATGTTCAAATAGACCTTCACAAGATGGCTGCCTATGACCAGGCCAGAAGGGGGGGTTAGTGAGAGACAACCAAAGACTGAACAAGCAGGCTGCATGGGGCGACCAGGCCAGCAGGAGGGTTAGTGAGCAACAACCAAAGGACTGAACAATCATGCTGCATGGGGCGACCAGGCCAGTGGGGAGGGGGCAGCTGGGGGTGATTGGGCCAGCAGTGGGGGACACTTAAGGGCGACCTGCTGGCAGGGGGGGCACTTAGGGACAATTAGGCTGGCATGCAGAGGCAGTGAGGGATGATCAGACCGCTGGGTTGTGGGGGCAGTTAGGGGCAACCAGGCAGGCAGGCAGGTGAGCAACTAGGAGCCAGTGGTCCAGGATTGTGAGACGGATGGACATCCTCCAAGGGGTCCCAGAGTGGAGAGGGTGCACACTGGGCTGAGGAGAGCCCCCCCATGCACGAATTTTGTGAACAAGGCCTCTAGTGTGTGTGTGTGTGTGTGTGTGTGTGTGTGTGTGTGTGTGTGTATTAGTGACCTGGTGCACAAAATTTATGCACATTAAAAGTGGATTAATTATAGGAAATAATTTAATATTGCTATTTTTCCTTTCTCTATAATAGAAGTGTCAGAGATAAAAGAAAATTAGTAAAATGTATATGAAAATCTTCCTCCTGTCAGAGTCTGGAGCTCACCATGGGTCCCAGAGTCAAGTCCCCGCCCACCCACATGCACCTCAAAATTGCGTGAGACCCAGACCCAGCCAGCGCCACCCCCCCATTGGGTTAGATCCAGATCCGGCCAGTCCCACCCTTATCAATCCCTGCCAGGCAGGGTTCATAGCCTCAGGTCCTTTGGCCTGGTGCCAGGATGGGGGGCATGGGCTGAGGTCCCCAGCCCAGACCAGGGCCAGGGGTATGCATTTAGGTCCTCCTTCAAGCCCCACCAGGTTTGGGACATGGCCTGAGATCCTCTGTCAAGCCCTGCTGGGTGGGGGACATGGCCTGAGGTCCCCTGTCAAACCCCGCCAGGCAGGGGGCGGGCACAGCCTCGGTCCCTCAGCCCAGCACCGGGAGGGGGCGTGCAACTTCAGGTTTCCCAACAAGCCCTGCTGGGTGGGGGCACAGCCTGAGTTCACCCGATCCAGCACTAGGGGTGCACCTTGAGGTCCCCTGTCAAGTCCCTCTGGGTGAGGGTATGGCCTGAGATCCCCTTTCAAGCCCAGCCAGGCACACCCTCAGATCCCCTGGCCTGGTGCTGGGGCAGAGGGCACAGCCTGAGGTCCCCTATCAAGCCCTGCTGGGCGGGGAGTGTGGTCTGAGGTCCCCTGGCCTGGTGCTGGGGTCGGGACACGGCCTGCAATCCCCTGTCATGGCCCACCTGGTGGGGGTGTAGCCTGAGGTACCCTGGCCTGATGCTGGGGCAGGGGGAGCAGCCTGATGTCCCCTAGCTCAGTGCCAGGACAGGAAGTGCACCTTGAGGTTCCCTGTCAAGCCCCGCTGGGCAGGGGAGTGTGTAGCCTCAGGACCCTGCTGATTGTTCGTTAAGGCTCCTTATGGGAACTTGGCCTCATCTGTGGGTGCAGCCATATTTGTAATGGAATGATGGCCAATTAGCATATCCCATCTTTATTAGATAGGATATTTTTTTTTCAGAGAGGAAGGGAAAGGAAAAGAGATAGAAACATCAATGATGAGAATCATTTATTGTCTGCCTCCTGCACACACTCCACTGGGAATTAAGCCAGCAATCCAGGCATGTGTCCTTGACCAGAATTGAACCCAGGACCCTTCAGCCAACAGACCAACACTCTATCCACTGAGCCGAACCAGCTAGGACTAAAAATATATCTTTAAAATTTTTTAAATTTATCTTAAGGTCATTAATGACCTCTAATTTTCATTTGCTATTCTCTTTCTTATTTTATCAACCAGCAGCTTTTGATCAAACATTTTAGTTGAAAAATTTATCTTTTTGACTCTCACTCTCCAGGTTTTTCTAGTAACTCACTGGCTATTTCTTTGTCTTTTTAATTCATCCCTCCTTATTACTCCCATCTCGTAATGTTGTTGTGGCCCAGTCTCAAGTTTGTATCATTCGGCTGAACTCCGTCTGTGCTCCAGACCTGTACAACCAGTTACCTACTTGACATCTCCATGGGGCTACCCACCAAAGTAAAATATCAATCTGAGTGTGTTGTATTTTCCCTAAAATCTGCTCCACCTGCAGACCTACCTTCCCATCACAGTAAATGGAAACTCCACCTTCCACTTACTCAAGGTATAAATTGAATGGAACTTTTTCTCACAGCCCCATAATTTGTCATAATCATGTTGGCCCTACTTTCAAAACATGTCCCAAATATGACCATTTTAAACATTTCGCTACCAACCCCTTACTTTGAGCCTCATTCTATAACCAGTATATTGCCAAGGCCTCTTTAGTAGATTTATTGCTTGTACTGATGTTCCTTTATTGTCTGATCTCACACATCAGTAGAAACTTACAATGGATCTCCATTTCACTTAGAGGAAAAGCCGAAGTACTTAGAATTTCTTCTCAAGTACACATGGATCATTCACAAAGATAGACCACATGTTAGGACACAAAACAAGCTTCTACAAGTTCAAAAAGATTGAAATCATATCAAGCATCTTCTCAGATCACAGTGGAATGAAATTAGAAATCAACTAGAGTAAAAACATCCAAAAAACATTCAAACACATGGAGGCTAAATAGCATGATATTAAACAATGAATGGGTTACCAACAAGATCAAGAAAAAAATAAACAACTTCCTGGAAACAAATGGAAATGAACACAACAACCCCAAATCTCTGGGACACAGCAAAAGCAGTTCTGAGAGGGAAGTTCATAGCATATAGACATACCTCAAAAACAAAAACAAACAAACAAAAAAAAACACACACACACACACACACAAGAAAAATCTGCAATAAAATACTTAACTCTACAACTTAAAGAACTAGAAAGACACAACAAGAAAAGCCCAGAGTAAGTAGAAGGAAGCAAATAATAAAGATTACATACAGCAGAAATAAATAACATAGGAACTGTTGGAAGCCGCCCATTGCCTTCACTAGCAGAGAGGTGTTGACAAGGAACCTGGAAGGCTGCAGACCTTGAACTTTGAAAGGTCAGAGCTCTGCACCCACTGTTTAGTTGAGACAATGGTAGTTGCAGCAACTTCCACCTTTTAGTTTTAAGTTAATCCTTGCCGATTGGCTATTATTGGAATTGCCTGAATAAGGGCTGTGGGTCTATCCCAAAACCTGAATAAAAGAGATAGCAAGGCCAGAGCAAAGTGGAGTCCTTCCTCTTGAGCTGGGCTCCCGCCTGGCCCTCAATTCCCAAATTTATATTTTCTTGTATAGTCTCATTTGTGTGTGGCCTCCTCTAGACCCAAACCCTGAACCTGAACCCTGAACCACGCTGGACGTGGCGGGGATACTCACAATTGGCGCCTTCGACATGGGACCTCTGGAGGGGATAATATTTCGCCTAAAGAGAAGAAAGGAAGAATACACTGAAAAGGTGGGAAAGAATTCACCGAAAAGGTGAGGGAAATTCACTGCACACAAAGCCCAAAGCCCACAATCAGCTGCAGAAGTCACAATCTGTAGGTAGGGTGGGGATGTCTTTTTCAGCCAAGCTAATGGGGCAGAATTAGGTTATAAAATAAACTTTATTATAGAATTTTGGTTTGCATGCTTAAGGAATTAAAGTTTTAGAAGGTATTCTCTTAGTTTTTGTTTGATGTTATAGAACATAACCCTTGGTTTCCTGAAGAAGGTACATTAGATATTGAATGTTTGGCAAAAAGTTGGTCAAAACTTGAAAAAAGCTCAGCGGCAGGGAAAAAACTTGCCTCCAAACCGTTTCTCCATGGGAAACACAATATTGCATTTGCTAGAGCCTTTTAGAGAGGCTCAGGAGGAGTCTCCTCCCCTGGCTCCCTCCACTCCTCCCAGAAAGGAGCAGGAAGAACAATTGGAGGAATGGCCTTTATGGCCCCCTCCACCCCCATGTCCTAATCCTGAAGGAATGAAGGACATGTCAGTGGAAGAAAGGCATGCTTTTCCTATTATACTAGCAGCTGACCCACAGCTCCGAAATCAGATAATAAGACACCATGAAAAAATTGACTTTAAAATGATAAAAGCTTTGTGAGAAAGCGTTGTTCAAAAATGGTCCGACTGCTCCTTTCACAGGAGAAATTATGAATAATATTTCTGAAGCATTCTTAGCTTCTTATGATTGGTATTCTCTGGCTCGTGCAACTCTGGATGGAGGAGATTATTTACTGTGGAAGGGAGAATATTTGGAGAAATGTTGAGAGCAAGTCCACGCCAATGGAGGGCCGAATGCTCAAATAACCTATGAAATGCTGGCAGGACTGGGACAGTATATGGAAGTACAAAATCAGTTACATTATGTGCAACAGGCATATGAGCAAATTAGAAGGAGAGCTTGGTGGGCTTTACCAGCAAAAGGAGACCCTTAGGGAGCTTTTAGTAAATGTATGCAGGGGCCTACAGAGTCATTTTCTGATTTTGTGGCTCGCCTCACTCGAGCAGTGAGATGACAGATTCAACATGAGACAGCAGGAGATATTTTAATTCAGCAATTGGCTTATGAAAATGCCAATGCTGATTGTAAGAAATGCCTGACACCTCTGAGAAAAGATAGTACCATTACAGAAATGATTCAAGCGTGTCAGAATGTGGGATCAGACACTTTTCAAGCAAATTTACTCTCTGCTGAAGTAACAGTGGGAAATAAGAGGTGTTATAAGTGTGGAAAAGCAGGACATTTCCGAAAGGAATGTAGGCAGCTGAGAAGGGCACAAGGTAGCGCTCTAGGGAGAGTCATGAACACACCGCCTCCAGATTTAATCTCTCGGTGTCCTAGATGTCAGAAAGGGAACCATGGGGCCAGTCTGTGCAGATTGAAATTTCATACAAACAGGCAGCTGCTAGATCAAGACATAGGGAATGGTCAACCACCGGGAAACGGCCAGAGGGCGCCCCCCTCCCCCGCCCCATCATCAATAGAGGAAATCTGGTCTGCAAGGCCGACAGTGGATTCCCTCATCCGAGCAACTCCAGGAAGCCTGGATCTTAACAGCACTATAGTAGTCCCTTTGACCTCTGATATTGCTCAGCAAGCTATTCCTATAGGAATTTGGGGACCTGAGCCACCAGGAACTTTAGGATTAATCTTAGGGATGAGTGGAAACACTCTAAAAGGACTAACTGTTCTGCCTGGAGTCATTGATTCAGATCATGAGGCAGAAATTAAAGTTAAGCTAGAATGTAATCATGTTATGCAAACTACTCCAGGACAAAGAATTGCTCAGATACTACTTCTATCTTATGTTCACGAAGGTGAGGTATAAATAGGAAAAGGATTTGGAAGCTCGGACATCTATTGGATACATGAAATTAGCAAAACCCGTCCTATGATTAATTTAAGAGGGAAAACAATTTAGGGGTTTAGTGGACACTGGAGCAGATGTCAGTGTTATCAGCAAAGAATTCTGGCCTCCAAGTTGGTCCATAGCAGAAGCTATCGGCTCAGTTGGGAGCGGGGAGAGTTTCTGATAACACACAACATAGTGCTGCAGTGTTAAGGTGGCTAGATGAGGAAGGACAGACAGGATGGTTTCAGCCCTACATAGTCTCTGGAATTGCAGTCAACTTATGGGGCCGGGATGTCTTAGAAGGTTTACAGGCATGTGTTATTACCGGCAAAGGACAGCACTGAATGACTCAGATGGGATATCAGACTGGTCAAGGCTTAGGAGAAAATGATCAGGGAATTAAAGAGCCCATCCAAGCCAAAGGAAACCCAGGAAGACGAGGATTAAGATATCAACTTTTTTAGGAGTGGTCACTGCTCAGTCTCCTCACCCTCATGCTGATCCTATACAATGGAAAGATGATAGACCTGTATGGGTGAATCAGTGGCCAGTAACCAAGGAGAAATTAAGTCATATTCATGAATTAATATAAGAACAAGTAGAAGCAGGTCACATAGAGCCTTCCAATAGTCCTTGGAATATGGCTATATTTACAATCCCTAAAAAGGCGACAGGAAAATGGTGATTGTTACATAATCTTAGAGCAGGTAATGCTACTATGCATACCATGGGAACTTTACAACCTGGACTCCCAGCGCCTTCACAAATTCCTTTAAATTGGTCTCTTATTGTAATAGATCTTAAAGATTGTTTTTTCACAATTCCCTTAGCACCTCAAGATAAACAGAGATTTGCCTTTTCAGTGACATCTATTAATAATATAGAACCCATGAAAAATTATCAATGGAAGGTTTTACCTCAAGGAATAGCCAATAGCCCCACCTTGTGTCAAAAATATGTGGCTCAAGCTGATCAGCCTTTAAGGGACAAATACTCCCAATATTACCTTATTCATTACATGGATGACGTGTTCTTAGCAATCCCTTGGGAAAGCAAACTTTGGCCACGTTTTCCCAATTAGAAAAGGAGCTCCCTAAATGGGACTTAAGAATTGCTCCAGAAAAGGTACAGAAATAAATGCCTTTCCAATATCTGGGAACCATAATTGAAAACCAATGCATTAGGCCTCAGAAGGCAGAGATAAGAAAAGATTGTCTTAAAACTTTAAATGACTTTCAGAAATTATTAGGGGACATTAACTGGTTAAGACCTTATCTGAATATCTCTACTGGAGAAATGACAAATTTATTTAATATATTAGAGATGACTCAAATCTTTCCTCTCCCTGAACATAACAGATGAAGCTAGGAATGAGTTGCTAAGAATTGAGCAGGCAATTTCCTCAGCCCAAGTAGCATGGGTACAACCTAAATTACCTTTATTGGGACAAATTAACCCTACTGCAAATAGTCCCACTGGAGTCATCTTTCAAAATAAAAACTCTTTTGCCATTATTGAATGGGTCCACCTAGAGCATCAATCCTCTAAAACTGCAGTTACATATGTAGAACTATTGGCTCAGTTAATATTTCAAATTAGAAAGCGTTGTAAACAGCTTAGAGTGCAAGAGCCCCAGTGTATCTACCTCCCTTTGTTGGGAAGCAATTAGAAATGTTATTTCAGACTGATATGAATTGGCAAATTAGGTTAAGTGGATATTCAGGGGAACTTAGCTGTCACCTATTAAAAGATAAATTACTGCAATTTTGATATAATACCTCCATCGTTATACCAAAAAATACTAGGCAGGAAACTATTCCTGAAGCTTTAACTGTTTTTACTGATGGATCATGTAATGGGAAAGCTGCCTATCACACAATAAATTCAGATTGAGTTATACTGACCAGTCATATTTCTGTACAAAGACTCGAACTAGAAGCTATTAAGGCTGAATTGCAGGATTTCCAAGAGCCTCTTAATATTGTCTCTGATTCTTTTTATGCTGCAAACCTAGTGAATAGAATTGAAACTGCCTGGTTGAAATGGTTCAGTGACCAAAGTTTATTTTTACTATTTAAACAAAAGTTCAGCAGATCGTACAACAAAGACGGTACCCTTTTTATATCACTCATCTCAGGGTTCATAGTGTCTCATCTGATCCTTTAACAAAAGGAAATGTACATGCTGATCAATTGGTTGCTCTGTTAAAAGAAGCCTTGGGATCTCATCAGCCTGCCAAAATGTTGTCTAAACAATTCTCAATCACTCAGCAATAGGCAAAAGAGATTATTACATACCTCAAGGGCCTAACACAGGAGTCAACCCTAGAGGTTTGCTAAGAGACATATCTGGCAAATGGATGTAACACATTATACTTCCTCTGGATGCCTTAGGGCATTACATGTCTCTGTAGACACCTTTTCAAAAGTGTCTAGGCGAGTCTATTTGAAGAAGTGGCATTAGAAAAAGTGGCATATGAGCTACTGCATCTACAGCAGAAATGGCAAAATATGTTATTAATCATTGCCTAGCTGCTTTTGCCATCATGAGAATCCCAAAAATTATTAAAACTGATAATAGGCCTGCTTACACAATCTGTCATTTCCAGGAATTTTGTAAAAGGTGGAAAATTCAGCACATTACAGGAGTACCATATAATTCCCAAGCATAAACCATTATTGAACAACAGCATCAGTGGCTAAAATACCAACTTGAAAAACAAAAAGGGGAGATTATGGAGAAATCACTTGTGGGTTGGCTGCACCAAGCCTTAATTACTTTAAATTTTTTCACTTGTTATGCTGATAGCAAGACACCTAGGTTATTACACTGATGTCAGAATAAAACAAAGGAAAACGGTCTAGTTCCCTGGTAGGCAAACTGTGGCTCACTAGCCACATGCGGCTCTTTGGCTCCTTGAGTGTGGCTATTCTACAAAATACCACAGCCTAGGCGAGTCTATTTGAAGAAGTGGCATTAGAAAAAGCTTAAGTTTAAACATTTGGCTCTCAAAAGAAATTTCAATCATTGTACTGTTGATATTTGGCTCTGTTGACTAATGAGTTTGCCGACCACTGGTCTAGTTAAATGGCAAGATCCTGAATCTGGTTTATAGAAATGAACCAATCCATTATTAACCTTTGGCAGAGGGGATGCTTTTATATTTCTGGAGAATTTTTCCAAACCCATGTGGATTCCTGCTAGAAATATATATTTTTAAATATATTTTATTGATTTTTTACAGAGCGGAAGGGAGAGGGATAGAAAGTCAGAAACATCGATGAGAGAGAGAGACCGATCAGCTGCCTCTTGCACGACCCCTACTGGGGATGTGCCCACAACCAAGGTACATACCCTTGACCGGAACCGGGACCCTTCAGTCCGCAGTCTGACGCTCTATCCACTGAGCCAAACCGGTCTTGGCCCTGCTAGAAATATTAAACTGCAACATGGATCCAAGAGAGGAACTAGCCAGATTGATAAGGACCTTGCGCCTGGAGCCATACCATACAGCAGCAGACAATCAACTACCTCAGCCACAGAGAGCAGCAGCTCCAAGTAATCCACTGAGGATGAGGAGCAGAAGAAGGACAAGCCGGACAACAAACAGCCCAGAGGCCACCTGGGCATGGTAAAGAAGATGGTACAGAAAGCTGAGTGAATTTGTGAGGAGACCAGAACCCCAAGAATGCCTGAGAACGTCTTTCTTGCCATACTACCAGTAATTAGCTGTGCAGTAATATTACCTGGGGCAAATGGGGAAATATTTTGAACTTATGTTCCTGACCCTCCATGGTTAAGACCCCTTATGTGGGCTGATCCCCTGCCTAATGTGGTCACCAATAATACCAAACACTTTGGTGATTCAGTAGGACCATGGGTGGGGCAAAGAAGTATACAGGCAAAGTATAATTACACAGATGTCACCACCAAGCTTCCCTTTTGTATGAAACCACTGCTCCTTTGTGTGTAAAGTTAAAGAGAGACTTCTGGCTAACATGGACACCAAAGGAGGGGAAGGCAAAATCCCGAATATGTCTACTATCATATAACTAAGACTTCTATAAAGAAGGAATTGACAGTTTGAAATTGAATTGATGGCATTAAGGTCTACAGTCTTGTGGATGGGTAATAAAATCCATGGCCTAAAGCAGTGGTCAGCAAAGTGCGACTCGAAAGCCACGGTTTGCCGCTCTGTTGACTAATGAGTTTGCCAACCACTGTCATATACTACCCTTTACCTCTTTGCACACAATATGCCACAATTGCCTAATCCTCACATCTTCCAACTACATGGTAACATTTAGCCTAGTCCAGTTGTCCGCAAACTCATTAGTCAACAGAGTGGGAAACCACGGCTTACAAGCCGAATGTGGCTCGCGAGTCAGTTTGCCGACCACTGGCCTAGAGCAAAGAACAGCCTTACAATGTCATTATAATTTTCCCCAGATTTGTGTTACCCCTGTTAACTATAAGAGTACCTTGCACCCTTGGGAATCAATAAAAAATCTTCTTCTTGGTGCTTGGAGACAAAGGTAACACAACTCTCGATATTTTAAAATAACAATTATCCTAAGCAAACTTACAAACTAATTCTTTGGATGTCTGGCAGCAATTTAAAAAGGACATGAAAGAACTTAATCCCTTCCACTGGATGTCCTTGCATTTGCCTCTCAGCATAACCACAATTACTTATCGCATTTTTTGTTTTCATGTTTATTTCTAGTCTGCAGATGCAGAATGTAGAGTCTTAAGAGGACTCAAACTCTTCAGGCGGCATTCACCATGCAAGATTTACTAAATTTAAAAAATGGGGGAGATATTGGAAGCTGCCCATTATCTACATCAGCAGAGAGGTGTTGACAAGGAACCCGGAAAGCTGGAGATCTTGAGCTTTGAAAGGTCAGAGCTCTGTACCCACTGTTTAATTGAGACAATGGTAGCTGAAGCAACTCCCACCTTTTAGTTTTATGTAAATCCTTGCTGACTGGCTATAATTGGAATTGCCTTCCTAAGGGCTATGGTATATCCAAATCAGAATAAGGAGAGCAAGGCCAGAGCAAAGAGGAGTCCTTCCTCTTGAGCTGGGCTCCCACCTGGCCCCCAATTCCCAAATTTATATTTTCTTGTCTAGTCTCCTTCATTTGTGTGTGGTCTCCACCAGAACCTGAACCCTGAACCTGAACCCTAAACCACGCGGGACGTGGGAGGGACACTCACAAGGGACTACAACAACAACAACAACAACAACAACAACAATAAAATCAATGAAACCAAGAGTTGGTTCTTTGAAAGGTTAAATAAAATTGATGAACCATTAGCCAGAGTCATTAAGAAGCAAAGAGAGGATCCAAAATAAATAAAATTAGGAAGGAAAGTGGAGAAGTAACCACTGACACAACAGAAGTAAAAAGGATTATAAGAAAATACTATGCCAACAAGTTGGACAATGTGGATGAAATGGACAAATTCCTAGAAAAATCCAAATCTCCCAAAACTGAATCAGAAAACCTGAATAGGTAATAACAACTGATGAAATAGAAGCAGTAATCACAAATTTCCCAGCAAACAAAAACCCATGTCTGGACAGCTTCACAGGAGAGTTTTACCAAACATTCAAAGACTGACACCTATACTTCTCAAACTGTATCAAAAATTCCAAGAGTAAGGAACACTTCCAAACTCCTTTTATGAGGCCAGCATTATCATAATACCAAAACCAGATAAAATCACTACAAAGAAAGAGAATTAAAGGCCAATATCCCTGATGAACATAGATGCTAAAATCCTCAACAAAATATAAGCAAATAGGATCCAGCAATATATTAAAATGACCATACACCATGACTAATTGGGATTTATTCCAGGGATGCAGGGCTGGTATAATATTTACAAATCAATGAACATGATACGTCAAATAAACAAATTAAAAGACAAAAATCATAGGATCGTATCAATAGACACAGAAAAAGCATTCAACAGAATCCAACACCACTCCTATATAATAAAAGGCTAATATGCAAATTGTCCCCTTGGTAGTTTGACTGCTCGCTATGACATGCACTGACCACCAGGGGGTGGTGCAGAATGAAGGAAGATCCTGCACGGCAGGCGGCAGCCAGTAGCAGGGAGCTGGAGGAAGGAAGGCCGCAATCAATCCTGATTACCGGACAGGCTTAGGGACCCTGCCCATGCCTCTAGTTTTTGATAAAAACTCTCAGCAAAGTGGAAATACAGGGAGCATACCTCAACATGATAAGGGCCATATATGACAAACCTACAGCCAACATCATATTCAATGGGCAAAAACTAAGAATAGGAACAAGACAGGGATGTCCGCTTTCACCAATCTTATTCAACATAGTACTGGAAGTCCTAGCTACAGTGACAGATAAGAAGAAATAAAAGGCATCCAAATTGGAAAGAAGGAAGTAAAACTCTCATTATTCACAATGATATGCTATTATACATAGAAAACCCTAAAGACTCCACCAAAAAAATATACTAGATTTAATAATTGAATTTGGCAATGTAGCAGGATACAAAATCAACACCCAAAAATATATCGCTTTTTTATACATCAATAATGAATTCTCATAAAGAGAAACTAAACAAACAATCTCATTTACCGCTGCAACAAAAAAATAAAAATATCTAGGAATAAACCTAACCAAAGAGGCAAAAGACCTATACTTGGAAAACTACAGGACGTTGAAAAAAAGAGAAAGAAGACGATATAAACAAGTGGAAGAATATACCATGTTCATGGATTGGTAGAATCAACATCATTAAAATGTCCATACTACTCAAGGCAATGTACAGATTCAATGCAATCCCCATTGAAATATCAATAGCATATTTCATAGAGCTAGAGCTAATACTCCAAAAATTTATATGGAATCAAAAAAGACACTGAATAACTGCAGCAATCTTGAGAAAGAAAAAGTTTCAGGAATCACAATACCAGATTTGGAATTATACTACAAAGCCACCATAATCAAAACAGCCTGCTACTGGCACAAGAACAGGCATATAGATCAATGTAACAGATGAGAGAACTCAGGAATCTACCCAAGCCATCATACTTAATTAATATTTGACAAAGGAGGCAAGAGCACAGAATGGAGTCAAGAAAATTTCTTCAATAAATGATGCTTGAAAATTAGTTCAGATACATGCACAAAAGAGAAATGAAGCTAGATCACCAACATACACCACACACAAGAAAACTTCAAAATGGTTAAAAAGGACTTAAATGTAAGAAGGGAAACCATAAAATCTTAGAAGACTCCATAGGCCGCAAAATATCAGACATATGTCATAGCAATATCTTCACTGATACAGCTCATAGGGCAATGGAAACTAAGGAGAAAATAAACAAATGGGACTACATCAAAATAAAATCTTCTGAGTTCCATCGGTAGCAGGAGCGGAGAGTGGACCCCAGAGAGCCCTGAGCAGCCCCACCGCCGGCCTAGTTACCATCACACCCCGGGACGAGCCGCAGCTGCCACGGCCGGCCCCAGTCACCATCCCCGCAACCATGAGCAGCCAGGCTACAACCCAGCAGCCGCCCCCCCCGCCGCCCCCACCCTCAGCGCCGCCGACACCAAGCCCGGCACCACGGGCAGCGGCCTCCCATCGGCGGCGCCTGCCGGCGGGGACAAGAAGGTCCTGGCAACGAAGGTTTGGGGAACAGTAAAACGGTTCAATGGAAGAAACGGACATGGTTTCATCCGCAGGAATGACACCCAGGAAGATGTGTCTGCACACCAGACGGCCATTGAGAAGAATCACCCAGGCAGCACCTTCGCGTGTAGGAGCCGGAGAGACTGTGGGGTGTGATGTTGTTGAAGGAGAAACGGGGGTGCGGAGGCAGCCCATGTGACAGGCCCTGGTGGAGTTCCAGGACAAGGCAGTAAACACGCAGCAGACCGTAACCATTATAGATGCTATCCACGTCGCAGGGGTCCCCCACGCAGTTCCCAGCAGAATCCCCAGAATAGTGAGAGTGGGGGAAAGAATGAGGGAGCAGGGTGCTCCCCAAGGCCAGGGCCACAGCGCCGACCCATCGCAGGTGACGGCTCCCACCTCACTCCTTGCGGAGACCCTCTGGGCGGGGACCACAGTATCCCAACCCTCCCGTGCAGGGAGAAGGGATGGAGGTCTGACCACCAGGTGCGGGGGGACAAGGCAGACCAGGGAGGGGAACAGGTATCAGGCTGCAGACCACGATTCCGCAGGGCCTCCTCGCCGAAGACAGCCAGAGAGGACGGCCATGGGGACGGTGAGGACAACCAGGGAGATGAGGCCCAAGGCCAGCGGCCGCCGCTTCACTGACCCACGCAGACGCCCAGAAACCCCGACCACGAGATGGCAAAGAGACGAAAGCAGCCGATCCACCGGCTGAGCATCCGTCCGCTCCCGAGGCCGAGCAGGGCGGGCTGAGTGAGACATGCCGGCTGACCATCCTCACCATCGTCTGGCTCAGTCATCCAACAAGAAGAAACCCGAAACTCCAGCAGTAAGAACTGAGCACAAGACCGGAGCTGAAGAAATTAAGTGCTTGCTTTTCGCCCATTGTCCAGATAACTGGAACTATCTGCATTATCTATGCAGCATGGGGTTTTTATTATTTTTATCTAAAGACGTCTCTTTTTGGTAATGACAAACGTGTTTTTTAAGAAAGAAAAAAAAAGCCTGGTTTTTCTCAATACACCTTTAAAGGTTTTTAAATTGTTTCATATCTGGTCAAGTTGAGATTTTTAAGAACCTCATTTTTAATTTGTGATAAAAGTTTACAGCTTGATTTTTTCAAAAAAGTCAACAAACTGCAAGCAGCTGTTAATAAAGGTCTTAAATAATTGTCAAAAAATAAAATAAAATAAAATAAAATAAAATAAAATAAAATCTGCACGGCAAAAGAAACCATCAACAAAACAACAAGAAAGCCCACATTTGCCAATGATATTTCAGATAAGGGCTTAACCTCCAAAATTTATAGGGAACTCATACAAATTAACAAAAGGAATATAAACAAGCCAGTCAAAAAATGGGCATCTAACCTAAATAGACACTTTTTGAAAGAGAACATACAGAAGGCCAAGAGACATGAAAGCATGCTCAAAGTCACTATTCATCTGAGAGATGGAAATCAAAACAATAATGAGGTTCCATCTCACACCTGTCAGAATGGCTGTCATCAACAAATCAACACATGACAAGTGCTGGCAAGGATGCGGACAAAAAGGAACCCTCGTGGAAAGGAGTATGACGTTTGCTCAAAACATAAAAAATGGAACTCCCATTTGACCCAGTAATCCCACTTCTAGAAATATATCCCAAGAAATCAAAAACACCAATCAGAAAGGATATATGAATCCCTATGTTCATAGCAGCACAATTTCCAATAGCTAATATTTGGAAACAGCCTAAGTGCCCATCAGCAGATGAGTAGATTAAAAATCTGTGATACCTTTATACAATGGAATACTACACTGCTGTAAAAAAAGAAGGAATTTTATTATTTGCAACAGCATAGATGGAACTGGTGAGCATTACACTTAGAGAAATAAGCCAGTCACAGAAAGATAAATATTGCATGATCTCACACATTTGTAGAATATAATGAACAACATGAGCTAATGAACAAAACTAGAGCCAGAGGGGAAAATATTTTACAATAAAATAGAAGTAATCCTGTTATTTGAAGATTCTTAATATTTCTTACAACTTTTGTGATATTATACTATGTTAGTCAGTTTGGGTAATATTATATTTGAAATATTTTCTTCTTGAAATATGAATATGTATTGAATGTAATATTATATTTAAAATCATTTTCCTTAAATATTAATGTTTATTTCATGTAACATTATATTTAAAACTAGAGGCCAGGAAACCAAGATGATGGCATAGTTAAACACCTAAACTGCTGCCTTGCACAACAATTTCAAAACTACGACTAAAAGAGAAAACGGACATCATCCAGAACCACAGGAAAGCTGAGTATATATTCTACAACTAGAAGGAAAGAGAAAAGCACACAGAGAATCAGAGGAGCTGCAAAAGGCTGAGGTACGGAGACACATGTGCGGAGAGGACAGGGGGCTGAGTGCCTGACTGGCTTTCTCTAGTGGGAAGGAAACAAAAGCTCCCAACTGTGCTGAACTCCAGTTATGACTGCACTAAATCCCAATTCCAGGCAAGACCCTGGGGCCCCAGGCTCATATGAGGGAAATCTGGACTGTCGGGCAGAAACTCAGGGGAGCCGCAAAAGGCAGAGGTCTGGAGGCGTGTGTGCGAGTGTGCACAGAGATGACCGACTGCTGAGTGTGCCACTGTCTTTCCCTAGTGGGTGGGAAATGAAAGTTCTCAACTGCGCTTAACTCCAGTTCCAGGTGAGAATCTGGGAATCCAGATTCATTGGGGGAAAAACTAGACTGTCTGGAAGTGGGCAAAACTTAAGGGCAGCTTTCTCTCAGAGGTGATTGCAGTAATTACCAAGGGACACTGAGACCCAGGGGCCTCATAAAGCAGGGCTGATGATAAGCCAAGACTGTCTGCTCAGCCCTGAGACTCTGCCCCATCCAAGCTGAGCACAGAGGCTTTTGTAATTTTTCAAGTCTTGTCTCATAAAGCTGTCTCCAGCACAAAAGTTCTCCCAGCATAGACTCCCCTGGTCCTCACAGCTAAATGGCCTGGAGGTCAATTCCTCCCAGTGATACCAATAACAATCAAGGCTTAACTATAACAAGACTGTGCATATAGCCCACAAAGGGGTGCACCAAGAGTGTCCACCTCAGGGAACTGGGGGGAGGGGGCGAGCCACTGGGCCACATAGGACACTTAGCACACAAAGCCACTCTATCAACTCAGAGAAGCAGCCAAAATGCAGAGACAAAGAATCTCTGCATTTGAGATTCACAAATGAAAGAAATGGAGGAAAGCAAATGACTGGATATAGAGTTCAAATCCATGGTTATAAGGTTTTTCAAGAATTTTCTAGAAAAGGCTGATAAATTTAGCGAGACCCTCGAGGGTATGAAAAAGGACCAACTAGAAATTAAAAAAACACTGACTGAAATAAAAAATATTATACAGATATCCAACAGCAGACTAGAAGTTCACAAAAATCAAGTCAGAGATTTGAAATACAAAGAAGCAAAAAACATTCAGTTGGAAAAGAAAAAAGAAAAAAAGAATCCAAAAATTTGAAGATAGTATAAGGAGACTCTGGGACAACCTCAAGCATACCAACATCCGAATTATGGGGGTGCCAGAAAAAGAGAGAGAGCAAGATACTGAAAACCTATTTGAAGAAATAATGGCTGAAAACTTCCCCCACCTGGTGAAAGAAATAGACTTACAAGTTCAGAAAGTGCACAGAACCCCAAACAAAAGGAATCCAAAGAGGACCACACCAAGACACATCATAATTAAATTACGAAGAGAATTAGCAATAAAAAATTAATTATTAAAAAATAAAATGCCAATAAAAGACAAAGAGAGAATATTAAAAGCAGCAAGAGAAAAACAGTTAGTTATCTACAAGGGAGCACCCTTATGACTGTCAGCTGAATTCTCAACAGAAACGATGCAGGCCAGACAGGAGTGGCAAGAAATATTCAAAGTGATGAACAGCAAGAACCTACAACCAAGATTACTCTACCCAGCAAAGCTATCATTCAGAATTGAAGGTCAGATAAAGTGCTTCACAGAAAAGAAAAAGCTAAAGGAGTTCATCACCACCAACCAATATTATACGAATTGCTGAAAGATATTCTTTAAGAAGAGGAAGAAGAAGAAAATGGTAAAGATAAAAATTATGAACAACGAATACATGTCTATCAACAAGTGAATCTAAAAATCAAGTGAATAAAATATCTGATGAATAGGATAAACTGATGAATATAATAGAATCAGGGGAATAGAAAGGGAGTGGACTGACAATTCTTGGGGGGAAAGGAGTGTGGGAGGTGCAGCAAGAGACTGGATAAAAATCATACACCTAGGGATGAGGACAGTGGGTGGGGGGTAAGGGCAGAGGGTGGGGTGGGGACCGGGTGGAGGGGAGCTGGGGGGGGGGGGAGAGGAAGAATCGTAGTAATCTATACAATAATGATTTATTTTTTTTAAAAAAAGAATAAACCTCCCATAAATTTTAAAAAAGCAAAAAAAAAGATACATAAAATTAGTACCCCACGGAACAAGATGGCCGAGGAGCTGGAGGTGGTGCTGTAGCTCCCCGCTTCACGTGCAGCGGCCGCCGAAGGGCCTATGGACGCCTCCCCAGAAACTGCCATGCCGGAGCCCCCTTCTTCTGCTGCAGGCAACCGGGGAATGGCAGAGCCTGTTGGCGACACCAAGAAAAAAAAATGGCTATCCTGCTAAAGGCAGTGGGAGACACCCCTGTAATGAAAACAAAGAAATAGGCTGTAGCGCGAAGCCGAACTCCCCAAGGACTCATTGACTTCATCCAAAAGTTCCTTAAACTTGTGCCTTGGGAACAGCTGTTTGTGTGAATCCGGCATTCGCCCCTTGCCCTGACCAGGACATCGGAACCCCCCCATGAGTGTTCCGGCCGTGATGGCAAACCGGTCCTGCTTTCCTGCGAGTCTCAGGCAAGGGGACGAACGACAGGGAACGAGATCTTGGCAACTGAACACGAATCTTCACAAAGGACACAGCTCTGAAAAGTTTCACACTTACGGCGAGATACGTGTGGCTGTGCTCTCCTCCGCATGCTATCTGCTAAGACCCATGTTTATGCATTTTAAAAATCCCCGGAGTTGCCTCCCCAAAAAATGGGATTTGCACGAATACAGAAATCACCGTAAGGGATTGACATGAGAGCATAGCCAGTACTACAACTATTGCTCCAGCTGCGCCGCCAGGGAACTGAAAAGGAGACTAAAATGGTATATGAAGGCTCTTTTTTGTTCGCTGTGTGTTTGCTTAACTTACGTTCATTAAAAGTATTACAGATGTCCAAAATAAATAAATAAATAGAAGATCAGTACCTATGTTTTCTCCTATGTAATTTGTTCCTGATCTTATATTTAGGTCTTTGATTCATTTTGGATTAATTTTTGTACACGGGACAGAGTGTAATCTAGTTTCTTCCATTTGCCTGTGGCTTTCCCACTGTCCCAGCAGCATTTATTGAGAGCCTTTCTGTTCTCGATTGCGTGTTTTTGGCTCCTTTGGCAAAAATTACTTGCCCATACCCATATACATGTGGTTTTATTTCTATCGTCCCAAATATTTAAAGAATTTTACCACTGCTTAAAGAATAACCAATTTTTATCTACTGAATTATAGACCCGTCATTTTCAGTTTGTTATAAAGTCATTTTTTTTTACTAAGCTGTCCTTTGTGATAAGTACATCACATTGCCATTTATTGTGGACACATTTTCCAAATGTTCAAAAATGAGGGAAAAGTTCAATTGTGGTCACTATAAAATGGAGTTTTATAGAGCAATGATCAGAAATGTAATACGTACTCAAGAAATAGTTGTCGACTGAGTAAAAGAAATAATTTTTTTTTAAATACCTAATGTCCTGAGAAAGTGCATATTCTATATGGAAAAGAACAGGGCGCGAACTTGCACACGCAAAATATCCAGGTTTCGTGAAAGTTTAGAAAGAAAAAAAAGGCAAAACGAATAACGAGTATTAATGTTTTGCTCTGAGCTCCCCGGGGCATGGGACAGGGCATTTCAGTTGGTTATCTTCTTCCTATCAATTTGTGCAATGGACGCAGTGTCAACACGGCGCAAGCAATTAATTTGCCATTTAAAAAAGAGAGAGAGAGAGAAAAGAAAAGAAAAGAAAAGAAAAGAAAAGAAAAGAAAAGAAAAGAAAAGAAAAGAAAAGAAAAGAAAAGAAAAGGCAGGACTAATCCTTCCAAAGTAAAACCCAAGAATGAGCACTTCAGGAAACATTGGGTAGAGATTGGCTCAAGATGGCAGACTCCAAATTAGCACATTTCTCTCTAGCGATCCCAGATGCTTACACAGGACAAGAAAGGCAGATTGATGTCTAAAGAACAACTACATGAGGGAAATTTAAAAAAAGAAAAGAAAAGAAAGAAAACACACATTCCTGGAAGATCAAAAGCAAAGAAGTCCAGGTGATCACAAGAGCCAAAGACCCCCCACCCCCTGAAATGAAAAGACAGGGACAGAGTTGGGGGCCCAGGAGCCCCTGAATTTAGAAAAGGGCGGGCCAGGAGATCGGGAATACCTTCCAAGCCAAAGGCAGTGGTGGGTTTAAGAATGGGGGGCGGGGGCACCCAGTGTTTGGCAGGAAGGGGAGGCCACTCTCCTGGCAGGAAGCTGCGCTACAGAAAGGGGGCGGAGCCTGCTGCAGCGGGAGCCGCTGGGGGGATCCCAATGTGGCAGAGGGGCCTCTGCCGCCGACCTGAGGCAGAGGGTCCGCCAGCTCCCCGCTGGAGACGCGGCCGCCATCCTCCCCGCCCGCCCCGCCGCCTCCCCGGACGCGCCCCCGGCGCCCCGCTGCTCCGCCAGCGGCTCCTGCGGGCTCGCGGCTCGCCGCCCGCTCGTCCCCCTTCCACGCGGGCTCCCCGCGAACCACCGAGCGCGGGGTCCGCTTCGGGCACGTGAGGCCCGCTCCCCGGAGGCGGACGCCGGGCAGGCACGGCTGCTGGTGGGTACCGTGAGGAGAGAGAGCGGGGTGCGCTCCGGCAGGCCACGGGGAGCGGGGCGAGGGGCGCGGGGAGGCGCAGGCTGAGGCGCGGGGAGGCTGGGGCGCTCGCGCTGCAGGACGGGGAGCGCCCGCGGGTCCGGGCTGGGGCGGGAGAGGCGCTTGGCGGGGGGTTTCCAGCGGACTCCGGGGCCCGGCGGGGCGGGCGGGGGGTCGGGACTCGGAAGCAGCCGGCCCCCCGCCGCGGAGCTCCGAGCCCCGGCCCCCCGCCGCCCTGCCGCCGCTGCCCCCGGTGCGGCCGGAGGAGCCGCACGGGGCGCGCTCGCTGCACGCAGCCCGGACCCCTGCGCCGGCCGCGGGCTCGCGGGGGCTTGTAGTTGCGGCGCCGGGTACAAAGGGATGCCGCCGCCCGCCGGTCGTCACCTCGGGGCGCACTGACGGTGTCCCCGCTTTCTCTCCCCGCAGCTCCGCCGCTCGCGCCAGCTGCAGGCATGGAGACCCCCGACGCGCAGGCAGCCGAAGCGCAGCCCGCCCGGGCGCCGGCGGGACGGGCCGCCGGCTCCGCGGGCGCCGCGCGGAAACGGAGCCTCCCTAAGAAGCCGCGCGGGCGGCCGTCGGCGCAGCCCCGCAGGGACATCGTGGGCTGCAGGATCTCCCACGGCTGGCGCGAGGGCGACGGGCCCGTCACCCGCTGGAAAGGCACCGTCCTGGACCAGGTGCCCATCAACCCCGAGCTGTACCTGGTGAAGTACGACGGCATCGACTGCGTGTACGGGCTGGAGCTGCACCGCGACGAGCGCGTCCTGTCCCTGAAGGTGCTCTCCGACGGGGCGGCCGCGTCGCAGGACGCGGACGCGCCCCTCGCCAGCGCCATCGTGGGCAAAGCCGTGGAGCATCTGTTCGAGGGCGAGCACGGCGCCAAGGACGAGTGGCGCGGGATGGTGCTGGCCCAGGCGCCCATCATGCAGGCGTGGTTCTACATCACCTACGAGAAGGACCCCGTCTTGTACATGTACCAGCTGCTGGACGACTACAGGGAAGGCGACCTGCGCATCGTGCCCGACCCCAACGAGCCGCCCCCGGCCCAGAGGGAGCCGGGCTTCGTGGATGGCCTCATCGGCAAGCACGTGGAATACACCAAAGAAGACGGCTCCAAGCGCATCGGCATGGTCATTCACCAGGTGGAAGCCAAGCCCTCCGTGTACTTCATCAAGTTCGAGGACGACTTCCACATCTACGTGTATGATCTGGTGAAAAAGTTCTGACTGTTCGTGTTAAGAAGGTGCCGCATTTGTGAAAACAAATGTAGAGGTTGTGCATATGCAAAAAATAACGTTGTTTGTTCAGTTTGTTGGAGTTTAAGGGTCCCGTTGACTTGGCACTGTTGCCAGCATTACTGTTGTTTGTTCTGAAAAATACAAACGTGTTGCACATGACTTGCCGTGTGGAAGGCCTTTCTCGTGTGGAAGAGCGGGGTGCGCGGGGTGGACGGGGCACGAAAGGCAGGGACAGCCGTGCCCTCGGGCTGTGAATAAAGCTCACTCGGCTTCATCCTCCTCGTCTCCAAGTGGAGAAGGACTTAGCGGGCTGCCCTGGGAAGGAGGGAGGAGAAGGCCCCAGAGATGGGCTGTGGGGGGAGGGCAAAGGGGAGGCTGCTGCTTAGGAAGAAGCGGGGAGGGGCCAGAAATGGAGGGGCTTCCTGGGGGGAGGGATGTCTTAGAGGGGGAGGCCCCCAGCTGGGAGGAGAGGAGAATAACAGGGAGACCTAGGGGCTCAGAGGAAAGCAGACTGAACCACTTGGGTGGAGAGGCACAGAGTCTCGGAAGAGGTCCAGAGCAAGGGGACAAACACAAACGTGGCAGGGATGTGGGGAGAGGCTAAGGGATGCTCACTCTGAGGGGGCACCTAGGCCTGTGAGGACCAGAGGGCCAGGGATGCCTCAGAAGGGGGGGTTCTAACAAGCAGGCCTGGCCCAGGGAGGGAGCCTACAGAGGAAGAGGTGCCCAGACCCTCGGCCTAGACACACACACAGTCGGTCCGCACGTGGCTGTGGGTGGCCTCGTTGCTCAGAGGACCGGGTGCAGCAAACCTTGGACCTGAAGGTCTGGGTGCCTTTTCCTCCGCTGTGTGCACAGCTCCTGGGGCGCTGGCTCTCAGAGGAGAGCTGGGCCGTGCTGCGTTTGGACAGTGTTTTGTGCACAAAAAGGGTCCCTTGCAGCAGCAGCAGCATCCGCGCCTCATTGCTCTTTGTCTGGCCGCCCTGAACCTCGCCGCCCTTCGGCGGAGGGACATCGAAGGAGGGACATCGGAGGGTTGCGCCTACCGTCCCGCACGGCAGTCCACCCGCTCTCAGTTGGCGCCAGCCCGTGCCTGTCCGTTGGCGCCAGCCGGTGCTCCACCAGACAGGCCTGCTGTCCCAGAAGCCCCATCTGTTGGCCACATCCGACAGGTGGGCTGGCTCCCGGGGAACTCCGGGCCAGCCTGGCCCGCCCAGGCACACGGGAACAGTGACGGGGTGTTTCCAGGTGAGACGGACGGCTGGCAGTCAGGCTGGGGTCTGTGGCTTGGTGGAGCTCACTCCTTGGGCCCCGAATTGCCACACAGAGGTGCCGTGGTGGTTGGTGTGAGGCTGCAACGACCCCAATAAAGTCCTTCCGAGATCGGGTGTGCTGACACATGGGGCTTTCTGTTCCCCTCCCCCTTCCCTTTCCCCAGTGCTGCCCTGGAAGGTCCCCTCAAAACCCTCTCTCTGGTTTGCTCCTCCCACCGTTCACCAACATATATCCTCATCCTGAAAGGAAGAGGCTGAGGGGTACAATCCTTTGCCCAATTTCCGCTAACTCCCTGACACTTACAGAGAGGGGGAGGTAGGGAGTGTCAAGAGTTGAAAAAGTAGGAATACCCATTCATTCTCCACCCAACATCACTTGAACCATTTCCTTCAAGAGTCACACAAGGCAAGCCCACCTGGCCACAGCGGGGTTTAGTTTTCCCTCATAGATCACACAGTCCCACAACCCCCTGTAGGATACCCACGAGTCAGTTTTAGTGGGCAGTCGTTTTTCATTTTGCTCTTCCTGTTTTTGTTTTCTATGTTGAACTACCTGGACATTTGGGAGGTTTCATATTTTGAAATTTCTTATTTCTGGCTCACCTAAAAAAAAAATCCGTAAACTGAGGATTAGGGCCCACATTCCAACAAGGATACAGCAGCTGGGACTGAGGAAGGGCTCAGCCCGTCATAGACCCCGATGCTCTCAAGTTGGCCAAGCCCCCAGGTAGTCTGCCTCACTCTGATGAATAAAATGCCCAGTTGTCCCCTCAAGGCGTTCGTGCGTGTAGCTTCGAGGAAAGATCCAGGGAAAACTGACCAGCTCCCTTTTTGGCTCAGTTTGACCCCGTTTTTGTCTGTTTTAGCTTCATCATACCAATAGTAACTCCAGGTAGCTCTCTGCTGCCAGAGAATCTTCTAGGCACAGGAACATTGGATGAGGTATTAAGAAAAAGAAAATAATCTTACCCGCCCGGAACTTTCATTTTAATGTGCCAGACATTAGCCAAGATACAATAAATAAACCGAAAGTCTTTTCAAAGTGGTAAATGTTGAGGAAAACAAGGAGGCATTGGTCGTGAAAATTCCAGACGGGAATCTGACGTTGATTCGATAGGAAGGCCAGGGAGGGCCTCGCAGAGAAGGTGGCTTTTGAGTAAAGACCTAAAGGCAGTACGAGGACTGGCCCTGTGCATGTCTGGGGAAGGAGAACTCCAGGTACAGGGACAGCAAGGGCTGAGCCCCCAAGACACATGTGATCTGCCATGTTCTAGAGACACTGAGAAGTGACTGAAGACGTGAAGGTGAAGAAGTGAGTTCCGATAAAAGCCAACTAGACAGAACCGAAAGTGAAAGCAAGTGTGGGGTTCTGTGAAACAGATCGCTTAGAGCCTTGGACGTGCTAGAATGAATTTGGCTCTTCCCCTGAGTGTGATGGGGAGCTATTTGATTCTTTTTAGCAGAGGTATGATGTGGTTTGTCTGATATTTTGTCAGGTTCACCCTGGAAACTCTGGAAAGTAGCCTGTGTGAGGTAAAAGGATGCAAAGGGGGAGGTCAATTTGGGATTATGCAATATTCTAGGTAACAGGTAACCGTGGTTTAAACCAGTCTGGTGACAGTGGATGTGATAAGAATTGCCTTGATTCTGGCTGTATTTTGAAGCGTAGCTCCATAACTTGACCTTAGACAAGTTATCTGGTGGAAGAGAAATACAGTGGGTGTCAATAACAACTGTACATTTTCTGATATCCTTGAACCACACAGCCCCCCCCCCCAGATAAAAGCTGAAGGATTGGGATTCTTACTGCTTTTGTTTGGGAATATAATGCTGATGAAGTGACCTTACCAGAGCGTGAAAAACTGACCAAAATAAAAACCCCCTCCAACTGTGTAAATCGTTACTGTAATGTTCACCCCCTTGGAATGTTCCCTATCTTTCTATTCAAACCAGGCCAGAATTAAAGGGTGCTATCATTGCCATAGGGAGCAGGTACCTGAAACAGTACCTGCCATGGATTAAGACAGTTAGTACAAAATTGAGAATTACTGGGTGTTCAAAGGAGGCAGCATTGAGACAGGCCGTTAACTTACACTGTGTCTGGGTAAAGGACAGATGCCCATACTGGTGGAATTTTTCAAAATTCATTTTCCAGATCACAGCCCAGTTTCCATCCCCTTGGTCAAGTCATATTGTCCTTTCTAAGTGTAATTGAGTTAAAACGGAGTGAGTATGAGATTAATGATTAGTTCTTAGTGGTGGGATTACACAATCAGTCTTGGTTTGTGCATGCACTGCTGTTAAAGGCAGGTGGTCAGAGTCTCCCAACTCTGTCCTCAAGGTCATTATTGGAGACAATTGCAAAGGGCAACTTTGGAATGCCAAAAATTTCCTTTCCTTTCTTAGAGACAGTGACCATTGTCCTGTTTTTTGTTTGTTTGTTGGTTGGTTGATTGGTTTTTCCGTAGGGAAGTGGCGCTAGGTCTTGTCATACTTGCAATGGATATACCTTCTCTCCCAGATTGAAATTGTGCCACAGCTCAAGATAAAGTTCCATGGAGGTTTCAGAGGACTAATAAATAAAACCCTTTTTTCTCTTTGCAAGTTTTGTAACCATCTGAGAGACAGGCACCATAATCACAAAAATGGAGTTCCAAATATCTCCTTTGTACTCAGAAAAGCACAATTGGGAGGGCATCCTTTGCTATGAGACTTCTGCACACTTCACCCAGTCACAGACAGAGCTAACTGTAGGCCTCCCAGTCAGGGACAGATGTCCCTTCCCCCAAGTCCTACTCTCTGGTTGACAATAAATTCGATTGCGTCGTCTGCTTAAGAGAGATAAATTCAAGAGACAACTCAGAA
This sequence comes from Antrozous pallidus, assembly GCA_027563665.1. Classification (NCBI taxonomy): domain Eukaryota; kingdom Metazoa; phylum Chordata; class Mammalia; order Chiroptera; family Vespertilionidae; genus Antrozous; species Antrozous pallidus. Next base: position 8,328,206 of record CM050509.1, on the reverse strand, counting down.
GGTGTCGCACATATGTAATGCCTCTCGAACCAATTAAAGAAATAATTGGTAGGAATGAAGGCAAGGGAATGAGGGTCCTACTTGACAACACTACACATAGTACTTGATAAGAGAAGCAAAATGAAATCTCTTTTTAAAATAATTTTTATTAAGGCACATAAATGGATGTGCGACCTTATATCCGTTTCATGTGTACAACACAATGACTTGTATGTACTGTGAAATAATTCCCATAATAAGTCTAGTTAAAAATCCATCACCATACATAGGTCTAATTTTTCCCTTGTGATGAGAACTTTAAAGATCTCCTCTCTAGAAACTCTCACATATGTATTGCAGTATTACTAACTACACTCACCATGCTGTACATTATATCCCCATGACTTATTTATCTTATAACTAGAAGTCTGTACATTTTGACTCCCTTCACCCATTTTTCACCCACCACTTTTTAACTTTGTGCAGTTAATGTCTGTTCCACACACCTGAGCATAATTTGCAATGGGTTGTAGTTTAAGGGATTAGTATTTTCAGCATGGCTTTTGACAATCAATTCAAGAGGCTGCTGAGATAAACCATGGACTTCCTAGCTAGCTCACTCATCAAAGAAGCAACAGCAGATATTGAAGAAGGGCCTTAATAACGTGCGAGCAAGACTCCTCTGTCCCGTAATCTCGTCTCCATCATGTAGGGAGATAACCATGCCACTGGTTGACCACAGACGTAGCTAATGAACCCACTGGCTCAGAAAAGACTAAAATGTGCATAGAGAAGCACTGTCTCACTAAAATCACGTGAAAATCTCAGATAAAAGGCTCCTGTGGTCCTCGTGAGCAGGCCGAGCCGAAATCCGCCCCTGGACCGGACGCGCGGGGAGCGAGTCGATGGCTTCCTCTTACCCTCGATCACCGAAAGCCCAGCATAGTTCCCTTAGTGGAGGGTTGCCTTCTGTCTCTCACTCCTACTAGGAAATGGAAGTTGGAGAAAGTTTCTTTCTTTCAAAACTTCCAGGCCTTTACCCTGTTCCGAGGACGAGGAGCTGCGGGATCTGCGATGTGACCATCAAAAGATAAAAAGTTCAGCCTGCAATGCTGGCTCATACCGCGCACCGAATTTCCCCCTTAAAGAAACGAACAGACGTGGTTGTGCAGTTCTTCTGGTGAGACAGATACCAGCTTTTTTTCTTTTTAAGGTTCATCCCCAACACCTCTGGGGAATTAATAAAAGATCATGGCTTTATTCCCTCTCTGCCTGTGACCAAGGTAGAGATTTTTGTATTTAAATTTAATGACTATATTTCCAAGATTAAACATTTTTTCTCATGTCTTAAAAACAAACAAACAAACAAAAAAAAAACAAACACGTCATGGCTTTAAACAAAATAGGGGATTTAGAGGATGTGGTGGGTTTTTCACTTTGAAAAACAGGCATTCAGCACAGTTGGAAAGGCTCAGTGGTTGAGCGTCAACCCACGAACCACGAGGCCAGGGTTGGAGTCAGGGGCAGGGGCAGGGCACATGCCTAGGTTGCTGCTACATCCCCAGTAGGGGTTGTGCAGGAGGCAGCTGGTCAGTGATTCTCATAGTGAATGTTTCTCTCTCTCCCTCCCCTCCTCTCTCAAGTCAATTTAAAACAACAACAAAAAGCTAGGATTTGAATTCTGGATGGGCAGCTCAGTTCAGGGCTGGACACATACGAGAATTAACTAATGAATGCAGAAATAAATGGAACAACAAGTCGGTGTTTCTTTGTCTCAAAAAAAAAAAAACTCAGATAAAATATCACAGATCTCCTTTTTAATGTATGGCTGATCTTTAAAGATTATGAGTAAAATCCCTAGAGAACTGAAAATAAAAGCAGTGAGTGAGCACATGACCTGATGCTTTCATAGCATGGAGAGAGAAGGGTGTTTTCTCAAAAACTAAAAGACTTAGAAAATAAAATAAGGTCTTAAGTATGATTACATTGAGTATTGGGTATTAAGCTCTCTTTGCCCTTTCAATTCTCCACATAATAGTAGTAGCACTCTTTTAAAAATATAAATAAGATTAGATTACCCTCCTACTTAAAACTCCAAAGTGATTCTATTACAGTTGATATAACATCCAATCTTCTTGCTTTACTTTGCAAGCCCTAGATCATGTACTCTCAACTAGCATGATATTGCCTACAAGGGGGAGAAAATTGATCCTTGTGTGGGAGGTGAAAAAAACACACACAAAACTTAGCTATTACAATGGTTTGTGGCCCTCCAAAGCTCAACTATATCCGATAAAATCTTACTCTTCAGAATTTAATTGCTCTCTCTAGGTTTTCATGGATAATCACAAGAACAACAGTGACACTGAGTTCATAGAAGATAAACATAACGAATGCAATATTAGTGCTACAAAACCATGGCAAATAGATGGCTGTGATTGGAGGACGTTTTAAGCCATTGCTCATTCCTGAAGTCATATCGTGAGAAGTGGCCTCTGTGTACCTATTGGCTGGCATTGATCACATTTATAGTTTGTCTCCCAGACCCTTGAGTGTGACTTGGGTTTTGAAAATTAAAGTGAAAAGGATATATATTTAACTATTCAACCCATCAGTTATTATGTCAAGTGGTGAAAAGACAAAATGTCAGTGATTTATGAATGAATATCTAGCAGATAGTGAAAACTTTTCCCCTAACAAAGCAAAAGTTAAAAGTCAAGTTCACTAAAAATAACTTTTTAAAAAAATCAATTTTTTCAAATGTTTTGCTTTCTGGAAATACAGATTTTGGATTATTTTTTTAAATTTTGATTAGCTGATATGTAGATAAATTGCTAACTTGCATATATACATTGTATGCATTAGAATTTATGTCCTTAAATTCTATTAAGTCACTCAACAAATAAGTCAGATGTTAATATTTTCCCAATTTTTAACTTCATCTCTATCTTCAAATTTGCTTATTCCTAACCCTAAATAAAACTTCCTATTTTTATATATGTAATCTTATGTATTAAGCACAGATACACGTACATTTACTAAATAGACACTTTGCCATTTTAGATTGCATTACAAGTAATAGAAGACCCAAACTCAAGTTGCCTTAACTGTAACAAAATTCCTTATCTCATAAATTGGAATCAAAAGTAAGACTCCAGGAATGATATGATCAGCAGCTACATGAAATAATCAAAAGGCTCATACTATTCCAATTCCCTCTTCTGCTATCTTCCTTGTGCTGGTTTTGCCCACAGGCCGGTTATAGCAATGCCAAGGTTCATATGCACGCATAGCATTATCTTAAAAAAGAAAAGAAAACAATTTCCTGTCTCTCTGAAGAGTAAAAACAATTTTTTTTTGTCAGAAGTCCCCCCCCCAAGCCAATAAATTGTTATGTTTCATTGTTCATTTCATACCCTATGGCAAATACTAAACCAATCACTTACAGGGGGCATGGTATTGTCATGATTAACTTAGAGTAACCGTTTAGAGGGGATATATATTGGGAAGCCAACAGTACAAAACATGTCACTAGTATAACAGTCTCCCTCTTTTTCTTAGCGTGACTTTGATGTCTTCTCAATGCTGCTTTCTTGCTCAGTCTCCAGATGATGGTAAGGTGAACAGAGCAGTTTGATTCTCACATCTGGTAGGTTCACTCATGTCCAGTGAAAAAGATCATCTATCTTATATCCAAGAGCTTGTGCAAAATATCATCATACCTATTTGGCTCTGATTAGTTTGGGTGCCCAGTCATAACATAATCATTCTAACAGGATTTCAGTGCTCTGAACGGTTAGACTTATGTTGTTCACAAAAGGGAAATGGGGGACGCAATTTCCAGAAGTGTAATTAGATGCTAGGCTGCAATACCAAATAATGTCACAATTCAACACATTTTGCTGCTCTAGATGAAGCCCTCTTGCCATATATGCCACTTAAAAATGTCTCTACAAAAAAAAAAGGTGTGCTTTTTCATCAATTGCTGACAGAGTGCGAATTATTACTATCTGTTTGGAAAATGCTCTTGCAAAAATAACTATTTTAAATGTCCAGCCAATAGATTATTTTTGAACTTTAAATAAATTGGAAAGACAAAAATGTGTGCCTGTTTGTTGTCTTCTTTTTAAAAAATATATTTGTGAGTGTCACTAATGTTTCATGTGCTTGTAATTTTCTTATTCTTATAGCTTCTATATGATAAGCCATTGTATGACTATACTACAAAATACCCAATCTACTGTTAACAAAAATTTAGATGGTTTCCAGTTTAGAGCTATTACAAATAGTTGAACACATATATTTTATAATAAAACTAGAAGCTCAGTGCATAGAATTCATGCACAGGGGTCAGGGGGTGTCCCCTAGCCTGGCCTGCACCCTCTCACAATCTGGAACCCCTTGGGTAGGGTCCCTAGGCATGGCTGGTGATTAGGGCCTATCTGGCTTTCCTTCCCCTGGATGCTGACAGCTGGCCCCACCCCTGCCACTGCCGCTGCTTGCCATCTGTGCAACGCTGTCTGCTACGGGTTGCCTCCCTCTGCAGGTGACAGGTGTGGTGTGCAATCACTTAGCTGGCCTGGGCCTCCCTCTGTGGGGTGATCTCAGGCCAGCCCGCACACCCACCACAGGGTTGCTGGCCGATGGCCTGGGCCATCCATCCTCTGTGGGACAATTGTGGGTTGATGACAAGGCCCCTGGGCCAATAGCATGGCACCTGCCTTGGCTGGCCTGGGACCAGTGTGTGTCATAGCGTGGGGTTCCAGAATGTTGTCTGGGCAGTCGCTTTGCTGTTCAGTCGATTTGCATGTTACACTTTTATTATTATAGATACAGGGGTTTGGATTTTAGTGATAGGAGCCTCAGGAATTCAAAACAGCGTTCTCATTAAAGAAATAATAAAAGCTGGATAAAACAGTTAAAAATAAATCTTCTCAAAGGCATCTGAAAACCAATAAGATAGGAACTAATTACTTAGCCAGGATATGAAGGAGAACAGGTCCAAGAGATAATCAGTAAATGTGCTGGATGTTTTCTCTCCTGCGGAAGTTTACCTATTCAGGAGGTCACTGAAAGGCTTCCAAGCTCAGAAGAGCTGATGAATTCCCCTTGAAACTAAGGATACAGAAATTGGACTCAAGAGCTCTGATAAACACCCTTCACTTTTGGTTGGAACTCCAAAGGTGATGTCCCAGGAGTAAGTGTTAACCGAAACGAAATAAGCCCTCACATGAATTAACATATATCTGAAAATTGCTTCCCCCACCCCAAATTGTATGAACTTTCATTTGCAGTAGTACTACATGTGAAATTCATTCCTCATTCTCAATGACATTAATATTTTAAATGTTCTTTCATACTTAGTTGAATCAATTTTTATTGATCTTCTTTTAGAAATTGTTTTGTTTTAAGCTTAGCTGTTCTGTGAACACCTGACACATCACCTGAATCAGATACCATACGTAACTATGAAATGTTCATATTGTTTATTGGGATTTTGTTTTGTTCATTAGTTTTCTTTTCTTCGTTTTATTTTGCTGAATTTTACATTTTAATAAATCAAATATTGATTTAGGGACAAGTTTAGTGTAAACATTTCCCCAAATATTTACTGTTCTCCTTATTTATTATTATTATTAATTTTTAATGTTGAGAGCTTTTTCAAAAATATATTTTATTGATTTCAGAGAGGAAGGGAGAGGGAGAGAGAGAGAAATGTCAATGAGAGAGAATCATTGATTGGCTGCCTCCTGCACACCCCACACTGTGGATCGAGCCCACAACCCAGGCACTTGCCCTGACCAGGAATTTAATGTGACCTCCTGGTTCATAGGTTGATGCTCAACCACTGAGCCACGCTGGCTGGGCTACTTTTTTCTTTTTAAAAATTTTATTAAATTTATTAGGGTAACACTGGTCAATTGGGTTACACAGGTTTCAAGTGTACATTGCTCTGATACATGATCTATATTGTACTCTGTGCCCATCACCAAAAGTCAAATCATCTTCCATCTCCATATATTTGGCCCCCTTTACCTTCCCTCCACCTCCTTCCTTCTGGTAACCACTATATTGTTTGTCTGTGTCTATGAGTTTCAGTTTTATACCACACACCTGAGTGAATTCTATGGTTCTTAGCTTTTTCTGACTGACTTATTTCACTTAGCATAGTATTCTCATATTATCCGTCCATGTTATCACAAATGGCAGTATTTCATATTTTCTTATGATTGAGTAGTATTCCATAGAATAGATGTGTCATATCTTTATCCAATCCTCTATCAAAGGTTGTCTCTATTCTTAGAAATCGTGAATAATGCTGCAATGAACATATGGGTGCATATATCTTTGTGGAGAATGTTTTTGAGGTTTTTGGGTAGATACCCAGGAAGGGTCATATGATAAGTCTACTGTTAAATTTTTGAGAAACCACCATGCTGTTTTCCATCCTGGCTGTACCAGTTTACATTCCCATCAGCAGTGAATGAAGGTTCATTTTTCTCCACAACCTCTCAAATACTTGTTATTACTTGTCTTATTGATAATAACCGTTCTAACGGTATGAGGTGGTATCTCATTATAGTTTTGATTTGCATTTCCCTAATAGCTAGTGAAGTTGAACATCTTTTTATATGTCTGTTGGCCATTTGTATATTCTTGGGAGCAGTATCTGTTCAGGTCTTCTGCACATTTTTAAATTGTGTTTGATGGGTGTTGAGTTGTGTGAGTATTATTTTACTTATTTATTTTAGATATTAACATCTTGCTGGAGCTGTTGTTTGAAAATATCTTCTCCCTTTTGGTTGGTGGGCTTTTTGTTTTGCTATCAATTTCTTTTGCCTTGCAGTATCTGTTTAATTTGACATGGTCCAATTCATTTATTTTGCCTTTACTTCCCTTGCCTTTGGGGTCAAAATAATAAAATGTTCTCTACAACCAAGATACATAAGATTAGGGAGAAAACAAGATGGCGGCATAGGTAAACACCTAAACTGCTGCCTTGCACAAAAATTTCAAAACTGCAACTAAAACAGAAATAATCCAGAAACACAGGAAGGCTGGCTAAGTTAAATTCTCCAACTAGAAGGAAAGAGAAAAGCACACTGAGACTCAGAGGAGCTGCAGAAGGCAGAGGTACGTAGGCATGCATGTGGAGATGGCTGGCAACTGAGTACTGGCTGGCTTTCTCAATCGGGAGGAAGGCAAAAGCTACCGACTGCTCTGAACTCCAGTTCCAGGTGAGACTCTGGGGACCCAGTCTCACACGGGAAGAAACTGGACTGTCTGGGAGCAGGCAAAATTCGAGGGCAGCTTTCTCTCAGAGGTGCTTGCAGCAATTACCAAGGGACACTGAGATCCAGGGGCCTCTTAGAGCAGAGTTATGGGAAGCCATTGCTATCTGCTCGGCCCTGAAACTCTGCTCCATCCAAGCTGAGCACAGAGGCTTTTGCAAGTCTTGTCTCATAAGGGTGTCTCCAGCACAGAAGCTCTCCCAGTGTAGACACAGCTGGTCCTCACAGCTAGTCCTCACAACCAAATGGCCTGGAAAACAATTCCTCTCAGTGATACCAACAACAATCAAGGCTTAACTATAACAAGACTGTGCATATAGCCCACAAAGGGGTGCACTAAGAGTGCCCACCTCAGGTAACTGGGGAGGTTGAGCTTCTGGTCCGTATAGGACATCTAGCACACAAAGCTACTCTATCAACTCAGGGAAGCAGCCAAAATGCAGAGACAAAGAAACAGGTCACAAATGAAAGAAATGGAGGAAAGCAAACTACTGGATATAGAATTAAAAACCATGGTTATAAGTTTTTCAAGAATTTTCTAGAAAAGGCTAATAAATTTAGCAAGACCCTCAAGGATATGAAAAAGGACAAAATAGAAATTAGCAAACACTGACTGAAATAAAAAATATTATACAGAGACCTAACAGTGGACTAGAGGACCACAAGAATAAAGTCAAAGATTTGAAATACAAAGAAGCAAAAACCACTCTGCTGGAAAAGCAAAAAGCAAAAAGAATCCAAAAAATTGAAGATAGTGTAAGAAGCTGCTGGGACAACCTCAAGCATACCAACATCTGAATTCTGGGGGTGCCAGAAAAAGAGAGAGAGCAAGATACTGAAAACCTATTTGAAAAAATAATGGCTGAAAACTTCCCCCACCTGGTGAAAGAAATAGACTTACAAGTCCAGAAAGTGCACAGAACCCCAAACAAAAGGAATCCAAAGAGGACCACACCAAGACACATCATAATTAAAATGCCAAGAGCAAAAGACAAAGAGAGAATATTAAAAGCAGCAAGAGAAAAACAGTTGGTTACCTACAGGGGAGCACCCATACGATTGTCAGCGGATTTCTCAACAGAAACGATGCAGGCCAGACGGGAGTGGCAAGAAATATTCAAAATAATGAATAGCAAGAATCTACAACCAAGATTACTCTACCCAGCAAAGCTATCATTCAGAATTGGAGGTCAGATAAAGTGCTTTGCTGATAAGAAAAAGCTAAAGGAGTTCATCACCACCAAACCAATATTATGTGAAATCCTGAAAGGTATTCTTTAAGAAGAGGAAGAAGAAAAAGGTAAAAATATAAATTATGAACAAAAATTACATGTCTATCAACAAGTGAATCTAAAAATCAACTGAATTAAAAATCTGATGAACAGAATAAACTGGTGAATATAATAGAATCAGGGGCATAGAAAGGGAGTGGACTGACAATTCTTGGGGGGAAAGGAGTGTGGGGAGGTGTGGGAAGAGACTGGATAAAAATCATACACCCATGGATGAGGACAGTGGGGGAGGTAAGGGCAGAGAGTGGAATGGGAACTGGGTGGAGGGGAGCTATGGGGAGAAAAAGAGGAAGAAATGTAATAATCTGAACAATAAAGATTTATTAAATAAAGAAAAATAACACTAGAGGCCAATTGCAGGAAATTCATGCATGGGTAGGGTCCCTAGGCCCGGCTGGCTATAAGGGCTGATCGGGGCCTTTGGCTGCCAGCCAGGGACTTCTTTCCAGTTGCCAGGTGCCGTCCAGGCCTCCTTTCCCCAGCTGCTGACTAGGGCCTCTCTTTGTCCTGTGCTTCCCCCTGGTGGCCAGCACATGTCATAACAAGTGATCAGCCTTCCAGTTAAACTGCCGCAGGGACCATTTGCATTTTAGCCTTTTATATATATACTAGTGGCCTGGTGTACGAAATTCGTGCACATTGAAAGGGTATTAATTAGAGGAAATAATTTAATATTGCTATTTGCTCTTTTTCTATAGTATCAGAAACTAAAGAAAAATTTATATGAAAACCTTCCTCCTGTCAGAGTCTGGGGCACACCACGGGACCCAGAGTCAAGTCCCCACTCACTCACTTGTGCCTCAAACTCACGTGAGACCCAGACCCAGCCCTCCCTCCCCCCGCCCACATTGGGGTAGATCCACACCCTGCCAGTCCAACCCTTGTCAAGCCCCACAGGGCAGGGGGCATCCCGGGTCCGCTGGCCAGCACCAGGATGGAGGGCGTGGCCTGAGGTCCCCAATCAAGTCCCACCAGGTGGGACACATGATCTGAGATCCCCTGTCAAGCCCTGCTGGGTAGGGGGCATGGCCTGAGGTCCCCCGTCAAGCCCCACCAGGCAGAAGAGCAAGTCTCAGGTCCCCCGGCCCAGCACCAGGAGGGAGGCGCAGCCTCAGGTCCCCTGTCAATCCCCACTGGCATGGGGGCGCAAGCTCATGTCTCCTTTGAAGCCCGGCTGGGTTAGGGGGCCTGGTGCTGGGGCGGAGGGTATGGTCTGAGGTCCCCTAGCTTGGTGCCAAGGTGTGGGTGCAGCCTGAGGTCCCCTGTCAATCCCTGCCAGGTGGAGAGAACAGTCTGAGGTCCCCTAACCCAGCACCAGGATGGGAAGTGCACCTTGAGGTCCCCTGTCAAGCCCTGCCGGGTTGGGAGTGTGGCCTGCAGTCCCCTGTCAAGCTGTACCAGGTGGGAGGCACTGCCTGAGGTCCCCCAGCCTGGAGCTGGGGTTGGGGGGAGCAGCCTGAGGTACCCTACCCAGTACCAGGATGGGAAGCACACCTTGAGGTTCCCTGTCAAGCCCTGCCGGGTGGGGGGTGTGACTTGTGGTCCCCTGTGAAGCCCTGCCCGGCAGGGCAAGCAACCGGAGGTCCCCTAGCCCAGCACCAGGACGGGAAGTACACTTTGAGGTCCCCTGTCAAGCCCCACTGGCTGGAGGACATGGCTTCAGGTCCTCTGGCCTGGTTCTGGGGTGGGGGTCCAGGCCTGAGGTCCCCTGTCAAGCCCTTCTGGATTGGGGGAGGGTATAAGCCTCCTGTCCCGCTGCCAGGACCACCTCACGCTCTCCGTGAGCAGGTGTGCATAGGGAAGGCTGGGCCAGGATAATTGGGAGAGGGTGATGGGGGGTGACCTAAAGAGGAGTGCTTTCACAGGGGCCTGGCAGGCACTGGATATGGCGATGCCTTGAAAACAGAAGCAGCTCCCTTTAACTCTGGCTGGAAGTGCGTTGGGAACTTATGGTCGGGGAAGCAGCCCAACATCAGGGCTGAAATAAGACCTTGGGCAGCCTCCGGAGGGGCAAACCAACAGTAAAAGGCATCTTTCAAACAAAGACATTTGAACGTACAGTGGATGTAGGTGATATTAAGGGATTACCTTAACTTTTCAAGGTGTGACAATGGCTGAATATTTACTTCTTTTTTAAAGAGACTCATCAGAGGATATTTAAGTGGGAAACAACTTGCTTTGAAAGTACGGTGCTATCCTGGCTCAGCCCTCTCCCGCTGGCTAGGCTCTCCAAAGCGCAGAGGTGTGGTCCCTGCTTCATTCCCCGCCCCTGCCAGTGTGAAGCGAAGAGTTCCCAGCTGGTGTGAAGCAGTGCCTCATTTCCCGCCCCAGCTGGCATGAAGTGCTTCGTTCCCGTGGGCACCAGCTTGAAGGGAAGCAGCCAGGCATGCTGTGGCCACGTCCCCAGCCACACCCCCTGCTCCTGATTGGCTGGTAGCATAGCCAGTCAGGAGCCAAGGTACGGTCACATTTGCATGTTACTCTTTTATTAGATAGGATAGATTGTTTTTCCACAGTCAGTGTGTGTACAGGAGGCAACCAATCTATGTGTCTGATCTCTCTCTCTCTCTCTCTCTCTCTCTCTCTCTCTCTCTCTCTCTCTCTCTCTTTCCTCTCTCAAATCAGTAATCATATCCTGGGGTGAAGAATTTTAAAAAGATTATATAGCACTGGAGTAAGGACACGTAAGTTTTAATATATATTATTTACCTTTGGCAAGCAAGGTTTGTTGATCTTTTCTCACCATAATAGGTGTTATTTTGGAATTGATCATTACAAAAACGGAACTTCAGGCTAGAAAAATACAAGGCCTCTATGGCTAAGATGTTCAGTTATGAAAAGAACCCAGAAGCACATTAATAGTTGCTTTTCAAAAGGGATATATCTAACACTTATGTCAAAGAAACGCTAAACCCCAAGCCCCAAAGCACACCTCCAGGCAGAGACTGCTTCCTTTTCCCGAGACTCCAATTGGAAAATCATCAGTTGCAGAGACGTAAAGCTCAAAGTGGTCATTATAAATGTAGGGCACTAAAAATAGCATGACACAGCTTGCTGGACAGTTTCCATAATAGTCCATTGTTTTGGGCCCCTCTCAAAAGACATTATGTGAATGAGCTGATCTAAAGGACCAAGCCGAATGCCCAACCAGTTACAAACTGTTTCTAATATCCAAAGGATCCAGTTTGGTGCCAGTGCTCCTTTTTATTGGGGAGGGCTGAGGAGACATTTTTCTTTGGCTGCCTGATGATTCGGTATGGTAAATTTGCCTACACAGTTCCAAGACACGTTACCTGGCAAGCAGGGTCTCAAATTACTTTGGAGGTTTCCAACCACTCTTCCTGAGGAATGTGTGATAATACCACAACCAACACGTGTAAGGCTAAGGCTTATAACCACTGACCATCAGGACATCATGTATATAGTGAAAGTTTTGGAAATCAGAGTGTATAAGCACTTGCACTAATTTCTGACCTATCCAATTTTCACAAAGGACAATGGAGTTAGGTAACTCTGAAGAAGTACTACAAAACATATATCAGAGGTCTGTCACATAAATGTGAACAGACACTGATCCTCAGGTGCCAGTAGTAGGGGGGGAAAAGGTACCATAAATGTTCAAAAGCGTGTACCATGTGCCATTGGGGTGTGTAACGGATTAATTAGAGTCATACTGTTTGCAACAGCTGAGACTGCAGGAGAAACTATTTATCTGACAATGATCATTATAAGTCTTCAGCTCTTCTTAAACTATTACAGTGAACATACATGGCTGCTTTATAGAGAGATCTTGCATCTCCTGTTTTCTTTTTTTTAAATATGTATTTTATTGATTTTTTTTAACCAAGAGGAAGGGAGAGAGAGAGTTAGAAACATCGACAAGAGAGAAACTTCCATCAGCTGCCTCCTGCACATCCCCACAACCAAGGTGTCGAACCTGGGACCTTTCAGTCCGCAGGCCAATGTTCTATCCACAGAGCCAGACCGGTTAGGTCTGCTTTCTTTAAGTATTTAGTCACAGCTATTGTTTTCTTGTTTTCCTCCAGAGATTCTATATTCTTTGTATTAAACAATCCAGGGTTAGGTAGAGAGGCTTGTGGGGCAGTAATTTATGTTCCTCCCTAATATTTCTTTACACGAGGCTAAATTTCATCTCTCGCTTATAGGACAGGGAAATACAAACATCCATCCCTACCATGTATTCAGATGCAGAGGACCACACCACGGCTGCGCATGATTGGTCCTAAAGGTTTTACTAACAATGTCATATTTGAGTTTTCCTGCTCGAAACCCAGCCAAGCCCATTACTAAAGAAAACATGTTGTTTATTCAAAGAAAACAAAAACACTAATTTAAAATGATGCATGTCCCAGCTGGTGTGGCTCAGTGGTTGCGGGCTGACCTATGAACCAGGAGGTTATAGTTCGATTCTCGGTCAGGGCACATGCCCTGGTTGTGGGCTCAATGCACAGTGTGGGGGCATGCAGGAGGCAGCCGATCCCTGAGTCTCTCATCATTGATGTTTCTCTCTCTTCATCTCCCTTCCTCTCTGAAATCAATTAAAAATATTTTTTTAAAAAAACGGGGGAAGGCGGGGGTGGATGGGAGGCAGATGCTGGGGGAGATCAACGGAAGGACTTGTATGCATGCATATGAGCATAACCAATGAATGAAAGACACTGGGGCCGAGACTGGTTTGGCTCAGTGGACAGAGCGTCGGACTGCGGACTGAAGGGTCCTGGGTTCGATTCCGGCAGGGGCATGTACCTTGGCTGCGGGCACATCCTCAGTGGGGGGGCGTGCAAGAGGCAGCTGATCGATGTCTCTCATCGATGTTTCTGACTTTCTATCCCTCTCCCTTCTGCTCTGTAAAAAATCAATAAAATATATATTTAAAAAAATAAAATAAAATAAAAAAAGAAAGACACTGGGGTGGGGAAGGGGGCAGGTGGGGACATGTGCTGGGGGGTAAGGGAGGCTAGGGGAGGATATTTGGGGGAGGGAAAGGAAAACATATGTACTATTATTAAATATAAGTTATACTGCAAAAAAATCAAAAAATATATATTTAAAAAATGATGCATGAACCCCTATGTTCATTGCAGCATTATTTACTATAACTAAGACAAGGAAGACAAATACTGCATGATTTTACTTGTAAGTGGTATCTAGATGCTGAAGCCTTCCACAGGTCCTGTAGAGTAGTGACTGGGGTATCCATATCTAACAGAGCCATAAAAGTTTGATTCTCTCCCCTCAGCCTACTTAGATGGATGCACGTAGCATTTGATCTCCAGTAGGGACAGAGAAAACTCAGCCTTATCTCTACTAGTAAGCATTTTTCTCCTCAGAGTAGTAGCAGTGGGTTAAAGGAGAGGAAGGATTGAGGGAGCATAGAGGTAGAGAGCAGCCCTGTGCTATTAGAAAGGCTCTGCATTATACGTAAAACCTGAAACCATAAAACTCCTAGAAAAAATCATGGGAGTAAATGCTGATACTGCTTTCGGCAATATCTCTTCTGTTATGTCTCCTCAAGCAAGGGCAGCGAAAGCAAAAATAAACAAATGGCACTCCATCAAACTAAAAAGCTTTTGCGCACTGAAGAAAAACATCAAGAAAACAAGAAGACAACCTACCGAATGAGGAGAGATATTAATAAATGATACACCTGATAAGGGGTGAATATGCAAAATATATAAGGAACTCATAACACTAAAAACAACAACGAACAATTCAAATAAAGATAGGCAGAGGATCTGAACAGGTACTTCTCCCAAGAGGACAGATGGATGGCCAACAGACACGTGAAAAAATGCTCAGCATCACTAATCATCAGAGAAATACAAATTCAAACCACAATGAGATGCCACCTCATAGCTGCTGGAATGACTGGCATCACTAAATCAAACAAACGCGCAGGAAGATGTGGAGAAAAGAGACCCCTTGTGCACTGTACATAGGGTTTTTAAAAATCCAAAAAAGAAATACAGCTGCCATATGACCCAGCAATTCCACTTCTGGGTATTTACCCAAAGAAAACAAACACACTAATTAAAAACGATACCCCGCAGCATTACTCACTGCAGCGTTATTTACTCTAAAGAAGACACAGAAGAAAAATATTGTATGATTTCACTTATAGGTGGTATCTAAAAAACAAAACTATGAATCAATAAAACAAAAAAAGACCCATAAATATAGAGAGCATGTTGACTGACAGTTGCTAAAGGAGCAGGTGTAGGTGGATGGGTGAAATAAAAAATAATAAATAAGAAGGAAGAAGAAAGGAAGAGAGGTGGAGAGAGGAAGAGGGGGGGCGGTTTCAGGCTCTGTACCTTTAGGAAAGCTTTGTATTCACTTTCAATTGTGTGACATAGTGGCTGCTTGTGTCTCGTGCAACCTCACTTGCCATGTTTTCGAATGACTCAATGCTCTATATCAGGTGGCAAAACCCTCATGGCTAACATCATCTATTTTTGCCTTAGACAATGTTTTGGCTCAGCAGGCACAATCACATTATTTTTCAGTAAAACTGGGTTTCAAAGACACACTTGGCTCACACAGCAATAAACTTATGTGAGAAATTCAAAATAACCCAGGGTGTCTGCTACGTCGTTAGTAAAATAATCTCTCTTATTTTCTCCCATGTTTTCAAGATAAAAGCTAGGGGAGTTTTCGAAGGGTGAGAAATTGATCATCAAGAATTTATCTACGTTTCTTTGATCCTGTTTCTCATTCTTTGGTGGTTAACGTGATTAGTAAAATATTGGGCAGCGAGAGCCCAAATACTACTTAATGACTCATTTATGATATCCGTAGGAGATTGGTTGTCTTAGCAAATCTCCCCAAGAGGGCCTACTAAAACCAATCAACCAAACCAAAAGTAGCTGAGTTGGTTGCTATCATCTCTGAAAGTATTTAAAGCTTGTATGATCATGTGATGGATGGGCTGAGTCATAAGACAGCCAAGCTGTTTACATTCTTCACTTTACAAGCATTTTTTTTTTTTTGCCCAGTTCTCACATATCCAACTCCAACTAGCAGAAGTTCTGCCCGTAGTTCTTGTGATTTAACTTCCTTTAACTCAGCAGTGTCATTGTTTGTCTCTCACTGTCCCCGAAGAGAGACAAAACATTCTACTTTAGCCAGGATCAATCTTAGCATTATTTGTCACATAAAATGGAGTGAGCTTGAGGCCCCACCAAGAGTTGAATTTGCAACAAACAGTGGATGTTTCCGGCATCTGTCTTCCAATCCACCCCCTGGTGCCCATCCTACAACCTCTTCCTCAATGCCTCCTCGTTAATATTTTAGTATTCGCAGCAACAGCCATGGGCAGAGTAGCAGCAATTCCACCCCAACTTCCCGAGGCCCACTTACCATAGGGTGAGGCAAAATGGGCATCCGACTCGCACGTGCGATAGAGGAAAGACGTTTTCAGTTTAATTAACCTAATCGTTTATAATGGGCAGTAAACATACCCTCAGACATTGTATTTATTATCTTGTAACACACCTTCCCGCCCATTCCAACAAAGGGAGCCACCATCTCATCTTACAAAGATGTTTGTTATCCAAACATTCTTCAGTAGAAGGTAGCAACCAACCAGTGGTTGCTTGCGAAATGTTTAGAAGCGTGAATGAGCCATATAGAATTGTCTTCCAATAATGTGAAAAGTAAAATTGCTGGAATAGAACATCTTCCAGTTCACTCTATAATGGCAAACTTATCCCCATTTGAACTCCTACCAGCGCTATATAGATTCTCCCACTTGCTTATCTAGTTGACAGCACACATTTTCAAACTTCATAGCTATTGCTAATCTAATGCATATGAAATTGTATGTCATTTTAATTGCCATTTTTTCTGGTGATTGGTGAGACACATAAACTCAAGACGTAGTACTGAGCACCAAATCTGCGCCAGATCTTATTTTAAGTATCTGGGATACATAAGTGGGGGGAAAAAAAAAGAAGGGAAATCACATACTTATGTACTTTATATTCTGACAAGTATAAAAAATACACTTACTTAACTAAATTATACAGTATTATGTCCCTTTAAAAAATGTTCCCCGTTCCCATTAGAAAAACTATAAACATTCTCTTCCATTTGAATTTAAAAAGTTTATAAATTTACTCTGTAAATTTAAGTGTTAATCTTTATGCACTTGGAAATTATTTTTTTGTACAAGGCGTGAGGAGGAGCTATGTTTCCTATTTGGCTTATGAAAAACAGATTAATCTAGCACCCTTTATTGAATAAAAAGACACTTCTCATTTATATGTAGTGTCACCGATTAGGATTCCCTTTTCCTGCACGCGAATCAGTTTGTAGGTCTCCTCTGTTTCGCTGATATCAGACCTCCCTTGTTTTCATCCTTGCAATCTACACAAAGTCCTTTCCCGAGGTTCCCAAGTGATCCAGTTCAAACAGGAGACAAACCACATCACAGTTTTGTTTAAAATATCCCAATGGGGGATAAGGGTAATTCATGATGGCGAGGGGTGGTTCCGCTGCTGTGTCCGGGGCAGGGACGCCGGTGGCGGGCCCGCAGGCCGCGACATCTCCGCCGAGGGGCTCCTCGAGTTTCTGCGACCCGCTGTGCAGCAGCTCGACTCTCCCGTCCACGCCGTCAGAGAGAGCCAGGTAGAGCTGCGGGGGCAAATTGACAACCTAGCTACTGGGCTGTGCCGTATCAATGAGGATCAGAAAGGGGCCCTGGATCTCCACCCCTACGTAAAGAAGCTACTTAATGCCCGTCGACGAGTTGTCTTGGTCAATAACATTCGACAGAATGCCCAGGAGCGGCTGTGGCGACTCAACCACAGTGTTGCCAAGGAAACAGCCCGAAGGAGGGCAATGCTGGATTCAGGAGTTTACCCCTCTGGCTCCCCAAGCCAAGTAACAGAAGATGGACCTCAGAGCTGAGTTCAAGTACTATTTTCCACCTGCCTCATTTCCTTCAGGACACCCTATAACCCTGGGACATCCAGTCCTATGGATTGTGTTTGAAGCACACAACAGTCACACCCATTTATGTGGGGTCCACAGAAATCTCTTCAGGACTCAGGATCCCAAAGGATTTATTCCAGCTCTCACTTCAAGAATGTGGAGACCCCTACATTTTTTAAAGGTACATACTCAAGTTCCTAGTCTTTCTTCAGATCTAATTAAGCAGGAGGGGTTTGTTACATGGCTAGGAAAGTTGGTCAGGTTGTAGGGGCCTGGGCAGCACATCCTCCACCTGTGACTTCTCATTTTCGCGGTTTATGCTTAAGATTTGGGGGGCAGTCACCCAACGCCCTCTTGTAGATTTCACTGGCTTGAACACAGTAATCTTGCTGGAACCATTTAATTCAATAAATGCTTAAACAATAAAAAAATGAAATAAAATAAAATATCCAAATGGCTCCTCATCACACTCAGTGTAAAACCAATTCCATTCTAGCACTTCCAAGGCTCTAAACTTTCTGCTTCTCCCAGGTCCCAGCACCTCTCTGAACTCTCTCTCACTCACTCAACTCCAGCCATTGCTGGTATCCGGTGTCTGTAGAACATGGGAGACCACACGTGTCTTGGGGGCCCAGCTCTTGCTGCCCCTCTACCTGTAAGGCTCCTGTCCCCAGACAGGCACAGGGCCAGTCCCCTCACTGCCTTCAGGGCTTCCCTCAAGAGCCATGTTCTCAGTGAGGCTCCCCACTATCTAATCAATGTCAGACTCACGTCTGGAATGTCCAGTCCTCATTCCTTGCTTTCCATATTTTCCCTCTTAACACCTATCACTTTGAAAATAATTTTTATCTATTGAATATATCTTGCCTACTGTCTGGCACACTGAAATAAAAGTTCCAAGAGGGTGGGATTATTTGCTTTCTTTTGATCATTCCCACAACCTATGTTCCTGTGCCTAGAATGAAGTTAAAACAGACAAAAATGGGGTCAAACTAAGCCAAAAAAAGGGAGCTGGTCAGTTTTCCCTGGGTCCTGCCTCAAAGCTACACGCACAAATGCCTTCAGGGGACAACTGGGCATTTTATCCATCAGAGTGAAGCGGGTCTGCTGGGGGTCTATGATGGGCTGAGCCCTTCCTCAGTCCCAGCTGCTGTATCCTCAGTTTACTTTTGCTTTTTTACAGGTCGGCCAGAAATAAGAAATCTCCGCGATGCCAAGTAGTTATATATGCATACAAACACTATGTTCATTACAAAAAAAAAAAAACAGCCGAGCCGGTTTGGCTCAGTGGACCGAGCGTCGGCCTGTGGACTGAAAGGTCTCAGGTTCGATTTCGGTCAGGGGCATGTACCTTGGCTGCGGGCACATCCCCAGTGGGAGGTGTTCAAGAGGCAGCTGATCGATGTTTCTCTCCCATTGATGTTGCTGAGTTTCTATCCCTCTCCCTCATCTCTGTGAGAAATCAATAAAATATATATTTTTTAAAATTAAAATTAAAAAAAAAGAAAACAAAAAACAGAGCTCTAGCTGGTTTGGCTCAGTGGATAGAGCGTCGGCCTGCGGACTGAAGGGTCCCAGGTTCGATTCCGGTCAAGGGCATGTACCTTGGTTGTGGGCACATCCCCAGTGGGGGGTGTGCAGGAGGCAGCTGATCAATGTTTCTGACTTTCTATCCCTCTCCCTTCCTGTCTGTAAAAATCAATAAAATATATTTTTTTTTAAAAAAAGAAAACAAAAACAGGAAGATCAAATAAAACATGACAGCTGGCTGAAATTAGCTCATGAGAATCCTACAGGTGTTTGTCAGACTACATTGTGTGAAATATGAAAGAAAATTAGCCCCTGCTCTGGTGAGGTGGGATTGTCCGGGTCATTTTGAAACAAACATCTTCAGCTCATGTTGGGTGGAGAATGAAGATGAAGTACAAATTCTTTAAATCTTGGAAGCTTCCTCCTGAATCCTCCCACTGCTACACGTGCAGTTAGTTGAAACTAGGTAGTGGGGAGCAGAACTCGATAGCATTAAGGGGGGGGGTATATGTTGGTGAACGGTGGGAGGAGTAACCAGAGAGAGGGTTTTGAGGGGACCTTCCAGGGCAGCACTGGGGAAAGGGAAGGAGGAGAGGAACAGAAAGCCCCATGTGTCAGCACACCCGATCTCGGAGGGACTTTATTGGGGTCGTTGCAGCCTCACACCAACCACCACGGCACCTCTGTGTGGCAATTCGGAGCCCAAGGAGAGAGCTCCACCAAGCCACAGACCCCAGCCTGACTGCCAGCCGTCCGTCTCACCTGGAAACACCCCGTCACTGCTCCCGTGTGCCTGGGCAGGCCAGGCTGGCCCTGAGTTCCCCGGGAGCCAGCCCACCTGTCGGGATGTGGCCAACAGATGGGGCTTCTGGGACAGCAGGCCTGTCTGGTGGAGCACCGGCTGGCGCCAACGGACAGGCACGGGCTGGCGCCAACTGAGAGCGGGTGGACTGCCGTGCGGGACGGTAGGCGCAACCCTCCGATGTCCCTCCTTCGATGTCCCTCCGCCGAAGGGCGGCGAGGTTCAGGGCGGCCAGACAAAGAGCAATGAGGCGCGGATGCTGCTGCTGCAAGGGACCCTTTTTGTGCACAAAACACTGTCCAAACGCAGCACGGCCCAGCTCTCCTCTGAGAACCCACCGCCCCAGGAGCTGTGCACACAGCAGAGGAAAAGGCACCCAGACCTTCAGGTCCAAGGTTTGCTGCACCCGGTCCTCTGAGCAACGAGGCCACCCACAGCCACGTGCGGACCGACTGTGTGTGTGTCTAGGCCGAGGGTCTGGGCACCTCTTCCTCTGTAGGCTCCCTCCCTGGGCCAGGCCTGCTTGTTAGAACCCCCCCTTCTGAGGCATCCCTGGCCCTCTGGTCCTCACAGGCCTAGGTCCCCCCTCAGAGTGAGCATCCCTTAGCCTCCCCCCACATCCCTGCCACGTTTGTGTTTGTCCCCTTGCTCTGGACCTCTTCCGACACTCTGTGCCTCTCCACCCAAGTGATTCAGTCTGCTTTCCTCTGAGCCCCTAGGTCTCCCTGTTATTCTCCTCTCCTCCCAGCTGGGGGCCTCCCCCTCTAAGACATCCCTCCCCCCAGGAAGCCCCTCCATTTCTGGCCCCTCCCCGCTTCTTCCTAAGGAGCAGCCTCCCCTTTGCCCTCCCCCCACAGCCCATCTCTGGGGCCTTCTCCTCCCTCCTTCCCAGGGCAGCCCGCTAAGTCCTTTTCCACTTGGAGACGAGGAGGATGAAGCCGAGTGAGCTTTATTCACAGCCCGAGGGCACGGCTGTCCCTGCCTTTCGTGCCCCGTCCACCCCGCGCACCCCGCTCTTCCACACGAGAAAGGCCTTCCACACGGCAAGTCATGTGCAACACGTTTGTATTTTTCAGAACAAACAACAGTAATGCTGGCAACAGTGCCAAGTCAACGGGACCCTTAAACTCCAACAAACTGAACAAACAACGTTATTTTTTGCATATGCACAACCTCTACATCTGTTTTCACAAATGCGGCACCTTCTTAACACGAACAGTCAGAACTTTTTCACCAGATCATACACGTAGATGTGGAAGTCGTCCTCGAACTTGATGAAGTACACGGAGGGCTTGGCTTCCACCTGGTGAATGACCATGCCGATGCGCTTGGAGCCGTCTTCTTTGGTGTATTCCACGTGCTTGCCGATGAGGCCATCCACGAAGCCCGGCTCCCTCTGGGCCGGGGGCGGCTCGTTGGGGTCGGGCACGATGCGCAGGTCGCCTTCCCTGTAGTCGTCCAGCAGCTGGTACATGTACAAGATGGGATCCTTCTCGTAGGTGATGTAGAACCACGCCTGCATGATGGGCGCCTGGGCCAGCACCATCCCGCGCCACTCATCCTTGGCGCCGTGCTCGCCCTCGAACAGATGCTCCACGGCTTTGCCCACGATGGCGCTGGCGAGGGGCGCGTCCGCGTCCTGCGACACGGCCGCCCCGTCGGAGAGCACCTTCAGGGACAGGACGCGCTCGTCGCGGTGCAGCTCCAGCCCGTACACGCAGTCGATGCCGTCGTACTTCACCAGGTACAGCTCGGGGTTGATGGGCACCTGGTCCAGGACGGTGCCTCTCCAGCGGGTGACGGGCCCGTCTCCCTCGCGCCAGCCGTGGGAGATCCTGCAGCCCACGATGTCCCTGCGGGGCTGCGCCGACGGCTGCCCGCGCGGCTTCTTCGGGAGGCTCCGTTTCCGCGCGGCGCCCGCGGAGCCGGCGGCCCGTCCCGCCGGCGCCCGGGCGGGCTGCGCTTCGGCTGCCTGCGCGTCGGGGGTCTCCATGCCTGCAGCTGGCGCGAGCGGCGGAGCTGCGGGGAGAGAAAGCGGGGACACCGTCAGTGCGCCCCGAGGTGAGGACCGGCGGGCGGCGGCATCCCTTTGTACCCGGCGCCGCAACTACAAGCCCCCGCGAGCCCGCGGCCGGCGCCGGGGTCCGGGCTGCGTGCAGCGAGCGCGCCCCGTGCGGCTCCTCCGGCCGCACCGGGGGCAGCGGCGGCGGGGCGGCGGGGGGCCGGGGCACGGAGCTCCGCGGCGGGGGGCCGGCTGCTTCCGAGTCCCGACCCCCCGCCCGCCCCGCCGGGCCCGGAGTCCGCTGGAAACCGCCCGCCAAGCGCCTCTCCCGCCCCAGCCCGGACCCGCGGGCGCTCCCCGTCCTGCAGCGCGAGCGCCCCAGCCTCCCCGCGCCTCAGCCTGCGCCGCCCCGCGCCCCGCGCCCCGCGCTCCGCTCCCCGTGGCCTGCCGGAGCGCACCCCGCTCTCTCTCCTCACGGTACCCACCAGCAGCCGTGCCTGCCCGGCGTCCGCCTCCGGGGAGCGGGCCTCACGTGCCCGAAGCGGACCCCGCGCTCGGTGCTTCGCGGGGAGCCCGCGTGGAAGGGGGACGAGCGGGCGGCGAGCCGCGAGCCCGAAGGAGCCGCTGGCGGAGCAGCGGGGCGCCGGGGGCGCGTCCGGGGAGGCGGCGGGGCGGGCGGGGAGGATGGCGGCCGCGTCTCCAGCGGGGAGCTGGCGGACCCTCTGCCTCAGGTCGGCGGCAGAGGCCCCTCTACCACATTGGGATCCCCCCAGCGGCTCCCGCTGCAGCAGGCCCCGCCCCCTTTCCTCCTGAGAATATCCTCTTAGTTTCTGGCGGGTAAACCCGCCTCCCCGTCCCGCTGTCCCCCTCACAGGCACGCTTTCTTACCCGGGAAAAGAGCCCGCACTTCTCCCCAGTTCCAAGATTCGTACCTGTGTGACCTGTTGGCGCTCCTTTCTTCTTTCCCTCTGCACCTCCACCCCGCTCCCCCCCCCCCCACCCCCCGGCTCTCTGGCTCCACCCCCCAGTTCCCTGCTAGAGCGCTTTTCCATTCTTAACACATTCCTCACATTTTTGCATGCACACATATTCCCACAGAAATCCCGTACCTTTCTGGAGACTTCTATGTCTACAGAAATCCTTTACATGCACGCCCCCAATAAAAGTACACGCGCGCGTAGGTACATTGCCTGCCGGTATTTGCACATATGCATGTTGGCAAACCCGTAATCCCGACGCTATACCTCTACCCAATCCCAACACGCAGAGCTAATTCTTTGCACACGCACACACAGAAATCCCCATAATAAGAGTTTCCCCAAAGCAAGGGTAGGCTTGTTTTAGATCTGGAGACCGAATTTTGGCAAAAGAAGGTTTAAGCTGAGAGGGGTATTCTTGAATGTAATTGCCACGTATGATAAAGCGTATCTAGTTTTTGGGCAACGGTGGCATCCATTTTGAATCTTTTAAATATCCTTTTTTTTTGTTTTGTTAGAGTTTTTTTTTTTTTGTCCATAGGACCCCATAATCCTGTAAGACAAGCATGTGCAGCTCAAACGCTCACACGGGCCCAATAAACAAGGTTGAAGTGTATGCGCGCCGCCAAACAACCGAAGTTTCCATTTTCAGAGAAACGTCGGTTTATTTCGCTAGAGGCACGCCGACTACAAAGGGCTGAAACACATAAGTTATCGTTCCCGTAAAATAACAGAACGGTTTAATACAATTACTATTTTTTTCTTGAACATTAACTTACCTACACTGAAGAACTGCACAAGTTAATAAGCACAGTGCACGTAAACGTATTTTTCTTGTTCTCCAACAGCGAACTACTGCCTGTCGCGCACACAAAACCAGTCAGTCCAAGACTAATGATGTGGCCGTTGGCTGCTAGAATATTCGCTGCTGGTATTAGTGGGGAGAAACGGTGCGCCTGCACGTAAGGCACGTAAGGCACGTAAGGCACGTAAGGGACATGAATGCGGCACGATTATAGTCATCAGTCACTAGCGAACGTTGTAGTTCGTTATGAGTAATTACGTATAACAGGACATTATAAAAATTAAAGTTATGAAATTCTTATTAAAACATTTCTTACATATTGTTATATTGGCTGGGCCGCATAAATATTCATTGTGGGTGTCATGCAGCCCACTGGCTGGGTGTTTGATATGCTTGCTGTAAAATATCAATATTCTTATGGTGCTATATCAGGAAGGACATTGTGAGTTACATGCAAGTTGAAAACCATGCCAAACTGATTTAAAATAAAGGGAATTTATTGGCTACTTATTTGAAAAATCTGATAGTTAGATTAGACTTAGTCCAAGTGCTCAGGATGTGGGCTGACTCTGTCCCCTCCAAATTCGTATGTTGGAAGTCCTAGCTCCCAGCACCTCAGAATGTGAAATTATTTGGAGATGGGGCCTTTAAAGAGGTAGTTAAGGTAAAATGGGGTCTCATGTTGGCTTTAATATAATACTAGAGGCCTGGTTCATGAAATTCGTGCATGGGGGGCGGGGAATGTCCCTTAGCCAAGCCTGCACCCTCTCCAGTCTGGGACCCCTTGAGGGATGTCCGACTGACCGTTTAGGCCTGAACATGCAGTCGGACATCCTTCTCACAATCCAGGACTGCTGGCTCCACACTGCTCAGTACATAGGCCGACTCTCTATCCACCCAGCCAAACAGGCTAGGGCTAAAAGTTTTTTCCTTCTTCTAAAATTTGTGTTTTTCCTAATACTGTTCCTAGATATGCCACTGCCAATTAATTGTAGATTTTTTTTCATATTTCTTTGACTAGGTGAACAATTTAAACTTTTAAACATTTTATTTCTAAATGCTTTCAAGTTGTTGGTATAGTTACAACCTTATGAAATTGCCAGTCTTTGGGATTTATTTATGAAAATTGATCCAGCCTCTTTTACAGTTATCCTTTTATAATCATGATTTTGAATTGTCTGACCCCATAAGGGTCATCAGTAGGGACAGATTGGCACATTAGATGTTCCAGAGCATCAAAGTTTGTATTTAACTTAGAAACCAATGCAAATATCGTCTCCTGAAACACAGCTTTCTGACCTCCTTTTGTGGAATGTCACTATCTTCAAAGGGGATATCTACACTAATAAAAGAGAAAGATGCAAACTGACTGCACCTTTGTGATGCCCACCAGCCAATCAGGAGTGGGTATGCAAATTAACTCAACAAAGATGGAGGATTAATTTGCATATGCAGGTGCCGAGTGCCCCAGCCACTTCAGGCCTCTGGGAAGTGTGGGAAGGCAGAAAGGTGGCTCCAGGCCAGAGCAGAAAGGCGGTGTCAGCAGCCAGGGGAAGGAAGGCCCTTTCTTGCATGAACCTTGGTGCACTGGGCTTCTAGTATATATATAAAAGGCTAATATGCAAAGTGTCCCCCTGGGAGTTTGACCAGAAGACCAGGAGTTCAATTGCTCACTATGATGTGTGCTGACCACCAAGGGGAGTTGTAGAACAAAGGAAGGCCCTGGCTGGCAGCCAGAAGTTGGGGAAGGGAGACCCTGGTGGCAGCTGGAAGGCCCCAATTGGCCCTGGTCACTGGCCAGAACTAGAGACCCTACCCATGCACAGATTTCATGCACCAGGCCTCTAGTCTGGAATAGATAGCTAGTCCTAACATATGTACCTTCCTGGGAATTAAAGTGATTCAAGAAGAATTTTATAACAAGCCCATTTGATAATAGTCCCAAAGTCCTTTAAGAAGGACTTTGATGTTGCTTTAGAAAGTATTTTTCCCCCGCCCTGACTGGTTTGGTTCGGTGAATAGAGTGCTGGCCTGAGGACTCAAGAGTCCCGGGTTCGATTCTGATCAGGGGCATGTACCTTGGTTGTGGGCACATCCCCAGTGGGGGGAGTGTATGGGAGGCAGCTGATTGATGTTTCTCTCCTATCTTAATGTTTTTCTTTTATTGATGTTTCTTTTTTTTTAAATATATTTTATTGATTTTTTACAGAGCGGAAGGGAGAGGGATAGAAAGTCAGAAACATCGATGAAAGAGACATCGATCAGCTGCCTCTTGCACACCCCCTACTGGGGATGTGCCTGCAGCCAAGGTACATGCCCTTGCCGGAATTGAACCCGGGACCCTTCAGTCCGCAGTCCGACGCTCTGTCCACTGAGCCAAACCAGTCTCGGCCTTTTATTGATGTTTCTAATTCTCTCTCCCTCTCCCTTCCTCTCTGTAAAAAAATCAATAAATATTTGTTTTGAAAAAAGAACGTATTTTTCCCAGTACCACTATATCTAAAAACCATGCAGTGTGTAGGCATGGCTCTTTAAATACTGACCACTGCCCTAACCGGTTTGGCTCAGTGGATAGAGCGTCCTGCGAACTGGAAGGTCCCAGGTTCAATTCCGGTCAAGGGCATGTACCTTGGTTGCGGGCACATCCCCAGTGGGGGATGTGCAGGAGGCAGCTGATCGATGTTTCTCTCTCATCGGTGTTTCTGGCTCTCTCTCCCCGTCTCCCTTCCTCTATGTGAAAAATCAATAAAAATATATTTAAAACAAATAATAATAAATAAATAAATACTGACCACTGAGGGACTATCTCTCCCAACTGTTTTCACTCACCCTGTGCTGTGACTTTTCCAAACTGCAAAGTTTTTAACGTTAGATATATTTATCGTATGCTATCTTATCTTTTGTCTTGGCGTTAGGAATCATTTTTCTTAACCCTATGCCGACATCCTGCCATTTATGGCCTTTGAGATTCCATTGTCTGCAAGTTTCAGGCTTCCTGTCTTCCTTTAAAACGGTTATTATACCTCAGATTCACCCAGAAATCTTTATAATCCACAGCGCTGCCATCATTTTTCACATATTAACTGGACCATGTATCTATTAATAACTTTCAGGTAAGTTCAATAAGCTGAGCATGTGTAATGGCATTACATGTTGCTGCGAAGCAAACTCAGTCTGGAAGAATACAAGAACTATACCCCATCTATGGTTTTTGGTCATTGGGCTGGCATTCTACTTCTAAAGCAAAAATATTTTACGAGCCAATTACAATGATCATTAAGAAAGGAGAAAGATTGTCGATGTCCAGAACTCTGTTTCATTGCCTTGTCATACCACAGTGAGTTCATCAATTTCCTTGGTTTGCTGCACTGGGTAATAAGGAAAACTCCTCATGATGACTGACACCTGGGGGAGCTGTCATCCTAGCTGACTCGAGCTAGGATTACTGGTCTGAACGTGATAATTGTGCATCCCGTCTAGCAGCCCAATCGGAAGAACGTGTAGCTGGTCCATCTGTGCTTGTGGACCTTTTAACCACGTGTTTCGTTCCTAACAAGGCTCTCTCGCACCGTGAAGCTGTGATAGAAAAGAACATCCAAGACAGCAGCAGCAAAGTCCTTTTTATTTAGTATACATGTAGCAGACACTACATAGATGTGTACTACCCCAGCATTTTGTTGAAGTCAGGGACTCAATGTCTAGTAATCACAGTCATATATAGCAGGGGGCGGGGGAGGGGCAGGGGGTCCAGTCTGCATTCCCACCAACAGTGCACCAGGGTTCCCTTTTCTCCACAACCTCGCCAGCACTTGTTGATTGTTGATTTGTTTATGATTGCCATTCTGACAGGTGTGAAGTGATATCTCATTGTGGTTTTAATTTGCATCTCTCTGATGGTTAGTGACTTTGAGGATTTTTCATGTCTATTGACTATGGATGTCCCCTTTGGAGAAGTGTCTATTCAGGTCCTTTGCCCATGTTTCTAATTGAATTGTTCGTCTTCCTTGTGTTGAGTTGTAGAAGTTCTTTATATACACTATTTTAGAAATTAACGCCTTATCATATGTATCATTGGCAAATATGTTCTCTCAAATGGTGACATCCCTTTTGATTTTGTTGATGGTTTCTTTTGCTGCGCAGAAGTTTTTCAGTTGGACATAGTCCCGTTTGTTTATTTTCCCCTTTATTTCCCTTGCTGTAGGAGATGTATCGTTAAAATTTTGCTATGAAAGATGTCTGAGATTTTACTGCCTATGATTTCTTCTAGGATTTTTATAATTTTGGGACTTAACATTTAAGTCTTTTATCCATTTTGAGTTTATTCTTGTTTATGGTGTAAGTGAATGGTGTAGTTTCATTGTTTTGCATGTACCTGTCCAATTTTCCCAACACTATTTACTGAAGAGGCTAGCTTTTCTCCATTGCATGCTCTTGCTTCTTTTGGCAAATATTAATTGACCATAGTGGCATGGGTGGATTTCTGGGCTCTCTGTTCTGTTCTGTTGACGCCTGTTCTTATGCCAGTACCAGGCTGTTTTTATTACAATGACTTTGTAGTGTAGGTTGACATCAACTAGTTTAATCTCTCCAACTTCATTCTTCTTTCTCAGGATTGCTGAAGCTATTTGGGGTCCATGGTGGTTCCAGATACATTTTTGGAATATTTCTTCTCTATCTGTCATATATGCCATTGATATTTTAATAAAAATTTTGTTAAATCTATAGATTACTTTGGGTAGTATGGGTAATTTTAAATGGTGTTAATTCTTCCAATTCATGAATATAGTACATGCTTTCACTGGTTTGTGTCTTCCTCCATTTCTTTGTTTGATGGCCTATAATTTCCTTAGTACAGCTCCCTTACCACTTTGGTTATATTTATCGCTAGGTACATTATTATTTTTGTT
This sequence comes from Antrozous pallidus, assembly GCA_027563665.1. NCBI lineage: Eukaryota > Metazoa > Chordata > Mammalia > Chiroptera > Vespertilionidae > Antrozous > Antrozous pallidus. Next base: position 8,299,665 of record CM050509.1, on the reverse strand, counting down.
GCAATATTAAATAAGACTGTTTTCTTAGTCTCTCTTTCTGATAGTTCATTATTGGTGTATAAAAATGCCACAGACATCTCAATGTTAATTTTGCATCCTGATACTTTGCCTAGTTTATTTATTAACTCTAGTGGGGTTTTTTTTATAGATTCTTTAGGATTTTCTATATACAATATCATGTCATCTGTGAATAATGACAGTTTTACTTCTTTCTTTCCGATTTAGATGCCTTATATTTCTTCTTCTTGTCTGATCACTGTGCTAGGACTTCTAGTACTATATTAAATAAGGGTGGAGAAAGCAGACACTTCTGTCTTGTTCCTGATCTTAAGGGGAAAGTTTTTAGAATTTTATTAATTGAGTATGATATTGGCTGTAGGTTTGTCATATATGGCCTTTATTATGTTGAGGTATGGTCCCTTTATTCTTACTTTGCTGAAATTTTTTATCATAAATTGGTGCTGGACTTTATTGAATGTTTTTTAATGCATTTATTGATATGATCATGTGATTTTTATCCTCTATTTTGTTTATGTGATATATTACATTTATTGATTTGTGGATATTGTACCAGCCTTGCATCCCCATAATAAATCTCACTTGACATGGTGTATGATCTTTTAAATGTATTGCCAGATCTGATTTGCTAATACTTTGTTGAGGACTTTAGCAACTATATTCATCAGGGATATTGGCCTATAATTTTCTGTCTTTGTAGTGTCTTTATCTGGTTTTGGGATTTGTAAAATGCTGGCCTCAGAAAAAGACCTTGGAAGTCTACCCTCCTCTTGAATTTTTTTAATAGTTTGAAAAGGATAGGTGTTATTCTATGGTAAATTATTATGGTAAAAAAATATGGTAAATTTTGCCTGTGAAGCCATACAATCCAGGACTTTTGTTTTTTTGGCATTTTAAACTTATTTTTTAACTAGAGGTTCAGTGCATGAATTCATGCATGGGTGGGATTCCTTGGCCTGGCTGGCAATTGAGACTTATTTGGGGGCTGACCAGCTGCGGGGAGGGACCACAGGAGGTTGTCTGGCCAGGGAGAGGGACCATGGGAAGTTGGCTGCCATGAGGGAGGGACCACAGGAGGTTGGCCAGTTAGCTGCCCAATCAGGGCCAATGGGGGGGCTGGCAGGCTGGAGGGAGGGGTCATTGGAGGTTGGCTGTGGGACCTCACTGACCACAAGGGGCAACTCCTGCGTTGAGCACCTGCCCCTTGGTGGTCAGTATGCATCATAGCAACTGATCGACCAGTCATTTTGGTTGTTTCAGTTGTAATGGTCACTTAGGCTTTTATATCTTATCTAATAATAGACAAACATGTAAATTGACCATACCTCCTCTATGCCCATAGCCAATCAGAGTGAGTATGCAAATTAACCCAACAAAGATGGAAGTTAATTTGTATACATAGGCGTCCAGCGCCTGTGTCCTGGGAGCATCCTGGCACCCAGGTCACTGTGAAGTAAGCCATCAGATCTGAGGGGGCAGGGGTGGAGCCAGCGATCTGAGGGGGCTGAGGGTCCCCTGCCCAGGCCAAAAGCTTCGGCCAGAGGCTTTCGGCCTGGGCAGGCCCGAGCTGGGGTGGAGCCAGCAATCCATCAATTGCAGGGTGCTGGGGGTCCCCTGGCCGAAATCCCCTACCCAAGGCTGAAAGCCTCTGTAAGTCATCAGTAGGACATCCCCTGAGGGCTCCCAGTATGTGAGAGGGGGCAGGTTGTGCTGAGGGATCGCCTACCCCCAGTGCAGGAATTTCTTGCAACAGGACCCTAGTATATAGGTATGTATTTACTGATTTTAGAGAGGGAGAGAGAGAGAGAGAAAGAGAGAGAGAGAGAGAGAGAGAGAGAGAGAGAGAGAGAGAGAGAGAGATAAATGATGAGAGAGAAACATTGATTGGCTGCTTCCTTCATGCCCCACATTGGGAATTAAGTTCACAACCCAGACATATGATTGAACTGTGATTTCCTGGTTCATTGGTCAATGCTCAACCACTGAATCATGCTGGCTGGACTGTTGGCACTTTTTAAATTACTGCTTCAATTTCATTAGTTATTATCAGGCTATTCAGGTTTTGTGATTCTTCCTGATTCAGTTTTGTAAGATTGTATGTTTCCAGGAATTTGTTCACTTCACCCAGGTTGTCCAATTTGTTGGCATATAGTTGTTCATAGTATTTTCTTACAACCCTTTGTATTTCTATACAGTCAGTTGTTACCACTCCTCTTTCATTTCTGATTTTATTGATTTGGATCTTCTCTCTTTTTTTTTCTTTTTTAGTCTGGTTAAAGGTTCATCAATCTTGTTTATCTTTTCAAAGAACCAGCTGTTGGTTTCATTGGTCTTTTGCATTGTGTTGTTTTTTTAGTCTCTATGTCATTGGATTTCCCCTATGATCTTTATTATTTCCTTCCTTCTATTTACTCTGGGCTTTGTTTGTTGTTCTTCTTCCAGGCCTTTGAGGTGCATGGTTAGATTATTTATTTGAGATTTCTCTTGCTTCCTGAAGCAGGCTTGTAAGGCTATGAACCTCCCTCTCAGGACTGCTTTCACTCTGTACCACACATTTTCAATTGTTTGTGCGTCTTCATTTGTTTCCATGTAATTTTTTTTATTTCTTCCTTGATCTTATTTGGTTACCCATTCATTTTTTAATAATATGATATTTAGCTTCCATGTGTTTGAATGTTTTTGGAGGGTTTTTTTTTGGTAGTTTATTTCTAGTTTCATGCCATTGTGATCCAAGAAGATGCTTGATATAATGTAAATCTTCTTGAATTTGTTGATATATTTTGTGTCTTAACATGTGATAATAGTGGATTATTAAAGTCACCTACTATGACTATATTGCTGTCAATTTCTCCCTTGAAGTCCACCAAGAGTTTTCTTTATATATGCAGATGCTCCTATATTTGGTGCATATATGTTTACAATGGTTATTTCCTCTTGTTGGACTGATTCATTTAATATTATGTCATGACTTTCTTTGGCTCTTGCTATGGCCTTTATTTTGAAGTCTATTCTTTTTCAGATGCAGGAATTGCTACCCCAGCTTTTTATTCATTTCCATTTGCATGGAATATTTTTTCCATCCTTTTAATTTAAGCCTATGTGAATCTTTTGTCATGAAGTGGATATCTTTTAAAAATATATATATTTTATTGATTTTTTTACAGAAAGGAAGGGAGAGGGATAGAAAGTGAGAAACATCGATGAGAGAGAAACATCGATCAGCTGCCTCCTGGACCCCACCCACCCCCCACTGGGGATGTGCCCACAACCAACATACATGTTCTTGACCGGAATCGAGCCCAGGACACTTCAGTCCACAGTCCGGCGATCTATCCACTGAGCCAAACCGGTCTCGGCTGTGAGGTGGGTATCTTGTAGGCAGCTATATATATGGGTTATGTTTTCTTATCTATTCAACTACCCTATATCTTTTGATTGGAACATTTAATCCATTTCCATTGAAGGTTACTGTTGACAGGTACTTATTTATTACCATTTTTATACCCATTTCTTTCTTTCTCTTTCTCCTCCTCCTCCTCCTCTTTCTTCCTGGGTTGTATTCCAGGATCTGTATTTTAAATAAGTTTTTTAAGGGTTTCTAATGTACATCAAAATTTGAGAACAAAAAATCTAGTAGGCACATCCAAAATGAAAAGGAAATTCTCTATCCAGCCACACAATGATAAGAATTTCGAACTCCTAGCACCAATATTAGTTAATTAGACATCTGGATTCCTCAACAGAAAAGAAGCTGTGGGGAGCAGTGTTTTTCAAGTCCACTTACTACTCAGTCAGGTCTCCTAGGAGATGGAAACACACCCTCCTTTGTGTCTCCCCGATGTCATGGAGACAGGCATAATAAAAGGCGAAAGCAAGGCAGGCCTCCTAAGGATGGAGGACTCAAATAAAACCAAAGAGAGCATATGGAGCCAGCCATTACAGGGGTATGTGTATAAAAGAGGCCACCTATAGGCATAACTGTCTTCTGGGCTATTGGTTTGCTCTCTGTTAAACTCCCTTGTTCAGGCTTCTTCCCTGCCCTTGTGAGATTTAATTCTGCTTACATTCTCACTCATGACCACCATAATATCAAAGTTTTCTTTTTTAACTTAATAAATCTTTATTGTTAATATTATTACAATTCTTCCTCTTCCCCCCTATAGCTCCCCTCCACCTAGTTTCCACCCCACCCTCTGCCTTTACCTCCACCCCCAATGTCCTCATCCATAGGTGTACAATTTTTGTCCAGTCTCTTTCCATATCCCCACACCCCTTTCCATGTGAGAATTGTCAGTCCCCTCCCTTTCTATGCCCCTCAGTCTATTATATTCACCAGTTTATTCTGTTTATCAGATTTTTAATTCAGTTGATTTTTAGATTCACTTATTGATAGACATGTATTTGTTGTTCATAATTTTTATCTTTACCTTTTTCTTCTTCTTCCTCTTCTTAAAGAATACCTTTCAGTATTTTATATAATACTGGTTTGATGTTGATGAACTCCTTCAGCTTTTTCTTATCTGTGAAGCTCTTTATCTGACCTTCAATTTTGAATGATAGCTTTGCTGGGTAGAGTAATCTTGGTTGTAGGTTCTTGCTATTCATCACTTTGAATATTTCTTGTCACTCCTGTCTGGCCAGCATAGTTTCTGTTGAGAAATCAGCTGATAACCTTCTGAGTGCTCCCTTGTAGGTAATTAACTGTTCTTCTCTTTCTGCTTTTATTATTCTCTCTTTGTCTTTTGCTCCTGGAATTTTAATTATGATGTGTCTTCATGTGGTCCTCTTTGAATTCCTTTTGATTGGGGTTTTGTGTGCTTCTTGGACTTGTAAGTCTATTTCTTTCACCAGGTGGGGGGAGTTTTCAGTCATTATTTCTTCAAATAGGTTTTCAGTATCTTGATCTCTCTTCTTCTGGCACCCCCATAATTTGGATGTTGGTACACTTGAAGTTGTCCCAGAGGCTCCTTACACTATCTTCACATTTTTTGATTCTTTTTTCTTTTTGCTTTTCCTGTTGAGTGTTTTTGCTTCTTTGTATTTCAAATCTTTGACTTGATTCTTACAGTCCTCTAGGCTTCTATTAGGTCTCTGTACAATATATTTATTTCAGTCAGTATATGTTTAATTTCTAATTGGTCCTTTTTCATATCCTCGAGGGTCTCACTAAATTTATCAGCCTTTTCTAGGAAATTCTTGAAAAATTTTATAACCATGGCTTTGAACACTATATCCAGTCATTTGCTTTCCTCCATTTGTTTTGTTTGTGATCTGTTTCTTTGTCTTCACATTTTCACTGCTTCCCTGAGTTGTAGACTAGCTTTGTGTGCTAGGTGTCTGGTATGGTCCAGTGGCTCAGCCTTCCCAGTACCTGAGGTGGACACTCTTGGTGCATTCCTTTGTGGACTGTGTGTACAGCCTTGTTGTAGTTAAGTCTTTTTTTAAATACTTTTTTTTAATTTCTTTTTTTAAATCTTTATTGTTCAGTTTATTAATTACATTGTTCCCTTTTTTTCCCACCCTATAGTTCCCCTCCACCTGGTACCCATCCCACCCTCAATCCTCACCCCCCTCCACTGTCCTCTCCCATAGTTGCATGATTTTTGTCCAGTCTCTTGCTGCACTTCCCACACCCCCTTTCTCCCCAAGAGTTGTCAGTCCATTCCCTCTCTATGTCCGTGATTCTGTTACATTCACCAGTTTATCCTGCTCATCAGCTTATTAATTCACTTGATTTTTAGATTCATTTGTTGATAGATGTGTATTTGTTGTTCGTAATTTACACTTTTATCTTTTTCTTCTTCCTCTTCTTAAAGAATATCTTTCAGCATTTCATATAATATTGGTTTGGTGGTGATGAACTCCTTTAGCTTTTTCTTATCTGCGAAGCACTTTATCTGACCCTCAATTCTGCATGATAGCTTTGCTGGGTAGAGTAATATTGGTTGTAGATTCTTGCTGTTCATCACTTTGAATATTTCTTGCCACTCCCATCTGGCCTGCATCGTTTCTGTTGAGAAATCCGCTGCCAATTGTATGGGTGCTCCCTTATAGGTAACCATCTGTTTTTCTCTTGCTGCTTTTAATGTTCTCTCTTTGTATTTTGCTCTTGGCATTTTAATTATGATGTGCCTTGGTGTGGTCCTCTTAGGGTTCCCATATATTGGGGTTCAGTGCACTTCTTGGACTCCTAAGTCAATTTCTTTCACCAGGTGTGGGAAGTTTTCGGTCACTATTTCTTCAAATAGGTTTCCATTGTCCTGGTCTCTCTCTTTTTCTGGCACCCCTATAATTCGGATGTTGTTATGCTTGAGGTTGTCCCAGAGGCCCCTTACACTATCTTCAATTTTTTGGATTCTTTTGGTTTCTTGCTTTTTCAGCTGAGTGGATTTTACCTCTTTGTATTTCAAATCTTTAACTTGGTTCTTGGGGTGCTCCAGAGTACTTTTAGGTCTTTGTATAATATTTTTTATTTCAGTCAGTGTATGCTTAATTTCTGGTTGGTCCTTTTTCATATCCTTGAGAGTCTCGTTCCTATCCTTGAGGGTCTCCTTCATTTCCTTGTAGGACTCATTCATTTCCTTGTCGGTCTTGCCTATTTTCTTATAGGCCTCGACCTTTTGTTTGAGCCTCTTGAAAAGCCCTATAACCGTGGTTTTGAATTCCATGTCCAGTCGTTTTTTTTTCCTCCATTTCTTTCACATCTGATTTCTTTCCATGTCTCTGCATGGTGGCTGCTTCCCTGAGTTGGTCAATTAGCTTTGTGTGGTAGACTTCCTACTAGGGACAGTGGCTCAGCCTCCCCAGTTACCTGAGGTGGATATGGGTTTCACAGTCTTGCTGAAGTTAAGCTCAGGTTAATCGTTGTTAGCACTTGGAGGGGTTGACCTCCAGGCCAATTGTCTGTGAAGTTCAGCTGTGCTCAGGTTGGATGGGCGGAGTCTCCGGGCCAAGCAGACAGCGTTAGCTCCACCCTGTGCAGCACCAGGGACTCTGTTCTGGGGGCAATGACCGCCAGCACCTCTGAGAGAGAGCCACTGCCAAGCTCCACCGGCTGCCGGGGAATTCAGACTCTCCCCAAATGAGTCTGCACACCCAACGTCTCACCCAGGGTCGTAAAACAAAGCAGTCTGATGGTTTCCTGAATGAGAGGGCAAGTTGCAGAGCGCTCTCTACGTGGTCACGCAGCTGAGCTGTTCGCCCAAGCTGCCTTCTCCACAAGCCGGCAGACTCGGAAGCACCCGACCTTCGGTGTGCCCTCCCACTGTCCAGTTTTCAGCCGTATGATAGTGGGTTGGTTCCCTGGACTTCGCCCAGAGCTGGAGAATCAGTCCAGTGGGACGTCTTTGTCTCCCCGTTCAAGAAAACTGGCCGGTTTTCAGCCACCCGCCCTCTCCACTGGCGCGCACTCCAAACCTCTCTCCGCGTGAATCTTTCAACGCTGTCCGCCGCCGCTCCTCCGAGTCACAGTGTCTTATCTTTACTTTTATTTGTGAAATTTTCACTTGGCGAGCTTTCTGGTGATTCTGGAAGGTTTTTGTTCTTTCGTTAAGTTGTGGTATTAAAGTTGCTGAATATGACGGCAAGATAGGTGTTTTACCTATGCCGCCATCTTTGTTCTCTGTCGTTAAGTCTTGATTGTTGTTGGTATCACTGGGAGGAATTGACCTCAGGCCAGTTGGATGTGAGAATCAGCTCTGTCTACACCAGAACATCTGTGCTGAAGACAGCCTTATGGGATAGGACTTGCAAAATTGCAAAAATCTCTGTGCTTAGCTTGGATGGGGTGGAGTTACAGGGCTGAGCAGACAGCCTTGGCTTCTCATCAGCCCTGCACTATGAGGCCCCTGTGTCTCAGTGTCCCTCGGTAATTGCTGCAGGCACCTCTGAGAGAAAGCCACCCTCAAGTTTAGCCCAATGCCAGACAGTCCAGTATCTCCCCCAATGAATCTGGTTTTACAGATTCTCACCCAGAACTGGAGTTCAGGGCAGTTGGGAGCTTCCATTTCCCTCCTGCTAGGGAAAGCCAGTGGCACACTCAGCAGTTAGTCCTCTCTGCGCACACTTGTGCATGCGCCTCCATACCTCTGCCTTTCATGGCTCCCGATTTTTTGTGTGCTTTTCTCTTTTCCTGATAGTCCAGATTCCCCCTGTATGAGTCTGGGTCCCCAGGGTCTTGCCCAGAACTGGGGTTCAGTGCAGTCGGAACTGGAATTCATTGCAGTCAGGAGCTTCTGTCTCCCTCCCACTAGAGAAAGCCAGCCAGGCACTCAGCCGCCTATCCTCTTTGTATGTGTGTCTCCATAGCTCAGCCTTTTGTAGCTCCTCTGAGTCTCCATGTGCTTTTCTCTTTCCTTCTAGTTGTAGAATTTCCAGTCAGCTAGCTTTCCTGTGGTTCTGGATGGTATCTGTTTTGTCTATTAGTCATAGTTTTGAAATTGTTGTGCGAGGCAGCAGTTTAGGTGTTTACCTATGCTGCCATCTTGGTTTCTCCCAATATCAAAGTTTTCTATATTTTTACTAGTGTCCCAGTGCACAAAATTTGTGCACCTTAAGAGGGAATTAATTAGAGGAAATATTTTAATATTGCTATTTGCCCTTTCTCTATAATAGGAAGTGTCCAGGTGGCCCCACACACATTGGGCAAAACCAAGACCTGGCTGGCCCCACTCCCATCAAACCCCATTGGGCAGGGTATGCAGCCTCAGGGGGGTGTGGCCTCAGGTGGTAATGGCCTCAGATCCCCCGGCCCCAGTGCTGGGGTAAGGGGGCAGGGCCTCAGGCCCCCCTGCCCTAACACAGGTGGGTGTGCAGCTTCAGGGGGTGTGGCCTCAGGTCCCCGGGCCCCAGCACCAGGGTAATGGGCATGGCTTCAGGGGGGCATGGCCTCTGGTATCATGGATCTGGTGTTGGGATGTGGGACACATCCTCAGGTCCCTTGACCTCAGCCCAGCAACACATGGCTGGGGTCCCTGCTGATCAGTCCCTAAGGCATCACAGCATTATGGCATTACAGTGTTATGGCGTGACAACCATTTGTATCTTAGCCTTTTATTTTGATTACTAGAGGCCCAGTGCACAAAATTCATGCACCGGAGGGGGGGTGTCAGTCCAGCTTGCACCCTCTCCAATTTGGGACCCTTTGAGGAATGTCCTACTGCCCTCTCACAATCCAGGACTGCTAGATTCCAACCACTCACCTGCCTGCCTGGTTGATTGCCCCTAACCGCTTCTGCCTGCCAGCGTGATCACCCCCTATCCACTCCCCTGCCAGCCTGATCAACACCTAACAGGTCCCCTGCCAGCCTGATTGCCCCTAACTGCCCTCCCTTGCCACCTGGTTGCCCCTAACTGCCCTCCCCTGCAGGCCTGGTCACCCCTAACTTCCCTCCCCTGCTGGCCTGGGCACCCCTAACTGCCCTCCCCTGCTGACCCAGTCACCCCTAACTGCCCTCCCCTGCTGATCTGTTCCCCCCCAACTGCCCTCACCTGCAGGCCTGTTCCTCCCCAACTGCCCTCCCCTGCTCACCCAATCACCCCTAACTGCCCTACCCTGCAGGCCTGGTCATCCCCAACTGCCCTCCTCTGCAGGCATGATAGCCCCCAACTGCCCTCCCTTATAGGCCTGGTCCCTCCCAACTGCCTTCTCCTGCTGGCCTAATTGCCCACAATTTCCCTGGTGGCCATCTTGTGGCAGCCATCTTGTGTCCACATGGGGACAGGGTCTTTGACCACATGGGGGTGGCCATTGTGTGTGTTGGAGTGATGGTCAATTTTCATATTATTCTTTTATTAGATAGGACTAGTGGCCTGGTGCATGAAATTCATGCACAGGGGTAGTTTCCTCAGCCCAGCCTGCACTCTCTCCAATCGGACATCCCTGTCACAATCTGGGACCAATGGCTCCTACCTAACCACTCAGCTGCCTTCCTGCCTGATTGCCATTAACTACCTCTTCCTGCCTTCCTGATTACCCCTAACCCTTTTGCCTGCCTGCCTAATCACTCCTAATCTCTCTGCCTGCCTTCCTGCCTGATTACCCCTAACTGCCCTTCCCTGTTGGCCTGATCTCACCCCCAACTGCATTAAAACCTCTCCTCAGCTCCCACCTTAGGTTCTGCCTTCACAGTTCACACAGATTTGGTTCTGATTGGTCGGTTTCTATGCCAGTCAGTATCAAAAGCTCTGCCTCCTAGGCAGACATTGGCTCCTCACAGTTCACCCAGATTTGGTTCTGATTGGTCAATTTCTGTGACAGTCAGCATCTCCAGGCCTATCTCCGAGCCTGATCAGAGAGACTGGGCTGATCAGTAGCCCCTGTGGAGGCCTGGAGAGAAGAAGAGGCATGATGATGGACAGCCCGGAGAGAAAGAGAGAGGCAAGTGCTGATAAACAGCTGCCAAGGACACTATGGATCAGACCCTGCTTCTCCTTCCAGGCCTCTCTCGCCATGGCAACCCAGCACTGACAGCAGGACTAACTTCCAGTATTTGGTCGAGCCTTTGGTCATTACAGTCACTGCCTTTTTATATACAGTATATAGATTTTATGTTTTTACATTTATTTTTTATTGTTGACATTATTACAAATGTCTTCTATTTTCCCTCCTATTCCCCACCACCACCTGGCTCCCACCCCACCCCAGGCCTTCACCACTATTGTCAGTCTCCATGAGCTGTGCATATTTACATATAAGTTCTTTGGTTCATCTCCTCCTGCTCCCTTCCCTCTGAGATCTGTCAGTGTGTTCCATGCACCCATGTCTCTGGATCTATCTCATTCTTCAGTTTATTTTGTTCATTAGATTCCACATATAAGTGATATTTGTCTCTGACTGGCTTATTTCACTTAGCATAATTTTCTCCAGGTCCATACTTGCTGTTGCAAAGGGTAAGTGATACTTCTTTTTTACAACTGCATAGTATTCCATTGTGTAAGTGCACCACTGCTTTATTACCCACTCATCTGCTGATGAGCACTTAGACTGTTGCTAGATCTTAGCTATTATAAGTAATGCTGCTATGAACATAAGGATGCATATATTATTTCTGATTGGTGCTTCAGGATTCTTAGGATATATTCCCAGGAGTTGGATGGCTAGGTCAAACAAGTTCTATTTTTAATTTTCTGAGGAGATCCCATGCTATATTCATTAGCGGCTGCATCGATCTGCATTCCCACCAGCAGTGTGCTAGGGTTCCCTTTTCTCCACATTCTCACCAGCACTTGTTCATTGATTTATTGATGATAGCCATTCTGGCAGGTGTGAGGTGATAACTCATTGTCATCTTAATTTGTAGCTCTCAGATGCTTAGTGACGAGCAATTTTTTTCATGTCTACTGGCCATCTGTATGTCCTCTTTGGAGAGTGTTCTTCCAAGTCCTTTGCTCATTTTCTTGTTGAATTGTTTATCTTCCTTTTGTTAAGGTGTATGAGTTCTTTATATTTTTAAAAAATCAATCCCTTATCTGATGCCTCATTGGCGAATATGTTCTCTCATACTGTGGGTTCCCTTTTCATTTTGGTGATGGTTTCTTTTGCTGCGCAGAAGCTTTTTAGTTTGATTTAGTCCCATTGTTTTTTTTCTGTTTCCCTTCCCCTAGGATATGTAGCAGCAAAATTTCTGCTATGTGAGATGTCTGAGATTTTGCTGCCTATGGTTTCTTCTAGGAGTTTTATGGTTTTGTGACTGACATTTAATCTTTGACCTATTTTGAGTTTATTCTTGTTTATAGTGTAAGTTGGTGGGCTGGTTTCATCCTTTTGCAAGTGCCTGTCCAATTTCCCTGACACCATTTGTGGAAGACACTTTCCTTACGCCGTGGTATGTTCTTGCCTCCTTTGTCAAACATTAATTGACCTCGCCACTTGGCTCTCTAATCTTTCAGCATCACCTGCTCTTGCTGGGTGGGGCTTATGCCCAGGCTCCCTCCAGTCCAATCTACCTCCCTCCTCCCACTCCCATGCAGCCAGGCAGAACCAGCTATAGTGGTGAAGATTTCTAGTCCAGAACCATTCCACTGGGAGGGGGGTGGGGGTGAAGAGGTTTCTCCTCTTTGGGAGTTGGATCACTCTTCTTTCACAGGGCACTCTGTCTGCCCCCTCCCCCCATCCTGCTCTTGGCCAAGAGTTATTTCAGAGAGTGATCAGACTCTCAGATTCACTGCTGTGCGAACCCCTCAGAACGCTCCGCTGGTTTGGAGTTCTGTGTGTGGCCCCTCCTACAGACACTGTTGGCGTGCAACTTCTCAGGCTGGTGTTGTATTCAAGCACTCACTTTTCTGCCTGAGATAGTGCAGGGTAAGTCTCTCAAGGTGGACCAAATCACTCCTGGTCCCCACTTCCCAATACTATATGGGCTCCCCTTCCCTTCTCTGTTGCTCTGTTTTGGGGATTCCTGGTTGGACAAAAACCCTATGCTTCCATGGGGCAGCAGCTGGGCTTCCTCACCTTGCTTCCTTTTTCCCAGCCGTGCTGTGCTGTGCTGTGCAAGTTGCTTGCCCACTCTGTGTCTCATGTCTCCTCTGCCTGCTCCCTGCTCACATTATTTCAGATCAGCTCTATTTCATCTAGGTTTTCGAGTTGAATGTTCTGTAGTTTAGCCACAAGCCTGGTCTGGTACTGGGAGCAAGGGGACTGAACTTCCCTACACTGCAACCATCTTTTCCCTTGTTTTTAACAGAGAAACAGAGTCGTGATAACTGTCTTCCTTATGTTACCACCAGGGCTAGTACATTAGTTTAGACTTTATTAAGTCTTGCTGTTATTACTACAAACCTCCAAAGTGGACTGCTGCTCTTGAAACTAAACTCATTTTTCTGCCTTCGTGTTGCTACTATTGTGAAAATTTTCATGCACAGACCTAAAAATTACACTCCTTGCTGGTAAAATTCCAATTATTCTATGCAGCCTCCAGCATAAAATGCCAATTCCCTTCATAATCTGTCACCTGAATTATTTCCCATTTTTATCTTTAACACTCATCAGCATGTATAGTAGACTACCGCCGCACTCAAGTAGAGTGTGATTTATGCAGGAGGAAATGTGTGTGTGTGTGTGTGTGTGTGTGTGTGTGTGTGTGTGTGTGTGGTATGTTACTGTTTAAAGAAAACTATAAATGAAGGTCCACTGATTGGTTTTCCTAAGAGATTCTTCATAAAGTCACATATTTTATTGTTTTTTAAAATTATTTTTTTTCATAGAGTCACCTATTTTAAATGTAACTTGACAGGATATTGAACCAGACTGACCCAGCTTTTTTCCCTGCCATTTCTTCATTTCCCCTGGTAAAAAAATTTTGTTCTGTGATTCTACAATCTGATTTTGATCACACACAACTCAGAATTGTGGAGTCTAAGGCAAAAAAACAACAACAAAAACCCCCACAACCAGACATAGTATCCTAAATTTTGACTCTGCCTCTGATTTGGATTCAGACCCATATTTCCCCCAGACTTATTGATGTTTCACCTCCCTTTTTTTGTTGTTCCCCTCGCAGTTCTGCTATGAAAGAGTCAACACCTAAGGTAACAGGCTCAGTTTCAGAGCCCACAGCCACAAAGGAAAATGAGGTAAAAGATAGCGAACTCCCAACTACTCAACAGAAGAGGGAGCCAGTCAAGAAGGTGGCATGGTCAAATGATACTATAGACAATGAGCACTCGGGCCGTTGCTTACCTAAATGCTGCATTTAAGAAAAGCCTTGAGCCTTTGGTGAAAGATCCTCAAAGAGTGAAAAAGAGGATGAGGATACCTGTGATGTCACACTATGTTTCTGGAATCATTACAAGGGGCGTTGTGGTGCCCTTCCTTCCAGGGCTCCTAGCACTTCATCTCAAAACTTTGAGACCGATCCCAACACCTTCCTTCCCCTATGAAAGGCTAAGCTTCACTTTAGGCTCCCCTACCCATCAAACTGGACTGCAAAATACCCTTGTTGAGACTCAGATATTAAAGAGTTTGACTCTTTTTGGGTGTGTGCTTTCTCTCTCATTTGCTTGATGGGAAAGGTATCAGTGGAGGGAAGCAGAAAAGGGAAGAAAAGGGCCAATGGAATACCTGGAGGCTCCCGTACTCCATGGGTACTATTTTATAATTCAATGTCTCACGTGCAAACTTTTCTTCTTTAGAGACCTAGATTGTCTTCCTATCTCTTTCTGGTCAGCCCATTGCTATCACACCCCAAACCCCACTTCCCCCAGAGCGACCACTTTGTTTGCACTCGTTACCCATCATAGTCTATCATCAAATGAGTGTCAATTTATTCTTTTGTATCAAGAGCTTATTCATTTGCCTTATATTTATTCATTTCACCTTTTCTTGCTGTCATCTTGGGTGGTATTGATGTCTGTTATCGATGAGGCTTTATATAAATGGAATATTTTACCTTCATTCTTATTCAGCAAACCACAACAATGATTATACCATGGAACTGAGTCATCATTAATACTTTTCAACCTCTAAGTTTTATGTTTAGAGATCTTATTTTATAATTCCAAACTCTTACCTTTTTACTCTGTCTTTCTTTGCAGACAAAGCTATTCTGTAACCTCATGGAGACTCCTAGTTCCCAAATCTGTGCTGATTTCCCAATCTATCAACCTCCTGGGTTTAACTCATTTTCCATCCAAACCTATGACCTTTCACTTCAACAGCATCCAGTGTTTTCACCTTTGCACAACTTCTCTTGCAAATTTCTAGGTATGATACGTGGCTAAGAAATACTGAAACAAACTATTGGTGAACTTGGGAAAACGTGATATCAAAGAAGAATCGGGCAAGTATTATGAGATAGAATAAATAATATCTTGAATTTACTGAGTGCTTTATATGAGTCTAGTATTGTCCTAAGGGCTTTATGTGTATTAACTCATTTTGGGAATGAGTTTTGGGCAAGATTGCTTTTGCCACATTCTCTTTTTCTTGTCCTTCTGAGATTCCAGTTTAAAATTATGTTAGATATTCTTCTACATTTTATTTATCATCTTTATTTTCCATCTTTTTTTCAAATGTATATGACTTGTTTCCATATTACCAGTCTTTTAGTTCACAAATAGCTTTTCAGATATATCTAAAAAACAAACCCATATGTTCACTTTTGCATTTTGTACTTTCCCATTTCTATAAATTCAATTTAGTACTTTCTCCAATTGTTATGTTCCCTATTATAGTTTTGAACTCCTTGCTTAAAAATTTCTGGCTTGGATTTTATTTCCTTTTACATTCTAGGCATAGTTGTTTTATACCCTGTGTCTTGATAATTCCAGCATTTTACAGTCCCTGTGGATTTGCTTCTGTTGTCTAACTTTCTCTCAAGATATTTTTTTATCATAGTTTCTTGTTTCCTTATGTGTCTGGCTTTTCCCTTGATTTTACACTAGACTTTGTTTTTCTAATATTATATGTAGAAATTTGAGGCCCGATATAATGATATGTTCCTTCAAGTAATTTTTTCTGTATCTTTCTTTGAACACCAGAAATCTGGTATTATTTTAATATAAATTTAGGACTTACTATTTTCTGGGCTTTCTTAACAAATTTAAGCAGGACTACAGTCCATCAGAGCCCTAGTTTGATTCATATTTTCCCTTATTAATCTAGTTCAGCCCATTGTGCTTCAAAATCAAAGCCATATAATCTTGGTGGACTGTAGACTCTGGATTTCATCCACACAACACAATGACATAACCAAAAATACAGATAACCTCTCAGCCATAACTTTAGAAAAACAAATATTTCTCTTCTTCAGGACAAAGTCAGGCTCAAGTGCTGAATTCAACACTAGATTCCTATTTTCTTGTAGATACTTACCTACACTAATAAAAGAGTAACATGCAAATTAACCATCACTCTGCTCCACCAAGCCATGCCCATCAGCCAATCAGGAGCATGTATGCAAATTAACTCAACCAAGATGGCTGCTGGCCACAGAGCTGGAGCAAGCAGGAGGCTTGGATTGCCCCCCACCCGCCCTGGCTGACCCTGGCTTCTGTTCAAGACCACAAAGTTTCAATAATAGAAGATAAATAAATCCCAGATACCAGGGCCTCTGCTTGGGTTGCAAGGGAATGGCTGGTCTGCAAACCACCACAGGCCCCTTGATCAGGCTGCCCCATAGCCCAAGGGAACCCCCAACCTGATCTGGGAAACCCTTCAGGGCAAACAAGCCAGCCCCCACACGTGCACTAGGCCTCTATCCTATATAATAAAAGGGTAATATGCAAATTGACCATCACTCCAACACACAGATGGCTGCCCCTATGTGAACACAAGATGTCCATTACAAGATGGCCAGCAGGGGAGGGCAATTGGGAGGGATCAGGTCTACAAGGGAGGGCAGTTGGAGGCAATCAAGCCTGCAGAGGAGAGCAGTTGGGGGGACCAGGCCTGCAAAGAAGGGCAATTGGGTGGGACCAGGCCTGCAAGGAAGGGCAGTTAGGGGTGACCAGGGTGGCAGAGGAGGGAAGTTGGGGGTGACTGGGCCTGCAGGGGAGGGCAGTTGGGGGAAAATAGGTCTGCAAGGGAGGGCAGTTAGGGGTGACCAGGCCTGCAGGGGCAGGCAATTAGAGGCAATCAGGTTGGCAGGGTAGCAGTTAGGCATCAATCAGACTGGCAGAGGAGTGTTTAGGGGGTGATCAGGCTGGCAGGCAGAAGTGGTTAGGGGCAATCAGGAAGGCAGGCAGGTGAGTAGTTGGGAGCCAGCAGTCCTGGATTGTGAGAGGGATCGGGCCTAAACGGGCAGTAGGACATCCCTCGAGGGGTTCCAGATTGGAGAGGGTGCAGGCTGGGCTGAGGGACACCCCCCTATGCACAAATTTCATGCAGTAGGCCTCTAGTCTCAGTTTTTATGAAATCAGGTTTTATTCCCACTTAATTTTATTGAGATATAAGATTCGTTATGCTGAGTATCTTTTTATATGCTTGTTGGCCATTTGTGTATATTTTTTAGAAATACCTATTTTAAAACTTTTCCATTTTTTAAATCAAAGTATTTGTTTTTTTAGTTTTTGTTCTTTTTTCTTCTTCTAACGAATCAATGTAGTTGCTTATATATTTTGGATACTAACCTTTTGTCAAATTATGGTCTTCAAACATTTCTCCCATTTCTCAGATTGCTTTTTCACTCTGTTGGTTATTTTCTTTGTTCTGCAGAAGCTTTTTAGTTTGATGGAGCCCCACTTGCCCATTTTTGTTCTTGTAGCCTGTGCTTTTGGGGTCATAGAGAAAAAACCAAGACCAGTGTCACGAAGCTTTTTTTGCTATGTCTTCTTCTAGGAATCTCTAAGGTTCAGGAGTCTCTAAGTCTTTCATCCGCTTTGAGTTGATTTTTGGGTATAGTGTAACATGACAGTTGGCTTTTGTGCTTTGCATTTGGTTGTCTAATTTTCCCAATACCAGTTGTTGAAGAGGCTATTATTTTCCTGTTCTGTATTTTTGGCACCTTTGTTGAAGATCAATGGACCATGTATGCATGGGCTTATATCTGTTTTTTTTTTCTATTCTGTTCCATTGCTCTATATATCTCTTTATGCCAATGTCATACTGTTTTGATTAATATAATATGTTTTGATATCACAAAATGTGATGAATCCAGCTCTGTTCTTCTTTTTCAAAACTGTTTTGACTATTTAGGGTCATTTGTGCTTCTAAATGAATTTTAGAATTGATTTTTTTCTATTTCTGAATAATGTCAATGGGATTTTAACAGGGTTTTCACTGAAGCACTGAATTTATAAGATTGCTTGGGTAGTATAGACATTTCAAAAATATTAAGTCTTCAGTCCATGAACTGTCTTTTTATGTATTTTGACTCTCTTTCATTTATTTTATCCATGACTTGTAGTTTTCAGTGTATAAGTCTTTTACCTCCTTAGTTAAGTTTATTTCTAAGCATCTCATTCTTTTTAAAGCTATGATAAATGAAATTATTTCTTTATTTTCTTTTTATATCATTTGCTGTTAGTGTATAGAAACACAATCGATTTTGTGTGTTGATTTTTATTTTCTCATTTATAGTTCTATTATTTCTGACAGTTTTTGGTGGAGTCTTTAGATTTTCTACATATAAGATCTTATCATCTGCAATTAGGTATTATTTTACTTCTTTCATATTTGGGTATCTATAGGGAGTGGTTATAAGGGTAAGCCTTGGGCTGACCTGCTGGCAAAGTCCCAGCTTAGAGGGCGCAGCCTTCTTAGCAGAATTAAGTTTGGTCTTGTGACTGCTCCCTAGATCTTTCCTGGGGAGCTCATGGGCTGTGGGAGGTGCAGCAAGTGCTCCCAAAAACAAGTGAAACTTAAAAGAACATTGTAAATGACCTCGTTTACCTCTGACTATAAAATAAAGCATCAGGGTGCAGTCTGGATCTGTTCTGTGGTCTCAGTCAGACACAGAAGATCCACCTAGACCAGCTTATTCTCTTTGTCTGTCTTTTCTTCATTCTTTGCCAGCCCTCCTCAGACTCACCGAAACCTTGGCTGTGCTGGCGCAGCACAGGTATTTTTTTCTTTTTTTCACTCTTTAAAATTTTAAAACATTTAAATTTATTGAGATCATATTGGTTAACAAGATAATATAAGTTTCAAAGGTACATTATTATAATACATCATCTGAATATTGCATCATGTGCTCATCACCCAAAGTTTAGTCTCCTTTGTCACCATATATTTGACCTACTTTATTCTCTTCAACATCTCCGTACTCCCTTCCCCTTATTATTATTTTTTAAATTGATCAAATCAATTAATAATTGATGAGTACAAAAGCAGAAAATGCCTACAGTTCTCATTACTGTCAAGCAATAACAATAATACTGACAATGGCAGCAATTGTTCTAAGTGCTTTACACACATAACTCTTAATCCTCAAAACAACACTTTTCTGCCCATATTATAGATGAGGAACTGTAGAAGAGAACAAACAACATTAGCGCTCTTACCAGAAACCTGGGGCTTTCCTTGCCAGCTCTCCTCTCCCTAGCCCTGCAGACTCGGGCAGTCTCAAGCTCTGTCAGTTACACCCCATTAACCTTTCTTGAATCTGTTCTCTCCCTCTCCACTGCCACACTCTGCTCAGAGTCACATGGTTTCCTATACCTCTTCACTTGCCTCTCTGTTTCGACTCTTGCCTCCTCCCATGCATTCTCCATATTGCAACCAGAGTGATGACTTTTTATTTATTTATTTTAAATTAATAAATCGTTATTATTCAGGTTATTACAATTATTCCTCTTTTTTCCCTCATAGCTCCCCTTCACCCGGTTCCCACCCCACCCTCTACCCTTACACCCCTCACTGTCCTCATCCATAGGTGTACTATTTTTGTCCAGTCTCTTCCCACACCTCCCACACCCCTTTCCCCCAGAGAATTGTCAGTCCACTTCCTTTCTATGCCCCTGATTCTATTTGGGGCATATTCACCAGTCTATTCTGTTCATCAGATTTTTAATTCACTTGATTTTTAGATTCACTTGTTGATAGACATGTATTTGTTGTTCATAATTTTTATCTATACCTTTTTCGTCTTCCTCTTCTTAAAGAATACCTTTCAGTATTTCATATAATACTGGTTTGGTGGTGATGAACTCTTTTAGCTTTCTCTTATCTGTGAAGCTCTTTATCTGACCTTCAATTCTGAATGATAGCTTTGCTGGGTAGAGTAATATTGGTTGTAGGTTCTTGCTATTCATCACTTTGAATATTTCTTGCCACTCCTGTCTGACCAGCATAGTTTCTGTTGAGAAATCAGCTGACAATCGTATGGGTGCTCCATTGTAGGCAATTAACTGTTTTTCTCTTGCTGCTTTTAATATTCTCCCTTTGTCTTTTGCTCTTGGTGTGGTCCTCTTTGGATTCCTTTTATTTGGGATTCTCTGTGCTTCCTGGACTTGTAAGTCTATTTCTTTCACCAGGTGGGGGAAGTTTTCAGTCATTATTTCTTCAATTAGGTTTTCACTATCTTGCTCTCTCTCTTCTTCTGGCACCCCCATAATCCGATGTTGGTAAGCTTGAAGTTGTCCCAGAGGTTCCTTACCCTATCTGCGTATTTTTGGATTTTTTTTTATTTTTGCTTTTCCAGTTGAGTGTTTTTTGCTTCTTTGTATTTCAAATCTTTGACTTGATTTTTGTGATCCTCTAGTCTGCTGTTAGGTCTCTGTTTAATATTTTTATTTCAGTCAGTGTGTGCTTAATTTCTAGTTGGTCCTTTCTCATATGCTCAAGGGTCTCACTAAATTTATTGGCCTTTTCTGGAAAATTCTTTAAAAACCTTATAACTGTGGTTTTGAACTCTATATCCAGTCGCTTGTTTTTCTCCATTTCTTTCATTTGTGATCTGTTTCTTTGTCTCTGCATTTTGGCTGCTTCTCTGAGTTGATAGAGTAGCTTTTTGTGCTACTCTAGGCGTCCTGTATGCTCCAGTGGCCTGGCCTCCCCATTTACCTGAGGTGGACACTCTTGGTGCACCCCTTTGTGGGCTGTGTGCACAATCTTGTTGTAGTTAAGCCTTGGTTGTTGTTGGTATTACTGGGAGGAATTGACAACTAGGCCAATTGGTTGTGAGGACCAGCTTTGTCTATGCTGGGAGAACTTCTATACTGGAGACACCCTTTATGATACAAGACTTGCAAAAGCCTCTGTGCTCAGCTTGGATGGGGCAGAGTCTCAGGGTGGAGCAGACAACATTGGTTTTCCGTCAGCCTTGCCCTAATAGACCCCTGTGTCTCAGTGTGCCATGGTAATAGCTTCAAGCACCACTGAGAGAAAGCCACCCTTGAGTTCCTCCCACTTCCAGACAGTCCAGTTTCTCCCCAAAGGAGACTGGGTACCCAGAGTCTCACCCAGAACTGGAGTTCAGTGCAGTCAGGAGCGTTTGCCTCCCTCCTGTTTGAGACAGCCAGCTGTGTACTCAGTTGCCCACCCTCTCCACACGTGTACCTTGGTACCTTTGCCTTCCGCAGTTCCTCTGAGTCTCAGTGTGTTTTTCTGTTTCCTGACCATCCAGTTTCACCCCATATGAGTCTGGGTCCCCAGAGTCTCACCCAGAACTGGAGTTCAGTGCAGTCAGGAGCTTTGTCTCCCTCCTGCTTGAGAAATCCAGCCATTCACTCAGTTGCCAGTCCTCTCTGTGTGTGCGTTTTAATACCTCTACCTCCTGCAGCTCCTCTGAGTCTCAGTGTGCTTTTCTCTTTCCTTCTAGCTGTAGAATTTTCACTCAGCCAGCCTTCCTGTGGTTCTGGATGATGTTCGTTTTGCCTTTTAATTGTAGTTTTGAAATTATTGTGTGAGGCAGCAGTTCAGATGTTTACCTATGCCATCATCTTGGTTTATTCTCTTTTCTTGCCTTATTTCTCTAGCTAAGAATTTCAGTATTGTATTGAATACTAGTGGAAAGAATGGGCATCCTTGTCCTGTTTCTAGATTTAGAGAGAATGCTTTCAGTTTTTTTTATGATTGTATAGAATTGGGATTTTTATATGTAGCCTTCATTATGTTGATGTAACTAGTCTGATGTCTGCTTTTATTCTGAAAGTATTTTCAATTTTTTAATGTTTTTTTCTGCATCTGTTGAAATGAACTTGTGATTTTTATTTCTTAACTGTGGCATATGACTGATTGATTTTAGTATGATGCACCATCCTTTTTGTTCTAGAGTCATAGTATATGATCATTTTAATGTGCTGCTTAATGAAATTTGTTAGTATTTGGCTGAGATTTTACATGACTATTTATAAGGGATATTGGTCCGATGTCTTTTCTGACTTTGGTTTTATGGTATTACTGGCCTCAAAGAACGAGCCTGGCAGTATTCTTACTTCATTTTTCGTAAAATGTTTAGGATTGGCATTAATCCTTCTTTAAATGTTTGGAAGAATTCACCAGTGAAAGCATCTGGTCTTGGGCTTTATTTTGTTGAGAGGTTTTTAATTACTGATTTAATGTCCTCACTAATTATAGCTCCGTTCACATTTTCTATCTTTTTATGATTCCATCTTGGTAGTTTATATGAATTTATTCATTTCTTCTATGTTAACCAATTTGTGCACTCTTATGATTCCTTTTTTATTATGTTATAAATTGTAATGTCTCCTCTTTCATTTCTGACTTGAGTTCTCTCTTTTTTCTTAGTCTAGCTAATAGTTTGTCATTTTCTTTATTATTTAAAAAGACTATTAGTCTTGTTGCTTTCTATTGTTTTTATTGTCACTGCTTCATTTACTTCTGTTCTAATATGTGTTTGTTTTTCGTTCGTCTAGCTTTGAGCTATTTCTTATTTTTTGAGGTATAATTAAGATTCTTATTTTTTTTAAATACAAATACCAGTATGTGTCACTATAATTTTGCCATCTCGTCTTGCTTTCGCTGTGTTTTCATTTTCATTTGTTTCATTTTCTAATTTCACTTTTTATGTCTTCTTTAACCTAGTATCTGTTCGAGTGTGTTGTGTAATTTCAACATATTGTGGATTTTTCTTTTATCTCTACAGCTCTGATTTCTAGTTTCATTCAATTTTGATTGAAAAATATACATGATGTTATCTTGATCTTCTTAAAATTGTACAGACTTCTTTTGTGACCTATATATGGTCTATTCTTAAAAATAATTTGTATTTGTTACTATTTGGTAGAATGTTCTACATGTGTTTATTAGGTTGTTTGGTGTACATGCTGCTTAACTCTTCAGTTATATTGTTGATGATGTATTCTCTGGATTCTCTATCCATTATTAAAATTGGTGTATTAAAGTCTCCCACTATTATTGTAAAGCTCTCCATTTCCCCCCTTAGTTTGTTCATTTTTGTTCATATATTTAGATGCTCAAATGTTGGTTGCATATATTTTCTAATTTTTATATCTTTGTAGATAATTGACACATCACTATACTAAGTATCCCGGTGCATGGATTTGTACACATTGAAAGGAAATTAATTAGAAGAAATGTTTTAATATTACTATTCACATTTTGGTCACAAAAAGAAAATAGGATTCTACTGAGACTCCAATCTACCTATTCCAGGACTTCTGTGAAGATATAATGAGATGAGGCACAGGGAAATACTTCACAAACATTTGGTTAAATTGTAAAATGTTTGCACCTGGCTATAAAGCAAGTTGGGTTCCTGGACTGAAGAAACTCCAAGGAGGCTAGTTGCTAGGGAGATGAAGCTGGGCGTTGCTACATGACATTATTACCCACAGCCAGTTTCTGAGCTGGGCTGGGCTGGCTGCATTTTGTGCCATGGGGTCTTGGCAGTGTTGGCTGCAATTTGTGGGGTGTTGCTCTGGGGTGGTGGCGGGGCCTGTGTCCCACTTGGGGGAAGCCGAGTGTTGCTTTGTGGGCACCAGGTCCATGGTGCTGTTTCTCTGTAGATGACCAGTGCGCATCATGGCAGCTCATGTGTTGATGGTCTGCCCCCTGGTGGTCAGTGTGCATCATAGTGACAGGTCAGTTGGTCGGACACTTAGCATATTAGCATTTTAAATATATGATATCATTACCTGGTGCCCACAGCCACCATTTCTGGGCTGGGCGGGGCTGTGGACCACATTTTGCACCATGGTATCTTGGCAGTGTTGCCTGCAATTTGGAGGGGTGTTGCTCTGGGGTGGTGGTGGAGCCTGTGTCCACTTGGGGTAAGCCTAGTGTTGGTTTGTTGACACCAGATCCAGGGTGCCATTTATTTTTAAATGGCCAGTGAGCATCATGGCAGCTCCTGCATTGAGTGTCTGACCCTGGTGGTCAGTGTGCATTATAGCTACCATTTGGACGGATGGACACTTAGCCTTTTATATACTATCTAATAAAAGAGCAATATGCAAATTAACCATCACTTCACTGCACTCATAAACCATGCCCACCAGCCAATCAGGTGTGAGTATGCAAATTAACCTAACCAATATGACTGCAGCCATGGAGCGAGCAGGAGGCTTGGGTTTTCCCAGCAATGGAGGAAGCCAAGCTTTCTGCACATCTTGGCGGGCCCAAGCCTCTACTCAAGGCTACAAAGTTTCAATTATAGAAGATAAATAAATCCCAGATACCAGGGCCTCCGCTTGGGTCACTGGGGAGTGTGGCTGGCCTGTAAATACCCACAGACCCCCTCGCCCAGGCTGCCCCATGCCCCTAGGGAACCCCCATCCTGATCCAGGACACCCTTCAAGGCAACCCAGCTGGCCCCCACCAATGTACCAGGCCTCTATTCCTATTTAATACTATCTAATAAAAGAATAATATGCAGATTGACCATCACTCTGACACACAAGATTGCTGCCCCCAAGTGGTCAAAGATGACTGACCCCATGTGGACACAAGATGGCCACCACAAGATGGCTAGCAGGGGAGGGCAGTTGAAAGGGACCAGGTCTGCAAGAGAGGGTAGTTGTGGGCAATCAGGCCAGCAGGGGAGGGCAGTTAAGGGTGACCAGGGTGGCAGAGGAGGGAATTTGGGGGTGACCAGGCCTGCAGGGAAGGGTAGTTGGGGGGAACTTAGGCCTGCAGGGGAGAGCAGTTGGGGGGGGGACCAGGCCTGTAGGGTAGGGCAGTTAGGAGTGACCAGACCTGCAGGGGAGGGCAGTTAGGGAAAAACAAGCCTGCAAGGGAGGGCAGTTAAGGGCAATCAGGCCTGCAGGGGAGCAGTTAGGTATTAATCAGGCTGGCAAGGGAGTGGCTAGGGGGTGATCAGGCTGGCAGGCAGAAATGGTTAGGGGCAATCAGGAAGGCAGGCAGGTGAGCAATTGGGAGGCAGCAGTCCTGGGTGGTGAAACGGATTTCCGACTGCCCGTTTAGGCCTAATCCTGCCTAGATCGGGTCTAAACGGGTAGTCAGACATCCCTCAAAAGGTCCTAGATTGGAGAGCATGCAGTCACGTGTAAGTCCGATAGAACAAAAAATTTATAGAGGAAGTGAGGAGGGCTTTATTAATTGATGTAGGTGTGAGAATATCCCCTACAGGCCCTCCCAATTTCAGTCTTGGTTGAGGACCACTTTAGCAATTTTTTTTATATTTCTCCCTTTTGATCAATCTCTTTCTCTTAAAATATCAATAATCAACAGTCAGGTCTTCCAGTACCTGCACCCTTTTTTTCTTTGATGCCAGAAAGTAATTTTTCTGGGTATTGTGTCCCAGATTGGAGGGAAAGTACAGGGACCAGAAACTGCTCGTGTTCAAGTTTGACAAGCAAAAGGGACGGAGCTTAACAACATGAACACACAGCAAAAATAATAACAACATAAATGTAGTCTATATTATGGTTAAAAACTAGGGCCCCAAACCTGAAGGTAGTAAGGGGTATTTACTATCTTAGACAACTCAAAGCTCTTAATGACAGATGAAGCAATCAGAGAGATTTCACCTTTTGCAATAGATTGGGAATTGTGATCAAGAGCACTTCCCTTTCAAGAAAAATAATGGAAATCAAGTAAGAAGCAAACATAAGAAAAGGATGTATTGGCCAATCTTGTTGTATTAGGAAAGCTGTCTCTTTTGAATGCTCCCTGCTTCAATTTTTGACATGTTTGATTTCTCTTTTTTTTCTTCAGTTTTTAAAAATTAAATTTATTGAGGTGACATTGGTTAATAAGATTATGTTGGTTTTAAGAGTACATATCTATGATACATGATTTGTATTTTACATTGTGTGCCCACCACCCAAAGTCAATCATCTTCTGTTACCTTATATTTGACCCCTTTTACACTGCCCCCCATTCCTTTTCCCTCGGGTCACCACCATACTGATGTCTGTGTATATGAGGTTTTGTTTGTTTTTATTGTTTGTTCGTTTGTTGCTTTCAGTTTTATATCCCACATATGAGTGAAATTATACGGATACTAGAGGCCCAGTGCATGAAATTCGTCCATGGTGGGGTGGTGTCCCTCAGCCCAGCCTGCACCCTCTCCAATCTGGGACATCCCTCTCACAATCCAGGACTGTTGGCTCCCAAATGCTCACCTGCCTGCCTCCCTGATTGCCCCTATCTGTTTCTGCCTGCCAGCCTGATCACCTGTTAACCACTCCCTTGCCGGCTTAATTGATGTCTAACTGCTCCCCTGCCAGCCTGTTTGCCACTGACTTCCCTCCTCTGCTGGCCTGGTCACCTCTAACTGCCCTCCCCTGCACGCTTAATAGCCCTCATCTGCCCTCCCTTGCAGGCCTGGTCTCTTCCAACTGCCCTCCCCTGCAGGCCTGGTCACCCCTCACTGCCCTTTCCTGCAGGCCTGGTTTCCCTGCAACTGCTCTCCTCTGCAGACCTGAGTTCCCCTCAACTGCCCTTCCCTGCATGCCCAGTCATCCCCAACTTCACTCCTCTGCCAGCCTGGTCACCCCTAACTGCCTTCCCCTGCAAGCTTAATTGCCCTCATCTGCTCTCCCTTGTAGGCCTGGTCCCTCCCAACTGCTCTCCCCTGCAGGCCTGGTCACCCCTCACTGCCCTTTCCTACAGGCCTGGTTCCCCCAACTGCTCTCCTCTGCAGGCCTGGGTTACCCCCCAACTGCCCTTCCCTGCAGACTGAGTCATCCACAACTTCACTCCTCTGCCAGCCTGGTCACCCCAACTGCCCTCCCTTGCAGGCCTGATTGTCCACAACTGTCCTCCCTCCTGGCCTGATTGCCCACAACTACCCTCCCTTGCAGTCCTGGTCCCGCCCAACTGGCCTCCCCTGCTGGCCATCTTGTGGTGGCCATCTTGAGTCCACATAGGGGCAGGATCTTTGACCACATGGGGGCAGTCGTCTTGTGTGTTGGAGTGATGGCCAATCTGCGTATTACTCTTTTATTGGATAAGATAGAGGCCTGGTGCATGGGAGGGGGCCAGCTGGTTTGCCCTGAAGGGTATCCCAGATCAGAGTGGGGTTTCCCTTGGGGCATGGGGCAGCCTGGGCGAGGGCCTATGGTGGTTTGCATCCTGGCCATGCTCCCTGGCAACCCAAGCAGAAGCCCTGGTATCTGGGATTTATTTATCATCTATAATTGAAACTTTGTAGCCTGGAGTGGGGGCCTAGGCCAGCCAAGGTTGCAAAACCTTGGCTTCCTCCATCACCAGGGGCAACCCTAGCCTCCTGCTCTTCCAGCTTTGTGGCTGCCACCATTTAGGTTGGGATTTATTTACCTTCTATAATTGAAACTTTGTAGCATTGAGTGGAGGCCTGGGCTGACCAGGGTGTGCTGAAAGCTTGGCTTCCTCCATCACCAGGGAAACTCAAGCCTCCCTTTTGTTCTCAATAGCTGCAGTCATCTTGGTTGGGTTTATTTGCATATTTGCTCCTGATTGACTGGTGGGCATGGTGGAGGTACGGTCAATTTACATATTACTCATTTATTATATAGGATTAACTTTTTATTTCTGACATTTCACTTAGCATCATATTCTCAAAGTCCATGCATGTCATGACATATTTTATTTCAAGTCACCGAATAATGTGCAGATCCAGCCAGTTTTTGGTGCCTTTTTTAGGTTTGACATGTGAATCCAAGAGTTTATTGGTGAAAGGCTTATTCAACATTACCCGATGGTGTTCTTCTCACACAGCTAGAGCCATCTTTATGGAGGTATCTATTCTAGTATACAATATCTCCAGATTGCAGAGTGTGCTGTTTGGGTTTTTATCTCCTTGGAACACACTGTAAAAATCTTACTCTACCAAAGCATGTTTATCTTCAATAGAAGCAATTAGGTCTTTACAATATTGAAGTATGTCAACCTTTGTAAACTGTGAATGGAGAGAAGCAGGAGCCAAAAATGCATAAAATTTCCTATAATTATCTCAAAGGGGTAAGAGTTTATAAATTCCAAAAGTGGTGAATATGTGATTTAAAATGACTAATGCCAGTGCTTTTGGCCAGAGTAACTGGAGGGTTTCTACACATTCTGTCAATTGCCTTTATTTTTTTTTATATTTTGAAAAGTATTTGCTTGGTTTGAAGAAAGTAATTGCAAATAAAATTTAGCTAAAATATATAGGTTGGTAAGGGGCAGAGATCAACCAAAGGACTTATATGCATGAATGTAAGCCTAAGCAATGGACACAGACAACAGGGAGGTGGGGGCATGAATGGGAGGTGTGTGTGGGGGGATAATGGGGAATAAGGACACATATGTAATACCTTAATCAATAAAGAAAAAAATAAAATATATAGATTGAATAGAAATAACTAGAAAAAATATATAGCACAGGACTTGAGTTCCTTGCATTAGCCATAAACTATGTGACAATTCAGAAAACTTCAAAATCAGTTATACTTATTTGAAAAGGGATTAATAGGAGTTACTGATACATCATAACTAGTAAACTTAAAATACAAATTTCCTGACATGCATTTCCTGAGTGAACCTAATAATCATTATTTTTCATTTTATTGAATTTATTGGGGTGTTCACCACCCCATGTAAAGTCTCCTATCAGCATTTATCCCCCCTTTACTCTCCTCTACCTGCCTACTCCCCACCCCCGGCAATCATCGCTTTATCTGTGCCCATGAGTTTTTTACCCCCTTTTTTTTCTATTTTGCTCAATCCCTCTAACCCCCCAACCCAGCCCTCACCTCAACCCCAATAGCTGTCAGCCCACTCTCTATCTATGAGTCTGTATCAATAAAAATATATTTAAAACTAAAAAGGGGGGAGGCCAGGAGGACAAAGGGAAGAAGAAACTTTTTCTTGCTTTGAAGAGCAAAATAATTTATTTGTGTTTTAAAATATGTTTTTATTTATTTCGGAGAGGAGAGGAGAGGGAGAGAGAGAGACAGAAACATCAATGATGAGAAAGAATCATTGATTGGTTGCCTCCTGCATCCCTCCTACTGGGGATCGAGCCCACAACCCCGCAACCTGGGCATATGTTCTGACCGGGAATCGAACCGTGACTTCCTGGTTCATAGGTCAATGCTCAACCCCTGAGCCACACTAGCTAGGCAAGAATTTATTTGTATTAGAGCATAAACAGACTGTGCAAGCATGCCCCTCCACTCTGCTGTCAGTAGTGCTCATCTGCCAACCAAACCTTTCTTTGAGTCACAGTGACAACTTTCCTTAGGTTTCAAAGTTAAGGCTGGTCTGTTAGGTTAAAAAAGGGGGGACACTACTGTCATTCAACCCTTTGGATCTCTCTAGATTTCTTAATGTGTGGATAAGGCAAAAAAAAAAACCCACACAGAATAATTGATTCATTAAGCCTTTGCTTTTCTAAGAGCAAATAAAGTAAGGCAATTACTGCATTCAAGTAAACCTGAGGAACCGAGGGTGGTAAAAACAATATGTTGGAATACTGGCCAGACAGTCCAGAACTGTTGAAGCACCTGACCAGCAAAATGGGTTACCTGATCCTTTTTGTAGTTTGAGAGGGGGTCCCCGCAATAATATTTTCTAATAGACTTTAGCCACAAAAGAGGCAGTAGCCTGTCTACAAAGGAAAGCTCTAGTTCAGTGAGAAAACACACAGACCATGACTAAAGCATATTTATATTCATGAAATGGGGGAATCTGTACAAAATCCACTTGCCAAAGCTTGACTGGTCCATTAGGCAATGTAAAATAGCAACGGGAAGTCCAAACAGGCTTTCCCAGGTTGCGCTGTAGACAAGTGGGGCAAGAGAGGTAGGCAATTTTGGTGGCCTTATTATTTTCCCATAAATATTGATTTATTTTGGATATTAGGCAAATAATAGTATGGAGTAAAAACTTTATAGCCTCAGGTAGAACATGGTTGTTACTGGTTTGGCCCAAACCAAAGCTTTCTTTCTTTTTTTTTTAATCAAACCAACAATTGTTGATTTCACATGTGAGTGAAATCATATTGTACTTGTATTTATTTCTCTGACTGGCTTTTTCACTTAGCCAGTACTTGTTTTTAAAAATGATCATTTGTTTTTTCGTACAGTAATGCCTCAGGGTTATACTAAGGGCTCTTTAATTTTTCACAAGTCCTTAAAAATGATCTGAATGATAATAAGTTTCTTGATATGGAGTGCACTGTAGCTTCTCCCAATATCAGCTGAAAAAAATTGCCCATAAAGAGCATGGCAGATGATACAATAGGCACAAATGAACAGTGCTCTCAAATTCGTTCCTTTCATTATAAAATGAAGGAAATAGTAGTATATGCTGAAGTTCTTTTAATTCACCTCAATAGGTCTTTGAAAGCTACTGTCAAGTTCTAGACTTATTTCCCCCTTTTCAGGAGAAAGACATTCTGACATGATACTTTTCTAACAAATCTTGACTTACTAAATGAATAGGAAGAAAAGGAACTAAAGAGAAAAGGGTGAGTACCTCTTAAAATGCCTATACAAAACTAGTGGCCTGGTGCACAAAATTCGTGCACATTAAAAGGGTATTAATTAGAGGAAATAATTTAATATTGCTATTTGCTCTTTCTCTATAATAGAAGTATCAGAGAATAAAGAAAATTAGTAAAATGTATATGAAAACCTTCCTCCTGTCAGAGTCTGGGGCGCACCACAGGGCCCAGAGTCAAGTCCCCACTCACTCACGTGTGCCTCAAAATCATGTGAGACCCTGACCCAGCTGCACCCCCCGCCACGAATTGGGGTAGATCCAGACCCAGCCCGTCCCACTCTTGTCAAACCCCACAGGGCAGGGGGCATCCTCAGGTCCCCTGGCCTAGCACCAGGATGGAGGGCGTGGCCTGAGGTCCCCCATCAAGTCCCACCAGGTGGGAGACATGACTTGAGATCCCCTGTCAAACCCTGCTAGGTAGGGAGCATGGCCTGAGGTCCCCCGTCAAGCCCCACCAGGCAGAGGAGCACAGCCTCAAGTCCCCCGGTCCAGCACCAGGAGGGAGGCGCAGCCTCAGGTCCCCCGTCAATCCTCACTGGCACAGGGGCCCAGGCTCAGGTCCCCTATGAAGCCCCACTGGGTGGGGGGCACAGCCTGAGGTCCCCTGTCAAGCCCAGCCAGGCAGGAGGGGCACAGCCTCAGGACCCCTGGCCTGGTGCTGGGGCAGAGGGTATGGTCTGAGGTCCTCCAACCCGGTGCCGGGGTGGGGGTGCTGTTTGAGGTCCCCCGTCAAGCCCTGCCAGGTGGGAGCGCAGCCTGAGGCCCCCTGTCAAGCCCTGGCGGGTGGAGAGAACAGTCTGAGGTCCCCTAACCCAGCACCAGGATGGGAAGCGCACCTTGAGGTCCCCTGTCAAGCCCTGCTGGGTTGGGAGTGTGGCCTGTAGTCCCCTGTCAAGCTGCACCAGGTGGGAGGCACGGCCTGAGGTCCCCCATCCTGGAGCTGGGGTGGGGGGAGCAGCCTGAGATACCCTAGCCCAGTATCAGGGCAGGAAGCACACCTTGAGGTTCCCTGTCAGGCCCTGCTGGATAGGTGACATGGCCTGTGGTCCCCTGTCAAGCCCCTCTGGATTGGGGGAGGGTATAGGCCTCCCTTCCCTCGTGCTGTGGCCATGCCCCCCACCGGCCTCCCATCCAGCTGCCACGACCACCTCATGCTCTCTGAGCAGGTATGCATAGGGAAGGCTGGGCCAGGATAATTGGGAGGGGGTGATGGGGGACCAGAATCCTGGGTGAGCTGGGCCTCACAGCCTCTCTGCTTCAGCTCCCAGCACCCCGGACCTAAGGAGCAGTGCTTTCACAGGGGCCTGGCAGGCACTGGATATGGCGATGCCTTAAAAACAGAAGAAGCCCCCTTTAACTCTGGCTGGAAGTGCGTTGGGAACTTATGGTCGGGGAAGCAGCCCGACATCAGGGCTGAAATAAGACCTTGGGCAGCCTCCGGAGGGGCAAACCAACAGTAAAGGCATCTTTGAAACAAAGACATTTGAATGTACAGTGGATATTAGGTGATATTAAGGAATTACCTTAATTTTTCAAGGTGTGACAATGGCTGAATATTTACTTCTTTTTTAAAGAGACTCATCAGAGGATATTTAAGTGGGAAACAACTTTCTTTGAAAGTATGGTGTTGTCCTGGCTCAGCCCGCCCCGCACCACGGATGCCTCAAGGTCCGAGCCGCTCCCTCCCGCTGGCTCGCTGGGCCCCCGAAAACACCCTGTGCAGAGGCGTGGTCCCTGCTTCGTTCCCCGCCCCGCCAGTGTGAAGCAAAGTGTTCCCAGCTGGCGCTGGCGTGAAGCGCTTAATTCCCCACCTGCGCCTGTGTGAAGTGAAGTGTTCCCCACAGGCTTGAAGCGAAACATTCATGAAGGGAAGTATTCACTGGCAGCCAGGGAAGCCGTGGCCATGCCCCCAGTCACGCCCCCGCTCCTGATTGGCTATGCATAGCCAATCAGGAGCCAAGGTACGGTCACATTTGCATGTTACTCTTTTATTAGATAGGAGGATAGGATAGGTTTAGATACAAGGGTATGTAAAGGTAGAGGTGTAGCGGTGTATGAGCAATCCCCACTATTTGAACTGTTTTATTACTCTGAGCCAGGGGCTGCTTCAGAGCAGTGGATCTGAACATCAGAAGTGTCGCAATGTTGTCAATCAGGACTCAGAGAGACTTAAGCTCAATTAGGAAAAAAGCGTATGGAATTTAGGTATAGAGCAGCTATTGCTGGCCGAGTCTCTGTCTGCCACATGGGTCCCGGTGTGAGTTGTGCGTGGGAGGCGAAGCAGCCGTGGGGGTTGGAGACCTTCCTCAGGAGGGGTGAGAATTCAAGCCCCTGCAACGTTTGTGGGTGAGGGTCTGTGCCCCACCTCTGTTGACCTTTTACTTCTCTCCTGTTGGCCCCTCTGCGACTGTGCCTGTCTTAGGTTGTTCCTTCCCTGAGGAATCTTACCCGTCTCTGGCTAACCAGCCATCCTCCGGGGCCAAACAGGGTGATGTGAGGTTCAGTCCTGTCTCCTTTGTAGTCTATGCCCCCCTGTGGCCTCCAAGGTCCAGTACCTGCCTTGGGGTCCCCTCGCCTGCTGGCGGGGTCCCGGTACTGATCACATATCTCAGGGACCCAGGTTTCTTCTCCAGAGAGGGCCCAGCTCACACCATTGGTGGAGAGACAGATCCATGGTGCCAGCTGCCCAGAGGCTTCAGCCACAGCTGGAACTGAAGGCTCAGGCATCAGCTGTGTGTATTTGGATAGTAAGAAGAGGGTTCCTCTTGGCAAAAGGGCCAGAGGGGCCAATATAGAATGCTCGGATGCCTTCGCAGTGCCTTAATCCCTTCTGAAAGGGATTAATTCCTTTCCTATCCTTTTTTAAAAATTGCTGCCCAACATTCAAAGAATTAGTTTGTAAGTTTATTTGGGATAATTGTATAATATGCTGTTGTCAAATATCAAATATTATAATGACATTGTAGAATAATATCATGTAAGGGTATTATGGTGTCACAGGGGGTTGGGGAGGGCCTAGCCTAAGGACTGGTGTCCATAAGAGATGACATGCTCTAGGCCATGTTAATTCAATCTCAAACTAGGTGCCAATTTTTTTATAACTTTATATAAACTTTGTCAGGGATGTAAAAGCCCTATATCTAAATTCAATTTATTACCAGGAATGCTGAGGACCTACTCAAAAATTCAAATATTCCTTTCCACAAGTATTTACAGGGTAAACTAAGATTTCTGCTTGAGTATTAAAATTGACAGTAAAATAGTAATCAAGTTTTCAGATTAATTTAAATTGGCCAAGTGAAATAAGTGAATACTCAGGAAAATCTAAGTGTACTGGACAAAAAGCTTTTCCTAAAACATTAACTAAAATATCTATTAGTAGTTCATCTCACTGTAAAATTGCCTAACATCCAAAGAAACTAAAGCAGTCATATTTGTGTGCAAACATTAAAATTTAAAATTACCAAGACTGCAAGATAAAATTTCCAAAAGCCCCCATTAACAAAAAAGGGGGGGGACAGTGGGGGTAATATCATGTAAGGAAAAATATCCTATAAGTAAAATACATGTAGAAAATTCTTACTCCAGTAAAGTAAATTCCATTTGTAAAACCAACTGCAGGACACCCATGAAAAAACACACATGGTGTCAAAATAAGGCAAAGGAAAATCATTTAGGCAAAAATAAAAAGAATCCCAAGTCTATTTTGCAGAGAGGATCCCTTTGTTAACCTTTGGTTGAGAATGTGTTTCTGTGTTTGCAGAGAACAACTCCAAGACCATGTGGGTTCCTGCGACTGTGAGGAACAGACGGGTCTGTTCCAGCCACGAGGACGGTCCAGAGATGGTGGACGCTGACGACACCTTGCCATGCTAGCAGTCAGCAGCTGTGCGTGGCTGCAGGCGGCCCAGGACCATACCAGAGAGGATGAATCTTGCATTGCCACTATGTGTCCACCATCTGGATACCATTGCTGACATGTACACATGAAGAACTATTTGACATTGAAACTGGGACTAAGAACAGTTGGAGATTGAAACTGACACTCAAACATTTTTTTGCTCTTATACATTTATTTCTAGTATGCAGAGGCAAGATATTTTTGAAGAAAAGAAACAGGGGGGGGGGGGTGATTGATATAGAGGCAGGGTGGCCTTGAACAGGCCGTCAAGCTACAGGGGGAAGGCTGGAGTGGATGGGAGGCGGATGCTGGGGGAGATCAACCGAAGGACTTGTATGCATGCATATGAGCATAACCAATGAATGAAAGACTCTGGGGCGGGGAGGGGGGGCAGGTGGGGACATGTGCTGGGTGGTAAGGGAGGCTGGGGGGAGGATATTGGGGAGGAAAGGAAAACATATGTACTACTATTAAATATAAGTTATATTGCCGAGACCGGTTTGGCTCAGTGGATAGAGCGTCGGACTGCGGACTGAAGGGTCCCGGGTTCGATTCCGGCAAGGGCATGTACCTTGGCTGCGGGCACATCCCCAGTGGGGGGTGTGCAGGAGGCAGCTGATGGATGTCTCTCTCTCATCGATGTTTCTGACTTTCTGTCCCTCTCCCTTCCGCTCTGTAAAAAATCAATAAAATAAAATAAAATAAAATAAAAAAAAATAAATATAAGTTATATTGTAAATAAAAAAAGAAAAAGAAAAAAGCGTATTGAAGCGAGTTAAGAGGTGGCTTTGGGAAAGCCCCTGTAGTTCCTTGGAGTCCCATCAACTTGAAATTAGGACAACTGCAAGGCTGGTTAGACTTCCAAGGGCACCTGAAGTGGAGACATTTGGGACCATTTCTTTTCCGGTGTTCTGGCTCTTTGCAACAACAGCATAAACTGGGGTTTCGGTTTTGCACTCGATCCTTTACATTTTCAAGCTGAAAATTTAAAATTTTAACAATCTGACTTCCACGTGACTCCTCTAGTGTGTGAGCAAGCTGATATGAAACATCAACTAAATCTGGATTGGACATAGTTTACAATTCAATTTTGTTTCTTTTGAGTAAAAGAAAAAAGTCAGTTCAGCCTGGGAATAAACATACAGTTAAAGACCCCATGAAGGAAAACCAGGATTTTCTTTGAAAATAATCTGAAGTCAATTACACTAATGATGAACAGGTTCATCAGGCTTTGTGTACAAGCCTACATTTAAAATATATATATATATATTATTGACTATATGTGGACTAACTGATATAAAGCTGAAAATCCCTCAGTCCATTCATGAAGAGCCTCAGTTACTTTAGGAAACTCTTACTGATGACTCACACAATTCAGCCTCAGCCCAGGAAACATAATGAAGCTGAGGTTTATTAGGCTACTCAAAAGGCTTAAGTGAAAAAGATAGAGGTCCTGACAGGTTCAGAGAAGGAGGGAGTGGGGACAGATTCAGAGGAGGTGGAGGATGGCACAGGAGGCAGAGACAAAGAAGATGAAGGAGGCAGAGAAGAGAGCACTACAGGTGGAGCCAAACACAAAGGACCCAGGGAACTGAGGCAAGATGGTTCCAGAAGCAAGGAACACAGGGCTGTGTAAGACATCTTCTCTTTGTTTGTTTGTTTGTTTAAATATGTCTTTATTGATTTCAGAGGGGAAGGGAGAGGGAAAGAGGGAGAGAAACATCCATGATGAGAGAGAATCATTCATCAGATGCCTCCTGCACGCCCCCTACTGGGGATCAAGTGGGCAATCAGGGCATGTGCCCTGACCGGGAATCGAACCGTGACCTCCTGGTTCCTGGGTTGACGCTCAGTCACTGAACCGCACAAGCGGGGCATCTTCCTTTAAACATTTATTTGTCTCAGTTAATCTTAAAACATTACTTTGCAAAGAGACAACAGACTCCTGGAACCCCCAAATACAAATAAAAATTTGTCCCATTTAGTTTTGCCCATTCCCAGAGCTACGATTGTCCAATTCAGTTTTTAATAAATAAATAAGTTTGAGGCCAAATAAGTCCCTTTATTTCGATAAGGGCATGAGGCTTGACCATGGCTTCAAAATAGTGTCTCTGTAAGGGAGGCACCCCGAAAGTATTTAGGTAACTGAAACCCCATTTCTCATATTTTTTCTCTCTCTAGAACTAAAGTCCAAAACAGCTTAGCTCAAGTAGCTTAAATCATTTAAACAGCTTAAATAGCCCTGACCGCTTGCAAGCCGAATAGCAGTCAGTCCAACTTAGAACAGTGTGATTCTGAATGAATGAGGTTAATGGCTGAAAGCAACAGTTTCAAAGCGACAGTTCAGTCCTGTGGGAGTCAGGTCAGAGGCTGACCAGCAAAGTCCTAGTAGGTCAGCTCAAAGGCTGGTCAAAGGCTGTCCAACACTTTGAAATGAGACTGCCTGGTCTAGTCCAAAAGCAGCGACTAGCTAATTTTAGTAGAAACAGTTTTGTTCCAGGGAATCATCAGGCTGGAGGATAGCCAGCTCAAGAAACAGCCGGATCCTGAAGAAATCAGGCCAAAGTGTCATATCAAAGTACTTGCAGACAAACGGCCTTTAAAAGAAAGTATGATGCCCCTGAAAAGATCCGTAATAAAGCCTGGAAAGCTTCAGAATGCAAAGAGAGGGGGGATCTTGTGTCCAGGAAAAAAAAAAAACACTTTCCCTTAAAGTATTGGGTGCGTGGGCAAGAACATGAGCGAGACCGAGGGACTCTGTGGCTGCCCTTCTTTGCTTGTTCATCAGCCATAGTTATTGGGGGAGGAGGAGTCACTTCTGCATCCACCAGTGAGCCACTAAATTTGTTTACCTAAGTGAAAAAGTCAGCCAGATAGTCCTCTAACAAAATTGTTTATGGGAAAAATGTCTCAGCTGTTGACAAAAAGCATCTCAGGCCACAAACAAAGGAGAGAATGTGCCAGTGGGAGTCCATGTACCACTAAACCTTGTGTTGTTAACATCTCAGGAAATTGTGCTGTGAGTATTTTTGCGGGGTTTTTGTTTTGTTTTGTTGTTGTTGTTGTTTTTGCTTTTGTTGCTGGCTAAAAGCATGATGAGCACAATTTTAAAACACAAAGAGGCCATCAAGAGTGCTAATGTTGAAAACAATGATTACATGCAATTGAAGATTCTTATTGATTTGGATAAATTAAAAGTAGTTAGCCAGTGACAACAAGCAAAGATGCTACATATTGACCTCCAGAAAGACACCCCTGA
The DNA here is from genome assembly GCA_027563665.1 of Antrozous pallidus. Taxonomy (NCBI): domain Eukaryota; kingdom Metazoa; phylum Chordata; class Mammalia; order Chiroptera; family Vespertilionidae; genus Antrozous; species Antrozous pallidus. Next base: position 8,262,198 of record CM050509.1, on the reverse strand, counting down.
AACAAGTGCTGAAAGTGATTCATTCCTTTAAGGCTAGTTGAGGGTGATTCCATAAATTATATATATATATATATATATATATATATATATATATATATACACACACACACACACACATATACATACATACATATACACAAACACACACACACATATATATACATACACACACACATTATTGATCTTTTTTACATAGAGGAAGGGAGAAGGATAGAACGCTAGAAACATCAACGAGAGAGAAACATTAATCAGCTGCCTCCTGCACACCCCCCACTGGGGATGTACCCTCAACCAAGGTACATGCCCCTGACCAGAATCAAACCCAGACCATTCAGTCAGAAGCTGATGGTCTATCCAGTGAGCCAAACCAGTTAGGGCTGATTCAATGAATTTAAGAAGTGTTTATTTATATATTAAACAGTACATCAGACATATCTATACTAATAGAAGGATAATACGCTAATTAGACCTGGAGACCTTCTGGCAGACCTTCCGGACATCCTTCCGGACAAAGCCATGGTGGTGGGGCCAAGGCAGAGGCAATTAGGGGCAATCAGGCCAGGAGGGGAGGGCAGTGGGGTGTAGTCAAGCCCGGGGGGCCAGTTGGGGGTGAGCAGATCAGCATGCAGAATGGTTAGGGCTGATCGGGCAGGCAATGCAGGTGAGCAGTTAGAAACCAGCAGTCCCGGATTGCGAGAGGGATGTCTGACTGCTGGTTTAGTCTTGATCCCACAGGCAGTTGGACATCCCCCAAGGGGTCCCAGATTGGAGAATGTGCAGGCCAGGCTGAGAGACACCCCCCTTGCATGAATTTTGTGCACCAGGCCACTAGTACTGTTATATAAGAAAGATTAAAACAAAATCAGTTGAGGGGTCTGGAACAAATTAGTTCAATTTACATGATTTCTAAAAGGGAAAAATAATTAAGTTTTCTAACAAATGGCTTCTGGAACTAAGTTCAAAAACCTACTAGTAGGTCCCACTGAATATGAGTTCTTTCTGTAGGGCTTTGAAATTAACAGGCAGAAGAGCTCCCCCTATAGATCCTCCTGATTCTAGTCTTGGTTGGGGTTTTTATTTTATTTATTTTTTTACACGGGAGAATCTCTTATTTGTAAAAAGTTACATTTCTCTTTCCACTAACAAAACACTCTAATGGTATTTAATATTTGACAATTCTATTATAATGTCTCTTGGCGTGGACTTCATGGATTGATCTTTTGTGATTGTGGGGTTTCTTAAATATGTATCTCTATTTCCTTCAAGAAGATTTGGGAAGTTTTTTGTCATTACTTCTTTTTTTAATGATTTTAAAGAAAGAGGAAGGGAGAGGGAGAGAGAGATGGAAACATCAATGATGAGAGAGAATCATTGATCAGTTGCTTCCTGCATGCCCCCTCCTGGGAATGGAGCCCACAACCAGAGCATGTGCTCTGACCAGGAACTGAACCAGTGACCTTCTGGTGTATGAGATAATACTCAACCAACTGAGCCAGACTGCCAAGGGCTGTCATTACTTCTTTTTATCCACAGCTTTATTGAGATATAATTTACACACAACATTGTGTAAGTTGGAGGTGTACAATTTGATAATATGATACACATATGTATTGCAAAATGTTTACCAAAATAAGGTTAGCTAACGTATCTTATACCACATGTAACTGCTATTTTTTTTTTTTTTGGTATTGCTATGCCGAGAAAATTAATGTTCTACTCTCATAGCCACTTTGAAGTATGCAAAGCAGGATTGTATCTTATACTCACCATGATGTACATTAGATACCTGGAATTAATTTACCTTATAACTATAAGAAGTTGTCAATTACCAGCATCTCTGCTTTTCTCCAACCCTTCAAGCTCTGACAACCACCATTCTACTTTCTCTTCCTATGAGTTCAATGGTTGTGTATTTCTCACATAAGTGGCATTGTACAGTATTTGCCTTTTCCTGTCTGATGTGTAAAGGTGGGTTGTTTACTTGAGATTTTTTCTTGTTTCTTGAGGTGGGCATTTATTGCTAATGAACTTTTGTCTTAGAATTGCTTTTTTCTGCATCACGTAAGTCTGGTATGTTCATTGCCTGCAGAAGGCCAACCCTTCAAGACTGGGAGAAGTGTCTGTTTTGTGATTACAAATGAACGTGGAGAGTCAAGCAAAAGGAAGCAAGAAAGGCATGTGTTCCAAACAAAAGAATAAAATAAAACCTGATAAGAGTACTTAACAGGTGGGCTCTGGCGGCAGAAGTGGTTTGCATTTTTGGTCTATGGGACTGTAATGATCTTAGAGCCCATTCCTGCTTTGAATACTACCACTAAATGAGCACTGCACAGATAGCAGACTTAAACATACCCCAGACATTCTCAGAAAGAGGGCTGTTTTCTTGTTCAGGAAATGTAACCTGATAGGAGGCTTCTGATCTGGCACATTTATAGCGGACTGTAGGGGTGCTCTCAGAGAACAGAGACCAGTGGATGAAGTCTTTGTGCTGTCTCTCTGTCTCATCGTTCCTGTCCGGTGCCCTGGTTTTTGCAGTTGTTGCCAAGGGATACCTCCATAACACCTGGCTCTGGTGACCAGCTGGGCTTATACTCATATGTGCCATATGACTCTAACCAAAGGTGAAAGACTTCATAAATTAGTCACCGTTCACAGGGCACAACAGGACAAGACCAAGAAGCTCAGTCTTTCCATGAAAGGCCCCTAACAGCTTATAATAGCTGCAGCCCAGAGGGGCAGTCCTTTAAGTAAGCACACAACTTGGGGATGACTGTAAACGTTTCCTGAGACCTCAGTGGGTGAACACATTCCAAAGCTCTGTTGTTACTAAACCTCCAATTTTTATGGCCTGCAAAGTTTCTGAAGAAATCTCATAATTTTATTGAGGTTCACTTGTATGTAACAAGATTCTGTCCTTTTGTTGCTTTTGAGATTCTCTCCCTACCTTTAGTCTTTAAGATATTTATAATGTGTCTTTGTGTGGGATTTCTTGATAGGGATGCCTGTGTTCTTTTCCCATACTAAGAACATTTTTAGCCATTATTTTTTCCAAATTATTATTTCCCCCTTTTTCCCTATCTTCTATTTCTAGAACTCCTAGGATACCATCTTAGTCCAGTTTATGTTTTCCCATAAGTACCTTTCTCTAGCTTTATCTTTTTTGGTATTCTTTTGTCTTTTTGCTGCTCTGTCTTAGGGTTTACTGGTTCTTTATCATGCTTTAGTTAGTCTAATATTGAGTTCTGCTAGTGTACTTTTAGTTTGGTCATCTTTAGCCCTATGCCTTCTGTTCATACTTTTGTATATTTTCTATCTCTTTGTTGAAGATCTTCCTTCTTTCCCTGAGTTCAGTGAGTGTAAAACCCAGGTCACCAGACCTAAAAAGCAGGACACCAGAGGTGTGTAAATGTTCCCCTTTGAGAGATATTGGTAGCAGAAGGAGATCACAAAGATGGTACCCACTGGCTGGAGTAAGGCAGAAGGGGGATGCAAAATGGCACCTTCTATAAACAGGAAGAAAAAAAAAGAAACAGAAAATGAAAGAAAAATTTAAAAAATAATAGGAATTTTAAAAGATGGTGCCTGCTAGCTTTAATAAGGTGGAAGGAGAGATCCAAAGATATATGGCACCTGCCAGCTAGAATAAACTTGGAACCTACAAGAAATGATAAAAAAGAATTAAAAAGATGATGCCTGTTGGTTTTGGCAAGGCAGAGAAAGAGAACAGAATGATGGCATCTACCAACCTTTATCTTGGAAGTCCCTGCCTCTCAGACCAATGTTTTAAAATTAATAACTTAGTCTATTCTGGGTGCTACATCAAAGGCTGCTTCTGTACTAAGTTCTGGGATGGATGAATCTGTATGTGAACCCTTTCATAGCCTTTTCTCATTTTGCCACAACACTGTAGGTCTTGTAGGTACGAGTCCTGTTGGTCTTCAAAACCAGATGTTATAGGAGCTTGTCTCTCCACTGCCAGTCTTAAAATTTGGTATGTCTTCTGTGGGGTACAATTTATTTCCCTCTCAAAGCGAAGGTCCAGGCTTTGGGGACACCATGCTGAGGATGGAATTTATGACAAGATTGTGTCTCAGCCTTTTTTTGTCCTCTTCAATGTGATTTCCCTCTCATTTTCCCAATGGGAAGGGGTTGCTTCTCTAGGTTTTTACCAGAGGGAAATTGTCCCCTATGAAGTTATAGATTAATTCTGTCTGCAGGGTGAGGTGAATTTAGAATCTTTCTACATCATTATCTTGAACTGAAACCTTCCTTGTTTCCTAATGTTGGCATTGATTATTATAAAATTCCCTCTTAAAACTGCCCCATTGCATCCCATCACATTTGGTATCTCAAGATACTTTTAAATGTCTCTTTCGATTTCTTATATGACTCATTGGCTATTCAGTAGCATGTTCTTTTATATCTACATTTGCAAATTTCTAGTTTTTTTTTCTGTAATTTATTTCTAGTGTCATACCATTATAGTTTGAAAGATGCTTGCTATGACTTTAATCTTAAATTTGTTAAGGCTTCTTTTGTGGCTAACAAGTGATTTATCCTGGAGAGTATTCCAGGTGCACGTAAGAAGAATGTGTATTCTGTTGTTTTTTGGTTAAATGTTGTGTATATATCTTTGAATTCATATGGTCTAACATGTCTTTCAAGTCAAATATTTCCTTATTGATCTTTAATGATGTAAGTGGGATATTAGTGTCCTCTACTATTGTATTGCTATTTATTTCTCTCTGTCTCAATTATTGCTTTATATATTTAGGCGCTCCTATGTTAGGTGCATAAATATTCGGAAATGGTTATATTCTCTTGTTGGAATATGTATATAGTTTACAGAGAACTCATACAACTTAACAAAAGGAAGATAATCCAATCAAAAAATGGTCAAAGGATCTAAATAGACACTTTTAAAAAAGGACACACAGAAGTCCCAGAGATGTATGAAAACATGCTCAAAGTCACTAATCAAAACCACAATGAGATACCATCTCACACCTATCATACGGCTATCATCAACAAATCAACAAATGACAAGTGCTGGCAAGGATGTGGAGAAAAGGGAACCTCATGCACTGCTGGTGGGAATGCAGACTGGTGCAGCCACTGTGAAGAACAGTATGGAGTTTCCTAAAAAAGTTAAAAATGGAACTCCCATTTGACCCAGTAATCCCACTTTTAGGACTATATCCCAAGAACCTAGAAACACCATTCAGAAAGGATATATGCACCCCTATGTTCATAGCAGCACTATTCACCATAGCTAAGATTTGGAAACAGCCTAAGTGCCCAGCAGCAGATGAGTGGATTAAGAAAACCGTGTTACATCTACACAATGGAATATTCTGCTGTTATTTTTTTTTAAAGGAACTTTTAGCATTTGCAACAGCATGGATGGAACTAGAGAGCATTATGCTAAGTGAAATAAGCCAGTCAGAGAAAGATAAATATCACATGATCTCACTCATATGTGGGATATAATGATCAACATAATTTAATGAACAAGAATAGATCGATCTAGAGACAAATGGTAGTGGAAGGGGGTTAGAGAGCAACCAAAGGACTTATATGTATGCATATTCGCATAAGCAATGGACACAGACACTGGGGCAGTGGAGGCTTGCCCATCTGGGAAGGGATGGGGGAGGGGATCAATTGGGGGAAAAGGAGACATATGTAAAACTTTAGACAATAAAAAATAGGCTAAGTGACTGACCTTACATCTGTCCAACCATCCGACTGTCTGACCGACCAGCAGGCTGGTACATATGACGCGCACTGGCAATTTAAAAATAAATGTTGACTTGCACATGCCCAATACATATAAAGCTCTTGCTGGCACCAATCTAGACAGAGTAGGAATATTCCTACCTGAACCAGTTTCCATACATGGTCAGGTATATATTGCTTTCTCTCAGGTTCAAAGAGCTTGTGACATTAAAGCTAAAATTGTAAATACTTCAAGCACCCTGAAAGTGTTTTTACTCTTAATGTGGCATATAGAGAGATATTAGGATAAGGTTAATCAATATCAGTCATTGTTTTTGTTTTTATATCATGTTTTTGTTGTTATTGTCTATTTATTAATCAATTTATATATTGTTTTCATATACATTTTACTAATTTTTCTTTAATCTCTGACCCTTCTATTATGGAGAAAGGCCAAATAACGATATTAAAATATTTCTTCTAATTAATTTCCTTTCAATATGCATGAATCCGTGCACCAAGCCACTAGTCATTATATAATGATCTTTTTGGATCAGACTACAGACTTTGTATTATGTTTATCTTATATAAGTGTAGCTACCCCAGGTTTCTTTTACCCATTTACAAAGAATGGCTTTTCTCGCCCCTTTATTTTCAGACATTTTTGGGTCCTTATATCTGAAGGAAGTCTCTTTTAAGTAGGATATATTTGGATCTAATTTTTAACCCATTCAGCCACATTATGACTTTTGATTGGAGAAAGTAATCCACCTAAGTAAAGTAATTATTGGTAGTAATGTACTTATTATCATTGTGGTAATTGTTTTTGGCTTTTTATTGGTGTCTCTATTCCTTTTGCTTCTTTCTCTTTTCCTTTGTAATTTGATGATCTTTGTAGTGATATGCTTTGATTACTTTCCCTTTATCTTTTGTATTTACTGTAGTTTTTGCATTGTGGTTACAATGAGAAATTTATAACAGGCTATTTTATATTGATAAAAACTTAAGTTTAAACACATTTTAAACATCAATGATGAGACAGAATCATTGATCAATTGCTTCCTGCATGGCCCTACTGAGGATGGTCCCTCAACCTGGGCATGTGCCCTGACTGAAAATTGAACTGGCAACTTTTTGGTATTTGGGCCGACCCTCAAGTTGTTTTTCGTTTGTTGATTTTAAGTTTCTCTCCTTGTCTTTAACTTAAACACTTTAATTATAATGTACCTTCATATAGGAACCAATGATTCGTTGCATTTGATAATGTCTGGCCTTCTGTGTTCTGGATGTCTCTTTTCTTTCTGAGGTTAAAAAACTGTTCAGCCATTATTTTTTCAAATATGTTTTTGTACCTTTCTCTCAATTTTCTCTGGGATCCCTATAACGTGGATATTATTATACTTTATAATGTTATATGAGTCCCTTAAACTATCTTTCCTTTTCCTCATTCCTCTTTTTTTCCCCTGCTCTGATGGGGTGAGTTCCACTGTCCTGTATTTGAGTTCACTAATTCTTTCTTCTTCTTCATCTAGTCTGCTCTTGAACACCTGCATTATATTTTTCAGGTTAGTTATTGAATTCTTTATCTTTGTGACTTCTAGTTGGTACTTTCTTATACTTTCTCCTTGTTGAAATTTTCACTTTATTCTTCTACTCTTTTTCTTAGCTAAGTATGTATCCATTAGACCATTATTTTGAACTCTTTATCAAGTAAATCACTTATCTCCTTTCCAAAGGTCTTTTTATGAGGATTTAATTTGTTACATATTTGTTATAATTTGGAATATATTTCTTTGTTCCTTCATATAACTTGTCTCTCTTTTTGGTTCTATGCATGAAATAAACTATCTCCTTTCCCCAGTCTTGAAGAAGTAACCTCATTATAGTAGATAAACATAATTGTTCAACTTTGCCCTAACTCGTGGTTGTATCTCAAATGTTTGTGACTATCCCAGCCACCTACTTTATTTTTAATGGCTCCTAGTAGTTCAGTGTGTGTTAAGACTTACAAAAGAAGGGACCTTAGTCAACACTCAGATTCAGACTGCTGGGAGCAAGACACTTAGGCAATATATTTCACACTGTTTAAATATACTTCTTTGAAAGGAAGACTGATAGATTGATGTTTTTTCTCTGTAACCCCTCTATCCTGATCCCTTTGGCAATAGACAGTTCAATTCTGTTCCTTTCTTTGCTACTGTCCCATTGAACCTATAAAACCAAGTCTTGTTGGCCATTAGAGATAAGCTATGTAGAATGGCAAAAACAAAATCTAAAGCACCAGATATGCACACAAACTCCTTTCTGGAGGACACTAATGACCTTGACTGAAGCAGAAGAAGTCTCAAAGATGAATTCCTTACCTCTTCAGAGAACTGCAGCTAACTAGCCCCTAGATGTGTGTTTAATTCAAATCCTGCTCTTCTGGTTAAAGCTATAAAAATAAGGTTTTAGACTTCATTCACAAATAACAGTAACCCGGAGCAAAAGAGGAAAAGAGCACAAAGATGTTTCCCACTGCCTTCCGTCCAGAAAGTACCTCAGTGGACTGCTAGATGTGTGCCAATCCAGAAACTTGCCCCGCCCAAACCTCCAAAGTAAGCAAGCCTCTGTCACTGAGAAACCACAGGTGTTTTAAATCTCCGTGGCTTGGGGATGATAGCTAACCGCAAACTGTCCCTCTGTTTGTCACAATCCATTGTGACTCATGAACACAAGCCTCCCTGGCAAAATTAGTCAGTCGATCAAGAGGCACATCTTGGTCAACAAGCACAAAACCAGGGTACCAAATGCTTGTACAAACTGAGATACCAGATGCATGTAGACGCTATTCTGGGAGGTACAAGTACCTCTGGAGCATCTCAGATGGAGCACATGAATATACTACCTGCCCTCCAAGGTCTCTGGAGAAGATTGCAGCCAATCTTTAGATGTATGTCTAATTAGCAGCCTAGCTCCCAGGCTTCAGCTCCAAAGATAAACTGAAAGGTATCTTGTATAGACAGACTAGGCACCATAGTCTGTTTCCTCTAGAAGTGCTCTGAAGTTCGATTCCGGTGAAGGGCATGTACCTTGGTTGCGGGCACATCCACAGTGGGGAGTGTGCAGGAGGCAGCTGATCAATGTTTCTCTTTCATCAATGTTTCTAACTCTCTATCCCTTTCCCTTCCTCTCTTTTAAAAAAAATCAATCAAGTATATTTTTAAAAAGAATTATATACCATGACTTTGTAGGGTTATTCTGTTTTCCTCTAGCCAGTGAAAAATTCTTTATCTGTTAGAGTTCTGTGGTAACTGTAAGCATAAATCCCTCTAGCCACTTAGGCAATCTAGTAGTTTAGAGGTAACAGCAGCAGCAGATGCAAAAATTGGGGCACCAGGTGAGTGTGCAAGCTCCTTTATGGGATAGATCAGTGACCTGGGATGAGGCAAAGGGGGAGGGGTTGTGCAAAGATAAAATCTGCTGGCCTCTGTCCTAGGAGAGTATGTTAATAGATAACTGGATGTGTATTGAGTTAGATGCTTGCCCCTCAGACCAATGCTTTAAGGTAAGCAAATTAACCTCTTTCACAGAAAGTCTGGGTGATTTTCAGTTGGCAGCCTCTGTGCTGGGCTCTGGATCCCTAGGGTGTGTTAATTTTCATGTGAGCCCCTCAAGAACTATTTCTAAGCTTGCCATAACTTTTTACATCTTGTGGACTCAAGCCCTTTGGCTTTCAAAACTAAATGTTCTAGGAGTGTCTCCCCCAAGTGAGAGTCGTAAAAGTCGTGGGGTTCAAAACTTTGATTTCTCAGAAAGAGCTGGGGGTTGGAAATTTCATCCTGATTGTTGATTGCTGTGCTGGGGATAGTCTTTGGGTGATATTTTGTTTCAGCATCTCCTACACACTGACTGCACCTGAAGTTGGTATTTCCTGTTTTTCCAATGTGTAACACTAGTACTGCTAGTTTTTTGTTTTGTTTTCCTTTGCTTTCAGAGGAAATTGTTCCTTATGCAGCTGTAGATTTGGTATGTCCATGGAAATAGGTGAAGCCAAGATTCTCCTACATTGCTCTCTTGAATTGGAATTCACATTAAGGTTTTATACTGAACTTGTACTGGTATATTATGACACCATCAGACTTGATAAGTGATGTACATATAACGTAATGTAATACCTACAGCAAACACTAAAAATAAAAACTACACGATGATACATACTCTAAAGTTATAGAACACTTCACCCCAAAACAATAGAATTTCCACTTTTCAAGTGCATCCTGGGTGGGCCACAAAACCTCAACATATTTAAAAAGTTGGAATCATGCAGAGTGTATTCTGACTGCAATGGTACCAAAATAGAAACCAATAACAGAGAGAACCAGACGTTCTCCAAACACTTAGAAAATAAGTAGCACATTTCTACATAATACATGCATCAAGGAGAAAGTCATAAGGGAAATAAACAAATCCAATGAAATGAACAGAAATAAAATTATAACATATCAAGATCTGTGGGACACAGGTAACATCAGTGCTGAGAGGGGTTTTCATAACACTAAATGCTTCATTAGAAAACAGGAAAAGTCTCAAATCTATAATCTAACCTTTCTCCTCAAGAATTTAGTAAACAAAAAGAAAAGCAAAACAAGTGTAAGAAACATATGGGAGAATATAAAGAGAAGTACAGACATCCGCAAAATAAAAAAAAAAAACACACAAAAAGATGATAGAGAAAAATCAATGAAACAAAAAGCATGCTCTTTGAAAATATCAACAAAATTGACAAAACTCCAGGAAGGCTTATAAAGAAGAAAGAGAGAAAACAAATTACTAATACTAGAGGTGAAATAAGTGATATCACTACAGAGCCCGCAGGCCTGAAAAAAAAATAATAAGGGAATATTATGAACAACTATAAACACATAATTTTGACAAATAGGTTAAATGGCACATTTATTCAAAAAACACAGCCTACAACAACTCACACAAGTAAAACAGATAATTTAACCATATAATTTAATAGTTAATTGAATTCATAATTTAAAAATTTCCCAAAAAGAAATATTGAGACCCACTTGGTTTCAATGGAGAATTATACTAAATGTTTAAAGAGACATTAACACTAATTTCATATCATCTCTTCTAGAAAATAGGAGGCAAGACTTCCTATTTAATTTTATAAAGGTGTTATTAATCTGATACCAAATCCAAATGAAGACAGACTAATGAAGAAAACTACAGACCAATGATCTCTTGTGGATATAGATGCAAAAGTCCTTAATAAAATATTAGCAAATAAAATTCAGCAATATATAAAAATAATTATAGCCCTAACCGGTTTGGCTCAGTGGATAGAGGGTCGGCCTGTGGATTCAAGGGTCCCAAGTTCGATTCCGGTGAAGGGCATGTACCTTGGTTGCGGGCACATCCACAGTGGGGAGTGTGCAGGAGGCAGCTGATCAATGTTTCTCTTTCATCAATGTTTCTAACTCTCTATCCCTTTCCCTTCCTCTCTTTTTTTAAAAAAAAATCAATCAAGTATATTTTTAAAAAGAATTATATACCATGATTTTGTAGGGTTATTCTGGAGATACAAGGCTAATTAAATATTTGAAATAAACCAAGCCATTGTTTTGATAGCTTAAAGAAATAAAATTCAGCCCTGTCTGGTTTGGCTCAGTGGATAGAGCATCAGCCAGTGGACAGACGATCTTATCATTGGGGAAAATTGGGAAAATGGTATTTGGAATTTCTCTATATTATTTCTTAAAACTGCACGTGAATCTAAAATTATCTCAAAATAAAGAGGGCACCTCCACACCTGAAGTCTGTAACTGGGTTGGGAAGGCCAGAGCCAGCACCCAACATCTTCCCTTAGCCTGCGTGGGCCTGCTCTGGGTTGTCATCCTGGTTCAGGCATCCACCGGCTCTGAGCCTTTGCAATTATTTCGAAAATTAAAAAATGTGAACTTTAAGACCAGAAAGTGATTGAACTGGGTGTGGGAACCAGGCATCACTCGGATCTTGACAGCAGTGCAGGGCAGAGGGCTGGCTGCCTGAGCAAGCCCAGAAGGAGGGCTAGAGCAAAGCTGCCAGGCTGCAGAGGAGGGGGACTAAAGAAGGCCTGATTTGGCTGTAGGAAGGAAACACGATGGTGTTAGTTGAGGTAAACTGTGAGACAGATTTTGTTTCCAGAAATCTAAAATTTCGACAGTTGATCCAGGAAGCAGCCCTCGGGACCATGTTGCATTGTCAGAGACTCTCCACACGCACGCGGTAAAGGCTTCTTTTATTTACATACTAGAGACCCATTGCATGAAATTCATACACTTGTGTGTGTGTGTGTGTGTGTGTGTGTGTGTGTGTGTGTGTGTGTGTGTGTGTGCGTGTGTGTGTGTGTGTGTGTGTGTTGTCTCTCAGCCTGGCCTACACCCTCTTGCAGTCTGGGAGCCTTTGGGGGATGCCTTGACTGGTGGCAGTGGGACATCCTTAGCACCATGGCAGAAGCTCTGGAGAGGCTCCTGCCACCGCTGGTGCGCTCACCAGCCCTGAGCCCCCAGTTCAGGGCTTCTGGCTGAGCAGCGCTCCCGCTGTGGGAGTGCACTGACCACTAGGTGGCAGCTCCTGCATTGAGAGTCTGCCCCCTGGTGCTCAGTGCATGTCATAGAGACCCAACTCTATGCTAGGATTTATCTTGCCATTCAGTGGATTTGCATAGTAGCCTTTTATTGTATAGGATGAAGTTTAATTAAAAATATGAAAATAGAAAAACGTATTTAAATACATTTAAAATATAAAATACATTTTAAAAAACAAATTTTCTTCGTGTAAGGTGTATGTACATTCAAAATCCTATCGTTCCTTATTAATTTACCTATTTTGGTACCATTTATCAAGCCAGACAAACTTTCACTCCCCTAACCTGGTGTTTGTGGTTGCTGAGGTATGTTTGTTTTTATGTTAGTATTTGTGAAAGGGTAGCAGGAATAATTTTGTTTTCAGAGCTGTGATTGTGTGCATGTGCATCCATGCGTAAAGGCTTAATATTTTAATCATAAATATATGCTTACTGAAATGAGTATATACACTGAGTGGCCAGATTATTATAATCTCTGAATGCATGAATGCATAATAATCTGACCACACAGTGTGTGTGTGTGTGTGTGTGTGTGTGTATATATATATATATATATATATATATATATATATATATATGAGCTTGGTGCATGAATTTGTGCATAGGTGGGGTCCAGCCAACCTGGCCAAGGGGAAGGGACATGGGCGATTGGCTGGCCTGCCTGCTGATCAAACTCCTGTTCGAGGGGAGAATTTGCATATTAGCCTTTTTTAAAATATAAAATATACACTGAGTGGCCAGATTATTATGCATTCAGAGATCATAATAATCTGGCCACTCAGTGTATTTTCCAATGGATTCTGGTTGTGCTTATGTGGGTGGTAGTGGGTTGAGTATTTTGTTTTAGTGTGAGAGTGCACTCTGTTAGTTCTCAAACAAAATTATGATAGTTCCATTTACTCATTAAAGTACTGAGTCAACATTTTTTGATGTTTCAGGCTCTGATGATAGAGAGATGACTAAGATTTTTAAAATATAAAAAATATAAAATGTATTTAAATGAATTGAATCTATATAAAAAATATTTACTGATTTTTTTAAACTTTTAAAAAAGAGTCCTTACCATAGGGAATTTTCACTCTTTGGGGAGGAAGGTATTTCATTATAGCACTGTGCACTGAATGCTGTGACAAGGCAACATATGGTGTGTTGTGGAAATGCAAAATAAGAGTCAGATCAAGCCCTCACCGGTTTGGCTCAGTGGATAGAGCATCGGCCTGCAGACTGGAGGGTCCCAGGTTTGAATCCGGTCAAGGTCATATACCTGGGTTGCAGGCACATCCCCAGTGGGAGGTGTGCAGGAAGCAGCTGATCGATGATTCTCTCTCATCAATGTTTCTAACTCTCTATCCCTCTCCCTTCCTCTCTGTAAAAAATTAATTATATATATATGTGTATATATATATATATATATATATATATATATATATGTCTCCTATCTAATAAAAGAGTAATATGCAGATTGACCATCACTCCAACACACAAGAGGGCTGCCCCCATGTGGTCAAAGATTTTGCCCCCATGTGGATATAAGTTGGTTACCACAAGATGGCCAGCAGGGGAGGGCAGTTGGGAGGGACCAGGCCTGTAAGAGAGAACAGTTGGGGGAGATCAAGCCTGCAGGGGAGGGCAGTTAGGGGTGACCAGGCTGGCAGAGGAGGGAAGTAGGGGACAGGAGAGTGGTTAGAGGGTGATCAGGCTGGCAGGCAGATGCAGTTAGGGGCAATCAGGAATGCAGGCAAGCAAGCAGTTCTAGATTGTGAGAAGGATGTCCGAATGCCCATAGAGGGCAGTCAGACGTTCCTCAAGGGGTCGCTGATTGGAGAGGGTACAAGCTGAGCTGAGGGACAATCCCCCCCCCCAACCCCGTGCATGAATTTCGTGCACTGGGCCTCTATTACAGTATAAAAAATCATTGAAGTTTGACTATACAGGATAATTAAAATTTTCACTAAATTTTTAATTACATAATCCCCTAAGAAACCATGAGAATATAGAAAAGTGTCTATCTATATAAAAGCCTAAGCGACTGTTCAATGGTAGCTATGACAAACACTGACCACCAGGGGGCAGACACTCTGACCAGTAGGTTAGCTAGCTACTGGAGTCCAGGCAATGGGGACTGGGTGACACTGGCCGGACACACCCTGGAGCCTTCCAGCGTACCTTCCCCGGCTGGCCACCTCCCATATTACCTCCGTGGCCCCGATCATGCACCAGTGGGGTCTCTTGGCCTGCCCCCACCCTTTTGCAATCTGGGACCCTTTGGGAGATGTCTGCAGGCCAGGCTAAGGTCCCCATCAGTGCACAAATCTGTGCACTGGGCCTCTAGAATATATATAAAAAAGAGTCATATCAAATCAGACTGGAGATTATAGTGGGCAGAAATAGCTTCCTGAAAGGTATGGTGTCTTAGTTGAATCTTAAAGTTTAAATAGTTGTATATTTAAACAACTATTCAGGGGAACAAGAAAAAGTAGGCTGAAAGTAGACACCAGGTAATGGACTGTTATATAGCATATGTAATTTAGGTCAGGATCATCATGGTGAGGTCAGGGGCAGTGTGAAGAATACCTCCTGAGTGCACAGGATAATACATTGGAGTGTGTGGAAATACTAAGACTTAAAAAAAAATCCTCTACTTCCATTTCTTTCTTTATATTCTATGATGTACATTTTATATTTGTCTATAAGATGCATTCTTTCTATTAGCAGAATTCAATGTAGTCTATACATAACTATGTACATATATATTAGGGAGTATGCTTGTTTATTATTTTTGTGCCAGTTATTTTAAACTAGAGGCCTGGTGCATGAAATTCATGCACAGGTAGAGTCCCCAGGCCAGGCTGATCATGTTCCCTTCCTCCTCACCTCCCTGCCTCCTCTTTCTCTCACACCCTCAGCACCTCACCACCACTGGTCACCCGCTATGTTGTGCGCCACCCCCTAGTGGTCAGCACACATCATAGTGAGCAATCGAACTCCTGGCCTCCTGGTTAAACTCCTGACAGGACAATTTGTATATTATCCTTTTATTAATATAGATAGCAACTGCAGTTTTCAGACCACTGTTGTAGGGAATTGCAAGTAATTTGGTATAGATAGAGCACAGGATGTGTGTGTGAGTGTGTGTGTGTGTGTGTGTGTGTGTGTGTGTGTGTGTGTGTGTGCGGGGTGTGTAAGGAACTAGCAGGAAGTAAAATTAGTAAAGCAAGCAATCATCTTACCCTTAATGGTCTCAATTCCATGCTAGGATTTATCTGAAGAGTAGAAAAAAAACTTTCTGCAAAAAAATTTTCAAAAAAGAGGGGTAGCATAGGTGAATTGTGAATTGATAGATTGTTGAGAAAGGATACTAAGGATAATATTGGTGAATGCAATCACAATGGGAAATTTAACAGACTTGTTTACATGAGTATTTAAATTATCTTTATGTTTTAACATAACTTCCAATAATATTAAGTGAAAAACAACTCACTGAGTCGGAGGTAAGGCTCAGTGGTTGAGTGTTGACCTATAAACCAGGAGGTCAGTGCATGCCTGGGTTTCGGGCTCAGTCCCCAGTAGGGAATGTGCAGGAGGCAGCTAATCAATGATTCTCTCTCATCGTTGATGTTTCTATTTCGCTCTCCCTCTCCCTTCCTCTCTAAAATCAATAAAAATATATTTTTAAAAATTCACCAAGGAAAAAAATCACTGAGAAAAATACTATAAACAAAGAAGGTATATACAAGACTAACACCCTCACTAAATTAAGAACTCTTACAAATAAGGTTTTTAAAAGATAAGTCAATAGAAAAATTCGTAAGAGATATAAACAGGCTGGAAATTAACGATAGAAGATATGCAAATAAGCCATGATTGTATGAAAAAGGTGTTCATCATTATTCTAAATACAATAAATATAAATGTGAAAAACACCGAAAATCAATTCTTCACCTATCCTATATAACAAAAGCCTAATATACAAATGAACTGAATGGTGGAACAACCTGTCTCTATGATGCATAGTGATCACCAGGAGGTAGACCCTAAACACAGGAGCTGCAGGAGCTGCCCACAGCCTGTAGTCCCCAGGTCAGCCACAGTGGTTGCCAGTAGGGACCCCCTTGATCACCCTGCAAGTCACTCCACAGAGGGAGGTGACAAGAGGCAACAGCAAGGGGTGGGGCAAGGACTGCCAAGGTGGGTGCCAGTAGGACCCCTACCCCAGATCTCCCTGCCAGTCACCTCACAGATCAGCTCTGACTGCCAGCCAGGCCTAGGGATCCTACTTGTGCATGAATTTCATGCACTGGGCCTCTAGTCTATAATAATAAAAGCACAATATGCTAATTAGCCTGGACATCCTTCCGGACAACCTTCCGGATGAAGCCAGTGCTGTGAGGGAAGCCAGTGCTGGCAGCCAGGGGAAGCAAGGCCTACTCTTACACAAATTTTGTGCATTGAGCCTCTAGTAAAAGTATAAAAATAATAATACTCACTTTCATGAGGATATGAAAGACAGGCCAAATGTATACAGTATAAACAGAAGCATAAGTTACTTCATCAGAAAATAAAATAAAATGTAAGTTGCAGTGACTGGCTTTGAAAAGGGTCAGATTTAAGGCATCATAGCACCATTTTAAAAACTATCACAGAATTCAGGTCATAGCAGTATAAATGGAGAGTAGAGAACACACTGCAGACATGCTCATAATGTGCGCTCTATAGTGAAAACTGAAATTTAGGAAGGAGTCAAGGATATCTGTAGAGCATCCACCATTGATTACTAAGTGGATTGTGGAGTTACAAGAATCCTCCCTGACATTAATAAGAAGATGACACCGCCTTCACAAACACGCAAACATTATTTCTCATTAGTTTTCCTCTTTGGGACAAAATGTAATTTCTCCCATCTCTTAAACTTAGACTGTGTTTCTCTGCCTAGTACATACAGATATAAAGAGCTGGGGAAGCTAACTAGTGCAGCCACTGTGTCAAACAGTTTGGAGTTGCTTCAAAAAAGTAAAGATGAAAATCCCTTATGATCCAGCAATTCCACTACTGGGAATAAATTTGAAGAAACCCGCAACAATAATTCGAAAGACTATATGCATCCCTATGTTCATTGCAGTGTTAATACCCAAGATTTGGAAGCAGCCCAAGTGCCTACCAGTAGAAGTGGATAAAAAAAGTTGTGGTATATTTACAGAATGGGCCATGAAAACAGAAGGAAATCTTACACTGTTTGACAGCATGGATGGAACTGGAGAGCATTATGCTAAGTGAATAAGCCAGTCAGAGAAAGACAAGTACCACATGATTTCACTCATATATGGAATCTAGTGAAAAAACTAACACACAAAATGGAAACAGAGATTCATAGACAGAGAGAATAAACTGAATAGACTGACAGCTGTCAGAGGGGAGGGGCGTTGTGGGGCTGAGTGAAAAAGGTGAAAGATTAAGAAAAAAAAATAATGGACACAGACAACAAACAGTATGGTGATTACCAGAGAGAAAGGGGATGGGGGGGGGAAGTAGAAGAGATTAAAGGGGGGTAAAGGGTGATGGAAGAAGACTAAATTTGGGGTGGTGAGCACACAATACATATACAGATGATGTATTATAGAACTGTACACCTGAAACCTGTATAATTTTATTAATCAATGTCACCCCAATAAATTCAATAAAAAAGAAAAAAAGAGCTATGATGTATTGGGAAGGCATTATAGAATCTTCATATACATATTTGACTTACTTTTCATAACACCATGAGATAGCTATTATTCTTTAAAAAAGTATATATATTTATATATTTTATTTCAAAGAAGAAGGGAGAGGGAGAGAAAGACAGAAATATCCATGATGGAAGAGAATCACTGATCGGCTGCCTCCTGCATGCCCCACACTGGGGATCGAGCCCGCAACCCAGGCATGTGCCCTTACGGGGAATTGAACCATGACCTCCTGGTTCATAGGCTGATGCTCAAACACTGAGCCACGCCAGCGGGGAGAGATAGCGGTTATTCTTATTTTACAGATGAGTAAACACAAAAGCATTCTGTTATTTATACAAGGACTGTGTGCATGATTTAGGATTTGGATTATATGATTTGGTTCCAGATCTGTTGCACCATAGACTCAGATAAAGGTCATTTAAAGCCCTAACGGGTTTGGCTCAGTGGATAGAGCATCAGCCTGCAGACTGAAGGCTCCCAGGTTTGATTCAGGTCAAGGGTATGCACCTTGGTGGTGGTCACATCCCCAGTAAGGGTGTGCAGGAGGCAGCTCACGGATGTTTCTAACTTTCTATCCCTCTTCCCTCCTCTCTGTAAAAATCAATTATATATATATATATATATTTATTTAAAAAGGTCATTTACAATCTAGATAAAGTGTCAAAAGTTAGGCAAAGGAAAGATTTTCCCTTTGACAAATACTCTCCAGGAAAAGAAGACTCACTCAGCTATAGATTGTGCTCAAAACTATAATAGAGGCTGGATTCTGACAATCTACTGTCAGCTGTATTTAGAGTATGTGTCAGAGATGCCTATCATGAATAACCTGCATTCCACTGGGCACTTCCAACTAGGCTAGAATTGCTGTGCTGACATCTTTCAGTATCTAACTTATTCAAATGAAAAAAAAAGAGTTCCTGGATGACCTTTACATTTCACCTACTCAAGGCCTTAAATGCCAAGCTCAAGGCCTATCTTCAGCCTTCATCATTTCATATCTTCCACCCACAAACTTATACTAACCGCATGGCAAGCCCTGTGTTGGGCTCTGACAACTCAAAGATAATTCGAGTGACTCTGTTCACATCTAGATGAGGAGTAGACAGAAAAATCCAACATGGAAGTAGAGGGTTAGAAGTGTTTTGATATTGTTAATCTGTAGAATGTGGTGTCACAGAAGAGAGGCAGGAAACCTAGTTTGGTGTTCAGGGAAGACTTCATGGAGGAGGTGGTACTTGTTCTGAGTCAGATGGAGAGGGTATGGAAGGGACAGAAACCCTTTAGGTAGTTTAGTTTGGCAGGAGCATAGCACCTGAGGAAAAGAATGGGCTAGAGACGAGGTGCAGAGGTTTTCAGCCACCAGTCATTAGATATTTTGAATACCAGATGAAGTAGATGGGGCTTGAACCTGAAGAAAGTGGGTGGTCACCGAAGAGCCATGGGCAGGGGAGTAATATAATTGGATTTGTATATTGGGAAGAACACTCTAAATGAAGGCAGGGCAATCAGTTGGTTATTTGTAGAAGTTCCTGGAAATATTAGTGAGATCTGAATTAAGGCTGAGTGAGGAGGGGAAATTCTTAACTGAACTTGGTGACTACTCATAAGGATGAGAGAAAATGAAGGATCTAAGGTGATTCCCAGATTCTGGGCATGGCTGACTGGGTAGATAAAAATGCCACTTAGGCATTTGCAGGAGTAGCAGGTTTGGGAAGATGAGGAGTTTTGGACACGTTGAATAGAGCTGGATCTGTGAGACAATCACGCGGACACGTCAAACTGGCACTGAATTCTAGTATCTGGAGAGAGATGTGGGTAGACTTGTTTATGATTTCACACGGATTAAATACTATAGATATAGATAATATGTTCCTGAGATGCTTGGCATTTCCTTGGCCATACTAAATATTTACACGCGAAGACATACTTACGCCTTTTTCCACAGGTACAATGAAATGAATGATAACACCTCCCATTTATACTGTGTGCCGTCGAATTACCTAGCGTTCATCATCACTCTTTGATGTAAGAATAATTACTCCTACTTTTCATTAGAGCCGAGTACGGAAAAAAAAACCAAAAAACAAAAACGTAGTGTACACCGGCCAAGGGTAGTTCGTGGCCGAACTGGCAACTCCAAAAGGCGGTTGTTCCTTCTTTTATGTCACTTCTCTGGGTTGGGCTCAGGGGCACGAACAATGGATTGATTGCCTTACACTCCTCCGGTTGCCGGCAAGACTTTACTCCGCCCCCAGCCCTGGCCCAGAACCCAGCAGGTGATGACAAATCGGCTCCCGTGGCATTGTGGGTAGATCTCGGACTCGCAAATGAAAGGATTCCTAAACCCTTCCCTCGCTCAGTGTCTCCGGCTCCTCTGGCCGAGGGCGCACGCACCCGGCCCGCACTAGGACCCGGCGGGATCCCGGCCGTCATGGCGCCTCTGTTCAGCGCCCGGCTCCAGTTGCTGCTTCTGCAGGCGATGGGCTTTCTCATTGGCCTAATAGGCCAAGTCGCTCGAGTCTTCGGAGGCCCCAAGTTTGGCTCGATGACCACACCGCCTGTGACTGAACCATTACTGCTGCTTTCGGGGGTGCAGCTGGCCAAGCTGATCCGCCAGAGAAAGGTGAGCGGGCGACGCGCACGGATGCCCGACGGACCGGGCCGCCCCGGGCTTTTGCGGAGCAACTCCATCCCCGGGCGTTTGGCGGCGGCGGTTGTTGTGGTAACAGAGTTGGGGTTTTGTGGGGACACATTTCCTTTCCAGTCGCCGTGGGGGCGGCGGCGGAGACGCTTTGATTGGGGCTGAACGCAGACTTCTGGGAGTTGTAGTGATTCTAGCCCCGGAGCTTTGACAGTGGGCGTCGGGGGGGGCTACGGTTGGCGCCGCTTCCCGTTTCTTCGTGGCCTTTTGCCCTTGTTTGCGTGTCGGGATTGTGCGGGGATGAGTCAGGTGCGGTTTACAAAATGATCCTAAGGGAAATTCATCCCTTCTTGAGCTCCCCGATCCCGCTCCGGTCCCCGCCTCTGCCCTAGGTGCTGCTTCTCTTTCAAGGCATTAAAATAAAATTTAAAAAATCCTCACCCGAGGATATATGTATTTGTTTATTCATTTAAATTAATTTGAGAGAGAGGGAGAGAGAGAGAGAGAGAGAGAGAGAGAGAGAGAGAGAGAGAGAGAGAGAGATGAGAGAGATGAGAGAAACATCCATCCGTAGCCTCCGTACACGCCTGGACGGGAAGGGGGGGGGAGCGGTGAGGAGGGGGGCGAAGGATCAAACCCTCAATCCTCTTTGCTGGAGGGGTGGGCGACGCTCCGCCCAACGAAGTCACCCGGCGGAGGATGGGGGAGGCGGGAGGCTGAAGGAATTTTTATGTTTAAAAAAAATGTGTACCTGCTGTGGGTATACCTGCCGTCGGATATAATATACTAAGGCCCGTGGCTACCATATATTCAGTGTATACGTTTATGTCAAAAGCCGTGCGGGCCGTTTAACCATATTCCGTGTCACTGATGCCGTTGTCGAAGTAATCTACCCATTTTCCGCACGAGAAGCCCGACGTAAAACGCTTTGCACAAATACACGCAAATTGGTGGGAATGCTTAATGCGAACATGGAAGCAGCTCAAACAGCTGCCACATGAACAGTTAGTTCCCTAGAGATATCGGGTCTCTAGCCTCTCCTGACTTGTTTGCTTTATCGTTAGAATCAAGAATGCCTTTTTCGACTCCTGATGACCGTTCAATGCCATATTCCGTGCTTTCCCTCTCACCTCTCCTAGCCTTTAGTCGAGCAGTGAGATGTGGTGGAAAGACAGTAGTTTTCACATTTTGGTCTGCCTCTTCAGAGCTCTGTCACCCTAGGCAAGGGGTGCCATGACAGTTGCAAATAGTGAGTGTCAAGCAGCTGGCACCTAGAGGTGGCGGACAGTGATTGGAAGAGTGAACTCTGTAGCCAGACTTGCCCGGCTTGAGAAATCCTTGCTCTCCTACTCTTTAGCAATGCAATCTTGGAAACCTCCCATAACCTCTCTGTGCCTCTGATATTCTGCAAGAAAAATAGACTTGATTATAGAATCTACCTTAAGGGCCCTAGCTGGTTTGGCAAGGAGGATAGCGTGTGGGCCTGCGGACCCAAGGGTGCCAGATTGGATTGCTGACAAGGGCACATGCCTGGGTTGTGGGCTCAGTCAAAGGTGCAGGAGGCAGCTGATCAGTGATTCCCTCATCATTGATGTTATCTCTCTCTTCCTCTCTGAAATCAAGAAGAAGAAAAAATATATGTATATGTGTGTGTGTGTGTGTGTATGTATGTGTGTGTGTGTGTCTATGTATGTGTGTGTATATGTATGTGTGTGTGTGTATATATAATATATATAATATATATATAATATATATATATAATATATATATATAATGTATATATAATATATATATATATATATATATATAAAAGAATTGTGCCAAAACCAGTTTGGCTCAGTGGATAGAGTGTCAGCCTGCGGACTGAAAGATCCCAGGTTGATTCCCGTCAATGGCATGTACTTTGGTTGTGGGCACATCCCCAGCAGGGGGTGTTCAGGAGGCAGTTGGTCGATGTTTCTCTCTCATCGATGTTTCTGACTTTCTATCCCTCTCCCTTCCTCTCTGTAACAAATCAATAAAATATATTTAAAAAAAAGAATTGTGAGGGTTAAGGCCATATTATATAACACTATTAAAAATACCACCTGTCATAATACTGTCTTACTATTATTATTACCATCATCGGGTAACCATTATTGATATGTTATGCTTACCTATGAGAAGATATTATCTACATATACCGTCTATAAAAATGTTCTTACGGTAAGAAGTGGAGAAGATACAGTCTTATTTGTCCCAGTTCTCCCTCAATCCCGCCAAATTTCTACCTTGGTCAATGTCCAGATGAACAACTTCTGCCTTTTCTTCCTTTGGTATTTCCTTCCTTCTTCTAGAACAGTGGGGGCTGTCACAAACTGGGTGAAGGTGCTTTTGCATTGAGTGTGGAGAGCCCATGGATACTGCATTAGCAAAGGATCGACTGTCCCAAAATGTCAGTAGTACCCAGAATGAGAAAAAACCCACTCTGGGCCATTTAATGTTTGAGAAAGCTGGCCTCCTTTCAGTCCTACTGCTGGGGACTAGAAAAAAAGCCATTCAAAAGATTCATGATGATTCTGCCTATTTTTTTTTTAATGTGAGACTGGTCAGTTTCAGTTGCTTTTTTTGGGGGGGGTCACATTTAGGGTTCCAGATGTAGGGGTTTTCTCTCTTTTCCACGTCCAGCGTGGAAAGAGAGTGGGTCCAGCTTTTGAGCAGAGGAGCTGCGGATTGAGAAATAAAAGAAAGAATAGAGGACACAGACATAGAAATAAGTTGGGGCTGGGTGGCGTCTCTGTTCTCTCTGATGGAGAGACAGGTATCCAAATGCAACAGCAGCGTGTTTATTATCATTTATAGAGCATATACTGTATACTAGGAACTTTCTGTATTTTATCTTCAAGTCTCATATTAAATGGCAAGACATTACTCTAAGATCAAGATAAAAGCGTAACTATGAGGGATTTGACACTGTTGCCTATTTATGTTCGGAGCGCTTGCTCCAACAGGCTCGGTGTACGTTCTCAGATGTACTTACGTGCATTGAGATAGTATCTTTCGGTGCTGGCGTCCATGAGTGCGTACATTCTATACACCGGGTGAAGGAAAGTTGTAAAGTTCTGTCTGGTCCATTCAGTTTGCCTTGAGACCTTCGTCAGAAACTTCAAGTTTCTTCCTGTTATTTTACTTACCCCGGTTTTGCTCTCTGGCTGGCAATGGCCTTCTTTAGTCTGTATACTAAGACTGCAGGCTTGAAAAGGCCATTAAGTCACTAATCTGTTTTCCTTATGTCTCTGAAGGCCAAAGGTTTGCCTTTTATTTTTCTCCCTAAGGATCGGGACTTGGGTACGTGACTTAACCCCCTTGAGCTGCAGATTCCGGAATTGTAAAATGCTCATAAAATACTACTTACTTCCTCAAGTTGTCTGGGTACTTGAATGGAATAATGGCTATGAAACCCTTAACACATGTTCAATAAAAGTTAAAATTGTATTATAGGTTTCAGTCTTATCTTTCAGTAGCAAACAGGGAAATAGACTCATGGATGCTAGCTTTTATAGGGGGGAATTTTATTTTGTTTTGTTTTCTTGTCCCTGCCACTTTATTTTGGTTTTACCAAACCCATTCTCATTACCTACATTTAATGCTGTGAAGACAGATATTTTGCTTAGATGTTTAAAAATTGTACTCTCATAACAACTTTCTGAGATTGCATAATTAATTATCACCATTTTACAGATAAGGAAAGCAAAGTTTAGACCTCTCTAGTCACTTGTCCAATGCCATACAGCTAAGAAGTGATAAAGCAAGGTCAATTTGATTCCGTTGCTGTGTTACTTCATGCTAATCAGCTCTCTGAATCGTCAGTTTCCTGTGAGTCAATGTCAACTCTATATGTGCTTGTCTTTCAATTCATAAACAGTCTTTGTTTCATTATTCAGAATTCAGGCTACCATTATTCAACTTCCACAAGATTGGACCCCACAAAAGGATATCAACTTATCACTGTCCCCACCATCCATCAATGGGCCATTGTCTTTGTACACTTGGAAGTCTGATTTTGTTGGTGATCCCAAAGGTGATGAAGTGGGGGTTTTTTAATGTGTTTTTATTGCTTTTAGAGGGAGAGAAAGGGAGACGGAGAGAGAGATAGAAACATGGATGAGAGGAAAACATCAATAGCAATTAGCTGCCTTCTACACACACACCCCCTGCTGGGGATGGAACTGGAAACCTGGGCATGTGCCCTAACTGGAAATTGAACCAGTGATCTGGTGCATGGATCGACACTCAAACTCTGAGCAACACCGTCCAGCCAGTGATGAGGATTTAAAGACATACTTCCTACTCAGAAGTCACCGAATGATCTGTAAATGAGGATATCCTCATGTTATTTGTTACTTTTTGTTTTGTTAATCCTCACCTGAGGGTATTTTGAATTTTAGGGCGAGTGGGAGAGAGAGGGAAAGACAGAGAGAATCATCAGTGTGAGAGAAACACATCGATTGGTTGTCTCCTGCATGAGCCCTGACCAGGGCCCAGGCTGGGGAGGAGCCTGCAATCAAGGTACGTGCCCTTGATCAGAATCAAATCCTGGTCCCTTTGGTCCACGGGCAGATGCTGTATCCATAGAGCCAAACTGACTAGGGTCTCATGTAGAGCAAATTAGAGTCCTGATTAAATTTGTGTGTGTGTATATATATAATAAAAACCATTGGCCCTAATGCCATAACAACCAAAGACCAGCATGGATGGGCAGGGCTGCGTGCGGGTAGGTGGGGCCAAGTGATTTCACATGTAAGCCTTCTACTATATATATGTATTAAAAAATTATATAACAAATAAGAAGGAATAAAGTGAGTCTTTATGTCCAAGATGTGGAATGAGTTCCAAGACATATTGTTGAATTAAAAAATAAACTATGCAAAGTGTAGAACAATTTATATAATAGACCGTCATTTGTATGAAAAAAAAATCATTTTGCTCTCTCTCTTTCTCTCTCCCTCCCTTCCATTCTCTGTTTCTTTTTAGAAAAATGCATAACAAAAGATAGAGTAGTTGATTCTGGGGAGAACTGTGAGGGAGTGTTAGATGGTGAGTGGGAAGGGCCTTTAGATTTTGAAACATATGTGCTTATATTATCTGTTTACATTAATATAATCAATACTTAATAAAGAGCTTGGCCGGTGTGGCTCAGTGGCTGGTTATCATTATCTCTTTTATTTACTCTTTAAATTTGCTTTATTTTCCATTGGCTAGCTTATGTCTTATTATTATTTTTCTTTATTAAGGTATTACATATGTGTCCTTATTCTCCCATTACCTTCCACCTCCCCATTCATTCCCCTACCCTCTATTGACTGTGTCCATTGATTAGGCTTATATGCATGCAGATAAGTCCTTTGGTTGATCTCTTCCCCTTACCCCCACCCTCCCCTCTCTACCTTCCCTGAGGTTTGACGTTCTGATTGATGTTTCTCTGTCTCTGGATCTATTATGTTGTTCATTCTATTCCACAAATGAGTGAGATCACGTGATATTTATCTATCTCTGCCTGGCTTATTTCACTTAGCATAATGCTCTCCATCTCCATCCATGTATGTCCTATTATTTTGATGAAGAATACATTTACAACAGCTTTAGTTATGTTCTATAGGTTTTGGTAAGAAGTGTTCCTCTTTTTGTGAATTTTTATGTAATTTTCCATTTTAATTTTGTTTATCTCTTAGACCCACTGGTTATGTGAAAGAGTGTGTTTTGAAATAGTTAAGCCTCCTTAAAATTATATTTTTCTTACTTTGGTTCTCTAGAATTACTGGTTTATGATGATTGATTTAATTGATAAGAACTCTTACTAACTTTTGTGACTTAAGATTTTCTTTGTGTTTAGATAAGTACATTACCATTTTCTGTTCATGATTCATGAACAAAACAAGTGCTTCTTTTTGATGGAATTAAAGGTCTATGTCCTTGAACATATTGGCTGTATTACTAAATTCCTATATATAAGCTTATTTTTGACTACTTAATTGACTAATTGAACATATTGGCTGTATTACTAAATTCCTAAATATAAGCTTATTTTTGACTGCTGACGTTTTTGAAAAAGCTATATTATCTGTTATTATACTTGTATTTCTGGTCAAGGTCTCTTTATATTCTTAGGAGTTTATGCTCTATATATTTGCCTGCTTTTAAATACAAAAAAAGTATATTACTGTTACATCATTTTAACGGATTCTAATATTTCATGCTTCAGTGTTGAAATTTGCTTATCTGATATTAATGGTATCACATGTGCTTTCTTGTATACATTTATCTCATATATCTTTGCCCATTCTTTTATTCATTCGTTTATTTATTTTTAAAAATATATATTTTATTGAGTTTTTCCAGAGAGGAAGGGAGAGGAATAGAGAGTCAGAAACATCCATGAGAGAAATATCGATCAGCTGCCTCCTGCACACCCCCTGCTGGGGGTGTGCCTGCAACCAAGGTACAAGCCCTTGACCGGAATCGAACCTGGGGACCTTTCAGTCCACAGGCCGACACTCTATCCACTGAGCCAAACCGGTCAGGGCCCCATTCCTTTATTTTTAACCTGTCATTGTCGCTTTGTACCAGGTGAATGTCTTGTAAACAATGTATAGCTAAACTGAGCTTTAAAAACAAAACTAGACTAAACAAAAAGCCCACAGATGTGATGTCTCTGTTTTTTGATAGAGGAGTTCAGTCCTCACTTATTATGATATAATTTGCTTAATTCCTTCCATTTGATATAATGTTTATAATTTATTATATTTACTCTCTCACTTCCCTTTCCTTACTTTTTTCTGACATGATCTAGTTTCTTTTCATTTCCTTTACTTTCCTATTTATTTGGGAGTTTTACTTTGCTTTTTAATTTCTTAATGCTTATTGTCCCATGCATAGAAATTACCATTAAAACTATAATTGTATGTAACAGATAAATGCTAATCCCTAAGAACCCTCAGGCGTTTTATTTGTCTTACCTCTCCTCATATTCCTAAACTAAGACCCTTGGGCTAGGGTTGCCAGATTTAGCAAATAGAATGCAGGGCACTCAGTTTAATTTTAAGTTCAGACAAGTAATGAATAATTTTTAGTAAAGTTATCCCCATGAATTATTTGGTACCTATTTATACTGAAAATTATTCGCTATTCATCTGAAATTAAAATTTAACTTGGTATCCTTTATTTTATCTGGAAACTGTGTTAATGAGCTTTGCCACCACTCCTCAACTCCTAGATTTTGCAAAGGTGATGTGTAATGTTGAATTTCAGGGAATTGCTATGAAATGGGTGTCTATCGTTATACTAGTTATTTTCTAGAAAAATATTTACTAGTTGAGTATATGTACATAATAGTTCCGGACTCCAATTTTTATTTACTTAAAGGGGAGCTTATGTTTTTTATCCATACCCATTGTTCAGAGCCTTCTAATGCTGGCATATGTGTGACTTTTTAGCTTCAAAGTAGACATCTTTTTCCTCTCAATGGATTGGATTGCCAGAAGCCAATCATTGTTTTAATAATAGAGAGCTGTGAACAGGGAGTTTGGAGGGCTGGTCAACCTTGATTGCTCTGAGGGGTTGGAGCTGGTTCCTGGGATGTTGGTGGTTGAAGCACCCCCGACCTGTTAGTCCTAAGAAGATCTACTGATTGGCTTTTACTGGTGTTTCTGGCCTGGGAGATACAGCTGTATCTTATGATTTTAATCTCAATAAAAAAAAGTGGTGAAGCCAGAGCGAGTGGGAGTTCTGCCACTAGAGTTGGACTACCGCCTGGCCCCCATTTCCCAAATTAATATTTTCCTGAGTCTCTTGATTCATTTGTGTGCGGCCTTCTCCAGAAACCCAAACCCTGAACCAGGAACCCTGAATTGCGCGGGACGTGAAAAGGGGTTCCCCCACTGGATAATTCACTGAAGATGTCCTAAATGAAAAGTGCTTGTTGAATGGATAAATAGTTCTTCAAAGAAACACCTGTTAAATAAATTATTGTATTTTGCAGGTGAAATGCATAGATGTCATTCAGGCTTATATCAACAGAATCGTGGACGTGAACCCACGGATCAATGGAATTGTCAAGTACAGGTGAGCATTGTTACTGTCATGCTTTGGGTCCTGTTTCTGTGGCCATGCCATCTTGGCGTATTTCCTGGACTCTTCTTCCTCTGTGTCCTTCCTTTGGTTTCTCCCTGGGACCTACCCTAACTTACAATTCAGCACTTCTTGCCCTTGGTTGAGCTTTTATGTTTCTGACTGCTTCTTCACACCTCCCAGTCACTTTAAGATCTTTGATGACAGCTGAAACCGGTTTGGCTCAGTGGATAGAGCGTCGGCTTGAGGACTGAAAGGTCCCAGGTTCGATTCCGGTCAAGGGCATGTACCTTGGTTGCAGACACATCCCCAGTGGGGGGCGTGCAGGAGGCGGCTGGTTGATGTTTCTCTCTCATCGATGTTTCTGACTTTCTCTCCCTCTCCCTTCCTCCCTGTAAAAAATAAATAAAACATATGTAAAAAAGATCTTTGATGATAAAGAATACATGTCGTTAGTTTTTACATATTCAACACCCAGAACAAGGCCTGAACTTGGTAAGCATTATTGAGTGCTTATTGAAATAATGGGTTTTTTGTAGCAACTCTAATAAGAGAATGCTCCATTACTACCACACATTCCAATGTGGATTTAGAATAGTAGATGGTATTTTAGAAGGATATTATACACTGAGTGGCCAGATTATTATGATCTCTGAATGCATAATAATCTGGTCACTCAGTGTATATCCTATATAATAAAAGGCTAATCTGCAAATTGTCCCCTCAACCAGGAATGGACTCCTTATTAACATATTTTTCAACTGGCAGGCAGGCCAGCCAACTGCCCATGTCCCCTCCCCCTGGCCAGGCTGGCCAGACCGCACCCATGCACGAATTCATGCACGTGGCCAGATTATTATGATCTCTGAACACATAATCTGGTCACCCAGTGTGTGTGTGTGTGTGATATAAGCCTGAATGACATCTATGCATTTCACCTGCAAAATACAATAATTTATTTAACAGGTGTTTATTTGAAGAACTATTTATCCACTGGCCACTCAGTGTATATGTGATTTCTGTGTCTCATTTACCAAGTAAACTCTTCCAGGGAGCTGTGAGGTATTAGGAGGACAAAATTTGGATTTGTTTTCCAGTGGCGTCATACACAGCACAGTTCTTATCATGCCATGATCTAGAGTGGCATTTTCCAGATCTCATTCATACAGTACCCTCAAGATTTTTGCCTTGTTTGCATAGCAACTCTATTGTTAAGTAATATATTTATTAAATTGCATCACTTAAGTCAATTATCTTTAAACTAGGCACCCGGTGCATGAAATTCGTGCACTGGGGGTGGGTGGTCCCTCAATCCAACCTGCCCCCTCTCACATACTGGGAGCCCTCAGGGGATGTCCAACTAATGGCTCATCCCCAGCCTGCCCAAGGGCTAAAGCCTCTGGTGAGGGCACCCAGCCATCGCCCTGCTCAGCTCAGCCCACTGCCACTTCCACTCATAGCGCCCAGGGGCTGGGCACTCCCTGCCGCTGCTTCCCCTCACTGCGCCCGGGGGCTGGGTGCTTGCTGCCACTGCCATTTCATCTCCACCCCCAGGGCCTGGCATTCATGCCACTTGGCCCTACCCCTGCTCCTGATTGGCTGATAGCATAGCCAATCAGGAGCAAAGGTATGGTCAAATTTGCATGTTTCTCTTTTATTCTATAGGATGAGAGTTTATATTACTACAAAAATTGAAAAATATCACTTGACTGTTACTGGACATGCAAATAAAATGAAAACCAGCATTATGAAATCGTAAATAGTTAAGATATTTTTATAAAACACACTACTACATGGAATAGATTGTGCTTTATAGTTACTTCATACATTTTTGGTAATTTTTATAAAGAATGGACTCCTTATTAACATATTTTTCATTGATTTCAGAAAGGAAGAGAGGGAGAGAGATAGAAATATCAATGACAAGAGAGAATCATTGATCGGCTACCTCCTGCACACCCCACACTGGGGACCGAGCCCACAATCTGGGCATGAGCCCTGACGGGGAATCAAACCTTGACCTCCTGGTTCATACATTGATGCTCAACCGCTGAGCCACGCTGGCCGGGGCACTTGATACATTTTAAATTTAATCCATTCAAACGCTTTCCCATAAATTACTAAATTTGCTATGTTGGAAATGTGAAAAGGGTGACCCAGAGAATTTAAGTTACTTGCCTAGTGTCCTACAGATAGTATGTGACAGAGCCATGATCCAAATATGTAGACATCTGGTGCCAAAACTCACATAAACAGAAGTACCGAGTATCTGTATGTTCTGGGAGTTCCCCCTTGTCCCCTTCCTTTCTCTATGGACCAGCTCTACACTGGTACCAGCCTCCCATCATTCCGTAGATGTTTCCCCAGATTCTGCACTGGGTTTTTATTTGAAATGTAATTTGTTGACAGTATATCTTTAAATAGTTGAGAAAAGGAAATTCTGTTACTTTTATTTTTTTCTATCGTGTTTTGAGGCATGCGAGTCATAAGGAGGGAGGTCTTATGTTGTAGGACTTGTTTTTGTGTGTGAGGATACTAATAAAGAACTGAGAGAGAATTACATTTCTGTCCTCATTGAAAATGATGGGTGGGCCTACACATAGGAGAATGGAGAGGTTGCTGATGGGGGTAGACAGAGTGGAGCAGGCCAGTAGCCGTGAAAGGATTGAAGATTTGGAGAGAGAAAAGCCGTGGATTGAGAAATAATTTTAGGAAGTTTAGTCATACTATGTGTAACATCAGTAGTTTTCCTGCCTCCCTTAAAGTATACCAAAATAGCTTTACTGTGCTAATTATGCTTCTATTGTATTTCTAATTAAAATATTGGCATAAAAATGAAAAATATATGGCCCTGGCCTATGTGGCTCAGTTGATTGAGGTTCAATTCCTGGTTAGGGCATATGCCCAGGTTGTGGGTTCGGGATACATGCAGGAAGCAACTGATTGATGTTTCTCTCTCATATTGATGTTTCCCTCTCCTTCTCCCTTCCTTTCTCTCTCTCAAAATTGATAAACATTTTTAAATGGAAAATATATTTAAAGCGTGCAGCACATACCCTTACATCAATCAGTCAGTGTCAGCTGTTGGTATTGTTATGGTTGTTAATATAATAGGAGCTCCATAAATGGAACTGTCCTCGTGATTATACACAGTTCCACTGTATTGCCATCCCCCTGATAACGTGACACTGAACTGACTCTAAAGGCAGTTCAGTGCTTAAAGTCACACAGCTACAAAATATAGTAGCAGCAGACAATATGGATTCTACATCTGCTGGTTCCTAGCTTCTTTCTACTCTTGAAAGAGTAATCCGAAGAAGTTTACCACTTGATTAACTTCTCCCAAACCTGTTCTTCCGCCCAGTCACACAAGCCAGAGACACCTGGGTGTAACCCTTGGTTTCTCCCCTCCTTTCCAAAGATGATCTGCCCACTCCAATTAGTCAACAAGTTTTAATGGCTCTTCCTTCTTTCCTGTGACGCGCCAGGCATTTCCGGTTTCTTCATATCCTGTTCCCTAGTTACTGAACTACTCCATGTCCCCTGACCCATTGGGCTCTCTCTCTGATCTCCCTCACTTTGTATATGCTGTTCCTTCCGCCCAGGATTCCACCCCACCCCCCTTATCTCTTCCACATTTGGCTGAATTATTTTCCAGGGACTCAGCTCTGGTCTCAATTTCACTTGATTGAATCATCTCAGCCTTTGTGACCGAGTCTGCTTCTGAGCTCCCAGAGCACATGGTGTACTTACCATTTTTTGCTTCATTCAGGGTCCAGAACCACACTCTTAGGAAAAAAATATATGATACAGAATTGTTGAAATAGGTTTTGAAGGAACGCAAAGAGCCAAAAGTGTGTAGCACTGCAGCAACTCAGAGATAATGAATGTAGGAAACAAGTACCACTCCTAGATCTCAGAGGACAAAGGGGGCGAAATGGCATTATCAGAATTAAGAAGGTAAAAAAAAAAAGATTCCTGCAGAGCTGGGACCTAGACACATATGAGGAGGGTAGGGTGCTGCTGCCTCAAAAGCTTAAAGAGGAAACTGCATGGAGCTATGATTCAGACCTCTGAGGGGCAGCCGCCTGATACCGCTACTTCTGAGAGGGTACAGTGAGACTGGTCCTAGAGTATGGAAAGAAATAGGAGGCTCGAACTAAGTAGATTTGCCTAGATCAGAAGTGGGGCACATCTGCTAAGGCCTGTGAAATCATTTGGTTTAGCCCTGCCAAGGCACTAGAGATGGATTCATGGTTTGACTACCTATAGCAGGCTAATTTTTAAAAAATATATATTTTATTGATTTTTACAGAGAGGAAGGGAGAGGGATACAAAGTCAGAAACATCAATGAGAGAGAAACATCAATCAGCTGCCCTCCTCAAACCCCCCCAACTGGGGACATGCCTGCAACCAAGGTACATGCCCCTGACCAAAATTGAGCCCGGGACCCTTCAGTCCGAAGGCCGACGCCCTATCTACTGAGCCAAACTGGTTTCAGCTAGCAGGCTAATTTTTAAGTTGATAATTTTGTATGGCCCTTAAATGATGTTATAAATATCCAAATGGCCCCTGTCAGAATAAAGGTTCCCCACCCCTGGTCTGGAAAGGCTGCTGTTGGGACAGTATTATCAGGAACAATAGACAAAGTGGAAGAAGCAAATCCCTTCACCTCTTTCCTTGCCTTTCAGTCTATAGCACCATGTAACTGAGGCTCTAAGAAAGCACTAGTTAGAAAAAAAAACAACACACCAACAACCCTGAGTTTTCCCAGTTCCATCATAAAGTGGAGATCCAGAATGCTTGATTTGGAGTTGCATTGCCATCCTATGTAATAAAATCCTAATATGTAAATCAACTGAACAGTGTGGAACAATAGGTCGCTATGACACACACCGACCACCAGGGGGCAGACACTCAACGCAGGAGCTGCCCCTGCTCAGTCAGAAGCCTTTAGGCTCATGGCTGGTGAGTGTGGTAGCTGTGGCAGGAGTCTCCCACCTCCATGGCAGCACCAAGGAGCAGCGAGCAGAGCGGTGAAGAGCAGCAAGCAGGCGAACACCCCCCGAGGGGTCCAGGACTGCAAGAGGGTGCAAGCCAGGCTGAGGGACCACCCTCCCCCCAGTGCATGAATTTTGTGCACCGGGCCTCTAGTTGTGACCTTAATTGTCTCACCCACCGGACATTTGTTCAATGCCTACTATGTGCCTGGCTCAGTGGTAGGTATTGGAAGGTACAAAGGTGAACAAAACACAGGCCCTGGCCTCTTTTACCTCCCAGTCTGGTGGTTGAAACATACAAACAGCTATTGTTTACAGCATAGTGGAGCTAAGGCTCTGTAAGAAGAGAACACTGTGGGTGGAGGAGGTGTACCCATCCAAGCTTAGAGAGGTGTCATGGAAGCTTTCTGGAGGAAGTGATGTAAAAACAAAATTCTGAAAAACGAATACGAGTAAACCAAGTGATGATGGCAGTCTGTATAGCTTCTGCTCTGGAGGTGAGGTGGCTGGTAACAGCTTTTCACCAGAGCATGGGGATGGAATCCTTGCATTTTGCTCTCCTAGACCCTGCTGGAGTGAGACCACCGGGAGCAGGCAGGATATATAGTATTAAAAAGGCCTCTCCTCTCTGGCTGGTGTGGCTCCGTTGGTTGGGTGATGTCCCGTACACTGAGAGATCACTGGTTTGATTCCCAGTCAGGGCGCATGCCCAGGATGTTGGCTCAATCCCCAGTGGGGGTGTGCAGGAGGCAGCTGATCCATGTACCTCGGTCATCAATGTTTCTCTCTCCCTCACCTTTTCTCTCTCTCTCGCTCAAATCAGTAAAAACATATTTTTTATTTTTATTTTCTTTCTTGATTAAGGCATTACATATGTGTCCTTATCCCCTCCCCCCTTACAATCCCCCACTCTTATCCTCACCCCCCTGGTGTCTGTCTGTGTTAGGATTATATGGATGCATACAAGTCCTTTGGTTGATCTCTCCCCGTTACCCTCACCATCCCCTACTTTCCCTCTGAGGTTGGACAGTCTGATCAATGCTTCTCTGTCTCTGGACCTGTTTTTGTTCATCAGTTTATGTTGTTCATTGTATTCCACAAATGAGAGAGATCGTGTGCCGTTTATCTTTCTCTTACTGGCTTATTTCGCTTAGCATAATGCTCTCCAGTTCCATCCATGCCATTGCACATGGTAGGAGTTCCTTTTTACAGCAGCATAGTATTCCATTGAAAAACAAACAAACATTTTTTAAAAGGCCTCTCACACCTCACCACACTGTCTAGCCTATATATCATTCTGGTGTTGCAGTCTCCCTTAGGATTTGTTCTCGGTCTGTCTCTGCAGAGGCCGGGGTGAGGATTCTTTTCTTCTGGGGCACCTGCTTGGAGATAGGCTAAAATTACAGGGGCTTCTTTGGTGTCAGAGGTTTAGTGCTGCCTGTGGCCCTGAGCCCACGTGTAATGGTAGCTAGTTTCCTTTCTGCCCGGACAACCTTCTCTTAGAGTTCTTTGCATTTGCTGATTATGTGTGGCTTAGGTTTGGGGCAATATTAACAACGGGGCTTTTAAGGCCTTTGGAAAGGCCTCTGCTCTAGACTTGGAAGGAATAGGACTTAGGAATCTGACCACCGTGTGCTAACTGGCTGGGAAATTTCTAGGTGTCAAGTGTCCCAGGAGCCGTGTCTCCCCACCAAGAGATAGGTTGCCAGTAAATGGTGCTGATAATGTCATACTAGTAAGGCATGTTGAAGAAATACGTGCTGCAGTTCCTTCTCATTGTATTTTCTGATATAAAGGCCTGCGGCCTATTTCCTAAATTATATGTTGCTGATTGTCAGAATTCTGTGATTTGGGCAGTCTGGCTTTGACTTAGTCTGCTAAAACCCTAATCCTTTGACTTTCCTGACAGAATTTGTTGAGTATCAGGACAACTTGATGGTATTAGTAATGATGATGGTAATAGCCTCCTTTTATTGAGTGGCTTTTGTGTGCTCGGCACTGTATTTTATGGATTAGCGAAGCATATAGGTCTTATTGTATTACTAGACATCTGGTGCACAAAAATTCATGCACGGGTAGGATACCTAGGCCTGGTGGGCAATCAGGGATGATCTGTGGGGCAACTGGTGGGGCGATCGGGGGGATGGGGAGGCCCGCTGGTACCTGCCTTGGCGGGCCTGGTGCTGCCCACTCGCCAGCCCTGCCCACCACCACTGCTACAGGTCGCCGCCCTTTGTGGGGTGACCAGCAGGGTAATCAGGGCCCCCCTGCTGGTACCTGCCTTGGCTGGCCTGGGGCCTGCAGGCTGGGGGCAGCTCCGCATTGAGCATCTGCCCCCTGGTGGTCAGTGTGCATCATAGCGACCAATTCCTCCAATTGGTCGATTTGCGTAGTAGGCTTTCCTTATATAGGATAGATGGTGAAATGGAGGTTTAAGGAATTGTTACTTAGAAGGTCACATATCCACCTCAAATAAGCCTGTCTCCAAAGTCTGGATCCTGACCACTCAAATAGCCTTTAAGTGGACAAATTCTGTGTATTTTTAGTAGCCAGATTATACTATTCTCATTTTTAAAAGGATATTTTTATTGATTTCAGAGAGGAAAGAAGAGGGAGAGAATTATAGAAACATCAATGATGAGAAAGAATCATGGATTGGCTGCCTCCTGCACGCCCCCCACTGGGGATCGGGCCTGCATCCTGTGCACGTGCCCTGACCGGGAATTGAACCATGACCTCCTGGTTCATAGGTTGACACTCAACCAGTGAGCCACACCAGCTGAACAGATTATAGTATTTTCAGATGAATATCTTTCTGTATCTAACTGGCTATCATGATGCTCTTATTTTTCTCACATAAGCAAGTTTCTGCCAAATGTAGTCAACAATGATTTTCTCTGAGCCTCTATCTCCTGTTACACTGACACTGAAATCTAGCTTCTGTCTCTAACACCCAATTAAAACTGCCCTGCCATCTCTGTTAATTTGGATGCTTTTCACTGCCAATAACAGAAAACCCAACTCAAAAGGACTGAAAACAATAAGGAAAATATCCCATTAAACAGGAAGTCCTTAGGTACATCAGCCACATAATTAACTCAGCAACTGAACAAATTGTCATCAATAACTTATGTATTCAGACCTTTGCCTCGGATAGCTTGGATTTTCAGACTTATTTTCAGGCTAGATCTTCTCGTTGTTATGAGATGGTTGTCATATTTCATGTCTCAAAGGCCAAAATTGTGGCTAGATGTCTATTGGTATGTGGGATCCCCTTGGGCCGTGGTCGGCAAACTGCAGCTCACGAGTGTGGCTCTTCCACAAAACACCACGACCCGGGAGAGTCTATGTTGAAGAACTGGCATTAGAAGAAGTTTCCGTTTAAAAAATGTGGCTCTCAAAAGAAGTTTCTATCGTTGTCCTGTTGCTATTTGCCTCTGTTGAGTAATGAGTTTGCTGACCACTGCCCTGGGGTATTAGACTTTGCTTGACAAATGCTAATGAATTTACCTTGGACATAGCTCTATCTATACAGAAAAATCTATGGTTTCTAAATGGTTATGCTTATTTAGATTTTTTTTATTGAAATAGACCCTGACTATAATCTTCCCAATTGGATTGGTCCAAAAAGCCCTATCCTGCTTGGTCAGAATGGAGCCTCTCTGATTAGTTGGTGAAGATCCTGATGAGGACACAGCTACACAGCTCTGTACAGGGAAAACCTCTGTCCTATTGGCTGAAATAGGATTCCGGGAACTTCTCCGCAAGGGCTTGCTCAGAAACAGAGTGCAGGAAGGCAGTGTAGTGCAGAGGCAGGAGTTCAGTGCAGTTTGCATGAAAGGCCCCTGTATAGAAATGGCTGCTAGGCGCTGTTTTTAAAATGTGAGCTCAGGTAGCCATCAGGAGTCTTTCTGAGAACTATATTCTTTCTTAAGGTCCCCAGCTTTTTGTAGCTCTCTGTTCCATTTTTTCTAGGTTTGAGGCAGCTAAGAAGGAGGCTCGTGATGTCGATAAAAAGCTTGCAGAGAACTTGGGAGATGATGCCACCCTGGAAAAGAAATGGCCCTTCCTTGGGGTTCCTTTGACAGTCAAAGAAGCTTTCCAGCTACAAGGTACTGTTCTTGCTAATTTTTATTTTATTTTATTGATTTTAGAGAGAGGGATATAGAGATAGAAACATTGATCGATCGGCGGCCTCCTGCACAACCCCTACTGGGGATTAAGCCCAAGACCCGGATATGTGCCCTGACCAGGAATCAAACCGGTAACCTCTCGGTTCATAGATCTATGCTCAACCACTGAGCAACACTGGCTGATCTGTATTAATCACTTTTACTTATTAAATTTGTTCACATACTTTACATTCAATATCTCATTTATGCCTATGTAAACTGAGAATCAGAAAAGTTAAAAGACTTTCCCAAAGTTTGTAGGGTTGGTAAGCTACAGAGATATGATTTGAACTTAGTTCTGATTGCAAAGCCTGTGTACTTTCTATTAAGTCATATCACCTGTTGTACTAAGAAAATCACCCATAATAGCTGGGTTGATTCTAATATATTTTTATTGATTTCAGAGAAGGAAGGAGAGAAAGAGAGAGATGGAAACATCAATGATGAGAGGGAACCATCAACTGCTGCCTCCCGCACCCCCGCCCCCACTGGGAACCGAGCCCGCAACCCTGGCATGTGCCCTTGACTAGAATCAAACCCGGGATCCCAGACTCCGCAGGCTGACACTCTATCTGCTGAGCCAAACCGACTAGGGCTTAACTTCTTTTTCTTGTGGACTTTATAGGAATGCCTAATTCTTCTGGCCTTGTGAATCGCCGTAATGCCATTTCCCAAACAGATGCCACTGTAGTGGCCTATCTGAGGGAAGCTGGTGCCATTCCTCTGGGCATAACCAACTGTAGTGAGCTGTGCATGTGGTATGAATCCAGTAACAAGGTCTATGGTCGATCCAACAACCCGTATGATTTACGGCATATTGTAGGTGGAAGTTCAGGTGAGTATAACATTTGTTAGTGAATCACTGAGGAAGGGGTACAAATGCTTTTGCACAAATTTCTGGGAAAGTCATAATTAGGTGTTTATGCTAACGGCAATTATAAAATTTGTCATAGACAATGAACAGTCATACTATTGGTGTGTGTGTGTGTGTGTGTGTGTGTGTGCGCGCGCGCGCGCGCGCGCGTGCCAAGCTAGTTTTACTTTAGAATTTCATCTTCCTGAGACAAAAGTGATAAAATACTCTAAGGATACTAAGCATTGATCACTGTGTTGTATATCAGGAACTGCACTAAATGTAG
This sequence comes from Antrozous pallidus, assembly GCA_027563665.1. NCBI lineage: Eukaryota > Metazoa > Chordata > Mammalia > Chiroptera > Vespertilionidae > Antrozous > Antrozous pallidus. The sequence continues at coordinate 8,223,076 of CM050509.1, read as the reverse complement.
GAACATTACAGATATAGTCATGGGAATCCTCTGTAAGAAGGTGATTTTTTTAATGATGAAATCCAGAGGATCAGAGACAGCTAACCACTCAGTGGGTGTTGGGGTCAAGCAAAAATAATCCGAGTTACGGAATACAGAAAGCACAAAAGCCTGAGGCCGTAACATGTTTAGTGTGTTCAGTGAACTGAAAGAAACCCAGGGTAGTGAGTGAGATAGAGAGGAGTTAGTGATGAAATTAAAAAGTTTTGTCCAGGTCAGATAATGTAGAGGAGCAAAAGATGAAGCAAACAGAAAAATTACAAGTCTATTTTAGTTGTCCAGGAGAATGATAGTGGATTCATCTAGTGTTTGTGTAGATGGAGAAAAGTAAATGGGACACAAGATATACTATCTTAAAGGTAGAGTGGATTGGCCATGATAGATTAGTAATGGGAAGTGGGTGTAAAGGCAAAAAGAGAAATAAAAAACCAATAGGGTTTCTGACTAGGAAGATGGTACAGGCATTCATTCAGATGGAGAAAACGGGAAGAGGAGGGACAAATGGGGGCAGCATGATTTAAGAATACCACTTTGAACATTTTATGTTTAAGAGGTTTGTTAGATGCCCAATGGAGTTGTCAACAGAGTAGTAATCCGGGTTTAAAATAATTTAACAGTTATCATCATAAGCATGGTACAGTATCTAATCTATAACCTAGTAGAATGGATGCAAAAAGAAAACAAGGTGTGTGAGTTGATGAAGATGAATTGGGGCTCATGATAAAAGTTTTGTCATTTTTAAGGTTAAAAAGAGAGGCATATTTAGCAAAGGAGATTAAGAATGTGCAACAAGCAATGTAGGAGGAAAACATCAGAGAGAAGATTAGAGACTACAATTTGCATGGCTTTTATCAATCCTAAAGGCATATATGTGGGTTAGTAAAATATGGTGCTTAAGCTAGAGCCAAAGAGAACATTGGCAGTGTTTGCTATGTGACCTTGGTAACATAATGAAGGTGCAGTCAGTGCATCAGTTTCCTCAACTTACAAAATGTAATGAAAGTATACTAGACAGTAACTCAAAAGTCATCTATATAAAAGCCTAAATGACCATTCGACTGTTCAACCATGTGACCATTTGACTGGTAGCTATGGTGCACACTGACCACCAGGGGGCAGATGCTCAATGCACAGGCATGGAAACATGGAATAGACTGATGAATCTCAGAGGGAAGCAGGGAATTGGGAGGGTGGGAAGAGATTAACCAAAGATCTTATATGCATACTAGAGGCCTGGTGCACGTATTCGTGCACTGGTGGGGTCCCTCGATCTGGCCTGCACCCTCTTGCAATCTGGGACCGCTCAGGGGATGTCCAAGGCCCGGTGCATGGATTTCGGCCTGATCCCTGCTGGCCAGGCCAAGGGACCCCACAGGTGCACAAATCCATGCACCAGACCTCCAGTATGAATATAAAGATCTCTGGTAAAGGAAGATATATGAGCAAATATAATAACCGTTATTTGCAAATAGTCATCTAATTTATTTATTTTAAAGGTGTATTTTGCATTTCCCATAGGTGGTGAGGGCTGTACCCTGGCAGCTGCCTGCTCAGTGATTGGTGTGGGCTCTGATATTGGTGGCAGCATTCGAATGCCTGCATTCTTCAATGGCATATTTGGACACAAACCTTCCCCAGGTAATATTAACATAGTGCTAATATTAATATTATGATTAATAGCAACACAGAAATCTGGTAACTACCATGATCATCTTACCTAGAAGTATGGTCATATATATTTATCAATATTAAAAATAGCTACTATTATTGAGCATCAGCTCTGTGTCAGGTACTCTACAAGCTGTCTACCATAACTAATTTTATTTATTCTCTACAGTAAACCTTTCAGGAAGGAATTATACCTACTTGGCAGATGACAAATTCAAAATTCAGAACAAATAAGTAACCATGCACTTAAGGGGGTGTACATGTCTTTTCAAATTATTGGTGTTTTTTTTTTCTTCTGATAGATACTCAGTAGTGAAATTGCTGGATCCTGTGTAAGTTCTATTTTTAGTTTCTTGAGGAATCATCATACTGTTTTCCATAGTGGCTGCACCAGTTTGCAATCTAACCAAGAGTGTACGGGGTCCCCTTTTTTCCACCTCCTTGCAAATACTTGTTATTTGTTTTATTTTTTATGACCGCCAACCTGACAGGTGAAGTAATATTTCACTGTGGTTTTTATTTGCATTTCCCCAATGATCAGTGATGTTAAGTATCTTTTTATGTATCTGATGGCCATCTGTATGTCTTCTTTCAAAGAATGTCTATTCAGATCCTCTGGTCCTTTTTAATTGGATTGATTGTTTTTATGTTGAATTTTACGCCTCCTTATATATTTTTATATTAAACCTTTATTGAGTATATTACTTGCAAATATTTTCTACCATTCATTGAGTTGACTTTTCATTTTGTTGATGTTTTTCTTCACTGTATAAAAGCTTGTTATGTGACCTTGGTAACATAATGAAGGTACAGTCAGTGCGTAGGTTTCCTCAACTTAATCTCTTTAAAAATAATTTTTAATTGATTTTAGAGAGAGAGGAAGAGAGAGAAACATCTGTGTGAGAGAGGACCATCAAGTGGCTGCCTCCTGTACACACCCCTACTGGGAATCGAACCAGTAACCTTTGGGTGTGTGGGACGATGCTCAACCAACAGAGCCACACCCACCAGAGCAGTTTTTTGTCATCTTACTTGCATATTTTTGCTTTTATTGTTCATGCATGAAGAGACACCCAAGAAAATATTACATAGGCCATTGTCAAAGTTTATTGCCTATGTTTTCTTCTTGAAATTTTATGGTTTATGGTCTACTATTAATACATTTTAAATTTATTTTTGTATGTGGTATAAGAAAGTGGTCTAGTTTCTCTTTTTTGTTGTTGTTTTTTGCAAGTAGCTGTCCGTTTTTCTCAACACCATTTATTGAAGAGATTCTCTTTTCCCCATTGTATATTCTTGCCTCCTTTGTCATAGATTAATTAACCATTTAAGCCTGGATTTATTTCTGGGACCTAAATACTGCTTCATTTATGTGTTTGTTTGGGGGCCAGTACCACATTATTTTGATTACTATAGTTTTATAATATATTTTGAAATGAGAAACATGATACTTCCAGTTTTGTGATTTTTTTCAAGAATTTTTTAATTTATCCATTTCTTCTAGGTTATCCAATTTATTGACATACAATTTCTCATAGAAATCTCTCATGGTTCCCCATGCATTGCTGTAGTAACAAATTGTAATGGCTCCTCACCCTTGTTATTATTGATCTTTGACAGCTTTATTATAATACTAGAGACCCATTGCAGGAAGATTCCTGCAAGAATAGGGCTTCCTATGGCCTGAGCAAAGCTCCCTCCCTTGTCTGCTGCCTCGATCCCTTCTCTACTGCCTCCATCCCTCCCATCTCCTCTGCCTCACTCCCTCCCTTCTCCCTCGTCCAGCCTGCTTCCCTCTCTTCTCCACTGCCTGCCTGCTTCCCTCCCTTCTCCCCCACCCCATTTGCTTGCTTCTCTGCAGCTTTGCTCTCTTCTGCAGTGCTTGGCTTCCTTCTATACCATCTTCTGCGCCTGGATATGCAAATTAACCGCCATCTTGGTTGGGTTAATTTGCAAACTTTCTCTGATTGGCTGGTGGGTGTGACTTGTGGATGTAGTGGAGGTATGGTCATTTTGCATATTACTGTTTTATTAGGTAGGATTCTTAGAATTCTTTTTGCATTGAAACAACAGACTGTTCTATTAGAATTATGGACTTCTATGTGCAAGTCCTCCCCCACATTTGAGAAGTGCTCATCTATTATTTACTTAAGTAAACTTTCTGCCAACTTTTCCTTCTCTTATCCTTCTGGAACCCCAATTATCAAATGTTTGCCTTTCTCAGTGAACACAATACCTCTCATAGGCCTTCTTTGCTTTTTTAAAATCTTAGTTTCTTCTCCTAATCAAACTTTATTATTTCTATATTTCAAGTCATTTATTCTTTTCTTATCTGATCTACCCATCATTCTTTATCTCATTTAGTGAATTCTTCAGATCCAGATTTTCTCTTTGCTCCTTTTTTTATTATTGAAATCTCTTTGGTAAAGAAAACCTCGTGTTTATCAACTCTATTCCTGATTTCATTGTTTTTCTGAGTTTCTGTAGCTTGTTGAATTTTTTATACCAGCTATTTTGAATACTTTATTAATTAGGTTACAATATTTTAGGCCTTTAAGTTGGTTTCTAGGAAATAATAATTACTTTTATAATACTATATTTCTTGATTTTTAAAATATTTTATATGTCTGTGCTTCTGCTTTCTTATTTGAAATAGCAGATGCCAACTTAACTATGCTTTTTCCCCCCCTTGCAATACACCAGGCTGGTTATTGGAAACCTTTCTTTTATATTCCCAAAGATGGTGCTATAGCTAAGTTTGTGGTCCTTCCTTGTCCATTGATTTTTAAAAATATATATTTTATTGATATTTTTACAGAGAGGAAGGGAGAAGGATAGAAAGTCAGAAACATCGATGAGAGACAAATATCGATCAGCTGCCTCTTGCACACCCCCTACTAGGGATGTGCCCACAACTAAGATACATGCCCTTGACCAGAATGGAACCTGTCCGGTTTCAGCTGTCCATTGATTTTGACCTATTTTTTTTTTTTTAGCATGCTCCTTTTCTATCGGAGCTTGTTCTTTTAAATGCACTTGGAAGCACCCCAGCAGCAAAACAGGGTTAGGTGTTGGTTTAGTACTTGGCACTCTGGTAGCGCCTGTGGACTGTGTGGGTGTATCTTCAAATGGGGGGGGGTACTCCTAGAAGCTTGTGGTTGGACTTCCTGCTGAAGTCTTGAAGCAGACAACAAGAACTGTGTTCAATTTCCTTTGCTATTCTTAACAGATCCCTCTCCTTTCTCCCCCACCACCCCGGTCATGGAGGTCCCTCCTCAGAAATGTGGGTGCTACAGGGTAGAAATGGGTTTCACATTTGGGGTCACAAGGCAGTCGCTCATCACTTTGACTTTCCGTCTTCTTTGTGGATGGGGTCACAGTATTCCACGTACTGTACTGGAGTGATCACTTCTGCTGAAGTGTTGCCCTGTGAAGGTGGGACTGCCTAATGAGTTTCTCCCTTTTCTATGCGTCCAATCTTGCCTCTACCCTGCATCAGTTGCATGCTGGAATCTCCTCTCGGCCTGCCTGGACTTCCATAAATTGTCTTGCCAGTGGGCATCTGCCCAGGTTTGCACTCTCCAGCCCCCGCCCCCCCCCCCCCCCCACACACACACATACACACACACACAGCACAGTGATTTACAATCGGGCATCCTCATTGACCTTCCTGGATCCACAGTCCTTACCAAGTTCTTATTTGCTTATTTTGGGATGCAAAGGTAGGTTAGGGAACTTCCATGTCCCTTGGTATAATGCGCAGAGGCAATTTCATTCAGTGAAGCAGTATCTAATTAGTTGTAAGAAAAAGTAAGAAAATAAAAACAACTTATGCTACCCTGATGCTGCTATCCTTTTTGGTATTTCTTAACCTTTCTGGTTTCAACAACTACACTGTAGACACTACAAATTGATGTCGCCACAGGGATAAGTAAGAAAAAGCGAGAGAGAAAAATGTGCATGCATTAGGCTACTATTTGCACCTTCAAACAGTTCAATCTGCATTTATATATTTAATACTTTCCTGACTCTTTCCATTCATTTGTCCTTTTAAATTTTTTAATTACACTATAAATTCAGTATTATTTTATATTAATTTTAGGTGTGCAGCATAGTGGTAAGACAATTATAGACTTTACAAAGTAGTCCATGTAATATTTCAACTATCCACCTGGCCCCATACATAGTTATTACAATATTATTGACTGTATTCCGTAGACCAGTGGTCGGTAAACTCATTAGTCAACAGAGCCCAATACCAACAGGACAACGATGGAAATTTCTTTCGAGAGCCAAATTTTTTAAACTTAAACTTCTTCTAAGGCCACTTCAAAACAGACTCGCCCAGGCCGTGGTATTTTGTGGAAGAGCCGCACTCAAGAGGCCAAAGAGCCTCATGTGGCTCGCAAGCCGCGGTTTGCCAACCACTGCCGTATGCTGTGCTTTATATCCCCATGACTATTCTGTAACTACCAATTTGTTCTTAATCTCTTCACTTTTTCAACCAGTCCTCCCCCCATCGCCCTCCCCTCTGGTAGCCATCAGTCATTATTTTCTTATGAATAAAAACATTCCCAAATGCTTATTTTTTACCTTTTCTTTTTTTCTTTATTGATTAAGGTATTACATATGTGTCCTTATCCCCTCATTGCCCCCTACCCCCCACTCATGCCCTCACCCCCCTGGTGTCTGTGTCCATTGGTTAGCCTTATATGCATGCATACAGGTCCTTTGGTTGATCTCTCCCCCTTACCCCCACCCTCCCCTGCCTTCCCTGAGGTTTGATGGTCTGATTGATGCTTCTCTGTCTCTGGATCTGTTTTTGATAATCAGTTTATGTTGTTCATTATATTCCGTAAACGAGTGAGATCATGTGATATTTTTCTTTCTCTGACTGGCTTATTTCACTTAGCATAATACTGTTCAGGTCCATCCATGCTGTTGCAAATGGTAAGAGTTCTTTCTTTTTCACAGCAGCGTAGTATTCCATTGTGTAGATGTACCACAGCTTTTTAATCCACTCATCTGCTGATGGGCACTTAGGCTGTTTCCAAATCTTAGAAACTATGGTAAATTGTGCTGCTAGGAACATAGGGGTGCATATATCCTTTCTGATTGGTGTTTCTGGTTTCTTGGGATATATTCCTAGGAGTGGGATCGCTGGGTCAAATGGGACAAAATACTTTTAAAATACATATAACAGATTAATTTGTCTATCTCTTACTTTTTGTTATCTCTTACTTTGGATTGGACTTTTAGTCATGCATTTTAAGAACTTATACAAACAAAAATTAGAAATTTGGAAAACCCACATCTACCACCATGAGCTTAACCGCCTTGCAATAATTAAGACTTTTTTTAGAGAGCAGTGGAGATGTAAATGAATTTTTTAATATAAAATGACCATAATATGTAATGTGTGTTTTAGTGAATATTTTTCAAATCACTAATGATTGGTATTACAAAATTATGAATTATAAAATGATTGAATTGGAGCAAGAGATATACCAATGGATTTTAGTATAACAGAAATGAATTTCATTGATAAAATTTCAGAATTCTTATTGTAAATATCCTGTCAGAAACAGAACTTGACCTGATTTGATATAATATGAACAGAGAATATGAAAAATTATCTGTTAAGATTTTTAAAATGCTGCCTTTTCAAATAAATATTTGCATGAGATTAATTTTCACTAGATATTTCAAATGAAATTATATATTGTGAAACAGAATGCAGAGCAGATATGAGAATCCAGGATTTTTTCTTTTAAATCAAACACTATATTGATTTGCAAAAATCTAAAAGGATGGTGTCTTTACTAAATATCTGTTTGTGTTAGAAAATATAGTTATCTTTTATAAAATATTTTTGTGCTAACGTATGAGTTTACTGTTATTTTGAAACAAATTCGCACAAATATTTTACCATCTTTTTCGTTTTTATTTTTTTTTTTTTTTAAATAGAGTTGTGGTTTTTTTTAAAATATATTTTATTGATTTTTTTTCACAGAGAGGAAGGGAGAGGGATAGAAAGTCAGAAACATCGATGGGAGAGAAACATCGATCAGCTGCCTCTTGCACACCTCCAACTGGGGATGTGCCCGCAGCCAAGGTATATGCCCCTGACCGGAATTGAACCTGGGACCCTTCAGTCCGCAGGCCGACGCTCTATCCACTGAGCCAAACCGGTTCGGCATCGTTTTTATTTTTAATATGTTGAATATTGATACGTTTAACTTGTATAAACAAAAGTTCTTTAAGGTCCCCTATAATTCTGAAGTTTTAAAAGGAACCTGAAGCCAAAAGTTTAGAGTCACTGGTTTAGGGATTGATAACAGTCTGGGGAGCTAGACTTAAGGTATTCTGTGACTTAGGAACTATGTACTATTACTAGTAGACAGATACTTAATGTCTGCCTCAATTGTCTCATCTGTAAAATGGGTATAGCCAAAATATCTACTTTATAAGGTTGTTATCAAAATTAAATGAGTTAATGTGGTACAGGTCCTAGAAGAGTATTTGTCAAACAGTAAACACTATGATTTTTTTATATTAAAAAAGAGGGCCTAAATGAAAACACCCATAATTACCATTATACTTATTGGTGAAAATTAAAAACTTTCCTCTGAAGATCAATAACAAAAAAATAGGTCTGCTTTTGCTGCTTCCATTAGATATTGTTCTGGAATTTCAACCCTCCAAGTTTAAGAAAGATTAAACATGATGACATACAACATTCAGGGATCATGTCTTTTTAAATTAAATTTATTGGGGTGACATTCGTTAATCAGTTTATATAGGTTTCTAGTGCATATTTCTTTTTTAAAACATTCTCTTTTAAATGATGACATTCTCTTTTTTTTTAACAATTTTTTATTGTTTAAAGTATTACAAATAGTAGTACATATGTCTCCCTTTTCCTCCCTATTTTTCTCCCCCCAGCTTCCCCTACCCCCAGCACATGCCCTCACCTGCCCCCCCCCCAGTGTCTTGTATCCATTGGTTATGCTTATATGCCTGCATACAAGTCCTTAGGTTGATCTCCCACAGCCCCCACCCCCCACCCTCCCCTGCCTTCCCACTGTAGTTTGACAGTCTGTTCAATGCTTCTTTGCCTCTGTATCTATTTCCCCCCGTTTCTTTTCTTTAAAAAATCTTGCCTCTGCAGACTAGAAATAAACATATGAGAACAAGAAATGTTTGAGTCTCAATTTCATTGTCCAACAGTTCTGAGTCCCAGTTTCAATGTCCAACAGTTCCTTATGTGCACGTGTCAGCAATGGTATCTGGATGGTGGACATATGGTGGCAATGCAGGTTCCACCCTCTCTGGTTTGGTCCTGGGCCACCTGCAGCGACGCACAGCTGCCGACTGCTAGCGTGGCAAGGCGCCATCAGCGTCTTCCATCTCTGGATCTAGTGCAAATTTCTATGATGCACAATCTGTATAGTGTATCATGTGCCCAAAGCCCAAAGTCAAATCATCTTCGTCACCATATATTTGGCCCCCTCTCCCTTCCCCTTCGAACACCCCCCACAACCCCCATCTCTCTGGCAACCACCATACTGTTGTCTGTGTCTGTGAGTTTCAGTTTTGCAACAACACGGATGGACCTTGAGAATATCATGCTAAACAAAGTAAGTCGGTCAGAAAAAGCTAAGAATCATATGATTCTACTCCTATGAGGGACCATGTCTTATTCTGGGCAGCTAACCCGAGTGTCTACCCTTTCAGGTGTGGTCTCCAACAACGGGCAGTTCCCTGTGGCGCAGGGAGCCCAGGAGCTGTTCCAGTGCACGGGCCCCATGTGCCGCTATGCTGAAGACCTGACCCCCATGCTCAGGGTCATGGCAGGACCTGGAGTCAAAAAGTATGTTAGCTGCTTTTCTTTATTTTCTCTCCTTCCTGTCCAGACATCCCTCCTCCCTTTGTTTTATTAGAGACACAGAGGTAAACGTGTAGTCCTCCACCACAGAATTGGTCTTTTGTTTTGCTGAGAGTTTTTTTTTTTTAATATATTTTATTGATTTTTTTACAGAGAGGAAGGGAGAGGGATAGAAAGTTAGAAACATCGATCAGCTGCCTCCTGCACACACCCCACTGGGGATGTGCCTGCAACCAAGGTACATGCCCTTGACCGGAATCGAACCTGGGACCTTTCAGTCCATAGGCCGACGCTCTATCCACTGAGCCAAACCAGTTAGGGCACAGACAGAGTTTTTATATAGGTGGATGTTCACAAACTGGGGAGATCGTTTGTAAAAATAAGTTACTGCATGAAAATGTTACACAAAGGACCCAAACTGGTTTGGCTCAGTAGATAGAGAGTCAGCCTGCGGACTGAAGGGTCCCAGGTTCGATTCCGGTCAAGGGCATGTATCTTGGTTGTGGGCACATCCCCAGTAGGGGGCATGCAGGAGGCAGCTGATCGATGTTTCTCTCTCATTGATGTTTCTAACTCTATCCCTCTCCCTTCCTCTCTGTAAAGAATCAATAAAATATATTTAGGGGAAAAAAAGAAAATATTACACAAAGAGAGGCCTGTTTGGGGATGAAAGCAGTTAGATTATTGTTGTCGTTCATTTGGCAATTTGAATATATCGACATCCCACTTTAAATTAAGCCTTTCTGGAACTTCTTCTATCAGTCACCACACATGTTTTCCAATCATTTATTGGGACATTGACACAGCCTAGAAACCTCTCTATTTCCCTTTATAACTCTTTACTACACTTTGCACAGCAACAATAAATGGTCCTACTTTCTACTTTACCAAGGAAATGCAATCCGTGGAACTTTCTTCAGTTCCTTACATCAAACTTTCTAGTTCCCCGGCCATTAATTTCTCATTTCGCCTTTCGAGTAGATAAAATGTCTTTCTTTTTGCTTTGGTTTTAAATACTTTGACCCATGCTCCGGATCGCATGTTCCAGTACTCTCTCAGATCTTTTTTTTTCCATTATTGGTTAAACATACCGGAACTACATACTGGTTTTCACCTGTCGACCGCTATAATTGTTTTGTCAAGTTCTCTGACCTTATAACTGGTGATCCCTATTGACTATTCCTTCCTTCTTGAAACAATCTCTACCTTGGGATTTTGTGATTCATACTCTCCTGATATAGCTCCTGTATCTATGCCTTTTTCTTTTTATCTCTCTTGGTGGTTCATCCTTAAAATACTGGTACCCTAGAGCACCAGTCACTAACTAGTGGTCCGCCGATCACTGGTGGTCCGTGAGCTCTGAAAGGTTGGTGATCACTGCCCTAGAAGGTCTTGGCTCAATTCATTCTTCTCTCTTTGCCTAACCTCTCAGGAAGACTCCATTGACACCTGCTACTTCAATTTCCTCCTGTACATTGAGGATTCACAAATATACATCTCCAGTTGCTTCTTTTCACCTTAGCTACAGGAGTGTATATTAACCAGCATCCTGGGCATCCCAGGGACTTGGAACTCAGTGTGTCCAAAATGGATTTTCGTCCCCACAAAAATGATTTACTACTTCTGTTCTTCCCCAATTCCAGTGACTGTACTATAAGCAACCCAGCCACAAAAGCCTGGTTACCCATCTTTATATACTCCTATGTCTAAGCAATCTCCAATGAAGATTACCTCGTGATTATTTCCCACAGCATTTCATTTCTATCACCAGGGTCATAATTCTTGTATAGGCTACAATAATTTCTCACTAGAGCCTTCTGACTTTTTACTCCATCTTCAGTCTTGGCCATTCTATACTGTCCTTTCTCATGTAGACAGAGTAATATTCTTCATTGAAAGTATGAATTCTAGAGGCTTGTCACTATTTCTGGCACAAAATCCCAGGGGTGGGGAGAGCACCACTAAAGCAAATACTCAATTGTTAGGAATTGAACTAGTGAGTGTATACATAAGTCATTTGTTCACACCGATTTCTTTTTATTCCTCCACAGATTGAAACTGGATGAAAAGGTACATTTAAAGGGCTTGAAATTTTACTGGATGGAACATGATGGTGGCTCATTTTTAATGTCCAAAGTGGACCGAGACCTCATTCAGGCTCAGAAAAAGGTAATTATAAACAGAATCTCTCTCATGGGATTCATATTGAGGCCAATAGATGCCATTCTCAGCCTATTCCTTTACTGTCTACCAGATATTTATGTGTCAGAATACAGAATTAAGAGGATCACAGTAGTTGTACTAAGTAACTTTTGGTGTGATTTTTATAGCTACTTTTTATGTTTTACTTGTTTTTTTAATAATAAAAAGGAACATTTAAAAATAAAGTATAATATAATAAAGAACGAAATTGCTCAGAGGTTACTATTTTGTCATATCTGTCCAGTTATTCTTATATGCTTATGTGTAGATGTAAATTTTATATAATGGAAATCACATTGCATATGTAACAATTCTAATCTGCTTTTTATTCTTGAAATACTTCTATAATAATGAAACAGATTTGTCATTTTAAAAGCAAAAGCTCATTCAAAGAAGAATAAAAAGAAGAACCCTGTCAGATTTTAAAAACACTTAAAAAAAACGACAGTAAATAAACATGCCATTATTAAAAATAGTACAGATCATTATTTGGAAAACATGTAATTTTATATCTCTAACATGAAGAAAATATATCTAAAATTCTCACAGTAAGGTTAACAAGTGTTTTGATTAAGGTCATGTAATCCTTAAATCAAAATCATCCTGACATACCAGAAACAACTAATAAAAATGATTTTACAACACCTACAGATTAGTTGAAACATATCTGTGAAACCTAAAGGAACACAATTATAAACTTGAGTGCTATAAAAGATCGCTTTAGCCCTAGCCAATTTGGCTCGGTGGATAGAGCATCAGCCTGTGGACTGAAAGGTCCCAGGTTTAGTTCTGGTCAAGGGCACATGCCTGGGGTTTGGGCTTGATCCCCAGTAGGAGGCGTGTAGGAGGCAGCTGATCAATGATTCGCTCTCATCATTGATGTTTCTATCTCTCCCTCTTCCTTCCTCTCTGAAACCAATAAAAATCTATTTAAAAATAAAAAATTAAATTAAAATAAAAAAGATTGCTTTAATATACTAAGACAGACATGGCACTCCATTCTCTCCTGGCTTGAAAAGTTGCTCCTGAAAAGTCCACCCATAGCCTTATGGGAGTTCCCTTATATCTAACGTCTCTCTTTGCTTTTGCTAATCTTAAATTTCTTTCTCTTTAACTTTTTTCCCAACACTTATTTTTATTTTATTTTTATTTTTAATTATTTTTCAATTCCAGTTGGCATTCAATATTATATCCAACACTGATTTTTTTAAAAAATTGGGCCAGACAACACTGTGGTTTTTTGTAAATCCTCACCCAAGGCTATATTTAATGATTTTTAAAAATATTTATTGTTGAAAGGATTACATATGTCCTCCTATTGACCTCTTCTAGCCCGTTCCCCTCACCCCACCCCAGGCCTTTACCATCCTATTATTGTCTGTGTCCATGGGTTATGCATGTAGGCATACAAGTTCTTTTGTTGATTTCTTCCCACCCACCCTCCCTCCCCTACCTTTCCTCTGAGATTTGACCGTCTGTTCCATGCTTCTAAGTCTCTGAATCTATTTTGTTCATTAGATTCCCATATGAGTGAGATCATGTGATACTTGTCTTTCTCTGACTGATTTATTTCGCTTAGCATATTACTTTTAACAACTTAATTATAATCCATCTTGGTGTAGCCCTATTTGTGTTCAACCTATTTGGGATCTTTAGGGCTTCGTGAGTAGGGATGTTCATTTCTTGCCCCAAGATTAGGAATTTTTCTGTCATTATTGCTTTAAATATACTTTCTGTCCCTTTATATTTATCTTCTCCTTCTAGAGTTCACATAATATGAAACTTGTTTATTTTCATTGTGCCCCATAATTCCCATCGGCTTTTTTCATGCTCCTCTAACTGGGTAATTTCTAATGTTCAGGTCACTGATTCTGTCTTCTATGTGGTCAAGTCTATTTTTGAAACTTTCTATTGAATTTCTTCAGTTCAATGATTGTATTTTTGAATTTCTGGGTTTTTTATTATTGCCGTTTGTTTGTTGAACTTCTCATTTTGTTCATGTATTATTTTCCTAATTTTATTTAGTTGTCTGTTTGGTGTTTTCTTGTAGTTCATAAAACTTCCTTAAAAGGATCATTGTGAGTTGTCTTGACAGTTTATTGTATTGGTCTCCATTTCTTTCTTTTTTTAATTTATATATATATATTTTTTAATTGATATTTTTACAGAGAGGAAGGCAGAGGGATAGAGAGTCAGAAACATCGATGAGAGAGAAACATCGATCAGCTGCCTCCTGCACACCCCCTACTGGGGATGTGCCCGCAACCAAGGTACATGCCCTTGACCAGAATTGAAGCCGGGACCCTTCAGTCCGCAGTCCGACGCTCTAGCCACTGAGCCAAACCGGTTTCGGCTGGTCTCCATTTCTTTAGGTCACTTGGTGGAGCTTTATTTGTTTCCATTGGTGGTGTCACATTTACCTGTTTTCTCAAAACTTGTGGAAATAGGTCTTTTGGGGGCTTGTATGTTTTTAAAATCCAGTTTCTCTGTGCATTTGACTACTTTTTATTTTTTATAAATATTTTATTGATTTTTTTATGGAAAGGAAGGGAGAAGGATAGAAAGTCAGAAACATCGATGAGAGAGAAACATCCATCAGCTGCCTCTTGCACACCCTCTACTGGGGATGTGCCCACAACCAAGGTACATGCCCCTGACCGGAATCGAACCTGGGACCCTTCAGTCCGCAGGCCGACACTCTATCCACTGAGCTACACCGGTTTTGGCCATATGACTACTTTTTAATGGCTTAATTTCTATAAATGTCTCATCCTTGCTTCTTCTCAAGCCCTTAGTTGGCTTATATAATTGCTCTTCCTGTAATATCTTATACCCAGACATCCACAGGTCTGCAGTAACCCTGCAACTCGTTTATGCCACAGCTCCAACCACCGCTTTAGATACGTTCCAACCTGATGTACAGACTATCCCTCTATTCCCATCAGTGCTCCTGTCAGGCAAGAGGCAAACCAGTGACCCCCGGGCTGCCTCTCTACTAACCAGAACTCTACAAGCAAATGCCACTCCTCTTTTCCTTCCATCCTAAGGTAGAACTTAGTAGTTCGGTGGTTTCCTCCCAACCTGTCTGCACTGTGCCACGAAAGCGATGGGACGAGAATGAGCAAAGTTACCATGAGATTTCTTAGCATTTTGGGTGCAGCTTTTATTTTTTTTGGTCATTGTTTTATGGCTGAAGTTTCTTAACTGGTTCACTGGTTTTCAGGGGCCCCACAAAGCTCCTTTGGTCTTGGTCTGTATGTTGGTGTTTCCATGAAGAAATGAGTGCCTAGCCCGGCTAGTGTGGCTCAGCGATTGGGCATCTATCCAGGAACCAAGAGGTCACCAGTTCCATTCCTGGTTCTGGGCTCAATCCCCAGTAGGGGGTGTTCAGGAGGCAGCAGTTCAATGATAAGGGTGATACGGTGGTGGTGGTGGTGGTGGTGGTGGTGGTAATGATGGTGTTTCTCTCTCTTCAATGTTTCTCTCTCTCTCTCTAAAAACAGCCCTAGCCAGTTTTGCTCAGTGGATAGGTCATTGGCCTGCGGACTGAAGGGTCCCAGGTTTGATTCTGGTCAAGCGCACATGCCCGAGTTGTGGGGTTCAAACCCCAGGAGGGAGGGAGAATATAGGAGGCAGCCAGTCAGTGATTCCTTCTCATCATTGATGTTTCTATCCCTCTCCCTTCTCTGAAATCAGTAAAAACATATTTTAAACTAAATAAATAAATAAAGTAAAAACAGATTTTTAAAAAAGAAATGAGAGTCGAAACCAATTTGGCTCAGTGGATAGAGTGTCAGCCTGTGGACTGAAGGGTCCCGGGTTTGATTCCGGTCAAGGGCACGTACCTTGGTTGTGGGTACATCCCCTGGTGGGGGGTGTGCAGATGGCAGCTGATCGATGTTTCCCTCTCATCAATGTTTCTAACTCTCTATTTCTCTCCTTTCCTCTCTGTAAAAAAATCAATAAAATATATTTTTTTAAAAAGAAATGAGGGCCTAGCACTTTCTTGTTGCTTACACCGCTCTCCAATGCCATCTCTTTTTCCTAAACATATTTGTTGTTTTATCTTCGTGTTCTAAGGTGGTGGATCACCTGGAAAATACACTAGGAGCCTCAGTTCAACATGTGAAACTAAAGCAAATGAAGTATTCTTTCCAGTTATGGGTCACGATGATGTCAGCAAAGGCACCTGATGGAACGGTATGTTCACTACTTTTCTTCCTTCTTTTTTTAATCAATACTTACTGACCTCCTATTGTGGGCCATATGTTGTCCATATGCAGGAATGAAATTAATGCGCAAATAGGTGACGTCGTTAAATAATTAAAGATGATGCAGCTTGGTGAGTGCTATTCCAGTAGAAGCATATATTGTCGCAGGATCAGAGAGGGCGGGCTCCTCTCTATCTGGAAGCCAGGGGAGTCTTCCTGCTGGAGGAGTTGCTATTCACCAATCTGTGAATCATTTGGAGGCCTTGATCAGGTAAAGAAGTGATAAAAGGTGTTTCAGGCAGAGGTAACATTATGGACACGGCACAGGGGCATGAGTTTTACTCCGTTATACCGTGTACTGGCTATCAGAGCATTTAGGCTTCGGTAAAGCCTAAAGTGATTAGGTCACCCCGATTATCAAGATCCTACTTTGCCTCCCCAATCAGAGGTTTTTGGGGTTACACACCCAGTTATCTGCTTCTCTACAAACTAGCTTCACCCTCCTGTTGTTTGCTCAGTTCGGAAGCTGATGTGGGTGCTTGTGAAAGATGCTTTACTTATGATTTCTTCAGGCTTGTGGCGGATCTGAAATATGAATTCTTTAAGAGTAATACGTTGACGTTATGAAGAAATAGAAAAGTTATTTTCAAGTCTTTTAACTTTTTTACATATGCCGGCCGTTAGGAGTGTTACCCAAATTCAAATCGCAAGTCACTTCTTAGCTCTGTTGTCTTCTTGGTAGGGGGAGTTCTTATCTGTTCTTCACTTGACTCATAAATGAAATGAAGCTTTTGACGCCTGTGTTACAGGACTATTTTCTGGATTAAGAATATTTCTTGAAGCTCTAGCTGGTTTGGCTTAGTGGATAGAGCATCGGCCTGCGGACTGAAGGGTCCCGGGTTCGATTCGAATCAAGGGCACATGCCCCAGTTCTGGGCTCAGTCCCTTGTAGGGGGCGTGCAGAAGGCAGCCAATCATTGATTCTCTCTCATCATTGATGTTGCTATCTCTCTCCCCCTCTTCCTTTCTCTCTGAAATCAATAAAAATATTTTTTAAAATAAAAGAATATTTCTTGTAAAGTTTCTGACATTCAATAGCTCTACACTTTCATGATCTCTTTCTACCTTAAGGAAAATAAATTGTCACCGTATTTGTTTCAGAGACCAATATTTTCTTTTCTATAAGCAGTTTGGACATGTCTCAGAATAGGAAGTTCATGTAAACCCACAAGTTTGGATGTTTGACTCTGACATGTAGATTCATAATCAGAGTCTGAACAAAACTAAATCAAAGATCAGTCACAAAAATTGTATTCTGAGTTCATTTGCCAGAGATATTCTCTTATAGCTTAGAGAAGCTTATAACATAGGTGCTAATTGTTAAAATTGGTCCTGAAATTAAAAAAAAAAAACCTCAAATAAGACAAAAGGGCGAAAAACCTGGTCTCCCCTCACCTTGAATTATGATATCTGACTCAGAGATGCTATTCATAGACACTCTATCATGTTGCTCAGTGATGGTTCATCTCTTAAGAACAGGTACATTATATTGTTGGTACTTGAAGCTTTTTCTATGGAAAAAGGATGTGTCCATTTTCTCAACCATTTTGCCGCTTTATTATAAGAGGTTTATTGAGTTATCACTTCCACACCATGTACATCACTATTTTAAAGCATATGGTTAAATGATTTTTAAAACAGTTGCAGAATTGTGCAACCATCACTACAATCAATGTTAGATCATTTTCAACACCATAGAAAGAGACCCGTACTTATTATCAGTTACCCCCTCCAGTATCCTCACCACTCCTACCCACCATCTTAAGCAAAAAACTAATCTACTTTTGGTATTTATAGATTTCCTTACTATAGGCGTCTATGTATATAAAAGCCTAAGCAACTGTTACAACCAGTCTCTATGACATGCACTGACCACCAGGGGCAGATGCTCAATGCAGGAGTTACCCCCTGCTGGTCAGTGTGCTCCCACAGCCAACCTCCTGTCGCTGGCCAACCTCCCATCGTCCCTCCCCTGAGCTGGCCAGCCAACCTCCCACGTTCCCCGCCCCCCTCCCCCCCGGCTGGCCCCAATCGGGACTGGGTGAGATGGCCCCAATTGGCTCCCATTACTAGCCAGGCCAAGGGACCCCCACAATGCACAAATTCATGCACCAGGGCTCTGGTTTCAAATAAATGTAATCATGCATTATGTGGTGTTCTGTGACTAGCTTCTTTCACTTAGTATGTTTTTTTTTGTTGTTTTTGTTTTGTTTTTTTACATTTCATCCATATTGTGCCTTGTATCCAGCACCTTATTTCTTTTTACGGCTGCATAATATTCTGTTGAATTAATACATTTTGTTTATCCATCAGTTAATTGCTAGGTGGCTGTTATTCATAATGCTGCCATGACCATTTCTATCCACATGTTTGTCTCAACCATACTGTTTTTAAGAGAATCCTTGTATTTGCTGTTTTAGCACATCAGTATGTTTATTTTCACATTTACATTTTAATCTTTTCCTTTCCCAGTTCTTTTTTTTTTTTAATTAAACTTGTTGGGGTGACCTTGGTTAATAAAGTTTTCTTCACTCTCAGGAACCTTTGAAGTTTGTGGATCTGCTTAGTGACCATGGGAAGCCTGTCAGCCCCGTGTGGGAATTGATGAAATGGTGCCTGGGCCTATCAGCGCACACCATCCCTGCCATTGGTATACAAATCATCTTTCCTCTGGTTTGCTGTCTTTAGGGGTGGGGAAACTATCTTACCACACCGCAACACTGAGGAAAGCTGAGCTATCCTAATATTTGTCAGAGTTATTTTTCTTCAAAAGAATCTTGACAGTATTCTAGTCACTGGTGTCCTCTTTGTTGTGCATAGCCATGCAATGTCAAGGACAGTGATATATTGATATGAAGCGTTTAAGGAACTCTTGAGTTGTCTTATACCATTTTCTGACAAAGAAATCACATTTTATCATCCTGTGTAATGTCAGGGGCTTAGCTAAGCTGTTCTGTGTTGAAAGAGCCAATTACAGCAACACGACAAAATAAAAGTGACAGTGAAGCCTTTAGTGGCAGTCGGTGATAGTAGAAGCAGGAGACTAACGCTGGAGAAAACAACTCCCTTTTCCATTTCCCCTCTGAAAATTCGCCCCAGTCAAGGGTCAAATGGATCAGCACAAGTGTGGACATTTTCTCACTGTTAAAGAGGCCCTGAACAAAAGGCTCCAGCAGTGTTACAGACCCTGAGGTCAGGAATAGGATAAGGCAGTGGTCGGCAAACTGCGGCTTGCGAGCCACATGCGGCTCTTTGGCCCCTTGAGATTTTAGCAAAGGCCAGCTTAGGAGGACCCTAGTTAAGTGAATAACAATGTACCTACCTATATAGTTTAAGTTTAAAAAATGTGGCTCTCAAAAGAAATTTCAGTTGTTGTACTGCTGATATTTGGCTCTGTTGACTGATGAGTTTGCCGACCACTGGGTTAAGGGAGAGAGACTAGGAGTGAAAAGGTCCTGAGTAGTAATCAGAGTAGGGGAAAGTGTCTTCAAGGTTTCCTCTACTTCTCCCATAAAGATACCTGAAGAAGACCTCTACCAAAGGCCTCAGTTAAAAATATTTAGGTGCCTTTGCTAAGAATGCAAATATGTACAAGACCATCACAGGCTAGACAGGCCCAAGTCCTTGACTGCAACACCCTATAGATGTTTCAATGCACTGTCTATGCGCCATATCTGGTTTGGAGAGAGCAGCTTTCCAGATAAATCTTTTATAATTGCTGATGGCTACACTTGTAAAAATCCCACAGGGATTTTAGCCACAAGCTAGACTCTTCAGATAAAAATATTCCAAACCATATTAAAGAATTTATAAATAAAGATGTACATTGCAGCATGTTTTATAATAACAGAAAAATAGAAGCATCTTAAATGTTTAACAACAGAGGAATAGCTAGTGAATTATGATTCATAGAGAGGTTACAATTGTATGCAGGCACTTAAGACCAAGTTTACGAAGCTGTGTTGATAACACGTAGTTATGTATGTTAAAATGGTGAGTGGAAAACTGTTCATACAGTTGTATAGAAAAGTACATGAAGTAAATTTATTAACCTATTTACAGTTATTTTCCATGGGTACTGTATTTTTTGGTGAGCTGTTTAGTTTACTTTAATCTTTTGAATTTTTCTTATTTTCTACTAGAGGCCCAGTGCACAAAATTTGTACACTGGTAGGGCCCCTAGCAGCTACTGACTGCCAGCTGGGTACTCCCTCCCTTCCCCTGGTCACCTGCCGCCGCTGGAGCCTCCCTCCCTTTCCCCTATAACCTTTTACGTCCCTCCCTTTCCCTGATCGCCTGCTGCTGCCACTGGCTAGGGTCTCCCTCCCTTCCCCGGGCTGGCCCTGGCCCCTGGTCGAACTCCTGGAAGAACTCCCAGTTGAGGGGACAATTTTCATACTATGCTTTTATTATACACTAGAGGCCCAGTGCATGAAATTCATGCACGGGGGCATGGGCATGTCCCTCAGCCCAGGCTGTACCCTCTCCAATCTGGGACACCTCAAGGGATGTTCGACTGGGTCTAAATGGGCAGTAGGACATCCCTCTCACAATCCAGGACTGCTGGCTCCCAACTGCTCACCTGCCTGCCTTCCTGATTGCCCCTAACCGCTTCTGCCTGCCAGCCTGATCACCCGCTAACCACTACCCTGCCAGCCTAATTGATGTCTAACTGCTCCCCTGCCAGCCTGTTTGCCCCCAACTTCCCTCCTCTGTCCATCTGATCACCCCTAACTGCCTTCCCCTACAGGCTTGATTGCCCCCAACTGCCCTCCCTTGCAAGCCTGGTCCCTCCCAACTGTCCTCCCCTGCAGGCTTGATTGCCCCTAACTGCCTTCCCTTGCAGGCCTGGTCCCTCCCAACTGTTCTCCCCTGCTGGTCATCTTGTGGTGGTTATCTTGTGTCCACATGAGGGAAAGATCTTTGATCACATGGGGGCAGCCATCTTGTGTGTTGGAGTGATGGTCAATCTGCATGTTACTTTTATTAGATAGGATAGAGGCCTGGTGCATGGGTGGGGGCCAGCTGATTTGCCCTGAGGGGTGTCCCAGATCAGGGTGAGGGTTCCCTTAGGGTGTGGGGTGGCCTGGGCAAGGGGCCTGTGGTGGTTTGCAGGCCAGCCACACACCCCAGCAACCCAAGTGAAAGCCCTGGTATCTGGGATTTATTTATCTTCTGCAATTGAAACTTTATAGCCTGGAGTGGAGGCAAACCTTCTGCTCCCTCAAAGGCAGCAGCAGTAATTTCTGTTGGGATTTATGTATCTTCTATCATTGAAACTTTGTAGTCTTAAGCGGAGGCCTGGGCTAGCCAAGGTGTGCGGGAAGTTTGGCTTCCTCCATCGCCAGGAAAACCCAAGCCTCCCTTCTACTCTCAGTGGTGGCAGCCATCTTGGTTGGGGTTAATTTGCATACTTACTCCTGATTGGCCAGTGGGTGTGCTTAGTGGGCATGGCTTGTATGTGTAGTGGAGTGATGGTTATTTTGCATATTAGTTTTTTTTAAAATGTATTTTACTGATTTTTTACAGAGCGGAAGGGAGAGGAATAGAAAGTCAGAAACATCGATGAGAGAGAAACATCGACCAGCTGCCTCTTGCACGCCCCCTACTGGGGATGTGCCCACAGCCAAGGTACATGCCCTTGACCGGAATCAAACCCGGGACCCTTCAGCCCGCAGTCCAACGCTCTATCCACTGAGCCAAACCGGTTTCGGCCATATTAGTTTTTTATTAGATAGGAGGATTGAGAACAATAAACTTATTTTTAAAAATAAGTAAACTATTTTAAAATATATAAATATTAATCTTAAATACTAAATATGTATTAATCATGTATGATATATACTTCAAAATATGTATGTATATGTGTTAATGATTTTTTTCATAAAATATAATTTAAATCTTGAAGATACATTAAATAGAATCCTCTAGAGATATAATTCCATTATAGAGTTTTCTATGAATTACATGCATGAAAATGTTTATTGCAGCATTTAAGTTTCAGAAAAGGTTGTATGCTCAATAATCAGGGGCTAGTTAAAGAAAAGCTTATTTACATTCCTACAATTAAAATATTATACAGTCATACAAATCCTTATGATACAGCATTCTGTGGGAGAAGCTAGGAAGTTGATACATAGCATTACCAAAAAAGATGAGGAGTTAACATTCAATAATCAACAATGTTCATGCATGGGTAGCAAGATTATAAGGTTTCTTTTTCATCACTCTTTAACTTTCTCAGTGTTATAGAATAATAATAAAAAAAAAGATATGCTGAAACCGGTTTGGCTCAGTGGATAGAGCGTTGGCCTGTGGACTGAAAGGTCCCAGGTTCAATTCCGGTCAAGGGCATGTACCTTGGTTGCGGGCACATCCCCGGTGGTGGGTGTGCAGGAGGCAGCTGATCGATGTTTCTCTCCCATGGATGTTTCTGACTTTCTATCCGTCTCCCTTCCTCTCTGTAAAAAATCAATAAAATATATTTTTTAAAAAAGAGATAAAGTAGCCAGGCCTGCGTGGCTTGGGAGTTGAATGTTGGCCTATGAATCAAGAGGTCACAATTCAATTCCCAGTCAGGGCACATGCCCAGGTTGCAGGCTCAATCCCCAGTAGGTAGCATGTAGGAGGCAGCCAATCAATGACTCTCATCATTGATGTTTCTATCACTCTCTCTCTCCCCATCTATTCTTCTCTGAAATCAGTAAAAAAAAAAAATTATATATATATATACACACACACACACACACACACACACACACACACACACTTTAAAAAAGAAAAGATAAAGAACATAGGATTTGAAATGAAGTTTCATGCCTTTACTTATTATATGTTACCATTCTGTAGGGCTGGCCTTGTTGGAAGGAAAGCTCAAGTACAACCCGGAGAAGTACAGAAAGTTTAAGGCAATGGAAGAAAGCCTGAATAAAGAGTTGGTGGAGATGCTGGGTGATGACGGTGTCTTCTTATATCCCTCACATCCCACAGTGGCTCCCAAGCATCATGTTCCCCTGACAAGACCTTTCAACTTCGCTTACACAGGTACCTAGTATTCCTCATACTCTTTCATCTTCAAGAGACAGATATTTTCCAAGAAAAGTGTTCTCTCCTTTTGCTGTCCAGAGATGATGTGTAATTAAAAACAAAGATCAACCCTAGCTAATTTGGCTAAGGGTCCCTGGTTCCATTCTGGTCAAGGGCACATGCCCGGGTTGCGGACTCCATCCCCAGGAGGGGGCGTGCAGGAGGCAGCCAATCCATGATTCTCTCTCATTGTTGTTTTTGTCTCTCTCTCTCTCTCCCGCTCCCTTCCTCTCTCAAATCAATACAAATATTTTTTAAAAACTTAAAAAAAAAACAAATGGCAGAAAACAGTTGCTATTGTCATATGTGGAAGATGGTTTGGTAATATCTGCATTCTCTCTAAAAAAAAAAAAAAAAAAAAAAAAAAAACAAAAACAAAAAAAACAAAATCCTGCGCTTCAGGGAGATTTGGTGACTTGTCTCCAGTAATAGTATGAACTGACTGAATCCAAAGGCTGCCATGGCTAGTCAGCTATTTCACCAGGATTTGTGGCTTCCCAGGAAATACAAGTACAAAATATAATTCTCCAAGATGATCATCTATTTGCCTAGCGATAGTCACTTCTGAGTTTGCATCATTCTAGAATTCACCCATGTGTTTCCATTTCAACTGGCTTGGGAGCTGTGTCTGGACCGTGGTTATCTGAGGTCTAAAGGCCCCCGGAAATGGACCGGGTCGGTTGCTATGGTTCCTATAAGGTCTCTTCCAGGGAACCACACTACAAACTTTTCTACTCTAAAAATCTATGGTCCACTTGAACTTGGAATTTGGAGCTTGGTTTATTTACATGCAAATACTTGACTCTATTACCTGTGTTTCCTGGTGCATGACACTGAATGTTTCTGAATCTATTCCTTCTCTGGGAATTCAGGATAATCTGTACCTTGCAGTGTTGCTGTCAGAAGGAAATTAAATGGCGCATGGAAAGTATTTGGCATAAGGGCTATGGAGGATGAGGGGGAGAGGGCATCAGATGACAGTTTGTATCATCCTGCGTTGACTCCTTTTTACACTAATTCTTGCCTTGTGTCACTCACTGCCAATTCCTTGAATATTTGAAACGAGAAGTTTCCATCACCTAGCTACTCCAGTTCTGAAGACAGGAAACATAATTGTCTATAGCAGGGTGGGGAACATCCGGCCCGCAGGCCATGAAAGGCCTGCAAAATCGTTTGGTCTGGCCCTGCCAAAGCATTAGGGATGAATTACTTAAAATGATTGACCAAATATAGCAGATTAACTTTTAAGCTGATAATTTTGTATGGGCCTCGAAAGATGTTGTAAATACCCAAATGGCCCTAGCTGGTTTGGCTCAGTAGATAGAGCGTCGGCCTGCAGACTGAAGGGTCCCAGTTTCAAATCCTGTCAAGGACACATGCTGGGGTTGCAGGCTTAATCCCCATTAGGGGGCGGGGCGTGCAGGATGCAGCCGATCATTGATTTTCTCTCATCATTGATGTTTCTATTTCTCCCTCTTCCCTTCTCTCTGAAATCAATAAAAATATATTTAAAAAATAAATAACTAAATATCTAAATGATCCTTGGCAGAAAAAAGGTTCCCCACCCCCCCTCTCCCCCAGTCTATAGGAAAGAACCTAAAGAAAAGATTTGCCAGTTACAACTTTTGGGGTTTTGTTTTGTTCTGCTTTTTGTTTTTGTCTAGTTTATTTTTATAAACATTTATGTTATTTATTAGCTTTCTCGCTGCTTATTATTAACACCGGAGATTAGTCTAGTATGATGTTCCCTGAGTTTAAAAAGGGCAACTCAGCCTGAATTTTAGCCCAAGACCAACTCACTTTTGAAAACCTGGTTCATATCTCAACCCTGACCACTCTCATGCTCAGCCCACAGTGAAAGAGCCATCTTTTGAGTTTCTCTGCCACTTCTGATCTAAATCACTATTTTCTTGGTTTCTGAGAAGATTTCTTCTTGTTTTATGAAAGATCTCTTCAGGTTTGTATCTTAACTCTCTGTGTAGATTGCATTCCTTGAGGAAATCAGTTATTTTGCAAGGTTGTTTTGTTGTTGTTGTTGGTGGTGGTGGTGGTTTTAAGTTTGTGGTTTCTGTGAGATATTCAGATGGAGGAGTCAAGTAGGAATCTGGTTATATAGGTATGAAACGTGGGTCAGGGAATACAGGTGTGAGATCTGCTCATCAGTGATGATAGCTGAAATTATGACAGTGGCCGAGATTCTCGGATAGATGTGTAATAACAGAACAGAAAAGGACAGACTTAGGCCGCCCATATATTCCTCTCTCTGATGTTTATTCCTCCCAACAGCCTCAATAGGCAGGAGTCCCAGAAACCTCCCACTCTTGCCAATGCAAATGGCCTTGCCTATTTAATCTCATTGGCCTCCCTGTCAACACAGGCAGCTCAGGAGAGCTGGCGCTGCCTAGTTTATTTATCCCAGACTGTTAGGCTCGTGTGCATTCATGATGTTACAGATGTTGGAGAAACAGTCCATCCCACGGGGCCTTGCAGAAGCAGATAGCAAATCCCACTTGCTTACCCAAACCCTTGCTCCCAGCCCTTCTGGCAAAATTCCCAAGAAGAGAATAAGGGGATGTGGGAGGAGTGTGTTCTATTGGTAAGGCACAGCAGCAGCCAGCTGTCGGCCTAATGATTATTTGTAATCATACAGAAATCTGTTCAACTAAGGAATTCGAGCTCAGAAGGAACTCCACCTTGATAATACACATCACGGCCCTACACGGTGTTCCCATAATTTACTATATCTCTGCCCTGGGACTGTTTGAAGCACAACATGCAATTCAGAGCTTACAAGAATGAGTGAATCCTGTTCTATAGTTAAGGACACTGTGTCATAGAGACCTGCTTGGTGACTCCCAAAGGTCAATGCTCCCACCAGAAATTACATTCCTGCTTCCTATTTTTTTAAATGTTTTTTATTGATTTCAGAGAGAGGAAGGGGCAGGGTGAGAGGGATAGAAACATCAGTGACGAGAGGGAATCATTGATCAGCTGCCTTCTGCATGCCCCCTTCTGGCGATCAAGTCAACAACCCGAGCATGTGCCCTGACTGAGAATATAATTGTGACCTCTGGATTCATTGGTTGACACTCAACCACTGAGCCACACCGGTCCAGCTTCTGCTTTCAGATTTTTATTCCAGAACTCTGCCTGAGTCTTACTGCCTTCCTTTTTAATATATATTTTATTGATTTTTTTTACAGAGAGGAAGGAAGAGGGATAGAAAGTCAGAAACATCGATGAGAGAGAAACATCGATCGGCTGCCTCTTATACACCCCCTACTGGGGATGTGCCCGCAGCCAAGGCACATGCCCTTGACCGGAATCGAACCCGGGACCTTTCAGTCCGCAGGCCGACGCTCTATCCCCTGAGCCAAACTGGTTTCAGCTTAATCTATCTTCTAAAGGCGTTATCATTCTCAGCCCATGAACCAATGTAGCACCAAGGGTTATTAGTAAGCGGAAACCAAGTGAAGGATGGTTTTGTACAAAACTAGCCTCAAACTATTCTGTCTATAAATTTCTCTGCAACTTTTATACCCTATCCATTGTCCTGGTATACTGAATGCCAACAAGGTTGAAGTTAGTCACAATTGAGAACTTTTTCCTGTAGTTCAAGCCTAAGCACATTTACAGAGTTCCCATTGTGAGCCAGGTGATATGCCATGTAATATGGATACAAGATCCATGACAGACAATAGTGCCATTTATCGAATATCAAGTATCTATGATGTGCCAGATACTCTGAGCTAGAAATGCTTTACATTATTCAATTAAGGCTCCCAGAAATCCTTCAGAGCAGGTACAGTTACCCTTGTAAAAGGTATACCAAACAGCCCTGCCGGTGTGGCTCATTGACTCATGCACCAAGTGGTCACTGGTTCAGTTCCTGGCCCAGGTTTTGGACTCGATCCCCAGGAGGGGATGTGGAGGAGGCAGCTGATTGATGTTTCTATCTCTCTCTCCCCCTCTCCCTTCCTCTCTCTGTAAAAATCAATAAAAACACGTTTTCAAGAAGTGAAGAAACAGCGTGACTTAAGGGGTCAGAGTCAGGGCTGGAATCCAACTGCATTTCATCTGACTTCAAAGGCAATGGGGTTTCCACTGTATGCTTGGTTCAATAATACTTAGCATTATTTTCCTTTCATTCCCTCTACTGAAGCTGAGGACTTACTAGGCTTGGGCAACCTTCTGTCAACAACATAGAATTATAAGATGCCATATAGCTTAGGATTTCAGCTGTTTTTCTTTTTCCTATAAAGCAATACTCTTCTCAGTTGCTATGATATTTGTATACTTATCTGTTGTTTACAAGATGGATAAATCCACTAGGACAGTGGTTGACAAACTCATTAGCCAACAGAGCCAAATATCAACAGTGCAATGATTGAAATTTCTTTTGAGAGCCAAATTTTTTAAACCTGAACTTCTTTTGATGCCACTTCTTCAAAA
The DNA here is from genome assembly GCA_027563665.1 of Antrozous pallidus. Taxonomy (NCBI): domain Eukaryota; kingdom Metazoa; phylum Chordata; class Mammalia; order Chiroptera; family Vespertilionidae; genus Antrozous; species Antrozous pallidus. The sequence continues at coordinate 8,195,470 of CM050509.1, read as the reverse complement.
CAGACTCGCCCAGGCCGTGGTATTTTGTGGAAGAACCACACTCAAGGGGCCAAAGAGCCGCATGTGGCTCGCGAGCCGCGGTTTGCCGACCACTGTACTAGGATATTTAATTTCTGCACTTAGTATTTTTATGGCAAAGATGAGGATGCTACATGTACTTTGCAGGATTGTTGGAAGGATTAAATATGGAAATGTATAGAAAGTGCCTTACAAGTATTACTAATAGTGATAATAACATTATTTATTGAAGTATATGTTTGTGTTTACTTTAATGTAGGTAATTTTAATATCTCTGTTTTCATAACAATTGCTACATATGTATGTATGTATATGTATATATGTATACACATGTATACTAGTACAAGTGGTATAAGGATATATGTATACATCTATATGTGTATATGTATAGATTTACATGTATACAAATATACACTGAGTGACCAGATCATTATAATCTGTGAACACATAATAATCTGGCCACTCAGTGTATATCCTATATAATAAAAGGCTAATATGCAAATTGTCCCCTCGACCAGGAGTTCAACCAGCAGGCAGGCTGGCCAGCCATGTCCCCTCCCCCTGTCCCCTTGGCCAGGCTGGCCAGACCCTACCCATGCACGAATTCATGCACCGGGCCTCTAATACACACACACACACACACACACACACGAGTAGCCAGATTATTATGCATTCAGAGATCATAATAATGTGGCCACTCAGCTTATATATAATCAGTAGAATTCAGAGTACAAACATAAGTCCCTATATTTATGTTCAATTGATTTTTTACAAAGGTTCAAGGACAATTTCATGGGGAATATAACAGGCTTTTATTTTTTAAAGTATATTTTTACAAGAGGTCTGATGCATGAAGCTCGTGTAAGAGCAGGCCTTCCTTCCCCCGCCTGCCAGCACCTGCTTCCCTCTGGCCCCCGGGACCTGGGCTTCCCTCGCAGCCCTGGCTTCATCCGGAAGGACAGAAGGATGTCCGGTCTAATTAGCATATTCCACTTTTATTATTATAGATTGATTTCGAGAGGGAGAGAAAGATAGAAACATCAATGATGAGAGAGAATCATTGATCAGCTGCCTCCTTCTAGGATTGAGCCTGGGACCCAGGCATGTGCCCTGACCAGCAATCAACCCATGACCTCCGGAGCCATGCTGTCCTGGCATAACAGGCTTTTTTAAAATTTCTTTTTAAAAAATATATTTTATTGATTTTTTACAGAGAGGAAGGGAGAGGGATAGAAAGTCAGAAACATCAATGAGAGAGAAACATCGATCAGCTGCCTCTTGCACGCCCCCTACTGGGGATGTGCCTGCAGCCAAGGTACATGCCCTTGACCGGAATCAAACCCAGGACCCTTCAGTCCGCAGGCCGACGCTCTATCCACTGAGCCAAACCGGTCTCAGCATAACAGGCTTTTCAATAAATCGTGCTTCAATGACTGCATGTCTACATGCAAAAGAATTAAATCCTACCCCTATCATATACCATGTACAAACCTACATGTAACAGACCGAAATGTAAAAGCTAAAACTACAATACATTTTGAAGAAAACGTAAGAGGAAGTCTTTGTGACCTTGAGTTTGAGGAAGATTTCTTAGATTCAGCACCAAAAAATAGCGGCAATACAAGAAAAAAAAAAAAGGATAAACTGAATTTCAACAAAATTCAACACTTTTTCTTTATAAAACACCTTCAAGAAAGTAAAAAATTCACAGACGGGGAAATGATTTGCAAATTACGCATCCATAAGTGATTTCTATTCCAAGTATGTGAAACTCTTGAAACTCAATAATAAGACTAAAACTCAATTTAAATATGGACAATGGATTTTATAATAGGTATGGTTACAGAGAAGATATTCAAATGGCCAATAAGTGCAGGAAGAGATGCTCAACATCATTAGGCAGTGGGGAAATGCATATTTAAAAACCACAGTGAAATAACTGTGTATCCACTACATGAGCTATAATCAAAAATAATTGTTAACAAAGATGCGAAGGAATTGGAGCCCTCATAAATTGCTGGTGAACATTTGGGCATTTCCATTAAAAGGTTAAATGTTAATTAATCACATGACCCAACAATTTCACTGCTATATAAATACTCAAGAAAAATGAAAACGTCTCTCCTTACAAAGTCTTGTCCATGAATGCTTATCTATAGTAATCCTATCTAATGAAAGAGTAATATGCAAATTGGCCATACCTCCGTTCAAGCCACGCCTACCAGCCACTCCCACCAGCCAATCAGGAGCTGAGGCGGGGCTGAGGCAGCCAACAAGCGCTGGCCAGGGAGAAGGCCTGGAGTAGTGGTGGGCTGGGGCAGAGCCAGCCATTGGCCCCATTGCAAGGCGATGGCTGGGTGCCCAAGGCCTAAAGCCTCGGCCAGCGACTTTAGGCCTTGGGCAGACTAGGGGTGAGTGGTCAGCAGGACATCCCCTGAGGGCCCCCAGTACGTGTGAGGTTCGATTCCGGTCAAGGGCATGTACCTTGGTTGCGGGCACATCCCCAGTGGGGGTGTGCAGGAGGCAGCTGATGGATGTTTCTCTCTCATCGATGTTTCTAACTCTCTATCCCTTTCCCTTCTTCTCTGTAAAAAATGAAATATATATTTTTAAAAGTAAAACAAGAAATCTTATTTTTTGTAAGTTGTACTACTATAATGCTCTATAAAAACATGAATGAGCCGAAACCAGTTTGGCTCCGTGGGTAGAGCGTTGGCCTGTGGACTGAAAGGTCCCAGGTTCCATTCCCGTCAAGGGCATGTACCTTGGTTGCGGGCACATCCCCAGTAGGGGGTGTGCAGGAAGCAGCTGATCGATGTTTCTCTCTCATCGCTGTTTCTGACTTTCTATCCCTCTCCGAAAAATCAATAAAAAATATTTTTAAAAAACCTTGAAAATCTCTAAAAAGAAAGCATTTAAAAAAAAACATGAATGAGACAAATAATTATAATTTACAAATCTAGACTACCACACAATTATACTCCAAATTTTTATAAATGAGAAGAAAATTCATAATGCAATCAGATATTGCCCCATATTAGCATTTACACTAATTTTTCTGAAGATGCTACAAAGGACAAGTTAGGAGTAGCATACCAGAAGCCTCTAACTCTCATTCGCATTTTCTGTATTCACATCCTGATTTGAGCTTTTACCAGCCCAGTAATTGTAGCTATGTTATCTAACTTCTCTGTTCTTCAGTTACTTTATCTGTACAATAGGAAGAATTAACAGTTTCTGTCTCATGGGTTTTGTTGTGATAATTCACAATGTTTCATTGACATCAAGTCCCTCGGTGAGTCCAGCAGATAGTAAACTCTAACCTATATGTTTGTAACCATCATCATCATCACTGTACAACTGAGGGGGGAGAAAAGAAGTTCTCGAGAACAGGTCTTGATTTCTCACATGATTCTTGTTTCGCCCAGGTATCTTCAGTGCCCTGGGATTGCCTGTGACCCAGTGCCCGTTGGGTCTGAATGCCAAAGGACTTCCTCTGGGAATCCAGGTCGTGGCTGCGCCTTTTAATGATCACCTGACCCTGGCTGTGGCCCAGTACTTGGAGGAAAGTTTTGGAGGCTGGGTGTGTCCTGGCAAGGTGTAGAATGTCTCTTCTCCCCGTGAGTGTGAGTGTGTGTGTGCGTGTGTTCCTACAGGTTGGGTGGAATCAAGCACCAGTGAGCAAGTTAAGAAGAAACAACTGCAGAATTATCACGTGTTCAGTTATTCTTCCCACTGTTCGTTCTTTCACCAAGTATTCACTTTCATAAAATGCTAATAAACGGTTCCTGCCCTCCGTTACCTGAGAAAGACGGGCAGGTAAATGAATATGTGCAATAAAGTGGTCTATATGCTGTTATGGTGTCTTGTTTTACATACGAGGGGGAGGTCACCGGACGGAATAGTCAGTTTTAATTAGGGAACCATAAGCAACTTCATAGAGAAGATGATGCTTCAACTAAGAATTGGAAGACGATTATGTATCTGCCATGAAGTAAGGTCATTCCACTTAAGAACTGTAGTGACAGAAACAATCCATGAAAAGTCCGTAGTGAATTGTTGTAAGGATAAGAGCTAGAGAGGAGTGTGGAGGCGGATGAGAATGCAGCCAGAAAAGCTTCTCCAATATCATCAAAAAATATGTCAGTTCAGTCCCCCAAGAGGGTCTAGAAGCAGTGCCCGTTAGTACAAATATTATCATAGCACCCACATCTTCATTTCCAAACACCTTTTTCCATTAAAAAGAACTGGGGCTTTTTAAAACTATGTATTTATTTATTCCAGAGAGGTAGAGGGAGAAGCATCAATGATGAGAGAGAATCATTGATCAGCTGCTTCCTGCACACCCCACAATAGGCATTGAGCCCGTAACCTAGGCACGTGCCCTGACTGGGAATTGAACCGTGACCTCCTGTTTCATAGGTCGATGCTCAACCGCTGAGCCATGCTGGCTAGGCCAGTGGTCGGCAAACTGCAGCTCGCGAGCCACATGCGGCTTCTTGGCCCCTTGATTGTGGCTCTTCCACAGAACACCTCAGCCTGGGCGAGTCTATTTTGAAGAAGTGGCGTTAGAAGAAGTTGAAGTTTCAAAAATCTGTCTCTTTCCAGAAGAAATTTCAATCATCGTCCTGTTGATATTTGGCTCTGCGGACTAATGAGTTTGCCGACCACTGGGCCTCTAGGCAAACCAGGGCTTCTTGAAGAAAAAGCTGATTCCAGGACTGAGAGAAATGATAAGGTGAGCCTGGAACAGATAGTTGTGCCAGAAAGTTACAAAGCTGAAGGAAAACGTGTCAAAATGACACAGGGACAATTTGAAGCTCTCACTGGCCAAACATGGGACAAGTTTAATACCAAAATGAATGGCACTGATGGATCATAATTCAGATTGGAATGGAGGTGATGGAAAGTAGATACAGATCTTGATATAAAACAGATACAGGTGCCCTAGCTGGTTGGGCTCAGTGAATAAAGCATCGACCTGTAGACTAAAGGGTCCTGGTTTCATTTCTTGTTAAAGGCACATGCCTGGGTTGGGGACTTGATCCTCAGCAGGGGGCATGCAGGAGGCAGCCGGTCAATTATTCTTTGTCATCATTGATGTTTCCCTCTCCTTTCCTCTCTGAAATAAAAAAGCCATATATTTTTTTAAAAAAATAAAATAGGTATATGTACTATATATTTTGATTTCAAAATGATGACTTTCTAATGCTTGTTATATACAAAAATCAATAGAGATACATAAAATTAGGTATTTACAGATTTATATAAATATGTTTACATTTTATAAATATAAGTGCTAAATAAATACATGTAAATAAAAATGCATGTGATATATAAAATTATATGTAATATAAAATAATGTAGGGTTAGAAATACATAAGAGATTTTAGAAAGCCATTTTGCAACTATCTAAATATTTGATTCAGATATGATTCATCAATGGATGCTAAAACCATTGGATAAAAATTGGGGAACAGTTTCTGGGAAACTGGAAAGTTGTTTCAGTCTTCAAATATCTCTTGTAAATACTTATTAATTACAAGATATGGGATGCTGATTTTCAAGTGAAGATATATAGGAGGTACCATCTTAATCAGATGATCAGAATTAATATGAACAACCAAAAAATATGAACAGCCCCGGGCAGTGTGGCTCAGTTGGTTTGAATAACTTTCTGTGCACCAAAGAGTCACGGCTTTAATTCTGGGTCAGGACACATTAACCAGGTTGCTGATTTAACCCACGGTCAGGCCAGGAATGGAGGCAACCAACCAATATTTCTCACATCGGTATTTCTCCCGTGCTCCCCTTCCTCACTCTAAAATCAATGAAAAAAAATCCTCGGGCGGGGATTTAAAAATTTTTACATGAACGATAAGACAAATTCATAGCATGCTGAAATGCACCAAGAAGGAGAAGGATATATCATTACTTCTGTGATGTTCCTTCCAAAAATGTATCACTTGGGGGGAAGTTCTATATGTGGGGACAAGATGTACACAGAGTGGCCAGATTATTATGATCTCTGAACACACAATAATCTGGCCACTCAGTGTGTATGTCTGTGTGTGTGTGTGTGTGTGTGTGTGTGTGTGTGTGTTTATATATATATTAGAGGCCTGGTGCATGAATTCATGCATGGGTGGGGTTTGGCCAGCCTGGCCAGGGAGAGGGGACATGGGTGGTTGGCTGGCTCGCCTGCTGGTCAAACTCCTGGTCAAGGAGACAATTTGCATATTAGCCTTTTATCATATAGGATATACATTGAGTGGCCAGATTATTATGCGTTCAGAGATCATAATAATCTGGCCACTCAATGTACATGGGAAATCCCTGCACCTTCCCTCCAGTTTTTCTGTGAACCTAAAATTCCTCTAAAACAAACTAAACTCTTAATAAAATGAAAATGCATGGTCTATGATTATGAAGAATTTCAAAATGGCAACCGCAGAGCATTGAACCAAGCCGGGCAGTCTTCAAAGCACAGTTGCATGCCCAGAAAACCAGTCCCACTGCCCCCTGCATTCCTGGATGTCACCAGAGAAAAACAGAGAAGCTAAGTCATGTCCTCCGCACGACTCATGGGGAGCCCATTCATTTCTTCCACCAGATCACAAGGATTGCCCTGATGGTTTTCCTCTACTCCAACTTTGCCTATAGTTCTGTGAGCTCTCATCTCCTTCCAGTAAATTCCCTTTTGTAAACAAAGAAACAAGAGAGAGAGAGAGGAAGGGAGGGAGGGAGTGAGGGAGGGTGGAAGGAAGGAAGGAAGGAAGGAAGGAAGGAAGGAAGGAAGGAAGGAAGGGTCAAATAAAGCCAAATTTGTGGATACTTGCCTAGCCGGTGTGGCTCAGTGGTTGAGCGTCAAGATATGAACCAGGGGGTCACAGTTCAATTCCTGGTCAGGGCACATGTTTGGGTTTCGGGCTCAATCCCAGTGGTGGGCATGCAGCAGGGAGCCAATCAATTATTCTTTCATCATTGATGTTTCTATCTCTCCTTCTCCCTTCCTCTCTCTGAAAGCAGTAAACAAATTATGGGCACTTGACAAAATAAAGGGCCTATATTCTTTAAAACAAATAAATGAATTAGATCAAGGAAAGGCTGAGAAACTTGTCCAGATGAAAGGTAGCTGAAAACACATAACTCAATGCACCGGGCCTCTAGTCCTATCTAATAAAAGAGTAATATGCAGACTGACCATCACTCCAACACACAAGATGGCTGGCCCCATGTGGTCAAAGATACTGCCTCAATGTGGACACAAGATAGCCAGCAGGGGAGGGCAGTTGGGAGGGACCAGACCTGCAAGGGAGGGCAGTTGGGGGCAATCAAGCCTGCAGGGGAGGGCAGTTAGGGGGAATCAGACCTGCAGGGAAGGGCAGTTAGGAGTGACCATGCCTACAGGGGAGGGCAGTTGGGAGGGACCAGGCCTACAAGGGAGAGTAGTTGGGGGCAATCAAGCCTGCAGAGGAGGGCAGTTATGGCTGACCAGGCTGACAGAGGAGGGAAGTTGGAGGCAAACAGGCTGGCAGGGGAAATGTTAGATATCAATAGGCTGGCAGGGGAGTGGTTTGGAGGATGATCAGACTGGCAGGCAGAAGTGGTTAGGGGCAATCAGGAAGGCAATCAGGTGAGCAGTTGCAAGCAGTCCTGGATTGTGAGAGGGATCCCAGATTAGAGAGGGTTGCAGGCTGGGCTGAGGGACCCACCCTCCTGTGCACAAATTTCATGCACTGGGCCTCTAGTTATTAAATAATACCATGAAAGTTCAGCAAGGAATTATAGAACAATATGTAATTTCAGATAAGGCAAGGCTTTCTATAAGCAGAGATGCAAAAACCCATATTTGGAAAATCTGATTTGGCCTGTTAAGCATAAAAATGTTGCCCTAGCAGCTAGGGTTGCAGATTCCATCCCCCATGGTGGGTTTGAAGGCCTAGCTGATTCAGCTCAGTGGATAGAGCATTTGCCTGCAGACTGAAGGGTCCCAGGTTTTATTCTGGTCAAGGACACATCCAGGCTTGATCAGTAGGGGGCATGCAGGAGGCAGCCAATTAACGAGTCTCTCTCATCACTGATGTTTTTATCTCTCTTTTTCTCTCTGAAATCAATAAAAATATTTAAATAAACAAAAACATATTTTTTGAAAAGAATGAAAATGTCTCTACAGAAAAGAACTGCATAAAAAATAAATGGTGAATGAAAATTGCTAGGAGAAGCTTTTAGCAACCCATGAGGCGAAAACATAGTTTCAGAAATCAGCAAAGAATATGAAGATGTACCTTACTGGAAATTTTTTAAATCTCTTCTGCCCTCCAGTAATCAAAAGCAAATAAAATAATGAGATACCACACTGTTCACATTTTTTAAAAACTTTTTTTAAAAATATATTTTATTGATTTTTTACAGAGCTGAAGGGAGAGGGATAGAAAGTCAGAAACATCGATGAGAGAGAAACATCGATCAGCTGCCTCTTGCACGCCCCCTACTGGGGGTGTGCCCGCAGCCAAGGTACATGCCCTTGACCGGAATCGAACCCGGGACCCTTCAGTCCGCAGGCCGACGCTCTATCCACTGAGCCAAACCGGTCTTGGCTTAAACAACTTTTTTATGGATTTCAGAGAGGAAGAGAGAGGGAGAGAGAAACTGAATCAACAATGACGAGAAAGAATCATTGATTAGCTATCACCGGCACACCCCGCACTGGGGATTGAGCCCGCAACCTGGGAAGGTGCCCTGACCAGGAATTGACCTGTGACCCCCTGGTCCATAGATCGACGCTCAACCCCTGAGCCGCTCGGGCCAGGCTGTTAACCTTTTCAAATCGCTGTAAGTTGCAGGTAAATGATTGTATTTAAGACTGCTCCCATTGAATCCCCCACACACACGCTGGCACTGAGAATGTGTGAGCGCGTCACAATCCCTAACACTCTGATCAGAAAGCCTTTGGTTCAGTCCTGTCCCTTCCAGAAAAACATTCTCAAGGAAAACCTGGAGGCTGGGGCCTGGGTTAAGCGGCCAGGTTCAGGGAAGACGCCGAGGCAGGGGGCGGAGCCACGGGTTGGGCGGGGCCTGTGGGGCGGGGCCACGGGCAGTGGCAGTTGGCTGGGGGCGTGGTCTCACGGGGGGCGTGGCAGGGCGGACGTTAAAAAATACTGGGTTTCTGTGACGTTTCCAACTGTCGCTCGGGGTCTCAAGAGACTCGGAGGTGTGGCAAGGAAATCTAAAGCCGTCCCGCTAGGCGCTAGGGCTTAGGGAATCTGATCGTCTTCCTCTATGGGGTCCTTGAGCAGTCGAATCCTGGGGGACAGGGGATTAGGGACAAATGACCCGCATCATCGCAAAGGCCGGGGGAGCCCCAAAAGCCGCAAACGCAAGCGGAGCGTACCCCCTTGGGACTCAGAGGCCTGGAACGACCTCAGGCCTGTAGACCCAGAAGAGAATGTGCCGGAAGAAGCCACGGGCAGCCAGAGGAAAAAAATAAAGACCGCCTCTGATTACGCGTACCAGACTTTGTTTGTGAACGGGGAAACCAGCGACATCAAAATCCGCGCTCTGGGCAACGTGTGGTGTTTACACAAAACGTACCTACGCCAGTCAGTCTACTTCGACACCCTGTTGCGCAATTCTTGCGACGACGCCGACAAAGATATCATCGATCTGGACATTAAGGACCACAATATTGACGTCGAGTCCCTGAACTTCGTGCTAGGCTCCTTGTACAGGGATGACTACGACTTACGGGCGCCCCTTCAAGTTCCGAGAGTTTTGGCAGCCGCCTGCCTGCTTCAAGTGGAGGACTTAATTGAAGAGTGTGAGGTGACGATGCAGGACGCGGTTAACGCGCAAAGCGTGTGCGGCTATTACGCGACAGCAGAGGCCTACGGGTTAGACGCTCTGAAGGCAGAATGCTTCCGCTGGCTTCTTCACAACCTGATGACTCACCCAAGCGTGGACCTGTACAAAGACATCGGCATCGATCTCATGACGCAGCTGGTTTCCTCCGCGGACTTGCTAGTGATGCAGAAGGAAATCGACGTGTACACGGCCCTGAAAGAGTGGATGTTCCTGCGTCTGAACCCGGCTTGGAAAGGATCCACCGAAGAGCTTTTAGACCACGCCAACGACTGGTTTTCCAAGCACCGGGGGGGACGTGATGCCAGCGTGGCGTTCCTGGACACCAGGCGAGGCCTGCCGTTTCGCTCGGTGTTTAAGAACTTGAGGCTTCAGCACATCATCTGTGACCTGGCCTCCACAAAAATTATGGAGGAAGACACGCTCATCCCTGCGGAGTGGTTACTGAGAGTGTACAAACAGCAGTGGTTTACCTTGCTGAGAGTACAGGAGAGCAACGAGGTCGGGCCGCAGTACACCAATGAAACGGAACTGGAGGAGTTCAGCATGAGATGCGGGAAGGTCATTGTCAAGAGCGGGAAATTCTCCTGGAAGTGGTCGGGTTTCAACTTCGGCTTTCCTTTGCACGTCGTCTTCACCGGCGAGTACATCATCTTCAAGCAAAATCTCGTCCCTCGGCCCAGCGTGGATTCCATTTGTTTACGATCTCTACGCAACGTGGCATTCAGATTAACTCTGGTGTATTTCGATTCCAGCGGGAAAATAGTTTTCAGCAAAACAACTGGTTATAAGACACTTACCTTGGAGAACGACGAAGACCACCTGGTCATGAAGTTAGATAGCAAAGTTCTGAGCTTCCCTTTATATATCTTCTGTAACTTCCTGTTTACATCACTAGAAAGTGTAGAAAACTGATCAGCTTGTTAAGTAGGATACAGTAGCATTTTGAACCCTTTCGGTGTTTCATTGCCTTTAATGGCCCTATGTAAAACTGTCCGTAATAAAAATAAAATGTGAAAACTGCCATGAATGACTAGCTTTGTTTTATTTCTATGGATTTAAGAAGAAAAAGTTTATTTCAAAGGAAGTAGCTGTGAAACCAAATAGTCATTAATGCCACTTTTGGCCTCTTGTTTACCATCACCAAGCAAGCTCTAAATGGAAATGCGAGCTGACGTTTCCAAGGGATAAAAATAAATTTATTACTTAGACATGTTTTACCCTGACTAATATTGAGACAAAATACAGAATTCTTTCCCTTGCTATAATTGTTGTGCAAATGTGGTTTTTATTGTGGCAATAATACAGCAGAGAGTCATTCATCAGGTAAAACCTGTGATTAGGAGACACTTTTGTACTCTAAATTATATAGTTTTAAATAGCCAGGCAATCTCAGGTTTTATAACGTTATATATTATACTAGGGGCCCGGTGCACGAAATTCGTGCACTGGGGGGGGGGGTCCCTTCAGCCCAGCCTGCCCCCTCTCACATACTGGGAGCCCCCAGGGGATGTCCTACTGACAGCTTAGGCCTGTTCCCCACGGGGAGTGGGCCTAAGCCACAGTCTGGCCCCCCTTTGTGAGAGGCTACTGGACTGATCAGGGAAAGGCACCAGGCCCATCACCCCACTGCTGCAGCCACTGCCGGTCACTGCAGCCACCAAGGTGTTTTCATCAACCCAGACTCCGATCCCTTCACCATGAAAAAATGACAACTTTCTTTAGGCATTTTCAAGATGTCTTTCATAGGATACTAGAGGCCTGATGCACAAAATTTGTGCAAGAGTAGGCCTTCCTTTCTTCCCCCAGCTGCTGACACCAGCTTCCCTCTGGCACCCATGACCTTGGCTTCCCTGGCAGCTCCGGCTTCATCTGGAAGGTTGTCCAGTCTAATTAGCATAGTATACTTTTATTATTATAGATAACATTTCTTTATTTTTCTTTTTTATCCTCACCTGAAGATATGTTTCCATTGATTTATAGAGAGTGCGGAAGAGAAAGGGAAAGACAGAGAGAAACATCAGAGTGAGAGGAACACTTTGATTGGTTGCCTCCGGCATGAGCCCTGACCTGGGCCCCAGCCAGGGAGGAGCCTGCAGCCTAGGTACATGCCCTTGATCAGAATCTAACCTGGACCCTGCGGTTGGCAAACCTAGGCATTATCCACTGAGCCAAACTGCCTAGGGAAAGGCAGTTTGATATTTCTTAGCCCTCCAGCAGCAGACCTTTTTTTTTCTCCAGGAGTGCGGTAGAAGAACCCTAGATTACTTTTTTGGATTCTTATAGCCAAGTTACTAAGAATATTACCAGTGGTGTACAGGTAGCTTAGCCAATGAGCGGTCAGAAAGGGTGTTTCCTCTACAGTTCACACCTATCTCCTCTGATCTCTGGCTCCAACCCTGCCAAGGCCTAAAGCGTCTGGCCCTGGGTGGGGACCCCCAGTTAGCTGCGATCGCCCTGCTCCACCCCTGCCAAAACTGCAAGCCTCTGTTTGAGGCTCGAGCCCTGGGCGGGGAACCCCCAGCACGCATGATCGCCCTGCTGCTTCTGTTTGATACTGGGTCCTGGGAAGGGGACCCCCAGCACGGGTGATCACCCTGCTCCATCCCCGGCCAAATCACAAGCCTCTGGCTGATGCTCTGAGGCTGGGGCCCTGGGCAGTTGACCCACAGGATCATCTTGTTGGGTCTGTTTGAGGCTCAGGCCTTGGGCAGTTGACCTCCAGTGAGGGCTGGCCCCCTGCTGCCCTCTACGCCACTCTCCCGCCCTCCCGTGGGCCTCGCCCCCCCCGCCCCCCCACTCCTGATTGGCTGGTAGCGGAAAAGGTATAGTAATTTGCATGTTTCTCTTTTATTAGATAGGATAAGTTAGTGTTATTTTCCAAATAATTTAACACATGGGCCAGTTACTCTAGGGTTTGGAGAATGCGTACTGCTGACAGTTTATCTGCAAAAACTATGTATTTTTTCCACACTTTTAAAGAGTGGAACAACGATTAAAGAATATATAAACATAGTACATAATCACATATTATATAAATATTAGAGGCCAGATGCATGAAACTCATGCTAGAGTAGGCCTTCTTTCCTCTGGCTGCCGGCACAGGCTTCCCTCTGACACCTGGGACCTGGGCTTCCTTCTCAGTCCCATCGTCCTCTGGAAGGTCCCCCGATTTAATTAGCATATTACATTTTTATATATTGACTAGAGGCCCGGTGCATGAAATTAGTGCATGGGGGGCAGGGAATGATCCCTGTATGATCGGGCCTAAACGGGTAGTCGGACATCCTTCTCACAATGCAGGACTGCTGGCTCCAAACTGCTCACCTGACTGCCTCCCTGATTGCCCCTAACCGCTTCCGCCTGCCTAATTGACCACTCCCCTGCCAGCCTAATTGATGTCTAACTGCTCCCCTGCCAGCCTGTTTGCCCCCAACTTCCCTCCTCTGCCAGCCTGGTCACCCCTAACTGCCCTCCTCTGTAGGCTTGATTGCCCCCAACTGCCCTCCCTTGCAGGCCTGGTTCCTCACAACTGCCCTCTCCTGATGGCCTGATGGCCCACAATTGCCCTCCCTTGCAGGCCTGCAACCTCCCAACTGTCCTCCCCTGCTGGCCTGATTGCCCCCAACTGCCCTCCCTTGCAGGCCTGGAACCTCCCAACAGCCCTCCCCTGCTGGCCATCTTGTGGTGGCCATCTTGTGTCCACATGGGGGCAGGATCTTTGACTACATGGGGGCAGCCCTCTTGTGTGTTGGAGTGATGGTCAATCTGCAAATTACTCTTTTATTAGATAGGATAGATAACATATTATCATCTTATATAATAAAAGTCTGGGTGGCATCACAAGATGGCCACCCTCACATTGTCACAAGATGGCCCCCACAAGATGGCCACCATAAGATGGCCAACAAGGGAGGGCAGTTGGGGGCGATAAGGCTGGCAGAGGAGGTCAGTTGGGGGCAAACAGGACAGCCGGGGAGGGTAGTTGGGGGCAATTGGGTTGGCAGGGGAGGACAGTTGAGGGTGACCAGGCTGGCAGGGGAGGGCAGTTGGGGTGATTGGGCCTGCAGGGGAGGGCAGTTGGGGGCGAATGAGCTGGCAGGGGAGGGCAGTTGGGGGTGACCAGGCTGGCAGGGGAGGACAGTTGTGGGCAATTGGGTCAGCAGGGGAGGACAGCTGGGGGCAATTGGGCTGGCAGGGGAGCAGTTAGGTGTCCATCAGGCTGGCAGGGAAATGGTTAGGGTGAGATCAGGCTGGCAGGCAGAAGCGGTTAGGTGCAGTCAGGAAGGCAGGCAGGCGAGTGGTTGGGAGCCAGCAGTCCCAGATTGTGAGAGGGATGTTCCCAGTCAGATATCCCCCGAAGGCTCCCAGATTGGAGAGAGTACAGGCCAGGCTGAGGAACAACCCCTCCCTGTGCACGAATTTTGTGCACAGGGCCTCAAGTATATTATATAAATATATATCAGAAAATATGTATTGTAAAACATATATAATTATAATTATACTAGTGACACAGTGCACAAAACTCATGCACATTAAAAGGGGTTTAATTAGAGGAGATAATTTAATATTGCTATTTGCCCTTCCTCTATAATAGAAGTGTCAGAGATGAAAGAAAATTAGTAAAATGTATATAAAAACCTTCCTCCTGTCAGAATCTGGGGCTCACCATAGGACCCAGAGTCAATTCCCCACCCACCCACATGCACCTCAAATCATGAAAGACCCAGACCCGGCTGGCCCACTCCATTGGGCTAGATCCAGACCCAGGCGTTTCCACCTTTGTCAAGCCCTGCCGGGGAGAGGGCATAGCCTCAGGTCCCTTGGTTTGGCACCAGGATGGGAGGTGTGGCCTGAGGTCCCTCAGCCCAGACTGGGGCTGGGGGCATGCCTTGAGGTCCTCTGTCAAGCCCCACTGGGGGCATAGCCTCAGGTCCCCTGTCAAGCCCAGCCAGGCAGGGGGATACAACGGACACAACCTCAGGTCCCCTGGCCCAGTGCTGAGGTGTGGGGCATGGTCTGAGGTCCCCTGTCAAGCCTTCCAGGGTAGGGGTGCATTATGAGGTCCCCCAGCCTGGCGCTGGGGTAGGGGAAGCAGCCTGAGGTCCCCTAGCCCAGCACCAGGATGGAAGTGCACCTTGAGGTCCCCTGTCAAGCCCCATGGGGGTATGGGAGGGCATAGCCTCAGGTCCCTGCTAATCGCTTGTAAAAGCTCCTCATGGAACCTTGGCCTCAGTTGTGGGTGCAGCCATCTTTGTAACGGTGTGATGGTCAATTTGCTTATTCCCTCTTTATTATATACTAGAAGCCCAGTGCACAAAATTTGTGCACTCGGTGTGGTGGGGGGAGCCCGCAGCTCGACCTCCATCCTTTCACAGTCTGGGAGCCCTCAGGGAATGTCCAACTGGTGGCTTAAACATGCTCTCCGCGGACATCTTTAGTACTGCTGTGGAGGTGGGAGAGGCGCATGCCACCACCACTGCACTCACCAGCTGTGAGCCCGGCTTCTGGTCAAGCAGTGCTCTGCCTGTGGGAGTGTACTGGCAGCTCATGCATTGAGCTTCTGCCCCCTGGTGGTCAATGCATATCATAGCAACCAGTCATTCTGTCATTCAGTCTATTTGCATATTAGCCTTCTATTCTATAGGATCTTAATAGATAACGTGCAAGTAGTCATCATGCCCCCACGAAGACATGTGGTAACAGCAGAGACATTCAATACTGAGGAGAGAGGAATGGGGAGCAGCCAGGCACAAATGAGCTCACAAGAAAAGAAAGGGACCAGCCAAGCTACAGCCTGAGAGAGGGACAAGCCACCCACCCCTTGGTCCTGGGGATCAGCACCTGCACCTGTGCCTGTGGCACAGGAGAGGGACAAGCCTCCCGCCCCATGGTCCTGCGCACCTGTGGCTGCAGTCTGGGCAAAGCTGCCCACCACAGTCACCTGTGACTGTGGCCAGCCTGGGTGAAACCAGCCCAGGTCTTGGGTGCCTGCAACCAGCCAGAGGGAGGGAAACCCATGTCCTGGGTCCCAGGTGCCTGCAACCGGCTGGAGGCGGGAATCCTGGGTCCCAGGTGTGGGGTGAGGCAGAGGCGGTTAGGGGTGATCAGGCCAGCAGGAGAGCAGCTAGGGGCAATAAGGCAGTCAGTGGTGATTAGGGGTCAATCAGGCAGACAGGCAGAGGAGTTAGGGGTGATCAGGCAGGCAGGCAGGCAAGTGGTAAGGACCCAGCAGTTCTGGATTGTAAGAGCCAGTCAGACATCCCCTGAGGGTTTCAGGATTGGAGAGGGTGCAGGCTGGGTTGAGGGACCCCCCACCCAGTGCATGAATTTTGTGCACTGGGCCTCTAGTAAATACATAATGCTAGATACAATATTATAGATTACATATAAATAAATACATGCAAATAAATGTTTTTATTGCTTGTAAAAACCAAAGAAATAATTTTAAGTGGTTGAATAAATACTGTAATCTAGAAGCAGCCCAAGTGCCCATTAGTAGATGATTAGATAAGCAAGCTGAGATACATTTACCCAATGGAATACTACATGGCCGTAAAAAAAAAAAAGGAAATTTCTACCCTTTGCGACAGCATGGATGGGCCTGGAGAGCATTATGCTAAGTGAAACAAGCCAATCAGACAAAAACAATTACCATATGATTTCACTCCTGTGGAATCTAAAGAACAAAATGAATTACCAAGCAAAATAGGAAGAGACTCATAGAGAGTTCAGGGGTGGGACTGGGTGAAGGTGGTGGAAGGATTGAACAAAAAAGGGGGAAAAAAGGAAAGAACTCTTGGACACAACAGTGCAGGGATTGCCTGGTGGATGGGTGTGGGAGAGGTGAAGGGTTAAGGAGGAATGAATGGTGATGGACGAATATTTGACTTGGGTGAACACACAATACGGTGTACAAGTGATGTATTGTAGAATCGTGCACCTGAAACCTGTATAATTTTGTTAACCAGTGTCACCCCAATTAATTAAATAAAAATAAATAAACAAGATCAAATGTATTTCCATAGGTGCTAGTTATTCCTATGGATATCCAGATATGAATAATTTCGAAGTATCTTCACATTTTCCTTTTTGTGTTTACATTTGGCTTACTTTTTATTTTGCCAGAGTTTGTTCTGCTTGTCTGTAGAATATTTAAGGTGACATTTATTTCAAAATAGAAGACAATAAGACACACAACATTATTACTTTAAAGATATGTCTTCTAAACAGTCCCTGATGTAGAAAGAGAGAGCCAGTCTGTCCAACTAACTGGTACAGCTTTCAAAGATTTTACCGCCTCTCAAATGCTGTTTATGGCTCTAGCTGATTTGGCTCAGTGGATAGAGCGTCGGCCTGCGGACTGAAGGGTCCCAGGTTCAATTCCAGTCAAGGGCATTTTCCTTGGTTGCGGGCATATCCCCAGTAGGGGCTGTGCAGGAGGCAGCTGATTGATGTTTCTCTCTCATCAATGTTTCTAACTTTCTATCCATCTCCCTTCCTATCTGTAAAAATCAATAAAATATATTTTTGAAAATGTTGTTTATGTTAGTTTCCTTGCCCAAAATCCATGTGTTAAAATTCTATTGCAGGCAGGTGTGGCTCAGTGGTTGAACATCAAGCTATGAACCAGGAAGTCACTGTTCGATTCCCGGTCAGGGCGCATGCCCAGGTTGTGGGTTCAATCCCCAGTGAGGGACCTGCAGGAGGCAGCCAATCCATGATTCTCTTTCAACATTGATGTTTCTATCTCTCTCTACCTCTCCATTCTCTCTGAAATCAATACAAATATTTAAAAAAATTGTAAAGTATTTGTTAAAAAAAATTCTAACCACCAAGGTAATGGTAGTAGGCTAGGCCTTGAAAGATGATTAGGTCATGAGGATGGAGCGTGCATGAATTATATTAGTTTTGTTTGTTTTTATAAAAAGCTCCCCAGAGAGTTGCTTAGTTCCTTCCACTCTATGTGGATAGAAGGAGAAGTCTGCAAACCTGAAGAGGAACCTCACCCAACTTCAATAGAATCAGGATCTCAAACTTCCAGTTTTCAGAGCTGTGATAAATATTTGTTGTTTCTAAACCACCCAGTCTGTGGTGTTTTTTTATAGCAAAACAAATGGACTAAGACACTTTTTTTTCTGATAAGACATCATCAATGGCCAAGAGCACCAAGGTCAGATGGGGGAAGATGGCTGGGTTCATAGGCCTGGTGTATCTGCTCATGGCCTTGAGCTCCATCTTGCCAGGCACTGGGTAATCTGCCACTCCCTCAAGCTATTTCTAAGATTTATATGGAAACTAGAGGCCCAGTGCACAAAATATGTGCACTTTGTGTGTGTGGGGGGTGTCCCTTAGCCAGACCTGCACCCTCTCGCAGTCTCAGAGCCTTTGGGGGATGTCCGACTGATGGCTTAGGTCCGCTCCCCACAGAGAGTGGACCTAAGCTAGCAGTTGGACATCCTTAGTGCTACCATGGAGACAGGAGAGGCTCCCGCCACTGCTGCTGTGCTTGCCCACCGTGAGCCCGGCTTCTGGCTGAGTGGTACTCCCCCTGTGGTAAAGCACTGACCACCAGGGGGCAGCTCCTTTGTTGAGCCTCTGCCCCCAGTGGTTAGTGTGTGTCATAGCAACTGGTCATTCCACCATTCAGTCGATTTGCATATTAGCCTTTTATTATATAGGATACTAGCACATAGGACTTAGACTATTCAAAATTAGTTTGAATATGAATAGTGACATTTGAGAACTTACACTGACTGCCAGGTTGCAAGACTTATCATGAAGCTACAGAATTCAAGAAGGTGAGGAGCCCTGACCGGTTTGGCTCAGTGGCTAGAGTGTCGGCCTGCAGACTGAAGGGTCCCAGATTTGATTTCGGTCAAGGGCATGTACCTTGGTTGCAGGAAAGGGGAGGTGTGTGCACGAGGTAGCTGATCGATGTTTCTCTTTCATTGATGTTTCTAGCTCTTTATCCCTCTCCTTTCCTGTCTGTAAAAAAAAATCAATAAAATTTATTTTAAAAAGAAAAGAAATTACCATTAAACCTTACCTTACATGATATGCAAAAATGAACTAGAAATGAACATTGAAATTACATGTAAGAACTAACACTATAACATTTCTAGAAGAAAGGGCAGGACAAAATCAAAGTGAAATTGGATTTGACAAAAAATCTCTGAAATAAGTCATCAAATACAGGGAGTATAATACACAAAATCAATAAATTGAACTTCATCCAAAATAAAAAAGTTTGTTCTAAAAATACACTTTAGGCCCTAGCTGTTTTGGTTCAGTGAATAGAGTGCTGCCCTGAGGACTGAAGGGTCCTGGGTTCCATTCCGCTCAAGGGCACATGCCTGGTTTGTGGGCTCCATCCCCAGTAGGGTGCTTGCAGGAGGCAGCTGATCAATGATTCTCTCTCATCATTGATCTTTCTATCTCTCTCTGAAATCAATAAAATAAAAATTTTAAGAGATAAGACAAATAATAAGAAAATATATACAAAATATAACTGTTGGTGATCAATGTCGAAGACAGGGAATGACACAGTCATAGTCAGGAAAGATGCATAAAAGAGGAGCAGTAAAGGAGGACCAGAGCTGGAATCAGCAACTGATCCCAAGCTCTTCGACCTCTTGTCTTTTATTCTGTTTACACAATCACCACCTGGAGTAAAGCAGGCTGATCTAATCACAAGGAAAAATCTTTTCCATCTCAAGCTTCCTTGTTCCTGCTTGCCATTACTGTGGTTACGTAGGACCCACAATTTACGAAAAGATAAACAATTCTTCACATACCATGAAATGTCAAGAGAGATAATTTACAAAGGTCAAAGGATTGAGTCAGAAAGCCCTGGACCATGTTCCCAGTAACAGCCCTGCATGCGGGGGTTCAAGGAAATGTGCCCAGAATTGTTCTTACATAAAACCTGTATCTACATATAACCACCAATAGTCCTGTAATTCAAATATGTAAAGAACTTTTGAAAATCAGAAAATCAATAACATATAAACAATACAATTATAATGAACAATTATTTTAACAGAAACTTCACCAAATAAAAGGATAGCAATTAAATCCTTGAAAAGATGCTCAATATTATAAGTAATTAATGACATGTTAATTAAAATTAAAATGATAGACCACAAAACACACATTAGAATGGCTCAAAATAAAAATATTGACCATATCAAGGCTCCATAAGTATTCGATCAGAGTATATGTGGTTATGGATATTTGGAAACACTGCTCAGTTTCTTAAAATGTTAACACACCATATTGCTGTTCTTAAGTTTTTATAAAAAATATTTTTATTGATTTTTTACAGAGAGAAAGGGTGAGGGATAGAGAGTTAGAAACATGGATGAGAGGAAAACATCGATCAGCTGCCTCTTGCACGCCCCCTACTGGGAATGTGCCCACAACCAAGATACATGCCCCTGACCAGAATCAAACCTGGGACCCTTCAGTCCGCAGACCGCTCTATCCACTGAGCCAAACCGGTTAGGGCTGTTCTTAAGTTTTTATCTAAGAGAAATGAAAGCATAGGTCCACACAGACTTGTACATGAATATTCATAGCAGCTTTATTTGTAATAATCAAAAACTAAAAACAACCCAAATAACCATACAATGAAATACAGAACAACAGAAATAAACAAATTATTTCTTAAAATGGCAGGATGAGTAATTCTCAAAATAATTATGCTGTGCTTAAAAAAAAAAAGAGGAGCCGAAACCAGTTTGGCTCAGTGGATAGAGCCTCGGACTGCGGACTGAAGGGTCCCAGGTTCGATTCCGGTCGGGGGCATGTACCTTGGCTGCGGGCACATCCCCAGTAGGGGGCGTGCAAGAGGCAGCTGATCGATGTTCTCTCTCATCGATGTTTCTGACTTTCTAACCCTCTCCCTTCCACTCTGTAAAAAAATCAATAAAATATATTTTTTTAAAAAAAAAAGAGGGAAAAAAAAGGCCTTGGCCAGTATTGCTCAGTGGTTAGAGAGTCTCAGGTTTGATTCCCAGTCTGGAGCTGGTGTCTGGATTGCAGGTTCTATCCCCACCTCTGGGGTTCGGGTGTGTTAATTCGGGTGTGTTACGTAGGACCCACCCTTAGTTGTTGGGAGACAACCAATTAATGTGTTTCTCACATAGATGCATATGTTTCCTGTCTGTCTGTCTTTCTCCCTCCTCCCCCTTCTCTTCCACTCTCTTTAAAAATCAATGGGAAAAATATCCTCACTCCTCGGGTGAGGATTTAAAAGAAAGGACAAAAAATACAACGTAGTGTATGTTTCCATTTAAATAAGATTCAGCAAAATGCAAATTAATCTATAGTGAGAGAAAGCAAATTAGTGTTGCCTACGGATAGGGATGAGGATGGGCAGAGAGAAAAGCAATACACAGGAAAACAAAGAAACTTTTTTTAAAAATATATACAATACTATTGATTTCAGAGAGGGAGAGAGAGATACAAACATCAATGATGAGAGAGAATCATTGATTGGCTGCCTCCTGTACACCCTGTACTGGGGATCAAGCCTGCAACTCAGTCATGACCAGAATCAAACCCAGGGCCCTCAAGTCCACAGGCCAATGCTCTATCCACTGAGCCAAACCGGCTAGGGCACGAAGAAACCTTTGAAGGTGATGGTTATGGTCACTATTTTGATTGTAGTAAGGGCTTCAGGAGTGCATACATATGGATTTTTGTTAAATGTAAGCAATAGAAAAACATGTTTGGAATGAAAGATCTCGGAAAACAGTGCATCAAGGCCTAAAACTTCTCTGACAATTTATTAGCCAATTAGCTTTTCTTTAAAGTGAATAATAAGTCAAAAATTTAAAGACTTATTCTTTCTATTTCTTTTGCTATTTTTTATTTTATTTTCAATTGCATTCAATATTATTTTCTATTCGTTTGAGATGTACAGTGTGGTGCTTAGACAATCATATAGTTTACAAAGTGTGCCCCCTGATATTTCCAGTACCCACCTGGCACCATATATTATATTTATTTTTTTAAAATATTTTATTGATTTTTCACAGAGAGGAAGAGAGAGGGATAGAAAGTCAGAAACATCGATGAGAGAGAAACGTGGATCAGCTGCCATCTGCACGTCCTGCAACCAAGGTCCATGCCCTTGACCGGAATCGAACCTGGGACCCTTCAGTCCGCAGGCCGACGCTCTATCCACTGAGCCAAACCGGCTTCGGCTATATTACCTTTATTTTAATGTGCCATTGCTTTTTTTTTTTTCATTTTGGGTCATATAGTCCAAGTATTTCTTCATATGCTACAAACTGTACCTTTTTCTTTACTGTTAGTAATGTGCATCTCAAGCAAAGTCTGGCTTCTCCGTTTAATGGTCCGGGAGCCTGTCTGATTCTGATCTGAACCACTTGGGGGCACACTTATGTGTCAGAAGTCTGACATTTAAGGAACACTCTGTCTTAGGGACCTGCGGCTGGGAAATGAAAAAGTGATCATTGCAAATGCCACTTGGTGAGTTAAGTATGCTAACTGGGTTGCATTGTTGCATGA
Organism: Antrozous pallidus; assembly: GCA_027563665.1. NCBI lineage: Eukaryota > Metazoa > Chordata > Mammalia > Chiroptera > Vespertilionidae > Antrozous > Antrozous pallidus. Next base: position 8,173,051 of record CM050509.1, on the reverse strand, counting down.
CCAAACTATTCCACTCAATCTTTCTTCAGAGGTTTTTTAAAAAATATATTTTTATTAATTTCAGAGAGGAAGGGAGAGGGAGAGATAGAAACATCCATGATGAGAGAGAACCATTGATTGGCTTCCTCCTGCACGCTCTTTACTGGGGATTGAGCCCACAACCCCGGCAGGTGCCTTTGACCGGAATCGAACCCGGGACCCTTCAGTTCCCAGAGCGATGCTCTATCTACTGAGCCAAACCAGCTAGAGCCACAGTTCATTTAAATACATACATACATATATATATATATATATATATATATATATATATATATATATAGTTTTATTGATTTCAGAGAAGGGAGAGGGAGACACAGTGAGAATCAATGATGAGAAAAAAATCATTGATCAGTTGCCTCCTGCACGCCCCCTACTGGGGATGGAGCCTACAACCCTGGCATGTGCCCCGACTGGGAACTACACCTTACTTCCTGGTTCATGGGTCCAGCGTCAACCTCTGAGCCACCCCCGCCCATGGTCCGCAGTTCTTCAGTTTCCCAATTCTTCCTCACACTTCAAGATCCCACTTCAGAGTTGCCAGGCAGCTCACAGTAGGCCTTTGGGGAAGTGCTTTTTTCTTGGAAAGGTGAGTTCACGTGTCTGATAGGCTGAGGAAGAGGAAGCCAGGGGGAGGGGACTAAAAAGCTCTCCTTAGGCTTGGGTCTGGAAAGTTTGGGAGATACTGACAGAGAAACAAACAAAAACAAAAACAAACAACAACAACAAAACAGTGACTATATGAACCCACTGGGCTTTGAAGCAGGGACCTTGCATCCGCATATATAAAATAACTGATGTGAAATTAATTATTTGCCAAGCAAAAGGTTTCCTTTGGACCCAAGTAACCATCGGAATGACGAACCTGTGCCAGGCCAGTGTGGCTTAGTAGTTGAGCATCCACCCATGGAGAAGGAGGTCAGGGTTTGATTCCCCGGTCAGGGCACACACCCTCATGTGGGCTCTGTCCTCCAGGGCGGGGCGTGCAGGGCGAGGGCAGCCAATCAGTGGTTCTCTCTCATCATCCATGTTTCTCTCTCTCTCTCTCTCTCTCTCTCTCTCTCTCTCTCTCTCTCTCTCTCCCTCCCTCCCTCCCTCCCTCTCCTTCTCTCCCTACCTCCTCTCTGATATCATTAAAGATTTCTTTTAAAATATCTATTAGGTACCAAATTGTTCTGGTCAGGACAGCTCTGGATATGGAAGTTGTCCGGAAAGCAAACAAACAAAAAAGGATGTCCCTTTCAGGACGATTGTCAGCACTATGGGAGATTCAGGCTGACATCTTGGGGGCCCCGCGGCAGCAGGAGGTGGCGCGCCGGGGCCTGGCCGGCCCAAGGGTCGAGGACGCTGTGGACGCAGCCGCCAGGGCCTGGCTGGCCCGCGGGACGCACATAGTGTGTCCTCTGAGGAATACTGTATCATCCAGCCAGCCAGCTATCCATCCATTCATCCGTCCGACCATCCGTCCGTCCGTCCATCCATCTATCCATCCATCCGTCCATGCGTCCACGCATCCAGCCATCTATAAAGCCAACCAGCCATCCAGCCATCCAGCCATCCAGCCATCCAGCCAGCCGTCCACCCAACGACTGCCCGGCCCAGGCCGGCCCCGGACGGAGGGTGTCTGTGGGGGTTTGCAGGGTGAGGGGGACCGGGCCGCCTTTGGCAGACGGCCCTCCGGGCGCGGCAGCCACAGCCCCACAGGCGCTGTCAGAGCCCTTCACCTGGAGCGGCGGCCTGCGCCCACGTGGGCTGGGGGCGGGGGCGGGGCGGGGGCGGGGCCCAGCGGGCTCTCCGGCCCCGCCCTCCCGGCCCACGGTATTTAAAGGGCCGTGGCGCGCACACGTTCGAATGTGGGAGGCGGGGCAGGCGGAGCACGGTTCCTGCCAGAGCGCGTTCTGCCCGCGGCAGGGGGCGGGGTCGCACCTCCTCCCGGCGCCGGCGCCAGCGGAGCCCGCGGACGCCGCCATGGAAATCCCGGGGCTGCTCCCGGCCCGCGGGGCGCCACAGGGCGGCGGCACCGGCAGCGGCGCGGGCGGCGGCCGCGTCCACGGCGTCCTCGACCCGCGGGCCGGCCAGGTCCCGGCGCGCCGCCTCCTGCTGCTGCGGGGCCCCCAAGATGGCGGGCGCGGGCGGCGGCGCCAGGAGGCCCGCGCGGCCTCGCGGGGCCCAGGCCCCAGCCCTCTGGCGCCCCGGCCCGAGCCGGCCGGCGTTGGCATCGGCGGCGACGACTTCTTCCTGGTGCTGCTGGACCCGGTGGGGGGCGACGCGGGGCCCGCGGGCGGCGGGCAGGCCGCGGGGCCCGTGTGGAGGCAGGAGGCCGGGCCGGGCCCCGGGCCCCGAGGGGGCGGGGGCGGCGCGACCCCCGCAGGCCGCCCCGCGCCGGGGCCCCGCCTCCTGTCGGCGCTCCCGGCCGCGCCGCTGCCAGGCCCGGCCCCGGCCGCGCTGGCCGCCCCGCTGCCCGGGCCCGGCCTGGGCCCCGCCGCGGCCTTCGCGGGCACCGTGACCCTCCACAGCCACAGCCTGCTGCTGCGCTTCGAGAACGGCGTCCTGACGCTCGCCGCGCCCCCGCCGCCACCGCCGCCCGCCTGGGAGCCAGGGGTCGCGCCCGCGCCGCAGCCGCAGCCGGCGCCGCAGCCCATGGGCCCCATCGCGCCCCAGGCCGGGGCCCCGCACGCCGCGCAGCCCGGCGACTGCCCCGACCGGCCGCCCGACCTGCTGCTGGCCGAGCCCGCCGAGCCCGCGCCGCCGCCCGCGCCGCCCGCCCAGGAGGAGGCGGAGGCCGAGGCCCCGCGCCCGGCCGCCCCGAGCCCCCTGCACGCGACGCCCCCGCGCCCGGCCGCCCCCGCCGCCGCCACCTCGGCCGCCGCCACGGGGCTGCTGCTCTACCTGTGCCCCGAGGCGCAGTGCGGCCAGACCTTCGCCAAGAAGCACCAGCTGAAGGTGCACCTGCTGACGCACAGCAGCCGCCAGGCCCAGCGGCCCTTCAAGTGCCCGCTGGGCGGCTGCGGCTGGACCTTCACCACGTCCTACAAGCTCAAGCGGCACCTGCAGTCGCACGACAAGCTGCGGCCCTTCGGCTGCCCGGCGCCCGGCTGCGGCAAGAGCTTCACCACCGTGTACAACCTCAAGGCGCACATGCGGGCGCACGAGCAGGAGAACGCCTTCCGCTGCGACGTGTGCGAGGACCGCTTCCCCACGCAGGCCAAGCTGAGCGCGCACCAGCGCAGCCACTTCGAGCCCGAGCGGCCCTACCAGTGCGCCTTCTCGGGCTGCAAGAAGACCTTCATCACCGTCAGCGCCCTCTTCTCGCACAACCGCGCGCACTTCCGCGAGCAGGAGCTCTTCTCCTGCTCCTTCCCGGGCTGCAGCAAGCAGTACGACAAGGCCTGCCGCCTCAAGATCCACCTGCGCAGCCACACGGGCGAGCGGCCCTTCCTGTGCGACTTCGACGGCTGCGGCTGGACCTTCACCAGCATGTCCAAGCTGCTGCGCCACAAGCGCAAGCACGACGACGACCGCCGCTTCCTGTGCCCCGTGCAGGGCTGCGGCAAGTCCTTCACCAGGGCCGAGCACCTCAAGGGCCACAGCATCACGCACCTGGGCACCAAGCCCTTCGCGTGCCCCGTGGAGGGCTGCGCCGCGCGCTTCTCGGCGCGCAGCAGCCTCTACATCCACTCCAAGAAGCACCTGCAGGACGGCGCCGCCTGCAAGAGCCGCTGCCCCGTGCCCGCCTGCAGCAAGCTCTTCACCTCCAAGCACAGCATGAAGACGCACGTGGCCAAGCGCCACCGCCTGGCGCACGACCTGCGGGCGCAGCTGGAGGCCGCCAGCGCCCTGACGCCCAGCAGCGAGCTGGCCAGCCAGGCGCAGAGCGACCTCAGCGACGCCGAGCTGGCCTCCCTCCTCTCCGAGGGGCCGGGCGGCGCCGGCGGCGGCGGGAGCTCCGGGGGCGGCCAGCCCGGGGCCGCCGCGGTGCTGGACGCGGCCCTGGTCAACTCGGGCATCCTGACCATCGACGTGGCCTCCGTGAGCCCCACGCTGGCCGGCAGCCTCCCCGCCGGCGCCCCCGCCCCCGCCGGCGCCTCCCTGGGGCCGCCCGTGGACCCGCGGGCCCTGATGGCCGCCAGCGACCTCCCGCAGAGCCTGGACACCTCTCTCTTCTTCGGGACCACGGCCACCGGCTTCCAGCAGAGCCCCTTGGACGTGGACGACGCGGCGGGCGCGGGCGCGGGGCCCCTGGGCGCTCTGGGCTCCTTGGCCCTCAAGACGTGCAGCCAGGAGCCGCAGGCGCTGACGCCCAGCAGCAAGCTGACGGCGGACACGGACGCGCTCACGCCGTCCAGCACCCTCTGCGACAGCAGCGTGTCCGAGCTGCTGGCGCCCGCCAAGGCCGACTGGGCCGTGCACCCCGACCCGGACTTCTTCGCGCAGGACGAGGACGAGGAGGACGCCCAGTTCGCCTTCGCCCACCCGGCGGGGAGCCACGGCTGCCCGAAGGACACGGACCTCATCGCGGTGCCCGGCGGCTCCTTTCTGGTATGAGCCTGCGTGTGCGCGCCGCCCGCCGGGCAGGACGCTCTGGACCCGGCCCTCCCGCGTCCCCGCGGGCCTCTCTCCCGGCTCCGCACACAGCGCGGCCCCGGGCTGTGTCCGCGTTTGCAGGTTTCGCTTCTGATCTTGAATCTCGAACTGTGGCGTTGGGTGACCCTGAGCGAGTCACTTGACCTATCTGAGCCTTAATGTCCTTATTTATAAAATGAGGTGGTTCCCATAGATTGCTTCTGAGGTCCTCTGAGCTCTGTGATTCCTTGATAATACACTTCTTTTCATAAAAAAAAATGACATTTTCTGTAACGGTATTGCATGTACTTTTTCAAAAAACATGCATAAAACACAATAAGCACCTATGCTTTTGGTGTCCTACTTCAACAGTTAGTAATTCATGAACAATTTTGTTTATCTAATCTCCACTTTAACCCTCTTGCAGTATTTTTTGAAGTAAATATCACACATGCCATCATTTTATGGTTGATTTTCAACCGTTAATACCCAATGTATAGTTCTATATGTTATGGCTTCTTTTGGGGGAAAAAAAAACCCTACAATTCCATTATCATACTTAAAGTTAACAATAACTTCTTAGTAATAATAAATGTTCCGTCAGGGTTCCAATATCCAGTTTTTTTTTCATAAATGCTAGGTTGGTTTAATATTTTTAATAATTAGAATACTTTAAGCCTCTTGTTCTTAAAATGTTAACTTGTTATTGCTCAATTACCTTTGTCACACAACATATTTCACTGTACAACATAGTTACCTGCCATTTATGTAAGTCACTCAGTGATCACCCCCAGAAGTGTGTCTGTAATCTGTATATTTGCCCTTTGCCTACTTTTCTGGCAGTTTTATTCTTTGAAAGAATGAGGTGGTTTCACACGGCGTTTGCCACCGTCTTAAGTTTTGTTGATGACCTCCCTCTGTTTCCTTCACTTCGTAGTTGGATCTAGGGCGTTGGTCAGACTGGAAATACGACTTATGTGCAGGCATGTTTTATATAGGCGATGTTGTGCTCGTTTACCAGTAGCACAGAATGTCTGGTGTTCATCTCGAGATAGCCCCAGCTGCTGCCGTTCATTGCATTAATTCATGATTACTTGTGCTTCTGATATCATGAATTGTTCTTGTAGAGTCGCTGTTAGCGGAGGAAGATATGCTGTTTAAGGCATTTGCAAAAGATTAATAGAAATATGACTCAATGCCAAAATATTTTCTTAAGCAACGATAGAACCAGCGAGAAAAAAAGATAACAAAAATATGTTGGCTGTCCTCACCGTTTATCTTTGTGAGCTCTTTCGAAACGGGAGGCTTCCTTGTAGAAATGGCCAGCCAGGTCTTTGACATGGCATGGACCCAGGGTCAAATTTGTGGTGGATGAAGTGGCCTTGAATAAATTAGCGTCACAAAGCCTCAGTTTCCTAGCCGCCAAATGGTCACAGAAAGGCACCTAGTTCACATACCTTAGACTTTTCTAGTTATCAATACGTAAAGAAACATATTTGCGTTGGTGTATTTTGCTGAACTTCTATAATCTTGTCACCCTCTTATTCCATCCTGCTCTAAGGGAAAACAGTGGAGTAATTTAGTTCATGTTCAGACAATAAGGTTTGTAAGGGTTAAGGTGAGGCAGAGTAGGGACTCTGTGTATTCCCTCCAATGAACAGTTCCCTCCCCAGAGTTTGGGGAGAAAGGCCAGGAGACATTCCTCACGGTTTCTTCTGCATCCTCTCCATTCGATGGCTTCGACACCATCTTCGCTCTGTTTCCAAAGCCAGACTTGCTGGATCCCGCCGCTGCCCGAGTCACTGATAATGCAGCACACGGTCCCTCCCGTCTGGTCTGGAGAACTCGTTGTTTGCACTTGCCCAGAGCTGGGAGGAAAGATTGAATTTGAATCTTGTGTAAGTTGTCGCCTTATATGAGTATAGCATTTTGAATTTTTTTCTTTATTGGTTAAGGTATTACCTATGTGTCCTTATCACCCTATTGCTCCCTCTACCCCCCACACACACATATGCCCTCATCCCCTTATTGTCTGTGCCCAGTGGGCACTTTGAATTTTGTGGCACATCTTTACAATGGGTGAAGTTGAAGAAGTCATATTTGTTATTCAGAATGACCCGGTGTAGTCGTTTTGGCAAAAAGGCTGTGCTTTGAACTCATGTGACAGTTTGGCCAACACACATTCAAAGTGGACTTTAGCCAGTAACTTACAGCTTTAAGAAAAAAATTCTTTTCACCCCTCCCTTTCCACTCATCCAGCTTTCACCATTCGTTCCCGTGTTGTTATTCGCTGCTGTTTTCCACTTTAATTGGTTTATTGCTTTCTGCTCTCTTCCCACTCCACTCCTTTGCATGCACATCCCGGTTCCTGCCAGACTTTTCTCTTAAGCAGTTAGAGCTCTCCCTGCCACTGTCCTTCAGGCATTTGCCTCAATGCCCATTTTCTGCCAGTGATCACATTTGCTGAGTATACACTGCAGTTCTGTGTGTACAGTAACAAGTGATTTTCTGAGCTTCGGTCATAATTGGTGTGGATGTGATATGATGCAGGTCCCAGGAGATTATTTTCTATACTGTTCAGCTGAGAAGAAGATTTCGGTGTCATTATGCAAAGGAGTTCTAATGAATACTTATTAGGCCGGTAGTGTTTGCATGTGGATGTCTGTGGATGACAGTTGTTGTAGCACTTTGGCAGTGCCCGGAATATTCCACTTTGAAATGTTTCTGTAGTATGTGTGTGTTGGGTATCCACACACATATTTTTACAGTGGTTGTATTCATTTATGGAAGAACAAAAATGAGTTATACTTTTTGCTCAGAATTTCATTGTGTCTACTTATTCAATTATTTTCTCTCTTTGCTTTGGAAATATTTATATTCATAAAGTACATTTCAAAAGATATTGTCAATCATTAAAGCCTCTTAAATAGACCACTATTTTTCATGTCTGACAGATATGTGTGTTATGTATTAAGATGAACACACAAGTAGCAAACGTTAAATAAATTATTTAAACATGAAAAGAACTTAACACTCTGACTTCATTTTTTAATTCCTTAAACCAACTTCTTTCCAATAAAAAATAATAATCTATGTTTTTAATATTCCTTGCTGGAATTTTCAAAGGACAAATGTTGTGGGGTTTTTTTGTTTTCAAGACAAATCTTTTATTTATCTACTAGAGGCCCAGTGAACAAATTTGTGCATGGGTGGGGTCCTGGGGGGGGTGGGGCCTGGGATGTGATTGGCCCTCCGGGCAGGCGGGGGGATGCCCTTGCCAGCCAGGGATCTGGATCTGTCCCACTGACATTCACGCCAGCTGTTGAGAGCCACTTGGCGGCAGTTTTGATAATATTCCTTGCTGAGTGTCTAGGGAAGGAAAGCGGCCGCAGAGCGGCGCTGTCATGCCCGTGGCACTGGGTGCCTGGCCCTTTCTCGGAGATTGGATGTGCAGGACTACTGAGGGAGTGAGGGGCTGCCACCAGGCTGGTGGGCTGCCAGGACGGGTTGGTCAACTGAGAGGTGCTCCTGCTGTGGGAGTACACTTGACCACCAGGGGGCAGCTCCTTTGTTGAGTGTCTGCCCCTGGTGGTCAGTGTGCATCATAGCGACTAGTCATTCGGTCGCTTATATAGGCTTTTATATAGAGAGACTAGTGGCCTGGTGCACGAAATTCGTGGACTGGGGGGGTGTGTGTGTGGAGGGGGTGTGTCCCTTAGCCTGGCCTGCATCCTCTCTAATCTGGGACCCCTGTGGGATTGGGCCTAAACTGGCAGTTGGACAACCCCCTCGCAATCTGGGACTACTGGCTCCTAACTGCTCACCTGCCTGCCTGCTTGATCTCCCCTAACCACTCTGCCTGCTGGCCTGCTTGCCCCCAACTGCCCTCCCCTCCTGGCCTGATCACTGGTAACCACTTCTGCCTCAGCCCCACCACCATGGCTTTGTCCGGAAGGACATCTGGAATGTCTTATGGTCTAATTAGCATATTACTCTTTTATTAATATAGATAGGATATGACATACTGCCATAACTACGCCATATCTACCAGTATTACCTATGAGAATACGTACTTCATGAGATAGGAAGGCATTTAATATATTACATTATATATGTTGTAAGTAGTAGAAAACACAGTATTTGTAGCAATAATATACACCCTGTGACTTCCCTTCCTGATCTGGGAATGGTTCCCAGGTCTTTGAACATTTCCTGGCCCCTAATGTATTATTATTATTATTTTTTGCCATTCAGTGTAACTTTATTTACTGTTTATTGCACATGATTTGAGGTCTTTAATTTCTAACCACCAAAGATTCAAAGGACTATTTTTTCCATGAATTTTAACATTAACATTAGTGAATTCATGTATTCATGTGTTTTTATTGTAAACATCTGAATTATTCATATTGTCATAGATTCTGAACTCATAAGCGTGGACCATGCACAGACTGGCAGCAGGCCAGGAAGCCACTCTGCAAGCAAACTGACAGTCTGTATAAGGAGAAAAGTCATAGCATAACATTTAATGTCCAATTTTAATTCATATAGTATCAGGGACTGGGGTTGATTATTGGGAGGATTATTGCTGAAATAATTAAGGAAAGGGGGGCTCAATCTTTCTTCTTGGTTGCTCGCTCCTCCCCAGCACCTTCATCTCTTTGGGCAGCTTCTGGGGCAGCTTCTCCTTCACCTTCACCTCCTTCCTCCTTTGCATCCTCAAATTCTTTCTTGGCACCTTCTTCCTCTTCTTTTCCTTCCTCTTCCTCAGCCTCTTCCTTCCCCTCCTCTTCAGCTTCTCCTTCAAAAGGGGGTTCATCCTTAGTTTCCTCGACTTTTGCAGCCTCAATGGTGTTCTCCACCTCGATCTGCTCCTCCTGGACGTGGCAGGGGTATTAAGAAGGGAAGGAGCGAGCAGACATCAAGTAGGAGCTAGTCTGTAAACCACTGTAGGCAGATCACCAAAGACCTGGGAAGTCTGGGAATAAATAGCCTCTGGCTATGCTTCCCACGCTGGTGAAACTGAGCAGGGTCTCCTCACCTTCCAAGAGTTTCCTGTAGCTGCAACGTCAATGTCCAAAGCCATCTTCACATTGAGGAGGTCCTGGTATTCTTTTAAATACCGTGCCATTTCACTCTTTGTAGCTCTCAACTCATTTTCTAATTTGTTGATCATGTCCTGCATAGCACTAACATTGGAGTTCTGCTTATCCTCCACCTCTCACAGCTGCTTTCCCAGAGCTTCATTCATGCCCTGGCGTGTTTCCATCTCCAGGGTCTTGGCCTTGAGCAATCGCTGGCCCGTACAGTATAGGTGTTCTTGGCAGAGCTCTCGGTCAGCATGGTGAAGCAGCTCTAGTACCATTCTTCGGCATTCTGCATGTTCTTAGCAGCCAGCTTCTTGTTCTGGGTGTGGATGTCCTTGAGCCAGCAGAGAGGTCGGACTTGGAGAACACGTCCATCTCCATGGAGATCTGAGCGTACTGGATCTGCGCCTGCAGCTTGGCGATCTCCTCGTCGTGCACCTTCTTCAGAAAGGAGATTTTCTCCATCAGGCTGTAGACGCACTTTTCCACCTCAGAGCCTGCAAGAGCCACCTCATCTGCACCTTTGCTCCCCTCCATCAGCCAGCCCTCTGCATCCTCATGATTCAGCACCTCTTCCTGGTAGCATGCCTGCAGGTTGTTCCCAGCCACTTCGGAGCTGAGGTGCCTCCTAACTACCCACTTCCCTTTCCTCTCCAGGGACAGGGCATGGTGGTGCAGGACACAGGCATCCCATTTTCATTAAAATGTTCAACCTAAGCCTGCTCCACCAGTGTCCTCAGGCGGTCCAGGGGCAGACAGTGATCCTGGAGACCCGGGCCACCCCTGCCTATGGACCTCCCAGCGACCTCAGGTGCTGTCCATGCCACATGCCCAATACTGATCACCGCCTGGACCCCGTGGGCAACATCAGGAGCTGCCTGCTGGAACTGCCCAGTCCCGATCGCCACCTGGACCCCGCAGGCAACGTCAGGAGCTGCCTGCTGGAACTGCACAGTTCCAGTTGCCTCCTGGACTCCTCGGGGGTCATCAGGCGCTGTCCATACCGCCTCCCAGTCAATGCCAGGACTCTGTGGGCAACATCAGGCGCTGTCCCCGGGGCCTTTCTGGTCTCAATGCCACCTGGAGCCCATGGGAAATGTCAGGCACTATCTATGCTGCCTGTCCCATACCAATCGCCACCTGGACCCAACAGGCGACATCAGGAGGTGCCTGTGGAACTGCACAGTCCCTATCGCCGCCACCTGGACATAGCAGGCAGCATCAGGCTGTAGGCCGGCCACCTGCACTGCTGCGATCGATGGGGGGGAGGGGCCACCATCGCTGCCCGGCCGGCCCCAACCCCCTCTCACACTGCTCAGTCCCGCCTCTTGTGCCGCTCGGCCCCGCCCCCCGCTCCTGATTGGCTGGTAGCATAGCAAAGGTGCAGTCAAATTTGCATATTACTCTTTTATTAGGTAGGATTAGCTCACAGTTTCACTGAACAAATTTGTTCAAATTATTTCTCTTTCAACATCATTTTCTAGAAAAATAGTGAAGCCTTTATAATTTCAGTGTAAGCAATTTAATTTCTGTTAGTGGTGGCATTTTAAATAATGGTACATGTTTTAATTTAATCTTATTTTCTTTCAGTTTCTCCTCAGTTATTGATTTTTTGTTTTAAAATCTTGCCAATTGAAAATACAATAACATGATGACTTAAAAAGAAGTCTGATCCTATGGGCTCTGTTGATCATAAGTTAAAAATATATTTGCCTTGGCTTTAATTTTACCAGGTAGTATAATTATCATAATACAACACTTGAGTAGCAAAACATAGAACATGAATAGATTATGAAATGTATTTGTCTCTGTGACCTAAACTCTTTTTTAAAAATATATTTTTATTGATTTCAGAGAATGACTACAGAAAACTTAAAATTATACATATTATCACAATTTTTTAAATTAAAATTACATATATTGCTTTTGTTTTATTTCTGTTGGCCAGCACCAATCTGGATGTTACATTACCTTTCTAGTTTACTGTGCATTAAAATGAGCTTGGACAGTCTCTGCTGTCCATTCTACTATTGCTTTTCTTTTTTATGATGTTTTTATTGATTTCAGATGGGAAGGGAGAGTGAGAGGGAGAGAGATAGAAACATCAATGCTGAGAGAGAATCATTGATTGGCTGCTTCCTGCATGTCCCCCACTGGAGACTGAGCTTGAAACCCAGGCATGTGCCCTGACCTCCTGGTTCTTCGGTCTATGCTCAACCACTGAGCAATACCGGTGGGGCCATTACTTTCTGTTTTAATTCCTGTAAGTGGAAAATTGGGCAGAAAAATATGACATGATACTCTCAAGCTTTAGCCTTTTCAGGGAACCTGTCTGAATGATAGATTGAAATCTGATGCCTGCCTCTACCTGTGGTAAAACTTATTGACCCCTGGTTATTCTTGTTAGCAAATTTTCAATCATCCCCCTCGTTACTGTAGATTTTACAAAACATCCCCATTCACCACACTCCTTCTCTGCCATCAAAGTTGCCATCCAGTTAGTTCACAAACCACCTCATGGGGGAAATAATTAGTTATTAAGGGAAAGTTATAGCCTCCCATTTCCCTTGAGGTACCTATATAACTTTTTCCCGGTTTCTGACCAATCAATGAAGCCAAGTTTGTATATCTGGCTAGGATAAAATGCTGCTAATTGTTTAGGAAAAGCTTATCATTTTAAATGTGACTCTGTCCTTTTATCTTGCTAGAAGGATTTTTAACCCCTATGTTGATATTTGATCTAATGGAAAAGACCTGCATTTCAATTTAGAGCAACATGGTAAGGGAAAATGGATGGCTAAGGGAAACTGTTGCATGTGATCTTTATGACTATTTTAGAATGTGAATTGTCCTTTTCCCAATATCTTAAATGAAAAATGGAAAAGTTCAAATATAAGAAAGTTTGTTTCAGATAGAAGTAATTTCTTGACAGTAATTAGGCTGCCAGCTTAATGTTCTAATGTGTCTTACTTCAGTCTCAGGGCTAATTGCATAGAGTTCAGTATTTTGAAGGTTACTTTCTTTGTGAGTTCCTTGTCTTGACCTCATGTCAATGTTTAAAAATTGCAATGTGCCCTAACCGGTTTGGCTCAGTGGATAGAGCATTGGCCTGCGGACTCAAGGGTCCCAGGTTCAATTCTGGTCAAGGGCATGTACCTTGGTTGCGGGCACATACCCTGTGGGGAGTGTGCAGGAGGCAGCGGATCGATGTTTCTCCCGTCAATATTTCTAACTCTCTATCCCTCTCCCTTCCTCTCTGTAAAAAAACAATAATATATATATATATATATATATATGTAAAATAAAAACAAAAAAATAAAAATTGGAATGCTTTTTAAGTGAAGTAAAAAAGAATACACCTAACGTGTTTTTGTTTAAATAAATTTTTATTGATTTCAGAGAGGAAGGAAGATGGAGAGAGAGAAAAACATCAATGATGAGAATCATTGATCAGCTGCCTCCTGCATGCCCCCTAATGGGGATTGAACCCACAACTCAGGCTTGTGTCCTGACCGAGAATCAAACCATGACCTCCTGGTTCATAGGTCAATGCTCAATGGCTGGGCAAGCCTAACTTTTGTTGTTGTGAACTGTTATATGAACAACATTTAACATAATTTGAACACTTGTATGCATATATGCATAATCCATGGACACAGACAATAGGGTGGTGAAGGCCTGGGACAGGAGCGAGCTAGAAGGGGTCAATGAGGGAGAGTGGGGGACATATTTAATACTTTCAACAATAAAGATTTAATTTAAACAGTTTAAAAACTAAAAGGTTAGGAAAAATAATACAAATCTGGAAGGATTCTTTACTTTTAAAAAAGCAAGTTCATGATTCTGTACATCGTATTATTGGAATTAGAGCGTGTCATGTGATAGAATGGCACTTTCTTAGAGCAGAAAGAAAAACCTTTCCCCCTTATAACAAAATGGTATTCACGCCCATATATTATCTCTTAGTGACTAAGAGAAAGAAGTAGAGGACTAAGTAGTTTGTTTCTGTTCACCAAGGAATTTCACTTAATATAGAAGGTCAAACTGTTGTGAAAATAGAGAGCAGTATGACTTCCTTGGCAGCTAGTCATAACTTCTCAATCATTTTTCCAGGAATACATTTCTGCCAGAGACATGGCTTTCTGGGAGAGAGGTTCATTGTACCTTAGCCTAACCATGGTATTAAAACTATCAGGTTTGTAAAAATGGGTAAGTTGGTAAAGAAATGGAATTGTCCTCTCTCACATCTGAAAGCATAATGATATATTGAAAAGGAAAACTCATTTAAATGTTCTTTTCAAATGGGGTAACGTCTAGGTAAAACCACATTGACGAGGGGATAAATGCTTAGAAATTTGGGGATATTACGTCTTACCCTTAAATATTTGATCTGCTTACTTAATTGGCGGAGTTTCCTACACATTAGTACTATGTTCATAAAAATTGGTTGTATTAACCATTACAAATGTCACAAATAACTAGTTGTATAGTATACAGGTTATTGTAGCGTTCTGTAAATCTGATATTATTGTTACTTCTATATATGTAAATGGTGCTTTTTCTAAATTCCAATACTAGTTTATGTAATTATCAGATAAATCCTGTTGTATAACTTTACATGTCATCAATAGGGCCATGTAAGACTATGGTTTTAATTATAGCCCCTGATTTGTCAGTCCTATTGCTTTTAACCATTCTTAGATGTAGCTGAATCTTGATCAATCCAAAATGATGGCAAGTAGAATTTCGAGATGAATATGGGCTCTACTGCTTACTTGGAGTTGTAGACTCGTGGGCTGGCCTTGCCACCATGCAGACAAAATTATGTGAAATCTAACCAGAACTGTAGGGATTGGCTGGCTCAACAACTAGAGGCATTCAAGCTCAGCCAACATCTTGAAACTCTTTAGCCAGGGTAGTGCTTGACAATAGAATTATCCTTAATTATTTTCTCACCCCCCCCCCCCCAAGGAAGAGTCTGTACAATAGAAACAATCTCCTTAAACTTGCAAAATCCCTTAAAGGGCATCCCAGTTTGGCCTTTAGCACTCATAGCTGGTTTGGATTTAAATTTTCTATATTTTCAGCCGGCTCTCAACTTGGCTCGGGTCTATTTTAAGATCTGGTTTTCTAATTTGTTTAAAATTCTTCATTTGGCCCTAACCAGTTTTGCTCAGTGGATGGAGCCGATGCCTGTGAACTGAAGGGTCCCTGGTTCGATTCCGGTCAAGGGCATGTACCTTGGTTGCACGCACATCCCCAGTAGGGGAGGGGGGCGGTGCAGGAGGCAGCTAATCCATGTTTCTCTCTCATCAATGTTTCTGGCTTTCTAACCCTCTCGCTTCCTCTCCGTGAAAAATCAATAAATATATTTAAATAAATAAATGTCTTCATTTGTAACTTATTGATGTTTTGTATAACCAGGTGCCTCACCCCCCTCTAAAGACTTGAAAAATGTTTGCAGGATGGATAGAAATGGTCCACAATAGTTAAAACATTTACTCCTGATGCTAACTACCTTTTGTGGATTAGCCCTGATTTCTCTTGATGTTATGAATTGAGTGTTTTTGTTTATACATGAACCCTTCCCATATTGACTTGGCCATCTTATAGGAGACTGTAAAACTTCCTTGAATTTGACAGGTGCCTTGGAGACCTCTTGGAAGCAAATGGCTCTAGTGCTCTGTGGGCCGCTGCTCAACCCCAGGAGTCACCCTGAGGGACGAGATGGACCTGGAGCAGTTGGCCAAACCACTTCTGCACTGACATGGGACAAGCTGACAGGTTTTTATCAAAATGGGGATGTGGACCTTGAGAAGAAATATATCTACCATGAAGGACTCCTCATAGTTAACTGGGCACAAATTCATCACTAGGTTCTAGCAGGCATTTCTGACAGAAGCTTCTCACGCACACTGCATTTCAGGGAAAATCTTCAGACTGAGTTTTATGATGTGTAGTCTTCGGGTTTGACTTATTTTACTCAACATTTTGTTTGCTTCAGCCATGCTTTTGCATGTAGAAATGGTTTATTTATTCTTGTTGTACAGAGTTCGATTGTATGCCTATATTATAGTTATTTTTATATTCTGTTTATGGGCATTTATGTTGTTTCAGTTGTGGCAAGTGGTTACATGGATGTATTCACTTTGTTAAAATTCATGGACATGGACATATATTCTTATGATCTGTTTGTAATATATGTTATGGTTCATTTTTAAAAATTATAAAAATAGTAAGTTTTACAAATAAATGTTGCAGTATATAGTAGCTTAAAATAATTCAAGAAATGATTAAAATATACAATCAGCTTCAAAGCTGATAACCTATAGGTTATCTAAATGCTTATTGAATTGAATAATCCATTGATGTTACAACAGAAAATCAAAAGAAAAATGAATTAGCAATTCAATGGCGTGGATCAAAAATTCACATTTAGTTTTAACATACTTTAAAAATTATTTAGAGTAGAAATAATTAAAAGCACTAACTACTAAGATGATCTGTCTTATCCTATATAATAAGGCACAGTATGCAAATTGTTCCCTGGACCTGGAGGTCCTCAGGGAGTTCAACCAGGGGGCGGGGCCAGCTGGGGGAAGGGAGGGAGTACCTGGCCAGCAGCCAGCAGCTACTAGGGAGCCTACCAGTGCACGGATTTCATGCACTGGGACTCTAGTATATAAAATAATCCACAGCATCTAATTTGACCATATATTGGCATTTCATCAGCAGGGCCTAAATTTAGAAAACTTTTCACTTCTTACTTCTGAAAGCCAGATGGTATTAGACAAGACAGATGACCAATGTTGCAATAACATCTATTTGAAGTTTTCATATTGGAAATTGTAACTGGAAAATACTGAGCATATTTCAAAATTGCCATTGTGCATTCACCCAGATGTTGTTGACCAAAAACACTTAGCAAAAGCCAAAACACTTGACTATAGAGCACACTTAACCTCTTTTTTTGTTGTCTAAATTTCATTTTCTCATTTATGCTCTTGGGAACAATCTTCAATAATTTTTGCAAATCCAGGTAACATTTTCGCTTTGAGAAACTCCCCCCCCTCAAAAGAATCTAAGGTACAGGACAATCAGAATCACTTTGCAAACAAGATCTCTGCAGTGAGCCTTTACAATGTTTAGTATACTATGTGGTACATAGATTTGGCAGTGAAAAGGAACTACCTGTCCAATGTCTATTACTGAAATTTAATATCATACAAAGTCTGCCAAATGATTAAAGTCTCCTCTAAAGACTTAATACTAAAATGGGGTAAAATATGCTATAAAATATGAGACTAGTCAGCAAGATTGACAAATACAAAATCTGATTTCATATCAGAAAGGAATCTTTTTTCCCCCCCAAAGAATGTGTCCTTCATTCCTTTGGGCAAGCCTTCTTCTGTTATCCAGTAAAGTATACCGCTAGCCTAGGTTTCTCCCTTTTCAAAGTAGTCAACTTTCTAAAATTATAATCATGCACACTTACTTTCAAAATGCTCCCAAGTTCTGTATGAAGAAAGTGACAGGCTCGATCCTCAGGGGCGTGCAGGAGGCAGCCAATCCATGATTCTCTCTCATCGCTGATGTTTCTCTCTCTCTCCCCTCCCTTCTTCTCTGAAGTCAATAAAAATATTTTTTTAAAAGAAAGTGACATTTCCAAGTGAGAAAGTGAGTCCTCAAAAAAGAGACCAATTTTAGTGCAACATTTAAAAATGCGAGGCAAAAGTCATAAACATATTAACATTTCTTTTTCTTCTCTTTACTATGTCATGGCACCTAATACAATTCTTATTGCTGTTATTGGTAATTAACAATAATAATTGGCCCTATGAAGTGCTAGAATATAATGTGTCTTAAGGGGGAAAATGATGCATTTGCTTAGAAACACCAAGTGCTAAATTTAGCATTAACTAGCTAATGCCAATATGAATTGGGGGGGGGGGGGGAGGAGCACTCACTGCGACCAGCAGCAAATATTCTAACATTGGAACTAGCCTGGAATGAACTGCGGCTCTGTTCACTGAGTCACTGCCTGTGAAATTTCCATTTCAGCTCTTTGTTTTGGCTGATTTCCCCCCCCAAACAGACATGTGACCAGTTTCCTTCTTCCCCATCCAGCATCATGCAGTCTCACTACAGTTAGATCCCGGCACTGTATGTATAAACAGGAAAGGGAACTAGATCCTGGTACAGATTGATTTCTTGGCTTTATTCCACAGTTAATATGTCTGAGATTTGAAACGTCTTTGTTTTTGCTACCATTTTGAACTGTTTTATATCTTGGAGGCTTAGTGGTGCTTGTCACTCAAGAGTTTTATTTTGTTATGTGGACTTTGTTGCCCTATCCAAATGGCTTATGCTGCTTACATTTTATGCAGAATCTTAAATGCTTGCTTGGTGATTACCCTCTCTCCACAGCTGGTGCGTTATCAGGATTCTCTATGCTAAATTCCAGTCTTCAGTCCTAAATAGCACAAGAAACTTATCTACCTTCTTTTCAACTAGTATAGCTACATGACATCATTACTTTTTAAATTAAGGTCCTTGATTTTTGTTTCAGAAAATTAAATGTTTTTATGTCTAATCTGAGGCAAGTGATTTTATTTTTTATTTTATTTTTATATTTTCTTTTTTAAAAAATTTTATTTACAATATAACTTATAGTAGTACATATGTTTTCCTCCCCCCTATATCCTCCCCCCAGCCTCCCCGAGGCAAGTGATTTTATTTAGCGTAATACCATTCATTGAAGTACTATAGTTCCCTCATTTGAAAATACCTTATTTGTCCCCGGCTGGTGTGGCTCAGTGGTTGAGTGTGGTCCTATGAACCAGGAGGTCACAGTTCGAATCCCATCAGGGCACAAGACTGGATTGTGGGCTCAATCCCCAGGAGGGGACATTAAAGAGGCAGCTGATCAATGATTTTCATCATTGATGTTTCTATCTCTCCTTCTCTGAAAATCAATCCTATCTAATAGAGTAATATGCAGATTGACCATTACTCCAACAAGTGATGACAAGATGGCTGCCCCATGTAGTCAAGGATCCTGTCCCCATGTGGACACAAGATGGCCACCACAAGATGACCAGCAGGGGAGGGCAGTTGGGAGGGACCAGGCTTGCAAGGGAGGGCAGTTGTGGGCAATTAGGCCAGCAGAGGAGGGCAAGTGGGAGAAACCAGACTGGCAGAGGAGGGAATTTGGGGGCAATCAGGCTGGCAGGGGAGCAGTTAGGCATCAATCAGGCTGGCAGGGGGTGGTTAGGGGGTGATCAGGTTGGCAGCCAGAAGCAGTTAGGGGCAATCAGGAAGGCAGGCAGATGAGCAGTTGGGACCCAGCAGTCCTGGGTTGTGATAGGGATGTCCGACTGCTCATTTAGGACATCCCTCGAGGGGTCCCAGATTGGAGAGGGTGAAGGCTGGGCTGAGGGACACACCCCCATGCATGAATTTTTGTGCACCAGGCCTCTAATGTGTATGTTATGTGTGTGTGTGTGTGTGTGTGTGTATCTTATATGATTTACAAAAGATTACTATCAGATAAAACACTTATTACATCCAGGATTCCCATCTAGAATAAATGAGAATGAACATGATTTAAAATTTATTTCCCAAAGGTTTTTGATATAATTACTTAAGGCACCACTCAAAATTCTGTTTATATTTTAATAGGATAGTTCACTCTATTTGTTGTGTCCCAAATTAAATTTTATTTTTTATTTATTTATTTTTTTAAACTGAATTCTTTTTTTTTAACATTTTATTTTATTTTATTTATTTATTTTTTAAATATATTTTATTGATTTTTTTACAGAGCGGAAGGGAGAGGGATAGAAAGTCAGAAACATCGATGAGAGAGAGACATCGATCAGCTGCCTCTTGCACGCCCCCTACTGGGGATGTGCCCGCAGCCAAGGCACATGCCCTTGACTGGAATCGAACCCGGGACCCTTCAGTCCGCAGTCCAATGCTCTATCCACTGAGCCAAACCGGTCTCGGCCCAAATTAAATTTTAGATGCTTAGAATTTTTTAATAGCTTTGATAATCTGTGCATTGAATTTTCCTCATCACAATGTTTAGTCTATACTCTAAAAAAAACTGTTATTCTCTACTATTCCAAAATGTCACTATTTGGAACTTGATTATGTATTATTTTTCATTGCTTGATTTTTATTTCTACATCTAGATTATAATGTGTGCGAGCACAAGGACATAATTTGTCAAATATATGCTCAAAAAATGTTGGTCAAACACATAGACAACAGTATTATGGTTATCAGAGGGAAGGGAGTTGGAGGAGCAGTAAAGGGTAAAGGAGGCCAAATACATGGTGATGGAAAATGATTTGACTTTGGTTGGTGGGCATACAATGCAATATATAATGTATCATAGGTATGTACTTACAACCTATATAATCTTATTAACCAACTAGAGGCCTAGTGCACAAAATTTGTGCACAGGTAGGGTTCCGAGAGGCTGCCAGCTGGAGCCTCCCTTTATCCCATGCTGCCCCCTGGTGGTCAGCGTATATCATAGCAAGCAATCGAACTCCTGGTTGGTCGAACTCCTGAGGGGACACTTTGCATTTTACGCTTTTATATATATATATATATATATATATATATATATATATATATACACACATACATACATACATAGATGTCACCCCAATACATGTTATGTAAAAAAATTGTTAAAAAGGGAAAAAGTAAGTTTGAACAAATTAATGAAATATACTTTTGTGTTATGCCTCATAGTGCCTCACACAGAGTAGGACTCAATAATTACTAGCTGCTTAATAAGCTGGTAACAATATGTTATTCCTAAGGGATTCACACCTTATTAGTGCTCCAAAGAATCAGTCAGTTTTGTTTAAAATATTGAATTATTTGATGTACCTAAGTCACAGATAATGTGTTTTGTAGTTCCATAAATGTCAGCAGACAACTAGAATGAGGTGAAGTGTCCTGTTGACAGTGCATGACAACAAATCCACCATCAAATAAAATGTAATTGCCAGGTAGTTATTCATGCTACCTACTTACTCTTCCACTCTTTCTTTGGGTTCCATTCCTTCCAAGTGATCACCATTAGTGGTAAGGGTAGCAAGGAAAAAGAGAAAATATGTTAGAAAATACATATCTATAATACGTATGTAGATAACAGAGGATGTGATTCCTGTGACTGAGTTCCCATACCATGTTCACTAGTGACTACGATTATGAGTAAGAAACACTCAGGACCACATGAAAGTTAGTTTTGGACAATCCTAGTACTGTCTGTTCCATTCTAAGAAAAATACAGGTAAAACTCAATGCGGCTGGCATGGCTCAGTGATTGAGTGCCGACCTAAGGACCAGGAGGGCACAGTTTGATTCCTGGTCAGGGCACATGCCCAGGTTGCTGGCTCCATCCTCAGTGTGGGATGTGCAGGAGGCAGTCGATCAATGATTCTCCCTCATTGTTGATGTTCTACCTCTCTCTCTCTCTCCCTTCCTCTCTGAATATATATATTAAAAACCCTCAATCTAACAAAGTCAATATTGTGGAACTATTGATATTAATGACTAAACAGCATTTCCCAGTTTATATAGAAATGATTTATTATATTATTAAGTACCACACAAAACATCCACTGAATACCCAGAGTAGGGAAGAGAGTAATAGTAAGAAAGAGTGCCAGGGGAGATAGCTCATTTTGACACAGAGTACTCTGGGGGGGGGGGGGGGCGGTACAGCAAGAGGTTGAAGTCTGTAAATATTCAGGCAAATAGGAGCGCAAATATGAGATGTGAATCTGAGAGCATATGAGGGAGCTAAGGGAGATGAAAGGTCCCTACTGTCTAATAGTGTATATATTTCACAATATTTAAGTGTTTATTTGGGGATAACCAAGATTTATCATTGCCCAATGAATTAAACATGCCCTTATCTTTTTTGCATATATATTTCTGAAAAATTCAATACCCAGCCCCAGCCAGTTTGGCTCAGTAGATGGAGTATTGGTTCTTGGACTAAAGGGTCCTGGGTTCAGTTCTGGTCAAGGGCACATACCTTGCTTGCAGGCTCAATTCCCACCCCTGGTCAGGGTGCATGCGGGAGGCAACCAATCAATGTCTCTCTCTCAAAATGCTGTCTGTCTGTCTCCCCCTTCCTTCTCCTCTCTAAAAACAATGGAAAAATATTCTCGGGTGAGGGTTAACAACAAAAAAATTCAATACCCAAACTTCTTGTTCATGTTAATGAAATGAAATTTATAGTCTCTAAGAAATCCTTAGCCCTGAGACGACCAACGGACCGTGTGGAGAGGGTGTCTTGACCCAGCACTTGGATTCAGCGCCTTCATTTCCAACGTGGAAGAAACTTACATAGATTCCCTGGACCCTGAAAAGCTAGTACCATGTCCCTATGATAGAAACCTGCAGGTTTCCTTATCATCGTATCAAGTGCAGAAAGAAGCATCCTGATGTCACAAACAAATTGGCTACTTGTCCCTTCAATACTCGCCATCAGGTTCCTCTGACCGAAATCAGTCATATTTCAAGCTGTGATGACAAGAGTTGTATAGAGCAAGACATTGTCAGCCAAACCCGGAACCTTGGATGAGAGACTCTGGTTGAGAGCACATGGCAGTGCCCCCTTGTGATGAAGACTGGGATAAAGATTTGTGGGAACAGACCAGCACCCCATTTGTCTGGGGCACAGCCAATTACTGTGGCAAGAACAGCCCTGCAAGCAACATAGTTATGGAACATTAATAGTAACCTGGCTTCAGGCATGCGCATTGCCAAGTGTCTGCCCTCTGTTCTGCCATGGAAAAAACAGTTCAGTCCTTGGATATCTCATCAAATGACTGAACCTAGAAGACTCTTGCTTTCTTCCTGCTGTCACTGGGTTCTTCATTTTTCTCATCTGATTATAGAAAGATAAACTATCTGTGACTTTCAAGCTGACAGGTACCTTGTTTTTCCCCCTCTTCTTTTGAGTCATTTGATGCCAGAAAAACTCCACGTACTTTACAACTATTTCAAATAGACCATTGATAGTTTTGTCAAGTAAAAAAAAAAAAAAGAAAGAAAAAATCCTTAGCCCTGCCACGCGACTGGGCTAGAAATAATTTGTCTTTTTCTGATGGATGTCCCATATATTTAATGAGTCCCCCAATTATATTTATTTCTCCAGTTTGGAAACATCTCCAATATCTGTCACTTCCTGACACAACTCCCGCCCTAGCCTTTATCACCACATCCTGAAATTATTACAATGAACTTCTGATTTTTCTATCTCCCCCCCCAATTAATTCACATTGCACATGCCTACTATAATGCATTTTCTATATAGGGTGGAGCAAAAGTAGGTTTACAGTTGTAAGTAGCTGAAAGAGTTTAAACTTGTCTTTTAAAAAAATTATTGAATTATTTTCCATACGAACAACCGTAAACCTACTTTTGCCCCACCCTGTATATTCATCATTTGACTTCCCTTCTTAGGTATCTTCACTGGCTCATACTCATGTCCAGAAGAAAGTCCTGTCCACTGTGATTGCTTTTCATGGCTCCCACAGTTTGCTTCCATACTGGAATCTAACCCCCAAACCCAGCACTTAACATGAGCTCTGCACAAGCTAGGTCATCTTTACCTTTACCAGCGCTGTGTGGCCAAATTGATCTCAAATTCTCGCTTTTCTCCTTGGCTGGAACTCATCGACTCTCTTCTCTATGTAACCGTCCATTAAACCATAGCTACTACCCCTCCTTTGCCTCTGAGGCATTAACTCGGTGTCAGAAAACACGTTTGCTCTTATCTAGCTGTGAAATGTTTAATATATGAATTCCTATGTCCTCTCTAAAGTGAAGATGCGGCTCAAATTTTATTCCTCTTTCCTATGTCCTTGGTGCTATACCTTATGTTTTGCATGTAGTCAGTATATTAATTTAAAATATACAATAAGGCCGAAACCGGTTTGGCTCAGTGGATAGAGCGTCGGACTGCGGACTGAAAGGTCCCGGGTTCGATCCGGGCAAGGGCATGTACCTTGGCTGCGGGCACATCCCCAGTTGGGGCGTGCAAGAGGCAGCTGATCGATGTTTCTGACTCTCTATCCCTCTCTCTTCCACTCTGTAAAAAATCAATAAAATATATTAAAAAATAAATAAATAAAATATACAATAAGGTCCCTAGCTTAACATTTTACCAAACACCCATCAATTCAGATTTGACAAAAATAAAAAATTCATTTGTAATGAGTGACTTGCTTTTTATATGTAGTTGTGATCTGTCCAAGTGCTTACTTACACAATCTGCTCTCTAAATCCCCAACGCACACTTCACTTTTTAAAAAAAAAACTGATAAGCAAATCTTTTAAAAACCATAAATACGTAAGTTTAATTTCAGCCTTGTATCTCAATTATCCCATATTTTGAGCGAGCCGTATCTAAATTAGGCTGTGTTATCAAATCATTAAGTGCAAATGTTTCATATCAATAATTACTAAGGGATTATGAATATTCCCAAACAGGGAGTTAATCACTGCTTTATCTGGAATCAAAAAATAGTAAAAACAAAAACAAAAAACCACTATACCAAAGCTTTCTCTTATTTTTCCTGGATGGGAATGGAAAGCAATTAATCCACAGAGAAAAATGATCTTCATATTCTATCATTTATATCTTCTGCTCAGGGCTTTCCCTATAATGGGACACAAACCTTCATGCAAAAGCATGTTTCAATTAACATTTTAATAAATCAAGGACTGAAGAGGCACAATAGGCAAATGAGATAATGAACATTAAATCATGTTCCAGCCGAGACCGGTCTGGCTCAGTGGATAGAGCATTGGCCTGCAGACTGAAGGGTCTGGGGTTCGATTCCAGCAAGGGCATGTACCTTGGCTGCGGGCACATCCCCAGTAGGGGGCGCGCAAGAGGCAGCTGATGGATGTTTCTCTCTCATCGATGTTTCTGACTTTCTATCCCTCTCCCTTCCGCTCTGTAAAAAATCAATACAATATATTAAAAAATAAAAATAAAAGGATTTGTCAACAGTGATTTAAAAATAAATAAGTAAATCATGTTCCAGTCTTTTAAAAGGGAAAATGTATACCAACACCAACAGAAATGTAAGCTTTCATCTGCAGTCACATGTCTGACTACTTTCATGCCATTTTCATCATCGTGATGGGAAAATGGTATTAAAAGAGAAATATTTTGGACAAACTATAAGAAACCATGTGAACCCACAAACAGTTACAAGGTTCTCTTCAAGAAAAGTTCAATTTTCCTCTGAAAGTTCCACGGAACAGAACAAAAGTATATTTTCTGACAGTGTTTAACGGGAGGAAATAGGAATGAAATAAGGAAACAGAGTGAACAGATTTTTAAAATAGTTTATGGTTATATATCTAAACATCGCCTATGACCTGAATGCTCACCTCAGGCTTCCGCATTCCTATCTGCAAGAAAAGAAGCATACAGTTAAGAGAACTTAACAACAACACATTATTTAAATGGGCTTTAAAAATATTTCCAAAGTGCTAGGGGAGAACTTTGAAATGAGTAGAAACAATCCAACTCTGACCGTTTGTTTGAATTACAAATTTATGTATGCTTTTCTTTTTGTCACAAGGTGAGTATAACCAATTTAAAAATGAGAAAGACAGTACATGTACATTTCAAAGTGGCAAATTTTAAAGTGCACTGCCAACCTGCTATGGTAAGTCCTATACACAAACATCTACATGCAAACAGTACTGGCTTAGAATGTTTCAGAGCAACTAATGGTGTCTGTGAGCAGAACTACACGGTAAAAAAAAGTTAGAAAAGTAAAAGAAATATATCTCTAAAATCTTACATAAACGGTCCCTAGTATTTGATTCATATATAAACGCAATGGCACCTGAACCCAGAAGATAAGTTTAGTACATACTCAGACTTGTGGTAAATTTTGTGACCGAAAAAAAGTGGCCCGTGACGATAAAGGCTGAGAGAGGGTGAATGTGAAAAAAAAAAATCTAATTAATTTTTAAACAAAGAAATCATGGCGCCCAGCCAGTGTGTGTCAGGGATGGAGCATCAACCCTATGAACCGGGAGGTCACGGTTCCATTCCCGATCACGGCGCATGCCTGAGTTGCGGGCTCCATCCCCAGGGTGGGGCGTACAGGAGGCAGCCGATCCACGATTCCTCTCATCATGGATGTTTCTCTCTCTCCCTCTCCCTTCTTCTCTGAAGTCAATAAAGATACGTTTTTTTTTAAAAAAAGAGATGATGTCAAGGACTGGTGCGCATGCGCTGGATAACAGGTTGTAGAGGGAGCAGAGGTGGCAGAAGGTAACAGACAAAAACTCAGGTGCAACAGAATGAGTGGGTTATAAACAAAAGTGAACATGAAACTCAGAAGGATGGGGGACTATATATATATATACACACCCACACATATGTATATACATATACTATATATATACATATACTATATATATGTTACTGAGAAATATT
The DNA here is from genome assembly GCA_027563665.1 of Antrozous pallidus. Lineage (NCBI taxonomy): Eukaryota > Metazoa > Chordata > Mammalia > Chiroptera > Vespertilionidae > Antrozous > Antrozous pallidus. The sequence continues at coordinate 8,146,861 of CM050509.1, read as the reverse complement.
CGATTGTAATGAAAGGTAGATTTTAATGTGAATTATCGTGAGATCTTGGCCACAACTATCTCATAAAATTGTGCGAATCAAATATAACTTTTCTGAAAATGCTATACAAACTATAAAACGCTACACTCATGTAAGACAGCCACTATTTACTCAAAAAGCAAACAAACACCTCTCATCCCAGCTCTGGGAGAAGGCACACAGTGAGCTCAACGGAGAGAGAGGGGAGGGGGTGGACCACACTCCGGTCCATTCCCAGGTTTTCTCAGAACTACAGGCTTTCCAGCCACGTGATGGGCTGCCTTTGAATACGGAGCAAATACACTATAATTTGGTCTGATGCCTATGTGGGCAATGTCATACAAGAATTGTGGGCCCTAATCGGTGTGGCTCAGTGGATAGAGCGTCGGCCTGCGGACTGAAGGGTCCCAGGCTCGATGGTCAAGGGCATGTACCTTGGTTGCGGGCACATCCTCAGTGGGGGGAGTGCAAGAGGCAGCTGATCGATGTTTCTCTCTCATCAATGTTTCTAACTCTCCCTCTCCCTTCCTCTCTGTAAAAAATGAATTAAAACGTATTTTTACAAAATCCGGTCAAGGACATGTACCTTGGTTGCGGGCACATCCGAAGCAGGAGGAGTGCAGGAGGCTTCTGATTGATGTTTCTCTCTCACAATCCCTCTATCCTTCTCCCTTCCACTCTGTAAAAAAACAAACAAAAAAACAATGAAATATATATATAAAAAAAAGAATTGTGGGGACAAAAATCCTTCTTAATCTGTGGGGGGAAAAAAAAGAGATTTCCTTCCCTGCTCCTTAGGCTTCTTCATATCACTTGATTGACTGTCTGAGTGTGATATTAAATTATGCCAATTTATCCTCTGTGAGGAAGGAAGGAGAGGGGAAACGTGATAAAGATTCACTGAGACATGCCAAAATACGGAACGTTTTCCCTCCCAACACTAAGTGCTGGGGTTGACGAAAAAGGCCAGGATGCACCAGCTATACGCACACTGCAATGAGGATTCCCAGCTCGGGAGCTGAGGTTTGGGGAGACTGAAGAACTTACTTAAGGCCACTTATCCCACAACACACGTCCATCTGCTCTGGGACTGAGTTCCAGCAAAGGCCTGGCACATTCCACCACACCCCAATCTCACCGGAAAAAAAAAAAAAGGACCTTGTAAAGATAAACAGAGAAAAAGAACCAGCCCGTGTGTTTATCTCTTTATCTTCCTGTGTTCAAGCTCTACCACTAGGTTTCAGAAACACTTCGGCTTTGTGCAAACTGCCACGACTTTCACCGTTTACCGGCAGAGCGACCATTTCTGCTCACCAACCCGCAATGCCTTTGTCATCCCGCCAGAGCACACGCAACAGCTCATCACCGCGAAACGTCCGAGGCTTTTCAAACAAACAAACAAACAAACAAACAAAAACAGAGCACAATATCATGAGAATACAGAGCTCAGAGGACCTCAGAAGCAATCTATGGGAACCCCCTCCTTGTATAAATAAGGACATTAAGGCTCAGATAGGTCAAGTGACTCGCTCAGGGCCACCCAACGCCACAGTTCGAGATTCAAGATCAGAAGCGAAACCTGCAAACGCGGACACAGCCCGGGGCCGCGCTGTGTGCGGAGCCGGGAGAGAGGCCCGCGGGGACGCGGGAGGGCCGGGTCCAGAGCGTCCTGCCCGGCGGGCGGCGCGCACACGCGGGCTCATACCAGAAAGGAGCCGCCGGGCACCGCGATGAGGTCCGTGTCCTTCGGGCAGCCGTGGCTCCCCGCCGGGTGGGCGAACGCGAACTGGGCGTCCTCCTCGTCCTCGTCCTGCGCGAAGAAGTCCGGGTCGGGGTGCACGGCCCAGTCGGCCTTGGCGGGCGCCAGCAGCTCGGACACGCTGCTGTCGCAGAGGGTGCTGGACGGCGTGAGCGCGTCCGTGTCCGCCGTCAGCTTGCTGCTGGGCGTCAGCGCCTGCGGCTCCTGGCTGCACGTCTTGAGGGCCAAGGAGCCCAGAGCGCCCAGGGGCCCCGCGCCCGCGCCCGCCGCGTCGTCCACGTCCAAGGGGCTCTGCTGGAAGCCGGTGGCCGTGGTCCCGAAGAAGAGAGAGGTGTCCAGGCTCTGCGGGAGGTCGCTGGCGGCCATCAGGGCCCGCGGGTCCACGGGCGGCCCCAGGGAGGCGCCGGCGGGGGCGGGGGCGCCGGCGGGGAGGCTGCCGGCCAGCGTGGGGCTCACGGAGGCCACGTCGATGGTCAGGATGCCCGAGTTGACCAGGGCCGCATCCAGCACCGCGGCGGCCCCGGGCTGGCCGCCCCCCGCGCCCCCGCCGCCGGCGCCGCCGGCGCCGCCCGGCCCCTCGGAGAGGAGGGACGCCAGCTCGGCGTCGCTGAGGTCGCTCTGCGCCTGGCTGGCCAGCTCGCTGCTGGGCGTCAGGGCGCTGGCGGCCTCCAGCTGCGCCCGCAGGTCGTGCGCCAGGCGGTGGCGCTTGGCCACGTGCGTCTTCATGCTGTGCTTGGAGGTGAAGAGCTTGCTGCAGGCGGGCACGGGGCAGCGGCTCTTGCAGGCGGCGCCGTCCTGCAGGTGCTTCTTGGAGTGGATGTAGAGGCTGCTGCGCGCCGAGAAGCGCGCGGCGCAGCCCTCCACGGGGCACGCGAAGGGCTTGGTGCCCAGGTGCGTGATGCTGTGGCCCTTGAGGTGCTCGGCCCTGGTGAAGGACTTGCCGCAGCCCTGCACGGGGCACAGGAAGCGGCGGTCGTCGTCGTGCTTGCGCTTGTGGCGCAGCAGCTTGGACATGCTGGTGAAGGTCCAGCCGCAGCCGTCGAAGTCGCACAGGAAGGGCCGCTCGCCCGTGTGGCTGCGCAGGTGGATCTTGAGGCGGCAGGCCTTGTCGTACTGCTTGCTGCAGCCCGGGAAGGAGCAGGAGAAGAGCTCCTGCTCGCGGAAGTGCGCGCGGTTGTGCGAGAAGAGGGCGCTGACGGTGATGAAGGTCTTCTTGCAGCCCGAGAAGGCGCACTGGTAGGGCCGCTCGGGCTCGAAGTGGCTGCGCTGGTGCGCGCTCAGCTTGGCCTGCGTGGGGAAGCGGTCCTCGCACACGTCGCAGCGGAAGGCGTTCTCCTGCTCGTGCGCCCGCATGTGCGCCTTGAGGTTGTACACGGTGGTGAAGCTCTTGCCGCAGCCGGGCGCCGGGCAGCCGAAGGGCCGCAGCTTGTCGTGCGACTGCAGGTGCCGCTTGAGCTTGTAGGACGTGGTGAAGGTCCAGCCGCAGCCGCCCAGCGGGCACTTGAAGGGCCGCTGGGCCTGGCGGCTGCTGTGCGTCAGCAGGTGCACCTTCAGCTGGTGCTTCTTGGCGAAGGTCTGGCCGCACTGCGCCTCGGGGCACAGGTAGAGCAGCAGCCCCGTGGCGGCGGCCGAGGTGGCGGCGGCGGCGGCGGCCGGGCGCGGGGGCGGCGCGTGCAGGGGGCTCGGGGCGGCCGGGCGCGGGGCCTCGGCCTCCGCCTCCTCCTGGGCGGGCGGCACGGGCGGCGGCGCGGGCTCGGCCAGCAGCAGGTCGGGCGGCCGGTCGGGGCAGTCGCTGGGCTGCGCGGCGTGCGGGGCCCCGGCCTGGGGCGCGATGGGGCCCGCGGGCTGCGGCGCCGGCTGCGGCTGCGGCGCGGGCGCGACCCCTGGCTCCCAGGCGGGCGGCGGTGGCGGCGGGGGCGCGGCGAGCGTCAGGACGCCGTTCTCGAAGCGCAGCAGCAGGCTGTGGCTGTGGAGGGTCACGGTGCCCGCGAAGGCCGCGGCGGGGCCCAGGCCGGGCCCGGGCAGTGGGGCGGCCAGTGCGGCTGGGGCCGGGCCTGGCAGCGGCGCGGCCGGGAGCGCCGACAGGCGGCGGGGCCCCGGCGGGGGGCGGCCCGTGGGGGTCGCTCCGCCCCCGCCCCCTCGGGGCCCGGGGCCCGGCCCGGCCTCCTGCCTCCACACGGGCCCCGCGGCCTGCCCGCCGCCCGCGGGTCCCGCGTCGCCCCCCACCGGGTCCAGCAGCACCAGGAAGAAGTCGTCGCCGCCGACGCCAACGCCGGCCGGCTCGGGCCGGGGCGCCAGAGGGCTGGGGCCTGGGCCCCGAGAGGCCGCGCGGGCCTCCTGGTGCCGCCGCCCGCGCCCGCCATCTTGGGGGCCCCGCAGCAGCAGGAGGCGGCGCGCCGGGACCTGGCCGGCCCGCGGGTCGAGGACGCCGTGGACGCGGCCGCCGCCCGCGCCGCTGCCGGCGCCGCCGCCCTGTGGCGCCCCGCGGGCCGGGAGCAGCCCCGGGATTTCCATGGCGGCGTCCGCGGGCTCCGCTGGCGCCGGCGCCGGGAGGAGGTGCGACCCCGCCCCCTGCCGCGGGCAGAACGCGCTCTGGCAGGAACCGTGCTCCGCCTGCCCCGCCTCCCACATTCGAACGTGTGCGCGCCACGGCCCTTTAAATACCGTGGGCCGGGAGGGCGGGGCCGGAGAGCCCGCTGGGCCCCGCCCCCGCCCCGCCCCCGCCCCCAGCCCACGTGGGCGGAGGCCGCCGCTCCAGGTGAAGGGCTCTGACAGCGCCTGTGGGGCTGTGGCTGCCGCGCCAGGAGGGCCGTCTGCCAAAGGCGGCCCGGTCCCCCTCACCCTGCAAACCCCCACAGACACCCTCCCTCCGTGCCGGCCTGGGCCGGGCAGTCGTTGGGTGGACGGCTGGCTGGCTGGCTGGCTGGATGATTGGATGACACAGTATTCCTCAGAAGACACACTGTGTGTCAGCCTTAATCTCCCATAGTGCTGACAATCGTCAGGGAAGGGATGTCTTTTTTTGTTTGATTGCTTTCTCGGCAACTTCCGTATCCAGAGCTGTCCTGACCAGGACAATTTGGTACCTAATAGATATATTTTTTAAAAATTTAGCCCTTCCCAGTTTGGCTCAGTGGATAGAGCATAGGCCTGCGGACTCATGGGTCCCAGGTTCGATTCCGGTCAAGGGCATGTACCTTGGTTCTGGGCACATCCCCTTGATGTTTCTCTCTCATCGATGTTTCTAACCCTCTCTCCCTGTCCTTTCCTCTCTGTAAAAAATCTATAAAACATATTTAAAAAATGGATACATTTTTAATGATATCAGAGAGGAGGGCTGAAGGTAAGAGAGAGAAACATCCATGATGAATGAGAATCGTTGATGGGCTGTCTCCTGCATGCCCCACACTGGGGACCGCACCCTCAATTGGGACATGAGCCCTGACTGGGAATCAAACAGGTGGCCTCTTAGGTCCCAGGTGGATTCTCAGTGGCTGAGCCACACCCAGCTGAGCCCTAATTTTGTGGTTCTCTGGCGCAGAGTTTAGAACCTGTAAGAGACGGGGCCAAAACAGATGAGCACTTTAGTCTTGAAATGCAAAGCCTGGCGCATGAAGCCATTTACCCTGAAATCTGCAAAACCCAACCTACTCCAGGGATCTCCCTGTACAGTGCCCAGCCTAAACCAACCCACTCTGCACTTCCGTCATTGCTTCTGCCATGGTCAATGTTGCGTCCAGTCTCACAGGAGAATAAGGCAGTCCCCAGCTTACTCTAGAGCAGTGGTTCTCAAACTTCCCAATGCTGTGACCCTTTAATACAGTTGGTTCCTCATGTTGTGGTGACCCCCAACCATGCAATTATTTTCCTTGCTACTTCCTAACTGTAATTCTGCTACTGTTAATGAATCGTAATGTAAATATCTGTGTTTTCTGATGGTGTTAGGTGACCCTGGTTAACGGTTCTCCACCTGTGGGTTGGGACCCAAAGGTTGAGAACCGCTAGCAGGGTGGCCTAAGACCATCGGAAAACACAGATAATTACATTACGATTCATTAACAGTAGCAGAATTACAGTTAGGAAGTAGCAAGGAAAATAATTGTATGGTTGGGGGTCACCACAACATGAGGAGCTATGTTAAAGGGTCGCGGCATTAGGAAGCTTGAGAACCGCTGCTCTAGATTCTCTAGCACAGGGAGGCCTCGCTGCAGGAGCAGCTGTTGAATGTGATAAGGTGAAACCCTAAGTCACTGCAGTGCAGTCTCCCAAGAAGAATGCACAGGTGACCATGTGCCATACACCCAACCTTCACCTTCACCACCAGCACCTGCTTGCACAGAGTCGTGGAGGCCCACTCTCACTGTAATGCGTTTGGCCTGCAATGCCTTATGATCTTATCATTCATGATGATGATCCCCCAACTTCTCATCAGTGAGTTGGGAATGGGTATAAATATACGGTGAAATATCTGGCTAGAGAGAGGTTTAGATACATGATTTGATTATGGGGTACCTAGGGTTTAAAGAATCCCCTGCTTCCTCCCTCTTTTAATGATAATGGACACTTGCTGATCTTTGATTAGGACATCACGTTTTTCATCCATAACAATTGAAACCTCATCAAAATGTCTACTTCACATGTTTTTCTTTGTATGCTTTTTTGGGGGTGGGGGTAGAGGATGGGGACGTATTTTTCAACTTTGACATACAGAGGAGTACATAGAACATTATCTGCCAAGTAGATACTTTATGAAAGCAAACACGCATGTGACCAGGAAACCAAGGTCAAGAAATAGACCGTTGCCAGGCTTCTAGAATTCCTTCCAATGATAACCCACTGCCTCCCCAGCGGATATAGCTATTATCCAGACTTTGTGATAATTCTCTCAGTGCTTTTCTTAAAAGGTTCCCACTTTATATGAAGTTATACACCGAGTGGCCAGATTATTATGATCTCAGAACACCTAATAATTTGGCCACTCAGTGTGTGTGTGTGTGTGTGTGTGTGTGTGTGATTGTGTGTGTGAGTGTGTGTGTGTGTGAGTGTCTGTGTGTCTGTGTGTGTGTGAGTGTGTGAGTGTGTGTGTGAGTGTGTGTGTGTGTGAGTGTGTGTGTGAGTGTGTGTGTGAGTGTGTGTGTGTGTGAGTGTGTGTGTGTGTGAGTGTGTGTGTGTGTGAGTGTGTGTGTGAGTGTGTGTGTGAGTGTGTGTGTGTGAGTGTGTGTGTATGTGTGTGTGTGAGTGTGTGTGTGTGTGAGTGTTTATGTGAGTGTGTGTGTGAGTGTGTGTGTGTGTGAGTGTGTGTGTGAGTGTGTGTGTGAGTGTGTGTGTGTGTGTGTGTGAGTGTGTGTGTGTGTGAGTGTGTGTGTGTGTGTGTGTGAGTGTGTGTGTGTGTGAGTGTGTGTATGTGTGTGTGTGAGTGTGTGTGTGTGTGAGTGTGTGTGTGTGTGTGAGTGTGTGTGTGTGTGTGTGTGTATGTGTGTGTGCGTGTGCGTGTGTGTGTGTATTAGAGGCCTGGTGCACCAAATTTGTGCACGGGGGTGGGGAAGACACAGTTGTCCCTCAGCCCAGCCTGCACTCTCTCCAATCTGGGACCCCTCAAGGGATGTCTCACTGCCCATTTAGGCCCGATCCTAGAATCGGGCCTAAATGGGCAGTTGGACATCCTTGACACAATCCAGGACTGCTGGCTCCCAACTACTTGCCTGCCTGCCTCCCTGATTGCCTCTAACCGCTTCTGCCTGCCAGCCCGATCACCCCCTGGCTGCCAGGGGTTCAGAGCAGGGAGGGGTGAATAGGTGGGCCACAGGTGATCTTTAGGGCAATGAAACCGTTCTGTCTGATACTACATTAATGGCACATTTGTCAAGACCATAAGATGTTCAACACAAAGAAGGAACCCTAATGTAAACTGCAGATTTTACTTTTGTTAATAATGTGCCGATAAAGGCCCATCAATTGTAACAAACGTATCACATTAATTTAAGGTGCTAATATTAAAAGAAGCTTTAATGTGGTGTGGCCGGGCCTGGGGGCAGCGTTGCGGGTCCGGATCCCATGCTGGGTCTGGAGCGGCCATTGGGACCCCCGCCGCTGCCCCAGGTTTGCCATAGCTGGGCCTCGGGGCAGCGGCAGCGGTCCGGATCCCCTGCTGGCTCTGGGGCTGCGATTGGACCCCCCGCCGGCCCAGTTGCCGCCTTGGCCTGCTGGAGCGGAGGGGGCCCACCCGCCATCTTGGTTGGGGATTAATTTGCATATTGCTCCTGTTGGCTGGTGGCCTAATGAAGGTACAGTCCAGTTGCATGTTTCTCTTTTATTAGATAGGATAGCAAATGCCCTTTGTACTGATTATTGGAAAATCATCCTAGCACTTGCCTCTGTTCCTCTCTGTATTGTTGCCTTACATTCTGATGTTATTACTGTGCTTTTATCATCCACTCACTCTATTAAGATTTTGAGGGCAGAGATCATGACTTGAGGTTGTGTTTCTCCGTCATAGTGCCCAGATAAATACTCAAAGGCCATCCGGTCCAAATGACCTGTGATGAGATAGGCCCACCTTTTCTGGAGACCTCTGATTACTACTTAAGGGCCTCACTTGTTCTGTGCCTTTACAGAAGGGTGAGTAGGGGTTGAGGGAATTTGAGGAAACCCAGACAGAATTCTCCTCCTAAAAGATTTTGCTAAGCTGACCACGGGGACCACAGGGCATTTGTCCAATGAAAATCCACAAACACAGGAATAACAAAGGCACTGGTCTACTACTGCTAATGCGGGGCGATCAAACCCCAACCTGCAGGAACTCACCCCCACAGTCAGGACCAGGCCACTGGGTAGACCTGGGCTGGTGCTCCTAACTGTAGGGAGAGGGAGACTTCCCATGGCTGCAAGCTAGAGGCCCTGGACTCCACACCACACACCCAAAGAGGTCCCAGGTGCAGGTTGGTCAGCAAAGCGGCTTCTTTGCCTGGAATTGTGGGGCTGCCTCTCCTGTTTGCCGGTGATCGCGGGTCTGGGCTCTGCCCCTGTCCAGTTCCCCTGTGATCAAGATCATGGGTCTGGGCTCACCTCACCCCATGATCCTGATGGTGAGTCTGGGCTCTGCTTGTCCAGTTCCCTGTGACTGTGATGGCCATTGCTGGTCTAGGCTCTGCCTGTCCAGTTTGCTCTGTGATTGCCATTGTGAGTCTCAGTTCTTCCTATCTAGTTTGCCCCATGATCACGATGGTGGGTCTGGGCTCTGCCTGTCCAGTTTGCTCTGTGATCACCATGGTGGGTCTCTGTTCAGGGTGGCCTCTTCCCAGGGTGATGGGTAGCTTGGACCTTGCTGGAGGCTTTTGGCACTGCCAACTGCCACCAGCTCATGTCCCCTTGGATCCTCTCTGAGGCATAGGGCAATGCCGCCCCCCTGCATATGCAAACATACCCACTATCTTTGCTGGGTTAATTTGCATATCACGCCTGATTGGCTGTGGGCATAGCGAAGGTACGGTCAATTAGTATATTACTCTTTTATTAGATAGGATATTAGAGGCCCAGTGAATGAATTTGTGCATGGGTGGGGTCTGGCCAGCCTGGCCAGGGGGAGGGGACATGGGTGGTTGGCTGGCCTGCCTGCTGGTTGAACTCCTGGTTGAGGGGACAATTTCCATATTAGTCTTTTATTATATAGGATTTCAGAGATCATAATAATCTGGCCACTCAGTGTATAAACCAAATTTTACTGCATGCTCCCTTTTATAGCTCCCTTCTGCCATTCTGTATCAAATTTGAGAGACTTCATCCGTGTCTTTCACAGTAGCTATAGATCCTTTGTCTCTCTTGTTGACTAGAATTGGGGTGTATGATTTTAGCAAAGTGATTATGATCTGATTATGCCATTCTATAGGGGATGGGCACTAACGGCAGCTATTAGTTTATGGCCACTGCTGTGAACAATGCCGCAATTAGGAAAGAAAAGAAATAAAAGCCATCCCATGTGAAGAGAACGACATGAAACAGGTTTGCTGGTGACATGGTCTTGTACAGAAACAAATCTTAAAACTCTTCCCAAAGCCTGTTCGAGCTAATACATGAATTCAGTGCAGTTCCTGAAAACGGCATCAACACACAAAAACCAGTTGTATCTAAACATTAACAATCAACTAGCTATAACAATAATCTATAATAATAAAAGCATAATATGCAAACAGACCAAACGACCATCTGGGATCAAGGCAGCAGCCATGGCTGTGAGGGAGGGATCGAGGCAGCCACTGAGGCTCTGAAGGCCTACACTTGCACGAATTTCATGCATCAAGTCTCTAGTCAAAAATAAAAATAAAGGAAATAAGCCTATTATTTATTGATTTATTTAATCGTCACTGGAGCATATTTTTTTAATATATATTTTATTGACCTTAAAATTTTTATTTATTTTTTTACAGAGCGGAATGGAGAGGGATAGAAAGTCAGAAACATCGATGAGAGAGAAACATCAGTCAGCTGCCTCTTGCACGCCCCCTAATGGGGATGTGCCCGCAGCCAAGGTACATGCCCTTGACCGGAATCGAACCCGGGACCCTTCAGTCTGCTGTCCGACACTCTATCCACTGAGCCAAACCGGTGTCAGCTGGAGCATATATACATATTTTTTTGATTTTTAGAGAAAGTGGAAGGGAGAGGGAGAGACACAGAAACATGGATGTGAGAGAGACACATGGATTGGTTGCCTCCTGCACCAGCCTGAAGAAGGGACAGTGATTGAGCCCACAACCCAGGTACCTACCTACCCTTGACCAGAATTGAACCCAGGACCCTTCAGTCCAAGTGCCAACACTGCCCATTGAGCAAAACCACCTAGGGTGGAATAATCCTGTTTACCATAGCATCAATAACTAAGGAAATGCACATGGGAAACTACAAAACATTGATGAAAGACAAAAGACAAAGATAAAATGGGGAGACATATTCAATTTATGAAATTGAACCCTTATCTAACATCCTTCACAGAAATTACTTTAAAATAGGCAAAAACAGGTTTAACACTTCAAATTGTAACACTCCTAGAAGAAACTATTACGGAAACTTCTGGACATCAACCTGGCCAATGATTTTTTGGGGGGAATATAACACCAAAAGCACAGGCAAGCGAAAGCAAAAGTGTACAACATCTAACCAGTTTGATGTATCTATCAAACTAAGTGCCTCTCTGCACAACAAAGAAAAAAACATGACTCCTGGTATGGAAGAAACTACTTGGCAACCATATACCTGATAAGGAGATAATATTGAAAATATATAAGGAATTTGTACCATTTAATAGAAAAAATACAAATAACTCAACTAAAAACAGGCAAAGTATTTGAATAGACATGCCTACAAAGAGCCCTACAAAAACCAACAAGATGCCCAGCATCACTAATTACCAGGGAAATGCAAAACAAAACCACAATGAGGCATTGCCAGACACCTGTTAGCTGGCTAATTAAAAAAAAAAGATAACAATTGTAGATGAAGACATGAAGAAATCAAAACCTTTTTTACACTATTGATGGGAATGTAAAATGGCCCAGCTGCTATGAAAATAGTATGGAGGTTTCTCAGAAAGTTAAAATAAAACTACCCATGTCATCTAGCAATCCCACTTCTGGGTCTATATCCACAAGCATATCCCTAGCCGGTTTGGCTCAGTGGATAGAGCATTAGCCTGTGGACCAAAGGGTCCTGGGTTCGATTCCGTTCAAGGGCATGTATCTTGGTTGCAGGCTCCTCCCCAGCCTGGGCCCTGGTTAGGGCTCCTGCAGGAGGCAGCCAATTGATGTGTTTCTCTCACATCGATGTTTCTCTCTGTCTTTCCCTCTCTTTTCCACTCTCCCTAAATAATAATAATAATAATAATAATAATAATAATAATATATCCACAAGCATTGAAATCAAGGTCTTCAAAAGATATTGGCACTCCCAGGATTATTGCAGCATTGTTGACAATAGCTAAAGATGTGAAAGCAACTTAAAGGTCCATCAACTGATAAACTAATAAAGAAAATGTGGTATGTGCATACAGTGGAATAAAGCCTTAAAACACAAGAAAACGTTTCTTACTGACCACCATGGATAGCCTTGAGGACATAATGCTCAGTGAAACGGGCCAGTCACAGAATAACAAAAGCTATAGTTGTCATCCTCATAGAGGCAGGGATTTATTTTTTATTAAGACTTTATATTTTACAGCAGCTTTGGGTTCACTGTAAAAATTATAGGAATGTACAGAGATTTCCTATATAACTCTGGCTTCGTGTATGCATATATGGCATATTTATCACCATTGATGAGCCTACTTTGATACTCCATTATCAGTCAAAGCCATGGCTTATATTGCAGTTTACTCTTGGTATTCTACATGCTGTTGGTTTGAACAAATATATACTGACATCTATCCATCATTAGAGTATCATACAGAGTAGTTTCACTCCCCAAATTTCCTGTGTCCTGCCTATATACCCCTCCCCCAGCCGCTGGCAACTCCTGATCTTCTTACTGTCTCCATGGTTTTGGCATTCCTTGAATTTCATTTAGTAGGAATTGTACACTATGTATTCTTTTCAGACCGGCTTCTTCCACTTCATAATATGCATTTACAGTTCCCGCGTGTCTTTTCATGGCTTGATGACTCATTTCTTTTTAGCACTGAATAGTTTTCCATTGTCTGTATGGACCATAGTTTAGTCGTTTATCTGCTGAAGCACATGCTGATTGCTTGCCACTTTTGACAATTCTTAGTAAAGGTGCTATAAACATATGTGCTGCTTTGGATGTGGATATTTTTTTAAATATATTTTATTGATTTTTTTTACAGAGAGGAAGGAAGGATAGAGAGTGAGATACATTGATGAGAGAGAAATATCAATAAGCTGCCTCCTGCACACTCCCTACTGGGGATGTGCCCACAATCAAGATACGTGTTCTTGACCAGAATTGAACCCGGGACCCTTTAGTCTGCAGGCCGACGCTCTAGCCACTGAGCCAAACCGGTTAGAGGTGCGTGGATATGTTTTAAAGTCATTTTGGTAAATATGAAGGAACATGGTTGCTGGATACTAAGAGTATGAGTATGTTTCATTTTGTAAGAAGCCACCCAGCAGCCTCCCAAATTGGCTGTCCTTTTGTGCATTCCCGCCAGCAATGAATGAGAGTTCCTGCTCATCCACATTCTCACCAACATTTCATGGAGTCAGCATTCCAGATTCTAATAGGTGTGGAATGGCATCTCGTTTTGCTGTAGAAACCAAGTTTTTCCCCCTTTTATTTCTTACATTTGGGCCTTTAAGAAACATATACCATCAGGTTTACCACTATTTAGTAAAAAATCTATTCTAGTTTTTAGGAAGCATATGTGTCACAAACCATCTCATTTCTACTCGCTAAAAATGTAGCTAAGTTTATCAAAAAGGTAGGCTCTGCTCTATGGGATCCTGAGCCTTGAGGTTTTGAATGTTTTTTGATTATTGTGAAAACAGTTTTAAGTGGTTGAACTTAATTCTAGCTATTTTCTTCTAGAACGGGCCAATCATTTGAAGTTATATACGCCCTTGCAAGAGTATTCAATTCCTTAAGCTTTGTGATCTACTCTGTCTTTGAAAAACTTGATAAAAAAGTAATTTTTTTTCTGTACAATAAGGATGAATTGACCAGAACGTACCCAATATTAATTATAACAAAAAGCAGGACAGTGTACATGTGCTGTATGAAACCAAGATTTTAATGATGTTTGCCAGGTGCTAGTGGGATGAGGAAATGGAGAATTGCTTTTCTTTTCTTTTTTTAAAAATATATTTTATTGATTTTTTTTTTTTTTTTACAGAGAGGAAGGGAGCGGGATAGAAAGTCAGAAACATCGATGAGAGAGAAACATCCATCAGCTGCCTCTTGCACACCCCCTACTGGGGATGTGCCCGCAATCAAGGTACATGCCTTTGACCGGAATCGAATCTGGGACCTTTCAGTCAGCAGGCCGACGCTCTATCCACTGAGCCAAACCAGCATTGGCAGGGAATTGCTTTTCAATGTAAAAAGTTTTAGTTTCACAAGATGAAACCATTTTTAGATATTTGTATGCCTATAGTTAACGATCGTGTATTACATAATTGAAAATTTGCCAATGTGGTGGTTCAGTGGTTGAACGTCAACCTATGAACCAGGAGGTCACAGGTCACTGATGTTTCTACCTCTGTCTCCCTCTCCCTTTCTCTCTGAAATCAGTGAAAATATATTAAAAAATAAAATTTGCCAAGTGGATAGATCTCATGGTAAGCGTTCTTGCCACAATAGAAGAGAAGAAATAGTGCTTGTAAAATACCATGAATGTGCCTTGGCCAGTTTGGCTTGGTGGATAGAGCATCAGCCTACAGACTGGAGGGTTGTGGGTTCAATTTCGGTCAAGAACACATAGCCAGGTTTCGGGCTCAACCCCCAGTAAGAGGCATGCAGGAGGCAGCCAAGCAATGATTCCCTCTCATCATTGATGTTTCTATCTCTCTGTCCCTCTCCCTTCCTCTCTGAAATCAATAAAATATATTGAAAAATAACATTTTGATGAAATGCTGATATGCATAACAAACTTTATGTCTGAATGGGTCAGGCAGCTACAAGTTCATGATAAGTACATAAGGACACCTGGGAACTTGGTGGTCCATGTTCAAGTGTTCAGTCTCTACTAAGGCCCAGTAGCAAGCCAAAAGAAGTTTCTCTAAAGCAGGAATGGCCCACAGGCCATTTCAGGCCCAAGACATAATTTGATCTGGCCCTGCCAAGGCATAAGGGGTGTGTTAATTAAATATTTGACCAAATATAGCAGGCTAATTTTTAGGCTGATAATTTTGATGGTCTGCCAAAGATACTATCTAATGGGGGGAATATGCTAATTAACCCTCATGGCATCACAAAGATGGTGGTGCCCACAGCCAATAATAAGGAGGGAATATGCTAATTGACAGCCCCACCCTCAAAGATGGCAGTGCCCACAGCCACAAGATGGTGGCACCCAGTCCCCTCAGCCCTGCAGGGGTTGCAGGTGCAAGGCAAGGCCGGCCTTGCTGCGCGCCTGACTCCAGAGTCTCACAGTCCCCTCAGTCCCCCAGCCACCCAGAGCCAGCCTGAGGTGCAGTCAAGCCTCGGATGGCAGCTTCCCAGTCACTGAGGGCTGCCCGAGGCTCAGGTAACCAGGGCTGATCGAGGCTTGCACTGCCAGCAGTGGCAGCAGCAGAGCTGTGATGGGGGCGTCACCTTCCCCTGATCCCCTGAGGGCTCCTGGACTGTGAGGGGGGCAGGCCAGGCTGAGAGACTACCGCTAGAGTGCATGAATTTCCATGCACTGGGCCTCTAGTGTTATAAATATCTAAATGGTCCTTGGCAGGAAAAAGGGTCCCCACCCTTGTGTAATCTACGGATGATGACAAGACTTTGCTCCAACATTCGAAGTTCTTTTCTGTAAATCACCTATAGGAGACTGCCAAGGGTTGCAAACAGCATTCCTATTTGCTACCAACACCCTGAGTGCTATTGGCTCTGCGGGAGCTTATGGCACAAGTGGCAAAAGCAGGAAGCTTTGCATGGCAGTGTCGTCCTGTTTCAGAACCTTCTTTAAAAAATTTTTTTTTAAATTTCTTTACAGAGAAGAAGGGAGAGTTAGAAACATCGATGAGAGAGAAACTTTGGTCAGCTGCCTCCTGCACGCCCCCTACTGGGGATGTGCGTGCAACCAAGGTACATGCCCTTGACCGGAATCAAACCTGGGACCTTTCAGTCCGCAGGCCGACGCTCTATCCACTGAGCCAAACCGGTTAGGGCTGTAGAACTTTCTTTTGTTCCGGTTCCCACAGAAAACTAGCAGATTTTCTGGTTACTTGCTAAATAGGCCAGAATAGAACAGCCAGAATAGAAAAGCCAAATACAGCCATTTACCCTTAACCTTAGAAAAGATATCTAGACATGTACCCTCCAGCCCTGGAGCCCTCCATGTTTCCCTGAGGTCCGAGGCCCCTATAGTTTTGCTGGGCTTCTTTTCCACCATCGGACATGCAAAATTCCTTACCCATAAGTCTAGCAGAGTTTCTATTTCCCGTGCATTAGGTCCAATAAACACAATATCATCATTGTATTCCAGCAGTGTTGTGTTGTGGAAGGAAAAAGTAATCGAGATGCCTGTGCACGAAATTAGGACACAGGGCTGGAGAGTTAATATACTTCTGAGGTAGAACACAAGTCCTACACTGCCAGTTGCAAGCAAACTGCTTCTTTCCGCCTTTGGGTGGAGGCGAGGGGTGAGGGGTGGGCGAGGTATTTCTTTCTTTATTTTTAAAGATATTTGTATTGATTTCAGAGAGGAAGGAAGACAAAGAGAGAGAGAGAGAGAGAGAGAGAGAGAGAGAGAGAGAGAGAGAGAGAGAGAGATATCAACGGTGAGAGAGAATCATTGATTGGCTGCCTCCTGCACACCCCACGCTGGGGCATGTGTCCAGACCACAATCGAACCGTGACCCCCATGGTTTATAGGTCAATGCTCAACTGCTGAGCCACACCAGCCGGGCAGGGGAAGGCATTTAAAAGCTCGACAGGTGCATACCAGATACCAGGAGATGCGTTCATTTGCTCAAACCTGCTGCAGCAGCTGCAATAGGCCTCGGCACCTTGGTGGGCTTACAGTAGTCCACTGTCATTTTCCAGGGTCCGTATGGTTTCTGCCGGGGCCAAGTAGGCCAATGAGCGGGTGTCTTGAGGGCACCACCGCTGTGCATCTTGCAATTCCTTGATGGTGGCACTAATCTCAGCAATACCCAGGAATGCACTATGTTTTTGGTTTCCTTTTTTTCCTAGGTAGAGGCAATCCAGTGGCTTCTAAGTGGCATTTCTCACCAAGATAACTCTCTTTGCACAAGTGAGAAGAACAATGTAGGGATTCTTCCAGGTATGGAACATCCTATGCCAGTGGTCCCAAACTCCTTAGTCCACAGAGCCAAATATCAACAGGACAACGATTGAAATGTCTTTTGAGAGCCGCGGTTTTTAAACTTAAACTTCTTCTAATGCCACTTCTTCAAAAGAGACTCACCCAGGCCGTGGTATTTTGTGGAAGAGCCACACTCAAGGGGTTAAAGAGTTTGCTGACCACTGTCCTATATAATAAAAGCCTAATATGCTCAGTGCCCGGTTGTCTGGTCAACCAATCAAAGCATAATATGCTAATGATATGCTAAGGCCACTCAACTGCTCACTATGACGTGCACTACCGTCAGGGGCCAGACAGTCTAACTGGTCCAGCCAACTGGGACTGAGCGAGATGGGCCAGACATGCCCTGGAGCCTTTCCATGGTCCTTCCCAGGCTGGCCAATCTCCCGCATCCCTCCCTGGCCCCAATCCTGCACCTGTGGGGTCCCTTGGCCTGGCCTGCACCCTTTCACAATCTGGGACTTCTTGGGGGATCTAGGAGAGCTGGTTTTGGCCCGATCCCACGGGCTAGGCCAGACCAGGCCAAGGGACCCCACTGGTGCATGAAAACCAAGGATGGGATTCAGGACCAACTGAGTCCACTATTGGATGAGAGAATGTCTCATCCATGGGCCATATAAGGCCTATGAAATCATTTGTTCTGGCCCTGCCAGGGCATTAGGGGTGATTTAATTAAATGTTTGACCAAATGTAGCAGGCTAACTTTTTAAAATTTAAATCTTTATTGTTGAAAGCATTACATATATCCCCGCCCACACACACATTGATCCCTCTGGCCGGCCCCTGCCCCCTCCCCCAGGCCTTCACCACCCTATTGTCTGTGTCCATGGGCTATGCATGTATGTATACAAGTTCTTTGGGTGGTCTCTTCCCACCCCACCCCCCACCCCCACCTTCCCTTTGAGATTTCACAGTCTATTCCATGTTTCTATGTCTCTGAATCTAGTTCATTCATCAGTTTATTTTGTTCATTAGATTCCACATGTGAGTGAGATCAGGTGATACCTGTCTTTCTCTGACAGGGTTATTTCGCTTAGCATAATGCTCACCAGGTCGCTCCGTGCTGTCTCAAAGGGTAAGACATCCTGCTTTTTTGCTGCTTGTAAGCGAATTTTTAAGTTGACAATTTTAGACGGCCCTCGAATGATGTTATAAATATCCAAATGGCTCTTGGCGCAAAAAGGGTTCCCCACCCTCTGGCATTATGGACCTGAGCTAAAATGCTATATGCCACTACTCTGACAGGCAGAGTGTAGCAACTCTTTGGGTCTCGTGGAAATAGTGTTGGTTCAGAACTAGTGTTCAGAAATCCCTGAAAAGTCTAATTATTTCCTTTTCCACAGTGCAAGTTTCTCTAGCAAGGTGACTTTTTTTTTCCTTTAGGAGAGACTAGGAGAAATAGTTACAGTATGTATTTTGGGGGGTAGAGTAGTGGGGGTTTCTTCGTCTGTAAAACTGGCTCAAACTTGGAAATTGATTAAGAGCGCTGTACTTTTAAATTCCAGTTAGCTTTTTTTTTACTTAACCTAGAATTCTTCCACTTATACAGATCAAGTAAGAATATACTAGGCTGCTCATTTATTTCACTTGTAAAAATACCAGGGCACATGACCAGGTTCTGATCAATGATTCTCTCTCACCATTGATGTTTCTCCCTGAAATCAATTAAAGCATATTTTAAAAAATGATAAAAGAGATAACACTTTTTAAAAATTCCCAATAGGGAAATAGAGGGTCATTTGCACAAGAGCCACTTGTCCTGACCAAGAATGTCAAGGTTAAACACAGCTCAGACTACATTCTTTGAACTTGCTTTGCTTCTTCATCACAGGGCTTGTTCTTGAATGTGTACGTACCCCTATGTTCATAGCAGCACAGTTGACAAAGGCTAAGACCTGCAAACAGCCCAAGTGCCCATCCTATCTAATAAAAGAGTAACATGCAAATTGACCATACTTCTGCTACGCTACCAGCCAATCAGGAGCAGGGAGTGGGGCCAAGGGGTGGGGCCAAGCAGTGAGAGGGCTGGACCCCAGGGATGGAGACAAAGCAGTGGTGCAGGAGTGCCGCACGGCCCCCCCCCGGCAGCTTGAGCGCAGAAGCGGCCAAGGGGGGGCAGTTCGGGGAGGTGGGGGCGGCGGCGGGAGAGCACTGCGCAGCCCCCGAGCCACTTGAGGGCAGAAGCAGCGGGGGGGGGGGGGGGGGCGGGGGGGGCGGCAGGGAGCACCCAGGCCCCCGGGCACTGAGTGCGGAAGCTGCGGTGAGCGCCCAGCCCCTGTAGCTGGGTGGTTACAGGCAGCTGGGGCTGAGCTGAGCAGGGAGATGGCTGGGTATGAGGCCTAAAGCCTCTGGCGAGGCTTTAGGCCTTGGGCAGGCTGGGGGTGAGCCATCAGTTGGACATCCCCTGAGGGCTCCCAGTATGTGACAGGGGGCAGGTTGGGCTGAGGGACCACCCACCCCCCAGTGCACAAATTTCGTGCACCGGGCCCCTAGTCCTGTATAATAAAGATGGACTATGCAAATTGACCATCACTTCACCACAGAGATGGTGGTGCCTACAATGGAGGTGGGGGTTTCCAAAACACAAGATGGCTGCACTCACAGTGGAGGCTGAGTTCCCATAACAAGCCTTAATGAGCAATCAGCAGGGACCTGAGGCTGCACGCCCCAACCCCGCTGTGGGGCTTGACCGGGGACCTCAGGCCAACTGGGCCAGGGAACCTGAAGCTATGCCCCCTACCCTACACCAGGCTAGGGGACCTGAGGCTGCACCCCCAGCACCAGTGCCAGGCTTGGGGACTGGAGGCCATACCCTCCACCCAATGGGGCTTGACGGGGGACCTCAAGGTTCCTCCTCATTCCTGGTGCTGAGCCAGAGGATCTCAGGTTGTTCCCCCTGCCCTGGCACCACGCTGGGGGACCTCAAACCCTACCTCCAACCCAACAGGGCTTGATGGGGGACCTCAAGGTGCAACCTCCCACTCCAGTGCTGGGCTGGGGGACCTCAGGCTGCTCCCTTCATCCCTGGCCAAGGGAACTGAGGCCACACCCTCCACCCAGTGGGGATTGACGGGCGACCTGAGGCTGTGTCCCCTCTTGGCACCAGGCCAGGGGACCTGAGGCTGCACCCCCCAGCCCAGTGGGGTTTGACAGAGTATCTCAAGGTGCATCCCCCCACTCCAGTGCTGAGCCGAGGGACCTCAGGCTACTCCCCCTGTCCCGGCGCCAGGCCAGGGGACCTCAAGTCATGCACCCCACCTGGCAGGGCTTGATGGGGGACCACAAGGCACACCCCCTGACAAACCCTGGGCTGGGGGACCTCAGGCCATGCCCCCTGCCCAGCAGGGCTTAACAGGGACCTCAAGGTGCACCTCCCTGCCCCAGTGCTGGGCCAGGGGACCTCAGGCTGCTGCCTGCATCCCAGTGCCATGCCGGGGGACCTGAGGCCATGCCCCCCACCTGGCAGGGCTTGATGGGGGGGCCTGAGGCTGCATTCCCCTCCCAGTGGGGCTTGATGGGGGACCTGAGGCTATGTCCCCTCTTATCACTGGGCCAGGAGACCTGAGGCTGTGCCCCCCTGCCCGGTGGGGCTTGACAGGTGCATTCCCCTTCCTGGTGCTGGGCCAGAGACCTCAGGCTGTTACCCACCTCCCGGCACCAGGTCAGAGGGCCTCAAGCCATGCTCCCCACCCAGCAGGGCTTGATGGGGGACCTCAAGGTGTGTCCCCTGCCCTGGCCCAGGCTGGGGGACCTCAGGCCGTGCCCCCTGCCAGTGGGGCTTGACAGGGGACCTCAAGGTGCACCCCCCATCCCAGTGCTGGGCCAGGGGACCACAGGCTATGCCCCCCACCCAGTGGGGCTTGATGGGGGACCTAAGGCTGCACCCCCTCCCTGTGGGGCTTGGTGGAGGCTGCACGTCCCTCCCAGCGCCAGCCTGTGGGACCTGAGGCTGTGCCCCACACCCAGCGGGGTTTGACGGAGACCTGAGGCTGCATCCCCCTCCAAATGGGGCTTTATGGGGTGGGGCTTGACAGAGGATCTCAGGCCATGTCCCCCACATAGTGGGGCTTGACAGGGGACCTCAAGGTGCTCTCCCTGCCCTGGCCCTGGCTGGGAGAACTTAGGCTGGGCCCCCCACCCTGGCATTGAGCCAGGGGACCTGAGTCTATGCCCTTCCACCCAACGGAGCTTGACGAGGGTAGGACTGGCCAGATCTGGATCTAGTCCAAGGGGGGTGGGCAGCCGAGTCTCATTCTCACACGATTTTGTGGCACACATGGGTGGGCGGGGACTTGATTCTGGGTCCTGTGGTGCACCCCAGATTCTGACAGGAGGAAGGTTTTCATATACATTTTACTAATTTTCTTTCATTCTGACACTTCTATCAGGGCAAATAGCAATATGAAAATATTTCCTCTAATGAATCCCCGTTTGATGTGCACAAATTTTGTGCACTGGGCCACTAGTCATAGTAATAAAAGGCTAATATGCAAATGTTTGTCACACTGTAATGCTGTAATGATTGATCAGCAGGGACCTGAGGCTGTGTGGCAGCTGGCTGGGACGGGGGACCTGAGGCTGCACCCCTTGCCCCTGCAGGACTTGACAGGGGACCTGAGGTTGCCCCCCCTCCACCCAGCAGGACTTGACAAGGGTACGGCCGGCCAGGTCTGGGTCTCACCCAGTGGGGGTGGGGCCAGCCTGCTCTTGGTCTGGCACAATTCTGAGGCACGCACAGGTGAGCAGGGACTTGACTCTGGGTCCTGCAGCACCCCCCAGTCTCTGACAGGAGGGAGATTTTCATATACATTTTACTAATTTCCTTTCATCTCTGACACTTCTATTATAAAGGGCGAATAGCAATATGAAACTATTTTCTCTAATTGATTCTCTTTTAAGGTGCACAATTTTGTGCACTGGACCACTAGTTTGTAGACAAATGCATAAAAAAACTTGTGGTACATCTAGACCATGGAATACTATGCAGCAGTAAAAAAGAAGGGTCTCGTACCCTTTGAGACAGCATGGAGGGACCTACAGAGCATTATGCTAAGTGAAATAAGCCAGTCAGAGACAGTGTCACATGATCTCACTCGTATTGGAATCTAATGAACAAAATAAACTGATGATCAAAATACATCCAGAGATGGAGAAGGATGGAACAGACTGAGGATTCTCAGAGGGAAGGCAGGGGTGAGAAATGAGAACTTGTATGCATAACCATGGACACAGACAATAGGGTGGTGAAGGCCTGGGGCAGGGGTAAGTGGGAGTGGGCTAGAAGGGGTCAATGGGGGAGAATGGGGGACAAATGTAACATTTTCAACAATAAAGATTTTTTTAAAACCATATTAAAAGGGCACAGCCTTCTGGTCTCCCTTCTATGTGTAAAGAGCTTGGAAAGCAGCCATCCTGTTCTTACACAAAAGAAAGATGAAAAATCAATTCTTACGTTTATCAGAAAATTGAGGTCACAAGGGCAAACCACTTCCCTGGAAATTAAAGAGACAGGCAAATACAGACAAATGCACCATCCCAGGACAGAAACTGCTCCTGGAGCCAGCGTCCGGTAGTAATACTTAGAATAATTGCTACAGATTTATCACGGATTAACGAGATAAAAAAAATCCTGGAAGCACAGCCTTGGAGGGACTTCCATTCTTTCCCGAGTTTTGTTCCAGAAACCCATCCAGGTTCTCATGCAAAGACCATAGAAAAATGGCCTGCATTGTTCCAGAGCGGAAGCGAAGTGTTTTGATATATGGTCCAGTATTCCGTTCTTCATAACAAAGGCCTGCGTCTGAAGGAAATGATTTTACCAGAGCCTCATCTACCCGTGGGAGTGGAAGTACCCAACTTTAGCCCTGTTTAGCCTTCAAAGTGGGAGCATGATAATAGGAAACTCCCACCCCCTTTATCCTTCCTGTTTCAGTAAGTGGTAAAGAAAAGCTGAGATGTACTGGTGGAAATCATGAACCAGGGACAGAAGGTCACTAAAATGCTGAGGCCTAATCCTAGGGCTATACAACACGTCTACTCCCCCCCCACACCCTACCACCATATCAACAGGTATTCTCAGGGTTTGAGAGTCAACCTATGAACCAGGAGGTCACGGTTTGATTCCCGGTCAGGGCCCATAACCAGGTTGTGGGCTCCATCCCCGGTGTGGGGCGTGCAATGGAAGCCAATCAATGATTCTCTGTCATCACAGATGTTTCTATCTCTCCAGACCTCTCCCTTCCTCTCTGAAATCAATAAAAGTATTTTAAAAAACCCACCTATCATCTAGTCTCACCTTCCCCCACTGTAATCCCTTCCTCTCTGAAATCAATAAAAATATATTACCAAAATAGGTGTCCTATACCAGTGGTCAGCAAACTGTGGCTTGCGAGCCACACACAGCTCTTTGGCCCCTTGAGTGTGGCTCTTTCACAAAATACCACGGCTTAGGCAGGTCTATGTTGAAGAAGTGGCGTTAGAAGAAGTTTAAGTTTAAAAAATGTGACTCTTGAAAGAAATTTTAATTGTTGTACTGTTGATATTTGATGTTGACTAATGAGTTTGCCAACCACTGTCCTATACCATAACAAAGGATTGTAGCTAAAAAGAATCACAAGGTTTCCCTAAGTGGTTTGGCTCAGCGGATAGAGAATTGGCCTTCGGACTGAAAGCTCCCAGGTTCGATTCCGGTCAAGGGCATGTACCCTGGTTGCAGGCACACCCAAAGTGGAGAGTGTGCAGGAGGCAGCTGATCCTTGTTTCTCTCTCACCGAAGTTTCTAACTCTCTATCCTTCTCCCTTTCTCTCTGTAAAGAAAATTAATAAAATATATATTTTTAAAAAAGATTGCAAGGCTTAGATCTTATTTTAAATGAAGATTTTGGGGAAACCCAGCACCTACAGCCACAGAAAGGGATGGTTTTTAGCCTCTGACACCTACAGCTACAGAATACCGTAAGCCTGATCTGATTTCTAGCCTGATAAAACCAGACACTGAAGGTCTTAAAAGTCTGAAGCAACACAGTGAGCATCACCACCAAACTCAGACATGGCAAATATTTGAGGACTAGGGGCCCAGTGCATGAAATTTGTGCACTGGGCGTGGGTGGTCCCTCAACCCAACCTGCCCCCTCTCACATACTGGGAGCCCTCAGGGGATGTCCAACTGATGGCTCACCCCCAGCCTCACCAGAGGCTTTAGGCCTTGGGCACCCAGCCATCGCCTTGCTTAGCTCAGTCCCGGCTGCACGCGACCACCCGGCCCCGGGGGCTGGGCGCTCCCTGCCGCTGCCACCACCGCTGCTGCTGTTGCTGCCACAGTTTCTCCTCACAGCACCCGGTGGATGGGCGCTTGCTGCCACCACCGTTTCATCTCCACCCCCAGGCCCGGTGCTTGTGCCACTTGGCCCCGCCCCTGCTCCTGATTGGCTGGTAGCATAGCCAATCAGGAGCAAAGGTATGGTCACATTTGCATGTTTCGCTTTCAGTATTTAAGGATGGTCACCCTGAAAATGAAAGATAACTGTGATTAATACTGCTAATGGGGAAAGCGTATGACGCACAAGGACAGATGGTTATAGTAAACAGAAAAAAGGACACTGAGACTCAAAAGGACATCATAGAAACAAAAAAAAAACCTAACAAATTTAAAACGCCTTATGGGGCCAAGACTGGTTTGGTTCAGTGGATAGAGCGTCGGCCTGCGGACTGAAGGGTCCCGGGTTTGATTCCGGTCAAGGGCATGTACCTTGGCTGTGGGCACATCCCCAGTAGGGGGTGTGCAAGAGGCAGCTGATCGATGTCTCTTTCTCATCGATGTTTCTGACTTTCTATCCCTCTTCCTTCCGCTCTGTAAAAAAAATCAATAAAATATATCAAAAAAATAAAACGCCTTATGGATGCTTTTTAGGAGAGGTGATGCATACACACTGCAAACCGAATAACAAATAGTACAGCGCTGATGGCTAGACTGTGGCTTTAACACTGAATACCGTCAGCCCTGACCGGTTTGGCTCAGTGCATAGAGCATCGGACTGAAGGGTCCCAGGTTCAATTCCGGTCAAGGGCATGTATCTTGGGCTCATCCCCAGTAGGGGGTGTGCAGGAGGCAGCTGATCAATGTTTCTTTCTCATTGATGTTTCTCTCTTTTCCTCTCCCTTCTTTCAGTAAAAAAATCAATAAAAAAAAAATATATATATATATATTTAAAAATCGAATACCTTCAGCCAAGTGTGTAAACTTATCCTATATAATGAAAGGGTTATATGCAAGTTGTCCCCTCCACTGAGAGTTTGACTGGACTTCGACCAGGGGCCAATCCCAGCAAAAGGGCCAGTAATAACGGACACCCAAGACAGGGCCAGCTAATGGGTGGCAGAGATGGACCACAGTGGCAAGATTTGAAGAAATGGTTGGAGGTTGCCTGGCCAGTGTGGGTCAGTGGTTGAGGATCATCCTATGAGCACAGCAGTCACAGTTCAATTCCCTGTCAGGGCACATGCCCAGGCTGGAGATAGAGAGTACTGGGGGTGCTATTCTTTGTTATTGTTAGTCCTCAGCAGAGGATATTGTCTATTGATTTTTAGAGTGGAAGGGAGGGGGAGAGACACACACACAGAGGAACACCAGTGTGAGAAATAGCAATTGGTTGCCTCCTGCACACACCCCAAGCAGGGCCCGGGATCACGTGCCCTTGACCAGGAATCGAACCTGAGACCTTTCAGTCCGAGGGCCGATGCTCTATCTAGTCAGCCAAAACTGGCCAGGGCCACATGCAAAATATCTCTTTGGTTTGCACCCCACTGTCCCCAGATATGGCGACTGACTTAGGCTCTCTAAGCACACTGTTAGTTCAAAAATCTGACCTGGGGAAAGTAGGGAGTGAAAAGGGGAGGGTGGCATAAGGTGTGCATAGGTAAGAAGGCAGTTGAGTCAGGTTGGGCCAAGCCCTGTGCCAAGTTTTGCCTGAGGACTCCGCATTCCAATGGGAAGTTTCCAGACCACAAATAACTGAACCTGGGGCATGGCGGTGGGTCTGACACATTCTTCATTGGTTCAGAAGCCTTTTTTTTTTTTAACGCAGACAGTGGGTCGGTGAGGGCCTGTGAGAGGGACAGAAGCGTGCTGGAAGAGGTTAATGGGGAAAGGGGGGGGGGGAACCTATGTAATACTTTCAACAATAAAGAATTTTAAAATATTAGCTACAAAATTTTAAAAATATATTTTTATTGATTTCAGGGAGGAAGGGAGAGGGAAAGAGAGATAGAAACATCGATGATGAGCGAGAATCATCAATAGGCTGCCTCCTGCACACCCCCCACTGGGGATCGAACCCGCAACTCAGGCATGTGCTCTGGCTGGGAATCAAACCTGGGACCCTGAAGTCTGCAAGCCAGTGCTCTATCCACTGAGCAAAAACGGCCAGGGCAACAATAAAGATTTTTAAAAAGGAGAGAGAAAAGCTTTTCCTGAAAAACCTACATTCTGGTGTTATTCCTAAATTGAACACTAGATGGCAGCACAGAAGAGCTGGTTCACCCTGATGACGTCTACTCCGATGTTATTCCCAAACTGTACACCAGATGGCAGCAGAGAATAACTTTTTCTGGTTACCTGCACGCGGGTGTTATTTCCACGATGCACACCAGATGGCAGCAAAGAGCGTTTCCCGCTTTAGGGGCTCTGCCCACTTGGCTTTTCACAAATGACAATCCAGATCCCTGGTATTAAGCTCACTTTGAAATAACCCTGCTTTAGGCTCATCACATGCTTTATCTCACCTACTGTCCCCAAGCCCCAGATGAGACAGGGGCAATTATTACATCCATTTTACAAGTATTTAATCCAAAGACTGATTCTAACAGCCTGAAGTCCAGAACTGAACCAAAATGGCCAAGATGGGCCAGAAGAACATGCACACACAATATCGTGGACAAAGAGAGGAATCCAAATAGTGCTTGCAGTTTTTGGTTGAATCTTGGTCATTGCACTTGAAGGAAATCTGCTCATAACCTAATGGTTCAGCTTGCCATGCAGTCAGGCTGGTTTATGGCGGGGGGGAGGGGGGAGGGTTGTCCAGGGAAGGCTGCTGGGGACAGCTCCAGCTCCCTATAACAATGACTTCCCAACTTCTACACCCTGCTGGGCCTCTGGCCTTTTAGTTCTTTATTTTTTAAATACTTTTATTCATTTCAGACAGGAAGGGAGATGGAGAGAGACACAGAAACATCAATGATGAGAGAGAATCATTGATCGGCTTGCCTCCTGCACACCCCCTCCTGAGGCTTGAACCCACAACTCGGGCATGTGCACCAGACTGGGAATTGAACCGTGACCTTTTGGTTCATAGATTGATGCTCAATCACTGAGCCATGCCAGCTGGGCAAGTTCTCTGGCCTTTTAAAATCTGTTCTTCAGTCCAGAACACTGGTCTGCTTCTACCCATGATTCCTTCTTCTGATATCGCAACTGAGAGCTTCCTTGCTGCTCAGAAAGGAGTCTTCGGTGGGGGTTTCTTTATGGGAGAATGCCTGAGCCTTAGAGTTGAGCCCTGGCCGGGTTGGCTCAGTGGATAGAGCCTCGGCCTGCAGACTGAAAGGTTCCAGGTTGGATTCCCAGTCAAGGGCACATGCCCGGGTGGTGGGCTCTGATCCCCAGTGTGAAGCGTGCGGGAGGCAGCCGATCAATGATTCTTTTGCATCATTGATGTTTCCATGTCTCTCTCCCTCTCCCATTCCTCTCTGAAATAAAAATAATATGTTAAGAAAAACACACAAAGAAAACAAAAGAACACAGAGCTGACTATTGGCCCTACCACCATTGGCTGTGTGACTTCAGGGAAGCGAATGGAAGCGAAGTCTCCTCATCTGGCCCATGGGGACAATCGCTCCCTCGGGGTCCCTGCGAAGATTCAGTGAAGTAACGTGTGCTGGCTCCTGCCCAAATTTATCGAATGTATTGGGGTGACACTGGTTAACAAAATTATACAGGTTCAAGGTGCACAATTCTACATCCGCACTCCCTCTCTCTCTCTTCTCTTCTTAGTCCTTTTATCTTTTATGGGGCCAGAGAAATACAAAATGTAGCAAACAGTCTCCTTTGAACAGAATGAGCTCTCTTGTTAGTGTCCAAATAGCCAAAGCCCCCCAAGTCCTAACTGTTTTTACAAATATTTTTAAATTGATTTCAAAGAGGAAGGGAGAGGGAGAGATAGAAACAACAATGATGAGAGAGAATCGTGGATCGGCTGCCTCCTGCGCAACCGCTACTGGGGATCGAGCCCGCAATCTGGGCATGTGCTCTGACCCGGAATTGAACTGTGACCTCCTGGTTCATAGGAAGATGCCCAACCACTGAACCACACAGGCCGGGCCTAACTCGTGCATCTGTGCTAGCTTTATCCTCGGGATAGTATTAGCCACAGCCTCTTGCTGGTCTATGCATGCCTGCTTCTCTTCAAAGACACGGTCCCTGCCTCAGCCCAGGCCAGCATCCCTTCTGCTTTCTGTCCCTGTCCCCTGTAGTCTGACTTCTACCCTGTGACCAGTCACTTCCTGTTTACTGTATAGAGCTGCTACCAGGTCTCCCATTCCCCTGTCTCCCTTCCCCTCCCACTCACCCCGGCCTAAAGACTCTGATGGGGCCAGTTTCTTCTTCTGGATCCAAAGGGTCTCGGGTTTGATTTTGGTCAAGGGCACATACCTCAGGCTGGTTGCAGGCTGGCCCCGGTGAGAATGCGTGTGGGAGGCAACCAATCCATGTGTCTGTCTCACATGGATGTTTCTGTGTCTCCCCCTCCCTTCCATTCTCTGTAAAAATCAATGGGAAAATGTCCTCAGGTGACGACTCACAGCAATAAAACAATGAAATAAGATGGACATATGGAATCGAACTGGAAACATCGTAGGAAATGGGCGATTTCCTAGTTAAAATAAACATGAGAAAACTGGACCCTAAAATAAGGGAAATACGATCAGATGAATTCCACATCCAGGGGCCTCTCCCCCCGCTAGCCCGCATTGCTGGTTCTCCTCTCATTGTTTTGGGGTTTCCCTCTCCCACGATGGGGGACAGGGACAGAGCTATTTAGCAGCTCCCCCAAGATCCAAACACACACACACACACACACACACACACACACACACTCACACACACACACACACACACACTCACACTCACACACACACACACTCACACACACACAAACTCACACACACACAGACACACACACACTCACACACACACACACACACTCACACACACACACACACACACTCACACACACACACAGACACACACACTCACACACACTCACACACACACACACACACACTCACACACACACACACACACACACACACTCACACACACACACAAACACTCACACACACACAGAGACACACACACACACTCACACACACTCACACACACACACACACAAAACACTCACACACACAGACACACACACACACAAAACACACACACACACTCACACACACACACACACACTCACACACACACACAAACACTCACACACACACACAGACACACTCACACACACACAAAAACACTCACACACACACACAGACACACACACACACTCACACACACTCACACACACACACACACTCACACACACACAAAAAACACTCACACACACACACACTCACACACACAGACAGACACACACACACACAAAACACACACACACAGACACACACACACACACACACACAAAACACACACACACACACACACACACACACACAAAACACACACACACACACACACACACACACACTCGTCTTCATCTCCCAGGGCTGTGCCTGCGCAGTGAGAACACCATACTGGAGGGCGTCTCATGGATTTTTTGCCCTTTTCATTGCACTTATTGGGCTGACACTGATTGACAAAGTTATTCGGGTTCCAGGTGCACGATTCCACAGCACGTCACCTGTACACCACCCCAAGTCAAGTCTCCCTCCATCACCATTTATGCCCCCTATAACCTTCCGTCCCCGCCCTCCGCTCTCCCTCCCCCGGCACTCCCCACACTGTTGTCCATGCTCATCGTTGTTTTCCTTGTGATGACCTCACCCAGATGTGGGGCCTAATGAACAAAGATAACTGACAAGCAAAACCGAGACAGACGCGCAGACAGAGAGCAGGCTGGCAGGCGTGACAGCAGCGAGCCGGGTGGGGCGGGTGGAGGGATTGAGCACAAAGTCTCGGAGATTATTAATTCTGATAGGTCAGCTTGGGCTTTTTTGATTGCTAGCAACTGG
Organism: Antrozous pallidus; assembly: GCA_027563665.1. Classification (NCBI taxonomy): domain Eukaryota; kingdom Metazoa; phylum Chordata; class Mammalia; order Chiroptera; family Vespertilionidae; genus Antrozous; species Antrozous pallidus. Next base: position 8,116,817 of record CM050509.1, on the reverse strand, counting down.
ACACACTAAGGGAAATAAGATACCGTATTGTCCGGCACATAAGATGACTTTTTAACCCAGGAAAATCTTCTCAAAAGTCGGGGGTCGTCTTATTCACCGGGTGTAAAAATGCCGTAGCCTGCAGTTATAACAGGCGTTGCTACCTCGCCAGGGGCTTGCCCAGCACTTGCTCTCTCTCTCTGTTGTTTGTTATCTTCCTCCTGTCGTCATCAGTTCCAGTCGTCTTATACGCCGGAAAATACGGTCAACTCATAATTTTTAGACGTTACAATAAATGAATACTTGCAAGGGGCAAACTGAAGAGTGGTCTGGGGGACCAGACAGGCCTGGGTTCTCACACTCTTGCAGTGGGCCCTGGTCTCTGTCCAACCTCCATCCTACTAAGTGCCTTTGGGGGGTGCTGTTCACAGGCACAGCCTCTCCCCTTAACACAACACACACACACACACACACACACACACACACACACACACACACACACACACGGAGAGAGTTCAGCAATGTCGGGTTGACCCCCATTCACCCAGAAGGGGTTCTCCTTCCCTTGGGATCAATGAAAAGTCACAGCTTTCAAATGCCAGTTGGGCCAGGTCAGCATGGCTCTATGAGCAAGGAGGTCAAGGTTCCATTCCCAGTCAGGGCACATGCCCAGGTTGTGAGCTCGATCCCCAGTGTGGGGCGTGCAGGAGGCAGGCAATTGATGATTCTCTCTCATCATTGAAGTTTCTCTCACTCTCTCTCTCCTTTCCTCTCTGAAATCAATTAAGAAAATATTTTCAAAATAAATAAAATGCCAGTTGGGTACTGAAATATCAGGAGAATCATGTTGTAGAGTATATGATGGTCTAATCACTAAGCTGGACACCTGAAACTAAAATAAAGCCGAATGAACAAATAAAACTGAAAATATCAAACATTCCCTTTGGCCTGGTTTGGGTCACAGTCTCATCCCTAACCCACCGGAGCACCCAGAGGAGGATTGGCTAGGTGTGGGTTCAGCCCTTTTGAATTGTTTGCAAACAGATGAGGAATTCCCACAGGAAAGCTGAGGTGATGGATTTGGTCATGAGAACAGGTTGTGGGTTGAGAAAAGCAGATTCCACACCACCGTTGGCCCATTGCTGAGATATGGAATCTGAAGCCCAAGAAAAGAAGGGGTTCACTTAGGGTCAGGAGCTCAGCCACCCACCCGGCTCTCTGCTGTCCTCCTACAATGGCAAGAGGCAGTTGTACTTGCTATAAACGCAACGTTTTTGTTAGTGGTACACTCAAAGCTTCTGCCTTTGGCATTCGTTCCTCACATCTCCTTGTCTTTGGAAAAGAGATACATAAAAATCACAACATATTTTGGATTTAGATAAGTTTTTGTTTAATAAACAGCAAGAATCCAAAATAATTTTGTACAATGTACCCTGACCAAAAGAATGCTTTAACTTACCTGAATAGATAGCCTTTCTCGGTGAGATCAAGGAATATATATATATATATATATATATATATATATATATCTCCTATATAATAAAAGAGAAACATGCAAATTTGACTGTACTTTCGCTCCTGATTGGCTATGCTACCAGCCAATCAGAAGTGGGGGTGGGGCCAAGTGGCACAAGTGCTGGGCCCCTGGGGTGGAGATGAAATGGTGGCCCAGCCCCCAGGCGTTGGGAGGGTAAGCAGCTGCAGCAGCAGCAGTGGTGGCGGCGGCAGGGAGCGCTGGGCCCCTGGGCACTGTGAGCGGAAGTGGCGGCGAGCGCCCAGCCCCCGGGGCTGGGTGGTCGCAGGCAGCCGGGGCTGAGCTGAGCAGGGTGATGGCTGGGTGCCCGAGGCCTAAAGCCTTGCCAGAGGCTGGGGGTGAGCCATCAGTTGGACATCCCCTGAGGGCTCCCGGTATGTGAGAGGGCGCAGGTTGAGTTGAGGGACCACCCACCCCCAGTGCACAAATTTCATGCACCGGGCCTCTAGTGTGTGTGTGTGTGTGTATTAGGTATATATATATATATATATATATATATATATATATATATATATATACCTAATATGCAAATTGTCCCCACAGGAGTTTGACCGGGAGGCCTATTGCTCTCTGTCATGTGCTGATCACTGGCCAGGCTGAGGGACCTTCCCCTTACACGAATTTTCTGCACCAGGCTTCTAGTTACATTGATATAATGACTATGGGAACAACTTGGTTTTCCTGGTCTGGTACCATGGCTCTTGCCAGAAGCTGGGAACTTCATAGAAACTCTTCTCCCTGTACCCCATTAGGATTATGTTTTCCCAGTGAAATGAACATGTGTGAGACTTGGAAAGCAGAAGGGAAGTGGAGGCCAATAGTCTGATGGTTATGGCTAAGGTGCCTGGTGTACCCCAGCTTTTTCTCAATTGCCTTCACCCCACATCCACCTCATCTTCCTGATCACTGGGCCCCGATGACCCATTTGAGTGCAAGTCAGGTACCTGGCATCAGGTCTACTGAGGCTGTGGCTTCCACACAGCTTTACGACCACTTGGGCAAATAGATGCATAGCACTCCTTGGGGTTCCTCGAGCTCCAAGCTGTCCACCAGCGCCATGCTTAGCCTAGCTCCCGGTTCCCTGATGTCTCCCTCTAGATCTCTCCTTCGCAGTGTGTGTCACACACCTGTGTACGCTTGATTCCTGCACGAAACCACTCGTTTCCATATACTTGTCTTGGCTGTTTTCCCCACTGAATCACCACCACCATTCTACCCCCTTTGTTATTCTTGAAAAGATGGAAATGTCAGAGAGAGACCTGCTTCTAATGTAGAACATTGTGTGTGTGTGTGTTGAGGAGGGGGGTGGGATGGGGGGGGGAGTCTAAGGCTGCTGTTATTGTTGTTACATCTATTTCTATCAACATATCCTGGGAAGCAACCCAATTTCTTCCTCAGTCTCAAGGTCAGGAAGGATAGGTACGCACAGAGCTAAGCAAGGCGAGACCATTATCTGATGGAAGCCGTATCCATTCATTCTGAAGGAAACGTATGGATTGTGACCCTGTTTGACCTTGTGGCCAAGGGTTTGAGGTAGAGACATACTTGTAGTCCCTGGGGTTCTTTTGTTATGTCTCAGCCATGCTCTCGGGACGATAGCTGTGGAGGCTGCATCGTCATTTCAGGATCTTGCATTGCTTTCAGCATGACCTACCGTATTTTATCAAGTTCTCTGTCTTGCTTTGGTAGACATTTTATAAACTGAAGACAATGCTATTGTTCTGTACAGTCACACATTTTGTACACTTTAAAATAGATTTTACAGAAGCATTGACTGGTTGCCTCCTGCGTGTGTCGTGACCAGGGATTGAACCCACAACCTGACGTGGAATCCAACCGACTACCTTTTGGTGAATGGGGTGATCCTCCAACCAAGTGAGCCGCATCAGCCAGGGTACACAAAGTCATACTTCGTCATGTATTTTCAGCAGAAAATACCTTTATTCTGTAAACGATGGCAAAATATCTGCAAGACATGAGATTCTGGGAAGAAACTCTCACACAAGCAACTCAGCAGATTACTCTTAAATTTTATTAATGCCTTCAGTTTTGTGCATCATTCAAAACAAGATGTGTGCTTCTAAAAGCATTCTCATACACAAACAGATCAAGGGACTGTTGAGGAATTTATCCCTAAAACATGCACATCGGTTCTTTTCAGTTGTGGACAAGGAAGGGAAATAACTTTTAAGTCTCTTTCTTTGGATTAAAGACATTTGGAAGTTATTATTCAGGAATGCCAGCTGTTTTCCTGGAACAGATGTGTTTCCCAATAGGAAATGCTGATGTAATTAAAAGGCCTTAGTGTTGATAAACAGGACTGGAAAAACATTTGCGCTTTTGTCTCATCACCAGGAAGAGTTCCAGGGGACCTAGCGTACATGTCAAAGAAATGAATCCGGAAGCAGGAATCGAATGGTTTAGATTGAAAAACAGGCAGCGCGAGCCAGATTATGTGACATATATATATATATATATATATATATATATATATATATATATATATATAAATTTATATTTATTTATTTTCAAGGCACATGACTAGGCTACACAGGTGGCTGGGGTTTATTGACCAATTTGTTGTTTCGTTGGGAAAACAGTCCAATGTAATTTGATTTCTGTTTCCTGGCACTTATTGATAAATGCAATTGGATCTGGGGCGGCAAATGTCCTTTCAAAGACACATTCAAGGTGCATACCAGCTAACAGATGTCAGAATGGCCCAAACAGGGTGACTCCGGTTTTCTCACAGGGCGTTTCAAGGCACGCTCAGCTGCCTTGCATTGTTTCTGGACCTCATCTTGCCTACTCTGGGCTCACAAAGGGATTATTCAAAACAAGGCAGCTGAGGAACTTCCGAAACCACAAAGGATACTCAAGACTGTTATTCAGCCGCAAACCCTGGAGTTGACCATTGACTGCATCCTGCTCGGGATTTTCCCAGATTGGAAAACAGTCCCCACGCTACCTCCCTCCATCCAGCAAACATGACAGCATATTCGCCGATTCTCTTCTTCTTTGGCGTCCCCTCCGTGACGTATTCCGTTAACCATGCAGGCGCCCTAAATACCAACTGAAGAGTAATGTAGAAACATGATCTTCAAGAACACTGAAGCTACCTTCTTCTCGGATCAACTGGCACGGGGAGACAGAGGGCCGGGCTGTGCGAGGCTTGTTAATGGTCAGAGCTTTCTTCTCGAAAGTGAATACTAGGAGGTCAGAGATGATTTCATGTGCTTCTAATGGGCTAGCCAAAGGTTCTCCATCTGGTGAGATAAAGTGCCTAGTACTTCACCTGCCCGGGCTCCTAGAAGCAAGCAGCACCAGCAATGTAATTACACTTCCCCAATTAACAATGAGTCTCCATTATGTATCGTTTTTGGAGCACCTACAACTCTTCACGAACAAACACAAACACAAACAAAAACACAAAGGTGGGATGTTAGCAATACTATCTGCGTCTGGCATACTTCTGTGTGCGTGCACCAAGCGAGCCTCTGGGGACAGCTCTGCGCAGTTGCAAAGCTGAACTATTTCTCTACGGAGATGACAGGAGTGAACCAAAGAAATAAAGAAGCCCAGTAAGGCCACTGCTGCAATGAACGGCTCAAGGTGAAGTGTATTGGAATCAATTGGTTGACAGGACAGAGAGCAATCTGGATGCATAGAACAAGATTACAAACGGAAGCAGGAAAGAGGAGGGTGGAAGAGACTGGCAGACACCATCTGTCAGCAGTCAAAGGCTTAAGTCACGTGGTACTTTTCCACTTCTTGTTCTTGCATGTCCTCGGTCAGCTGGTCTTTATTTCTTCACGCAGTTTGGCCACGTGAACCCGCCACAGAGAGGCGACACGATGATATAGATGAACACCTGCAGGGAGGAAGGAGGCAATTTTCTTTTCTGGAATCTATCGCAGGCTCCCAAGTAACGTGTAAAACACCGTAGGGCCCGGCAAACACGGGTTCTAGCAGAGTCGTAGTTAGGTAATAATACAATAGACTCGTATTTCTGAAGATAGTGGTTGAATGAAAACGATCCGTTCTGATAGAATTCTCACCAAATGTTTAAAAGTGTTTTTATTGATTGAGAGAGAGAGAGAGAGAGGAAAGGAGGGGAGGGGAGAGAGAGAGGAACACCAATGAGAGAGGAACATCTGTCAGCTGCCTCCTGTGCGCACCCTACTGGGGATCAAGCTTGCAATCCAGCCACGGAGCAACACGAGCTGGGCAATTCTCCGATTTGAATTCTACCGTGCTCTCTTCAGCGGGGCAGAAAGCAGTGGGATTGTTTCACTTTACCGGAAGCTAGAAAGACTTCATTTATATAACCAACCCTGACTGATGCCTCACTAACAGTCATAAAGATCACAAATGATACTTCCCTTTAAGTACGGTTTTACTATTAAGTACGTCCTCAGGTTTTACACATGGATCAACTTTTCATGATTAGGATAACAATGAAAAAGCATGAGTAGACTCTGCATTTATATATTACCTATGAGCAAGAATGTTGTTACTAACCTTTCCGTGGATAAAGACACAATAATTATAATGACCAAGTGAAAGGCAAGCTGATGATGAAAGGAAGCAAAAACACTAGCCCTATTAGAGATGTGTTCGCTCTTTAGAATATTGTAATTTGAAATCATTACATTTTTATTTATTTTTTTATTGAGTTGGGGTGCTACTGGTTCCCAAAATCATATGTTTTAGGTGTACATGCTTGCTCACGTTACTACATTCCAAAAAATAGATTTATTTTAGACATTAGGTCCACTGTATTAAATTAGTCATTTTGTTTGGCTTTAAATTACATTTTGAGACCTTTACGTGACTGATTTAATTATTTACATGCTTAGGGGAAAAGTTGGTAAATTCCATGCCCCCTTCCAAAAGTCATCAAAGTGTTTTGCCTTCTCTACAAATGTTGGGGGGTGGTTTACAGCAAATTCTGGTTATTAATGAATAGAGTAAACTCCTCACATCATGTTCACACACACACACACACACACACACACACACACTCACACACACACACACACATGTTCCAATGTGATAGAAGGTTGCTTGCCAGATGAAATATAAGGACTTTTAAAGCTGAAGTACAATATGTTAGGTGAAAACACCTTTTGGCAAAGATTGATATTGCATGTAGAGTATTGTTCTGCATGGTGAAAACACCTTTTGGCAAAGATTGACATTGCATGTAGAGTACTGTTCTGCATGTAATAAGTAATCAATAAATATAATGTGAATTGAATAACAAACCAGCTTCATCAATCCATCCAAATTCCCAGAGCAAAGAAGAAGGAAGGAAAAAAGCCAAGGAGCCTAGAATGTGCCACCTGAGGATCCTGAGCAAGAATACATTTAGGGCCATGACGTGCTTGGCTGGTGTGGCGCAATGGTTGAACCAGGAGGTCACGGTTCGATTCCCGGTCAGGGCACAGGCCCGGGTTGCGGGCTCGATCCCCAGTGTGGGGTGTGCAGGAGGCAGCCGCTCCATGATTCTCTCTCTCCCCCTCTCCCTTCCTGTGGGAAATCAATAAAAATATATTAAAAAAGGAGTGAAATTTTTAAAAATAGCTGTATAATTTCTATAAAAATAAAGCCTCCATGAACACATAAACAACTATATCTCTGGGAGGTCATTTCATGTGTCCATTTGGCTAGGGTGCAGGGCGTTGCTCTATTCTGCACGTGTGATTACAACTCGTAATCAGTTGACTTTAAGGCTGGTTATCCTACATAATCTGCGCGAGCCGGACTCAATCAGTTCAAGGGCCTTACGAGCGAAGCTGAGGTTTCCTTGACGAAGAAGGAATGCCGGTGGTGATTTACGGCTCGCTTTCTTCCTGCGTCAGAGGGCCAGCCTGCCCTTCCTCACGGCCTGCCCCGCAGCTGTGGGGCCTGCCCAGCTGGCGCGCACCGTCACGTACGCTCTGCAATTGCCCACGACATCGCTCTCGTTAGCCAGCCGGAGGAAACCCCGGGATAGGGCGTATTTGTTAGCAAAACGCACGAAAAACAAGTTCCCCTTCTTCTCGTTCTCGGAAACCAGAGAACATGACTGTGAGAACTAAAAAATACATCCATGAGGACATACATAAATAGGAGAACTGGAGAGCTGAATGGACAGGGCTCAAAGCAAATTTCGGTTTGTTGGAAGAGTTAGCAAAAATGATTCTCCCGGAATGCAGTGCGAAGAGGAGATTAAATGTACTAAAAAGGCTGCTACACATACAGGACAGTTCAAAGAGGTCTGGTATCTGTTCCCACCGGGGTGCCCATTCAACAGCACATACCGCTGGTCTGTACTTATAGATAAGAGAATGGCTAAATAAACATTAGGAAACAGAACTCATCATGCATTAAAAATACTGCACCGTAACCCCACTGATGGCAATCCCGGAAATAAAATAGTTATACGCGACTCTATTAATGTAACTCACTACATGAGTATTAAATGTGAGTAGTCACATGATCAATTCACTGGGTAGAGAAAGGTCATGCCCTAAAATCCAACGCCTATTCCTGATCAAAAATTGTAGCTGTCTATAGAGATAAAACGAAAGTTCTTTAACTTGACAAAAATCCAACAAGAATTCATAGCTAAATGTCACTCTTATAAATTAAATATTAGAAACATTTCATTTAAAACCAAGAACCAGCCTGCCCGGCGTGGCTGGGTGGTGGAGCATCCACCTAGGAACCAGGAGGTCACGGTTCGATTCCCGGTCAGGGCACAGGCCCGGGTTGCGGGCTCGAGCCCCGGTGTGGGGCGTGCGGGAGGCGGCCGATCGATGATTCTCTCTCCTCCCTGATGTTTCTCTCTCTCTCCCCATCCCTTCCCCTCTGAAATCAATAAAAATGTATTCTTAAAAAATAAATAAAGTCACATGCCAAAAAAAATAAATAGAAAAACTTACAATGGATACGATGATAATGATGATAGTCAGCTTGAGATTCTTCATACACATGGCTCGGGCAAGATTTCTGCTGGTGGTTTTGAAGGTAACAGACTAGGAAAAAAAACGAACATGAATCGTTTGAACTCTGGCACTGACCACATGGTTGATTTGCAGCAGTACCTCCAAAATGTTTACTTTCATTCACTGTTTTGTCCCAGTGTGCTTTAGCCCTTGCCGCTCTCCCCAGGTAGAGAGGGTCACTCATAATCACTGGCTCCCCAAAGCAGGGCTCTGCCACGTCGCTGGGAAGCAGCACGAGCCCTGTTCACACCCCAGCAATGGCTTTAAAGTGAGCCATTGACCAGTTGGGCTCAGTGGACAGAGTGTCAACCTGCAGACTGAAGGGTCTCGGGTTCTATTCCGGTCAAGGGCATGTACCCTGGTTGTGGGCACATCCCCAGTAGGGAGTGTGCAAGAGGCAGCTGATGGATGTTTCTCTCTCATCGATGTTTCTGACTCTCTATCCTTCTCCCTTCCTCTCTGTAAAAAGTCAATAAAATCGATTTAAAAAAATAAAAAATAAAGTGAGCCATTATAGAACCCTGGGGTTTTGAATTCCTGTTTGATGCCACCCTTCCTCCAATGACCGTGTGCTTTGATGAAAAAAAAAACTGTTATCCTTCTAAGACCTACTGTTAACCAGTGTTCCTGTAAAATAACAATCGAAATATTTAAAGAGCTCTCACTACGTGCCAGACGCTGGGAGGCACTTAGCATGCACGGCCTTATTGAAGCCTCCCAACATTATGAGGGGCATCTCCGTGTCGCAGATAACAGCTGAGGCATAGTTAAGGCATTTCCTGAGGCCACGCATCCAGGAAGCGGCAGAGATGGGACTCAATCCCAGGGAGCTCAACTCCAGAGCGTGTGCTGTTAACTACTGCGATCCCGCCGCTGGCTCCAGGTGTAACCCTCCACTCTGCAGTGACATTGGTCACTGTGCAGGCGCAAGCTGTGACTGATGGCTGCCCACTTGGTGTTTACCACATGTCTGTCATCCTCCCTCCAAAACCTTCCTCCGCTAACCAGATGGGGGGACGCAAAGACACACGTCATTGCAACATAAGTAGGTCACGGGGACACACTGACTATTACTGTAAGGCTCAGTGGCCCCGTCTTGCTTGATATGAGGAAAGCCCAACATGTCACAGGGGTCCAGTCGGGGCTGCTCAGTGTGGTTGAGCGTCGACCAGGAGGCCAGAGTCTGATTCCCGGCCGGGCCACACGCCTGGCTGGCGGGCTTGACTCCAGTGTGGGGCATGCAGGAGGCAGCCGGTCCATGATTCTCTCAGCATCATTGATGTTTCTCTCTCTCTCTCCCTCTAAAAAAAAAAAACAACAATAAAATATACTGATAAACAAAAGTAAAGATGTCGCCGTAACCGGTTTGGCTCAGTGGATAGAGCGTCGGCCTGCGGACTGAAGGGTCCCAGGTTCGATGCCGGTCAAGGGCATGGACCTTGGTTGTGGGACGTGCAGGAGGCAGCTGATCCACGTTTCCCTCTCATCGATGTTTCTGACTTTCTATCCTTCTCCCTTCCTCTCTGTAAAAAAAGAAAAAAACCCAATAAAATATAAAAAATATATATTAAAAAATAAGACTTGTCCAAAAAATAAATAAAGATGTCATCATAAGCAAGAAAGTGCCTGCCCTGTGCAGATGTCAGGCTTCGTACTGGGTCATAAGCGGCCTGAAAAGTTCTTTTTTTTTTTTTTTTCACGTTTCACATAAACCTCCCGAGGAGAACAGATTGGTATGTGCCGTTGAGGTGCTAACTGATGTAGGCATCGATCCAAAGCTTGAAAAATGGTTTCTGTAAACTGAGCAGGCTTTCCAAACCGAAGCTTCCTTAGTGGCTATTAATGGTTGTGGCTCTTTTTCTATGCCTCATTGTTATCCGCATAATCGTAATGTAATCACATAAATAGGTCAGAACAAAACACACTACAGTATGGAATTTAAGACATTTCCCCTTTAAGTTAGGCAGCTGGACTTGACGTCCTGAAAAATACCATCACATCCTGTACTTACCGAATCCACGAGATTTTCTGTTTTATCTATCAATAGTTCCAATCTTTCTCCGCGCTGGGCAACCAGGTCTGAAAATGTTGGAAAAACGGAAAAGAACATGTTTATATGAAAGACGTGCTATTTTTAATCGTTGCTTTAAGCCCAATCTGATTTTCATTATGGTTGGTCCGCGGGAGAACTCACAGTGACTAGAACTGCACTTCTATGTGTAATTAATAAAATATATTAGTAAAGCTTATCAGATGAAGTGGGGGGGGGGGAGGGCTGGCAGAGGTGGGGTGTTTTTTTCCCTGCAAAGGGGCCAGATACTGAGTATTTTAGGCTCAAACAGTCTTAGTCACAATCACTCAACTCTGTCAGACAGACAATATGTAAACAAACGGGCAAGACTCTGTTCCAGGGAAACACCATGTGGAAAAACAGGCCAGATTGGATTCGAGGGGTGTCCTTTCCAAACCCCCAAATGAAGAGGAGAATCGGAGGGTGGAAAAGCACACGACCCTGGGAAAGTGAGTGTGGGGCCCTGGGACAACTGCGGCTTGAGGAGCCCCACAGACCCTCTCCCCGACGGCAATCTGTCACCGGCAAAGACCAGAACACAGCCCAGCTCAGGGGCTGAGCGTCGACTGTGAAATCAGGAGGCCACAGTTCGATTCCCGGTCAGGGCACAGGCTGGGGCTGCAGACTCGATCCCCAGTTGGGGTGTGCAGGAGGCAGCTGGTCCATGATGCCCTGTCATCATGGATGTTCCTCTCTCTCTCTCTCTCTCTCTCTCTCCCCCCCCCACCAGGGCACATGCCCAGGCTGCAGGCTCACTGATTGGCTGGCCAGAGTGCATACCAGCGGCAACGGATCGATGTTGTCTCCCTCGTTGATGTTTCTCTCTCTTTATCCCTCTCCCTTCCTCTCCAAAACGAATCGATGATATTTAGAGTCTTTGAAAACCGTGAATGTCCTAAGGACATAACCAGACGAAGAGACATTTATACAAGAAAAATCAACTCATTCTCAGTGAGAACAGGGAGAGTCTATGGCATTTAAGCTACTACCTGCTCCGTAGACCACTCAGCTCAGGGAGATGGAGGCTCTACTTCCGGCAAGTAAAGCCTGGGGGTTCTCCTTCTCCTGGGGTCCCAGGCAAAGACGACCCTCTCTCCCCAGGAAGGGGGAGGAGGGGCAAGTCATCACCCTTTCTCCTTCCACCCTGCCCCATCTAAGGCTTAACGATGCAGGAGCTCTACTCAGGCAGGGAATGATGGACAGGTCTAGGGCTCCAATCCTCTACGTAGCTCCACCCACACAGGGCGGAAGCTCTACCGCAGGTGGCAGGCCAAGAGTCCTGGACCTTGAGTGTCCCTGCCCCGACTCATCCCCATGCTGGGAGAGGCAAGCCGAGGAGACCAGGGTTACCCAGGACTCCACAGACAGAGCAAGTGTGTCCCTCCCAGAGAAGCAGTCCAGTGTCCTACCCAGAGCTCCAGTGGCTCAGCGACTGTTCCCAGGGGGAGAGGCAGGTCTTAAGAATAGAGAGATTTCCCTAAGAGCACAGGTTTCTTTAAATACATATATATATACATATATATATATATATATATATATATATATATATATATATATGATTGGTTTCAGAAAGAAAGAGAGAGATAGAAACATGAATGATGACAGAGAATCATGGATGGGCTGCCTCCTGCACGCCCCCGACTGGGGATGGAGCCTGCAACCAGGGCATGTGCCCTTGACCGGAATCGAACCCGGGACCCTTCAGTCCGCAGGCTGATGCTCTATCCACTGAGCCAAACTGGCCAGGGCAAGAGCACAGGTTTGACTTGGAGCAGAGCGTAGAGAAATTCAAGCCCTTACGGTGCTGCCCAAGACAGAAGAGCTTTCCGCCCGGCCGGTGTGGCTCAGTGGTTGAGCGTGGACCCGGGAACCGGGGCGATGACTAGCGGTCAGAGCACATGCCAGGTCCGCAGGCTCGGTCCCCCAGGAGCGGGTGTGCAGGAGGCAGGTGACTGATGCTGACTGTCTGTCGTCGCTGATGTTTCTATCTCTCTGCCCATTTCCCTTCCTTTGTGAAATCAATAGAGACATATTTAAACAACAACAACAACAACAACAACAGGGATTTTGGCGGTAAACAAGTGAGTTGTCGGCGGCAGCATCGTGAGAGTCACAAGATAAGCCATAGGCCGGGAGAAGCTTAACAGAGAGCTAAGAAAGAGACAGCTAAGAAGCAGCATCCTGAGGTAAGAAGAATATGTAAGCCTGCCCACAGAGACAGGGGAGCCCAAATCTAATTAGCTCAGACTGGAGACATTTAAGTCTGGGGAACTACTGGGGGGAAAAAAAATACAGCAGTTAGGCTGCGCTTTGTGAAGGTTAACAGCAGAGCGAGACACCCACAAAAGCAGCCTCGCTAGAAGCATAACAGGAAGCCCGGCCAGCGTGGCTCAGCGGTTAAGCACCGACCTATGAACCAGAAGGTCAAGGTTTGATTCCCGGCCAGGGCGCATGCTCAGGCTGCGGGCTCCATCCCTATCGCGGGACGTGCAGGAGGCAGCCGATCCATGGTTCTCTCTCCTCACTGATGTTTCTGTGTCTCCTTCCCCCTTCCTCTCTGAAATCAATAAAAGTATATTGGGGGGGGGGGGGAAGAGGCATACCAGGGAGATCAAGAAAAGAGACAATCGAAATGAGCCACGGCATTTCAGGGTGACTGCGTGTGTGCCCAAGGTTGCTCCCTCGGAGGAGTGACATTAGAGGCTGAACACCATGGGAAAAACAAGACTTCAAACAGCAAACCACAAACTCCGGGGTTTGGAAATCAGTATCCAGAGTTGCTGCAATATGTTATCTAAAGTGTCCAGTTTTCAACAAAAAAATGGAGATAAGAAAACGAACAGGAAAGTGTGAGCCGCAGACAGGAAAGAGAGCAGAGATTAGACACTTACTCTGGGGGGCTGCGCTGTGGGACTGAGGAATGGAATGAACTCAGACACGGACAACAGAAGGGAAACATATGGGATGAGGTCAAAGCGGCGCACAGAAGGGAATTTATAGCAGGGAATATATAAGGAAATTAAACACCCACATTAAAGTGAAGATGTTAGAGGCTGACTTGTGCCCTTCCTTCCACTAAATTCCTATAGTGAAGCCTTGAAACCCTAACCACCACTATGACGGTATTTGGACATGGACTTTTGGGAGGTCATTAGGTCTAGATGAGAACGTGAGGTCTCTCTCTCTCTCTCTTCCTCTTCCTCTCCCCCGCCTCCCCGCCCCCCCCCCCCATTCAAGGACACCGTGACAGGCCAGCAATCTATAACCAGGAAGAGAATTCTCAGCAGAGGGAAGGAAATAATACACATCAGGGCAGGCAAAATTAAATACAGAACAGGAAAACAATAGAGAAAAATAATTAAAACCAAAAGATTTTTATCAAAAAAAAAAATCAACAGCATGGACAAATCTGCAGAAACCAACCCAAGAGAAAAGAAAGAAAAGACTCAAATTACTAAAATAATCGCTATCAGCCTCACAGAAATTAGGGGGATCCTAAGAGGATACTGTGAACAAGAGTATGTCAACACATTGGGTACCTTAGATGAAATAGATAAATTCCTAGAAAGACACAAACCACCAAAACAGACTCAAGAGGAAACAGAAGATCTGAATGTGACCTACAACAAATTTAATACAGAACAGAGGTCGAATCAGTGATTTTTCAAGTTTGCAACAAGAAGGACCCAGGCTCGGATGGCTTCGGAGGCGGATTCCACCAGACACCGCAAGAAGAATAGCAAGTTTTCACCACCTCCTTCCAAAACAGAAGAGGAGGGAACACTTCTCAGTTCATCCTAAGAGGCCAGTAGTATAGTCTGGTATCAAAACCAGACAAAGCCCTCAGGAGAAAACAACAGGTCAGTATCTCTTATGAATATACACATTAAAAAAATCTCCCATAAAATCCCAGCATGTGAGTCCAGCAACATAGAAAGAGACTTGTAGACCATGATAAAGTGTCATTTATTTAAGAAATGCAAGGTTGACTTACTATTAATAGAATAAAGGACAAAAACGGTATGATCACTTCAGTAGAGGCAAAGAAGCACGTCACAAAATGCAACACCTTATCATTACAAACCACTTAACAAGCAGGAAATAGAAGGGGACTTTCTCAAGGGCACCTATTAGAGAACCACAATTAGCATCATACTTAATTGTGAAAGAGTCCCTAAGATCAGGAATAGACAAGGATGTTGACTCTTGCCACTTTTTAAAAATTAATTGCATTGATTTCAAAGAGGAAGGGAGAGGGAGAAAACATCAATGATGAGAATCACGGATCGGCTGCCTCCTGCACACTCCCTGCTGGGGATGGAGCCTGAAACCCAGGCCTGTGCCCTGACCAGGGAGCGAACCATGACCTCCTGGGTCATAGGTAAACGCTCAACCACTGAGCCACACCGGCCAGGCAACTGGGTGGGAGAAAGAAATGAAAGGCATCCAGATTATAAAGGAAGAATTACACCGATCTTGATTTTCAGAACGTATGACCCTGTATATACACAATCATAAGTGATCCACTAACAAACGAGTTCTACAAAGCTGCGTGATACAAGATCAGCATAGAAAACGCATAAGCAGCGAGCAATCCAAAACCCGAAGAGAAACATTCCATTTACAAGAGCATACCAAAATGAAAGAGTTGAAAACAAGGCAAGAAGAATGCGAGAAGACTCTCTTAAATAAGAGACATTATTCTGACACTTGTCGAATGGTAAGGAAGACCTTATTCAAGACTCTAGCAGGAAGGGGGGCAAGCCTATCGCAAAAGGGGAAAGACTGAGCTCAACTCCGAATCTGAGCAGGACCAGAGAGAGGGTAGTGGCAGGCAGAGGGCAGCTCCGTGACGGAATGGCGCCTCGGCCAGGTGGGTTCCCGCCTCGCACCCTGAGCTGCCAAGGATGGGTCCCAGGCACCTGCCACCCTGACCTGCAATCAGTGGGTTGGAAAAGAATTTTACTTGTTTTCTACTAATCTTTCTCTTTATTTATCTTTTTCATTATTATTAATGTTAAAGGAATATGCAGCTCATGCCTATTTCAATGCTTACTATTAGAAGTGTTTGGGGTCTTTATTTAGAAGTTTGTGGATGTTTCTGTGACCAAAATATGCTGAAGGAACTTATCTCTTGGTAATACCAATTAGCTTAAGGTAAAACTGGTTTCGCCATACATGGTTTCTCTTAACGTCACAGTTTCCTACACCCTACTGACAACATTGAGGACTTACTGTATGCCACTCAAAAAAAAATTTAAGCAGTAACTGGTTTGGCTCAATGGATAGAGCGTCGGCCTGTGGACTGAAAGGTCCCAGATTCGATTCGGGTCAAGGGCATGTACCTTGGCTGCGGGCACATCCCCAGTAGGGGGCGTGCAAGAGGCAGCTGACCGATGTTTCTCTCTCATCGATGTTTCTGACTCTCTATCCCTCTCCTTTCCTGTCTGTGAAAAATCAATAAAATATATTTAAAAAGAAACAAAAAAGAAAAGGAATACAAAAAATATCTTGTTAAAAAAAAATTTAACCTGAAATGGATTAAAGACTTAACATTGGTCTTTGTAATATTTTTTTTAGGATACGACACGGAAACATAAGCAACAAAAGCAACAATCAACAAGTGGGACCACAACAAGCTAAAAAGCTTCTGCAGAGCAAAAGAAACAATCAGCTAAACGAAAAGACGACTTCCAGAACGGGAACAAAATATGTGCAAACCATATATTGGATAAGGGGTGTCCCCAAAAATGTATACACGCATTCTGAGTAATTATAAAGGCAATGTTTATTAAAATGCATTTCATTTCAAAGGGGAGCTATCAGCTGTTACAGTGTGTATACATTTTTGGGGGATACCCTGTATATAAATAATTCCTAAAACTCAGTAACAAAACAAACACACACACACACACACACACACACACACACACACACACACACACGCTGATTAAAAATGGGCAGAGGAACCGAACAGATATTTTCCCCAAGACACACAAATGGCCAACAGGTACATGAAAAGACACTCAACATCACTCATCATCAGGAACAAGCAAATCAAAGCCACAGGGAGGGGCGGGGAGGCCACAGGTGGAGGCCGTCTGCTGTGTGGCCACGGGGCCGCATGGGCTCCCCTCAGACTGATCGGCTGGAATGTGTTCGGTGCAGGCGCAGTGCCACCAGCCACGTCAGCCCCTCCTGGCCTCCCTGGCTGCTAATCCCCAGGGCTCTGGGCCTCTGCTCTCAGATCTCACCCCGCCCTGCGCAGCTCAAGGACAGGCAATGAGATCTGCAGACGCAAAGCAATGTCAACAAAGCCACCCTGGAGCCTGCAGCAAAGAAAAAAGAGAGAGAAGACAGAAAACGCACATATTTTGGAATGGCTATCACCAAGAAGACAAGCGATACAAGCGAGTGGCGGGGGGGGGGGGGGGGAAGGGGGGGAACCCTTTTGCTCTGCTGGTGGAAATGTAAATTGGTTCAGCCAGGTTTCTCAAACAAAAATACCGCTACGATATGATCTAGCAATCCCACTTTTGGGTATAGATTCAAGGGAAATAAAAATAAGATTTTGAAGTTATCTGCACTCCCATGTTTAATGCAGCACTATTCACAACAGCCAAGACAGGTAAACAACCGAAGTGTCCATGAATGGATGGATGATGGAGGAATGGATAAAGAATATGTCACATACACACACACACACACACACACACACACACACACACACACACACACAGGAATATTATTGAGCCACGGGAAAGAAGGAAATCCTGCCATTTGCAATAACATGGGTGGATCTCGGGGCACTATGCTTAGTGAAAGAAACCAGCCTGAGAAAGACCAATATTGCATGTTATTTATATATGGAATCTCAGAATGCCAAACTCATAGAAACAGAGAGTAGAATGATTATAACCAAGGGAATGGGGGTTGGAGAAATTGGGGAGATGTTGTTCAGGGTGCAAACTTGCAACAGGAAGGTGGGTACGTTGTGGAGATCTAATGCACAGCCCACCAATTACAATCAACAATACTGTCTTATATACTTCAAAATTCCTAAGAGACTAGACGGTGTTTCACACCACAAAAAGTAATGTATGCGATAGATGTTCAGCTACAGCTAAGGCGGGAATCACTGCAATATATAAAATGTGTCAGATCAACATGTTGCACCCCTCAAACTCACAGGATTTTGTCTGTAAATTGTATCTCAGTGATGGGAAAAGAGGAGCAGGACGAGGGGATGGTCACTGCATGGAAAATTACTAGGAAGTGAAACCAAGAGAAGGGAATCTTGCTAAACTGGCCTAAAGCATCTCTGTAAAGGGCAGGCCAAAGGTTTACACATCAAAGGTAGGGGATGAGGAACTTTGGTCGGCTATCAAGGGTGATCAGCTGCTATCAAGGGTAGGAGATTGACTTAACAGGATTCTCTGCTCAAACTGGCTTAGGCAGGCCAAGGACAGGGCCTAAGGGTGAAGCCTGGTCAAACAGAGGGCTTAGAGGAGCCTGAGTAACCTTCGGTCAAGCATAGTCTTTGTCACGTAAGACTTGTACACTGCAAACTACGGGGCATCTTTAAAACACAAAAACTTCAAGAAGACCTACATACATGAAAAGGCATCTCATGTTCATGGGTCAGAAGCTTAATATCGTTAAACTGGCAATATCACTCAAATTGACCTACAGATTGAACACGATCCCTGTCAAAATCCTAGCTGTTTTGATTTCAGAAACTGACAAACCTACCTTAAAATTCTCATGGGAACGATGCGCAGAATAGCCAAGGCAATCGTCAAAAAGAACAAAGTTGGAAGACTCACACTTGCTGATTTCAAAACTTACTGCCAATCTACAATAACCATGACAGTGTGGCACTGGCCTAAGGACACAGTGTTGGCACAGACCCAAGAGTCCAGAGAAACCATACACGCTGGCAAGGATACAAAGAAACTGGATGGCATGCATTGCTACTAGGAATGGACAATGGGCAACTACTTTAGGCAAGTCTGGCCTTATTCAACATGTGAAACATGCCAGGGGAGAGGGGCGGGGGCTGAGGGGCCAAGGCAGGGAGTGGGGGACATCTGTAATACTGTCAACTATAAAAAAATGTTAAGAATTAAAAGAAAAATTGTTAAACATGGAGATCCCATGAGGCTTGTAATTCTACGCCTAGGTATATACCTAAGAGAACTGGAAATATATGCTCACACAAAAAAACTTGTATACTAATGCTCACAGAAGCACTATTCATAACCAAAAAGTAGAAACCACTCAAATGTCCATCAACTAATAGATAAATAAAATGCATCGATACAATGGAATATTCAGCCATAACAAGGAAGGAAATGCGGATGCATGCTAACCTCAAGATACAAAAGGCCACATGTTACAGGATTCCATTTATATGAAATGTCCAGAAAAGGCAAATCTATATAGACAGAAAGGAGGTTAACTGTTGCTTATAGGTCTGGAGGTTGAGGGGACTAGCTAAGTGGGTATAGGATTTCTTTTGGGGGGGAGTGATGAAAATGTTCTAAAATTGATTGTGGTGATGGTTGCACAAATCTGATTATTGTAAAAACCACTGGACTGTATACTTTAAACAGTGAATCGTATGGTATGTGAACTGTATCTCAATGGAGCTGTTAAAAAATCAAAGGGAGACGTTTAGAAATGATTTTGCTACATTTTTGTTGTCTATGTTATTCTAAAAATAAATAAAACATTTAAAAGGAGTTGATTAAAAAAGCTTCATTTTCTAGAAACATGCATCTGTAATCTATATATATAAAACCCTAAGCGACTAGTTGACTATTTGACCATTCATTTTCTAGAAACATGCATCTGTAATCTATATATATATAAAACCCTAAGCGACTAGTTGACTATTTGGCCATTCATTTTCTAGAAACATGCATCTATAATCTATATATATAAAACCCTAAGCGACTAGTTGACTATTTGACCATTCATTTTCTAGAAACATGCATCTGTAATCTATATATATAAAACCCTAAGCGACTAGTTGACTATTTGACCAGTCAACCATTTGACTGGTTGCTATGACGTGCCTTGACCACCAGGGGGCAGACGCTCAATGCAGGAGCTGCCCCCTGGTGGTCAGTGCAGTCCCACAGCGGGTGCGGCTGCAGTGGTATGAGCCTCTCCCGCCTCCGCAGCAGTGCTATTGCACCGCAGTGGCTGCAGGCACAGTGGGGCTGGGATGAGCAGGAGTGGTGTAGCACCCAGCCTGGGTTTGGGCTCATCTCTGGCCGCCTGCCACTTCACGCACTACTACATCCCACAGTCCGACATCCCTGGAGGGCTCCTGGATTGCGAGAGGGCGCAAGCCAGGCTGAGGGACCCCATCGGTGCACGAATGTGTGTACTCAGCCTCTAGTAAATAATATTATAGTAGTTGGCTGCTTCCACATTCAGATAAAATAAATATATTCATTGATCAAAAAAAAAAAAAAAGGAACAAGACGAAGTTATTTTTTTTTTCAAAAGGTTCTCTAGACTGCATCTAGACATATAATTAAAACGAAAATCAATAAAAGGACATTACTTCAAATACCCAAGAGACATACACATCCAGAACCGCAAAAAATGCTTCTCCCTTTTGACTATTAATCCCATTCCTGGGAATGAAGCTTAAGAAAATCATAATAGCCACAAAACCATTTCTAACAGAAGGGTTATGATAACACCAACATCTAAATCGTGTCACCTAAGAGTGTCCGCTACTGCTTTCAGTCTCTAAGCAAGCTGTTCCGTCCCTTTGAGATTTTCACATTGAGACGTTCTCCATGAAGGGAACACAGCACCGACTTATAGAGCCAAAGTGTAAAAAGTAAGGACAGGACTGACAGCCTATGATATGACCCACTGAAATACTGTATGAACATAAAATAGACTGACAATAACCAACAGTCATTCAGCTCTTGCTATGTGCCCAGCATTGTACAAAGTGACTTCCATACATTACCTTTTTCCCCCCTGGTATCCTCATGTTCTAGTATCTTCTTTTTGCAGATTAGTAAATAAAGCTCAGAGAGGTTAAAGGACGAACAGCAAGTAGGACGTGAAATCAGGCCTGCACGACTCTAGATCTTGATCGCTATATTATACTGCCCCCATGAAATGGAATATCAACTATGATTACAACTGAGCATACATGTAGATAAACATTTAAAGGAAGGGAAATGGAAAGAAATCTTAGGATGGTGAGACCCAGAATACATTTTTTAAAAATGTCTCTTCTTGCCCAGCCGGCAGGGATCAGTGGTTGAGAGTCAACCTATGAACCAGGAGGTGACCATTCGATTCCTGGTCAGGGCACCTGTCCAGGTCTGGGGCTCAATCCCCTGTGGGGGGCGTGCAGGAGGCAGCCAATCAATGATTCTCTCTCATCATTGATGTTTCTCTCTCGCTCCCTCTCCCTTTCTCTCTGAAATCAATAAAAAGTATTTTTTTAAAAAAAGATCTTTAAACCTTATAAGGAGGTTAAATAGTTATACTTTAAAGTATCTATTACTATCAGCTATCTGGGTATCTCCAGCCAAAGCTGATTAAATTATACAAAATCCTTGAACTGTTGTGAGGGTCTAGGAAATTAGTCTTGCTAAGCAAATGAATAAATTCAGAATACAGAACAATAACGACTACTAAAAAGAAACCATTCAAACAGTAGACAGTATCATAGATAAGAAATCTCTGTATCTCAGCTGCCAATTAGCTTCTAGCAGTAAGAATAAGGAAGTATGGTTTCAGTCTCCCTAGAACTATTTGACCTCAATCGAGTAATCTATTATCATTTTCGTCTACGTTCACGTGGACTGTGGCATGAAACATACCTATGTTTCTGACCATGATTCCTTTCAGCTCATCCACCTGGGCTTGGGTCTCCATCACTTTGTCTAGGCCCTTATTTTCAGAATGATGCTTCTATAAGAAAAGAATATTGAGTTTATAGTACCCAGACATCCTATATAATAAAAGAGAAACATGCAAATTTGACCATACCTTTGCTCCTGATTGGCTATGCTACCAGCCAATCAGGAGCTGGGGCGGGGCCAAGTGGCACGAGTGCCGAGCCCTGGGGGCTGGGTGGTCGCAGGCAGCCAGGGCTGAGCTGTTCAGGGCCTTGGGCAGGCTGCGGATGAGCCATCAGTTGGACATCCCCTGAGGGCTCCCAGTATGTGAGAGGGGGCAGGTTGGGTTGAGGGACCACCCACCCCCAGTGCATGAATTTCGTGCACCAGGCACTTAGTTATTTATAATAGGGAAACAAAAAGAAGAGGAATGATGATGAGAAGTACTATAAAATTACGTGTCTACTGATACAAAAAACATGTCACTTTATTTAAACATTGTTACCAGACCTAGGAAAAATCCTATATAATAAAAGGATAATATGCAAATTGTCCCCTTGACCAGAAGTTCAACTGGGAGTTCCACCAGGGGATGGGGCCAGCTGGCCAACTGTTTGCGACCCCACCACCCCCACCAGCCCCAGCCCTGATTGGCCCTCCCACCCCAATCGGGGCAGGTTGGCTGGACCCCACCCATGCACGAATTCATGCACCAGGCCTCCAGTATAAACATAAAAATGCTACCAAATGAAATATGTGTTATAGTATAAAATACCACCTTATTTTAAATGAAGTAAAGCTAAATATATTATAACATATTAAATATACACTGAGTGGCTTGATTATTATGATCTCTGAACGCATAATCTGGCCATTTGGTGTATATCCTATATAATAAAAGGCTAATATGCAAATTGTCCCCTCGCCAGGTGTTCAACCAGCATGCAGGCCAGCCAATCGCCCATGTCCCCTCCCCCTGGCCAGGCTGGCCAAACCCCAGCAATGCACAAATTCATGCACTGGGCCTCTAATATATATACTGAGTGGCCAGATTATTATGCATTCAGAGATCATAATAATCTGGCCACTCATTGTATGTCTAAGACTCTTGGAACAAAAAGTAGGGGGTTCAGACTAGGGAGAAAGAAGAACGGAAGATTGTAGTTGAGGCAAGGGGGACAGGACAGGGAAAGAGTACACTAAATTGTTTCCCACTACTTGGGTATGATGAGATAGGAGATGGCCCAGCTTCTAGGCATCTGTTGTTATACTGTTGGGGTCAATGTATGCATCCTATTTTGATTGGCTTTTTATAGGAGCTAGAAATGTAAGATACTGATAACAGTATATATCTTTAAATTATTATCCACAGCTTACAATTACTGAGTGCTTAACATACAATATTCCAGGCATTTAACTGTGCTAAATGCTTAAAGTAGGGGGTATTCTTTAATTCACTCAAAACTTTTTGATGAAGATGCTATCATTATAGCCATTTACAGGTAACTATTCAGAGGGTCACACACGAAACTGGAGCTAATGACAACCGCCTAAGATGGAAGTTTGCTGCCACCTTTCCTTGTTTACTTTTGACTGTTCATCGGTATGTTTTTTTGTTGGTGACATTTTACATAGTTTCACATACATGAATGTTTCCTAATAGGAAGTATAAAACAAATCAATTGATTCTCTTCCTGTCCCTTCCTCTATGAAATCAACAACAACAACAACAACAACAACAACAACAACAAAAAACACATTTTAAAAAGCCTCACATTGAGCAAAACAAGAAAAAGAGTACATAATTTAGGGTTCCATGTATAGTAAATTCTAGAAAAGACAAAACTATAAGGAAAGAAAACAAAGCAGTGTTGCCTGAGGCAGAGTGAGGGAGAGGACTGACTGCGAAGGGACAGGAGAGAACTTTTATTTTATTTTATTTTAAATTTATTTATTTATTTATTTATTTATTTATTTATTTATTTATTCATTTATTTATTTATTTATTTATTTATTTCCAGAGGGAACTTTTAAAGTCATGGAGATGGAAAGGGTGTGATTTCACAGGTGTATACACATGTAAAACTTCACTGAGCCCGCCATTAGGCATGCCCACAGATACAAAGACTTCCAAAGGACTGCTCTGAGCTGTTCAAAAATTAAATTTGTCTCACGGGGACGGTAGACGGTCAGTGAATAGGTTGACAGGCCATTTGGCATCTTGAATGGGTTTATGCATTACATGTAGTTTAAGGACATGATCTGTCCATTATTAACAGAGAACATCACCAACTATTAGCCTTCTCCCCTAACGTGACCCCTTTTTGTGAGAGAAATCATATCATGGTGGCAATATAACAACGTAATCAGCAAACTGCATTGCAGGTCAGGGTCCTCTCTATGCATGGTGCTTTGAGGTAATCAAGATATGAATAAAATACTATATCCTGAGAAAGAGCTTACCAGCTGTGCAGCCAAGACGCTTGAGAACTCACTATTCATGGCATAAGGCAGTGCTGTCTGCGCTCTTGAACCATAGGTAGTCTGGAACCTCTTCTTTATCTCGTTCAGAAAATTAAAGGCCCGGGAACGTTCAAAATCCTGAAGAGAAACCAACACAGAGTTTCAAAAGCAAACGAAGGATGACATAGATGATTAACGACCATAAGAACAGCTAACATTTACTGAGCAATGACTCCATGAGGAAGAACTAACACTGACCTCATTCTACAGATAAGGAAACAAAGTCTCGGGAAAGGTAACTAACCAGCCAAAGGTCAGATAACTGGTAAATGAATGAGCCCAGAGTCCACTCCAAACATGTTGGATTACTGCCAACTGAAGATAACAGGAACGAGGTGAGCTTCTTGAGAGCAGGAATCGGGGTTTACTTCCTCCGTATCTTTCACAGGATCTCTTAGATGGTCCAGCTCAAGGTGTTTAATAAAGCCATAATAACAGTACAGTCATTCATAACAAAGATAACACTACCAAGATAAACTCTGAACTGATTGTTTTTTCTAATAGTGGTCATACATTTTGAAAAGATCAAATGATGCCCACTTGTCTAGTCCCAAGCTAGTCAAATAGTATTTGTATATTATATAAAGACTTACACACACACACACACACACACACACACACACACACACACACACACACACAATAGCTCAATAAATACAAGACTCAGCTCTGAGAAATTTAGTGATATTTCTCATCTACTCCCAGTCCTTTCACATCCGTCATTTTAGATTCAGCTGCATTTTTCAAAATAATTTTAAAAAGTACTGTGAGACCAGGGATAAAAATCAGTGGTAATTTGACAGTCTGCTCGATGCTGCTCTGCCTCTGTATCTTTTTGTTCATCAGGTTATAATGTTATTATCCCAAAATGAGTGAGCTCATGTGGTATTTTTCTTGAACAGACTGTCAAATTACAGTGGGAAGGCTGGGGGGTGGGGGAAGGTAAGCATAACCGAAAGATGCAATACACTGGGGGGTGAGAGCATGTAGGGGAGTGGGGTGGGGGCAATGGGGGAATATGGACACATATGTAATACCTTAATCAATAAAAAATTTGAAAAAAAGAATAAAATCAAGACTGAATGATTATGTTATAGATAAAATTCATGCACAGGTAGAAGAGATGGGACTGAAATTGTTAATTCTTTTCTGATAATACTTGTATTACACATGTTAATTAATTTCTGATTAGATCCAAATAAATTATTGAAAGATAAAAATAATCACTGAGGTGACCACTGTGATTGACATGTATCACCACTTCACCAAATGATTAATCTAAGCCAAGGGTTCTTAAATTGGGATCAACAGTCCCAATTCAAGGGGCCTATGTACTTAGAAAAAAGAAATTGCACTGTTGTTTTCAACAATCTTTAACTTATATTTCAATTGTGAGTGTAGGGAACAAGCCAGAGTAGTATCATTAGATGGTACCTGTGACTCTGTCACCAAAAGAAATCTTTTTTTTTCATATAATATCAGTTATAAACATCTTGAAATATTGTTATAATAAAAATCATTATTATTAGTTGTTAGACCCATGGCTAGATCTTGTTAATGAATTCATAAAGAAGCACATATCTTAGAACCTGTGAACACTGTCTTTCAATATTCTTGGTTTAGTTTATAGTCATGTACTTTATTTCATATCTGAAAACACTCCGGGTGGGGTGCATGAATGTCAGAGGAGTCTGGGACACAATAAAAGCTAATACTCGTGTCGATTCCATGCCTCTGGTTAGTGATCAATTTAGAAATAAGTATGAAGCCTAGTCTTCGACAATGCTGCATGAAAGGAAGTCTGCTTTGAAAGCAGGGGGAGGGGAGAGTGTGCCTTTGGAAAAAGTTTCCTCATTCCTACAGTAAGAGACTGGAGGAAACCTAGTCTCCATCCTCTGGACACAAATAAGTAAGTGTGTGGCTACATGCAGACATCAGGGGGGCAGGGAATGTGTCTAAGGGAGGAACGGGCACTAAGAGAGAGAGAAGGCCTGGACAACATTAAGTTATTGAGCTCTGATGAGTCCAGAATTGACAAAGACTCACAATCAACCTGCCAGTGTGAACTACAACTGATCACAGTATATTGTGATCTTCCCAAAGTTCACATACATTAAAAAAAAAAAAAGTCACTAACTATTGATTGGAGGGATGAAATAATTTAATTACTTCGGGTACATTTTGAGAATATTTGATACCAAAGAGTCATAGTTATGAACACCAATTCTCACTACACAATAGGATAAATGTAGAAGTTGCAAGAAGTTAAGCTAAAACTCTACCAGAACCAAACTGATTTGCATATAGCCGGATATCACCTCTGCTTGTCATCTGCTGCTCTATATGATAAACGTGAAGTATAGATAAATATTTCCAGCTATGGACAGTTGTATCCATGTAACATTTACCCACCACAGATATAGATAATTAAGAACTAAAAAATGGCTCTATTAACAGTACACATAATTAAATAGCAATATGTCCTTACGTTACTTACATCATCAGTAATACAAAGGTATACAATCCTGTCTTGGCAGATGTAGTGAAACAAATAACTGTAGGATAAAAGATATAAAAGTTATGTGGTTATAAGAAATATTTTTTTCTCTTTTGTCTTTTTCTACGTATAAGCAAAATCGTACTGCTAATGCGACCATATTATTTACAACTACTGTCTATTCCCTCTTTGCCCCGCCCCTATGCACATCTGTTTCTCTCCAGTCAAACTGAATGTCTCTACTCGCCTGGCTGGTGTGGCTCAGTGGTTGAGCATCAACCTGTTTTCCAGGAGGTTCCGGTTCGATTCCTGGTCAGGGCACATGCTCTGGTTGCAGCTACATCCCCAGTGTGGGGAGTACAGGAGGCAGCCGATCAATGATTCTCTCTCATCACTGATGTTTCTCTCTCCCCCTCTCCCTACCTCTCTGAAATCAGTAAGAACATATTTGAAAAACAGAACATCTCTGCTCTAACTATATAGCACAACAGTGTGCACGTTTACCCCTTAAAAATTATAGCTGCATGCCGAAACCGGTTTGGCACAGTGGATAGAGTGTCAGCCTGTGGACTGAAAGGTTCGGGGTTTGATGTACCTTGGCTGCGGGCACATCCCCAGTAGGGGGTGTGCAGGAAGCAGCTGATCGATGTTTCTCTCTCATTGGTGTTTCTGACTTTCTATCCCTCTCCCTTCCTCTCTGTAAAAAAATCAATAAAAAAAATAAAATTATAGCTGCACAAACATAACTGGACTCTTAAGGCCTGGACAAGAGATGACATCTTAGGAGGGACATGTAATTAAGGTTAACCCCCCCCAATGAGCAATATGGTGTTCCTTGCCTTCTCCCAAGATCTCAAAGCACTTTCTTCTCCCAAATACTCAATGATAACATTTGCTTGGTATCTGCTTTGAAGTCAGTTGCTGGGCTGGGTGATGAGTAAACTCATCGGGCCCTGCCTTCAGAGAGACCACAGAAGGGAATGACAGAGCGGCATGGTGTAGGTAGGATGGGGACGGTGCTCTGGGGACAGAGAGGAGGTAAACTAAGAGAGTTTGGCTAAGGGTAACAGGAAGGACATCCTGGAATAAGTAAGAGATGGCGAGGTTGAAGAGCGAGTGAAGTGTTCTCAAGTGAGAGACCAACAAGGATTAAGGGCCTGGAGCATATAATGGGTTTAGGAAAGTAAAATTTGTTCCTATGAGTGGAGTATAGGATGTAAGAAAAATAAATAAATTGACTGTACAGATGAGGGTGCAGAAGGCAGCAAATACCAGGTTATATAAGACTTTAAAATCTCACTATGCATCATCCTGAGAACAGTGAACAAGGGGAGAGTGTGAGTAGACTGGCAAGATAAAAGGATGTTTTGGCCTTGAGCTCAGTTGGTGTAGCATCCTCCTGGATCCCCAGTAGGGGGCGTGCAGGAGGCAGCTCATTGATGTTTTTTTCCTCACCCATGTTTCTATCCCTCTCTCCTTCCTTCCCCTCTCTAAAATCAGCAAAAACATATATATTTTTTTAAAGGATGCTTTGCCCAGAGTATAGAGAACTGACTGAAAGGGGGAGCACACAGATTCTCCTGCAGTAGAGCAGGTAAGAAACAATGAGGGAGATAAACTACAATACTATAGGCAGAAAAAGGGACAAAGAAACAGAACAGAATCTGGTGACTGGCTATTGGAGGTGAGACACAGGGCTAATTCAACTTTGCCACCGAGATTTCTACCTTGGGCAAGTGGATAGACAGAAGTATCTGCTGAGCTACATTATTTTTTTAAAATATATTTTTATTGATTTCAGAGAGAAATGGAGAGAGAAACATCAATGACGAGAGAGAATCATTGATCAGCTGACTCCTGTACGCCCACAGTGGCAATTGAGCCCACAACCTGGGGCTGTGGCCTGACCAGGAATCAAACTCTGACCTGGTTCATAGGTCAATGCTCAACCACTGAGCCACGCCGGCTGTGCTCAAGTTATATTATTAACTAGAGGCCCTGTGCACGAAATTTGTGCACAGGGCGCGGGGGGGGGGGGGGGGATGTCCCTTAGCCCAGCTGCACCCTCTCCAATCTGGGACCCTTCAAGATGTCCGATTGCCCTACCAGGATCGGGCCTAAACGGGCAATCGGACATCCTTCTCACAATCCAGGACTGCTGCCTCCAAATTGCTCACCTGCCTGCCTCCCTGAATGTCCCTAATCGCTTCTGCCTCCCAGCCTGATCACCCGCTAACCACTACCCTGCCAGGCTAATTGATGTCTAACTGCTCCCCTGCCAGCCTGTTTGCCCCCAACTTCCCTCCTCTGCCCGCCTGGCCACCCCTAACTGCCCTCCCCTACAGGCTTGATCGCCCCCAACTGCCCTCCCTTGCAGCCCTGGTCCCTCCCAACTGCCCTTCCCTACTGGCCTGATGGCCCACAACTGCCCTCCCTTGCAGGCCTGGAACCCCCCAACGGCCCTCCCCTGCTGGCCATCTTGTGGTGGCCATCTTGTGTCCACATGGGGGCAGGATCTTTGACCACATGGAGGCAGCCATCTTGTGTGTTGGAGTGATGGTCAATCTGCATATTACTCTTTTATTACATAGGATAGAGGCCTGGTGCATGGGTGGGGGCCAGCTGGTTTGCCCTGAAGGGTGTCCTGGATCAGGGTGGAAGTTCCCTTGGGGTGAGTGAGGGGTGGCCTGGGTGAGGGGCCTGTGGAGGTTTGCAGGCTGGCCACGCCCCCCAGCTACCCAAGCTAGAAACTTCGTAGCCTGGAGCGGAGCCAAGCCTTCAGCTCGTTCCCGGGCAGCAGCCATTTCTGTTTGTATCCTACGCAACTGCAGGCTGAAATCTTGGCTTCTTCCAGTGCCAGGAAACCCAAGCCTCTGTTCCCTCCAGCTCAGTGGCTGCCACCATTTCTGTATCTTTTATAACTGAAATGTTGTAACATTGAGGGGAGGCTTAGGCCCACAATGGTGGGCAGAAAGCTTGGCTTCCTCTGTTTCCAGGGAAACCCAAGCCTTCCTCCTGCTCTCAGTGGCTGCAGCCACCTTGGTTGGGGCTTATTTGCATAATCTGCTCCTGATTGGCTGGTGGGCGTGGCTGGTGGGTGTGGTTTGTGGGTGTGGCAAAGGTTCGGTCAAATTTTCATATTACTCTTTTATTAGATAGGATGTTCACACAGAGCAGTGGTTCTCAACATTCCTAATGCCGCGACCCTTCAATACAGCTCCTCATGTTGTGGTGACCCCCAACCATACAATTATTTTCGTTGCCACTTCATTACTGTAATTTCGCTACTGTTATGAATCGTAATGTAAATATCTGTGTTTTCTGATGCTCTTAGGCTCTACAGCAGTGGGTCGCGACCCACAGGTTGAGAACCGCTAGCAGGGTCGCCTGAGACCATCGGCAAACACAGATATTTATAATTACGATTCATAACAGTAGCAAAATTACAGTTATGAAAGAGCAATGAAAATAATTTTATGGTTGGGGGTCACCACAACATGAGGAGCTGTATTAAAAGTTTGCAGCACTAGAAAGGTTGAGAAGCACTGACATAGAGGCTTCATATGAATTACCCAGAGGCATGGGAACTCAGGCAAAATGTCTTCCTCCACTCCTCTGAAACTGTTCATGTCAATTCCACCGAGGACTTCCGCATTGCTGTATCCAGTGGCTCTCTCTGAAACACTTGCTAGTGGTGACCACTTCCTTTTTCTGGAAGGTGCTTTCTCTCGACTAGATTTTCTCGACAGCAGGCCACCTCTTTCTTTCTCAACTGATGTTTTCTAGCATCCTCAGTCCCTGCTTTCCTCACACGCACTCCCTGAAGGGCAGCATCCATGCGCATGTTTTGCTGTTGACGGCTGTTTTCGGCTACCATAACCGTGATGACCGCTCCTGAATCTGACCTATCTCCTGAGCTCTAGGTCTGCACATGCTACTGTCTAGTAGACACATCCAACCGGGATGTCCCATCGGCAATGTAAGTGCATGTCCAAAATGGAAGTCATCCTTTTCCTTACAAAATGTATTTCTCCTAAATCACACTTGGGAGGAACTTGCTGCAGACATAACAAAAGAAGATGAGGGATGGACCCTGCTATCAAGGGGACAGAGACAAAAGATAAAAATTGTAATTATATTGTGCCGAAACCAGTTTGGCTCAGTGGATTGAGTGTCGGCCTGCAGACTGAAAGGTCCCGGGTTTGATTCCGGTCAAGGGCATGTACGTTGGCTGCGGGCACATTCCCAGTGGGGGGTGTGCAAGTGGCAGCTGATCGATGTTTTTCTCTCGTCAATGTTTCTAACTCTCTATCCCTCTCCCTTCCTCTCTGTAAAAAATCAATAAAATATATGTTTTTAAAAAGATTGTAATTATAATACAGAAAGTATTAGAATATGAATAAACCCAGGATTCTACGGAGACACACAAAAAGGGGGACCTGCTCAGTGAATAGAGCATCGGCCTGTGGACTAAAGGGTCCCGGGTTCAATACGGGTCAAGGGAACATACCTGGGTTGTGGCTCGATCCCCAGTAGATGTGCAGGAGGCAGTCGAACAATGATTCTCTCTCATCACTGATGTTTCTCTCTCTCTCTCTGGAATCAATAAAAGGGGGGGGGCACCTGGCCCAGCTTGGAGTTTAGGGGTTTCTAGATGAAGCTGGGTACAGGGGCAAAGGGTGGGAATGAGGGAGATCTGTAATATTGTCAACAATAATAAAAAAAAAAGAAGACAGCCTGGCCAGTGTGAGTCAGTGTTTGAGCATCAACCTATGAACCAGGAGGTCAAAGTCCCATTCCTGGTCAGGGTACATGCCCGGGTTGTGGGTTCAATCCCCAGCGGGGGCCATGCAGGAGGCAGCCAATCAATGATTCTCTCTCACCATTGATGTTTCTATCTCTCACTCCCTCTCCCTTCCTCTCAGAAATAAATAAAAATATATTTTAGAAAAGAAATATATCTTATCTGTATCAAGTTTCACGTAGCCTAGAGCTCTATAACCAAGTCATTTTTATATCTCACGTTTCCTTTTCTTTCTTTAAAATATTGAATAACTTCAAATGATAGAATAAAATAATTATAAGTTAAACTGATAAGTAATAAAAATTGACATGTTCTAAGCAGGTAAAGGTTACTGGTCTGTCAGCTTATCCAAATGATCTACTAAGCAGTTACTTTCCTAGTTTTATGCTGCCCTGTTGATAAGAACAGAATTCACTTCTGTCACCCTTTCCCCAGGCAGAGCAGAACTCACCTGCCATGTGAGTACGTGAGCTTGTTATTTTCAGAGGGTATCTTAGCCAGAATCTGCTCTGTCACCTCCAGGAAGTTTCCTCCACACCAAGCATGTTTGGCAAGAATGGTGGTTCCTCTGGCCACAACGGCAAAAAGAATGGCCATGGCTTTAGTCTATGGGGAAAAAAAAGGGGAAAAAAAGACACAAGGCTTAGAATATCCTACATAATAAAAGGCTAATATGCAAATCAACCAAATGGTGGAACGACCAGTTGCTATGACGCACACTGATCACCAGGTGGCAGATGCTCAATGTAGGAGCTGCCCCCCTGGTGGTCAGTGCGCTCCCACAGGGGGAGCGCCACTCAGCCAGAAGCCATGAGCTGGGCTCACAGCTGGCAAGCACAGCAGCGGTGTACCAGAGCTAAGGATGTCTGACTGCTGGTTTAGGCTCGTTCCCCCAAAGAAAGCCCCTGAGGGCTCCTGAACTGCGATAAGGCACAGGCCAGCTGGGGGACCCCAGCCATATGCACATTGGGGGCGACCAGGCCAGCAGGGGAGGGCTGTTAGGGGTGACCGGGCAGGCAGGCAGAGGTGGTTAGGGGTGATCAGGCAGGCAGGAGAGCAGCTAGGGGTATTAGGCAGGCAGGGAGGTGAGTGGTTACGAGCCAGTGGTCCTGGATTGCGAGAAGGATCGGGCCTAAACTGGCGGTCAGACATCCTCTGACATCGGGTCTCGGATTGGAGAAGGTTCAGGCTGGGCTGAGGGACACCACCTCCCATGCACAAATTTCGTGCACCAGGCCTCTAGTTTCTTTGATATGATCTTTCAAAAGTAACTCAGTTATCATTTATCAACATCTTCCTGGAGACAGTGTTAACCAAGACACTATAACATTAAATGTAACAGACTTAACAAGAGCATCAACCCATGAACCAGGAGGTCATGGTTTGATTCCCGGTCAAGGCACATGCCTGGGTTATGGGCTGAATCCCTAGCAGGGGATATGTAGGAGGCAGTCGATGAATGATTCTCTTTAATTGCTGATGTTTCTCTCTCTCCTCCTTCCTCTCTGAAATCAATAAAAATATATTTAAAAAGGATCACCATCTTGTAAAAGCTTACAACCTAAACCATGATGATATGCATACATATACAGACACTAGAGGCCTGGTGCAGGAGATTCATGCATTGGAGGGTCCCTCGGCCTGGCTTGTGCCCTCTTGCAGTCCAGAAGCCCTAGGGATGTCCGACTGACAGCTTAGGGGAGCAGACCTAAGCTGTCAGTTGGACATCCTTAGCGCTGTGCTCACCAGCCGTGAGTCTGACTTCTGGCTGAGTGGCGCTCCCCCTGTGGGAGCATACTGACCACCAGGGGGCAGCTCTTGCATTGAGCGTCTGTCCCCTGGTGGTCAGTGGGTGTCATAGTCATCAGTTGTTCCACCATTTGGTTGATTTGCATATTTGCCTTTTATCATATAGGATTGGATACCAAATAATACATATATATGTGTGTGTATGTGTACATATACAGGTGATTTTTACATGATACAACACATATACCTTACATTTATGGATAGGTTGCATTAGTAAATTATACAGCACAAATTCTTATCAGCCTTTAAAAAGCGATGACCATAGATATCAAAGGGACAGAAAGATGTCTTCAACCTTAAATTAAAAAATATCATCCTGAAAATGTATCCTTGGGAAATAGTTCAACAGAAGTTAGAGTCTAGATTCCTAAAGATACCCATTAACAATAGTAATAGCCCATATTGTAAAACTTTAGACAATAAAAAATAATAGCCCATATTTATTAGCTGCTTACTATGTGCTAGGCACCATTTTAAGCATTTTATCAATATTAGCTCATTTAGCCCTCACATGAATGAAATTATGCACTATTATGAAACTTAAATTAAAATGAAGAAACTGAACTATAGATGACTTATATAATTTGCCCAAAATTACCGAGCTGGGAAGTAATAAAGAGTTGGGATTTAAATCCAGGCAGTATGGCTCTAAACGCCACGACCTCATGCCCTGTGTATACTGCCTCTACGAGAAAGGCCGTAATTACCCATAATAGAAACGAAGTGAAAACCAGCAACCTTCCATAGGAGAGGAGCGCTGCTTTAAATTATCCTTCAGAAACAAAGCATTTCTAAAACAATGCAGCAGGTGTTTAAGCTCATTTTTCTCATCTTTAGGCATTTGTAGCATTGCTTTCCTCTATAACAGCCCCGTGTGTCTGACCTCATATTATAAACTTGTAAAAAGGGATGCAAAAAAAACAAAAATGCCTTCCTAGTCTTCAACTAACTGTCCCACCTAATGCTGTTTGTTATGTTCGGTGTCAGCCCAGAAGCCAGTGCTTCTCACGCTGCAGCGATGAGTCATCGTCGGTGGCAGAGGAAGCGTCACTTGTTACGATTTCATATTCTTGGCTGCACCCCCTGCAAGTCTGATTCAGTGGGACTGATGCGGGGCCTCGGATGTGTATCTCATACAAGCCTGCCTGAATGCAGGTGATTCATCCAGCCCCATTTTGTGAGACACAGCCACAGATAGAAAGGGCTTGACGTCAGAGACCGACCCCCCAGATTCCTTCATGGAATCCTAGCCCCGAAGGTTAGGATACAGACAGAGCTGCTCATCTGTCTGTTGAACTTAACTCTTGTCTTTCCACTCTCTAAATGAGTGATGGCCTCAGTCGTCTTCTGTTTTGGATTTCTCCTTACAATATGGAGCAAGTTATAATGTTTAAATCACTTTTCTTGTTATGTCCCTCAATTCTAAAAAAACTCAACTGGCCCTCGCCCATTTGGCTCAGTGGATAGAGCGCTGGCCTGTGGACTGAAGGGTCCCGGGGTTCAATTCCGGTCAAGGGCACATGCCTCTCTGGCAGGCTCAACCTCTATCCCTGGTCGGGGCGCATGCGGGAGGCAACCAAGACATATGTCTCTCTCACATAGATGTCTCTCTTTCTGTCTCACTCCCAGTCCCTTCCACTCTTTCTAAACATCACTGGAAACATATCCTTGGGAGAGGATTAACAACAACAGGAAAATAAATAAGAATTAAAGCCGTGTTTCTGGGAAGTAAAAACCTCAACTGACCCTGTAACATTCTCCAAATATTACTCCATTTTTAAAAATCAGAATCTACGCACTCTCTCTGCTTCTCTGCCTCCTTGGAACTCTCCAACTTACTATATTCTGGCTTTTGTCCTCAACACTCCATAAAACCGTGCTTGCTAAGATCACCAACTGCCTCTTCTGTTGCAAAATGTAGTGGTAAGTTCTCTCTTCTCACCTCACTTGACCCCCCAGAAGAGTCAACACCGTGGACTAGACCCTTTCTTGAAATTCTCCTATATGCATGGCTCTCCGGTCATCTTGCCTGTCCTCTTGCTCTGGCTTACCTCTAAACGTTGAATTTCCACAGGGCTTGGTTCTGCACGCTTATCCCTAGATGAGCTGATCCAGACCTGCCATTTTCAGCGTGATTTATTTGCTGTAGACACATTGCAGCAAACAAACAAAGCAGCCCTGGCCGGGCGGCTCAGCTGGTTGAGGGTCATCCCATACACCAAAAGGTGGCGGTTGGATTCTCAATCAGGGCGCATACTTAGGTTGCAGGTTTGATCTCAGGTTGAGGGGTGTGTGTGTGTGTGTGTCTGTGTGTGTGTGTGTTGGGGGGGGGATGGGGTCCACCAATCAGTGTTTCTCGCTAAAAATGTTTTTAAACAAAACAAAGCAGGAAAAAAGCAGCAAAGGCACACCAACATTGAGGGAAAACCAAAGATAAAACCCAAGATGCAACAAAGAGCTGAGGGAAGGTAAATGAATAGGGATCCACAAAGAAGACTGGGGCCCAGCCGAAACCGGTTTGGCTCAGTGGACAGACTGTCGGCCTGCGGACTGGAGGGTCCCAGGTTCGCTTCCGGTCAAGGGCATGTACCTTGGCTGCGGGCACAATCCCAGTAGGGAGTGTGCAAGAGGCAGCCGATCGGTGTTTCTCTCTCATCGATGTTTCTGACTTTCTATCCCTCTCCCTTCCTCTCTGTAAAAAATCAATAAAATATATTTTTTAAAAAAGAAGAAGACTGGGGTCCAGTCCTGATGGCTCAGGGGTCGAGCATCAGCCTATGAATCAGGAGGTCCTAGTTTGATTCCCGGTCAGGGCACATGGCGGGGTTGTGGGCTCAGTCCTCAGTGTGGGGCGTGCAGGAGGCAGCCCATCAATGATTCTCTCTCATCTTTGATGTTTTTACCTCTCTCTCCCTTTCTCTCTGAAATCAATACATACATACACACATACATACATACAACTGGGTAAGTGAAAGGAAAGGCAGAAGAGCGTGGTGGTGTGGAAACCAAAGGGAAAGAGAGTTTCAGGAAGGACAAGTGTCAGCTTCTGGATGTGTTCACTGATGCACAGTCTGATGACTCTGAAACAGTCACTGAGCTTTTATAAGGAAGGAGGTCGCTGGTTAGGGTCAAAGAGACCCGCCACGGAATGGAACAAGAACAGAGAGAGAAACAGATGAAGAACCGTATGGATCCTGACACAGAGCGGGCAGAGTGGCAGGCTCAGTGCCCCAGCAGCTGGGAGAAGACTGAGTCTGGCAGCGTCACACAAACATGCAGTGTCTTAGCGGACCCTAAGTCCATTATGAACTGACCTCAGGTAATTGCTTCGAAGGCATATGTAATCTTACATTACACGAAGGGACGGGGTGTCTTGATCTCTGTCAGGACCACTGCCATTGTACTCTGTGGCAGTTGGAACTCAAGTGGAATAGTGAGTTCAGTTCTGGGTCTAGTGTTTCAAGGATGCACGGAAGGGCAACAGGACGGGCGAGAGGTCTGGAGATTGTATCGCTTCAGAATGGCCAGAGCCACTGGAAATCTCTCACCGGAAACCGAGAAGACGTAGAGAGGAACGTGACAGCAGTCTCTGAGCTTATCTAAAGGACCGTTGCTTGGATCTGGGCGCATTATGCGGATTATAACTAAGAACAATGGATATCAGTTACAGGGAGGCAGTGTTTTAGTCAATAAAAGCAACCCTCAATTTAAAAAAAAAATGCCTGACTGGTAAACACTGAGTATATAGCAACCAACTCTACTTTCCTCTCAGTTGTCCCCAATAGGAATTTCTGACTCTGTCCTATACTGCTAAAAACGCCACCTAGGACTCGGCCAGAGCGGCTCAGTGGTTGATATGAATCAGGAGGTCACGGTTCAATTCGTGGTCAGGGCACATGCCCTATGTTGCGGGCTCGGTCCCCAGCGTGGGGTGTGCGGGAGGCAGCCCATCCACGATTCTCTCTCACCATTGATGTTTGATGTTTCTCTCTCTCCAGCCCTCTCCCTTCCTCTCTGGAATCAATAAAAATGTACTTAAAAACCCCACCTAACATCTAGTCTCATCTTCCCCCACTGTAATCCCTCGCAATATAACCTGTAATGTCTGAATGAGTTTGGGGATCACAGAAACAACTGTGACAGGAATAATACTGTATCTGAAATAAAAAAAAACAACAACACAAAAAACCAAAACACCTGGCTCTGCTAATTATCAGCAGTCAGTGACTGTCCAATAAACCAGAGAGTGCTATTCAAATACCCTCCAGAACAAAAAGCATGAAGAGATAAGCCAGGCTGGGGGAAGAAGATGAGAATGGAATATACAGGCAAGCTCTGTCCCACCGTTCTTCCCTGATCTTCCATTCTCTGCTTGCTCAGCCCCACAGTCGTCATCCCAATTCGACGCCATTCCTGCTAAACACTGGGGACCATTTTTAAAATGTGGACCATTTAAAAAAGCGCAGAAAGTACTGAGGCTTAAAGCAATTCCAGAAGCCTGAAATGAGGAGGCTGGCGGGGCCGTGCTCCCTCTGAAATCGGCAGCAGAGAAGACGTCCTTGTCTCTTCCTAGCTTCTGGTGCTTTGCTGGCAACCCAGGGCGGCAGCTGAAGCACTCAGTCAAACCATAGTCGAACCATCCCTGTTTTCACATGGCGTTCTCCGTGTCTCTCCTCTCCCTGTAAGGATCCCTACTCCCGCCAGGCCGGCGTGGCTCAGTGGTTGAGTGTGGCCCTATGAAGCAGGAGGTCACAGTTCGGTCCTGGTCAGGACACGTGCCCGGGGTTGCGGGCTCGATCCCCAGTGTGGGGCGTGCAGGAGGCAGCCGATCCATGGTTCTCTCTCATCATCGATGTTTCTCTCTCTCTCTCTTCCCCTCTGAAATGAATAATTTTTTTTTTTTACAAAGGATGCCACCTCCATATGACCTCATGTTTAACTTAAAGCTTAATGAGTACAACTGCAAAGGCCCTACTTCTAAGTAAGATCACATTCGGAGGTACCAGGGGTCAGCATTCAACATACCTTCTTTGAGGACCCAATAACCCCCCATCTTACGGATTAACTATTCCTCCCAAGTTACTTCTATTCTCACGTCACCCAAACTTGCCTCCCTTTCCTCTCCAAAACCTCTGTCCATCTCTTTCCTTACTTCTGTATGAGTCCTTACAGCAGTGGGTGTAAGTCCATAGCTTGGAGTCAGATAAGGACTGTTTATACAGCCCAGAAGTTTCCAAGGAAATGATATTTTGTTCCAGTTGCTAAGATTTCCCCCAAAAGAAAAAAAATATATATATATGCTATGGGGAAACCCAAATGAGAAATCTGTATGTAGTTTTACGTGTGTGTTTTGTAGAAGAATTATCATAAATTGTGCTGAAAGTCTTTAAGTCCATGAAAATAAAGCTTCGGTAAGACACTACTGGTTGGCATCCCAATCAAAACATCCTAAGTGGCATTGTTTCTAGGGGAAATATGCATCCAGAGGGTCAAACAATAATCTTACAAAGAAACCTTAGGAATATATCTATTTGTAATTAAGGGACCGCCTAGTATTTGTAAAAAAAAACTGCTAACAAAATAGCACAGCAATGATGCAAATGATACTCCTCCTTCAAGCGGAGGTTGAAGAGG
Source organism: Antrozous pallidus (assembly GCA_027563665.1). Classification (NCBI taxonomy): domain Eukaryota; kingdom Metazoa; phylum Chordata; class Mammalia; order Chiroptera; family Vespertilionidae; genus Antrozous; species Antrozous pallidus. The sequence goes on along the minus strand of CM050509.1, from coordinate 8,078,091 downwards.
TTCAGGTAACTGATGAGGAGAAAAGACCAGCGCAGTGGTTCTCACACTGCAGTCTGTGTGCCGAGAACTTGTTAAACTCTGTGTTTTTATTCTGATAAAATTTTAACATGTACGCCCTAGCCAGTTTGACTCAGTGGCTAGAGTGTCGGCCCATGGACTGAAGGGTCCCGGGTTCAATTCTGGTCCCCAGCACATACCTGGGTGGGCAGACTCGAACCCTGGCCCTGGTCAGGGTACATGTAGGAGGCAACCAATCAATGCCTCGCTCTCTCACATCGATGTTTCCCTCTCTCTCCCTTCCACTCTCTAAAAAAAAAAAAAAAATTCAATGCAAAAATATCCTCAGATGAGGATTAAAAAAAATTTAAGCCCGGCCGGCATAACTCAGTGGTTGAGCATCGACCTATGAATCAGGTCAGGGTTCGCTTCTCAGTCAGGGCACATGGCTGTGTTGCGGGTTCGATCCCCCGTGTGGGGAATGCAGAGGCAGCTGACTGATGTTTCTTTCTCATCATTGATGTATCTGTCTCTCTCTCCCTCTCCCTTCCTCTCTGAAATCAATAAAAAATATTTAAAAAATTTTTAATGTATATGAATATTCTGGATCACTGACTTGTATACCTTGTAAATGAGTGATAGCACACAACACAATGCTCCATTTGCATGATGAAGTCATAGGTACCAAGAAGGTCCCTAAAATGACAATGCTTAATTTTTAATGTAATGGAAGCGTGTCTGGCAGCTCTGAGGTTGGCATATCCTAAAATCATAATGACAATACTAACTCAAGCACTCTTGAATTTCTGTTGTGCTTTTATAACCAGTTGTAAAGATGAAATGCGTCTTTCACAGTGACAATTTACCATGGAAAGGTATCTGCATTGAGAAAAACTTAAGAATGGAGACTTTCATCTGACATTCTGAAAGTGACAATGTGGCAGAATAACAAAGACAGCAGGTACGTTTCCTCAGGCTCAGGAGAAAAATAATACCCCAAGATGGGCTTGTACGAAGTGGAAACCAAATGATACGACAATGTGCTGTATAAATAAAGCCTGCCCAACGGTTCACACAGAAAAGAAAGTGGAAGAATGAACTCATTACGTAACACGTGGTTAATGATCAACCCACAATAAAAAGTATTCTATATCATAATTTATGTTATAGCAAGGGGAGCTATTATTGAATGGTCCATGGTTGATGAATGAAAAGGTTTAGGGCTATGTCTAATGGCCTCATATAAAGAAGGTCTTGTGTGAGTTAAAAGAATTTGAATTGGACCAAACAGTTTTACTATTTCACTTCAACACGTATATTCTGAAGGTTTCTATGTGGCAGTCAATGTAGTAGGCACTGAATATGAAGACCACTAACAAAGACCTCTACATCTACACTCAAGGGAGTTATAGTACAATGGGGAAGACAGACAGACAGACAAATCAATGCAATAAAATGTAACGAGTAATACTTAAAACTCTGTTCGGGAGATTTCTTAAAATTTTGTGTTTATCACACCTTAATTAAGAGAAAAAGAGAATGCAGGTGTCAGCCTACAAAATTAGGGAAGTTTCTCAGTATACTGTTATAACGATTTATCTTTGAGAGGGAGGTCAAAGTGACTATTTTATCCTCACTGGGTTCTCAGTGTCCATATCACAGTGCCTGGCATATACTATCCCCTCAAGCCTGAGGACTGAAGGGTCGCAAGTTCAATTCCAGTCAAGGGCACGACTTACCTCCATTGCAGGCTAGATCCCTGGCCCTGGTCTAGCCCAGGCGCCTGGGAGGCAACCAATCAATGTGTCTCTCATACATTGATGCTTCCCTCTCTCTGTTTCTCATCCCTTCCACCCTCTCTCCAAAACTCAACGGGAGCCCTTGCTGGTTTGGCTCAATGGATAGAGCAACGGCCCGTAGACTGAAGGGCCACAAGTTCAATTCTGGTCAAGGACACATGGCTGAGTTTCGGGCTCAGTCCCTAGTGTGGGATGGGCAGGAGGCAGCTGATCAATGATTCTGTCTCATCATTGATGTTTCTATCTTTCTCTCCCTTCCTCTCTGAAATCAATAAAAATATATTATATTAAAAAATCAATGGGAAAAATAAATATAGTATAAATGATGGATAACTTTATTAGGAGGGTCTGGCAAAAAGAATGTTTGCTACCAACTACTATCTCCCTAGGTGAGATAAAGCAGTTGATCTGAGAATAATCCTCCCCACCCCCCAACTCTTGTGTCTGGGTCTGAGGAGGAAATAAACCAACGACAGAGAAACCACCAATTCTGATGTAATAACGTTGGAGGAGACAGAAGAGTTAAGAACAGACGTCGATATGACAGAGGAAAAGAAGAAGTGTTTAGGAAAAGCCTGAAGTCTAGTAACGGCTCAAGACTGTTCGTGTTGGTATTGTGAATATTCTTCTTGGTTGATGCTCTCAGGCCCAAACCAATCGCCCTGCCTTTCTCAGAACACTGAGAGCGCACGGGTGTCAAGTCAGCCACTTGCTTTATGTCACACTGACTACTAACTACTGCTGCCACATAACCTGATCTTGATTATTCTTTGTTCCCATACGTGTCAGCTCTTGAGAGGAGCGATTTCCTGCGTCTTGTTTCCAGCTATATCCCTTGCACTTAGGAGAGTGTCTAACACCGAACAGCTGCTCAAGAAGTGCTCTCCGACACAGCTATTCGAGGGGAAAGAACGTCCCAAACACGATACTAGCCTCTGGGATCATGGATGGGACCAGGGAGGTACAGGTAGTTGAGACCATGTAATAGGACAGAAAAGAGGGTTGACAACTGCCTGGGGGTGTTTTGGAAAAGGGAGCTGTCAAGCATGGACCAGAGGGGCTATCACATGGTCAGAGTTTGTTAACGACTGGCCAATGACAACATCAGACGTGTCTGGCGTGGAGAAAATAGTTGGTGGAAGTAAGAGTTCCTAACCGAACTGAGGACGAAGAGTGTCAACCTGGGGGGGGGGGGGGGGGTGGGGAGGATGGGCACGGGGAGGGCTAGAGACCCACGTAGGAGCCCAGCCTGAGAAGCAGAAAGTGACGTCATAAAAGCAAGGGCGTCAAGGGGGAGTTTTCAGAAAACTCAAGCGATGTCGAGGGAGTCCATGCCAGCTTAACGAAAGCTGTCATCTGTCCCCCTCCTGTAGGCGACGCATTCTGACACTCTTTATCTCGCGGCCTTTTCGGTGGCGTTAACGCTCACTTCGCCCAAACTGTACCCGGCTTGACAAAACTGTCGACGACAGAGAAGCCCAAGTCACCCTAACCACTGCCTCCTCTTTCTAGCCTGCCACGTCCGGGTTCACATCTCTGCCCTCCCTCCGCTGTCGCTCCCCGCCTTCCGCCGAGCGCCCCGCTCCGTGTTACCTGGCCGGACGCCCCCTGAGAGCGCACGGGCTCCGGACAGAGGGGCGCGGTTCAGCGGAGGGTCTCTAACTCCCGGCTCCCAGAAAAGGCTGGGACCGGACGCAGCCAGCTTCCGGGTACGAAGCCCCGCCCGCGCGCGGCCTCCTGGGAATGGGAGTGTTCCTCCAATGGGAGCGGGCGGAGGGGTGGGGCCTGTGCGTTCGCAGCCGCCGCACTTCCCAGGAGCCGCAGTGCATTCTGGGAGTGGTAGTTCAGGCTGGGTTAAAGCCTAGTCTGTCGCATGTGCAGTAATACCTGGCTTAAAAGACGTCAAAGGCTATTCCTCCAGGAAAACGGGAGGACGCGATGTCACGAACCGACTCCCAGCATTGAGTTGGCGGGATACATGCAGAGCCAATCTTGTCCCACCAGCTGCCTGCTTAGTCTCAGCAGGTAATGTACATAGATACAAAATAAGAATTCATTTGACAGGGATTGCCTCTAATTTACCCACAAAAATTTCTAACCTCTTTGGAACACTCTGGTGAGGACTTGCTTCCTTTATTATCCCAGTCTTTTGCGATAACAACAACTACTGCTACTACTACTGCTCTACTCAAAAAAAAATTTTTTTTTATTGATTTCAGAGAGGAAGGGAGAGGGAGACAGAGATGAAAACATCAAAACTAACTGCGACCTCCTGGTTCATAGGTCAATACTCAACCTCTGAGCAACCTCTGGCTGGCCACTACTACTCTACTTTAATATAAGCTCCCCCATTTGCTTTTACTTCCCCATTCCCTTTTGCCAACTCCGAGTCTAGCTCCACTGATGGATTCTTTTGTCTCCTGGCTTTTCAATGGTTCCCTGCTAATTCACTTTTTCTTATCAACACTTAAAGACTGTAAAAGTTTCTCTCATCTAAAATATTCCAAAATCATCTCAACCCCACACCCTCCAAACACCTTACACACACAGACTTAACCTTGTGGACTTTCTCCCACCTCTCCTTTCAGGTCAAGATTCTCAACAGTGTTGCTAAAACAAATAGACACTTTTCGACCATGACCATACCTTGATTCTGCAGGACTTTGCATAGATTATTCCCCCCTCCTTGAAATCTTAGTTCCAGCTGATTTAACAAAATACCACAGACTGGAAGGCTTAAACAACAGAAGTTTATTCCTCACAGTTTGGAAGGCTAGGAAGTTTCAGACCAGATGCCAGTATGACCAGGTTCTGGTGGGGACCTGCTTCCCAGCTTGCAGACTGCTGTATTCTTGCTGTGTCCTTACAAGGCAGAGAAACACCCTCACTTTCACATCTTTTACAAGGGCACTAATACCACTCATGAGGGCACCACACTCATGACCTAATTACCTTCCAAAGGCCCCACCTCTAAATACTATCACTTGATAATTTGGGCTCAAATATATAAATTTGGGTGAGAAGCACAAACACTCACTTCATAGCACCCTCTAGTCTCTTAGCTCTTTCTAATATGTTGCATCCTCCTGGTTTCTCTCTCACTTCTGTGGTAGTTTCTCATTTTCCTTTGAAATGTTCATGTTCCATAGGATTCTAACCTAGACTCTTCTTTTCTTACTCTTCACACTTTTGGGGGGTGATCTTAACTATCACCATTGCTTTAGTTGTCAGTATGCTGATTATTCCCACATATAGGAAGGCCAGACAGAACTCCTGTAACTGAGACTGAAATATCGAATGACAGCAGGGCATCTCTTTCAGGCACCTAAAACTTAACATAGTATTCAGGGGCCTACTTCATGTCTATTATTCCCTCTCTCACAACCTGCTCTTCCTACTCTAAGCCCATTTCAGTGACCATGCAATCAGTTGCCCACACTAGGAAACTGGGTATCATTTTACCCCTCACTGCTCACTTCCAATCACCAAGTCATTAATTCTATTTCCTAAATATTTCACTTTCAAGTTTCAGTTTTCTCATCTTAATGAGGGTACTCATGCCTGGTCAGTGTGGCTCAGTGGTTGAGTGTCGACCTATGAACAGAATGTCAAGCTTCTATTCCAGGTCAGGGCACATGTTTAGGTTACGGGCTCCATCCCCAGTGTGGGGTGTGCAGGAGGCAGCCAATCAATGATTCTCTCTCGTCATTGGTGTTTCTTTTATATATATATATATTTTTAATTGATTTTTTACAGAGAGGAAGGGAGAGGGATAGAAAGTCAGAAACATCGATGAGAGAGAAACATCCATCAGCTGCCTCTTGCACACCCCCTACTGGGGATGTGCCCGCAGCTAAGGTACATGCCCCTTTGACCGGAATTGAACCTGGGACCTTTCAGTCTGCAGGCCGACGCTCTATCCACTGAGCCAAACCGGTTTCGGCTCATCATTGGTGTTTCTATCTCTCTCTCCCTCTCCCTTCTTCCCTGAAATCAAATAAAAATAAATTTAAAAAACAAATAAAATGAGGTAATAATGGTATCTATGTTCAAGGATTATTGAAATGCTTAATAAGCAGTAGTGTCAGGCAGAGAGTAAGCACTCAAGGATAAATATATATTGAACAAACATTATGTTTGTATTTAGTTCTCCTTCATTAGGTCTTAATGATAGCTAGCATTTACTTTTTTATTTAGTTCATATTTAGAGATAAATAAAAGGGGAGAAAACAAGAAATGGTGAGATAGTTTGTGCAGGTTACTCCCACTCCATTCCTCAGTATTTTTTCCAAGCATGACACAATAGAGTACTGGTTGTACTATGCACATGGTTCTACTCTAACATGAACCATATTATATCTTCCTTATTGTTACCAGCTCTGGATGGGCTATTGAGAAACTGAAGTACATTCTGAGAATTGTGACTAAAATGATCTGGGTACTAAATATCAGAATTAATGTCTTTGTGCCTATTGTATCTTCTTCACCACCACCCCCGCTTCTCACTTGAGATTGCATCTAAAACGACATCTCTTCACTTCAAAATCCTACTTAAAATTTTCATTGCCTCCCTGTTATATAAGCTATAAAGTCCAAGATAAAGGCTTCCATGAACTGACCTCTCCTGCTTTATATTCTTCTTCTCTCACCAACACATCCTGTGTTCAAGTTTGCTCCTGTATTGGGGTATTTACCCATCCATCCATCCATCCATCCATCCATCCCTTCAACAAATGTATACTAAGTACCTGCTATGAGCAAGCCTTGTTCTGGACACTGGAGATAAATGAATAAGAAAGACAATGTTCTTGCCCATATAGAGTGAGCACCTCATTACCATGCTCTTCCATGCCTCAATGCCTTTGCACATGCTGTCTCCCCTGTCTAAATCTTATTCTTCAAGATCTATCTCAAATATAGCATCTTCATTTTCTAGCAAAGTATGTGCTTCTTTTCTCAATTTTATCCACCCTCTGTAAAGGCTTACTTTTCATATTAATAATAGCTTTATTAAATAACGATTCTTTGAGAGACAGCATGGTATCTTAGAAATAGAATGAGTTTTTGGAGTCTAAATTATTCCACATTCTCTCCTAAAGTAATATCGTCTGTGTTCTAAAACATGTATGTCTAGCATAAGCCTTTATATTGGTAAATCAGAGAAGATCTCTCTGAGGGGAGAACATTTAAGCTGAACCTGAATGTCAAGGAAGAATAAACCACAAGAAGATGGGAGGAGCCGAGACCGGTTTGGCTCAGTGGATAGAGCGTCGGACTGCGGACTGAAAGGTCCCGGGTTCGATTCCGGCAAGGGCATGTACCTTGGCTGCGGGCACGTCCCCAGTAGGGGGTGTGCAAGAGGCAGCTGATCGATGTCTCTCTCTCATCGATGTTTCTGACTTTCTATCCCTCTCCCTTCCGCTCTGTAAAAAATCAATAAAAATATTAAAAAAAAAGAAGAAGATGGGAGGAAGCAGAAATACAGGCAGAATAACTGATGGTAGTGGAAATGAGGGGAGAATGGTAGGAGAGGACATCACACTAGTCTTCTTTCTGCTCCTCAAATATGTCAACCTCCTCCCCATCTTATGGTCTTTATACCAGCTCTCTCTCCTTGGAGTTCTGTTCCCTCTCATCTTCTTGTGGCCAGAGGGTCTTGCAAGGCTATGAAAGCTAGGATAATAAGTTTGGGTTTTATTTTAAACTAGTGGCCCAGTGCATGAAATGTGTGCATGGATGGGGGGGGGGCGTGTCCCTCAGCCCAGCCTGCGCCCTCTCCAATCTGGGATCCCTCTCACAATCCAGGACTGCTGGCTCCCAACCACTCACCTGTCTGCCTCCCTGATTGCCCCTAACCGCTTCTGCCTGCCAGCATGATCACCCCCTAACCACTCCCCTGCCAGCCTGATCGATGCCTAACTGCTCCCCTGCCATCCCAATTTCCCCTAACTGTCCTCCCCTGCTGGCCTGGTCACCTCTAACTGCCCTCCCCTGCCAGCCTGGTCACCCCTAACTGCCCTCCCCTGCAGGCCTGGTCCCCCACTGTCCTCCCCTGCAGGCCTGGGTTCCCCCAAACTACCCTCCCCTGCTGGCCTGATCACCCATGACTGCCCTCCCCTGCTAGCCATCTTGTGGTGGCCATCTTGTGTCCACATGGGGGCAGCCATTTTGTGTGTTGGAGTGATGGTCAATCTGCATATCACTCTTTTATTAGATAGGATAGAGGCCTGATGCAGGATGGGGGCCAGCTGGTTTGCCCTGAAGGGTGTCCTGGATCAAGGTGGGGATTCCCTTGGGGCATGAGGCAGCCTGGCTGAGGGGCCTGTGGTGGTTTGCAGGCCGGCCACGCACCCTGCGACTCAAGTGTAGGCCCTGGTATTTGGGATTTATTTATCTTCTATAATTGAAAATTTGTAGCCTGGAGCAAAGCCAAGCCTCCTGCTCACTCAGTGGCCACAGCCATTTCTGTTGTGATTTATTTATCTTCTATAATTGAAACTTTTTAGCCTTAAATGGAGGCCAAGACAGGCCAGGGCTTCAGAAGCTTGGCTTCCTCCATCACCGGGGGCAACCCTAGCCTCCTGCTTTCTCCAGCTCCCTGGCTGCCACCATTTTTGTTGAGATTTATCTTTTCTAATTGAAACTTTGTAGCCTTGAGTGGAGGTCTGGGCCTGCCAGGGTGTGTGGAAAGCTTGGCTTCCTCCATTGCCAGGGCAACCCAAGCCTCCCTCCTGCTCTCTCCGTGGCCATGCCATCTTGGTTGGGGTTAATTTGCATACTCTCTTGATTGGCTTATGGGCATGGCTTGTGGGTGTAGTGGAGTGGTGGATAATTTGCATATTACTCTTTTATTAGCTGGTTTTAGATAGCTTGAGTTTGTGGAGTCAAAGTTTCAATTTCCATTTTAGTTTCTGCAGCTACCAAACCTGGAATTAAAGAACTGATGGTTTACTTTAGATAACCAAATCCAGTCTCCTCATTGTACACATGAGAAATTTTCTGGACTTGACAAAGATTAAAAAGCTAAGAAGAAATGTAACCTGGATTACAAACCAGCTCACATGTACCAGATGCTGTAGAAACATCTGCTGGGCTAAAATAAGATATATATACTACACAGAGTTCTAGTCAGATGTGGGATATCCTAGTTTCACATTCTGCTTACCATGATCGGATCTCAAAGTATCCGTTTCTGGTCCACAAATAAATCTACTGACTATTACTTTGGCATAAAAATCATTGGCATTGAATAAAAATGGATAAATGAGTACCCTGAAAAAAAATCATTGACATTATTTCAGTTCATCACTAATCACCAGTGCTGCTTATACTTCTTTCTCCTGGATATTTGGACTTGGGCAACTTTATTTCCTCTCTTCAATGCTTGAAACAGACTTACATCAGGAATGCGTGTTCCAGCGGCCGGCATGGCTCAGTAGTTGAGCACTGACCTATGAACCAAGAGGTCATGGTTTAATTCCTGGTTGGACACATGCCTGAGTTGTGGGCGTGATCCCCAGGGTGGGGCATGCAGGAGGCCACTAATCAATGATTCTCTCTCATTGTTGATGTTTCTATCTCTCTCTCCCTCCCTCTCCCTTCCTCTCTGAAGTCAATAAAAGTATTTTTTTAAAAGAATGCATGTTCTCCTTTGAAATTCACAATCAGCAGAGGGAGCTAACATGTTATCAATATATAAAATCATTGACATTTGAGTATGAGACAGTTTGTTTCTCTTTGCAGCTAGCTCATTCTAGTCACAGTCATCACGTGTCCTGTTCTGTTCATCTAAGCTAGTGGTCGGCAAACTCATTAGTCAACAGAGCCAAATATCAACAGTACAATGATGGAAATTTCTTTCTTTTTTAAAAAAAAGATGTACCGCAATTTGGAGTCAGTGGCATTAGTGTTGGCCATTTTATTTTATTTTATTAAAAATATATTTTATTGATTTTTTACAGAGAGGAGGGGAGAGGGATAGAGAGTTAGAAACATCAATGAGAGAGAAACATCAATCATCTGCCTCCTGCACCCCCCCCACTGGATATGTGCCCACAACCAAGGTACATGCCTTTGACCAGAATTGAACCCAGGACCCCCCAGTCTGCAGGCCGATGCTCTATCCACTGAGCCAAACTGGTTTCAGCTGAAATTTATTTTGAGAGCCAAATTTTTCAAACTTGAACTTCTTCTAACGCCACTTCTTCAAAATAGACTCGCGCAGGCCATGGTATTTTGTGGAAGAGGAACACTCAAGGGGCCAAAGAGCCGCATGTGGCTCGCAAGCTGCAGTTTGGTGACCACAGAGCTAAGCCATCAGTGGTTCCAGCACCAGCCTTGGCAAAGCAATTGTGGATTACTTCAGAGATGTCTGTCCCACATAGCAATAAAATTTTTCATCATATCAAAACATATACTCTCTTTATATCTTCAATAGAACAATGCTTCACATACTATACCAAGTGTTAACAACATCCAACTTTTTTTATTTTTTTAAATATATTTTTATTGATTTTTTACAGAGAGGAAGGGAGAGGGATAGAGAGCTAGGAACATCAATGAGAGAAACATCGATCAGCTGCCTCCTGCATACCCCCTACTGAGGATGTGCCTGCAACTAAGGTACATGCCCTTGACCAGAATCGAACCCGGGACCCTTCAGTCCACAGGCTGACGCTGTATCCACTGAGCCACACTGGTTTCGGCACAACATCCAACTTCTTAATTACATTTCAGTCTAATGGCTACACATAGCCATGGTGTTGATTGGCAAAACAAAACAAAACAAAACAACCCACAGACTTGTTTTAATTTAAACCTCCAGTGTCTGTGTGCAGCTATCCTCCTATATAATAAAACCCTAATATGCAAATGGATCGAACAGCAGAATGACAGTTTGCTATGATGCACACTGGCTACCAGGGGCAGAAGCTCGATGCAGGAGCTGCCTCCTGGTGGTCAGTGCGCTCCCACAGGGGGAGCGCCACTCAGCCAGAAGCTGGGCCCACGCTGGCGAGCGCAGTCGTGGCAGCGGGAGCCTTTCCCGCCTCTGCTGCAAGCAGGCAGTAAGGAGCAAGGGGTCCCAGACTGTGAGAGGCAGGCAGACATCCCCCAAGGAGTCCTGGACTGCAAAAGGGTGCACACTGGGCTGAGGACCCCCCCCCCCCATCCCGCCTGCATGAATTTCATGCATCGGGCCTCTAGTCAGTAATAGAATGTTCACATTCTGGTAAGCCACTTTTCTCTCTAATTGCAGGAGGCATTTCCCAAACAAACTGCCAGACGTCAGTGCATTTCCCCCTTTATATACACAAAGGGAAGTTGTATATATAAAGGCAGTTTTCAAATTTCCATATAAGTGATTCTGATTTCTTACTCCTCTTAGCACTGTAACAAAGGAAAGCTGATGACCCATTTCTCCATATATATTTATTTTTTTCCCCGGGACAACATTTTCCTGTCAGAATGGGCCTCTGGTTTTGTAGCAGATTATAGAGGCACATAGATATGCCTCCATGGAAGTCTCTTTTCAGATTTGGCCTCCCATTTGCAAGATGATCTCCGGCAAACAGAGTTGTTGTAGATGCCTGCCTTTCTAGGTGAAGTGACATGATATTGTGATGAGACTGCAAGTGTTGTTGCCAGCCAGAAAGACTTGAGAGATCGACTCCCATCTGGAGAGCAATTTCCTTAGCTTTCTCTACAACCCAATGAGCATCCAGATATAGAAATATCTGTTCTGGTCTAGCAAAATTATTCAAGTGTTTTATGTCCTCAGTTGGCATATTTTGATCCTCTCATTTTGTTATAGATGTTACCTCCCTTGACTACTTGACTTTTATCTTTTCTTAGTTTTAAGGAAACATACAGACTATTAATAAGGGAATTCCAAATTTTGTGACCATTTCACTTTTTTCCCCCTTTTCTTCCTTATCCACCAATTTCTAGTCCTAGAGAAACTGGGAGCTCGCTATATTTTCTCCTTACTGCTACAGCTTAGACTGAATGGAAGGAAACAGAAAAGGCCTGCTTCACAGAACAGGAATATTTTTAAAAGGACAGGACCAAGCACTAGCCAGTTTGGCCCAGTGGATAGAGGATCAGCTAGAGCAATAGTCAGCAAACTGAGGCTCGTGAGCTACATGCAGCTCTTTGGCCCCTTGAGTGTGGCTCTTCCACAAAATAACCATGGCCTGGGCGAGTCTATGTTGAAGAAGTGGCGTTAGAAGAAGTCTAAGTTTAAAAAAATGTGGCTCTCAGAAGAAATTTCAATCGTACTGTTGATATTTGGCTCTGTTGACTCATGAGTTTGCCGGGCACTGAGCTAGAGCATCAGCCCACGACAGAAGGGTCTCGGATTCAATTCCAGTCCAGGGCATGTACTTCAGTTGCAGGCTCAATCCCCAGCCCTCTGGGGCTGAAATGGAAGGCGACCAATCCATGTCTCTCTTACATTATGTTTCTCTCTGTGTCTCTCCTCCTCCTCTTCTACTCTCTCTGAAATCAATGGAAAAACATTCTCAGGTGAGGATTAACAAAAAATAATAAAATAAAATAAAATAAAATAAAATAAAATAACAGGACGAAGGGCAAGCCCGAGGTACAGTGCAGCAAATGGAAGTGCAGTCCTAACAAGGCAACTCATTTTTAAAAATGTTGAGGTTTCTAAAGCAAAGGCGATCTCAAATTACAAAAAGGGCTAATTTGAATTATCTTAATCGCCGAGTTAAAAGTAAGAGATAGTAATGACTTTGAGGTAGATATTACTGCTATCAGCAAGTGATTAGATTTAAGTTATAAAAATGATGAAATGGAGGGCGAGAAAGCACTGATTTGAAATTATCTTACTTTAAAATTCTGATGGAACATTAACGTCCAGTTCAAAGTCCTCAGCAGAAAATCCAGGCATGTCTCATCTGTTGGCTCACTTCTAATTTGATGTAAAAAACTCCACATTCTAATGGGATAGCAAACCGCAAAGAACTGGTATCTCTGTGAAGAGGCCTGTAACTTGTTTTTTCCCCCCATTTTGGCTCATTCCCAGTTGTTTAGGATTTTGACTCCTCACGCATTCAGCATTTCACCAATTATTTGTTGATGGAAGGGGCTGGGATTGTTTCTCCACACGTAAATGGACATTTGTCATCAACTACTTTTATAATTAGAGAACATCCAGGACACATAGCCCTATCTTCCCTATGCTCCCACTCTTCATGAGAATGCAGATGCTCACATGAGTTATCCACACATGTGCAATTGTAGACTTCTCTGAGACATGATCATGTAGCAAGTCCATGATTCCCACCCTGGAATGCATCAAAGATATTCTCACCTGTGGGTTTTTCCATCAGCTATTCACTCAGCACTGAATGCTGGACCTCCAGATCTGTGCATATGCCTTTCTTGTCATTCAAGTCCTTCTTCAGAGGGGCTTTCCCTGTCCACTGATCACTATACATTCTCCTGTTGGTTTTTTTCCCCATTAATTCCCACTTGAGGATACTTTTCCATTGATTTTTTTGTTTAGAGAGAGCATGAAAGAGAGAGAGAGAGAGAGACAAAGAAAATATTCATGTGAGAGAAACACACCAGTTGGTTGCTTCCTGCACGTGCCCTGACCAGGGCTGGGGCCAGTGAGGAGCCTGCAACCGAGGTATGTGCCCTTGACTGGAATCAAATCCTGGACCCTTCCCTCTGCAGGCCCATGCTCTATCCACTGAGCCAAACCGGCTAGGGCTCCTATTTTATTTTCTTTACAAAATTTATGATAATCAAAATAATTTTTCTTTTTTAAAAATATATTTTATTAATTTTTACAGAGTAAGGGAGATGGATAGAAAGTTAGAAACATCTATGAGAGAGAAACATTGATCAGCTGCCTCCTGCACACCCCCTACTGGGGATGTGCCCGCAACCAAGATACATGTCCTTGACCAGAATCCAACCCGGGACCCTCCATTCTACAGGCCAATGCTCTATCCACTGAGCCAAACCAGTTTCAGCTCAAGATAATTTTTCTTGTTTACTTGCTTATTGTTTGTCCATCCCGTTACATTGTATTCAACAGTGGAAAATATAAATCCCATCAGGGCCAGAACCTTAATTGCTTCTGTTCACCTTTCTTGCTCAAGGTGGCACAGAGTGGGTGCTCAATTAGAGTTGTGGAAAGAATGCATACTAATGAGAAGGGCTAACACTTCTCTGGTACCAAATAGATTTCTAAGGTAAACATATATTACTGCATTTAATCATCCCTGTAATGGTGTAATGAAATTATCATCATCAACCTCCTTTGTCTGGATCTGTGCTTCCTGACCCAGCTCCTCTTGCATAAATGTCAGAAGCACCTTAAGAAGGAACACAAGGAGGGGTGAGCAATCAGTGCTGGATTGTTAAATCTAACAGTTCTCGACCCATACACAAACTCACAAACTGCTTCCTTACCCCTCCTCCATTTCCATTCCTGCCTCCTGGGCCATATCTCCTTGAAAGCTGATGATGAGCATGAAGAAGTTGCCAGGATTGTGGGGGTAGGGAGATGGGGGATGTAAAGGAGAGCCAACCTTTCACAGCAAAAAAGTTTGGAAGACAGTGAGTAAATGCTAGCAAATGGTAAAGTATTTCTGAGCACACAGTCCCCAAGGCCACACAGAGCTTGAATTGGGGGTTGGGATAGGGTCAGGGAACAGGAACCAGGCAGGCCAGGTGGTCGCTGCTGGAGGCAGAGCTGCTCTGTGGGAAAATGTGCGCTGGAGGGGTGGGGCAGGTGCCCTCCCTATCATTATCTTCCCGCCAGTGGGCTGGGGACTGCAGGACGGCTCCCCTTAGATATTGTGGCCACTGAATGTGTGCTCGTGACCTGGGTTCCAGAGAAGGGTGGAAAATGGACTGAAACTATGACCTTCCTCAAGGGGCATAGGGATGTAACAGTCATCGTGTAGATCAGGTCAGCTTTGGTTTTCTTTTGTCTCATTCATTGCTCCTCGAAAACAGGAGCGCGCGCGTGCATACACACACACACACACACACACACACACACACACACACAAACAGAGTGGACAGGGTTTCATCTCCTTCCCCATTGGTTTCGAGATTCACTCTATGAAAGAGAGGAGGCTGGGGTTTAAATGATGGGTCAAAACCACAGATGAAGTTCACCTCTAGAGTCTTATGCAGTAAGGCTCTAGATCACCCTCCAGTTAGAGGCTGCAAGGCTGGGTCTACAAGCTGAGGACTCTTGCTCTTCCTAATGCATCTCAAGGCTTTCTAAAATTCCCACTACAGCCTTCCATTTTAGTTCAAATATGTGGCCACAGTGGTTCCCTGTAAGGAAAAGAATAAAAGCTTCAGATAGCTCCCATGTAAAGGTAGTGATTTTCATGTTATGTCTTAGAGCATGTGAAAGCTGTTTGTCAAATAGATCCAGAGACATAGAAACAGTGAACAGAGAGCGAAATCTCAGAGGGAAGGCAGGAGTGGGTGGGAAGAGATCAACCAAAGAACTTGTGTGCAGATATGCATAACCCATGGGCACAGGCAATATGGTGGTGAAGGCCTGGGGTGGGGGGTGGAGGGTGGGCTAGAAGGGGTCAATGGGTAGGAAGGGGGACATATGTAATACTTTCAACAATAAAGATTTTTTTTTAAAAAAGAAAGCTGTTCGTCATATAGCACACAAAGGAAATAAAAAATACATATTTTTAATTTGTCCATCTTACTCCCTTCTGGAGAGTCATTTCAAAGTGTTTTTGAAGCTTTGTAAAGAAGTAACAAATTTATTCACATCCTGTGGCTCACAAGATCACTAGGATATGCTATTGCTCAACTCTACAATGATGATTACTACATCTTCACACAGATATGCAGACCATTAACTTTGTTGAGAGGTGGAAATACCTTTAGGACGATGGCAAGTTTCTAAGTATAACAGAAAGTCATATAGAAATTTAAAAGAATTGAAGCAACATACAGACTAAACATTTATTGAAACCTGCTGAACTGGGTGACTACAAACAAGGAAAAAGCCATATGTTCACAATCTGGGTGGAGGTGTAAAGTAGAAAAATACGTATGCATGGTACAATGATCATGCAATGATAGATATTTTATGTCAAGTAGGCGGAGGAAGGAAAAGAAACACATTCTCCTTTATTTCTTGAATATATATGTATAGAGTGTGTGATATGTCCAAGATACTAATTCAACAGTACATAAAACACAGTTCCCGCCTTCTTGGAGATTGCATTTCTTGAGTTTCTACTTAATGTCAGGCAAGTATTCTTACCTTCTGTTTTTTTAAAAATATATATATGTACTTAGTTTCAGTTACTGTTCCACCAACTCTGAATAATATCATCTTGAGGTATATCTCTTGAAATTTCAGCAGCAACTACAATTTTATAAATAATCCAAAGACATCTGCTTATGCAGATATATAAAAGGACATGGGGAAAGATACTGACTTAACTTTAAAGGGATAAAGTACCATGTAAAAGGTGAATAATAAAGCTGAAATTCAAATTCAATGTCTATTTTGACTTCAAAGTCCCCTATATACTTTGATACAATGCAGCTTCATAGTCAAATTGTGTCTTAAAGGATGAGTGGGGCAGGAATGTAATAGAGAAAAAGGTTACTGCTTGTGTAATAAGTCCCATATAAGGAACCTTTTTTTTTTTTCCATCATGAAGGTAACATGTTTCAATTGTCCAGATGTACTGAGTTAGTCATACAATTACTGCCTGCCAAATTAGAAAGGCCAACATTCTAGGATTTTTAAAAAGTATATTTTTATTGATTTGGGAGAGGGAGAGAGAGATAGAAACATCAATGATGAAAGAGAATAATTGATCAGCTGCCTCCTGCATGCCCCATACTGGGATTTGAGCCAGAAACCAGGGCATATAGTCTGACTGGGAATCAAACCGTGACCTCCTGGTTCATAAGTTGATGCTTAACCACTGAGCCACACTGGCCAGCCTATAATTTTTGTTTCTAGAGGTTATCCCCATGACTTTAATTTTAAGTACCTGCACTTACACAGAGAAACTCAGTTCAACAAACTTTTACTGAAGCATCATGTGCCAAGAGAAGTATGCTAAGTACTAGAGACACAAGCTCTCAAGGAACTCAAGTAATAGATGTAATTGAGTCATCAAGAACACTCAAGTGTAAGAGTCATTGTGCCCTGGATTTTGTTACACCTCCAGTTTCAATGCAACTCATATGACTTCACCTTTCTGACTCGCATCTGTAAAATTATGAGGTCGTTTTAGCTTATCTTTTAGAAAAAGTTTTGATGATGTGACTGTATTGGAATCTGGCAAAAACAATTTTCTTTAAGTGATTGCTTTTCTCTTTAAGGTTTTGCTGCATTTGATTGTTTGGTACTTATAGTGAGCAATGACACGGTCATCCTTTGCTCTCTCTTGGTTGACAGTTGATACAGATAGAAATTGCATATATTTGTATTGCCCAAAGAGGACCATACCCTAAGGAACTCTCTCATTATATGATCATGGAGAAGTGAGTTGAAATGTCCATCCACCAAGTGTTTGGCAGTTTCTTTCTAGAACCATTGGATTAAAACATTGATTCCTTAACATCACTATATGGATGGGCTACATCAGAATCACCTGGGGCATTAGCTGTTACCATAGATTCCTGGCCTGCAAAGTCACGTATTTATAGCAAAAGATCCAGGCAACACTGATAAGAAAACATGTAAAAGCAGAGGCTATAAAACCTATTAATGCCCCAATTTCAGAATAGGATCAGATTTAATCCTAAACTGGAATCAGATTTTTTTTTAATTTGCAGGAGTGCTTACCAGAGTTAACAACACTGTCAGAATGTTATTAGATATAAACTAAACCTTTCATTCTGTAGTTTTAAGTTCATTTGCTGTCCCTCATAACTGGTACCCTCTACTTTTGGACTTAATGACTCTATGATTATAAGCCTAATTTCAGTCACCAGTTTGTAAAACCAATGCAAACAAAATCTGTCACTAGACAGATGCTATAAGCCTCATTGTTTTCAACCATTATTCAAAACCTATTTTCATTAGATATGTCATAAAAGTTTTGTAGTTATACAAGTAATGCATGATCAATAATAAGAAATCAGAAAATGCAAATAGATAATAAGGAAAATATAAAAATCAACCTTAATCCTGTCATTTAGGGTATATATTTTACAAGACTTTATATATACACTAAAGGCCCAGTGCACCAATTCGTGCATGGGTGGGGTCCAGTTGATCCACTCCAATCAGGCTGATCAGGCTGAGTGGGAGTAGGGGCTGCAAGCAGTTGGTGGGCTGGCCCTGCCCCTGATTGGAGTGGGAGGGGCTGATCAGGGATGGGGCTGTCCTGGAGGAAGGGCTGTGAGCAGTTGGCCAGCCAGCCCCATCCCCTGGTTGAACTCCCAGTCCAGGATAAAATTTGCATACTAGCCTTTTATTATATAGGATGGACAGACAGGTATATGTATGTGTATGTGTGTATATAAGTTCATGGAAAAGGTCACTAATAAATTGATCACTTATAAAATTAGCCCTCTTCAAACATCCTTCCCTGCTGAACAATAGCAACTCTATTCTCCATCGCATCATTGGTCCTTTGTTGACTACTGAATGCTAACAATGCAAAAATTATGAATAATTGCAAGGTAAAAGTATAAATCTTGCAAAAGATACAGGATTTCATAAAGTTGAAAGCAGTGGTGGATAACTGCTTCAACACCTTAAAGCCACTGATGCATGAATTAGACCAGTTACCAACTGAAGAAAACTTATGTGGATTGATAAGGGATGGGTATTTTGATATCAAATTAATGAGGGGTCTTTAGAAGAAACAGTGAGTTGTTCAAATGTTTTGGCAAAAATGACCCTGTTTATGCTAGGAGAATCTCCAATGAGGTGTTAGCATACAAAATTTTACTGGAGAAATGCCTCAAGTCCCTGAAACAATTCTTATTTCATTCTTTGTCCATTCTAAAAATGAGCGAATAGTCACAGAGATGGAAAGTACAGCACACAGAATATAGTCAATAATATCATAATAATTATGAGTCGGGCCAGGTGGGTACTTGAGACAGTAGGGGAACCACTCTGCAGAGCTCACAATTTTCAAACCACTATGCTGTACATCTGAGACTAATACAGAATAATACATATTGAATGTCAACTGTAATTGAAACAAATATATAACAAGTAAATAAAACCAGGTTTGTCTTAATTAGACATTATGTTCTTCGCATTGTAAAATGCCACCTTCTTTTCTAATTATATCCATTTAGAATATGTGTATGAAAATTAAATAAGCCTGTTTATTTAACCAGATCTGTCAGTAGCTTTTAACAAAATTGACCTGTCCCCCCTTGCAGTTCTTTCCTACCTTGGTTTCCAGTAAGCTACATTTTCCTGGTTTCCCCTCTACTTATATGGTTACATCCCAGTCCCCCTTTCTCGGTCTTTCCCCTCTATCTGACCTTTCAATGTTAGAGTACTCAGGACTTTTCCTGGGCTTTTTTCTTTTTAATTCCACACACCTTTCTTAAGAAATATTATGCACTCTTAGGACTTCAACTATTATCAATAGTTTGATGATTCCCACATTTATATTTCCAGCATACACTATTTTTGTAAGATCAAAAGTATATCTGGAAACATCAATCAGAAAGGCTATATACACCCCTATGTTCATAGCAGCACAATTCACCATAGCTAAGATTTGGAAACAGCCCAAGTGTCCATCGGCAGATGAGTGGATTAAAAAACTGTGGTACATCTACGCAGTGGAATACTACGCTGTTGTAAAAAAGAAGGAGCTCCTACCATTTGCAACAGCATGGATGGAGCTGGAGAGCATTATGCTAAGTTAAATAAGCCAGGCAGAGAAAGATAAATATCACATGATCTCACTCATTTATGGGATATAATGAACAACATAAACTAATGAAAAAAATGGATCCAGAGACAGAGAAGCATCGATCAGACTGTCAAACCTCAGAGGGAAGGCAGGGGAGGGTGGGGGGAGGGAGTAGAGATCAACCAAAGGACCTGTATGCATGCATATAAGCCTAACCAATGGACACAAGACAACAGGGGGGTGAAGGCATGAGTAGGGGTTGGGGGGAATGGGAGAATCAGGACACATATGTAATGCCTTAATAAAGAAAAAAAGAGTATATCTAACTTCATACTCTTCATCATAGCTAACTCAAGTCCAATATGTTCAAAACTGAACTAATTATCTTTTCTCCCCTTAAATATGCTTATCTTCAGGGGTTCTCAAACCCAATGAATAGTAATACTGTCTACTTAACTGCTCAAGCCATATGCTTATGAATTCATCTTCTCTTCTCCTTTTTCGTCACCCAATATATGCACTGAGTCAAAGTCTTGTCAGTTCTACTTTCTTAAAAATCTTCCCAACTGTTTCCTCTCCACCACCATAATTTATTAACCACAAAGTTATTAACAATGCCTATTGCACCACTCCAATGGCTTCTTAACTAGTTTCATCATAAAACCTTTTGTGTTCACTCCAATATTTCCCCCTCATCGCAAAGAGTGAGATTTTAAGTGAAAATTTGATTGTTTCACTGTCTCAATCTCATTTCTCTTTGAGCTACCTAATTAGTAAATCAAATTTCTTATCATTGCCAGGGCCCTGCCTACTCCTCTTCTATCATATATTCTACTCCCCTCCCTCACTTTATTCCAGATACACTGCTCATTCTTTAGATATCTTAACTATCACCTTTGATTCTGATACCTTGGAAACTAGACTATTTTCTTCATTATACAATTCTATAGTACTCAGTGCTCTGACCACTAGTCATTATTTAATTACATGTTTCTTCTGCTGCTAAAATATAAGTGTTGTGAGGGAGGGAATAGTGATTGTGTTGTTAATTGCTGTGACCTCACTACCTGGCATATTGTAAACTGTTAGAAATAAATTACATGTATCAATATACTGTAGTCTATTCCACTGATAAACAAAAATGAGTTTCATATTATTGCTCATCATAGTCATCAATGTCATTACTGCAAAAATATTAAAGTCTAAAATTGAGAGAGAGATGTATTTCAATCATGTCTATGACTTAGACCTACACTTCATTCTCTATTGCAATCCTATTTTAAAATGTGCCTGAGCTGTTGACTTGAAAATTTTAATTTGTATTATATACTGCTTGAAAGTCATGCATTATTCATTCAATGTCAAAATGCCCAGAAGTACTTTTAATTCTTTTTACTTCCTACTGCGATTTTTCAAATCCTGCTGGGTCAGGCGGTGTTGACTCATCTTAGAAAATATACTCATTTGACTTCATTATTTGACTTTCAAATAAGAGTTCCTTATATTAAAACAAAAAGAAACATTTTCTTTTCTCTCTTGGATACAAAACCAAGAGCCAACTATGTTGTCTAAAAGAGATTTACTTTATTATAAAGGCACATGTAAGTTAAAAGGAAATATGTGGCAAATGGTGTACAATACAAAAAACAATGCAAAAGAAAGCTGGAATGCTTATATTAATATATAAAATAGATTTCAGGATAAGAAATATTATCAAGAGTAAAGACAGACATTTTATAATGATAAACAGGTCAATTCTTTAGGAAGACATAGCAATCCTAAATGCATATAAACCTCACAGAAATTGAATATACATGAAGCAAAACCTGACAGAAATAAAAGACAACATAGCTAAAACATGATTACAGTTATATATTTCAACATACTTTTCTCAGTAATGCTAGAACAAGTAGACAGAACCTCAATAAGGATATAAAAGATTTGAAGAACTCGATCAACGAACATGACTTAATTGGCATTTATAGAAAACTCCAATCAACAACAGCAAAATACATATTCTTTTCAACTGTATATGGGGCACTCACCAAAACAGGTATATTTGGGGCCATAAAGCAAGTGTCAATAAATTTAAAGAAATGAAATCATACAAAATATGTTTCTCTGACAACAGTACAATTAAATTAGGAATCTATAAAATATCTTTAAAAAATCCCCAAATATTTGGAACTAATGTGGGTTAGAAAAAAATACGTTAAATGAAAATATATTTTTTACTGAATGGAAATGAAAACATGGGATACTAAAATTTTTGTGTTGTAGCTAAAGGAGTACTTAAGGGGAATATATTGTATTAAGTGCTTACTATATTAGAAAGGAAGGAAGCACTCAAATCAACAACCCAAGCTTCTATCTTGATAACTAGAAATAGAAGAGCAAATTCAACCCAAAGTGTGGATGGAAGAAAATAAAGAAAGGGAATCAATGAGATTGAAAACAGAAAAACAATAAGGAAAAATCAGTGAAACCAAGAGCTAGTTATTTGAAAAGATTCATTAGTTTTAATGAATGAGATAAAGAAAAAAAAGTAAGAAGAAACAAATTATAAATATCAGGAATTAAAGAGGGAATGTCACTACAGAACCTTCATATATTACAAGGATAATAAAGAAATATTATGAAAAACTTTATGCCAAGGTATTTCACAACTTATATGAAATTAAACTCCATGAAAAATCAAAATTTTGAAACTGACTATAAAAAGGAAAATCTGAATATGTTATATTTTATAAAGACATTGAATTCATAATTTAAAACATCATAGAACCAGATGGCTTCACTGATTAATTCTGTGAAACATTTAAGGAAGAAATAATATCAATCTTACACAAACTCTTCCAGAAATTAGTATTCCATTGTATGGATATAGCATAATTTGTTTATTTACTTATCTGGAATGGAAACTTTGGTTATTCCCAGGTTAAGGTGACTATGAATAAAGCTGATATAAATATTCAAATACAATTCTTCTTATGGAAATATGTTTGTATTTGTTGGATTAGTATGTAGGAGCGGTATTACAGGGTTTTATGTAAAGTGTATATTTAGCTTTATAAGAAACTGTGAACTGTTTTCCATAGTGGTTGTACCATTTAATGTTCTGACTAATAAGATGTGCGTTTCAGTTTCTCCACACCCTTACTAATATGAGTTTCTGTTACATCCTTTAATTTCGGCCATTCTAGTGGATATAAAGTAGTATCACATTGTGATTTTATTTGTATTTCCTTGTAGAAAATCTTTTATAAAATTTCTGTTCAATTTTTTGGCCAATGTTTCTGCAGATTGTTTTTCATGATTATTATTACTAGTGGCCATGTGCATGAAATTCATGCACATTAAAAGGGTATTAATTAGAGGAAATATTTTAATATTGTTATTTGCTCTTTCTAATAGAAGTATCAGAGATGAAAGAAAATTAGTAAAATGTATATGAAAATCTTCCTCCTGTCAGAGTATGGGGCATGCCATAGGATCCAGAGTCAAGTCCCTGCCCACCCGTGTGTGCCTCGAAATGGCATGAGACCCAGACCCAGATGGCCCTACCCTCGTCAAGCCCTGCCGGGCAGGGGGTACAGCCTCAGGTCCCCTGGCCTGGCACTGGGGCAGGGGGTGCACCTTGAAGTCCCCCATCAAGCCCTGTCAGGCAGAAGGCATGGCCTGAGGTCCCCCATCAAGCCCCACTGGGCAGAGGATGTGCCCTCAGGTCCCCTGGCCCAGGGTGAAGAGCACAGCCTGAGGTTCCCCGTCAAGCCCCATTGGGTTGAGGGTGCATCCTGAGGTCCCCCAGCCCAGGCCGGGGTGGGAGGGCATGCCTTGAGGTCCCCTGTCAAGCCCAGTTGGGTGGGAGCACAGCCTGAGGTTCCCTGGCCTGGCGCTGGGGCAGGGGGCTGCAGCCTCAGGTCCCCCACCCTGGCCCAGCACCACACAGCCTCAGGTCCCTGCTGATTGTTTCTTATGGTTTCTTGTGGGAATCCCACCTCTGCCATGGGCACAGCCATCTTGTGTCATGGGATCCCAGCCTCCACTCTAGGTGCAGCCATATTGTGTTATGGAACCCCACCTCCGCTGTGGGTGCAGCCATCTTGTGACAGCATGAGGGTCAATTTGAATATTATCTTTTTATTATATAGGATTATTATTATAAATTTTGAGAATTCTTTGCATACTATTCAAAAATATATTTTATTGATTTTAGAGAGAGGAAGGGAGAGGGATAGAGAAACATTATCAATCATTAGCTGCCTCTTGCACCCCCCGCTACTGGGGTCGAGCCCACAACCTGGGCATGTACCTAGACTGGGAATAGAACGGTGTCTCCCGGGATGATGCTCAACCACTAAGGCATACTGGCTGGGCTCTGCGTACTCTTGACACAAGTTCTTTGTCAGATATTTGTTTTTGCAAACCTTCACACAATCTGTGACTTGTCTTTTTATTTTAACAGAATGTTTTAGAGAACAAAAGGTTTAAATTTTTATGAAATCCAATTTATCAGTGTTTTTTCTTTTATGCCTCATGCTTTACAATTCAATGCTGAGAAATCTTTATTTACCCCAAGACTGAAAATATTTTCTCTTATTTTTTTTCCTGTTGTCCATTTCAAATGAATTTTTGTGTGGTGTGAGGTAAGGTTGTTTCTTTTCTTTCTTTTTCTTGCATTCAGATATCCACTTGTTCTAGCACCACCTACTATAAAGATTGTCTTTTCTCCGTTTAATTATCTTGGCACCTTAATCAAAGGTCAGTTGACCATAACTATGAGGGTCTGCTAGTATTTCTGGATGCCCTATTCTGTTCCATTGACCTATATGACTATCTTTTGCCAACACCAAATTATTTTGATTTCTGCATCCTTTTAGTTAAATATTGGAATCAGGTAGTGTAAGTACTCCCACTTTGTTACTTTTTTATTTTTAAATAATTCTTTATTGTTAAAAGTATTACATGTACCCCTCCTTTCCCCTCCTCTACCCCCTCCACCACTTTGTTACTTTAGAAATTATTTTTGGCATTTAGATCTTTGCATTTCCATACAAAATTTAGTATCAGCCTGTAAATATCTTTTAAAATACCTTGTTGGGATATTGATGAGCTTGACTTGAATCTATGAATTAATATAAAGAGAGTTGGCATCTCAACAGAACTGTGTTTTCCAACCTATGATATGGTGTATTTCTCCATTTAAGTTTTCTTCCATTTTTTCAATAAGTTTTAAATGTACAGGATTACACATCTTTTATTAAAAGTAACTTTAAGTAATTCATATTTGTGAATGCTATTTTACTTTTTATGTCAATATCCAATTACTACTTTCTAGTTTACAAAAATACAATGGACTTTTGTATGTTGATCTTCTATCTTGAGACCTTGCTTACTTGTGTATTTCATAGCTCTGAGATTTAGAAAGATTTTCCATGTACATAGTAATCTCACTTGTGAGTAAAGATAGTGTTGCTTTTTCCTTTCCAATCTTTATGTCCTTTATTTATTATACTGACCTTATTGCAATGGCTAGGACCCACAGTATAATGTCGAAAAGAAATGGCAAGAGCAGCTGGAACCGGTTTGGCTCAGTGGTAGAGCGTCGGCCTTTGGACTGAAAGGTCCTGGGTTCGATTCTGGTCAAGGGCATGTACCTTGGCTCTGGGCACATCTCCAGTAGGGGGTGTGCAAGAAGCACCTCATCAATGTTTCTCTCTCATCGATGTTTCTGACTTTCTATCCCTCTCTCTTTCTCTCTGTAAAAAATCAATAAAATATATTTTAAAAAAGAAACAAATGGCAAGAGCAGACATCCTTGCCTTGTTCTCAATCTTAAGAGTACTTAGGTCTTTTCTGATAGATGCCTTTCATCAGGTTAAGAAAGTACCCTTCCATTTCTTTCTGCTGACAGTTTTTAAAAAAATCATGATTTAGTCTTGCCCTAGCTAGTTTGGCTCAGTGAATAAAGCATCAGCCTGTGAACTGAAAGGTCCCAGGTTTGGTTCCGGTCACGGCCTCAGTTGCCAGCACAACCAATTGATGTGTCTCTCTCACATCGATATTTCTCTCTCAATCCGTCTCTCCCCTTCCATTGCACTCTCTCTAAAAATCAATGGAAAAATACCCTCGTGTGAGGATTAACAACAACAAAATAAAATCATGACTTAGTTTTGATTTTTTTCAAATGAATTTTCTGTAGCTATTAAAGTGATCATATTGTTTTTCTCTTTTATCTTGTTGACATGATGAATCACAACAATTTACTTTCAAATGTCAATACAACCTTGAATTCCCAGAATAAACCCCACTTGTCTGTGATGTATTCCTTGTTCTTCATCTACATTGCTGGATTCAATTTCTTAATATATCGTTAAGTACTTTTGTATCTTTGTTCATAAGAGATGTTGCGCTGTAGCTTTCCTTTGGATAAATCTAACATCCAGGATGGCAGAATTCAAGGGAAAGATCTGAAGAGGATATATATATATATATAGTATTATCAGCATATATACAGGGTGGGGCAAAGTAGGTTTACAGTTGTGAGTATGTGAAACAGTTGATTCTTGTATTATTATTTATTCATTATTATATTATTTTCCATACGAACAACTGTAAACTATGTTTGCCCCACCCAGTATAATATTTAACACTATAAGTCTAATTGAGGGAGGGGAGAATTGTAGCTAGAGAAGATACAAGTATATAGTCCCAATGTTTGGAAGAATTAGCTGAGACTTACCTTGAAAAGTCAGAGAAACACAATAACTCTGAGTTCAGTGACCCTGATAAAAGAGCAAATTATGGGTTCTTTATAAGTCAGAACTTGATAATCAAAGAGTCTGTAAAGGCCTAATGATACAGGCTCAAGTGTGCTGGTGTGGCCTTCCTATTTCTGAGAGTAGGCTAAGATGTCCCCTGGTTGAGGAAAATATCTGTCTTCTAGTTTCAGAGGAGAACTTTGCTAATTCTGAGGATGGGGTTAACCTAGGCCTTGTTATTTTAAGGTTTACCTTTTAGTATTGCCTACATAGGTTAGAGATGGAATAATAAATAGGTATGAGAAAATTATCAGACTATAACCAGAAGAATTGATTGAAAGTACATTAAGGAAAAAAACTGGACTGCAAGTTTCTATCATATGTGTTTCCAAAATTAACTGCCCTATGGTTATCTTATGTAAAATAGTAGCCAGAGGACAAAGATGAATTAGAACAGTTCCACAGGGAATCATAGGGGCCCCGATATATGTTTATTTTTAATTAGACACCACAAGGGTTAATTATATGAGGTCATTAGAGGAACAAGTGCTCCAGATTATCTCTCTTATATGTGCGAAAGTGGTAAGTTGCAATAGCAGATGTACTTTCCCAGCAACAAAAATGCGAAGCCTTATGCTTTAAGTAGAACACCACTGAACTGGAATTGGTCCAGAGGATAAGGAGGGTGATAGGAAATCAAATAAGTTTGGGAATTTTTAACCTGAAAAAGAGGTGATTCTAGAGTGGCATTCAAAACTTGCCATGTAGAAGGTGAGAAAGAATAGATTTGTGTAGCTCTAGTTGGAAAAAGAGCCAGTTCTGAAAGTTACAGAATTTCTTAAGGTAAAGAATTCATAAGGTACAGCTTTAGCTGTTCAATGATTGAACAGTCTGCTTCATTAAATAATGAGTCCTCTGCTCAAAACAATGTTTAAAAGACAGAATGATCCTTATTATGCACAGTGGTGAGAGTATTAAAGCATTGAGTGGCTGGTGGATAAGAGAAACTTCAAGATCTAATTTAAGATTATTTTACTTTATGAAAAATATTGTTATCTTACTGTATTAAGCCCCCTCATGTTTATCAATGGAATTGATATTCCCTTGAAGATTGATGTCATCTGCATTTTTCTCTTTTCTTTCTTTCTTCTCAAGTCTTTGACAAAACCATGGATTAGCACCACACCGGCTTTTCAGACAGATTACAATCTATGAATGAAAACACTATGCACCCACTTGCACATAATTGTTGTGCAAAATATTTAATAAATGAACCTGCTGTGAATATCCTGACGATACCATGAAGTTCACCTTGTACCGTTTTATTCACTAGGATAGTATTCAGACACCCTTCACATTCCAAACCAGAAGCCTAACTGAGAAACAGAAATAACAATAATAAAAGCAGCTGAGATTAATTGATCACTTACTATGTGCCAGGCAATCTTTCAAGCATCTTCCATATCTTATTTTAACACACTCCTTTGAGGAAAGTCCTATTGTAATCTCCGTGTTAAAAATGAAGATACAAAAGCATAAAGAATATATGTGTTTTGCTCAAACACAGCTACTAAATTGCAGAGCCAGGATTCAAACTCAGGAAGCCCCACTCCAAAGCTTTTCCTAACCACTTTACCATGCAGTTTGGTATGACGTGATTCCAGATAGTTACATTTAATTACTTAATTCTTTTATTTTATTTTTAAATATATTTTATTGATTTTTTACAGAGCGGAAGGGACAGGGATAGAAAGTCAGAAACATCGATGAGAGAGAAACATCGATCAGCTGCCTCCTGCATGCCCCCTAATGAGGATGTGCCCATAGCCAAGGTACATGTTCTTGACCGGAATCAAACCCAGGACCCTTCAGTCCACAGTCCGACGCTCAATCTACTGAGCCAAACCGGTCTCGGCTACTTAATTCTTTTAAATTAAATAAAAGATAATTTTGCAAGTTATATATAAATCTTATTATAAAATTAAAACATTACTTATAAAATTAAAAGTTCTCTTAAACAGCCCTCAAATCCAGTATCCTACCCAAATACAGCCAATGCTGGGTTTTTTGTATAGTATTTTAAGTATTTAAAAAACTTAACTTGTATATACAAATTATGTATACACACATGCACACAGTTTTTTTAAGGTATCAGCATAGAAACAGAAGTATTTCTCTACAACTTGCTTTTATTCAATAATATATCTTAAAGAGCTTTAAAAAAGATTTCTTATTAATTTTTAGAGAGGAAGAGAGAGAGAGGAAGGGAGACACACACACACACACACAGAGAGAGAGAGAGAGAGAGAAACATGGATGTGAGAGCATGTATTGGCTATCTCCTGCATACTCCCTACTGGGGATTTAACCAGAAACCCAGGCATGTGTCCTGACCGGGAAATGAACTGGCAACCTTTCAGTGCACAGGAAGATGCCAACCAACTGAGCCACACAATGCAGGGTTTAGAGAGATTTTCACTACAGTACATACAGATATCCTGAGTTCTTTTTAACTGTTACATACTGTTCCATAATTTGGAAATATTTTTAATTGAGTCATTCCTCAATTGATGAACGTTTAGGTTGTTTCAAATTCTTTACTAATACACAAAAAGGTTGTGGGTGTACCCTTGCCATGTTTGCTTTTGCTCATGTGCGAATGTTACTCTAAGGTAGATACAGACAAGTCAGATTGCTTGCTCATTGAAGAGGCACATTTTAATTTGCCCCAAAACTGCTAACTTGTTATCTAGAACGAGTGGCCCGGTGCATGAAATTTGTGCAGGTGGTGTTTCCCTCAGCCTGGCCTGCACCCTCTCCAATCTGGGACCCCTCAGGGGATGTCCGACTGCTGGTTTAGGCTCAATCCCACAAACCAGCAGGTGGCCATCCCTCTTGCAATCTGGGACTGCTGGCTCCTAACTGTTCACCTGCCTGCCTGCCTGATCACCCCTAACCACTCTGTCTGCTGGCCTGATTGCCCCCAAATGCCCCCCCCACAGCCTGCCTGATCACCGCCAACTGCTCCCCCACTGGCCTGATCACCCCCAACCTCCCTCTCCTCCTGGCCTAATCACCCCTAACTGCCTCTGCCTCTGCCTCAGCCCCACCACCATAGCTTTGTCCAGAAGGATGTTGGGAAGGTCTCCCAGTCTAATTAGCATATTACCCTTTTATTAGTATAGATGGCTGAACAAACCGACACTAACCAGGAGTGGTGGGAACTGTAGAGAACACAAAAGTGCCTACATAATGTAGAAAGTATTAAAGGCATAAAGGATAAATGAGAACACATAGGGAGAGTGTAAACTGGTGACACCCAAAGTTGCAACTCCACTGTGATCTCTTGACACCTGACTCTATTATCCCATTATCTGCTTGATACCTCCACTTCTACACCCAATAGATATTTCAAACGTATTGTATCAAAAACAAAACTCCTAATCTGCCACTCCCCTTTCCTGACTAAAACCTGTTTCTCTCTCTAACCACCACTGCGCACCCAATTGTGCCAGCCAAAATCCTAGGTTGTTAGGCAATCTTGCTTCATCTATACTCCCAACCTAATGTCCTCCACTTTGAAACAAGACCAAGATATGTAATTTCATCCATAAAGATTTCAGTCTCAAAGGACTCGTTTTTAAACATAATTACAATACTATTTCTAAAGATAACGATTCTTCTGTTATCTGAAACTATTACTGCATGTAAAGATAATACCTATTCCTTAATATAATCAAATATTCACTCAGTGTCCAACTCTCTCTGGTTGTCTTCTACATTTTTTTTATAATTGATTTGCTTGATTCAGTACCTAAACAATGCACATACATTGGAGTTGATTGGTATGTCCTTTTAATCTTTTTTTTCACCTATAGGTTCTAGTATTTATTTTATCCTTATTTTCAGTGCATTTGTGGGAAAAAATCAGTTCTGTCCTATGAAATTTCCCACATTCTGGATTTGACATAATGCTTCTCCCCCATGGTGTCACTTAACCTCGTTCAGGCTTCCCTAATTGATTAAACTTGGATGGTATCACTCACTAGCGCCTCTGACCCTTGTATTTTCCTGTAATTAGGTATTGAGATTTTATCAGATTTAGATTAAAATTTTAGCAAGAATAGATTATAAGTGGGGTTTTTTTACTTCCTATTGAATCACATCAAAAGACATATAATATCTGTTTGTCTCTCTTTCTGTGATGTTAACACTGATTAGTTCATGTGTTGTCAGCCTGATCTATCCATTATAAACTTGTTACCTAAAAATGTTGGCAAATGATCTTTGTCAAAAAACTGAATTAATATACTCACTAGGTACATGGCCAATCCTTTAATTACTTCTTGATTTCAAATCTTCAATAACTTAACTCTCTATAGACTTCTAAGCAGGATCAAATCATCTTATTTTATGATCTCTTTTTCTAAGCAATTTCTCTTTACTTTTAATCTAGTCTTCAACTTAAAGACCAGTTCAGAGAATAGAAAAGGACTTTTCTATGTACCTAAGATCTATCACTATTGTTCTCTTTATGGTATCATTATGTTCAAATACACAGTGAATTGAAGTTGGCTCCTGTCTCAGCTATCCACATTTCACGTGGGTATTTTCTTTTAATTTATAGACATTAACATAATCATTGTTGTTACAGATGAAGCAACGTTGTGCAGTTTTTTTGGGGGGTAAGGATTCAGTCTTGGGTGAAAAGATATAGTGACAATGAGTCAGGAACTTAAAAATGCCCCACCTTGCTGCCAGCATTGCTACAGAATCTCTTGGTGAATAGCCCAGATCCCTTCCAGTAAGTTGCTCAAAATGTTTGATTCCATTTTTTTATTTGGTTGCCAATTTATTAAGTGGTTAACCTTGGACTGCATCTATCCAGCATTTAATTAATTAAGGCCAGCTTGAAATACCTTAAGAAATCTTCATAATTTCAATACACTAAGCTGGCACATTTATAAGCATCCAGCAATGGCTGAAATACTCAATCATCTTCACTAAGATGCAAGAGTTGCCAGCAGAGCATTAATCAACTCAAGAGCTAATTGTTGAACTGAAAGAGTAAAAACAACACAACACTTCTCCCTCTCCTCACCGTTGAAGAGGAGGAAAGTGGTGAGAATGACAGGTTTGTAGAATTTCAGAGCTAGACAAACCCTTAGAAGCTACTGAATTTATCATCCTTATTGTAAAATGGGAACGGGAGACACAGAACCGTAAGTTACTAGCAAAGTCAGGATTTGATTTTATGGCTCTAATACATAAGTATTCCCCATTTCCAAAATACTTTTTAAAAATATTTTTATATTCGTATTGATTTTAGAGAGGAAGGGAGAGGGAGAGATAGATAGAAACAGCAAAGATGAAAGAGAATCATTGATTCGTTGTCTCTTGCATGCCCCACATTGAGGACTGAGCCCTCAAGTCAGGCATGTGCCCTGACAGGGAATTGAACTGTGGTCTCCTGGTTCATAGGTCAACATTCAACCACTGAGCTATGCTGGCTGGATCCAAATACTTTTATTATGGAAAAGATTCTAACTTACTACTCATTCTAACCCACTCTACACTTCTATAGACAATACTAGGAGGAGACTCTGATGATGCTAAACAGCATTTGTACATCGAGTATAAAATTTCTGAGCTACATTGTTGCTTTATTCTATATCATATTAGTGCAGAAACACATGGCATAGTTTTTAAAGTGTGATTTTGAAGTCATTTCTTTATTCTAAAATAAGAAGTAAGAATTTTCCTCATTGCCTTTACTTATCTACTATAGGTACATCCCTGACCTCTGGGGTATCAGGCCACAGCAGTACCTGTAGCCATTGAATTACAAACAGTGGTTTACACAAAAAGCATTTCTGTTTGGCATGGAACTTCAGGATATGAGTTTGTGAAAGCACTAAACCTCATTAATATTATGTCTAGTCAAACACAACGGCAATTTCCATTCTCTGAGTCCATACAAGCTGCGTGTGTGGCTCTGCTTGTGGTAACATCAGAAGAAAAAGAAAAGTTGACTATCTGTGGATTCTGGGAAAACAATTCCCCTATAACACATCAACAGTGTATGAGAGAAAAAGAGAGAAAAGAGATCAGATGCAAAGTAACCCGGGGCCAGGCAGCAAATATAAATATTTCAATAGTGCTCAAAGTGCAGGGTGTATGAAAACCACCTGAGCCCAGCCTGAATGGCTCAGTGGTTCAGAGGTCCAGGAGGTTATGGTTCGATTCCTGGTCAGGGCACATGCTCTCTCATCATTGATATTTTTTTCTCTCTCTCCCCCTCTTCCTTCCTCTCTCAAATCAATAAAAGTATATTTTAAAACACCACTTGAGAAAAATTGCTAAGAATATGTAGATAGACGTAGCAGTCGTTCCCAAACCACTATGTGTGTGTTGGTTACACGATTGCATACAATTACCAAAATTCATCCGACTGTACATTTAAAATAAATGAATTTTATTGTCTAGAACTAATATCTTTATACAAATTTCAATACTACTAGGTCATGTTGTATAGAGGAAAAGGTTTTGTCCCCAAATCTATGTAGCCATAGAAATAAACTCAATGAAATTTTATTGTAAACAGTAGCGATGCTAACATTGACCTGGAAATACTAGGAAATACTAAGACAAATATATTTAAATGAGAAAAATATGCACCTCCCAAAATGAGCTCACCTTGTTTCTCAAGAAGTCAGTTGGAACCACAATTGTTTATAACTTTATTTCACTTTAAAATACTTAATAATATTTTAATTAATCCAAAGTAAAGATTCAGCAAGATTTTTCTCTCTCTGAGTCATATCTCCATTTAAAAAAAACCACCTGTGATGGTTTTCATATTAGTTCCAGCTGCTATTGCTTCCTGTCTATTAAATGTCACATAGACTTTTAATTTGTTTTACCCTAGTACTTACTTGTACTTTGAAATGTGACCAAAATGGCACACTAGAAAAATCCTCAAGGGAAATACTTCATTGTTATACTTTAGCCTTAAGTATTCAGAGATGAGTTGTTTTTTGTTTCTATAGCTATGAGAAATAGGGCTAAAAATAAATTAGTCAATGACTACACAGACCCCATGGGGTGGGATTGGTAACAGAAGCCTAGATACATTCATATTTGAGGGGATGGAGTTTGGCAGCAGAGAGGGTGGAGACAGGAAGGAAACAACTATAGGATAAAGTTTAAGATTGTCACTCTATTACTATAGAAGAAATGTATATGAATACCAGGAAGATTTTCAGTATAAGAGTACAAGGACAGGTTTGGAACAAGACAGGGACTGTCAAGGGATCTCTAACTTAAGCCGGTAGTTTGGTCATGTAAGGAGCTGAAATAAGGAGCTGTTAAGAGGGTCTATTAAGATGATATTTTAATAGGACATTCCAGGAATATGTGAATCCTGACTTATACCAATTATTCCTCCTTCCTATGAGGTCCCTGAGGTACATACATATAGCCACAAAAGAAGACAAAACAAAACATGTTTAATTGTTAGTTGAGAACTTGAATCCCAACTTTTAAAAAATAGGTATTTTTATTGATTTCAGAGAGGAAGGGAAAGGGAGAGAGAGAGAGAGAAACATCCATGATGAGAGAGAATCCTTGATTGACTGCCTCCTGCATGCCCCACACTGGGGATCGAGCCTGCATCCCAGGCATGTGCCCTTGACCAGAACTGAACCATGACTATAGGTTGATGCTCAACCACTGAGCCACACCAGCCATGCCTGGACCTCAATTTTAAAAACTCATCAGTTGGTCTAAGTCATACAAAAAAAATATTTATTTGTTTGTTTGTTTATTTATTTATTTATGCCTAAACATGAACCTTCTAAGCCCAAACATGAACCTCTATTACTTTCTAGCAACATGAAAGACCACATATTCCAATGTGAGGGAAATGGGTTAAAGAATAAACACATTACTCAGTACCTAAAGCTAAGTTGTCCTAGACCACTTTCCCTATGCCTAGGTATCATATATGAAAAGAGGACAGGAGAGATAGAAAAAGGTAGGCTTTCTCCTAAGAGTTGCAGGTTCCCAGCCATCATCTTATCATGAGAACCACTTACTAGTACCTGTCTTCTACTCCTTAACCATCTGAAATCTGAGGCAGCTCAATGGCAAACTATCCGGGAATGGCAACATAAAAGCTAACTATGAGATCTTGATACTGGTTGTGGCAAGCAACAGACAAGCAAACCAGCCAGAAATATAATATGATTTTTTAGGGGGAGGGGGATATGATATTAAAAGCACAGGTAACAAAAGCAAATATAGACAAGTGGGATTACATTAAACCAAAAGGCTTCTGCACAGCAAAGGAAATAATCAACAGAATGAAGAGACAATATATGGAAGGGGAGAAGGTATTTGCAAACCATGCATCTGATA
The DNA here is from genome assembly GCA_027563665.1 of Antrozous pallidus. NCBI lineage: Eukaryota > Metazoa > Chordata > Mammalia > Chiroptera > Vespertilionidae > Antrozous > Antrozous pallidus. Next base: position 8,043,243 of record CM050509.1, on the reverse strand, counting down.
AGGGTTAAACAAAAAATATATAAAGAACTCACTACTAAACAATAATAAATAAAAAGATAGATAGATAGATGATAGATAGATAGATAGATAGCTAGATAGATAGATAGATAATCCGATTAAAATGAGAAGAGGACCCAAGTACACACTTCTCCAAAGAAGACATACAAATGGCAAAAAGATATAGAAAAGGTATTTAATATCACTAATCAAGAAAATGCTAATCAAAACTACAATGAGGTAATTCCTTTTACATGTTAGAAATTATAAAATAATCTATTATTAAATAAGATATAAAAATCTATTCCCAAAACCATAAAAGATAACATGTGTTGGTGAGGATGTGGAGAAAAGTGAACCCTTGAAATTGCTGGTGAGAATGTAAATTGGTACAGCCACTGTGGAAAATAGTTTGGAGTTTCCTCAAAAAATTTAAAAATATAAATGTCAGATGATCTAGCAATTCCACTTTTGAGTACATATCCAAAGGAAATGAAATCAGTGTCTCAAAGTGATATTTGCACTCCCATGTTCATTGGATTATTCATAACAGCCAAGATATGGAAACAATCTAAATGTCTATCAAAAGATTAATGAATAGCCCTTAGCTGGTTTGGTTCAGTGGATAGAGTGTCAGCCAAGGGACTGAAGGGTCCCCAGCTCAATTCTGGTCAAGGGCACATGTCTGGGGTTGCAGGCTTGATCCCCACTAGGGGCCAAGCAGAAGGTAGCTGATGAATGATTCTCTGTTATCATTGATGTTTCTCTCTCTCTCTCTCCCTTCCTTTCTGAAATTAATAAAAATATTTTTAAAAAGATTAATGAATATATATATATATATATTCTTTATAACAAAAAGCTAATATACAAATCATCCCCTTGACCAGGAGTTTGACCAGCAGGCAGACCGGCCAACTGCCCATGTCCCCTCCCCTTGGCCAAGCTGGCCAGACCCCACCCATGCACAAATTCATGCACCTGGCCTCTAATACACACACACACACACACACACACACACACACACACACACACACACACACACACTGAGTGGCCAGATTATTGTGCATTCAGAGATCAAAATAATCTAGTCACTCAATATTTACTAGAGACCTGGTGCCGTGCAAGGGGTCCCAGATTGTTAGAGGGTGGATCTCGGGTGATGCACCCCAGAATTGGGCTCCCTCCTCTTGGTTCCGGGTGCATTACCTGAAAACTGCAGCTGCCAAGTCACTGCAGCTTGGCAGCTCCTGTGTTGTGCCTGCCCCCTGCTGGTCATTGTGCATCGCATTCTGGTCAGATGGTCGAACAGTTGGACAGTCGCTTAGGCTTTTATATACTACTAGAGGCCGGGTGCACACAAATTCATGCACTTGGGGAGGGTCTCTCAGGCCAGCCTGCACAGTCTTACAATCCAGGACCCCTTGGGTAGGGTCCAGTCCCATTGCAGCATGGCTCCAGTTCCCGGAGCCTTGGGTGGGGGGAGGGACCCAAAGGTCAGTCCTATGGTAGCATGGCTTTATTTCCACAGATCCCTCTTGCTGCTGTGCCACTGGCAGCTGGGGCCCACAGCTCCCTCCTGCTGCCGCACCATGGATGGCCACGACCCAGGACTGACTTCCGTCATGTCAGCTGGGACCCTAGCCTGGTGTTTGGTCATCCATCTGGAAGCTTAGGTTGTAACAGACCCTGGCTCTTTATATATTGGGATATGAATGTGTGTGTGTGTGTGTGTGTGTGTGTGTGTGTGTGTGTATGTGTATCCTATCTAATAAAATAGTAATATGCAAATGTGACTGTACCTTTGCCATACCCACAAGCCATGCCCATAGCCACACTCACCAGCCAATCAGGAGCAGATTATGCAATTAAACCGCAACCAAGGTGGCTGCTGCCACTGAGAGCAGGGGGAAGGCTTGGGTTTCCCCAGAAACAGAGGAAACCAAGCTTTCTGCCTCCCTAGGCCTCCACTCAATGTTACAAAGTTTCAATTATAAAAGATACAGAAATGGTGGCAGCCATTGAGCTGGAGAGAACAGAGGCTTGGGTTTCCCTGGCAACAGAGAAAACCAAGCTTTCAGCCTGCTGTTGCTGGCCTAGGCCTCCACTCTAGGCTATAAAGTTTCAAACAGAATGGCTGCTGACCCGGAGCAAGCAGAAGGCTTGGCTCTGCTCCAGGCTACAAAGTTTCAATTGTAGACATAGATTAATCCCAGATCCCAGGGCCTCCGCTTGGATCGCTGGGGGGTGTGGCCGGCCTGCAAACCTCCACAGGCCCCTCGCCCAGGAGGCCCTCACCCAATGGGAACCCCCCCCCCTGATCTGGGACACTCTTCAGGGCAAACCAGCTGGCCCCCACCCATGCACCAGGCCTCTATCCTATCTAATAAAAGAGTAATTTGCAGATTGACCATCACTCCAACACACAAGAGGGCTGCCCCCATGTGGTCAAAGATCCTGCCCCCATGTGGACACAAGATGGCCACCACAAGAAGGCCACCAGGGGAGGGCCGTTGGAAGGTTCCAGGCCCTGCAAGAGAGGGCAGTTGTGGGAGATCAAGCCTGCAGGGGAGGGCAGTTATGGGTGACCAGGCCAGCAGAGGAGGGAAGTTGGGGGCAAACAGGCTGGCAGGGGAGCAGTTAGACATCAATTAGGCTGGCAGGGTAGTGGTTAGTGGGTGATCACGCTGACAGGCAGAAGCGGTTAGGGGCAATCAGGGAGGCAGGCAGGTGAGCAGCTTGGAGCCAGCAGTCCTGGATTGTGAGATGGATGTCCGAGTGCCTGATGGATGATCAGGCCTAGACGAGCAGTCGGACAAACCTCGAGGGGTCCCAGATTGGAGAGGGTGCAGGCTGGGCTAAGGGAGATCCCCCATCCTCCGTGCATGAACTTCGTGCACCGGGCCTCTAGTATATATATGCTAACTTTAAAAAGAAGGTAATCCAGCCATTTGAAACATCATTGATGAATCTGGAGGTCTAATGTTAAGTAAAATAAGCCAGACACAGAAAGACAAATTACTCTCTGATCTCACTTATATAGAGAATAAAAAATATCAAACCCATATATGCAGGGAATGGTGATTGCCAGGGGTTGGTAGGTGGGGGAAATAGGGAGTTGTTATTTAAAGGATACAAAGTTTCAGTTATACAGCATAAATTCTAGATATGTAGTGTACAACAATAAATTTAATTTAATGCTGTTATTGTATACTTGAAATTGCTGAGTGGATCTCAAGAGCTCTCAACACATTCACAAAAATAATAACTATGTGAGGTGATGGCTATATTAATTAGCTCAATCATGGCAGTCATTTAACAATATACGCATGTGTCAAAACATGTTTTATATCTCAAATTATACAACTTTTATTTATCAATTATATCTTAATGCAGCTGAGAAAAATCCTCACTCTTCCTCTTGTTATTTTATTCTCTTATGTCTTATATAAATCACTTAACTTTCCAAAGCCTCAGTTTCCACATCTGTTGACAATAGTAATAAAAATATACATAATAAGATTGTCATGAGTATTAAACTTTATACCTGGAACATAATAAGAACTAAATAATTTGTATCTATTATTTTTATACTGTAGTTATTCCCAAACATACTTCTCTAGAAGTATTTTTACAGTAAACAGGCCTAGTGAACCTGCCCTTGTTAACGACTGGAACTCTTGCCAGGATAAATCTCTTTGTTTTCTCTAATGATGATAAGCATCACTTTAAAGGAAAGATTCTCCTAGTGTTCTGCATTTCCCCAGTTTATACTTTCTGCCAGAGATCATAGACTTCCAATTTCAACAAACACTTTTTATGAGGATAATACTTAAATCTTCATCTCTCTGGAGACTAGACTGCATTGGGAATGGAGTGAAGTCATGTACAGGAGAATGAACAGCCTCCACTAGAAAGTGCTGAAGGAGAAACAGTGTAATACCAGAGTTTTACTTAATTCCAGAAGTGGATAAAGAATTTTGGAAGGGAACAGAGTGAAGCAGTACATACAGCAGTGTCTGGCACCCAGGAGATATTCAATCAATATTTGTTGACTTCAATAAAGATTGATCCAATTTAAATTCCCATAATATCCATTTATTTATTCATTCACAGTAAAATATAATATAATCAGGTAGTAAGAAGTCCTATTGTGGGGCGGGGATGAAGCAAACAAGAGGATAGAATAGTGAGCAATGCTGATTTAGGGTGGTCAGGGGAGGCCTCTTGAGAAAGTGTAATTTGAGTGGACTCCTGAATTAAGTGAGAGAGTAAACCATGTAGATATCATGAGAAGAGCCTGTAGAAAGAGAATCAAAGGTATTGTGATAGACCAGGGAATGTAAGCTGGGTTAAGAAGGACTTCAAAGGGAGGGGAGCAGGTCAGTTTTGAGTGGTGTTTGAGGATAATAGGAGTGAGAGAGCCAACGCTGAAATTATGCAGATCTCTTTTTATGCAAAGCTTTTAATACAGTTAGCCAATTAAACATACTATTATATATTATACTAGAGGCCCAGTCCACAAAATTCATGAACTTTGAGGGGGAGGTCCTCAGCCTGGCCTGTGCCCCCTTATAGTCTGGGAGCCCTCAGGGGATGTCCAGCTCCCCCAGGGGAGTGGGCCTAAGCTGTCAGTCGGACATCCTTAGCTCTGCTGCAGAGGCGAGAGAGGCTCCTGTCACCACCCTTGCACTCACCAGCCATGAGCTGGTTTCTGGCTGAGCAGCACACCCCTTTGGTAGTGCACTGACCACCAGGGGGCAGCTCCTGCATTAAGCATCTGCCCCCTGGTGGTCAGTGCACGACATAGTGACCAGTCATTCCACCATTGGGTTGATTTGCACATTAGCCTTTTATTATATAGAACTAGAGGCCCAGTGCACAAAATTTGTGCACAGGGGTGTGTGTCACTCAACCCAGCCTGCACCCTCTTCAATCTGGGACCCCTCAAGAGATGTCCGACTGCTTGGTAGGATCAAGCCTAAACAGGCAGTTGGACATTCCTCTCACAATTCAGGACTGCTGGCTCCCAACTGCCTGCCTGCCTTCCTGATTGTCCCTAACCTCTTCTGCCTGCCAGTCTGATCACCCTCCTAACCACTTCCCTGCAAGCCTGATTGCCCCTAACTGCCTTCCCCTGCAGGCCTGGTCCCTCCTAACTGCCTTCCCCCTCCCAACTGTCCTCCCCTGCAGGCCTGGTCCCTTCCAACTGGCCATCTTGTGGTGGCCATCTTGTGTCCACATGGGGGCAGTCATCTTTGACCACATGGGGGCAGCTCTCTTGTGTGTTAGAGTGATGATCAATATTACTCCTTTATTAGGTAGGATACATGTCATGCCAAGATAAGTTCTCAGAATGTAAGAGAGCACTATGAAATATTCTGGGATTAACTAAGACTATCCCAGGCAAATTGGGACATATTATGACTCTGTATATCCATTTTTATACTGAAAAGAAGCAGACTATATAGTTAAGAGCACAAAACTTTTGATTGAGCTCCAAGATGGTCACGGAGTAGGTGGGTATTACACTCACCTCTTCTCCAGACCAAATTGGAATTTCAACTAAAGTATAGAAACATCAGCCTGGATAACCATCTGAAGACCAGCTGGAGAGAGTTCTTATAACTAAGGATTTACAAAAGAAGCCACATAGAGACTAGTAGGAATGACAATGACAGGAAAAACCTGGTCCCGTTCCCACGGGTGGTGGCTGAAATTCCAGAGGGATATCTCAGCTGAAAAAGTTTCCCCTGAAGAGCTGGGGTCTCAATTTCAAGCTAAGCTCCCCAAAGTTGGTAAGAGGTGCCCACATAACATCTGGTTGTGAAAATCAACAGGGATTCTATTTTCCAGGAAGAAATAGGAGTCTGCTAGAGACAGGTGTCCTCTTAAAGGGCCAGTGCACAAAATCTCATTCCCAGCCACTCATGATGGCTTCTAGCAGAGGGAGAACAGACTAGACTAGAGTCGTGTAAGAAGAGACTAGGGTTTGTGGATCTGGGGAGAGAACTGAAGGGACAGACAACAGGACCCCTGCACTTAGTCCCTCTTTCACACTGCAAATGCCATCTTTCTTCAGTGGAGCAATCACCTCTTTATGTTATCAGCCTGAAAGAATGCCATAGCCCCACTATCTGGACTCCCTCTCACCCCACCCTTCGAAGCTCATGCCCTACTGAGGAGTTAGCTGCCTGGGCTGGGGTGCAGAGCTCTGGACAGAATCAAGGTATGTCAGTGACTGAGTGATGTGTCTTTGGGGCAGGGCCATTCACCTCACTTTCTCATAAACCTCACTGGCACCCACTCCCCCAGTAGGGGATCCACTATGCTGACCCTCAGGTCTCCTGGTGACCCCAACCTCCCTATTACTGGTGTTTTGACCTGCAGAGGCCTGGGCAGAATCTAGGATAAACTAAGTAGTGTGGCTCTGGAATGGGGGTCTTTCCTCTCACGTTCCCCCTGCCCGACTGGCACTTCACTCTTAGGGGACATCCACTAGCCCCACCTTCCCAACTCCCAGTGGCCCCCTCTTCTGAGCTTGGCATTCCATCAGAACCTTAGACAGGCTGAGGTGTATGGCTCTATGATGGGGGCCATTTCCCTTGCAAGCCATGCCTTTCCACAGACAAATATCAGTGTGTTTGAGCCTGATAAACTCTGCCGGCCTCACCCTGACCGACTTCCTGAGACTCAGCCCCACCACAAAGGTAGGTACCCAGCAGGTGGCAGAAAGACTTTCTAAATCCTGGGACAATTACTGACTGGCCTCAGACACAGCACTGACACTAAGTTTAGACTTATATCAATCTGGTGAATATCACTCACCCTTACCTAGTAGTGAGTCACTGAGAACCTACCTCATGCTACTTGGAGAACTGCCTGAGGCTCTTTTAGTGACTTAGGAATTTGGCTGACCTGCTCCAGGAACTGGTACTGGTAAAAGGTAGCCTTGGTGCACAGCTTGGTCTTTCTTGCGTCACCCAGGCCCAGCACAGACAGTCACAAACTCTGGATCACTTTGTAGCTCCAAACAGATTGCCCAGTGCCAATCATCATAGGCAGTGTCTCACATTGGCCTGCACCAGAGTCCCTCCCAAGAGGCCCCAAAATCATCACAGCCAGTGGCCAGCTTCAGACAACATCAGCGGAAGATCCAATCAGCTTATAAGAGGCATAGCCAAAGGGAGATCTCAGCAGGCACCAGACACTGCTGAGGTGAATTCCACTTCGTGTGGGCAGCACCTGCACAGCAGCTTGTACACTGTGGTATGGGCTGATCCTCATAGACAGTCATCCCAAGGGTCTACCCTATCCACAAATGAGTCGGTAACAATCAAGACTCAATCACAACAGGACATTCCTGGAGCACCCAGCTCAGGTGACAAAGAAGACTGTGACACTGAGTCGATAGGACACCTATTATATAAGGAAATCCTACCAAGACTAGAGGCCATAGCAGCTCTAACTAATAGATAGAAAACACACACACACACACACACACACACACACAAGGCAGCCAAAATGGGGAGACAAAGACTCATTCTCCAAATGAAAGAACAGGAGAAATCTCCAGAAAAAAATAGCTAAATGAAATGGAAGCAAGCAATTTACCAGATTTAGAGGTGTTTTTTTTTTAATGGCTATAAGGATGCTCAAGGAACATATTAAGAATTTCAACAAGTACATAGCAAGCATAAGAAGGACATAAAACTATAAAAAAATAAGCTAGAAGGAATAAACAGTAGGTTAGATGAATCAGAGAATCAAATTGGCAATTTGGAATAAAGTGTAACAGCAAACACCCAATGAAAGCAGAAAAAAAAATTTTAAAAAAGGAAGCTAGTTTAAGGGAACTTTGGACAAGATAACACGTCCTTATCATATGGGTACCAGAAGGAAAAGAGAGAGAACAAGGGATCAAGGACCTTTTTGAAGAAATTATGGCTGAAATCTTCCCAAACCTGTTGAAGCAATTAGACACAAAGTCCAGGAAGCTCCACGAGTCCCAAGCAAGATGAACCAAAGAGGCCCACACCACAGTTAAAATGGCAAAGGTTAAAGACAAAGAGAATCTTAAAAGCAGCAAGCGAATGACAATTACCTACAAGGGAGCTTTCATAAGAATGTCAGCTGTTTTCTTCAAGAGGATATAGCCATTGTAAACATTAATGTACCCAACATAGGAGCACATGAATACATAAAGCAATTCTTGATGGATATAAAGGGAGAGATCAACAGTAGTACAGTCAGCGTAGGGGATTTTAACACCCATTAACATCAATGGATAGATCTTCCAGAGAGAAAATCAACAAGGAAACAGCAGACTTAAAGGACACACTAGATCAGATAGATTTAATTGATATCTTTAGAGCATTTCACCACAAAGCAGCAGAATATACATTCTTTTCAAGTGCACATGAGTATTTTCTATGATAGACCACATGTTAGGACAGAAAACAAGCCTCAATAATTTTAAGACTATTGAAATCATATCAACCCACATCCCTGACCATAATGGTATGAAACTAGAAATCAACCACAAGAAAAACACTGGAATACACACAAATTTGGTGAGGCTAAAAACATGTTACTAAACAATGAATGAGTTAACAATGAGATCAAGGAAAAAAATAAAAAAATAACTTGAAATAAATGAAAATGAGAGCACAAAACCCCCAAATCTATGGGACACAGTGAAAGCAGTCCTATGAGGGAAATGCATAGCATTATAGGCCTACCTAAAAAAAATCTTAAAGAAACGATTCAACTTTACACTCAAAGAAACTAGAAAAACACAACAAACAAAGCCCAAAGTGAGCAGAAGAAAGGAAATAATGAAAATTATAGTAGAAATAAACAAAATAGTCTTTTAAAAACCACAATGAATAAGATAAATAAAATCAAGAATTATTGTATTGTCCTAGCTGGTTTGGCTCAGTGGACAGAGTGTCTGTCAGCCTGTGGACCTATTCAGGTCAAGGGCACGTACCTCCATTGCAGGCTCCTTCCCAGCCCAGGTCCTGGTTGGGGCACAAGCAGGAGGCAACCAATCCACGTATTTCTCTCACACCTGTATTTCTCTCTGTCTTTCCCTCTCTCTCCCACTCTCTTTAAAATCAATGGAAAAACATCCTCTGGTGAGAATTTAAAAAAGAAGAAGAATAATTGGTTCTTTGAAAAGACAAACAAGATTGGTAAAATTTATCCAGACTCATCAAGAAAAAAAAGAGAGTGCACCCAAATAAATAAAATCAGAAATGAAAGAGGAGCAGTAACAACTGACTCCACAGAAATACAAAAGATTACAAGAAAATGTTACAAACATCTACATGCTAACAAACAGACAGTCTGGATGAAGTGGATACATTCCTAGAAATATACAGTCTTCCAAAATTGAATCAGAAAAAAAAATCAGAAAATCTGAATGGTCAGATTATAGTTAATGAAACTGAAGTGGTAATTAAAAACAACAACAACAAATAAAAGTCCTGGACCTGGCTTCACAGGTGAATTTCACCAAACACTCAAAGAGCATCTACCCTTCTCAAACTATTTCAAAACATTCAAGAGGAAGGGAACACTCCCAAGCTCATTTTATGAGGCCAGCATTATCCTAATTCCAAAACCAGATAAAGACATTACAAAGAAAGAAAATTATAGGCCATTACCCCCGATGCTAAAATGCTCGACAAAACATTAGCAAACCAGATCCAGCAATACATCAAAAAGGTCACACACCATGACCAAGTGGGCTTTATTCTTGGGATGCAAGGTTGGTACAATATCCTTAAATCAATTAATGTGACATAAACAAAATGAAAGAGAAAAACTACATGGTCATATCAATAGATGCAGAAAAAGCACTTGATAAAATCCATCACCTAATTATCAGGAAAAATTACTAAGAAAGCAATCCCATTTACAATCGCATCAATAAATAAATAAATAAAACACCTAAGAATAAATTTAACAAAGAATGTAAGAGACCTGTACTCAGAAAATTATAAGACACTGAAGGAAGAAATTGAGGAAGATACAAATAAGTGAAAGTATATGCCATATTCATGGATAGCAAGAAATAACATAATTAAGATGTTCATACTACCCAAAGCAATCTATAAATTCAATGCATTTTCTATCAAGATAACAATGGTGTATTTCACAGAATTAGAACAAATATTACAAAAATTTATATGGAACAACAAAAGACCCTGAATAGCAACAGCATTCTTGAGAAAGAATAACCAAGTTAGAGGTATCATGCCACTTGATGTTAAACCATATTACAAGGCCATAGGCATCAAAACAGCATGGTACTGGCATAAAATCAGACAGAGATCGATGGAACAGAATAGAAAGCTCAGAAATACACTCATGCCTGTACGGTCAATTAATATTTTACAAAGAACATACAATGGAGTAAAGATTGTCTGTTCAATAAATGGTTGGGAAAATTGGGACAGATAGATGCAAAAATGAAATTAGACAACTTCTTATACCATACACAAGAATAAACACAAAAAGGATTAAGGACTTAAATGTAAGACCTGAAACCATAAAAGTCCTAGAAGAAAACATAGGAAGTAAGTTCTTTGACATCACTCTTCGTGATATTTTTTTCTGATATATCTCCTTGAGTAAGAAAAACAAAAGAAAAAATTAACAAATGGGACTACATCAAACTAAACAAAAAACTAATTAATCCTATCAAAAAATGGGCAAAGAACCTGAATGAACACTTCTCCAAAGAGGACATGAAGATGACCAATAGACATATGAAAAGATGCTCAGTGTCGCTAATCATCAGAGAAATGGAAATTAACACCACGATGAAATATCATCTCCCACCTGGCAGAATGGCTATCATCAATAAATCAACAAATAAGCGTTGGTGAGGATGTGGAGAAAAGAGACCCTTGTGCAATGTAGTTGGAAATGCGGATGGGTTCAGCCACTATTGAAAACAGTATGGAAGTTTATTTTAAAAAAAATTGAAAATGGAACTGCCTTATGACCCTGCAGTTCCACTGCTAAGAATATATCTGAAGAAACCCGGAACACCAGTTCAAAATAATAAATGCACCCCTATGTTCATTGTAGCATTATTTACAATAGCCACGATTTGGAAGCTGCCCAAGGGCTGATGAGTAGATGAGTGGATAAAAAAAGCTGTTGTGCATTTACATGATGGAATACTACTCAGCCATAAAAAAGAGAGAAATCTTACCTTTAGCAATTGCATGGATGGACCTAGAGAATATTGTGCAAAGTGAAATAAGCCAGTCATAGAAAGACAAATACCATATTATTTCACATAAATGTGGAATCTAATGAATAAAATAAGTTAACGAACAAAATTTAAACAGACTCATAGATCCAGAGAACAGACTGATAGCTGTTAGAAGGGAAGGAATTTGGGTGCTGGGTGAAAAAAAAATACAATAACTCATAGATGCATACAAGGGTATGGTGGTTACCAGACGTAAGAGGGGTGGGGTGGGAAAAGTGGGAAAAGGAGGGGTAAATAGTGACGGAAGGAGACTTGACTTCGAGTGTTGAACACACAATACAGCATACAGATGATGTATTATAGAATTGTACACCTTGAACCTATATAATTTTATTCATGCCACCCCAGGAGCTTTTTAAAAAGTTATCTGACATTTAAAAGGAGATGACTGATAATTAATTTAAGAGCTAATCTTAACCTCTGACAGACTGAACAATGGAAAAATCTAGGATTATTATCTTGGCGTAAACAAAATGTGATTGAGTTGAAAGCCACAAGCAAAAGAGAGATATCGGCTGTATACAAATATCTGTACGCACATGTATATAATGTAGCCAAACTTACAGGAGACATCATTACATTAAATAAATATTATTTCCTTCCCTTAAAGGAACACACAATCGTTTTAGTCATAGTTCCTGGGTCAAAACCAAACACAGAAAGCCTAAGTAACTTATCACAGGCCCACAGCACATAGTGTAGCGAACTATAATCCTTTGGATGAAATTCATCAAGGCTGTCTCCTCCTATTTTATATGGTCTTGTGTGCTTTTACATTTATTTTTTTTTTAATTCAGTGTTGCCTCTGGACTTTTAGGTTATGCTCAAGCCTTTTATGCAGTAATTGCCCTTTACTCTCTTGGTTCCCATCTCCATTCTGTTTATTTGATGTTCTCTTGAAATAGATTTCAATGTTCCTCCTGTTAATGCCTGATACCACAACCACATTTGACCCTCCTTTTAGAACTATGGACATGCTGATTTCTTTGCACACATGCTATTTTATGCAGCTCATCCTAAAGCTCTTGCGGCAATTGTTGTTGGGCAGAGTACAATCACTCCGGTGGCAGTGTAGCTATTAGCAAGGAACTTTTTGAGTTATATTTTCTAGGAAATCATAGACCTCTAAAACATGGCCCCTAACAACCCAATTTTTTTCATTGCCTCTTAATTGTTACCTGAAAGGCAGCCCCTGCCGGAGGCAGGTCAGGATTATAAGTGCCCATCACTGTATTTTTAGGCTTCTTGATTCCGGTAAGTTGCTTGTCTCTGTGCCCCCCCCTTACAAAAGAAGGCATTTCAAGATGAAATTATTACTAAGTAGATTTTCTTAACTAGCTTGCAATGTGACATATAGAAATACCTAGCTTATTCATGGCTTGTTCTTAATTTGTTAACATGGCTCAGATAAGAGGAATAAAGGAGTGCTTTGTTAAATAAATATATTTTTGTGTTTAAAAATAACTTTCAAATAAATACTTAAAAATTGTTGGCAAAATGAATGATGAATTAGGAATGTGTATTATACTTTCAAAATAAGGAAGACACAAGAGGTCCATTTTATAAATGGTACAGAATTCCATTTTTACCAAATAAACAAGTAGCCAGATGTATGGCTCTTAGGGGAATAGAAGTGGCCCCTTCTGGAAATTTCTAATATCTGGGATGGATAGGACAGGAATGGGTCTGGATAATCTGTTCTGGGGCCTTAGAGTTCAGGAAATGTGTCCCTTGTAGTTACAGATCTTTCTGGGGACACTAGATCCTTAAATAATCTACTTCCTCAGAACAGCCACATCAGAAAGCCCCTTCCCTCCTTTCTGGCTTTTATAGAAGCAGCTCTTCCTCAGAGGCAGCCCTCCCCCCACTGGCTTCCTGTGTATACTGCCTTTCAGAAGAGACATCCTTTTTTAACTCCCCCTCTCTCCCTTCTCCCCTGACTCTAACCTATGACAGGCCTTAGGAATAGTCCCAAAGAAACTGTGGGCTAATTCAGTCCTAAGGCCATGCTGTAATTGATTGAGTATAAGAAGTCCAGAGATCCCATTACTTTTATATATCTTTTAAGAACGGTCTCAGTGAGGAGAAAAAGAAAGAAAAGAATGATCTCTGTCCTCAACTCCTAATTTCTTTGATTGACATTAAGGCCAAGTTCAGTTTAAAGGTACACCCAACCCATCCAAGTGTTAATTAAACCTTGATGCATGTTATCAGGCAGACACAACACAGAAATGATTGTTATTAAAATGAAAAACAACTTTTATTGTGTTGTTTTAGAGACTCAGTCTCACATATGTGTTTTACATTAATTCCCTCAAGTATAACATTCCTTTGTATTTGTACACAACCTCAGACATTAAGAAGTGCTTCGGCTTTATTGACCCTCACAACATCTTTAGCCTTTATTACCTTCATTTTACATATGAGAAAAGCAAAGGTCCAGGGAGACCATGGAGTACAGAGAGAAGCAACATGGTATAAAGGCAAGAACTCTGGCCTAGGAGTTAGAGGGCTTGAATTCTCATACTCCTAACTGTCCCCAACTTACTGTGTGTTTATGAGCAAGTCACTCTCCCTCTCTGAGCTTTAGGATCTGCATGTATAGAATGAGATGACTGCGCTTTCTAAACGCTGTTTTAGTATTATAATCACCTGGGAGCTTTAAGAAAATCCATTCCTGGGCTCCACTTCCAAAGATTCTGATTTCATTTGTCTGAGAAGACTGTGATTTGTACAACACCACACTGACTTCAGAAGATGCCAATCCGAGGAAAGTCACAAATCCAGTCTGGTATTTCTCTCTGAAGGAGAGAAACCTTGTCATTTAGTATAAGATCCAAATACTGTGGGGCATGTCCTAGAAGGGAGTTTGAAAGGCTGAGAGTGTTAGCAGGCATATTCTAACTTTGAACCTCTAGGGGTGAGCTCAAGGGCCCCATTCCATCCACCTCTCTCCCTCTCTCCCTCTCATGCGCAAACACACACACACACACACACACACACACACACACACACACACACACAGAATCATTCCAGTGGAAGTTCTGTAGGAATTTGAAAAAAAAAAGAGTGCTGATATAAGTCAAGGACAAAATGGAGTTCAAGGACACAACTGCACTAAGGGGTTAGTGAAATGGAGTTTTAGGTGAGAGAAACAAACCGATTTCTTTCACATGGCTATCTTTTCTTAACTTTTGTTTTTCTTCCTGGACCACATTTATCCACTACTTTTTCCCCTCTCTTTCCATCAATAGAGCTTATATATTAAGATGGGCCTGGGGACTTTTTCTTCTTGGGAGGTCTTCCCTCCCATGGGAAAGGGACCTTTCAGAAGAAAATCCACAGTAAAATTGTTTAAGCCAACTCACCTCTGGTATTAAAAAAAAATAGTGGTTTTTCCCTACTATTTCCCTTTTAGTGTATCTTTTTGTTCATCAGAGTGGTAAAATTCTGAAGGCTAAGATTAAAGTGTGGGCCTAGGATAAAAGGGACATAGACTTCAAAATGAGCTTCAGGATGCATGTATGATTCACTTCAGCTTGTCATAATAGGAGAACATACAGGTGACTTGAGGTTAAAGCCCTGTATTAATAAAACTTTGGTGTTCGCCTGAGAAACTGTATTTGGTTTTTTTTGTGTTTTTTTTTTTACCCTTAGTAACTAGCAATAGCAGTGTTAGTCACTTTTATGACTTGGGGGCTTCCAGATTCTTATCATCTGTGTCTCTTACCATCAAAGATATGACCATTATCTGGTACAGTCAGTTAAAAGGATTGCTTGAATAGTTGGAGAATGACAACTCAGGGGTCAGGATTATCCCCTTCTTCTCCAGAGACCTGGTCATCAAATACATTTGGGAGCAACACGTATAACTTTGATTGTAATGACAGCAAGATCACTAAACAATGAGCAGTGCCATTCCAAAGACGTCCTTTGAAGGACTATGCGTCTTGTCTATCCTGGTCTTTGAAAGAAGCAGCCCTGGTAGTGCTGTGATGATAAATTTGAGGCTCAAGATAAGGATATGGGTCTAGATTAGGATAAAGGGAAGAAGGATTTCACTCTTATCAAGCCTTAGGCCAGAGGTTCAAAAGGGGTACGAATGAGTGCATATGATCCAGCCTAAATTACCAGAGTAGAAGACTAATTTAGGATTCAGAGGTTGAGAATTTTGGCTGCATTCACAACTAATAAAAAGTCTAGTGGATTACTATAAAGTTTTTGATCTGAGAAACTAGAAGTTTGGAATTGGCATTAAAGGAGACAAGAGGCTGCAAAGATCAGGCTTAAGGAGAGAAAAATCAAGAGCTTGGTTTGAACACGTTATGTTTGAAATCTTTATAGATATCATAGTAGGGATGCGAAACAGGCAGTTGAATATATGAGTGGGAAGTACAGGGGAGTAGTCAGGCTGGAGATATATCTTTGAGTCATCATGTAAATGGTGCCCAAAGAGCAGATTCCAGGGACCAATGGGATACTTGAATCCATGGGATACTTGAATATGAAAAGGTGAGGGAGATGAGGGGATCCAGTAAAGAATACAGAGAAGGAGCAGACAGTGAAGTAGGAGGAAAACAAGCAGATTCTGTTATCCTGGAAGCCAAGTAGTAAATGTGCTTTTTAGGAGGACAGTGTAGGCAACTGTGTCAAATGCTGCTTGTAGGTCAGGTAGAATGAGAACTGAGAAGTAATCAATAGACTCACTAAATGGAGGTCACTGGAGAACAGTTTTGGTAGATTGCTTGAAATGATAGCATGATTTCATTATTCGCTTTGGAAATTTTTCAGAATTCCCTTATGCTTATCATTTCTTTTAAAAATATATATGTTTCTTTGTTGATTTCAGAGAGGAAGAGAGAAGGAGAGATAGAAACATCAATGATGAGAGAGAATCATTGATCGGCTGCCTCCTGCGCACCCCTCCCCCCACTGGGAATGGAGCCTGCAACCCAGGCATGTGCCCTTGGTTAGAATCGAACCTGGGACCCTTCAGTCCGCAGGCTGATGTTCTATCCACTGAGCCAAGCCAGCTAGAGCTCATCATTAAAAAAATAATAATAATATATTTTTATTGATTTCAGAGAGGAAGGGAGAAGGAGAGAGAGATAGAAACATCAATGATGAGAGAGAATCATTGATTGGCTGCCTCCTGCATACTCCTGGCTGGGAATCAAGCCTGCAACCTGGGCATATGCCCTTGACCAAAATCGAACCGTGACCTCCTGCTTCATAGGTCGATGCTCAACCACTGACCTATATCAGTGATGCTCATTTTTTCTTATATGAAGAAAAAAAGAATTAAGCCAGTGGAATGCATTCAGTGTTTTTTATGACTTGACCATAGATATGAAACCACGTTAATGGGGTGTTTTCTTCATCAATTAGATGCTTGACTTCAGGTAAGGATGGTCTATAGGGCATAGGGAATTATTGTGTATGAAAATAAAGGATAGTATAACTCTTAGAATGTGTCTAGTCTCCCCCTCTGAGAGCATGCCGCAGCCTTTCCCCTCCCCCTCCCCCCTCCCGGGCAATGTGATCTCCTAAACTCTAAGGGTCCCCACAAAACTTGCAACTAAGGGAGCAGTGGGCAGAGGGCACTCGTCCCAAGCTAACCCCCTGAACCTATCCCCAAGACTTCCTTTTCTCGGACTCCTCAGTGAGCCAAAGCAGCCCAGCCTAGGCTCATTTTTTCCTATAACACTTTTAGAGAACCAAAGGAGGCCCACCCAGTCTCTCTCCTCTTGCTTCTTCTCTCCTAGGCCCTTCCTTGTTTCACTGTCCCTGGCTTCAATAAATATACTCTCAACGTCACCTGGACTTGTGTGGTGAAATGTTTCCTGCGCAAAGTCAAGAGCCCACATACTACAGGCCAGCCAGAGGCAGACCTGCTCCAGGCCGGGTTCCTGTCGGTAGCACTCACAGCCTAAGCCCTGCCCTCGCTGTACTTGTTTTCTAACCCGTACAAGTGGGAAGGCTAGACTGGATGTTAGCAGAGGGCCTGTCTAAATCTAATATTCGGAGAGTGCAGGTTAAGAATTAGATGGGGCTGAGCGGAGAAACATGAAACGTGAACAGTGAAGGCTGGGGAAACGGATTGATCTGTAACATTGGTGATTGGTCTGATAGCAACAAACCCCATGACCTGCTTCTAGGTTTCTCTGAATTTTCGTAAACCTCCCAGGAGTTAGAATAGTAGGAACTTGGTACACCCTCCCATCATCCATATGTGAGAGAGAAAAAAGAATGTGTCTATATGGTGTCATCACAATTAGTTGAAATATAAAAAATCCAGTCAGCCAACAGAGTGTTTTATTTCCATGTTACAAAATAACTTGTTTAAGCATTTTTTTTGAATTTATTAACTTGACCAGTTTTTCTGTTATTGTGCTGATGGAGCCTAAATAAACATATGTGAATTGCTGTACTGTACATGCATTGGCTTAGACATGCTTTTTGAAGAGCTCAGTACAATAAAGTTTCTTTTTATACTAAGAAGGCTATCTTGAGACTTTGTTACCCCTCTAGTTGTACTAGAACTTAATTTCCATGGAGAAGGAAGGAAGCCCTTCAAAGCGCGTCAGAGAATGCAAAGATTCAGGAAGGGAAATTTAGCACATTTCTGAGCACCACAATAAAGCCTTATGTTCTTTAAAGATACAGTAGGTGATCTCTAAGTCATTTGAAATGAATGTGATTAAAGATGTAAGGGGAAAGCACCAGCCTCGTGTGCACGTTAAGTTCATGTGTCTTCCTCTATCCACACACTTGCCTTGCTGTTGGTAGTGCAGCCACAGTGTTATCCCATTGCTGCTGAGGCAGGAGAAGCCAGGGTACATGCTTGGGCACCCACACATGTGCTACGCAGAAGTAAAGGGGGAATGATATCCCACGCGGAAGGTATTTGACTAATGGGATGAGAGATATGAGATAAATTCTTCTTCTTTCCGCCCTCAGTAGGGCTGTATGGAGATGTAGTGGGCCTGTCACAGGAGCGTGAAAGATGAGCTTATCATGAAACAGATTGTGGTCAACATAATAATACACTCTTTTAAGTGTGTTCTCTTTCCTTCCCTACCTCACTATTCTTTCTCCTTACTCCTACTTCCCTGGGTATCGCATGAAAACTTTTGCTTTAACTCTAAGAAACTCAGACAAAGACATCTGGATATGGAATTAAGACATAATTCCACCCAAACTCAGAACTACGTGACTCTGGACAGGTTCTTTTCCTTTCTGTGCATCTTTTCCTCCAACTCTAAAATGTTGATGTTGGAGTAGATGTTGCTCAGAGTAAAAGATTGTCAGTGTGAGGGAGTCGAGGGGAAAAGGTAGGGTAGTATACTGTCCAATGGTCATCAGTGGATTGCTTACATTTGAATGAAAAGAATGCACTCAATGTTAACAGCTCCAACCAACCTCAGGTTTCAAAAATAGTTTTAGTGCTACTTTCTGCAGAAAAATACCATTAGGATTCCCAGGTCTATAAAGAGAAGGCCAAATTAACTCTTACCCTCTGTGTCATAGGTGAAAATACTTCCCTACTACTTCTACAACATATGCTGTCTGAGAAATGGCAACTGACTGCAAGCATATTTTCAAAGGGAGTAGTGAAAGTTTGTAATGTCACCATGTCGGGAAGCAAGACAGTTAAGATAAGATGTCCATAACCATTGCTTCACTCTTAACATAGGAGCACATTTGTTTTAGCTCTTAGGCTGGAGGTGGACTGGAGTTAGGGAAATGACCATACACCATTGGAGGCTTGTTATACCAGCAGACTTTAGATCATGCTCCAGACTTCTATGCCTGACTCTGGAGCATAGACTCAGGAGTCAGACAGCATAGGTTCAAATCTTAGCTCAGCCATTTACAAGCTTTGTTACCTTTTGCAAGTCACTCAGCCTCTCTGTGTTCCAGTTTTCTCATCTGTAAAAGGGCTATTGTAACAGTAACATCATAGAATTCTTGTGGACATTAAATTAGCTAATATTGGTAATGTGCTTAAGATCATGCTTAGCACATATTAAGCACTATGTAAGTGTTCACTGCATTTATGATAGCTATCGTGATGAGGGAAGGAAGATGGGCTGGAACCAAAGAAAAACTCTTGGCTAAAGCCATATGAAATGTATCAAGGGACCAATATGTAGAAAGCAGTAGAGTTAGGGGGTAACAGATGACTTAACTGCAAAAAAATGCTAAGCAGGAAACACCCTCTAAATATTCTTGTTTATACAGTACATGACACAAAGTCGAAAAAATAATGAAAACAGAGCCTCTCTGCAGGATTTAGAGTTCTTTCGTATATATTTTAAATATACATGTGCAATACATTAAAATATATAGAGATGTGTGAATATATATATTTACAAAGGTTATATATATATATATATATATATATATATATATATATATATATATATATATATAATCACAGAAGGGATACATATGCACACTCACTCACACGTCCGTGCGCGTACCCCAACAGGACCCATCTATACGTAAACCAGATGCAGTCCACATCAGGCCAACTTGGACACAAGTGAAAGCTCTGACTCAGCAGCAGATTGCAGATTGCAACTGCATTTGAGTAACCCTTCAGTTTCTTCTACCAAGTGTAAGGCCATTTAGAAACACACTGAGAAGGAGCTCAGCTGGGTATATGGCAGAGCCCAGGACCCCTCTGGCAGTGCACAATTTGCCTGAGTAAGGACTGCAGGATTGGGTTATCAAGGAGCTATCAAGGAGGAGGGACTTGCATTGCTTTGGGCCCTGAAACTAATAAGCAAACATCCATAGAATAACATTAGCTCCAGGAACAAAGCACTAGTGTCATAGAATCCTTATATATCTCAGCACTAAGCAAATATCAGGCAGAAGCGGAGAGAAGTGTGTGTTGCTACTCATCACCATCCAGCTTGACCCAGAGAACTGGGCACAGCTTTTAAGGGTATATAAGTTCAAAGTTCAATCAGGCAAATTTATACGATTAACAACAACAAAAAAGTACTTAAAAATTAAAGGATCTGAAAGCAACATAAGAGGTTACAGGTATTGGTTTGGGTTTATAAATTTTCCAAGAAGCCAAACCTTATATATGGCACCATTTGCAGCAATATCATTAACATTATTAATAATCATCATAACATATTTTATATATACAAAAATAGAGCAAAGCAATTCTAGAAGAGGAGGTGAACATGAAGGCGTGGAGCTGTGCGCAACCCAAATGTCAGTACACTTCAGGAAGATTAAGAACCAACAATGACTGAGTGGCACATATTTTATAGTACACATCCAACAGGAGGACACAGATGTTCCCTTCGTTTTCATCCTCCTGTGCATGACTATACATCTCTCCCGACCTCTCCACCCTGCCATACACATCCATGCACACTTTCAAAGAGATGATATATAAAGTTATAGAGTCTGGAAGTCTTAAACTAAGTTGGAGCACCTTCATTTCAAGCAAGTGCCCTCAATCTCTGAATTCTGTAGTGTTGGATTCACTTACAGAGGGAAACCGCAACTAGTTCTTGCGTCGTTTAGCATCAGTTCTTTCGGAGCCTGCCTTCACCACCGCAGCTGTTTTCGATCCGAAGGAATTCACACAGCACAGGCTCTCGGCACTTTGAAAAAGAGAAGTCAGTTCTCTGTATCATACACCATTTTTGTCTCAGTTTTCCACTGTTGCTGAAATTTAGGTTCTCAGGCAATTGTCATTGTAAAGTCAGGAGTGAGCACAGTGTGTGCAGCAAAAGGAGGCGCAATGGCAACGATACAGCTTGGTTAGGACTTCCTTAAATGTTTTTTTTTCTTCTTTTCCACACGAGCTTCTACAAGGTGACAGAGTCAAAGGTGATGTCCATTGGGGGGGAAGCCCCAACACCTGGTAGTTAATTAGCTACCCACCTTGCAGTGTATAAAGATCACCACACGAACTTGGCATGGTTCCTGAAAATTGAATGGGAATGGCTTTCCGTCATTGTTAATAGAGCCCTCAGAGAAACGTTCCATGACTTAGCATGGAACAGGGTAGAGAATATGGAACTAGGAGTCAGAAGGCCTGCATTCCAGTCCCAACTCTGCTATTAACTGTGTGTGTGTGTGTGTGTGTGTGTGTGTGTGTGTGTGTGTGTGGCCTTGAGCAAATTCCCTTCCTATCTCCAGGTCTCAGTTTTCCCATCTGTAAAATAAGGGCATTAAACTAGATTAACTGTTAAGATTCCTTCCAGCTCTACAGTTTTATGACTTTTGATGTCCATTATTAAGGCCTGAGCCATGCAGTCTCAGGGCAGTTAGCTTCTAAGAGAGAACAGACCTCTTTGATATCCTTTGCTTTGTTCATTTAGCTATAAAGCACGTCTGCCTTTGGCACTTGGGTCAGACATACGAAGTTATGAGCATCCTGATTTACTATCCTATTCAGCATGCTAGTGGAATCTGTCAGTACTATAAGTTCATTACTGGGAAAGGGAGTAAAACTCCAGCCAATTAAACCTGGAAATGTAAGATACTTTTGCTTCATATGCTCACAAACCGGTTAAGTGTGGTTATGAGTGCACACACACACGTCAGGATATAGACTATTGCTAGTGATCAGTCCATTACAGTAATCCATTTCCCTTAATGAAAATTAGTAAATAGTATAGCATAGCAAAGTTTGGCGTCAAAGGAAACACCTACGGAAAAACAGCACTTTGGGATATGTTAGAGAAAGAGGGACAGGTAGAGACAGCAAAGACAGATCAAACAAGACACAAATACAAGCAGAGAAAGGATTAAACTAGGAGAGAGAGGGAAAGAAGGAGTAAAAAAAAGGGAGGGAGATGGAATGTAAAGAGGGAAAGCAGAGTGGGTGGGAATGAAGGGGGAAGGAGTCCAGGACGGAGTGATGAAAGAAGAGGAGAGGAGAAAAAGAAGACTAAAGAAGAGAAGGGCACTCAACAGGGAGAAAGGGTCAGAGTCCCTGGAATAGTGACTGTTGTTCCACGTGAGCCTGTGAAAACTTTCTAGAAGAAAGCTTTCAAAGGCACAGTGGAAACCAGAGTGACACTCAGAGCCTGCAGCGAGAGGCTTTGCGTTGGGGAGCCCCTAAACCTCTACGTTGCTGGCTCTGCCAGTCCTCAGTGTTCAAATCTCATGCCGATATATCACCTGAATTTGTCATGACAGCCATAAGGGCTGAGATGGTGGGGTGCAAAAAGGTTGGAGAGGAGTGGGGTAGATACTGTGAGAAAGAACAAGGCATCCTGCACAAGGATGTACTTGGCCGTTCCCCTGACACTGCAGGAACAAAATTGGTGAGGCCCTCGCTTTGGCTACTTACTCCTCCTTCCCCTCTTGAAAGATGAGGCGTTTGCATTACTGATGGGGGCTAGAAGGAGAAAGCTCTGGATCCATTTGGTGAGGAGGTCATACAGACTTCTCCTGGGCCTTGGGGAAGGGCGCACTACCAGAAGAGATTTTTCTGCACACAGTGTTGGTGTGCCTCTTACAGCGGCAGCCTGGTCGCCGGAGGCTATCATAGCCCTGCTGGCAGAGATGGAGGCATCCACGGGTAGGCAGGTAGCAGCACAGGCAGGGTAAGAAGAGGGAGATGAGGCTCATGGCTGCCCAGCGGACAAAGCAAGAGCTAGGCCCACAGGAGCAGGGCTCATCAGCGCAGTTGTCTTCATCATCAGTGGAGCAGTGGTAGAAGAGGCCCTTAACACAGCAGAGACAAGTGCCATAATCGAGGAGGCTCTCGGCAGAGCAAAGGCAACGCTGGTTGCACAGCCAGCAGGAGGGGAGAGGGCGAGATGCTGTGCAGAGGACACATTTGCAGCGCCCACACTCCTCACAGATGAAGAGGTGCTCACTAGGGTGCATTGCAGATTGCTCATCTTCTCCCTTCAGAGCACCATCAACCTTCGGGTGGGCCCCTGTTCCAGGCTGGGTTCGGATGATGGACTGGCCTGAAGGTGAGGGTGTAATGCTGGCCAGGAGCCTTTGATCAGAGGCAGTGGTGCTATGGGACATTGAGCTGGCAATGCTAGATTGGCTCAGATGCTGAGGCAAGGGCTGCAATTGATGGCACTGGCTGAGACTGCGGGGGAGAGCAGTAGGCATGGTAGCCAAGGACCAATCAGATTTGTGGGTTTGCACAATAAGGGAAGGGCTGGACAGGGCCTGTTTACAGGGGGCTGGAGGCCGGTCCACATAATCATTGCTAGCATGAGTAGAGCGCAGCTGTTCAATAGGCAGGATTTGTTGGAAGTCATCTGTCACTGCAGCATCCATTCTGCCTTGATTCTTGAGTTCTGAGTGGCTTTGGGTCAGGATGGCACTTAGGGTGATAAAGAGCCCTTGTATTTACATAGACCTTAGGGAACATCAGAAAATCCTAGGAGAGAAGAAATAGAAACAATTAATGAGAACACACAGGCATGAGTACTTTGCAGGGAACCTATAAAGCTCAGGCCCTATCGCCATCACTACCTTGGATCACTTTACAGTAGATTTCATGTTACATATTTATTCTATAATGACCTCACCTACCTCTTTACAGGCAAGTCTGATCTTTCCATTCAGACTATAAAACACTTTGGGAGCAAAGCTTGGATCATTGATTTCTTTTGTATTCCATCATATGACTAGGGTCACAGGAGCAGCTAGCTCATTCAGTTGTTTGCTAACAGAGAAATCTAGGCCTTTCAGCATCAAAATTCTAATAAAAATGGACCCTAACTTCAAACATAAAGGCCACTCCCTGAGGCAATGCTGATGTCAAAGAGAAAGCCTCAAAAGTCTTCTGTGCATTTTTATATAGAAATTCTCCTTTCACTGAAATTTGTGAGAAGCATAAATAACCAAGTGAGAAATGACATCGCGTGATTCAATAGAGAGAGGCAAGCAAGCAAGATGCAATAATGGCAGAGATGTGGCAGAGATGCAGAGGGCAGAGAGGCTATCTGCAGAATAATAGGAAAAATGGCTTCCCAGGAGGAAAGGATGCCAAGACTAATCATTCTATAGCTCTCCTCATCTTATAGGCTGATTTAACTTATTGAAGGGGTAATTCTTTCTAAATGGCAGTGAAAATATATATATATATATATATTCAATTTGGTAATACTGGGGTGAAAGAACCATATAAGATGAACCCTGAATTATTTTAAATATCACCTATGATTATACTTATTACCACCCTAAATCAAGTTTTATTGATGGGATTTACTTGGCAGATTCTGCCTGGAGTACTTTTCTCTATCTTTACCTTACACAATACAATAAACTGGCTTTCTTAAAGAGCAGCAATGTTCTTATATCAGATTTAAGCTAAGAAAGCACGTGCTGTATCTCCATTTAACTACAATCCAGAATAGTTGGTAGCTATTCCCTGAAGGATTTGATTGAGCCTAGTGTTGGTAATGGTGACCATGAGGAAAACAGTGTACACATAGCAGTTTAATGTATTGCTGAACCGGAAGACTGAACAGCCAAAAAGATGTACACAGGAAACCTAAACACAAATCTAAGAGTCATCCTGGAGGCATGAGGACCTAGGAAACAACATCATGAACGAAGTACATATTTGAAATCCATCAGATTTCAGGCGTCTCAAAATAGATTGATTACTCACACTACTGTATGGGATGGAAAGCTTGAATGAGTAATAGAATGAACAAGTGAAAGAGCATAGTGCTTGATTAGGCTTCCACAAGCCAGCAAACGTGATCCTGAAATATGCCCAAAGTTTAATAACAGGAAAAATAAGAATGCAGTTCAAAAAGGACCCAGTGGCTAATAATATGACCAGCCTCATTGCCTTTTGAGGCTATATCCCCATGCAAGCTTGTTTTGTTGAATTTGCATCTGTTCATTTTTTGAAAAGAAGATTCAATTGGTTAAAAATAACTTTTCTGGCACATAACATCACAGAACCAATGTGAGTTGTTTTGGTGTTATTTAATGCAACGTGGAGAATGCAGATAAACACTATGGAGAGTTTAAGACAAATATCTGTTTAACTCTTGTCAAATCACTTGCTTTGCTTGGACCACAGTTTCACTATCTATATAATTACAGGGATGGACTAGGTGATTCTGAAGGACTGTGCCCCAGTATTGTTTATGATTATATAACTACATCATTTGACAAAAGACTTATCTTGGTCTACACCTTCTACATCTTCAATCCTTGAGGGAAAACTAAGCAACATGGCCTTGTTTATATATTTGGACATTCAAAGGCAAAATTCTCTTTTATTCACTTGGGCTCACAGCCTCCTGAAGCCTTGCACCTCCACCTTTGTTGTATATTAAGATTCATATCTCAGCATTAGAAAAGAACAGGTCGTTTTCATCAGAACACTCAAATAAACAAGGACACATTGTTCAGCTGGCTTGCAGGGTATGTGGATGTAGGAGCTATTGTTTGGGAAGAATCTTTGGACAAACTTATAAGAAATAGATTTGTTCATCATTGATCAGGCAAAGAAGGTGTGGGGCCCTACACTCTGGATTCATTAGACTCGTTGGTTTCCCAAAGGAAACCAGATTCAAAACATATTCCAAGAATCAGTGACTCAAAGGAAGGCACACAAGGCCTCAAAGCGACAGAAAATTATCATATGGGATTCCAGGGCTGCCACCAGGTTTCTCAGGGACACGATCAGAAGGTTGAAAACTGAGCTTGGGGAATATAGGTCATAATAGAAATGACTCAGAACCACGTCCAAAGGGATCCTGTCTGGGCGGAAGAAGGGCATGTGGCGTTTAGGCTGAAAAAGTGTATTTGGATATTGATTAGATTGCTGCAAGATTGAGGAGTTGAGATGATTGGTTTAAATGATGGAAGGAAGCTTTGGGTATCAATCTGGGATGATGAGGTACTACTGTCTTGATTATAGGTAAGGGGATTGACAGGATACATTCAGAAGGTTTCTTCTTGCCCTGTAAAACCTTTTTTTTTTTCTTTTTTTAAGAATGGAACATGGAAGATCTGCAATACAGTGGGCAGTAGGACCTGGGTAAATTCAGGGTGTTGAATAGGATAAAACAGGATTGGATGACAATAAACTGTTTGCCATTCTGGACGTGCTGAATCCGATCTGAGCTAACAGGATGTTGAGAAACGAATAGGCAGGAGACTGTTTGCAGTACCTAGATTAGATGAAAAACTACGACTACATGCATGTTTATGATTTAGAAATACACTCATTAAAGGCCCATTCATTGTGAGCAGCAACAGTTAAGAAACTGACTATGCTGTTGGTCAATTGCATTTTTTCTAGTAAATGAGAGACAGAATATACATATCACATATTTATTAAGTAGGAGCCAAGGTGATTAAAAGTCTTGGCTGTACATTGATGGGATCTAGTGATTTCTGTCACGTAGTGCCTCTGCAGTAATGAATGATGCATTGTAAACCCACTCCCATCTCAGTCCCTCTGGCCAGGTGCTCATAGCTTTCTCAACAGTTTTTCTGTAGCCCTGAAATTTGCTATGTTCAACCTAAACAGAAATTCCTTTTCTTCTGTCCATTTAGGGACTAGAAAGCTAAATCCATTCAAGAAATTCTGCTTGTTAATGAAAGGGAAAAAAATGTGCTTTCTCCTTAGAACCTAAAATCTGCCATGTTGAGACTAAAATTGAAAACTTTCCTATCTAAAGCCCTTCTGTGCTAACACCTTAAGCCAGTTCTGATTTCTATGATAAATCCTTTCTGATACAATATGATTCATCCTCAATTTCAAAGAAGCGGGGGGGGGGGGCGCAGAGGCGAAGGAGAGCCTGGCTCCTGTTTGCTCCCACTCCCTTGGGTTCAATGCTGTTTTGTGCCTCACTGTGTAACGGCTCTGGGGTGTGTTGCCTTTTTCTGTGCTCTGCTGTTATATACACTCCTTCTCAGAATAACTGAAAGCAAACATAGGGGGAATTTCTGCTATGGCTTTATATGTTTTCTTAGTTCTACTGTTCCAAAGTCTGCTCTCTCAAAATCGCTCTCTGTGCAGAAGCATTTGCATCTCTATCACAGCGCTCCCCCCTTACAAATACCAAGTTGTATATAGTTTACATTACTAACCTCTCAGCCACTGACTGGGCCTCACTCCTACCGCATACATCTTGCTGGAGCTGCCAGGTTCTCACCACATTTAACTCTTAACTTGTCACTTTGCTCCCCTAGTCCTATTCATGACTTTAATCGTTTCATTAAGAATCAGAGCCATTTCTTTCGAACCAGGGAGAGTCTTGCAGTTCTAAGACCTTGCCTTTTGAAAGATCTAGGTGTTTTCGTGGTGAGCAATACAGGAAAATGGTCATATCAAATGCAGCCACACACTTCTAATTCCGAAGAAAATGATAGTTGCTCATTTTAAGTAAAAAAAAATATATATCTTCCTTTGGACCCCAAATCATGTTATAGGAGACAGGAAACTTAAGATCTAGTCCTAGCTCTAGTGCTGCTTTGCTCCAGGCCTCCGTTTCTTCATCTGCAAAACGAGGGGATACCCAAGGAAGGCTGTAAAAGCCCCTTCTTTTCCCGACCCCCTCAATTTCTTATGCTGGCTTTTTAGGTTGCGTTTCTCTGTCTCAAAGGTCTTTCATGAAGAATTAGTCTCCCTTCCTTGAAATTCCTTCCTTTCTCACTACTCAGCTCCTCAACGCTGAATAAAATACCTCCAAATCCAAGTCACTCAGATCACTATCTTGATTGTTTCACAGCTAGAGAGAGCAAAAACCAGAACACACATACACACACACATACAGGCACACGCACACAAAATGTGTAGAATATTACACTGAAGTCTTAGTAAATGTTTACTTAGAGGTACAGGGGGAAGACTAATACTTCCTTGTGGATAAACTGCTAGCCTGTTCCTTATTTGTATGCATTTATGCTGCTCACTTGCTGGGAACATGATTTAACACCTGGTAGATCTCAATTCATGTGATAGCCCATTAGGCTACAGTGAAGTTTTAATGCACCCAGAAAAAGCAACAGTAGTTTGCATTTCAAAATAGATTTTCCGTTTAAGAGTTCAAGGTCTGTTTTCCTGTTCATCCGACTTTGGTTTGCTGCATGCAGAGGTGAGGGATCATTATGGTCAGAAGAATGGAGAGGACTGGAAATCACGGCCCGACGTCCTTATCGAACGCCTATTGGCTCACCAGCCATGCTCACAGGTTCTCACTTTGGACAACATTTCCATATGCCACATAGAGACGTGTGCCCATTCCCCCAGGCACGGATCCAGAGATTTCTAAATCATTGCTCTGACTCAATGTAAGTAGGGGGTTACGCCGTGTCAGCTTGCGCCATTTCTACCCAGGGCAAGGTGATGTGATGAAATCTGAACGATGCACAGCCCAGACTTGTAAGCCAATAGCTGGCTAGCCCCACGCTGACAGGATACCCGCTGGGCAGCCAGACTGGCCTCGGCATGGGCTCTCCCTTACATCCTCAGTGTGCGTGGTTATAGGCTGCGCTATAAGGGACTCAGGCGAGCATCAAAACGCATGGAAAGGTCAACAGGCTGGAAACGCAATTGACACTTGGCCACCAAAGGGTTATTTGGAAGTTCCATTTTGATTTATAAATACCCAGTAAGAATAGTGTTCTGCAGCAAACCGATTCATTGAAATCTCATTTAAATGGTTTTCATTTCATTTTACCCACGCGCTTGCGTTTGTGCTCGTGCACACGCGTGCGCACACACACATACACACGAACACACACAGACGCGCACACACACACAGACGATGGCTGGAATGAATGGCAATCTGTGCATAGAAAGAATTCTGGGGTCCTTAAGATCTGATCGGCATGGCTTACCTTGAGGGAAGGATCTATCCATGCTGAGAAAAGCAGAAGAATTAATGCCCCATCTGGCTCAAAAGACCTCTCTTCTGAGTCTCTAGGTTTCTCCAACCTCTTTTCAGAAAGTCTTGAATGAAAACTCCTTCACCGGCAGTGGAGCCAGAAACAGAGATAGTTCTGTCTCGGTCTGGTTGGTCTTTCTGACACAGCAGAGAAAACGGAAAGGGAAAAAAAAAAACGGTGGTGGGGGGAGGAGAGTCAGACCTGTAGTGGCAGATACTTTGTATAGATTTTCCTTGCAGATCTAAAGCTTGATGCACGTATTCCCCAAAGAAAGCTCAGCAGGGTAAGTTGTTCGCCTCCTCCTCCTCTTCTTTCTCCTCCTCCTTCTCCTATTTCTCCTCCTCCTCCTCCTCCGCCTCTTTCTCCTCCCCCTTCTCCCCCTCCTCCTCTTTCTTTTTCCCCTCCTCCTCCAGCGTTTTCCTTCCCCTCCTCTTCCCCTCCCCCTTCCCTCCTCCCCTTCCCTCCTCCCCTTCCTCCTCCTTTACCTCCTCCCCCTCCTCTTCTGCCTCCGCCTCCACCTCCGCCTCTGTCTCCTCCAATCTGACAGATGAACCGAAGCTGCAGAAACTGCAGTTGTAGACACAGGGTATCTCAACAGAGCAATAGATACCGACAGTGTGTGATTATTTATATAGCGCAGGGTGTGTTGGTATATAATCTGCAGAGAGCAGAGGGGGAGGGAAGGGAGGCGAGCTTGCAGTGCGTTCAGCTGAGCTAGCTGGCTGTTTTGTGAATGTAGACGATTTCTGGAGGTCTTGTGAATGGGTTAGAGGGGAGGAGGGGAGGGAAGGGATTTATTGCTCCTTGTTATAATTTCTTTCTCTCCCTCTCTCAGTATCGTTTGTTTTCCCGGAGCTGTAGCTCTTAATGCTTGGCTAAGTGGCGTCATCCAGTTGAAATTGAATCGACCCATTAGAACTCCCCATAGGAATCTCTGTATCCGGTCCCTGGGTAATGACTGAAACAGGATTTAAAGGAGAATGGGGGCGGGGTGGAGAGTAACAATTTTAAGGAGGCCTTATTTAAATATCTCCGCCAGCCACAGTCCTACAGAGCCACTCAGCCCTTGCTGAGTGATTGCGGCTTCAATCAGATGGAGACAGAGCTTCTCCTTTGTTTAAGGGTTTCTCCTACGTCTTTTCTACATTCATTCCCACTTTTTCAGCGCTCATAAAGATTATCCATCCATCATCCATTGGGAAACCATTAACCAACCTACTCTCCCTTTCTGCCTTTAGGATGTCACATATTCAACAAATATGTTTGAGAGCCTCCCTTTGTGCTAGGTGTTGCGGATTCAATAAGGAAGACAGACTCCCTGTTTCCAGGGGCGCCTGGCTGGGGCCCGCCAGGCTTCTGAAAATCAAGCAGCTTTGGACATTTTGTCTGAAACCAAAGGACGGAGTTTTCTGTAAATTATCCTCAGTTCACTGTTTAATTCACTAGGAAGGGGGTCTTCCTTCTGGGCATCCAGACAGAGGCACTTCGATGAAAACAAGCCTCCTATTTAAAATAAAAGAGATCTGATTTCAAGTCCTGCTTCAATGGACAAGGAGGCAGGAGCTTGACCATCAACATTCTTAGGATGCTTGGGTTATCCCATCGATAAAATTGAGAAGGTAAATGGTGACAGTTAAGAGTAAAACAAACTGGGAGTCAGGAAACTCAGATTCTTAATCTGACTCTAACTCCTGCTGTGACCTTTGCAATTTACTTTTCCTCTATCTAGTGCCTCCATTTCTACACTGAGGAGGTGATCTGATTAGGTAATTGCTAAGATACCTTCTAGCCCTGACATTCTATTTACACCCTCTCAGGAGGGTAAAGAAAACACGAGATTAAAAACATGAATGCTTCCACGGGTCTGCATGTGCATGTGAGTGTGTGCGTGGCAAAGTTGTTCCGCACTGTTTTGTTGATGTGTATGTGTGTGTGAATGTATATACAATGTACATATCCATTGTGTGTGTGTGTGTGCGCGCGCGCGCGCGCGTAATTTCTAAACAAATCAGAATTGCCAGAGTCAAAAGATTTTCCTTTGTAAATTCTTCTCTTTTTGTAGCTCAAACCTTGACTTCAGTTTATCAAAATTATAAAAACCATTAAAGCTAATCTGTAAATTCTTCCACACAAGAGGATAGATTTGCTGATATTTCATCCACCATTGTTAGTAGGCATTCATTGCACATCAACTTTGTGCCAAGCACTGTACTAATAGATTCAGGTCAAACAGACCAGGGTTCAATTTTGTTTCTCACTTTATGAGCTGTCTGACTGGGCAACTCAATTCACCCCTCTCAACCTGTTTCTTCATTTTTAAAATGGAGGTACTTACATCATACGATTGTGCTAGTTCCTGTCAATTGAATAAAGTCTTGCATTTAAAAGGTATATCATGTGTCTGGAATATAGTAAATGCTCAATGAACAGTAGATATGAAAATTAGGAACTTTTTCTCACCCTAATGTAGCCTATAGGAGAGGCAAGAGATTATTTCCATTTGAAATCCTTTTGTTTTTTAAAGTCCAGCTTTACATATGGACAGATATTTGCTAAATATATCTTCCTTAAATGTGACTTATTTTCATGCTTAATTCCCTTGTTCAAAAACTTATTTCTAATTTCTAGAGCATTAAGCCTAAATTACTCTGCCTGTCAACCAAGTTACTCTCCAACTCTATACATTCCACTTCTCTTAACATAAGACAGATTGGATGTTTCGATAAATACCTGCACTGTTTTTTTTTAAATCTGTGGCTGGATATCTGTGGATACGGAGAGCTGATTATATGCATTGTTCTATTTCATTTTATATAGGGAACTCGATCATCCATGGATTTTGGTATCTGCGGGTATTTCAGTAACCAAACCCCTTGGTATTGAGGGACAACTTAAGTTTGGGGGGAGTCATAAGTTATACAAGGATTTTCAACTGTTCAGGGGGGCGGTGCATGGTTCAAGGGTCAAATGTGTAATTAGATATTATTTATTAATACATAATTAAGAAATGAATTTTTGCTCTCCAGGAGCTCCTACTTTGGCAGGGAAGATAACAAATAGACAAATACAATAAAGGATAAGTGCAATGGAAGGGATCAGAGAGGAAATATACTTCATCCAGTATTGAGGGGGTTATGGAATGCTTCCTTGAAAAGGTATATTGAAATATAAATTTGAAGGATGAGAAGGACATTATAGCCAGGAGGAATAGCATGAGCAGAAGGCAAGAGGTAGCACAAAGGATGACAGTATGAACTGAACTGCAATTAGAACCATCACTGAATCTCCCAAACTCAGAATAATACCTGGAACAGAGAAGATACTAAAAAAAAATTTGATAGTTAAAAGAAAAAATAAAAACTATTGCAAGCAGAGATAGCATAATGAATAAAGACACAAAGATGTGACAACAACATGTTTTATAAACCATTCTAAGGAGGGTACCCTACACTCATAGCCTTAGCAAGTCAAGAGCAGAAATTTTCTCTAAAAGGCACCACCCACATGTTTTATTCATATTCCTGGGATGTTCTAACCTTATTTAGATTTTTTAAATTGTAACAAGTGGAAATAGATTATACATGAAAAACCAAGTTTGTATGATAGTCCAATTAGGTGTCTAAAATAATCATTATCAGAATCTTCATCCATAAACCAAATCAAATATCAAATTCTCTCAATCTATAATTATAACCAATTCTCTCTTATTTTGTCTGCATGAAACATATATTCTGCACAAGTTCTGAAAATATTTCCTTATTCTCTTTTTCCCAGAATAGAGTCCAAATCCATTTGAGAGCCTGTAAGTTCCTATATGAGGCCAGTTCTATCATCTCCTTACTCAGTCTACTGGAGTCAAGAGTAGCTCTTTAGAAGTACCAGATGAGTCCTAGCCGGTTTGCTTAGTGGCTAGAGCATGGGCCTGTGGATTGAAGGGTCCCGGGTTTGATTCTGGTCAAGAGCATGTACCTAGGTTGCAGGCTCCTCCCTAGCCCGGGCCTTGCTCCTCCCTGGCCCAGGCCCTGCATGAGGGAACCAATGGATGTGTTTCTCTCAGATCAATATTTCTCTATATCTTTCTCTCTCTCTTCCACTCTCCCTAAAAATCAATGGAAAAATATCCTTGGGTGAAGATAAAAAAATTAAAAAAAAAGAAGTACCAGATGAAAATCTATGGGCATCCTGACTCAGCAGTGGTGATGCCAGAAGAAGTAGGTAATGCCAAGAAAACAGAATTTCTTAACCAAAAACCTATAGGGTTGACGATAATTATTTTCTTTTCCACAGAAGCTGGCAAACAAACACTGGAGCAATATCATCAATAATAAGATAATGGTATAGAAAAGTCAGAGAGAAAAAAAAAGACCTGGGAGAGTATAGAATTGTAGAATAGAAGGATAGTGTGGTCTTGTGGAAAGAAAGCTCCATTAAGAATAAGGAACTGTAAATCCAGTATCCTAACCTGCTGTTGGGGTTTGGAAGGTCATTTCTCATGTCTAGGCTCCATTTTCTTATCT
Organism: Antrozous pallidus; assembly: GCA_027563665.1. Lineage (NCBI taxonomy): Eukaryota > Metazoa > Chordata > Mammalia > Chiroptera > Vespertilionidae > Antrozous > Antrozous pallidus. The sequence continues at coordinate 8,009,562 of CM050509.1, read as the reverse complement.
GTAACATAGTAAGCTTCAATGTAATTAAATAAAACAATCATATACTGAGTACCTACTCAATATCAGGCAATATATTTGATGTGAAGAAGGACACAGAGATGAATTGTGATATACCATCTACTAGGCCCTCAATACATACTGGTTGAATGAATGAATGAATGAATGAATGAGTGGTCTTATCCTCTCATTACTCAGGCTAGTATGATATATATGTATAAATTGCCATACAATTGATCATTAAATCAGATGACAGATAATCGTGGTTTGAATGAAGTTAGGGACTGTGTGGATAAAGAAAAGTGGATGATTAGTAGAATATAGAATAACTAAGACTTTGACTTACTTTATGTGATGTGTTACTTGCATCATTTACTGAAGTATGGAGGAAACATTTAAAATACCTTTGAGTACATTGGGTTTGACATGCCTATGTAATATCTAAATGGTAATGTACATAATATTAAACATGAGTTTTGAGCTTAAAAGAGGATATGGGTCAAGAATAGAAATATGGGCACTAATAGTGTGCAGATTTAAGTCATGTGAATAGATGAGTCTAGCCAGAGAGAGTGTGCAGAACATTAGAGTAATAGAAAGGTAGAAGTCAAGACCCCAGAGAGCACAGGTATTTAAGGGATTGGCAGGAAAGAAGTCTGTATAATAGACTGAGAAGGGATTACCAGAAATGAGTCAGGAGAACCTGGCAGCTAAGAAAGTATATTTGAAGTTGAATGATCAATTATCAGTTGCAACAGATTGGTCAAGTAAGATCCATAAAAGATATAAAGTATCTACTGGTTTGGCAATTTGGAGATTACTAGTAAATTTGGTGGAGAGTATAGAATTATATCTTTCAAGCAGTGATTCTCAACCAAGGCTGCACATCAGCATCATATGTGGAACATGATCAATCTACATGTTGCTAAGCCTCACCTCCAGAGATTCTTACTCAGGAGCTATTGGGTGAGACCCAAAGAATCTGCATTTTCAAAGAGTCCCATATGACTCCTGAATGTACCAGGATTTCTCTTACCTCTAGACCCATTACAAACACTATTTTCCTTGCCTGGAGTAATGGAAACTTCCAAATCTACAATCTCTGGTCAAGACTGCCTAGCTTAACTCTAGACCTAAATATCCAACAGCCAATCAGACAGTTCCACCCATCATCAAAGGTGATGTAGGATAATGGAGATTGCTATTTTATGTATGGTGGTTATGGAAAGTCTCTCTTATTTGGTGTCATTTGAGCTGAGTATCGGATAAGCTATGTGGGGACAGCAACTACCACATGGAGGGAACAGTATATGCAAATTCCTGAGGCCAGCATGTACTTGGCATGTTCTAGGAAGAACAAGGAGATGAGCATCCCGTGAGTGGAAGGAGTAAATGAAACCAGCACAGGACTGGATCATGTGGAGTCTTGTAGGCCATGTTAACAATGTTGCATTTTGAGAAGCTATTGTAGGTTTTTGTCTAGAGGAGTGATGTAATATGATAGGTAAGTTTAAAAAGATCACCGTGGGTACCCTATGGGGTACATATTTGGGAGAGGGACTTAGGGTGGCAGTAGAGAGAATAAGTAGGAGGTTATTGCAACAGTTCAGATGAGAGAGGAGTAACAGTGGAAGTGATGCTAAGATAGAAGTTAGAATTCTGGAACTCTTTATATTTTCTGCCATCAAAATACCTGTGTTTTTTTCTGATTTTTTTTCCATTTCAGTGAAAAGCATCACCTATATTTTCCCAACACAATGTGTGTGTGTGTGTGTGTGTGTGTGTGTGTGTGTGTGTGTGTGTGTATGTGTGTCTAAATGTCTCTGTCTTTTCTGAATGTATACTGACTTTGGCCTGTCTGCATGCCCTAAGTAGCACAGGCATGCCATCACCACAGAACTTCCCTCTAGGCCACTTATAATGTGCCTCAAATACATCTTTTCATATGGCCTGTCACACTTCCTACTGGACCCCTGTGTCCACATTCATGTACCATGGTGGTGGTGAATATTTTATTGAGCATCTGGCCACATGGTGTTTAGATTCTGGTATTTACTTTGCAGAACATTTCCCTGCTTTACATATATACCAGTATACCCTTCACTTTTTTCAGCTATGCAACTTTTTTTCTCCATATTAATGGCAAGGTTTAAAGCAGCGATGAGATAAGAGACAAAGCTGAGAATGGCAGGAGCTTTGAGGTCACTGATGTGTCCATGTTCCACACTCTCCTACAGGGAGGACAGCCTGTTACAGGTGACAACAGCACAGAGGATTACATTGGGTTCTGGGAGCAGTTTATTTTCAGAACTGACATCCTACCCAGTACTAAATATAGCCAGTCTCTTCCTTTCAAACAAGGGTTTCTTTTCTGTTAAACTTCAATAAAGCTCTTAGCTCTGTATTACAAAGTCAGTCTCCCTCCCTCCCACCCTCCTCCCCACCCCTCTCCACTACCTTTATGAAACTTATTATTGTTATACTCCCTCTCCCAAACCACCTACTTTCCTTTCTCTGGCCTCCTTGGTTTCTTCTCCTTCTAAATATCTCCTCTTTCCTAATTCTCTCCTCTGATTTCTTGATGTACCTCACTATCCCTTCTGAGCACTTTCCTTTTGATATCCCCAATTTTTAAAAACACAATCTCTTATGAATGCCCTCCCCCAATAGGTCAAGAGAATACAGATGCCTTAAGACTGAAATGAGATATTTTATATTTGAATCTCAGGCTGAAGGTAGCCATGTTTGTCTCCTTATGTGCCAACTGATTATCATATGATATTAATGACATGACAGCATTTATTGAGCATTCGCACTGTGTTTTTCTGAGTAATTTATATATATAACCCTAATAAAAATATCCTCCAAGTAAGGAACTAAAATCCTCCCCATTTTAGCATGGGACAACTGGGACCAAGAGAGGTAACGGTAAGCTTCCTTAGGCCAAACAGTGACTGTGCCATAAATGGAATTTGAACTTAGACAGTCTGACTACAGAGCTCACACCTTTAACTCCCATGCCAAACTGCTTCTCTATAGTAAGATTAGTGTCTATTGTATGCCTACTAAATAAACAGGGAACAGAAGGGTAACAGCTTCTAAAATAGCTTTCAGCTGACTGAGAAGATTGTACTCTTGTTAACTTTGCTTTTACTAAAGCAAAATGTGAAGGTGAAAGAATTCAGAGAAACTGGGATAATACATGAAAAGAACTAGAAAGGGTTTTTGCTTTCCCTTTTTTCCTGCTTGTTTTGAATTATAATTCTGAGTTTCAGGCACTAGTACTCCCTTTATTCTCTAGTTAGACTATGTGAAGTCATCAAGACACAAATAAGTTATACAGTTATATTGCAAATTCTGCACCAATTACGGCGGATGAATGGTTATATTCATACAATGGATTACTACTCAACAATACAAATGACTTGTTTTAGTCTATTACTATTACTCAGACAGCCAGCCCATGATTATTACTTGTAGAAAGCTTCCTGAGCAACTTCTCTGAAACATACATTTTTATACACTATCTACTATGTGTTATCTGAAAATGAAATGAAGAAACCTAATTTATTTATAATATCATCATAGATAAAACACTTAGGTTTAAATTTAATGAAAGAAATGCAAGACTTGTCCAGTGAAAATTATAAAATGTTGGAAGAAATTAAAGAAGACCTAAATAAGTGGGAAAACATTCATGTTTATAAATTAGAGCAGTATCAGGACAATTTAATGGCGGTAAGAATAGTCTTGAATACATTATGCTGGAACAACTAGATAGCTACAGGCAAAAGAATGAAGTTGGACCTCTACTTCAAATCATCTACACAAATTAACTCAAAATGGATCTTAGACCCAATGAAAGATATGAGCAAAACTTTGTGACCTTGGATTAGGCAAAGTCTTCTTAGATATAATAATAAAAGCACACATGACAAAAGAATAGATAAATTGTACTTCTTTAAAATCAAAACCTTTTTATGCTGCCGAACATATCATCAAGAAAATGACACTACAACCAATAAAATGGGAGAAAATGTTCACAAGTCACATATCTGATAAGAAACTTGTTTCCATAATAGAGAAACCTTCCAGCTCAACAACAAAAAAGCCCACACAAATGACTGAATTGAAAAAATGGGCAAAGGATTTGAGTAAATATTTATCCAAAGAAGACATAGAAATGGCCAATGTGTGATGGAATACTGCATGGTGATAAAAAAAAAAGAAGAAGAAGAAGGAAATATTACCATTTGCAACAGCATGGATGGATCTGGAGAGTATTATGCTAAGTGAAATAAGCCAGTCAGAGAAAAACAAGTACCATATGATTTCATTCACTCATATGTGCAATGTAACGAACAAAATAGAAAGACTCATAGATACAGAGAACAGACTAACAGCTGTCAGAGGGAAGGGAGGTTGGGGGATGTTATAGGTGAAGGAATTAAGCAACAAATAAATAAATAAAACTTCATAGACACAGACAATAGTATGGTGATTACCAGAGGAAAAATGGGGTAAGGGTAGGTAGAAGAAGGTAAACAGGAGATAAATCATGATGGAAGGAAACTTGACTTGGGGTGGTGAATGTACAATACAATATACAGATGATATATTATAGAATTGTACATCTGGAACCTATATAATTTTATTCACCAATGTCACTCCAATAAATTCAATTAAATATTTTTTTAAAGCATGAAGGCAGTTAGACCTCTGGCATAAACATTATTTTTTTTAGCACTTTGCCATTGGCCTTTTAACTTTATTTATAATACTTCGTGCTTTGCAAATGTTTTAAATTGTTATGTAGTTAAACTGATCAATCTTTTCCATGATGAGATTGACATCTAGGTTTGGGCCATATCGTCCCATGTTTTCTTCTAGTACTTCTTATATTTTTATAATTTCTTTTTTTCCCCAAAAAATCTAGGATGCAAGTGAGTTTATTTTGGTAGAGAGATATGTTAGTAATCCAGCAGAGCTACCTCACAGGGATGTGTAGTTTATGCACTGTACAAAGGTGCCTTGAGGGTATTTTCTTTTACTTTAAAGCTTAAATTTTTTTTTTTTTACAAAGATCTGTCTAGGCACGTGTCATTCTTCCCATTATTCCTGCTTAATGGGCTCCTTAAATCTGAACACTGAAGTCATTCTTCAGTTTAAGGAAATTTTAGTTCAGTATTTCTTTGATTCCTTCTTCACCTCACTCACATTCTTTTTAAAATATATATATTTTATTGATTTTTTACAGAGAGGAAGGGAGAGGGATAGAAAGTCAGAAACATCGATCAGCTGCTTCTTGCACACCCCTTACTGGGGATGTGCCTGCAACCAAGGTACATGCCCTTGACCAGAATTGAACCCGGGACCCCTCAGTCCGCAGGCCGAAGCTCTATCCATTCAGCCAAACCGGTCTCGGCTCACTCACATTCTTTTCTGTCTCTATTTCTCTGTCTCTGCTTCTATCTTTGCGTCTCCCTTCTCTTCCTTTCCCTTCCTTTTCTTTCTGGAACTTTCATTAAACAGACACTGGGTTTTTCATAAAGATCTGCATGTCTCTTAAGTTTTCTTAACTTTTTTTTTTTGTATTGAATCCTGGGAGAATTTCTGTATTCAATCTTCAACTAAGTTATTATTGTTTTAGCATACTGCTAGTCACCCCTTTAGTAATGGGTATATTTTGGCAATTATGTTTTTCATTTCTAAAACCTCTAGACACTTGTCATATTTGTGTCTGACCAACATTAATGAATAGCCTTTCTATAGTTGGGAAATTCTTACATTATAATTTTTACCACTCAAATGTTGAAGTCAAAACTCACACTTGTAGTCTGTACTGAAACAAAGATGTAGAAATATGACTTAGGTCTCCCAACCAGATGCCCTAACATGACACTTTGATTTGGAATTGAAGACATGAATAAAGTAATGCTGTGTGGTTTTTATTTTGCTGGAATAAATGGTAGTGAAGGAACTTGGCTTTGAAGGATGGCAGAGATTGCAAGGTCAAGTTCTTAATTAAAGTAGTGGCATCAGTGCTGGCAGCAGTAGCTGTTGCAGTAAAGTCAATTTCTTGGCATCTAATGTGGAGCAACAGTTTTTCTTATCAGGCAAATTCTGTGGCATTAGTCCTAGGCCAGTGGTCGGCAAACTCATTAGTCAACAGAGCCAAATATCAACAGTATAACAATTGAAATTTCTTTTGAGAGCCACATTTTTTAAACTTAACCTTCTTCTAAGACCACTTCTTCAAAACAGACTCTCTCAGGCCGTGGTATTTGTGGAAGAGCCACATTCAAAGGGCCAAAGAGCCTCATATGGCTCGCCAGCCGCGGTTTGCTGACCACTGTCCTAGGCGATTGTTTTTGGAAACTGAGCTTTAAGATTGGTTTTCCAGCCTTTCCTTAATAAATAACTGTACCATGTATATAATCCCAATTTTAGCATCCCCTTTTCAAATCATTTCTTTCTATTTTTTCTGCTCACTGCTTCTAATGCTAATTCCTAACATTTTCTGCATCCTACTAGGACCTCCAATCCATTAACCTTGCTACTTTTTACTGCTACTTTCCTTCTTACCTGACTTTGTATTTCATGGTACATCATTATAATCACTCCCAGACATATACCATTAATACTTTTGCCTCTCTTTTCATTCATCTTACTCACCTGGGAAAAACCCAAACCTGATTAAATTCAAGTCTCCATTTATTCTGTTCCAATGTCAATTGGTTTGATCCATTTAATTGTAGTCTTCGAATTTATAGCCATTAACCTCAGAGGGCCTTTAGTGCTGCCTGGCAATGCTATGACATTTTATGCCCACTCTCTAGATGACTATTTTATACTATCTACTCTCCCCTTAATCCTCCAATATCTAATACATACTCCATTCTCACTCTCACCTGATGACCTTTTTAATAAGCTACCCTTGTGAAGGTTACTAATGACTTCCATATTGCTCATTTCAAAGGTTAATTACCAGTCTTCATCATACTTGACTTGTCAGTATTTTAACTTTATTTTTATTGTTGACACTATTACAGATGTCCATATGCTCCCCCCACTTTGCCCACCTCCATTCAGCTCCTCCACCCCCTTCCGTTGGGCCATCACCACACTATTGCCTGTGTCTCTGGGTTATGCATATATGTTCTTCAGCTACCCTCTCCTTAAAATACCTCTTTTACTTGTTTTCCAGAACGCCTCTTTATACTTCTCCTCCTATGTCGCTGGTTAATTCTTCTCAATACTCTTTGGTGATATTTTCGTATCCAGTTGCAAAATATTGAAGTAATGCAAGAGTCAACCTTTGGTCCTCCCTTCTTCTCTACACTCATTCTTTAGCTGATCTCATCCAGTCTCATGACTTTAAATGCCTTCTATATATAGAGGACTCTCAAATTAATATCTATAGCCTAAGATCCCTCCCCTGAACTCCAGGATAATATATTCTACTGCTTAGATGTTCAATAGACATCTCCTACTTAACATGTCACAAAACTCAGCCCATCGTTCTCCAACGAAATCAATTAGTTCTGCAATTTTCTTCATTAGAATAAATAGCTCCTTAGTTATTCTAGTTCCTCAGGCAAAAATCTTCAAGTTATCTTGTTATCTTTATTCTCTCTCTCTCTCTCTCTCTCTCTCTCTCTCTCTCTCTCTCTCTCTCTCTCTCTCTCTCTCTTCTTTCTCTCTCTTCAATCCACTAGCAAATCCTGTCCATATTTCCTTTTAAATATATCCAGAGTCTGATCATAAATCCTTATCCCCAACTGCTAAGACCCTGTTCCAAGCCACAGTCATCTCATTCCTCTATCACTGTAATAGCCTACTAACCGGTCTCTCCACTTTTACCTTTGCCCTCTCTAGTCTATTGTCTACACAGCCACCAGAGTGAAACTGTTAAAATGTAAGCTAAATTACATCAATCTTCTGCTCATAACCCTACAATGGCTTTTCATGTATCTTACTGAAAGCCAAAATACAGTGGTCTACAAAATTCCATATAATTTAGCCTATTCTTACCACTTTCATTTTAACATCTACCACTCTTCCTCATTCACCCCACTGAAGCCACACTGGTCTCTTTACTATTAATAAAATCCTAAGTACAGACAACAGAATGGTGGTTAGCAGAGAGGAGGGGGATAGGAGAGGGCAAAGAGGATAAAGGGGATCAAATATATGGTAACAAAAGAAGACTGGGCTCTGGGTGGTGAGTACACAGTAGAGTATGCAGATGTCATTTTATAAAGTTGATTCACAGAATATTATTAATCAGTGTTACTGCAATAAATGTAATAAAGTTTCTACAGATATTGGAATTAAAATATTTTAAAAATCTAGACACTCCTTTTGCCTGGAACATTCTTCCTTTATCCTCTTGGTTCACGTGATCACTTCCTTTAATTCCTAGTTCAAATATGTTGTTAGAGAGGCCTTCTCTGATCACACCATCTACAATAGCGTGCGCGCGCACACACACACACACACACACACACACACACAACACACACACACACACACACACACACACACACACACACACACACCCTTGTTATTTGCTGTCTCCTTTAGTTAGCTTGATATCATTTCCTGAGTCATATATGTCTTTATTGTCTCTTGCATCCCACTGAAATATAAGCTCTTTAAGGACAGGAATTTGTCTGTTTGGCTTTCTGCTGTATCCCCAATATCTAAAAGACTAGCTGGCGCATAGTAGCCACTCAATAAATATTTGCTTATGCTTAACCTAGCCTGCATGGATTATATTGCTTACAAATAAGAAACCTGATTTCCTTTTTTGAACAGAAGATTATTTTTATTTTATGAATATGAGATATTAATAATATATTATACGAGTGTTATAAGTCTTTCTCTAAAACCTGTTTGTCCACATTTATATTTTTTCTCTATTTACTATTTCCTTAGACTTAGTTATTGTATTGGTTGAATATAGTGACCTTTATGTGTTTTGTGTGTGTGTGTGTGTGTGTATATGTGTGTGTGTGTGTGTGTGTGTTTTACTTTTTACTAAATATTTGGTGATTCTTTATTACTAGTACCTATTTATATTTACACATGAAGACGTGAATTTAAAAATGTCTGTGTCTTGCCATTTCCAGGTGGCTCGGTTGGAGGGAGTGTCATCCAACGTACCAAAAGGATTTCAGGTTCAATTCCCAGTGAGAGTGCATACAGGTGGCAACCAATTAATGTTTCTCTCTCACATCAATTCTCCCTCTCCCTCTGCCTCTCCCTTTTTCTTTTACTCTCTCTCCTTTTCTCTCTTCCCCTCTCTCTCTCCTGCTCCCTCTCCCTCTCCTCTCCCTCTCCCTCTTTCTCTCTTTTCCTCTCTCTCCAAAATCAATGAACACATACTCAGGTGAGGATGAAAAAAATAAAAATAAATAAAAGCATCTGTGTCTTGAATTCATATTCTCTGTGCATGTGAAAATTCTTGTTCTCTTCGTAGTTAATGCAGAATCGGATTGCTATACCTCTAGTTCATTGTACATAGGAGCAGGATTAAACCAGAACGTTCCCTCTTCATGGTGGATGGTACTCTCCTAATTAGTCTTGAGTCCATGTAACAGCCAGACGTTTCCTAATGCCCAATCTGTTAGTGAGCCTTCAATATCAGAATTCTTTGTTTAAAGTCTTCATCCTGGATCAAACACCAGTGATGGGGAGGATTCATGTAACGGTTCCTGAGTCTTTTAATGAAATCTACCATTTGTCATCCTATGACCCATTCCCTCTCTTTTCTTGCTACCTCTAACCTATGGTATCCCAAGGTTGTGCTAGCAAAATTACTTATTTTTGGAGGTCTCTCCTTTGTCTGTGTGGCCATGCCATTACCTAAACCCTATTTCTTATAATTACTTAACTATAAAAACATGGTATTTGATACGTCCTACAAATATGTGCCAAACATACTTTTTCCACATGCATGTGATTAGCCCAGATTTCATCATTAAACTATTTTAAGTTTGATTTATAATTGGCAAGTGGTCTTATTGATATGCTCTGCGTACCCAGGTGTTTGGTACCTCCTTAAGCATAGCCACCAATTTGTATGTAACATACACACATATCTGTTGCTTGCCAGCAGCAGCAACGCTTGAACTAGCATGCCACTTGAACTATACTCAAAGGACTAGGTTGCCAAATGAAATTCTCATCCTTTCTTACTCAGCCTGTGTTCCACAGACCAATACCCATCCTAAGACTGTGTGCTATCAATACCTGATGAAATAAGCATGATAAACATACAAATCACACAAGTATGATTAGTACACGGAACAAATACGCAGACGCTAAGTAAGCAGGTAGGTATTTTTAGAGCATTTTAACATTGCTGCGACACCCGAGTGCATGATTTCCTATTTTACAAAAGTCTATGGCAGATTGGAATTAAAAAAAAAAAGGTTCTTCACCACAGAGGGTTGAGAAGTCCTGCTTTAGAGTGTCTCAATAATGCTTTTGGTCAGGTGGCACAGCTTCCCTTCTTGTATTACCTTTGTCTTCCTCATGGTTGGCCTTTAAGCCAAAGGATCTGGCTGTCTTCCAAGCAGTCGTTTCCGCATAGTATAATAGCTATAGCCAGTGAACTGAAAGTGCATTTCCTGCCGCCATACTGTAAAATTATTATTAATGTAATAGGAGAATGCACTTCTGGTTTTGGCACTGATGTTTGGGATGCTGCATCAGGGCTGGTAGCTTGAAAGAGTGGACAATATTATGGACTACGGATTAACATAGACAAAACCACAAAGCCTACTTCCTGTTCAAATATGCTACATTTGATCCACGTTGAGATAATTTGATAGAAAAACGTTTTTAAATGAAAATATGTAAAGGTTTTCTTATATGGGACCATGAAGTTTTGCTCAAAGAGAAAAATGTAGGGAGGTAGATCTTAGCTCATTTTGAGCAATATTTCTTAAACAAAACAAAACAAAAAAGCAGTCTTCCTTATCAGGTAAATAATCAGAGAGTGATTTACAAACTATCATTGATTCGGTAATAATGAATCATGCAATGAGTTGAAAATTAGATTAAGCTCTAGGGCCTTTTCCAAAGAAAGATTCTGTAATTATGAGCTGGGATAATTTAGGCATCTGAGGAAAGAAAATTAACTTTAAATCAAGAGCCATTAAGTGTGAGGCCCTGTCATTCCCCTTTAATTTAGAGAAACATTCTGTTATGCTTCAGAAAAGGCTGCAATACTGTGGGCACTTGAGGGCTGAAAGTTTGCTTGGAGTTATATAGGGTCTCATACCCACAGTTCAGAGCCAAGAGAGAATGAGGATTCAAAAAAAAAAAAAAAGGAATACATGGAAATATAGGCAGAAATACAGAAATATGGTACTATCTGGAAACAATGCATGTAGAATGAACACTTCTAGTAGCCTTCTCACATAGATCAAGCCTGACCATTAAATCATTCATCCTGCAAAAACTCCCTATTTCCATGCTTCTATTCTAGACAAATTGCGTATTTTGCAGGAGTCCATTTATTGGGTCCATGCAACAGTTCACTGTAGATCAACCAGGTTAGTCCCTCCAGAATTTGAGGGTACCCTAGGGAGAAAAGACTAGTGTAGATGTACAGTTGTTTATTAAAGTTAGAGAATGTAAGACTCCAAATGTAAAACAAAGAGTGAAAAGTAATTGGTCACTATTAGAACCACTTTAAAACTCGACAGATATAAAAATAAAAATGTTTCTCTCCCCTTTGCAGTTATAAATTGATGATTAAAAGCTATCCAAGTTACTGTTGGAGATAGGAAATCCTGGAGAATAGAAAAGTTAATTGAGAGTGAGAAGATTTTCTATTTTTTATAAGGTCTTTATATTGTCCTTCATTTATTAAAAAATGTACTAACATTAGAAAGTTAATATGTTACTAACAAGGCTCTCAGCTACTGAAACCAGTTCTTAAAAATCAAATACTCAGGAAGAATTTAATGTCAAACTACCTATAATGTCTGTATCAGTTTATTTTTGTAAATTATTTTTGACCAAACATCCCAGAAACAAAATCAATGTAAAAGATTGTTAATATTTATTTGCTTACAGGTATAAAAGAAAGTAATGTGAAATGTTGTGTTTTTTTTTTAAGAAAAGAGAAGAATTTTGTTATGAGCCAATTCATACTGCTGCAAATATCTTGGAACCAAGACTGAAAGGCAGAAATGTAAATAATGATAGCACTGCTGCTGCTGCCCTAGATTAAATTACAAAACAAGCAGCACATTTAGAAATTTATGCTGGAAAAATCTTTCAAATGTGTCTGAATACAGAACAGTTACAGTGTTTGTGCAGTCATGCAGTTTGGACCCGTGCCAAGGGTAACGCTCTTACTCCTGGTCCCACCCTCCTGATGAGGAATCTGAAGGCCAGGTTACAATTCAAGGTTTCTATGGCTGGCTCAAGTTCTTACCAGTGTTGCTAAGCTTTCAGCCCTACTATATTCGCGAGTGAAAATAATAATATTAAGAACCCTTGGTGCTTATTATGTACCGAGCATTATGCAAGATTAATTATACATTTTTATCTCAATTAGGTTTCACAACAAATTTATGAGGTAAGTACTCTTATGTTCAGATGGGGAAATTGATACTCAATGGAGGTTAAGAAAAATTGATCAAGGTCAAATTGTTTTATCTGCTCATTTAGAGGTTTAGTGAAATGTCAGTAGTCTCTCCTGATGACAGGAATGATTTTTATGTTGAACGACAAGGTCAAGTATCTTAGAACATCACAGTAAGGTCTCCGAAGCCTGAATGTTTAGCTTCTGTCCTCACAGATGACTTCTATCAACAGAAGTTTTGTCTGTTGTTCTTGCCGGTTGCTTTCAGCCACACCAATAAAAAGCTGTCATTGGTCCTCAGTAGCTGTGCTTCATGATAGTCCTTGTACCAGCCCCCAGTCTTATGGGCTGCACAGTAGCGGTGTAACTTAATATTACTACAAGGTCTCCAATGTGCCCTTAGTGACAGAAACAGTTAATTAATAAGTCAAATCTCTGCTTCAAGGAAACCATTCTATAAAACACCAACTAGGTTGCTCATTCTAATTGCTTATCTTTGATTTAAACAGAATTTAGGGAATTAAAATTGGTGTGCAATGAGGTGAATTTGTACAGCTTAGAGAAAAATGGTTTTCTCTAGAGCTATTCCTGCGACTGGAGTCACATTGAATCTCTGTTCTCCATAAGGAATGTTTGAGTGGTGGGAAGAGACTAGGAATTGAAAGGGGCTTCTATGTTCCTTACACACGAGTTCAGACATGATCGGAAATTAGTAAAAGGGGCTTTGCACTCAGTATTTTACCATCCTACTATTCTGCCTTGATTCCACGTTTTTCTAAAATAAAATCTGAATCAGATACACATAAAAAAAAAAAGAGTCCCCGAGGCTCAACCGAATGAATTAGGGGAGATTGAAAAATCTAGGTATCACCTGGAAAGGCTGCTAGAAAATAATCCACAGGTAGAATGACCCTAGGCTAAATGAAAAGAATCCATTGCTAAGACTGGTGTAGCAGGTTTCCTGCAAAAAGACTTCGTTTCCCTCTAGTAATGTTCTCAACATTGTGAGCAATGGTTGTGTGCGGCTGTGGCCCTGTCTCTCTGATTCTAGTTTTCTGGATTGTACATTTTTCTCCTGTGTTGTGTGTGTGTGTGTGTGTGTGTGTGTGTGTGTGTGTGTGTGTGTGTGTGTCTAATTCTCTCCAAGTGATTAATGTCTTTCTATACAGCACAACATTGAGAGAAACATTTTCAACCACGTTTGCCAGGAAATGTCCCTTCTCCTTAAAATTCAAAGCGAAACCAACACCACACTTAGCAGAGATATAGATGGCAGGAGTGTTGCAGGAAAATGTCACCCCAATTGCCCCCGGGAAGCAGGAGTTCTTTTGTTGCCGCTTAACCACTTCTTGCCCATTACTGTGCTAGGTTGGCTCCTTCCATGCAAATCACCTCAGGAGATCTTTCAGATAGCATCGTGTCTGCCCTGTTCAAGATGTTCTTCCAAGACTCTTGCTTATTCTTAGCATTTGGCTGGAATTTCTACTATGGGATTACTGTAGAACACACACACACACACACACACACACACACACACACACGGTTTCAAGAGTTGTATTGAATTATACTTCGTGAACATTAAGACTTACTTTTCCCAAACCTCCACCTGGTTCACAAGTGGGCTTACTCCAAAGTCCTAGAGTGGCAAGATGCCTTCAATCAAATTCTCTTCCCCCTGTGCCCTCTCCTGCCAAAGACATTAGGACACACTGAATTGCATGCCTTGCTATGTTGCATGCTTCCTACGGGCAGTCTAGCTCCAAAAAAGAGAAGAGAAAATGGGGCTGTGTAAACACACTTTTTCCCTTAATATAATACAAACATATAAGATATATAAGTGGAATCAGACAATACTTGTCCTTTAGTGTCTGGTTTATGTCACTTAACATAATGTTTTCAAGATTCATCCATATTGTAGCCAGTAGCATGTAGACTTGTACAGTATACCTTAAAGCTGAATAATATACCATTGTATGAATAGACCACATTTTGTTTTTCCATTTGTCTCTTGGTAGACATTTATGTTTCCTCCCCCACCCTTTTTGGCTACTGTGAATAGGAATCTTATGAACTTTCATGTCAAAGTTTTTGCTTGAAAACCTGTTTAACTTCTTCTGTAGATATAGTTAGGAGTACACATTTTTTTGTCATATGGTAACTATGTTCAACACTTTGAAGAATCGTCAAACTTGTTTTCCACAGTGGTTGCAGCATTTTACATTCCCACCAGCAATGTACAAGGGTTTTAATTTCTCTCCAGCCTCTCCAGCCCTCGTTATTTTCTATTATTTTTTTATTATGGCTATCCTAGTGGGTGTGAAGTGGTATCTCATTGTGGTTTTGATTTGTGTTTCCCTGAAGAAGGAGGAAATGAGGATCAGAGAAAAGACATGTTTTTATTTACCCTTTACATAAGATAAAGTAGGAATGGGGGGAAAAAACGATTTCTTTCTGAACAGGTATACAAGATACGTACTATTCTTACTTTCATAAATAAAAAAGGGAGATTCAGAGAGTTAAACTAGCCGAGGTCACACAAATAGGTGGTGAAGTCATGTCACCATGAAGTTTTACCTCAGAGTCTGTACTTTAAGCCCAGTGACACTCTGAAACTAAACTAAAAAGTACCAAAGAGCAGATACCATATTTCTTGTGTCTTCTATGCTTGCTTCCCCTCTGTCACAAACTATACAATATTGCACTTTGCACACAGGAAGAACTCTAGAAATATCTGCTAATCAATCATGGGAATATTGAAAGCCCTGCTTAAAAGGCACAGAATTTTTAAAGCAGAAACTATGTGAGTAGAATAATCATAACTAGAAAGGGTTTTTATTAATGCTACTTGCTGCAGCTGTTCTGATCTGAGCACTCCTTATCTGTTTTCTCCCTGGAAGCTATGTTTTCTTTTCTTCAGTATCTACATTTTTCTGTGTACTGTGTACATAAAAGAGGAATTTTAAAACCCCTCTTGTGGAAAGACATTCTTCCTGCTTAAAGTTCAAACTTAAAACTAATCTTGCATTTTGCACAAGCGCATATGCTAGGAAAAAGAATGAAAATAAAAGTATTTACAACCTCTAATCCTCACAAATCCACTAAAGAGAATTCTGTCCTTGCATTTCTTGGACTTTGTTTCAAAGACCAGGATAATGGTTAAGAGATAGAAATGGAATAAAGCAGGATTTGTTTGATTTACATCGGAAAGTTTAGACAATTACTAAAAGAAGAAAAAAAATTAACTTAGGTTAGATATAAGCGTTTTACGTAATTTTTGAGATAGAAAGGGATTAGTTTATTTTCTACGCCATATGAGTGGGAATTTTGGAAAGTAAATAAGTGAAAATTATTTTTTAAAAGATAGCTTGCTAAGTGCTGTGAAAGGCATATTAAGAGGGGGAAAACTTAAGGGTGTTTTTTTACAGTTCCTTTTGGACCTTTTGGATTTTAGAGAAGTATTTATTTGGACATTGACACCATGCTGAGACTGCCACAAGGTAGATTGATTTTGCACAGGTTACATTTGAAAGATGTATCTAATTTTAGCAAGGGTGTGAGAGTCTAAATTGTTACAGCCATTTTGGGGTATATTCTGACTGTTTTAATAAAATTAAAAATGTTAATAATCTATGACACTCACTCCATTTCTTCCCTGGAGGAAAGACATACACATGTATTAGGAGGCAGGTAAAATCATATTTTTCTACAACACTGCAAAAATTTGAAAACAGGGTAACTGTCCAATAATAGAGACACGGTCATATAAAAATTGTATATTTGGCTTTTCTGCTGTCAGCATCATGGTCAAGTGAGAAGACCCTTTTGTATCTCCTTTTAAATTTACAACAAGTTGGACAACTGTGATTCAACAAAGGTTCCTTTGCTCAACACACTAACATGCCTGAAAGATCTAGGTGTCGCTACATCTGAAAAGGGGCATATTGGAATGCATAGGAGGTGGAATTGGGTACAGAATAAAGATGGTATCCACAGACACAGTTTGGTACTGCCCTGACCCCAGTCAACACAGTAGTAATGAAAGTGTCAGGCTTCGGACCCCACATTATGATTCAATGGGAGGCAATAGGGGCAGAAGCAGCCTTGGGGCACAAGAAGCTGTGCCTCCCATTGTGGCAGAACCTGGTATCAGCAGCACAGATGCCACTAACAACACAGCAGGCCTGTGGCCATTAGTAACTAGGAGACAGCACTGTCAGCTTGCAAACCCTGTTTTTCTCCCCCCTCTATCCTCCCCCCACCACGATGGTGGTGCCCCAAAACTGAGGCAACCCAGACTCAGCAGGGACAATCACCACCCTGTTCACTCAGGAGTCAATTTACATCCCACCACAATCCCCCACCCCTGTTACTCCAGAGGCACTGGGTTTATAGGTAAGAGGAAAAAACTTGGGCTATTGCACCATCTGCTGGACAACAAAAGCTAGAGCTCTAATTACCAACTTGCTGAATTGTTAAGTTCAAAGTGTTTTGCCTAAATAAGAAAAGAGCCTAATACTTTAACAAAGAAAACACAGAAAGATGTACTCAGGAATAAGATTAATGAACAAAATAAGGACTTTACCAGAGAGAGTGAAACTATATATATAAAAAAAACAACAACACAGAAATTCTGGAGCTCGAGAACTCAATGAATGACATAAAGAATGCATTAGAAAAAGAGCAGATCAAATGGAAGAGAGAATTAGCAAACTTGAAGAAAGATAACCAGAAATGATTGCGGTAGAAGAAGATAGTGAACTAACATTTTTTTTAAAAAATAGAAGAATTCTAAAAGATCTTCCATTAGAAAAAACAATGTAAGGATAATGGGTATCCTATAAGGAGAAGAGAGGGAGAAGAAAACAGAGAGCCTATTCAAAGAAATAATTGATGAGGATTTTTGAGACCTAGGAAATGAAGTGGTCATTTAATTGCAAAAATCTAACAGAACACATCATTATTTCAAAGCAAAAACATCTTCTCCAAGACACAGTATATTAAAACTATCTAAAGTTAATGATGAAGAAAAAATTCTCAAGGTTTCCAGGGGATAAAAGACTGCAAAGTAAGCCCCATCAGATTGTTATCAGATTTCCCAGGCCAGAGAGAATGGAATGATATATTTAAAATATTGAAAGAGAGGAAACATCAACCAAAAAACACAATCATATGAAACTGGAAATCAACTATAAGAAGAAAGCTGGACAGTCGTAAACATATGCAGATTAAACAACATGTTACTGAACAACTATTGGGTCAATGAAGAAATAAAATAAGAAATCAAAAGATACATAGAGACAAGTGAAAATGAACATACAACATACCATGTTTCTACCAACAAACTGAGACCTCCTCTATCCAATCAGAACTGCCCATTTGGATACCTTATTTACATTAAACAGACTTAATTGAGAAACTGGGTGGGGACTTTCACGATAAAAGGCAGCCTTCCTTTTGCCTGGAGGAAACATAATTAGGTTGCTTCCTGAATCTGTGTCTCCAAACCTGTAGCTTCTTTTGCTCAAATAAATGCTTTTTTATTCTCCATTATAGTCTAAATTTAACTTTGATTTACAGAGCAATCACTAATAAGGAAATTTAGATAGCAATTAAAAAAAAAAGCCCAGGACAAGAAGGCTTCACTGGTGAATTCTACAAAATAATCAAAGAAGATTTAATGTTTGCCCTTTTCAATTTCTTCCAAAAAGCTGAAAATAAGAGCATGCTTCCTAACTCATTTTTACAAAGCCAACATTACCCTGAGATCAAATCTGTGCACATTACAAAAAAAAGGAAATTATGGGCCAATATCTCTGATAAACATGGATGAAAAATTCATCAACAAAATGCTAGTTAACTGAATGAAACAATACATTAAGAGGTTCTTACCCCATGATCAAGTGGGATTGGTTTCAGTGATGTAAGGGTGGATTAACATCCTCAAATCAATCAATGTGATACACCACATTAACAAAATGAAAGTTAAAAATCACATGATGCCCAGCCAGTTTTGCTCAGTGGATAGAGAGTCGGTCTGTGGACTGAAAGGTCCCCAGGTCTGATTCCGGTCAAGGGCATGTACCTTGGTTGCAGCATATCCCCAGTGGGGGGTGTGCAGGAGGCAGCTGATAGATGTTTCTCTCTGAAATCAATTGATGTGTGTGTGTGTATGTGTGTGTGTATTATTTAATAATGAGGTAATATGCAAATTGACCCTCCCATCGTCACAAGATGGTGGCCCCCACAGTTGGGGGGGGGAGGACGGGTGGCTGACTGCTCTGCACTCCTGCCGCCAGAGTCCCCTCAGCCCTTGTGGGGGCCTCGGGTCCTCCTGAACCCCCCATTGACTGAGGCTCAGGCAAGCAGGGCTGGCTGAGGTGCAGGCAAGCCTTGGATGGAGGCTGCCCAGGTGCAGGCAAGCCTAGGGCCAGCCTGAGGCTCAGGTAACCAGGGCCAGCTGAAACTTGTGCTGCCAGCAGTGGTAGCAGGAGAGGTGTGAGGGGGCATCACCTTCTTCAGATCACCAGTTGCCTACCACCCCTGAGGGCTCCCAGACTGTGAGAGGGGGCAGGCTGGGCTGAGGCTCATCCCCTCCAGTGCATGAATTTTAATGCACTGGGCCTCTTGTGTGTGTGTGTGTGTGTGTGTGTGTGAGTGTGTGTGTACTGAGTGGCCAGATTATTATGATCTCTGAATGCATATTAACCTGGCCACTCAATATATATATATTAGAGGCCCAGTGCATGAATTCGTGCATGGGTGGGGTCTGGCCAGTCTGGCCAGGGGAAGGGGACATGAGTGGTTGGCCGGCCTGCCTGCTGGTCCAACTCCTGGTCACGGGGACAATTTACATATTAGCCTTTTGTTATATAGGATATACACTGAGTGGCCAGATTATTATGTGTTCAGAGATCATCATAATGTGGCCACTCAGTGTAGATATGTATATTTTTAAAAAGTATGGGACAGGCTGGCTCCTCTCTACCACAGAAAGCTTTTACTTAAATGTCAGTGTCACCTAATACTTGTTAAGGTAGCTCCTGTGGGCCTGTGTCCTTGTACAGGATCTTAAATCCTTCCCCAGAGAATTTACAGCAATGTACTCTGAAGACCATCAAGCTGGATCTGGGGTGGATAGGCTCCTCTGTGTTGAAACAGGTCAATGGCTGACTGAATGGGATGTAATCTGTGCACTCAAAATTGAGGTGCTGTGAGTGAGATGGAATTATTGTCAAGCCCCACAGGTATTACTACTATAAAGAAAAAAATTCATCCTAAACCATATATCCTTCCATGTATTATAGTAAATTCAGCTCCATTATAATCTTTTTTAAATTTAATAAATTTTTATTGTTCACATTATTACAATTGTTCCTATTTCCCCCCCCCATAGTTCCCCTCCACCTGGTCCCCACCCCACCCTCTGCCCTTACCCCCCCCACAATGTCCTCATCCATAGGTGTACAATTTTTTGTCCAGTCTCTTCCCACACCCCCCACAACCCTTTCCCCCCAAGAATTGTCAATCCACTCCCTGTCTATGCCCCTGATTCTAGTATAGTTTACTCTGTTCATCAGATTTTTAATTCACTTGATTTTTTAAAAATATCTTTTACTGATTTTTCACAGAGAGGAAGAGACAGGGACAGAAAGTCAGAAACATCGATGAGAGAGAAACATCGATCAGCTGCCCCCTGCACACCCCCCGCTGGGGATGTGCCCGCAGCCACGGTACATGCCCCTGACCAGAATCAAACCTGGAACCCCTCAGTCCACAGGCCGACGCTCTATCCTCTGAGCCAAACTGGCTTTGGCAATTCACTTGATTTTTAATTCACTTGATAGACATGTATTTGCTGTTCATAATTTTTATCTTTACCTTTTTCTTATTCTTCTTCTTCTTCTTCTTAAAGAATATCTTTCAGCATTTCATATAATATTGGTTTAGTGATGATGAACTCCTTTAGCTTTTTCTTATCTGCGAAGCACTTCATCTGACCTTCAATTCTGCATGATAGCTTTGCTGGGTAGAGTAATCTTGGTTGTAGATTCTTGCTGTTCATCACTTTGAATATTTCTTGCCACTCCCGTCTGGCCTGCATAGGTTCTGTTGAGAAATCTGCTGACAGTCGTATGGGTGCTCCCTTGTAGGTAACTACCTGTTTTTTCTTGCTGATTTTAATATTCTCTCTTTGTCTTTTGCTCTTGGCATTTTAATTATGATGTGTCTTGTTGTGGTCCTCTTTGGATTCCTTTTTGTTTGGGGTTCTCTGTGCTTCCTGGACTAGTAAATCTATTTCTTTCACCACATGGGGGAAGATTTCACTCACTATTTCTTTAAATAGGTTTTCAGTATCTTGCTCTCTCTCTCTTCTTCTGGCACCCCCATAATTCTGATGTTGGTATGCTTGAAGTTGTCTCAGAGGCTGCTTACCCTATCTTCATATTTTTGGATTCTTTCTGATTTTTGCTTTTCCAGTTGAGTGTTTTTTGCTTCTTTGTATTTCAAATCTTTGACTTGATTCTTGTTATCCTCTAGTCTGCTATTGGGTCTCTGTATAATGTTTTTTATTTCTGTCAGTGTATGCTTAATTTCTAGTTGGTTCTTTTTCATATCCTCGATGGTCTCACTAAATTTATTGGCCTTTTCTAGAAAATTCTTAAAAAAAGATTATAACCACAGTTTTGT
Source organism: Antrozous pallidus (assembly GCA_027563665.1). Lineage (NCBI taxonomy): Eukaryota > Metazoa > Chordata > Mammalia > Chiroptera > Vespertilionidae > Antrozous > Antrozous pallidus. The sequence goes on along the minus strand of CM050509.1, from coordinate 7,988,270 downwards.
ACTCTGTATCCAGTAGTTTGGGATCCTCCATTTCTTTCATTTGTGACCTGTGTCTTTGTCTCTGCATTTTGGCTGCTTCCCTGTGTTGATAGAGTGGCTTTGTGTGCTAGGAGTCCTATAGGACCCAGTAGCTCAGCCTCCCCAGTTACTTGAGGTTGACACTCTTGGTGCACCCCTTTGTGGGCTGTGTGCATAGTGTTGTAATTAAGTCTTGATTGTGGTTGGTATCACTGGGAGGAATTGAACTCCAGGCCAATTGGCCATGAGGGTCAGCTGTGTCTACACCGAGAGAACTGTGCTGGAGACACCCTTATGAGACAAGAATTACAAAGGCCTCTGTGCTCAGTTTGGATGGGGCAGAGTCTCAGGGTGGAGCAGACAGCATTGGTTTCCTGTCATCTCTGTGCTAATAGGACCTTGTGTCTCAGTGTCCCTTGGTACTCACTGCAAGCACCTCTGAGAGAAAGCCACCCTCGAGCTCTGCCCACTGCCAGACGGTCCAGTTTCTCCCCAAATGAGTCTGGGTCCCCAGAGTCTCATCTGGAACTGAAGTTCAGTGCAGTCAGGAGCTTTTGTGTCCCTCCCGCTTGAGAAAGCCAGCAGCATATTCAGTTGCCCGCCCTCTCCACATGCACATGCCTTGGTACCTTTGCTTCCCATAGTTCCTCTGAGTCTCAGTGTGCTTTTCTGTTTCCTGACAGTCCAGTTTCACCCCGTGTGAGTCTGGGTCCCCAGAATCTCACCCGGAACTGGAGTTCAGTGCAGTCAAGAGCTTTTGCCTCCCTCCCGCATGAGAAAGCCATCCATGCACTCAGTTGCCAGTCCTCTTTGGGTGTGTGTTTTAATATCTCTACCTCCTGCAGCTCCTCTGAGTCCCAGTTGCTTTTCTCTTCCTTCTAGTTGTAGAATTTCCACTCAGCCAGCCTTCCTGTGGTTCTGGATGATGTCCATTTTTGTCTTTTAGTTGTAGTTTTGAAATTCTTGTGCCAGGCAGCAGTTCAGGTGTTTACCTATGCCTCCATGTTAGTTTCTCTCCTCCATTTTAATCTTATGGGACCATCGTCATATATGTGATCCATCATTGACCAAAACATTGTTATTTGGCCCATGACTGTGATATAAAATAAAAAATATAGGCCTAGACAAAATATAAGAAGGAAAAGAGAATAAAAGACCTGGCTGAAAGAGTGACAATACAAACAGAAAATCTAAGACAAAAATACATTTCTGTGTTTGTTAATTACTAGTGACCCCATGCATGGATTCATGCACATTGAAAGGAAATTAATTAGAAGGTGGCCAGAGGGGTGGGGCTGGGAAAGATGGGCTGGACACGCCCTGGAGCCAACCTCCACTGGTCCCTCCCCTGTGTGTGCAGAGTGAACAGGGTTCTTCTGGCAGGTGGGTTCTCTCAGCCTGGTCTGCAGGGATCAGGCTAAACTGGCTCTCCAACCTCCCCTGAGGGGTCCCGGAGTGCAAGAGGGCATGCTGCAAAGTTGCTGTTGTACAGGTTGTGGAATGCAAACACAGTGTGCAGTAAACCAGATTCGGGGCCAACAGTGTCCCAGCAACAACATAACCCATGGCCGAAGGTGGAATCGTGCAGCCCAGCAAGGAATCAGGCTCCCTCCTCTCTGATTTTGAGGTGCATCCCCTGAGAACTGCCGCTGCCAAGTTACTGCAGCTCAGCAGTTCCTGTGTTGCGTGTCTGCCCTCTAGTGGTCATTGTTTGTCATAGGTACCAGTTGGATGGTCGAATGGTTGGATGGCCACTTAGGCTTTTATAGAGGTGATTTCATATTATTTTATAGATGTGATCAGATTAGGGTTATCAAATATTAATAACAGATCTCACAGAGGTCACTGTGTATAATTTTACAGTGTGATACTGGCTGATTGAAAGAACTAAGTTCCTGTATCCTTATCCACAAAAAAAAAAAAAAGCAGTTAGGGTAGCAAAGTCAGGGACTAGGGATCATGCACAAGTGATTGGCCTGCAACGAGTTAGCTACTGCATCCATGAGTAAAAAGTGACCTTGAACAATCACTTAATGACAAGTCTAAATTGAGGGAACTTAACTTTCAACATTGCAGTAGCTTTCTTCACAAAGAATCTTCGTTCAGAGGCAAGACTACATCCAGGCTTTTATGTAGCTGTTGGCTTGAAAGCTCTTGATTCTACTATTAACTCAATGTACGACCTTATGAAATTGCCTTCCCCACTCTGGGTCTGTTTCCTCGCATGTAAAATAAAATTATACAGCTCCAATGGTTTACAAAGTTCTTTATAATTGATCTGAGATCTAATTCTGTGTATTTTCCACCTTTTGTTTTCATTTGCGTTCTAGGATCCAATTGAATAAACGTATTATCTCTTACACAGAACAAACTTCCTTAAATGTGAATTCTTCCGGCTGCACATGTCTATTTCGTTTCCTAAATGTATTACTTTCAAGGCCATGGGCAAATCAATAGGCACTACAAGGATGATGTTACAGTGAAGGAAAGAAGGCCAAGGATGTGAAGAGTGACATACTGATGAACTTATAAGGATTGGAAGAGAAATTAATAGAGAATAGAAAAAATAAAAAAAAGCAGAGCCAATTAGTCCAAAGCATGGATCTTTGAAATTATCAGCAAAATTGACAAACCTTTACATAGATTGATCGGGGCGGGGGGGGGGGGGAGAAGAGAAGACTCAAATAACGAATACATAAAAGAGACATTATCACTGCTAACCATATAGAAATAAAAAGGATTATAAGGGAATATTATAAATAAGAATAGACCAACCAATTAGATAACTTAGATAAAGTGGACAAATTCCTAGGAAAACACAAAACACTGGAAGAGATTTAAAAAGAAATTAAGTATCTTCATAGACTCATAAAAACAAATTGAATTAATAACTCAAAGAAACATTACACTAAGAAGTGCCCAACCTAGAGGGGCTTCACTGAAAATTTTACCATATCCAAAAGCAGGTCTTTTCAGTTCTTTACCAGTGTAGACATATTTCCTTTCTCACTTTTAGTCTTTTTTTTTTTTCTTCAATGGAAAGGGCTGATTTGGGATCTCTAGCAAAGGGACACAGACTGTTAATTTGCTAAGTATTTTATAACGGATTCCTTCAGCCAGAAATACAGGACATTAGAATTGGATACTTTATAGATTAACATAACAAAATCACAAGTAGACAGGCCAGTATCTTGCTCAGCATGGATTTTCCTGTCCATTTCGAAGGGTAGTGGAGTCATTCGACTGCAGTCAATAAAGGGTTTTTTTCGTCTGAAATAGGATTATAGGAACCTTCTCTTAACTGCACTTTAGGAGATTAGGGCTAGAATGGTTTTCTCCTAAATTCAGAGCACAGATAATAAGACTAAGGAGAGAAAAATTTACACTAAGAGAAGTCCCTTTTGACAACTTAGCCCATTCAGTCTAGAATAGTCCATTAGAGTCTGTAAGGATCCTCACATTTTAACCCAGGTCATCTCATTCAATGTGACAGTGCTGATACACCCCTGGACACATTTTCCCCTTATTCAAAAAGCTTACAGGTTTTTGTGGAAGGCCTCAGTGTAGCCAAACACAAGTCTATGGTTTTTCATAAAACCAGAATTTGTGTGTGTGTGTGTGAGTGTGTGTTTTAATCACTTTTATTATTTTTTAAATTTATTTATTGTCTAAAGTTTTACATATGTCTCTTTTCCCCCCACTTGACAACCCCCAAACTATTCCCACCCAGGGCAAGCCCCCACCACTCCAGTGTCTGTGTCCATTGGTTATGCTAATGAATATGCATGCATACAAGTCCTTTGGTTGCTCTCTAACCCCCCTCCCCTACCACCATTTGTCTCTGGATCTATTCTTTTTCCTCAAATTATATCCAATATATCATTATATCCCACATATGAGTGAGATCATGTGATATTTATCTTTCTCAAACTGGCTTATTGTGCTTAGCATAATGCTCTCCAGTTCCATCCATGCTGTGCATGTGTGGGTGTTTTGGTGGGAGTTTTCCAACATTACTGGAGTGCCCAGTACCAAATAGTCACTCAGCAGGCATTTCAGTCTGTTAATGGGAATAATAAAAAAGTATTCCATTTGGAGAGGCATGAAGTCTTGGCCAGGAAAATAGATAACCTTTCTGCTCTGATAAGACATTTCTTGGAATGACTTCGCAGGGACACAATGGAATCCATAGAGGTCGCATGTGTTTTCTAGATTTGTAGGAGCTCCATTTTGTGGTTATAAGGGCTCTAGGGGATCACCATATAACTCTCCCTTTCTTGGCTTTAGTTTGGAACAAACTTAAAAATAGAGAAGTTATACACATGGAGATTAAAAAAATCAACTTTATTACTGACTAGAGGCCTGGTGCATGAAATTCATGCACAGGTAATGTCCCTAGGCCTGGCTGGAAATCAGGCTCCCTGCCTCATGGCCTCCCTGACTCCTCCTTCCCTCACTACCTCAACACCCCCACTGCTGCAGGTCACCTGCCATGTTCCGCTCCACCCCCTGGTGGACAGTGCATGTCATAGCAAGTGATCGAACTCCCGGTCTCCAGGTCAAACTCCCAAGGGGACAATTTGCGTATTAGCCTTTTATTATATAGGATTAAGCTAATTTGGAGAATGTGGCTTTCTTTCTTTTTAAAAAAATATATTTTATTGATTTTTTACACAGAGGAAGGGAGAGGGAGAGAGAGGTAGAAACATCAATGAGAGAGAAACACTGATCAGCTGCCTCCTGCACACCCCCTACTGGGGATGTGCCTGCAACCAAGGTAAATGCCATTGACCAGAATCGAACCTGGGACCTTTCAGTCCACAGGCTGACACTCTATCCATTGAGCTAAACTGGTTTCAGAGAATGTGGCTTTCTTAATATTACACCAAATAATTAGTCACTTCTCTATCCAATACTATACAACCATAGGTATGCTTATATGAAAGCATGTCCCTGTAAAACTTGGATAAAGAACTAGACAGGACCACATGCTTCCTTGTAGTCTGCTGACAACCAAGGGAAGACAAGGGAAGAGTATCAGTTACACATGCTCAGTTCAAGTTCCCAAATTCATCAGTCAGGTAAGTCACCAGAATGAGTAGATGAGGGAACAAATAACAGAAGAGTGTAGGGGAAATCTTTTCTCTTCAAAACCGGAGGAGAGAGGAAAAGTTGGTCTCCACCTCCCACCCAGAACATCAATTTTTCACCTGCAACATTTAATATTCTAATAGTCTATGTCTACAGGTATGGCAATTAGATATGTATAAACTTTACATCAGTATTTTTATTGATGAGTATTTTATTTTTAACTTGATGTTACTCGTAACTTTTTATAACTTTGCAAATGACTAATTTGTTGGCTTTTCTCATTGTGACTATGTTGTAAGAGATGCAACTATATAATCCTATGATTCAATTATCATCTATAGTCACTGACATGAATCTGTTAAAATACAACTAGAAATGTACAGGACGAAAAGAAAAAATAGGAAGAACACCAAAGGAATCTAAGATGTCTCTAGGGACAATGGTAACATAAAAGCAGTGCACATCTATGACTACAGAGATTTCATATTCTAATAGACCTTTACAACCACATAATCTGTAAAAAAAAATTAGGCATCATTTGCCCAAACTCATATCCATAGAAGGTAAGCAACTTGCCAAAAGTCATAAGAGCAAATGTATGTACAAGGGGGGATATGGAATTAAAATTCAGGTCTTCTGATTTCCATTACAAGATATCTGACCAAGATTTATCCTATGGGATCCACTCACATATGTGATTCATGTGGGGGAAATGCTTAGGACATATATTATGTTAACATCTGATTTTTTTAAAAATCAGAATTACTCAGATACCATTTGTCCCTCTACTCCTTGTCAAAGATATTGGTTTTTGTACTGGACTTAATAAAACTTTAGAAAGCAAAAATTTTAGCCTAATAAAAGTGATGAAAGAGAGGAAAGTATGTAGTTATCTCAATGGGTTCAAGTCTTCTAACCAGATGAATCATATTCATACTGAGAAAAGTTATGGATAAGATCCTTCTGGATGGTCTTTGAAGACTTATAGGGTATGGGAGAGGAACTCTAAAAAGTGCATACCATCATTAATCATCAGAGAAATGCAAATCCAAACCATAATAAGATATCACCTCACACCTGTTAGAATAACTATTATTTTTTTAAAAAACAACAACAACAAGATTTAGCCAAGATATAGAGAATTGAAATACTTGTACACTGTTGGTGGGATCATAAAATGGTGCAGCTGCTATGGTAAATATATGGAGATTCTTCAAATAATTAAAACTATGATATGATTCAGCAATTCCACTCTGGGTATTTGTTTTAAAAAATGGAAATCAGGATCTCAACAATTTATTTACACTTTCATCTTCACTGCAGTATTGTGCACAATAGTTAAGACATTAAAACAACTTAAATGTCCATTAACAGATTAATGGGCAAATAAAATGTGGTATACAGATACATTGGAATATTATTCAGCCTTAAATAGAAGAAAATGTTGTCATATACAATAACATGTATAAATTTGAAGTACATCATGCTAAGTGAAATCAGTCAGTCACAGAAGAACAAATACAGTATGATTCTACTTATAATGGAGAATCTAAAATAGTGAGAAACAGTGCTTGTCAGGGGCTGAGAAGAGGGGGAAAGTTCAATAGGCATAAAGTTTCAGTTACACAGGATGAATAATTTCTAGAGACCTGCTACAACATAGTGCTTATAGTTACAAATTCTATATTATATACTTGGATTTTTGTTACAAGGGTAGATCTCATGTTATGCATTTTTTAAAAATCCTCACCCAAGGATATTTCCCATTGATTTTTAGAGAGTATGGAAGAGAGGGGGAAAGACAGAGAAATGTTGATGTGACAGAAGCACTGGGGATGTTCCTGCAACCAAGGTACATGCCCTTGACTGGAATTGAACCCGTGACCCTTGAATCCACAGGCTAACACTCTATCCACTGAGCAAACCCAGTCAGGACGACATGGAGAACTCTTAAATGCCTATTTTGAAGTGAAAGAAGCCAATCTAAAAAAGGCTACATGCTGTACAATTCCAACTCTATGACACTTTGGAAAAGGCAAAATTATGGAGGTAATAAAAACTATCAGTGGTCGAGCACAAAAGATTTTTAGGGCAGTGAAACTATTCTGTCTGGTGGCATAATGGTGGATACATGTCCTCATACAGCTGTTCAAACCCATAAAATTTGCAACACCAACAGAGAATCCTAATGTAAACTATAAACTCTGGGTGATAATGGTGTGTCATTGATCAGAACATATACCACTCTGGCGGGGAATGTTGATAGTTGGGGAGGCTGTGCATGTGCAGGGTCTGCTGATATACAGAAATTCTTTGTACTTTCTGTCCAATTTTGCTGTGAATATAAAACTGCTTTAGCCTTAACCAGGTTGGCTCAGTGGATAGAGTGTAGGCCTGCAGAATGAAGGGTCTTAGGTTCAATTTTGGTCAAGGGCATGTACTTGATTGTGGGTTTGATACCCAGTAGGGGGCGTGCATGAGGAAGCTGATCAATAATTCTCTCCCATCATTGATGATTCTCTCTCTCCCTCCCCCTTCCTCTCTGAAATCAATAAAAATATATATTTTAAAAATATATATATCCTATCTAATAAAAGAGTAATATGCAAATCGACCATACCTCTGATAAAGCCACGCCCACAAGCCATGCCCACAAGCCAATCAGGAGCTGGGGTGGAGCCAGGTAGCGAGTGTGTGGCCAGGGCCGAGGGGCGGGGCCAAGGTGGGAGGAGCAGGGCCGAGGTGGCCAGGACCAGCGGGGCAGAGGCTTCCAGGGCTGGGGTGGGCAGGCCCGAGGCAGCCAGGGCCAGGGGGATGGGGCTGAGGCGACCAGGGCCAGGGGGACAGGGCTGAGGCAGTCAGGGCAGGGGGGATGGGGCTGAGGTGGCCAGAGCTGGGGGAGAGCAGGGCCGTGGCGGCCAGGGCCGAGTGCTGGCCGGGGCGAAGGCCAGGGCCAGGGGGAAGGCAAGGGCCAAGGCAAAGGCCAGGGCCAGGTTGGGTGGGGCTGAGGTGGCTAGCACACGCTGGCCAGGGAGAAGGCCTGGGCCAGGGCTGTGCGGGAGGCAGAGCCAAGGCCCGTGCTAGCCATGCACAAACTAGCTGGGGTGAAGGCCCGGCTGGGGGGGGGCAGGGCTGGGGCAGGACCAGCCATTTGCCCCATTGCAGGCCGATGGCTGGGTGCCCAAGGCCTAAAGCCTCTGGCCCAGGCTTTAGGCCTTGGGCAGACTGGGGGTGAGTGGTCAGTAGGACATCCCCTGAGGGCTCTCAGTGTGTGTGAGGGGGCAGGTTGGGCTGAGGAATCACCCACCCCCAGTGCACGAATTTTGTGCACCAGGCCCCTAGTGTGTGTGTGTGTGTGTGTGTGTGTGTGTATGTGGTCTATTAAAATAGAGGTTGAATATATAATCCTTAGTTTCAAAATAACGAAGGGAAATTTATGAACTTATAAAATGTGATCTTAATGTAAAGTTTGGTCAAGACTTTAGAACTAATTATCCAAAAATAATTATGGATGAGAAGAAAAAATGTAGTTATTACTAGGAACTGAGAGTTATGACCAACAGTTTTGACAGAATACTATTATTTCCTACTGAAAACTCTGTGCTGAGTTTTGATAGAAGAAAAGATCCAAATTAAGTTAATATGAGTACTTTATTTTAGTATATGTTACAGATAGAAATATATGTTGTACTGAGGCAAGTAGCTTTCTTTTCCCTTGAGCATTGTATTTTTGCACATTTTATACCCTTGCCACAGTGTTACATGAAGAAGCTCAATTAACAGAAAACAATATCTTATCTAATAAAAGAGTAACATGCAAATGTTACCGTACCTTGGCTCCTGATTGGCTATCTCCCGCCGCTTCTGTGGCCTGGGGAACGAGCGCCATGTGTCTGGGGAGTGGACGCTGCACTGGTGGTCCCTGCAAGCCCACAGTGCCAGTTCCCCAGGCTGTGCAGAAGCACGGCGGGAAGGCCAGCCACCGCCATGCTTTGCCGTGGGCTCCTGGGGTCCGAGATTGCAAAGGGCGCGAGCATGGGGGTCCCAGATCTCTGGTGTGTGCACGAAAGGCGGGGCCATGGGAAGCTGGGGGGAAGACCAGCTACCACCACGCTTTGCTGCAGGCACCGAGGGTCCCAGATCATGAAGGGCATGTCTGCACAGGGGTCCCAGATTGCCGGCGCACATGTGAAGGGCAGAGCCACGGGAGGCCCGGGGGAAGACCGGCTACCGCCATGCTTCGCTGTGGGTGCTGGGGCTCCCAGATCGTGAAGGGCATGTGCGCATGGGGGTCCAAGATCTCCATGGTGGAGGGGCCAAGGCAGAGGCCATTAGGGGTGATCAGGCCAGGAGGGGAAGGCAATTGGGGATGATCAGGCCAGGAGGGGTGGGCAGTTGAGAGTGATCAGGCTGATGGTGGGGGCCAGTTGGGGCCCAGCAGGCTGGCAGAGGGGACCAGTTGCAGAGTGGTTAGCAAGCAAAGTGGTTAGGGATGATCAAGAGTCAGGCAGGTGAGTGGTTAGGAGTGGATTGCGAGGGGGTTGTCCAAGTGCCAGTTTAGGCCCAATCCCACAGGGATCTCAGATTGGAGAGGATGCAGGCCGAATTGAGAGACTACCCCCAACCCCACCCTCCGCGTGCATGAATTTCGTGCACCAGGCCACTAGTATAACAATATTGTCAGTAGCTGACAGATGTAGCTGACCAGCCACATCTTTCCTACACTATCAATTCAGTCTTTTGTATGTTCTTTGTTTCACTCATAATGATCAAAGTGGTGGAAAAAAATTCTTGTTTGGGAGCCACTATCTTTGATGTGTGTTTCCTAACACCTAAAATTTTGCCCCTCCCACCTTGGAGGTTCTCAACTGACTACTTATTTTTGGAGTAACTTGCATATCTTTAAGCCATATGCTGGGCACTCTCCATTACTCTGATATATCTCCTTTCTCATTCCATGGCATGCCCCCCTCCCCAAATTTTCCTATTCTCTTTCCATACAGAGACATAGTTCTTCTTTTCTCTTATAGCCTTTCTCCTAAAGTAAGCCAGAAACACATCCACATAAATTCTTGTGTTCTTATTGGCAAGTGACAGCTAAGCTTCCAACTTTCAATTTCATATCTATTTAGAGACAGGTTGCACTTCCTTCCTGTGCTGTATCTGGATTGAATGATATAGGTATTTGACAAAGTTTCATATGATATAATTATAAAAACAATAGAAAGATGACAACACAATTAGATAGGCTCACAGCTAGTTGGACAATCAAACCAAAAGCTAGTTCAATTTTTGCTGATGACTTAGATAGGGATAAAGAGACCTCAAATAGATTTAATATTATAAAAAATGAAATGTGATCAAGATCAATGGAAATGTTCTTCAAATACATGGGAAAGAGCAAACTTGGCTTAAGAGCTTCATATCTGAAAAAATATTTATGGAATTTAACTGACAGTCTATGAACCTGGCTGGCATGGCTCAGTGGTTGAGCATCAACCTATGAACCAGGAAGGTTGAATTTGATTCCCAGTCAAGGCACATGCTCGGATTATGGGCTTGATTTCCAGTGTGGGGATTGCGGGAGGCAGCTGATCAATAATGCTCTCTCATCACTGATGTTTCTAACTCTCCCTCTCCCTTCCTTCCTGAAATATATATATATATATATCTCCTATCTAATAAGAGCAATATGCAAATTGACCATACCTTCACTATACCCACAAGCCACGCCCACCAGCCAATCAGGAGCTGGGGGCATGGCCAAGGCAGCCTGGGCCATGGGGGGCAGGGCTGAGGTGGTATGGGCCATTGGGGTTGGGGCTGAGGTGGCCTGGGCCCTTGAGGGGCGGGTTCAAGGAGGCCAGCGTATGCTGGCCAGGACAAAGGCCTGGGCGGGGGGGGGGGGGGCATGGCTGAGATGGAGCCAGCCATCAGCCCTATTGCAGGGTGATGGCTGGGTGCCGAAGGCTGGCTGGGGGTGAGTGGTCAGTAGGACATCTCCTGAGGGCTCCCAGTACATGTGAGGGGGCAGGTTGGGCTGAGGGATCACCCACCCACAGTGCACGAATTTTGTGTGTGTGTGTACACACACACACACACACATACTAGGGGCCCAGTGCACAAAATTCATGCATGGGGGGACAGGGGATGTCCCTCAGCCCAGCCTGTACCCTCAATGGGGCCAATGTCTGGCTCTGTCTCAGATGCCTCGGCCCTGCTCCCCCAGCTCAGGCCTTAGCCCCGGTGGCAACTGCCCAGGCCTGGGGGCACCCCGCACTCACGGCGGCCAAAGGGCGAGCTGCCCAGAGCCTGGTCACTGCGTGGCACTGGGGGCACGGGCGCCAGATGCAGAGAGCTCGGCAGAGTGCACCCAACCTTGACCGCAGAGATCAGCGGGACTTGGAAGGAGGGCATGGGGGTCTCTCGCCTTCTAGACCTTCAGGCCACGTGTCCGCCTCTCCCCGGAAGGCTGCCCTTTGGAGGGCTCTGCTATGCACGCAGGGCCTCCCCAGCTCCCTGGTTCCTGTTCTCCCGCCTTCCCTGCCGTGCCCAGAGATACTCTGCTGCAGACCCGGGACCCTTAGGCGCCTCTTCCCGTGCCTCTGCCAAAGCACAGCACCTGTACTTTTCCAGCTCCCTCTTTCCCTCTTGAAACTGAAAGTTATCGAGGTCGCTCAGGGTTGTTGCTCCAGCAGTTTACTTCCCTGCCCCCAAAGTCCCCCTGGCCTCACAGCCATTCCCCTCCCTTCCCTTGCCCCATCTTTCCATTCCTCTTCTCTCCCTCCTTCCTCCTCCACTCTGGGGTTCTCCTGGCATCCCAGCCCCACTGCTCGTGAAAGGCAGAAGCAGCTCGGGGTCTCTCCAGTGCCCCTTGCCCATGGCTGCAGTGCCAATGGCGCTTGCTCCTCAATGCTCCCAGGGCCTCTGCCTCCACCTCCACAGCCTCTGAGCCCTCAGGGCTGCTGCCCACTCGGACCCCACCCACGGCCACTGCCACCTTGCTCGTGGTGCTGAAAGCCACCCTCATGGAGCCTTGGCGGCTTGGGGCATTGGACGCTGTGAAAGTACAATAGTCGGTTTCCCTCTCTGCCCGACCCCTCCACTTGCCAGCCCAGCACGCCCATCGGATCTGCGTGCAGAAGTTGTGTCGGCTGCTCGGGTGTCCCCCACTCTCTCCGTGTGCCTCACACCTACATACATTTCTAAAACATTCAGCATACTCATCCACCACACTCACTCCCCCGCCTCCCGTGCGACTCGGCTCCACCCCAAGCGGTGCTCCTTGCGTGTGCCTAGGCCCTGCCCCTCACACCGCTCGGCCTTGCCCCCCACTCCTGATTGGCTGGCAGCATAGCAAAGGTATGGTCAAATTTGCATATTACTCTTTTATTAGATAGTATATATATTTAAATTGACTGCCTATGAGTCAACAATGTGCAATTAATAAAAAAATCAAGCAAAATCTCAGTCTCTTTTAAAAAATATTCTTATTGATTTCAGAGAGGAAGGGAGAGGGAGAGAAAGACAGAAATATCAATGTTGAGAGAGAATCATTGATTGGTTGCCTCCTACACGCCCCCCACTGGGGATTGAGCCTGCAACCCTGGGCATGTGCCCTCAACTGAAATGGAACCCGGGACCCTTCAGTTCACAGGCTGACACTCTCTATCCACTGAGCCAACCCAGATAGGGCAGCATCTCAGTCTTAATTAAGAAAAGTATAGTGTACAAGAGGAAGGGAGGTGTAAAAATTCGACGTAAATTTGCTCTGACCAAATCTCACCTGAAACAATGTGCTCTGTTCTGAGAGGCAAACTTACTTTGATAAAAGTAGAACTGTATAACCATTAGGTTTAGCCAATAATAAAACAACACTTCCCTGTTTGCGAGGCAATGAGTTTTTCAACTCTGGAAATTTTTAAGAAGAGAATGAAAATTTAATTGGAAAGACTTCATACAAGAAATTTATCTTCAATATGAGAAGATGGTAAAAAAAGGAAAGAAATCTTAAAACCTCCCAATTGGTGTATTATCTTTGGTACTGGTTCTCTACAAATGGACTGCGGGTAAGCAATAAGATATTGATTCCTTCAGCCTACACAGTGACCAGACAGAGCTTTGGGAGGCTGGAACTTCCACACCAGTTGCTTCTGGCTGCAAGCAACCTTACCTGTTTGCCCCAGTTAGATTGAAAATACTGTTTTCTATTTGAGTTATGATGCCAAAAAGATTGGAACCATTATCCAAAATGAGCTCTGGGTCTGGGTTCCTTTCAACTATGGCAACTGAATTGTCCAAGTTAGTGTTAGAGTTATCATGAGAAATTAGTCCAAGGTTCTTTGTAAAATTTATCACCCATTGAAAGTCTGGGGCTGGAGGCAGAGACTGGCTAGAGGGGGAAAATGGGGGGGGGGGGAATATAATATTTTCAACAATAAAGATATATATTAGTATATCACCCATAATAGAGAGTAAAATGTACATAGAATCTTGAATTGAAGCAAAATAAAGATAGCTGTTGTTGTGGAATTAGACTTAAAGATGATAAAGAAGACAAGTGGACTACATTAAAATAAAAAGCTTCTGCACTACAAAAGAAACCATTAACAAAATACCAAGAAAGCCCACTATATGGGAGAACATATACTGAGTGGCCAGATGATGATGATCTCTGAACACATAATAATCTGGTCACTCAGTGCATATCTGATATAATAAAAGGCTAATATGCAAATTGTCCCCTCAACCAAGAGTTTGACCAGCAGGCAGGCCGGCCAACCACCCATGTCTCCTCCCCCTGGCCAGGCTGGCCAAACCCCACCCATGCACAAATTCGTGAGTGGCCAGGTTATTATGCATTCAGAAATCATAATAATCTGGCAACACAGTGTATTTGTCAATGATACATCTGATAAAGGATTAATCTCCAAATTATATAGGGAACTCATACAACTTAACAAAAGCAAGACAAACAATCCAATTAAAAAATGGGCAAAGGACCTAAACAGACACTTCTCCAAAGAGAACATACAGAAGGCCAAGATATATGAAAAAATGCTCAAAGTCACTAATCATCCGAGAGATGAAAATCAAAATGACAATGAGGTACCACTTCACACCTGTCAGAATGGTTATCATTAGCAAATCAACAAATGACAAGTGCTGGTGAAGATGTGGAGAAAAAGGAACCTTCGTGCACTGCTGGTGGGAATGCAGACAGGTGCAGCCACTGTGGAAGAGAGTATGGGGTTTTCTCAAAAAATTAAAAATGGAACTCCCATTTGACCCAGTGATCCCACTTCTTAGGACTATATCCCAAGAAACTCAAAACACCAACCAGAAAGGATATATGCACCCCTATGTTCATAGCACTGCAATTTACAATAACTAAGATTTGGAAACAGCCTAAGTGCCCATCAGCAAATGAGTGGATCACAAACAAAAAAACTGTGGTACATTTATACAATGAAATACCACATGGCGATAAGAAAGAAGGAGTTCTTACCATTTGCAACAGCATGGATGGACCTGAAGAGTATTATGCTGAGTGAAAGAAGCCAGTCAGAGAAAGGTAAGTACAGTATCACGTGATCTCACTCATATGTGGGATGTAATGAACCAAATAAACTGATGATCAAATATAGACTCAGAGACATAAAAACATGAACAGACTGTTGAACCTCAGAGCGGGGCAAAAGGAGGGGGCGTGGGAAGAGATCAACTAATGAACTTGTACGCATATATGCATAACCATGGACACAGACAATGGGATGGTGAGGGCTTAGGAAGAAGAGATGGGAGCAGGCTAGAAGAGGTTAATGGGGAGGGGGAGGGGAGAAAGACCTTTGTAATACTTTCAACAATAAAGATTTTAAAAATAAAAATAAATAAAAAATAAGGTAAGTGGGATAGGCTATAGTTCTAACGGTCTGGTACAAGGAGGAGAAATCCCATCCTTGGTGCATTGATAGTAGAATTGACCAGAGGTGAATAGGGCTGCCCTCTATTTAGCTGTATCCTGAATCAGAGTCTGTTTCCATAAGGCTAGTCTCTCACAGTCCATGGCGTTCTGAAAAAGAGTCTGGATACATTTTACCCAGCAAAAGACCGAATAGAAAAACTCCAAGCATGAACTGCCTAAGTGGGAAAGATCTTGGTAAAACGCAGTGAGAATTGGAAAGCTGGGGGACAATTTGAAGGCCTTAGCGATGGGAGAGGCAGTAGTCAGGGAGGTTGGAAGGGCACCAGAGAAAGCTTGGCTGATTTCACACTTTGGCAGCATTTCTGACAAACTTTGGCCAGAAACCTGTCCCACTGCAATGTCCCCTTTTGAGAGTACCAGGAAGGATTTACTAAAACCAACAAATGCTTCTCACAGGAGAAATACCAACATCTTTTCAAATCTATTTCATATTTAGTGAACAAAGAAGAGAATAGTTATATACACGTAGTGTTTTGAAAGCATATCACTTTCAGTCATATGCTGTACTCATGACATAAGGCCCTTCAAGGCAGAAACTGTTTTGAACTTTTGTATTTGTGTTCTTATTCTGGTGCCTAAAATATAGCACTACATAGATATACATGTTAGGTATATACATGATAGATAGATAGATAGATAGATAGATAGATAGATAGATAGAGAATAGATAGATGATAGATAATAGAGAGACAGACTATGAATAACTTCTCAAAACAAATGTTTGAATGAAATAGTTGGATAATTGCTAAGACTTGGAATGGTAGCTATAAGCAGACAGAGAATGATTTGTCCTAGCCCTTGGCACGCCCTTCCTGCTTCCTCACCAAGCCCAAATACCAACCCTTAAGATATCCCCATCCCCCAGACATTTGGATAAGCAATAACCTTCCTGCAGAAGAAAACTGGCTCCTTGCCTGAGGATCAGAATGACTCAGGGGAGAGAGAGAGAGAGAGAGAGAGAGAGAGAGAGAGAGAGAGAGAGTGATTAACAAAAATGTTAGGCTAAAAGATCACTGTTTAAATCATGGGAAAAAATGTAAAAAACTAACTGTATTTCTCTTTCCAGCCCATCATTCCCTATGTCTACTAGTTCTATATCCTCCGCCCCCAGCTTCCTCATTATGTCTAAGACAAAGTATCGCAACCTAGCAGATTGCCTCAGCACCTTCCAAAGCCTTAGAAGGTGGGAGTACCATGATTCAGCAAGAGATAAATGGTAAATGGTACAGAGTGTGCCAAGTATGCTATAGGAAAGAAAAAGGTTACCCCAGGCTCATCTCTGAGGACAGGGAAAGACCACGGAGTGGTGATGGGATGACTTCCCTCAGGTAACTCTGTTTGAGGATGATCTGTGCTTCTGGCCCCTAACAGGCTTTAAAAGGCCAGTATGGTATTATGGAAAGAACATTGTAACAGAAAGGTTCTAGCTCCAGTTCTGCCCTGTTTGACCTTGAACAAGTCCTTTTGCCGTTCTGGGCCTAATATGTAAAGGTAGAGAAAATAATGCCTACTTTGTATAACTCATAGGTTGCTATGAGGTCTGATAAGATAGTTCTTATAAAAGCATTTTTAAAACTATAAAGCAAAATACAAATGAAAGGAATTTTATACTCTAAGCTGTTAATTTACAGAACAAACAAGTCTAAAACCAAGAGATAGAGAGCCGGGTGGAGGCGGGCAAAGGGAAGGGGAGGAAGTGGGGGACATCAGTATTACTCTCAACAATAAAAATAAATTTTAAAAATACATAGCTACTTAGCAACGGAGCCAAAACAAGAACTTGTTCTCCTGACTACAAGTCAGGTGCTTTCTCCACTACACTATTTTACCACTAATAGCATATGTGAGAATTCAATTGACAGAGCATGCAAGCATGGGGTAGCTAATTCATTCAGAATAACAATCTACACATTTGCATTCACACTTCAATGGAACTTACTGAAAAATATCCAGATATTGTCACTGTAGATTTAGGTCTTTTCTGTGGATTTTAACTTAGGGGAAAAAATGGTAATGGTCAGTATGTCCAGCCATTAATTGAAGCGGTACCGTGGCCTGTGTTGTGATTAGCTGACAATGTGTTAGCATAGGGATTACAAATATGCTTATGATTCATCTTTCTAGAAGGTATGAGATGTTCAGTTTAAGGTCAATTTCTTAAAGACAGAGTTAATAATGTGGGAGATTAATTTGACTTATACATATTGTACACCTTAAATAGTTCAATATTTAGATCATTTTTTTGGGGGGGAGGGGTGGTGAGAGGTCCAAGGATAAATTTTTAAAAATCTTTGTGTAAGATGACTGATGAATACAATAGTATGAGTAGTTAAGATGGATAGCATAATGTGTAAGAATAAAAACCTCAGGATAGAGGAAGGAGGAATAAAGAGGGAGAGGGATAATTAGCTTAAAGGTAACTCTATAAAAGCCATTGATGATTATTTAGAGACACATTAGAAATTATTCAGTGGGTACTTAATGCCAAGAAAGAATCCCTTTATTACTTGTCTGATCTAGGTTGTTTATCTCCAAAAGCAAATCATTGGAATGGGGCCAGTATTGCATTAGGGTTACTAATGGCTCACTGTCTATGATGGCCTACTTTTTTATTTGAAAGACACTTTAAGAGAAAATCTTCCATAAGTCTCCCCCTGAACCCTTGGACCTTTATAACATGGACAATCCTAAATCATGAAACAGGAAAGAGGGCAGAAATACACTATCCTAAAGCTGGTAATTATGGATTGGAATATAGCGACTAGAATATTCTATAAGATTGGCCTAAGCAGAAGAGAAAGGAGAAAAAGCACAAACACTGGAACAGAGAAAGCACAGAGAAAATATGGGTCCCAAGGAGAGGTAGTTACTCTAGAAGGCCAAGGGTAGTGTTGAGCTTCATAGTAAGAGGCTCAAGAAAAAGGGAGTGAGGAAAGATATAAGAATTACCTAGGTGCTTAAAAATGTATTAGGATATAATATGTACAAAATGCATAAATAATAATGATCTTAAGTGTATAGCTAAATAAAATTGTACATATGTGTATATGCCTGTGTAACCCTCTATAGAGATAAAGCTATAGAACACATCTAACATCTAAGAAAGTTTCCACTGGTCCTTTCTGATTCTATATTCCACTTGTCCTTTCCCAGGAAGTAACCCCTATTTTGACTTTTTCTTATCATAGACTAGATCAGCCTTTTCTAAAAATTGATACAAGTGGGATGATACACTATGCACTCTATTGTATCTGGCTATTTTGCTCAGCAAACTGTTTTTGAGGTTCATTCATATTGTTATATGTGTCAGTAGCTTCTAATGGCATTCAAATAAAAGTTTTATTCATTCTACTATTGATGGATTTTTGGGTAGTTTCCAGGTTGGGGCTATTACAAATGATGCTTTTCTTATCATGTCTTTGGGTAAACATGCACATTTGCTTCTATTAGATATATATTCAGGCGTGAAATTGCTAGGTGTTAGAGTATTCATATGTTCAGCTTCAATAGACACTGTTAATTTTTGTAAATAGCTTGTTCTAATTTATACTCCCATCAGCAGTGCATAAGACTCCAATTGTTCAACAACCTTGGCAACACTTTGTATTGTCTACTCTATAAGCCATTCAGGTGGATGAGCAGTAGATACATTGTGGATTTAATATGCATTTCCTGATTGCTAATTATGTTAAACACCAGAGGCCCGGTGCATGAAATTCGTGCATGGGGGTTGGGGGGGGGGGTGTCCTTCAGCCCAACCTGCACCCTCTCCAATCTGGGACCCCTCAAGGAATGTATGACTATCTGTTTAGGCCCGATCCAGGATCAGACCTAAACGGTCAGTCGGACATCCTTCTGACAATCCAGGATTGCTGGCTCCAGACTGCTCACCTGCCTGCCTCCCTGATTGCCCCTAACGGCTCCTGCCTGCCAGCTTGATCACCCACTAACCACTACCCTGCTAGCCTAATTAATGTCTAACTGCTCCCCTGCCAGCCTGTTTTCCCCCAACTTCCCTCCTCTGCCAGCCTGGTCACCCCAATTGCCCTCCCCTGCTGGCCTGATCACCCACAACTGCCTTCCCTTGCAGGCTTGGAACCTCCCAATGGCCCTCCCCTGCTGGCCATCTTGTGGTGGCCATTTTGTGTCCACATGGGGGCAGGATCTTTCACCACATGGGGGCAGCCATCTTGAGTGTTGGACTGATGGTCAATCTGCTTATTACTCTTTTATTAGATAGGATAGAGGCCTGGTGCATGGGTGGGGCCAGGTGATTTGCCCTGAAGGGTGTCCTGGATCAGGGTGGGGGTTCCCTTGGGGTGAGGGACAGCCTAGGCGAGGGGCCTGTGGTGGTTTGCAGGCTGGCCACGCCCCCCAGCAACCCAAGCAGAGGCCCTGGGATCTGGGATCAATTTATGTTCTACAATTGAAACTTTGTAGCCTGGAGTGGAGCCAAGCCTTCTGCTCTCTCTGTGATGACAGCCATTTCTGTTTGGGTTTATTTAAATTCTATAATTGAAACTTTGTAGCCCAGAGTGGAGGCCTAGGGATTAGGGCTGCAGAAGCTTGGCTTCCTCCATTGCCAGGGCAATCCTAGCCTCTGCTCTCTCCAACTCCGTGGCTGCCGCCATTTCTGTTGGGATTATGTATCTTCTATAATTGAAACTTTGTAGCATTGAGTGGAGCCATAGGCCAGCAAGGGCAGGAGGAAAGCTTGGCTTCCTCCATTGCCGGAGAAACCCAAGCCTCCCTCCTGCAGCTATCATCTGAGGCTTGCCTGTGCCTTGGGCCAGCCCTGGGCAGCTGGGGGGCTGAGGGGACTCTGGAGGCAGGTGCGCAGAGCGGCCAGACCACCTGGGGGCGGGCCCGGCTGTGTCGTGTGCCTGCTGCCCCAGTGGGGCTGAGGGTACAGGGTACCACCATCTTGTGGCTGTGGGTGCCACCATCTTTGAGGGTATGGCAGTCAATTAGCTTATTCCCTCCTTATTGGCTGTAGGCACTGCCATTTTGTGATTATTCTGTATTAGTTTCAGATGTACAGCAAAGTGGTTAGATAATCATGTAATTTACACAGTGGTCTCCCCTGCTGCTTCAAGTACCCACCTGACCCCATACATAGTTGTCACAGTAGTATTGATTATATTTACTATACTGTAATCTACATCTCTGTGACTATTCTGTGACTACCCATTTGTACTGCTTAATCCCTTCAGCATTTGCACCCAGACTCTGAACCTCCCACCCCTCAGACAACTGTCAGTTTATATTCTCTGTATCTATGAGTCTGTTTCTGGTTTATTTTGTTCATTAGATTCTACATATAACTGAAATCATATGGTATTTGTCTTTTTCAGTGCTCATTTTAATTGGGCTATTGTCCTTTATAATTGATTTAGAAGAGTTCTTCATATATTCTGAACATGAACCTTTTAATATCTATATGTATTACAATATTTTCTGTGGCTTTCCTTTCCCCTCTACTAATGGTATCTTTTGAGGAACAGAATACATCCACCACTATTACCACCACCATCTCCCCAGGAGAAAAACTTACTTCCTAGTCTTACTTCGAGGGATAACAAAAGCCACCAGATAAGGGTTCCTTCATTTTTTTTTGCCACCAACCCTTCACTCCCTATTTCTGCCCCATTCTATATTCCTTTCAACTTATCCTATATAATAAAAGAGAAACATGCCAATTTAACCATACCTTCACTCCTGATTGGCTATGCTACTAGCCAATCAGGAGTGGGGCGGGCCCCAGGGGTGGATATGAAATGGCAGTGGCAGCGAGCGCCCATCACCTGGGCACTGTGAGGGTAAGCAGCAGCAGCAGCAGCAGCAGCAGCAGCAGCGGTGGTGGTGATGGCAGTGGCAGGGAGCACCCGGCCCTCGGGCACTGTGAGCGGAAGTGGCTGCGAGCGCCCAGCCCCCGGGGCCGGGTGGTTGCAGGCAGCCGGGGCTGAGCTGAGCAGGGTAATGGCTGGGTGCCCAAGGCCTAAAGCCTCACCAGAGGCTGGGGGTGAGCTATCAGTTGGACTTCCCCTGAGGGCTCCCAGTATGTGAGAGGGGGCAGGTTGGGTTGAGGAATCACCAAACCCCAGTGCATGAATTTCATGCACCAGGCCCCTAGTAATTATTATAATAGAGGAGTTGTTCTTTCTCCTGGCTAAGGCCAATCTCTTCTTCCATGCTTCAAATCTTATCCAGTTTTACCATTTCAGGAACTAGACATTATCAATTGGCTTCTATTTGTCCTGTAGCTTCAAACTCTATCTTGAAAGGACTCTTTCTCATCAGTATTTAAGCATTTTCATTTCTCTCCCTTTTGAATAAAGCAACAAAGAAACACCCCCCTATTTTATGTCTCTATTGGTACATATATATCTACTTCATCCACTTTAACTGCATTAAGTTATTCTTTGAATTAATGAACCATAGTTTATTATCCATTTCTCTAATAAGGGATAGTTAAGTACATTACAATTTTCCTATACATATACTTTGTAATTAACTTCCTTTACCATAACTCTTTTTGCATATGTGCAATTTTATACAGAGTATATGCCTAAACATGGGTCTGTGCATCTTCAATATTTACTAGATATTGCCAAATTCTTTCCAAAGCAGTTTTTCCAATTTAAATTTGACAGCAATTTAAAAGTTTCTAATTCTCACCCAGCCAGTGTGACTCAGTGATTGAGCATCAACCTGTGAATCAGGAGTTCACAGTTCAATTCCCCATCAGGGTACATGTCTGGGTTTTGGGCTTTATCTCCAGTGTGGGGCATGCAGGAGACAGTCAATCAATGATTCTCTGTCATCACTGATATTTCTCTCTTTCCCTCTCCCTTCCTCTCTGAAATCAATAAAAATAAATAAATACATACATAAAGGTTCCTAATTCTCCTTATTCTCAATACTTGGTGCTATCAGACTAATGGATATGAATTAATAGGTTATTGTGATGTATTTACCTGTATACCAGTGGGGTGAATTTTCTTTTAATATGCTTACTGGTCATTCAGGATTCTTCCTCTAGTAGTTGCTGGCTCATAATGTACCCATATTTTTAGTTTCATTGTTTGTCCTTTTTGCTTATAGAAATTTTTATATATTCATAATTTTTAAACTGTGTCAGATATAAGATTGTAAATGTTTTCTGGAAGTCTGTAACTTGCCTTTTTTTGCTTATACTTTGATATTTTTTATTTTATTTTTTGTTAAATCTTTATTGTTCAGTTTATTAATTAGATTGTTCCCCCCCTTTCCCCCTTATAGCTCCCCTCCTCCCGGTACCCATCCCAACCTCTGCCTTCACCTCCCCCCCACTGTCCTCTCCCATAGTTGCATGATTTTTGTTGAGTCTCTTGCTGCACTTCCCACTCCCCTTTTCTCCCCAAGAATTATCAGTGTATTCCCTCTCTATATCCATGATTCTGTTATATTCACCAGTTTATCCTGTTCATCAGATGATTAATTCACTTGATTTTTAGATTCATTTGTTGATAGATGTGTATTTGTTGTTCATAATTTATATTTTTACCTTTTTCTTCTTCCTCTTCTTATAGAATATCTTTCAGCAATTCATATAATATTGGTTTGGTGGTGATGAACTCCTTTAGCTTTTTCTTATCTGCGAAGCACTTTATCTGACCTTCAATTCTGAATGATAGCTTTGCTGGATAGAGTAATCTTGGTTGTAGATTCTTGCTATTCAGTACTTTGAATATTTCTTGCCACTCCCATCTGGCCTGCATCATTTCTGCTGAGAAATCCACTGACAATTGTATGGGTGCTCCCTTATAGGTAACTAACTGTTTTTCTCTTGCTGCTTTTAATATTCTCTCTTTGTCTTTTGCTCTTGGCATTTTTTTAAATATATTTTATTGATTTTTTATAGAGCGGAAGGGAGAGGGATAGAAAGTCAGAAACATCGATGAGAGAGAAACATCGATCAGCTGCCTCTTGCACACCCCCTACTGGGGATGTGCCCACAGTCACTGTACATGCCCTTGACCGGAATCGAACCCGGGACCCTTCAGTCCACAGGCCGATGCTCTATCCACTGAGCCAAACTAGTCTCGGCTGCTCTTGGCATTTTAATTACGATGTGTCTTGGTGTGGTCCTCTTTAGATTCCTATATTTTGGGGTTCTGTGCTCTTCTTGGGCTTTTAAGTCAATTTCTTTCACCAGGTGGGGGAAGTTTTCAGTCACTATTTCTTCAAGTAGGTTTTCATTATCTTGCTCTCTCTCTTTTTCTGGCACCCCTATAATTCTGATGTTGGTATGTTTGAGGTTGTCCCAGAGGCCTCTTACACTATCTTCAATTATTTGGATTCTTTTGGCTTCTTGCTTTTCCTGCTGAGTGGATTTTGCTTCTTTGTATTTCAAATCTTTGACTTGGTTCTTGTGGTCCTCTGGACTGCTTTTAGGACTCTGTATAATAGTTTTTATTTCAGTCATTGTATGCTTAATTTCTAGTTGGTCCTTTTTCATATCCTCGTAGGTGTCATTCATTTCCTCATAGGTCTTGTTCATTTCCTCATAGTTCTCATTAGGTTCATCGGCCTTTTCTAGGAGCTTCTTGGAAATCCTTATAACTGTGGTTTTGAACTCTATGTCTAGTTGTCTTTTTTCCTCCATTTCTTCCACACCTGACTTCTTTCCATTTCTCTGCATTGTGGCTGCTTTCCTGAGTTGGCCCATTAGCTTTGTGTGGTAGATGTCCTCTAAGGGAGAATGGCTCAGCCTCCCCAGTTACCTGAGGTGGATACTCTTACTGCAGTCCTTTATGGGTTGTACAGTATTGTTGAAGTTAAACCCAGATTATTATTGTTAGACTAGGAGGGTTTGACCTCCAGGCCAATTGCCTGTGAGGGTAAGCTGTGTTCAGGTTGGATGGACGGAGTCTCCAGCCTGAGCAGGCAGCATCAGCTCCGCCCTATGCAGCACCAGAGTCTCTGTGCTGGGTGGTAATGGCTGCACGCGCCTCCAAGCGAAAGCTGCCGCAAGTCTCCACCCGCTGCCAGACAACTCTGCCTCTCCCTAAATGAGTCTGCACCCCCAAAGTCTCGCCCAGGGTTGCTCCCGAATGAGGGAGCAAGTCACGAGTCCTCTCTGTGCAGTCGCACACTTCTGTCCCTGATATTTTAAATTTTAATATAATTAAAGTTATCAGTCTTTCTCTTTATGGTTTATATTTTTATGTATTTTATGTAATGATTTATTGTTATGTCTTATTAAATAATCCCTCTCTTACTTAGATATCATAAAGATATCTGCTGTTTTCTTTACCTTATTGTATATGTAGATATATAATTAATGTATAAGGTACATATATAACTTTATATACATATAAATGATTTCATATTGTGCATACCTTTTGAATTTACTTTTTCACTCAACATTATCTTTTTAAAATTTATCTACATTGTTATATATAGATATAGTTAATTCACTTTAACTATATACAGCTGACCTTGAACAACAAGTGTTTGAACTGCTGGAGTACACTTATACATGGATTTTTTTTTCAATAAGTATCCAATTGGCACTACGTATCCCTGGATTTGACATCCATGGATTCAACCAATCTGGAATAAAGAAAAACCACAGTATTTACAGTCTGTGTTTGGGAATCCTCAGATGTGAAAGACAGACTGTATGTTTGTTCTATGCCATTTTATATAAGTGACTTGAGCATCTGTGGATTTTGGTACCCATGGGGGTGGGGGGCTGGAATCAGTCCCCTATGGATACTGAGGAATGATTAATCAGTTATCATGAAAGCAAGAGGAGGGTAGAGTGAAATATTGAGACTACTGAAAAAAAACCCACCAGCTAGGATTCTATACCTAGTAAAATTTTCCTTCAAAAATAAAGGAGAAATAAAGACTTTCTCAGACAGAGAGAAACTGAGGAAATTTACCACCAGCTGATTCAATTCCTAGTCAGAGCACATGCCTGGGTTGCAGGATTCTCTGTAGGGGGCATGCAAGAGGAAGCCAGTCAAGTCTCTCTCTCTCTCTCTCTCTCTCTCTCTCTCTCTCTCTCTCTCTCTCTCTCTCTCTTTCTCTCAAAAATCAATAAAAGCATATTCTTTTTAAAATAAAGAAAATATGGTATATAATACAATGTAATATTATTTGGCCATAAAAAGAAGGAAATCTTGCCATTTATGGCAACATGGATGGACCTCGAGGGCATTATGCAAATGGAAATAAGTCAGACAGAGAAACACAAATACATATGATCTCATTTATATATGGAATCTTTAAAAAAAGGCTCATAATATAAAGAATAGATTGGTGGTTGTCAGAGGGGGGGATGTGGGTGGGTGATACAGTAAAGGGGGTCAACTGGTACAAACTTCCAGTTATAAGAGAAATAAGTCATGGGGATATTATGTACAGCATGGTGATTATAGTTAATAATATTGTAATGTATATCTGATAGTTGCTAAGAGAGTAGATGTTAAAACTCATTACAAGGAAAAAAATTTTGTAACCATGTCATAAATGTTAACTATTATAATTGTGGTGATCTTTCACAATATGTCCAATTATGGCATCATTACATCGGATACCTGAAACTAATATAATGTCATATGTGAAACAATAAAAATTAATTTTAGGAAAGTAATAAATATTTTCTACAAGTCAGAGATGGCTGTTCTGAATTCTGATGAAAGATCTTTGAGGTAGAATGATTATGAAGCTTTAGCTACCTAACAAATAATAATGATATCTCAGGTTACCCTGAGATAAGAAAACTAAACTGAAGGAAAACTTGCTTGTGTGATAATTTTTGGCCAAAAAAACCCAAGATATTAAAAACATCCCCACAGTGCAAAAAAAATGAACTTGTACCTCTATATCATACCCTATACAAAAACTAATTCAAAATGGATGAAAGATATATGTGTAAGAGCAAAAAAGAAAACATTGATGTAAATCTTCATGATTTTGGCTGAGGAAATAGTTTCTTATAACAACAAAAGCAAAAAATAAACTGCACATCATTAAAAATCTTTGCCTTCAAAGGACACCATCAAGACAGTGAAAAAAAACTACTCACAGACTGGGAGAACATTTTTGCAAATCCAGAATATGCAAAGCATTCTTACAACTCAGTAATAAAATGACAAATAACCCAACTTTAAAATAGGCAAAGGATTTGAATAGAAATTTCTCCAAGGAATATATATAAATGGCCAATCAGTACATAAAATAGCTCAAAATCATTCGTCCTTAAGGAACAGCAATTCCAAACCACTTCACCCCCCACTAGGATGGCCATAATTAAAAATAATAACAACAGCCCGGCTAGCATGGCTGGGGTTGGGCGTCGACCTATGAACCAGGAGGTCATGGTTTGATTCCCAGTCAGGGCGCATAGTTGGGTTGCAGGCTCAATCCCTGGTAGGGGTGTGTATGCAGGAGGCAGCCAATGGATTATTCTCCCTCATCATTGAAGTTTCCATATATCTCTCCCTCTCCCTTCCTCTCTGTAAACAATAAAAATATTTTTTAAAAAAAGTGTTGGCAAAACGTGAAAAAACTGGAACCCTCAGACATTGCTAGTGAGAATGTAAAATGGTGGGGTTGTTGTGGAAAATAGACCGCCAGATCCTCAACAACTAACGAGTGCTACCATGTGACCCAGAAATTCCACTATTAGAGAATATATCTCCCCATAAAAACTTGTACCCACAGATTCACAGAAGCATTACTCACAAAAGCCGAAAAGTGAAAAGAACATAAATGTCTATCAACTCACAAATGAATAAACAAAACTTGGCAAATTCATACAAGAGGATATGATTCAGTCATATCAAGAAATGAAGTCTCGATACATGCTGCAGCATGAATTGACCTTAAAAACAATAGGCTACATAAAATAATCCAGTCACAAAGGACCACACATTGTATGATTTTATTTATATGAAATTATCGGTACAGGCAATATATAGAGATATCAAGTGGATTAGTTGCCAGTAGCAGGGCTGGGGGTCGGGAAATTAAGGGTGTGAGGTTCCTTTTTTGTTAATCCTCACCTGAAGATATTTTCCCATTGATTTTTAGAGACAGTGGAAGGGAGAAGGAGAGACAGAGAGAGAAACATCAATGTGAGAGAGACACATCGATTGGTTGCCTCCCAGGTCAAGCCTACAACTGAGGTATGTACCCTCAACCAAAATTGAACCTGGGACCCTTCAGTCCACAGGCGATCCTCTATCCACTGAGCCAAACCAGCTAGGGCTGTGAGGTTTCTTTTTGGGGTAATGAAAATATTCTAAATTTGATTGTGATGATGCATGCACAACTCTGTGAATGTATTAAAATTCATTGAATTTTAAATGTGTGAACTGTATGGCATGTGAATTATATCTCAATAAATCTGTTTTTAAAACATGCTCAGAAATAGTCAGCAAAATTGAGACTTTGGGAAAATACAGATAAGCAATCCTTCAATAAATACATGACAAGGAAAAAGTAAAACAGAAGAAAGAAGAAGTCTACATTTAAAAAAGATTTAAAGGATAAACTGACTAATTTCAAATTCTGTACATTATTGGGGTCAAATCAAACAAACTGAAAAACAGAAAAGATTTGTCACATCTATGAGACAATTAGAAATTAGAATACTGACTGAATAGATGTTTATATTAGGGATATATTATTTGGTGCAATAATGACATTGTGGTTATGGCAAATAAAAAGTCCTTATACTTTATAGCTACATACTGGAAAATTTACAGATGACATGATAAATTGTAAGAAACTTGCTTATAATCCTATATAATAAAGAAGTAATATGCAAATTGACCCTCATGCCCTTGCACAACATGGTCGCCCCATGTGGTCAGAGATGGCCACCACAAGATGGCCAGCTGGGGAGGGTAGTTGTGATGATCAGGCCAGCAGGGGAGGGAAGTTAGGGGCAACCAGGTTGGCAGGGGAGGGCAGTTGGGGGCGACCGGGCCAGCAGGGGAACAGTTAGGCATCAATCAGGCTGGCAGGGGAGTGATTAGGAGCAATCAGGCAGGCAGGCAGGCAGATAGGTGAGTGTTTGGGAGCCAGCAGTTTCATATTGTGAGAGTGATCACACCTGAACCAGCAATTGGACATCCCCCAAGGGGTCCCAGATTGGAGAGGGTGCAGGCTGGGCTGAGGGACACCCCCAGTGCATCTAGTATCTAGATGTAACAAAACTTGGCATGAATAGTCAACGCTGGGGGAAAGGTATGTGGGAATAATAACATTCTTTCTACTTTGGTGTAGATTTCAAATTTGCCATCAATAACAATTTTTGAAAGGAAAAAAAAGCCTCAAAATTGGATGTGATGTCCCTATACATCTGTACATTTTCCAGTATGTAGCCATAAAGTATAATGACTTTATAATGGGGACCACCCACCTGCACTTCGGGGGGGCCTTTGGCTGCTGAGAGTTTGTAGTAAAAGTATGGGCAGAGCAGGTGAAGTGCAAGGGTTTTTTGTGCTGCTCTGTTGGAGAAGTCTCTCAGCTGTATCGAAGTTATGACATAAGATAGGGCATAAACAAAGAGCATCCTGAATGCTTGGGC
Source organism: Antrozous pallidus (assembly GCA_027563665.1). Lineage (NCBI taxonomy): Eukaryota > Metazoa > Chordata > Mammalia > Chiroptera > Vespertilionidae > Antrozous > Antrozous pallidus. The sequence continues at coordinate 7,959,585 of CM050509.1, read as the reverse complement.
TGCTCTGGAGTTTCAGAGACCCCGAGTCTCTTGCCCAGGAAGTCAGTAATAACAGAAGTTGGCCCAGCATTACTGATTATACCCTAATGAAGCCCATACTGGAAGGAGGAGACCTTGCCTGATATCAACCTGACTCTCTGAGTGGACAGGATACCACTTGGGAACTTGGTCTCCAGTCTCTTGAAGGCAATGTTTCCTGTGGGCATGTGCTGGCGGCCCAACTCATTTTATAAGTAACAGTTTAAGTTTCTCACAAAATGTTTAATCCAGGGAAGACTTGTGGAAGTCAGGGACTGGTAAAACAAAGGAAAATCCAAGAAGGGTTTGATGGTCAATACAAGAGGACCAGGATAGAATTCTGGGTTTGTCAGACTGCAGAGTCTCTGCCTTACCAGCAGTGAGACTGGAAAGGAAGTAATAGATAATAAGAGAAAAAATAATATGCCTTTGTGACTAGAATATACTTTTTCATTGTTTTATGCATTTCTTGACTCAAATCCAAAATGGATCTAAAGTCATTTATAATACAGGACATGCATGGAATAAATCTTCTAAAATAAAGGTTAAAAACTATTTACTTTTCCAAACTCACTTTGCGTGCCTCTTTCTTCCTCTTCAGATATCATTATTAATTCATTTTCTTTTATATAAGTCCATTGTAGACTCTAGCTACAAGTGATTGCCCAAGGGGCTTCAGTGTCAAAATCTTTTCATCTCCAAATGTCAATTATATTACTTCCTTTTTTTAGTTTTAAAAAATGTATTGGGGTGACATAGGTTAATAACATTTATAGGTTTCAGGGATACCATTCTCTAATACATCATCCGTAGACTCACATAATGTCAGGAGAATAACTAAACTGACAATAATGACTGTGGTAGAGTTTGATCACAAAATTTAGTTGTACATGCTTACATTCATAATTTCTCTGTGAGCAGTCATGATAGTTGCCAGATTGAGTGTCTAGTATAGCAGTGGCAGCCATCAAAATTACGGACTACAGGAAAGTTTCTGTTGCAGCAGTAGCAGTGGTATAAATAGTGGTACCGAATGTTTTGTGATATCAAAAGAGGTCTCCTCACCACACCAGTTGTGCAGTGAATTTTTGGTTGTTGAACCTGGAAACAACCCCATGCCTCATTCTCTAGGCCTTATGATGATGCTGTTAGCTTCCAAAGATCCTTTCTTCCAACTTAATTTTTATCAAAGTTATTTTACACAGTTAAATACACAAATCTTAACTGCACAGGTCAGTGAATTTGACAAATGTACACAGTGTAGGACCAACATCACAATCAAGACATACAACATCACCATCACTCTGAATGCAGAATGATGCTGAGTTTGTGCTGAATCATATTTCTGTTGAGAGTCAGAAATGCTCACATCCTGTTCATAGCCTCAGACACAAATTAATACACTTTCAGCTTTTAGCACATTTTTTTCCATTGGTAGATGAGGAAAATGTTGCATGGTCTAGATGATTTTTTTAAATGTCAGTATTTATTTGTTTCTGTATAGAGTTGGTAGAATTGTCATAGACCAAAGCCTCCACCAAATTCAACATGGTGTTGTAGCCAGAATATTTATTTTCTGGCTAAGAATCACTTTCAGTTGCATAACCAAAGTTCATTTTATATAAATAGACATTTTTTCCTTTCCTTCATTTTTTAACCTTTTTTTCAAGATTGCTCTTCGTTGGTTCTTTTAAGGACCATTTTGAAAAATCACAATTCAAAATTCTAGCACACTGCTTCACATCAACTTTCAATAACTCAAGGTTATGCACAGGATGAGAGAGCATGGCATCTTCATTAAGATGCTGGTCAAACCAAGATGTAGATGTTGACCAAAGATGACAGTTGCCACACATCATTCATATACAATAGTCCATGCAAGAGATGGTACTAATTTGGTCTCTAGCAGGGGTTGCCAAATTATAAGCTCACAGGCCAAATTCTGCCTCTTGCCTCTTTTTGTAAATAAAGTTTTATTGGAACACAGCCACACTCTCATTTAAGTGTTGACTGCAGCTGCTTTTGCTCACTAAAGGTAGAACTAAGTAGTAGCAGACAGAGAATGTGTGAACCCCACAGAGCTTGAAGTATTTATTATCTGACCCTTTATAGAAAAAAATGTCAATTCTTGGTCCCTACTGATATCAGGGCAAGTGGAGACAAATAGATGAGCAGATTACATTACTGGAAGTAGAGCAGGAATAAGCCTGGTGTGTTCTGGAAACACAGGAAGGCCATACACGGACCCAGATACTATCATTTCTTCCCTTTTTTGTAGCATATTTGTACCTATTGATAATTATTTGGACATTAATTCATTCATTCAGTGCATATTCTTTAAGTTCCCACTGTGTGCCAGACACTGTTAGCTGCTTCACACACAAATCGTAATAAGGGGAACCCATTAGTAAACAATTACAACACAAAATAGTAAACACTAACTAAAAATGAGGGGAGGGGGATGCAATTGATACAAAGGAGGCAATAAACTTTTCTTTTACCACCTAGTCAGCATCTGACATTACATGCAACCTTCCTCAAATTATACCCGAACCACATCTTCCCTAGTTGGTCATGCCCTCCCCTCCTTCAATCACTAAACTACATCATATAATAGTAACAATCATCTTTATAGCAGCTAATACTCATTGAGCATTTACTGGGTGTAAGATATAGCCAGGTACTTGACACACATCTATTACAATGAAAGCGTAATATGGTAATTAAACCAGAGAGCCGGATGACCTTTCCAGACGAAGTTGGGACTGTGAGGCCTGAGGCAAGCAACCACGGCTGTAAGGGCCAAGCCCTTTGCACGAATTTCGTGCATCAGGCCTCTAGTAGTGCTATAAATATTACTATGTCTGTTTGTGAAATAGGAAATTAAGGGTCAGAGAGGGGAAATTAAGGGTCAGAGAGGTGAAGTCCTTTGCTCACATTCTCATATGTGCTCCACAAAGCAGTGCTCAGGGCATCTGCTATTTTCTTCCTCCTCTGCTCTGGCTTGCTGCTGATGGCTAATGTTAAGATTGCTGCTTGATGGTATCACCTAACGAAGGCGCCAATACCAACCAACGTGTATGCCAAAGTCTTCTGTCTAGAGCATTAATGTTCAAGTCCAAGGTATTGTTTCTCATAGATGCTAAATAGCTGGGAACAATGATCATATTTTGTGAAAGAGTTCTTTGTAGTTTTTACTTGTGCTTTTATTACAGTTCCTGCCCTTGGGCCTGGTGCCAAATTACCTAGGTTTGAATCTCAGCCCTGAAACTTAAGTGCTGTGTGATCCTGGCGAAATTGCTTAACTTCTTCATCCCCCAGTTTCCCTAGCCTTAAAGCAGGAATAATAGTATTATCTACCTTCAGTGTCTATTATAAAACACTTAGCCCAGCGTTATTGCGAAGAAAACTGGCTTCTTTTCCCAACTCTTAAACAGGCCTCTATCTATCAATCTCTTGCTTCTCTCTGGGTACTTTCTATCTGTTAAATTCACCTTACGTTTATTGATCATATTGACTTTAATTGCTACTATCATACTCCTTCCTATTACAGGAACTTTGATTATGCTCTTCACTCTGTCTGGAATGTTCCTTTTCCTGTTTGCCTAGCCAATTCTTATGTGTTCTTTAAACTCCACAAGGGTGAGGACTCTACCTGGTTTTCTTTGCCATTGTACACCCAGAGCTTAATATGGCACTTGGTGCACAATAGGCCCTCATTAACGTTTGTTGCATGAAAACCAACTTCAGTTGGCCTAGTAGCTCACCTTATTCAGGTATTGCTCTGTATATTGATTCACACCTTAGCTACAGCTTTTTTTTTCCTGTCTACTCACTGGTTCTAGACAATTTTCAATAACTAAATAAATGCTATATGTTAGGTTCTAGGCTAGGATCTTGAAAAATAAAATTTTTAAATAAAACCTTTCACCCAGCCAGTATGGCTCAGTGGTTGAGTGTCAACCTATAAACCAGGAGGTCATGGTTTGATTCAGGGCACATACTGGGAGGCAGTGAATCAATGATTCTCTTTCATTACTGATGTTTCTGTCTCTCTCCCTCTCTTTTCCTCTCTGAAATCAATAAAAATATTTTTTTAAAAAAATAAAATACACATTTTCTGCTCTCAAAAAGCTACTTGTTTATTGGAGGAGACAACCATTCAAAGAGAGAGGCTATAATCTAGAATGATGTGATATACTTAAGGCCTATACTGACTCACTGGACATAATGGACCCATGGAAAATGAGAAAATAAATTTATTTGGGAAATATAAGAAAAGCTTCACAGATGAGGTAACATGTAAATTGAGTCAAAAAAATAAGAAGCAGTTTTTCCAATAGACAAGTAGGGGCAAAGCATGAGTGCCTTTTCTTCTTTTTGTTGATCCTAACTTTTACAAACTGTTACCCCTTTGACATTAGCCTAACATTTTTCATCTCTAATTACTACAATGCTGCTCAGTTTCCCATTTTCCATTGTCTCTCTATATTATGTGTATTGCTTGCTCTTGCTCTCAATGCTTCCCTCGGCCCTGGATTGCCCCTGCACTGGCGAATTCAGCCCTTTTTGGTCCTTCTTTGTAATACGTATTGTTCCTTCATTTTTACGCGCATAAAATATGCATTCTTAATGGGTACTTCCCCTCTAGGACTCACCGTAGTAAGCGCTATAGACCTGCACCCTGGAATTCCAGGTGCTCAATGAAATTAGTGGGAGTCCCGCATTGAGTAATATGTGACGTAAGTTCCAGAAAGTGCTGGAAGGATCCTGAAAGAATCGTGGATCCAGCAAACCTTGCGAAGCCACCATGAATAGGAGCCTAGCGGGGGGGGGGGGGGGGGGGGGGGGGGGGGAGACTAGGTGGGCGCCTTGAAAAGGCAAGGAAGGCGCCCCGCGTTTTCCATGCAGCGTAGGGTCCGCCTATTCTCTCTGAGCCTGTGGCTCCAAAATCTTCTCAACGGACTAGTGCGCCCCGTTCCCATCCTTGGGGATCCTTCGGGGATCGGAGGCTCCGCTACGCCGCCCTCCGTGGGCCAAGTCCCGGGCGCGCGGGGAGCCCACCCTGCACGGCCGGAAGGAGCGGGGCGGGGCCTCCCGGCTCCCAGCTGGGCCTGAACCCGCTCGGGGAAGCCTGTGTGGGGCCCCGACTGTTTTTTTTTTTAGGCAAAAGCAAAGGGCGGGCGCGAGGCTGCCTCCCCGGGCTCTCCTTACTTGCAATTCCTTCCGCTCTGCCGAATTGGGAGTCGCGATCTGCAGCACAGGTGGGTCCCGCCCGCCCCGTGGATCCGGGAAGGGGTGCCCCGGGTGGGTGCAATGGGTGGGGTTTGCCCGGGCGTTTGCATGCAGGCCTGGCGCAGTGCGGGATGGCACGGCGGCTCCCACCCAGGCTGCTCAGGCCCGTGGGCGGGGTGGGGGGGGGGAGGACTCACCTTAAGCCTCGCAGAGAAACAGACCACTCGCGCCTCGCCGCAGGGCCGTCCGTCGTCACGGTTCGTGCCAGTTGCGCGACAAAGAGTCCGCCCCGAGATCAGCGCAGGGCCAGATGGGCCCTAACGCTGGAAAACAGCTGCAAGATCTGGAGCAAGCCCGCCTTGGGACTTGCGCCCAGTATACATTGTTTTAAACTCGATCGGACTTCCCAGTCCTGGATCTGAAACTGATTTGGTGTCTAGCTTTCAGCAAGTCCCTGCCCTCCCTCCCGCCTCGCTCTGCTTTGGCAGTGCAGAGGAAGGTGGCTGCCTGCAAGACCTTGCAGCACTGCTTTTTCTCTCGTTCTAATATCCACTTAATGTTCTCTGCCCAGATTTTACCCTTTGTCTGCCCCTCCTGAGCGAGGATGCCTTACAAGTCAGGAGTGGCAGGGCAAAGGCATTGCGGTAGCTAGGGGAGGAAGTTCTCTCTCTAATGAAAACAACTCTGAAAAGCCTTTTTAATACTACTGACTGCCCTGAAAACTGGAAACAACACCCATTCAATGCTCAGTTTGAATGTCAACTCGGAAGAATGCTCTTGTGAATGCTTGACTATTAAAAGATGTTAACTGCATGATTGTTTGACCAGAATGTTTTCTGTTCAATGAACATAATACACTGCTTAGCAAGTCTCATCAGAAAAGACCTGAGTGACTTTAGTGTGCATACCCAGTCACTGAAAGAAAACCTGGAGCTCTCACATGTAGGAATACTTCCATAATCCATTCCCATTCAGCAATTTTTAGAGTTGCTTCTTAGCTTGGTATTGCTCTTTCAGGAAACACGGTAGTACAAATTCCATGCAATTTATTTGACATGAACGTAACTGTAAAGGGAAAGAAGAATTACAGGTCCCAGGTACCAACATTGGGGTGTCCATCTGATCCTCTGCATTAAGGAACTGGTGAAAATGACAATGACAACCATATATTATGCAAAGCACTATAAATGAGAGGTGAATGTGTTTATTGACTACCATACATAAAGAGGTTATACTTTATTTCATAACCAGTGTGATGAAGGGAATGTTCGCTGGGGTGGTAGAGTCTGGGGGGCATCTTTTGAGTGTCCCACAGCATTCGCTATCTGGGAAGTTGGGCTGGGACGGATCAGTTCCTTGCTTTGGCGTCCGTGTCAGGAACCACAGGCAGTTGTGTGTCTCTGCTTGGCAATCCTGGGAACAGCAGCAAAATATCCAAACATCACTCAGCGACTGCAGTGTCTCTAGCAGCTGTGTTTTCTGCCTGCCAGGAAGGGGGTGGTGCTGGATTAATACACCTTTTGGGTGGGAAGAGTGTCTTTCTGAGTAGAGCCAAAGTGAGCACAGCTCCACCAGCTGGACACCTTTGTGACCCTCTTTCTGGGTCACCAAACGCCCCCCCTGCTCATGTGGGCCGCACACGCACCTGCCATTGGCCTCGTGTGAAGAATTTACAGAAGACGAGGCTCTTGACAAAACCCCATCCGTGCCCACTGGTAGGTTCTGTGGAAGGAGTGGCTGATCTGCAGGTGGGTGTCCTTCAGGGCACGGGACCCGATGACATCCCAAACGGTGGATAAGTGAGGGGGAAATTGTGGTAGACGTCTGCCGAGTCATCCCGGACGGTGAGTCTAGGACTGGCTGTTTGGCAGGACCTGGGGGTGCTTTGGTCGTATTTTTGCTCTGTTCATTCATTCTTTCATTCCAAAGACAATCAATAGGGGCTCACTTTGTGCCAGGATGCTGCTCCACTCACTGCGATGGGCAGCGCGGGGACAGTGAGTTTGGGAAGACAACAGGAATTCCATTTTTATTCCAAAGACAATCAATAGGGGCTCACTTTGTGCCAGGATGCTGCTCCACTCACTGCGATGGGCAGCGCGGGGACAGTGAGTTTGGGAAGACAACAGGAATTCCATGTTAAGCATGCTGAGTCGAAGGCATCCCCACTCCTCCCCATTCCCTGAATCTAATCCGAGCAAAATCCTGTCACTGCTGCCTCCCGGATATTTTTAAATCCCACCCACTTCTGTTTGGCCCCCTCTGCTACTCCAGATTTCAAGCCAGAATCATTCTTTTTTGGTGATTATTTAAAAATATGTTTTAGGGAGAGAGAAAAACAATGATAGAAACATCAATCAGCTGTCACCTGCACGCCCCCTACTAGGTATTGGGTGCATAACCCAGGCATGTACCATCCAACCAGTAACCTCTTGGTGCATGGGAGGACCGAGCCACACTGGCGAGGGTATTGAGTGACTTTAAAATTTTTATTTTAGAATATCTAAGTCATTGCTAGACCCTCCGTCTTTTTTTTAAAATATATTTTATTGACTTTTTACAGAGAGGAAGGGAGAGGTATAGAAAGTCAGAAACATCGGTGAGAGAGAAACATCAATCAACTGCCTCTTGCACACCCCCTTGCACGCCCGCAGCCAAGGTACATGCCTTTGACCGGAATCGAACCTGGGACCTTTCAGTCAGCAGGCCGATGCTCTATCCACTGAGCCAATCCAGTTTCAGCTGGACCCTCCATCTTAATGGGAAAATCACCACTCCTATCATCACCACAGTAGCAGCAACAACAACATACAAGAGCCTAATGAGCTCTGTATTATTCCCAATATAATATCTAAGAGACAAACTCTTTTTCCTCTGCTTTCTAGGGTATTAAAATTGTGTATTAAGATATAATTTACAGCCAAAACCTGTTTGGCTCAGTAGGTAGAGCATCGGCCTGCGGACTGAAAGGGCCCAGGTTCGATTCCAATCAAGGGCATGTACCTTGGTTGCGGGCACATCCCCAGTAGGGCGTGTGCAGGAGGCAGCTGATCGATGTTTCTCTCTCATCCATGTTTCTAATTCTCTATCCCTTTCCCTTCCTCTCTGTAAAAAAAATCAATAAAATATATATTTTTAAAAATATAATTTACATACCATAAAATGGACTCATTTTAAATGTACACGCCAAGGATTTTTGATAAATTTGTTGAGTGTTGCAACCATGACTACAGCCCAGTTTTAGACATTTCCATCACCTCAATGACGTCTCTCTCTCTTACCCATTTGCAGTTAATCCCTGTTACCTCTCCCACCCCTGGCAACCAGTAATCTGCTTTCTATGCCTATGGATTTGCCTATTCTGAACATTTTATACAAATGCAATCATCCAGTATGTGGTCTTTTGTGACTTAGAGTAATGATTTTAGGCCTTGTTTTCTTTTCTAATATATGCATTCAATGCTGTAAATTTCCCCCTAAGCACTAAAATTGCTACATCCCACAAATTTTGGTAAGCTGTGTTTTTCTTTTTATTTATGCAAAGCAATTTTACATTTCTCTTGAGATTTTTTTTTCTTTGACCATGGGTTATTTAGGAGTGTGTTGTTTAATCTCCACATATTTTGGGATCTCCAGTTATATTTCTATACACATTGTATGGTTTCTATTCTTTTAAATTGTTAAGGTGTGTTTTATGACCCTGAATGTGGTCTATCTTGGTAGATAATTCATGTGAGCTTGAGAAAAAGATATATTCTTCCATCTTTGGATGAAGTAGACTATAGATTTCAATTATATACAATTGATTGATGATGTTGTTGAGTTCAGCTATGTTCTTACTGATTTTATGCCTTCTATATGTGTCATTTTTCTTTTTTAAAATATATTTTTATTGATTTCAGAGGGGGAGAGATAGAAACATCAATGATGAGAGAGTCCTTGATTGGCTGTCTCCTGCACACCCCACACTGGGATGGAGCCTGCAACCTGGGCATGTGCCCTGACTAGGAGTCAAACCCGTGACCTCCTGGTTCATAGATCAACACTCAACCACTGAGCCATGTCTGGCTGGGCAGATTTCAGTCTTTTAGTGACCCTATACCAGTTGGATAATTTGTTTTGCTTTGTTTTACAATTGAAGCTAAAACATAGACATTTGTGGTTTCAATTTCTTAGCGTGATTTTTGTGCTGCAGAAAATGGAGTGGCAAACTCATCATTTTTCCCAATCCTTAATGTAATCATTCTCCTCAGATGTCACTGCCAGTCATTCAGAAATCAAAATGCCTAGTTTTTCGGACTTTCAGAAGAGGATGTTTCTTTGTAGTAAACATGAAGAGATTGATGTTCACACATGTGATTACCTACTCCAACTAGAATTTCTAGCTGTGGCCATTGCCCAAGTGTTTGTGAATATTTTGTAATCAATGATTTTTGGGTCTTGACTTAATTTAATTAACATAAAAATGTATTGAGTCTTTAGATATGTTTGGCACCGTGGGGATTACAAAGAAATTTGTTCTGTGACCTCGTGGAATTTACGGCCTATCTGGAGAATCAAAGCTTACATTCTTGAATCAATTAGGTCAATTCACTCAAGATAATAGCCTCCTGTTTGGTTCCCACAGTATGTGTTGTTGGTCGTCTGGAAAGACAAAAATCTGTGTAGTCCAGGTGAGGTAAGGAAGGCTTCTTTCAATGAATAGTACTTAAAATGACCTTTGAAAAGTCAATAGAGATTTTATATAAAGAGAACATTCTAAGTAAAATATTATGAACAATACCATGGTCAGAACATTAGAGTCTCCCCCCCCCCAACTAGAATAGTTTGTGTCCTTGAATCACATATACCCACTTCTTCATCATGTACTTCAAACCATAAGAAAGGGCGTCCTGGTGCATAAGTGGCCATTCACAGGGAAATCATAAGCTATTCCATTTGACCAACACTGGCCCATCTCCCATTTGACTCTCCAGAAACTCTCTTGTTTCTCCTGTTGGAACCTTTTCCTCATCCTTCATATTGAACATTCATGGTAACCTTCGTCTCCTGACCACAATCTTATCTTTTCATATTAGTAGGTCATCCGTGGACTGTCTCTGATAGTTTCTATTTTGGTTTTAGCAGTGCTTACCACCTTCCACCTAGACACTGATGGAAATCCTCCTTGGGTTGCAATACCTGACCTTCATAAAGTCTATCCTTCAATCAGTAATACTAGTAGCACCATGGTGTGTGGTTGGAAGAGATATGGTGTACCAGTAGACAATATACGTGTATGGTAAGTATGGCCCTGAGGAAAGAAACTGCCTGCTTTCATATTAAGGATACCAACTGATAAACCAGCTAACAGAACACAAAAGTTTAGTTGCTAGCCTTGGCGTCATCTTGCTCCACTTACTCTCCTTGGAAAGCATATACATGCACAGGTAAAGCCTTAGTTCAGTTTTTACTAAAAGGCACTAATACATGTGCTTCTATTGGAACTCTTTTTTTCTAACAATGCATCACAGCTGCCCAGATTTCATAATGATCCCAAGGCACTTAAGAGTGCTCTTCATTTATACCACATCTTACCCCCACAGCATTTATCTTAAAAAGGGTCTTCTCCAACACAACTGTATAGGAGACCCCACATGAGTGATGGGGTGCCTTGTCCATATGTATACTACAAGTCCTCAGTAGCCAAAGGCTACTCCCAAAGTGCAGGTGGATAGTCCCTGCTGGAAAGTCATTCTTTTTAGGTTATAAAGGCATCCCCCTCCAGTGGGCACCCGGGTCAGTAGGCTTCATCCAGAAGCAACAACAGACCAACACCTGTGTTCTGCAGACTCACCAAATGGACATATAGTGTGTGGTTGATGTTGTGTATGTGAGTATACTTAAGCATACTGAAAGAAGTATATAAGTTGCCAGTTGTAAGTCCTGATGGAAGTATACCTATGTTGCCAACTCCAAGACCAAATTCTCTGCCTGTACCATAATACCATCCCAGTGTGCCTCTGTGACTCATGGAATAAGTCACTTAAAGATGTTTTGTGGCACTGCATTTGACATTAATGTCTTGTTGCATGCATAAACATGAGGTCTGTTCATTGTAGACAAGGACACACCAGGAAAACCAAAAGGGAAGCTCCACATACTCTTGGCCCTAGACCACCCTTGTTTGACATAAACTTTACCTCAACCTGTCCTGCCTGTCTCCCAGGACCACAGGCCATACTCATTACAGTAGGTGCACTGATGAAATTGGCCATGTCCTATTTGACATTATTGTTTCTCACCAAGGGCCACAGTTGTCAATGTGTTTCAAAACCCCTGATTCTTTAAACCCTTGCTTCTCTCTTACAGGATACTAAATAAAGTATATGTAACAGTGCTCATCTTCTTTCATGTAAAAAAAAAAAGATCTGCAACGTTTTCACCAGCATGGAGCCCAGGGGCAGGTCAGCAAAATGTCTAAACCACCTCATGATTCATCTCCACCTGCCTCCACCTACCAGTTGCCTGTTAGGCTCAGTCACTAATAGGGCCTTTGGTGATATGTGAGTTGCATGAGATAGGTTCACAGTGAGTCACCAAGTAGGAGTGAGTGGTGTTCACCAGATTGATACAGATTCACACTCAGTACCAGTGCTAAGTCTGAGGCCACTCAGCAAAAGTCCCAGGACACACCAAGGCCAGCTGTCACCCGCCAGGTGAACACAGACCTTTGAGGTAAGGTAGGGCAGGCTCTCAGGGGGCCATCTGGGGGAGGACAGCAGAGTTCATCAGGCTAAAAGATTTGGACGTATGGAGGGAGGGTTTTATTTTTTACAGGAATAGTAGTGCTGGTTAGACAAATGGGGGAAAATGGCCCCTTCCCTAGATCCACACAATTAAGCCTTTCTCTCTTCATCTCTGCCACCTGCAGTTTGCCCGGACCTCCTTGAGAGCCTTCCAAGAAGTTCTGCGCCATGGGCCCAGTCTGGCCAGAGGGAACAGATTCCTCCGCAAGTTGAGATCTCAGCAGAGGGGCTACAGGGCGTCTGGACGGTGAGGCTGGTGCATTCCCCTAAGCTGATGCAGTATGGAAGGGAGTGCTCAACCCAGGAAAGATGGCATCTGTGAGTGGTATGGGAGAAGGACTCAGCACAAAGACCTTGGTGGGTGTCCTTCCTGGCCTTTCCCAAGAACCACACTACTCAATCTCTCCCTATAGGATTCCAATCCACTCTGAGCCGCCTAACCTCTGCTGGAGCGCAGCAGAGTTAATCAGACCCAAGCAGATCAAGATTTGATCATGGGAAGTGCATGCTCTGCACTGGTTGAGCATGTGAAGGAGAAAAGGCCCCTGACCTGGAGCCACACAAGTCAGTCCTTCTGAGATTCTATCCAGACCTCCTGGAGAGTTGGAGTTTGGCAGGCAGAAGTCAGGAGGGTGGGGATAGTGGGTGTCCCATGAGGTGGTGGCACTGGTCAGGCTAGTGGGAAGGCAGATGGAATAGTACCCACCCCAGAGCCACACATCTCAGTCTCTGACACCCATTGAGTCCACACAGACCTCTCTACCCTGGACCCAGACAGCTGACTTCTCAGGGCATGAGCTTTGGAGGACAAGGTGACAAGGAGTCAGGCCATTGCATTCCTCCTGATGCCATTTGGAGGTGGTTGTCCCTTCAACTCTCCCTGGAGCCATACAATCCAGTCTTCTCCCTCCACTGGAGCCCAGGGTGAGTGGCTACCAATGAGATATGTACACTGAGCCATTAGGAGGGTGTCTAGGTTTCTAGCAGATCCCGTATCTCCCTGGTGGACAGAAACATCACTGATTTTCACAGCCAGGTGTTAGATAGGCTTCACTTCCCAGTTCTGGCACTCTAGGCAGGGGAGCCTGGTGTGGGGCTGAGACCTCAGGCTCACCAAGGGGGACTTTTGCAGCTGAGATATCCTGTTGGATTCTCAGCCACTGCACATGGGTGTAGAGCCAGCCCTTTTCATTATATCACCCTTCCTACTAGTCTTGATGTGGCTTCTTTAAATCATTGTTTATAAGACTTCTGTTAAGCTAATCTTCAGTTGATTATTTAGATTGATTGTTTTATATCTTAGTTTTAATTCCATTTTGGTCCTAGGAGAAACTGAAAGTAACTTCCACCTATCTGCCACCATCTTGGATCTCAGTTTGTCATTTCTATCAGAGTAAAAATCTAAGTTTTTATGTTTTAGTATAGAAGGCCCTTTGTGATCTGGTCCTTTCTGACATCATCTCCTGTTAGTTTACCCCTTGATTACTCAGCTCCAGCCACACTGCTTTTGTAAATATATACACATATATACACACACACACACACACACACACACACACACACACACACTGAGTGGCCAGATTATTATGCGTTCAGAGATCATAATAATCTGGCCGCTCAGTGTGTGTGTGTGTGTGTGTGTGTGTGTGTGTGTGTGTTAGAGGCCCGGTGCATGAATTCGTGCATGGGTGGGGTCTGGCCAGCCTGGCCAGGCGGAGGGGACATGGGCAGTTGGCCAGCCTGCCTGCTGGTCAAACTCCTGGTCAAGGGGACAATTTGCATATTAGCCTTTTATTATATAGGATATACAGTGAGTGGCCAGATTATTACATGTTCAGAGATCATAATAATCTGACCACTCAGTGTGTGTGTGTGTGTGTGTGTGTGTGTGTGTAATTTCAGAGAAGAAGGGAAAGAGATAGCTAGAAACATCAGTGATGAGACAGAATCATTTATAGGCTGCCACATGCACGCCCCACATTAGAGATCAAGCCCACAACCCCAGCATGTGCCCTGACCGGGAATTGAACCTTGACCTCCCAGTTCCACAGGTCAACAATCAACCACTGAGCCATGCTGGTTGGTCCACACTGCCTTTTATACTGTTCTTTGGCAACAATAGATACAATCCCAGCCTAGTACCTTTACATTGATCTACTTTACACCAGATATTTTCATGACAAACTACCTCTTTGTTCAAATATCATCTTTCTCAATGAACTCTACCCTGACCACCATGTTTAAAAGTCCTGCTACTCAAGAGCATACATCTTTACTTTGCTGGTGTTTTTGCAGCTCTTATTACCTTTTAATATACTATATAATTTCCTTTATGTTGGTTATCTTTAATTGTCTACCTCCTCCCACTAGAAGATAAACTCCATGAAAACAGGAAATTCGTCTGTTTTGTTCACTGATATATCCATGCTAAGGGCCTAAACTAGTGGCTGGCAGAAAGTTGGCACCTAAAAATATTTCTTATATGAATTGATTAGCTAGTTAATTAGTTCATAAGGGTGTCAGGGAAGGTTTTTAAAATGAATTTTTATTTGAGACCTGAAAACTGAATAGGAGAAGAATGAGAGGGACTACATGGTTGGCAGAGGAAACAACATATGTGAAGACCTTGAGGCAGTGGGGGCAAGATCAATAAGGCCAATTATATAATACTTTGAGCGTCATTGTAAAGAGATGACTTAATCCATTTGCCTGCCCTCTAGAAATTCTAGTCTTTCAAAGTCTATCCTTGGGGAAAGGAAATGGGGAAAGAAAAATAAACAGCCAATTATTATACGTGTTGTAAGTGTACTAGTAAGAGAATGCAAAAAGAGCTGTGAAAACACTGAGTAGTCAGCTGCTACCTCTTCCTAGGGGAGTTGGGAATATTTTACAAAGAAGGTGACATTCGAGCTAGGTCTCAGGCAGGAGAGTGACATGATGAAAGTGTTTTAAGAAGATTAATCTGGCAATAGTATGGAAAGTGGATGGGAATATGGATGGACTGGAGGCAAAGAAACCATCTAGTCTATGGCAGTAGTCCAGGCATGAAGTGATGAAGGCATCTATAGGAATGGAAAGAGAAGGACAAATCTGAGAGACATTTGGAAGGAAAAATTGACAGGAGCTAAATGGACTCTTGGCTTTAAGCCTCTCGAAAGGTAATGCTTCTTCCTTAGTAATAACCATGAAAAGATTCAGACTGACCTATTATGTAATTGCCTACTCTGACTAGAATTTCTAGATATGGCTGGCCTCCAAAGTTTGTTATTGTGATTGATACTTGTTGGACCTTAATTTACATTAAGATGGGTTTAGACTCTTAAGGTTGGGATGCTCTCAAAAACATAATTTTGACTATGAAATAGCAAATTATTCTATTAAAAAAGAAATGAGTGAAACCACGGGACTGCATAGGAAGTTTTACAATGAGCTCATAGTTCCCTTTTTAAAAGTATAATATATATGAAAAAGAAGAACGCTGTAACAGGCGGCATGTGCCTAAAGAATTAGTATTTGGAAAAATAAGGCCCCAAATTACCTCTGGCTTGGATAAATACACATTTACAAAAACAATAAGAATAACATTTTAACTATGTTCTCAGAAGGAAAAAAGTGCATGTGTCCTGGGTAAGTTGCAACTCAGATGATATTGTTAAACTATTCTCAATGATCAATGGAATTAAAAGATGAAATACTGCCAATTTTTAACAACAAGGATAGACTTTGAAAGTATTATGCTAAATGAAAAAAAATCAGACAGAAAAGGACAAAAGTCATATGACTTAACTCATATTTGAAATGTGCAACAAACAAAAATAAACAAAACAAAATAAAAACAAATTCATTGTCATATATCGGGACAACAGGTTGGTGGTTACTAGTGGAAAAGGGGGCATAATAGGTCAAAATGGGAAAAGGGAATCAAATATATGGTGATAGATGGAAACTATACTTTTGGTTAGTGAGTACACAGATGTCAAATTATAATGTTGTACACCTAAAACATATGTTATAAGCCAATGTGACCTCAGTAATAATAAAAATATCTTTAGTTTATCCTTACCTTGATTGATAATTTGATATAAAATTATGGGTTATAAATAAAGTACAGAAGTTTTAAAACAAAACAAGACTAGGTTAATGTAAATATATTACCATTTATAACAAACAAAAAGAAGGAAGAGTTTTCAAGTAAGTGAGTACCTAGAAAATTACAAAGTTATCAACAAAGACATTCCACACAAATATAATTTTTACTTCTGACAAGATCATTAGATGTAGTTTATGGAAGTATGGAAGAAATATGGAATGAGTGAATGAATGATATATCATCAAGATTTTAACACATCTTTTATGACACACTTATAAAAATAATTATGAACCCATATTGATAGTTTAGATAATTAATACAAGTGTATATTAATTAAGTTATTATCATACTCAAAGAGTAACGATTAACAGACCACAGGCAAAGGAAAAGTTTTGATAGGCTATTTCAAACCTATTTTTAGCTTGACCTAGTCAATATTTTTATTATTGAAGTAAAGATTTGGAACAAGCATCTTAACAGATTTAAAGAGACTATGAAGCTGGAAGAAAAATAATTCAATTCCCACGAACATTTATACAGTTTTACTATGTCTAGAAACCATACTAGATAGTAGATTAATGAGACATATGTCTTTCTATTGAGGAACATATAAGCATTTCTAGGAGGAAAGATATAAAAACATAATTTTAAAAAGAAAGAGACATACATAGTATTATGAGGAAACAAAAGAGATACTAGTTTATTCTGGGAGTTTAGAGAAGACTTCATAGAGGAGATGATTCTTGAGGATGAATAAAATATAGAGTAGGAAGGGCTTCCAGTTTGAGGGATAATGAGTTTCTTAGAATCATGAAAGCATTCAGTGGGTCTGGGAAACTATAAGCAATAATGTACAAAGACATAAATAGTGGAAAGTAAGGCTGAGAAGTAGCTCAGGACCAGGTAATGGAAGGCATTGCATAACATAATAAGGAAACTGGACTGTATGTACCCTGAAGACCCTAGCAATCCATTCAAAGGGAATGACATACTGACTTATTTGTTTTCCTACAATGTGCACAATAGTTTGAATTGAAGGTAAGTGTGTATATGGATAGATTAGTTAGGAGTCTACTACAGTTTTCGAGTGAGAAATAATAGTGAACCTGAACATAGATGGCGATAAGTAGAGATAAAATGTAGTAGATGGGTTTTGAGTATCATTTAGGTCAGGGGTGGGGAATATCCAGCCCACAAGCCATACAATGTCTATAAAATCATTTGGTCTGGCCCTGCCAAGGCATTAGAGGTGAGTTAATTAAATGTTTGAGCAAATATAGCAGGCTAATTTTTAAGTTCTACAAAGAACTCCCAGTTTTGCCAGGCATAGTTAACTGCTTTTTCCTTTGCACTTTTTCATTGTACACTGTGCTTACAACTATCATAGATAGTTTTGGTAATCACCTTATATTTGTCTTTCTTTCTCATTAGATTGTGAGGTTCTTGAAGGATGTCTGGGATTGCTGAACTTATTTATGTTTATATTTCCAGTGCTCAGTAATATGTGTTGGGTGAAATGATGAATAAATGAATTAATATACTTGCTTAAGAGTGGTTTGGGGTGGGGGAGTAATACAGTATAAAAGGATAAGAGTATTTGATTAAGAATTGAACATTAGACGAGGGGTTGGAATTTTATTTTTCTTCGAAGGACCAGATAAGAAATACTGTACACTTTGGAGGCCACATGTGGTTTTGGTCTCATATTCTTCATTATTTTTGTTTACAACCCTTTAAAAATGTAAAATTTATTTTTAGCTCATAGGCCATATAAAAATAGGCATGGGCCATAGTTTGACAGCTTCTGTAATAGACAATACCCATAGGTAGGAGTTTAAAAAAACAAGAGTCTACAGAAAAAATAAATATAACACACATATCAGCATAGGCCACTCTATGCTCTGCTCCTTGCAACCACCCATAAACTCTCAATATATTTGACTTTAGCTCTTGATTTTCAAACCTGTTATTTCAAAACATTCCCTTAATTGTCAGCAAATTCTATTATGTCTTTAGCTATGGCCTCTGGTATGTGATTGGTTTCATCCCACATCAACATGAAATCTCGTCCTCCCTCATCCACTTACATCACACACACATGCACACATCCGCTCAAAATTAGCATTTTGTGCCCGGCCGGTGCGACTCAGTAGTTGAGCACTGACCCATGTACCAAGACGTCCCTAGCTCGATTCCCGGTCAGGGCACATTCTTGGGTTGTGTGCTTGATCCCAATTGCAGGGCATGCAGGAGGCAGCCAATTAATGTGTCTCCCTCATCAGTGTTTCTGTCTCTCTATCCCTCTTCCATCCTCTCTCTCTAAATCAATAAAAACATACCAAAAATAATATTTTGTGGGTTTAGTGACCTCAGGGGGTTATTGACAAGGTTTATATCAAGAGCCATTCAGGTTCTCTGCAGTTGCATGTCTTCTCTTTTTCCATAAGACAAATTAATTGCTTTTAAGGTTTGATCCAAATAACATTGTTTTATTAAGCTTTCTGAAGCCATCACATTTAGGCAGTTCCCAACTCCAAGCAGGTTTATCAAGAGATACAGTTTATTCCTAACAACAACCATAATGATGATGATGATGATGATAGCAGCTAATATACATAGGTCTTAGTATGGGGCAGACTAAGTGCTTTATTGCTCATATTAAACCCAGGAGGGAAGTGTTATTATTGTCCTCATTTTACAAAATAAGAAATGGAGTCACTGGAAGTTTAAGTAACTTGCCCACAATCACTCATAATCAGTGGAAAAGAAAGCTCCAAGGAGCCAGAGTGAGGGCACTCAATACTGTTGTAAGTGAAGATGCCCCCAAGGATGGAACCTGCAAACCAATGCTTATATGTGGTGGGAAAGTTAAAATTAATGAAAGTTAGCTTTAGCCAGTTTGGCTCAGTGACTAAAGCATTGGCCTGTGGCCCAAAAGGTCCTGGGTTTGATTCAGGTCAAGGGCGTGTACTTTGGTTGCAAGATCCTCCCTAGCCTGGGCCCTCGTTGGCGCCCTGGTTGGGGCACGTGAAGGAGGCAACCAATCAATGTGTTTCTCTCATATCGATGTTTCTCTCTGTCTTCCCCTCTCTCTTCCACTGTCCCTAAAAATCAATGGGAAAATATCCTCGAATGAGGATTAACAAAAAAGAAAAAAATAGTGAATTTTAAAAGAACTACCTCAGATTTTTTGTTCTTTGGGGTTTTTTTTTGCTTCATAGACACAGACAACATTATGGTGATTACCAGAGGGAAGAAGAGGAGGGGTGGTGAGAGATAGAGGACGGTAAAGGATAAATAAATGGTGATGGAAGGAGACTTGACTTTGGGGGTAAACACACAATACAATTTACAGAGGATGTAGTATAGAATTGTACACATGAAAACCATATAATGTTATTAACAAATGTCACCCCAATAAATTCAATACACATTAAAAGTAAATAAAAGAACCACTTCTTAGATAGTGGGGTAGAGTCAGCATTGCAAGGCATAAAATCGGAATGGCTGGTGAATAAGTAGAAATAATGGTTATAGACCACTTATGCTTAGCTGTTTAGAATGTCTTCCTTGTTTAATCCTGTGTAGTTGAGATCACGAAATCTATTCTTTTACATAGTTTTTTATGTAGTCTTATTCCCTTGGGCTCGTAAAAGTTGTTTTATGTTGTTACTAACTCTTTCTTCTGATTATTGAATTTTCTAGGATGTGCCACCATTTGTCCTACCTGCAAAGCAGGATCCAGGGCCTGCTGAGGGGAAGAGTCATTCATTGGGCCCTCCAACAGCCCAACTTCAAAGCTTACTTTCGTTAACCATCCATTGACACCATACAGACTCCAAGCCTCTGAACTGTGCTTGACAGCAACATGGAGATGATTTTGGTAAGATGTGTGGGGGAAAATACTTCCTTTTTAATTGTGATAAAAACATAAAATTTAACATAACTATTTTTAAGTGTACAGTTCAGTAGTGTTCAATATATTCACCTTGTTTTGCAATAACAGGTACTTTTTATGGAGACTGAAAATACTTTCTGAGGACCTCTAGCCATTTGTTTCCAAGGTTATCCTACAGGTTGCAAGAAAGATAAAAATAATTTGGGCAATAGTAAAATGTCATCCCAGCTAGGAAAAGGGATCACTGTTCCAGTTCCACTCTTACCTCCCTGAATCATGTAAGGAAAAATAGGAAAGAAAAGAAAGCCTCATTGCACAAGAGAGAGGTTCAAAGGCTTAGACTGGAAATGCTACCACCAGGAGACATATTAGGTGGGAGAGGGGGGAAAGCTTTATCCCAATGTATTAGTTTCATAACACTGCTATAACAAATTACCACAAACTAGTTGGCTTAAAACAACATAAATTTATTCTCTATCAATTCTGGAGGCTAGAAATCTGAAATCAAGGCATTGGCAGGGCCATGCTCCCTCCAAAGAGTTTGGGAGAGAGATCTTTCTTGTCTCTTCTAGATTCTGGTTATCACTAAATCTATTCTGGTGGTTGCCAACAATTCTTCATGTTCCTTGGCCTGTGGCAACATCACTACATTCTCCGTCTCCATCATCACATGGCCTTCTTCCCTGTGTCTCTTCTGTGCCTTCAAATCTCTCTTTCCTTACAAGGACATCAATTGTTGGATTTAAGGCCACTGTAATCCAGTATGACCTCAACTTCAAAGACCCTATTTCCAAATATAAGTTATTATTCACAGGTACTAAGAGTTGGGATATTAACATACCTTTTGGGGGCATCCAGTTCAAACCATAACACCTGAGAAAGGGACAAAAACATTTGTGAAGGCCACACTCCCAAGACACAGGCCCACTATTCACTCCAAAGATTAAAACATAATCCAAAGATTAGAGAATGTCCTCCTTACACATGCAATACAACCAACTAATACGCCTCCAGTTAAAATCAAAGTGGGCTACAGCTAGGAGAGCTGCAAGAGGCAGACTGTCTCTGCTGTGCAGCACGAAGGGAAAGGGAGACAAAAACAAGGTCACTAGATAAACGTACTGCCTCTGTTACTCATAGAGGCAAACATCAGATAGAGCCCATCTCTTGGCCAGACTGATATAAATGTTCACCCTGAAGTTCTATTCACCTCAGAATCTACTGTCCTATACAGCATGTCTGGCCTTTACCAACAACAACTAAGTTTAAAAACATGATAAAAGACAAGAAATAATACAATTTGAAGAGACAAAACACCATGTGAACTATGTTCACATATGACACAGGTGTTGAAATGATCAGTCAGGAAACTAAAAAAAAAACCTATGATTACTATGTTAAGGACTCTCATGGAAAAGATAGACAAAATGAAAAACCAGGTGGGAAATATAAGAAAGAATCCAAAGGAAATTCTCTCTCTCTCTCTCTCTCTCTCTCTCTCTCTCTCTCTCTCTCTCTCTCTCTCCCTTCCTCTTTTAAATATATATTGTTTACTGAGGAAGGGAGAGAGAGATAGAAACATCAATGATGAGAGAGAATCATTGATCGGCTGCCTCCTGCATGCTCCTACTGGGGATTGAGCCCACAGCCCGGGTATGTGCCCTTGATCAGAATCAAACCTGGGACCCTTCAATCATAAGGCCAAAGCTCTATCGACTGAGCCAAGCCAGCTGGGGTGAAATCTGTCTTTTTCTGACCCTTTGCTCTTTTCTTTTCTGTCCGGACACTCATTCAGTCTCCTTCCAAGAATTCTATTCTTTTGCCAGCCCCTTAAAAGAAGTCATCCTTGGTTCCCTTCTATAAACTTTCCCTGTACAATCTCACTACAACATGTCCACTAGAATTATCCTAATGACTCCCAAATCTATATCTCCACCCTGACTTCTCTCTCTAATTCCCATACCATTTATCCTTCATCTCCATCTCTATATCATACAGGCATCCCAAACTTACATACTCCAAATGAACCCATCTTCCAACCAATCCCAGGACCTTCATCTTTAGCCCATATCTCCAGGAATGGGTCCAAAATCCATAGTCATCTCACCTTGTATTTGAGGAGCTATGCCAGAGCTTTTCTCCACTCCTCCACTAATGTTCTACTTTTCCCCTCAGCTAACTTGTATTTGTTCTTCAGCTTAGACACCAATGTCTCCAGGAATATGTTCCAAACAGCAAAATCCATGTAAATTATTCCTAAATGTTCCTATAGCATCTTGAACTTCCTTTCTCATAGCAATATGTTTTATTGTCAGATTCCTTGCATATATATCTTTCACCATACTACATGCAGGAACCTGATGTACATTGCTCATCAGTATTTCTTCAATGCCTACCCACAGTCCCAGACATATAGTAGGCATCCAATAAATATTTGTTGAAGGAATGAATAGAAGAATCACCAAGTCTCCAGCTAGGGTCAACAGTATCATAAATATGTTTTAAGCACCTATTATGTGTCATTTTACTAACCAAATGTTTATTTTTATTGTTGACAGTAATACAGATGTCCCCCATTTCCCCCTCTTTATCCCCTCCACCCAACACATGCCCCACCCAGACCTTCACCACCCGATTGTCTGTGTCCATGGGCTATATAGGTATGCATATATGTTCTTTGCTTAATCTCCTCCAACCCCCACAATCTCCTCCCCTCTGAGAACTGTCAGCCAAATCATTTTTTACATTGAATTTGTCCCCTGGAGTTATTTACCAATGCCATCATGTTAGTTAAAATATCTATCATTTCTTGATTAAGTTACTGCAGTAGCTTTCTAACTTCAAACTCAGTCCTCTCTATCCTATTTTCCACACAGCTGCCGGAATAAGCTTTCTGGAAACAAATCAGGTCATGCCACTCCATAGTTTAATGACTACAGTGAGCTCATAATAGCCTACAAGGTATTCCAAAACCTGAGAATAGCAGACCAGAACCTACATGTCTTGGCTCCTGCAGCCTCTACTCTAGCCACATAAACAGCCATGCCTCCATGGGCACCCTACTCTTCAGTCGTAGTAAACTAATTGCAGGTCCCCCCCAAATGCCTCAGCTTCTCGTCATGGTACAGATCCCTTCACTTGCCATCAGGCAGCTTGCCTGGTCCACATCTATGCTTTCACCAAAGCATAGATGGACCATTCATTATACACCATGACCAAATGGGATTTCTCCCATGAATGTAACATATGAAAGTCAATTAATATAATGCACCTTGCTAATAGAATGCAGGGGGTAAGGGGAATCTCATGCTCATTTAGTTCATAGATGTAGGAGGAAGGGAAGCATTTGACAAAATTCAACACCCTTTCATGAAAATAAATTCAACAAAATAGGAATAGAAGGGAACTTCCTCAACCTGATAAAGAGCACACAATTTGCAATGGTGAAAGGCTGGGTACTTTCTCCCAAGCATCAGGAAGAAGATAAGAATGTTTGTTCTTGACACTCTATGCAACACTGTGCTCAAAGTTGTGTCAGGCCAAATAGATAAAAGGCATCCAATTGGAAAGGAACAAGTAAAACTATCTCTATTCACAGACATGTTCACATATATATACTAGAGGCCTGGTGCATGAAATTAATGCATGGAGGGGTGTCCCTCAGCCCAGCCTACACCCTCTCCAATCTGGGACCCTTCAGGAGATGTCTGACTGCCAGTTTAGGCCCGATCTCTGTGGAATTTGACCTAAACTGGCAGTCAGATATCCCTCTCAAAATCCAGGGCCAATGGTTCCTAATCACACGCCTGCCTGTCTGCCTGATTGCCCTTAACTGCTTCTGCCTGCCAGTCTGATCACCCCCTACCCACTCCCCTGCTGGCCTGATTGATGCCTAAATGCTCAACTGTCAGGCTGATCACCCACAACTGCCCTCCCCTACAGGCCTGGTCCCCCCCTCCCAACTGCCCTCCCCTGCCTGCCATCTTGTGACAATGTGGGGGCAGCTATCTTGTGATAACATGGAGGTGGCCATCTTGTGACATGAGGGTGTGAGAGTCAATTTGCATATAACCTCTTTATTATATAGGATACACATATATACATACATATATACATATACACAAACATATAAAACACGAAAGAATGCACTAAAACACAACAGCTTATTCAATTATGCAATCAAGGAGCTCAGCAAAGTTACAGGAGCCTAGATCAATGTGCAACCGTCAGTTGTATTTCTATACACTAACAACGAACAATCCAAAAATGAGGTTCAGAAAATACTTCCTTTTATAGTATCATCCAAAAGAAAATACAATACTAAGGAATAAATTTAACAAAAGACATGTAAGACTTGTACTCTGGGAACTGCAAACCATTGGAAAAGGAAACGAAAGAGGACCAAAATAAATGGAAAGGCATCCCGTGTTAGTGGACTGAGCATTTAATATTGCTAAGATGACCACAATCTCCAAGGCAATATTCAGACACAGTGTCATGCCTCTTACAATCTAACTTGGCTTCTTTGTGAAAACTGACAAGCTGATCCTTTAATTCACATGGCAATGCAAGGAATGCAGATAGCCAAAATAAATCTTACAAAGAAGGACAAAGTGGGCGGACTCTCACTTCCCAGTTTCAATGCTAACTACAAAGCTATAGCAATCCCACAAAGCGTGGCTCTGGCATAATAACAGACCTATTGTAGGTCAATGTTTTAGAATTTAGAGTCATAAGTAAACTCATATATGTATACATAATTGATTTCCAATAAGGGTACCAATACCATTCAATGGAAGAATGAAACATCTCTTCCAAAAAAAAAAAAGTGCAGGGACAACTAAATATCCAAATGAATATGGACCCCAAACTCACACCAGGTACAAATATGAAATGTAATGGACCACAGACCTAAAGTGAAGGGCTGAAACAATATAACTCTTGAAACAAAACATAGGTGCAAATCCCCATGACCTTGGATTAGGCAATAGTTACAAAATAGGAGAGCAAAAGCACAGCCACAACAGACAAAGAAAAAAAAAACACAGATAAATTATATGTCACCCAAATACTAAATGTTTATACATCAAAGGGCTCTATCTAGACAGGGAAAGGACAACCTCCAGAATGGGAGAGACATTTGCAAATCATGTGTCTGATAAGGGCCTACTTTCCAGAACGCATCAAGAATCTTAAAACTCGGCAACAGAAAGACCAGCAGCCCAGTTGTGGGAAATGGGCAAAGAAGCTGAAAGTACACCTGCTTTGGAGAAAGCAGATGTACGAATGGGAAAGGGTGCTCAACTTCACTAGCCGCTAGGGAAACGCAAATCAAAGCCATGAGGTACCTCTTCACACCCACTGGGATGGTGATTAGAAGCAAAACAAGAGGAAACTAAGTTTTGAGGAGGACATGGAGAAACCGGGGCCCTCAGACACTGTTGTTGAGAGTGTAAAATGGAACCATCACTATGGGAATCGGTGGGGAGGTCCCTCAGTAAGTTAAACATAGATTTACCATGTGGCCTGGCAATTCCACTCCTAGATACACACACAGAAGAACTGAAAACAGGTGTTCAGACAGAACCCTGTGCGGGAATGTTCACCGCTGTGCTGTTCACAGCTGCCAGAGGTGAAAATTACCCAAACATCCACCAACTGAGGAACCGATGCACAACATGTAGTCTACCCGTGCAGTGGAATATTACTCAGCCACGAAAAGGGAGTGGAGTGCTGACCCCTGCTACCACCTGGATGAACCGTAAAGAGACCATCATGTTAAGTGAAAATAGGCAGACACAAACGCCACCTATTCATTCTATGATTACATCTCTAGACATTTCCAGAATAGGCGAACCTCTGTGGACAGGAAGCAGGCTCATGGTCTAGAAGACAAGGGGAGGGGGTGTTGGGCTGGGGAGAGGAGGAGGGCAGTGGGAAGTGACTGCCTGACTGGGTACAGGGTTTTCTTTTGGGGGAGGTTCCAACGTTTGGGAAGATAGTTGTGCTGGCATAACTGTCCAACACCACCAGTTACTCCTGGTGCCATTGCACCCCACATGTTTGTTGTTTTTCCTGCACCACATTCCTGTCCAGGGCACAGGGAGAGTTCCCTCAAAGAGGAGGTCCCATGGGCAAGGGTGCATAAGAGTGCTGCCAGCATCCCTTCTTTGCAGGCCCAGGCCCAGGCTCAGGCCCACCAGGGCCAATGGGAAAGCAGTGACCTCACAGAACTTAGGTGTCATACAGCCTGTGCCTGGACCAATGAGGGGCCAGACAGGGGTCGCTAGGATACAGAGCAGGAGCCTCTGTACTGGCCATTTTGAGCGGTTGAGACCAACTGGCACCTTCCTGCATTGACCGCCCTGAACCGCAGCGCTAGACCGGACGGAGACAGGACACTCCAGCGCCCATCATGTCGGGGCAAAGAAGCCGGCGAGGATCCTCCGAGCACCAGAGGCGCAACCGGAGCCGCACAAGCAGAGCCGACTTGACCTTCTCCGTGAGCCAGATGGAGCGCCTCCTGCTGGACGGCCACTACGCCCAGCGTCTCAGCTCCAACGCACCTGTGTTCATGGCAGCCATCGTCCAGTACCTGACGGCCACGGTCCTGGAGCTGGCGGGCAACGAGGCCCAGAAGATCGGCAGCAGGCGCATCACCCCGGAGCTGGTGGACATGGCGATCCACAACAACGCCCTGCTCAGCCGCTTCTTCGAGAACACCACCGTTTCCCTGAACGCCCCGGGCAGGCAGTAGCTTCCCGGCCAGGCCCGGGGCCTCGACCCCTCGACCCTTCCCAGCCAGGGCCCGCCTGGCGCCTTGGGCAAAGTTATTGATTGGAAATAAAGTTTGAAGGAAATTTCTGTGCCTGCTCCAGTCCCTTCGTGTGGGGGCGGATGGAGGGATGGGGCTGGTGGCGGCGTGTCCCTGGGAGCGGGGCTGGAGTTGGGGAGGACGAGAGAGGGGCAGCCCCTCCTGGGGACGGGGCAGGGGGTGGTCCAGGGTGGGAGAGGCAGGCCGGGGTGGGGGTAGGCTGAGGTGTGGACAACCCCCATCGCCTCTGAGCAAGTCAGAGGCTGGCAACGTCCCCGGAAGGCTGGCTGGTGTGCAGGACCATGACTCAGGCGTCGTGATAGGGCGAAGGTGCAATGCCAACCCGCTTGCGGAACACAGGGGTGGGCTGAGTGGGTGGCATCGACTCTAATTGGGCTTTGACAGGAAGATGGAGGAGTGAACAGGAGGAGGGGACAAGGAGAAAGGCAAAATCAGAATGAGTGAATGAGCGTCACGACTGGTCACGATTTTATTTTTGGTCCTGTTCCCTTAGAGATGCTGCAGACACCCTTAGCAACCTGGGTAAACAAGCTGTCACCAAGCAACAGAGGGCTTGCGGCCCGGCCCCGCCCCAGTATCTGTGATTCGTTTAAACTCATTGTTCTGGGCAACGCCCCGCCCAGGGCATCTTATAATTTGCATATCACCAGGGCAACCACCGGGCGTGCAATGCCTGTGCCTGCTCTGTGGGAGGGAGGCCAAAGCAGGACGCAGGGCACGTCGCTGTCAGCTGCCTGCACCCACAAAGTCCGCCCAGAGGAAGCGCTGGGGCTGGGAACATGGCGGCATCCTCTAGTGGCCTGGGTGGCTTTTCCGGACTGGGGCCCGAGACCGGCGACTTCCTGGCGAGGTACCGGCAGGTGTCGAACAAGCTGAAGAAGCGATTCCTGCGCAAGCCCAACGTGGCCGAGGCCGGCGAGCAGTTCGCCCAGCTGGGCCGCGAGCTGCGCGCCCAGGAGTGCCTGCCCTACGCGGCCTGGTGCCAGCTGGCCGTGGCGCGCTGCCACCAGGCGCTGTTCCACGGGCCGGGGGAGGCCCTGGCGCTCACCGAGGCCGCCCGCCTCTTCCTGCAGCAGGAGCTCGACGCGCGCCAGCGCCTCGCCTGCCCCGCCGCCTACGGGGAACCCCTGCAGGCGGCCGCCGGCGCCCTGGGCGCCGCCGTGCGGCTGCACCTCGAGCTGGGCCAGCCGGCCGCCGCCGCCGCCCTCTGCCTGGAGCTGGCCGCCGCCCTGCGCGACCTGGGCCAGCCGGCCGCCGCCGCCGGCCACTTCCAGCGCGCCGCCCAGCT
The DNA here is from genome assembly GCA_027563665.1 of Antrozous pallidus. Taxonomy (NCBI): domain Eukaryota; kingdom Metazoa; phylum Chordata; class Mammalia; order Chiroptera; family Vespertilionidae; genus Antrozous; species Antrozous pallidus. The sequence continues at coordinate 7,931,433 of CM050509.1, read as the reverse complement.
GCAGCTGTCGCAGCTGCCCCTGGCCGCGCTGCAGTCGCTCGGGGACGCCGCGTCCTGCCAGCTGCTGGCCCGGGACTACACCGGCGCGCTGGCTGTCTTCACGCGCATGCAGCGCCTGGCGCAGGAGCATGGCAGCCACCCGGTGCAGCAGCAGCAGCAGCAGCAGCAGCAGCCGCCGCCGCCGGCGCCGCCCCTGCTCCCGCTGCTGCCACAGTCGCATCCACTGATGCAGCCTCAGCCTCAGGGGCCCCAGCCCAGACCCAGCATGGTCCCAGGTCTGTCCACCTCGCTGCGCCCTACGAATGCTGGCTTTGCGGCTGCGCCCTCTGGTGCCTTGTTGGGCGCCTTCGCGGACATCCTGGTCCGGTGCGAGGTGTCCCGGGTGCTGCTGCTGCTGCTCCTGCAGCCCCCGCCCGCCAAGCTGCTCCCGGAGCACGCCCACACCCTGGAGAAGTACTCGTGGGAGGCTTTTGACAGCCAGGGCCAGGAGAGCGGCGGCCAGCTCCCCGAGGACCTCTTCCTGCTGCTGCAGTCCCTGGTCATGGCCACCCACGAGAAGGACACGGAAGCCGTCAAGGCGCTGCAGGTGGAGCTGTGGCCGCTGCTGAGCGCCGAGCAGAACCACCTGCTTCACCTCGTGCTGCAGGAAACCATCTCGCCCTCGGGACAGGGGATCGGATGACCCACATCAGCCTCGTGCGCCTTTGCGTTTGGAGGGAAAGGAAAGATACTGATCACAGCGGTTCTGCCTTTGTTAACTTATTCCTCCTTGCCACCCCAGAAATTCAGTGGACTGAAAGTTACCTGCACCCCAAAGGCCTCTTTCCATAAAAAAATAGAAAAAAAAGCAGTATGATAGGGACAGAGTAGACTGTCTTCCCCCAAAATGTACCATAAAAATGAGAAGCCTTTTATCCTTTTTCTCTTCGATCCAAGTTGCCTCACCCCATATCCCGATCTTTGTTTAATTACCAGTGTTTTATTTTGCACTGCCGTGTAAATACTTCAGCTATGTGTTTTTATTATGACTCATTTCTTGGTGCATTTGTAAATCTATCTATGTGATCATGATCACCCAATTTCTCCTGTTTTATCTCCGCCACACATATGCATGGGAACCATGTGATTCCATACATCGTTGTTGCTATAGCTCTAACTCTTATGATAAAGCCATTCCAAGAGACCTGACATGTGGTTTAGATTTCTTTCATCTATGAAATGGGAATAATTTATCTACTTGTCAGGCCCCAGAAAGCAGAAACAGTTCTCTTTCAGTTCCAAGATGTATTCGTTTGAAATTGACAGTGGACTTAGTATGCAATTACACTGGACAATGAGTCTACGGAGATCATAGTACTTGGATTAGCTGCAATAGAAATGTATCTGGTGCAATGTCGGGTTGGGGTGTGTGGTTGGAGGGGGAGCCAAGGCAAATGTGTCAGGTGTGCTATTGGAATTCACATGTATGCTTCCACTCTGAGAGTTACCTGTAACCCACAAATTATCATGACTGATTTCTTGGCGCATTTCTATATTTGTAGTAGGAATCTTTCTGCAGCTCTTGTTTAGCTCGACTATATAAAATCAGCATGCTTCTTTGGTATTGTATGATCATGTATATGACCAAAAGTATGATGGCATTCCATTTAGAAACTCTAAATCTTCAAGACTTTTTGGTCCCGATGTTACATGCAAACTGACTTAGCTGTGTGGTGTATTGTTTTTTATTCAATTTTATTTATTTATAGTTTTAAGAGTGATAAGAATCCTTCAGTGTATAATCTCATGCTCAGTCATTCAGCTTTGGGAAAATGCATCCCAAGCCAATACAAAATAATATTGAATGTAAACTGTAATTTAAAAAAATAAAAATTTAAAAAGACCTGTTTGCAACAGTACTTGGACATAATAAGAAGAGAACAAAATTAAGTAAAAAGGATATGTATAAATAAAGTTGGTACATACTGGATGAAAAACAATGAGTCTTAAATACTTTAAGAATAATGTATTTGTATATAAAATCAAGTTGTTAATGAAAATGAACTGGAAAATATTTGACAGACAATGGGAAGCTAACATGTTGATATTTGATGTGCCTCAGGAAAAGCCCACTCAAAGAACAGAAAAAAAATAACCAAATTTAAAGCTGGAAATAAAAAGTTCCTGAGATGATGAAATATGTGTGCTGAAGAATGCAGAAGTTAAAATGGGAACAGATTAGGAAGTAAGCCCTAACTGGTTTGAATCAGTGGATAGAGCGTCAACCTGCAGACTGAAGGGCTCCAGGTTCGATTCCAGTCAAGGGCATGTACCTTGGTTGTGGGCACATCCCCAGTAGGGAGTGTGCAAGAGGCAGCTGATCGATGTTTCTCTCTCATCGATGTTTCTAGCTCTCTCTCCCTTCTTCTCTGTAAAAAAAAAAATCAATAAAATATATTTTAAAATTAGGAAGTGAAACTAAGAAGTAAAAGGATTAGAGAAATAAGGTAAGGGAAAAATAAGACTATTGACTATAACAGATTAAACCAACAGAAGCAACAAAGATAAGTCACTATGTAAAAAATAATATAAATTATAAGGAGGGGTAGCATGAAAAAATGCTTTTAAAATATAGAGAATCAACAATAAGGTAAAAATGATTAGAGAAAAAGAAGTTATGGAGCTAGAAGTCAAATCCAGGCATATCTGACTTCCAAGTCTGCACCGTTGTCTTCTGCCCTTGGACACATACACAAACACTCATCTTCAGCTTTCTTGCTACATTTAGCTTAGTTTAATTCCATGTTACACTCTAGATCACTGTCTGTTCAAATGACCAGAACATGTAATCACATGTCATTAAAGCAATTTCTGATGCATGATCTAATAGAAAAAGATATAAGCCTATGACTTAATAAGAAAGGTACGTATATGAGTTCACAGAACTCAGACCTTACCTAAAATGGCTCCCGTATACAGTGTAGCCTATCACGAAGAAAATCTGGGAAAGAGTTCATCTATGACCTGCGCACCAGGCAAGGCCCAAGGGGAGATGGTAGAATCCAGTGCAGCCAGCAATCCTTCAAGTGTAAAGTGTAAACATTTCCCAATGAGAAGATTCCATGGCCCTCAAGTTCTCTTTTTAAATTTTATTTATTTATTTATTTATTTATTTATTTATTTATTTATTTATTTAGGGTTAAGCCTCACCTGAGGATATTTTTCCATTGATTCTTTAGAGACAGTGGAAGAAAGATGGAAAGACAGAGATACACATTAATGCTAGAGAAACACATCGATTGCTTGCCTCCTGCACACACCAAGGTACATGCCCTTGACTGGAATGAAACCTGGGACCCTTTGGCCCATAGGCCGATACTCTATCCATTGAGCCAAACTGGCTAGGGCAGCCCTCAGGCCCTTGCATCCTCTGTCCTGAACTGGTAAACTCCATCCTTTGTGCTATCCACCTCCTGACCTACTTCTAAACTTCTTAGGTGCAGACCCCTTAACTCATTTCTTACTTTCTATATTCTGTTGCTCTCCTCACATTTGCTCATTGGTACTAGACCTCAACACTACCTCCACCTTTCTTCCTCCATCAATTACTTAACTTATCTGTGTCTTAAGTTCCTCTTCTACAAAAAGAAAATAAGAGTATAAATTTGGCGGTGGACCCTCGTGACTTTGGGTATCATCATATTTTCTAGAGTTGGAATAAGAACCTTATTAAGCTTTCAATAACAATGAAAATGCAATCATCAAAAATGAAACAAAAGAGAATAGGAACAGCATTAAATGTGGCGTTTAAACTATTGACTCAAATAATCAACAGGAGCTATAAGTTTCCAACATTAAATCATGGACCAGGGTCTTGCTTTAGAATGAACTGAAAAAGAATTAACCATTCAGTGGTCTCATAAGCTCCAAGTGATGCTGTGGATAATCCTAATCATCATATTGTCTAAAGTAGTAAATTTGGCTTTTCCACTTACTTGTTCCAGGGGTCAAAGATAGGGGTGGGCAAAAGTGGTTTTACAGTTGTGAGTGCATGAAACACAGAGTTTACTTATTAATTATTATATTATTTATTTGTATTATTTGTTACTATTATTGTTTTTATTTCATGTCCTTTCTTATTATTTAACCTTAGGGTTATAAGGGCTGGTTATTTAACTTACTCTTGCCCAACCCCTGTATCTGCCTTTTATTCAACCATTTCCCTATTTGTGCCATAGGCCAGTGTCACTTTATGTAATGTCCCCAAGAGACCTCTGGAGGGAGGCAGAGGGAAGGATGTCAAGAGCTGTGGTACATAAACCAACTGGAAAGACAAATTGTAGTCAGTTTTATTACTATAGGCATGAAATCTTCAAATCAGATAAAATCTGCCCATTTGTCCCCCAACAACAAGACATCTAGACTAAGGTAGTTGTGTTGAAGGTCTACTTTGTTCTACTAGTGTAGACTCCATCTTTCTGTTCTCTAGAAAAATATTTGGTCTTGAACCCAATCTTGTTCTATACCCTGAGCTGTGGGGATATTTTGAGTATCAACAGGAAGAGACCTTCCCCAGCAACATTACATTCACAAAATCCAAACAATTACTTAGACCCCTGGGGGAAAAGAGGTATTTGGTGCATCTCTCAGAAGACCTCATAGGCTGTTTATTCTCGACTTCCTTTTCTTGTTTTACCAGTTCTCTGACACTATGCACCTTCTGCTTGCAAATAAACAGAAGACCCTCATGTACCCAGAACAGCAAGAAGTACTTGGGAAACATGGTCTTTTGTCAAGAGAATCCCTTGGGTTTATAATAAAAATAAACTTTCCTCCCCTATTCTATCCTCTTTTAACATCAATTTTATTATTCTCCCTTACATTTCACTCCCAAATTAGCTCCATTGTCTGTGCTCTAAGAATACTTTGGCTCAGTATAGCCCCCTTCCACTTCAGTGGTGCTGATCAGCAATGTCAGGAAATATCAACTCACACATGTTTTCTCTATCAACTCACGGATATTGTTTTCTATACAATAGTAATAAGTAATATCTAAATAACTAAATGTCATAACTAATAGGAATAACTAAATGTGTGGTGGGAAGGGATGGGGACTGTCTGAGTGTCAGCAGAAGAGAGAGCATCAGAAATTATCAACTCACCTGAAAATTCTGAGGCTGCTTCCACACAATGCCAGACATAGGCAACTCAGCTCTAGTAGAAAATGCAAGCCTGTGCCGCTCAGCAATTGCCCCCCAATAGCAATTTGGCTCTGTGATTCCTCAATTGCCTGCATCCAGCTCACAATGGCACTGAGTTTTAGAATTGCTAGCTTCAAACTCATTCAAGACTCTCATTGTCCATAAACAAAGAGTCTACTGTGTGTGTGTGAAAGAGAAAGAGACACACACAGAGAGAGAGCTCCCCACCCAGAAAAAAAGAGAAAAATATATAAGAAAAAGCAAATGAACTATTCCTCTAGTTGTAAAGTACAATACAGTATAGGGACTACAATCAATCCTATCTAATAAAAGAGTAATATGTGCCGAACCGGTTTGGCTCAGTGGATAGAGCATTGGCCTGTGGACTGAAAGGTCCCAGGTTTGATTCCGGTAGGGGGCATATACTTTGGTTGCAGGCAAATCCCCAGTAGGGGACACAGTAGGGAGTGTGCAAGAGGCAGCTGATCAATGTTTCTCTCCCATCGATGTTTCTGACTTTCTATCCCTCTCCTTTTCTCTCTGTGAAAAATCAATAAAATATATTAAAAAAATAAAAGAGTAATATGCTAATTGACCATTTCACTATGCCCACAGCCAATCAGGAGTGATATGCAAATTAACCAGCAAAGATACCAGGTATGTTTGCATATGCGGGGGGGGGGGAGGGGGAAGCGCCCTATGCCTCCAAGGGGATCTAAGGGGACATGAGCTGGTGGCGGTTGGCAGTGCCCTAAGCCTCCGGCAGGGTCCAAGCTACCTGGAAGAGGCCAGGCCGAGCAGAGACCTGCCATGGCCATCATGGGGCTGGGCGAACAGGAGAGGCAGAGCCCAGACCTGCCATCACAATCACAGGGCGAACTGGATAGCATCATAATCACAGAGCAAACTGGACAGGCAGAACCCAGACCGGTGATCGTGATCACTGAGTGAACTGGACAGGCAGAGCCCAGACCCGCCATAGCAATCATGGAGCAAGCTGGACAGGCAGAGCTGAGACCAGCAATGGCCATCACAATCATGGGGAAACTGGACAGGCAGAGCCCAGACCCACCATCGCGATGACAGAGCGAACTGGAAAGGCAGAGCTCAGACTGGCCATGACAATCACAGAGCAAACTGGATAGGAAGAGCTGAGACCCAACCATTGCACTCACGGGTAAACTGGACTGGCAAAACCCAGAGCCACCATCGTGATCAAAGAGAGAACTGGACTGGCAGAGCCCAGATCTGCCATTGTGATCATGGGGGAACTGCACAGGCAGAGCCCGGACCCGCCATTATGACCACGGGGAACTGGACAGGCAGAGCCAAGACCCGTCATGGCATCATGGAACAAAGAGGACAGGCCGAGACGAGACCCGCCAAGGTGATAACGGGAAAACTGGACAGGCAGAGCCCAGACAAGACATCGAGATCACAAAGTGAACTGGACAGGCAGAACCTAGACCCATGATCGCGATTAAGGAGCGAAATAGACAGGCAGAGCCCAGAACCTCAATGGCGACCATGGAGCAAACTGGACAGGCAGAGCCGAGACCCACCATCCCACTCATGGGTAAACTGGACAAGCAGAATCCAGACCCGCCATCGTGATCAAACAGTGAACTGCACAGGCAGAGCCCAGATCCCCAATCAAGATAATGGGAAAAGGGACAGGCAGAGCCCAGACCTGCCATCGTGATCACAGGGCAGGGTGAACTGGACAGGAAGAGACTAGACACGCCACTGTGATCATGGGAGAACTGGACAGGCAAAGACCAGTCCCACGATCTGGAACAAGGAGCGAACTGGACAGTCACAGATGAGACAAACCATCGTGATCAAGGAGCTAACTGGACAGGGAGAGCCCCGATCCACCATTGTCATCACTGGGAAGGGGGCACTGGAGAGGCAAAGAATAGACTCGCCACCACTGGGGAACTGGACAGGCAAAACCCAGACCCGCCATCAAGATGACGGGGAACCTGATAGGCAGAATCCAGACACACCATCATGATCACGGAGCAAATGGGACAGGCAGAGCCCATTCCCACCATCGCAGTCACACGGAAACTGGACAGGCAGAGCCCAGACCCATCGTGATCAAAGAGTGAACTGGACAGGCAGAGCCAGACACGCCATCAAGATCACAGGGGAACTGGACAGGCCGAGCCCAGAACTGCCATGGTGATCATTAGGGAAATGCACAGGCAGAACTTAGGCCAGCCATCAAGATCATGGGGCCAACTGGACAGGCAGAGCCCAGACCCACCATCGCGATCACGGGGTCGGTCAAACTGGACAGGCAGAGCCCAGAATGGATCTCACGATCTCAGAGCCAACTAGACAGGCAGAGCTCACACCTGTGATTGCAATCATGGAGCGAACTGGACAGGCAGAGCTAAGACCAGCAATGGCCAACACAATCACTGGGAACTGGACCATTACGATCACGGGCGAACTGAACAGGCAGAGCCCAGACGCACCTTACAGGTCATGGGGAACTAGACACCCAGAGTCTAAACCTGCCATCAAGATCACAGAGGAAAGTCACAGGCAGAGTCTAGGCCAGAAATCAAGATCATGGGAAAATGGAAAGGCAGAACCCAGACCTGCCATCAAGATCACAGGGAACTTGAAAGGCGGAATCCAGACACGCCATCGTGATCACAAAGCAAACGGGACAGGCAGAGCCCATTCCAGCCATCACGGTCACACGGAAACTGGACAGGCAGAGCCCAGACCCACCATTGTGATCAAAGAGTGAACTGGACAGGCAGAGCGCAGACCGCCATTGAAATCACAGAGCGAACCACACAGGCAGAGCCCACACCCACTATCATGATCACGGAAAACTGGACAAACAGAACCCAGACCCACCATAAAGGTCACGGGGAATGAGACACCCAGAGTCCAGGGCATCCATCAAGATCAAGGGGGAACTTCACAGGCAGAGACCAGGCCAGAAATCAAGATCACCGGAAACTGGACAGGAAGAGCCAAGACCCGCCATGAAGATCACGGGGAACTTGACAGGCAGAACCCAGACACGCCATTGTGATCACAAAGCAAGCTGGACAGGCAGAGCCCAGACCCACCATCATGATCAAAGAGTGAACTGGACAGGCAAGCTCAGACACGCTATTGTCATCTCAGAGCAAACAAGACAAACAGAGCCCAGACCCACCATCGCAATCACGGGGAAATGGACAGGCAGAGCCAGACAAGTGATGACGATCACGAGGGAACCGGACAGGCAGAGACAAGACCTGCTATTGTGATCTCAGAGCAAATTACACAGGAAGAAGGCAGACCCGCGATTGTGATCACAGAGCAAGCTGGACAGGCAGAACTCAGTCCCGCCACCTGGATCAAAGAGTGAACTGGACAGGCAGAGGCCAGACCTGCGACTGTGATCAAAGAGCAAGCTGGACAGGCAGAACTCAGACCCGCCATCTTGATGAAGAGAGAGCTGGACACGCAGAGCTAACAACTCGCCACTCGAATCAATGTGCAAACTGGTCAGGCTGACCCAGATACGCCATGTGATCACTGGGGAACTAGTCAGGGAGAGCCCAGAACCACGCTTGTGATCAAGGAGCACCCTGGACAGGCCGAGCCCAGACACGCCATGGCGATCACTGGGGACTGCACAGGCAGAACATAGGCCGCCAACGCAATCATGGGGCGAGTCTAACTGAACAGGCAGAGCCCAGAGTCGCCATCGCGATCTCGGGGCCGGGCATACTGGACAGTCAGAGCCCAGACCCGCATTCGTGATCTCAGGGGGACTGGACAGGCAGAGCAAACAACCCGCCATCCTGATCACTAGGTAAACAGGTCAGGCCAAACCCTGATCCTCCATGGCGATCACTGGGGAGTTCGACAGGCAGAGCCCAGACCCGCGATTGTGATCACAGAGCAAGCTGGACAGGCAGAACTCAGACCCGCCATCTTGATCAAACAGTGAACTGGACAGGCAGAGCTCAGTCCCGCCACCTGGATCAAAGAGTGAACTGGACAGGCAGAGGCCAGACCTGCGACTGTGATCAAAGAGCAAGCTGGACAGGCAGAACTCAGACCCGCCATCTTGATGAAGAGAGAGCTGGACACGCAGAGCTAACAACTCGCCATTCGAATCAATGTGCAAACTGGTCAGGCTGACCCAGATACGCCATGTGATCACTGGGGAACTAGTCAGGGAGAGCCCAGAACCACGCTTGTGATCAAGGAGCACCCTGGACAGGCCGAGCCCAGACCCGCCATGGCGATCACTGGGGAACTAGTCAGGGAGAGCCCAGGAGCACACTTGTGATCAAGGAGCACCCTGGACAGGCCGAGCCCAGACCCGCCATGGCGATCACTGGGGACTGCACAGGCAGAACATAGGCCGCCAATGCGATCATGGGGCGGGTCTAACTGAACAGGCAGAGCCCAGAGTCGCCATCGCGATCTCGGGGCCAGGCATACTAGACAGGCAAAGCCCATACCCGCATTCGTGATCTCAGGGGGACTGGACAGGCAGAGCAAACAACCCGCCACCCTGATCACGAGGTAAACAGGTCAGGCCAAACCCTGATCCTCCATGGCGATCACTGGGGAGTTCGACAGGCAGAGCCCAGACCCGCGATTGTGATCACAGAGCAAGCTGGACAGGCAGAACTCAGACCCGCCATCTTGATCAAACAGTGAACTGGACAGGCAGAGCTCAGACCTGCTATTGTGACCTCAGAGCAAACTAGACAGGACGTGTAGAGAACCACCATCGCACTCATGGGTAAACTGGACAGGCAATACCCATAACTGCCATCGTGACCAAACAGAGAACTGGAAAGGCAGAGCCCAGACCTGCGATTGTGATCACCCAGCTCACTGGACAGGCAGGGACCAGTCCCACCATCCCAATCACAGGGAACTGGACAGGCAGAGCCAACGACCCGCCATTCTTATCACTGAGCAAACTGGTCAGGCCAAACCCAAACCCACCATGATATCACTGGGGAATTGAACAGGCAGAGCCCAGACCTGCCATTGCGATCACAGGAAAAAGGTTCAGGCAGAGCCCAGACCCGCCATCGTGATCACAGGGGAACAGGACAGGAAGAGCCAACAACCCGCCTTTCTGATCACTGTGCAAACTGGTCAGATACGCCATGTTGATCACTGGGAAACTGGACAGTGACAGCCCAGAACCACGCCAGTGATCAAGGAGCACACTGGACAATCCGAGGCCAGACCCACCTTGGGGATCCCTGGGGAACTGCACAGGCAGAACCTAGACCCACCAATACGATCATGGGGCAGGGCTAACTGAACAGGCGGAGCGCAGACCAGCCATTCCCATCACTACGCAAACTGGTCATGCCGAACCCAGATCCGCCATGGATCACTGGAGAACTGGACAGGCAGAGCCCAGACCCACCCACAATTGTGATCACAGAGCAAGCTGGACAGGAAGAACTCAGACCCGCCATCTTGATCAAGATTGAGCTGAATAGGCAGAGCTCATACCCGCGATTGTGACCTCAGAGAAAACTAGACAGGAAGTGCAGGGACCCACCATCGCACTCCTGGGTAACCTGGACAGGCAAAACCCATACCCGCCAACGTGATCAAACAGAGACCTGGACAGGCAGATCCCAGACCTGCGATTGTGATCACCCAGCTCACTGGACAGGCAGAGCACAGTCCCACCATCGTGATCAAGGAGAAAACTAAACAGGCAGAGCCCAGACCCACCATCCCAATCACAGGGAACTGGACAGGCAGGACCAACCAACAACCAGCCATTCATATCACTGCGTAAACTGGTCAGGCAGAATCCAGATACACCACGGTGATCACTGGGAAACTGGACAGGCAGAGCAAATACTCGCATTCTTGATCTCAGGGGAACTGGACAGGCAGAGCCAACAACCCGCCTTGCTGATCACTAGGCAAACAGGTCAGGCCAAACGCAGATCCGCCATGGCGATCACTGGGGAATGCGACAGGCAGAGCCCAGACCTGCGATTGTGATCACAGAGCAAGCTGGACAGGCAGAACTCAGACCCGCCATCTTGATCAAACAGTAAACTGGACAGGCAGAACTCAGACCTGCTATTGTGATCTCAGAGCAAACTAGACAGGAAGTGCAGAGAACTACCATCGCACTCGTGGGTAAACTGGACAGGCAATACCCATAACTGCCATCGTGATCAAACAGAGAACTGGACAGGCAGAGCCCAGACCTGCGATTGTGATCACCCAGCTCACTGGACAGGCAGAGCCCAGTCCCACCATCCCAATGACAGGGAACTGGACAGGCAGAGCCAACGACCCGCCATTCTTATCACTGAGCAAACTGGTCAGGCCAAACCCAAACCCACCATGATGTCACTGGGGAATTGAACAGGCAGAGTCCAGACATGCCATTGCGATCACAGGAAAAAGGTTCAGGCAGAGCCCAGACCCGCCATCGTGATCACAGGGGAACAGGACAGGCAGAGCCAACAACCCGCCATTCTGATCACTGTGCAAACTGGTCAGGCTGAACCCAGATAGGCCATGTTGATCACTGGGAAACTGGACAGTGACAGCCCAGAACCACGCTTGTGATCAAGGAGCACACTGGACAGGCCGAGGCCAGACCCGCCTTGGGGATTCCTGGGGAACTGCACAGGCAGAACCTAGGCCCACGAATGCGATCATGGGCCAGGGCTAACTGAACAGGCGGAGCCCAGACCCGCCCTTCTGATCACTACGCAAACTGGTCATGCCGTACCCAGATCCGCCATGGATCACTGGAGAACTGGACAGGCAGAGCCCAGACAAACCCACGATTGTGATCACAGAGCAAGCTGGACAGGCAGAACTTAGATCTGCCAACTTGATCAAGATTGAGCTGGACAGGCAGTACTCATACCCACGATTGTGATCTCAGAGCAAGTTGACAGGCATAATTCAGACCCGTCATCTTGATCAAAGAGGGAACTGGACAGGTAGAGCCCAGACCCATGATTGTGATGAAAGAACAAGCTGGACAGGCAAAACCCATACCCACCATCGTGATCAGAAAGAGAACTGGACAGGCAGAGTCCACACCCGCGATTGTGATCACCGAACTCACTGGACAGGCAGAGCCCAGTCCCACCATCATGATCATGGAGAAAACTAAACAGGCAGTGCCCAGACCGACCATCCCAATCACAGGGAACTGGACAGGCAGAGCCAAAGACCGGCCAATCTTATCACTGAGCAAACTGGTCAGACCCAACCCAAACCCGCCATGGCTATCACTGGGGAATTGGACAGGCAGAGCCCAGACAGGCCATCCCGATCACAGGTAAAAGGTTCAGGCAGAGCCCAGACCCGCCATTGTGATCACAGGAGAACTGGACAGGCAGAGTCAACGACCTGCCATTCGGATCACTGCGCAAACTGGTCAGTGCCAACCCTAACCTGCCATGGCTATCACTGGGGCATTGGACAGGCAGAGCCCAGACAGGCATCGTGATCACAGGAGAACTGGACAGGCAGAGCCAACAACCCACCTTTCTGATCACTGTGCAAACTGGTCAGGTTGAACCCAGATACGCCATGTTGATCACTGGGAAACTGGACAGTGAGAGCCCAGAACCATGCTTGTGATCAAGGAGCATACTGGACAGGCCGAGGCCAGACCCACCTTGGGGATCCCTGGGGAACTGCACAGGCAGAACCTAGACCCGCCAATACGATCATGGGGCAGAGCTAACTGAACAGGCGGAGCGCAGACCAGCCATTCCCATCACTACGCAAACTGGTCATGCCGTACCCAGATACGCCATGGATCACTAGAGAACTGGACAGGCAGAGCCCAGACCCACCCACAATTGTGATCACAGAGCAAGCTGGACAGGAAGAACTCAGACCCGCCATCTTGATCAAGATTGAGCTGAACAGGCAGAGCTCATACCCGCGATTGTGACCTCAGTGAAAACTAGACAGGAAGTGCAGGGACTCACCATCGCACTCCTGGGTAACCTGGACAGGCAAAACCCATACACGCTATCGTGATCAAACAGAGACCTGGACAGGCAGAGACCAGACCTCCGATTGTGATCACTGACCTCACTGGATAGGCAGAGCCAGTCCCACCATTGTGATCACGGAGAAAACTAAACAGGCAGAGCCCAGACCCACCATCCCAATCACAGGGAACTGGACAGGCAGAACCAACGACCGGCCATTCAGATCACTGCGTAAACTGGTCAGGCAGAATCCAGATACACCACGGCGATCACTGGGAAACTGGACAGGCAGAGCAAATACTCGCATTCTTGATCTCAGGGGAAATGGACAGGCAGAGCCAACAACCCGCCATCCTGACCACTAGGCAAACAGGTCAGGCCGAATGCAGATCCGCCATGGCGATCACTGGGGAATGCGACAGGCAGAGCCCAGACCCGCTATTGTGATCACAGAGCAAGCTGGACAGGCAGAACTCAGACCTGCTATTGTGATCTCAGAGCAAACTAGACAGGAAGTGCAGAGAACTACCATCGCACTCGTGGGTAAACTGGACAGGCAATACCCATAACTGCCATCGTGATCAAACAGAGAACTGGACAGGCAGAGCCCAGACCTGCGATTGTGATCACCCAGCTCACTGGACAGGCAGAGCCCAGTCCCACCATCCCAATGACAGGGAACTGGACAGGCAGAGCCAACGACCCGCCATTCTTATCACTGAGCAAACTGGTCAGGCCAAACCCAAACCCACCATGATGTCACTGGGGAATTGAACAGGCAGAGTCCAGACATGCCATTGCGATCACAGGAAAAAGGTTCAGGCAGAGCCCAGACCCGCCATCGTGATCACAGGGGAACAGGACAGGCAGAGCCAACAAACCGCCATTCTGATCACTGTGCAAACTGGTCAGGCTGAACCCAGATATGCCATGTCGATCACTGGGAAACTGGACAGTGACAGCCCAGAACCACGCTTGTGATCAAGGAGCACACTGGACAGGCCGAGGCCAGACCCGCCTTGGGGATCCCTGGGGAACTGCACAGGCAGAACCTAGGCCCATGAATGCTATCATGGGCCAGACCTAACTGAACAGGCGGAGCCCAGACCCGCCCTTCTGATCACTACGCAAACTGGTCATGCCGTACCCAGATCCGCCATGGATCACTGGAGAACTGGACAGGCAGAGCCCAGACCAACCCACGATTGTGATCACAGAGCAAGCTAGACAGGCAGAACTTAGATCTGCCAACTTGATCAAGATTGAGCTGGACAGGCAGAGCTCAGACCTGGTATTGTGATCTCAGAGCAAACTAGACAGGAAGTGCAGAGACCCACCATCGCACTCATGGGTAAAATGGACAGGCAATACCCATAACTGCCATCGTGACCAAACAGAGAACTGGACAGGCAGAGCCCAGACCTGCGATTGTGATCACCCAGCTCACTGGATAGGCAGAGCCCAGTCCCACCATCATGATCATGGAGAAAACTAAACAGGCAGAGCCCAGACCCACCATCCCAATTACAGGGAACTGGACAGGCAGAGCCAACGACCCGCCATTCTTATCACTGTGCAAACTAGTCAGGCTGAACCCACATACGCCATAGCAATCACTGGGGAACAGGACAGGCAGAACCAAGACTCACAATTGTGATCAAGGAGCACACTGGACAGGCCGAGCCCAGACCCGCCATGGCGATCACTGGGGACTGCACAGGCAGAACCTAGGCCCGCCAACGCGATAGTGGGGCGGGTCTAACTGAACAGGCAGAGCTCAGAGCAGCCATTATGGTCTCAGGGCCGGGCATACTGGACAGGCAGAGCCCAGACCACATTCATGATCTCAGGGGAATTGGACAGGCAGAACCAACACCCCGCCATCCTGATCACTGTGCAAACTGGTCAGGCTGAACCCAGATAGGCCATGTCGATCACTGGGAAAGTGGACAGTGACAGCCCAGAACCACGCTTGTGATCAAGGAGCACACTGGACAGGCCGAGGCCAGACCCGCCTTGGGGATCACTGGGGAACTATACAGGCAGAACCTCGGCCTGCCAATGTGATCATGGTCCAGGGCTAACTGAACAGGCAGAGCCCAGACCCGCCATTCTGATCACTACGCAAACTGGTCATGCCATACCCAGATCCGCCATGGATCACTGGAGAACTGGACAGGCAGAGCCCAGACCGACCCACGATTGTGATCACAGAGCAAGCTGGACAGGAAGAACTCAGATCCGCCATCTTGATCAAGATTGAGCTGGACAGGCAGAGCTCATACCTGCGAATGTGATCACCGAGCTCACTGGAGACGCAGACCACAAGCCCACCAACAAGATCACGGAGAAAACTAAACAGGCAGAGCCCAGACCCGTGATTGTGACCTCAGAGCAAGTTGACAGGCAGAACTCAGACCCACCATCGTGGTCACGGGAGAACTGGACAGGCAGAGCCCAGACCCATGATTGTGATGAAAGAACAAGCTGGACAGGCAGAACCCATATCCGCCATCGTGATCAAAAAGAGAACTGGACAGGCAGAGCCCACACCCGCGATTGTGATCACCGAACTCAGTGGACAGGCAGAGCCCAGTCCCACCATTGTGATCATGGAGAAAACTAAACAGGCAGAGCCCAGACCCATGATTGTGATGAAAGGACAAGCTGGACAGGCAGAACTCATACCCGCCATCGTGATCAAACAGAGAACCTGACAGGCAGAGCCCACACCCGCGATTGTGATCACCGAACTCAGTGGACAGGCAGAGCCCAGTCCCACCATTGTGATCATGGAGAAAACTAAACAGGCAGTGCCCAGACCGACCATCCCAATCACAGGGAACTGGACAGGCAGAGCCAAAGACCGGCCAATCTTTTCACTGAGCAAACTGGTCAGACCCAACCCAAACCCGCCATGGCTATCACTGGGGAATTGGACAGGCAGAGCCCAGACAGGCCATCCTGATCACAGGTAAAAGATTCAGGCAGAGCCCAGACCCGCCATCGTGATCACAGGAGAACTGGACAGGCAGAGCCAACGACCTGCCATTCTGAACACTGCGCAAACTGGTCAGGCCGAACCCACATACGCCATAGCGATCACTGGGGAACTAGACAGGCAGAACCAAGACTCACGATTATGATCAAGGAGCACACTGGACAGGCAGAACCCAGACCCGCCATGGCGATCGCTGGGGACTGCACAGGCAAAAACCTAGGCCCGCCAACTTGATAGTGGGGCGAGTCTAAGTGAACAGGCAGAGCCCAGAGTAGCCATTATGATCTCGGGGCAGGGCATACTGGACAGGCAGAGCCCAGACCACATTCGTGATCTCAGGGGAACTGGACAGGCAGAGCCAACAACCAGATATTCTGATCACTAGTCAAACAGGTCAGGCCGAACCTAGATCCTCCATGGCGATCCCTGGGGAATGTGACAGGCAGAGCCCAGACCTGCGATTGTGATCACAGTGCAAGCTGGACAGCCAGAACTCAGACCCGCCATCTTGATCAAAAGGGAACTGGACAGGCAGAGCCTAGACTCGTGATTGTGATCTCAGAGCAAACTAGACAGGAAGTGCAGAGACCCACCATCGTACTCATGGGTAAACTGGACAGGCAGAACCCATACCCGCCATCGTGAACAAACAGAGAACTGGACAGGCAGAGCCCAGACCCGCGATTGTGATCACCCAGCTCACTGGACAGGCAGAGCCCTGTCCCACCATCATGATCACGGAGAAAACTAAACAGGCAGAGCCCAGACCCACCATCCCAATTACAGGGAACTGGACAGGCAGAATCAACGACCGGCCATTCTTATCACTGAGCAAACTGGTCAGGCCAAACACTAACCTGCCATGGCTATCACTGGGGAATTGGACAGGCAGAGCCCAAACAGGCCATCGTGATCACAGGAGAACTGGACAGGCAGAGCCAACAACCCGCCTTTCTGATCACTGTGCAAACTGGTCAGGCTGAACCCAGATACACCATGTCGATCACTGGGAAAGTGGAGAGTGACAGCCCAGAACCACGCTTCTGATCAAGGAGCACATTGGACAGGCCGAGGCCAGACCCGCCTTGGGGATCACTGGGGAAGTGCACAGGCAGAACCTCGGCCCGCCAATGTGATCATGGTCCAGGGCTACAGAACAGGCGGAGCCCAGACCCGCCATTCTGATCATTACGCAAACTGGTCATGCCGTACCCAGAACCGCCATGGATCACTGGAGAACTGGACAGGCAGAGCCCAGACCAACCCACGATTGTGATCACAGAGCAAGCTGGAAGGAAGAACTCAGACCCGCCATCTTGATCAAGATTGAGCTGGACAGGCAGAGCTCATACCCGCGATTGTGATCTCAGAGCTCACTGGACAGGCAGACCACAGGCCCACCAACAAGATCACGGAGAAAACTAAACAGGCAGAGCCCAGACCCGCGATTGTGATCTCAGAGCAAGTTGACAGGCAGAACTCACACCCGTCATCTTGATCAAAGAGGGAACTGGACAGGCAGAGCCCAGACCCATGATTGTGATGAAAGAGCAAGCTGGACAGGCAGAACCCATACCCGCCATCGTGATCAAACAGAGAACTGGACAGGCAGAGTCCACACCCGCGATTGTGATCACCAAACTCACTGGACAGGCAGAGCCCAGACAGGCCATCCCGATCAGAGGATAACTGGACAGGCAGAGCCAACAACCTGCCTTTCTGATCACTGTGTAAACTGGTCAGGCTGATCCCAGATATGCCATGTCGATCACTGGGAAACTGGACAGTGAGAACCCAGAACCACGCTTGTGATCAAGGAGCACACTGGACAGGCCGAGGCCAGACCCACCTTGGGGATCACTGGGGAACTGCACAGGCAGAACCTAGGCTCGCGAAGGTGATCATGGGCCAGGGCTAACTGAACAGGCGGAGCCCAGACCCGCCCTTCTGATCACTATGCAAACTGGTCATGCCGTACCCAGATCTGCCATGGATCACTGGAGAACTGGACAGGCAGAGCCCAGACCAACCCACGATTGTGATCACATGGCAAGCTGGACAGGCAGAACTCAGATCTGCCATCTTGATCAAGATTGAGCTGAATAGGCAGAGCTCATACCCGTGATTGTGATCTCAGAGCAAAATAGACAGGAAGTGCAGGGACCCACCATCGCACTCATGGGTAACCTGGACAGACAAAACCCATACCCGCCATCGTGATCAAATGGAGACCTGGACAGGCAGAGCCCAGACCTGCGATTGTGATCACTGACCTCACTGGACAGGCAGAACCCAGTCCCACCATTGTGATCAAGGAGAAAACTAAACAGGCAGAGCCCAGACCCACCATCCCAATCACAGGGAACTGGACAGGCAGAACCAACAACCAGCCATTCAGATCACTGCGTAAGCTGGTCAGGGAGAATCCAGATACACCACGGCGATCACTGGGAAACTGGACAGGCAGAGCAAAGACTAGCATTCGTGATCTCAGGGGAACTGGACAGGCAGAGCCAACAACCCGCCATCCTGACCACTAGGCAAACAGGTCAGGCCGAACGCAGATCCGCCATGGTGATCACTGGGGAATTCGAAAGGCAGAGCCCAGACCCGCTATTGTGATCACAGAGCAAGCTGGACAGGCAGAACTCAGACCCGCCATCGTGACCAAACAGTGAACTGGACAGGCAGAGCCCAGACCAACCCACGATTGTGATCACAGAGCAAGCTGGACAGGAAGAACTCAGATCTGCCATCTTGATCAAGATTGAGCTGGACAGGCAGAGCTCATACCCGCGAATGTGATCACCGAGCTCACTGGACAGGCAGACCACAGGCCCACCAAGATCATGGAGAAAACTAAACAGGCAGAGCCCAGACCCGCGACTGGGATCTCAGAGCAAGTTGACAGGCAGAACTCAGACCCGTCATCTTGATCAAAGAGGGAACTGGACAGGCAGAGCCCAGACCCATGATTGTGATGAAAGGACAAGCTGGACAGGCAGAGCCAACAACCCGCCTTTCTGATCACTGTGCAAACTGGTCAGGCTGAACCCAGATATGCCATGTCAATCACTGGGAAACTGGACAGTGAGAGCCCAGAACCACGCTTGTGATCAAGGACCACACTAGACAGGCTGAGGCCAGACCCACCTTGGGGATCACTGGGGAACTGCACAGGCAGAACCTAGGCCCGCCTTGCGATCATGGTCCAGGGCTGACTGAACAGGCAGAGACCAGACCCGCCATTCTGATCCCTATGCAAACTGGTCATGCCATACCCAGATCCGCCATGGATCACTGGAGAACTGGACAGGCAGAGCCCAGACCAACCCACGATTGTGATCACAGAGCAAGCTGGACCGGAAGAACTAAGACCCGCCATCTTGATCAAGATTGAACTGGACAGGCAGAGCTCATACCCGCGATTGTGATCTCAGAGCAAACTAGACGGGAAGTGCAGAGATCCACCATCGCACTCATGGGTAACCTGGACAGACAAAACTCATACCCGCCAACGTGATCAAACAGAGACCTGGACAGGCAGAGCCCAGATCCGCGATTGTGATCACTGACTTCACTGGATAGGCAGAGCCCAGTCCCACCATCCTGATCAAGGAGAAAACTAAACAGGCAGAGCCCAGACCCACTATCCCAATCACAGGGAACTGGACAGGCAGAACCAACAACCAGCCATTCAGATCACTGTGTAAACTGGTCAGGCAGAATCCAGATACACCACGGCAATCACTGGGAAATTGGACAGGCAGAGCAAATACTCGCTTACTTGATCTCAGGGGAACTGGACAGGCAGAGCCAACAACCCGCCATCCTGACCACTAGGCAAACAGGTCAGGCCGAATGCAGATCCGCCATGGCGATCACTGGGGAATTCGACAGGCAGAGCCCAGACCCGCTATTGTGATCACAGAGCAAGCTGGACAGGCAGAACTCAGACCCGCCATCGTGACCAAACAGTGAACTGGACAGGCAGAGCCCAGACCTGCTATTGTGATCTCAGAGCAAACTAGACAGGACGTGTAGAGAACCACCATCGCACTAATGGGTAAAATGGACAGGCAATACCCATAACTGCCATCGTGATCAAACAGAGAACTGGACAGGCAGAGCCCAGACCTGCGATTGTGATCACCCAGCTCACTGGACAGGCAGAGCCAAGTCCCGCCATCCCAATCACAGGGACCTGGACAGGCAGAGCCAATGACCCGCAATTCTTATCACTGAGCAAACTGGTCAGGACAAACCCAAACCCACCATGATATCACTGGGGAATTGGACAGGCAGAGCCCAGACATGCCATTGCGATCACAGGAAAAAGGTTCAGGCAGAGCCCAGACCCGCCATCGTGATCACAGGGGAACAGGACAGGCAGGGCCAACAACCCGCCATACTGATCACTGTGCAAACTGGTCAGATATGCCATGTTGATCACTGGGAAACCGGACAGTGAAAGCCCAGAACCACGCTTGTGATCAAGGAGCACACTGGACAGGCCATGGCCAGACCCGCCTTGGGGATCACTGGGGAACTGCACAGGCAGAACCTCGGCCCGCCAATGCGATCAT
Organism: Antrozous pallidus; assembly: GCA_027563665.1. Taxonomy (NCBI): domain Eukaryota; kingdom Metazoa; phylum Chordata; class Mammalia; order Chiroptera; family Vespertilionidae; genus Antrozous; species Antrozous pallidus. The sequence continues at coordinate 7,910,675 of CM050509.1, read as the reverse complement.
GGTCCAGAGCTAACTGAACAGGCAGAGACCAGAGCCGCCATTCTGATCACAAAGCAAACTGGTCATGCCATACCCAGATCCGCCATGGATCACTGGAGAACTGGACAGGCAGAGCCCAGACCAACCCACGATTGTGACTACAGAGCAAGCTGGACAGGAAGAACTCAGATCTGCCATCTTTTTTTTTTAAATATATTTTATTGATTTTTCACAGAGAGGAAGGGAGAGGGATAGAAAGTCAGAAACATCGATGAGAGAGAAACATCGATCAGCTGCCTCTTGCACACCCCCTACTGGGGATGTGCCCGCAACCAAGGTACATGCCCTTGACCGGAATCGAACCTGGGACCTTTCAGTCCTCAGGCTGACGCTCTATCCACTGAGCCAAGCCAGCTTCGGCAGATCTGCCATCTTGATCAAGATTGAGCTGGACAGGCAGAGCTCATACCCGCGATTGTGATCACCGAGCTCACTGGACAGGCAGACCACAGGCCCACCAACAAGATCACGGAGAAAACTAAACAGGCAGAGCCCAGACCCGCGATTGTGATCTCAGAGCAAGTTGACAGGCAGAATTCAGACCCGTCATCTTGATCAAAGAGGGAACTGGACAGGCAGAGCCCAGACTCATGATTGTGATGAAAGAACAAGCTGGACAGGCAGAACCCATACCCGCCATCGTGATCAAACAGAGAACTGGACAGGCGGAGCCCACACCCGCGATTGTGATCACCGAACTCACTGGACAGGCAGAGCCCAGTCCCACCATCATGATCATGGAGAAAACTAAACAGGCAGAGCCCAGACCTACCATCCCAATCACAGGGAACTGGACAGGCAGAGCCAAAGACCGGCCAATCTTATCACTGAGCAAACTGGTCAGACCCAACCCAAACCCGCCTTGGCTATCACTGGGGAATTGGACAGGCAGAGCCCAGACAGGCCATCCCGATCAGAGGATAACTGAACAGGCAGAGCCAACAACCCGCCTTTCTGATCACTGTGCAAACTGATCAGGCTGAACCCAGATATGCCATGTCGATCACTGGGAAACTGGACAGTGAGAGCCCAGAACCACGCTTGTGATCAAGGACCACACTAGACAGGCCGAGGCCAGACCCACCTTGGGGATCACTGGGGAACTGCACAGGCAGAACCTAGGCCCGCCTTTCGATCATGGTCCAGGGCTGACTGAACAGGCAGAGACCAGACCCGCCATTCTGATCCCTATGCAAACTGGTCATGCCATACCCAGATCCGCCATGGATCACTGGAGAACTGGACAGGCAGAGCCCAGACCAACCCACGATTGTGATCACAGAGCAAGCTGGACCGGAAGAACTAAGACCCGCCATCTTGATCAAGATTGAACTGGACAGGCAGAGCTCATACCCGCGATTGTGATCTCAGAGCAAACTAGACGGGAAGTGCAGAGATCCACCATCGCACTCATGGGTAACCTGGACAGACAAAACTCTTACCCGCCAACGTGATCAAACAGAGACCTGGACAGGCAGAGCCCAGATCCGCGATTGTGATCACTGACTTCACTGGATAGGCAGAGCCCAGTCCCACCATCTTGATCAAGGATAAAACTAAACAGGCAGAGCCCAGACCCACTATCCCAATCACAGGGAACTGAACAGGCAGAACCAACAACCAGCCATTCAGATCACTGTGTAAACTGGTCAGGCAGAATCCAGATACACCACGGCAATCACTGGGAAACTGCACAGGCAGAGCAAATACTCGCTTACTTGATCTCAGGGGAACTGGACAGGCAGAGCCAACAACCCGCCATCCTGACCACTAGGCAAACAGGTCAGGCCGAACGCAGATCCGCCATGGCGATCACTGGGGAATTCGACAGGCAGAGTCTAGACCCGCTATTGTGATCACAGAGCAAGCTGGACAGGCAGAACTCAGACCCGCCATCTTGATGAAACAGTGAACTGGACAGGCAGAGCTCAGACCTGCTATTGTGACCTCAGAGCAAACTAGACAGGAAGTGCAGAGACCCACCATCGCACTCATGGGTAAACTGGACAGGCAATACCCATAACTGCCATCGTAACCAAACAGAGAACTGGACAGGCAGAGCCCAGACCTGCGATTGTGATCACCCAGCTCACTGGACAGGCAGAGGCCAGTCCCACCATCTCAATGACAGGGAACTGGACAGGCAGAGCCAACGACCCGCCATTCTTATCACTGTGCAAACTGGTCAGGCCAAACCCAAACCCACCATGATGTCACTGGGGAATTGGACGGGCAGAGTCCAGACATGCAATTGCGATCACAGGAAAAAGGTTCAGGCAGAGCCCAGACCCGCCATCGTGATCACAGGGGAACAGGACAGGCAGAGCCAACAACCCGCCATACTGATCACTGTGCAAACTGGTCAGATACGCCATGTCGATCACTGGGAAACTGGACAGTGACAGCCCAGAACCACGCTTGTGATCAAGGAGCACCCTGGACAGGCCGAGCCCAGACCCGCCATGGCGATCACTGGGGACTGCACAGGCAGAATCTAGGCCGCCAACGCGATCATGGGGTGGGTCTAACTGAACAGGCAGAGCCCAGAGTCGCCATCGCGATCTCAGGGCCGGGCATACTGGACAGGCAGAGCCCAGACCCGCATTTGTGATCTCAGGGCGACTGGACAGGCAGAGCCAACAACCCGCCTTCCTGATCACTAGGTAAACATGTCAGGCCGAACCCAGATCCACCATGGCGATCCCTGGGGAGTTCGACAGGCAGAGCCCAGACCCGCGATTGTGATCAAAGAGCAAGCTGGACAGGCAGAACTCAGACCCGCCATCTTGATCAAACAGTGAACTGACAGGCAGAGCTCAGACCTGCTATTGTGACCTCAGAGCAAACTAGACAGGACGTGTAGAGAACCACCATCGCACTAATGGGTAAACTGGACAGGCAATACCCATAACTGCCATCGTGATCAAATAGAAAACTGGACAGGCAGAGCCCAGACCTGCGATTGTGATCACCCAGCTCACTGGACAGGCAGAGCCCAGTCCCACCATCCCATTCACAGGGAACTGGACAGGCAGAGCCAACGACCCGCCATTCTTATCACTGAGCAAACTGGTCAGGCCAAACCCAAACCCACCATGATATCACTGGGGAACTGAACGGGCAGAGCCCTGACATGCCATTGCGATCACAGGAAAAAGGTTCAGGCAGAGCCCAGACGCACCATCGTGATCACAGGGGAACAGGACAGGCAGGGCCAACAACCCGCCATACTGATCACTGTGCAAACTGGTCAGATATGCCATGTCGATCACTGGGAAACCGGACAGTGAAAGCCCAGAACCACGCTTGTGATCAAGGAGCACCCTGGACAGGCCATGGCCAGACCCGCCTTGGGGATCACTGGGGAACTGCACAGGCAGAACCTCGGCCCGCCAATGCGATCATGGTCCAGAGCTAACTGAACAGGCAGAGACCAGAGCCGCCATTCTGATCACAAAGCAAACTGGTCATGCCATACCCAGATCCGCCATGGATCACTGGAGAACTGGACAGGCAGAGCCCAGACCAACCCACGATTGTGACTACAGAGCAAGCTGGACAGGAAGAACTCAGATCTGCCATCTTTTTTTTTAAATATATTTTATTGATTTTTCACAGAGAGGAAGGGAGAGGGATAGAAAGTCAGAAACATCGATGAGAGAGAAACATCGATCAGCTGCCTCTTGCACACCCCCTACTGGGGATGTGCCCGCAACCAAGGTACATGCCCTTGACCGGAATCGAACCTGGGACCTTTCAGTCCTCAGGCTGACGCTCTATCCACTGAGCCAAGCCAGCTTCGGCAGATCTGCCATCTTGATCAAGATTGAGCTGGACAGGCAGAGCTCATACCCGCGAATGTGATCACCGAGTTCACTGGACAGGCAGACCACAGGCCCACCAACAAGATCACGGAGAAAACTAAACAGCCAGAGCCCAGACCCGCGATTGTGATCTCAGAGCAAGTTGACAGGCAGAACTCAGACCCGCCATCGTGGTCACGGCAGAACTGGACAGGCAGAGTCAACGACCTGCCATTCTGATCACTGCGCAAACTGGTCAGGCCGAACCAGGATACGCCATAGCGATCACTAGGGAACTGGACGGACAGAACCCAGACTCACAATTGTGATCAAGGAGCACACTTGTCAGGCCGAGCCTAGACCTGCCATGGCGATCACTGGGGACTGCACAGGCAAAACCTAGGCCGTCAACGCGATCATGGGGCGGGTCTAACTGGACAGGCAGAGCCCAGACCCGCCATTCTCATCACTATGCAAACTGGTCATGCCGAAACCATATCCCCCATGGATCACTGGAGAACTGGACAGGCAGAGCCCAGACCCACACACGATTGTGATCACAGAGCAAGCTGGACAGGAAGAACTCAGAGCCGCCATCTTGATCAAGATTGAGCTGAACAAGCAGAGCTCATACCCGCGATTGTGATCTCAGAGCAAACTAGACGGGAAGTGCAGGGACCCACCATCGAACTGATGGGTAACCTGGACAGGCAAAACCCATACCCGCTATCTTGATCAAACAGAGACCTGGACAGGCAGAGCCCAGACCTGCGATTGTGATCACTGACCTCACTGGATAGGCAGAGCCCAGTCCCACCATCGTGATCAAGGAGAAAACTAAACTAAACCCACCATCCCAATCACAGGGAACTGGACAGGCAGAATCAACAACCGGCCATTCAGATCACTGCGCAAACTGGTCAGGCAGAATCCAGATGCACCACGGCGATCACTGGGAAACTGGACAGGCAGAGCAAAGACTCGCATTCTTGATCTCAGGGGAACTGGACAGGCAGAGCAAACAACCCGCCATCCTGACCACTAGGCAAACAGGTCAGGCCGAACACAGATCCGCCATGGCGATCACTAGGGAATTCGACAGGCAGAGTCTAGACCCGCTATTGTGATCACAGAGCAAGCTGGACAGGCAGAACTCAGACCCGCCATCTTGATCAAACAGTGAACTGGACAGGCAGAGCTCAGACCTTCTATTGTGACCTCAGAGCAAACTAGACAGGAAGTGCAGAGACCCACCATCGCACTCATGGGTAAAATGGACAGGCAATACCCATAACTGCCATCGTGACCAAACAGAGAACTGGACAGGCAGAGCCCAGACCTGCGATTGTGATCACCCAGCTCACTGGATAGGCAGAGCCCAGTCCCACCATCATGATCATGGAGAAAACTAAACAGGCAGAGCCCAGACCCACCATCCCAATTACAGGGAACTGGACAGGCAGGGCCAACGACTGGCCATTCTTATCACTGAGCAAACAGTCAGGCCCAAACCAAAACTGCCATGGCTATCACTGGGGAATTGGACAGGCAGAGCCCAGACCCGCCATTGTGATCACAGGTAAAAGATTCAGGCAGAGCTCAGACCCGCCATCGTGATCACAGGAGAACTGGACAGGCAGAGCCAACGGCCGGCCGTTCTGGTCACTGCACAAACTGGTCTGGCCGAACCCAGATATACCATGGCGATCACTGTGGAACTGGACAGGCAGAACCAAGACTCACGATTGTGATCAAGGAGCACACTGGACAGGCCGAGCCGAGACCCGCCATGGCGATCACTGGGGAATGCGACAGGCAGAGCCCAGACCTGCGATTGTGATCACAGTGCAAGCTGGACAACCAGAACTCAGACCCACCATCTTGATCAAAAGGGAACTGGACAGGCAGAGCCCAGACCTGCGATTGTGATCACAGTGCAAGCTGGACAGCCAGAACTCAGACCCACCATCTTGATCAAAAGGGAACTGGACAGGCAGAGCCCAGACCTGCGATTGTGATCACAGTGCAAGCTGGACAGCCAGAACTCAGACCCACCATCTTGATCAAAAGGGAACTGGACAGGCAGAGCTCAAACCTCCTATTGTGATCTCAGAGCAAACTAGACAGGCAGAGGGTAGACCCGCGATTGTGATCACAGAGCAAGCTGGAAAGACAGAACTCATACCCGCCATCTTGATCAAAAGGGAACAGGACAGGCAGAGCCTAGATTCGTGATTGTGATCTCAGAGCAAACTACACAGGAAGTACAGAGACCCACCATCGCACTCACTGGTAAACTGGACAGGCAATACCCATACCCGCCATCGTGATCAAACAGAGAACTGGACAGGCAGAGCCAGACCCGCGATTGTGATCACCCAGCTCACTGGACAGGCAGAGCCCAGTCCCACCTTCTTGATCACGGAGAAAACTATACAGGCAGAGCCCAGACCCACCATTCCAATCACAGGGAACTGGACAGGCAGAACCAACGACCAGCCATTCTTATCACTGAGCAAACTGGTCAGGCCCAACCCTAACCTGCCATGGCTATCCCTAGGGACTAGGATAGGCAGAGCCCAGCCATGCCATCGCGATGACAGGGAAAAGGTTCAGGCAGAGCCCAGATCCGCCATGTGATCACAGGGGAATTGGTCAGGCAGAGCCAACAAACCGCCATTCTGATCACTGTGCAAACTGGTCAGGCCGAACCCACATACACCATGGCGATCACTGGGGAACTGGACAGAGAGAACCTAGACTCACGATTGCGATCAAGGAACACACTGGACAGGCCGAGCCCTGACCCGCCATGGCGATCATTGGGGACTGCACAGGCAGAACCCACGCCCGCAAACATGATCATGGGGCGGGTCTAACTTAACAGGCAGAGCCCAGAGTTGCCATTGCGATCTCAGGGCCGGGCTTACAGGTCTCGCAGAGCCCAGACCCGCATTCGTGATCTCAGGGGAACTGGACAGGCAGAGCCAACAACCCGCCATCCTGACCACTAGGCAAACAGGTCAGGCAGAACGCAGATCTGCCATGGGGATCACTGGGGAATTCGACAGGCAGAGTCTAGACCCGCTATTGTGATCACAGAGCAAGCTGGACAGGCAGAACTCAGACCCGCCATCTTGATCAAACAGTGAACTGGACAGACAGATCCCAGACCCGCGATTGTGATCAAAGAGCAAGCTGGACAGGCAGAACTCAGACCCTCTACCTTGATCAAAGAGTGAACTGGACAGGCAGAACCAACAACCCGCCATTCGATTCAATGTGCAAACTGGTCAGGCTGACCCAGATACGCCATGTTGATCACTGGGAAACTGGACAGTGACAGCCCAGAACCACGCTTGTGATCAAGGAGCACACTGGACAGGCCGAGGCCAGACCCGCCTTCGGTATCACTGGGGAACTGCACAGGCAGAACCTAGGCCCGCCCACGCAATCATGGGGCAGTGCTAACTGAACAGGCAGACCCCAGATCTGCCATTCTGATCACTACCCAAACTGGTCATGCCAAACCCAGATCCGCCCTGGCAATCACGGGAGAACTGGACAGGCAGAGCCCAGACCGATCCATGATTGTGACCACAGAGCAAGCTGGACAGGAAGAACTCAGACCCGCCATCTTGATCAGAGTGAGCTGCACAGGCAGAGCTCAGACCCGAAATTGTGATCTCAGAGGAAGCTAGACAGGAAGTGCAGAGACCCACCATCGCACTCATGGGTAAACTGGACAGGCAATACCCATAACTGCCATTGTGATCAAACAGGGAACTGGACAGTCAGAACCCAGACACACGTTTGTGATCACCCAGCTCACTGGACAGGCAGAGCCCAGTCCCACCATCCCAATCACAGGGAACTGGACAGGCAGAGCCAAAGACCTGCCATTCTTATCACTGAGCAAACTGGTCAGGCCAAACCCAAACCCACCATGATGTCACTGGGGAATTGGACAGGCAGAGCCCAGACCTGCCGTTGCGATCACAGGAAAAAGGTTCAGGCAGAGCCCAGACCCGCCATCGTGATCACAGGGGAACAGGACAGGCAGAGCCAACAACCCGCCTTTCTGATCACTGTGCAAACTGGTCAGGCTGAACCCAGATACGCCATGTTGATCACTGGGAAACTGGACAGTGAGAGCCCAGAACCACGCTTATGACCAAGGAGCACATTGGACAGGCCGAGACCAGACCCGCCTTGGGGATCACTGGGGAACTGCACAGGCAGAACCTAGGCTTGCGAATGCGATCATGGGCCAGGGCTAACTGAACAGGCAGAGCCCAGACCCGCCATTCTGATCACTACGCAAACTGGTCATGCCGTACCCAGATCCGCCATGGATCACTGGAGAACTGGACAGGCAGAGCCCAGACCAACCCACGATTGTGATCACAGCAAGCTGGACAGCCAGAACTCAGACCCGCCATCTTGATCAAGATTGAGCTGGACAGTCAAAGCTCATACCCGTGATTGTGATCTCAGAGCAAACTAGACAGGAAGTGCAGAGACCCACCATCGACCTGATGGGTTACCTGGACAGGCAAAACCCATACCCGCCATCATGATCAAACAGAGACCTGGACAGGCAGAGCCCAGACCCGCGGTTGTGATCACCTAGCTCACTGGACAGGCAGAGCCAAGTCCCACCAACGTGATCACAGAGAAAACTAAACAGGCAGAGCCCAGACCAGCGATTGTGACCTCAGAGTAAGCTGACATGCAGAACTCAGACCGCCATCTTGATCAAAGAGTGAACTGGACAGGCATAACTCAGACCTGCTATTATGATCTCATATCAAACTAGACAGGCAGAGGGCAGACCCGCGATTGTCATCTCAGAGGAAGCTGGACAGGCAGAACTCAGTCCCGCCACCTGGATCAAAGAGTGAACTGGACAGGCAGAGCCAACAACCGGCCATTCTTATCACTGAGCAGACTGGTCAGGCCCAACCCAAACCCGCCATGGCTATGACTGGGGAATTGGACAGGCAGGCCATCGCGATCACGGGAAAAGTTTCAGGCAGAGGCCAGACCCACCATCGTGATCACAGGAGAACTGGACAGGCAGAGCCAACGACCAGCCATTCTGATCACAGAGCAAACTGGTCAGGCCGAACCCAGATACCCCATGGCGATCACTGGGGAACTGGACAGGCAGAACCCAGACTCACAAATGTGATCAAGGAGCACACTGGACAGGCCGAGCCCAGACTCGCCATGGTGATCGCAGAGGACTGCACAGGCAGAACCTAGGCCCGCCAACGCGATAGTGGGGCAGGTCTAACTGAACAGGCAGAGCTCAGAGTCACCATCGTGATCTCAGGGGAAGTGGACAGGCAGAGCCAACAACCCGCCATTCTGATCACTAGGCAAAGAGGTCAGGCTGAACCCAGATCCGCCATGGCGATCACTGGGGAATGCGACCTGCAGAGCCCAGACCCGCGATTGTGATCACAGAGCAAGCTGGACAGCCAGAACTCAGACCCGCCATCTTGATTAACAGTGAGCTGGACAGGCAGAGCTCATACCCACGATTGTGATCTCAGAGCAAACTAGGCAGGAAGTGCAGAGACCCACCATCGCACTCATGCGTAAACTGGACAGGCAATACCCATACCCGCCATCGTGATCAAACAGAGAACTGGACAGGCAGAGCCCAGTCCCACCATCCCAATCACAGGGAACTGGACAGGCAGAGCCAACAACAGGCCATTCTGATCACTGAGCAAACTGGTCAGGCCGAACCCAGATATGCCATGGTGATCACTGGGGAACTGGACAGGCAAAATCCAGACTCATGATTGTGATCAAGGAGCACACTGGACAGGCCGAGCCCAGACCCGCCATGGCGATCAGTAGGGACTGCACAGGCAGAACCCACGCCCACCAACATGATCATGGGGCGGGTCTAACTTAACAGGCAGAGCCCAGAGTCGCCATCGCAATCTCGGGGCCGGGCATACTGGACCGGCAGAGCCCAGACCCGCATTCGTGATCTCAGGGGGACTGGACAGGCAGAGCCAACAACCCGCCATCCTGATCACTAGGCAAACATGTCAGGCCAAACCCAGTTCCGCCATGGCGATCCCTGGGGAATGCGACAGGCAGAGCCCAGACCCGCAATTGTGATCACAGAGCAAGCTGGACAGGCAGAACTCAGACTCGTCATCTTGATGAAGAGTGAGCCGCACAGGCAGAGCTCATACCTGCGATTGTAATCTCAGAGAAAACTAGACAGGAAGTGCAGAGACCCACCATCGCACTCATGGGTAAACTGGACAGGCAATGCCCATACCCACCATCGTGATCAAACAGAGAACTGGACAGGCAGAGCCCAGACCCACGATCGTGATCACTCAGCTCACTGGACAGGCAGAGCCCTGTCCCACCATTGTGATCAAGGAGAAAACTATACAGGCAGAGCCCAGACCCACCATCCCAATCACAGGGAACTGGACAGGCAGAGCCAACAACCGGCCATTCTGATCACAGAGCAAACTGGTCAGGCCCAACCCAAATCTGCCATGGCTATCACTGGGAAATTGGACAGGCAGAGCCCACACAGGCCATCATGATCATAGGAAATAAGTTCAGGCAGAGCCCAGACCCGACTTCGTGATCACAGGGGAACTGGACAGGCAGAGCCAACAACCTGCTATTCTGATCACTGCGCAAACTGGTCAGGCTGAACCCAGATACACCATGGCGATCACTGGGAAACTGGACAGGCAGAGCCCAGACCCGCGATTGTGATCACAGATCAAGCTGGACAGGCAGAACTCAGACCAGCCATCTTGATCAAGAGTGAGCTGGACAGTCAGAGCTCAGACTCACGATTGTGATCTCATTGCAAACTCGACAGGCAGAACCAAGACCCACCATCGCACTCATGGGTAAACTGGACAGGCAAAACCCAGAACTGCCATCGTCATCAAACAGAGAATTGGACAGGCAGAGTCCAGACCCTCCTTTGTGATCATGATGCTCACTGGACAGGCACAGTCCAGTGCCACCATTGTGATCACGGAGAAAACTAGACAGGCAGAGCCCAGACTCACCATCCGAATCACAGGGAAATGGCCAGGCAGAGCCAGACACGTGATCGGGATCACAGGGAAACTGGACAGGCAGAGCCAACAACCCGCCATTCTGATCACTGCGCAAATTGGTGAGGCCAAACTGAGATCCACCTTGGCTATTAGTGTGGAACTGGACAGCCAGAGCCCAGACCTGCCATGGCAATCACTGGAGACTATACAGGCAGAACTTATGCCTGCCAACGCGATCATGGGGCAGGTCTAACTGAACAGGCAGAGGCCAGAGTCTCCATCGCGGTCTCGGGGCCGGGCATACTGGACAGGCAGAGCCCAGACCCGCCATTCTGATCACTAGGCAAACAGGTCAGTCCGAACCCTGATCCGCCATGGCAATCACTGGGGAATTGGACAGGTATAGCCCAGACAGGCCATCGCGATCACAGGTAAAAGGTTCATGCAGAGCCCAGACCCGCCATCGTGATCACAGGAGAACTGGTCAGGCAGAGCCAACAACCTGCCATTCTGATCACTACGCAAATAGGTCAGGCCGAACACAGATCCGCCATGGCGATCACTGGGGACTTTGACAGGCAGAGCCCAGACCCGCCATCTTGACGAAAGAGTGAACTGGACAGGCAGAGCTCAGACTTGCTATTGTGATCTCAGAGGAAACTAGATAGGCAGAGGGCAGACCCGCGATTGTGATCACAGTACAAGCTGAACATGCAGAACTCATTCCCGCCATCTTGTTCAAAAGTGAACTGGACAGGCAGAATTCAGACCTCCTATTGTAATCTCAGAGCAAACGAGACAGGCAGAGGGCAGACCCGCGATTGTCATTACAGAGCAAGCTAAACAGGAAGAACTCAGTCCTGCCATCTTGATCAAGACTGAACTGGACAGGCAGAGCCCAGACCCGTCATCTTGATCAAGAGTGAGCCGCACAGGCAGCGCTCATATCCGCGATTGTGATCTCAGAGCAAACTAGACTGGAAGTCAGAGACCCACCATCGCACTCATGGGTAAACAGGACAGGCAATACCCATACCCGCCATCGTGATCAAACAGAGAACCTGACAATCAGAGCCCAGACCCGCGATTATGATCACCGAGCTCACTGGACAGGCAGAGCCCAGTCCCACCATCGTAATCACGGAGAAAACTAAACAGGCCATCGTGATAACTGGAAATAGGTTCAGGCAGAGCCCAGACCCGGCCGAACCCAGATACCCCATGGCGATCACTGAGGAACTGGACAGGCAGAACCCAGACTCACGATTGTGATCAAGGAACACACTGGACAGGCCGAGCCCAGACCCGCCATGGCGATCACTGGGGACTGCACAGGCAGAACCTAGGCCGCCAACGCGATCATGGGGCGGGTCTAACTGAACAGGCAGAGCCCAGAGTCGCCATCGCGATCTCGGGGCCGGGCATACTGGACAGGCAGAGCCCAGATCCGCATTCGTGATCTCAGGGGAACTGGACAGGCAGCACCAACAACCCGCCATCCTGATCACTGTGCAAACTGGTCAGGCTGAACCCAGATACGCCATGTCGATCCCTGGGGAATGCGACAGGCAGAGCCCAGACCTGCGATTGTGATCACAGTGCAAGCTGGACAGGCAGAACTCAGACCCGCCACCTTGATCAAAGAGTGAACTGACAGGCAGAGCCCAGACTTGCTATTGTGTTCTCAGAGCAAACTAGACAGGCAGAGGGCAGACCCGCGATTGTGATCACAGAGCAAGCTGGACAGGCAGAACTCAGTCCCGCGATTGTGATCTCATTGCAAACTACACAGGCAAAGCCGAGACTCACCATCACACTCATGGGTAAACTGGACAGGCAAAACCCAGAACTGCCATTGTGATCAAACAGAGAACTGGACAGGCAGAGCCCAGACCTGGGATTGTGATCACCCAACTCACTGGACAGGCAGAGCCCAGTCCCACCATCCCAATCACAGGGAACTGGACAGGCAGAGCCAACGACCGGCCATTCTTATCACTGCGCAAACTGGTCAGGCCGAACCCACATACGCCATGGCGATCACTGGGGCACTCGACAGGCAGAGTCCAGATCCACCATCGCAATCATGGGGAACTGGACAGTCAGGGCTAGACACACGATCCCGATCACAAGGAAACTGGACAGGCAGAGCCGAGTCCCGCGATCATGATCACAGCGAACCAGACAGGCAGAGCCCAGGCCTCTCCATCGCAATCTCAGGGGAAATGGACCGGCAGAGCCAACACCCGCCATCCGGATCACGGAGCACACTGGACAGGCTGAGCCCAGACCTGCCATGGTGATCCCTGCGGAACTGCACAGACAGAACCTAGGCCCGCCAACGCGATCATGGGGCGGGGCTAACTGGGCAGGCAGAGCCCAGACCCGCTATCGCAATCATAGGATCGGGCAACTGGAAAGGCAAAGCCCAGACCGGCTCTCATGATCTCAGAGCGAACTAGACAGGAAGAGCCCACAGCTGTGATTGTGATCGCGGAGCGAAGTGGACAGCAGAACTAAGACCAGCAATGGCCAACACGATCACGGGGAACTGTACAGGCAGAGCCCAGATGCACCATACAGGTCACGGGGAACTAGACACCCAGAGCCCAAACCTGCCATCAAGATCACGGGGGAACTTCAAAGGCAGAGTCCAGGCCAGAAATGAAGATCACGGGAAACTGGACAGGCAGAGCCCAGATCCGCCATCAAGATCACAGGGAACTTGACAGGCAGAATCCAGACACGCCATCGTGATCATGGGGCAAACTGAACAGGCAGAGGTGAGACCCACATTCACTATCAAGGGGAGAACTGAATTGGCACAACCCAGACCCGTGATTGTGATCACGGGGCGAACTGGACAGGCAGAGCCCTGACCTGCAATTCTAGGCAAAGAAGCCACTTTGCTGACCAACCTGTGCTAGGGACCTCTTTGCGTGTGTGGTAGAGTCCAGGGCCTCTATTTTGCAGCCTTGGGAAGTCTCCCTCTCCCTACAGTTAGGAGCACCAGCCCAGGTCTACCCAGTGGCCTGGTCCTGACTGCGAGGCTGAGTTCCTGCAGGCTGGGGTTTGATCCCCACACATTAGCAGTAGGAGACCAGCGCCTTTGTTATTCCTGTGTGTCTGGATTTTCATTGGACAAATGCCCTGTGGTCCCCGTGGTCAGCTTAGCAAAATCTTTTAGGAGGAGAATTCTGACAGGGTTTCCTCAAATTCCTTCAACCCCTACTCACCCTTCTGTAAAGGCACAGAACAAGTGAGGCCCTTAAGTAGTAATCAGAGGTCTCCAGCAACAGTGGGCCTCTCTCATCACAGGTCATTTGGACCGGATGGCCTTTGAGTATTTATCTAGGCACTGTAACAGAGAATCACAAGCTCAAGTCATGATCTCTGCCCTTAAAATCTTAATAGAGCGAGTGAATGATAAAAGCACAGTAATAACATCAGAATGTAAGGCAACAATACAGAGAGGAATAGAGGCAAGTGCTAGGATGATTTTCCAATAATCAGTACAAAGATTTGCTATGAATTAAATTAAAAAATATGTGTGAGAGTAGCTGCTTCATGAGGATGGCATCCCTTCCCATTTTAAAGGAAGCTGAGCTCCACGTGAGCTGTGTTCTATGCTATGACATCTGAGGCACAGGACAAGGGAGGCCCTAAGTATACTGTGCTTTGATATTTGAGTCATTCTTTATTATTCAATGTAATTTATTTCTGTATGCCTCAGTTTTGTAATAGTTAAATTACTAGAATTATACATCTTGCTCTAAAATATTTCTAGAAGATCAAATGATCAGATGAGATTTGTTATTTTCTATAGATGAACACAATCACTGGTATGCTAAAGTGATAGGTATTATAGAAATATTTAGATAGAGAGACCTACAGGCTTGATTACAAGTGAGGCTTACTATCACAACCCAAATTTATTGCTTAAAAAAAAGTAGTGAGCCAATTAGAAATTGAGCCAAATATAAGCCTTTGAAGGGCAAATATAAATTGAATAAGCTTTGCTATTATAAGAGCAAGAAGAAAAAATTCCGATGCAAGAATGAAAACCACATTGCATCCACTCTAAGTAGCTGTTAAAGAAAAAGAATGGTATCTGATGACAATACTTAATATAGATTGTAAAGACATTTGCTCAAAGAGGATTTCCTAGAGTAGATGATAATTCAGTTATTTTTTTTTAATGTGAAGAGGTTAGCTAGATAAGAAAAAGGTATAGGGGTCCTGAATTGCAGAGGGTGCAGGCAGGGCTGAGGTAACACCAATGCCTTCCCCCACTCCGTGCATGAATTTCATGCACCATGCCTCTAGTCCTATCTAGTAAAAGAGAAACTTGCAAATTGACCATACTTTTGCTACTCTACCAGCCAATAGGAGAAATATGCAAATTAACCCCTAAGCAAGATGGTGGGTGGTCCCTCTCCGCCCCAAGCTGGCCATGGCAGTGCTTCTCACTGCAGGCAGTGGGGGTCCCCATCGCAGCCCCAGCCCCAGCAGGGGCTCCAGCCCGCCCCCACCTCCCCACCCCCCGCTGCCCACAGCGAGGCCCAGCCCAGGCTGACAGCACCAAATGTTGGCAAGGTATGGAACAACTAGGACTCTCAAACATAGTGTGAATGTAAAATGGTACAAACACTTTTTTAAAAGTCTTTATTGTTGGAAATATTAAGTATGTCCCCCTTTCCCTCCCAATGACCCCTTATAGGTACAAACACTTGAAAATAGTTTATCACTTTCTTATAAGACTGGCTATATACCTAACACTAACACTTCTGCTTTTAGGAATTACCCCCCAAAAATGAAAAGATACATGTACACAAAAACTTGAACACAAATGTCCAAAGCAGCTTTTCTCATAATAAAAACTGAAAACAGGCCAGATGTCCATCATCATTTGAATGCATAAATTAAGTGGATTTATCAATACAGCTAAATAACACCGAGTGAGAAAAAGGAATGAATCATTGATACATACAACATGGGTGGATCTCTAAAGAGGCTTCACTGAAAGTACTCACATGTATGAATCCATTAATCTGAAGTTCTAGAACAGGCCAAACTACTATGTGGTGTAGAAATAAGAACATTGGTTGCCTAGGGCTCTGATCGGCAAACTGCGGCTCGCGAGCCACATGCGGCTTTTGGCCCCTCCAGTGTGGCTCTTCCACAAAATACCACGGCCTGGGCGAGTCTATTTTGAAGAAGTGGCATTAGAAGAAGTTTCAGTTTACCAAACTTAGCTCTGAAAAGAAATTTAAATCATTGTACTGCTGATATTTGGCTCTGTTGACTAATGAGTTTGCCAACCACTGGCCTAGGGTATGAGGATGAGGCTAATTGGGCAGTGGCTTGAGAAATCTTTTTGTATGATCCAGTAGTCCAACTCCTGGGTATTTACCCTAGAGAAATGAACATTTATGTTCATGCAGAAATTTATCCATGATGTATTGAACTAAAAACCAACAACAGTCAGTTAAGTCAATGATTTCACCAATAAAACTGGGCTCATTGGGGGAACGGCAAAGAAGTGCAATTCAGGACAAACTATGGCAAAACTATAGGCAAGTGCAGAGAACGAAGGAGAGGAACTGTTGCTTTATAGAGGAACACGGGGGTAGTTGGGAGAGGCTATTACAAATGGAGTACATTGGAGAAAATTGGGAGTTGGAAGTGTAGTAGGTTTTCACTGGATGGGCTATGACAGTCTCTCATTGGTTGCCTGGCAATAAGAAAACCTTCCTTGTAGTTCAGTGAAAGACTAGTACACTGGCAGAGAAGCAGTAACCATAATCAAAATCAAACTACATAGGGAAGAAGAAGTATTATTCATTTTACAATATGGGTATCAGAGTCAGGTACTAATCTGGCTTTCAGAAACTAAGCCCCCCTTCCCTAGGTATATGCAAAATGAGTGATTTGATGAAGAACCTGGTTGAAAACAGGTTACACACACCAACTAGGGGTTTGGAGGAAAGCCTTTACGGGGGCAAAGTTCCCATGCAAAAATGTTGAGGGGCTAGACCTTGCCTGGTGCAAGCAGCATATGCAAATAGAGAATCCAGGGTCTGCCCTGGCCAGTCACCCACTCTTGCTGCGTGGCACCTTGTTTACTCAGGTTGCTCAGTGTCGCCTAGCATCTCTAAGGGAACAGGACCAAAAAAATCTCCTGATCCTTTATGACCTTCATTCTGATTTTGCATCTTTATTGCTTGTCTAATATCCCCCACCTCCATCACTACTCAATCTTCCCATCAAAGCCATTTTGGAGTCGATGCCACCCACTCAGCCCACCCCTGCATTCTGCAAGCGGGTTGGCATTGCACCTTCGCCCTATTATGACACCTGAGTCATGGTCTTGCACTCCAGCCCGGTGCCCTCCAGCCAGCCTTCCGGGGACGTTGCCAGCCTCTGACTTGCTCAGAGGCGATGGGGGTTGTCCACACCTCAGCCTACCCCCACCCCGGCCTGCCTCTCCCACCCTGGACCACCCCCTGCCCCGTCCCCAGGAGGGGCTGCCCCTCTCTCGTCCTCCCCAACTCCAGCCCCGCTCCCAGGGACACGCCGCCACCAGCCCCATCCCTCCATCCTCCCCCACACGAAGGGACTGAAGCAGGCACAGAAATTTCCTTCAAACTTTATTTCCAATCAATAACTTTGCCCAAGGCGCCAGGCGGGCCCTGGCTGGGAAGGGTCGAGGGGTCGAGGCCCCGGGCCTGGCCGGGAAGCTACTGCCTGCCCGGGGCGTTCAGGGAAACGGTGGTGTTCTCGAAGAAGCGGCTGAGCAGGGCGTTGTTGTGGATCGCCATGTCCACCAGCTCCGGGGTGATGCGCCTGCTGCCGATCTTCTGGGCCTCGTTGCCCGCCAGCTCCAGGACCGTGGCCGTCAGGTACTGGACGATGGCTGCCATGAACACAGGTGCGTTGGAGCTGAGACGCTGGGCGTAGTGGCCGTCCAGCAAGAGGCGCTCCATCTGGCTCACAGAAAAGGTCAAGTCGGCTCTGCTCGTGCGGCTCCGGTTGCGCCTCTGGTGCTCGGAGGATCCTCGCCGGCTTCTTTGCCCCGACATGATGGGCACTGGAGTGTCCTGTCTCCGTCCGGTCTAGCGCTGCGGTTCAGGGCGGTCAATGCAGGAAGGTGCCAGTTGGTCTCAACCGCTCAAAATGGCCAGTACAGAGGCTCCTGCTCTGTATCCTAGCGACCCCTGTCTGGCCCCTCATTGGTCCAGGCACAGGCTGTATGACACCTAAGTTCTGTGAGGTCACTGCTTTCCCATTGGCCCTGGTGGGCCTGAGCCTGGGCCTGGGCCTGCAAAGAAGGGATGCTGGCAGCACTCTTATGCACCCTTGCCCATGGGACCTCCTCTTTGAGGGAACTCTCCCTGTGCCCTGGACAGGAATGTGGTGCAGGAAAAACAACAAACATGTGGGGTGCAATGGCACCAGGAGTAACTGGTGGTGTTGGACAGTTATGCCAGCACAACTATCTTCCCAAACGTTGGAACCTCCCCCAAAAGAAAACCCTGTACCCAGTCAGGCAGTCACTTCCCACTGCCCTCCTCCTCTCCCCAGCCCAACACCCCCTCCCCTTGTCTTCTAGACCATGAGCCTGCTTCCTGTCCACAGAGGTTCGCCTATTCTGGAAATGTCTAGAGATGTAATCATAGAATGAATAGGTGGCGTTTGTGTCTGCCTATTTTCACTTAACATGATGGTCTCTTTACGGTTCATCCAGGTGGTAGCAGGGGTCAGCACTCCACTCCCTTTTCGTGGCTGAGTAATATTCCACTGCACGGGTAGACTACATGTTGTGCATCGGTTCCTCAGTTGGTGGATGTTTGGGTAATTTTCACCTCTGGCAGCTGTGAACAGCACAGCGGTGAACATTCCCGCACAGGGTTCTGTCTGAACACCTGTTTTCAGTTCTTCTGTGTGTGTATCTAGGAGTGGAATTGCCAGGCCACATGGTAAATCTATGTTTAACTTACTGAGGGACCTCCCCACCGATTCCCATAGTGATGGTTCCATTTTACACTCTCAACAACAGTGTCTGAGGGCCCCGGTTTCTCCATGTCCTCCTCAAAACTTAGTTTCCTCTTGTTTTGCTTCTAATCACCATCCCAGTGGGTGTGAAGAGGTACCTCATGGCTTTGATTTGCGTTTCCCTAGCGGCTAGTGAAGTTGAGCACCCTTTCCCATTCGTACATCTGCTTTCTCCAAAGCAGGTGTACTTTCAGCTCCTTTGCCCATTTCCCACAACTGGGCTGCTGGTCTTTCTGTTGCCGAGTTTTAAGATTCTTGATGCGTTCTGGAAAGTAGGCCCTTATCAGACACATGATTTGCAAATGTCTCTCCCATTCTGGAGGTTGTCCTTTCCCTGTCTAGATAGAGCCCTTTGATGCACAAATGTTTTGCATTTGGATGACATACAATTTATCTGTTTTATAGCACAGGCTGGGGGTTGGGAATGCTTCTAGTTCTTAAATAGTTTTCACCCTCATTGTTTTGGTGCCCACCCCCTTCACCTCCCCTTTCAGAGTTACCCTTTGCAGCCTTTGAAGATTCTTCTGGAAGAGGGGCAGAAGGACTGTAGTAAATCAGGATGATATGGGCCTTTTCTTACCTAGGGCTTAGGATTTCCAGTTTGTGGCCTTCTGACGTCTGCTCAGTTAATTACCACTCATCTATCTCTTTTCCTGCTTTTTCAATATTGTCAAATATAATTTGCTAGTAATTTCAGTAGATTTGGGGGAATTGATAAAGTTCTATGTGGAAGTATGTGTTCCACCTCAACTATACCTCATGGTAGGCATGGAGGTCTGCTTGCCTGCATCACTCACCCTGTGCACTTTTTAAAATCAAACCACTCTCCCCAAAATACTTCAGGCTTAGATGATCCAATCAGGCTCTTTGATCCATTCTGTGACTTTTTTGCCCTTTCAGCTATCAGCCCCAAGACCATGTACTACAAATCAACTTCCTAACCATAAACCCTCAGGCCATGCTTGAAGTTCAGATGCCTGGCCAATATGTCTGCACTTCATAACCTGTCTGCTCTCTCTGACCCCCAGCGTTTCCACACACTTTTCCAATTCTGTCCCTTGTAACTTTGCTCTTTCTACATCCTATCTAATAAAAGAGTAATATGCTAATTGACCATACCTTCGCTATGCTCACAGACAATCAAGAGTGATATGCCCTCAGCCAATCAGGAGTGATATATACATTAACCCAGCAAAGATGGCTATATATTTGCATATGCATGGGGGGACAGCGCCCTATGCCTCTGAGGGAACCCAAGGGGACATGAGCTGGTGGTGGTTGGCAGCACCCTAAGCCTCCAGCAGGGTCCAACCTACATGAAGAGGCCAGGCCGAGCAGAGACCCACCATGGTGATCATGGGGCTGCGAGAACAGGACAGGAGAGCTAAGACCCACGAGATCACAATCACAGGGGAACTGGAGAGGCAGAGCCCAGACCGGTGATTGCATTCATGATCACAGAGCAAACTGGACAGGCAGAGCTCAGACCTGCCATGGCGATCATGGTGTGGGGGAACTGGACAGGCAGAGCCGAGACCAGTGATCGCGATCATGAGGGAACTGAACAGGCAGAGCCCAGACCTGCCATCACGATCATGGAGCTAACTGGACAGGCAGAGCCCAGTCCAGCCATCGCAATCACAAGGCAGGGCAAACTGAACAGGCAGCGCCAAGACCCATGATTGTGATCATGGAGTGAACTGACAGGCAGAGCCCAGACCCATCATTATGATGACGGAATGAACCAGACAGGCAGAGCCTAAGACCAGTGATGGCGATCACAGGGGAACTGGACAGGCAGAGCCCATACCCGCCATCAAGATCGTGATTACAGGGAACTAGACAGGCAGACCCGAGACTGCCATCGTGATCATGGAGCCAACTGGACAGGTAGAGCCCAGACCCGCGATCACAGGGGAACAGGAGAGGCAGCCCCGCAATTCCAGGCAAAGAATTTGCTTTGCTGACGAACCTGCGCCTAGGACCTCTTTGGGGGTGGTACAGAGTCCAGGGCCTCTAGCTTGAAGCCATGGGAAGTCTCCCTCTCCCTACAGTTAGGAGCACCAGCCCAGGTCTACCCAGTGGCCTGGTCCTGACTGCGAGGCTGAGTTCCTGCAGGCTGGGGTTTGATCCCCACACATTAGCAGTAGGAGACCAGTGCCTTTGTTATTCCTGTGTGTGTGGATTTTCATTGGACAAATGCCCTGTGGTCCCCGTGGTCAGCTTAGCAAAATCTTTTAGGAGGAGAATTTTGTCTGGGTTTCCTCAAATTCCCTCAACCCCTACTCACCCCTCTGTAAAGGCACAGAACAAGTGAGGCCCTTAAGTAGTAATCAGAGGTCTCCAGAAAAGGTGGGCCTCTCTCATCACAGGTCATTTGGACCGGATGGCCTCTGAGTATTTATCTGGGCACTGTAACAGAGAATCACAACCTCAAGTCATGATCTCTGCCCTTAAAATCTTAATAGAGCGAGTGGATGATAAAAGCACAGTAATAACATCAGAATGTAAGGCAACAATACAGAGAGGAACAGAGGCAATTGGTAGGATGATTTTCCAATAATCAGTACAAAGATTTGCTATGAATTAAATTAAAAAATATGTGTGAGAGTAGCTGCTTCATGAGGATGGCATCCCTTCCCATTTTAAAGGAAGCTGAGCTCCACGTGAACTGTGTGCTATGCTATGACATCTGAGGCAGAGGACAAGGGAGGCCCTAAGTATACTGTGCTTTGATATTTGAGTCATTCTTTATTGTTCAATGTAATTTATTTCTCTACTCAGTTTTGTAATAGTTAAATTACTAGAATAATAGATCTTGCTCTAAAATATTACTAGAAGATCAAATGATCACCTGACATTTATTGTTATTTTCTATAAATGAACACAATCACTGGTATGCCTAAGTGATAGGTATTATAGAAATATTTAGATAGAGAGACCTACAGGCTTGATTACAAGTGAGGCTTACTATCACAACCCAAATTTATTGCTTAAAAAAGCAGTGAGCCAACTAGAAACTGAACCAAATATAAGCCTTTGAAGATCAAATGTAAATTGGATAAGCTTTGCTATTAGAAGAGCAAGAAGAAAAAATTCAGATGCAAGAATGTAAACCACATTAATGGCATCCACTTTAAGTAGCTGTTAAAGAAAAAGAATGGCTGAAACCGGTTTGGCTCAGTGGATAGAGCATCGGCCTGCAGACCAAAAGATCTCGGGTTTGATTCTGGTCAAGGACATGTACCTTGGTTGTGAGCACATTCCCAGTGGAGGTGTGCAGGAGGCAGCTGATCAATGTTTCTGACTTTCTGTCCCTCTCCCTTCCTCTCTGTGGAAAATCAATAAAAATATTTAAAAAAAAAGAAAAAGAAGGTTATACTATGACAATACTTAATACAGGTTGTAAAGACATTTGTTCAAAGAGGATTTCCTAGAGTAGGTGATATTTCAGTTAATTTTTTTTAATGTGAGGAGGTTAGTTAGATAAGAAAAAGGTGTAGGGGTTCCGAATTGCAGAGGGTGCAGGCAGGGCTGAGGGAACACCCACATCCCTCCGTACATGAATTTTGTGTACCAGGCCTCTAATTAAGTATAATGCTGACTCCTATCAGACACAGGCTAGCCCTGGTCCATCCTATTCATTCAAATAATGACACTGGTGACAGTGATAACTACTAGGTGCTGAATGTTTCTTATGGGATGCTCATTATGGTAGACATTTTATATACATGACCTTGTTTCTTTCTTCATCACAGTTTTATCTGATAGATGGCATTTATTAGACCCATTTTGTAGATAAAGAATCAGAGGCTCAAAGAGGGAGAGTGGTTTCCCGAAATTCACCTGGCTGGTAAGAAACAGAGATGGAATTTAAACCAAGATCAGGCCAAGCCCATGCCCTTCTTAGGACACTATCCTGCCTTCAGTCAAGGCATCAGTGAGGGAGCTGGCAAACAAAAGGTGAGAAGATACTTAGAGTCTGAAAAGGAAAAATGGCCACCATCAATGGGACAAAAGGTAGATGATGAAGAAAGATGGGGCTAACAAAGAAAAAGCTTCACTGACTTCACAGGTTTGAATAGCATTGACTCTGTGATCTTCATTTGTGCACAGGATAAACTACCATGCTTATCTACCCACACAGACAGTTAGTACACCGTTATAAATCATTATGATACTCACCAACAGGGTTAACGCATTGCGAGTGGATCATGAGCATTCTTGTGTTTTCATATTACATACACTTTTATATACATGTTAAAGGCACGTCTTAAAATTAAATACCCATTGCATTTTGAAGTTATTACATGTTCTTACAAGCTAATATCTTTTTTCTTTGATTAAGGTATTACATATGTGTCCTTATCCCCCCATTACCTCCCTCATCCCCCTTACTCATGCCCTCACCCCCACCCCAGTGTCTGTGTCCATTGGTCAGGATTATAAGGATGCATACAAGTCCTTTGGCTGATCTCTCCCCCTTACCCCACCATGCCCTACCTTCCCTCTGAGGTTTGATGGTCTGATCGATGCTTCTCTGTCTCTGGATCTGTTTTTGTTCATCAGCTCTTGGTTTCATTGATCATTTGTATTGATTTTTTGGTCTCTATGTCATTTATTTCTGCTCTGATCTTTATTATCTCCTTCCTTCTGTTCACTCTGGGATTTTCTTATTTCTCTCTTTCTAATTCTCTAAGTAATAGTGTTAGATGATTTACTGACAGTTTTTTGTTTTGTTTTCTGAGGTAGGCCTGTAGAGCTATAAACTTCCCTCTTAGGACTGCTTTCATTGTGTCCCATGGTATTTGCATTGTTGTGTTTTTATTATCATTAGTCTCCAGGATAGTTTTAATTTCTCCTTTGATCTCTTTAGTAACCCAATCATTGTTTAATAGCATGCTACTCAGATTCCAAGTATTTGAATTTTTTGTATTGTTTCTATTGTAGTTTATTTCTAATATTATGCCATTGTGGTCTGAGAAGATGCTTGATATGATTTCGACCTTCTTGAATTTGGGGAGACTTTGCTTGTGATCCAATATATGCTCTATTTTTGAAAATGTCCCATGTGCACTTGAGAAGAACATATATTCCGTGGCTTTGGGGTGAAATGCTCTGAAGATGTCAATTAGGTCCGTCTGATCTAGTGAGTCATTTAGGATTGCTATTTCTTTGCTGATTTTTTATCTAGAGGATTTATCCAGTGATGTCAGTGGTGTATTAAAGTCCCCTACTATGAATGAATTGTTGTCAATGTCTCCTCTTGATATCCTCCAGGAGATATTTTTATATATATTTTGGTGCTCCTGCATTGGGTGCATATATGTTTACCAGGGTTATATCCTCTTGCTGTATCAAACCCTCTGGTATTATGAAGTGGCCTTCTCTATCTCTTGTTATGACCTTCACTTTGAGGTCTATTTTGTCGGCTATAAGGTTGCTCACAAGGCTGCTGCTCTTCATATGGGGGCAGGCTGCTCATGCAGGGGCTGTTCCTCAGACGAGGGTGGGCCGCTCACCTGGCTGCTGCTCATCGGACAGGTGCATGCTACGCAGGACTGCCACTTCTTGGACATGGGTGGTCTGCTTGTGCAGCTGCTGCTCCTTGGACCTGGGCAGGCTGCTCAGGCAGCTTCTGCTCCTCAAATGAGGGTGGGCTGCTTGTGGAGCTGCTGCTCCTCGTACAGGGGCGGGCTACTCACGCAGCTGTTGCCTCTCGGACGAGTTCAGGGTGCAGTCTGCACACAGCTGCTGCTCCTCGGACAGGGTCAGACTGTGTGGGGCTGCCACGCCTCAGTTGTTTATAGGCTGCTCATGTGGTTGCTGTTCCTCGGACAGGGTGTGAGCCATTTACACAGCTGCTGCTCCTTGGACAGGGGCAAGCCACGTGAGCCCGCTGCTCTTAGCCTGGGGCAGGCTGCTCGCAGGGCTGCTGCTCCTCGGATAGGGGCAGGCTGCCCACATGTCTGCTACTTGCATGGTCACAGTGCCCTGGGATTTCTCCAGGGGTCCTCTGCCTTGGCTGTCTGCAAACTGTCTCACCAGCTGAGTCTCTTTTGCCAATTTGGGTGGATGTTATTCGTTTCAGCTGCTCATTCTCTCTGCTCCAGAACAAGACTCGGGACACATCCATCTATTCTACCACCATTTTGTCCTCTCCAATGAGCAGAAACATTTAAGATTGGCTTTCCATAAAAGCATTTTTATGTGTGAGAAGAAGGAGAAGGTTTGGGAGAATCCCAGTAGCTCTCTTAGCTTTCTGCTCCTGGTTTTCAAGATTTTATTTCTGGGGCAGTGGGACAGGGATTGGCCAGAGATACCCACCACAGACTCGTGTCCCGCAGCGCACCTCACTAATATTGTTTTCAAGTATGACACTTTGTAAAAAGTTTTTTTGTACTCATTCAATAGAAACTTATCTGGCCACTGGGTAAAGCTAGCAATAAAACTACTGGTGCACAATATGTTACGGTGATTTATCACAATCATAAAAGATGCCTGATTATTTTTGTCCAGAAAGAAAGCTTGAATTCTATTAATCAAGCTAAGACTTTATACTGCTTCCTAGCCTGGCACAAAAATGAAGTCATAACAACAAGCCTGAATCGTCAAGAAAGCATGCAGTCATATTTTGCAAACCAAATTTAGGGAATTATGGCCCTAGCCAGTTTGTCTCGGTGGATAGAGTATCGGCCTGTGGACTGAAGAGTCCCGGGTTTGATTCCGACCAAGGGCACATGCTCAGGTTGCAGGTTCAATCCCCAGTGGAGGGCATATGGAGGCAGCCAATCAATGATTCTCTCATCATTATGTTTCTATCTCTCTCTCTCCCTCTCCCTTCCTCTCTGAAATCAATAAAAAATATATTTTTAAAAAAGCAAATTACAGAATTAGGGAAGAATAAAATCCACATGGGAAAGATTTACATTGATTGACCTCCCATTCAAGATGGTACAGTGAGTTCATACTATGGAAAGCCTACCACTCCAAACGCATGGCAATGACGGGAAAAAATATTAACAGGCAAAATAAAAAATGAATGGCCAACACACACACACACACACACACACACACACACACACACAAATATCTGTGTCGAATTGGCAGGCTTTATAGACTGGAAGCAAATATTGATAGCAAGAAGATGAGCTCCTGCAGAGTATAACATTCCAAAAGTACTCTGAGTAAGATGAAGCGCAAAAGCCAGGCTTATTGCTTCAAGCCAAAGAGTAGCATCAAACTATCCGAAACCCCACTAACTCCTGAATGCATATTTGACAGAAAAAGAACTACTACCAAGTCTATCAGGTTCATTGGCTCTTGTGAGTTGCAGGTCTACAGAGATGAGGACAAAGACATTGCCTGACATCACCACTAGGAGCTGAGCTCAGTAACCATCTGGCTCTGTGAGTGGAGCTCCTAAGATGCCCAGGAGCTCTCTGGGGCAGTGATATGATCATGTCCTATGGAATGGTTTTCATCCTCACAATTGACTGGTATTTTGCAAGAGTGCAGTAAGAAGGAAATGGTGCTAAATAGAATTATCTCCTTCTATCACAAAACTTCTACCTTTGCAACAAGTAAAATTAGAGAAATTGCCAAATCACTTTTTAGAAAGCGAGAGGGTTTTGTTGATGTTTGCAAACTATTCATAAAACTAACCTAGCTATTCTCATGTGTTTTTTAATGGAATTTCCATGTAAGCAAGAAGACAATGGAGTCACATTTTAAAATTATTGAACAATTTAACCCATAATTCTATACCAATTGAAAATATTCCTAGAAAAATAAAGAAGAAATACTTATTAGATGAATAAAAACTGAAAGAATGGTCAGTATGCCTACCCTGCCAGATATGTTAAAAGAAATTCTTTCAAAAGAAATACAATAGAGTTTAGAAACTTGGATATACACAAAGAAATGAACAACTCTGTATATGATATAAAGGAATGTAAAATACAACTTATTTCTTTAATTTTAAGGATATTGAAAAATAACTCTTTGTTTAAAGCATTAATGGTAGCAATATATGGGCTGTTTATAATATATGCAAAATGAAATGTAGGAGAACAGTGGTACAAAAAAATGATACAATTCTTACATTACACAAGAAGTGGTATAATATTCCTGGAAAATAAACAGAGTACTTATTGGAAACTCAAGATAATGACTGACCTATTTTAAGAAAAGGTGCATAAATTATGTCAATGGAGGAGATAAAATGGAATAATAGAAATTGCCCAATTAAAATCAGACAAGGCAAGAAAAGAGGGAAAATAACACAGCAGACCCATGATAAAAATAAAACAGCTACAAATATGATAACTGTTTATCCAATTATATTAATAACTTTTAATATGAGTAGACTAAATACACCGGTAGAAAGAACTTGTCAGATTGCGTTAAAAATTATGACTCAACTTTATGGTATCTTCAATAAACCCAACTAGAATATAAACTTATGTAGATTAAAATTAAAGAGATGAAAAAGGCATAGCATGCAAATGTTAACAAAAAGAAACCTGGATGGGTGTGACCCCCTCTTAGCATTTCCCCATAAGTCTACAGCTTGTCAGACATCTATAATGCAACAAGAGTTTCTCTGTTCAACATACTAGGATCTCTGAGAAAGCCACGCATTGGCGCATCTGAAGTTGAGTATACTGGAATGCATGGGAGAAGGATGGAGGGGAGAGAGGAATAGGGACAATGCCCACAGACACAGTTTCTCAGACACCATGACTGTTACCATGATCCCAGTGACCACTGTAGTGTTAGAGGATCCCCAACACCACTTCACCATGAAGGGCAAGATGGGCAGCAGCAGAGTCAGTGCCAGAGAATCTGGCTCCCTCCCCCAATGATGGCAGAGCCCCCTGGCACCAGAAATAAGTCTAAGATTTGCCATGGTGCCAGCAGCCATAGGGAACCAGGCAGCAGTACAGAAGGCTTGCAAACCTGGCTCCTCCCATCTGCCACATCCTTTCACCATGTTGATGATACTCCAACAACCAGGAGACCCATCACCCTAATTACCCACAGGTTGATTCCCAGGACCACGTAGAGCACGCCTACTCTGCTCTGGGTTGGAGGTGCAAGTAGTGCAGGTAAGAGAAAACAAAAGCTTGCACTATAGCACCATCTACTGGAAGACGTAAAGAAAGACTGCTAATTACCAACCTGACGAATGGCTAAAATCACAATGGTACCTAAAAAAGAAAAGTGCCAACAGAGAAACAACCCATCAAGCACAGTGAAACACTAAGATGACATGGTAATGCAGAAAGAAAACTACAATTCTCCACAAACCAACTCAAACACATGGATTGTGATCTAGAGGATTCCAAATAGCAGTCATAAAAAAAAACAAAAACTCAACGAGATCGAACAAAACTCAAAAAAGCAGTTCAATGAAATTGGGAATAAAAATAATAAACAGAAGGAATATGTTACCAAGAGATTGAAACTCTGAAAAATACCCAGAAATCTTGGATCTGAAGAACTCAGTAAATAAGATTAAGGATGTATTGGAACTAGAACAGACCATATGAAAGAGAGAATTAGCAAGCTGGAAGATAAAAATCTAAAAATGATTCAGGTGGAGGGGAGGGAGAAGTAATTTTTTAAAAATTAATGAACTATACAATAACCAGCTGATTTCTTTAGAAAGGGAAATATAAGGTTGATTGGTATCCCAAAAGGAGAACAGAAGGAGAAGGTAACAGAGTCTAGTCAAAGAAATAACAAATGAGAACTTGAATGTGGGGAAGGAATTGCACATTCAAGTACAAGGAGCTAACAAAACACCTAATTTTCTCAACGCAAAAGACCTTCTCTAAGACACATTCTACTAAAACTGTCAAAACTTAATGATAAAAAAGAATTATCAAGGCAGTCAGGGAACAAAGTCAGTAACACACACACACACACACACAGAGAGAGAGAGAGAGAGAGAGAGAGAGAGAGAGAGAGAGAGAGAGAGAGAGAGACATACTAGGTAACCATCAGATTTCTTATCAGAAACCCAATGGACCAGGAGAGAGTTAAATTATATATTCAAAATATTTAAAGAAAGAAAACACCAACCAGAATTTATATATACAGCAAAGTTATCCTTTAGATATAAAGGATACATAAAGGTTTTTGCAGACAAGTAGAAGTTGAGGGCATTTGCTGCCACAGGGCCTGCATATTAAGAGATGTTGAAAGAAGCTGTTCTACTTGGGGGGAAAAGGCAAAATACACAAAACTTTGAGTAAGATGACAAACAGGCAGGAGCAGAAAAGAATGGCATGTAAACACTTAATTATACAATAAAGGTTAAAGAAAAAATAAAAATATCTATAGCTACTTCAATTTGGTAATGAATGCACAACATAAAAAAGGGATAATTTTTTAAATACATTTTTATTTGTTTGAGAGAGGAAGGGAGAGGGAGAGAGAGATAGAAACATCAATGATGAGAGGGGATAATTGACCGGCTGCCTCCTTCACGACCCTCTCTGGGGATGGAGCCTGCAATCTAGGCATGTGCCCTGACCAGGAATCAAACCATGACCTCCTGGTCCATAGGTCAACACTCAACTATTGAGCTACCACAGCTGGGCCAGGGATAATATTTTATAATAAAAACATAAAAGGAAAGGGGGAAAGAATGGAAATTAAGTAAATGACGATAAGATGCTCTCAGGGAAAAAAAAAGAATTATTTTATCTAAAATTTTTTATTACAAATCTCATGGTAACCACAAAACAAAAATCCAGATCTGAGACATAAAACATAAAAAAGAGGAAACAAGAGGAAAAGATCATAGAAAAGCACCAAACACATGGATTAGAGAGAGAAAACTCATAGACACAGACAATAGTGTGGTGATTGCCTGGGGATGGTCGAGGGAGGTGGAGGAGAGTATAGGGGAATAAATGGTGATGGACAAAGACTTGACTTGGGGTGGTGAACACACAACGCACTGAACAGCTATCTGTTGTAGAATTGTACACCTGAAACCTATATAATTTTGTTAACCAGTGTCACGTCAATAAATCCAATAACAAGGAAAAGCTTTCTTTTTTAAGACACAATGGAGGTACACGGTAATCAGAAAACAAAAGATAAAATGGGGGTAGTAAATCCTCACATATGAATAATCAGTCTAAACTTACATAAACTCATTAATTAAATGTCAGAGTAGCTGGATGGACAAGATCCAAATATATTCTGCTTTCTGAAAACCAATTTCAGAGCTAAAGACTAATATAGGCTCAAACTAAAGAGGTGGAAGATGGTACACTAAGCAAATTATATTGAGAAAAGATGGGCCCTAGCTGGTTTGGCTCAGTGGATATAGAGTTGGTGGGATGGTCCTGGGTTCAATTCCGGGCAAGGGTACATACCTCGGTTGCAGGCTTGATCCCTGGCCGTGGTTCGGGTGTATGCAGGAGGCAACCAATCAATGTGTCTCTCTCACATAAATGTCTCTCTCTTTCTCTCTCTCTCTCTCTCTCTCTCTCTCTCTCTCTCTCTCTCTCTCCTCCCTTCCACACTCTCTAATATATACATATGAATATAAATATACAAATTATAAATATCCACATATATATCTATAGATAGATAGATAATAGATGATAGATAAATAGATAGATAGATAGATAGATAGATAGATAGATAGATAGACAGATAGATAGACAGATCAATCTTCGGGTGAGGATTAACAAAAAAAAACACCTTTTTTTTTTTAAAAGAAAAACGATGGTGTAGCCATACTTATATCAGACAAAATAGACTTAAAAACAAAAAAGTTAAGAGGATATTCTAAGGATAAAGGGAACAACATATTAAGAAAACATAATATTTATTTATGCATATGCACTCAACTTGGGAGCACCAAAATATAGAAAGCAATTATTAAAAGACCTAAAGGAGGAAATAGACATAAATACATTTAATAGAATACTTTAAAACTCCACTTACACCAATGGATAACTCATCCAAAGAGAAATTCAACAAGGGAACATCAGCCTTATATGACATATTAGACCAGATAGACTTAACAGATATTTACAGAATTTTTCATCCCAAAGTAACAGAATGCAAATTCTTTTCAAGTGCGCATGGAACATTTTTAAGAATAAAAAATATGTTGGGACACAAGTCTTAATAAGTTTAAGAAGATTGAGATCATATCAAGTATCTTCTGGCCACAATGGTGTGCAATTATAAAATCAACTACAACATGAAAACTTTAAAAAATTATAAATATGTGGAGATTAAACAACATACTACCCCGCAACTATTGGGTCAATGAAAAAAATAAAAGAATTCAAGAGACCAATGAAAATGAAAATATAACATATCAAAGTCTTTGGAATGTGGCAAAAGTGGTCCTAAGAGGGAAGTTTACAGATCTATCTTAAGAAACAATAAAAATCTCAAATGAACAATCTATTATTACACATTGAAGAAGTATAAAAAGAATAAAGGAAGTGCAACATCATTATAAGAAAAGAATATATAAAAATAAAAGTGAAAATTAATAAAATATAGAATAAAAAGACAATTGATATAAGTTATTAAAATTTTAGAAGAAAATACTGGAAAAAATCTTCATAACCTTGGGTTAGGTAAAGAGCTCTTAAATACACCACCAGAAAAACCCACAACCCATCAAAATGATAAATTGAACTTTATAAAAATTCAAAACCTTTGCCCTCTAAAAGATATTATTAAGAAAATTAAAAGACAAGCCATAGACTGGGAGAAAATGTTTGTAAATCATATATCTGATAAGAGTCTAGTATCCAGAAGAACTCCTACAACTCAAAAGCAAAATGACAATTCAAATAAAAAATGAGCAAAGTACATGAGTAGATATTTCTCCAAATCAGATATACAAATGACCAATAAGAACATTAAAATATGCTCACCATCATTAGTCTTTAGGGAAATGAAAATCAAAACCACAATGAGATACCACTTCACACCCATTGGGATGGCTATACTTTTTAAAAAGAAAACCAAAAATAGAAAATAACAAGTATCGGTAAAGATGTGGAGAAATTTTGAATTTTCATATATTGTTGGAAGGAATGTAAAATGGTGCAGACACTGTGGAAAATAATTTAGCAGTTACTCAACAAGTTCAACATAGAGTTACCACATGACCCAAAAATTCAATATCTAGGTACATACTCAAAAGAACTGAAAATGGGTATTCAAACAAAAGCTTGCATACACATGTTCATAGCAGTACTATTCGCAGTAGTAAAAAAGATGGGGACAATCAACTGATGAATGGATAAACAAAGTGTGATATATACATGACTGAACATTATTCAGCCATCAAGAGTAATATACATACTACAACATGGATGAACCTTGAAAACATCATGATGAGGCCCAGCTAGCATGGCACAGTGATTGAACATCAACCTATGAACCAGGAGGTCACAGCTTGATTCCGATCAGGGCATATGCCCGGGTTATGGATTGGATCCCTAGTGTGGGGGAGTACAGGAGGCAGCTGATCAATGAGTCTCTCTCATCACTAATATTTGTCTTTCTCTCCCTCTCTCTTCCTCTCTGAAATCAATATGTATACAAACACACACACACACACACACAGACACACGCACACGCGCACACGCGCGCGCACACACACACACACACACACACACACACTAGAGGCCCGTTGCACAAAGCAATTTGTGCAATAGGCCTTCCTTCCCTTGGCTTCCAGCACCAGTTTACCTCCGGCACCTGGGACCCAGGCCTTTGCTCTGGCTGGAGGCTGCCTTCTTTGTCTTTGCTGCAGACTCAGGCCAGAGTCTGCTACCTTCACCTTCACTGTAGATTCCAGCCAGAGTCTGCCGACTTCGTCTTTGCTGCAGACCCTGGCTGGAGTCTGCTGTCTTGGTCTTCACTGCACCAGAGTGCCGCTCCAGTAGACCCCTTTGCCCCCCGCCCGCCATCTCATAGCAGGCATCCTGCCCCACCCGGCCACTCTGCACCTGGAGCAGCTGGGCAGCTGCCATTTTTGTCCTTCTAATTTGCATATTTCCTCCTGATTGGCTGGTGGACATAGTGGAGCGATGGTCAATTTGCATGTTTCTCTTTTATCAATACACACACACACACACACACACACACACACACACACACTGAGTGGCCAGATTATTATGATCTCTGAACGCATAATAATCTGGCCACTCAGTGTTTGTGTGTGTGTGTGTATTAGAGGCCCCGTGCATGAATTGATGCATGGTGCGGTCCAGCCTCCCACTGGCCTGGTCTCCCCTCATGGCCCCCCCCCCTTGCTGGCCTGGTTACCCCTCACTGCCCCCTTCTGCCAGCATGGTCATCCCACACAACCTGCTATTCAGTTGTTACTGTGAGGACGTCCTGACAAATTTGCATATTACCCTTTTATTAGTATAGATGTTCAGAAAAGGCAAATTCATAGGCACAGAAAGAAGATTAGTAGTTGCTAGGGGCTGGGAGAGGTAACAGGGATTAACTGCAAATGGGTAAGAGAGAGATGTCATTGAGGTGATGGAAATGTCTAAACTGCACTATAGTCATAGTTGCAACACTCTACAAATTTACTAAAAATCCTTAAAAGTGTACACTTAAAATGAGTCAGTTTCATTGTATGTAAATTATATCTCCAAACAAGATTTTCAATATCCTGAAAAGCAAAGTAAAAGGATTTGGAAGCAGCCAAGTGTCCATTAGTAGATGAATGGATAAAACAGCTGTGGTACATTTACACAATGGAATTCTACTCGGCCTTAAAAAAGAATGAAAATTTTACCCTTGCAACAGCATGAATAGATCTGGAAAATATTATGCTAAGTGAAATAAGCCAGTCAGAGAAAGACAAGTATCTTATTATTTCACTCACATGTGGAATTTAATGAACAAAACGGAACTAACAAACAAAATAGAAACTGACTCATAGCAGGCAGACAGCTCTAGTGGGAAAGGGGTGTTGGGGGTTTGGATGGGTTGAGCAAAAGAAGAAAAGAAGAGAAAGAATTTGTGGACATGGACAAAAATGTGTTGCGGGAGGAGTCTGGAAGTGGAATAAGTATATGGGGGGGATGGTGATGGGGAAAATAAGGAAAAATAGTTCATCACTTTGACAGTTTATTAGTCATGATACAGAGTCCCTTGGGCTGCTGCATGTTGTTGGTGCTGCTGCTGTGGTCATGATGGGAGTGGTGCTTTTCCCATGAGGACTGAGGGCCTAGCAATGATTTGGATATTCTAAAATAAATTTTTTTAAATCAACAAAAAAGAATGATTCTGGCTTGAAATCTGGAGTCGCAGAGGGGGGCAAACAGAAGTGGGTGGGATTTAAAAATATCCGGGAGGCAGCAGTGACAGGATTTTGCTCGGATTAGATTCAGGGAATGGGGAGGAGTGGGGATGCCTTCGACTCAGCATGCTTAACATGGAATTCCTGTTGTCTTCCCAAACTCACTGTCCCCGCGCTGCCCATCACAGTGAGTGGAGCAGCATCCTGGCACAAAGTGAGCCCCTATTGATTGTCTTTGGAATGAAAGAATGAATGAACAGAGCAAAAATACGACAAAAGCACCCCCAGGTCCTGCCAAACAGCCAGTCCTAGACTCACCCTCCGGGATGACTCGGCAGACGTCTACCACAATTTCCCCCTCACTTATCCACCGTTTGGGACGTCATCGGGTCCCGTGCCCTGAAGGACACCCACCTGCAGATCAGCCACTCCTTCCACAGAACCTGCCAGTGGGCACGGATGGGGTTTTGTCAAGAGCCTCGTCTTCTGTAAATTCTTCACACGAGGCCAATGGCAGGTGCGTGTGCGGCCCACATGAGCAGGGGGTGCGTTTGGTGACCCAGAAAGAGGGTCACAAAGGTGTCCAGCTGGTGGAGCTGTGCTCACTTTGGCTCTACTCAGAAAGACACTCTTCCCACCCAAAAGGTGTATTAATCCAGCACCACCCCCTTCCTGGCAGGCAGAAAACACAGCTGCTAGAGACACTGCAGTCGCTGAGTGATGTTTGGATATTTTGCTGCTGTTCCCAGGGTTGCCAAGCAGAGACACACAACTGCCTGTGGTTCCTGACACGGACACCAAAGCAAGGAACTGATCCGTCCCAGCCCAACTTCCCAGATAGCGAATGCTGTGGGACACTCAAAAGATGCCCCCCAGACTCTACCACCCCAGCGAACATTCCCTGGTTAAGAAGAGAGAAGTGAAATTTGCAACCCAGAAGGGAAATCTCACAGTGGAAGTAGTAGACTCGGGGGTGGGGACATTTGATGAAGTACACTTTTTAACCCCCTTTAGTCAGTACTGTTAGATAAACATCCCTTTCCATGATAAAAACCCAAGTCATTTCTGGTCCTCTTCCTGGAAGAGCATTCTGTTGCTGTCAGGCTACAGGAACAGTAATAAGAGGCCATATTCTGGGCATAGAGCCCAGGACTCAAAGGGAGGCTGGAGAGAACATCTGGTGTACTTGATATATAGAAGCCAGAACTGCATGTGTGTGTTTGTGTGTGTTTGTTTCTCCTCTGCTGACTCATGGCGTTGAAACCTCGGTGGAAACACCCTCATCTTGCTAGCTAGCCAGTTTAAACACACCCCTTTGGCTCCTCCTTGATTCAAATGATAGGTCAAGAGGAAGAAGGAAAACAAATTCAAGAGGTGCTCTCAAGCATCTAGAATTCTCTGCCTCCCACCTCTTGAGAAGAAAAGTTGGCCCCAGCTCTGACTCAGTCCATTAAAAACTGGACTGTTCTCTTAAAGCACCAACTGTATTTGAGCCTTTGGGTGAAACTGGAAGAAAGGAGTTCACAAGTGCTGTGGGCTGTGCAGGAGTCAGGTGCTGCCAACTAGCAGTGAAAACAGAAAGATGGCAGGCCTGAGGCCCAGCATTCAAGCAGATCCTGAGATTGAGCTTTTTGTGAAGGTAAGTTTTCTAGCTATAATTACAGACTACAAAATATTTTCTTTCTTGACCCTGGGCCTCAGCTTCATCTTAAAAGGGCAACATTTGGGCTAGATATAGGAAAGAATTTTGTAATTGTATTTCTATTCTGAGTCCCAGAAGGATGTTCTTAAATAACAACAGGAAACCATCTCACCTGGAAAAGGCACCAGAGACACAGTGGAAGGAACACTAGACTGCTTGGTAGTCAGAGCAACTAAATTGTATTCTTAGTGGTTTCCTATGTAACCTTGGCCAAACCCCTTCCTCCCTCTCCACTTTCTCCATCTATGCAATGTAGGAGACTGGCAAAAGGATCTATAAGAGTTTTCCAGCTCTCACACTCTGCGTTTTACACGATAGGTTTTAGAAGGCCTGAGTGGGAGGAGAAGAGGCGCAACAGTAGCCAGAGAGCCCCATTCCCACACATGGTCCAGACAGAGTTTTCTAAAATTCTCCCGCAATGGACAAACAT
Organism: Antrozous pallidus; assembly: GCA_027563665.1. Taxonomy (NCBI): domain Eukaryota; kingdom Metazoa; phylum Chordata; class Mammalia; order Chiroptera; family Vespertilionidae; genus Antrozous; species Antrozous pallidus. The sequence goes on along the minus strand of CM050509.1, from coordinate 7,874,263 downwards.
CACAGCAGGCTCACATGGACATTATAGGAGAAAAAATCCAAGAGTCTGTGTGCCTTCTATGTGAGAAGGAGGCATTTCAGAAAGCTATGTTTCCTTTTTATGGTCTGTCTTGGTGCTGTTGGTTTGTGTGTGTGTGTGTGTGTGTGTGTGTGTGTGTGTGTGTGTGTGTGTGTGTGTTTTGCCTTAACTTTTCAGAAAAGCCCTTTGGAAAACCCCTAAAGCAGGAGAAAGGAACGTGTGTTTCTAAATTAGCTCATCAAGAGAAATAATTGTGCGTGGGTTATTCCAAGTAGAAATTACATAATTTCCTAAATCCTTGCTTATGTTAACTATTTGTTCTCTATACTTTCATTGACTATTGGAAGTATTCGGGATGCTAATGGTAACAACAAACTCTTATATTATGCCTGATGCTTTTGAACAACATATATATATATATATATATATATATATATATATAGTCTCATTTAGTGCTACCGACAACTTATGAGCTATAGTATTAGTAGTGGTAGTAGATCAGTAATAATAGTAGTAATAGTATTCATCATTGTAGTAATATTATCACCATTTCTAGATAAGTAAGCTCAGGCAATAAAGTATAAGTAACTTGCTTCTAAAACTATATAGCCCCGTGATGGCATACAAAGATGTAAAATAATGTATGCTTATCAAATGTCAGCTTAAACTTCAGTTAGCCAAAGTAATATTTTCCCAATCATTTTTAAATTTTTAACAACTGTTGTATATATCCAATAATCAACCTGCCTTTTCAAAATCATAGCAGTGACACCCTTGAATTCTTGCATTGCAAAGGAATCCAAATAAATGTTTGCTGGACCATGGAACATAAGAACTACTTGTCCTATCTCTGGATTCTAGCAAAACATGTGACTGCTCAGAAATGATATAAATAAGCCTTAATTTTCTTTTTTTAATATATTTTATTGATGTTTTACAGAAAGGAAGGGAGAGGGGTAGAGAGTTAGAAACATCAATGAGAAAGAAACATCGATCAGCTGCCTCCTGCACACTCCCCACTGGGTATATGCCTGCAACCAAGGTACATGCCCTTGACTGGAATCTAATCTGGGATCCTTGAGTCCGCAGGTTGATGCTCTATCCACTGAGCCAAACCAGTCAGGGTAGTCTTAATTTTCTAACTGGCCTTGTACACCTACCAATTCCAAGCCAGAGGTCATGTCTTTTCATAGGATAACAAAAGTGTTTCTTTTATCTAAACAGTTCATTCAATCTAATAACCAGTCGTTGCCATTGATCTGTGTGTTTATCTTCATAGATTGCCCATATTTGGGTGGTCAGCTGAACAGGAGAAGTTAGGAAAGCATATGGTATATTGGATGAACAAATGTTGAATTAAATACTAACTTTCAGGTTAAAATAACTAAGCATTTATTATTTACTATATGGCAGGCACTGCACTAAGTGGTTTATTAGTAACCATATTTTATGGATATAGAAACTAAAGCAAAGAGAAACTAACTTTGTGCGAAGTCACATGGCCAGTGAATTACAAGATTTCAATTCCTTAAAATATGTATGTGGACAACAGTGTGGTGATTGCAGGGGTGAAGGAGGTTGTGGGGAGGCGGTAGAGGGCTTTGAGGGGATAGAAGGTGATGGGGAAATTTAAATTTAATTGAATTATAAAATAGCTATGTCTAATTTTATTCAATTATTTTCCATTTGGCAAGCTTTTTCGAAAGTTTTTCCAGAATGTCATCAGATGGAATCCTTTAGATATATGCTTATCTGATGATACTGATACAGATGAAAAATTTCCTGGAAGAATCTTGCATATCATCTGGTCCAGGTTTCTGTTCTGCTTTGCTTTGCTTTAAGATATGATCCTCAGATATCTATAAGTTTTATAGAAGATGGTGGAAGGGTACACAGAAATTGAGAGGGATGAAAAATATTGACGAGTGACTTTTAAAAACACTGCTCTTCACCAGTGGTATCTCATTTATAGATAATGAGGTATCTTTCTAAAGATTAAATGAGTCTGTGATTTCCCCAGATACCTCCGGTTGTAGCTTAAAAACCCTACCACCACTTCTTCACCAGGCTCTGATGAGATTCCTATAAGAGATTAAGCACTTCTCTATCATAATTAAGAACTTATATCACACTACCTATGTGTTCCATATATTCAAGGAAACATTGCCTTTCAGCTCTGTATGATTTGGGCAAGATTTATATCCAGATACTAAAAACAAAAAATTTTCTGTTTTATACCAAACAGTCAGTCTAAAATTAACTTTTAGTAGGTCTGTATATAACATTACAGCATCTAACATTTGGCCAAAATTCTGAATGTAATGTTTGTCTAAAACATGTTGTCTATATGAGAAAAAAAGAAAAAGATGGTACTCTTCTCTGAATGTTCAGGCAACTTTCGAACTCTCTTAGGACTATCATAATAACCAATTCATTTTTTTAAATACAACAAAACTATTAGGTGAGAGAAAGCAGCATTAAAGGATGTAAGTTCTGGAATAGATAGTCCTGGATTTGCTACATAAAAAGAGTACACGTCACCCAGCTGATGTGGCTCAGTAGTTGGGTGTTGACCTATGAACCAGAAGCTCAGGGTACATGTCCGGATTGCGGGCTCAATCCCCAGTGTGGGGAGTGCAGGAAGCAGCTGATAAATAATTCTCTCATCATTGATGTTTCTATCCCTCTCTCCCTCACTCTAAAATCAATAAAAACATATTTTTTTATTTAAAAAAATACATATGCCATCAACTCTTGTCTAAATTAGGGTACTTCAGCAAGTCAGCTTCTCTGAGTTTCAATTTCCTCATCTGCAAAACATGAGTAATAACAGAACTTACCACACTGGATCATCCTCAACAAGAGGATTAAATAAAACAAATATGTAACACAGAGGAGCTGTTAACATAGTTAACAATACATGTCAGGTATTGTGGCTATTATTTTTTATGGTTAGAAGCTTAGGTCATAAACACAAAGAGAAATAAGTTGTTTCGGTGAATGACCATGTCCTGGCTTTGTCACCTAACTACACTTCAGAGGTAGATAATGCATCAATCAGGCTAGGAAATTTACATGCTAAAATTGTATGTGATGGCACTTTAAATCAGCATATTATAAACAATCCAAAAAAAACCCTACAGTTTTCCTGTAAAACTTTGCTGCGTTTCCCCCACCACCACACCACCTCACTGTTTTTGCCTTTCCTTTTGCCAAAGGCGGCCCACCCTTCCTGCTGTATCTATTATCAGAGGCCATTTTTCTTCCTGCTTCCCACCCCTAATCATGTTTCCACACACCAACACCAGTTGTGACTGCATCCTCAGTCTGGCTTCTGTTACAAAAGAAATCAGCTGCCAAGCTTGGTGGCTATTTCCCATACCTCTTCGTGACATCACAAAGAGCAACAATAAACATGATTTTCTCTGTCGCACCCACTGCCAGGGAAAGGAAATTTTACCTAAAACTAGAATATGTCCATCGCTTCTCAGACCTTCATAGTACTGGTAGAAATGACAGATCATAGCTGCTGTAAAATGAAGTCGCTTTTATTTCCTTCTACAGGCTGAGGCAATATAGGAAATATGGATTCAAGAGATTAGAGAGACTGATGGATTGGACTTGGAAGCTAGTGTTGAACATAGCAAGCAGCAAATAAACATTGAATGAATGAATGAATGAATGATATATTAGCCATGGCAAATGAAAGAACTCAACTTATTTGGAGATACTTATAGGTAAAAACTGACAGGAATTAGTAGTTCGATTCAATATTCAGAGCGAAACAAAAGGATTATTATGGAGTTTCTAGTTTGCTCTAGTTATGTCTTGTCTGCTCAGGCCACCATAACAAAACACCATAAACTGGGTGGCTACAACAGCAGACATTTATTTATTTTTAAAAAATATTTTATTGATTTTTTTACAGAGAGGAAGGGAGAGGGATAGAAAGTCAGAAACATCGATGAGAGAGAAACATCGATCAATTGCCTCCTGCACACCACCCACTGGGGATGTGCCCACAACCAAGGCACATGCCCTTGACCGGAATCAAACCCGGGACCCTTCAGTCCACAGGCCGACGCTCTATCCACTGAGCCAACAGCAGACATTTATTTCTCACAGCTATAGAGGCCCTAAGTCCAAGATCCAGGTGTCAGCATGGTTGGTTTCTAGTGAGAACTCCTTTCCTGGCTTATAAGTGGCTGCCTTCTTGAATTGGAGGGAGGGGGGGGAGAGGGAGGGAGAGAGAGAGAGAGTTTTGGTCTCTTCTTTTTCAGGAATAATACCAACATAAGAATCATCCTCATGCTCTCATGTAAATCTAATTACTTCCCGAAGGCCTCACCTCCAAATACAATCACATTGAATATTAGCGTTTCAACATATGAATGGGAGCGAGCACAACTCAGTCCATACCAAATGATAGTGACTTAACTGGATTAGGAGCCTTAAAGAAAAAGTAGGTCTGTGTGGAGTCAAGAACAGGGAAGGAATTTAGTTTGGAACATTATTTTAGTTTTTTAATATATTTTTATTGATTTCAGAGAAGAAGAGAGAGAAACATCAATGATGAGAGAGAATCATTGATTGGCTGCCTCCTGCACACTCCCCACTGGGGACTGAGCCTGCAACCTGGGCCTGTGACCTGACCAGAATTCGAACCGTGACCTCCTAGTCCATAGGTTGACACTCACCACTGAGCTATGGCAAGTTTGCTGGCCAGGCAAAATTGAGGTATCTAAAACCTGGATCTCCCACGAGGACACTACATCAGCTATAATCCTCTCAAGAAGTGGCTGCCTTTTCTTCCTCATTCCTCTTACCACTGTGCCTGGTGGGTGTCCTTTCGGTATCCTTCTCCTCACTCCTGTTTTCAGAGCATTCTTTCACCCCCATCCAGAGAAATACCTATGTTGAGTCTCAGAAAATCAGATTACACCACTCGCTGCCTCTCCTTGTTATAGCAGACTTCCAAATCCCTGGTCACTCTCCCTTATTTCTCAAGTATTTCAGCTCCTGGCTCGTTGTCACTCTCTGCAACACTACTCCCAATTCTTGGTCATTTTAATACCTACACAGATAACCCTTCTAATACTATGGTCCTCAGACCCTTGGCTTCCTCCCCTCCAATGATCTCATTCTTCACCATCGCTCAGGCACCTCCCTCCACGTCCATACCCTTACCTTTGTCATTGCAATATCTGCAAACCCTTCATGATTATTTATTGGAGGGGCTTTTTTTGTTCCTCTTTTTGAATTTCTCTATTTTAATACATTTTATTGAGGTATAATTTTCATAAAATAGAAACTGTCATTTGACCCAGTAATCCCACTTCGAGGAATATATCCTAAAGAACCTGAAACATCAACCAGAAAGGACATATGGACCCCTATGTTCATAGCAGTGCTATTTACAATAGCTAAGATCTGGAAACAGCCTAAGTGCCCATCGGTAGATGAGTGGGTAAAAAAAGTTGTGGTACACTTACACAATGGAATACTATGCAGATGGAAAAAGAAGGATCTTTTATATTTTGAGACAGCATGGAGGGACCTAGAAATTATTATGCTATGTGAACTAACCCAGTAAGGGAAAGACAAGTATCACATTCACATGCTGTCACTTACATGTGTAATCTAATGAACAAAATAGACTGACCATCGACATGGAAGCATAGAACAGACTGACAGCTCTCAGAGAGAAGGTGGGAGGGAGCACTGGATGAGATAAACCAAAAATACTTATATGTATATATGCACAGCCATGGGCATAGACAATAGACAGATGAAGGCTTCGGGGGAAAGACCTTTGGAGGGGGCAAAGGGGGGAAATCGGGGACATCTGTAATACTCTCAACAATAAAATAATTTTTTTCAAGAGAACAAAATGCACCCATTTTAAATGCATCCAATTACTTTTGACAAATGTATATACACATGTAGGCACCACCCCAATCAAAACATAGATTACTAGAGGCCTGGTGCACAAAATTTGTGCGTGGGTAATGTCCTAGGCCTGGCCAACAATCGGGACCCATCTGTGGGGCAACTAGCAGGGCAATCGGGGGACCTCACTGACACCCTCCATGGCTGGCCTGGGGCCTGTGGGCTGGGAACAGCTCCTGCATTGGGTGTCTGCCCCTGGAGGTCAGTGCGTGTCATAGTGACCAGTCATTCTGACATTCGATCAATTTGCATATTGGGCTTTTATTATATAAGATTTCCATCACTTTATAATGTTCCCTTACATCTCTTAGCAGTCATTCAATGCAATCAATCTTCCTCACGCTATCCCACTACTCCCCTACTAGGCAATCACTGATCTGCTTTCTGTCCGGATAGATTGTTCTGCATTTTCTAGAAATTTCTATAGATTGAATCATGCAGTATGTACTCTTTTTGTTGTCTGGCTTCTTTTTTCCAGCATAACTATTTTGAGATTTGCCCATATTGAGTGCAGCAATAGCTCATTTGTTTCATGGTTGAAGTATTCCCTTCTATGGATGTGGACATTTGAGTTGTTTCCAGTTTTTGGCTATTATGAATAAATTTTCTATAAACAGTTGTGTACACATCTTTCTAGGGCTATATGCTTTTATTTCTAACCTAGGATTGGAATTGCTGGAGCATATGGTAGATAACAATTTTAACCTTGGTAAATTCTTTCTAAAGCAGTTGGACTATTTTACATTCCCAGTAACATTGTGTCAATTCCAGTTGCTCCACATTCCAGCCAATACTTGGCATGGCCAGTCTTTTTAATTTCAGCTATTCTAACGTGGGTGTAATGGCAACCAATTGTGGGTTTCGTTTGCATTTTCCCAATGACTGATGATGTTGAACATCTTTTCATGTCCTTATTTACTATCTGTATATCTTAGGTAAAGTGTTTAAAAACTAAAATGCCATTTCCTCAGAAAACGCCTCCCTGACAAACCCCGTATAAACTATATTTCTCTCTTACACATTGTCATAACATGCATGTCTTTCCTTCAAAGACTTTATCTTAGTTTTATTTTCTATTTTAATATCTGTTTTTGCATATATAATGTCTGTTCTAAGTTAAAAACATAATTATTTCTTCAGTAAATATTTATTGGGAGAACAAATGAATGAATGAATGAATGAAAAAGAGTCCACAGATTAAACTCAAGTATATATAAAATTTCAAAGCTGAAAGTGTGGGAGAAGGACAGGATTGACAATAATAATAATAATAATAATATTATTAATAATAATAATATTATTATTATTATTATTATTATACTAGTGGCCTGGTGCACAAAATTCATGCACATTAAAAGGGGATTAATTAGAGGAAATAATTTAATATTGCTGTTTGACCTTCCTCTATAATAGAAGTGTCAGAGATGAGAGAAAATTAGTAAAATATATATGAAAACCTTCCTCCTGTCAGAGTCTGGGGCTCACCATGGGACCCAGAGTCAAGTCTCCGCCCGCCCACATGCACCTCAAAATCACATGAGGCCCAGACCTGGCTGCCCCCTTCATTGAGCTAGATCCAGACCCAGCCAGTCCCACCCTTGTCAAGCCCCTCCAAACAGGGGGCCTAGCCTCAGGTTCCCTGGCCCAGTGCCAGGATGGTGGGCATGGCCTGAGGTCCCCTAGACCAAACCAGGGTAGGGGGCATGCCTTGAGGTTCCCCATCAAACCTCACCAGGTTGGGGACATGGCCTGAGGTTCCCCCATTAAGCCCTGCCAGGCAGGGGGGATGCAACCTCACATCCCCCATCAAGCCCCACTGGGTGGGGGAAGTGTTCTGGGTTGCCCCTGATCCAGCACTAGGGGTGCACCTTGAGGTCCCCTGTCAAGCCCTGCCTGGCGCTGGGGCAGGGGGAGCAACCTGAGGTTCCCTAGCTCAGCACCTTGAGATCCCCTGTCAAGCACCACGATGGCAGGCAAGGGCGTAGCCTCAGGTCCCTGCTGATTGCTTGTTAAGGCTCCTTATGGGAACTTGGCCTCAGCTGTGAGTGCAGCCATCTTTGTGATGGACTGATGGTCAATTAGCATACTCCCTCTTTATTAGCTAGGATATATATTTCAGGTGTACAGCATAATGGTTAGACAATTATATAACTTACAAAGTGGGTTTTTTTTAAATAAATATATTTTTATTGATTTCAGAGAGAAAGGGAGAGAGAGAGATAGAAACATCAATGATGATATAGAACACAGACTGGCTGCCTCCTGAATGCCCCACACTGGGGATTGAGCGTGTGCCCTGACTGAGAATTTAACCATGACCTCCTGGTTTATAAGTTGACACTCAATCCCGGAGCCACACCGCTGGGCAACCAAGTGGTTTTAACAACTGGTGTTAAGACAACTATTAACTATTTGTTAAAATATTAAAGCTGGAGTCCCTATACACCTCTTACACTAAAATAAGTTCCAAATAGATTAAACAAGTGCAAATATTAAACTATGAAGGTACTAAATAAAAACACAAGAGAACATCTTTATTTTTAAAATAACAAAATAATGCCAAAACTGGTTTGGCTCAGTGGATAGAGCATCGGCCTGCAGACTGGAAGATCCCAGGTTCGATTCTGGTCAAGGGCATGTACCTTGGTTGCGGGCAGAGCCCCAGTAGGGGGTGTGCAAGAGGCAGCTGACAGATGTTTCTCTCTCATCAATGTTTCTGACTTTCTATCCCTCTCCCTTCCTCTCTGTGAAAAATCAATAAAATATATTTTAAAATAATAAAAAATAAAAATAAAGTAATATTTGTAATATATATATATCTCACACACACATACTAAGTGGCCAGATTACTATGATATCTGAACACATAATAATCTGGCTACTCAGTATATATATATTAGAGACCCGATACATGAATTCATGCATGCGTGGGTTCCGGCCAGCCTAGCCAGGGGGAGGGGACATGGGTGGTTGGCTGGCCTGCCTGCTGGTTGAACTCTTGGTCAAGGGGACAATTTGCATATTAGCCTTTTATTATATAGGATATACACTGAGTGGCCAGATTATTATGCATTCAGAGATTATAATAATCTGGCCACTCAGTGTGTGTGTGTGTGTGTGTGTGTGTGTGTGTGTGTGTGTGTATACACACACATATATATGATGGCTGTATAACATATAAGAAAAACCAGACTTCATAGAGGAAAAGAATGATGAATTTTATGTAAAATTTAAATTTTACATGAGAAATGCATTTGTAAAATCACCTGTAATGTGTACTAAAATAGTTGCTATATTTAGTATACAAGTAATTTTTCCAAATTGATAAGCAAAAAGTCATCATCTTAATATCACTTTAATAGAAAATGTAAAATTTTCATGAACACTTCATAAAATAAGGAAACTAAGTAGCCAATGAACACATGGAACACCTTTCAGGAAAGAAATTTGGCAAGATTTATCAAAATGGAAAATATACATATTTTTAACTCAGCACTCCCATTTTAAAGATTAACTCTAAAGATATAATCTCAGAGGTACTACAAGTTATATGACAAAATATTTGTTACTGAAGTATAGTAGCAAAAATGTGTAATATTTAAAATGTCTATTGTAGGAAATGGTTATACAAATCTTGCTAATATATTTTATATATAATTATCATTATTATTATGTCATCACTCTTGTAATTTTACACACAATGAGATTATTTAATTCCTTGTCTCTCTCTGCCCACAAATGGTAAAATCCATAAGATTAAGTATTTTTAATTTTGTCTCTAGCAACTAGCTCATTTCCCATGAAACTCAATACATTCTGTTGAGCAAATGAATGAATGAGGCCTTTCTTTATCTTAATAGGCTGGAAGTGATGGGGAGAGTATTGGAAACTGTCCTTTTTGCCAACGCCTTTTCATGATCCTCTGGCTTAAAGGAGTTAAATTCAATGTGACTACTGTTGACATGACCAGGTAAGAGAAATCAGAACAGGTTTCATTCTAAGGATTGAAATCGGTAGGTACCAATACAGTTTCGGTGTGTGCATGGTGTGTGCCTGATCTACAGGTTTAACTCTACTTATTTTCAATCATTATAGAAAGCCCGAAGAGCTGAAGGACTTAGCTCCAGGTGCCAATCCTCCCTTCCTGCTGTATAACAAGGAATTGAAAACAGACTTCATTAAAATTGAGGAGTTTCTAGAGCAGACACTGGCTCCTCCAAGGTACAGCCTTTTACAGGGTATTATTGTTCTTGAGACCATTTGTTTTATTGGCCTATTTATTGCAGATTAAGCATTCTCAGTTCTAGATACCTCACCCCTTTTTAATGGCAGACCTCTCTTTTGTTATATTTCTACTAGAGGCCCGGTGTGTGAAATTTGTGCATGGGGGGGCAGGGGATGTCCCTTAGCCCAGCCTGCACCCTCTCCAATCTGGGACCCCTCGAAGGATGTCCGACTGTCTGTTTAGGCCCAATCCCAGTAGGATTGGGCCTAAACGGGCAGTCAGACATCCTTCTCACAATCCAGGACTGCTGGCTCCAAACGCTCACCTACCTGCCTCCCTGATTTCCCCTAACTGCATCTGCCTGCCAGCCTGATCACCTGCTAAACACTACCCTGCCAGCCGAATTGATGTCTAACTGCTCCCCTGACAGCCTGTTTGCCCCCAACTTCCCTCCTCTGCAGGCCTGGTCACCCCTAACTGCCCTCCCCTGCAGGCTTGATCGCCCCCAACTGCCCTCCCTTGCAGGGCCTGGAACCTTCCAACGGCCCTCCCCTGCTGGCCACCTTATGGTGGCCATCTTGTGTCCACATGGGGGCAGAATCTTTGACTACATGGGGGCGGCCCTCTTGTGTGTTGGAGTGATGGTCAATCTGCAAATTACTCTTTTATTAGATAGGATAGAGGCCTGGTGCATGGGTGGGGACTGGCTGGTTTGCCCTGAAGGGTGTCCCAGATCAGGGTGGGGTTCCCTTGGGATGAGGGGCAGCCTGGGTGATGGGCCTATGGACGTTTTCAGGCCGGCCACGCCCCCCATTGACCCAAGTGGAGGCCCTGGGATCTGGGATTAATTTATGTCTACAATTGAAAGTTTGTAGCCTAGAGCAGAGCCAAGCCTTCTGTTTGCTCCGTGGTGGCAGCCATTTGTGTTTGAAGCTTTGTAGCTTAGAGTGGAGGCCTAGGCCGGCAATGGCAGGCAGAAAGCTTGGCTTCCTCCATTGCCAGGGAAACCCAAGCCTCTGTTCTCTCCAGCTCAGTGGCTGCCACCATTTCTGTATCTTTTATAATTGAAACTTTGTAACATTGAGTGGAGGCCTAGGCTGGCAACAGCAGGTGGCAACAGCAGGCAACAGCAGGCAACAGCAGGTGTCTCTGTTGCTAGGGAAACCCAAGCCTTCCTCCTGCTCTCAATGGTGCAGCCATCTTGGTTGGGGTTTATTTGCATAATCTGTTCCTGATTGGCTGATGGGCATGGCTGTGGGCGTGGTTTGTGGGTGTAGCGAAGGTATGGTCAAATTTGCATATTACTCTTTTATTAGATAGGACAAAACTTGGCAAAAGTCCCCCTTGATCACTCCACATATGATTAGAACAGTGGTCAGCAAACTCATTAGTCAACAGAGTGGCAAACCACAGCCCATGAGCTGCATGTGGCTCACGAGACACAGTTTGCCAACCACTGGATTAGAAAACTTTACTACAGAATTATTTATTTAAAGTATGTAAAACCATTAATACTTTATAAATGTGGGTGGAATATTAGGAAAGGGCAAAGGACAGACTTGGAAACCTGGGAAAGGCAGATAAATTTAGGCCACATTTAATTTCAGCCTCATTATCTAGCCCATAATGAAGTTTGAGAGCATTTATACTGATAAAAATCAGACCTTTTTGTTGGAGAGCCCTTGGAAGATCTTCAATTAATGATCATCTTTCATTATTCAGTCTGATCTCTTAGATCTACAGGTTGAAAAATATTATGCCAATTAGGCCTAAATTTCCCCCTTCAACTTTAAATATACAAACATCATAGATAGAACATTTCAAATTGGTTTTAAATGCATAGCATACTAAAATAAGAAAGTAAATTCTCATTGGTCTAGAAACAGAGAAATAACCCAAGGTTGAGGAAGAGGAAGAGCATGGGGTAATAACACTGTGTAGCCTATGAGAACTGATTATGACTAGGCTTCCACATCACCGATGGCATGAGGTAGAACATGCCCAACACAAGGGCTGGAGGTCAGGAAACAGGCCTCGCAGTTAGCCAGAGGCCAGAACTGCACTGTCTACACTTGAATGAAAGTTATATCTATCTTCCTACACAGGATAGTGCCTGGAAACAGGAAGCCTGCTGTGTTTATTTTATTTTATTTTTGTATTGCTGTACAACAAATTACTGCAAACTCAGTATTTCAAAACAACACTCATTTATTATCTCACATTTCTATTGGTAAGGAGTCTGGCTGTGCATTTAAAACTGCTCTAAAAAATGAAGTCTCAGTCATAAATGTGTAATACACACACACACACACACACACACACACACACACACACACACACATGGTTCTATCAGCCCATAATTCTTCTTACATAAGAAACTGCGAACACACTTATAGATTCTCCTCTGTGTGACTATATTAGGTCTCTTTCATCAATTACTGATGGCTTCTTAGACTTTTTTTTTCCATTTTTTACCCTTTGCTTTATTTAATCTGTAAACTCTGGTATAAAAAAATTCCTTTCTTATTGGATAATTTCTGTAGTTCAGTTTTGGTCAACAAGGCCAGTTACCCATAATATTCTCAAGAAGTCCAATTTGCTTCAGCCTCTTCCCCCTTTCCCTTTCAGTGCTTGGCTTCTCTTATTTTTAATTTATTTCTTGATTAAGGTATTACATATGTGTCCTTATTCCCCCATTACCCCCCACCTCCCTTTCATGCCCCCACCCCCTGTTGTCTTTCCATACCTTTTTCTAGGTTCACATAAGCATAATAATAATAAGTATCATTTATAAATATTTCATCTTGCTTATCTCACTTCAAAGAATATTGTAGCATCCTTCAATCGAAACTCTACTGGTGTTGATTTAATTCATTGGAATGTCTGCATAATAGTCCATGCCGAAGAGGTGCTACAAGTTGCTAAACTATTCCTTTACGGATGGACATTCCCTTTCCTTCCAGTTTTTTTTTTTACCACTACAAACAGTGGTATAAATAACATTCTTGTGCATATGTCCTTATGTGTTAGTGTTTTTATTCCTATGTAATAGATTCCCTGCAGAAAAATTCAAATGCTATATAACCCATGAACACAGACAATAGTGCAGGGGAGGCCTGGGGGAGGGAGTGGAATGGAGAGGGGAAGGGGACATCAATAGCACTTTCGACAATAAAGATAAATTTTTTAAATGTTTCCTATGTATTTAGCCACCTTAACAAAATAGTTCATTAATGTTAGTAATTTTTCCCCTATACATTCTTGAATTTTGCTAAGCATACAATTATGTTGTTGCTTCTCTCCTAGTTTTTATACTGATTGCTTTAAAATAGTGTCTTCCACCACGTGCTAGAATGTTAAAAACAATATCAGCTATTGCCCTGGCTGGGTGGCTCTGTTGGTTGGGGCATGGAACGCCAAAAAGGTTGCAGTTTCAATTCCCAGTCAGGGCACATAGATTGTGGGTTCAATTCCTGTTAGGGCAAGTAAGGGAGGCAACCGATAGAAGTTCTCTCTCTCTTCTCTCTCTCTCTCTCTCTCTCTCTCTCTCTCTCTCTCTCTCTCTCTCTCTCTCTCTAAAACACACACACACACACACACACACACACACACACACACACACACACTAAACATATCCTTGGGGAAGGATCAAAACACAATATCAGCTGTAATATTCATTTCAGGGATTTCTGTGTTGTTCTTAAATTTAATATGAATGGTTTTTGAGTCACCATGTAGAGTGATTTTTTTCTTGTCTTAGCGGTTAGTACATTTAACACAATGTTGAAAAAGCGGTAGTGAAAATGATTATACTTGTTCTTGGCTAGTTTTAAAAAATTAGTTCTAATGTTTCACCTTTTTTCTTTTTTTAAATTTAAGTATAGTTGGTATACAACCTTATATTGTTATGTTAGTTTAAGATATATAATATAGTCATTCAACATTTTTATAACTTACAATGTGATCACATTGCTAATTCTAGTAATCATCTCTCGCTGTAAACATATCACAATATTACTGATTATATTCCCCTTCCTTTTTCCACCCATACCTCCATCCCATCCTTTCTTGTAACCCTTTTGTCTCTGTTTCTATAGATCTGTTTTTGTTTTTTGTTTATATTTCATATATAAGTGAAGCCATATGGTATTTGTTTTTCTCTGCCTGACTTATTTCACTTAACACAATACTTTCTAGATCCACTCATGTTGTCACAAATGGTAAAACACTAATTCAAAAAGATATGCAACATGTAGTAAAAGTAGGTTTACAGTTTTAAATACATGAGAGTTTATTCTTGTATTGTTATTTATTGATTGCATTTTTCCATATGAATTGTACAACTATGTTTGCCCCACGCTGTATGCACCCCTATGTTTATTGCAGCATTATTTACAATTGTCAAGATATAGAACCAGTCAGGATGTCCAAAGATAGCTAAATAGTTAAAGAAGATGTGATAGGTATACAATGAAATATTATGCAGCAATAAAAAAATGATATCTTGCCATATGCAACAACATGAATGTATCACCTTTTAAAAAATATTTGTGATATTTTGAGGTAATATTGGCTAATAACATTATACAAGTTTCAGGTGTACAACATTGTAATTCAATATCTGTACACAATATAGTGTACTCACCACCCAAGTCAAGTTTCCATCTATCACCATATATTTGACCCCCTTATCCATTTTGCCCTTTACAATCTCTTTCCTCTCTGATAATCTACAATCTGTTGTCCATATTTATGAGTTTGTTTTTGTTGTCTTATGTTTGTTCATTTCTTTTTCTTTTTTTGTTATATATCCCATGAGTGAAATCATGTTTGCCCTTTTCCTTCTGACGTTTCACTTAGCATAATACCCTCGAAGTCCACCAATGTTGCAAATGGCAGTATTTCATCTTTTATGGCTATTATTCCACTGTGTATACAAGGTGGGGCAGTTGTATGTGAATCACAGAGTTTAGTCTTGTATCATTATTTATTATTGTATTATTTTCCATACAAAACAACTGTAAACCTACTTTGCCCTACCCAGTAATGTAACATAGCCTTTTCATCAATTACCTATAAAAGGACATTTATGAGTAGGTTGTTTTCATGTTTTGGCTATTGGAAATAATGCTGCAATGACATAGGAGTACATACATCTTTAAAAATAAGTGTCTTCAAATCTGGGGGTTAGATACCCAGGATAGGAATTGCTGGGTCATACGTAAGTTATATTTTTAATTTTTTTGAGGCAACTCCATACTGTTTCCTATAGTGGCTGCACCAGTCTGCATTCCCACCAGCTGTGCACAAGGGTTCCCTTTCCTCCATATCCTCTCCAAAGTTTGCTATTTCTAGGGAGGAACCAAGATGGCGGCATAGGTAAACACCTATCCTGCTGCCCCACACAACAATTTCAAAATTACAACTAAAATACAAATCAGACATCATCCAGAATCACTGGAAAGCTGGCTGAGTGGAAATTCCACAAATAGAAGGAAAGAGAGGACACTATGACTCAGTGGAGCTGTGGAGAGCAGTTTCAGAAATGTGCGAAGAAAGGTGCGGAGCCTGTGAGGAGCAGAAAGGGGTGGGGGGTGGCTGAATACCCGACTGGTTTTCTTGGACAAGGAGAGAGACAAAGGCGTCCCATTGCACTGATTTCCCAGTTCTGGGTGAGTCTCAGGGAACTGAGACTCATATGGGGTGAAACTGGACCATAAGGAGGAAGCACGCTGTAACAAGGGAGCTGCAGAGGGGCACGAGCACGCAGAGAGTATGCGTGACTTGCTCTCTCATTTGGGAGGAAAACAAAAACAAAAACAAAAAAAGGGAAACCATCGGAGTGCATTGTTTCCCAGCCCCGAGTGAGACTTTGGGTGTGCAGACTTATTTTGGGAGAGACTGAACTGTCTGGCAGCTGGCAGAGCTCAGCGGCAGCTTTTTCTCAGAGGTGCATGCAGCGTTACTGTGGGGCACAGAGACCCAGGCACCGCTTAGGGTGGGGCTGACGGGAAACTAAGGCTGCCTACTCAGCCCGGAGACTCCCCCCCATCCAAGCTGAACAGCGGCTCTCCCACTTTAAACACAGCTGATCCTCACAGCCAATTGGCCTGGAGGTCAAACACTCCCAGCGACACCAACAACAATCTAGGCTTAACTACAACAGGACTGATCAGCCCATAAAAGGCTGCACCAAGAGTATCCACCTCAGGTAACTGGGGAGGCGGAGCCACTGTCCCCTAGAGTACATCTACCACACAAACCTACTCGACCAACTCAGAGAAGCAGCCAAAATGCAGAGACATGGAAAAAATCACATTTGAAAGAAATGGGGGGGAAAAAACGACTGGACATAGAGTTTAAAACCACGGTTATAAGGTTTTTCAAGGGGCTCCTAGAAAAGGCTGATGAACTTAATGAGACCCTCGAGGATATGAACGAGACCCTCGAGGATATGAGCTAGACCCTCAAGGATATGAATGAGATCCTCGAGGATATTAAAAAGGACCAACTAGAAATTAAGCACACACTGACTGAAATAAAAAATATTATACAGAGACCTAAAAGCAGTCTAAAGGACCGCAAGAATCAAGTCAAAGATTTGAAATACAAAGAAGCAAAATCCACTCATCCAGAATAGCAAGAAGCAAAAAGAATCCAAAAAATTGAAGACAGTGTAAGGGGCCTCTGGGACAACCTCAAACATACCAACATCCGAATTATGGGGGTGCCAGAAAGAGAGAGAGAGCAAGATACTGAAAACATATTTGAAGAAATAGTGACCGAAAACTTCCCCCACCTGGTGAAAGGAATAGACTTAAAAGTCCAGGAAGTGCCCAGAACCCCAAACTATAGAAATCCAAAGAGGACCACACCAAGACACATCATAACTAAAATGCCAAGAGCAAAAGACAAAGAGAGAATATTAAAAATAGCAAGAGAAAAACACTTAGTTACCTACAAGGGAGCACCCATACTCTTGTCAGCTGATTTCTCAACAGAAACTATGCAGGCCAGATGGGAGTGACAAGAAATATTCAAAGTGATGAATAGCAAGAACCTACAACCAAGATTACTCTACCCAGCAAAGCTATCATTCAGAATTGAAAGGCAGATAAAGTGCTTCACAGATAATAAAAAGCTAAAGAAGTTCATCACCACCAAACCAGTATTATATGAAATGCTGGAAGGTATTCTTTAAGAAGAGGAGGAAGAAGAAAAGGGTAAAAATAAAAATCATGAACAACAAATATACATCTATCAACAAGTGAATTTAAAAATCAAGTGAATTAAAAATCTCATGAACAGGATACATTGGTGACTATAATAGAACCAGGGGCATAAAGAGGGAGTGGACTGACAATTCTTGATGGAAAAGGGAGTGGGAGGTGCAGAAGAGAATAGACAAAAATTATACACCTATGGATAAGGATGGTAGGGGGAGGTAAGGGCAGAGGGTGGGATGGGTAACTGGTGGAGGGGAGTTATGGGAGAAAAAAAGAGGAACATTGTAATTAATAATCTGAACAATAAATATTTGTTAAATTTTTAAAAAGCTCGTTATTTCTTGTCTTGTTGATAATAGCCATCCTAACAGGCATGAGGTAATAATCTCATTATGGTTTTGACTTGCACTTTCCAAAAACATTTTACCATTTTATATGATGCTTGCTGAAAGTTTTTGATGAATCCTTTTTATCAAGTTAACAACATTAATGAATTCATGTAATCATTCAACAAATATTTACTGAATACTTATTAAGGATCAGATACTATTCAAGGCACTTGGGACATAATCGTGTATAAAATGGGCAAAAACTCTCTGGCCTAGTAGAGCTTACATTCTAGTTGGAGAAGACAGTAAATAATCAAGATAAAAAGCAAATATAAACTACATTAGATGATGATAAATACTAAGAAAAAATAAGGCAAGGGAGGGAAATAGTATTAGGAACAGGGGAGAGGTTGCATAAGAGGAGCTATTAGAAAGAAACGACCTGAAAGAAAAGAGGATGCAGATAATGTGCACATATGAGGGAAAGCACTCCATTTAAGTGCAAAACAAGCAAAAATGCCCTTAGATGGAAGCTTATTAGGCCTATTTGAAAAACAACAAATGATCCAGTATTGAGTGAAATATGTAACCAAGAAAAGAAGACATGATAACAAGGGGTAAGGTGGCTCAAGATCCCACCAGTCCCTGTGGACCTCTGTGAAGACTTGAGCTCTGAGTCTCAATGAGATGGGCACATTGCAGGGTATTGTGTAGGGGAGACACACGTGACATATTTTAACATGATTGCTCTCTCCGCAGGTAGAGAATAGTCTATTGTGTTGGAGACAAGCATAGGAATAGGGAGAATAGTCACCAACCTGTTGCAGTAATATAGGCTTTGGACCAAGAAGTGGGCAATGGAGGTGGTGAGAAGTGGACAGATCTTGGTACATTTGGAAAAGTAAACTGGCTGAAGTTGCTAAAGGATCCAGTGAGGATAGAGATTAAGAGAGGAATCAAGGAAGATAAATATTTGGCCTGACCACTGCTAGATGCTAGGAGATGCTTTATTATTAACAATTGATTTTCATTGAATACTTTTTCTGCATCTATTCATGATCATATGGTTTTCCTTATTTAATTTGTAAATGTAGTGAAATTATCACTTTATTTTATTTTATTATGCTAAATGATCTTTGTATTGTTTAGAAGAGGACATCTTGCCTACTGTTTTCCATCATCACCATCCCCTTTATTCCTTCATTTGTTTGATAAGTTACAATATTTGAAGCTGTATTTTTTCCTACTACTTATTTTTGGAAATATATTACCACCATATCTGATGCCAAAGAGACTTTCATGAGCAAGTGTGGGAACCTACCTACCATTTGAAACATTGTTTCTATAGGTAAATGAACTTTGAATTTCAGACAACTGGTTTCCAAGTAAACTTTATAAACTAAATTATTCTGAGATTGGGGAAATACGAATTTCCAATGAGAGAATTCTCAGGACCTTCAGTTTCCAACATAATTTCCAAAACCTTCATTCTCAATAGAATGCAAGCTAGGACACCTGGTCTCTGTCTCCTTATGTGTGAATGATAGTGCAGTGATGTTTCTTTTTAAGGTACCCTTGCTTGAGTCCCAAGAACAAGGAGTCCTTTGATGTGGGCAGTAATCTCTTTGCCAAGTTTTCTGCATATATAAAGAATACACAAAAGGCGGCAAATAAGAGTAAGATAACTTTCTTTAAATCTGTTTTCCTCACTTACTTGCTCATTCTCACTCAGCTAAAATAGGGTTGTTGTGTATATATATATATATAACATGTTGGAGAACACTCTTCCTCTCAGTCTCTGCTCTCTTTTCTGAAATTCCTTTGTGTGAAGTTTTATTAGATTTAGAGCCCAAGACTCAATGTAGAAATTACCAATGTAGCTCAACTGGAGCATTGGCATGCCAGGTGTGAACTAACTGCAGGATTGGATTTGTTAGAAGGTTCCCTCCGAACTTTCCCAGTCCTGCGTACTTTTAAGGTTTCTTAAATCATAGCACATAACATTCTCTTTTTTTTCTTTTTTTGTTAATCCTCACCCATTGATTTTTTAGAGAGTGGAAGGGAAAGGCAGAAAGAGAGAGAGAAACATCAATGTGAGAGAGAGACATCAATTGGTTGCCTCCTGCACATGCCTTGAAAAAGACCAGGGGTTAAGCCTGCAACCGGGGTACGTGCCCTTGACCGGAATAGTATCCAGGACCCTTCAGTCCGCAGACCGACACTCTGTCCTCTGAAGCACATAGGGCTCACAAACATTCTTGAAGTTTACTCTCCTCTAAGTTATGAGAGCTATTAGTCTCTGATTCCACTTTCTGACTCCTCCGAGCTGAGGGATAACATATCACTTTTTTCCCCCTTCTTTGATTTTCCTCCCAATGCACCTCGTCAAGAAAAATCCAGAAATATTTCCACTCATCATTTGATTAAACATCTGGCTCTGCCTTATCAGTGACTAGTGACGCATTCTAGCTAACTATTTAGATTTTTAATATCCAGTGTAAGGAGCATGTATAGCTAGAGATGTTTAAAAAGTGATGTGAAAAAGTATATCGAGAATGTATTTAGTCATGAAGATAATATTCATAAGTAACCCTCTGACTTCATTGCCTCAGATTTTGAGAAAGCTCTGCTCAGAGAATTTAAACGTCTGGACAACTACTTAAACACTCCACTTCTGGATGAAATTGATCCAGACAGTACTGAGGAACTCACAGTTTCCAGAAGATTGTTCTTGGATGGGGATGATCTGACACTGGCTGACTGCAGCTTGTTGCCTAAGCTGAACATTATTAAAGTAAGTATTTCTAAGGTAGCCTGAATGGTTTGAGCTGGGTTTGGGAGTTGCCAACATGAATCACAGTGACCATTCTGTGTGAGGTTGCTCTATGATGGCTTTAGCATCATCATTATGCATAGTGTGTACATCTCTTCTCTCCTCGAAGGAAAAATCCATGATCTCCCCTGTAAAGCATGAAAAATTATTACTTCTTCCTATGTCAGGGGTTTTCCATTGTCTTGGCTATAAGGCCAGAATAATATGACCCAGCCCTAGCCGGATTGGCTCAGTGGATAGAGCATCGGTGTGTGAACTGAAGGGTCCCGGGTTCGATTCTCGGTCAAGGGCACATGCCCAGGTTGCAGGCTAGATCCTCAGTGTGGGGCATGCAGGAGGCAGCTGATCAATGATTCTCTCTCATCATGGATGTTTCTATCTCTTTCTCCCTCTCTCTCCCTATCTGAAATAAATTTTAAAATATTTTTTAAAGAATAATATTACCCATTTCACAGACTTGTTGAGTAAATTAAATAAATTAAAACATGGTAAATGCTTACAATGGTATCTGGATCATCACAAGTGATAAATAATGTGGGCTGTTGATATTATTATGATAATTTAATCACCATCAAATTTTTATTGAACAGAAGTTATTCTATCTCAGGCCCTATGCCAGATACAGAGAATTCATAAAGTAATGACATAGTTGGGACCCTAAACAACCTCTTAGCTTAATGGGGAGATACATGCTCTTTTTCTGCGCTCCCTCCTTCTAAACAGTAAATACAGCTTAATATAAATATGATTACAGGCATATAGCTTTGTCTACATGTGTACACTAAACATTATAGTAGTAATTTCAAGATTCTTTCATTTTATTTGTTGTACTTTGTGTGCAGATGGCATGTCCATAATGATCTTGATGCCTTTTACTACCAACTGCTTTTTCCAAAACCCTAGATTGCCGCCAAGAAATACCGTGACTTTGACATTCCTACAGAATTCTCAGGAGTCTGGCGCTATCTCCACAATGCTTATGCCCGTGAAGAATTTGCCCACACATGTCCTGAAGACAAAGAAATTGAAACTACCTATGCAAGTGTGGCTAAACAGTAGTTAGGGCAGTTCTTCCCATAGAAAAAGCACTCTGTATAACTCTCTTATGAAACAAACAAACACACACAACAACAACAACAACACATCATGCTGTATTTTCTGTATCTGGCCACTGTGTATTTTAAAGGTCTTCATATTTTTGCTTTAATTTTCTCTATTTCCATGGCAATAACCACTGCAATTCCCATATAACTACTGAAATCCTAAATGATATGGGAAGCACCAAGATCTTTTGCTATTTGACTGAATTCCCAGAATGCATCATATATAAGATCAACAGATGGCTAAAGTTGCAAATGACATAAGTAGAGGCACAATCGCAAACTGCTGCTTAGAAAAAAAATCCACCTAAACCATTAAAACAATGTTATATTTTTGTTAGTTTAATATATGCATGAGTTTATCTCTGATGTGAGTAATTAAATCAGAGAATGAGTATATCTGAGAGGCAAATCCTAAAAGAATTATTTTTTTTTAATCAGCTCTAGGAAGATATCAAGACCAACTGGTCTTAGAATGACGTTCAACACCTAGAAATATTACTGCCTCATAGTCAGAGATGAGATTAAACCTTTCGGGCTAGATGATATTGCTGTTAAATGAACAATATTCATTAGATGAAACATAATAATTTTTAAAAGACTGGAAGCAAATACATAGGCAAAGGTGCAAAATAAATCTGATCTTTTATTAAATAGCAATGAAAAGGAAACTAAGAACTCTGATAGGTCTTGTTGCTGACCTTAAATAGATAAGGCACACTTCCTTAGACTAGGATAATCACACAGCTTTCTACAGAATTGAAGAGGTTCCATGGCTATATATACTCGTTTACATGTTAAAATACGATCAAACCTCTCAAATCTGAAAACAAAAGCTGAGTTTAACTCTTATTCCTTCACAGGAGAAAGTTCACCCTCAAAAAAAGGAAGCCACAGTCTTGTTTTAGGCTTTTGGGGAGCAGAAGTAGGTAAAATTTAAATGAGGCAATGTTTTAATAGGTTCAAAGGAAAGTAAGGCAATAAGTAAAGACATAACAGTCCTGGGCACAGAAAGGGTTCCTGTCCTTGGAAACCAGAGTTAAGATGAATGTATAATGTGATATCTCCTCTTTGCTGGAAGATCTCTGATGTGAGAAATTGCATCTGAACTAGATGGTGTGGTTGTGGCTTCTCTGAATAGCTTAGAGCATTCTATTCTCACTGATATGATTTCAAAGAATAAGGTGTTTTTTTAAGATCTATGATTTTTTTTTAGTTAACTTTGACCCTAAAGCTCCATTTTTTTGTCCATGGCTTTGATCTTTGCATTAAAATAACATCTTTTTTATTAAATGTGTTGGGGTGATATTGACTAATAAGATTATATAGGTTTCAACTATACATTTTTATGATACATTATCTGCATATTGCATTGTGTGCTCACCACCCAAAGTCAAATTACACCATATATTTGGCTCCCTTTAGCCATTAATACCCCCCACACCCTTTCCCTCTGAGTAACCACCATACTATTGTCTATGTCTACAGTTTTATAGCCCACATATGAGTGAAATCATATGGTTCTTAGCTTTCCATGACTGACTTATTTCACTTAGCATGATATTCCCAAGGTCCATCCATGTTGTTGCAAATGGCAGTATTTCATCTTTTCGTATGGCTGAGTGGTATTCCATTGTCTACATTACCACGTCTTCTTTATACAATCATCTACTTAAGGATACTTCGGATGTCTCCATGTCTTGCCATCATGAATAATGCTGCAATGAATATACAGGCAGATACCTGTACCTTGCAGATAAAAGAATTGATGCAACTCAACACCAAACAAATAAACAATCCAATTAAAAAATGGTCTGAGACCTGAGCAGACACTTCTCTCAAGGAGACATAAAAATTGCTAGAAACACGAATCAGAAAGGATATATGCTCCCCTATGTTCATAGCAGCACAACTCACCATAGCTAAGATTTGGAAACAGCCTAAGTGTCCATCAGCAGATGAGTGGATTAAAAAACTGTGGTACATCTATACAATGGAATACTACGCTACAGTAAAAAAGGAGTTCCTACCATTTGCAACAACATGGATGATTTAGAGAGCATTATGCTAAGTGAAATTAGCCAGGAGGAGAAAGATAAATATCACATGAACTCACTCATTTGTGGAATATAATGAACAGCATAGACTGATGAACAAGAACAGATCCAGAGACTGAGAAACATCGATCAGAACGCCAAATCTCAGGGAAGGTGGGGGTCGGTGGGAGTAACGGACAGAGGTCAACCAAGGGACTTGTGTGCATGCATATGAGGTTAATTAATGGACACAGACAACAGGGGGTGGCACGTAAGTGGGGGCTGGGGGATAACAGGGGAATAAGGACAAACATATAAAACTATATATATATATATATACACATACATATATATGTATATATATATGAAATAATGGCTGACAGATATATGAAAAGATGCTTAACTTCACTAGCCATTAAAGAAATGCAAACCATTACAAATGCAAAGAATTACAATGAAATACCACCTCATGTCTGTTAGAATGGTTATTATAAACAAGGTAAGTAATAACAAATGTTGGAGAGTTTGTGAAAAAAGAGGAACCCCCATTCACTGCTTGTGGGAATGTAAACTGGTACGGCCACTATGGAAAACAGTATGGCAGTTCCTCAAAAAATTAAGACTAGAGTTACCATATGACCCAGCAACCTCTCCTCTGGGAGTCTACCCGAAATTTTTGAAATATCCGTGATTTTAAAGAACAAGGCTTCTTTAAAGACTCCTTGCCCTAAAATTCATCAATAGAAGGTTTTTATGGATTACACCATACTTAAAGTTTGTTCATGTCACCACAAGCTCCAGCATCTAACAAGATGGGTAGCTGTGACAATTGTTATTTAACTCCATAGGTACCAAGACAGCTCAGAATTAACCTCTTAGACAAAAGAATTATCTTCTTAGATATCTCATTACAATTTCATTCAGTAATTTCTTGACTACTTACGATGTTTAAATTATTATTTAGTTATTTAATCCTCCCACCAATTCTATGAAGTATGTTAAAACACAATTCAGCTGCATGCCAAAGGAATAGTCCCTGTTTTCACAAAACACACAGTTCAATAATGGAGACAGGTACTTAGACATGAAATTACAATGTATATATATTACAACAAGAGTAAGCACAAGGTTATATAACAGAAATGCATTCTTACATGTTCCCCCAGCCTGACCTCAAACAAGTTCCATTTGGTCATATAGCTTTTGCATAGCACAATCTCTGTGAAAATTCTGAGATGAGCAGGTAAATATGCATGTGTTTTTCCAGCCTGGACAGACATAGTACTTCAAGATGGGGTTCTAGATGAGTCCAGTACCAGCAACCTCTTCTCTTACTGATGCAAATTATACCATATGAAAAGGGAAATTTTTATCTATTGGGATCACATTTTTTAAATAGAAAAGTAAATTTTTTCTTATTAGGAAAGCATTACATGTTGGCGTAAAGACAGACAGTAGTGAGCTGAAACTGGTTTGGCTCAGTGGATAGAGCGTCGGCCTGTGGACCAAAAGGTCCCAGGTTCGATTCCAGTCAAGGGCATGTACCTTGGTTGCGGGCATATCCCCAGTAGGAGATGTGCAGGAGGCAGCTGATCGATGTTTCTCTCTCATTGATGTTTATGACTTTCTATCCCTCTCCTTTCCTCTCCGTAAAAAATCAATAAAATATATATTTTTAAAAACAGACAGCAGTGGAAGAGAGATTTGTGAATCTCAGAGGGAAGACAGGTGGGAAAAAGAGATTAACCAGGGAATATATATGCATATATGCATGGCCCATGGACACAGACAATAGTGTGGTGAAGGCCTGGAAGTGGTAGGTGCAGAGTGGAGGGGGAAAAAGAAGGGATATCTGTAATGCTCTCAACAATAAAGATAAATTTTAAAAAGAGAAATGTATGAAAACTTACCTGATAAGGTGGCATTTATGATCAATGGTGAAACACTAGAACACAATTCAGCCAAGTTCCTTGCCACTTTATAACAAGAATTAGAGGCCTGGTGCACGGATTAGTGCACTGGTGGGAATTCTCAGCCTGGCCTGCACCCTCTCATAATCTGGAACCCCTTGGGGGATGTCAGACTGCTGGTTTTGGCCTGATCCCCACAGGCCAGGCCGAGGGACCAGTGCATGAATCTGCCCTGGGCCTCTAGTATGCATATAAGATCTTTGGTTAATCTCTTCCCACTCTCCTCCCTCCCCGCTTCCCTGTGAGATTCATCAGTCTGTTGCATGTTTCCATGCCTGTGCGCTGAGCGTCTGACCCCCTAGTGGTCAGTGTGCATTATAGCTACAAATTGAACAATCAGATGGTCACTTAGACTTTTATATATATAGATGTCCTTTTTTCCAATAACACGTTCCTCATTTCCAACTGAGTTCTCACCAGAACAGACTTTAACATTCACATTTCTAGGAACATTCAGTCTATTATTATTTTTGTGTTCTCTCAAAAGATGGAAGTTTTGTCTCTAGTACTCCTCTTTTCTCTCTGAGCCTTCACTATAATTGCCTCTAACAGTGATATTTCTAGCATGTACCATAAAACTATTCCAGCCTGTATCCATTACTCACTTAAAAATTATCTTCCACATATTTAGGTATTTGTTATGGTAGCACTCCATTTCTCAGTGCCAAAATCTATCTTACTGTGCTCAGGATGCCACAATAAAATACCATGAATTGTGTAGTTTAAATAACAGACATTTATTTCTCATAGTTATGGAGGCCATGAATCTGAGATCAGAATACCAGCATGGTCAGGTTCCAACAAGAACTCTTTTTCTGGCATACACACAGCTTCCTTTTTGCTTTGTACTCACATAAAAAAAGAGAAAGAGAAATTCAGAGCTCTCTGTTGCCTCTTCTTATAAGGGTACTAATCCCATTGTGAGAGTTCCACCCTTATGATCCCACATAACCTTAATTATCTCCCAAAGGCCCCACCTCCATAAACATTCACATTGGAGGCTATGGTATCAACATATGAATTTGGGAGTAGGGCCACACAATTCAGTTCATGGAAGTTAAAAACATCAGGGTGTCCTGCAATGTGTACATGTCCCACATCCTGTAGCTCACCTCTACTCTTCCTAGGGCTCATTTTACTCCAAATTCTGCCAACTATACCAAACTGTGGTGGGAAGAAACCCCACAGAATCATAATTTTTAAAAACAAGACATATTTATTTTTAAAAAGAAGGTAAGTGTATAGCAGTTAGTATCTGGGGATAGGCTCTCTTATATACAAATTATGAGATCTGCTTTGTGATCAACAAGGGGTAGAAGGGCCTTGAGAAATTCAGGTAAGGACAATGGTAAGTTGTGGACTCAGCAGAGTTCTGATGTTTATAAGTTAGAAAATTTGGGGAAGAGACTGTTTAATAAGATTTCCAAGCCAGCTGCTGTGGCTCAGGGTGTTGCAGTTCAATTCCCAGTTGGGGCACATGCCTGGGTTGCAGGCTTGATCCCCAGTGTGTGGTGTGCACGAGGCAGCCCATGATTCTCTCTCATTGTGATGTTTATATATTTCTCTCCTGTTCTCTCCCCTCTTCTCTAAAATCAATAAAAATTATAAAAAAAAATACTTCCAGATCACTAAAGACAATGGTGGCTCCCTCGGTCTGTGTCTCCCAATATTTCCTCCCAAAATAATACTATCTAATAAAAGAGTAATATGCAAATTAACCATACCTTCACTACACCCACCAGCCATGCCCACCAGCCAATCAGGAGCTGGAGCGGAGCCAGACAGCAAGCCTGCAGCCTGGGCCATGGGGGGCAGGGTCAAGGCCACTGGAATGGGGCCAAGGTGGCCCGGGCCATGGGGGGGGGCATGGCTGAGGCAGCCCGGGCCATTGGGGTGGGGCTGAGGCAGCCAGGCCGCAGGGGGGCAAGGCCGAGGTGGCCTAGGTTGAGGGGGAAGAGCTGAAGCCACAGGGGGTGGAGCCAAGGCAGCCAGGGCCATGGTGGGGCAGGGTCGAGGCAGCCAGTGCATGCTGGCCAGGGAGAAGGCCTGGTCTGGAGGGGCAGAGCTGAGGCCCAGGCTAGCAGGGCAGGAGCTGGCTGGTGCAAAGGCCCGGATTGAGGGAGGCAAGGCTGGGATGGAGCCAGCCATCGGCCCCATTGCAGGGTAATGGCTGGGTGCTCAAGGCCTAAAGCCTCAGCCAGAGGCCAGAGGCTTTTGGCCTTGGGCAGGCTGGGGGTGAGTGGTCAGTAGGACATCCCCTGAGGGCTCCCAGTATGTGTGAGGGGGCAGGTTGGACTGAGGGATCACCCACCCCCAGTGCACGAATTTTGTGCACTGGGCTCCTAGTCTTATATAATAATAGGCTAACATACAAATTGTCCCCTTGACCTGGAGTTTGACCAAGCTGTAAATTCATGCCCCGGGCCTCTAGTACATAATAACAAAAAACTTAAAAGGCATGAAAACCACATGGTAAACATAACTTGAAGACACAAAAATCCCCAAACCTCAAAATAATTCTAAGTTTTTAAAATAAAAAAAGAATGAAATCCCAGCAAGTAGTTTCTAACATTCATGCTACATCACAAACTTTTGTAGTGAGAAAGGGCAGGCTAGAAAAAAGAAACATGTTAGGGAATAAGCGAGCTAGTCATATGCCTAATGTTGATCTAAAATCATTGAAAGAAAAAGTTCACCTCAAGTATGAAAATATTTTAAGTGCCCTTGTAGACTAGAGCACAGAGTACAGGGAAGTAACTTAAAAGTATGTACAATTTGAAGTACCAATCTTCAAAAGGAATGGTTTCTAGGGAAGAAATAAAAGGCCAAGGAGAAGTGAGAAACAGCTTTTGGTAATTGGGTATTGAAGGGGAAATTAAAGAAAATGAGAACATTTAGGGTCCTACAAGAAAAAAGAGAATCAAAAAAGAATCAGGGAAACACAACTCCTTCTTTCACACACACAAATAATCATCATCATCATCATCATCATAACAACAATGACTCTAGACTTTGATACAATAGCCTTTAAACTAGAAATATTAGAAACCATCACGAATCCACAAAAATTCTAGAAGACTCCTCAGTAAATTTATACAGTTACTACCAAAACATTTGACACCTCAGCTGATAAAACATTCCATTTCAGAAAACAACTATGAAGCATGAAAAACTGAAAGACAACATTCCAAACTAAATTAAATACATACAAACAAAATATTTGAAGGTATGAAAAGATATCACCTCAATTCAGACTTTCAAAGAATCAAGGAAAAAAACAGAGAAAATTGAACTGTGAAAATAAATGGAAGAAAAAAGCAAAATTATAAGTGAACATAAATTAAGAGGTTTCCAAGGGAAAGTAGAATTAAGAAAATGGAATGACATGCATTTAAAAATGCAGAAAAATACAAGACCAGTTTGGCTCAGTGGATAGAGCATCGGCCTGCGGACTGAAGGGTCCCAGGTTCGATTCCGGTCAGGGGCATGTACCTGGGCTGTGGGCACATCTCCAGTGGGGGCTGTGCAAGAGGCAGCTGATTGATGTTTCTCTCTCAGTGATGTTTCTGACTTTCTATACCTCTCCTTTCCTCTCTGTGAAAAATCAATAAAATAAAAATGCAGAAAAATAGCTGAGAAAAATAAAACAAGGAAAGAAGTTAAAAGGCCCAGGAAGAAATTGGTGAGTTGAAAGAGAAGCCAAGAAAGAATGGCAGTTGTATAATTGCAATCACTGGGGAAGGAAAAAAAACAATGAAACACAAATAATATTTTAAAGTTTTAAAGTATGACCACCCCTTCCCCCCCCCAAAAAATTCCAAAATTAAAGACCTCAGTCTACACATTGAAAGATTCTACAAGATTCCTGGATAAATTAACCAAAATGATCAAATCCAAGACATAGTTTAGTAATCTATTAAATATCCAAAATGACAAAAATATAGTCTCAAGGCCTCTAGGCAAAAAGATTAAATAACTTATGTAGATAAATGGATTAATCTGGAACTAAGCTTTCCAAAAAAAATATATAAAGCAAGGCAAAAATACAACAGCATTTTTAAAAAACTCAAGGAAAGAGTGTGAACCAATGATTTTTTTGTCCAGTTTAGCTAGTCTTCAAAGTCCAGGTTATAGAAAAAAGATTTTAAACAAAATAAAACTTAAAATTTTCTGGACCGGCCAGAGTGACTGAGTGGTTGAGCATCTACCTATGAACCAGGAGGTCATGGTCTCATTCCCGGTCAGGGCACATGCCCAGGTTGTGGGCTCAATCCCCAGTGTGGGGTGTGAAGGAGGCAGCTGATCAATGATTCTGTCTCATCACTGATGCTTCTCTCTCTCCCTCTCCCATCCTCTCTGAAATCAATAAAAATATTATTTTTAGAAAATTCTTGAAAAATCTTACAACCAAGGTTTTGAACTCTATATCCAGTAGTTTGTTTTCCTCCATTTCTTTCATTTGTGACCTGTTTCTTTGTCTCCACATTTTGGCTACTTCCCCGAGTTGACAGAGTAGCTCTGTGTGCTAGGAGTCTTATAGGGCCCAGTGGCTCAGCCTCCCCAGTTACCTGAGGTGGAAACTTTTGGTACACCCTTTGTAGGCTGTGTTTACAGTCTTGTAGTTAAACCTTGATTATTGTTGGTATCACTGGGAGGAATTGACATCCAGGACAATTGGCTGTGAGGATCAGCTATGTCTACGATGGGAGAACTTCTATGCTGGAGATACCTTTATGAGACAAGATTTGCTTCAGTGGAGCTTTGGTGCTCACTGAGTCTGCCTCCTGAGTTTGTTCCTGATGGGTCTGAGGATTTGTAATCTGGATGGTCCCACTCTGACCCCTGGGTACACTGGCTCTTGGATCTCCAAGGAGGTGCTAATTTAGCCTCTGCCTGAGGCCACCCAGCAGGAGCTACAGAGAGATGTGCAGATTCCTCTTCTTTGTTTGGGTTTTGGAGGGGCCCAGATGAGGCCCAGCTGTGAAGCAATGCAAGCTTCCTCGGGGCATTGGGTCTTCTTTTGGATGTTCTGGGTCTCACTGACTCAGTTTGTCAGGTAAATTTAGATTTCAAAGGACTAGGCCATTCATATGCAAAAGCCTCTGCACACAGCTTGGATGGGGCAGCGTCTCAGAGCAGACCAAATAGCAATGGCTTCTCATCAGTCCTGCCCTAAGAGGCCCCCAGGTCTTAGTGTTCCTCAGTAACTGCTGCAAGCACCTCTGAGGGAAAGCCACTCTTGAGTTCCTCCCGCTGCCAGACAATCCAGTCTGGGTCCCTAGAGTCTCACCCAGAACTGGAGTTCAGAGGAGTTGGGAGCTTGTGTCTCCCTCCAGATTGAGAAAGCCAGCCATGCCGAAACCAGTGTGACTCAGTGGGTAGAGTGTTGGCCTGCGGACTGAAAGGTCCCGGGTTTGATTCCGGTCAAGGGCATGTACCTTGGCTGCAGGCACATTCCCAGTCGGGGGTGTGCAAGAGGCGGCTGATCGATGTTTCTCTCTCATCCATATTTGCAGCTCTCTATCCCTCTCCCTTCCTCTCTGTAAAAAATCAATAAAATATATATTTTAAAAAAGAGAGAGTGAAAAAAAAAGCCAGCCACTTACTCAGTTGTCATCCCTCTCTGCACGCACGCCTCCATACCTCTGCCTTCCATAGCTCCTCTGAGTCTCAGTGAGCTTTTCTCTTCCCTTCTAGTTATAGAATTTTCACTCAGCCAGCCTTCCTGTGGTTCTGCATGATGTCCATTTTGTGTTCTAGTTGTAGTTTTGAAGTTGTGCGAGATGGCAAGTTCAGGTGTTTACCTATGCCACCATCTTGGTTTCTCTCCTAAATATTTTTTTTAAAAGATGCAAATCAAAACAACAGTGAGGAACCATCTCACACCTGTCAGAATTGCTATTATCAACGAACAACAAGAACTGGCGAGGATGCGGAGAAAAAGGAACCCTGTACACTGCTGGTGGGAATGCAGACTGGTACAGCCACTGTGGAGAACAGTATGGAATTTCCTCAAAAAAAATTAAAAGTGGAACTCCCATTTGACCCCATAATCCCATTTCTAGGACTATATCCCAAGAAATCAAAAATATCAATCAGAAAGAGTATATGCACCCTTATGTTCATAGCAGCACCATTTATAATAGCAATGATTTGGAACTAGCCTAAGTGCCCATCAGCAGATGAGTGGATTAGAAAACTGTGGTACATCTACACCATGGAATACTATGCTGGTGTAAAAAAGAAAGAACTTTTACCATTGGCAACAGCATTACGCTAAGCAAAATAAACCAGTCAGAGAAGGATAAGTATCACATGATCTCACTCATTTGTGGAATGTAATCATCAATGTAAACTAATGAACAAAAATAGATCCAGAGACATAGAAACATCAAACAGACTGTCAAACCTCAGAGGGAAAGCAGAGGAGAGGGGGGATAAGAGATCAACCAAAGGACTTGTATGCATGCATATAATCATAACCAATGGACACAGACAGTAAGGGGGTGAAGGCATGTGCTGGGGGGTAGGAGTGAGCATGGAAAGGTCAATGGTGGGGGAAGGAGACATATGTAATACTTTTAACAACATAGAATTTAAATTAAAGGAAATTTCTGTACCAATGAACCCATAAGTGATTCTACAAAGGTATAAGTAATAGTTATGCAAGCATTACTGTGGAGGGAAGCTCTGTGATAGGTATAAGGGGCCTCTCTGTACAACTTTTAAAACTTCTTTTTTTAAAAAAAATATTTGTTATTGTTTTCAGAGAGGAAGGGAGAGGGGGAGAGAGAGAGAGATAGAAACATCAGTGATGAGAGAGGATCATTGATTGGCTGTCTCTTGCATGCCCCCTACTAGGTATTGAGCCCAAAACCCCGGCATGTGCCCTTGACCAGAATCAAACCCAGGAGGACCCTTCAGTCTGCAGGCTGATGCTCTACCCACTGAGCCAGACCAGCTAGGGTTTGAAACTTCTTTTGATTCTGTAATGACTTCAACAAAAGTTTTTTAAAAGTTTAAGTACAAAAGTAACCATTAGAAAAAATATATATAAACCTTTCTGAATATAAATAAATAAATAAGCAAGCAAGCAATGGTAAAAAGCACATCTTGTAGTCAAAGAATCATAAAATATCACAGAAGATACTATGACTAAATTGAGGCAAGCATGTCAGTTATGTCAATAAAGAAGAATGTGTTCAATTTGTCTATTAAAATATTTTCAATTTGACTCACAAAACAAGATCTAATCATATGCTACACGCAAGAGGCCATAGAAAACAAAATGATTCAGAAAAGCCAAAAATAAGAGAAGAGGTAAAGATATATCAAGAAATAGAAACAATACGAAATCAGGGGTAGTGATTCTTATATCAGACAGAATAGAATTCAAGCCAAAAGCACTAAATGTGATCTTATTCATTACAAACTAATATTTTAAAAAATACATTTTCTTAGGTGTCAATGAAATAATTATAAGAATTGATTATATGTTAGTTCACCAAAAAAGATTAGCAATTTAGTCCTAATTGGTTTGGCTCAGTGGAAAGCGTGTCGGACTGAAAGGTCCCAGGTTCAATTCCGGTCAAGGGCATGTACCTTGGTTGTGGGCACATCCCCAGTAGGAGGTGTGCAGGAGGCAGCTGATTGATGTTTCTAACTATTTCTCCCTCTCCCTTCCTCTCTGTAAAAAATAAATAAATAATATATATATTTTAAAATATTAGTAATTTATGAGAAGAGAACCAAGATGGTGATGTAGGAAGATGTCTGTACTCATCGCCCCCCACAATCACATCAAAATTACAACTAAAATTCAGAACAACCGTCACCCAGAACCCTTGGAAAGGTGGCAGAATGGAAGCCCTACAGCTAGAGAAATAAAGAAGCTCACTGAGACTGGTAGGAGGTACAGAGGCAG
Source organism: Antrozous pallidus (assembly GCA_027563665.1). NCBI lineage: Eukaryota > Metazoa > Chordata > Mammalia > Chiroptera > Vespertilionidae > Antrozous > Antrozous pallidus. Next base: position 7,840,653 of record CM050509.1, on the reverse strand, counting down.
AGAACGGGCTGGTCTGGCACCCGTGCTACTTTTTTTTATTGACTTTAATTTCCTTCCCCCCCCAATATCCTCCCTCCAGCCTCCCTTACCTCCCAGCACATGTCCCCACCTGCCCCCTCCGCGCCCCAGTGTCTTTCATTCATTGGTTATGCTCATATGCATGCATACAAGTCCTTCGGTTGATCTCCCCCAGCATCCGCCTCCCATCCACCCCAGCCTTCCTCCTGTAGCTTGACAGCCTGTTCAAGGCCACCCTGCCTCTATATCAATCACTCTCCCCTGTTTCTTTCCTTCAAAAATATCTTGCCTCTGCATACCAGAAATAAATGTATAAGAACAAAAAATGTTTGAGTCCCAGTTTCAATGTCAAATAGTTCTTCATGTGTACATGTCAGCAATGGTATCTAGATGGTGGACACATCGTGGCAATGCAAGATCCATCCTCTCTGGTTTGGTCCTGGGCCGCCTGCAGCCACGCACAGCTGCCAACTGCTAGCATGGCAAGGTGTCATCAGTGTCCCCCATCTCTGGACCATCCTTGTGACTGGAATAGACCAATCAGTTCCTCACTGTTGCAGGAACCCACATGGTCTTGGAGTTGTTCTCTGAAAACATGCAAACACATTCTCGACCAAAAGTTAACAAAGGGATCCTCTCTGCAAAATAGACTTGGGATTCTTTTTATTATTAAAAATTGTTTGTTTGGGTTTTTTTTACAGAGAGGAAGGGAGAGGGATAGAGAGTTAGAAACATCGATCAACCACCTCCTGCACACCTCCAGCTGGGGGTGTGCCCACAACCAAGGTGCATGCCCTTGACCGGAATCAAACCCAGGACCCTTCGGTCCGCAGGCTGATGCTCTATCCACTGAGCCAAACCGGTCAGGGCCTGTGCTGCGTTTTTAATCAGAAGGAAGATCGCCTCTGTGGAGGCCACCTGCAGGAGCAAGGGGTCCCAGCCCCTCACCACACCCCCAGAGCTGGGGAAAGGAGGCCTTATAAGCAGTAAGAACTACAGACTGTAAAAACCAGTGCAGAGTGTGGCTCAGTGACACAGAGACTGCTGAAGACCCAATTGTTCCTCTTAAAAGACCGGCACCACGAACTGAACTTACAAGGTCCTGCTTCCTCTGAACTCCAGAACCAGAGCAAGACTCTGAGGGATACATTTGTCAGGCATGGGGCAGGAACTTGGGGGCGGCTTTCTCCCAGATGGACGTACTTGCGGGGATCATTGTTCATGTGCTGGAACCTCCCTATTATTGCAGGGCTGATTGGAAGCCATTCCTGTTTGCTATGCCCTAGTAATTCCCCCAGAGCCCACCTTATCCAATTTACAACCTGACCCAAGCTGCCTGCAGCAGCTTTTGCATATGAATGACCTGCCCTTGAAAATCTCAAATAAGCTGCAGCTGGGTCAAGGAGCCCCAAACTTATCAGTAAAAGGCCCAAGACCCAGCACTAGCACCAGCCTGCCTTGCTTCATATCTGGACCTTGTCTGGGCATCTCCAAACCCAATACAAAGAGAAGGGGTCTGCAGATCTCTCTGTAGCTCCTGCTGGGTGGCCTCAGGCAGTGGCTGACTTTGCACCTCCCTGGAGATCCAAGAACCAGTGTACCCAGTGGTCAGTGTCAGACCATGCCAGATTACAGCTCTTCACATCCATAAACAACACACTCTAGGGGCAGACTCAGGGAGCACCAAAGCCCCACTGAAGCCAGTCCTGCTACATAGGGGTATCTCCTGCATAGCAGCTCTCCCACTATAGTTGCAGCTGGTCCCCATAGCCAACTGGCCTGGAGGTCAATTCTTCCCAGTGACACCAACAGCAATCAAGTCTCAACTACAATAAGTCTGTGCTGACAGCCCACAAAGGGGTGCACCTAGAGCTTCCAGGTCAGGTGACAAGGGAGGCTGAGCCACTGGGCCCTATAGGACACCTACTACACAAGGCCACTCTACTAACTCAAGGAGATGTAACAGCTCTACCCAATACATAGAAACAAACACAGGGAAACAGCCAAAATGCAGAGACAAAGAAACATGTCACAAATGAAAGAAATGGAAAAAAATAAATTACTGGATATATAGTTCAAAACCACAGTTATAAGGTTACTCAAGAATCTTCTAGAAACCTCCAAGGGACTTATGAGACTTTCAAGGATCTTAGTGAGAATGCCAAAAAAATGGAAAAGGACCAGTGAGAAATTAAGCATACACTGACGGAAATAAAGAATAATATACAGGGAATCAACAGTAGAATAGAGGATTCTGAGAATCAAATCAATGATTTGAAATATAAGAAAGAAAGAAAAAAACACCCAACCAGAAGAGCAAGAAAGAAATAATAATCTAAAAATATGAAGATAATGTAAGGAGCCTCTGGGACAACTTCAAGCATACCAACATTCGCATTATGGGGAGGCCAGAAGAAGAGAGATAGCAAGATACTGAAAGACTTATTTGAAGAAATAATGACAGAAAACTTTTTCTACCTGGTGAAAGAAATAGACTTACACGTCCAAGAAGCACACAGAGTCCCAAACAAGACCATATCATAATTAAAATGCCAAGGGCTAACGACAAAGAGAGAATCTTAACAGCAGCAAGAGAAAGACAGTTAATTACCTACAAGTGAATGCCCATATGACTGTCAGCTGATTTCTCAACAGAAACTATACAGGCCAGAAGGGAATGGCAAGAAATATTCAAAGTGATGAATAACAAGGACATACAACCAAGATCCAATGCTAATCTCTTCTGGAAATACCCTCACAGACACACTGAGAGAGACGATGTTTACCAGCTGTTTTAGCATCCTTACTCAATTTGACACATAAAATGAACCATCACAAGTCCAACCTTGTCAACTTGGCATTTACCCAGCAAAGCTATCATTTAGAACTGAAGGTCAGATAAAGAGTTTCACAGACAAGAAAAAGCTAAAGGAGTTCATCACCACCAAACCAGTATTACATGAAATGTTGAAGGGTATTCTTTTAGAAGAGGAAGAAAAAATAAATAATATGAGCAAGAAAATGGCAACAAATACATACCTATCATCAATTGAATCTAAAAATCAAAATAAATGAATAAGAAATCTAACGAACAGAATAAACTGGTGATTAAAATAGAGTCAGAGGCATGGAAATGGAAGAGACTGATGATTCTCAGAGAGAAGGGGGGTGGGAGGGAGGGAAGAGATTAAACAAAGGTCTTATATGCATTACCAATGGACAAAGACACTATGGTGGTAAAGGACTGGAGAGAGGCAATGGGGAAGGAGGGAGGACATCTGTGATAATATCAACAATAAAGATTTTTTTTAAAGATTAGTCACTTACATAAAGGACCAATATTACTAACAATACTGTCTTATCATAATAACATAATGAAACTATAAAGTATCAACAAAATTTAAAAGGGGCCTTCCACCTTGAATTTTGTAAGTTAATGTTGATGGTACTGAAGATGTCTCCCATTTCTCCCCCTTTGCTCCCCTCCACCCAGCCCTCCACCCCACCTCAGGCCTTTACCACACTATTATCTACGTCCATGGGCTCAATGAAACGAAAACATGAGAGCATGGCAAAGGGACAGAGGAACCAACTTCAAAGAGCTCCCAATAACCAAAGCTAGAACAATTTGAGCCATGAAAATTAATGCTATTGTCTTTTATTAGACCCCAAGGTAGAAAATAAATATCCATGAATCCATATGGATATAAATAAATAATTCAATAAACAAATAGGTAAACCTCCCACACAGAAGAATTTCAGATAATTTATATAGATAACCCCCACTCCAGGAAGTGGATCTTAACTCCCCAGCTCTAAAGTGTGGGCTGTGCTGCCAAAACCGGTTTGGCTCCTTGGGTAGAGTGTGGGCCTGCAGACTGAAGGGTCCCAGGTTCGATTCCGGTCAAGGGCATGTACCTTGGTTGCGGGCACATCCCCAGTGGGGAGTGTGCAGGAGGCAGCTGATCAATGTTTCTCTCTCATCGATGTTTCTGACTTTCTATCCTTCTCTCTTCCTCTCTGTGAAAAATAAATAAAATATTTTTTAAAAGAAAAATAAAGTGTGGGCTGTGTTTAGTGATTTGCTTCCAAAAAGGGAAACGAGTGGGAGTAACTTTATAGTGGAGAAAACTAATAAACAGTACCTCAAAACAAGTGTATTTGTCAGGGTTCTTCGGGAAAACAGAACCAATAGGAGATACACACACACACACACACACACACACACACACACACACACAAACACACACACACACACACACACACACGTTATGGAAATTGGCTCCCATAGGTGTGGAGGCTGATAACTTCCACCACGTGCCATCTGCAAGCTGGAGACCCAGGAAAGCTGGTGGTGTCATTCAACCTGAAACTAAAGGCCTGGGAACTGGGGTGGGAGGGAGGAGTGGGCACAGGTGCAAGTCCCAGAGTCTGAAGGCCCAAGATCCAGGAGCTCCAATGTCTGAAGAAAGGAAAAGATAAATGCCCCAACTCAAGAAGATAAAGGGAATTAGCCCTCCTTTTGCCCGTTTGTTCTATTTGGGCCCTCAACAGATTAGATTATGCCCACCCACAATGGTAAAAGTGAATCTTCTTTATTACCCAGTCTACCAATGCCAATGCTAATCTCTTCTGGAGATACCCTCACAGACACACTGAGAGATAATGTTTATCAGCTATTTTGGTATTCTTATTCAATTTGACACATAAAGTAAACCATCACAAATCTACCCCTTGTCAACTTGGCACTTATACAGATCTCTTTACATTATATTTAATATCCAAATAAAGACAATGAACAAGGTCATAATTCCACCTAAAATGTACAATTGTCCTTCACATAACCTAAAACACACTAACCCCTTCCCCAGAAGAGGAGGTAAAGTCCTCGAGTGATGTTACTCTTACCCCTGATAGCCTGTAACTTGAATAGTATGATGTAAACTTAACAATACTTAAATACTAAGTTATCAAGTCAATACACCATATTTTACATGATAAAGGAATCAGAGAGAAAAGAAAACAAACATATTTTCTCAATATATGTATATGTATGGAAACAAAATAAGGAAGAAATAGTCATGATTACAAGTACAGTCCTCATTTCTGTAAGTGGTCACATGGCCCATTTATAACTACCTTCTTCTACTGCCCATTGTGTATTCTTTCTGGCCCTCAGTAAGCACCTCAGCTGGTTGTGATTCTTTACATGATGAGGTGACCTACACCTTCATTCCGGAAAGGTCTGGGCCATTAGGAGTCCTGTCTGAATTGGATTGTTGCAGCTTTCGACTGATCTTAATCACAAGGCATGGTAATACTAAGGCACACCCGAAGGGTTCTTCTGTATGCCAGACATACTCTTCCATACCTTCAGTGTGGAGTATTAGTCCAATTTCCCCTTGGTGGTCAGGATCAATCACCCCTACCAACAAAATAATTCTCTTCTTTGCCTGCTGATTCACAGGCATGAGAAGCCCAAAGTGACCAAGTGGCAATTCAAAGGAATCACTGTTGTATCTCCTGGTGGGAGCTTTGCTCTCTCTGGATCTAAGATTGCTGCAAGCTACAGGGCTAGGGCTCAGGATCTGAAGGAGGGGCTGATGCACAAATGAAAATTTTATACAAGAAATATCAATTTAGAAGGCATGGAGGGCCAGGGGGAGACCTCTCTCTTGGAGAGGCACACTGAAACCTGGCCTTATTCACTTTTTATTCCGTTTTAGATACACATCTTGCCCTCAATAGAGCACAGCAAACAGATAACAGACAGACTATCTCTAAGGTCAATAAAAATCAGTAAATATCAGTAAGGTCCAGTAAGCATTTACTTTGAGGCTATGAGGTCAGGAAATTGCTTTGAGCCCACCACTATCTCAACACAGCCCTGCTAATGCCCAAGGTCCATCAGCCTTCTGCATTCCTTGGTGCACTCTTATGACAGTATTGGGAAAGCGGTGGCTTCCTGCATAAGACCTCCAGGCCAGAAGACCATAAAGTTGCAGGGACAGGAAGCAAACATTTTGCTGGTGCCTCACTTGGAGCAATAGTGAGTGGTCCACTCCCATTTCCTCCCCTTGATTCCTGGACCCACGAATCCTGGCTATGCGAGAGAGAGCGAACCATAGATTGGATACCATCTCAGAGCATATACATCCTTCTGGAGGATCTTGCCCAACCCATGCAATGCATTGCCACCTAGCTGGCACTGTAATTAAGTCTTCAGAAGGCCGTTCCACCTTTCCATCAAGCCAGTAGCTACCATCACATGCTCGGACAACTCAGCCAGAACCTCCACATCGTCCTCATTTCCTCTTTTGCCCTCACATGTCACTTCTCTGTCCTGTGTTTCAGTTAAGAGGTGGAGACAAGTCACAACATAGAGAAATGTGGAACAAAAAGGGGGACATGAAACTGTTCTGCTGACTCTGGGCCAACTTGGGTGAATTTCTCACAGGCTGGTCAAGAAGTCAGGGTTTTCACACTGTTCATGTCCCAGCCACTACTGCCACTGCCAATCTGGGTTCAGGCCCCACCCTGCCACCTCCTCTGGATCCCTGGTACATGTGACTGCCCCATGAATGTCAGTCATGCTGTTCACTGCCTCCGGGCCTGTGGACCTGTACCCACATACCTGCATGCTGGCACCAGCCTATCTGCTTTCCTCACACACATGCTCCATTTTCCCATCTGACTTCACTTATATAACAAAAGCTCAAATACAAAACGATTTAAGAATTTCAGCCTTAGCTGGTTTGTCTCTGTGGATAGAGTGTCAGCCTGCAGATCAAAAGATCTCAGGGTCAATTCTAGTCAAGGGCACAAACCTTGGTTGCAGGCTCCTCCAACCAATAGATCTGTTTCTCTCACATCAATGTTTCTCTCTGTCTTTCCCTCTCTTTTCCACTCTTCCTAAAAATCAATGGAAAAATATTGTCGAGTAAGGTTTTAAAAAAAAATAGAAAGAAAAGAATTTCAGGCAGAGAGCACTGAACCACACACGAGGTGAGAGGGCTTCTGACTCCAGGGCCCCATGCAAAGGTTGCACACAACGTGCAAGAGGCCAGCTCTGGTCACATCTAATGACACCTCTGCACAGAAATTTGATTCATTGATACAGAGAACTTGTTTTTATTTAGGTTATCTGTCTTTCTCTTAATAATCCTGCTTGATTTTCATTAGCTTGAATGCTTTGTCGGAGCTGAAAAGTAAATGTTTTCTGCTTTTTCCCCTCTACAGGAAAAATAGCTTCATAATTTTTTTTAACTTTTTAAAATTGTCCAGCTGGCGTGGCTCAGGGGTTGAGTGACAACCTATGAACCAGGAGGTCATGGTATGATTCCCGGTCAGGGTACATGCCCGGGTTGTGGGCTCAATCCCCAGTGTGGGGTGTGCAGGAAGCAGCCATTCAATGATTCTCTGTCATCATTGATATTTCTATCTCCTTCTTTCCTTCTTCCTTCCTCTCTAAAATCAATATCTATATTTAAAGAAAATATCATTGTGTCTAATTTATTTTTTTAATGTATTTTATTGATTTTTTACAGAACGGAAGGAAGTGGGATAGAAAGTCAGAAACATCTATGAGAGAGAGACATCAATCAGCTGCCTCTTGCATGCCTCCTACCGGGGATGTGCCCACAGCCAAGGTACATGCCCTTGACCAGAATCGAACCCGGCACCCTTCAGTCCGCAGTCCGACACTCTATCCACTGAGCCAAACCGGTCTTGGCCATTGTGTCTAATTTAATTATCCTAAAAGTTCTGTGATGTTAACATGATTTTCTTTTGATAAATGTGGAAATGCATTCTCACATAAATTGAGTGACTTTCTTAAGGCAACAGGAAGGAAGATTCAGAGCTGGGTTTGAATCCAGACCAATATTTCTTCTTCTTTTTTTGTAATTGTATTTTTTGAATCATGTATGAGTATTTATTCCAATAATGCCAACAGTATGGGAAAGCAGCAGGTCATCCACAAAAGTCTGCTGTGCGTTTCGCATCAACCAGATACTTAGATGGGGCAGAAGGACAAAGATTACATGGGGAAGTACACAAAAGGAATAAGAATGGGTATAGATTATAGATGGTGTAGGTTGGGGGTTTGCAAAGGGCAGGGGCAACTGGGATGTCATTGTTTCCTTTCTGAAACAAAGTTGTTAATCTTTCCATGATATAGGCAGTTCTTGAATACTCCCATGTACCAGCACCTTCCAATTCTTAGCCAGGTTAGAATGTGCTTTCTTTCTTTTTTTTAAGTTTTAGGTTTTTTTAATTTTTTTCTTTATTGATTAAGGTATTACACATGTGTCCTTATCCCCCCGTTACACCCCCACCTCCCCACTCATGCCCTCACCCCCCACTGGTGTCTGTGTCCATTGGTTAGGTTTATGTGTATGCATACAAGTCCTTTGGTTGATCTCTTCCCCTTTCCTCCACCCTCCCCTGCCTTCCCTCTGAGGTTTGACGGTCTAATCATGCTTCTCTGTCTCTGGATCTGTTTTTGTTCATCAGTTTATGTTGTTCATTATATCCCACAAATGAGTGAGATCATGTGATATTTATCTTTCTCCGAATGGCTTATTTCACTTAGCATAATGCCCTCCAGTACCATCCATGCTGTTGCAAATGGTAAGAATTTCTTCTTTTTTACAGCAGCATAGTATTCCATTGTGTAAATGTGCCACAATTTTGTAATCCACTCATCTGCTGATGGGCACTTAGGCTGTTTCCAAATCTTAGCTCTGGTTAATTGTGCTGCTACGAACATGGGGGTGCATATATCCCTTCTGATTGGTGTTTCTAGTTTCTTGGGATATATTCCTAGAAGTGGGATCACTGGGTCAAATGAGAGTTCCATTTTTAGTTTTTTTAGGAAACGCCATACTGTTCTCCACAGTGGCTGCACCAGGCTGCATTCCCACCAGCAGTGCACGAGGGTTCCTTTTTGTACTCATCCTCGCCAGCACTTGTCGTTTGTTGATTTGTTGTTGATCGCCATTCTGACAGGTGTGTGATGGTACCACATTGTTTTATTTGCATCTCTCAGATGATTACTGACTTTGAGTATCTTTTCATATGTCTCTTGGCCTTCCTTATGTCTTCTTTCAAAAATTATCTATTTAGGTCCATTGGCCATTTTTTGATTGGGTTGTTCATCTTCCTTTTAAGTTGTATGAATTCCCTGTAAACGTTGGAGATTAAACCCTTATTGGTGATAACATTGGCAAATATGTTCTCCCATGCAGTGGGATTTCTTGTTGTTTTCTTGATGGTTTCTTTTGCTGTGCAAAAGCTTTTTATTTTGATGTAGTCCCATTTGTCTATTTTCTCCTTAGTTGCCATTGCCCTAGGAGCGGTATTGGTGAAGAAATTGCTTTGGCATATGTCTTAGATCTTGCTGCCTGTGGATTCCTCTAATATTTTATGGTTTCCGTCTTATGTTTAAGTCTTTTATCCTTTTTGAATTTATTTTTGTGTATGGTGTAAGTTGGTGGTCTAGTTTCATATTTTTGCATGTATCTGTCCAATTTTACCAATACCACATATTGAAGAAATTGTCTTGACTCCATTGTATGTTCTTGCCTCCTTTGTCAAATATTAATTGAGCATAATAGCTTGGGTCAGTTTCTGAGTTCTCTATTCTATTCCATTGATCTATATGTCTGTTCTTGTGCCAGTACCAAGGAGTTTTGAGAACAGAAGCTTTGGTAGAATCAACATTATTAAAATGTCCATACTACCCAAAGCAATCTATAGATTCAATGCAATTCCCATTAAAATACCAATGCCATATTTCACAGACCTAGAATGAACTCTCCAAAAATTCATCTGGCATAAAAAAGACCCTGAATAATTGCAGCAATTCTGAGAAAGAAGAACAAAGTAGAGGGATCTTAATACTAGAATGTGCTTTCTAATCAGAACAGAACAATCACGGATAACAGAGCATGATTAATATTTCTGCCCCTAACATTCCCCACTGCTATTTTTATTATCTCATATCTATGATATTAGTTTTAGGTAAAAAGTCTCATCTTGCATCCCCTCGAAGTGCTTTCAAGGCACAAGTAATTCTGTTATTAACTTTCTCCCTAACAATAAAGTGTACACTTATTACCAAAATCCTGTGAGACTACCCTTTGTTGGCCTCTCCAGTTTCAGTTGTTTATCTCCATTCTGCCCCTCTCTCACTGTGCTCTAGGAACAATGATCTTTTTGCTGTTCATATTTTTTGCTGGTCTTACTTCATGACATCACTACTTGATGTTCCTTCTACTTAAAATACACTTCTTCAAAATCTGCACACTACTCACTCCATCGCGTCATTTGGGTCTCAAATCAAATGTCAACTCCTCGAAGATTTCTCCACAACTCCTTGCTGTAGCCCAGGCCATACAACTATGTCTGACACATACTATGCACCAAAGGAATATTTACTTTCTAAAATACTGGTATCTTGCCCTACTGGAGTAAACCAGTGGTTGAGCATCGACCTATGAACCAGGAGGTCACTGTTTGAATCCTGATCAGGGAATATGTTCAGGTTGTGGACTCATCCCCACTAGGGGGTGTGCAGGAAGCCAGTTGATAATTCTCTCTGGTCATTGATGTTTCTATCTCTCTCCATCTCTCTTCCTTTCTGAAATCAATAAAAATATATTTAAATAAATAAATAAATAAATAAATAAATAAATAATCCTATCTAATAAAAGAGTAAGATGCAAATTGATCATCACTCCAAGACACAAGATGACCGCCCCCATTGTGGCCAAAGATGGCTGCCCTCATGTGGACACAAGATGGCCACCACAAGATGGCTGGCAGAGGAGGGCAGTTGTGGGCAGTTGTGGGTAACCAGGCCTGCAGAGGGGGGCAGTTGAGGGGGAGCAGGACAACAGAGGAGGGCATTTGGTGATGGAGGGGGAGAATCAGGCCTGCAGGGGAGGACAGTTTAGGATGACCAGGCCGGCAGGGGAGGGCAATTAGGGGCAATCATGCTGGCAGAGAAGCAGTTAGGTGTTAATCAGGCTGGCAGTGGAATGGTTAGGGGGGTGATCAGGCTAACAGGCAGAAGCAGTTAGGGGCAATCAGGCAGAGGCAGGCGAACAGTTGGGAGCCAGCTGTCCTGGATTGTGAGAGGGATGTTCAACCACCCGTTTAGGCCAGGTCCAGTCAGACATCCCTCAAGGGGTCCCAGATTGAAGGCCACCCCCACCCCACAACCCCCATGCATGAATGTCTTATATGAGGCCTCTAGTAAATAAAATACTTGCATCTTAAAGTACCATTACACACACACACACACACACACACACACACACACACACACACACACACAGCATTAATTAATCTTCTATGAAGTATATGAGCTTATTGTAGTCACCCCATAGAGAATCAATAGTTTATTAACTCACATAATGAGGCTTTCTGGGAAGAACAGGACCAAGACTGGTTGGAGAGAGCTGAGAAAGGAGACTGATTTGGGCTTTTATGGTAGTTAAGAGCTGGCCCTGGGGTGAGGGTTCCTGTGAACTGGGGCTACTGTGGTTCAACGTTCTGTCAGAGTTCTTTATCCACTTGCCCAGATGTGGGGCAGAAGATAAGAAAAGTGCAGGGCCTCACAACGGTCAATGGTCAAACAACAACAAAAATGGAGTCCAAGTTATTACACACTACCCCACTCTCCCTCATATCAGATGTCTTCCCATCTGAGTTCTGGTAATGTAAACCCTGATGTCACCCTTCTTTTTTCCTCCCAATAGCCCCTTCCACTGAAACACCAAGGTTTTTTTTTCTTCCTCGTCTATATGTTCAAGTGTCAAGGAGGGAAATCTTTCTTCAGTGCTTAGGCATGACCCAGTCCTTGTACCCAATGTTTGTGTAACTGTTGACCTGCCAGTCTGATCCACAGCTCTGCTGGACTCTACCTTCCTCTCTTCTCACAAACCTGACTCTTCCTCTTCTCCCTTCCTCCCTGCCATCGGACAATCCATGAGCGCGTGCACACACACACACACACACACACACACACACACACACACAGGCAGATCATTTTCAAAACTTGTCGGTTTTATTGTCACCATCAATGTACCTTCTGGGGGTATGATTTGGTCTCTGTGGGCTGGCTGTTTCGGCAGAGCCTCCACTGGAGACATGAGGATAGTTGCAGCTCTCTGCACTCTACTACACACAGGGAATTACACAGGCAGAATCTGAATCCCTAAGAATCGGGAGAGCTGCTGGTGCAACTTCCAGTCCAAAGGCAGAAGATGAGATGAGATGTACCAGGTCCACCTAGTGAGGCAGGAAAAGAGATGAACTTCTCTTTCTTCATTTTGTTCTATCTTAGTCTCTCAACAGTTTCTATAATAGCCACTCATTAAACGGGAGGGCAATCTACTTTACTGAGTCTACAGATCCAAATGCTAATCTCATCTGGAAACACCCTCACAGACATATCCAGATAGAACGTTTAGTCTGGGCACCCCCATGGCCAGTCCAGTTGACACAGAGTTAACCATCACAAGTTGCGTTACACATCACAAGGGGTCACAACAAGTTGACCGCTTAACTTGACACCCATACACATCTCCTTAAATGATACTTAATCTCAAATGGAGATAATAACAAGGTCATTATTCCACCTAACATGACACAACTATCATGGATCAAGTTGAAAATGAACTAACCCTTTCCCCAGAAGGGGAGTTAAAGCCCTTGAGAAATGTTACAGAAATAAGAATTAAAACAAAACTGAGATACCATTTCTCACCATCTCTCATATGATGCTGGCAGAACTGCAAGCTAATATAATACTTGTCGAGGGTCATTTGACAGTATCTTTACATATATACTTACATTTTGACTCGGCAATCCCATTTTTTTCTGAATTTACCTCAAGATTTACTTCTAAAAATATAAAAACATACCTATTTGATTATTAATTGCAGCATTTTTTATAATTGCAGAATATTATAAACAATCTAAATACCAATACATAGGCAAGTTGTTGAGCAAACTTGGTATATCCACATAATGGAGTACTAGACAGCTATGAAAATGAATAAGGAAAATATCTATGAACCAAACTGCGATTTCTAGAATGTTTACCATTAAGTTAAAAAGATAAGTCTAGAAAAGTTTATTCTACTCTAATTTTTATGTAACAAATGAAGGGGAATAAGAGAACATTTACAGATGAAACACCAAAAAAGTAAACCAGAAACAAATAACATTGGCCACCTACAAGGAGTGAAAAGGGTGGGGAAGAGAGGAAGTTTTAGTATTCCTGTGTATATATTTTTGAATAGTGCAGACATTTTTTATAATTGTGTTAATGTTCTACATATTAAAAATATAAAATAAAATCAACAAGGATAGAAGAACAATAATCCAAAAACTAAATGAAAACATACAAATGATTCCAACTACAACTTCCCCCCCTTATCCACAGGCGATATGTATCAAGCCCCCTCAGTGGATCCCTAAAATTATGGATAGTATCAAAGCCTATATATACTGTACTATGTTTTTTCCTATACATATACACATACACATACACATACTATAATAAAGTTTAATTGATAAATTAGGCAAAGTTAAGAGATTAACAACAATAACTGATAATAAACTAGAATACATGACCTTTCTTTGGCATATCTGAACTGCTGGAATCACAATTCTTGCACGTTGGGGTCATTATTAAGTAAAATTAGAGTTACTTGAACACAAGCACTGCAGTACCATGACAGTCAATGTGATCACTGAGACAGCTACTAAGCAGCTAATGGGCAGGTATTGTGTACAGACTGGATACACTAGACAAAGGGATGATTTACATCCCAGGCAGGACAGAACAGGGTGGCACAGGATTTCATCTACTACTCAGAATGGTGCACAATTTAAAACATATGATTGTTTCTTTTTCTATTTAATATTTTAAGACAACAATTGACCCTGGGAAAGTGAAACTGTGGATAAAGGGGAACCACTGTATACTTCAACAAACTAACAGGCACACTCAAGGGAAAGAAATGGACAAATTCCTACCAAGATACAAACTACTGAAACTAACTCAAGAAGAAGTAGACAATCTATAATAAGTGAATAGATTAAATTAATTTTCAAGGAACTACCCACAAAGAAAAGTCCAGGCCCATATGGCGTCACTGCTAAATTTTAGCAAACATTTAAAAAAAGAGTTAATATCAATTCTTCACAAACTCTTCCAAGAAGCATAAGAGGAAAGAACACTTCCCTACACATTTTATAAGGCCAATAGTACCCTGGTAGTAAAAGCAGACAAGGACTACAGTTGACATGGATACTGATTCTTCTAATGGATTTGAGCAAAGTAAATTGAAAACCTTCTGGAAAGGATTCGCCATTCAGGATATTTGTGAATCACAGGAAGAGGTCAAAATATCAACATTAACAAGAGTTTGAAAGAAGCTGATTCCAACCCTCTTGGGTGACTTTGAGGGGTGCAAGACCTCAGTGGGGAGAGAAACTGTAGATTGTAGTGGAAGCAGCGCGAGAACTAGAGTTAGGAGTGGAGCCTGGAGGTGGGACTCAGTCACCGCAATCTCATGATAGAACTTGAACAGACCAGGAGTTTCTTCTGTGGATGAACAAAGAACCCGGTTTCTTGAAATGGATTCACTCCCAGTGGAGATAATTTACTCCTCGTGAAAATGCCTAGAAACTTAAGTGCAATTTCAAAATAACATTTTCACTAAAAAAAAAAAAAACACATAGGGTTCCTTGCAGAAACAGCTGATTCCAGGTCTGGGACAGAAAAAGTGTCTGTTGAAGCTCTAACATCATATCATACCATCAACAAGGATGCTAGAAACAAGCAACGGCTCCTGTGCAAAGGACTCAGGAGCCAAAGGTGGAATAATTTTAACATTTCTAAGGTGGAAACACACTGAATATGTTTCAATGCATAAACTTAATGATCCTTTTGAGAAAGCCTTATTGGTCACATTTGGAAGACTCTAGAGCAGTGCTTCTAACCTTTCTAATGCCTCGACCCTGTAATACAGTTCCTCATGTTGTGGTGACCCCCAACCATGAAATTATTTTTGTTGCCATTTCATAACCATGATTTCGCTACTGTTATGAATTGTAATTATAAATATCTGTGTTTCCCGATGGGCTTAGGCTCTACAGCAGCGGTTCTTAACCTGTGAATTCCGACCCACAGGTTGAGAACCGCTAGGAGGGTCGCCTAAGACCATCGGGAAACACAGATATTTATAATTACAATTCATAACAGTAGCGAAATCATGGTTATGAAATGGCAACAAAAATAATTTTATGGTTGGGGGTCACCACAACATGAGGAACTATATTACAGGGTCGAGGCATTAGAAAGGTTGAGAATCACTGCTCTAGAGAACTCATTATATTGAAAACTGGTGAATACAGGGAAAGAATCAAGCACAATTCTTGTTTGTTTTATGTATAAGCATATCTCAGACTATAATAATCACCTTTATACAGAAAAGTTTCTCTTTATAGAAAGAGTCCGGCTAATAAGTAAAGAATGATACAATATAAATGTAACAATTTTGTAAACCTTCATGAAATAATGGCTCTGAGAAAAGATTATTAATACCTTTAGCTGAGCTTCTAATATCACAAAAAGGGACCTTATTGTGTCCAGATGGAAGTACCCAAGACCACATGCCAAATAATCAAACATAAATCTCTCAAACCCCATATTTAAATACCAGGTTACAGAAATGCAAGGAAGAGCAGAATACGTTAAACAATACCTTAGGGATGCAAGGAGCAAATTCCAGACCATGGATAATTCTACAGGACAAAAAAGACCGAGTTTCTTGAACAAATAAATTGCGAAGGAAAAAAGGGTAGGTGGTGCAATTATATATTACAAGAGACTTTAGAGTCATACCAACTAATAGCAGTGTATGGACTTTGAGTAGTGATTCAAACAAACTAAAAAAAATTTGAGCCTTCAACCACCCTCCAATCTCTTTTCCAGTCATCACCTTAGGAACCATTCTCAACTGTTAAGACCAGTCAGCACCATTTTTGACCTGAACTCCTTATTGCCGAACAACCATGAGCTCTCAATGTCATCAGAATCATTCCTCTGAGGTGGAGGCTGCCATCAACCGCCTGGCCAACCCGCATCTGCGGGCCTCCCACACCTACCTTTCTCTGGGCTTGTATTTCCACGGTGAACATGTGGCTCTGGAAGGCGTGGGCCATTTCTTCCTAGAGTTAGCTGAGAAACTCAGCGCGGTAGCCGCATTCTCTCCAGAACGTTCTGAAGCCTCCCCAAGATGAGTGGGCAAAACTCAGGATGCCATGGAAGCCACCAGGGTCTTGGAGGGAAGCCTGAACTAGGCCCTTTTGGACCTGCAGCCATGGTTTTATCCACACAGACCCTCAGCTTTGTACTTCCTACAGAACCACTTCTTGGGAGAGCAGGTGAAACTCATAATAAAGATGGCCTACACTTGACTCAACTCCACAGCCTGGCCACCCCAAGCTGGGTTGGGTGAATATCTCTTCAAAAAGCATGACTAGGAGCCTTTGGAGCCCAGAGGCCTTTAGGGGGCTCTTCTGCATCCCATGGTACCTGACTCTTGCCTGAGCCTCTCCCTGAAACCCTAGCCATTCTTTTAACCACCCTGTAGCCCTCTCCCATGCCTTAGATCAATGGAAACAATAAAGCTTTTTACAAAAAGCTTTAAGAAGCTTTAACAACAAAAAATACAAATAAACAAACAAAAACAGACAAGGACAATAAAAGAAAACTATGGACCAATAAATATTATGAATACGAATGTAGAAATCTTCAAAACTACTAGCAAACCAAATCCAAAAACGTATTTTAACAATTATACACCCTGATCAAGTAGGATTTACACCAGGGATGCAAGGTTAACTCAACATTCAAACATCAATTGAGGTAATATATCATGTCAAAAGAGTAAAAACAAAAGTCATATGATCATCTGAACAAATGCGGAAGAACCATTTGACTAAATCATTAAGAATACACTAAAAATAACCGGAACCGGTTTGGTTCAGTGGATAGAGCGTCGGACTGCGGACTAAGGTCCCGGGTTCGATTCCGGTCAAGGGCATGTACCTTGGCTGCGGGCACATACCCAGTAGGGGGCGTGCAAGAGGCAGCTGATTGATGTTTCTCTCTCATCGATGTTTCTGACTTTCTATTCCTCTCTGTAAAAAATCAATAATATATATATATTTTTAAAATACACTAAAAATCTATTAGGACTAATAAATGAGTTTAGCAAGTTGTAAAATACAAATCAATATAAAAATCAATTGTATTTTATATCCTTGCAATGAACAATCCAAAAATAAAATTAACAATTCCAAAATGTTAATGCTTTAATATTAGAAAAAAATAATCATGTTCACAATAGCATCAAAAATAATAAAATACTTAAGAATAACTTAGCCAAGGGAGTACAAAACTTGTAAATTAAAAACTACAAAACATTATCAAAAGAAATTTTAAAAGATCTAAATACATGGAAAGATTTCCTATGTTCAAGGCTTGGAAGACTTAATTTTGTTGACATGGCAACAGTCCCCTAATTGATCTAAGATTCAATGAAATCCCAATCAATATCCCAGCTGCCTTAGTTACAGAAGTTGACAAGTTGGCTTTTAAATTCATATGAAATTGGAAGGGGTCCTAAATAGCCAAAACCATCTTGGAAAATAACACAACAGGAGGACACACATTTCTTAATTTCAAAACTTACTACAAAGCTACAATAATCAAGATAATGTGGTACTGACATGATACTGCACATATAGACCAATAAAATTAATATTGAGAATCCAGCTATAAACCCATAGTCTATGATCAATAGATTTGCAACAAGAGTGCAAAAATCATTCAATGAGAAGATAATAATCTCTCTGACAAATGCTACTTTGACTAGATAGCCACATGAAAAAGAAAAAAACTGTAACTCTACCTCACAGCATATATAAAAATTTAAAAAGATATATGCACCATATGTTTATTGCAGCATTATTAACAGTGGCCAAGACATGGAAACAATCAAAGTGTCCTTAAATAGATCAAGAAGATGGTACATGTAGACAATGGAATACTGCTTAGCCATAAGAAAGATGAAATAGGTGGAAGGGAGGGAGAGATGGAGAGAGGATAAAAAAAAGATGAAATACTGCCATTTGGGACATGGAGAGATCTTGAAAATATCATGCTAGCCCTAGCTGGTTTGGCTCAATGGATAGAGCATTGGCCTGCGGACCAAAGGGTCCCAGATTCAATTCCAGTCAAGCACATGTACCTTAGTTGCAGGCTCCTCCCTGGCCCGGGCCCTGGTTAGGGCTCTTGCAGGAAGCAACCAATCAATGTGTTTCTTTCATATCGATGTTTCTCTCTGTCTTTCCCTCTCTCTTCCACTCTCTCTAAAAATCAGTGGAAAAATATCCTCGGGTGAGGATTAACAAAAACAAAACAAACAAGAAAATATCATGCTAAGTGAAACAAGTCAGACAGAAAAAGTCAAGAACCATATGATTTCACACATATGTGGGATATAAAAAAATTCATGGACACAAACAGCAGTGTGGTGGTTACCTGCTGGAAGGGGGGTGGAGAGAGGTAGTAAAGGCTAACGGAGTCAAATATATGGTGATGGAAGAAGATTTGACTTTCATGTATCATAGAAATGTTCACTTTATAATTTTATTAACCACTGTCACCTCAATAAATTTAATTTTAAAAGTAGGCCATAGAAATTCTTACCATTTGCTACAGCATGGATGGAACTGGAGAACACTACGCTAAGTGAAATAAGCCAGTCAGAGAAAGATAAGTATCACATGATCTCACTCATTTGTGGAATATAATGAACAACATAAACTGATGAACAAAAATAGAACCAGAGTCATAGAAGTATCAAACAGACTGCCCAACCTATGAGGGAAGGTGGGGAGGGGGGAGGGAGTGAAGGGGTAACAGATCAACCAAAGGACTTGTATGCATGCATATGAGCACGACCAATGGACACAGATGAGGAGCAGTGAGGGCATGTGCTGGAGTGTGGGGGTGACCGAGCAGAGGTCAATGGGAGAAAAAGGAGACTTATGTAATACTTTCAACAATAAATAATTTAATTTAAATATATACCTATATAATGTGAGCCTCAAATGTTAGCCTCGGGTATAATTTCAGATTTTCTAGTAGTCACATTGTGGGGGAAAAAAGTAAAAACAAGAGGATTTAATTGAATAATATTCAAATAATATTTATGTAACATCACATGTGTAAAACATTATAATTTCAACAAAATATAAAATTATTAAATTTTTTAAAATAAGCCATAGACCTAAATGTATACGCTAAAACTAAAAAACTAATAGAAGAAAGCATAAGCATAAAACTTCATGATTTTGGAGTTAGCAAAGCATTCTTAGACTTAACACCAGAAGCACAAAAGCAAAAGAAAGAAAAAAGTAGATAACTGTTACTTCTTCAAAATTTAAAACTTTGTACTTCAAAGGATACCCTCAATAAAGGGCAGAAACACACACACAAAGAATGGGAAAAACTATTTACAAATCATATATCCCATAAGGGAGATATACCTAAAATATATGAAGAACTCTTACAACTCTATAATAAAAAGATAAGTAATACAGTTAAAATGGGCAAATGATCTGAACCTACATTTCTCCAAGGAAGATATACAAATAGTCAATAAAAGAGAAAGCTAAATATCACATGATCTCACTCATTTATGGAATATAATGAACAATATAAACTTGTGAACAAAAACAGATCCAGAGACAGAGAAACATCAATCAGAATGTCAAACCTCAGGGAAGGTGGGGGACAGTAGGGATAAGGGGGAGAGATCAACCATGCATATAAGCCTAATCAATAGACACAGACAACAGGGGGATGGGGGCATGAATGGGAGGTGGGGGGGTAATGAGGGAATAAGGACACATGTGTAATACCTTAATCAATAAAGAAATTTTTTAAAATGTGAAAATATTCACATTATCCTTAGTCATCAGGGAAATTCAAATCAAAACCACAATGAAATGCCACTTCACATCCACTAGGATTTTTAGAATCAAAAAAATCAAACAATAAAAAGTGTTAGAGAAGATATGTAGAAATCGAAAACCTCATACAGTACAGCCACTGTGAAAAGAAGTCTGACATTTCCTCAAAGGATTTAACACGGAGTTACCATAGGACTAAGGAATTCCACTCCTAGGTTTCAACTCAAAAGAGTTCAAAGCACATGTTCAAACAAAGACTTGTACACAAATATTCAGAATAGCCAAATGTTAGAAACACCCAAATGTCCAGAATCCTGATGACCGGATAAATAAAATGTTTATCCGCACAATAGAACATTACTCAACCATGAAAAGGAATAAAGTAGTGATTCGGGCTACAATGTGGACAAACTCTGAAAATATCACCATACTAGTAAGAGAAGCCAGACACAAAAGGCCACCTATTGTGTGATTCCAGTTTTATCAAATGTCCAGAATGGGGAGATGTAGAGAGACAGAAAGTGGATTAGTGGTTGCCTAGAAGGGAAAGAGCTTCTTTTTGAGTGATTAAAATACTTTAGATTTGTGGTGGTGGCTGCACAGCTCTATGACTGTATGAAAATTATTAAATTGACCCTAGCCAGTTTGGATCAGTGGATAGAGTGTCGGTCTGCGGACTGAAGTGTCCCAGGTTCGATTCTGGCCAAGGGCATATGCCCAGATTGCGGGCTCAATCCCCAGTTAGGGGGTGTGCAGGAGGCAGCCAATCAAAGATTCTCTCTCATCATTGATGTTTGTATCTCTCTCTCTGCCTCTCCCTTCCTCTCTGAAATCAATAAAGACATATTTTTAAAAATAAAATAAAATTATTAAATTGGACACTTTGAGTGAGCAAATTATATGACATGTGAATTATATATCACTAAAACTGGGGGTTTTTTTAAACAAAAAAAATGAGTTAAGCAACTATAAAAGACTACATAGAAAAAATATATGTGATATAAAGAGGCAATTCCCAGAATAGTAAATACAAATGGCCAATGCACAAGACGTCGCGTTGACCTCATTAGCAGTCAGAGAAATGTAAAATAAAGCAGAGACACCTTTTTATTTAACTACAGCAGATGGGAAAGAATCCTGAGAGACTATAACATATCATGCTTGAAAGAATGCAAACAAATGGTCTTTTCACAAATTGCTGACTAGAATTTAAATTGGTCAATACTTCTGCAGACTATATATAATGTCCATATCCACTACATTTCGAATACTCGTATCTTTTGACTTCCTAAGCCACGTTGTAAGACTCTCTCTAGTGGAAATAATGTATGTGTGGCTGTATTTAATTTAAGAGCATTTGTAATGGCAAAAGGAAGATTCGTTGGACATGGAGAGATGTCTATGATTTTGTTGCTGTTAATTTCAAAAAGAGAGTGTCAGGTCTATTTTGATCCAATTTTTATAAAATCAAAAAGCAATAAAGGTACTAGTATATATGTATACACATGATTTTGTTTTTTAAATATATTTTGTATGGATTTCAGAGAGGAAGGGAGAGGGAGAGAAAGATAGAAACATCAGTGATGAGAGAGAATCATTGATCGGCTGCCGCCTGCATGCCCTACACTGGGGATCAAACTCCCAACCCTGGCATGTGCCCTTGACCAGAATCGAACCCAGGCCGATGCTCTATCCCCTGAGTCATATCAGCTAGGGCCACATATATATTAATTTTTTTTTCAAGGAAATCCATGTGGAAGAATATATGCCAAGCTGTTAATATTTTGGGGAGGAAGGGGCGCAGATAATTATGCACTTTTATTCTTGTGTACATTTGTGTATTGCTTCCCAGTTTTAAGAAAAAGGTGCTACTTTTGCAATGAGACAGGTAACATTTTTAAATTAAGAGCAGGGGTTGGGGGGAGGGACTAGAGAAGGGACCCAGCGATGTGGGGCCATTTCTGTGTGCGCTGCTTTTACAGACAGTGCGGCGGCAGGCGCCGCGTCTATGCGGGGGATTACAGTAGCCAGGTTGTCAGTGATGAGTCAGAGTGCGTGGTGCTGATGCTGCTGCCATTTCATCACCTCTGCGAGCGCAGCATCCCATCCCTCCGCTCTCCCAGCGCCTGGGCCTACCTCGCCTCGGGCTCCCAGGCAAGCGATGTGCTCGCAGCCCCTCTAGATTCCCCGGACCGAGCCGCACTCTCAGAGGGGCCTCGGCGGGACGCCCCCTCTCGGCGCTCAGGGCCAGGGCTAAGGAGACCTGCGGAACCCAGCCATGGAGGCCATCTGGCTGTACCAGTTCCGGCTCATTGTCATCGGGGATTCCACGGTGGGCAAGTCCTGTCTGATCCGCCGCTTCACCGAGGGCCGCTTCGCTCAGGTTTCAGACCCCACCGTGGGGGTGGATTTCTTCTCCCGTCTGGTGGAGATCGAGCCAGGAAAACGCATCAAGCTCCAGATCTGGGACACCGCGGGTCAAGAGAGGTTCAGGTGGGAGCGCAGCCGGGGGGCCCCCCCGCGAGCAGTGGGAGGGCCTTCGGAGCTTGAGAAGCCCCTGGGGATGGAGGACTTCCTGGTCCTGGTCGCGCCCGCCCACCCGTAGAGAGATTCCCCGAGGTCTGGGGGCTTCGGAGGAAGCCCACCTCCAGCTAGCTGGGTGCTCCTGCAGGGACAGAAGCGCCCTGGCGGGGAAGGCCAGTCAATAATGTGTATTGCTTGCACAGCAACTCTCCCAAACCTGCCGCTGGGTCACTAACAAATCAGTTGGAATTGATCACTGTAATTCATCAATCTCGCTCCCGATTGCGACAGACTTTTAAAAATGTTGCCAGGTCATCCCGACATGTATAGGCAGGTATATACAGATGGTACTGAGAGAGACATAGGCGCAGATATAGATGTATTGTGTTACATATATAGATAACGGATATATATATATATATATATATATATATATATATATATATATGAAAGTCAGGTGCTAAATGATCGATTCCCTCTTGCAAGCAGCACATATTCAGTAATCACCCACTTCATTGCCAGTTTCAGGCTTGTTTCTGAGGAAACTTACACAAGGGGATGGCATGTAAACAAAACAGACACAGTCCCCTTCCCTCTCAGAATCTCTGTGCTGACACGGGAGGGGCGGGGACAGACACTCAGCAATTACACAACCGAGAATCTTGTGTATGTTCGTTCGTATGCTCACTCCCTGCGAGAACTTTTAGCACATAGTGAGTCATCCATGAACAGGTTTGATCTTTCTTGTACACCTCTCGGTTGTTCCTTTGGCGTGTGTATGATGTGCCATGACAGAGGGAGGGAAGGTACCTGGTGGAGATGAGGCTTGATGGGTAGGACAGGAAAGAAAAAAAAAAGCCCATTGAGAGGACACAGCGTGTATCATTATAGACAGAAGTGGCAGAGAGCAACGTACAAAGAAAACTCGGAGAGAGCGATTTGGGCTAAAGTCACATAGAGCATCCCGAACTAGATCAAAAGGCCTCCATCACCCGTGGTTCTGATCGTTGATTCGTTTATCTATTGGACACTAGTTGAGCATAGAAGATACTGGTTAGATAGTTGAAGAGCCGATAGGAAGAAGAGATAACTACAAAGGGAAGTTGTCTCCAGCTCCCCACTTCCACAAACAACACTGACAAACACCCTGTATGGGTTCACTTTGAACTTGAGAATGCATTTCTATTTATGGGACCGTCTGTAGGAAGAGCCTTTTCATACCCACTGCTTATTAGTATGGGGTGATAATTGATTTGTAAAGGTTCTTTTTAGATTAGGAGTATGTATCCTTTTCTATCACGTACGTGGTAAAATATTTGCCTTCGATCTTCATTCAAGAGAATGTTTTGATGTACAGAAGGTTTTCATTTTTATGCATCCTTATGTTTGTGCTTAGATAGGGCTTTGTTACTTTCTCAGTACGAGCTTAATGCTGTATTTTAGAGTTTTGAAGGGATTTACAGCTTGCTTATTGATTTTTTTTTTGAGCCAAGCTGTTCACAAATCAAAACCTTTGATCCTGTATCCATGAGTCTTCAAACATAAGGAAATCTGAACGGTTTTCATTCCCTAGGGATGATTTGCCTGGTGCTAGAGACTTGAACTCATTTGTAAGGTTGGCTCTTGCCTTCATCTAGTTTGGACTTTGATCCTCTGGACAATATTCTGTTACCACTGGGATGTGTGCCCTACGCCTTCAGCGGCAAGAAATGAGTCGCTCGTTTCTGTCTTCTTCATCCAAGAAGACAGAAAACCTAAAAATAGACGTACATCAAAAAGCACAAGAGTCTAAAGCAAGGGTGGGGAACGTCTGGCCCGTGGGCCCTAAAAGTCCCGAGAAGTCATTTGGTCCGGCTCTGCCAAGGCATTATGGGTAATTAAATGTTTGACCAAATACAGCAGGCTCATTTTCAAGTTGATAATTTTGTATGGCCTGCCAATGATATTACAAATATCCAAATGGCCCTTGGTAGAAAAAAGGTTCCCTGCCCCTGGTCTACAGCAAGTCATAGGAGCAAATAATCCATCCCCTCTAATAAGCTCTAAAATGCTCTGAGCAAAGTAATATAATGTATGTTGATAATGAAGCTCCTCTAAATCAAGAAGTTTAAAAGATGAGGTTTCTTCTGTTTCTGAAGTACAGCAGATACATTCTAATTGCAATGCTCTAATAAATCATGTCATTTTAAAGGGAAGCTTTGGCGATTTATGTGGTTTTTCCTAACGGTGCCTCCTTATTCAGCCTCTCTGAAATGTGCCAGGAAACATGGCTGATAGGCACTTTGCTCAAGCCCTCTACAGACCATCTCTCTCTTTCCTATTCCTAACGGCCAGGAAAATAAAAACAAAGTTGTGCTTCTCCTCACAGAAGAGACTGAAGACCCATGTTAGATTAAAATAATAATAATAATAACAATAACAACAACAACAACAACAACAACAACAGAAGGGCCCTAGCCGGTTTGGCTCAGTGGATAGAGTGTCGGTCTGTGGACTGAAAGGTCCCAGATTTGATTCCGGGCAAGGGCACATGCCTGGGTTGCAGGTTCAGTCCCCAGTGGGGGGCATGCAGGAGGCAGACAATCAATGATTCTCTCTCATCATTGATGTTTCTCTCTCTCCCTCCCTCTCCCTTCCTCTCTGAAATCAATAAAAAGTGTATTTAAAAAAAATAATAATAGAATGATAGACAAATGTAGTAACGATAAATGGGGAGAGAATGAAGTATATTGCAATATACCTATATACTTATGAGCATTTTTCTATCAACTACCATAAATTGATTTTTAAATCCTCACCTGAAGATATTTTTCAATTAATTTTTTTTGGAGAGACAGGAGGGGATAGAGGGGAGAGAGACAGTGTGAGAGAGAGAAATAGAGAGAAAAACATTGATGTGAGAGAGACACAGCAATTTATTGTGTCTTGCAAGTGTCCCAATTGGGGCCAGCCCTTGCAACTCAGGTACATGCCCTTGACCTCGAATTGAACCCGAGACCCTTCAGTCCTCGGGCCAACGCTCTAGCCACTGAGCCAAATGGGTTAAGGAACCAATTCATTTTTTTAAAATTCTGTTTCAACTACTAGAATTTATAATGAGCTCTCCAGGTCACAGAACACTTTGGCATCCATTATTTTATTTTGCCTCATGATAACCTGTGACTTATCCCATTTGGCAGAAGAGGAAGTCTCAGTTAGTTATTCAGATGTGGGGGTGGGAGAGTAGTTAGCTACGGTTCTATCTGAATGGAGGGGAAATGCCTAGAAGCCTATGAGCATTCCTTTCTAGAAGATGCCATCTCAAAGCGCAATTGAAAATTCACACATCATCATTATTATTATTATGGAATGACATTTGTAGTCTGTTGCTAAAAAAAATCATTTTTACGAAACTGTGCCAGTAACCAGAAACATTAGAATGCACTTAGTTCATTGAAATATATGATTTTGGCCCTGGCTGGTTTGGCTCCGCGGATAGAGCATCGGCCTGTGGCCTGAAGGGTCCTGGATTTGAGTCTGGTCAAGGGCATGGACCTCAGTTGCAGGCTGTCCTTGGTCTGTACAGGTATTGGGGGGGGGGGCAACCAATCGATGCAACACTCTCACATCGATGTTTCTCTCCGTGTGTCTCTCCCCCTCCCTTCCACTCTCTCTAAAAACCGATAGAAACATATCCTCAAGTGAGGATTAACAACAGCAAAAATATTTTTTAAAAAATACAGGATTTGGGGTGTGGACTTCATTCTCTACTTTCTTCTCTTGTTTCAGATCCATCACTCGAGCCTACTACAGGAACTCAGTAGGTGGCCTTCTCTTATTTGACATTACCAACCGCAGGTCCTTCCAGAATGTCCATGAGTGGCTAGAAGAGACCAAAGTACACGTTCAGCCCTACCAAATTGTATTTGTCCTGGTGGGTCACAAGTGTGACCTGGATACCCAGAGGCAAGTGACTCGCCATGAAGCAGAGAAACTGGCTGCTGCGTACGGCATGAAGTACATTGAAACGTCAGCCCGAGATGCCATTAATGTGGAGAAAGCCTTCACAGAGCTGACGAAAGACATATATGAGCTGGTTAAAAGGGGGGACATCTCAATCCAGGAGGGCTGGGAAGGGGTGAAGAGTGGATTTGTCCCAAATGTGGTTCACTCTTCAGAAGAGGTTGTCAAATCAGAGAGGAGATGTTTGTGCTAGTCAGGCCTTTTTATGTCCAAAACATGCTCTCCCATCTGAACTTGAAAGTGGTTGGAAATGAATAGAAAGTATCCTTGTGTGACTGAAGAGAACTCAACCTTCCTTTTGGATACCAAGTGAGCCTCCTTCCCAAAGGGGCACTCTGACAGGTTGTAGGCAGGGGGATGGGGGAGCCTGGGTGCTGTGACTAGGGGACTAAATTACTGCCATGGGCCAGGCACTGTTTTGTGGCCCATGCTGGGCAGTGGCTGCTCCATGTGCCCTCTGTGGACCACATGTCAAGAGCCTGAGGTTTGGGGAGCCAAGCCCCAGAAAAACACACCCACAGACAACTGTTTCTTGGTATTTCAGCTCAATTCATAGGTCATGAACAAGAAGACATTATGTAAGGGGGAGAGTATACCGTTGAGAACAATTAACAAAAATTTTTTAAAAGACTGAGATCATCTTAATCCACGAGATTATCCTGTACCAAGTGTGTGTGCTGGGTTTGGTTTGGTTAAAAAGTACTGATTATTCATTCCCGGGTTTCGGCATCAAAAAAGAAAACAAAACAGAAAGTACTGATTAGCTCCTAAAGAGCTCATCTTAAAATGAGGGGTGTGGACCAGCTCTTTACTAAGACACTTTCAAGACCTGGTGTTCTGGTAAAAATGGTGTCAATATGAAAATGGGGGAGGGGGTGCTATGTACACATTGCTATTATCACATTAGGGAAAATGTACTCCCTTGTGATAGAATAGCCAGCAGCGTGAAAGAACTTGTCTCATGCAAAATACCCTGTAAGTAGAAGAAACACTAACCCCAATGCCAGGCCCTTTTCCCTCGGACTATGCCTGGGGTCTTACTGCATTGGCCACTGCAATCTACAGGTACACCCTCACTCATCAATCCTGTCTTGAGTACCTGCCCAACAGGAAGAGCTATAACCCTTACAAACCCATGACACTCACTTTCCTTACTTATTTGATCATCCTAACAGGCCTGTGAGATTTCTTCCCCATTTGACGCAAGTCAGCTAAGAGGCGGGAGATTCACTTGGCCAAGGTGAAGGTCTCTTGACTCCTAGTTCTTGTTTCACTGCATTGTCCTGCTGTCCGATGAATGAACTGTTGTTAATTTGTTCACTTTGGAAGAGATATGACTGTAAATAAATGTTCTCTACGTGTTAGGATACGTTTCCTTCTTGATTACAACTCAGCTCTAATCCTGAGGCAACCTAGGAATGAATCCAAGGTAAAGCCCATCCAGGTATTACTGATAAGAGGGCTTTAAACAAGTGAATAATTGCACAACTGAAAACACATTAGAACTGTGTATGCTAGAAGTGTTCTTATCGCTGAGACACAGTGGACATGTTCTTGAAAGGAACCAAATACAGCAGTGGGAAGTGGGATGGGGATAAAATACTCACCTCACAATGACCTTGGCCATCTGTTCGCCATATACCTATCCTAGATTCTTGTCTCTCCTAGAAAGTCAGCTCAATTCTCAGGTGAGCAGACAGATAACTGCATCAGAAAATTGGAAGGGTTGGCTCGAGGTTTCGTTATCTTCTTGAAGAGATGTGATGCTTTAAATTATTTTTTGTTGTATTGTAGCCAGTTCAGCTAGGCAAAAGCCATACTTTTCACAGTCAGAAAAGAAGTCTGATGAGAGTCACACCTCTCATATTCGTGGTGATAGGAAAGCGTGAGGATGGTTAAAGCGCTCTGAGAGGTAGTGTCAAACGTCAGTGTGAGTGTGATTGAATTTGAAAGTTTGGGGATTTACTTCAGCCAGAATAAAGGAGCCAAATAATGAAAAGGATGCAAACAAACCACCTTAGACCACCCTGCAGCATCAACTACAAGTGAACCAATCATGATTTCCACATTCCTTTAAAAAAGACCAGGCTTTAAGTGGAGTTAAGTGACCAGTTTTGTGATAATCGACGACAGGTAAAAGATGGTGAATTGGGTTAACACAAAGTTTATCAGCTACTATACTTAATTGTGTTTTTAAAAGATTCTGAAAGCAAGATTATCCACTGGATAAAGGAGAGTTGACTGGATTCTGTCAGTTCAAACCAAAAGATAGAAACAGAACTTTTCTCCAGTTTTCTTGACTAAAATACATTATATGTATACTTGTCCCATTCCTTGCGTTTTTTTTTTTAGGCAGGTTTTAAAATACTCAGCATAGATCCAGCAGAGGTGGCTGAGCTTCATTGCTTAAACATGTTCTAGAAACTTTAACAATCATTTTAGTAGACTTCAGTGCTGCTGTCGCTGCAGTAAGTGGGTTTTAGAAAATAAGTGTGAAAAAAAATCAGATGTTAATACAATACTAAGGATAAAGCTTTAGAAGCTATTTTACTACATAGGCAAAGAAAAGATTAACTTGTAACAAAGACCACAACTGCATGTTGGAATAGATCGTATCATATTCCAGAATAAAATGTACTGTATACTTTTCCTCACTTTGTTGTGCACTGTAATGAAATGTGGAAAAAAATGTTTTCTTTAGCTGTATGTGAATGAAAATATGCCTGTATTTAGTAAAATGGTTGATTATGTGACTGTGAGATTCCAAGTGTGTGTTGTAGCTATTTCCAGAATCTGTCTCTACAGCGTAGCAACCACTACCAAGGATATCGACTAGATATTACATATACAGTATCTCCCGGTATCTCAAAGCCAGAAAGAGAATGTGATTTTTGAAAGTTGTATGATCATCATGTTGAAAGTCACAGGGAACTCACTACTGCCTGGGAATCTCATAGCGTTTTCTGAAAAGTTGTTTCTGTCAAGCCCATATCTGAATCATTGCGATTTTTAGTCAAGGACTTAAATTCTGAAACCAGGTAGCTGATTATAACTATTGTCTTCCCTGGAAAGTCATTTTTTTTCTCCAGGCTAAATTGCCTCAGCTTTTTAAGTCCTATGCAGTATGGGGCCCAGTTTGGGACATAATAGTTCATAACATTACTTAGGGTTTTCAGTACATATTTTAAAATATTTTTATTGATTTCAGTGAAGACGGGAGAGGGAGAGAGATAGAAACACCAATGATGAGAGATAATTATTGAGTGGCTGCCTCCTGCATGCCCCACACTGGGAATTGAGCCCGAAACCCGGGCATGTGACCTGACCAGGAATCAAACCAGTGACCTCTTAGTTCCTGGGCCAATGCTCAACTGCTGAATCACACCCGACCGGGCTATAGTACATATTTAGATGAGAGTAAAAGAAGAAAGGATATTTAATTCTGAGTCTGGGCATAAGTAGGTTGAGTTTGGCACAGCTTTATCACGTTTATGAGTGAATGAGGGAAGAAGGAAGAAAGGAAAGACCAATGATGCAACAGCATTTAATATAGTTTATGACTCCATTCTCCTTAAAACACTCCCCAGGGCTTGCTCATCTTTTCTTCCGTTATATTAATTCTCTTGGTGACTTTACTCAGCCCCGTGCCTGTAAATACCATCATTAAGCCAATGAGTACAACTAGTCTCTTTGGACTCCAGACCTTTATAACTAACTGCTCTACTCGACATTTCTATTCGAATGTCTATTAGGCACCAAAAATGTAACATAGCTTCTAATCTTCCTCCCAAATGCGTTCCTCCCATAGCCTTCCCCTTCTCAGTAAATGGCAACTTTGTCCTCCCATGTACTCTTGGCAGAAACCTTGGGGTCATCCTACATTCCTCTCTTTCACAATTCACATGTTATCTATCTCGAAGTGAAGCTTGCTCTCTCTTAAAACTGTAGCCAGAATCTCACAGCTTTTCCATTTTCACTGCTAACACACTAGTCTTAGCCACCATCATTTGTTGCCTGAGTTATTGCGATAGCTGGTCTCCCTGTTTCCACTCTACTCCGCCATAGTCCATTCTCTATACAACAGCCAGAGGAAGCCTGATAAGACATTAGTTATAGCCCTAGCCAGTTTGGCACAGTGGATAGAGCGTTGGCTTGCAGAATGAAGAGTCCCAGGTTTGATTCCAGTCAAGGGCATATGCCTGTGTTGCAGGCTTAATCCCCAGTAGGGGGCGTGCAAGAGGCAGCCAATCAATGATTCTCTCTCATCATTGATGTTTCTATCTCCTCCTTTCTTCTCTGAAATCAATAAAAATATATTTTTCCAAAAGACATTAGTTATAAGCAATCATCTATTCATAATTCCCCAGTGGTTATCCATGTTACTTAGCTTAGAACCCAAAGTCCTCCCAATGACCTTCAGAAGAACCCTTAGAAATGAATTCCATCTCCATCCCATAGCATCTGTAACCTTGTTTCTTAGCACTATTCTATTTATCATTCTACTCCAGCTACACAGGTTTATTTCCTGTTCTTCAAACACATCAAGCATAGTCACGTCTCAAGGCCTTGTACTTGCTCTGCACTCCCTCTGGACTCCTCTCTCTCCTCCATCAAGTTCTGAAACTAACAGCTTCCAAAATTTGCGAGCAGCTTTCTGATCCTAGGAAAGATGTGGTTCCAGAAGTCCTTCCTGACAGATCAACATAAAGTCTAACTCCTTAGTCTTCCCTGGAGAACAACAGAGGTTAGGGTATCCAAAAAAAGGCGAAGGAGTCCAACTGGCATAGCTCAGAGGTTCAGCATTGACCTATAAACCAGGAGGTCATGGTTCACTTCCTGGTGGGCACATGCAGGAGGCAGCCAATCAACAATTCTCTCTCATCGTTGATGTTTCTCTCTCTTTCTCTTCCTTCCTCTCTAAAATTATATATATATATATATATATATATATATATATATATATATATATATTAAGGTGAAGGAAACTTATTGGAAAGAATGGAAAACCTGGAAAGTCCAGTTCCACAGGAAGGAGTGGACAATAGTATCACAATGCAGCAGTGGGTTCATAAAGATGAGGACTAAAATATAAGGCGTCACCCCAAAATGTGTACACACCCTTTGCATAATTATAAAGACAGTGTTTATTAAAGTACATTTCATTTTTAAAATCAAGCTACTAGCTGTTAAATTTGGGGCGGGGGGCGGGGGAGACACACTGTATAGCCATAGGATTTGAGGGGGCATGAAGTCATGAGTGACTTTGGCCAGCATAGTGTTGGTAGAATGATTTCTTCCTACTCCAAGCCTCTAAGGAGTCAGTGTTTTCAGTTCTGTTGGAGGCTTGATTGTTTTCTCCCTCTCCATCCTTTCCTCTCCCTAGGCCAGTGGTTGGCAAACTCATTAGTCAACAGAGCCAAATATCAACAGTGCAACCATTGAAATCTCTTTCGAGAGCCACATTTTTAAAACTTAATCTTCTTCTAATGGCACTTCTTCAAAACTAGGGGCCCGATGCACGAAATTGTGCACTGGTGGTGGGTGGTCCCTCAACCCAACCTGCCCACCTCACATACTGGGAGTCCTCAGGGGATGTCCAACTGATGGCTCACCCCCAGCCTGCCCAAGGCCTAAAGCTTTAGGCCTTGGGCACCCAGCCATCAACCTGCTCAGCTCAGCCCGGGCTGCCTGCGACCACCCGGCCCCTGGGGGCTGGGCACTCGCCGCCACTGCTGTTTCTTCTCCACCCCCGGGGCCCGGTGCTCACGCCACTTGTCCCCGCCCCCTCTCCTGATTGGCTGGTAGCATAGCCAATCAGGAGCAAAGGTATGGTCAAATTTGCATATTTCTCTTTTATTACATAGGATAGACTTGCCCAGGCCATGGTATTTTGTGGAAGAGCCACACTCAAGGGGCCAAAGAGCTGCATGTGGCTCTGAGAGCTGCAGTTTGCTGATCACTGCCCTAGGCAATCTCACATACTCACTCTCATGACTTGAGTTACTGTCTTTGCATTGATGACTCCCAAATGAAGGGCTCTAGCACTCTTCTGAGCTCAACATAACCATTGTGAAATCAACAGCTATCAAGATGTGCTCCTTCCGCCCCAGGCTTTCTCATCTCCATGAATAACACCACCACCCAAGCCTTTGTTCAACACAGAAACTTAAGTTATCCTAAATCCCTCACTTCCTCTCATTCCCCATATCAAATCCATCATCAAACACTGTCAGCTCTATTTTCAAAATATATACAAGTCTTTCCTGGCCGGGTGGTTTAATTGGTTGGAGCATTACCCTGTATACCAAAAGGTTGCAGATTCAATTCCTGGTCAGGGCACATAACTACCTTGCTGGTGTAATCCCTAGTTGGCTGGGGCGGGGGCAGGAAAGGGTGTCACATATGGGAGGCAACGGACCAATGTTTCTCTCCCACTTCCCTCTCTCTCTAAAAACAATTTTTGAAAAACATATCCTCAGCTGAGGATTTTAAAAATAGCCATTTTTCTTTATTTCCATTGCCATCAACTTTGTCCAAGCCACTATCAACTCTTTCCTGAACTACTTCAATATCTTCTTAATTGGTCTTCCCACTTCTAATTTTATTCCCTTAATACATTTTCAACATTACAACCAGAATAATCTTTTCAAACCAGAAATAAGATTAAGTCAGTCCCTTGCATAAAACCCACCAATGGTTTGTCATCACATTTAGAACAAAATCAAAATAAACCTTACATTTATTTTTATTTTTTGGTTAATCCTCACTGGAGGATATTTTTCCATTAATTTTTAGAGTAAAAGGGAGGGGGAAAGACAGAGAAATAGCAATGTCAGAGAGAAACACATCCATTAGTTGCCTCCCACATGCACTAGGGTGGGATTCCAGCCTGCAACTGAGGTACATGCCCTTGACCAGAATAGAATCTGAGACCCTTCAGTCTGTGGGCCAGTGCTCTATCCACTAAGCAACACTGGCTAGGACTAAACCTTACATTTCTGAACATGAGAACAACACCATGTATAATCTGATTTCTGCCTACTTCTCCAATTGTAAGCTCCACGAAAGCAAGAATCTTCATCTTGGTCACCAGTATTTCTGCAACTTATCAAATAGATACATGCTTGAATAATCAAATTTTTGAGTGAATGATTGTGTTCTTGCCCTACTTTAATCCAACAACCCTGTTACTTCATTTCAAATATAAAATACACACACGGGCCTATCCTGAAGCATTACCAAATGTTATACAGCCTCTAAAATTCCACTCTGACTACAGCTCTGTTGTTCCACTCTATCCCATGAACCATGTTTGAAACTTCCTTAAGATTTCCAGAACTGCATGGCTCAGTGGTAGAGCATTGACCTAGGAACCAGGAGGTCATGGTTTGATTCCACGTCAGGGGGTACATGCTTGGGTTGTAGGCTTGATCCCCAGTGTGGAGCATGCAGGAGGCAGCAGACCAGTAATTCTTTCTTATCATTGATGTTTCTCTCTCCCTCTCCCCTCCTCTCTTAAATCAATAAAAGTATATTTTTTAAAAGAAACTTCCTTAAGATCTTCAGGCAGTCAACTACTACTGTTGCCAGTCTACCATTGTACCCCTGGACTTGGTTTCCCTCCCTCTTTCTTTTCTTTAAAATATATTTTTATTGATTTCAGAGAGGAAGGGAGAGGGAGAGATAGAAACCTCAATGATGAGAATCATTGATCGGCTGCCTCCTGCACATCCCCTACTGGGGATCATGCCCACAACCCAGGCATGTGCCCTTTGACCAGAATCGAACCCAGGATCTTTCAGTCCGAAGACTGACGCTCTATCCACTGAGCCAAACCAGCTAGGGCCCTCCCTCTTTCTTCTGGCTTTTGTAATCAACTGCATTCAAGCCATCAGTCCCTAAAGAAAATGATTGTTTAAAGTTCGGTCTGCTTCCTTCCAGATTTCTTTTTGTTTTTCAAATGGTTATTTAACATAGTGGTCAAGTGTATGAATTTTGGAGTAAAACAAACATGGTTTCAGATTCTGACTCTACCAGTTCAGGTATGTGGGATTCAATCTCTAAGTCTCGGTTTACACATATATTAAGTTAGATAAGAGAATTTACCATTCTGTCAAGAACATTATTTTTGTTTCAGCTGACAATTTGTCTGAGTGCGTTCAGGTCACATGTTCCAACCCGGCCTCTGTAGGCTGTTGTTGCTCTGCTGGTTCAGTTTTCAAAGCTTTTTGCCTCTGATCTTTCCTGTGTTCATGCACCACCCAGTGGCCAGTCGCAAAACTGGGCGGTGGTCACCCTTTGTTTGGTTCTGGAAGTCTTTAGCATGCTAGTTAGGAACGCATAGAGAACCCAGGAGTTGGTAATCAACATTATGGAGTTGCTTTCCAGAGCTCCTCCCTCTCCGTGTCTCACCCCAAGTACTCTCCAGTTCCTTTGGACTTCCCTTTTTGGTGTTCTGGCCAGAAATCCCAACCAAGTTGGAACACTGTTGAAAGCAGAAGGGGCCACTAAATAATCAATAAGTGTTAACTGCAGGTAAAAATCACAACTATCCCTGACTGGCCGGCGTGGCTCAGGGGTTGAGTGTTGACCTATGAACTAGGAGGTCACAGTTCGATTCCTGATCAGGGCACATGCCTGGGTTGTAGGCTCAATCCCCAGTGAGAGGTGCGCAGCAGATAGCTGATCAATGATTGTCTCTCATCATTGATGTTTCTGTCTATCCTTCTCCCGCTCTGAAATCAATATATATTTATTTATTTCAGAGCATATATATATATATATATATATATTGATTTCAGAGCGGGAGAAGGATGTTATATATATATATATATATATATATATATATATATAGACACACACATATATATTTAAATCAGAACTTCCTCTGGCAAACCATGGCACACAGTTAAGAGTTCATTGTTAAGGAGTAAGTAAAGCAAGGATCCTACCTAACAAAAAGATAATATGCAAATTAACCATCACTCCATCACAAAGATGGCGGTGCCCATAGCCACAAGATGGCAGCACCCAGTCCCCTCAGCCTCCTCGCCAGAGTCCCCCATTCCTGGAAGTGGGGGGGGGGGGGGCTGCCACTGACAGCAGGCAGCAGCAACAGCCTGGCAAATGCTTGCTTCATCACCGCAGTAACAGAAGGCCTCTGGACAGCAGGCACTGAGCGGTCTGGGCGGGAAGCTTGCTCTGTCACTGCAGTGATGCCCTGGCCACAGCGGGCCTCTGGGGACAGGAAGGCCAGCCTGCAGACTGTGGGCCGAGGGCAGGCCCGGAGAGTAGACAGCGGGCCCAACTCTCATGGAAGCTACACAGTTCCCCTGGAAGCAGTGCAGCTCCCGGAGGTGCACTGTGGTTCCGGCCTACTCCTGCAGAAGCGGTGGGCGGCCTACTGTGCGCGATATTGTGTGATGGGCTACTAGTGTTGAGTAAGAATATGCATTTGTGTGAGGAGAGGGTAATAATTGCGAATGGTCATATGAAGCTTATTTATTATTATTTTTTACATATTTTTATTGACTTCAGAGAGGAAGGGAGAGAAACATCAGTGATGAGAATCACTGATCAGCTGCCTCCTGCACGCCCCCTACTGGGGATTGAGCCCACAACCTCGGGTATGTGCCCCTGACGGGAATCGAACCCAGGACCTTTCAGTCCACAGGCTGACGCTCTATCCACTGAGCTTTGTCATGAAGTTATATTTGAGTGGCAACCTCACAACCTCGTTGAGGAGTGAGCCAGGTAGCTATCTGCAGATTCCTAGGATGCACTTGCCAGAAAAAGAGAACAACTGGAAAAGTCCTGAGATAGAAGCAAAACAAGTTCATTCCTGGAAGAGCAGAGAGACAGGTGTGCTGGAGCCGAATGCACAAGGGGAAGAACGTCAGGGAACAAATGGAGAGATTGGAAGCCATCTTATGCAAATGGATTTAGAAAGGGAGTAGGAGACTCAGATTGGGTAGCATTTTATAAACCATTTGAAGGACTGTGTCTTGCTCTAAGTGATATGAGAGGCACTAGAAGTTTTGAGCAAGAGACACCTGTTCTGACTTACATTGTACCAAGATCCCTCTCCTCTGGCTTCTTTAGAGCAGCGGTCGGCAACCTTTTGGAACTCAGGGACTGCCAGTGGTCTGCGGACCACCGGTTGGTGACTGCTGCTTTAGAGTATGAACCAAAGACCCTGGCCAGTTTAGATCAGTGGATAGAATGTTGGCCTGCAAACTGAAGGGTCCCAGGTTCCATTCCCGTGCAGGGCATGAACCTGGGGTGCAGGCTCGATCCCCAGCCCTGGTCCAGGCGAGTGGAGGAGGCAACCAATTGATGTGTCTCTCTCACATCGATGTTTCTCTCTGTCTCGCCCCCTCCCTTCCACTCTCTCTAAAAATCAATGGAAAAATATCCTCGGGTAAGGATTTTTTTTTTAAGTTAGAGTAGAGTATGGACTGAAGGAGGGCAAAGGTGGAAGTAGGGAGCAGTCAGGAGGTGTTGTCATGAGCCAGGGAAGACATGTTGGTGACTTGGACCAGGGCGGTAGCTGAGTGCATAGCAACTATTAAGGGTTTCTATTCCTCAAGAAACTATGTTCAAGTCTTAACCCTTAGCACCTGTGAATGTGACTTCATTTGGAAATAGAGTCTTTGCATATGGAAATAGTTAAGATGAGGTCATATTGCAGTAGGGTAGACCAAGGACTGGTGTCCTTATGATAAGGGGACATTTGAGAGCGTGGCTCAGTGGTTGAGCATCAACCTATAAACCAGGAGGTCTCAATTCAATTCCCAGTCAGGGCACTCGATCCTCAGTGTGGGGCATGCATGAGGCAGCCAATCTATGATTATTCTCTCTCATCATTGATGTTTCTATCTTTCCTTCTCCCTTCCTCTCTAAAATCAATAATATATATATATATATATATATATATATAATTATTGGTTAGTGTTAAGAATAAGAATTACATTACATACATACACACACACACACACACACACACACACACACACATATATATATATATATATATATATATATATATATATATATATATATATATAGTTCCTTCTCACAATTTGTACCGAGTACTAATATATAGGAAATACGGGTAATCAGCAGGCCCATCTCCTTTACGACGCTGGTTGCAATTATGAAGTATCAAAATTAAAAGTATAAACATGAGAAATTTAATCAATTTTGGCCCCAATGCCAAAAAGCCATTCTGTAATGACTAACAGTTTAAAATCATGGCATCACTTGGTTTTTGAGTCAAGAAGATAAAAGCTCTCCAACCCACTGTGTAATTATGAAACTTTGGAGACTAACTACTTGGACTTCCCAGCCGACAGAAAAGCTTCCCTCTGGCTCTTAAAAATATATAATTATGACTATTTTTTTTTTGGCAGAGGCAGTTATTAGCCTAGGGACCTTACGTAAAAGAAAGTGGGAAAAGTAAA
This sequence comes from Antrozous pallidus, assembly GCA_027563665.1. Lineage (NCBI taxonomy): Eukaryota > Metazoa > Chordata > Mammalia > Chiroptera > Vespertilionidae > Antrozous > Antrozous pallidus. The sequence goes on along the minus strand of CM050509.1, from coordinate 7,802,581 downwards.
CCATTGTAAAAACTGGGCCATAATCACACGAGGTTCAACAAGCGTAAGAGAGAGGTGTTCCAAACCCCTTTCTCCTTTCAAGGTGACCAAGTGACCTTGGGTTAGCTTTCTAGCTCAGTTGCCCCTGGAAACCTGATGAAGATAGACCATCAGCTGTGTGACCAGGTGAACTTGATTCACAGAACATGCCCTGGGTGGTACCTTGTGTCCAGGCCAGGAGGGCTGTCAGTGGTTGTAAACACTTGCTGGGAGCCACAGTTCCGGCTTCTCAGTGCAGTGCACCTGGTGTTCCTGGGATCTGTCCCTGGCCAGGATATGAGGATGCTATGCACGGGGGATTTTTCCAAGAGGTAGTGGTCCCTTTGGGCTTCTAAGCCTGGGGCTCCCGCACCCATCCGTGTAGCTTGTGAGGACTGCTGCCAGAATTCCTGCATGACTGTGCCTAAAGCTGCCCCCTGGCATGGTGTCCTGCCTGTTCCGTGTCCTTCAGAGTAAACTGGCGTCAGACGTGGCCTATCCAGGTCCTGGCAGTTTAAATGTGCAGCTGTGATGGGTGTTGGGCACGCACTTGGCAGTATCTTCAGAGATGGCACAATTCCACCTTAATGCCAAATAAGCACAGACATGGCTATCACAAGGGTATGAGATTAGAACCAACCAAGATAAATAAACGTTCAAGAAATGGCTTAAGACCCTTAAGGGTCTCACTGAAGATTAGGGCAGAGAACAGCAAACATACAGACAAAGGAGAGCATTCATTCACTAAAGGATTGAACTTAAGTCAACATTTTTACCAAATTTAGTCATAAAGGAGCAAGGCATTATGGTACAGAGGGGGGGGAGGGAATTCAGGAGCTGGATTTCACTCCGGCTATGCAGCTTTGGATAAGGCCATTCGTGCCTGCATGGTAGAGGGTAGGAGGTGGTAATGAACCGTGTTTTCCATCAGCCCCTGCTTTTCCCAAAACTACACTGTTAACCCCAGAAAATAAAAATGCTGTAATCGTTAACACCATAATTACATTTTCTTGGTAATCTAATCTCAGGGGGATAAAATCTTAAATACAAGAAAAAGCCCTATGTAAAAATGTAAAGTGAATTCTTTGTTATTTAAATAGAGAAAACAATTTAAAACTACCCAAATGTCTATGAAGCTAGCATGTTAATGTAATCACACTATATGATAAGTAAATTCCATGTTAAGTAAAGAATGGGTAAAAATCACAGAAAAAAATATGTATTTAAAAAATTATGCATAGCCCTGTCCAGTTTGGCTCAGTGGCTAGGAGTGTCGGCCTGCAGACTGAAAGGTCCCAGGTCCGATTCCAGTCAAAGCCGATACCTTGGTTGCGGGCACATCCCCAGTAGGGGGTGTGCAGGAGGCAGCTGATCGATGTTTCTTCTCTCATCGATGTTTCTCATTCTCTATTCCTCTCCCTTCCTCTCTGTAAAAAATCAATGATATATTAAAAAAATAAATTTAAAAAACTATGCATAGAAAAAGAAATGGAAGACAATGTTAAGGGAGACAAGTGAAATTTAAAATCTTTTCTATTTTCGAAAACAAACCTAGGTTTTATAATGCAAAAAAGTTGAATTTCAGTTACATTTCCAACATATTTGTTACTCAGTATCAAGTTTTATAGTTAATCCTTTTCCCCTCTCTAGGTATATTATACTCCAATTCAGATTAAGCTTGAAAATACAGCAAATCAGGATGGCTATGTTATTCTGAAAATGGAAACCATTATGATGAGAAATGATCTGGCTGAGGCAGAATTTAAATATCTTTTACTTAATTAACAGAGCCCAACACCATTCCTCAACATACCAGGTATCCTATCTAATAAAGAGGGAATATGCACATTGACCGCCATACCTAACAAAATGGCTACGCCCACAGCAGAGGCAGGGATTCTGTAACACAAGATGGCTACACCCACAGCGGAGGCTGAGTTCCCCAATGAGCCTAAACAAGCCATCAGCAGGCACCTGAGGCTGCATGGTGCTGGGGCTGGGCCAGGGCAGGGGACCTGAGGCCACGCCCCCCACACAACAGGGCTTGATGGGGGACCTCAGGGCATGCCCCTGGCCCCGGTTCCAGGCTGGGGGATCTCAGGCTGTGCCCCCCCCGACCCCCAGTGCCAGACCAGAGGACCTGAGGCCACACCTCCTACCTATGGGGCTTGATGGGGGACCTCAAGGTGCGCCCCTCACCCCAGCCTGAGCTGGGGGACCTCAGGTCATGCCCCGCATCCCGGCACCAGGCTGGGGTCCTGAGGCTGTGCCCCCCACCTGGCAGGGCTTGACAGAGACCTCAAGGCGTGCCCCCTGCCCTGGCCTGGGCTGGGGGACCTGAGGTCATGCCCCCTCCCTGCTGCCAGGCCAGGTGACCTGAGGCCGCCCTCCCCACCTCCTGGGGCTTGACAGGGGTAGGGCTAGCTGGGTCTGGATCTAGCCCAATGGGGGTGGGGCCCACTTGATCTGGGTCTCTCGAGATTTCCAGGTGCACATGGGTGGGTGGGGACTTGACTCTGGGTCCTGTGGTGAGCCCCAGACTCTGACGGGAAGAAGATTTTCATGTACATTTTACTAAGGTTCTTTCATCTCTGACACTTCTATTATAAAGAAAGGGCAAATAGCAATATTAAAATATTTCCTCTAATTCCCTTTTAATGTGCACAAATTTCACGCACCAAGGTCACTCTATATTTCTAAAGAGCTGTGTCTCTTCTTATTGCCTGGAATACCCAAAATTCATTATTTCCATTTTCATGGACTTAAACTAAGAAAGATCTGAGCAAATCATTCCAGTATTAATATTACCAAAAACATTTTGTGCCAAAATTCTTACCATAGTAAAGTTTGGGGAAAAGTAGCACTTTTAATATTGCACCATGTTTATAAACCTCAAATTCTAAAGCATGGAAATTTAATATTATGGAAGAAAAACTGACTCAAGGAACCTTGATACCTTGCAGATTTAACTTCTCAATTATTTGCTTATCTGCCATCCTTCCAAAGAGACTTTATATTTTTTTCCTACGAACATCAGGAGTTCTTGGGACATGCAAGTTACATGTACAAGTAAATAAAACTTTACAAGTATGTGAAAAAAACCCACGTTAACTCGAGAAAGAATGACATGAGAAAAGGTGTCATGCCAGTTTTAACTTCAGTTTTAATAACACGAAATACAAGTACAAAACATTGTACAGGTAAGTATACTTTTTACTACATGGAGATGGAATAATACATTGGTGTTTTTACCAGAATCTGTATCATCCACTACTATTCCTATAAGGTTTTAACATGAATTAAAAAAACAAGTCTTTTCAACCGTTGTTTCTAATCTTAATATTTTTGTTCAGCTGCTTTTGGAGAATTAAGAAATACAAAATCACCTTGGCCAAGTGTTGTGAGTGGGTGATTTTGTTATGTCGTGTTGGCTGAAACCTCCCTTATGTTGGCATTGCAAAGACACTGTGCACTGACAGAGGAAAGGAAAAAGGTGTTGTCTTAATAGCCCTCTTAAAACCTAAGGAGGCAAATGACCATTTCCTGTACAGAATATTATAATAAATAGCAGCAACAGAGGACCATAAGGCCCCACATGTGCTGAAGAAAAGCAAGTCTACAAATATTTAAGTGAGAGTAACATCATATAATAAAGAAAAAGTAAACTGTGCTTAAGTGTCCTGAATTCAGCCTCCACAGCATACATCAGTTTTCAGCCATTTCAATTAAGACTTTTCTTATAATAAACAAACAAAAAATGATGCAAGTAGCATTTACTATGTTGGAAATGCAAATAAAAAATAAAAAATACTGCTAATTCCATAAAATATTTGGAACTAATTTTGTTTTCATAAATAAATAAAATGCTGTTGGTGTTTATCTCTTCTGAAAGTTTTAATTATCATTCTTACTGTTTCAAAAAAAACATTCAAACTAATGTCAACCTTTAAGAATAAACCTTGGAATATTTAAAAGAACATGTTTGGAAAAATGAACCACATTTTTCATTGCCAGAATTATGCTTTGTTCTTGGCGGAATCATCTTTGTTTCTTCTCTTGACGTCCCAATTATAAACCCTGGCCATATCTGCAAGAATTGTTAAAGAAAATGCAAGCGCAATTCTGAAGATAACATTTGCGGTGACTGGGTATGCACACACATTGGATCAAAGACAGAAATCACACGCACAAAATACCGGTGACAAGTAGTGTTGTGAACCATCTTGCTATAAGATCATTTGTTACAAAAATACTGGAACTAAATTCCACCGAAATGAAGTCAAGGTGTCAAATCAGCAATTGTTTAGCATACATAATCAATGAATGGTATTATATTTAACAACGACACTGAGTGGCCAGATTATCATGCATTCAGAGATCATAATAATCTGGCCACTCAGTGTATGTGCTGGACACTGTCAACAGTTTTAAAGACAGCCCCTTATCCTAATATGTAATATTTAAATCAGTATAATTGTCAATAATTTTACCTCTGCTCTTCCCTTTAGCAGGACAGTCACTCAATTTATTAAGCACCAAAAAGAAATTATTAAGCACCTACATCTTTTCCTTTCCACAAACGGCACTTGTGTAGACCCTCACATATCAAACAAATACTTCTTCCATGGATAGTGACTTTGGTACTGTATCCACAAAGTCATCATCATAGTCAAGGTCATCTAGATTTGCTCCTATGCTACCTTCTGGGCATTACTCGGGTATTTTTTTCTCTAGACCAGTGGTTCACACTTTCTAAAGCCACGACCCTTTAATACAGCTCCTCATGTTGTGGTGACCCCACCATAAAATTATTTTGTTGCTACTTTAACTGTAATGGTGCTACTGTTCTGAATCGTAATGTAAATACCTGTGTTCTCTGATGGTCTTAGGCGACCCTGCTAGTGGTTCTCACCCTGTGGGTCGGGAACTGCTAGCAGTTCTTAAGAAAACTGAGATAGGGCATGTTCGCCCCAGTAGGGGGTGTGCAGGAGGCAGCTGATCCAGGTTTCTCTCTCATCAATGTTTCTGACTTTCTATCCCTCTCCCTTGCTCTCTGTAAAAAAAAAAAATCAATAAAATATATTTTTTTAAAAAGAGTCACTGGGCCAAGACCGGTTTGGCTCAGTGGATAGAGCGTCGGACTGAGGACTGAAGGGTTCCAGGTTCGATTCCGGCAAGGGCATGTACCTTGGCTGCGGGCACATCCCCAGTAGGGGGCGTGCAAGAGGCAGCTGATCGATGTCTCTCTCTCATGGATGTTTCTGACTTTCTATCCCTCTCCCTTCCGCTCTGTAAAAAATCAATAAAATATATATATTTTTTAAAAAAGAGTCACTGGTAGGCCTCTTCAGTCTAAGACTGATTGGTCTAAGAATGAGGACGTTCTTCTCGTTTAAGCAATGTAAGTAAGAACATTAAAAACATTTCCCCTTTCCTCCCTTTGTTTCTGGTTAAGAAAGGATACTGACTTCAGTGGTAGTAAACTGATCTCGAAGGAAGTCCAGGTCTTCCTCAAGAGAATCCAGGTTCTTTGTGGCAGTGGTTAAATTCTTTTCCAACAACGCCTGCGCTTCATCGATATCATATTCAAGCATCACATTAGCCTGAGAGAAAGAGAGAAAGTCATGAGAATTACTGAACATTCACATAGTGCTTTACAGGTTAGAGCAGGGGCTGGGCGAAATCCAGCTGGCTGCCTCTCGTCTTCAGTTCTATTGGAACCCAGTTCTTTCACGCACGTCTGCTTTCCAGCCACAGTGTCCGAGCTGTGCAGCTGGGACAGTGACCACCGTGGTCAGCAAATCCAAAGACATTTGCTCTCTGAGCTTTTGTACGGGAACGCGCTTGAGCTAGCAAGACCTGTGGATGGCTAGCTAGACCAGCGGTCGCCAACCAGCGGGTCCGTGAGGTGTGAAAGGTCGGCGACCGCTGAGCTAGACAGTCGGGAATGCCCGATTAGGGGAAGCATCATAATAAAGGAAGCATCAAAGCCAGCCCTATGAAATCATCTGAAATTGAAGTGTATGGTTTAAAAATTGAACTCCAACCTCAAAGTTTGTTTTTTTTTTACAATAATCTCCCCTCCCCCTAAGTTGAGAGAGATCTTTCTAGAACTTATAAACTCCTATTGGGAAGCAACATTTATCTGAGGTTCAGCAGTTCCTTCCATTGCTCCGCCTTCGGTTACATGTAAGAGATAAAGCAGTAGCTGAAGGGAAGCAGGGCTTGCTCAGTTGTGTTTGTTTGGGAGAGATCTGAGCAGGTTTTTGCAACAATTTTCACCCCACTCCTAGTTTCAGTCAATTTCGAACATGGACCACCCGAATCCCAGCCCTTCCTTCAATGATCAAAAGGAGATAAGCATTTACATAGCTCAAACCAGACTGTTGTGCTGGGAAGACAATGTCAGCCCATGAAGCTGTGGCTGCTCCATTTACTTACCCCCAACCACAGGCACACTTTATCGGTAGGAGGAACGGAAGCTTTGCAGTACAGGTTATCTGCCAGTAAGAATCTGGTCTCCATTGACTTGGTGGACTCCTTCAAAAAAAATGACAGGACTATAAGCAGGCGAGTTGCACAGCAAGGTCGTAAAGGAGAGAGCTCACAGATGAAGCGAAGCCAATTAAACCAGGACCATCATGCGCCCGGCCGGTGTGGCTCTGGGGTGGAGCATCAACCTATGAACCAGGAGGTCACGGTTCGATTCCCAGTCAGGGCACAGGCCCGGGGTTGCGGGCTTGCTCTCTAGCAGTGGGGGAAGGGGGCGTGCAGGGGGCAGCCAATTAATGATTCTCTCTTGTCATGGATGGTTCTAGCTCTCTCTTCCTCTCCCTTCCTCTCTGAACTCAATAAAAGTATATTTGAAAAATAAGAACAAAAATACAGCACCATCATGCAAACTGAGTATAGTGGTGAAATAAATGGCTGGCCATGGATTGTTGTTCGACTGTCTACTACCTGTGTAAATTCGGCATATGGCCTAACCTGTGTGTCTCAGGCTCCTCATGTGTAAAAAATGGATACTAGTCCCCACACCTCTGAAGGCGATCACAAGCAGAGTGCACGTGCGAACACACACACACACACACACACACACACACACACACACCCCAGTGCCAGGTACAGAGTAGGCACCACAAAGGGGTTAGCTATTATTCTTACTTAATCAGTGCTTCATGCCCAACCAACCAGTTCTGAAATCTCACCGAGTTCACTGACATCAAATAATGTACTGGAAATGCAGTTATTCTGCCAGTCAGGTAATAAATCACATAGTCTTTTAATGCAACAAACATCCTAATGTTTACGGATTTATTTTATTGAATGAGTATTGGAGTAAGACTCTGGAGAGCCTGCAATCCAGTTCTGCTAGTGCCGAGCTGTGTGACACTGGGGAAGAACTTCTCTGCAACTGTATGCTCGGCTGTGAAATGATAATCTGAAACAAGAATTGTAAGATTCTTTCCAGCTCCAGAAGAAGCCTTGGACTCCCTCCTTATTCTCGGGGAGAACGGTAACAATAACAAAAAAACCTTCGATGCTGCTACTACAAACGAAAACGTCTTCTCTTTGGATCTAAAGTAATTTCAAATGGCATTTAGATCTGGCAAGTAAATGCTACACAGAAATCAAATCATCCAAGTATGGGCCCCAGAATGAAACCTGGCTCGGGGGAGGAAGCCCCGAAAGCACGCTTATCATGGGAGCAGCCTGTCCATACATCCGCACACGTGGTCGAGGAGGCTGACTGGGTCTCCCCGCACAGATCGAGTACCGGTGAGCAGCGTCAAGAAAGGCGCATCTCTGACGTATCCTGGTTCGCTCACATTTACAAACAAAAACGCACTTACTTTCTTCTTCTGCATGTATTTCAGAATTTCTAAAGTCTGCTTAATTTCAGGAATCTGGCCCTTCAGCCTGTGAACAAGAGAAAAGGTTAGCCTAGGGCTTTGCAGCAAGAATGAACACCAGGACACAGTCTTACAAGCTTGGCCTGTCCTATTGATATATTGTTCTTGGGGACTACGTACAAATATATAATATTGAAGATATTTCATAAGGTTCATCAACATATTTAAGATATAAATATTTACTAACATATCTAGATACGATAACAGCATTTCTAGAATACCTACTGTACTCAAAGCCCCATTCCAGCAGACATCACATCTTTAACTTATCATTTCAAGAGCAAACCATATTCCACAGGAGATGATTCAGGGGTTCCACATTTGATCAAAACTGCCTTTTAAATGGATTGCTTTTTAAAACCGCATGCGTTCAAATAGCATATTCTGAATTCGAAACCACTGGAAACCAGCAACTCCCTATCCAGGGCTGCATGTAGCTGCTGCTGGCGAGTACTCAATGCGCAAATACATCATAGTCAGCCAAATGCCAGCCAAGTGCACTGGCAGCGTCCCAGGGCACACACCTGGCACACTGTCGGAAACAGACTGCATCACCTGACTGTGCAACACGCCACATCATGACACAGTATACCTTAGTCACTCTTTCAAGCTTCGTGTAATTTTTTTTCTTGATCAACGCTTTAAGTTGATAAATACTTTTTAAAATCATAAATGGGCCATTTGTTTAAAGACAGAGATTTTAAAAAATGATGACAGGCAATGATGAGTTCGATGACATACCGCAGGTTAAGTTACATCAATAGCTACCAGCAATACTACTGACCTAGAACTAGATCTGCACACACAAAAATGCACCTAGACACAGGCTTTATGTACTTCACAAAAGTGATGTCAAAATGACTCACAGACCTAAATGTGAGAAAGAGTTCGGTGTATTCATTGGTAAAATATCTAATGCCCATACAACATAAATATGTTCAGAGCAAGTTTCTTGCCATGTAAGTCATTTCTATGACATTTTTTGTCTGTCTAAATTGTATGTAATACATAAATTAGGAAGCACATTGGTGAATCAAGCAGCTGCAGCCCCAGCCAACTTCGGATTGCCAAGGCCACGGTGCATGTCCCCCCACTACATCCCTCCCCCCCTTTCTCCATCCTGAGAGGCAGTAGCTCTCCTGAACTGTGTGTTCATAGCCACTTTATCCTTTTTCATATCGCTCCTTCACACACATGTGTTTCGCTAAACAATATACGCTTTCCTGGTTTCTTAGCTCAATAAAAAACCATCTCCTGCACTCGATGGGATTTACTTTTTAACTTCCTTTAGTTTTCTAGGTCTTGTTCATTCATTTTCACAGCTGAGTAATATCCAATTGTGGATACAAACCAACTCATCTAATCTCCTGGTGATGGACAATGGGGCCAGCGCTTGCTCTTTGTTGTTATTTGAACGGTGGAGATCTCTAAGTCCTGGGAGGAGGTAGGGAAGTGAAGTAGCTTACAAAGGAAGTGGACCAAGTCCTCAACAGGGGAGTACGCTAAGGAAGCACCTTCTCCTTCTTGATTGCCCTGGGTGAATCAGGATACCTCCCCATAATGGTTACAGGGCAGAAAAACAGTAGAATTGGCCAAGGACAGGAGGAGCGGGGAGGATAAGCACAAGTGTGTACTGGCCTCAGCGGTCTCCATTCCCCACTCCCACACCCAGGGGTGATGTGGGGGGGGGGGGAATGCCAAGGGAAAAGGAAAAGAGAATCCTTGTAAGCCAAGTTCCTTGGCTAGGGAGAAGGAGCATTTGTCTAGCGGCCACGCCCTATATTTTCCCGCCAGCAGCATTCTTCCTACCCCTCCAAACCAGGGCGGACTTCAGTTCCTCCCATCCCCACATCCATTACTGGCCAAAGTAACTAATATCCCTGAGAAAATATGAGCTGACAGGGGAAAGAAGTGGTAATCTGATCAACTCAACTGTAATTAAATAAAGAACATAAACTCAACAACCTCTATCAGATGAAACAAAATTAAATACGGAAAGATAACATTATGCAGCAAGTATTCAAAGTACCTCAAGAAGAAAGAAGACAGGATATTGGTGATATGAAGAAGAAGCAAGCAGATATATTAAGACCCAACCGAAACGATTAGTTATAGAAAATGTAATAATGGTTGAAATAAAGGACTCGGAGATATCTATCTAATTGGCAAGAGACAAATGAAATACAAAGTCTGCAGAAGGGAAGAGATGATAAAAAGAAAGGAAAGGCAGAATTGGAAGTGCCAACAGCCATTTGAACAGGCAATCCCAGGAGAAGAGAAGGAAAAACATTTAACAGAGGGTAGGAAAAAAAAACAAACTTTTAAATGACAATCACAAAATTTCCAGTTAAAGAAAAATAAAAGGCATGGGATTCATGTATTAAAGAGATCACCACAAGAGAATGATGAAGTACTATAGAATTTTTACATAGCTGAAGGTAAAGTTCAAGATCAATAACAGACTACAAGGAAAGATTTGCAACGTATGTAAAGAAAAAGGTTAGTATTCAAGCTACATAGAGCCATCTGCTCCAAAAACACATAGCTAACATCGCAGAGGTGAGGGGAATTCCAGAAAAAAAAAATAATAAAAAGGCCTGCCTGGTGTGGCTCAAATGTGGTTATTTAAGAATGTCAGAAAGCTATCCGCACATAGACAAATTATAATGAAGATGACCTTGAAAGTATCTAAAGACAATCATTGGTTTACATAAAAAGCCTGAATATAATAACAATAAACCACATGATGTTTATGTGGAAAACCCTTCAATATAAATCATAAAACGGTTGAAAATAAAGGGATTGGAAAAGACACACCAAGTAATATTAGCCAGAAGAAAGCGGGGGTAGCTATAAGTATCTAACAAAACAAGATTTTAACACAAAATCAGCATAATTTAATAACATAGGCTTAAATTCACCAAAGATGACATAATTCTCAGCTTGCATGTACTTCATGAAATAGAGTAAAAAGGTGTTTTTTGTTTTTTAAGAATAGGAATTATTTCAGGTTACGATGGCAACAGACCAGCGCTCCCACCTTTAACCACTCAAAGAGCCAGAGAAAATATACCCGCGCTGCCTTTGTTGAAAGGCAGCAGAGAGCTGCTGGGGTGACAGGGACTACGGGGCTAAGCCTCCTGGCAAGGGAAGAGACTGAGAGGCAAACTGGCTGCTTACAGCCACTTTTCCCAAGTAGTACATGCGGGGACGCTTCTTTTTATAGAAGTATGCCAGCTTATTAATAAATAAAAAAGGGATAACTGAATTAGAACATCATCCTCTTGCAATTCATAATTAATGGATCTAGGCATTGGGTATCATAAAAAGGGATAACTAAATACTATGTCTCTTAACAGAACAATAAACTTATGAAGCAATGTTGCCCAAAAACACACATACACACCTTAATACCATCAAGACAGTAGATCCAACTATCAATTTATAGTAAGTGGAAAAGCCAAAGAAACATGCTTGAAAAGGCCACAATTGCTTTGAAATTTAGCCCAACACTCTTCTGAATAACTGGATTATAGATCTGACTGTGAATGAGAAATCAATAAAGCTTTAAGAATCAAGCAGTAAGAGAATATCTTTACCGACTTGGAAGAGACAAATAGTTCTTCAACTGGCTACAGAAAGCACTAACCATTAAGGAAGAAAAACATGCCAACTTTTTTAAAAGTCTAAGTTACACACGGCTCACTTTTTAAAAAACTTGGAAATGTCTATGCTTACCTCCTTTTCTTTTGAGCAAGGTTGAGCTCCATGAACTTATACTTCTGATACTGCTCATCCAACTTCTTTAGCACTGTATCCGCCGTCTCGTTCCCAGGCTGTTTCATGTAGGAATCCACATCTTCCTTTAACATCAAAAATAATACACTTCAAATGTCAAGCCCAGCCAGCGTGGCTCAGTGGGTGAGCACAGATCTAGGAGCCACGAGGTCAGTCTGATTCCCTGCTCAGGGCGCATGCCCGGACTGCAGGCTCGATCCCCAACAGGGGCCTTGCAGGAGGCAGCTGATCAATGACTTTCATCATTGATATTTCTAGCCATCCCTTTTCCTTCCTCTCTGAAATCAATAAAAATATGTTTTGTTTTTTAATTTTAGAATTCACATGCCTAATCTGATTTTTTTTTTTTTTTACTTCTCTAGCTCTATTTTTAAAACATAAAAGAAGCCCTAGCTGATTTGGCTCAGTGTGATAGAGCATCATCAGCCTACGGACTGAAGGGTCCCGGGTTCGATTCCAGCCAAGGGGACATGCCTGAATTGTGGGCTTTATCCCCAGTGGGGGATGTACAGGAGGCAGCCAATCAATGATTCTCTCTTAACATCGATGTTAAAATATATCAATAAAGATATATATTTTTTTAAAAAACCTTGTGTTTTTCTCCCAAGGCTCGTTTTTTGTTAATCCTCACCCAAGGATTTTTCCATTGGTTTTTATTTCGAGAGAAAGCGAAACATCGATGTGAGAGGCACATCCATTGCTTGCCTCCTGCTCATGCCCCGAATGGCAGACAGTGATCTAACCTGGGAGGGACCCTTTAGTCTGGGGGCCAAGGCTCTAACCACTGAGAAACCAGCTAGGGCATACATACCAAGGTTTGTTTTGAACTAAAATAGTAATTTTTTTTAAAGTTAGACCATTTCAGACAGTGCACACACATTTTGTTTTGTTTTACTTTGTTGTTGGTAATCCTCACCTAAAGATACTTTTCCATTAATTTTTCGGAGAGATTGAAAGGGAGAAAGGGAGGGAGGGCGGAAGGGAGGGAAGGAGAGAGAGAGAGAGAAGAGAGAGAGAAACATGGATGTGAGACATACATCCATTGGTCGCCTCTGGCATGTGCCCGATGGGTCTGGGGACTGGGGGCTGGGGACCAAGCCTGTAATTCAGTTATGTGCCCTTGACCAGGAATCAAACCCTTAGTCCTTTGGTCCATAGACCCATGCTCTAACTGCTGAACAACACTGGCCAGGGCGATGCACATACACTAATTTACCCTTCCTCCACCTTCCTCTTTTTATTTTTACTTATGCATAGGCAAAGAATGATGACCTTGCTGGCTTCATGCAAACCTCACCCCCACACACAGACCTTAGTAGTAAATATAAAAGTTACCAACAAACACATTGCCCTAGCCACAAAAGGATTCAACAGACTGTATGCCAAGATTATTGATTTTTATCACTTAAATTTTTAACTCAAAAGGTGGGGGCATGAATGGGAGGTGGGGGTCATGGGGGAATAAGGACATATATGTAATACCTTAATCAATAAAGAAAGAAAAATAAATAAAAGGCGACTGGCAATGGGGAAAAAAAAGAAAAAAGGAAATAAATGTTTAACCAAAAAAAAAAATTCTACCATACAAATCATGCTAAATATGGTCATTAGGTTCCCAAGGCAAGCCACACTACCTCTGTAAGTATCAAGCGGTTGAAATAAAACAAATCCGAAAGGCAAACAGAACAATCTTTTGTACAGGAATAACTAAGCCCAACAGAATCAGTGAAACCAAACAGCATTTTAAAAATGTACCGTACAAGCTGGTCCCTCATTGTAAGTAAGTGAAAGCCAATAATCTATGGTCTCTGGCATCTCTACATCATTATTTTTTTCAATAAATATATTTCTTTATTGATTTCAGAGAGGAAGGGAGGAGACAGAGAGAGAGAGATAGGAACATCAATGATGAGAGAGAATCACTGATCAGCTGCCTCCTGCACACCCAACACTGGGGATGGAGCCCGAAAGCCAGGCACGTGCCCCTGGCCGGAATCAAACCCGGGACCCTTCAGTCCACAGGCCAACGCTCTATCCACCCAGCCAAGCCATCCAGGGCTCTACAACATTATTCTTGTCCATGCTTATTAATCACAGGGGAATATTTTAGCCAAAACAAAGCAAGAAGAAAAAGGAAGAGGAACACAGCAATGGAGCGAACTATGAAACTATCAAACTAGAGACGCAGTAGAAGAAATCAAAAAGGCGAAGCTGGGGCAACGATTGAGTTGCACATGTAAAATGGAGATACCGTCTTTCTAGAAGAGTCGCTGCAGGAAAGAGACATAAGTCCGTTTCTAATACATGGGACATGTTATTAGCAGCTTAGAGTCTAGCAAGGAGAATTAACCACAGCAGCATAACACTTGGTCAAAAGATGGGACGCGCTCAGCCAAGCATGGATCGCGGTGGTGGAGCATTGACCTATGAACTAGAAGGTCATGGGCACATGCCCAGGTTGTGGGCTCGATCCCCAGTGTGGGATGTGCAGCAGGCAGCCAATCAGTGATTCTCTCTCATCACTGATGTTTCTAATCTCCCTTTCTCTATCCCTTCCTCTCTGAAACCAACACACACACACACACACACACACACACACACACACACATACACACACACACACACACACACAAGAAAATCACATATTTGTCTTATATGATTTCCAAAAGGTCACTATCAGATTTAACACTTATTACATCCGAGAGTAAACAGCAATTGGGAAGAAGAGGCAGGATTCAAACTGGTCTATTTAAAAGCCAATGTTCTTCCTATAATAAATACCATGCTACTCCCGTTAGGTCAGGCACATAAAAATAATGACATACAATTTAGATGGCTTATTATATCATCTTGGTAGAAATTTTAACTCTTAAAAAAACAATTTTGGGCGGGGGGGGGGAGGCATTTTAAGACAAGACTTTTAAAATGCTCTCAGATAGTTTATCCTCCTGAAGTAGATTTGTAAAATCAACTATAGCTGAGCACCATGATACTGCTTGTAAGGCACCATGGAAGTGCAGTGTGACCTTTAGGTATGAGTTTACACTGTATGCCAGGCACTGTGCGAGGACCAGGAGAAAATGCCAGGGGGCAAGATAAATACCTCCCTTATTCTCCCAATGACAGAGCGTGTGTAAGTAGAGGCTTCTGAGGCCCGCGGGTCGGCCAAGTTAAAATCCTGGGTAACTCATTTACACACCTGTGTGGCTTGAGGCACCTTACTCAAGGGTTCTGTGCCTCAGTTTCATCATTCACACAATGGGCATAACAGCACCACCTTCTCCAGAGTTATGTAAAAGCATTAGGAAAACGCCTGGCACCCCACAAAGGTTAGCTCTTGTTCCCATTAGCTGGGAGATACGTGTCATGAAATAAATGGCACGGCTCAGTGAGAGAAAAAGCAAAATAATTGAAAGGATAACTACAAAACTGTATCAGCAAACACAAATATGCAATATACAGTGTACAGAAAAGTAACCCAAATAAAAGAACTGGTCTTTGGCAGACGTAAGACATGATTAACCAAAAGATAAGAGACAAGGCAATATAAGACACAATCCAAAGGGTCGAGAAAATTCCAGTAAGACTTTCACAGTAGCTTAACCAGAACTGCGTGGGCCAAGACATCATACCGGCCTGGACGACCAATCAGGTGGTGTCTCATTATTCAAACAGTCTTCAAATACTATTTCTAGAACCGCCTGCTGGAAGAACAAGATTGAAAGCATCTAACTTTTTCCTCTTGACTTGACCTGGAGTTGGTTTCCCTGTTCTGGGAAGCCTCCACATTGCATTGCGGGCCTCCTGTCTCGACTCCATCACACCTTTTATTCCTAAGTTGCTACCATGATGTACCCCAGACCAAACACAATTATAACGTGGCTTCATGGAGACCCTCTCAGGACAGCCCGCACTGCCTACTGGATGGAGCCTCAATTCCTCAGCATAACAAACAAGAACTTCACAATCTCGTCGCAATCTCCAAGGAAGCAGGACACTACATTCCTTCAACAGACCAGGTTTCCTTGCCTTTGTTCACGCTGCAGCACCAGAGGTCCTGCCTACTCATGGCACCCCAAGTCAACATTCATTGATCTGTCCGGCTCTCCCGCATCCAGGCTGAGACTTACGCCTCTCTTTTGTCCCCGAGGAGCCCTGCTCCTCGTCCCCACTTGCCCCCATCCCGCTTGCACTGGCTCCCTTTTCCAGGCAGCAGCGGATGAAACCTGTCAATGGGGGGGGGGGGGGTGTGGAGGGGAGGGGGTCTAATGGACCGCCCCGCTCGCAAGCTGTCCCGCCCCAGGGCCCCCCCCATCTCCTCGCAGTCCTTCTGGGACAGCGTTTCCCCCGGCGGATCCCCGCCCAGCTCAGTCTACACCGGGGCGCAGGGCAAGAGGGGATGCAGCGCGCTCCCCCAGCTCCCCTACCGCAACTCCTCCCTCCGCCCCCCGAGGCTAGAGCAGCGTGGCCGCCCGGCCGGAAGGGGCCGCGGCCCGGCACCAACATGTCTCTCACCACAAACACGGCCTCAGGAATCCCCAGGTGCAGCCGCCGCCCTCCGTTCCCTGAAGCAAGTTCTCCTAATCCACTGGCATCTCTAGCCGCCGCCATCTTGAGGAAGCTCGCGCGCGAGTAACAGCTTCTGGAGCCGCCAGCCGCCGGGGGGCCCGTGATTGGCTCGCTCACAGCCACCAGCCCCGCCCCTAAGCCGTGAGCACGCCCATTGGTGGGCAAGCAGGAAGTAACCGCCCCTTCCCCGAGTGGCGCGAGCTGCGGGCGCTGATTGGTTGGGGGCAGGTGAGTGACGGGAAGGAGAGGGCCGCGGCGGGAAGCTGCCGGCGTGGGAAGAACCAATGAGGACGCCTGGGAAAAAGAATGTTGGGGCTGTGGGCAGGCGGGGACGAGGAGCGGGGCTCCTTGGGGACAAAATCGGACCCCGTGGCCACCCCGGAACCGGCAGCCCCCTCCAAAATGACCCTCCCAGCGACCTGTTCCCCTCTCGGGTGCAAGCAACACGAGCACCCAGGCGCCACCACGGGGCTGCATCGGCGCCTTTCAGGTCCCAAATAGCATCGAGATAACTACACTTAAAGGGGATTTATAACCCATCGCCCAAACTTGCCTGAAAGCCATCTTTGATCAGAACCTCACGACCCCAGACCAAACATTTCCGGAAGTTGCTAGTCTAGCCCGAGCTGGGTTGCTTCGTGGGTACAGCATCCGCCTGTGGACAGAAAGGTCCGAGGTTCAAGGGTTCAACTTTGGTCAAGAACACGAGGCCCAGTTGCAGGCTCAATCAACTGTGTGGGGCGGCAGGAGGGCAGCTGATCAATGATTTCAATGATCCCCTCTCATTGATGCTTCTCTACCTCTCCCTCTCCCTCTCCACCATCTCCCTATCCATCTCCGTCTCTCTCCCCCTCTCCCTCTCTTTGCTCCCCCTCTTTCTCTCCCTCCTCTCTCTCTCCCTCCTCTCCCACTTCCGGTCCCTCCTCTCCATCTCCTTCCTGTCCCTCTCTATCTCCCATCTCTCTCTCTCCCTCCTCTGCCTCTTCCTCTCCCCCTCTCTCTCTCCTTCATTTCCCTCTCTCTCCCTCCTCTCTTTCTCCCTCCTCTCCCCCTCCATCTCCCTCCTCTCTCTCTCCCTCCTCTCCTTCTTCCTCTCCCGCCCCTCCATCTCCCTCTCCCTCCTCTCCCTCTCTCTCACCCTCTCCCTCCCACTCCACTCCCTCTCCATTTATGGCTTCATCATATCCCTCTCCAACCTCTCCATCTCCCTCCCCCTCCTTTCCCTCTCCCTATCCATCTCCCTCTCTCTCCCCCTCTCCTTCTCTTTCCTCTCCATCGCTCTCTCCTTCCTCTCTCTCTCCCTCCTCTCCCTCTACCTCTCCCTCCCCCTCCTCTCCCTTTCCCTCTCCACCATCTCCCTTTCCATCTCCCTCTCTCTCCCCCACTCCCTCTCTTTCCTCTCCCTCTTTCTCTCCCTCCTCTCTCTCCATGCTCTCCCTCTCCTCCCTCCTCTCTCCCTCACCTCTCACTCTTCCTCTACCTCCTCTCCCTCTCCCTCTCCCCCCTCCACTCACTCTCCGTTTCCGTCTCCATCCCCTCCCTCTCCAAACTCTCCCTCTCCATCTCCATCTCTCTCCCCTCTCCCTCTCTTTCTTCTCCCCCTCTCTCTCCTTCCTCTCTCTCCCTCTCCTTCTCCCTCCTCTCTCTCTCCCTCCAATCCCTCTCCTTTTCCCTCCTCTCTCTCTCCCACTTCTGCCTCTTCCTCTCCCTTCTCTCCCTCTCCTTCTCCCCCATCTCCCTCTCTCTCCAAATTTCCATCTCCCTCTCCCTCTCGCTCCCCCTCCACTCCCTCTCCGTTTCCGACTCCATCCTCTCCCTCTCCACCTTCTCCCTCTCCCACTCCCTCCTCTGCCTCTCCCTCTCCGCCATCTCCCTCTCCATCTCCCTCTATCTCCCCATCTCCATCTCTTTCCTCTCCCTCACTCTCTCCTTCCTCTCTCTCCCTCTCCTTCTCCCTCCTCTCTCTCTCCCTCCTCTCCCTCTCCCTCACCTCACTCTCCCTCACCCTCTCCATCCCACTCCACTCCCTCTCCGTTTCTGACTCATTCCTCTCCCTCTCCACCCCCTCCATTTCCCTCCCCCTACTCTCCCTCTCCCTCTCCACCATCTCCCTCTCCATCTCCCTCTCTCTCCCGCTCTCCCTCTTTCCTCTCCCTCCTATCTCTCTCGCTCCTCTCTCCCTCCTCTCCCTCTCATTCCCCCTCCTCTCCTTCTCCCTCTCCCTCTCCCTCCCGCTCCCTCTACGTTTCCATCTCCACCGACTCCCTCTCCACCCTCTCCCTCTCCCTGCCCTCCTTTCCCTCTCCCTCTCCACCATCTCCCTCTCCATCTCCATCTCTCTCCCTCTCCCTCTCTTTCCTCCCCCTCTTTCTCTCCCTCCTCTCCCTCTCCCTCCTCTCCCTCTCTCTCTCCCTCTCCCTCCGCTCCAATCCCTCTTCGTTTCCACCTCCATCCTCTCCCTCTCCCTCCACCTCCTCTCCCACTCCACCATCTCCCTCTCCATCTCCCTCTCTCTCGAACTCTTCCGGTCTTTCCTCTCCCTCTCTCCCTCCTTTCCCATTTCCTCTCCCTCCTCTCTCTCTCCCTCCTCTCCCTCTCCTACTCCCTCCTCTCTCTCTCCCCCCTCTCCCTGGCCCTCTCCCTCCTCTCCCTCTCCCTCTCCCTCCCCCTCTGCTCCCTCTCCGTTTTCATCTCAATCCTCTCCCTCCCACCCTCTCCCTCTCCCACCCTCACCCCCACTGGCCCCTCTGACAGACAGCTCACCCCCAACTGACCCCAGCCTGATTGCCCCTCCCCCTCTCTCTCTCCCTCTCCATCATCTCCCTCTCCATCACCCTCTCTCTTCCCCTCTTCCTCTCTTTCCTCTCCCTCTTTCTCTCCTCTCTCAATCCCACCTCTCCCTCTTCCTGTCTCTCCTCTACCTCTCCATCCTCTCCCTCTCTCTCTCCCTTCTCTCTTTCTCCCTCCTCTCCCACTTCCTCTCCCTCCTCTCCCTCTCCATCTCCCTCTCTCTCCAACTCTCCTTCCATTCCTCTCCCTCTCTCTCTCCCTCCTCTCTCTCCCTCCTCTCACTCTCCTATTCCCTCCTCTCTCTCCACCATGTCTCCCTGTCCCTCTCCCTCTTCTCCCTCTCCCTCTCAGTCCCCCTCCACTCCCTCTCCGTTTCCGTCTCCATCTGCACCCTCTCCACCCTCTCCCTCTCCATCCCACTCCGCTCCCTCTCCCTCTCCACCATCTCCTCTGCATCTCCCACTCGGTCCCCCTCTCCCTCCCTTTCCTCTCCCTCCCTTTCCTCACCCTCTCTCTCTCGCTCTTCTCTCTATCCCTCCTCTCCCTCAACTCCCTCCTCTCCCTCTCCCACCTCTCCCGCTTCCTCTCCCTCGCCTTCTCCCTCTCCCTCCCCCTCCTCTCCGTCTCCCTCTCCCTCTCACATCTCACTATCCATCTCGCTCTCTCTCCCCCCTCCCTCTCTATTCCGCCCTTTCTCTCCCTCCTCTCTCTCTCCCTCCTCTCCCTCTCTTCTCCCTCCACTCTCTCTCCCAATTCTTCCTCTCTCTCCTCTCCCTCTCGCTCTCCACATATCTCCCCCTCTCCCTCTCTTACCACCCCCTTTCTCTCACTCCTCTCTCTATCCCTCCTCTCCCTCTCCTTCTCCCTCCTCTCTCTTTCCCTCCTCTCCTTCTTCCTCTCGCCCCTCTCCCTCTCCCTCGTCTCCCTCTCTCCTTCTCTCTCCCCCTACAATCCCTGTCCATTTCCGTCTCCATCCTCTGCCTGTCCCTCACCCTCCCCCTCCACTCCTTCTCCCTCTCCACCATCTCCCTCTCCAACTCCCTCTCTCTCCCTCTTCACCCTCTTTCCTCTCCCTCTCTCTCTCCCTACTCTCTCTCTCCCTCCTCTCCCTCTCCTTGTCCCTCATCTCTCTCTTCTTCCTTTCCCTCTTCCTCTCCCTCTCCCTCTCACTCCGCCTCCTCTCCCTCTTCCTCTCCCTCCTTTCCCTCTCCGTCTCCCTCCCCCTCCACTCCCTCTCCCTCTCCACCATCTTCCTCTCCATCTCCCTCTCTCCCCCCTTCTCCCTCTTTCCTCTCCCTCTCCTTCTCCCTCATCTCTCTCTTCTTCCTTTCCCTCTTCCTTTCCCTCTCCCTCTCCCTCCCCCTCCACTCCCTCTCCCTCTCCACCATCTCCCTCTCCATCTACCTCTCTCTCCCCCCTCTCCCTCTCCCCCGTCTCCCTCTCTCTCTCACCCTCCTCTCACTCTCCTTCTCCCTACTATCTCTCCCACATCTTCCTCTCCCTCCTCTCCCTCTCCCTCTACCACCCCCTCCAACTCACTCTCCGTTTAGGTATCCATCCTCTCCCTCTCCACCCACTCCCTCTCCCTCCCCCTCCTATCCCCACTCCCTCTCTTTCCTCTCCCTCTCTCTCTCCATCCTATCTCTCTCCCTCCTCTCACTCTCCTTCTCCCACCTCTACCTCTTACTCTCCCTGCTATCCCTCTCCCTCCCCTCCTCTCCCTCTCCCTCTCAACCATCTCCCTCTCCCTCTCCCCCTCTCGCTCTCTTTCCTCTCCCTCTTTCTCTCCCTCCTCTCTCACTCCCTCCTATCCCTCATCCTGTCCCTACTCTCCCTCTCCTTCCTCCCCTTCCTTCTCCCTCCTCTCTCTCTCCCTCCTCCCCTTCTTCCTCTCCCCACTCTCCCTCTCCCTCTCCCTCCTCTACTTCTCTCTCTCCCTCTCCCTCCCGCTCCAATCCCTCCCGATCCAATCCCTGTCCGTTTCCCTCTCCATCCTCTCCCTCTGCCCCCACCTACACTCCCTCTCCCTCTCCACCATCTCCCTCTCTCTCCAACTCTCCCTCTCTTTCCTCTCCCTCTCTCTCTCCCTTCTCTCTCTCTCGCACCTCTCCCTCTCTTTCTCCCTCCTCTCTCTCTCCCTCCTCTCCCTCTCCTACTCCCTTCTCTCTCTCTCCCTCCTCTTCCTGTCCCTCTACCTCCACTCCCTCTCCCTCTCCCTCCCTCTCCACTCGCTCTCGGTTTCTGTCTCCATCCTCTCCCTCCCTACCCTCTCTCTCTCCCACACCCTCCTCTCCCTCTTCCTCTCCCTCCTCTCCTTCTCCCTCTCCTTCTCTCTCCCCCTCTCCCTCTCTTTCCTCTCCCTCTTTCACTCCCTCCTCTCTCTCGCCCTAATCTCCCTCTCTTCTCCCTCCTCCCTCTCTCCCACCTCTTCCTCTCTCTCCTCTCCCTCTTCCTCTCCCTCCTCTCCCTCTCTCTCTCCCTCTCCCTCCTGCTCGAATCACTGTCTGTTTCCATCTACATCCTCCCTCTCCCTCCACCTCCACTCCCTCTCCCTCTCAACCATCTCCCTCTCCATCGCCCTCCCTCTCCAACTCTCCATCTCTTTCCTCTCCCTCTCTCTCTCCCTCCTCTCCCTCCCCCACCACTCGCGCTCCGTTTCCCTCTCCATCCTCTCCCTCTCCACCATCTCCCTCTCCTTCCCACTCCTCTCCCTCTCCCTCTCCACCATCTCCTCTACATCTCCCTGTCTGTCCCCCGCTCCCTCCCTTTCCTCTCCCTCTTTCTCTCCTTCCTCTCTCTCTCTCTCCTCTCTCCTCCCTCCTCTATCTAACCCACCTCTCCCTCTTCCTGTCCCTCTCCCTCTCCCTCCCCCTTCTCTCCCTCTCCCTCTCCCTCCCCCTCCTCTCCCTCTCCCTCTCCACCATCTCACTCTCCAACTCGCTATCTCCCCCTCTCCCTCTCTTCCCCCTTTCTTTCCCTCCTCTCTCTCTCCCACCTCTCCCTCTCTTTTCCCTCCTCTCTCTCTCCCACCTCTTCCTCTCTCTCTTCTCCCTCCCCCCTCCCCCTCTCTCCCCCTCTCTCCCCCTGTCCCTCTCTTTCCTCTCCCTCTTTCTCTCCCTCCTCTCTCTCTCCCTCCTCTCCTTCTTCTTGTCCCTACTCTCCCTCTCCTTGTCCCTCCTCTCTCTCTCCCTCCTCTCCTTCTTCCTCTCGCCCCTCTCCCTCTCCCTCCTCTCCCCCTCCCTCTCCCTCTCCCTCCCCCTCCACTACCTCTCCCTCCACACCATCTCCCTCTCTCTCCCCTTCTCCCTCTTTCCTCTTCCTCTCTATCTCCCTCTTCTCTCTCTCTCTCTCCTCTCTCTCTCCTCCCTCCTCTCGCTCACCCACCTCTCCCTCTTCCTGTCCCTCTCCCTCTCCCTCCTCCTCCTCTCCCTCTCCCTCTCCCTCTCCCTCCCCCTCCTCTCCCTCTCTCTCTCTCTTGCCACCACCTTTCTCTCACTCCTCTCTCTCTCCCTCCTCTCCCTCTCCTTCTCCCTCCTCTCTCTCTCCCTCCTCTCCTTCTTCCTCTCGCCCCTCTCCCTCTCCCTCTCCCTCCTCTCCCTCTATCTTCCTCCCTCCCGTCCAATCCCTGTCCATTTCCGTCTCCATTCTCTCCCTGTCCCTCTCCCTCCCCCTACACTCCTTCTCCCTCTCCACCACCTCCATCTCCCTCTCTCTCCCCCTTCTCCCTCGTTCCTCTCCCTCTCTCTCCCCCTCCTCTCTCTCTCCCTCCTCTCCCTCTCCTTGTCCCTCATCTCTCTCTTCTTTCGTTCCCTCTTCCTGTCCCTCTCCCTTTCACTCGGCCTGCTCTCCCTCTTCCTCTCCCTCCTTTCCCTCACCCTCTCCCTCCCCCTCCACTCCCTCTCCCTCTCCACCATCTCCCTCTCCATCTACCTCTCTCTCCCCCCACTGCCTCTCCCCCCTCTCTCTTTCTCTCTCCCTCCTCTCCCTCTCCTTCTCCCTACTATCTCTCCCGCCTCTTCCTCTCCGTACTCTCCCTCTCCCTTGACCACCCTGTCCACTCACTCTCCGTTTAGGTCTCCACCTTCTCCCTCTCCACTCACTCCCTCCCAACCCCCTCCTATCCCCCACTCCCTCTCTTTATTCTCCCTCTCTTTCTCCCTCCTATCTCTCTCCCTCCTCTCACTCTCCTTCTCCCACCTCTCCCTCTTACTCTCCCTGCATTCCCTCTCCCTCCCCTCCTCTCCTTCTCCCTCCCCACCATCTCCCTCTCCCTCTCCCCCTCTCGCTCTCCCTCTTTCTCTCCCTCCTCTCTCACTCCCTCCTCTCCCTCATCCTGTCCCTACTCTCCCTCTCCTTCCTCCCCTCTGCTTCTCCCTCCTCTCTCTATCTCCCTCCTCCCCTTCTTCCTCTCCCTACTCTCCCTCTCCCTCTCATTCCTCTCCTTCTCTCTCTCCCTCTCCCTCCCGCTCCAATCCCTCCCGCTCCAATCCCTGTCCATTATCATCTCCATCCTCTCCCTCTGCCTCCAACCCCACTCCTTCTCCCTCTCCACCATCTCCCTCTCCATCTCCCTCTCTCTCCCCCTTATCCCTCTTTCCTCTCCCTCTCTCTCTCCCTTCTCTCTCTCCCTCCTCTCCCTCTCCTTGTCCCTCATCTCTCTCTTCTTTCGTTCCTTCTTCCTCTCCCTCTCCCTCTCACTCCGCCTACTCTCCCACTTCCTCTCCCTCCATTCGGTATCCCTCTCCCTCCCCCTCCACTCCCTCTCCCTCTCCACCATCTCCCTCTCCATCTACCTCTCTCTCCCCCCACTCCCTCTCCCCCCTCTCCCTCTCTCTCTCCCTTCTCTCCCTCTCCTTCTCCCTACTATCTCTCCCACCTCTTCCTCTCCCTCCTCTCCCTCTCCCTCTACCACCCTCTCCACTCACTCTCCGTTTAGGTCTCCATCCTCTCCCTCTCTACCCACTCCCTCTCCTCCCCCTCCTATCCCCCACTCCCTCTATTTCCTCTCCCTCTCTCTCCCCCTCCTATCTGTCTCCCTCCTCTCCCTCATCCTGTCTCTACTCTCCGTCTCCTTCCTCCCCTCTCCTTCTCCCTCCTCTCTCTCTCGCCCTCCTCCACTTATTCCTGTCCCCACTCTCCCTCTCCCTCTCCCTCCTCTCCTTCTCTCTCTCTCTCTCCCTCCCGCTCCAATCCCTCCCAATCCAAACCCTGTCCGTTTCCGTCTCCATCCTCTCCCTCTGCCTACACCTCCACTCCCTCTCCCTCTCGACCATCTCCCTCTCCATCTCCCTCCCTCTCCAACTCTCCCTCTCTTTCCTCTCCCTCTCTCTCTCCCTTCTCTCTCTCCCACCTCTCCCTCTCTTTCTCCCTCTCCTTCTCTCTCCCACTCTTCCTCTCTTTCTTCTCCCTCTTTCTCTCCCTCCTCTCTCTCTCCCAAATGTCCCTCACTTCTCCCTCCTCCCTCTCTCCCACCTCTTCCTCTATCTCCTCTCACTCTCCCTCTCCCTCCTCTCCCTCTCTCTCTCCCTCTCCCTCCCGCTGGAATCACTGTCTCTTTCTCTCTCCATCCTCTCCCTCTCCCTCCACCTCCACTCCCTCTCGCTCTCCACCATCTCCCTCTCCATCTCCCTCTCTCTCCCACTCTCCCTCTCTTTCCTCTCCCTCTCTCTCTCCATCCTCTCCCTCTCCACCATCTCCCTCTCGTTCCTACTCCTCTCTCTCTCCCTCTCCACCATCTCCTCTGCATCTCCCTCTCTGTTTCCCTCTCCCTCCCATTCCTCTCCCTCTTTCTCTCTCTCCTCTCTCTCTCTCTCCTCTCTCTCTCCTCCCTCCTCTCTCTCACCCACCTCTCCGTCTTCCTGTCCTTCTCCCTCTCCCTTCCCCTCCTCTCCCTCTCACTCTCCCTCTCTCCCCCTTCCTCTCCCTCTCCCTCTCCACCATCTCACTCTCCATCTCGCTCTCTCCCCCTCTCCCTCTCTTTCCTCCCCCTCTTTCTCTCCCTCTCTCTCCCTCCTCTCCCTCTCTTCTCCCTCCTCTCTATCTCCCACCACTTCCGCTCTCTCCTCTCCCTCTCCCTCTTCCCCTCTCTTCCCCTCTCCCTCTCTTTCATCTCCCTATTTCTCTGCCTCCTCTCTCTCTCCCTTTTCTCCCCCTTCCTGTCCTTACTCTCCCCCTCCTTCCTCTCTCTCTCCTTCTCCATTCTCTCTCCCTCCCTCCTCTCCTTCCTCTCCCCCCTCTCCCTCTCCTTCTCCCTCCTCTCCCTCTCTCCCTCTCCCTCCCGCTCCAATCCCTGTCCGTTTCTATCTACATCCTCTCCCTCTCCCTCCACCTCCACTCCCTCTCCCTATCCACCATCTCCCTCTCCATCTCCCTCTCAATCCAACTCTCCCTCTCTTTCTTCTCCCTCTGTCTCTCCCTCCTCTCTCTCTCCCTCCTCTCCCTCTCCTTCTCCCTCCTCTCCCTCTTCCACACCCTCCTCTCCCTCTCCCTCCCCCTCTCCCTCTGCCTCCACTCCCTCTCCCTCTCCACCATCTCCCTCTCCCTCTGCCTCTCTCTCCCCCCATTCCCTATCGTTCCTCTCCCTCTCTCTCTCGCTCCTCTCTCTCTCCCTCCTCTCCCTCTCATCCCTCCTCTCTCTCTCCCACATCTACCTGTTCCTCACCCTCCTCTCCCTCTCCCTCTCCCTCCCCTCCACGCCCTCTCCGTTTCCATCTCCATCCTCTCCCTCCCACTCTCTCCCTCTCCCACCCTCTCCCCCCCACTGGCCCCTCTGACAGACAGCTCACCCCCAACTGACCCCAGCCTGATTGCCCCTCCCCCTCTCTCTCTCCGTCTCCATCATCTCCCTCTCCATCACCCTCTCTCTCCCCCTCTCCCTTTCTTTCTTCTCCTTCTTTCTCTCCCTCCTTTCTCTATCCCTCCTCTCCCTCTTCCTGTCCCTCCTCTCCATCTCCCTCTCCCTCTCGCTCCCCCACTCTCTCCTTCCTCTCCCTTTCTCTCTCCCTCTCTCTCTATCCCTCCTCTTCTTCTCCTTCTCCCTCCTCTCTCTCTCACTCCTGTCCCTCTTCCTCTCCCTCCTCTCCCTCTCCCCCCTCTCTCCCTCTCTCTCCATCCTCTCCCTCTCCTGCTCCCTCCCCCTCCTCTCCCTCTCCCTCTCCCTCCCTCTCCACTCCCTCTCCCTCTCCACCATCTCGATCTCCTTCTCACTCTCTCCCTCCCCTCCCTCTCCCTCCTCTCTCTCTCCCTCCTTTCCCTCTCCTTCTCCCTCCTGTTTCTCTCACACCTCTGCCTCTTCCTCTCCCTCCTCTCCCCTCCCTCCCACTCCACTCCCTCTCCCTCTCCACCATCTCCCTCTACATCTCGCTCTCTCCCCCCTCTTCCTCTCTTTCCTCTCCCTCCTCTCTCTCTCCTTCCTCTCCCTATCCTTCTCCCTCCTCTCTCTCTCCCTCCTCTCCCTCTCCTTCTCCCTCATCTCTCTCTTCTTCCTCTCCCTCTCCCTCCTCCTCCACTCCCTCTCCCTCTCCACCATCTCCCTCTCCATCTCCCTCTCTCTCCGCCCTCTCCCTCTCTCCACTCTCCCTCTCTCTCTACCTCCTCTCCCTCTCCTTCTCCCTTCTCTGTCTCCCCCACTTCTTCCTCTCCCTCACCATCCTCTCCCTCTTCCTCCCCCTCCTCTCCCTCTCCCTATCCCCCATCTCCCTCTCCATCTCCCTCTCTCTCCCCTCTCCCTCTCTTCCCTCTCTCTCTTTTTCCTCTCCCTCCTCTCCCTCTCCACCCTCTCCCTCTCCCTCTCCCTCCCCCTCCATTCCCTCTCCCTCTCCCTCTCTACCATCTCCCTTTCCATCTCCCTCTCTCTCCCCCTCTCACTCTCCTTCCTCTCCCTCTCCTTCTCCCTCCTCTCTCTTCCTCCTCTCCTTCTTCCTCTCGCCCCTCTCCCTCTCCCTCCTCTCCCTCTCTTTCTCCCTCTGCCTCCCCCTCCACTCCCTCCCCCTCTCCACCATCTCCCTCTCCATCTCCCTCTCACTCCGCCCTCTCCCTCTCTCCCCTCTCCCTCTCTCTCCCTCCTCTCCCTTTCCTTCTCCGTTCTCTCTCTCTCCCACCTCTTCCTCTCCCTCACCACCCTCTCCCTCTCCCTCCCCCGCCTCTCCCTCTCCCTCTCTCCCATCTCCCTCTCCATCTCACTCTCTCTCCCCTCTCCCTCTTTTCCCTCTCTCTCTCTTTCCTCTCCCTCCTGTCTCTCTCTCGCTCCCTCCTCTGCCTCTCCATCCTCTCCCTCTCCCTCCCTCTCCTCTCCCTCTCCCTCTCTCTCTCCCCCATCTCCCTCTCCATCTCCCTCTCTATCCCCTCTCCCTCTCTTACCTCTCTCTCTCTTTCCTCTCCCTCCTCTCTCTCGCTCCCTCCCCTCCCTCTCCACCCTCTCCCTCCCCCTCCCCTCCTCTCCCTCCCCCTCTCTCTCTCCACTATCTCCCTTTCCATCTCCCTCTCTCTCCCCCTCTCACTCTCTTTCCTCTCCCTCTCCTTCTCCCTTCTCTCTCTCTCCCACCTCTTCCTCTCCCTCCTCTCCCTCTCCCTCTACCTCCCCCTCCACTCACTTTCCGTTTAGGTCTCCATCCTCTCCCTCTCCACCCTCTCCCTCTCCCTCCCCCTCCTCTCCTTCTCCCTCTCCTCCATCGCCCTCTCTATCCCCTTCTCCCTCTTTCCTCTCCCTCTCTTTCTCCCTTCTCTCTCACTCCCTCCTCTCCCTCTCCTTCTCCCTCCTCTCTCTCTCCCACCTCTCCCTCTTCCTCTCCGACCTCTATCTCTTCCTCTCCCTTTCCCTCCCTCTCCTATCCCTCTCCTTCTCCCTTTCCCTCTCCCTCTCCACCCTCTCCCTCTCCTTACCACTCCGCTCCCTCTACCTCTCCAGCATCTCCTCTGCCTCTCCCTCTCTTTCCCCCTCTCCCTCCCTTTCCTTTCCCTCTCCTCCTCCTTTCTCTCTCCCACCTCTCCCTCTTCCTCTCCCTCTCCCTCTCCCTCCCCCTTCTCCTTCTCCCTCTCTCTCTCCCTCTCCCTCCACCTCCATTCCCACTCCCTCTCCACCATCTCACTCTCCATCTAACTACTCTCCCCCACTCCCTCTCTTTCCTCTCCCTTTTTCTCTCCCTCCTCTCTCTCTCCCTCCTCTCCCTCTCTTCTTCCTCCTCTCTCTCTCCCACCTCTTCCTCTCTCTCCTCTCCCTCTCCCTCTCCCCCTCTCTTCCCCTCTCCCTCTCTTTCCTCTCCCTCTTTCTCTCCCTCCTCTCTCTCTCCCTCCTCTCCCTCTTCCTGTCCCTACTCTCCCTCTCCTTCCTCTCCCTCTCCTTCTCCCTCCTCTCTCTCTCCCTCCTCTCCCTCTTCCTGTCCCTACTCTCCCTCTCCTTCCTCTCCCTCTCCTTCTCCCTCCTCTCTCTCTCCCTCCTCTCCTTCTTCCTCTCGCCCCTCTCCCTCTCCCTCTCCCTTCTCTCCCTCTTCCTCTCCCTCTCCCTCCCCCTTCACTCCCTCTCCCTCTACACCATCTCCCTCTCCATCTCCTTCTCTCTCCCCTTCTCCCTCTTTCCTCTTCCTCTCTCTGTCCCTCCTCTCTCTCTCCCTCCTTTCCCTCTCCTTCTCCCTCATCTCTCTTCTTCTTCTCCCTCTTCCTCTCCCTCCGCTCCCTCTCCCTCTCCCTCCCCCTCCAGTCCCTCTCCCTCTCCACCATCTCCCTCTCCATCTCCCTCTCTCTCCCCCCTCTCCCTCTCTCCCCTCTCCCTCTCTCTCTCCCTCCTCTCCCTCTCCTTCTCCCTTCTCTCTCTCTCCCACCTCTTCATCTCTCTCCTCTCCCTCTCCGTCTACCTCCCCCTCCATTCATTCTCCACTTAGGTCTCCATCCTCTCCCTCTCCACCCTCTCCTTCTCCCTCCCCCTCCTCTCCCCCACTCCCTCTCTTTCCTCTCTCTCTTTCTCTCCCTCCTATCTCTCTCCCTCCTCTCCCTCTCCTTCTCCCACCTCTCCCTCTTCCTCTCCCTGCTCTCCCTCTCCCTCCCTCTCCCTCTCCCCCATCTCCCTCTCCATGTCCCTGTCTCTCCCCTCTCCCTCTCTCCCCTCTCTCTCTCTTTCCTCTCCCTCCTCTCTCTCTCCCTCCTCTCCCTCTCCTTCTCCCTCCTCTCTTTCTCCCACCTCTGCCTCTTCCTCTCCCTCCTCTCCCTCTCCCTGTCCCTCTCCCTCTCTCTCTTCCTCCACTCCCTCTCCGTTTCCCTCTCCATCCTCTCCCTCTCCACCCTTTCCCTCTCCCACCCCTGCTCTCCCTCTCCACCATCTCCCTCTCCATCTCCCTCTCCCCCTCTCTCCCTCTCTCTCCATCCTCTCCCTCTCTCGCTCCCTCCTCTCCCTCTCTACCCTCTCCCTCCCCCTCTTCTCCCTCTCCCTCTCCACCATCTCCCTTTCCTTCTCCCCCTCTCTCCCCCTCTCACTCTCTTTCCTCTCCCTCTCCTTCTCCCTCTTCTCTCTCTCCCTCCCTCCTCTCCCTCTTTCTCTCCCTCCTATCCATCTCCCTCTCACTTTCCCTCCACTGCCTCTCCGTTTCCATCTCAATCCTCTCCCTCTCCACCCTCTTCCCTCTCCCTCCCTCTCCTCTGCCTCTACCTCTCCCTCTCCCACTCCTTCTCCCTCCTCTCTCTCTCTCTCCCTCCTCTACCTCTTCCTCTCCCTCCTCTCCCTCTCCCCATCCCCTCTCTCTCACTCCTCTCTCTCTCCCTCCTCTCGCTCTTCCTCTCCGTTCTCTCCCTCTTCCTCTCCCTCTCCCTCTCCCTCCTCTCCCTCTTTCCTCCCCTCCCTCTCCCTCTCCTCCCTCCTCTCCCTCTCCCTCCTCTCGCTCCCCCAACTGCCCCCATTCAAGCTTCATGGCCCCCAACTGCCCTCCCCAACCAGTTTCATGACTTCCAACTGCCCCCTGCCGGCCTCATGTCCCCCATCTGCTCCCTCTTGCTGGCCTGATCTCCCCATCTGCCCTTCTGCCAGCCAGTTCATCCCCAACTGCTCCCCCACTCCAGCCTGTTTGCCCCCAACTGCCCTCCCCCACTGGCCTGCTTGCCTCCAACTGGCCCCCTGCAGACCTGCTTGACCCCCCCCCCCACTGGCCCCTCTGACAGACAACTCACTCCCAACTGACCCCAGCCTGATTGCCCCTCACCACCTCTGCCTTGGCCCCACCACCCTGGCTTTGTCCAGAAGGATGCCTGGAAGGTCTTACAGTCTAATTAGCATATTACTCTTTTATTAGTATCGCCCCCAACTGCCCTGCCTTTCAGGCCTAGTCCCTCCAAATTGCCCTCCCCTGCTAGCTATCTTGTGGTGGCCATCTTGTGTCCACATGGGGGCAGGATCTTTGACCACGTGAGGGCAGCCATCTTATGTGTTGGAGTGATGGTCAATCTGCATATTATTCTTTTATTAGATAGGATATTGATAAGAATTGTTCCTGTAGGGTTCTCTCAATTACGTAGAGTTTGAGAACTTCTCCCAGAAGGCTTAGCTCTTCCCATAGACCCTTCAGACTATTATGTTTCCTTAAAGTTCCAGGCAGTCTTTATCAGTAGTTATATAATGAAATATGCTAGTAACCAGTAAAAACTCAAAATCAATGGAGAGAAATTTTCAAATGCCTGAATAAATAGTTATACCAGTTCATGATTCAGAAGTACTGATATTATTCAGATATCTATGTATATTTTCCTCAAATTTAACTGTAGATTCAATGTCTTACTAATCAGGTTTCTAGAGGCCTTTTTTTCATAGAAATCAATCAGATGATTGTAATGTTTTTCATGGAATTCAAAAACAACCTTGAAAAATATGAATAACAAGGATGACTAATGCTACCTGATTTTGAGGCCTACAGAAATCTATGGTAATCAACACAGTGAATTATTGAACTAAGGATAGAGATTTGGATCAATGGAACAGAATAAAATAAAACACATGTTGTCAATTGTGTGTATGTGTGTATCTAAGAGAGACATCTTTTATTAGAATTTTAACTTGCAAATTAATGCCATATGAGGTGATGCTGATTTAGTGAGATCAAAGTCACACATATAATAATGATATGACTTCTAATAAAAAAGACCTTATATCCACACTGTTGACTAGTTCCTTTACTATTTTTGCAGCTGCCTTTAAAAAATCCTCTGGTTATCTATTAATTTTATTTGTTATCTCCACATGTAATTTTTATTATTCAGCTGTCCCAGACCTCCCCCAATTCACTAATGTCTTTTTAAAATTTTATTTTTAATGATAGTTGATATACAATATCTTATTAGTTTCAGGCGTATAACATAATGATTCAACATTCACATAACTTATGAAGTGATCACCATAAGTCTACTAATCATGCCACTGTACATAGTTATTGCTATACTAGAGGCCCCGTGAACAAAGTTGTGCACCAGTGGGGTCCCTCAGCCTGGCCTGTGGGATAGAGCTGAAACTGGCTCTCAAACATCCCCAAGGGGTCCCCCAGGATTGTGAGAGGGTGAAGGCCAGGCCAAGGGACCTCACTGGTGCACGGTCAGGGATGGGGATGGACATGGGAGGTTGGCCAGCTGGGAAGGGACCACAGAGGGCTCCAGGGCATTTTGGCTCATCTGGTTCAGACCCAAACAGCAGATGCCAGCAACAAGCTACCCTACTGGTAGGAGCAGCTGCCCCCTGGTGGGCAGTGCATGTCATAGTGACTGGTCTACCAGTCCTGTCTACCCCCTGGTGGTCAGTGCACATCATAGCAAGTGGTTGAGTGGCCTTAGCATTTCATTAGCATATTATGCTTTGATTGGTTGGATGGCCGACTGGCCAACCGGACACTTAGCATATTAGACTTTTATTATATAGGATCATTGACTATATTCCCTATGCTACGCTTATGTCCCCATGTTGTCAATCAAGTTTTGAGAAATGTATTAAGTCAGTCCAAGGGGAAAGAAATTTGATTTTCACAAATGTGACAGGAGCAACTAGAGAGAACTATATGGAAACGTAAATTTCTCCCCTTACCTGTCACCAAACATAAAAATGTATTTTACATAGTAGGGGGTGGGTGGGTGGGAAGAGATCAAACACACAAATAATAGGGTAGTGGAGGGCTGGGGTGGGGGTGGGGCAGTATATAAAGAGTCAATGGGAGCAAAAAGGGGACATACGTAATACTTTCAACAATAAAGATTTTAAAAAGAAAAATGTATTTTACCATAGATTTAAATATAAAAGTTAAAACTATAGATCTTCTAGAGGAGAAATGGAGAACATCTTTATGATGTTGGGATAATCAAATATTTCTGAAGACACAAAAAGCACTAATAATAAAAGAAAAACTTGATAAATTGGACTTCAAAATTAGAAAATATCTGCTCATCAAATGATACCATTAAAAAGTGAAAAGGCTCCCTAGCCATTTGGCTCAATGGATAGAGCATTGGCATGCAGACTGAAGGGGCCTGGGTTCTATTCCAGTCAAGGGCACATTCCCAATTACAGGCTCAATCCCCAGTAGGGAGTGTGCAGGAGGCAGCAAATCAATGATTCTCTCTCATCATTGATGTCTCTCTCTTCCTCTCCTTTCTCTCTGAAATCAATAAAAATATATTTTAAAAATGAAATAAATAAGTGAAAAGGCAAGTCACAGTCTAGGAGAAATTATTTCTATAACATATGTAACATAATTAATATTCAAAATATATAAAAACTATAAGCCAATAATTTTTTAAAAAGAAAAACATTAAAAGGGACAAAATAGTTGCACCCTTCACCAAAAAAAAAGATATTAAGATGATCAATAAGTATGTGAAAAGTTGCTTAGTCATCAGGGAAATGTAAATTATTAGTAAACTACATTTATGTTACTACAAACTCACTAGAATGCCCCAAATTTACAATTTTAACAGTAATTGTTGACCAGAACTTTTGAGAACCCAGAATTCTTAAACATTGCTGGTGGGACAAAGTGGCACAGTTTTGTTTTGCTTTTTTAACTTTTGGCAGTTTTAATTTGTTTTAATTGTCATTGATGTGTGTGTGTGTGTGTGTGAGAGAGAGAGAGAGAGAGAGAGAGAGAGAGACATCAATTGGTTGTTCCACTTTTTTATGCATTCATTACAGGCCCAGTGCATGAAAATTCGTACACTCGAGGGAGCGGGAGGTGTGCCCTTCAGCCCGGCCTGTACCCTCTCACAGTCCAGGAGCCCTCGGGGGATGTCCGACTGACAGCTTTGTCCCGCTCCCCTCCCCCTCTGGGAGCAGGACTAAGCCATCAGTGGGACATCCTTAGTACCATGAAAGAGGCTCCGGGCACCACCACTGTAAGTTGCCAGCTGTCAGCCCAGCTTGTGGCGAAGTAGCACTCCCCCTGTGGGAGCACAATGACCACCAGGAGACAACTCCAGCCCCACAACCCCATCACCCCTCCACCTTCGCAAGTCATTGTCGTTCCCCCCTACTCCCCTTCTCTGTCCCTGTCCTCTGCCCGCTGGCAGCCACCTTGGCGGATCTGGTGCCGCCCATTCATGGGCCCTGCCTCCACCGACCAGTCATTCCACTGTTTAGTCGATTTGCATATTAGGCTTTTATGATATAGGATTGGTTGACTCTTGTATGTGCCCTGACTGACTGGGAACTGAACCTGCAACCCTAGCACAATGAGACAATGCTCAATCCAACGGAACTACCTGGCAAGGGTGGCAGTTTTAATTTTATTTATTTTTCATTTTTAAATATATTTTTATTGCAGATAGTATTACAGATATCTCCCATTTTCCCTCCCTTTGCCCCCTCCTCTCAGTCCCTACCCACCCTCCAGACCTTCACCACCCTATTGCCCATCTCACTGAGCTATGCATATAAGTATATAAGTTCTTAGGTTTATCTCTTCTCGTTCCCCCAAGCCCTAATCGAGGCGTCTCAGTCTGTTCCATGCCTCCCTGCTTTGGGTCTTATTTTCTTGGTCAATTCATTTTGTTCATTAGATTTTACAAGTGAGGGAGATCATGTGATATTTGTCTTTCTCAGTTTGGCTTATTTTTCTTAGCATAATATTTTCCAGGTCCATCCATGCTGTGGCAGTTTCAATTTTCTACAAGCACCTACTATATAACCCAACCATTCTACTCCTAGGTATCTACCCAAAACATATATTCACAATTGTCCACAAAAAGACTTGTTCAAGAATGTTTTCAACCCTAGCCAGTTTGGCTCAGTGGATAGAGCTTCAGCCTGTGGACTGAAGGGTCCCGGGTTTGATTCCCATTGAGAGCACATGCCTGGGTTGTGTGCTCAAACCCCAGTAGGAAGCATGTAGGAGGCAGTTAATCAATTATTCTCTCATCATTGATGTTTCTATCTCTCTCATTTCCCTCCTCTATGAAATCAATAAAAATATATATTAAAAATGTTATCAGACCTTGTATGTGTACATCAACTTAAAATTTATTTTTAAAATAATGAATATAAATAAATACATTTTCACATAAACAAACATTACATTTATCACCAGCATAAATAAAACAAGTGAACTTCTAAAAGATAAGGAGAGGAAAATTATTCCAATGCAAGAAGGGATAGTAAACAACAAATTCTAAACACATAGCTAAATCTAAACAAAAACTATTTTTACAAATACTAATACTCTTAATTTCAGAAGTGTAAAATATTTGACCACCACACTATACAAGTTGGTTAGAAATGCCCTTGTCATTTAAAAATTTAAAAGTAGCCTAAATTCCTAATGTTATTGTGGAAGGGACAGTAAGATACTAACTTTAGGTTTTGATCATTATTAATAAAAACTATTAAAACAGAGAAATAGAATGCATCACCTCCAGAATACTGAATTGGAGAGATCTCAACACTATTGCATGTTTATTTGACTTGGAAGATGTGGATGATTTTGTTCCAGCTGTAGAGAGATCACCATTTTTTCCGCCACCATTGAATTCCAGTGGTTTTGCTTTGGTACTTCTACATGAATTGTACCTATTTGAAAGAAAGATAAATATGTAAATTTTGCTATACTAATTCATGTTACCACTGCTTGCTTCCACTTCCGTGCTCATGCTATATTCTCTGCCTGTGATTTCAAACTTCTGTCTATAAATCTACTAGTTGAGATTCTCAGTATCATTTGACTAGAGGCTCAATGCACGAAAATTCATGCACTGATGGGTGGAGGGGTTCCTCAGCCCAGCCTGCCCTGTCTCACAGTCCAGGAGCCCTCAGGGGTGGGAGGCGACCCGGAAATTAGGGGAAGGTGACGCCTCCATCACACTTCCACTGTTGCCACTCCCAGCAGCACAAACCTCAGCCAGCTCTGGTTATCTGAGCCTTGGGTGGCACTAAGCTGCTGGGCAGCCACCATCCAAGGCTTACCTGTACCTCGGGCTGGCCCTGGGCAGCTGGGCGGCCATCATCTGAGGCTTGCCTGCACCTTGGGCTGGCCCTGGGTGGCTGGGGTGCTCAGGGTACTGGAGGTCTCTGGAGGCAGGTGCGTGGAGCAGTCAATTAGCATATTCCCTCCTTATTGGCTGTGGGTGCCACCATCTTTGAGGGTGGGACAGTCAGTTAGCATTCCCCTCCTTATTGGCTGTGGGCATTGCCATCCTTTGTGATGGTGTGAGGGTCAATTAGCATATTTCCTCTTTATTAGTTAGGATACTCATTGCCCTGAAATTTCCCATCTCTGAATTAGTCATTCCCTCCTTTGACACTGCCCCCATAGTGCTTTGTGCTCTCCTATCTGTTTATGTTTGTCTGGAATTATCTTTCCCTTACTCCACTGACCAGCTATCTATTTTTAAACCTTAGCATTCAACTTAGGTATCACTTCTTTGGGAAGTTGTCCTTGAAACTCTAGGCTGAGTGACCTGCCTCTTTGGTACTGATCACAGTGGGGTTTGTTCAATGAATGAATAAAAGGATTGCTGCATAGCTATCAGAACCTCGTTGCTGTTTAACAACACAGGTTTGTTCGACCAGGTCTGCACAGATCCGTGTCTTTCTACCATGATGAAAATACTAGAATTAGCTTTTCTTCCATGGAAGACCAACAATGCACAAAAGATGTACATATTGTAAAACTCAGTTCTAACACAGGTCCTGCCTCCAGTGACTGCACATCTTTATCAAGGCCCTGAGGAGCAACAGCTCAAACATACCTGATTTTCTGTGAGTTGAGCAGGAGGTCTGTTGGCCTCTAAGTCTTTCCGGGTATAATCCCTGGATGGAAGTGATATTGCAAAAGGAGCTCCCACTGAAGCTGGAATCTATGAATTCAAATGGAAAAGAAAACACAAAGTGAAAACTTAATTAGTATTTCATTGCTCTCCTAATCCAGTAGCACCAAGAGGACAAATAGTTCCTCTAGTCTCTAGAGTAATTGTTACATTTGATGGATGCCAACTGAAAGGAATGTTACATGTCAAATACGGGAGAGAGAGAGAGAGAGAGAGAGAGAGAGAGAGAGAGAGAGAGAGAGAGAGAGAGAGAGAGAAATAGATCTGTGAAGTAGTTGCTAGTGATAACAAGTGAAGTGAGAAGACCTAAAGAATAGTTCTTGAAAAGCAGGGACTCTTTATGAAAAATAAAACTCCAGAAAACTGGTTTGGCTCAGTGGATAGAGCTTCGGCCTGTGGACTGAAAGGTCCCGGGTTCGATTCCGGTCAAGGGCATGTACCTTGGTTGCAGGCACATCCCCAGTGGGGGGTGTGCAGGAGGCAGCTGATGGATGTTTCTCTCTCATCGATGTTTCTGGCTCTCTATCCCTCTTCCTTCCTCTCTGTAAAAAAATCAATAAAATATATTTTAAAAAAGAAAGAAAGAAAGAAAGAAAGAAAGAAAGAAAGAAAGAAAGAAAGAAAGAAAGAAAGAAAGAAAGAAAAGAAAAGAAAAGAAAAAGAAAAAGAAAACTCTGACATCTCCAGGCCAATAATCCTCATGGGAAAGGGAAGGAAGGGAAGTTTATAGGTAGACCTGGAACATGTTAAATATACTGTATAATAGTATGTATGTATCTTTGGTGAAATATTTTAGTTACAGGTACGTCAGCTCAGATGAACATTTAAGTTAAACATGAAGGCCTGGATGGTGTGGCTCAGTGGCACCAAGAGGTCGCTGGTTCGATTCCAGTCCGGGCACACGCCCGGGTTGTGAGCTCAGTCCTCAGTAGGGGGCGTGTAGGAGGCAGCCAATTGATGATTCTCGTCATTGATGTTTCTACCTCCCTCTCCATCTCCCTCACCCTTCCTCCCTGAAATCAATCAAAACATATTTTTTAGAAATTATACTTCAAATGATCTGAAAAAACTTATGATAAAAAGGTAAACATTTGGTCATTCAAGATGCTTACGTATGGATGTTTGTTATCCTGTCTACTTTGCTGTAATTTTTACATTTTGCCAAATTGACAACCACCACCGAAATAAAAGTTGAGGGAATTGGTAGTGAAATTTGCAGACTGCATGGCTTCAGAGCTCCCATTATCCGTGTGTGACTGCAAACAATGTTGAACTATGTAAAGAAAAATTCTCAATTATGAAAACATTGTCAAACAGACAGAACAGAAATAACAGACTAAAATTAGTTCGCCAGACGTTGGATAAAAAGCTCGAAATCAGAAAAACTCCAGATAGTCTACCTGTGTTAATCATTTCTCCCACAGAAGTCTTGCACAATAAGAAAACAATCAGCCTTGTTTAAAGTCCACTTACTTTTTACCTGCTTGATGCAAAGCAGAAGTGATCCCAAACAGCAAATGGCAAATACAACAAAACAAAAATCAAACAACCAAAAAAAAATCTTTCCAAAAAGAAAGGAACTATAGCAGCAAACACTAGCTCATAACTCTTGGTATAAACCAAGAATGTAAATTCAGTTATACTTGAATCTCTATTATGTGCATGTTAATTATTCCTATTTTGGATTACCTATGAATTCTGGAACAGTTTTCCCACTTATGCACATCCTTCCTCTTCCACATTTCTAGGGCCGCTTTCTCTATTCCATTTAGCTACCACACAGAACCTTTGTGAAAAAGAGGGCTATATAGCCCAGCCGGTGTGGCTCAATGGTTGAGCGTTGATCTATAAACCAGGTGGACACAGTTCGATTCCCCGTCAGGGCACATGCCCAGGTTGTGGGCTTGATTCTCAGTGTGGGGCGTGCAGGAGGCAGATGATCAATGATTCTCTCTCATCATTGATGTTTCTCTCTCACACCCTTTCCCTTTCTTTCTGAAATCAATAAAAACATATTTTATAAAAAATAGAAAGAAAAGGAGGGCTATTTTTTTCCAATGCAAGGAAAGGCTGTGGATAAATTAACTTCCATTTTAAATTATAGTCCTAAGCAGTTTGGCTCAGTAGATAGAGCATTGGCCTGCAGACTGAAAGGTCCCAGGTTCGATTCCGGTCAAGGGCATGTACCTTGGTTGCGGGCACATCCCCAGTAGAGGGTGTGCAGGAGGCAGCTGATGGATGTTTCTCTCTCATTGATGTTTCTGACTCTATCTCTCTCCCTTCCTCTCTGTAAAAATATCAATAAAATATAAAATATATATTTTTTATATATTTTTAAATTATATATATATACATACACATACATATACATACACAGTGGGGTTTTTTTCTGTTTGTGCAAGCTATAGGAAGTTTTAACTCTATCTCCCACTTTTCATATATTAAAAGGTTGTTTTTCTTACCACTCCATACAGTTGCTCTTGTTCTGAATTCACTGGAATAGACATTGGAATCGGTACCTTGAAGGAAAGCGTCAGTTAATATATAGTACAGATTCTACTTATAGTCAATAAGAAATATTATAAGATACAGAAAACATTCTATCTATTTACTATTGAGAAAAAATGTAGCGAATAGTTTCTAACCAGGACGATGGTCTTTCCTTGAGCATGAGAAATTTAGGAGTTTTAAGGACTTTTAATCACTGGTATGTTGTGTTGGAAATCATAGCAGACTTCACGGGAGTCTGAGGAGTGAGAATTTGCTCGGACAACATTACACACCATATAAATAAGATAATAACATTAGTAAACAAAACGAAAGAAACATTTTCAACCACAATCTCACTACCTCCAACAAACAAAACCTTCTTAATGTTTCAATGTTCCCTTCCAGTCTTTGGTTATGACGTCAGTTGGATATAAGAGAGAAATGTGAAAAATAAAGAGAATTTGGCTTTTATCACGGCAAATGAGAAGTAGTGACATACAGTATTTAGAGCTATGAGTGTGATGTCAAATTTTGCCTGGATTTCAACCCTGATTTAGCCTCCTTGCCTACACCAGCCACACCTTTAATCCTGGTCTTAGTCTCTTTGTGTACTGCTAGGTGATGTAATATGAGAGACAGCAGTGGTCTTTGACCTTAGACTTATCCCGGAGTGCTAGGAACTGGCCAGAAAGACCTGAACACAGAAGCAAAAATACATTTTTAAGCTCAGTCAGCAGGTTAAGCATTGACCTATGAACCAGGAGGTCACGGTTCAATTCCCTGTCAGAGCACGTGGCTGGGTTGCAGGCTCAATCCCCAATGGGGGGCGTGCAGGAGCAGCTGATCAATGATTCTCCCTCATCATTGATGTTTCTCTGTCTCCCTGTCCCTTTCTCTCTGAAATCAATAATAAAAATATATTTTAAAAATACATTTATTCCTATCAGTCTTTCAGATCTTTTCCAAAATACTCTTATACCTTGGCTCCTCATTCTGCTATGAACATTTTTTCTTCGTTTTTGATACATATTTTCCAAACCAAATTGGTAACTGTCTCATAAATAATTTCTATTCTCACAGCTTGTGCTTTAGTAACAGACACTTGCTACTCAGAGTCTGATCCATGAAATTATTTTTTACTATTGTTATATTACTAACAACCATGTGAAGTTAGTAATATAAATTCTCATTTTATGAAACATCAACGTCAGCTGGGAACTGGCCAGAAATGGGAAATCCCAATCCTCATCTTAGACCTGCCGCATTTTAACAAGACACCCCCCACCCCTGAGTCATATGCATGTTAAAGCTTGAGAAAAAAGAAAGTGTAGCAAGGTTCTAGAAAATTCGGTCAAGGAAGTACGCTCAGCATCGGTATTGTTAGAGGGAATGCTTATTCTCCTTGCCTTCCTACTTTCACATCCCTCTCTGAGTGCTGAGGAGATCTAACCGAATGCTCCCTGTTTCATTAACTAGTGGGTGGGAGTACTGTGTCACAAAATCACTACCATCATCATCATTGGCATCATCACCATCATCTTACTGCTAGTTAATATTTATTGAGCATTTATTGTGACCTAGGCACCATTTGAAGCAATGTGTGTGCACTACCTCATTGAATATTCACAAAAGTCCACTGGTCCACATCCTTTAAGTCCTTGGGGCCAAATGTGTTTTGCAATTCATAATGTTTTGTATTTTAGAAAGATGCTTACAAATGACACACAGGACATATTGGTAACACACCAAGGGAGCTAGAATAGCACCCTGTAATCAAACATTAATATTTCTTTAGCAAAATGTAAATCCGAAATTCATGTATGAATAATTACACTTAGTGACATAGTCTCATTATAATCCAGGTAAAGTTTTCCAGCCAAAGGAGTTTGTTGCAAACTTAAAGAAAAACTTGTTTTCCAGAGATTTTTGAATTTTATTAGAGATCCATATTTCAACTTTCAATCTATTAACAATTCCTGTCAAGTCTGTCTGTAGATCTCTCTCTCTCTCTCTCTCTCTCTCTCTCTCTCTCAAATCCCTCTCTCTCTCTCTCTCTCTCTCTCTCTCTCTCTCTCTCTCTCTCTCTCTCCCTCCCTCTCTCTCTCTCTCAAATCTCTTTCTTTCCATCTACTGCCACTACTATAGCATTCTAGACCCGGCCACTCTACATCTCTTGTTTGAATGGCTTGAAAAGATTGCTAACTGAGTTGCCCAGTCTGTAACTTATTTCCCTATTACCCATCTTTCACACTCCTCTTAGATTAATCTTTCAAAAACATGAAAGTGATACCCAGCTGGAGTGGCTCAGTGATTGAACATCAACCTATGAACCAGGAGGTCATGGTTCAATTCCCCATGCCAGGGTTGCGGGCTCGATCCCCAGTGTGGGACGCGCAGGAGGCAGCCAATCAATGCTTCGCTCTCATCATTGATGTTTCTATCTCTCTCTCCCTCTCCCCTCCTCTCTGAAATCAATATATATATATATATATATATATATATATATATATATATATATATATTTTTTTTTTTTTTTTTTTTTTTTTTTTTTTTACTGAGTGGAAGGGAGAGGGATAGAAAGTCAGAAACATCGATGAGAGAGAAACATCAATCAGCTGCCTCCTGCACACCCCCTGCTAGGGATGTGCCCGCAGCCACGGTACATGCCCTTGTCGGGAATCGAACCTGGGACCTTCCAGTCCGCAGGCCGACGCTCTAGCCACTGAGCCAAACCGGTTTCGGCAATAAAGATATATTTTTTAAAAAACACATAAAAGTGATCATGTAATAGCTTTGGC
Organism: Antrozous pallidus; assembly: GCA_027563665.1. NCBI lineage: Eukaryota > Metazoa > Chordata > Mammalia > Chiroptera > Vespertilionidae > Antrozous > Antrozous pallidus. The sequence goes on along the minus strand of CM050509.1, from coordinate 7,760,934 downwards.
TCTCCAATGCTTATAAGACAAAGCCCAAACTCCTGCACAAGATCTGGCCCTGGCCTGTTAAACCCTCTAGCCTTATCTCTTGTTGCCTCCATCATGCATTCCATTATAACATGTAAAATTACTTAGAGTTCTCTGAATAGCCCACAGGGTTTCCTGCCTTTGCTCACACTGTTCCCTCGGCTTAGAATGCCCCATTTGCCAATCAACGACTGTCAATTCACCTCATCTCCTTTTGCCTCATGTCCAGCTCCTTTATGAAATTAGCCAACCCACCCTCTAAAGTATTCCACCTTAACACTTACAATCTTCAATGCCTCTGTTTGATGCAAGGCCATTTCTGCTACAGCTCCTACATCTTTCTCTCTCGGCACGCTCTCTGACACCTAATCGGTGCTCAGTAAGTGTGGAGCTAAGTAGTAGAAGTGAAGATTCTGTGACAGGGAGAGAACCACGGACCTTATAAAAGCCTTAAATTTGAATTTTCACATTTCAACTTATGAGACAGCTAGTTTAATATGTCTACAACAAATGTTAGCACAATACATTAAAACTGATGAAAAAGAAAGCATGTCTTCCTCGGCCTACATCCTTCACATGAACTATTCTATGGTCTTCATGTATATCAGACTACTTGAAAAGAAAAATGCAAGGTGCCGAGACCGGTTTGGCTCAGTGGATAGAGCGTCGGCCTGTGGACTGAAGGGTCCCAGGTTCGATTCCGGTCAAAGGCATATGCCTTGGCTGCGGGCACATCCCCAGGAGGGGGTGTGCAAGAAGCAGCTGATGGATGTTTCTCTCGACTTTCTATCCCTCTCCCTTCCTCTCTGTGAAAAATCAATAAAATATATTTTTTTGAAAAAGAAAAGAAAATGCAAGGTAATAACACATCACACATTTTACCATTCGCAGAATGGGCGAAACGGAAATGGGATCCCAGAACTCTGATGCAAAGTTGAAGTCATCCATTTGCAACTGCCAGTTGAGTCTCTCAGTGAACTCCGCCTCTGAAGATTGATGGCAATTCGTGTCAGATCTAAAGTGGGATTTATAAAATAGGGCCAGAGAAAGAAAGCATGGAACAGACTGAGGAATCTCAGAGGGAAGGGAGTGGGGAACGGGAAGAGATTAACCAAAGAATTTTTATGCATAACACACAGACAATGCTGGTACAGACCCCGCAGGGGGTGAGGACAGGGTGGAGGGGGGGAAGGGGGGGGTATCTGTAATACTTTCAACAATAAAGATACATTTTAAAAAACAAAGTGGGAATGGGGGGGAAGGAAACATATGTAATACCTTAAAGACTTAAAGAATTCAACAAAAAAATTAAATCAAGTGGGGTTTGTAAATCAGCCCATCTGGGAGAATGACAAAGTTAGCATTTAAAAATCTAGCCAGGATATATCCTTGGAGACAATGTTTATGCTTACGAACAGGTAAGAGATAATAGGAAGCAGTCACAAAACAGCCAAAAAAAAAAAAAAAAAAAAGGCCACTGGCTATTTTCCATATGAAATTTTGTTATCATGACAAACTAAATGTTTCAGCTTAAGTATGATAGAGAATGCCAAATTAAAATTCAATAGTAGCAGTTTCCCATAAATAAAGTAACTTGAATGGAAACATTTGTTTTGTATTTCAGTTTCTTTATTGATTCAGGTATTACATATTTGTCCTCATTTTAGTCTAAACTATTTTAATAGTTTTCGAGAAAATAAAAAAATGAGTACTCTCTACAATGGTGGGTCAAAAGGGCAGAAGCACTGAATTCTGAGCCCCACCAGACTATTCACTAGCTGAATAACAGGGGTGGGGAACCTTTTTCCTGCCAGGGGCCATTTGGATATTTATAACATCATTCAAGGGCCATGTTTAACAAGTATCCGTTTAAAAATTAGCCTGGTGTATTTAGCCAAACCTTTCATTAATTCACCCCGAATGCCTTGGCCGGGCCAGACCAAATGGTTTCTTGGGCCTTATGCGGATGTTCCCCACCCCTGCTGTTTAACCTTGATTAGATAACTTAACCTCCTTATTTGTAATTGGAAATAAACCCTGCTTTCCCTATCTGCTTCATAGGATTGGAGTTATTAGTTAGGAGAAAAGTGATGCCATAAAGAAAACATTATGTATAAACGAGAGAATAAATAGAAAGGAAACAAGCTCTTATTGGACATCTATGGTATTCTTACGAGGCTCTAGTAGATGTTGTCACAATCTTACATATCATTTCATTTTCATAACCACCATGTGGAGTTAGTAATATAAATTCTCATTTTATGGCAGACAAAACTGAGTCTCAGAGAAGACAAATATCTTGCTAAAGATCCTACAGTTGATTCATGGCAGGACTAGGAGCCTACTCCATACTAGTGGTTCAGGTTATTAGACTTAGAAACTTTTTCCTGAACACATCTGTGCGGGGACTCTATATCCTCCTGTTCCCATGTAAACTGGCTGCTGTACAAATGTCACCCTGGGACTTCTATGATTGTTAGGTTGTGACTTCCCTCCACCTCTCACTTAAGGAAGGCTGGCTCTGTTTCCCTGACTCTCATGTGGTCCTCTTTCTTAGTTTGCTTTTCCAGTTTGCTGGAGCACACCCTGTAGGAGCTTCTTGAGCAAAGGTGCACAATAGGATTTTTTTTAGATGTTTAGTGTCTGAACATGTTTATCTCTTGCATTTGGTTGAGAGCTTATCTGAGTACAGATTTTTACTTTATTTTACTTTTTAAATTAGTTTTATTTTATTTTTAAGTTAGTTTTTATTTTTAAATTGGTTTTATTTTTACTTTTTTAATTAGTTTTTAAATTACATCTTGTTCATCTCCTCCACCGAATCATGCAATACTCTATTCTGCATATACTTTAGTGTCAGTTCTAAGATAGGGTTCTTGTCTCTAAAAGCTCATATCTATTCCATCTTCTTCATTTGACTCATCTAAATATTAATTTTCATCTGTGATACAAATTTTAGAAAGTCAAATTATATGGAAAGATCTAAAACCAAACCCAAAGTAGCCACTTTTTTCCTTATGGTATTCAATTCTATAATCTTAAAGAAGATGTTTATATTACTATGTCTTCATTTCTAAATTTTAGGTATTATTTATTTCCTCTGGGAGATACAGCACTCTGATACCATACTCTACTTCACACCTTCCTTCATCTTTGAAATATTATATATATATCACAGAGGTTAAGAGCCCTAACTGTCGAACAAGGTTGCCTTGATTCAAATCCCTCTTCATCCACTTAATAACTATATAAAGTTGGGCAAGTGACAGAATCTGTGTATCTCAGTTTTCTCATATGTAAAATGCACATTGTGGATTCATTGCATTCATTCAACAAATATCTACTCGGTACCAGATACTGTCTTGGTGTTTGGAATATATAAAACATGAAAATATTTGCCTTCATGGAGCTTATATCTAGTGGAAATAGTAACTATTTCAGGTATAAAGATTAACTGAGTTATGCATAAAATACTTCGAATGAACAGTATCTGGCACAGAGTAAACAATAAATGTTAGCAAATAATTTGTCATTCTCACTTTTTCCTGAAAACATCTGTCAGGGGACTTTATATCCTTCTGTTCTAATCTAAACTGGCTGCTGTACAAATGTCACCCAGGACTTCCATCATTATTATTCTAGAGGCCTGGTGCACGAAAATTCATGCACTTGGGGGGGGGTGCCTCAGCCCAGCCTGCACTCTCTCACAATCAGGGACCCCTCAGGGAGGGTCCCTAGGCCTGGCCTGAGATAAGGGCCCATTGGGGCTTTCCTTCCCTGGCCTGGAGGCAGCTGGCCCCACCCCCACTGCTGCTACTGCTTGCTATCTGTATAGCATTGTCTCCCTCACCCCACTCCCCGCCACCGGTGGCCTCCTTCTGCAGGCAACAGGCTGGGGTGCAATGGCTTGGCTAGCCTAGGCCTCTCTCTTTCTTTGCTGTGGGCCAGGGCCAGTGTGGAGGGCCGCCCCCAGGCAAGGCATCTGAGCATTCTTTAAATCATTGTCGGCTGAATCCAAAGCGCCAGGCAGAGTCGCATCTTGGAAAACACATCCACCAACAAGGCTGAATGTGTTATCAGCTTGGCCTTAACTTTGCTTCAGGTGTCAGGAAGAGGGCCTTGAAATGTAAATCTAGCCTAGTCCCAGGAATGGGGGAATGAATAGGGCCTGGGCCCACCAAAACTCCTTTGATCTTAATTTTGGTGAAACCCCTTTGTATTTTGGGATACAAATAAACATGGCTTCGTGCACTTGGAGATCCTGCCTCTCCATCAGAGAGAACAGAGATTCTACCCAGCCCCAGCTATTTTCATTTCTACTTCTATGTTTTCTCTTTTATTTTTTATTTCTCAATCTCCAGCTCCTCTACTCAGAAACTGGACCCACACTCTCTCTGTCCACACTGGACATGGAAAAGAGAGAAAAAACACCTACAGGCCAGCCCTTTGATCACCCCTAACCACTTGCCTGCCTACCTGATCACCCCTAAGGCGGGGCCAGCACTGACTTCCGGTTGGTCAGCCTCTGGTCGTTACTGGTCATTATGACCCAGGATCTTTATATATTAAGAGATTGTGAGTTTATTCCACATCTCACCTTAGAAAGGCTGGCTCTGTTTCCCTAAATCTCATGTGTTCTTCTTTCTTAGTTTACTTTTCCAGTTTGCTGGAGCACATCCTGTAGGAGCTTCCTGAACATAAGTGCACAACAGGATTTTTTTTTTAAGATTTGGGGTGTCTGCACATGTTTTTCTCTTGCATTTGGTTAAGAACTTTTCTAAGTACAAATTATTTGATGTTTTTAATTAGTTTTTTTCTGAACTTTTTGTTGTTGTTTTAATCCTCACCCGAGAATATTTGTTTTTTCCATTGAGAAGGGAAGGAGAGAGAGGGGGAGAGAGGGAGGAAGGGAGGGAGAGCAAAACACATTGATGTGTGTCTCTCCAGAAGGTCTTTCAGCTTTTCCATCAGTTGCCCCTCCCACACCCACCCCAACAGGAATGGAACCTCGCAACCTGGGTATGTGCCATGACAGTGAATCATGATGCTCAAAGCAAGCGAGCTACACGGGCCAGGGCTGAGTAAAGAAGTTTAGATTGGAAGTAAATTTCCCTAAGAATTTTGTTAAGCGATTGAAGTATTGTCTTCTAGCTTCCAGTGTGTTTAAAGGTCCAACGCTACATTTATCCCCGATCCATTGTATTTTCTTTTCCTCAATCCTTGACAGACACTTTCTCTGGTCAACGTCTTCGATTTTACGATGTTCTGAAAGTTCAGTTCTGGACCTACCATTATTCTCTTTATTCTCTAACAAGATGAGTCCATCTAGTCTTGCGGCTTTAACACATTAAGCGCCCAACCTGTTTCGTCTTCAGGACACAAAGTATAGTGTCACTCATACATTTTTAAAATTTATCTCTATTGTTGAAAGTATTACACATGTCCCCTTTTCTCCCCATTGACTCCCTCCACCTTGCTCCTGCCCCTTCCCCAGGCCTTCACTGCACTGCTGTCAAGCTCTTTGGTTAATCTCTTCTCACTCCCTTTCCCTCTGAAATTCATCAGTCTGTTGCATGCTTCAGTGACTCTGGATCTATTTTGTTCTTTAGATTAGACATATAAGTAGGATCATGTGATACTTGAATTTTTCCGACTGGCTTATTTCGCTTAGCATAACCATCTCCAGGAGGTCCCTTCATGCTGTCTCAAAGGGTAAGAGACCCTTCTTTCTTAGAACTGTACTAGAGGCCCAATGCACAAAATTCGTGCAAGGTGCTTGGCCCTTGCAGCTGTGGTGGCCCTCACAGGCCCGGCTTCGTCCAGAAGGTTGTTCAGCTGTCTGGTATAATTAGCATATTGTGCTTTTATTATTATAGTATTCTGTTGTGTGAATGTAGCACAGCTTTGCTATCCACCCATCGACTGATGGGCACTTGGGCTGTTTCCAGATCTCAGCTATTATAAACTGTGCTGCCATGAACATAGGGGTGCATACATTCTTTCTGGTGCTTCGGGATCCTTAGAATATATTCCTAGAAGTGGGATCACTAAGTTAAATGGCAGTTCCATCTTTAATTTTTTGAGGAAACTCCATACTGTGGCTGCACCAGTCTGAATTCCCATGAACAATGTACTAGGGTTCCTTTTTCTCCACATCCTTGCCAGCACTTGTAGTTTGTTGGTTTATTGATGATAGCCACACTGGCAGGTATGAGGTGACACCTCATTGTCATTTTAATTTGTATCTCTTTGATGATTAGTGACTGAGGATTTTTTCATAAGTCTCTTGGCCATCTGTATGTCATCTTTGGAGCAATGTCTAGGTCTTTTGCCCAGTTTTTAATTGGACTGGTTGTTTTCCTTTTGTTAAGGTATATGAGTTCTTTATATATTTTGGAAATTAACCCTTTATCAGATGTAACATTGGCAAATCTGTCCTCCCATACAGTGGGTTCCCTTTTCATTTTGTTGATGGTTTCTTTAGCTGTGGAGCAGCTTTTTCTTAAATGAAGTTCCATTTTTAAATTTTTCCTTTGTCTTCCTTGCCCTAGGACCATGATGGGCAAACTGCGGCTCTCAAGCCACATGTGGCTCTTTGGGCCCCTGTGTGTGGCTCTTCCACAAAATACCACGGCCTGGGTGAGTCTATTTTGAAGAAGTGCCGTTAGAAGAAATTTTTAAAAATTGGCTCTCAAAAGAAATTTCAATCGTTGTAACTGTTGATATTCGGCTCTGTTGACTAATGAGTTTGCCGGCCACTGCCCTAGGAGACGTATCAGCAAACATTGCTATGAGAGATATCTGAATTTTGCTGCCTATGGTTTCTTCTGTGATTTTTATGGTTTTATGACTTACATTTAAGTCTAACTCACAAATTTTTATCTCCAACCCTAATATTCAGACTCATATGTCTACCTGCCTCTTGGATGTATGTTAAACATGTCAAAATGGAACTTAATTCAACTTACCTACTTAAACTCCTTCTCTTCCAATCTTTCTCATTCCAACATGTGACACCATCATCCATGTAATACTGCAAGCCTAAAACCTAGTACTAATCCCTTAATCTCCCCCCCTCACTTTTAATACCCAGTGCTATCAATTCTACCCCCAAAACACATCCAAGACAAATCCATATTTCATTATACCACCTCCATGACTACAGTACAGGATGTTTCACTTGGCATGCTCCAAGACAAAAGAAGTGGTCTGTACAGGTAGTAGACTTTTAAAATATATTCCTGGATTTTATTTGGGAATATTTTATGTAGAATTCTGACATCCTATCTAATAAAGGAGTGATATGCAAATTGACCATACCTCCTCTACACTCACAAGCCACGCCCACCAGCCAATCAGGAGTGATATGCAAATTAACCCCCAACCAAAATGGCTGCCAGCAACAGAGAGCAGGAGAGAGGCTTGGGTTTCCCCGGCAATGGAGGAAGCCAAGCTTTCTGCCTGCCCTTGCTGGCCTAGGCCTCCACTCAATGCTACAAAGTCTCAACTATAGAAGATACATAAATCCCAACAGAAATGGTGGCAGCTAGGGAACTGGAGAGAGCAGAGGCTAGGGTTGCCCCTGGTGATGGAGGAAGCCAAGCTTCTGCAGCCCTGGCCAGCCTAGGCCTCTGCTTAAGGCTACAAAGTTTCAATTATAGAAGGTAAATATCCAAAGAGAAATGGCTGCAGCCACAAGTGAGCAGGAGGCTTGGCCTTGCTCCAGGCTACAAAGTTTCAATTTCAGAACATAAATAAATTCCAGATCCCAGGGCCTCCACTTGGGTTACTGGTGGGCATGGCAGGCCTGCAAACCACCACAGGCCCCTCGCCCAGGCTGCCCCACACCCCAAGGGAACACCCACCCTGATCCGGGACACACTTCAGGGCAAACCAGCTGGCCCCCTCCCATGCACCAGGCCTCTATCCTATCTAATAAAAGAGTAATATGCAGATTGGCCATCACTCCAACACACAAGATGGCTGCCCTCATGTAGTCAAAGATCCTGCCCCCATATAGTCAAAGTTGGCCACCACAAGATGGCCAGAAGGGGAGAGCAGTTGGGAGGGACCAGGCCTGCAAGGGAGGCAGTTGGGAGCAAGTAAGCCTGCAGGAGAGGGCAGATAGGGGTGACCAGGCCGACAGAGGAGGGAAGTTGAGGGCAACCAGGCCTGCAGGGAAGGGCATTGGGGGGGATCAGGCCTGCAGGGGAGGGCAATTAGGGGTGACCAGGCCTGCAGGGGAGGGCAGTAAAGGGCAAACAGGCTGGCAGGGGAGCAATTCAGCATCAATCAGGCTGGAAGGGGAGTGTTTAGGGAGTGATCGGGCTGGCAGTCAGAAGCCAATAAATTACAGAACATAAATAAATTCTAGCTTCCCTCCCCGTGCACAAATTTCATGCACCGATCCTCTAATCTATACAATAAAAGCCTAAGTGACCATTATGGCAGAAAGACCAGAACAGCCAGTCACTATGATGCACACTGATCATCAGGGGGCAGACGCTCAATGCAGGAGCTGCCCCTTAGTGATCAGTGCGTTCCCACAGGAGTGCCACTCAACCAGGAGCCAGGCTACAGCTGGCGAGCACAGTGGTGGTGGCGGGAGCCTCTCCCGCCTCTGCAGTAGCACTAAGGAGCAGAAAGCCGAGTGGTAAGGAGCAGCAAGTAGGCAGACAGTGAGGAGTGAGGGGTTCTGGACTGCAAGAGGTCAAAGGCTGGGCTGAGGAACCCCCCCCCCCTTTCAGGGCACAAATTTTGTACACCAGACCTCTAGTCTACAATAAATGAGATTGATCATCAACTTCATCTCTTTGCTGTACTTTGATATTAAAGTTACATCATTTCATACATTGAATTGTAGATCTTCCCTTTTTTTCTATAGCCTGAAATTGAAATTTCCTATTCTTTAAGGGCTAAAGTTTAACCATGGACCCAGGATTCAAAGGCCAATCTTCAATACCTTCTTCAAAAACTTAAGTGATGATTGTTGTTTGTATGCTTCTGCTTCTTCTCGAATGAATTTGTGATTTCTGTTTTGCTTGGAAATCATCAATTTCCTCTAGATTTTCAACTATGTTGTTGCCAAACAGTTGCAGAGTATTCACTTATATATTAATCTCTCCTATATCAGCTCTCTTAACATTCTTATTTCTGTTTAATCAGAGGAGTTCATTTTATTGAACTGTACAAAGAAATGTTTTAGGTTTATTAGTTTTGTTTGCAATTTTATGAATTTAAGATTTTATCTTTATAGATCTTATCATCCTAATACATTTTTATTTTATGCCTATTTTCTTACTATAAAAACTATTGTTAATTTCTCTTTTTTGAACAATAAAATTTTCCTCTAACTTTATCTTTCACAGTGGTCCATTAGCTTTGGTATAGAGTTTTCTTTTTCATTGCCTCTACATAGTTGGTAACTTTTCTTTTGGTTCCCTCTTTGGCAAAAGGATTATATTTTAAAATTTATTATTAAATTTTAACTATTATTTCTAATTTTATTGGATTATGAGAAAATGTAGCCTGTAAAATTGTTGAGTGTTTAGTTAAGTCTTTCTTTGTGAATGTTTGGAAGAAAATGAGCATTCTGCATCTGTGTGTGTGTGTGTGTGCATAAGTTTATTATTTACTTACTATGTATTATTCAAGTTCGTATGTGTCCTTACTTGTGTTTTGTCTATTTGATCTGTCCAATAATGAATGAGGTGGTTTACAATCACATTACCACTGTGTCTTTCTCCATGTATTTCTAATAATTTTGGCTTTATGTATTTAGCTTTGTGTATACACTATTAAAACTTCTAGCTCCATAAAATAGTGTCTTTTATCATTATACTAGGGGCCCAGTACACGAAATTCGTGCACTGGGGGTGGGTGGTCCCTCAGCCCAACCTGCCCCCTCACATATACTGGGAGCCCTCAGGGGATGTCCTACTGACAGTTCACCCCTGGCCTTCCCAAGGCTGAAAGCCTCTGGCCCAGACTTTAGCCCTTGGGCACCCAGCAATCACCCTGTGATGGGGCCGATCACTGGCTCCGCCCCAGTCCCAGCCTGCTCAAGGCCATCTTGGTCGGGGTTAATTTGCATATCACTCCTAATGGGCTGGCAGGTGTGGCAGTACAGTCAATTTGCATATTACTATTTTATTAGATAAGATGATATCCCTCTTTATTCTGATAGTGCTTTTAACTTTATAATCCACATTATTAATATTGTTAATATTGTAATTCCTGCCTTCCTCTGGTTTCCATTTGTCTGATGAGGGCTGCTGGAAATGTAGGGATTAACTCACTGAAATAATGATGATTATCGTGTGATGCTAATCTGGAAGTTTTATTGTCTTTGTTTATAAAATAAAATATGAGGATTACTCATTTAACACAGCCTATATAATAAAGTAAGAAAAAACTCCAAGAATACAAAGAACTATGAGAGACGACAATATTTAAGACATGATTAGAAAATAAAGGTCCTTTACAGGAGTCATAAAGGGATTGTCAGAGGGGTAGGAGGAGAACCATGCAATACAAAATATTTTAACCAAGAACTTTTCCTACAAAAACTGGGTTAGTATATAACCAATAAATTTTTAAGTAAAAACTCACATACTAGAGAGTTTTATTAACGAATTATTCCTATATCTAAATCAAAAACAACTATTTTTCTAGCTGTTACTTTCATGCGTGCCTTCCCTTCACACATGCTTATTGGCTGTGTTTTTTTTTTTAAATAAAAACTTACTTGTTGACTGGGATTTCTTCAAGTTTAAAATCTGTTTTACAAAACAAACACAAATCTTACATTATTTTTGTATGAATACTTTTTCTTAAAATGTATTTTAAAATAATATGTACATATATATTCATGCAAGAATATTAATTAATGAATGTACGTGTACTTTCTACAAGGCTAGCAAGTGAGTCATCCAGGCTGTTTTCTAAGATTTCTCCGTCATGTTGTCTGGCTTTAACAGGTTTGCAATCTTATGAAGGTAATATTGGTTGTAACATATCATGGAGACAAAATAACCTGAAAATAAAAGACAGAAATTAGGTGAAACTCCAAAGCAAATTTATATCAATACAGTAATTACTTGTATGTACCTTTCTATTACAAACGAACAGGAAGGACCTCAAATTATCAGGTTAGTGAGTATACCAATAAAGTCACGTTAAATTATTCATTAACTAAATTTTAATTGAGCCTCTCTTATCTGCCATACTCTATACTAAGTAGGTGGTAAAGATACAGCAGTGAGTAAAAAAAAAAAGATAAAACTCCCTGTCTTGGTGTAGTTTTCATTCTATTGGAGACAGAAAATGAATACTTCATTTTATTTTTTCAATATATTTTACTGATTTCAGAGAGGAAGGGAGATGGAGAGAGACAAACATCAGTGATGACAGAGAATCACTCATCGGCTGCCTCCTGCAGGCCTGCACTGGGCAGCGAACCTGCAACCTGGGCATGTGCCCTGGCTGGGAATCGAATCGTGCGTGACCTACTGGTTCAGAGGTAGGTCAACCACTGAGCGACACTGGCCAGGTGGAATACTGAAGTTGCAGACAGGAAAGGCTCACCAAGAAAGGGACCTTTAAATAGAGAACTGAAGGATGTGAAAGACTGAACCGTGTAAATCCAGCAGAAGGAACAGCATGAACAGAGGCCCCAAGGATAGCAGAGGGGTTGGTGTGTTTAAAGAACAGTGAAGAGGCCAATAGATCTAGAATCAGAATTACCAAAGGAATTAATCTGTCATTAACAGGGATGGGGAAACCCATGGAAAAAGCAAGCTTGGGGTAAGGTATCAGGAGCTTAGTTTGGGACATATGGAATTTGGAACTCCTGTCACACATTCAAATGAAACCATTGAAGATATACAATTCTGGCCCAGCCGGCATGGCCCAGTGGTGGAGTGGTGATCTATGAACCAGGAGGTCACGGTTGCCCGGGTTGCGGGCTCAATCCTCAGTGTGGGGTATGCAGGAGGCAGCCAACCAATGATTTTCTCTCATCATCAATATTTCTCTCTCTCTCTCCCTCTCCCTTCCTCTCTGGAATCACTAAAATCAATTTTGAAAAATGAGAGAGGATTCGAACAACACAATTAACAACCTTGACCTAACCGACACTGTACCCAACAATGACAGGATACGGTTTTCAAGTTTCAAATGTACATAAAACTTCTACCAGAAAATGACTACATGCTGGGCCATGTATCAACAAATCCCAACGGACTGAAATTACACCGAGTGACCAGATTATCATGACCTCTGAACACATAATAATCTAGCCACTCAGTGTCCAGTGACCACAGAGTTGGGATTTCAAAAGAAGGCTTTCCCATGTGTAAGAACTGCATTGTGGGTAGTTAGAGAGAAACAGAGGACTTACTAGCCAGAGGCTGGGGGCCACTTTCTCCTGGTCCCTTGACATATCAAGATTTGCAAGCTTTCCCTTAGACATAAGTACACGAGTGGCCAGATTATTATGCGTTCAGAGACCATAATAATCTGGCCGCTCAGCGTACACAGAGAAGGTTCCTGATACAGTGCAACTAACCTAGAATTCAATAACAAAATAGATAATTAGGAGATCTCTGTAAACATCATTTCAAAATGCACTTCTAAGTAACACGTGGGCCAAGCCCTGTTCTAAGCGCTCTTCATGTATGTGACTCATTTATCCCGATAACCTTATCAGGTCAAGGAAGCTGAGACACAGTAAGGTTAAGTGACCTGCCCAAAGTCACAAGGTCCATGGATGGCAGAGTGAAATTTGAACACACGCACTCTGATCTAGGACCCATATTTTAAATCACAATGACTTAAGAGAAAAGGTGGCCCAGCTGGTATGGCTCAGTGGGTGAGCATCTACCCATGAACCAGGAGACCACTATTCGATTGCTAGCCGGGGCCTAAGCCCAAGTTGCGGGCTCGATCCCCAGAGTGGGGCGTGCAGGAGGCAGCCAATCAACGAGTCTCTCGCATCATTGATGTTTCTATTCCTCTCTCCCTCTCCCTTTCTTTCTGAAATAAATAAAAATGTATGTTTTTAAAAAGAGAGAAAACATGGTTTCAGCTAGCCACAGAATTTTCAACAGAACTGGTTCAAGCAATGAGTGGTAAGCAACCTGGGCCAAGTGCTCAGGGTAGTATGTGTGGTGACCGCCAGTTTGGGTCTGTTGGTAATCAGGCCCATAGGTCTTTATGACAGCGTGGGAAGAGCTCCCCTACTCCCCCTTTACTCTACTTGGGATGCACATCCACAGTAGAGTAAAGAATCCACAGCTTGTTAACCACTATGTTTGTAATATCTGCTGTAAGCACTAATGATTCCCAAACCATAGAGACTCAGAAAAATAGTCCTTCTTTTGGAAATGACGCAAATGTACCGTTTTTGCTATATATGTGGTTTGCTTCAAATGACTTACGTTCATCATAGTTTGGGGTAAACTCACCCATTGAAATTTCAGGTGTATCCATTGATAATATGCACAAAAGAAAAAGAAAAACATTTGAAATAGATAATTTAAATATTTGTGTTAAATTAAGAACTTTAATTCAGATGCATATAGACTCTACTTGAGGCCCGTTGCATGAAGATGCGTGCAAGAATAGGCATTCCTTCCCCTGGCTTCTCTCCCAGGCGGCCCAGGAGCTACCAAGTCCCCTCTCCTGGGCTGCCTGGGAGCCACCAAGTCCTCGCTTCTGGCCAGAGCACCACCCCTGTAGCTCCCTCTGCCTTCTACCCCCCCATAGCAGTCGTCTCACCCTGCCCGGCCGCTTCGCACCTGTATATGCAAATTAAACTATCTTTGTCAAGTTAATTTGCATACTCACTTCTGATTGGCTGTGGATGTAGTAGAAGTATGGTCAATTTCCATGTTTGTCTATTATTAGGTAAGATTATAATATAGCTCATTATTACATGGATTTGTGTCTAAAGGATCAAGTAACATTGTTGAAACACAATCACCCATTAAAAAATAGAATATGGCTGATTATGAACAGTCATATGAGTAAATGTATAGCAACAAGCTCTTCAGGAAAAAAAGGCCTGTTTTTGTAGTGTTTGTCCATTCCTATGGTGTAAATATTTCTATCATCACCAATTCCAAGTTATTAATGTGACATCAAACAGATTTAAAAATTCATGAAATTTTACCAATGGGCTCTTGTAAGCTGGTATGAGCTGTATCTAGCATACTAGAAAATTATAAAGCAAACTAGCCTTGAGAAGTTAGTGTGCCCTAGCTAGTTTTGCTCAGTGGATAGAGCATTAGCCTGCGGACTGAAGGGTCCCAAGTTTGACTTCGGTCAAGGGTACATGTCCAGGTTGCGGGCTTGATACCCAGTAAGGGGCATGCAGGAAGCAGCCCATCAATGATTCTTTCTCATCATTGGTATTTCTATTTTTTTCTCCCTCTCCCTTCCTCTCTGAAATCAATAAAAATATTTTAAAAGAAATTACAATGTATCACACTGTATGTATGTATTTGTGTTTCTTTGCAAATTTTTTTCTATTAATTAGTAATCATTTGCATGTACAAAATTCAAAAATTACAAAATGGTATACAGTGAAGACTCTCCCGCCCATATCTTACCTTGAAACACTAACTTCTACTTGGAGAAAGGGTATTTTATTCATTTATTGTATATAGAAATGATATAAACATATATTCTCTCTTTTTCTGTTTTGAAAAACAAAGACGGTAGCATACTATACTTTGTTTCACATCTTGTTCGTATTCCATTTAACAATACATCTTGGATATCATTCCATTTCAGTACATAAAAATAAGCCCCTTATTCAAGTCATTTTGCTATTACAGTGTTGCAATGGATATCCTTGTTCATACATCATTTCACAACTCTGAATATATATATATATATATATATATATATATATATATATGTGTGTGTGTGTGTGATAAATATTAGATAAGTTCCTAGAAGTGAAATTGCTAGGTCAAAGAGGCAGCAGACCTAGTAGATGGTTATGCAGTAGAAAAATTAAAGACTCTAATCTTGTCCCCAATTATTACTGACATTTATACAAATATAATATAATCATATTATATTACAACTAGAGGCCTGATGCACAGAATTTGTGCACTGGTAGGGTCCCTAGGCCTGACTGGCAATCAGAGTCGTCAGATTCCCTGCCTCCCTGCCTCCCTGCCTCCCCGCCTCCCCACCTCCTCCTTTCCTCATTCCCTCAGCGTCCTGCTGCCGCAGCTGGTTACCTGCCATGTTCTGTGCTGCCCCCTGGTGATCAGCGCACATCATAGCGAGCTCAAGCTCCCCGTTGAACTCCCGAGGGGACACTTTGCATATTAGCCTTTTATATATATAGATATCATATACGATAATATTACCTGAAAACCAATTTTGCCTTGATGAAACTTTCATTAATGAATTCTTTGAGATGGATTGAATCAATGAATGCTGGAGACTTAAGAGATCACAAGAAAGATGAAGCACATGAGAATAAATAAATAGAATGACATATATACTACCCAACTAAATATACATTTCTTTAATTGATCCATCTATCCATTCGTCTACCAATCAATCCATACAACCATGTACTAACTATATATCTTTCTGTGAGGAAGAGATAATTAAGAAATAGTTAACAGATCTGTTGTCTAATAGAAGGTGATAATATAAATCAATTACAATCAATATAACCTAAAAAGGAATGAATGCATAATGCATGACCCTTACAGAAATTTTGGACAACAGTGAAAAGTACAAAAAAGAAAATTGAAATCAACCAGAACTGCCCACTCAGAAATAGCTCATAGGAACGTTTCCAAGTGGTATAGCAAAAATCTGTATTATGCAATTCATATGTATATGCATATATAGAGGGTGCACATGTGTGTACGTACATTATGCATATATTCCTTGAATGTTATTATGAATACTGTTTAAGGATAAACAGTTTGCTATGCCATTAAATAATTGTCTATAACAGTTATTCTCACTAGGGAATCCCCTAAAGGAGGAAATCAAATTATTCAAAAGAGGTGGCTAATCCAGTCCCAACTTCTGACTGTGAGAATCACTCAGTGTAATAAAAGACATTCCTTTGGGAAGCAATCACGCTAGTGAAGAGGATGGAATCCCACAAAAGACTAAACAACTCTATTCTGTATTATAACTTAAAATGACTGCATAATATGCCATCATATTCAAAGCTCACAATTTATTTAGTCACCCTCATGCTGTTAAAATGAGGGAAATGATTTAGAGGAAAACAAAATTAACCTATGAAACATTTCTTAACTTACCTGTAAGGAGGAAAAATTTCTTTTTTCTCATCCAATGAAGCTAAGTGCTGTTTCAGTGCTTCAAGTAAACTCTTGGGTGCCTAAAAAGGAAGTTATTTTGAAGTTATTTTCTGAGAGTTGTTTTTTTTTTTTAGCAAATTCATACTCCCCTGTATCATTAAAAGGTTTTGAAGAAAAATTAAAACACTTGTGTAGCAAATTCATTAAAGCTAAATAATTGCTAGAAGTAAATTCATTATTAAAAGTGACCACTTCGGCCCGGCCAGCGTGGCTCAGTGGTTGAGCATCGACCTATGAACTAGAAGGTCACAGTTTGATTCCTGGTCAGGGCACATGCCTGGGTTGTGGGCTCCATCCCCAGTAGGAGGTATGCAGGAGGCAGCCAATCAATGATTCTCTCTCATCCTGATGTTTCTCTCTCTCTCTCTCTGTCCCTTCCTCTCTGACATCAATAAAAGCATAGTTTCTAAAAAGTGATCTCTTGGTACCAAATCAGATTTTCAAACTGCTTTGATGTACACTCTTTAAAAACAACAGCAAAAGAAAGCCTCTTGAAATGATCAAAGAACTGCTAAAATACCTATCCCCTTTGGAGAAGACATTAGGCTTGAAATCATTTATTATTTGCAGTTTCTTAATGAACCACCAGGTCATAAAATACATTTAAGTATAACATTAAGGAGAAGAGGAAGAAGGGGAAAGAAATTGAGAGCTAGAGAAAGAAAAAAAAGAGAGGATCGCACTCATATTAGCAAATTCAATGACAGTTTCTGGCCTCTGCTGAAATGTTACCCCCTCAATGGAGATTTTCTTGACTATCCTATATAGAACAGTACCTACCAAATCTCTTTACCCTCACTATGTTTGATTTTTCTTCACAGCACTTACCTTTACTGAAATTATAGGTTTTTCTCTTTGTATGTTTAATATTTGTCTCCTGGCAATCAGTATATATAAAAGCCTAAGCAACCAGTCAATCATTTGACTGTTTGGTCACTATGATGTGCACTGCCCACCAGGGGGCAGACGCTCAATGCAGGAGCTGCCTGATCAGTGTGCTCCCAAGGGAGGAGCACCGCTCAGCCAGAAGCAGGCCTAAGCCAGCAGTCAGACATTTCCCCTAGGGCTCCTGGACTGCTAGAGGGTGTAGGCCAGGCTGAGGGAACCCCTCCCTGAGTGCACAAATTTCATGCACTGGGCCTCTAATCAATGATCAATATCCTTGGGTGAGGATTAACAACAACAAAAACATGGTTTAGTTGTTATACTATGAATCACCATTTAGCACTCAGCAGGGAACAGTCTCTTTATAAGACCAACAAGTCACAGACCTATTCAGAAGACCTTAGCCTATGTGTATATACCAGTGATTTTCAACTGGTGTGTCACAATTTTTTAAATATGCAATACCTGACCATTTAGTTTGGAGCACTGACTTCTTTTCTCTTGGATTGTCAAATTTTAAAAAATGACAACAGCCAACACAATCGCCATCTGATATAAATGAATCAAAATTATACTTTTGTGTGCCATGAGATTAAGAAGGTTGAAAATTGCTAGTATATACATATGTTATTCATGGGGAAATGAAAACACACATAGAAGTATATGGCAAAGGATGGAGTCTCAGATTATGACTACCATAATAAACATACAAACATAAAGATAGAAAAGTCATTTAAATACATAGGAGAGAGACACTGACCTGAGCAAGATATGGAATGTTGTTCTGGTCGATTCCAACTTCCTAAATTCACATAAAGGGGGGAAAGTACATATTACAGCTGAGTGTGGCAACGACAAAAAAAGTAAATGTGAGATCAATGTATCCATAAAAGAGAAAATACCACAAGAGCATGAATGCCTTGCTAGGCTGTATCTATCTAGATCAAGAAAAACATCAGCCTGGCTGGTGTGGCTCAGTGGTTGAGGTCACAGTTCAATTCCTGATCAGAACACATGTCCAAGTTATGGGCTCGATCCCCAGTGTGGGGCATGCAGGAAGCAGCCGATCAATGATTCACTATCTCTTTCTCCCTCTCCCCTTCTCTCTGAAATCAATACACACACACACACACACACACACACACACACACACTGGCCAGATTATTATGATCCCTGAACACATAATAATCTGGCCACTCAGTGTATATCCTATATAATAAAAGGTTAATATGCAAGTTGTCCCCCTCAACCAGGAGTTTGACCAGCAGGCAGGCCGGCCAACTGCCCATGTCTCCTCCCCCTGGCTAGGCTGGTTGGACCCCACCCATGCACGAATTCATGCACCGGGCCTCTAATACACACACACACACACACACATATACACACTAAGTGGCCAGATTTTTTTAAAAAAAGAAATCCTTGTAAGTTTACTTTTGTGCACAACTGCGTTTCGTACATTTGAGGTACTTAATTTTAGTTTTTAGTTTTACTGTTTACAAAACAGTTAAAACTAATATGAATTTCTGTGTGTTGGTGCGGTGGTGTGGTAGGAAGGGAGTTACATTGGATACTAAACTAATATAGAAAAAAGAATAGCCTCGGCTAGAAAGAGTTGTATACCTCTGCAACCTTCAGGAAATGCTCCAGTTTGGTTGTTCCTGAAAGGAACTTGATGTAAATGTCCAGACTTTCGTTGCACTGGCGCTTCGTCATGTGAAAAAACTTGTCTAAAAATTGAAATAAAATTGCCATGAAGGAGCCAATAACTTAGGAATTTTTAAGTGTCTTTCCTTCCATTCTAATGTTACTATTTTAAGCTGAGCTGGTCTGTGAATTTAACTTGTACAGAATAATTAATAGCTTTAAAACGATGTATCTTTATTTTGAAAGTATTGCAGATGTCCACCCCCTTTTATGCTCATTGAGTCCCTCTACCCTATACCTGCCCCTCCCAGGACTTCGCGAGCAAAATAATTACAGTTTTAATCCAGTTATTTTGTTTTAAAAAACAACAACACTACTAGATATTTATGGGGTAACTATTGCATGCCAAGCACTGGTGCTAAAAATATACCTAGAATTGTTAAAAAGATGTTTTTATTGTTTTTAGAGAGAGGAAGGAAGAGGGAGAAAGAGAAACATCAATGAGAGAATCATGATCGGCTGCCTACTGGGGATGGAGCCCACAACCTAGGCGTGTGCCTTGACTGGGAATTGAACTGTGACCTCCTGGTTCATAGGTCAATGCTCAACCACTGAGCAACACCAGCTGGGCACATCTGTAATTTAACAGCATAGAGAGTTTGTTTGGATAATTTAGATTCAATTTCTACAACTTCTAGTATGTTATCATCTTGGAAACTATGAATGCTCTCAGAGAAGAGGCTGTGCTTCCCACTTTTTTATCCTTTCTAATAAAGAGGGAATATGCTAATTGACCCATCGCAAAGATGGCAGCACCCACAGCCAATAAGGACAAAATATGCTAATTGACTGACCCACCCTCAAAGATGGCGACGCCCACAGCCAATAATGAGGGAATATGCTAACTGACTGTCATGCCCTCAAAGATGGTGGCGCCCACAGCCACAAGGTGGCAGCACCCAGTCCCCTCAGTCCCGCTGGGGCAGCAGGTCTGGGGGAAGGCCAGGCCACTCTGCATACCTGCCTCCAAAGTCCTCCAGTCCCTTCAGCTCCCCCAGGTGCCCATGGTCGGCATGAGGCATAGGCAGGCCTCAGATAGTGGCTTCCCAGCCGTCCAGGGCAACCTGAAGCTCAGGTAACCAAGGCCAGCCAAGGTTTGCGCTGCTGGCAGTGGCAGCAGCAGAGATGTGATGGGGCATCGCCTTCACCTGATTGCCTGGTCGCCTCCCACCCCTGAGGGCTCCTGGACTGTGAGAGGGGTAAGAATGGGCTGAGGGACCCCCACTCCAGTGCATGAATATTCATGCACCGGACCTCTAGTAACTCTATAAATGTTCTAGGTACTTCTAAGTATAAAAAATCTCAAATTCTCATCAGTGAACTCTGAAGAACCCTTCTATGAAATAATCATTCACTAGGGTAAAACAATGACAGATAATTCCTAAAGAGACTAAGAAATATATGCCTGTATATGTATAAACAACAACAACTTATTATTTGTCCTAGAAAAGTCAGAACTGTCTTTTTGACCTTGGTGAAGTGGGCCTTCAAGCAGAAAGATGGCAAACCATACTGATTCCCTGGTAAATTTCCCCAAAATGTCAGCACATAAAAATACGGAAAAGTTCTGTGACTAATTAAGCAAGTTCTTAATGAAAAGAGCAATATAATGTCTCATTATTTAAAAATATATATGATCATGCAAGTATCCTCCATTTTGAATCTAAAACAAGTGAGTCTAGTTGAATGCATATATGCATAACCTGTGGCCGCAGACAGTGGGGTGGTGAGGGCCTGGGGTGGAAGGTGGGGTGGACTGGAGGGGGTCGATGGGCGGTGGAGGTTACATATGTCATACCACAATAAAGATTTTTTAAATAAAAATAATAATAAAATTAAAATTCAAAAAGGAAGTAAAAAAAACAGGAAAAAATAAAACAAATGAGTCTAAATATAGACATAAAAGATTTTTTTAAATAAACTGTTTTTACCAGTTTTTTTTTAAATATGTAATGTTTATTCTTTAGCCTACCTAGCAGATTGAGAATTCCCTCATTATAGGCTGCAAAGAGGCGAAGGGAATCCTTAAAGAGGAGCATGAAAGCAGCATGTATTATGCGATTAGTTAGCTCACTTGCATTTGCCTAGAAATTAAGTAAAAGAGCAATCAATTATCACCACAGTTAAAAAAATTTCTTCCCCCAACCTACAGTCAAGCAATGCCATCTACCAATATTTTCATAAAGGGTTTCTAAAGCTCTTACATTAAAACTAAGAAGAGCATCAAACTGAGTTTGAATAACTGGAAGTGTGTTTAGCAGGTCTTTGGTATCCATATTTCTCATAAAGCCATCCGGCCTACGAAAGATCAAAGAAAATCCATCACATTACTAATTAAGAGTTTGAGAAGCAAATAATGACATCAACATCTTGAAATACAGTTGTTTTTACAAACTACATATGAGACCACATATGTATTTCTGTATTTCTCGCTTACAAACTAATGATATTTACTGACCCTCTCTTGGTTTTGGTGACGTCATATGTGATCAGTCTGTATGCAAGTGACTTTTCATTCAAGTACCTGCTGTATCGTCTGATGAAGATTGACATAGCAAAGCCTAAAAATAAAATATTTTCATTACTTCTAATTTCACCAATATTAACCATTTGCAATATCTATAGATATAAAAAGGCATCTCCCCTAACGGCCATAACAACCTAACAACCAGTCACTATGACACCCGCTGTGGCCAGTGAACCCGCCCAATTAGGGGATGGGGCCAGTGGCCAACCTTACAGCCCCTCCCCCTGCTGGCCTGCCCCTGATCAGAATCCCACTCCAATCAAGAGTGAGCCCTGCCTGCCAAACGCCCCCACTCAGCCCTCTCCACCAAGATAGGCCCACCCCTGATTGCACCCCTGCACCCTAATAGGGGGCAAGGCTGGTCAGCCAACTTCCTGCTACCCCTCCCCCGGGCCAGCCATGCCCCCAACGGGACTCTGCCCCCACCCCAGCCATGCCCGCTCCTAATCGCTACCCCAACTCAATGGGAGGCAGGACTGGCCAGCCAACCTCCTGAAGCCCCTCACCCCAGCCAGCCATGCCCCTGCCCCCATGGGCCCCCACCACCCCGATGGGCCTACAGCCCCTCCCCCTGGCCAGCCCTGCCCCTGATCACCACCTCAGCTCAATATGGGGCAGGGATGGCTGGTCAATCTCCTACAGCCTCTCCCCCCACCTGGCCATATCCCCATGTGCCCCCACCACCCTGACCAGCCCACACCCCCTCCCGCTGGCCAGCCCCATCCCTGATTTTGACCCCACCTCAATAGGGGGCGGGGCTGGCTGGCCAATCTCTTGAAGCTCCTCCCCTGCCTGGCCCCACCCCATATTGGCCCCCCCACCCTGATCTGGGGCAGGGCTGGCTGGTGAACTACCCATGGTCCCTCCCCCAGGCTGCTGGCCCTGGATCAGCACCCCTCACCCACCCCATTCGGGGGCAGGGCCAGCCAGCCCATTGCACACAGCCCCTCCCCATGGCTGGCCCCACTCCAATAGGCCCCCCCAATCCCAATTGGGGCTGAGGCCTGCTGGCCAATCACCTATGACCCCTTCCCCCAGCCAGTCTAGCCCTGATCAGGGGCCCTGAAAAGGCCCTGATTGGGGAAGACCAGCTGGCCAACCTCCCACCATCTCCTCCTCCTGACAGGCCCAGCCCCATCCCCCTTGATTAGGGCCAGGCTTGCGGGACCCCACCCTCACATGAATTTGTGCACTGGGCCTCTAATATGTCAATAAATGCAAAGTCCTCTCATTCCACATTCACCCGTATACCTCAACAATTATCTTTGAAGTACAAAAGCTAGAATGGTCTTTATTAATCATCTAGTCCAATATTCCTCAAATTTCTAATGATTACTTTTTATTTCCTCAAAGCCTTGATATAACCTCATGATGTGGTGCAGATGGTGACATTCCTGAATAGAGGAAATAATTAAACTTTATTGATGTCTTCCGCATGTCTATGATAACTATTATAAACACTTAGAATTTTTCATCTAATTGTAGTCATCCCTCCCCCACCCTTCCTCCATACCTTGTTCCCTACTTCATAGGCAAAACAGAGAAAAAGGGGCCATGAAGGAAGTTCAACTTCTCACTACTCGACTTGCAAACATACCTTTTTTAAAAAGTATATAGACCAGCTGGCCAACCTCCCCACCCCATATTGCCCCCCACCCCGATC
The DNA here is from genome assembly GCA_027563665.1 of Antrozous pallidus. Taxonomy (NCBI): domain Eukaryota; kingdom Metazoa; phylum Chordata; class Mammalia; order Chiroptera; family Vespertilionidae; genus Antrozous; species Antrozous pallidus. The sequence goes on along the minus strand of CM050509.1, from coordinate 7,737,770 downwards.
TGGGGCAGGGCTGGCTGGTCAACTACCCATGGTCCCTCCCCCAGGCTGCTGGCCCTGGATCAGCACCCCTCACCCACCCCATTTGGGGGCAGGGCCAGCCAGCCCATTGCCCACAGCCCCTCCCCATGGCTGGCTTCACCCCAATAGGCCCCCCAATCCCAATTGGGGGTGAGGCCTGCTGGCCAATCACCCATGGCCCCTTCCCCCAGCCAGTCTAGCCCTGATCATTTATATTTTTTTTTAGCCCTGATATATATATATATATATATATATATATATATATATATATATATAAAAACTAGTGGCCCGGTGCAACTTAGGCAGAGAGGGGATCTAGGGCTGTGCCATGATTTTTGGAAGACTGAGCAACGAAGGCGTTACTGAGTAAACACTGGACAATTCGGTTTCATCTAACTTTAGCATGTAGCAAATTCTGTTCTTCTTAGTAAGTACTCAAATGTTTTGTATCAATGAATTTAGAACTTACTTACAATCATAAAATGTATAACACACCACACACCCTTTATAATTTAGAGCCATTTTCTTAAACCCGGTATGGTTTTCAGGATTTTTCCCTCTTTGCCATGAAGCAGTATTTTTTACACATTTTTATTGATTTTAAAGAGGAAGGAAGAGGGAGAGAAAGAAACATCAATGATGAGAGCGAATCATTGATCAGCTGCCTCCTGCATGCCCCCTACTGGGGAATGAGCTGGCAACCTGGGCATGCGCTCTGAGTGGGACTCGAACCCTGACCTCCTGGTTCATAGGTTCAATGCTCAACCACTAAGCCACGCTGGCCAGGCCACATAGAGATATTTCCATAAAAAAACAAAAACATCTTACCATCTATGACACTGTTATCCAGGAAGTTGTGTAAAGTGAACAAAGAGCTTCGAGATGCAAGATGATGGATAAAACGCTGTCAAACAAATGAGCCAAATCCAAAAATTAGTTTGTCCACAAAGAGAGTTAATTAATGATTTTGTCATTGGGAATGAATTCTTAACAGAATTCTATCCTACAGCTTCTATACACTTCGTGAGCATTAAGGTGAGTTGGGATCATATCCTGAGCTACACAGCATAAGGGCCTGCAGTGATATCCTCTGTCTATATACCTCCCAAGTACGTAAGGGATTAATCATCAAAGCTCATATGTATACACAAAATTTCTCCCTCCCCCCCAAGACTTTCTATCTAGCCATTACCCCTTTTTGATTTTTGCAACATTTATTTAGTAGAATTGATCATTTTAATAGTAAGTCACTTAATATTTTAATTCACAGAAAAATAAAAATTTTATATATCTGTGTATCCCATCCCACTACCCAGAAACAACAGCTGCTTTTTGACATATCTGTTTCAAGTCTATTTTTAAAATTTTTTTAAATAAGAGGATTAAAGTATTATCAATTAAGTTAAAAATGCCTATAGCCCCATCCACGAGATCAATTTCCTTCTCCTACCCGAAGATACCTGTATTGTGATTTTAGTGTGCTATCTTTAGTCTATTGCCTTTATAGCATCATATATTATTTACCCCATGGAAAATATTAAGTGCATTTTAAAAACCTATATAAATGATATTATACTCTCCCATTTTGCAACTTGCTTCCTCGATTAGCATTACTTTTTGATATCTAGCCTTGTTGGTATAGATTGAATTTCATGCAGTATAGTATTTCATTGTATAAATGCACCAAACTTTATTTGTTCCCTACTATTGTAAATGGGGTGATTTATTTTTTCTAAATATTATAAACTAGTGGCCCAGTGCAATAAATTCATGCATGAGGGTGTTCCTTCAGCCCAGCCTGCACCCTCTCCAATTAGGGACCTCTTGGGGGATGTCCGACTTCCAGTTTAGGCCTGATCTCACAATCTGGGATGGTTGGCTCCTAACTACTCACTCGTCTGCCTGCCTGATTGCCCCTAACTGCCTCTGCCTGCCTGCCTGATTGCCCCAAACACCTCTGCCTGCCTGCCTGCCTGATCGCCCCTAACCTCTCTGCCTGCCTTCCTGATTGTTCCTAACTGCCTCTGCCTGCTGGCCTGATCTCACCCCCAACTGCCTTCCCCTGCCTGCCTGATCACCCCTAACTGCCTCTGACTCAGCCCCCACCACCATGTCTTTGACTGGAAGGAAGTTGGACATCTGGAAGATAGCTAGTCAACCTGGTCTAATTAGCATATTACCCTTTTATTAGTATAGATAGATTATATAGGATAGGATTGCTTAAATGGGGGAGGGATCAGCAGGAGGAGATGCTCTTGGCAGACAAAAATACATAATCCCTGTATCTGGACTGATAGCCAGCCATATGTACCATACTGCCAAACCGGTCATTAAAAAATTGAACTGCTTTCTTACACCTTATACCAAACAGCTGTTGTCCTTAAAACCCCTCCTCAGCCCCCACCTTAGGTTCTGCATTCACAGCTCACCCAGATTAGGTTCTCACTGATCAGTTTCTATGCCAGTCAGAGTCTCTGGGCCAATCCCTGGGACTGATCAGCAGCTGCCTCAGGCTGCTGACAAGTGGGCTGAACTGCTGAACTCTCAGAGAGAGAGGGAGAGAGGGAGAGAGGGAGAGAGGGAGAGAGGGAGAGAGGGAGAGGTATGGCTGCTGGCGAGGCCGAGAGAGAGAGAGAGAGAGAGAGAGAGAGAGAGAGAGAGAGAGAGGTATGGCTGCTGGCGAGGTCCAGAGAGAGAGAGAGAGAGAGAGACAAGGGCTGATCAGCAACTGCCACAGAGGCTGTGGATCAGACCCTGCTTCTCTCTCCAGGCTTTGGCAGCAGCTGTGGCAGCTGCTGATCAGCCCAGCCTCTCTCTCTCTCCAAGAGGTCAGCAGTTCAGCCCACTCGCCAGTCCCTGTCCACCTGAGCCTGGTGCATGCACAGCCTGGGATTTGATCGTCCCTTCGGTTGTTTTGGATGTGACAGACCCAGGCTCTTATATATATATATATATATTAGTGGCCCTATGCACGAAATTTGTGCACTGCGGGTGGGTGGTCCCTCAGCCCAACCTGTACCCTCTCACATACTGGGAGCCCTTAGGGGATGTCCAACTGATGGCTCACCCCTAGCCTGCCCAAGGCCTAAGGCCGGCCTTGGGCACCCAGCCATCTCTCTGCTCAGCTCAGTCCCAGCTGCCTGTGACCACCAAGCCCCAGGGACTGGGCGCTCACTGCTACTTCCACACGCAGTGCCTGGGGGCCGCGGGGCGCTCCTACCTGCTGCCCCTGCTCAGCTGCCTCCACACACAGCTTGGGCGGCCAGGGTATCCTGGCGCTCGCCGCCACTACTGCTTCATCTCCACCCCCAGGGCCCAGCCCTTCAACCACTCGGCCCTGCCGCTCAGCCCCGCCCCCTGCTCCTGATTGGCTGGTAGCATAGCCAATCAGGAGCCAAGGTATGGTACATTTGCATGTTACTCTTTTATTAGATAGGATACTAGAGGCCCAGTGCATGAAATTCATGCACGGGAAGGGCAGGTGATGTCTGTCCAGCCTGCACCCTCTCCAATCTGGGACCCCTTGAGGGATGTCTGACTGCCCGTTTAGGCCTGATCCTGATAGGATTGAGCATAAATGAACAGTCAGACATCCCTTTCACAATCCAGGACTGCTGGCTCCCAACTCCCCACCTGCCTGCCTTCCTGATTGCCCCTAACCACTTCTGCCTGCCAGCCTGATCACCCCTTAACCACTCCCATGCCAGCCTGATTGATGCCTAATTGCACCCCTGCCCACCTGTTTGCCCCAACTGCCCTCCCCTGCCAGCCTAGTCACCCCTAACTGCCCTCCCCTGAAGGCCTGGCCCCCCACAACTGTTCTCCCCTGCAGGCCTGGGTCCCCCCGCCCAAATGCCCTTCCCTGCAGGCCTGGTTGCCTCCAACTTCCCTCCTCTGCCAGCCTGGTCACCCCTAACTGCCTTCCCCTGCAGGCTTGATCACCCCCAACTGCCCTCCCTTGCAGGCCTGGTCCCTCCCAACTCTCCTCCCCTGCTGGACATCTTGTGGTGGCCATCTTGTGTCCACATGGGGGCAGGATCTTTGACCACATGGGAGCAGCCATCTTGTGTGTTGGAGTGATGGTCAAGCTGCATATTACTCTCTTATTAGATAGGATAGAGGCCTGGTGCATGGGTGGGAGCCAGCTGATTTGCCCTGAAGGTTGTCCCAGAACAGGGTTGGGATTCCCTTGGGGTTTGGGGTGACCTGGGTGAGGGGCCTGTGGTGGTTTGCAGGCCAGCCACATCCCCCAGCAACTCAAGCAGAGGCCCTGGTATCTGGAATTTATTTATGTTCTATTATTGAAACCTTGTAGTCTGGAGCGGAGCCAAGCCTCCTGCTTGCTCAGTTGCCACAGCCATTTCTCTTGGGGTATTTACCTTCTATAATTGAAACTTTGCAGCCTCAAGTGGAGGCCTAGGCCCGCCAAGGCTGCAGAAGCTTGGCTTCCTCCATCGCTGGGGCAACCCTAGCCTCTGCTCTCTCCAGCTCACTGGCTGCCACCGTTTCTGTTGGGACATATGTATCTTCTATAATTGAAACTTCATAGCATATAGTGGAGGCCTAGGCCTGCAAGGGCAGGCAGAAAGCTTGGCTTCCTCCATTGCTGGGGAAACCCAAGCCTCCCTCCTGTTCTCTATGGCTGGCAGCCATCTTGGTTGGGGTTAATTTGCATATCACTCCTGACTGGCTGGTGGGCGTGGCTGGTGAGTGTGGCTTGTGAATGTAGCAGATGTATGGCAAATTTACATATTACTCTTCTATTAGGACTAGAAGCCCGGTGCACGAAATTTATATATATACTAGAGGGCTGGTGGATGGGGAGAGGGATCCCCTCTGCCCAGCCTGCATCCTCTCCAAACCAGGACCCCTTGGAGGATGTCCAACTGCCAGTGTAGGCCTAACCCTGGAAATCAGACATCCCTCTCACAATCTGGTACCATGGGCTCCTAACTGCTCACCTGCCTGCCTGCCTGCCTGAATGCCCCTAACTGCCCTTCCTCTGGCCTGGTCAACCCCAACTCCCCACCCTGCCAGCCTAGTCGCCCCCAATTGCCCACCCCCTCCTGGCCTGGTTGCCCCTAACTGCACCAATGCACCTATGCTGGCCTGGTCACACCTTACTGCCTCCCCTGGTGGCCTTGTCACCCCTCACTGCCCCCCCCCCCCCGCCGCTGGCCTGGTCACCCCATGCAGCCTGCTGCTCAGTCGTCTGGTCGCCCCTCACTAACCCACCTGTCAACCTGGTTGCCCCATGCAGCCTGTTCGGTTGGGATGGTCACTTAAGCTTTTATTATTATAGATAGATATGCTATGAGTAGTGGGCTTGCTGGGTCGCTGTGCATTTTCAGTTTTACTAAATGTGTCTCAACACCTTCCTTTGACAGTGATAAACTGCAGCAACTTATATTCGCATGTCACCCAACAGTATGTCAGTTACCATTTTTCACAACTCTTGATGCTGGTATGCATTTTCAATTTTGCTTCTCTGAGCATGTTCTCTGATGGTTATCAGCCCTTCTAGTTTCCTTTTCTATAAATTCTCTACTCATTTCTTTTGCTTATTATTCCATTTTACTGCCCTTTTCTTATGAATAACGTATTCTGAATATTAATCTTTTGTGTGTAATACGTAAAATCTTATTCCAACTTTATGGTGTCTTCCTTACTAAAAGGTCATCACCATATTCTCCTACATTTTCTTTGATTTTAAAATTTACGGTTCTGCATATATAGATATTTCATTCATGTGGAATTTATTCTGGTATAAGGATTAAAATAAGGATCTCATTCTAGTTTCTCCGTAGGGATGTTACTTGCACCAAAGGCTTTATTTTAAATTCCCTACTTTCCCCACATTTCAGTGCCACCACTGAGTTCTATTTATATAAATGGTCCATACTATGTTAATTTGAAGTAGAAAATAGTCATTTGTTATAGAACACTTCAGTTGTTCTATAAAATACAAAGAGTGTTTGTAAGTGAAGAGAGGTGTCCAGTTGATGTAATATACTCAGGTATCCAGTTTCTCCTGGTAAAGTAAAGCAGTTATGCAGAAATACATTTTTAAAAAAATATTTATTGTTGAAAATATTACATATGTACCTTCCCCCCGAACCTCCATTGATCCCTTCTAGCTCACCCCGACCCTGCCCCAGGCCTTTCCACCCTACTGTCTACCTCTCCTCTGAGATTCCTCAGTCTATTCTATGCTTCTACATCTCTGGATCTATTTTGTTCATCAGTTTATTTTGTTCTTTAGATTCCATATATGAGTGATTTCATGTGATACTTGTCTTTCTCGGACTGGCTTATTTCACTTAGAATAATACGCTCCAGGTCCCTCCATGCTATCTCAAAGGGTAAGAGATCCTGCATAGTATTCCATGGTGTACCCCGGCTTTTTAATCCACTGGTCTACTGATGGGCATATGGGCTATTTCTAGATCTTAGCTATTGCAAATTGTGCTGCTATGAACACCGAGGTGCATACATTCTGACTGGTGTTTTGGGGGTTCTTAGTATATATTCCTAGAAGTGGGATCAAATGGCAGTTCCATATTTAACTTTTTGAGGTACTGTTTTCCATAATGGCTGCTCCAGTCTACATTCCCACCATTAGTGTACTGGGCTCCCCTTTCTCCTCATCCTTGCCAGCACTTGTCATTTATTGATTTGTTGATGATAAACATTGTGACAGGTGTGAGGTGATAACTCATTGTTGTTTTAATTTGCATCTTTGATGATCAGTGACTTTAAGCTATTTTCATATGCCTCTTGGCCTCTGTATGTCCCCTTTGTACAAATATCTATTTAGGTCCTTTGCCCGTTTTTTAATTGTCTTCCTTTTGTGAAGTCCTTATGTATTTTGGATATTAACCCTTTGTCAGATATTGAGAGCTTTCTCTTTTTGGTCTAAATCATCTAAAGAATTGAGTGAAATATCCAATCAATTGTCTACTTTTTAACTTAGTGGCTAAAATAATAGTATATGCCTCCAACACTGATTACAAAGATATATTTATATGCACAAATGAAAAAAATCAGTTTTTTAAATACCCACGGCTATTAATCCCCCCTACTTGCCATAGTTGAAAGTAAAAGGTGGTTCAGCCTTTGCCAAACCAAGAACATTTCTCCAGTGGGAAATGATTACCACTGTATAAACACCATGCTCACCTCATTTCCATGCACCATCAGATGATGAACAGTAACCAGGGTTTTGAAAACCACCACCCAGCTGTTGCTCTTCGCTTTCTCAGAAAGAACATCCGCCAGGCGTTTGACCCCCATCTTTGATGCATTAATGTAGTGAGTGATTTCTAAATCAGAAGACAGTGACAAGCATTACAATGCAGGCTGAGAACTAGCTTTCAAAACCAAAATTGTTAACTTTACTGCATTGTAATGACATGTTACACGACACTTAATGCCTATCTACCTTATTGCTCTATATACTTGATGATGGTAGGGACTGTGTCTGTTTTGGTCACCACTATATCCCTGAGACCCAGCACAGTAACAGGTTATGGGAAATACTTGTTAAGTGAATAGGACTCAAGAAGGTAAGTATAATCCCTAGCTGGTTTGGCTCAGTGGGTAGTGTGTCAGCCTGAGGACTAAAGGGCCCAGGGTTCAATTTCCGTCAAGGGCACATGCCCAGGTTGCAGGCTCAATCTCTAGTAGAGGGCGTGCAGGAGGCAGCCGATCAATGATTCTCTCTCATCATTAATGTATCTATCTCTCTCTTCCTCTCCCTTCGTCTCTGAAATCATTAAAAATATATTTTAAAAAAGAAGGTAAGTAACATAGCCACGACATACAAATAGTTCAGTGGCAGGGCTGGGCTTGGAAATCCAGTTTGTTTGACCCTGGACACCAAGACATTAATCATTATGTCATACTGCCTCTCTTTTTAAAACTATCTAGATCTACACTGAGCGGCCAGATTATCATGATCTCTGAATGCCTCTAATATAGAGGCCCGGTGCATGAATTCATGCATGGGTGGGGTCCAGCCAGCCTGGCCAGGGGGAGGGTACAAGGGCGGTTGGCTGGCCTGCCTGCTGGTTGAACTCCTGGTTGAGGGAACAATTTGCATATTAGCCCTTTATTATATAGGATATACAGTGAACGGCCAGATTATTATGCATTCAAGATCATAATAATCTGGCCACTCAGTGTATATATCTATTTTATTTCAAAGAGGAAGAGAGATATAGAAACATCCTATATAATAAAGAGGTAGTATGAAAATTGACTCTCACACCCTCACAGAACATGGTCGACCCCATGTGGTTAAAGATAGCCACCACAAAATGACCTGCAGTGGAGAGTAGTTGTGGATAATCAGGCCAGCAAGGGAGGGCCGTTAGGGGGGGACCAGGCCTGCAGGGGAGGGCAGTTAGGAGTGATCAGGCCAACAGGGGAGGGCATTTGGGGCAACCATGCCTGCAGGGGGCGACCAGGCCAGCAGAGAAAGGCAGTTGGGGGCGACTGGGCCACCAGGAGAGGGCAGTTGGGAGTTACTGGGCCAGCAGGGGAGGGCAGTTGGGGGTGATCAGGCCGGCAGGGGCAGGCAGTTGGGGGAAATCGGGTAGGAAGGGGAGCAGTTAGGCATCGATCAGGCTGGCAGGGGAGTGGTTAGGGGGTTATCAGGCTGGCAACCAGGTGAGCAGTTGGGAGCCAGCAATCCCAGATTGTGAGAGGGATCTCCGACTGCTGGTTTAGGCTCAATCCCTAAACCGGCCATCAGACATCCCCTGAGGAATCCCAGGTTGGAGAGGGTGCAAGGTGGGCTGAGGGACACCCCTCCCCGGTGCATGAATTTTGTGAACCAGGCCTCTAGTCAATTAAAAGAGGGACTCATTGATTGGCTGCATCCTGCATATTGGACTGAGCCCTCAACCCAGCCATGTGCCCCCAACTGGAATAGAACCTAGAACCCTTCAGTTCACAGGCTGATGCTCTATCCACTTAGCACAACTAGTTAGGGAAATACTGCCTCCCTTAAGGAAAGTGTCATACCATGAAGCTTCATGGTAGTGTCTTTATAGTGTATCCTTACATCTGACCTTTTATTTTTTTCATTAATCCTCACCTGAGAGTATTTTTCCATTGATTTTTTAGGGAGAGTGGAAGAGAAAGGGAGAGAGAAGGAAAGACAGAAAAACGTCATGTGAGAGAAACACATAAATTGGTTGCACCCAACCAGAGCCTGAGCCAGGAGGAGCTTGAAACCGAGGTATGTGCCCTTGACCAGAATTGAACCCGGAACCCTTTGATTCATAGGCTGACACTCTATCCACGGAGCCAAACTGGCTAGGGCCATCTGACCATTTTGTATGCAGCTTTTAACTCCTTATTACTTCCCTTGAGTCCACTTCCCATCATAACCTTGACCTTGCTTCATTGCAACAGCTTCCCAGTTTCTTGCCTTGGGATAATAACCATTCATCAACTTATTTCATACAGCCACTCAACAGCTATCTTTCATCATTTCATTTTCCCACTCAAGAACATGCAACAGTTCCCTGTTGTTTATCAGCTCAAAATATTTTTGCTTTCAAAACTAGAAATTATCATTATCAAACTTCTTCCTTAGCACATCTTCATTAATCAGCATCTTTGTATACATAGCACTAGAATAGGGTGAGTGTGTCACAAATATGCCAATGGATTGGAGCAACAAGCTGATCCTAACTGCAAACCCAGATTCCTTTATTCAACAAGTGCATATAGACAACAGAAAAGCATGATAGTGACTTGTGTTCCCCTTCAGTTGCACGCATGTTTCACACAGATAACTATTGCTTATCCTTTAGGTCTTGAGAAGCCCGTTCTGGCACATACATATTACATTAGCATCCAGGACTAGATAATATACTGTATACTAGAAGCCTGGTGCACGAAATTCGTGCATGGGGGAAGGGGAGAGTCCCTCAGCCCAGCCTGCACCCTCTCCAATCTTGGACCCCTAGAAAGATGTCCCACTGCCCGTTTAAGCCTGATCTCGGTGGGTGGGATCAGGCCTAAATGGGCAGTTGGACAACCTTCTCACAATCCAGGACTGCTGGCTTCCAAATGCTCACATGCCTGCCTTTCTGATTGCCCCTAACTGCTTCTGCCTGCCAGGATGATCACCCCCTAACCACTCCCCTGCCAGCCTGATTGATGTCTAACTGTTCCCCTGCAAGCCTGTTTGCCCCCAACTTCCCTCCTCTGCTGGCCTGGTCACCCCTAACTGTCCACCCCTGTAGGCTTGATCACCCACAACTGCCCTCCCTTGCAGGCCTGGTCCCTCCCAACTTCCCACTCATGTAGGCCTGGTCCCCCCAAAAGCCCTCCCCTGCAGGCCTGGATCCCCCCGGACTGCCCTTCCCTGCAGGCCTGGTCACCCCCGACTTCCCTCCTTTGCTAGCCTGGTCACCCCTAATTGCCCTCCCCTACAGGCTTGATCACCCCCAACTGCCCTCCCTTGCAGGCCTGGTCCCTCCCAACTCTCCTCCCCTGCTGGCCATCTTGGGGTGGCCATTTTGTATCCACATGGGGATAGGACCTTTGACCACATGGGGGGAGCCGTCTTGTGTGTTGGAGTGATGGTTAATCTGCATATTACTCTTTTATTAAATAGGACAGAGGCCTGGTGCATGTGTGGGGGCCGGCTTGTTTGCCCTGAAGAGTGTCCTGGATCATGGTGGGGGTTCCCTTGGGGTGAGGGGCAGCCTGGGTGAGGGGCCTGTGGAGGTTTGCAGGCCGGCTACACCCCCCAGAGACCCAAGTAGAGGCCCTGGTATCTGGAATTTATTTATCTTCTACAATTGAAACTTTTAGCCTGGAGTGGAGCCAAGCCTTCTGCTCGCTCTGTGGCAGCAGCCATTTCTGTTGGAATTTATTTACCTTCTATAATTAAAACTTTGTAGCCTGGAGTGGAGGCCTAAGTTGGCCAGGGCTGCAGAAGCTTGGCTTCCTCCATTGCCGGGGGCAACCCTATTCTCTGCTCTCTCCAGCTCCCTAGCTGCCGCCGTTTCTGTTGGGATATATGTATCTTCTATAATTAAAACTTTGTAGCATTGAGTGGAAGCCTAGGCTGGCAAGGGCAGGCAGAAAACTTGGTTTCCTCCATTGTTGGGGAAACCCAAGCCTCCCTCCTGCTCTCAGTGGCCGTAGCCATCTTGGTTTGGGTTTATTTGCAAATTTGCTTCTGATTGGCTGGTGGGTGTGGCTTGTGGGTGTGGCTTGTGGGCATGGCTTGTGGGTGTAGAAGAGGTATGGTCAATTTGCATATTACTCTTTTATTAGATAGGATAGATAGGATTGTGCCAGACTCTAGCATGGAGCCTGCCCAGAATAAATTCAGCAAACTTTCAAATCTATCCTATATAATAAAAGAGTAATATGCAAATTGACCGTACCTTCACTATACCAAATAAGCCACACCCACCAGCCATGCCCACCAGCCAATCACAGGGCGATAGTCGGGTGCCCAGGTCCAGAAAGGGCCTCTCAGGTTAGGCCCTGGGTTAGGCTGGGCCGGGCTGTGGGTGGGGCCAGCCAGGCATGGCGGGGCCCGATCGATTGCAGGTCCCTGAGGTGGCTGGGTGCCGGGCTGTATTCAGAAGAAAAGAGACACACTATACACAGAAATAAACATACAGATTACAAAAGATTTCTCATCAGAAACAGTGTAAGGGAGAAGATAGTACAGCAACATCATTAAAGTATTTACAAATGTGAAAATCCTCTCAATTTATAATTCTAGACTGAGTGAAAATATTTTTTAAATAGTTTAAAATAGTCAAAATATATTTTAACTATTTTAAACTATTTTAGAAATAGTTAAAAATATTTTTATGTATAAAAGATTGAGTTTTTTTAATCACCAACAGATTTTTAGTGTAAGAAATGTTAAAAGAAGTCCTGCAAGCAGAAATAAAATTTTGCCAGATACAAATAATGATCTATACCAAGAAATGAAAAACACCAAAGACAATATATGCATAGGAAAAAATATAATGGAAGTTTCTTATTATTTAAATATATTTAAAGATAGTTAACTAAACAAATAATAATGTGATGTCAGTTTTATAACATCTGTGTAAGTAAAATACATGACAACAATAGCACAAAGATTGCCTGGGAAAAATGAAATTTTGTTACAGTGGAGTTTCTATACAAGATGTGAAGTGGTAAAATATCCACTTGAAGATAGACTGTGACAAGTTAAAATCCTATATAATGAAGAGCTAATATGCAAATACTCATCACACCTTCATGCCATCATGCCATAACAACTCAGACACTCAACACTGGGGAGAGAGGAATGGGGACCAGACAGGCTACGAGCTGGGAGAGGAACAAGCCACCCACTCCATGGTCCCGGATGCCAACAGCTGTGCCTACCTCTGGCCCAGGAGAGGGATGAGCTGCCTGCCTCGCAGTCCTGGGTGCCAGCAGCTGCACCTGTGCCTGCAGTCCAGGAGAGGGACAAGCCACATGCCCTCTGGTCCTGGGTGCCTGCGGCTGCCTGTGGCTGTGGTTGTGGCTGGCCTGGGTGAAGCTGGCCCAGGTCCTGGGTGCCTATAGCTGGCCAGAGGGAGGGAAGCCTGGGTCCCAGGTGTGGAGGAAGGCAGAGGCAGTTAGGGGCGATCAGGCAGGCAGGCAGAGGTGGTTAGGAGTGATCAGACAGGCAGGTAGAAGCTGTTAGGGGTGGTGAGGCAGGCCAGTGAGCAGTTAGGAGCCAGTGGTCTTAGATTGTGAGAGGGATGTCTGACTGCCGACAGTCAGATATCCCTGAAGGACCGGGTCCCTAATTGGAGAGGGTGCAGGCTGGGCTGAGGGTACCCCCCCACCCTGTGCACAGATTTTGTGCACAGGGCCACTAGTCTATATAATAAGCCAGTTGCCATAACAGCCATAATGATCTAACAACCAGTTGCTATGACACCCACTGGGGCCAGGGAACCAGCCAGATCAGGGGTTAAGGCCTTGTGGCCCTCCCCCTTGAGGGCCTGCCTCTGATCAGACTCTCCCACCCCGATCAAGGGTGGTGCCGGGTAAATACCCCTCCCTTATCTCCCAGCTCCACCCTCCATCCGCCTGCCCCACCACGGTAGGCCCACAGCCCCTTCCCCTGCTGGCCTGCCCCTGATTGCACCCCCTCATCCCAATAGGGGGTGGGGCCGGCTGGCCAACCTCCTGCAACCCCACCTCTTGGCAACCCCACCCCTGATTGTACCCTCATCACAATAGGGGGCTGGGCCAGCTGGCCAGCCTCCTGCAACCCCTCCCTCCAACCAGCCCCACCCCAGATCAGCCCTTCATCCCAATCAGGGGCAGGGGCAGGGCCAGTTGCCAAGCACCCATGGCTCCTCCCCCAGGCTGTTGGCTCCCTGATCTGCACCCTCAACCCCATTCAGGGGTAGGGCCGGCAGGCCCACCACCCACAGCCCCACCCCATAGTCACCTCCATCCCCAATTGGCCCCAGAACCTCAATGAGGGGTATAGCCCCTTTCCCCAGCCAACCTGGCCCTGATGGGGACAATGAGGGCAGGCCAGCTGGCCAACCTCCCGCCATCTCCTCCTCCCAACAGGCCCAGCACGGATCCTCCCCAATTGGGCCAGGCTGGCCAGCCAGACCCCACCTGTGCACAAATCCATGCACTGCGACTGTTGTATATAAATATATAAAGAAAGTGAACCTGTTTCACTTAGTGACCTGTTAGTTGTCGTGATACACGCACATTGTCATGGTGACCAGATAACATTTCAGAAGGCACGTACATAGCAAGTGAATGGAGTTTTAAAGGAAAATACCAAAAAAAGAGGTGACCAAAAGAATGAGTCAGTTCTGAAGGTTTTCGAAGCAGTAGGATTTATGTGTGTAGCCAACATCACATAATATTTGTAAAGTACCTACTGACAATGGACTCAAACAATCGGGAGTGGGGAGATGTGTTCTGCCTTTGAGCAAAAGCTAACTGTGAGAATCAAAATTCTTTCCCCTGGAAACACAAAAAGAAGGTTGCCATGGAAACCCTAACGCCTATTCATGGAAATTAAATTAGCATTGCCTACGGGCAGGTCTGCCTTTTTTCAATTTTTTAAAGATGTTATTGTTGAGAGCATTACAAATGTCCCCTTCTGCCGTCCTCCCATTTGACCTCCTCCACCTCCCTCCAGCCCCTCCCCAGGCCTTCCAGACCCCATTGTTTGGACACTGTCTGTTGAATCTCTTCCCCCCAGGCTCAGCCCTTCGAAAATACATCCGTGTGTTTCATGTTTCCATGTGTGTAGATTTGTTCTGGGGTACGCCAGTCTATCTTCTTCACTAGATTCCTCATCCAAGTGACATCATGTGATCCTTCTGTTTCTCTCACTGGTTTGTTTTGCTTAGCCTGATGCTGTCTGGTCCCCCCATGCTGTCCCAAAGGGTAAGAGATCTTAACAGGGTTGTTGTTTTTTTAATTGATTTCAGAGAGAAGGGGGCGGGGGACAGAAACCTCAATGATGGGAATCACTGATCAGCTGCCTCCCCACGGAAGGTCGAACCGGAAACCCAGGATGTGCCTGACCCAGAATCCCATGATGACCTCCTGGTTCCTGGGCGGAAGCTCAACCACTGAGCCACCCCAGCTCAGCAGGGACGATCTGCTTGATTAAACTTCCCCCCCCTTTCTTGCACAAGGACCCAGTGACGGTCATGGGGCCTGGGGTGGCCTTTGGAACGGGGGGCTTCGCTCAGAAGCCTGTATTGTTACTCCCCCACCTGTTGTGCCTTAAGCTGTTGGAGTAACTCACAGCTTGGCCTTTAAAAGTGCGGTGGTTGTCTTCCAGGCGCAATCAGAGGCGACGAGGAGTGAAAATCCGGTGTCATCAGTCCGACAGCAGCGAAGGGGGAGAGGGGAGGGGAGGGGGGGGCCGCCCGCCATGTCGAGGCCCTCAGCCACTACACTGTCTACTCTTCCTCCTCCGTCTTGCGAGCCGCCCCCGCTGGACACCCCCATTACTCACCAGCTAGGTGTTGCGAGTTTGGTTCCACGAGCTCATCCGTGGTCACTTCGAGGGCAGCCTTGGACACAGATGACCCCATGTGCGCGTCGCAGACCGCCGGCCACGAGGGCGATGGCCGCCGAAGTGTGGCTCCTCCTCTTCCTGTCTGCGGCCCGAGCGGCCCGCGGCCCGAGCAACGGGCCACACCCCCTGGCGACCGGGCCAGGCCCCCAGCCCTGGTGACGAAAGAAAGGCCTGCCCTGCAGGCCGCTGGCCCCCACGCCCGGAGGCGCACCTGGCGCATTGTGAGGTGCGCTTTTCAGAGGGGAGGCGGGACACACGGGGACGAAAACGGGGGGGAAGATGATCATGGGCCACTGTAGACCCCGGGGGGCGTAGGAGCCACTCAACACACCGCCAACGACAGTCTGGAAGGAAGAGCGGGAGGGAGGCTGGCTTTGGGGGGGGGGGGGCTCCAGATGAAAGCTCGGGAAATGATCGTGTGATGGCACTGAGGGAAGCCTTGGTGAGGGACGCTTCTGTCCCCCGTGATGGGAGCCATCGCCTGCCCGCTGGGAGGTCTTCATTCAGCATCACATACACACGTCCTGACAGTCTGTCTAACGCGATGCCTCTGTCACCCTTTGAATGTCTGCGATCAGCAGCGATGTTGCCTCTGTCGCTCTCGATGTGGCGGATGTGGAAGTCGTCTCGTTTTGATCTTGACGGCTCCAGCCGGAAAGTGATCGATTAATCTCATTGATCGTCTCGAACAACCACCTGCAGGCTTCACTGATTTCTTTTTTCTCTGTAGTCTAATATTCCATTTCGTTCTATTCGGATCTACACGATTCCGTGTCTTCTGCTTGCGTTCGCTTTCTCTGGCTCTTTATTTTCAGGTTTCTTAGCTGACGGAACACTGTTGTCCTTTCAAAATACAGGCATTTAGAGTGAAGCCCTGCTTTGTTGCAAAGAGCATATTTCCGATGGTTTGAGTAAATTAAAAAATTTGTTCTTTTGCGGCACAAAAGATGCTCTGTCAAAGTAAATGTTCTGAGTGAAAATTTCGGGACAATATACTTGGCCAGCATACATACAACACTGCAAATACTAAATGTAACAATGACCTTTAAATTCTTTATTTTGCGCATACATTGGAAGTGTCAATTTTTCATCTATAATTAATTGCGTTGAACTGTTTAGCTCACCTTCTTACACAACGTGATGCCTTCCCTGGTTTGAACATCAAATGGATGTGTTCAGGAAAAATTCAAAAACAAGTAAATGATTTTTCAATTACAGTTTACTTGCAACATTATTTTGTATTGATGTTGTATAGATTAGTGGTTACACAATCATACACTTTACATAGGTTTCCCCCTAATACTTCCAGTAACCACTATGTATGGTTATCACAATATTACTGACAATATACCCTATGCTTACTTTATTTAGTTAGTTATTTCTTTATTTACTTTATTTTATTGTTTAAAGTATTACAAGTAGTAGTACATATGTCTCCTTTTCTTCCCTCATTGACCTTCCCCCAGGCCTCTCCTACCCCCACTCCCACCCCCTGCACAATGCCCTCATTTCCTCACCCCAGTGTCTTGTGTCCATTGGTTATGCTTATCTGTGTCTTGTGTCCATTGGTTATGCTTATCTGCAGGCATACAAGTCCTTCAGTTGATCTCTTACCTCCCCTCCAACCCTCCCCAGCCTTCCCGCTGTACTTTGACAGTCTATACGATGCTTCTCTGCCTCTGTACCTATTTTTGTTTACCAGCTTAGAATGTTCTTTATTACCCATAAGTGAGCGCGATCATGTGCTATTTTTCTTTCACTGACTGGCTTATTTCATTTAGCATAATGCTCTCTAGTTTCAACCATGCTGTTGCAAATGGGAAGAATTCCTTCACTACTTTATTTATTTTTTAATTTATTTTTATTGATTTTTAGAGGGGGAGGAAGAGGGAGAAATAGAAGCATCAATGATGAGAATCATTGATCAACTGCCTCCTGCATGATCCCTATTGGGGATTGAGCCTCAAACCCGGCCTGTGGGCCTGACCAGACGTCCAACTATAACTTCCTGGTTCATAGGTCAATGTTCAACCACTGAGCCATGCTGGTTGGGCCCCTATGCTTTATTTTTTTATTTTTAATTAATGTATTTTTTATAATATACAAAATAAATCTATTACCAGATTATAGATACAAAATAATTAGCCATTTACATGCCATAAACATTAATATTTCAAAAAACGATTTTCACTATAATGTTACATGCAACAAATATTAATATTTTAAGAAAACAATTTAAGATATAATAATATTATCAAAACTGTACTAACGTGGCATAATATCACAAAAGTTGTAGGCAAATTAAAAATCTGCAAATAAAAGGATTATTTCTATTATATTCTAAATTTTTTTTTCCTCTGGTACTATTTTTGTTCACCAGTTAATGTTGTTCATTATATTCCACAAATGAGTGAGATCATGTGATATTTATCTTTCTCCGCCTGGCTTATTTCACTTAGCATCATGCTCTCTAGGTCCAGCCATGCTGTTGCAAATGGTAAGAATTCCTTCTTTTTTATAGCAACATAGTATTCCATTGTGTAGATGTACCACAGTTTTGTAATCCACTCATCTGCCAATGGACACTTAGGCTGTTTCCAAATCTTAGCTATGGTGAATGGTGCTGCTATGAACATAGGGGTGCATATATCCTTTCTGATTGGTGTTTCTGATTTCTTGGGCTATATTCCTAGAAGTGGGATTACTGGGTCAAATTCCATTTTTAGTTTTTCTGAGGAAACTCTACTGTTCTCCACAGTGGCTGCACCAGTCTGCCTTCCCACCAGCAGTGCACGAGGGTTTCTTTTTCTCCGCATCCTCACCAGCACTTGTCCTGTGTTGATTTGTTGATGACAGCCATTCTGACAGGTGTGAGATGGTTCCTCATTGTTGTTTTGATTTGCATCTCTCAGATGATTAGTGACTTTGAGTATCTTTTCATATATCTTGGCCTTCTGTATGTCCTCTTTTGAAAAGTGTCTATGTAGATCCTTTGCCCATTTTTTTATTGGGTTGTTTATTTTCCATTTGTTGAGTTGTATGAGTTCCCTGTAAATGTTGGAGATTAAACCCTTATCGGAGATAGCTTTGGCAAATGTGTGCTCCCCTGGAGTGGGCTTTCTTTTGGTTTTGTTGCTGGTTTCTGTTGCTGTGCAGAAGCTTTTGTTATTTTAATGTAGTCCCATTTGTCTATTTCCTCCTTAGTTTCCATTGCTCTAGGAGCTGTATCGGTAAGGATATTGCTGATATTTTGCTGCTTATGTATTTGTCTAAAATTGTTATGGTTTCCTATCTTAAGTTTAAGTCCTTTATCTATTTTGAGTTTATTTTAGTGTGTGGTTGGTTCTATAGTTTCATTTTTTTGCATGTATTTGTCCAATTTTCCCAACAGTTTTTATTTATTGAATAAAATATATTGACTCCATTGTCTGCTCTTGTCTCCTTTGTTAAATATTAATTGAGCATAATGGATTGGGTTGATTTCTGGGTTCTCTGTTTGGTTCCATTGGTCTTGTGCCAGTACCGGGCAATTTTGAGAAGAGTAGCTTTGCAATATAACTTGATATCTGGTATTGTGATCCCTCCAACTTTGTTCTTCTTTCTCAGGATTGCTGTGGCTATTCATGGTCTTTTTTTATTCCATATGGATTTTGGGGAGGTTTGTTCTAGGTCTGTGAAATATTCTGTTGATATATTAATGGGGATTGCATTGAATCTATAGATTGCTTTGGGTAGTGTGGACATTTTAATGATGCTGATTCTACCAATCCATGAACATGGTATATTCTTTAATTTGTTTATGTTTTCCTGTATCTCTTTTCTTTCAACATCCTGTAGTTTTCTGAGTACAGGTCTTTTGCTTCCTTAGTTTATTCCTAGATATCTTATTTTTTGGTTGCAATGATAAATGGGATTTTTTTTAGTTTCTCTTTCTGTGAGTTGATTTTTGATTTATACAAAAATCAGTAGAATTCTGGGTGTTAATTTGGTGTATCCTGCCAAATTCATTTATTAAGTTTAGTAGTTTTTTGATCGAGTCTTTAGGGTTTTCTATATACAGTATCATGTCATCTGCAAATAATGACAATTTTACTTCTTCTTTTCCAATTTGGATGCCTTTTATTTCTTCTTATTATCTGGTCACTATGGCTAGCACTTCCAGTACTATGTTGAACTGGAGTGATGAAAGTGGGCATCCCTGTCTTGTTCCTGTTCTTAGGAGAAATGATTTTAGTTTTTCCCCATTGAGTATGATGTTGGCTGTAGGTTTGTTACATATGTCCTTTATTATGTTGAGATATGCTCCCTCGATTACCACTTTGCTGAGAGTTTTTATCAAAAAATAGAGGCCTGGTGTACGAAATTCATGCATGGGTAGAGACCCTAAGCCTGGCCAGCGATCAGGGCCTATCGGGGCCTTCCACCTGCTGGCCAGGGCCTTCCTTTTAGCTGCTGGCCGGGGCCTTCTTTCATTCTGTGCCACCCCCTGGTGGTCAGTGCACATCGTAGTCAGAGGTCGAACTCCTGGTCATTTGAACTACCGAGGGGAAATTTTCCATATTAGCCTTTTATTATATAGGATGTGTGTTGAATTTTGTCGAATGCTTTTTCTGCATGTATTGATATGATCACATGATTTTTGTTTTTCAATTTGTTTATGCAATATATCACGTTTATTGATTTGCAAATATTGTACCAGCCTTGCATCCCTGGAATAAATCCAATTTGATCACGGTGTATGATCTTTTTAATATATTGCTGGATGTGATTTGCTAATATTTTGTTGAGGATTTTAGGATCTATGTTCATCAGAGATATTGGCCTGTAATTCTCTTTTTTTGTATTGTCCTTATCTAGTTTTGGATTTAGTATAATGCTGGCTTCATAAAAAGAGTTTAGAAGTGTTCCTTCCTCTTGGGTTTTCTGAAATAGTTTAAGGAGTGTGTTAGTTCTTCTTTGGGTGTTTGGTAAAACTCCCCTGTGAAGCCATCGGGACCTGAGCTTTTGTTTGGTAGGTTTTTTTTTTTAATTACTGCTTCTATTTCATCAGTTGTTGTTGGCCTATTCAGATTTTTTTAATTCTTTCTGATTTAGTTTTGGGAGATTGTATTTTTCTAGGAATTTGTCTATTTCATCCACACTGTCCAGCTTGTTGGCATATAGTTGTTCATAGTATTTTTTTAAAATATATTTTATTGATTTTTTACAGAGAGGAAGGGAGAGGGATAGAGAGTTAGAAACATTGATGAAAGAGAAATACTGATCAGCTGCCTCCTGCACACCTCCTACTGGGGATGTGTCTGCAACCAAGGTAC
This sequence comes from Antrozous pallidus, assembly GCA_027563665.1. Lineage (NCBI taxonomy): Eukaryota > Metazoa > Chordata > Mammalia > Chiroptera > Vespertilionidae > Antrozous > Antrozous pallidus. The sequence goes on along the minus strand of CM050509.1, from coordinate 7,717,361 downwards.
GTGCCCTTGACTGGAATAGACCCTGGGACCTTTCAATCCATTGGCCAATGATCTATCCACTGAGCCAAACCAGTTAGGGCCATAACATTTTCTTATAATCCTTTGTATTTCTGTGGTGTCAGTTAAGGCCATAATATTTTCTTATAATCCTTTGTATTTCTGTGGTGTCAGTGGGTTCTCTCTTTGTTTCTTGATGAGTCTGACTAATTATTTATCAATTTTGTTTATCCTTTCAAAGAACAAGCTCTTGGTTTCATTGATTTTTGTATTTTTCAATTTTTAAGTCACTATGTTATTTATTTGTGCTCTAATCTTTATTATTCCCTTCCTTCTATTTACTCTGGGCTTTTCTTGTTCTCTTTCTAGTCCTCAAAGTTGTAGGGTTAAATAGTTTATTGCTGATTTTTCTTGTTTTTTTTTGTTTGGTTTTTTTTTTTTAGGTGTACCTGTAGTGCTATAAACTTCCCTCTCAGGACTGCTTTTGCTGTGTCCCATAAATTTTGGGTTGTTGTATGTTCATTTTCATTTGTTTCTAGGAAAATTTTCATTTCATTCTTGATCTCGATGGTAACCCATTCATCTATACTTATAAAAGGGTAATATGAAAATTGGTCAGAACGTCCTCACAGTAATGACCAAACAGCAGCCTGTGTGGGGCGACCAGGCTGGCGGGGGTGGGGGAAAGTTAGTGAGGGGCAACCAGGCTGGCAGAGGGGAGCAGTGGGGATGACCAGGCTGGCAGAAGAGACAGTAAGGGATGAGCAGGCTGGCGGGGGGGGGGGGGGGGGAGGCGTGAGGAGCAACAGGGAGAGAGGGTAGCTGAGGGCAACCAGGCCAGCAAGGGGGGGCACTTAGGGGCAACCAGGCTGGGCGGGGGTAGTTGGGGATAATCAGGCCTGCAGGCACAGGTGGTTAGGGGTGATTAGGCTGGCAAGGGGGCCAGTTAGGGGTGATCAGACAGCAGGAGGGTGAACAGTTAGGAGCCAGTTGTCCCAGATAGTTAGAGGGAGGTCTGACTACTGGTTTAAACTCAATCTCCAGCAGTTGGATATCCCCCGAGGTGTCCCGGATTGGATAAGGTGCAGGCTGGGCTGAGGGGACTTTGCCCCATGCACAAATTTTGTGCACCAGACCTCTAGTCCTATATAATAAAGAGGTAATATGCAAGTTGACCATCACACCCTCGTACAATATGGCCACCCCTATGTGGTCAAAATATGGTTACCTCTATTGGGTCAAAAGATGGCTGACACAACATGGCTGTCAGGAGAGGGCAGTTGTGGGTGATCAGGCCAGCAAGGGAAGGATGTTAGGGGTAACCAGGCCAGCAGGTGAGAGCAGTTGGGTGTGACCATGCTGGCAGGAAGGGCAGTTGGGGGTACCAGGATTGCAGGGGAGGCCAGATAGGGGTGACTGGGCCATCAGTGGAGAGCAGTTTTGGGTGACCAGGCCTGTAGGGGAGGGCAGTTAAGGGCGACAGGCTAGCAGGGGAGTGCAGTTGAGGTGGGACCAGGCCTGCAGGTGAGGGCAGTTGGGGCAACCAGACCTGCATGGGAGGGCAGTTAGGGGCAACCAGGCCATGGGGGGGGGGGCACTTAGGAGGGGGAACAGGCCTGCAAAAAAGGACTATTGGGGGTGACTGGGCCTGTTGGGGAGGGCAGTTGGGGGCAACCAATCCTGTAGGGAAGGACTTTTGGGGGCGAGCAGGCCTATAGTGGAGGGCAGGTGGGGGGATCAGGCTGGCAGGGGAGGGCTGTTGGGCAGGGCAGGCCTGCAGGGGAGGACAGTTGAGAGGCTGTTGGGGGTGAACAGGCCTGCACACCAGGGCAATGGTGGGGGACCAGACCTGCAAGAGAGGGCCATTGAGGGTGACTGGGCCTGCAGGGGAAGGCAGTTGGGGGGTACCAGGTCTAGAGGGTTGGCAGTTGGAGGAAACCAGGCCAGCAGGGGAAGAGTAGTTAGGGGCTACCAGGCTGCAGGGGGAGGCAGTTGGGGGCAATTGGGCCAGCATGGGAGCAGTTAGGCATCAATCTAGCTGGCAAGAGATTGGTTAGGAGGTGATCAGGCAGGCAGACAGGCAGGTGAACAGTTGGGAGCCAACAGTGCTGGATTGTGTTAGGGTGCAGGCTGTGCTGAGAGACACCCCCCTCTCCATTGCGTGAATTCCGTGCACCAGGCCTGTAGTTGTTTAATAATATGCTATTTAGTCTCCATGTGTTTGAATGTTTGGGGGTGTTTTTTACTGTAATTGATTTCTAATTTCATTCCACTGTGATCTGAGAAGATTCTTGGTATGATACCAATCTTCTCGAACTTGTAAAGACTTGTTTTTCTGTCCTAACATGTGGTCTCTCTTTGTGAATGACCCATGTGCACTTGAGAAGAATGTATCTTCTGCTGCATTGGGGTGTAATTCTCTGTAAATATCAATTAAATCCATCTGATCCAGTGTATCCTTTAGAGTCTCTGTTTCCTTGTTAAATTTCTGTCTGGAAGATCTGTCCAGTGCAGTCAGAGGAGTGTTAAAATCCCTACTATGACTGTATTGTTGTCAATCTCTCCATTAAAGTCCTCTCAAAGATTTTTATATATTTAAGTGCTCCTATATTGGGTGCATAAATGTTTACCAGGGTTATACCCTCTTGTTGGATCAATCCCTTTAGTATTATGTAGTGACCTTGTTGTCTCTGATGATGGCCTTCATTTTAAAGTCTATTTTGTCAGATATGAGTATTGCTACTCAAGCTTTTTTTTGTTTGTTTGTTCCCATTTGCATGGAAAAATTTTTCCCATCCCTTCACTCTCATTCTGTGTGTGTCTTATGTTTTGAGGTGGGTCTCTTGTAGACAGCATATAGTTGGGTCATTTTTTTTATTCATTCAGCTACCCTATGCTTTTTGATTGGAGCATTTATTCCATTTACATTTAGGGTTATTATTGACTAGGGGGGTGGTGCATGAAATTCATGCACTGGGGGTGGGTGGTCCCTCAACCCAACCTGCCCCCTCTCACATACTGGGAGCCCTCAGGGGATGTCCAACTGATGGCTCACCTCCAGCCCCCAGCCTCGCCAGAGGCTGTAGGCCTTGTGCACCCAGCCATCACCCTGCTCAGCTCAGCCCTGGCTGCCTGCGACCACTTCCGCTCACAGTGCCCCAGGGGCCGGGCACTCCCTGCTGCTGCCACCACCACTGCTGCTGCTGCCGCTGCTGCTTCCCAGTGGCTGGGTGCTTGCTGCCAACTGCCATTTCATCTCCACCCCCAGGGCCCAGCGCTCATGCCACTTGGCCCCGCCTCCACTCCTGATTGGCTGGTAGCATAACCAATCAGGAGCGAAGGTATGGTCAAATTTGCATTTTTCTCTTTTATTATATAGGATAGGTCCTTATTTATTGCCATTTTAATTCTGTATGGCTATGTTTCTTTCTCTGTTTCTTCTTCTCATTACAGAAATCCCTTTAGCATTTCTTGTAATGCTGGCTTAGCCTTTTTTATGTAGGAAGCTCTTTATTTGACCATTGCTGGATATAGTAATCTTGGTCTCAGATACTTGCTTTCCCTTACCTTGAGTACTACATGCAATTCCCGTTTGGCCTGTAGAGTTTCTGATGAGAAATCAGGTTGTCAGCCTTATAGGAACTCCTTTGTAGGTAACAGTTTTATTTTCTCTTGCTGTCTTTAAGATTGTCTCTTTGTCTTTAATTTTTGGCATTTTAATTATGATGTGTCTGGGCGTTGGTCTGTTTGGGTTCTTCTTTTTTGGGGTTCTCTGTGTCTCCTGAACTTGTGTGACTTTTTCCTTCACCAGGTTAGGGAAGTTTTCTACCATTATTTCTTCAAACACCTTCTCTATGCATTTCTTCTTTTCTGTCTCTTCTGGCACACCTGCTATTCTAATATTGTTATGTTTCACATTGTCCCACAGCTGTCCTCCTGTTTTTTAATTGTTTTTATTCTTTTTGGTTCTCTGTTTGAGTGATATTTTCAACTCTGTCTTCTAATTCACTGATTTGATCCTCAGCTTCCCCTAATTTGCTGTGTATTCCTTCCAATGTGTTCTTTGCATTATGTCATTCTTTATCTCAGACTGTCCTTTTTTCATAGTTACTATATCTTTTTTTCATGCTGTTGAGCATTTTTACCATCATTACTCTGAACTCTGATTCAGATAAATTCCTTATTTTTAATTCACTTATCTCTTCTTCTGGAGAATTCTCTAGTTCTTTCATTTGCAGGTTGTTTCTTTGTTTCATCATTTTGGTTGTAGGTTTGGGTTTGTGATTATGAATTAGGTAGATCCTATATACCGTATTTTCTGGCATATAAGATGAATGGAACTAATGATGATAGGAGGAAGATAACAAACAATAGAGAGAGAGCAAGTGCCAGGCAAGTCCCTGGCAAGTTAGCAACGCACATCATTACTGCAAGCTACGGTATTTTTACACCTGGCGTATAAGACGACCCCCGACTTTTGAGATTTTCCTGGGTTAAAAAGTCATCTTATATGCCAGAAAATATGGTACCTCTCAATCTCTAGTGCAGGACAGTGTTAAAGGCTGTTTCTGACTAATTTGATCAGGCATATACTCAAAACCTCCAAAGACTGCCTTTGCCAACAAACTGATAGGATTCTGACTTGAATTGCCCCCAGGCAATTCTCAGGTGTGACAACTTTTTTTTCAACAAGGTGGGACAGTTGCTACTGCCTGGAGGCTAATTATTATTTTTAATCTCTTAAGTGGCCTCAGGGCAATGTGTTTTCCAATAGGTTGTGTCAACTGTCTTCCCTCAGGCAAGGCAAATGTCTCTGTGGGAAAGATGTCCTCTACTGTGTCAGGGAATGACTCAGCCCAGAAAACCTGGGGTGTCTGCCTTGTGAGCTCTATCCCCCCAAGTCCCCAGTCTTAGTTTCTGCTCTCACACCTCCAATCTGCTTTGCCCTTCCTTTGCCAGAGCACAAGGTGGGTGGCTCCACAGGGAGTTTAATGTGTTGGCCCTTTAAGAGGGTCCCTGAATTTTCAGTTGTTACACCCTGGCAGATAGCACCCCACTACTTTTCATAGCCAGATGTTTTGTGGGTACCCTCCTCAGTTTTGGTGCTCTCTGCTAGGGGGCCCAGCTTGGGGATTAGATCCCAGAGTTCTTAGTGGCAATCCCCCAGAGCTGAGATATCTCTCTGGGACTTCAGTTGCTGTTAGTGGGCAACCAGCCAAGCCCTTTCACCCCTCTGCTTCTCCTACCAGTCAGTATCTGGTCTCCACTTTCAGTTCTTGAGTATCAAGGTTCTCTCCTATGAGTTTTCCATTGATTATTCAGGAAGTTTTTCTGTATTTTAGTTGTAATTCTAGTTTGTTCCTGGGAGCATGACCATGCAGCATCCAGTTACTGTACCACCATTTTTAATCTCCCCCCTATGCTTTACTTTAAATCCCAGTGTCTATTTGTAACTACTACTTTGTACATAATTCTTTCACTTCTTTCTCCCAGTCCTCCAACACCCCTCCCCTCTGGCAATCACCAGTCCACCCTCTGTGCCTATTAGTGTTCCAATTTTTTGTTTGATTATTTTTTTCTTTAGATTCCACTTATAAGTGGAATCATATAGTATTTGTTTTTGCTCTTATTGGCTTATTTCACTAAACATAATACCCTCTAACTCCCTGCATGCTTTTGCAAAGGGTAAGATTTCATTCTTTTTTAATGGCTGAATAATATTCCATTGTATACAGGTACCACCACTATATATGTATATTTTTAAAATTGATTTCAGAGAGGAAGGGAGAGGGAGAGGGAGATAGAAACATCAATGATGGGAGATAATCATTGATTGGCTGCCTTCTGCATGCTTCCTACTGGGGATCGAGCCTGCAACCCCGGGCATGTGCCCTTGACTGGAATTGAACCTGGGACCAGTGCTCTATCCACTGGGCAAAATCAGCTAGAGCAGATACCAGTGTTACAGAAGACCAAAGAAAAACCAAGTGACACTTGAAAGAAAAGGAGTGACACTTTTTATTTACGCCGGTAGACTCAGGGAATAACTTTCGAAATCTGAGTAAAGTAACATGCAGGGGGCTTCTCCTTCATATCTTCCTGGGGCCTTTGTCCTACAAATATGGATTATGCTTATGGTCCTTGCAAAAAGGCACCCAGATGATTGGAGTCTCCGGGTCATATCTGATGGTCTGGCCTGGCGCCAGCGTTAAAACCCTCCCTTCGGGGCAGTCACTGTTCACAGTTTTATGGCCTCTGTAACAGATTATGCAAGACCAGTTTCTGGGAACAATGTAGTGACTTAATTATAGGTTATCAAGAATGTACACTGAGCTTTCTGGCATGGATTCAGATTGCTGGCCCCCCTCCTCCAAATATCTGCGTTACATTGTAATTAGTCTTGTAGCCTCCTCATTCCCGTGCCCCCTTGTCCCACAAGCTTCTCTTAGCCTTGTGGTACAATGGCTATGGGTTGTTATGGTCAGCATAGACAATGACTGCTCTTTAGCTGCTTCCTGCTGAAAAGGGGCAATGGCCAAGGGGTCAGCACCCCACTTCTTCCTCTCAGGTGGGTTTGTAGGGACTTCTCCTGGTTTGTAGGACCATCTGAAGTTTAAAAGCATTTCTGTCCAGTTTGTAGGCAGGCAGAAATAAGCAGCAGTCCCACACATGTAGAATGTTCCTGCTGGGGGTGGGCACCACGGGTAGGTGGTGTTTTCAGCCTAGAAGGTAGAGTTGCATAGTTCATCTGGGAGGCGACCTGTCGGATGTTGGCTCTGGGTACTGGTGAAACAAATAGGAGCAACATTAGTTAACTGCACATTGGCCACGACAGGTCCTATTATTTTTTCCATCCAATACAATCGCTTCTTATTGTGCATTTGAATGCGGAGTTGTAGCATGCTACAGGCTGATAAGTATAGATAACAAAAATCTGGCTTGATTGGGTTTTCCCATAGACTAGCTGGTCTAGCATATGTGGGGAACAAGTTTCTAAGTGAGGACACATGGCAGTGGCCTCTATGGGAGGCAAGTATGTGCTGGCTAATATTATTCCTTCTATTTCTGTTCAGTGGGGGTCCACAACAGTGAACCGCTAGGACAGAGAGCAGTATTATGGCTATTTCTGCAAGGCAGCTGTAGCCAAGGATGGCATGACAAGGTGTAGTCCAGCAATCCATGGTGAGGCCTTGGTTTCCTTGCTGTGTGGGAAGCAGTAATTTTACGGTGCTTCTGTGTCCCAGCAAGAGCAGATGAGTTCTCCTCTTGGTACTAGTCTCGGTTTCCAGCAGCACTCATAACAAGACAAAATAAGTATTATTAGAAAGATAAAACCAATGATTATCCAGAAATACCAGAGCATGTTACCTTTAAGGGGAGATAAGAAAGAATGATTAGTGTTAGGGAGACTGCAGCAGGGCATTTCTCAATTCCTTGGAGCAGGATGATCAGGCAGGTGCCTTGTCTTCTTGAGGGTGACCCGCAGGGGGTGTTTCTGGTCAGAGGTGACCCTCCACGCAGACTGGGGATCACTCGGCTGGTGGGCTGCCTTCACCCGGGAGTGGTGAATCCAGGTGTTCAGTCCTGCAACCTTGAGAGATGGGGGTTAGTATGACTGGATAGGTTCCCTTCCAAGTTGGCTTAAGGGGCTCTTTTTTCTAGTCCTTTACCAAACCTGGTCTCCAGGTTTATAAGGATGTACAGCTGTTTCTAGAGAGATGGGTAGTCGGTCAGTAACCCATCTGTGGACCTCAAAGACAGTTTTTCCAAGTCCTTGTAGTTGCTTCTGGATTTCTAAGTTCCCTATTTCCCCCAAATCTCCCTTTGGATGAGTTAAGGGAGGGGGTCTGCCATATAGAATTTCAAACGGAGAGACACCTACTCTGGCCCCCAGGGCACATCATACCCACAGGAGTACAAGAGGCAGGATATCTGTCCAGGGTCGGACTGACTCTTGGCGTAGCTTAGCCATACCCCACTTTAGAGTCCGGTTCATGCGCTATACTTTTCCTGAACTCGGAGGCCTGTAAACTGTATGTAGGTTCCACTTAATTCCTAAAGCCTTGGCTACCTGTTGTACTATTTCAGTTACAAAGGCTGGGCCATTATTAGACTTTATGGTCAGAGGCATTCCATACCGTGGAATTACACTGAGTGGCCAGATTATCTCTGATCGCATAATAATCTTGCCATTCAATATAGATAGATAGATAGATAGATAGATAGATAGATATCCTATCTAATAAAAGAGTAATTTGCAAATTGATCATACCTCTGCTATACCCACAAGCCATGCCCACAAGCCAATCAGGAGCGAATATGCAAGTAAACACCAACCAAGATGGCTTGGGCCACTGAGAGCAGGAGGGAGGCTTGGGTTTCCCTGGTAATGGAGGAAGCCAAGCTTTCTGCCTGCTCTGACTGCCCTAGGCCTCCACTCAATGCTACAAAGTTTCAATTATAGAAGATAAATAAATTCCAGATACCAGGGCCTCTGCTTGGGTCACTGGGAGGCGTGACTGGCCTGCAAACCACCACAGGACCCCCACCCTGATCCGGGAGAGCCTTCAGGGCAAACCAGCTGGCCCCCACCCATGCACCAGGCCTCTATCCTATCCAATAAAAGAGTAATATCCAGATTGACCACCACTCCAATACATAAGATGGCTGCCCCCATCTTGTCAAAGATCCTGCCCCCATGTGGACACAAGATGGCCACCACAAGATGGCCAGCAGGGGAGGTCAGTTGGGAAGGACCAGACCTGCAAGGGAGGGCAGTTGGGGGCAATCAAGCCTGCGGGGGAGGGCAGTTAGGGGTGACCAGGCCAGCAAAGAAGGGCAGTTCAGGGGGACACAGGCCTGCAGGGGAGAGTAGTTGGGGGAAACCAAGCCTGCAGGGAAGGACAGTTAGGGGTGACCAGGCCAGCAGAAAAGGGAAGTTGGGGGCAAACAGGCTGTCAGGGGAGCAGTTAGACATCCATCAGGCTAGCAGGGGAGTGGTTAGGGGGTGATCAGGCTGGCAGCCAGAAGCAGTTAGGGGCAATCAGGAAGGCAGGCAGGTGAGCAGTTGAGATCCAGCAGTCCTGGATTGTGAGAGGGATGTCTGGCTGCCTATTTAGGCCTGATCCCACTGGACATCCCTTGAGGGATCCCAGATTGGGGAGGGTGCAGGCTGGGCTGAGGGACACCCCCCCTGCATGAATTTCTTGCACCGGGCCTCGTGTGTGTGTGTGTGTGTGTGTGTGTGTGTGTGTGTGTGTGTGTGTATGTGCATGAATTCATACATGGGTGGAGTTCGGACAGCCTGTCCAGGGGGAGGGAACATGGGCAGTTGGCCAGCCTGCCTGAGTGTCAAATTCCTGGTCAAGGGGACAATTTGCATATTATTATATAGGATATACACTGAGTGGCCAGATATACCTTCATAATCCTTCAGCAATGCCTTAGTGACTTCTCTTGCCTTTTCCATGTGAATGGCATATGCCTCAACCCTGAAAAGGTGCAAACAAGGAATAGAAGGTATTTCTCTGCTAGGTCCTATTTTTAAAATCTACTTCTTGGTTCTAAAAAGGAGCTTTCCCACAGCACTGAATTCATAGTGGACCCACAGGACCCTGTTAGGCATTGTTCTGTGCACAGAGGAGACAACGTTGAGAGACTAGGCCCACAAAGAGGGAAGATGGGTAATTAGGTAGTATCTGCCTAACAAATCTTCTAGAGCAATCTTTCCTAAATGAGGAAGTTCATGCTGCTGGGGGACTACCTCATGGGCCAACTGTTCTGGGACATAGACCCTGTGATCTGGGAGGATCCACAGCCTTCCTTCGGTCTCTTGCCCCCTTCTTGCTGGGCCCATTCCTCCTCCTGAGCAGTGGGCTTTGGAGGTTCAGGTAATTGGGGGGCCAACATGATCCGTGCCGGTGCTGCTTGTTCTTTAGCAGCCAGCTCTGCTGCGGCGTGAGCACGCTGGTTTCCTTCTGACACCGAGTCTTTCCCTCTCTGCTGACCTTGGCAATGGATGACGGCTATTTCCTTCGGCTCCCAAACTGCTTCTAGTGACTTTAAAGTTCTAATTTTTTATTCCTTTTCCTCCAGCTGTCAAGCCCCCTTTCTTTATATCTGGCCCCATGCATGGCACACGTGTAGATGTTGGCATGCTTATTCTTACTGAGTTCTAGGGCTCTTCCTAGGGCCCAAAGTTCTGCCCTCTGCACTGACCATCCTTCAGGCAGGGCCTATGCCTCCATTGTCTCAAAGTTTGATACCACTGCATTCCAGGCTCATCTTTTTCCTTCATCTAAGAAGCTACTGCCCTGTGTGAACAATACCAAGTCTGGGTTTGGTAGGGTCCCATCCGTTAGATCTGGCTGGCTGGAATAAATCTCCTCTAGGACTTCCAGGCAATCATGCTCAGAGAACCCCTCATCAACGGGTAGAAAAGTGGCAGGATTAAGAGTTCTCACTGCTTCTAATCATACCCATGGATTCTAACTTAACAGCCCTTGATACTGAGTCATTTGAGCATGAGTCAGTCAGTGCTGTCCCCTTGCTTCCATCAGGGTGACAACAGCATGAGGTACTTTTACCTTTAAGTTCTCTCCTAAGGTAACCTTAACCGCTTCCTTGACTAGCAATACCATAGCTGCAAGGGCACTGAGACACAGGGGCCATCTGGAGGGAACTGGGTCAGTCTTTTTGGAGAGATAGACTACTGGTCTTTGCCAGGGCCCAAAATCCTGTGTTAGACATCCTAGGGCTAACCCTCTGTTCCCATGAAGAAAAAGATTAAAGTCTCCCATCACATCTGGTAGCCCTAGTGCTGGGGCCTCAGTACTCTTTGCCCTTATGGTGATGAAGGCTTTCTCCTTCTTAGGACCCCAGTGGATGGGTGCCTTCTCTTCTCCTCTTAAAGCTTCATAGAAAGGTTTGGCCAGGTGTGAAAACCCTGGGATCCAAATTCGACAAAACCTTGCTGCTCCTAGGAATTCCCAAATCTGCCCCCGGGTGCAAGGGACTGGGATGGCACATGCTGCCTGCTTCCTTTCAGTCGCTAGCCTTCGTTTCCCTTGTGTGGGAACCCCTTTCACATCCCACATGATTCCGGGTTCCAGTACAGGGTTCGGGTTCTGGAGAAGGCCGCACACAAATGAAGAAAGACTTAGAAAAGTATGAATTTGGGAAATGGGGGCCAGGTGGTAGCCCATGTCTAGTGGAAGGACTTCACCACGCTCTGGCCTGGCTATCCCTTTTATTAAGACTATAGGATCTGCCCATAGCCTTTAGGCAGGAAATTTCAATAACAGAAATATACAAAAAACAAACAGGTGTTTCAGTTAACAATGTTTTTTAGCCCTCACCTTTCAGAGCAATTAAGGTTGTTTATCAGCCTTCCTGGCTTCCTGTCCACATCTTTCTATTAGTGAGACAAGGATTGGTTTCCGGCACCTTGGAATTGGATATTGGCAGATTTTAACAGGCTGTGACCCAGGTTTTCAGTTGATTAGCCCTGGGGTGTGGTCCTTAGCCAGGCCTGGAGGATTCCCTTCTGCCCAGACCAGCGGGAATACTTTCACTAATTCAGGTTCTAATGGTGAGGCCTTTGACTGGGGGGCATAAAGTCTCCATTATTCCTCCCTTGGCACTGCTAGGGACAGGATCATTGGGGAGGTCTCCTCACTTAGGTGAAGCTGTGCTGAGCCATCTGGAGCAAAAGTTATTTCTGCCCCCATGTTGGCTAAAAGGTCTCTACCCATTAGAGGCACTGGATAGTCTGGCAAGTACAGGAATTCGTGAATTACTCAGTGGCCACCAAGTTGGCATCATCGAGGGCAGCAGAATGGTCTACGAGTCTAGTCTCCAGTAGCTCCAATAATGGTGACCTCCTTTCCCGAGAGAGGCGTGACTTACTGTGTGACTGCTGAGTGCTCCGCTCCACTATCAACCATAAAGTCCACAGTCTGGCCCCCAATTTTCATTCTGACCATGGGCTCATGCGGGCCCAGCTGAAAAGAGCCCGGTCTGTCCTAGTCGGAATCAGCCATTGCTAGCCCAGTGAGATCTGCTTCAGGTGGCTCTGGTTGATAGCGACTGGGCGGGAAAGGGGGCCCCAGTCTTACACTTTGCCGTTTGGGACATTCATTCTTCCAGTGTCCTGTTTCCTTACAATAGGCACACTGATCTTGTCTCAGGCTTGCTCTTCCTTTTCCCCCTGGTCTGTCTCCTTGCACTCTGTCTGGGAGCCTGAGCCTCTGAAAGTTGCTACTATTACATTGGCTCTTCTTTGTATTCTCTTTTCTTCCTCCTTCCTTGTCACAATATCTCGGTTGATGAAATCCTTGTTTGCCATCTCTAGCAGCTCACTAGCATTCTTTCCTGCAAACCCTCCCAACTTCTATATTTTGCTCCTGATATCAGGCTGGGCTTGGCCTACAAAAACAGGATTTACCATAGTTTGAGTGTCCGGGGCCTCAGGGTTAAAGGTGTGTGTGTTTGGGGGAGGGTGTAGATCTGGTTTGCCTCACACAGTCTCTCATAGAAAGCTGCTGGACTTCCATCAGGCTTCTGGTAAATCTCAGAGATTTTAGCGATATTGGTGGGCTTCTTGGTTCCAGCCCTGATCCCCTGGAGGAAAACCAGCCGATATCTTTCATGCCTAGTCTTTATGTCTTCTGAGTTAGGGGACCAATCGGGTTCCTCATCTGGGAAGGCCTCCCTTGCCCATCTGTCTGTATCTAATGTCTTTGCCAGAGCCTAGGTCTGGAGCCACTTCCGAGCCTCTGTCATTACTTTCATGTGCTCCTCAGTGTTAAAGAATTGGAAAAGGAGCTGCTTGCAGTCCACCCAGGTGGGCTTCGGGGTCTGGAAGATCATTTCTAGGAGGTCTACCATGGCCTGAGGCTTTTCAGAATCAGGTGGGGTGTGATGTTTCCAATTCAGAATGTCACTTGTGGTTCAGGGCTGTTTATAACAGACTGGCCCTCCCTCCTGCAGGGTCCCATCTTCACCAAGTACTTTGACACCCGAACCTCCCTGAGAGGCATCTGACATGCCGGTTGTTGTCTGGGCCCTTGATCGGCTGAACGCAAGTGCCGCCCAACAGGCTCTGGAGAGCCAGGGTGAGGAGAGACCAAGGGGGGCGGTGTTTCCCCACTTTCTGGACCTTCCAGGCTAGCGGGGGTGGTGTGGGGGGAGCACTTGGTGCTGCCTGTGGCTCATATGGAGGTGGTAAAGTTGGTGTGATTTCCTCAGGGGAGTCCTGTAGAATAGGGGGTTGGACTTCCTTCTGAGGGACCTGCTTCTCCTGCCCTGCCTGCCTCTCCTTAGCCTTCACCTGCCCTGCCTGCTTCTTCACTCCTGCTACTAAAACCTTACTCTGTCCCTTGTTACACCCACAGAACCAGACCCAGGGCGGCAAGTTTTGAGCAATTTCGAACCAGCTGTCTACGTAAGGAGACTGGTCTGAGTGTCCAGCATCTCCTGTGAATATGTTCCATACCGCCCAGACCAGTCCTTCATCTAAAGAGCTTTCCGGCCAAAACCGGTTTGGCTCAGTGGATAGAGCGTCAACCTGCGACTGAAAGGTTCAATTCCAGTCAAGGGCATGTACCTTGGGTGCGGGCACATCCCCAGTAGGGAGTGTACAAGAGGCAGCTGATCGATGTTTCTCTCTCATCGATGTTTCTGGCTTTCTATCCCTCTCCCTTCCTCTCTGTAAAAAATCAATAAAATATATTGAAACACACCTTCCTGCACTGAACCCTTCTTCGTGTGGGGGAAACTCACCTTCATGTGGAGGAACCCTTCTTTCTGTGGTGGAAATCTTGTTCCTAAGGCGCAAACTCGCCTTCCTTTAAGGGAACCCTCCTTACAGTGGGGAAACACTTCTTCCTGTGGGGGAAACACACCTTCCTGTGGGGAAACCTTTCTTCCTTGGGGGGAAAGGCACTTTCCTGTGGTGTCACCCTTCTTCCTGTGGGGAGAGCACACCTTCTGGTGGGGCAGCCTTGTTCCTGTGGGGAAATCTTCCTGGGGGGAAACTCACCATCCTGTGGGGCAACCCTTCTTCCTGTCGGGGAAATACAACTTCCGGTGGGGGAAACAGACCTTCCTGTGAGGGAACCCTTCTTCCTGTAGGGGAAGTACAACTTCCTGTGGGGGAAACACACCTTCCTGTGGGGGTACCCTACTTTCTGTGGGGGAAGTACAACTTCCTGTGGGGGAAACACACCTTCCTGTGGTTCAACCCTTCTTCTTATAGGGGAAGTACAACTTCCTGTGGGGGAAACACACCTTCCTGTGGGGGAACCCTTCTTCCTGTAGGGGAAGTACAACTTCCTGTTGGGGAAACACACCTTCCTGTGGGGGAACCACCTTCCTGTGGGGGAACCCTTCTTCCTGTCGGGGATGTACAACTTCCTGTGGGGGAAACACACCTTCCTGTGGGGGAACCCTTCTTCCTGTAGGGGAAGTACAACTTCCTGTGGGGGAAACACACCTTCCTATGAGGGAACCCTTTTTCCTGTAGGGGAAGTACAACTTCCTGTGGGGGAAATACAACTTCCTGTGGGGAAACCCTTCTTCTTGTAGGGGAAGTACAACTTCCTGTGGGGGAAACACACCTTCCTGTGGGGGAACCTTTAGTCCTGTAGGGGAAGTACAACTTCCTGTGGGGGAAACACACCTTCCTGTGGGGGAAGTACAACTTCCTGTGGGTGAAACACACCTTCCTGTGGGGCAACCCTTCTTCTTGTAGGGGAATTACAACTTCCTGTGGGGGAAGCACACCTTCCTGTGAGGGAACCCTTCTTCCTGTAGGGGAGGTACAACTTCCTGTGGGGGAAACACACCTTCCTATGGGGGAACCCTTTTTCCTGTAGGGGAAGTACAACTTCCTGTGGGGGAAATACACCTTCCTGTGGGGCAACCCTTCTTCTTGTAGGGGAAGTACAACTTCCTATGGGGGAAACACACCTTCCTGTGGGGGAACCACCTTCCTGTGGGGGAACCCTTCTTCCTGTCGGGGATGTACAACTTCCTGTGGGAAAAACACACCTTCCTGTGGGGGAACCTTTAGTCCTGTAGGGGAAGTATACCTTCCTGTGGGGGAAACACACCTTCCTGTGGGGGAAGTACAACTTCCTGTGGGGGAAACACACCTTCCTGTGGTTCAACCCTTCTTCTTGTAGGGGAGGTACAATTTCCTGTCGGGGAAACTAACCTTCCTGTGAGAGAACCCTTCTTCCTGTAGGGGAAGTACAACTACCAGTGGGGTAAACATACCTTCCTGTGGGGGAACTCTTCTTTCTGTCGGGGAAGAACAACTTCCTGTGGGGGAAACACATATTCCTGTGGGGGAACCTTTCTTCCTGTGGGGGAAAGGCACTTTCCTGTGGTGTTACCCTTCTTCCTGTGGGAAAAGCACACCTTCTGGTGGGGGCAGCCTTGTTCCTGTGGGGAAATCTTCCTGAGGGGAAACTCACCATCAAGTGGGGCAACCCTTCTTCTTGTAGGGGAAGTACAACTTCCTATGGGGAAACACACCTTCCTGTGGGGGAACCCTTCTTCCTGTAGGGGAAGTACAACTTCCTGTGGAGGAAACACATATTCCTGTGGGGGAACCCTTCTTCCTGTAGGGAAAGCGCAACTTCCTGTGGAGGAAACACACCTTCCTGTGGGGGAACTCTTCTTCCTGTCGGGGATGTACAACTTCCTGTAGGGGAAACACACCTTCTGACGGAGGAACCTTTCTTCCTGTGGGGAAAAGGCACTTTCCTGTGGTGTCACCCTTCTTCCTGTGGGAAAAGCACACCTTCTGGTGGGGGCAGCCTTGTTCCTGTGGGGAAATCTTCCTGGGGGAAAACTCACCATCCTGTTGGGCAACCCTTCTTCCTGTCGGGGAGATACAACTTCCTGCGGGGGAAACAGACCTTCCTGTGGGGGAACTCTTCTTCCTGTTTGGGAAGTACAACTTCCTGTAGGGGAAACACATCTTCCTGTGGGGGAACCTTTCTTCCTGTGGGGGAAAGGCACTTTCCTGCGGTGTCACTTTTCTTCCTGTGGGGAAATCTTTCTGGGGGGAAACTCACCATTCTGTGGGGCAACCCTTCTTCCTGTGGGGGAAACACACCTTCCTTGGGGCAACCCTTTTTCCTGTCGGGGAAATACAACTTCCTGTGGAGGAAACACACCTTCCTGTGGGGGAAACACATATTCCTGTGGGGGAACCTTTCTTTCTGTGGGGAAAAGGCACTTTCCTGTGGTGTCACCATTCTTCCTGTGGGGACAGCACACCTTCTGGTGGGGCAGCCTTGTTCCTGTGGGGAAATCTTCCTGGGGGAAAACTCACCATCCTGTGGGGCAACCGTTCTTCCTGTCGTGGAAATACAACTTCCTGTCGGGGAAATACAACTTCCTGTGGGCTATACATCTTCTTGTGGGAGAACCTTTCTTCCTGTAGAGGAAAGGCACTTTCCTGTGGTCTCACCCTTCTGCCTGTTGAGGAAAAACAGCTTCCTGTAGGGCATGCTTCTTCCTGTCTAGGAAGTGCAACTTCCTGTGGGGAATCCATCTTCCTGTGGGGGAAACACACCTTCCTATATTGAACCCTTCTTCCTGTGGGGGGGAACTCATTATGTGGGGTACCCCTTCTTTCTGTGGGGGTAACCTTGTTCCTAAGGGGGAAATTCAACTTTCTGTAAAGCAACCCGCCTTTCTGTGGGGGAACTCTTATTCCTGTGGGGGAAACATGCCTTCCTGTGGGAGAAATGCAACTTCCTGTGGGGAACCCTTATTCCTGTGGTAGATACACACCTTCCTGTGGCGGCATGCTTCTTCCTGTGGGGGAACTCTTCTTCCTGTCAGAGACATTCAACTTCCTGTGGAGAATCCATCTTCCTTTGGGGGAAGAACACCTTCCTGCAGTGAAGCCTTCTTCCTGTGGGGGATCCTCACTTTCATGTGGGGAACCCATCTTCCTGTGGGGAAAACACACCACTCTGTGGGGGGAACTCTTCTTCCTATGAGGAAATGCATCTTCCTGTGCGGCAAATGCACCATCTTGTGGGGAAACCCTTCTTCCTGTGGTGGATATACACTTTCTGTGGTGTCACCCTTCTTTCTCTGGGGAAAATACACCTCCTTGTGGAGGAATGCACCTTTCTGTGGGAGAATTCTTCCACTTGGGGAAATGATCATCCTGTTTGGGAAATGCCCATTTCTATGGTGTAAACGCATCTTCCTGTGTGGGAACCCTTCTTTTTTTTTTAATCTTTATTGTTCAGTTTATTAATTACATTGTTTCCCCTTTTTTATCCCCCTATAGCTCCCCTCCACCCTGTACCTATCCCACCCTCCACCCTCACCTCCCCCTCCCCACTGTCCTCTCCCATTGTTGCTAGATTTTTGTCCAGTCTTCTTGCTGTACTTCCCACAACCCTTTTCTTCCCAAGAATTGTCAGTCCATTCCCTCTCTATGTCCATGTTTCTGTTACATTGACCAGTTTATCCTGTTCATCAGCCTATCAAATCACTTGATTTTTATGTTCATTTGTTGATAGATGTGTATTTGTTGTTCATAATTTATATTTTTACCTTTTTCTTCTTCCACTTCTTAAAGAATATCTTTTTAATCTTTATTGTTCAGTTTATTAATTACATTGTTTCTCCATTTTTTTTCACCCTATAGTTCCCCTCCACCTGGTACCCATCCCACCCTCCCCCCTCACCCCCCTCCACTGTCCTCTCCCGTAGTTGCATGATTTTTGTCCAGTCTCTTGCTGCACTTCCCACACCTCCTTTCTCCCCAAGAGTTGTCAGTCCATTCCCTCTCTATGTCCGGGATTCTGTTACATTCACCAGTTTATCCTGTTTATCAGCTTATTAATTCACTTGATTTTTAGATTCATTTGTTGATAGATGTGTATTTGTTGTTCATAATTTATATTTTTACTTTTTCTTCTTCCTCTTCTTAAAGAATATCTTTCAGCATTTCATATAATACTGGTTTGGTGGTGATTAACTCCTTTAGCTTTTTCTTATCTGTGAAGCACTTTATCTGATCTTCAATTCTGAATGATAGCTTTGCTGGATAGAGTAATCTTGGTTGTAGATTCTTGCTATTCATTATTTTGAATATATCTTGCCACTCCCGTCTGGCCTGCATCGTTTCTGTTGAGAAATCCACTGACAATCGTATGGGTGCTCCCCTGTAGGTAACCAACTGCTTTTCTCTTGCTGCTTTTAATATTCTCTCTTTATCTTTTGCTCTTGGCATTTTAATTATGATATGTCTTGGTGTGGTCCTCTTTAGATTCCTATATTTTGGGGTTCTGTGCACTTCTTGGGCTTTTAAGTCAGTTTCTTTCACCAGGTGAGGGAAGTTTTCAGTCACTATTTCTTCAAGTAGGTTTTCATTATCTTGCTCTCTCTCTTTTTCCGGCACCCCAAAATTCGGATGTTGGCATGCTTTAGGTTGTCCCAGAGGCCCCTTACACTATCTTCAAGTATCTGAATTCTTTTTGTTTCTTGCTTTTCCAGCCGAGTGGATTTTGCTTCTTTGTATTTCAAATCTTTGACTTGGTTCTTGTGGCCCTCTGGACTGCTTTTAGGACTTTGTGTAGTATTTTTTATTTCAGTCTGTGTATGCTTGATTTCTAGTTGGTCCTTTTTCATATCCGTGAGGGTCTCATTCATATCCTCCAAGGTGTTGTTCATTTCCTTGAGGGTCTCATTCATTTCCTTGTAAGTCTCATTCATTTCCTGGTTGGTCTTGTTTATTTCCTCATAGTTCTTAAGTTCATCAGCCTTTACTAGGAGCCTCTTGAAAAGCCTTATAACCGTGGTTTTGAACTCTATGTCTAGTCGTCTTTTTTCCTCCATTTCTTTCACACCTGATTTCTTTCTATATCTCTGCATGGTGGCTGCTATATGTGGTAGATGTCTTCTAAGGGTCAGTGGCACAGCCTCCCCAGTGACTTGAGGTGGGTACTCTTACTGCAATCCTTTATGGGTTATACAGTATTTTTTAATTTAAGCCCAGCTTGTTGTTGTTAGCCCTAGGAGGGTTTAACCTCCAGGCCAATTGGCTGTGAAGGGAGACTGTGTTCAGGTTGGATGGGCAGAGTCTCTGAGCTGAGCAGGCGGCCTCAGCATCAGCTACGTCCTATGCGGTGCTTGTGCACGGGTCTCTGTTGGATGGGGATGGCTGCAGGCACCTCCAAGAGAAAGCCGCTAGTCTCTTCCCCTTGCCAGACAACTCTGCCTCTCCCCAAATGAGTCTGCACACCCAAAGTCTCTCCCAGGGTTGTAAAACAGGTGGTTTCCAGGACCAGGAGACAAGTTTCCAGGGAGCAAGTCACCCGTCTGTGCTGTCGCACAGTTTACTTGCACGCAAACTTCTTTTCCCAACTACCCAGTTTCTCCGCAGACTAGGAGACCTCTGCCACGCCTGGCTTCCAGGGTGCGTCCCCCGGACCTCGGACCTTGCCTGGCACTGGGGAATCCGTGTAGTGGGATGTCTCCTCCCTCCCCGTTGGAGAAATCCAGCCGGGGTTGCTGCTCCCGCCCTACAGTCCGCGCACACGACCAGGACGGCTCCTAACCTGTTTCCGTCTTCAAGGCTGCGCTCCCGCCGCTCTTCTGAGTCTCAGTGTCCCACCTTTACTTTTATTTGTGGAGTTTTCACTCAGCCAGCTTTCTGGTGATTCTGGGTGATGTTTGTTTTGTTGTTATGTTGTAGTTTTTGAATTGTTGCACGGGGCAGAACAATAGGTGTTTACCTATGCCACCATCTTGGTTCTCTCTGTGGGAACCCTTCTTTATGTGTATGAAACACTCCTTCCTGTGGAAGAAATGCACCTTCCTCATGAGGAATGCTTCTTCCTGTGGGGGTAATGCACTTTCCTATGGGGATTTCATCTTCCTGTGGGAGAATATTTCTTCCGATGAGGGAAACGTAAGTTCCTATGGGAAAACCCAGCCTCCTGTCAGGCAAATTGCACTTTCCTGTGGGGTAACCCTTCTTCATGTGGGGGAAACACACCTTTCTGTGGGGGGAACCCATCTTCCTGAGCAGGAAACACACTTTCCTGTGATTCTGATTTGTCAGTTCCTATGCCAGTCAGCATCAGACATTCTGCCTCCTAGGCAGCCTTTGATTATTCACAGCAGTGAGATTTGGTTCTTATTGGTCTGTTCCTATGCCAATCATCTTCAGAAGCTTTGCCCCCTAGGCAGCCCTTGGTTCTCCACACCACCCAACTTTGGTTTTTATTGGTCAGTTCCTTTGCCAGTGTCAGAAGTTCCACCTCCTAGGCAGCCATTCATACCCACAGCACTGAGATTTCGTTCTTCTTGGTCAGTTCCTATGCCAGTCAACATCAGAAGCCCCACCTCCTATGCAGCCACTGGCTTTCTCTAGCAACCAGATTTGGTTCTCATTGGTCTGTTCCTATGCCAGTCAGCATCAGAAATTCTGCCTCCTAGGCAGCCATTGGCTCCCCACAGCACCCAACTTTGGTTCTGATTTCACGGTTCCTTTCCAGTCAATGTTAAAACTTCCACCTCCTAGGCAGCCTTTTGTTCCCCATAGAACCAAAATGTGGTTTTCATTGGTCAGTTCCTATGCCAGTCAGAGTTAGAACCTTCCCCTCCTAGGCTATCTTTGCCTCCCCACTGCATCCACCTTTGGTTCTAATTGATCACTTCCTATGCCAGTCAGGGTCAGAAGCTCCCCCTCTTAGGCAGCCATTGGCTCCCCATAGCACCCACTTTTGTTTCTTATTTTTGGATTCTATGCCAGTCAGCCTCAGACACTCCAAACCTGGCAGCCCTGGTTCCCTTCACCACCCAACTTTGGTTCTGGTCGGTTAATTTGCCGGTCTGCATCAGAATTTCCACCTCGTAGGCAGCCATTCGTTCCCCACAAAACTGAGATTTGGTTCTCATTGGTCACTTCCTATGCCCGTCAGTTTTAGAAGATTTGCCTCCTAGGCAGCCATTGGTTCCCCAGAGCACCCACTTTGGTTTTGATTGGTCGGATCTTATGCCAGTCAGCATCAGAAGCTCCACCTCTTAGGCAGGCATTGTTTCCCTAAACCACCCATCTTTGTTTCAGATTGATCAGTTCCTATGCCATTCAGCGTCTAAAGCTCCATCTCCTAGGCAGCCATTGGCTCCCCATAGCACCCACTTTTGTTTCTGATTGGTCATTTCCTAAGCCAGTCAGCTTCAAAAGCTTCACCTCCTATGCAGCCATTGGCTTTCCATAGCTCCCACATTTGTTTCTCATTGGTTAGTTCCTATGTCAATCTGTGTCAGAAGCTCCACCTCCTAGAAATCCGTTGATTCCCCACACCACCCATCTTTGGTTCTGATTGGTTGTTTCCTTTGCCACATAGACTTTTATTAACAGGCTATATATAAAAGCCTAAGGGATCAGTTGACTGGTCAGTATGATGCACACTGACCACACAGAATTGGACTCCCTCCTGTCAGGATCAGGCCTGGGGGATGGGGCAAAACTGGCTGACACCCCCCCAAGGGGTCCCAGATTGCCAGAGGGCGAAGGCCAGGCCAAGAGACCCCTCCAGTACATGAATCCATGCATTGGGCCTCTAGTTGGTGTATAAAAATGCAACCAATTTCTAGATATTTATTTTGTATCCTGCTACTTTACTGAATTTATCAATTCTAGTAGTTTTTTGGTGGAAACTTCAGGATTCACTATATACTAGTACAGTATCATGTCATTGCAAATAATGACAGCTTTCTTTCTTCCTTTCCAATTTAGATGCCTTTAATTTCTTCTTCTTTCTGATAGCTGTGAACTTTCTGTTTTCTGTTGAATAAGTGTGGTGAAAGTGAAAATCCCTGTCTTGGTCTGATCTTCAGGGACATGCTTTTAGGTTTCCCTATTGAGTATGATCGCTGTAGGATTGTAACATATGGCCTTTATTATGTTGAGATGTGTTCCCTCTGTTCCCACTTTTCTGAGTGTTTTTATCTTAATGGGTGCTAGATTTTATCAAATGCTTTTTCTGCACCAATATGATCTGATCATAGGATTTTATCACTCATTCATTTATGTGATATATAATGTTAATTGATTTGGGGGGTATTGTACCAAACTTGCACCCCAGGAAAAAATTGCATTTGATCATAATGTATGACCTTATTTAATATATTGCTAGATTCACTATACTCATATTTTGTTGAGGATTTTAACAACTATGTTTACCAGGTAGGGTCAAGTGTGTTCACCAGATTGATACAGATTCAAACTTTGTGCCAGTACTGGGTCTGAGACCACTCAGCAAAAGTCCTGGGGTACACTAAGGCCAGCAATCACCCACCAGGTGCACAGAGCCCTTTTTGATGAGGCAGGGTTTCAGGGGGTCAGCAAGGGGAAGCCAGCAGAGTTCATCAGACCCAAACAGACCAAAATTTGGCCATGTGAAGGGATAGCTCTGCAGAGACATGGTGGTTTCAGTCAGTCATGCGAGGGAAAGCTGGTCCCTGCCCGATTGCCACACAACTTTCTCTCCTAGATTCTGCCTGGACCTCTTCAAAGGCCTGAGCTCAGCAGGCAGGGCCACCAGGAATCAGGAGGGTGGAGCTAGTGTATCTCCCATGGTGTGTGTGGGAGTGCAGGTCAGGCTTGTGTGAAGTGGGGGAATGGCCCGTGCCCCAGAGCCACACAAATCAGTGTATTCTGGATTCTGCCCAGACCACCCTACCTGGTGAAATAGACTTACAAGTCCAGGAAGTGTAGAGGATCCTAAACAAGAGGAACCCAAAAAGGCCCACGCCAAAAACACATCATAACTAAAATGCCAAGGGTTAAACACAAAGAGGGAATCTTAAAAGCAGCAAGAGAAAAGCAGTAAGTTACCTACTAGGGAGCACCCATACGACTGTCAGCTGATTTCTCAACAGAAACTATGCAGGCCAAGAAGGGATGGCAAGAAATATTCAAAGTGATGAATAGTAAGGATCTACAACCAAGATTACTCTATCCAGCAAAGCTATCATTCAGAATTGAAGGTCAGATATAGAGTTTCTCAGACAAGAAAAAGCTAAAGGAGTTCATCACCACCAAACCAGGATTATATAAAATGCTGAAGGGTATTCTTTAGGAAGAGGAAGAAGAAGAAAAAGAAAAAAATATTAATAAAATAGCAATGAATACCTAGCTATTGACAATTGAATCTAAAAAGCAAAATAAACAAATAAGAAATCTAATGAACAAAATAAACTGATGAGTAAAATAGAATCATGGAGCCAAACCGGTTTGGCTCAGTGGCTAGAGTGTCGGCCTGTGGACTGTAAGGTCCCAGGTTCGATTCTGGTCAGGGGCATGTACCTTGGCTGCGGGCACATCCCCAGATGGAGGTGTGCAAGAGGCAGTTGATCGATGTTTGTCTCCCATCGATGTTTCTGACTCTCTATCCCTCTCCTTTCCTCTCTGTGAAAAATCAATAAAATATATATTTTTAAAAATAGAAGCATGGAAACATGGAACAGACTGATGATTCTCGGAGGGAAGCAGGGGGTGGTTGGGAAGAGATTAACCAAAGAACATATGCATATATGCATTACCTATGGACACAAAGAATAGAGTAGGGTGGGGCAGGAGCCAGGTGGAGGGGAGTAATGGGGAGGAAAAAGAATATATATTCTTTTGATTCTGATGGGGAGGGAAAAGAATGTATATTCTTTTGATTCTGATGGGAAGGGAAAAGAATATATATTCTTTTGATTCTGATGATTCTCGGAGGGAAGCAGGGGGTGGTTGGGAAGAGATTAACCAAAGAACATATGTATATATGCATTACCTATGGACACAAAGAATAGGGTGGGGTGAGGCAGGAGCCAGGTGGAGGGGAGTAATGGGGAGGAAAAAGAATATAATATTCTCAACAATAAAGACTGAAAACAAAAACAAAACCAACATACTGAAAATGGCATAATACTCTTTATTAGACTGCAGACTGTACCCAGTTACATGTGATACAATGGTACAATACTCATCAGGTTCAGGACTTATTCCGATTTTACATGCATTCATTTATGGGTGTGTGTAGTTTTAGCACATAGTGAAACTCATTTAATCAACACCACAATCATGACACAGAATCGTTCCATCACCACAAAGGAACTGTTAGTGTTCTCCCTTAATAGTCACACATATCCCATACCCCTCCAGTCCCTATGCCTGGTCACCATTAATCTGTTGTTTCTGTAATTTTGTCATTTCAAGAATGCTATATAAATCAATCATACCTATGTGACCTTTTGACACTTTTAAAATTCATCATGATACCCTTGAGGACTGTTCAAGATGCTAAGAACATTTGTGTACAAGTTTTCTTGCCAACATAGGTTTTCCTATCTTTGTGATAAATGACCATAAGTTCAACTGCTGGGTCATATGGTACACATATGTTTAACTTTATTAAGATTTCATTTTTCATTTCTATCAGTCATGCATGAGAGAGATCCAGTTTATATGTTGAACAGCATCTGGTATTTTCAATATCTCTTCTGTTAAGCATTCTTAGGTATAGAAATACATCATTGTGATTTTGATTTGCATTCCCTGATGACTAATTAAGTTCAACATCTTTCCATGTGCTTACTTGCTATGCATTTATCCTTTTTAGTGAAATGCAGTTAGCCTATTCACATCTTTTGCAATTGAATTGCTTTTACTGTTATATGTTCTAGATTGATCAGATATATGGTTTGCAAATAAGTCTCAATTTCTTCCTCTTAAATTTTTTTTATGAAGCAAAAGTTTTTCATTTTGATGAAGTCCAATATATCAACTTTTCCTTTTAGGATTGTGCTTCGGGGGTAGAGGCTGGGAACTTGTTGCCTTGTCCAAGATCCTGAAGATTTTTTCATGATTTCTAAAAATTTTACATACAAATTCATGATATAGTTGTGTTGATTTTTGTATAAGGTTTGCATTAAATGTCAAAGTTCATTTTTTTCCCTTTGGGTGTTTAATTACTCCCGTATCATTTGTTGAAAAGACTATCCTTCCTTCATTGAATTGCTTTCGTAACTTTGTCAAAATCCGTTGGGCATATACCTTACCATCTTGATTACTCTTGCTTTATAGTAAGTCTTCAATCAAATAATGTGAATCTTCCAATTTTTTCTTCCAAATTGATTTAGGTTAATTAATTTTACACTTGGATATTTTCATGTTTTCCTATAAGAAAACAAAAAGAGAGAGAAGAACAGTGGCTATGAAAAATTTGGGAAAATATAGCATTTATGCTGCATATGCCCTAGTGTAATGGTTTTCAAACTTCAGATGCCTTACAATCAGCTGGGGAGCTCAAGAAAATTTCTGGGTCCCACCCTCAGAGATTAAGTTTGACTTGTTCCCCCTGTCATTTCCAGTGGCTCTTTTCTGAAGACCACATCTGTGGTTACACATGGTAAGAATAATGCAATAGAACTTTTTAAAAATGTATTTTTAAAATATATTTTTATTGATTTCAGAGAGGAGGGGAAAAGGAGAGATAGAAACATCAATGATGAGAGAGAATCATTGATCAGCTGCCTCCTGCATGCCCCACACTGAGTATGTGCAGAATCGAACCCAGAACCCTTCAGTCCACAGGCTGACACTCTACCCACTGAGCCAAACAGGTTAGGGCACAACAGAACATTTTAAAGTATCATTTTGTTATCTCCTAAGTCCTAAATATTTCTGAAAAAACATATTTGTATTATAACTAGAGGCCCAGTGCAATTCATGCACCAGTGGAGTCCCTTGGTCTGGCCTGTGCCCTCTCGTAATCCAGGACCATTCGGGGGATGTCAGAGAGCCGGTTTCAGCCTGATCACCACAGGCCAGCCAAGTAACCCCACTGGTGCATGAATCCGTGCACCGGGCCTCTAGTCTATAATAATAAAAGCATAATATGCAAATAGACCAAACAACCCAACAGAAGAATGACTGTTGAGATGACCTTCCAGACGACCACACTATGACATGCACTGGCACCAGGCCAGCCAAGGCAAGTGCAAAGCGATTGGTTGGGAGGCCCTGCCATTGCCCCACGATCGCCCAGCAGAGGGAGGCCCAGGCCAGCCAAGCGATCACACTCCACACCTGCTGCCCACAGAGGCGACTGGTGGAGGAGGAGGAAGGACATCGCCGCACAGATGGCAAGCAGTGGCAGTGGCCAGGGTGCGGCCAGCAGGTGGGGAAGGAAAGCCCCGATAGGCTCTGATCATAGGCCAGGCCTAGGGACTGTACCTGAGGGGTCCCAGATTGCAAACAGGTGCAGGCTAGGCTGAGGGACACCCCCTCCCCCCAGTGCAGGAATTTCATGCACAAGGCCTCTAGTATGCATAGAAGATCTTTGGTTAATCTCTTCCCGTCCTCCCCCATGCCCACTTTCCTCAGATTCATCAGTCTGTTCCATGTTTCCATGCCTGTGGTTTCTGCGCCTGTGTTGAGCGTCTGCCCCCTGGTGGTCAGTGCATGTCATAGCTCCCGGCCGGTCAGCCAGTTGCTCACGCTTTTATATAGATAGATGGAAATTCCTAGGTAAATAGGATCTGCTCAATACAATTTTACTTAAAATATGCTAGAACTCATCTATTTGGTGAGAAAGACACCTACATAGATTTCACTTTGATAGGTATCTCAGAATTCATATTTCAAGTAAATCCTGCACTAAGAAAAAAAAGGATACATATTTCAGAGATCAATAAGGGAGACATAATCCTTGTGTACTTATTTACTTGTGCAACATCATAACGACAAAACTGAAATATTAAATACTACTTATTCTTCCACTTGTTCTAGGGAGTGAGTGTATTTGAAAATGAAAATAAATATTTCCAAGTTAAACAAGCAGAAAATAAGCATTTAAAATACATCCCTCAGACATCTTATTATAGGTTGTCCTTGCCAATACATCTGCTATAGCCTTTTTAAAAAACCTTTCATATTCTCTTAGGTCATCTTGCAATGCTCTTTGTAGGCCAGTTATAGGGAGAGGGTTCATTAAGCCCCAATGAAACTTTTAGGAAGATGTCCTGTATTCAATGCATAGAACTCATCCACTGTGAGGATAGAGCATCGGACTGCGGACTGAAGGGTCCCGGGTTCGATTCCAGTCAGGGGCATGTACCTTGGCTGCGGGCACATCCCCAAGAGGAGGCGTGCAGGAGGCAGCTGATCCGTGTTTCTCTCTCATCGATGTTTCTGACTTTCTATCCCTCTCCCTTCCGCTCTGTAAAAAATCAATAAAATGTATTTTTAAAAAAACCTCATCCACTGTGATATAAAAAGAGCTGCTCCATTGTCTGCCTATACATGAAGTGTGTGCATTTTCAGACCATTGGAAAAAAAAAAGCTTCTTACTTCATTTTGTCTCCCACTTTATTCCAGAGAAGAAAGTTCTTGCATAAGCTCTTCCTTTTCTTGTTCCAACTCCTGCAAATGATGTTGGTTTTGCTCCAGTCTGTCCTCCAACCATTGTAGGAGAGGCCCACTGACTGCTGACATCTGACTGCACAGGTTCTTGGTAAACACTTCAATAGGAAAACCACAGGTGAGATATCACGCCACCCCTAACTATGAATACAGAATGAAGGGGTTGGAGGAGGCAGTAGAAAAAGTGCAATAAGCAGGACTGGCAGACAATTCTGTACAGCCATCCAGAGGAAAGGCACAACAGCTGAGCCAAGTTACCTATTCGGAGGCATTCCTGAACACCCCTGGAGGCATGGGCCAGAGGGAAGCCTAGCTGAGCAGAGAGCAGGAAATGACCAGCTCTTTACTCCCTTAGATGGAAATGATGGGACAGATAACACTAAGCCATCTCTCTCTTTTCATCTCCAAGTAATTAATTACCAGTGACACTAAAAAGCCTCCTCTTCTTACTCACTGGTGACTTTGTCAGCCAATGGGGGAAGACTGCACAGATCCCTCTCGGCCTCAGGACTAGAGAGGAAATGTGGGTGGGTAGCTGTGTACTGTATTCAGTTTGCTGTTCCTGGGCCTTGTACTACTATAGGGATTCCTTCTATATTTATTGGCAAGAGAAAAATTGCCTTCCTCATGCCCTCTCTTTCAATCTGTCTTTCTGTCTGTGTTGGTAGCCAACTCTTTCGATTCCCACAACCATAGGCTGGTAGTGAGTGGTATGCTGGAACCAACTCAGACCAGCTCATGGAAGCCAGCTGTTGAAACTGAAGGAAGTTTGTGATCTGACGACATATTAGTTGAGGACATATTAGTTGTCTGAAATCAGCCGTGGAGAGCTATTATACTATGGAAACTGGCAAACACACCAAATCAAGGCCCGACCCGTCCCTGAAAACTGGTTATTAAACACGTACCAGCACACCACTGAGGAGGGATCTCTCAAAAAACTCGTCCCTATCTTTCCTCCAGTCTTACTCTAGGTAACACTTCTATTATCCGAGTTTCTAAGGCATTCGATAGAAAAGGTGAGAGTAGGCCGAACCGGTTTGGCTCAGTGGATAGAGCGTCGGCCTGCAGACTGAAAGGTCCCAGGTTCGATTCCGGTCAAGGGTATGTACCTTGGTTGCGGACACATCCCCAGTAGGGGGTGTGCAAGAGGGAGCTGATTGATGTTTCTCTCCCACCGATGTTTCTGACTTTCTATCCCTCTCCCTTCCTCTCTGTGAAAAATCAATAAAATATATATATTTTTTAAAAAGGTGAGAGTAGGATTAATGCATGGAAAACCTCTGGGGAAAGGAAATGGTGAGGATAATTTGTACCAATCACTTCAGTCACTTCAACTAAATTTGCTTCTGTCAGCTGAGTGTTCCAAGAGAACGATCACTGCTTATCAACAAGAAAAAAATCTTACCTGAGCCATTATGGATCTTGGTTACTGAGTCCAGATGTGTAAGACTAAAGGGATAAAAATAGTTTAGGTTAGCAACAAAGCAGCAGTGGAGGGAAAATAAAATGGTTATGGACTCTTAGAACAAAATGAAACACTACACCAGACCTCTGCTATATGAATTAGATGAATATGTATACTTTACATTCCCATTGTGGTTCAATTTTGCATGATTTTTGAGATGTGACTTTATTCAGAACTTTAATATAATTCAAAGATATTTTGTTAAAGCCTCACCAGATGATCTTTTTCAACGATTTTCACACAGAGTGGAAGGGAGGGAGGATGAAGAGAGAGAGCAAGAGAGCAAGAGAGACAGAGAGAAACATCGATGTGAGAGAGACACATCGATTTGTTGCCTTCCACTCGAGCCCCGACTGGGGTCTTGGGTTGAAGCTGCTAAGGTGAAAGGAGAGAAGAGGACAGGAGGGACTGGGCCTCAGAAGTGGAGAAGAGAAGTGAGGAAGCTTTCTACCTGTGGATCCTCCTATATGCATCCTGCTCCTCTTGGCACAGGATCTTGGGCAGCTCAACTGCGGATTCAAGGCACACTTTCCCAATGCTCACATGAGGCACAATATGGATTGGGATTTCAATTCTCTCATACCTGCAAGATAACCCATTCGAGTCAGTTTTTCTGTTTGTCTGTCTCAAGCTTTTTGAGATATAATTGACAAATAGGAATCCTATATAATAAAAGGGTAATGTGCAAATCCACTGAACAGCAATGATGCGCACTGACCACCAGGGGGCAGACACTCAAACAGGAGCTGCCCCACTGGTGGTCAGTGCACTCCCGCAGGGAGACCACTGCTCAGCCAGAAGCCCAGAAGCTGGGCTCAAGCCTGGCAAGTGCCTCCATGGCAGTCGGACATATCTCATGGGTTCCTGGACTGCGAGAGGGAACAGGCTGGGCTGAGGGACAACCCCCCGCACCTGTGCACGAATCTTGTGCTCCAGGCCTC
The DNA here is from genome assembly GCA_027563665.1 of Antrozous pallidus. Taxonomy (NCBI): domain Eukaryota; kingdom Metazoa; phylum Chordata; class Mammalia; order Chiroptera; family Vespertilionidae; genus Antrozous; species Antrozous pallidus. The sequence continues at coordinate 7,687,492 of CM050509.1, read as the reverse complement.
TAGTTTGATGTTTTGATATATATACACTGTGAAATGATTACCACACTCAAGCTAATCAATATATTCATCACCTCACATAGTTACCTTTTTTTGTCGTGAGAACATTAAGATTTACTTTATTAGCAAATTTCAAGTATCCTATCTAATAAAGGAGTAACATGCAAATGTGACCATACCTTGGCTCCTGATGGGCTATGCTGCCAGCCAATCAGGAGCAGGGGGAGGGGCCGCACAGTGTGCGATCCTGCCTCTCCTGCAGCCTCCAGATGGCCTGGGGAACGAGTGCCATGGGCCTGGGGAGCGGACGCTGTGCTGGTGGTCCCGGCAAGCCTGCAGTGCCAGTTCCCCAGGCCGCGCGGAGGCACGGCGGGAAGGCCGGCCACCACCGTGCTTTGCAGTGGGCGCCTGGGGTCTGAGATCGCGAAGGGCGTGAGCACGGGGGTCCCAGACCACTGGTGCACGCGAAGGGCGGGGCTACGGGAGGCGGGGGGAAGACCAGCTACCACCATGCTTCTCTGCGGGCACTGAGGGTCCCAGATTGTGAAGGGCGTGTGCACAGGAGTCTCAGATCGCCATGGTGGAGGGGCCAAAGCAGAGACTGTTGGGGTGATCAGGCCAGGAGGGGAACGCAGTTGGGGGTGATCAGGCCAGAAGGGGTGGGCAGTTGAAGGTGATCAGGCTGATGGTGGGGGGCAGTTGGGGCCGAGCAGGCCGGCAGAGGGGACCAATTGCAGAGTGGTTAGCAAGCAGAGTGGTTAGGGATGATCAAGAGTCAGGCAGGTGAGTGGTTAGGAGTGGATTGCGAGGGGGTTGTCCAAGTGCCAGTTTAGGCCTGATCCCACAGGGATCTCAGATTGGAGAGGATACAGGCTGGACTGAGAGACAACCCCCACCCCCATCCCCCATGTGCACCAGGCCAGTAGTATAATATAGTAATTTTAACCGTAGTTATCCTGTTGTATATTAGATCTCTAGAATTCACCCTGAAATTTTGTATCCTTTTACCAACACTTCTTCATTTTCTCCTCTGCCACCCCAACCCTAACAACCACGATTCTATTCTTTGCTTCTATGAGTTTGACTATTTTCGATTCCACATATAAGTGAGAGCATGTGAGATTTGTCTTTTCTGTGTCTGGCTTATTTCACTTAACACAATGTTCTCCAGGTCCATCCATGTTGCTAAAAATGGTATATATTCATACATATACACACATCACATTTTTTATCCGTTTTTTACACTGACAGATCTGTTTCTTCCAATTTGTTGCTATTTCAGACAATGCGACAATGCCATAATAATAATAATTTTTATAAGAAAAAAATTAAAACATTCTTTATTTTTGTTTCCCAATTAGATAATCAGCCTGACTTTCATCTTTGCATCCTCAGTTGCCTACCTTGGCATATAGCAAATATTAAATGATTGGTACAATTTTTTCTAATTTAGGTTTAATTGAATTTAGCTGAGAAAGCTAACCAATGCAAACATTTGAATGAGATACCGTCTTTCTAAAGTTAAGTTTATGGCATAGCAAAGACAATAGTCTATAAAAATCCATAGTATTCTGCATACTTGCTCTTTGATTTACAATTCATCAGAAAAAGGGAAAGTAACAGTGCCAGGCAGGGACAGCCGGTGTGGCACAGTGGTTGAGTGGAGACCTATGAACCAGGACATCATTGATTTGATCCCCAGTCAAGCAATGTGGCCAGGTTGCAGGTTCGATCCCCAGGAGGGGGTGTGAAGGAGGCAACCGATCTCATTGTTGATGTTTCTATCTCTCTCTCCCCCTCTCCCTTCCCCTCTGAAGTCAACAAAAAATATATTTATTTTTAAAAAAATAAATGACAGGACTATGAGGATGTAATTGCAATTAAAAGACTGCTTGTATGACCCTAGCTTTCTAGGTCCCTAACACCCAAGATGCTAAAGAGATTCTAACTCCTCACAGAGACGTTAGTGGAAATAAGTAGACTTTGGAATGCTTAGTCTTACCAGTGAGAGAAATAAAGTGAAACAAAACAGCCCTAACCATGTTTGGCTTGCTGGAGAGAGTGTGAATCCATGGACTGAAGGGTCCTGGGTTCGATTCTCGTCAAGTGCAGGCTCAATCCCCGGCCCTGCTCAGGAGGCAACCAATCAATGTGCCTCTCTCACATCGAGGTTTCTCTCTCTCTCTGTCTCTCCCAGTCCCTTCCACTCTCGAAAAATCAATGGAAAAAAGATCCTCAAGTGAGGGTTAACAACAACAAAAAGAAACGAAACAATCAATTTCCTGGACTAGAAATTAGCCCACCAACGCATACATACTTCTCTGCCATACTTACTCTGAGCTCTTTTGGGCCTGAATGGATTGAAAGCAAGTATAGAGCACCCGGCCAGTCTACAAAAAAACAAATAAAAAAGAAAGGTCACATTTCTGAAAAAGGTATAGCAATGTTGTGGACTCTAGCCTCAAGTTCAAAGACCAGCCCTAACAGGTTTTGCTCAGTGGATAGAGCGTCGGCCTGCGGACTGAAGGGTCCCAGGTTCGATTCCAACAAGGGCATGGACCTTGGTTGCGGGCACATCCCCAGTGGGGGATGTGCAGGAGGCAGCTGATCGGTGTTTCTCTCTTATCGATGTTTCTGACTCTGTCTATCCCTCTCCCTTCCTCTCTGTAAAAACATCAATAAAATAAAACAAAAAAACAAAGACCACTCTGAAAGTGGAAGGTTAAAAGAGATCACAGAGATGGAATATGCCATAAATCAGCTTCTGTAAGTATCAGAGAACTAACTCAACAGACAGTGGCCACAATCACATGGATGGACCTGGAGAGCATCTTGCTAAGTGAAATAAGCCAGTTGGAAAAAGATAAATAATCATATGATCTCACTCATTTGTGGAATATGTCCAACATAAACTGATGGACAAAAATTGAGCCAGAGGGGAAAAATAATATTTTAGAATATAATAGAAATAATCCTGCTATTTGCAGTTTTTTTATTGTTAAAGGTATTGCATATAGTAGTACATATGTCTCCTTTTTTCCCCCATTGACTTGACCCCAGCCACCCCTACCCCCCAGCACATGCCCTCATATTTCCTACAACTTTTGTGATATCATACTATATTAGTGCAGTTTTGGTAATGTGATTATACTTAAAATCCATTTTTTCTTGAAATACTAATGTTTATTGCATGTAATATTATATGTAAGATCTTTTTTCTGGAATAATTGGTGTTTACTGTACGTACCATTATTATATTTAAAATCGTTTCTTGTGAGATATTAATGTTTATCGCATGTATTACATAAGATCGTTTTTCTTAAAATATTAATGTTTGTTGCATGTACCATTATTATATTTAAAATCATTCTTCTTGACATTAAAAACAGTTCCCATTGGGAAAAAAAAAACACAAAATAAAAGACACAGTGGCCACAATCAAACACCTGCTCATATGACAGTAGAGAACTGCTCACAAACATGAGAACCAAGAAGCCAGGAACCAGAATACTCAGACAGCTGTGTGGGAAGCCAACACAGTTAATCAACAGCCATTTACAATGACAACAAGTAAGTGTATGAAGACAAAACCAAAAGCATTTCAAATGAAGTATAAAGTTCAAAATACTGAACTTCAATGTTGGTGGAAACATGATTTTATGGGCCAGCCAACGTGCCTTAGTGGTTGAGTGTTGACCTATGAACCAGATCATGGTTTGATTCCAGTCAGGGCACAGGCCCGGGTTGTGGGCTCCATCCAGTTGGGGGGCTGTACGGGAGACAGCCGATCAATGATTCTCTCTCATCATTAATGTTTCTATCTCTCCCTTCCTCTCTGAATCAATAAAAATATTGTTTCAACGTGAATTTATGAAGACTACTCATTGTTAACATAGATTCTGAGAATATAACTGATGAGCTAACGATAGGACTCACTTGATATTGTGGGCAAAATGTATACCAACAATGTGAAAAAGTAATTTTCTTTTTGTTTGAACGGACACATAGCAAAAATCTCTTAACATGAACATAAAATGCAAACAGAAGCACTCTAAATGGAGTGGCAAGACTAGCCAGCCATTGATCAGGCTGCCTAACATCTCTGAGCTTAAGTGTACTCATCCATAAAATATGGCTCAGTGGATAGAGCGTTGGTCTGCGGACTGAAGAGTCCCGGGTTCGATTCCAGTCAGGGGCATGTACCTTGGTTGCGGGCACATTCCCAGTGGGGGGGGGGGGGTGCAGGAGGTAGCTGATTAATGTTTCTCTCTCATCGATGTTTCTGACTCTCTATCCCTCTCCCTTCCTCTCTGTGAAAAATCAATAATATATATATATATGAATAATAATGGATCCGCACTAGCTTGTCAGGGTTAGAGCATATTTATGTAAAGCACCTAATAAGTATGTGCCATACAACAGGTGATAAATGGTAGCACTTGTTACTATTAGGAGCCATCAAAATATATGAAGAATCTGGCCACTTCGCATGGCCTCCATTCCTACCACTATGGTCAAACCTCCATCATTTCTTGCAAGATTACTGTAATACCTTCTGAACTTCTTTCATGGATGCCATGCATTCCACAGCCCTCCCCCTCCCCGCAATACCATCCTACTCCCTATCCACATTATTATTACACAGTAACCCCAAATTTCCCATTAGAACAGAAAATCACCCTCTAGTGCAGTGATTTTCAACTGGTGTGCCACGGCACACTGGTGTGCCACGAGAATTTTTGAAATGTGACATATCTGACTAGCCAGGGGCACTGACCTCTTTTCCCTTAGAATGTCAAATGAAAAAATGACAACAGCTGCCCAGCTGGCAATGTCTCAGTGGTTGAGTGTTGACCTATGAACCAAGAGGCCATGGTTCGATTCCTAATCAGGGCACAGGCCTGGGTTGTGGGCTCCATCCCCAGTAGGGAATGGGCAAGAGGCAGCCGATAAGTGATTCTCTCTCATTGATGGTTCTATCTTTCTCTCCCTTCTTCTCTGAAATCAATCAATAATTACACGTTAATACATATGCCTCTCGCTCACCTCCCACCAGGGGTTGAGCCTGCAACTCAGGCACGTGTCCTTAACCAGAATTGAACCTAGGACCTTTCAGTCCACAGGCCGATGCTCTATTCACTGAGTCAAACCAGCTAGGACAAAATATATATATATATATATACTTTTTTTAAAAATGACAAGAGCCAATACAACAATAGCTGTTTGGCATGAATGAATCAAAATTATACCTATTTTATTTGTCAGATCGGCAAAAAATATATATTTTCCAGTGTGCCACAGAATTTTGGTAGTTAGTTTATGTGTGTCATGAGATGAAAACGGTTGAAAATCACTTCTCTAGTGGCTTCTCAACGCAAAGTCAAGGCCTTACAAGATTGGCCCCCGTTATCTTTCAGACCTCATGGTAGGCTAACCAAATGAGTTCTCATCCAAACCAGGACACTTTTGAGAAGTGAAATAACTGCATAGGAGATGGGGATATTTGGGGTAAAATTGGGGCTCACGGGGGCATACTGGGACACGAGGTCACGGTCTTCCTCACTCTGCTGCAGCCACACTGACTCCCTTGAACGTGACACACTCACCTCAGGTTCTTTGCACTGGCTATTTCCTCTGCCTGGAATGCTCTTCCCCCAAGAAATCCACAAGACTTGCTCCCTCACTGTCTTCGGGTCCTGCCTCAATGACCTTTCTCATTGAAACCTTCCCTGGCCACCCTATTGAAATTGCAAAGAGATTTTTCTCTATTCTCTGTGTGTGTCTCACACACACACACACACACACACACGCACACACACACACACATGCACACATATGCAGGCACACACCCAATACCTTTGTGTTTTTATCTTCTATGAAACAGGAAAAAATAAGTCCTACAAAGCCTTGATCCATCATCTGATACATGGCTTGTGTGCGAACATCTGAAAATAAAAAGGGAAAATCTGCTGTCAATAAACTGTATCTCCTGGCCACAAAGATTTAAAAGTGATATGCTCCCGAGATTCAGATTCTCTAGGCAGAAAAGGAATGTATCTTCAGTACAATATGGCTGTCAGAGTAAAAATATTTCACTAAGTTAGAAAAACACTATGGGATATCTGCAATTAAATTAGGAAACGTATTAATAACTCTAGGCTGCCTACCCCAAGACTAGCCCTCCTATGAAATGTACCATAGAAAAAGGAAAAATGGAAAACTTAAATTAGCCCCCAAAACTTGATAATTGCTTCTAGAAGACCCAAAGAGAAAGGGCACTGGAAGGAGACAAAAAAGATTTCCTAGAGCCCAGCCCTCGTGATTCAGTGGTTGAGTGTTGACCTATGAACCAGGAGGTCACATGTTCATTCCCAGTCAGGGCACATGCGCGGGTTGCAAGCTCAATCCCCAATTGGGGATATGCAGGAGGCAGCCAATCAATGCTTCTCTCTCGTCATTGATGTTTCTGTCTCTCTTTCCCTCTCCCTTCCTCTCTGAAATCAATAAAAATATATTTTTAAAAAATATTTCCTAGGATAAACTTTTTGATAGACAGCTTCTGGGGAAATGACCATGTTAGATTTGATAATAAAAACCAGAAGCATAGACCTCTTACAGAGGAAATTCTTCCTCAGGAAACCACTGTGTAGAAGTGATTGCAGTAGAATCACATTCAACATCCCAAGGAGTAGAAACAAAAATCTCACTACATGCTCCTGCAATTTTTGAAAAGGAAATCATAAGCAGGCATCAAATAACATTGGTAAGGATTAGTCCAGTGACTTATATCCACTTCATTTGGCAGTATGTTATTTTATTTTAAAATATATGTGTATTGATTTCAGAAAGGAAGAGAGAGGGAGAGATAGAAACGAGCAATGATGAGAGAGAATCACTTATCGGCCGCCTCCTGCATGCCCTACATGGGATTGGGCCCACAACCTGGGCATGTGCCCTGACCAGGAATCATACCATGCCCTCCTGGGTCATAGGTCAACACTCAACCACTGAGCCACACCACCAGGCAGCAATATGTTCTTAAACATTCTTTACACTTATTTTTTTTTATCTGGGTCGGGACTTCTCCACACTGTCCTCCTAAGCAAAGAGTGAGACCAAACAGTACCTAGTGACTGTTGCGGAAACTCTTGTAGAAAATAAGTAGCGCCGAGACCGGTTTGTCTCGGTGGACAGAGCGTCGGCCTGTGGACTGAAAGGTTCTGGGTTCCATTCCGGTCAAGGGCATGTACCTTGGTTGCGGGCACAGCCCCAGTAGGGGGTGTGCAGGAGGCAGCTGATGGATGTTTCTCTCTCATCGATGTTTCTGACTTTCTACGCTTCTCCCTTCCTCTCTGTGAAAAATCAATAAAACATTTTTTTTTAAAAAGAAAATAAGTAGCATTGTATAAACGGTCTCTGTACTGCCCTATGAACTTGGTAAAATTGTTAATGCGCCTAAGCCTACTTCCTCGCCTGTTACATAAGAATAAACATCATCCCTATGTTCACAGGACTTCGTTATCTTTAACATTGCGAGATTTTTCAGCGCAACGCCCAGCACATCAAACTTCATAAGCATTCTTTGCATTCCACTTCATCCACAGCCACTGTTGAAGATCGGCTATCTGAGTCTGCAAAAGATTACTGTCCATACCACCCCACCCACAGTGCTTTTATCAAGATCGCCAACGATCTATTCTTGGCCCTCAATTTACCCGATTGTTCCCTCCTTAAAGCTGTATTCACTTGGCCTCCCACTCTCAGTCTTCCCCTACGTCAGTGATGGGCAACCATTTGAGCTTGGTGTGTCAAATTCGCCAAAAAAACCAAGCATAACTCGGGTGGTGTGTCACTTTGAGAAAATAAACCATAATTTCATGGTATTAATCGTTTAAATAACAAAAATGTATAATTGTAATGTATAACTGTATTTAGTAAACCAAAAGCTAATTATTTAACTTACCTGCTTAGTGACTTTTTTGTTCATCTGTCAGTCGGTTTCTTTTGTTGGTCTTGATATTATTTAACTTGTGTGGGGTGCCGTGAACTAAGGTAAGTGAGGGGGGTGGGATTCTTTAACTAACCTGCCTATTGGTGACTTTTTTGTTGCTGAATTTCATTGGCTAAACCTTCAACTGAAGGTTGGTATTTTGTACACTTCAAGCCCAAGCAAGTGCTACTAACTTCATCTGTCAATCTGTTTCTTTTGTTGGTTTTGGTATTATTTAACACTGAGAATAAGGTCTCACAAAAGTATGTGGAGGGAGAAATTGTGAGCAAAGCCATTGCTATATTTTTCAGGGTCTAAAAGTGTCTGGTAATTGTTTCTTCAATTGGTCTGGTAAAAGGCACTCCAAATTTCCTGTTGGTAGTGGCACTCACTCCTCTTGATTCTCCAAGTGGCACTTTTCCAGATTCTCAAGCTTTGACCTCAAGTCAACAAACACCTGAGCCCAGATGCTGTCTTGAAATTCTGCAAGTTGCATCTCCAAATCATCAATTTTCATCCATTGGAAACCATTTAATTCCAAACTACTGTAGATTCCAAACTACTACATCAGGATACTTAATTATTTTTATGGCCGTGCAGTAGGCGAGGATGAAACATTCTTCTTGGCATGTGGTCCCATACTTCTCTGTGTGTGACTGCATGCAGCTGCGTGTCATCAAAAATGGCTACGCGTGTCAGTGCTGACACGCGTATCATAGGTTTGTCATCATGGCCCTACGTCCACTTACCTTCATTGGCTGATCTTGTTGGATCTTCCCATCTTCACCCTCCTGATAGAGTGGCATAGCAAAGGCTGTACTCAATCCCTGGGGGATTTCATCCTGTTCCACAGGCTTCTTACCTCATCTCTACACTGTAACCACTCCTAACTCACACCCAATAAACTCTAGCCCCAGACTTCTATCCCAAACTCCAGAATCATATATGCAATTGTCTACCTGACACTGACTTGGTTGTCTGACTACAGTGCTGCTCATTCAAATTGGAGTGCTGAAATTTTATCTCTATTAAAAATAATCAATATGATGTAAACCATTACTTTTAAAACGTCCTATCTAATAAAAGGGTAATATGCAAATTAACCGTCACTCCCTCACAAATATGGAGGCACCCATAGCAGTCAGGGCGCTGGATGCTGGCAACCAGCCCCAGTGTCCTGCATGCCCTGCCCTGCAGAGGGAGGGCAGACGGGCAGGCCTCTGGGGCATGGGGCTCTGGCATCATTGCAGACCGGGTTGAGGGACACCCGCCCCCCCCCCCCGCCGGTGCACGAATTTCGTGCACTGGGCCTCTAGTAGCACAATAAAAATGAGGACACCTGTTTAAGGATAGTTAACTTTGCTTTAAAGCAACCATAGCCAATGTAATGGAAAAAGGAAAATCATATTCATGTCTAAGAACAGTAAACACTGCAACCCCCTACTTACCCACATGTGAAGGCCAAACAGTTATATGAGGATGGGAGTGATACCAGCCCACCACTCTCATGGGACGACCTGTTAGTTCAGCCAACCTGTGTGTCTGTCAAGGTATTTTCAACTGGTGGGAATACAAAGCAGTGAAGCTGACAAGGGCTCAGAAAGTATCCTGAGATTTCAAACAAAAACCATGTACAACTGAAGGTCAACAAAAGATTGAAGTAAGGTTGATATCTAGAATTTCCCAGACTTCCTATTTAAAAACAAAGAAGTCTCTTTTTTTTTAAGTGAAATCCACTCGATTGCCATTACTGTATATAATTACATTCTCCTTAGCTAATGTTTGATCACTGAAATACTTATCACTGTGCTGTCTGAAAAACTTTTCTGAATCATTGGAAGTTACTTACATTATTAATTGGAGTACTCTTCTGCTCGCTCTCTCTCTCTCTCTCTCTCTCCTAATCCCATTTTTGAAAAATACAAGATTTTAAAAATTCATTTGCTTTCTCTCTGGCAGGCTACCAACGCCAACAATAGCAACCAGCATGGTTTTGTGACAGGATAGTAAGAAGCTAGAAAATTTCCAGGGCAGGCGGAATAGGGAAACTGAGACAGGAAAGTTCAAACAAGGCCAAAGCGTGTGGGCACTTGGCAGCTGGCCTGCAAATAACAAGCCATTATCTTCCCCAGCCAAGGACACTTGGGAGCAAATGGTTAAAAGCCTCCCCGAGTACGGAATGCAGGGAAGAAAGCGGGGGAAGGGGAAAGGAAAGAAAGGGCAGTTTTACTCCCTAAGCAGAGACGCCAGGAGTCTCAAGGCTTGGAAGATAAAATTGCCCCGGGGCTTCTCATGAATTCTGGGAAGGCCACAACAAAGTGAAAAGGGACCTTGAGAATCAATCTCTCCCCAGATAGTCAACAAGAGAATCTTTGAAACCTATAGACAGGAGGGCATACAGCGCCTAGAACCCTTGCCAGGTACTCACTTCCCCGGGGTTAGCCTGCAAAGTCCACCTGTGCTCCCAGCCGGTTGAAACGAAACGTATTGGCTTGCCTTGCTTCTTTAATAAAAGCGCTTGCTTTCATTGCTTCAATACACTGGCTTTGTCACAACGCAATCATCTGCAGTTGTCTCATTTAAATCCATTTCTAGGAGAAGACAAGGCTCGAGGGTGGGGACAGCCCTTTCAGTGTCCCCACCGGTGTAGAAATCGCCTCCAGAGGAATCTCTTCCTCCTTTGTTATGGAAATAAAAATGTCCCATCATTCTGAGGCTCTAACATGAGATAGGAACTCAACTCAGAGCCCTGGCTGGTTTGGCTCAGTGGATAGAGCGTGAGTCTGCGGACTCCAGGGTCCCAGGTTCGATTCCGGTCAAGGGCATGGACCTTGGTTGTGGGCACATCCTCAGTGGGGGGTGGGGGGGTGCAGGAGGCAGCTGATCAATGTTTCTCTCTCATCAATGTTTCCAATGCTCTATCCGTCTCCCTTCCTCTCTATAAAAAAAAATCAATAAAGTATATATATTTTTTTAAAAAGAACTCAACTGATAAATAACTCCCCTTCAGATGCTGCTTACTAAGCTATTGCTGCGAAAGTATAAAATGCTGGCTCACTTCCCTGCAACTTAAATTAAAACACAAAAATCCCTTTTTATACGACTGAGTAGTCTAAGAAAGAATACTTTTTAAGTAGTCTTTTCTTTCAAGTTGCCAAGAAAAAATCAGTTAATTGCTTTAAAGCCCCTTTCTCCAGCGGCACATGGGGGGAGTCCCGCTCACACAGTGAAGAACCAATGAGGTCATCTAAGCAAGTAGCATCTTGTCTGGCACGGAGCAAGGGCTTGATAGACACTCACTGGTCCTATCAGCACCTTAACTTAACTTAACTTAACGCAACCATGTGTCCAGTCATCCCTCTCCCACTTGGAGAATGGACTAAGTTGCAAGACACAATCACAAGAACACATACCTTTTCTGGGAATCTGACTTTGGCCGAGTCTGTGTTTATCTGCTCAAACACCAATCAATGGGCCTGCTGCTTCTGGCTCAAAGGGAGGAAGAGGGATTGGACTTATCTCCTGCCTGCCACAAGCAAACGAACGATTATATGAAACGGGAAGGCCAGTAAATGGGGGGGGGGGGAGAGAGACAAGGTGAGCCCTTGAGAGAGTGTCCAGGCCACAGAGCAGGAAAGGGAAGCGGCTTCCTGGGTTTGGGGGATGGATCGGACGGTGGAGCAGCTAGAGTGGGCAGGGTGGGGGACTGGGAAGAGAACAGCAAGAGGGACAAACTCTGCGGACGCACAGAGGGTCCCCCTGGAGTATTCCACAGACAGCACTGATCAGCGCAGGTGTGTGAGGAGACTAGGTGAAGCATGGAGTCCGGATTATAGGAAGCAACTGTCCCATTTGACCACACTTTGGTCATATTTTACATGGAATATTGCTCTTTTTTTTTTTTTTTTGGAGAGGCAGCCTCAAAAAGAGAATCTTTCCAAACAACAAAGACCAAGATAGTAAAAAGCCCAGAAATTAAATGATACCAGGAAAACTGGGGAAGAGGGGCCTAAGGGACTGAAGAGGGGTTGGGGGGGGGGAGGACCAAGGGACTCCTCATAGAGTTCAGTGTCATAGGATTTGACCTTGGGGTGTCTGGGCATCGGAGAGAAGGAATGTTAGACATTTCTAATTCTTCGATAAAAGCCCCTGGAAAGGAGAAGCGGACACAAATGCTGATTAGCCGCCTGGCCAGCGCGGGTCAGTGGTTGAGTGGCGATCCGTGAACAAGGGGGTTCGATTCCCGGTCAGGGCACACGCTGGGTTGCGGGCTCCATCCCGATCAATGACGCTCTCTCACCACTGATGTTTCTACTTCTCGCTCCCTCTCCCTTCCTCTCTGACATCAATAGAAATATATATTTTTTAATATATATTTTTAAAATTCCGGTTAACAAAGCAATCGGCTCTAAGGGGCAAATATGAAAACTGGGAGTCAGCAGGACAGATTTCATTGGGAAATCTCCTCCTCCAGCAGGCCAAGGCGGCAAACAGGGGGGGCCCCTGGCTTAGACGCCCCAGAGCACACACAAGCTGCTCACCCACCACCAAGGATATCTCCGCCTCCGTTGAGGCCGCAGACAGCTGCTCGGGCGAAATTTCCACTCGGTCCTTCCTCTTATCAGAACGTCGCAAGATGATGACAGAGTGAATGTGAACAATCCTGACGGTGTCGATCTGAGGGGGGAAAAAAACCCACGAAAAGGTTTACTTCTGTCTCTCTCCAATATCTCTCCCTGCAATGATAGCACTGCATGCTATTTTGCTATCAGGTGGAAGATTCCATTTTAGAAAACTGACATTCTCCCCACCAATAATGGAATGTTTCAAATAAAAGGCATCTCACCTCACCATATACATTTCTTTTCTTTTCTTTTCTTTTTTCTCACCATATACATTTCAAAACAAGACCAACAAAAATACTACAGCTAATATTCAGATCAAGGAAGGACTTTTTGAATGATCAACTTATAATCATTCGACCCACAGCTATGTGCGAGACACTGTCCCACAAAAGAAGACGAGGTTCAGAGTGATCAAAATTCAATTGTTTAAAATGCTAAGTCTGGCTGAGCAGCATCACGTTAATTGACGACATGAGTAAGTGAATGCTGCAGAATCTCAGAGGAAAGGAATCACTTAAGTGAGAAAAAAAATCTTCATAGAAAAGGCATACAAGCGTTCATACTTCCTGACTGCTGTGTGTGTGCATGTGTGCACGCATGTGTTTGTGTGTGCGTGCGTGTGTGTGTGTGTGTGTGTGTGTGTGTGTAGATGGAATTTCTGAAGATACCAAATGGATGCGGGTGATATGTTTGGGAGACAAGTTGGCCAACTGATTTGAAGAGCAAACTTGAGATGGAATGGCAGATAGTAAGGCTGAGAAAGAAGGTTAAAGTAAAACTGTGCAGGACCCCAGATTGTCAACCCATGGCCTGCAGGATGAACTGGACAAAGGAAAATATCTCAGATTGCCTGGACACGAAGCGATGATAACGTACCGGACTAACTGGATGGCAGAGATGGAAGAACGAGATTGGAGATTCACCAAGAAGGAAGAATCCACAAGATCTGGTAGCTTATGGACCATGGGTGATAGAAGTCAGGCAAGTGTCAAGGATGACTCTGAAGTTTTCAGGTTGACATGGTGACACGGGAGGCAGATTGAAGGGTAGCAAGGATCAGGACGGGAGGAAGGAAGATGAGCGAGTTGATCTGAGATGAGAGGATGCAAACAAAAGCAAGGAATAGTGTGGAGAGACAGCCCAGAGGTCCAGGCCTAAATCAAGGGGGGTGGGGGGGAGGTTTCCCACATTTCAGATGGAGTACAATAAGGGGAGCCAGGAAGCATGACAGGGGAGTCAAAACCAGAGCAATGAAATGGTTCAGGAGTTTCAGAGGGAAGATGGGTGTGGCACTGCCAGATGTTGCAGGGACATGGGTGAAATCTAAGAGGAGATTTTTGAGTAAGCTACGGACCTACACAGCACACAGCAGCCGTTATGCAATGTGGCTATTGAGCTTGAAATGTGGTCCCCTTTCATGCCTTCATCTACCCTGGTGAACTCTCTCATAGCCTTTAGATTCCCATTCATGAGCCTTTAAAAGCTCATCCTAGAAAGAACTGATCATTCTCCCCTGTCATGCGTTTGTTTTTTTTAATAATACAAATACACATCTGTGCCAGAGCGTGTATCACGTTGTGTTCTCTTTGTTGACCTAAGTTCCTGCTCTGCTGGAAGGTAAGATCCTAAGGGCAGGGAGCATACAGTGTCGGGACGGCACAGACCCCACAATATCGAAAACCAAAAGCAGAGACGGAAAGACACTTGACCTTCCAGGGAGCGACAAGACAAAGAGATGACCTGTCACTGTAGTTCTGATTTGCATTTCCCTGACAGCTGGTGAAGCCAAGCACCTCTTCACACATCTGTCGGCCATTTGTGTGTCTTCTTGGGAGCAGTGGCTGTTCCGGGCCTCCCCCAATGTTTAATTGGATAATTATTTTGGGGTTAAGGTGGATGACTTCTATCTAGTTTTTAGATAGTAACACCTTGTCAGAGTTGTTGTTTGCAAATATCATCTCCTATTTAGTTGTAGCCTTCTTGAGGTTTTTTGGGGGTTTTTTTGTTTTTGTTTTTGTTTTTTTTTTTGTTTTTTTGGTGGTGGTTTCTTTTGCTGCGCAGAAGCTTTTGTGTTTGATATAGTCCCGTTCATTTATTTTTGCTTTTCCTTTCTTTGCCTTTGGGGTCAAATTCATAAAATCTTTTCCAAGACCAAAGTTCATAAGTCTAGTTACCTATGTTTTCTTTCAGCGAAATTTATTATTTCAGATCTTATATTTAGAGCCTTGATCCACTTTGAGTGTCTTTTCCTATATGGGGACAAACAGGAGTCTAGTCTCATTCTTTTGCATGTAGCTTTCCAATGTTCCCAACGCCGTTTCTTTTTTTCTTTTTTCTTTGTGTTAAACCTCCCCCCTGAGGATATTTTTCCCATTGATTCTTAGAGCAAGTGGGAGGGGGAGCGGGAGGGGAGAAACATCAATGTGGGAGAGACACATTGAAGGGTTGCCTCCCACATGCAGCCCCATGGGGACTGGGGATCGAACCTGCAAGCCTTTGGTGCCTGGGGCCCAGGCTCTAACCACTTAGAAAACACAGGCCAGGCTTCCCAGAACCATTTCCTGAAGAGGCTTCTTTTCCTCCACTGTACCACCTCACACCTGTTAGAATGGCTGTTCTCAACAAGATCCGATCTAATGAAAGAGTAAATGCAAATTTGACCGTACCTTTGCTCCTGATTGGCTGTGCTACCAGCCAATCAGGAGCGGGGGGGGGGGGCAGGGCCAAGTGGCGCAAGCGTCCGGCCCTCGGGGGCAGAGACGAGGTGGCAGCGTGGCACTCCGGCCAGAGCAGAGCAGACTGAAGGCTCCGGCTGGAGTGAAGCCTCCAGCGGCCAAAGCAAAAACGGAAGGCAACAGCCAGAGGGGAGTCCTGGGTCCCAGGGTCCAGAGGAAAACTGGTCCTGGCAGCCAGGGGAAGGAAAGCCTGTTGCGTGACTCTTCATGCAGCGGGCCTCTAGTAAGTAATAACAAGTGTAGGAGAGGATGTGGAGAAAAAGGAACCCACATTCACTGGTGGTGGGAATGTAAACTGGTACAGCCACTATGGAAAACAGTATGGGCCGGCCGGTGTGGCTCAGTGGTTGACATCAAGCTATGAACCAGGAGGTCACAGTTCAATTCCCAGTCAGGGCACATGTCTGGGTTGCAGGCTCCACCCCCAATAGGAGGCGTGCAGGAGGCAGCCAATCAATGAGTCTCTCTCATCATTTATGTTTCCATCTCATTCTCCCTCTCCCTTTTTCTGAAATAAAACACTTAAAAAAAAACAAAGAAAACAGTATGGATGTTCCTCAAAAAATTAAGAATAGAGTTACCATATGCCCCAGTAATCCCTCTCCTGGGTATGTACATAAAGAACTGAAAACATTTATTTGCAAAGATATATGCACCCCTATGTTCGTTACAGCATTGTTCATAGTGGTCAACACATGGAAACAACCAAAGTGTGCCTAAATAGAGGACTGGGTAAAAATATGGTACATATATACCATGGAATACCACTCAGCCATAAGGAAAGATGAAATACTGCCATTTGAAACAACATGGATGGCTCTTCTGAATATCATGTTAAGGGAAATCAGTCAGAAAAAGTCAAGAACCATATGATTTCACTTGTCCTATCTAACATAAGAGTAATATGCAAATTGACCATACCTCCAATCAAGCCACACACCAGCCAATCAGGAGCTGGGGTGGAGCCAGTCAGGGATAAGGCCAGGGCTGGGGGGGGGGGGGGCAGAGTCGAGGCGGCTCCCAGGGGCGGAGCCAAGGCGGCCGGCGGTCGCCAGCAGCAGGGGCTAAGGCCAGGGCCGGGGTGGAGCCAGCCATCGGCCCCATTGCAGGGCGATGGCTGGGTGCCCAAGGCCTAAAGCTTTGGCCAGAGGCTTTCAGCCTTGGGCAGGCCAGGGGTGAGTGGTCAGTAGGGCATCCCCTGAGGGCTCCCAGTATGTGAGAGGGGGCAGGTTCGGCTGAGGGATCACCCACCCCCAGTGCACGAATTTCATGCACCGGGACCCTAGTGTAGAATATAAAACTTAAAGGAACAAAGGAACAAGAGAAACAAACAAAAAAATCAGAAACCAACAACAGTTTGGTGGTTACTAGAGGGAGGGGGAGGGAGGGGTAGTAAATAGTAAAGGAGGTCAAAAATATAGTGATAAAAGGAAACTTGACTTTGGGTGGTGGGTACACAATGCAATATATAGATGATGTACGATAGAAATGTACTCTTTTTAAAAAATATGTATTTTATTGATTTTTTACAGAGCGGAAGGGAAAGGGATAGAAAGTCAGAAACATCGATGAGAGAGAAACATCGATCAGCCGCCTCTTGCGCACCCCCTACTGGGGATGTGCCCACAACCAAGGTACATGCCCTTGACCGGAATCAAACCTGGGACCTTTCAGTCCACAATCCGACGCTCTATCCACTGAGCCAAACCGGTCTCGGCTAGAAATGTACTCTTAAAACGTATATAATTGTATTAACCAATGTCACCCAAATAAATTTAATTTTTTAAATATATTCTATTGATTTTTTTACAGAGAGGAAGGGACAGAGATAGTTAAAAACATCGATGAGAGAGAAACATCGATCAGCTGCCTCCTGCACACTCCCTACTGGGGATGTGCCGGCAACCAAAGTACATGCCCTTGACCGGAATCGAACCTGGGACTCTTGAGTCTGCAGGCCGACACTCTAGCCACTGAGCCACACTGGTTAGGGCAATAAATTTAATTTTTTAAAAAGAAAGAGGAGCTGACTTTTCTACAGAAATAATCAAAGCCTAAAAAGAAGGAGGTAACATGTTAGTGTGCAAAAAGAGATCTGCCAGTCAATAATTCTATATTCAAAGACTAGAACCTTCAGAACTGAAGGCAAAATACAGATATTTACATATGCAAAGAGTTGAGAGAACTCATTATCAGCACAGAAATACTAAAGAGAGTTTGCCAGGAAGAAAGAAAATCCCAACTATGAAGGAAAGAATAAAGAGCACTGTAAAGAGCAAAATATGTGTGTAAATGTAAATAAATACTAACTGTACAAAACAGTAATAATAATGTCATGCAGTGTGGAAAATATCCATAGAATTAAAATGCATGACAGCACTAATCCCAAGGGTGGGAAGGTGAAATGAAATTATTCTTAAGTTCTAGTATTAGCAGAGAAATAGTGAAAAATATATCCATTTGTGTTAGACTAGCAAATCAAAAATATCCTAATATATAAAAACCATTGGTCATAACGGCCAGTAACGACCGGAGGCTGACCAACCAGAAGTCAGTGCTGGCCCCGCCCCCAAGGAAGCAGTAAAGAGCAATCAGGCAAGCAGACAGAGAGGTTAGGGGTGATCAAGTAGGCAGCTCAGCAGTTAGGGGTGATCAGGTAGGTAGGTAAGTGGTTAGGGGCGATCAGGTAGGCCGGCCAGCAGTTAGAGAAGATCAGATAGGCAAATGGCCCCTCGCCGGGCTGGCCCTGCCCCCAAGCAAGCAGATAGGAGCAATCAGGCAGACAGGCAGAGTAGTTAGGGGTGATCAAGTAGGCAGGTAAGTGGTTAGGGGAGATCAGGTAGGCAGATGGCCCCCTAATGGGCTGGCCCCACCTCCACGCAAGCAGTTAAAGGCAATCAGGCAGGCAGGGAGAGTGATTAGGGGTGATCAGGTAGGCAGGCAAGTGGTTAGGGGAGATCCAGTAGGCAGACAGCCCCTCACAGGGCTGGCCCCGCCCCCCAGCAAAGAAAGAGGGAGGCCCAGGCCAGCCAAGCCATTGCACCCCAGCCTGTCACCTGTAGAGGTGCCAGGGGAGGGGGGGCAGCGCAACAGAGATGGCAGGCAGTGGCAGAGGCGGGAGTGGGGCCAGCTGCCTGCAGCCTGGGGAAGGAAAGCCCCTATAGGCCCTGATCTCAGGCCAGGCCTAGGGACCCTACCTGAGGGATCTGGGATTGTGAGAGGGTGCAGGCTGAGCTAAGGGACCCCCCTACCCCCCAGTGCACAAATTTTCATGCACCAGGCTTCTAGTATATTATAATGTGTAGTATAACTACTAAAAGGAAAGTAAAAGAAGGCTATCACTAATTAATGGAGGATCACAGTGGAATAATAAAACACAGTCAATGAATCCAAAAGAAGGCAAGAACAGAGAGAAGAACATAAAGCAAAATGGGTCAAATATAAAGTAAAAAGATGGCAGCAATAACCCATATATATCAATCATTACAATAAAGGTAATTGGACTAAATACTCCAATTAAAAAGATTATCAAACTGGATTATCAAAAGTATGTTACTAATAATACACACTTTGAATATTAATACACAGAAAGGCTAAAACATAAAAGAATGGAAAAGATATGCCATGCCAACACTAACTAAAAAGATAAGGTCCCTGAATTCTTATGAAGTTTAATATCTACAATCAAACCTCGTTTCTCAAACTTCTCCCATTTCCAACAATTCGGTTCTTGACCAAGTTGTTCAGAGAAAAGGTCTCTGTTGTCAAAGCAAACTTCCACTGACAATCCTTTCAAGCTGATACCTCTCAGACAATAAAGGAAAGAACGCTTTTGTTGCTGGAGAAATCAAGGATTAGCAAATTTTTAAAACAGAAAGCAGCCATCAAGAGTGCCAATGTAGCCGAAACCGTTTTTGGCTCAGTGGATAGAGCGTTGGCCTGGGGACTGAAAGGTCCCAGGTTTGATTCCGGTCAAGGGCATGTACCTTAGTTGGGGGCACATCCCCAGTAGGGGGTGTGCAAGAGGCAGCTGATCGATGTTTCTGACTTTCTATCCCTCTCCCTTCCGCTCTGTAAAAAATCAATAAAATACATTTGAAAAAGAAAGAGTGCCCATGTTGCTAAGGATGTGAAGGAAACTGGTCACGGGCAGTGGAGGCGGTACACACTCTGTGGCTGGTGTGGACACAGGAAAAGCAGTTGGGCAGGGACAGCACTTCGGAGGCAGTGGTATGTGAACAGAGATGCCGCATGCTGACCCGAAAGACTCCCTGGACCAAACGCTGAAAGTAATTCCTTTAAAAGCGAGTGGGGGTGTGTGATAAACTTAAGAAAAGAAGTGTTTATTTGCAGATTAAACAGTAAATTAGACCTGTACTGTATATAAGAAAAGTTGCAACAAGGAATCATTTGGGGGTCTGGAACAGATTCATCCTATCTAAGAATAATATGCAAATTGACCATACCTCCCATAAAGCCAGACCCACAGCCACACCCATCAGCCAATCAGGAGCAAATTATGCAAATAAACCCCAACCAAGATGTCTGCAGCCTCTAAGAGCAGGAGGGAGGCTTGGGTTTCCCCCGTAACGGAGGAAGCCAAGCTTTCCTCCTGCCCTTGCTGGCCTAGGCCTCCACTCAATGCTACAAAGTTTCAATTATAGAAGATACATAATCCCAACAGAAATGGCTGCCGCCACTTAGCAAGCAGAAGGCTTGGCTCCTCTCCAGGCTACAAAGTTTCAATTGTAGACATAAATTAATCCCAGATCCCAGGGCCTCCACTTGGATTGCTGGGGGGTATGGCCGGCCTGTAAACCTCCACAGGCCCCTCGCCCAGGCCACCCCTCACCCCCAGGGAACCCCCACCCTGATCTGGGACACTCTTCAGGGCAAACCAGCTGGCCCACACACATGCACCAGGCCTCTATCCTATCTAATAAAAGAGTAATTTGCAGATTGACCATCACTCCAACACACAAGAGGGCTGCCCCCATGTGATCAAAGATCCTGCCCCCATCTGGACACAAGATGGCCAGCAGGGGAGGGCCGTTGGGAGGTTGCAGGCCTGCAATGAAGGGCAGTTGTGGGCAATCAGGCCAGCAGGGGAGGGCAGTTGGAAGGGCCAGACCTGCAAGGGAGGGCAGTTGGGGGCAATCAAGCCTGCAGGGGAGGGCAGTTAGGGGTGTCCAGGCTGGCAGAGGAGGGAAGTTGGGGGCAAACAGGCTGTCAAGGGAGCAGTTAGACATCAATTAGGTTGGCAGGGTAGTGGTTAGGGGGTGATCAGGCTGGCAGGTAGAAACGGTTAGGGGCAATCAGGAAGGCAGGCGGGTGAGCAGTTTGGAGCCAGTAGTCCTGGATTGTGAGAAGGATGTTCGACTGCCCGTTTAGGCCCGATCCCAGTAGGATCGGGCCTAAATGGGCAGTCAGACATCCCTTGAGGGGTCCCAGAGTGGAGAGGGTGCAGGCTGGGCTGAGGGACACCCCTCTCCCCCCCCCGTGCACGAATTTCATGCACTGGGCCTCTAGTTCTATTTATAACAGGAGAAAATTATTCCGTTTTCAAACAAATCACTTCTTGAACAACCTTCTGGAACAAATCAAGTTCGAGAACCGAGGTTCCACTGTATTTGGATGGTATACAGTGACCCAGAATTTAAGATAAGGGAATAAACTCTTGAAAAATAAAATTATGTTACTAAGATTGGAAATGCATTTGAGAAGGAGGTGATCCTGAGGGTGAATATTCTCTTTGTCTCCAGTCAGAGAAGGCTTCAGTATCCAAGAAGAGTGAGCAAAAGAAATTCAGCAGAGAGCCGAGACCGGTGTGGCTCAGTGGACAGAGCGTCGGACTCCGGACTGCGGGTCCCCGGTTCAATTCCGGCAAGGGCATGTACCTTGGCTGCGGGCACATCCCCAGTAGGGGGTGTGCAAGAGGCAGCTGATCGATGTTTCTCTCTCATCGATGTTTCTGACTTTCTATCCCTCTCCCTTCTGCTCTGTAAAAAATCAATAAAATAGCCGAGACCGGTCTGGCTCAGTGGATAGAACGTCGGACTCCGGACTGCGGGTCCCGGGTTCGATTCTGGTCAAGGGCATGTACCTTGGCTGCGGGCACATCCCCGGTAGGGGGCGTGCAGGGGGCGGCTGATCGATGTCTCTCTCTCATCGATGTTTCTGACTTTCTATCCCTCTCCCTTCTGCTCTGTAAAAAATCAATAAAATATATTTTTTTAAAAATCAATAAAATATTTTAAAAAAACAAAAAGAAATTCAGCATAGAATGGTAAGACCAGGCCAGGAATAGATGAAAAACAAAATAAAATAAGCATAAAGGCCACAAACGACTAACAGGTATCCCTGAAAGCCACAGGTAGCTGAAGGGCCAGAGGGAGATTGTTATGGTCATGGTCACATTAGTAGTAAGATATTCCAACGAGGCTAGATCTGCCCCTACACCTTTTCAGTCTTGGAATTAAGGTACTAAAACCAGTTCGTTTTGTTCCTGTGTCTTGATAAAGACCAGTGGTCCTCCACCTTTCTAATGCCATGACCCTTTAATACAGTTCCTCACGTTGTGGTGACCCCCAACCATAACATTATTTCTGATGGTCTTAGGCTCTACAGCAGCGTTACCGCCAGCAGGGTTACCTAGGACCATCAGAAAACACAGATGTTTATATTATGATTCCTAACAAAATTAAAGTGACGAAGTAGCAATGAAAATAATTTCATGGTTGGGGGTCACCACAACATGAGGAGCTGTATTAAAGAGCCGTGGCATTACAAAGGTTGAGAACCACTGGTATAGTATAGATCAAGAGTTGGCAAACTATGGCCTTACTTGGCTGCTTTAGACCAAATCTGACCACGTTCATTCAGTTATGTATTGCAGGTGCTTTTGTGCTACAATGGCAAAGCTGAGTAACTGCAACATAGACCGCATGGTCCAAAAAACTAAAACTATTCACCATCTGGCCCTTTCCAGAAAGTTTGCACTGCCTGGCATGGCACGTAACACTAATGTCCTATTGTACAGGACTTACGTTCATTGATACAATATGTATGTGTTTATTGAGCATAGACTATACGGAAGGCACTACAGAGTGGCCTAAGTGTACAATGATAAACAGGATACAGTAGTGACATCCAAGAAGAGAGACAGGGGAACAGCTCCATGACAACATATAAGCACTGTAATTGATCGGCTCAAGGAACTAGAAAAGCACAGAGGAAGCTATCTAACCTAGTCTACAGGTCAAGGCAGGCTACTTAAAGGAGGCAAGTGGCACCCAGGCTGAAATGCCCGGGATAAGTTGTTAATCAAGCAGAGAAGAGGGAAGTAGTCCATGCATAACAATCAGCAGATCCAAGAGTGAAACAGCAGAGCATAATGTGGAAACTGACATAATTTACCATGGTGAGAACTTGGATCCATCCATGTAAAGAAATATACTATATAATAAAACCCTAATATGCAAATCGACCGAACAGCAGAATGACCGGTCGCTGTGACGCACAGTAACCACCAGGGGGCAGACGCTCAACACAAGAGCTGCCCCTTGGTGGTCAATGCACTCCCACAGGGGGAGCACCACTAAGCCAGAAGCCAGGCTCACAGCTGGCATTCCGCCTCCCAGTGCACAAATGTCATGCACTGGACCTCTGGTCTGATCTAATAAAGAGAATACGCTAATTGACACCGATGCCATTGCAAAGATGGCGGCATCCACAGCCAATAAGGAGGGAATATGCTAACTGACTGCCCACCTTCAAAGATGGCAGTGTCCATAGCCAATAAGGAGGGAATATGGTAATTGATTGTCATGCCCTCAAAAATGGCTGATTCCATAGCTACAAGATGGTGGTACCCAGTCCCCTCAGTCCCACCAAGGAGGCAGGCATGCGGCAAGGCTGGGCCTGTCCACTCCACACACCTGCCTCCGAAGTCCCCCAATCTCCTCAGCCTCCCAGCCGCCCAGGCTGCTGGGGGGGGGGGGGGGTAGGAGAATGCCTCAGCCAGGCCTGCACCCTCTCCAATCCAGGAGCCCTCAGGGGATGTCCAAGTGCCTCTTGCAATCTGGGACCGCTGGCCCCTAACTGCTCGCCTGCCTGCCTGCATGCCTGCTTTATGGCCCCTAACCACCTCTGCCTACCTACCTGATTGTCCCTAACTGCTCCCCTACTGGCCTGATCACCCCTAACTGCTCCCCTGCTGGCCTGATTGCCCCTAACTGCCTCTGCCTCACCCCACAACCAGGACCCAGGATTCCCTCCTCCTGCCGGTTACAGGCACTCGAGACCCAGGCTTCCCTCCCTCTGTCCAACCACAGTCATCCAGGACCTGGGCGGGCTTCACCCTGGCTGGCCACAGCTGCAGGGGACTGAGGGCGGGCGGCTGCGCCCCAACCACAGGGTGGGTGGCTTGTCCCTCTCCTGGGCCACAGGTGCAGGCACAGCTGCTGGCGCCCAGGACTGCAGGGCGGGCGGCTTGTTCCACTCCTGAGCCACAGCCTGGCTGGTCCCCATTCCTCTCTTACCAGTGTTGACTATCTGAGCTGTTATGGCATGAGGGCATGATGGCCATTTACTCTTTATTATATAGGGTGTGTGTGTGTGTGTATTTTCTTTAAGATGCCCATGTTTAGCTAAACTTGGATGTCCAGTAGACAGTTGACTATGACATTCTAGACCTTGGAATAATTTATACTAACTAGTATCTACTGGTTAACAACAATGACCGACAGTCAAAATAGCCAATATTTATTGTCTAACTGCCATGTGTCAGACACTTGGAAAAGTGATTTTCATGTATTAAATTAACTCTCCCAATGACCCAGTGAGACTAGTACTATTGTTATGCCTATTTTACAGGTAAGTGTTTTACTTGCATTACCCAAATCCAACTTTCCCAACAATTCTATGAGGTTGGGAACGACCATTGTCTCTGTGTTACAGAGAAAAAACGAGGAGCTTGAGGGTGTTAAGTAACATGCCCAAAGTCACACAGTTAGTATCGGAGACAGGATCTGAAGACAGCTCTCTCTAACCTCAAAGTCTGTTGCAACTAAAGCCACAGGAGAGGTAATGTTTCCAGCTGACGTGCTCAGTGGTTGAGCGGTGGCCTATGAACCAGGAGATCAGGGTTCTATTCCTGCTCAGGACACATGCCCGGGGTTGTGGGCTCGATCCCCAGTGGGGGGGGGGGGGGTGCAGGAGGCGACCCAATCAAAGATTCTCTCTTATCATTGATGTTTCTATCTCTCTCTCTCTCTCCCTTCCTCTCCAAAATCAATCCTATAGCCCTAACTGGTTTGGCTCAGTGGATAGAGTGTCGGCCTGCGGACTGAAGGGTCCCAGGTTCGATTCCGGTCAAGGGCATGTACTTTGGTTGCGGGCACGTCCCCAGTAGGGAGTGTGCAGGAGGCAGCTGATCCATGTTTCTCTCTCATTGATGTTTCTAGCTCTCTATCCCTCTCCCTTCCTCTCTGTGAAAAATCAATAAAATAGCCCGCAACAATGAGGAACTGACAGGTCTGTTCCAACCCCGAAGACAGTCCAGAGATGGAAGACACTGACGACACCTTGCCATGCTAGCAGTCAGCAGCTGTGCGTCACTGTAGGCGGCCCAGGCCCAAACCAGAGAAAGTGGAACCTGCATTGCCACCATTTGTCCACCATCCAGATACCATTGCTGACATGTGCACATAAGGAACTATTTGACATTGAAACTGGGACTCAGATCAGTTGGACATTGAAACTGAGACTCAAACATTTTTTGTTCTTATACATTTATTTCCAGTATGCAGATGCAAGATCTTTTTAAAGAAAAGAAACGGGGGGGGGGGTAGAGATTGATAGAGAAGCATTGAACAGACTGTCAAACTGCTAGGGGAAGGCTGGTGAGGGTGGGGGGCGGAGGCTGTGGGAGATCATCCGAAGGATTTGTGTGCATGCATGTAGGCATAGCCAGTGGATACAGGACACTGGGGCAGGAGGGCAGGTGAGGATGTGTGCTGTGGGGTGGGGGAGCTGGGGGGAGGACAATGGGGGGAAGAAGGGCAGACGTATGTACTGCTATTTGTAGTACTTTAAAGAATAAAAAAAGGTGAAAAAAATCAATAAAATATGTTTTAAAAAATAAAATATAAAATAAATCCTGTATAATAAAAGCCCAGCGACCACAATGGCATAATGACCACAACGACCATTCAACCAGTTGCTATGAGGTGCACTGACCACCTCTCAGTCCCTCTCCCTTCCCCCCAGCACACAGGCCCTGATCACTGGATGGTGAATGGGAGACTGGGTGGGTGGCAGAAGCGGGGTGGGACTGGGGGCTGGCGAGCCGATGGAAGATGGCCCCGATCACAGGCTAGGCCTAGGGACCCTACCTGTGCACGATTTCATGCACTTGGCCACTAGTAAAAATAAAGTAAAATAAACATTCTGGGAAGAGAAGGAGGCCAAGGCAGAAACTTGGAGAATGATTAATGAATAGGCAGGGGTGGAAGAGTCCAAAAAGAATAGGGAAAGGGAGGGATAACGAGATACTGCAAAAAACAAAACAAACAAAAACCCTCAAGGCCATGGTCGGCAAACTGCGGCTAGCGAGTCACATGCGGCTCTTTGGCCCCTTGAGTCTGGCTCTTCCACAAAATACCACGGACTGGGCGAGTCTATTTGGAAGAAGTGGCATTAGAAAAAGTTTAACAAATCGGGCTCTCCAAAGAAATGTCAATCGTTGTACTGTTGATATTTGGCTCTGTTGACTGATGAGTTTGCAGACCACTGCCTCATGGGAGTTCTGAGTTCCAAAGTGAAAGATGAAGATAAGAAACACCAAGAAACAATGCAGGGATGTATCAATGAGGGGCTGGAGAAGAGGCAGACCTGGAAAGCAGATTTTGGTGGGTTTGAATGGAGGAGGTAAACAAGGACTGGCTAGTAAAGGAAAGATCTGAGAGTAATTACCACAGGGAGATACAGGATTGAGAAGTGATTTTTCTTTCCCTGCTGAAAATGAAAGTGATGTAAGCACATTTGTATCCCAGGGAAAAAGAGCCAGCTGACGGGAAAAGGTTGAAGACACAGAAGAAAGACAGGGAATTTCTTTCTTTAAAAAAATATATTCTTATTGATTTCAGAGAGGAAGGAAGAGGGAGAGAGAGATAGAAACATCAATGATGAGAGCGAATCATTGATCAGCTGCCTCCTGCAAGACCCCTACTGCGGATCGAGTCCACAACCCAGGCCTGTGCCCTTGGCCGGAATCGAACCTGGGACTTTTCAGTTCTATCCGTTCAGGCAAAACTGGCTAGGGCAAGACAGGGTATTTCATAAGCAAGGTCCTTGAAGAAGCTGCAGCTCTGGGTAGGGAATGAACTTCTTTCCTTCGGATGGGAAGCAAGAAGGCCAAGTGGTTAACACGATGAAGTTTGTATATAGAGTTCATAAGTAGATGGAGTTGTTGCCCTATAGCTTTTCTCACCTCTCTCATCTGCTTGGCAGGAGAGAGGACATCATTTTTGGTATTGGCTTTTCCAAAAGCACTGGCCTGAACCCTATGAGGGAAAACTTAACAGTTCCTAATACAACCATTACGAACAAACCAGAAAAGAGAAAGTCACGGTAAGACTAAAAACTCTGAGCTTTGGAGAGTTTGCCTGTAAGGAGAGAAGGTTTTGCCTGAGTAGATCGATATTGGGACTCAGGAGAAAAAGCTCACAATGATGACATGAGCCAGGCAGAAAACAGACAGATGTCAGCAAGGAGGAGAGGCGACAGTACTTACTCATCTTGATCAAATAGTAAAAATGTGCTACAAAGAACAGAAAATTGGTCCCATTCCTAAGTGAGTAGATTTCACTAGAGAGAACATGCCACTCAGGCACACACGGGGCCCTTCACAAATGTGATAAATCTCTGGCTGAGTTGGTCCAACAGTGCACAGCCATCCCTCCCCAACTGCAAGTCTCCATCATACAAATTCAAGCACACATACCTTTTCAGTGACTGTGCGCTTTTCAGTTCCAGTATATGTAAATTTGGAGTCACTCCTTTTGGGGAATAAATTAGAAAAAAAAAGGGAACAATAAAACCTTAGCAGAGATAAAGGAAGAAGAAGGAAAGTAACCTGAAGCTAAAGCTGTGAGAAGCAGTCACACACACACACACTCACACACACACACACACACACACACACACGCATATGTGGCTGAGTGTATAAAGTTTTCATGGGCAAAGCTAAACTTCTATTATCCTTGGTATTAAAGAGGTGGGCATGGGAGTACACATTGTGCTATGCTTCCAGGTTTCAATGAAAACTTCGAAGCATCCAAGCTACTGGGGATCTCTGAGTTCATTAAGGGCTCACCAGGCATGGAGATGGAAAAGCCAGTTTAGATGAAGGAAAAAGGTCAGTAGCGGGGAAAGTCTCTTAATATGCACATTATCTGCCACAAAGAAAATGACCAGTATCTCACTGTCATTTTAGGGGAGACAGAACATAAAACATGGCAAGCAAGAAAATGGACAATAACAGCACCATATCAGCCAACAAAAATCTGTAAGAGCCATACGTTCACTCATGACCTCGTTTTCCTAAACCACATTTTCCACATAAGGTCACACATATCAACTGAAAAAAAACTCCTACTAGGAAGTTAGGTGGAAAGGAACCTTCAGGGTTGGGAAAGTTATTCCAAGTGTATCATTGAGGGAGCTCCAGACTGATGGTAGTCATTGAAAATACAATCCCTAACCAATATTGCCAAGCTGGTCACAACTCTGAGTTAATGGCATACAGACCAAAAGATACGAGTAAACAAATATTGTCTTACCTGGTGTCATCATTCAACTAGAGTGAGAAAGAGGAGAAAACATTATTGATCACATTACGCTTATTTGATGTACATAATACAGATTATACGAACAACAGGGCATGCGAGCATGAAAACCTGGAGAATTTTTCCTTCTGATTGTAAGCAACTAAGCTCTATTTCCCCATCCTCTTTCACTCTTCTGCAACATTTTAACTCTGGCTGCAGAAACTTTTGTGTTTTGGGAAACATCTGCTCTCTTAGGTTCTTTGATACAATTAAAAACGCATCCCAGAGGAAAAGACTGCAGCTGGCCTAACAGTGGTCAGTAGCGGCTTAATACACTGATGTCCTATTGTGCTATATTGTCTTTCTGGCCTGACTTTGGGGTTTGGTCAATAGGGTGATAACTCCACATTTGCATAAGTGGCCAGAGATGAGTAGAGAAAAAAAGCTCTTCCCCACCCCTAGCTTATGCGGAACTCTGGGGGGTGATGGGAGGTTAACCAAGTGTCAAGCAACCCGAGGATACCCAAACTCCGCGACAGGACCATCCAAAGGATCTGTCCCAGTATCAAAGCCAGAGTGCCTGTGGCCTCCGCAGCCCTGGACACCGACCCCAAGGACACGCTGGGCTGCTCATCAGGGTTCCGGCCAGGCTAACTCACTGACCTACTCACCTCCCCTATGCACAGTCCCATCACTTCCTCCTTCTCTGTGCTCAGAGCGTGGTTGAGACAAACTAGGAAAGCATCCGACTCC
The DNA here is from genome assembly GCA_027563665.1 of Antrozous pallidus. NCBI lineage: Eukaryota > Metazoa > Chordata > Mammalia > Chiroptera > Vespertilionidae > Antrozous > Antrozous pallidus. Next base: position 7,658,562 of record CM050509.1, on the reverse strand, counting down.
AGATGAACCGCCTGCACCGCCTGCACCACCTGCATCGCCATCTTGGTCCGAACCTGCTCACGTCCGCCTAGGGCCCACTTAGGCCCGACCAACCCTGAGCTCCAGCAAGCGGGTTCCGCGAGGGCGGGGCTTGGGGAGCGCGGGCGGAGGCGGGGCGGGGCGAGGCGGAGGCGGAGCTTAGGGAGCGGCGGGCGGGGCGGGGCGGGGCGGGGGCGGAGCTTAGGGAGCGCGGGCGGGGCGGGGCGGGCGCGAGGCGGGGGCGGAGTTTAGGGAGCGCGGACGAGGGGGCGGGGCGGGGGCGGGGCTTGGGCGGGGGCGGGGCGGCCCAGCGGCACCTGGGAAACGCCCGCGCCGGTTAGGGCAGGCGTGGCCGTCGGGGCAGAGGGCTGTGGCCGGCCGCGGGAAGGGGTTCAGGCCGGGAGGCCGGGACGCAGGGGCGGTTGGGGGGGCGGTGCTCCAGGGCCGCAGGCAGACGCGTTCTGCGAGCGGCGCCGGGGCTGCGGGGCAGGCGCCTCGGGAGCGCCGGCGCCCATTTTGCCCGCCCGCTGACGCGGCCTACACGCTCCGGGGACAGCCCTGAGGCAGCTCCGCCGCGCGGGCCAGCCTCTCCAGCCAGTTTGGGGGAGGCTCTTTGGGAAATTCCCTCCCGAGATACTTAAGATTTCATTTCGTTTCTGTTTCCAAGTGGCGGCCCCTTGAATTTTGTCCCACTCTCCCTGGACCGCTTCCGCTTGCCGGCCCTTGCCTGGAAACTTCGCTGCGGGTGACCTCGGCCCCACAGGCCCCTCGGCTCGCCCCAAGGCTCACGTCCCGATCCATCCCCGCTTGACTGGCCCGAGGCGGGGGACCTGGAAGTTTTAGCCTCGCTGATTTCGAGGGGGATTAATTAGCCCAAGAAACATTATATTCATGTGAGTAACCTCTTTGCAGAAACAGCGCTCTCCCGTATCTGAAAAAAAGTATCCCTCTCCAACTTGGCTGCTGCTACTCTGTGCAAAGACTTCTCCGTAGCTGTTTGTTCCGGGGAAGGGGAACGGGGCGGGGGAGGAGGGGGGCTTCAGGTTGTATTCAAGGTCGGGTGTATCGCAGGCGTTTGATCCACTCGACGAGTTTCCTCGGCTCCCTTGCCCGGCCGCTCTCAGACGTGGGGAAATTCTAGGTAAAAGTGATTCGCTTTTCGCCTGTCTGCCACATGTGCCATGGGGTTGCAGGGAGCGATCTTTTCCGCTCACGAGGTTAGGAATTACAGTGGGTTTGGGGGGAACGATTCCAAAATCCAAGAGAAAACAAAAAAAAATGTATGCCGGGCCCCCCTCCACCGCCCATCCGCGTGTCCGTGCATGGGAGCTCGCTTCGTAGCTAGCCCCTGTGGAGCGCGGAAGCCAGGTAGACAGGGCAGTACTGGAAAGGGAACGACCCCAAGGTGCTGATGACAACCCCCAAGAGGTGTTGATGCTTTGCTCTTTTCTCCCTGGTCAGTTCCAACCCCAAGTCTCCCCGGCGTCCGGGCCCTCCTCCAGTGGGACGCTCTGTGGGTGGCATGTGTGCCAGCGACCTCCATTTTCACCCGATGCTCGGGGATCACAGGGCCCGGCTTTTCCGCGCCGCGTTTTGCCAATGATGAGGCGCCCGGGAGGAATTTCAGAGTGTACAGTTACATTGGGACCCGCGTGCATTTCCGCGTAAGTTTTCGGATTTGGCAGCCACAGCTCTCCCACGAGCTCGGCGTGGCTTCGTGCAGGGGCTCTACCCCGATGGGGCCAAGAGCGGCGGTGGTGACGGCCCGGTGATGGGATGTTGCGAGGTTATCAAATGTCTTTGGGGCACCACCTTGCAGAGGGGGGAAAGACACCTTTGTTTGTTGATGCGGATCTCCTCAGCTAGACTGGCGTTCGCTCACTTTCAGAATGCTCATGGCTTCATTTTGGGTAGCCCCGAACAGCCCAAGAGCCCGTGTGGCCAGCTTAGTATGTGCTAGGCATGGCAAGCTGCTAAGGACTTACATACTTTTCCTGTAGCATCGGCCCCCCGCGTGCAATCCGGCTCTGCAACATCCTTAGCAGTGCGACCTCAAGCAAGTTACGTGCCTTCTCTTATCTGTCTGTTAATAGCCCTCGCCTGAGGATATGTTTTTGCTGATTTGAGAGAGAGAGAGAGACAGGGACAGACAGACACAGACAGGCAGGCAGGCAGAGAGAAATACCATTTGGTTGCCTCCTGTTCTGTGTGCGCCGCCACCTGGGACCGAACCCGCAACCTAGGTATGTGCCCTGCTTAACCAAGAATCCAACCAGGCCTGCTCGCCTCATCTTTAAGCGGCGGGGATGGGGGGGGGGGAATATAGTATTAATCTAATCAGATGATTCTGAGGCTTTAAAAGTGTTAATGTATATAAAGTATCTAGGAGGTGCTAACTAATGGCTGACTGTTCTAATCAATATGTTCTGTAGTTCTCATTGTACAGATCAGAAAACGGGGAGCGGCGGGGGGGGGGGGCATTTAACTGAGGTCACAAAGCTAGTCAATTGGCAAAAACGGAACAGGATTTATACCCAGGCCAGCCTGATTCCGGGGCCACGTGTTCTTGGTATCCTCACCCATTCTAATGGGCTGAGTTCATTAATGGACTTCAAGTGAAATCAGTGTATGGAACTGGTTCATGTTTAAAAACTGGTAAAACACCTGGGAATGAAAGCAAACGGTCTTTTTTTTTTTTTTTAAAAAAGACACAAAATCATTTATTCTGTAAAGGGAAAAAAAAAATAATGACTTTGCTTGGATTGCTACCTAAGGAAGCCTTCTATATCTTATCGCATCCATTCAAAACATAATTAATTTACAGAACCCCCTTACGAATCATAAATAGTCTCTCTAGGCCACCGTGGTCACGGATGAGAAAGCTATGTAAACACTTCTTTAATGTAGTTGATTTTGCAGCTGGCAGTATTCCTTGAGTTGAGGGGAACACGCTTATGCTCTGTGTATGGTAATGCACCCTGTACCTCAGCTTATCTTGAGGTTTTCAGAGATTCAGCCCAGTTCAGGGGGTCCTGCATTTTGTGAGCAAGACGTACGTGCAGAGAAATGCTCTCTCGTCAGATAAATCCGGGAAGTGTTGAACGAACTAAAGTTTCTTGACTACGCAACTTGCCCGAACTTTGTGTTATGACATGCTTTCGGATGCTGTCAGATTCCCGAACGTATTTGGCCAAGGAAACAGTCAGGAAGCGGCTGTTGTCAAGAATCACATGTGGAGAAATGGGGTCCCATTCATTCAACCTGCGATTTTGTGGGCTTTGGTCTTAGTCCCTCGCCCTCAGCCTTTGCTGTTGCGGTTCTCCGCTGAGGATGTTGGTTAATGTTCACTGGGTGGCCTCTCAGTCCCTCGATCGCTGCAGTCCCTTTTTACTGGGCCCTCATGCTCCCTGAGGAGCAGCATGAGCAAGTCCAGAGTCCTCTGCTGGTGCCCAGCAGATCGGCCTTTGGGTCACAATAGCACATCATGCTGCCTTTCTTTTTTCTTTTTCTTTTTTTAATATATTTTATTGTTGTTTTTTTTACAGAGAGGAAGGGAGAGGGATAAAGAGTCAGAAATATCAATGAGAGAGAAACATGGATCAGCTGCCCCTCCCCCCCGCGCACCCCCCACTGGGGATGTGCCCGCAACCAAGATGCATGCCCTTGACCGGAATCGAACCTGGGACCCTTCAGTCTGCAGGCCGATCGATGCTCTATCCACTGAGCCGAGCCGGTTAGGGCTCATGCTGCCTTTCGAGCACATTTTGTAATGACTCCTAGGCCTGTGTAATGATTCCTAGTAACTCAGAAACATCATCTCCAATTTGTTTGCCCACTGGAATAATTTCCTTCTCAAGTCAGCGCAACCAGCACCGTTTCGCTTTGCAGAACACATTTCAATGGCAATCATGTCGATTGTTGCTAGGACCCATCTGCGAGGTTGAGATGGTACTGAAACCCATTTAAACACTTGGTTTCTCCTTTCAAAAGAAAAAAAAATAGCCGCATTTACTTCTTTTGTACTTGAAATCCAGACTTGAATGTATTTTCTTTTGATACTAGCATTCACTGCGGGTTTTGTTTGTATCACACCTTTTCCAAAGGCCCGGGGAAGAGGAGAGGCAGGAGAAGGCAGAACAATGATGCCTGTTTGATTAGTATTTGAGTCTTTTGGGGGGGCGGGGGGCTGATCGTTCTGTATCATTCCTGCTACTGAAGAGCTTCAAGTACTGTGTTTGGGGAGAGCCAGGACTTGTGAAATAAGCAGAGCAAATATGCAAAGAAACATCTAAGTAGAAGCTAACATAGGAGTTTCGGCATAAATGCTATAGTGGTCATCGGGAGGCAAGAAGGCAGACAGCTTGCACTCGGCCATGACAGTGCTGAGGTAGAGAGACCCGGGGAGGCATTTTAGGCAAGTGGAGAGCAAGAGCAAGGATATGGAGCTAAAATTAGCTGGTGTTCGGGAGAAACTTTATCTCAAACACAGCGGTGGTAGTTCTTCCTAGAATTGGCGACAGATCGCATGTTAGCAACTGAAGCAGATTGAAGGGGTGCAGGATAACTAATAAATTTCGGCAGGAAAAGGAGGGGGTGGTGTTGCCCCTGAGAGAAATCAGAATTTGGTTAAGGAGAAGGGGTTTCACTGTAGGTGAATCTGAAACGAGGGAACCATGCAAGACAGGACATTTGAAATGAAAGAGCCCTTATAATATATAGGAGCTGACAATGGACTCAGCGTCAGGGTACACTGGGCAAATCAACTGTGATGTTCTGAGATTATTCACTAACATCAGACCATTTCTTACATCCATAAAAGATAGTTTCTGCTTTCCTTTTAAGGGAAGGTAAACTAGCAGTGTTTAGAGAGAAAAAAAATCAGGCCCAGATTGTTGTTCTGGAACCAAGGGCTTCGTTTAATCCTTTCTGGCTCTCGTCGTCCTGGGGCCGCATCGTCCGTTCTGGGTTCTGGCATCTCATTTGTTCTGGACGGTCTCCCTGCAGGGTTTAACGACTTCCCGAGCTGTGCTGCGGCTCCTTTCCCACCCAGTGGCAACCCAGTGGGGATGGGAGGCCTGATTTGGGGGGAGACCCCCCCCCCCAGTGTTGCCCCTGTGTTCTGCCATAAGTAGAAACAGTGCAATTGTGCCGTACAAAGTGCGAAGCGCAGGTGATGTTACTGGGAGGCCCTGAAATGAGCGCCAGGGCTGGGCAGAGGATGGATGGGTTTCGAGCCCAGTTCGCCCCCACGTAAAGGGTTGGTCCAGGAGGTGGGATGACTTGATACCTCTCAGAGGGCGGAGGGACTTTTCTGGGCTCCCGACTCGGGCAATCGTAATTTAAACCCACACTTGTATGGGAAAATAGACTCCTGTGACGTCCTGAAAAGCATTACTTAAGATGAAACGAGGACCTAGGTGGATGATGATAATTTCCCCCCACTCAGCTCCAAATCGCCATTGTCCCAAAGCCTCTTGCAGCTCAGAAATTCCGTGAAGCTGCCCTTAAATCGGTTCCCTAATAACGCATCCCCCCTGCTGGGGATGCCCAGCTTCTATACCTTTCTAAGGAAACTGAGAAATAGGTTGTTTGCTCTTACAAACAAACTTTTCATTTCGATTTAGAAAGCCATGCACACGATTCACCTTCATAGCATTACCTTTTAAAAGGAAAACTGCTTTTACAGTGGGGGAGGCAGGGGGCGTAGGTCTGTCTTTCAGAATGCATTCCTGCCCAAATAAGTGTGCCCTTAGGCCCACTCCTACGCGTGTTCCTCCGTTGCTAACTACACTTCGTCAGACACTGCTTTGCGAATGCAAACTCGAGACCATGGCCCAGCTTCCTGGAATGCTAGTCCTGCATTTCCACAGAACTCCCTACCTAACCGAGTTCTCGCGTGCTTCGTAGTCAACCCAAGGCTCTGGCCTGAGTGTCCCTTGAAAGAGTCTTGCAGGGAGCTCCAGATGGCCTTGGTTCTGTTTAGACGGTGCACATGTGTGACGTTTGGTTCTGGTTGGCGGTTGCTAGTGCCAGGTCACCTTGCTCACTGATGAGCTCATTCAAACCCCACAAGTCACACCTGTGTCCTGTGCACGGGTGCTGCAGGCTTAGGTGGAGCAAAGCAGGGCTAGAATTGGAACTCAAAGCCCAGAATGGCAGGAGAGGATGTGGGGGCTCCACCCGATCGCCTCTGGGTTCACCAGGAGGGTATCTACCGAGACGAATACCAGCGCACGTGGGTGGCCGTCGTGGAACAGGTAACTTTCCGTTTTTGCTTATTTCTTTCTTGATTTTGCTTTCAATCAACTTGGTTTTCTGTGTAACAAGCCACAGCATCCTGAAAGTCTTTGGTTTTATTTTTGATCCTTTCTTTCCATCAGGGGACGAGTTTCCTAATGGCACGAATCCAGCAAGTTCAGGTTCCCTTAGGTGACGCAGTTAGGCCAAGTCACCTTCTTACCTCCCAGCTACCTCTCATGTGGCAACTCTACCCTGAGCAGCGCTACATGGATAACAACTCTCGCTTGTGGCAGATCCAGCATCATTTAATGGTACACATGTTGCTTAATCCTTTTCCATCATATTGGGGCTCTTCATTGCAGAGCACTCTATAAACTCTCCTTTTTCTGGCAGGTCAGGGGAGTCCCGGAGCTGTTGCTTAAGCTTTTGCCTGATGATTAAGCTGGTATGTATGTTTGTTTCTCCCCTGTGCCCCTCTCTTCTGTCTCACCCTGTTCAGTTGTGGTGATTTTTAATGATCTGTTTTCTTCCAGGTGCTGGGATTCTAGGAAGAAATGCTCCCCTGTTCTGTTCAGTATATGGCAATCACTTCATCCGCCACTGCAGTGCACCCGCCTGTGGGCCTGGGGGAGGGAGTGGGTTGACAAACTGCTCAAGAACACGGAAGTTTAGGAAAGGTCATGAAGAACACCGCAAGCGGACCTGCAGAGAGGGGGTCACTCAGGCAGAAAGCGAGTCCACAAAAGCCCGTAGTCAGGATTCGTAACTTGAAATTGACTCCTTTGGAAATTGCCATAGAACCTTGAATGGACATCATCGGCCGGAACTGGGATCGGATGAATCCCACACAAGTCAGCACCCGCTCCACAACAGATGCTCTGATCACCAAGGACTTGGTACTGATGTAGAGAGAAGAGAGCGCCTCCTAGCAGCATCAACATCTCTCGGTCGTTTCTTTGCCCTGCAGCAATCCACCTGCCTTTCCTTCTCCCATCCTGTAAATATCTTGGGTTTTGCTCCAGTGTTTCCCATCCCAGTACTGACCCAGCTTGGATCTACTAAGAGCGTAGGGAGCTCTAGGGGAGCAAAAGCAGGTCATTCGCATTGATGAAATCAGCTACAAAGGCTCCCTGACCCTTTTTTCTTTCTGAAATTGTGTCTTCAAATTCTTAGACATTGCTAATAATCAAAATAGTGGGCACTTAAGATATTCTCTGGTTACAGATATTTTAAATAAGTTCTTTTCTGTTAAGAGTTCCAAAAAAAAAAAAAAACCAAACCATTTTAGCTGCTAAACTAGCACTTATCTCAGGGCCAAAGATTGCTGATCCCTAAGAAAGCATTTACTGCCTGATAATTTCCTGAGTTAAAATAGTTATAACAGCTTTATATATATATAAAAAAAAAACACCCTTAGTTTTGCTTTTTAAAAAATCTCGGAACCAATAACTATCATGTAGCAAGCCCTTACTGCCTTCCAGGCACAATTCTATGCACTTTGTGTACTTTATCACGTTTAATTCTTCCACCAATGCTTTGAGGTAGGTATGATTCCCCAGTTTACACATTACTAATAAGGGGGGAAGCTCGAGGAGCTTGATCATTGCCAAGGGCAGTTTTGTCAATGACAGAGTTGGGCAGTGAGCAGTCAGTCCTTCAGGCTACGGCGTCGGCTCCCCGTAGCCCAACATTGGTTTACAATATTCAGGAGGAATTCATTGAATTCAAGGGTCTTTATTTTTATGTAAAGCTACTTATATCTTTCGAATCAAATGCAGTGACATCATAAAAAAATACAATTGATTCCTCCGATGAATGGGAAGAGTGTTTTTCAGTGTAATTTTCTTCCAGCAATTGGAAGGCCATACTGCTTGTCTCTGAAGAAAATTCCTTCTAGAGGGGCTTTAAAGTCTTTATAAGTAAAAGACAAAATAAAAATCATTTTTCTTATTTTAGTTTACTGGAATATGCTGCAGAAGGATCCGTGCCAGAAAGAAGCCTGTGAAATACAGAAATGTTTACAAGGTACTATGTTCAATGTTGTTCTATGTATTTTCCACTTTATCTGTGGACCAACTACAACAGACCAATTGTTCTTTTCGTCAGCCCCAAAGACTCAGCATCAGCGACAACCCTTGTTTGCATATGTTATTTTCTAAATGTCTATTCTTGAACTTTCCATTTTGCGATGTAAGCAATATTCTCTGTAAAACCTTTTGATCTGAAATGTTCATATATCATGCCATTTTACTCATCCCTTTCTCCAAATTTAAGAAAAATAAAAAAATCTTTTTCACAATTTCTTCCAAATAAAACGAACTGATTTGAACTAGCAACCCATGACTTAGAACAAGAATCAAGTTAGAACTAGTTACACTCCCTGCCACAGTGTGGGAGGATTGAGGGCTGGAAGGACTAAGAATGAGCATTAATCACTCCCCAGATGGCAATCACAGCCAAAAGGGCTTTAAACATATTAAGTCATTTGACCATTTCATCCATGAGGTAGATGTCACTATGACCTCCATTTTACAGATGTGAAAATCAACACAAGTTACATAACTTAGCCAGGGCCACACAACCAGTAAGGGGTTACAGTGAGGTTTTGAATCCCGCTGGTCTGGCTGCAAGCATGGACTCAGAAACTCCACTATACTCTGGGTGGTCAGAATTGTCTTTCCTATCACAGGCTAACTCCCATGCACCTTATTTTAGTATCAAGGAACTAAGTCAATTGAAGCTTATCTAGAACTGTTAGGTCAAGTCCTCCTTGACTTAGGATCTATGTATATCAAGAGTCTGCAAATATTTTATATAAAGGCCCAAACAGGAAATAGTTTAGGCTTTGGAGGCCAGGAGGTCTTTGTTGGAGAGAGAGAGAGAGAGAGAGAGAGAGAGAGGGAAGGAGAGGAAGCAAATTATAACCCTTTAGAAATGTAAGAACCAATATTAGCTCACAACTGTAAAAAAAAGGGTTAACCCTAAGGCTGAAGTTTCAAACCTCTGATGCCCAGACTTGTTAGGGAAGGTCTAGCAGCCACCTTAAACTGTATGTAAAATAACATGCAGGGTATGTGCATTTTTCTAACTTACCAAATTGTAAAGGAGTTGGTGACCAAGGAACATAAACTGTTAGCTCAACCTTAAGGAAAATGAGCCCAGTTGGTTGAGCTTTGAGGTCAACCTATGAACCAGAAGGTTACGGTTCAATTCCTGGTCAGGGTGCATGCCTGGGTTGCAGGCTTGATCCCCAGTAGCGGGTGTGCAAGAAGCAGCCGATCAATGATACTCTCTCATCATTGATGTTTCTCTCTCTCCCTTCCTCTCTGAAATCAATAAAAAAAAATTAAAATATATTTTAAAAAAGAAGAGTCCTGGCTGGTTTCGCTCAGTGGATAGAGCATCGGCCTGCAGACTCAAGGGTCCCAGGTTTGATTCCAATCAAGGGCATGTACCTTGGTTGTGGGCACATCCCCAGTAGGGCGTGTGCAGGAGGCAGCTGATCGGTGTTTCTCTCATCAATGTTTCTACTCTCTATCACTCTCCCTTCCTCTCTCTCAAAAAATAAAATAAAATATATATTTTTTTTAAAAAGAAAAGAAAATGATATCGAAAAAATACCTTTTGACCACTCTGTAAATCACACTTTTCTTCCTGGTCTCTAAATCAGTGAACTTTGATATATCCTCTTTTGGCCAGGTCTGTACGTACATACAGTGAAGTAAAAAGGAGTGGAAAGCATTGATCTATCCCCCCCGCGCCCCCCCCCCCCCGGTGCCTTAGTCCTTAGATCATGACAAGATTCTGCCTGTCTATTTTTCAGCCAACAACTACATGGAATCTAAGTGTCAGGCTGTCATCCAAGAACTTCGTAAGTGTTGTGCTCGCTATCCCAAGGGAAGATCTCTCGTCTGTTCAGGATTTGAAAAAGAAGAGGAAGAAAAGCTGGCACTGAAGTCCACATCAAAGTAAAGTTCTGCGGAGAAGTTCAATGCTGCACCATGTTTCCACCAAGCGAGCTCTGTTTATCCTCCTGACTCTTCAGGCCAGGTAGCAGCAAATAGCAAATGAAAAAATCAACCATTAAAGTTAATAAATATGCCACCTATGCAGAACAGATAGAAATATATTCAACAAATATGTAGAATGTCATAAAAACTGAACTGCTAAAATAAACATGTGAAAAAAACGTTGGTTTGGTTACTGTGATATCATCACTTATAGGAAATACATATTTGGTTTTTGTCTCCATTCTAGACACAAACCTCCTAAACCCTTGGGGATTTCCTAAGTGATAAGAAAGATAAAGGTGTCTTGTTACATTAATGAGGTGGCTTTTAATGAGGAAAGCTCCTAGGTAACCCATGGCTGGGGGCTGGTTGCCATGGGAACCACATGATTAGAGGGTTCGAACATTTAGTCCCCACCCTCATGCCCACACCTAACTTCTGGGGAAGGGGAGAGGGGCTGGAGAAGATTAAATTCAGTCACTAGTAGCCAATAATTTAATCAGTCAAGTGTTCCGTGAAAACATCCCTCCTGTGACAGCTTTGATAGATTACATGCTAAATTCAAAGGTTTCTCTAACCCAACCTCATACCCATTATCCTATCTAATAAAAGAGAAACATGCAAATTGACCGTACCTTCGCTACGCTACCAGCCTATAGGAGCAATATGCAAATTAACCCCAACCAAGATTGCAGGCGGGCCCCATCTTCCCCGAGCTGGCCATAGCGGCGCTGGGATGGTGGGGTCCAGATTGCAGCTCCAGACCCAGCAGGGGAGGCAGGACCCGGCCACCCGCCTCCCGAAGCCCAGCTATGGCAAACCTGGGGCTGGGGGAGTGGGGAGTGGATTGAAGACACAAACCTGCAGGCCTGGTACCCAGCAGCCCCAAGGCCTGAGGTGGAGGCACTTGGGTTACTGAGGGGCATGGGTTGGCGCAGCAGAGACACAAACCCGCAAGAAACCTGTGGAAAGGGAGATGAATTATCATAACGTTATCCCCCTTTCCACAAGATGAGAAAACTGCCCCTGGATTATTTAGTGCTGTGGCCTACACCTTTCTACAAACACAGGGTAATGTTATGACCACTCCCAGGAAGGTCTGGTCAGAATACCGTCTCCAGGGAATAACGCTACTGTGGCAAATCATCTAAGAGAGGAAACAAGCTTTTGTTGGTTTTATTCTGAAGCTCAGAGAACATGCCACCCCTATATATGCTGTGTTGTTAATATTGATGATCTTGAGCTGCAGATGCTTGAAAAACAGCAAATGCACACAGAGGATTTCACTGAAGTCTCCTGATCTCCCTAAAATCATACCCCCCTAAAATAACTTAAATGTCATAGGTCCCCTTGATGGGAGAAGTGTCATCAGGCAGAGAAGACTGACTCCTGTCATAGGACAGGAGAGTAGAAGTTGACATCACACCCAAACTTTGTTACAAACTATTTCCCCCACCCCATTCATCTTTCCTAAATATCATTTACTCTCCTCTAAGAGGCCTATATCTCCTGTGTCCTTTCTCAAGTAAGAAGGCATTTAAATCTGCATTCTAAGCCACCTTGGGGAGTTACTCATTTTTCCCTGGGATCTCCCACATATACACAAGGTACACATGTTAATGAACTTTTGTTTTCCTCTTGGTGATCTGTCTTTCATTACAAGGGCCTCCACTAAGAACTCAGAAAGGTAGAGGAAAGCTACTTTTCCTCCTCCATAATTCTATCTTGGGAAATCAAGTCCCCAGCTGAACAATGAGGTTGGCTCAAGTACCAAGCAGTCCCAGCTTACGGGAGAGAAGCTTCTAGGGAGAAATCAATGATATTGGCATCAAAGTGGGATGGAGGGCACACCCATGGTTGCTGGTGGGAGTTTAAAGTGGTTCAACATTTTTGGAGGATGATTTGGCAAATTCGATAGAAATGTTCAAGGTACATCCAAAAGTCTTCTTCTAGGAATCACATCTGAGATAAAGCACAAGCACATAATACTTGCTCAGAACCCAGGATGCTACTGTGGGTTCCCCTTCCATGATAGGAAAACCTGGGAACAACCTGCATTTTTAGGACAAGGTGGCATCTATGCTAATAAAAGGGTAATATGCTAATTAGACTGAACATCTTCTGGGCGACCTTCCGAATGTCCTCGACGTCCTTCCCAACAAAGCCATGTTGGCGGGGCCAAGGCAGAGGAGGTTAGAGGCAATCAGGCCAGCAGGGGAGAGCAGTTAGGGCAAATAGGCTATCAGGGGAGAGCAGTTAGGGGAATCAGGCTGGCAGGCAGGTGAGTGGTTAGGAGCCAGAGGTCCCAGATTGGAGAGAGTGTAGGCCAAGCTGAGGTGATTCCCTTTCCATGCACAAATTTCGTGCACCGGGCCTCTATATATATAAAATCCTAAGCGACCATTATGACTGGTTGATCAATACCCGTGACGTGCACTGACCACCAGGGGAAAGACGCTCAATGCAGGAGCTGCCCGCTGGTGGTCAGTACACCCCCATAGCCAGCCTCCTACCCCGAGCCAACCTCCTGCCATCCCTCCCACTGACTGGCTGGCCCTGATCACCAGCCAGGCCAAGGGACCCCACCCATGCACTAATTTGTGCACTGAGCCTCTAGTATATATATAAAAGCCTAAGTGACCATTCAACCAGTAGCTATGGCATACACTAACCACCAGGGGGCAGACACTCAACAGGCAGGCATGGAAACAGAACAGACTAATGAATCTCGGGAGGGGGAGGGTGGGAAGAGGTTAACCAAAGATCTTACACTGAGTGGCCAGATTATTATGATCTCTGAACACATAATAATATGGTCACTGTGTGTGTGTGTGTGTGTGTGTGTGTGTGTGTGTGTGTGTGTGTGTGTATTAGAGGCCCGGTGCATGAATTCATGCATGGTTGGGATCCAGCCAGCCTGGCCAGGGGGAGGGAACATGGGTGGTGGGCCAGCCTGCCTGTTGGTCAAACTCCTGGTCTAAGGGACAATTTGCATATTAGCCTTTTATTATATAGGATATACACTGAGTGGTCAGATTATTATGCATTCAAAGATCATCATAATCTGGCCACTTGGTGTATATGCGTACTAGAGGCCCAGTACACAGATTCATGCACCAGTGAGGTTCCTCAGTCTGGCAGAAACCGGCAGTCCGACATCCCTCAAGGGGTCCTGGATTGTGAGAGGGTGCAGGCCAGGCCAAGGGACCCCACCGGTGCATGAATCCATGCACCAGGCCTCTAGTATTTCCAATAATTTAAAGCAAAGTCTCTTCCCAATTGCAAGAAAGAGCATTTCTTTCTGCTTTTGCATCCCCATCACAGTGCCTGGCCAGAAAGCACATCACAGTGAGTGCGTGGTAGAAAAGACATAGAAATGATTCTTGTTTTTAATGACCCCTCATTTATCATGAGAGAACTTTACTGGGAGTCAGACAGACAGCAACTGAATTAGAATCTTTCTTAGGTGGTTTATCTACTCTTTATATTCTTACTGGGGGCCCAGCACAAGGGCAGGTCTTGACCCATCCATGCCCCTGCCTGGCTCTGCCCATCTTGGCGTTTCCCAACCCCCATCCACTGCCTGCTGGCAGCCCCGCTCCAGCTGCTGCTCCCATGTGCTGATGGCGCCGGCCCCGGCACCAGCAGCAGGTTGTGAGCTCCGGGCAGTACCGCGGCATGCGGGAGCAAAGAATTTTCAGTCACCACCAGAGGCTCGCCCCAATCGCAGCGACCAGCGCCCTGCTTTGGTCTAGTGCCCCCACTCACCTGCTCCACCATGCTGCCGCAGCCGATACACACCATGTTCCACATATGCTCCTTGGTGCTCAGCGCACGTCATAGCGATCGGTTTTTCTGTTGTTCTGCCATTCTATTTGCATATTAGCCTTTTATTATATAGGAGGATAATCAAAACTGATTACAGCAGATCCCGGTATTAATACAGGGCTGTTAAAGGAAACCTGTGGACAGTTGTCAGTGACTTCTTTGTGTGTGTGTGTGTGTGTGTGTGTGTGTGTGTGTGTGTGTGTGGTTACTGGTCACCTGAGGATTTTTTTCCCATTGATTTTTACAGTGGGAGAGATAGAAGCATGAGTGTGAGAGAGACACATCAATTGGTTGCTTCCCAGTCACACCCCAACTGGGGCTGGGGACCAAGCTTGCAACCAATGTACATGCCCTTGATCAGAAGCAAACCTGAGACCCTTCAGTCTGCAGGCTGACACTCTATCCACGGAGCCTAACTGGCTAGGACTGTTAGTGACTTCTTATAGTGGATGGGGGTGGCCCGTATCAAACGGGCCATTTGCTTTCCTCTCTCTGCCCCCCCCCCCACCCCCAACCAAAAAAGAAAAAGATGAGTTTCTAAGCAAGAGCAGGAACACATTCTGATAGGCTCCTAGCTTAGTCCAAGCTGCTATGACAAAATACCACAGACAATACATTTCTTTTTCACAGTTCTGGCAGCTGGAAGGCCAAGGCCAAGGAACCACACATTCAGTGTCTGGTGAGAGCCTGCTACCTGATTTGTAGATGGCTGCCTTCTCACTGTGTCTTCATGTAGTGGAAAGGGAGAGGGGGGTCTGTGGGGCCTCTTTCATGAGGGTATTAACCCTTCATGAGCGCTCCACCCCATGAACTAATCACCTTCCAAAGTCCCCACAGCCAAATACCATTGCATTGGGGGGTTAGAATTTCAAATGTAAACTTTGGGGCGCACAAACATTCAGTCCATACAAGGATCTTTCTTCGTCTCTTCCAGCATGCTAGACAAAGCCTGCACTGCTGTGAATGGACTGCGATAGTCCCTGATGTGCAAATACCGTTATTATTTGAGACCAATTGTTCTTTAAAGGACCATTCCCCAAAGTGTTTCTAGGAATTTCTATAATAGTGTGTGTGTGTGTGTGTGGGGGGGAGTTTGATTCTGTGTTTAGATATGTCTGGGGCATGCTAGGTTAAACCCAGTATGGGGTCACGCAAGGATATAGCCCATCCCCCCTGCCCCTTTGCACCCAGTCAGTTGAATGTTGTTCGCCTGGCCAGGGGCCACAAGAAACAGAGCAGCACGGACCCAGGTGTCTTCCCACGTCCTTGACAGCCAACAAGTCTCAGCAGACCCTGTTTGTCCTTGGCCTGCAATCAAGCTATTCCAAGCATGGCACAACCCCCTTCCCTCTGCTGGATAAGCCTCCGCCAGACCCTGGCAGGGTTGGGAAACTTACCCAACAGGCAGCCATTGGGTCTTCCCCATGTGTAAGTAATAAAAGCTACGTCCTGGCCTGCCGGCATGACTCAGTAGTTGAGTGTTGACCTATGAACCAGGAGATTAAGGTTTGATTCCTGGTCAGGGCACATGCCCAGGTTGCAGGCTCGATCCCTAGGAGGGGGGCATGTAAGAGGCAGCCGATCAATGATTCTCTCTCATCATTGATGTTTTTATCGCTCTCCCCCTCTCTCTCTTCCTCTCTGAAATCAATAAAAATATATTATAAATAAACAAATAAATAAATAAAGGCAAGCTATGTCCTTCTCCTTTGTTCCTCCACATGGTTTTTTCCCGGACCATCAAGTGCTCCTGAAATTAGAGCTCTCACGTTGCACACAAGTAAACAAGTTTCTTTCCATTATGACTTCAGAGCTTTTCATATGCTAAAGTGAAATTATGCCTCTTTGCAAGGACTGTTGTATGCAGTACTTTTCTACGTTGTAGCCAGCGAACCTACTCTGCGGACAACATCTCTCAGCGTGAATGTTCTCCAGAGAGACTTGGAGAAATGGTGCCTTAGAGATGTTTGGGCCATGTGCCAGGTGAACAGTGCTACAAGTTCATGAAATCATCCACAGGAACCCTTGTGTTCGTAGTGAAACAATTTATTGATTTCAGAGAGGAAGGGAGAGGGAGAGGGAGAAACAGAAACATCAACGATGACAATCATTGATCAGCTACATCCTGCACGCCCCCTACTGGGGATCGAGCGCACAACCTGGGCATGTGCCCTGACTGGGAATCCAACTGTGACTTCCTGGTTCATAGGTCTATGCTCAACCACTGAGCCATGTCAGCTGAGCAGTAGCGAAACAATTTAACAAAACATTTTAAAACCCTGTTTATATCACATACAAGTCTAAATTACATTTAAAATGGTCAATTAATAGTGCTTCTGGGTTTTACATTAGGAATCACATGATCAAATAGATTGCTTTTCTATGCTTTACTACAAAGTTGTTTTTTATGGAGTTAATTACTCATTTCAAACTTTTAAATTTTTTTCCTAAAATCAATAAAAAATAAAATATTTTTTCTAAAGTACATTACTTTATTTAGGGATTTGAAAGCTTCAAATCAATCATTCATTCCTACCTATCCTTTAAATTCAGTCCTGTCTCAGTTTAAGTCAACATCTATTGGCAGACACTGAGTAGAAATCTTATTCTTCTTAGCTATTAGGACACAAAAATCAAATAACCACCAGAGAAGTTTAAAGTTACTGTTTTTTATGTGTTAGGGACAATGATTGGCACTGAATCTGTCTTCAGGGAAGAACTGAGAAGGTAAGAATTACGATGTCATCCAGCATTTTAGAGGCTAAAAACCTTGTAAATGGGCTCTTAGTGATGATAAGTGTAATCACTTGGTTAAGTAGTGATGGACACCTCTAGGCTGGAAAGTTCCTTTTCCCTCTATAATGGATATGTGGGGCTATGCACTGAGTGGCCAGATTATTATGATCTCTGAATGCATAATAATCTGGCCACTGAATATATATATATATATATATATATATATATATATATATATATATATATATATAAAATTAGAGGCCCGGTGCATGAATTCGTGCATGGGTGGGCTCTGGCCAGCCTGGCCAGGGGGAGAGGATATGAGTGGTTGGCCAGCCTGCCTGCTGGTCGAACTCCTGGTTGAGGGGACAATTTGCATATTAGCCTTTTATTCTATAGGAAGGATATATACTGAGTGGCCAGATTATTATGCGTTCAGAGATCATAATAATCTGGTCGCTTAGTGTATGTTGATGCCCTACGAATATCCCACAACTTTTCACCTAATAGCTGTAGCATCCCCTGGGGACAGTGCTCTTCCCTGCATCATTCCACGCTATCCCCATAACATTGAATACACTGTAATACTACACTTATGTCCAGGACCTGACATTGTATGGCATTTAACTTAAAAAGCTTTAAAGGGTCTGTTAAGTAATCACGTCTATTTTTTTTTTTTTTTAGGGAAAGAGAGAAAGGGAGAGAAATATCAGGATTGGCTGCCTCATGCACACCCCCTACTGGGGATGATTCCCATGTGCAACCAACTGAGCAACATCTGACAAGTATTTACTTTTATTTTTATTTTTTATTGATTTCAGACAGAGGGAGAGGGACACATAGAAACTTCAATGATGAGAGAGAATCATTGGTCGGCTGCCTCCTGCACACCCCCACAGGGGGCTCCCACAATCCAAGCATATATTCTTGATCGGAATCGAACCTGAGTCCTTTCAGTCCGCAGGCCCACGATCTGGCCTCTGAGCTAAGCCAGCTAGGGCACAAGTATTCACTTTTAACAGCAGAACTATAATTGTTTTTTAAAACAATTATATATGTGTGTGTGTGTGTGTGTGTGTGTGTATGTGTGTATATATATATTTTTAAACAATATATATATAATTGTTTAAAAAAATATATATATATATATTATTGATTTTTACAGAGAGGAAGGGAGAAGGATAGAGAGTAAGAAACATCGATCAGCTGCCTCTTGCACACTCCCCACTGGGATGTGCCCGCAGCCAAGGTACATGCCCCTGACCGGAATCAAACCCGGGACCCTTCAGTCCGCAGGCTAATGCTCCACCCACTGAGCCAAACCGGTTAGGGCAGCAGAACTATAATTGTATTAGCATCAACTTCCCACTCTGTATTTTAGTAGTTTTCAACCTTGGCTGCTCATTGGAAACACTTGAGGCATGTGAAAATGTCAGGCTGGCCTGGCCTGCATGTGGTTCACTGGTTGGACATCAGCCCATGAACCAGAAGGTCACAGTCAGATTCCCAGTCAGGGGACACGCCTCGGTTACTGGCTCCTTCCCCACTAAGATTTAATTATTCAGATAATAAAACATTGGAAACAAACAAAAATAATGTCTTCCAACTTGAATCACCCCCTGTCTTCTGCCAGCATCCACGAGATGGGTCACTGCCCAGGGCCCAGTAGGGAAGGCAAGAATCTGGTGAGCTCAAAAAGCACTGAGGGATCTTTCCATAGGGAGAAAGAAACCATCCCGACTATTTGTTGAGCCTGAATGTAGCCCTGTAACGCGAAAATGCCCCTGGGTCCCTCTCCTCTCTCCTGTGACACCAGGAAAAACTTGGGGGAAAAGGGACTCAAGCATTAGGGCTCTACTGTGTCCGGCCCCAAGTCCTCATCCTACCCAGTTCCATCTCAGTAGGAATACTGGGTCAAAGGATGGCCCAAAAGGGTAGATGAGCCTCGTTTTGCACTAATACCTACTAATAAATACATCGCTGAGTGCCAAAGGGAGAGAGAATGGCCTTAAGTTCTCTCTGGGGTTAAGCTACAGGCCTAGAAGCCCCGAGTGGTCCATTACACGTTCCTGCCAGCAGAGGGCGACAAAACTATAAAATGTGTTCAGAGTCAAGTTGCTGGGGAGGAACAAAAGAGAACATGCTGAATCCCTCAGTAAGTCAAGGAAAAACTGCTGTCTCCCCCGCCTCCGCGCCCCCCCCCCCCCGCCCCCCCCCCCCCCCCCCCCCCCCCGCCCCAGAACACTCAGCACGTTATTGGACTCTGGGTACTGGAGAAAAATAAGCGCCTCGCTAAACAGACCTCACAAGTCAAATGAAAATAGTGCATTCACTGCTGCGGTAGCCTGGTCCTGGTATCTTGGTTTTGCATGATGATGTGGCAGCTCTTCTTTGGAAGGATATCCTTATCTCCCACTTCACCACCTGAAGCAGAGCTGCTGGCAATAAGGCCTCAATTTAGAGGCTCCCTCAGATGCCCAAGCCTCCTTCACTGGCAACTCAGCTCAGGTGAAAACAAGATGTGTGCCAAAGTGCTGCCAGGTTCAACCTCAGCACCAGCTCTGCACAGCCATGTGGTCGCCCACTCAGTGGGCAGAACTTAAGGCCATTCTCACAGTGGCAGGATGAGGCCAACATGGAATATTGCCCTCAACCCTGCCCCTTGGGGTTCCAGAAGCAGACGGCTGGGAATAAACTTTAAGAAGACCTATTGCCCAGCCAACATGGCTCAGTGGTTGAGCATCAACCTATGAACCAGGAAGTCATGGTTCGATTCCCGGTCAGAGCACTGCTTGGGTTGTGGGCTCAATCCCCAGTGTGGGGTGTGCAGAAAGCAGCAGAACAATGATTCTCATTGTTGTTTTTCTCTCTCCCCCTTTTCCTCTCTGAAATAATTTTTTTTTAATATCTATAGATCTTATTTTAGTCTACTATCTACTACTAGGGGCCCGGTGCACGAAATTTGTGCACTGGGGGTGGGTGGTCCCTCAACCAAACCTGCCCCCTCTCACATACTGGGAGCCCTCAGGGGATGTCCAACTGATGGCTCACCCCCAGCCTGCCCAAGGCCTAAAGCATCTAGTAAGGCTTTAGGCCTTGAGCACCCAGCCATCGCCCTGCTCAGCTCAGCACCAGCTGCCTGTGACCACCCAGCCCTGGGGGCTGGGCATTCGCCACCACCGCCATTTCATCTCCACCCCCGGGACCAAGCGCGCGTGCCACTTGGCCCCGCCCCCACTCCTGATTGGCTGGTAGCATAGCCAATCAGGAGCGAAGGTATGGTCAAATTTGCATGTTTCTCTTTTATTATATAGGACTAGAGGCCCCTACTAGAGGTGGAGTCCCTTGGCCTGGCCTGCAACAGGACCTATAGGGGAGCCAGCCAGTAGGGAGGATGGACCACGGGATATTGGCTGGCCAGCCAGGGGTAGGAGCCCCAGAAGGTTGGTTGTGGGAGTGCACTGACCACCAGGGGGCAGCTCCTGCATTGAGCATCTGCCCCCTGGTGGTCAATGCATGTCATAGCGACTGATTGACTTGTTACTGTTTAGTTGTTCGGTTAACGATTGCTTATGCTTTTATATATACTAGTGACCCAGTGCATGAAATTTGTGCACATTAAAAAGAGATTAGAGGAAATAATTTAATATTGCTATTTGCTTTTTCTCTATAATAGAAGTGTCAGAGATGAAAGAAAATCAGTAAAATGTATATGAAAACCTTCCTCCTGTCAGAGTCTGGGGCACACCATGGGACCCAGAGTCAAGTCCTTGCCCACCCACATGAATCTCAAAATCACGTGAGACTCAGACCTGGCTGCCCCCCCCCCCCCCGCCGCCGCCCCGCATTGGGCTAGATCCATATATGGCCAGTCCCACCCTTGTCAAGCCCTGATGGGCAGGGGCAGAGCCTCAGGTTCCTTGGCCTGGCGTCAGGATGGGGGTGTGTCGCCTGAGGTCCCCCAACCCAGACCAGGGGGCATGTCTTGAGTTCCTCCATCAAACCTTGCCAGGTGGGAGCATGGCCTGAGATTCCCTGTCAAGTCCTGCAGGGTGGGGGGAATGGCCTGAGGTCCCCATCAAACCCCGCCAGGCAAGGGGTACAGCCTTGGTTCCCCCAGCTCAGCACCAAAAAGGGGGAGCATCCTCAGGTCCCCCATCAAGAACCACTGGGCAGGGGGTAAGGGGCAGTGGCCTGAGGTCCCCTGTCAAGCTCCACCTGGTGGGGGTGTGGCCAGAGGTCCCCCAACATGGTGCTGGGGCAGAGGGAATAGCCTGAGGTCCCCTGGCTCAGGACCAAGACAAGAAGTGCACTTTGAGGTCCCTGTCAACCCTGCTGGGCGGGGGACAAGGCCTCAGGTGCTCTGGCCTGGCACTGAGGCTGAGGTGTTGCCTGAGGTCCCCCAGCCTGACTGCAGGGTAGGAGGTGCACCTGTAAAGCTCTGCTGGGTGGCGGGCATGGCCAGCGTGCCTCTGGGCTGTGGTTGCCACAGCATTGCTGGTAAAGAGGGAAGTAAGCTGGCTCTGGGCCAGGAACTATCCTGACAACACCCCATGCTGTGGAGGCCCTCCTTCGAGGTGCTCTGGAGAGATGGACGTCAAACACCAGGATCGCCCAGTGCCAAGCTCTTTTCCTAGACCAGCCCCGCATCCGGTTCCATAAGACACTGGCCATCAGCCCTGCCAGCCTGCTCCCAGATGATGATCCGGAGGAACCCATATGTGACTGCATAGAGGTAACAGACGCAGGACAAACAGCTCGCCCAGACCTGACAGATGTCCCACTATCAACACCAGACAAGGCACTGTTCACGGATGGGAGCAGTTATGTTCAGGATGGGATCCGGTATGCAGGGGCAGCGGTAGTCACCCTGGACCACACCATTTGGGCACAGTGTCTGAACAAGGGGACATCAGTACAAAAAGCTAAACTTTTGGCCTTGATCCAGGCCCTTCGATGGGGACAGTGTGCCATCCCCCTCAAAAATAGGGTTACCAACGTTAGCCGGAAAGGACATTAAATATAAGGAAGAGATTTTAGCCTTATTAGTAGTCATCTGGCTCTCCAGAGCAGTTGCAATAGTGCACTGCAAAGGACATCAGAAAGGGAAGACAATTAAAACCTGAGGAAATAGCCGAGACCGGTTTGGCTCAGTGGATAGAGCGTCGGACTGTGGACTGAATGGTCCCGGGTTCGATTCCGGCAAGGGCATGTACCATGGCTGCGGGCACATCCCCAGTAGGGACGTGCAAGAGGCGGCTGATCGATGTCTCTCTCTCATCGATGTTTCTGACTTTCTATCCCTCTCCCTTCCGCTCTGTAAAAAATCAATAAAATATATTTAAAAAAAATAAAATAAAATAAAACCTGAGGAAATAGAGCAGCAGATCAAACTGCCAAGGAAGCCCCCCCCCCCCAAAAAAAACCAAAACGGTGGAGCCTTTACAAATTTTAGTAAACCTGCTGGACGCCAGACCTACCACAGACCCCTCCTGTACCAAACAAGAGGAGGAATTGGCAGAACAGAAGCAAGCCATCAAAGGACCAGATGGTTGGTGGACCAGACTCTCGGCCCCAGAGGCTCTAGGTTGGACATTGGGTTGCCCAGTGACACCAGCAGAGACACCAGGCTGCCCAACTAGAGGTCACCAAGACTTCTGAACTTCTACGAGGCAGGTGCTAGATACCAAGATTGGATAAGATCATTAAAAGCATAGACACTGAAGTACTGTCTGTGCACAGGTAAAATGCTAAGCCAGGTAAGAGGGTCCCCCTGGGAATTCAGGCCCCAGGGATATTCCCCAGGAGAGCATTGGGAGGTAGATTTCACAGAGATTAAGCCACCAGCGTCAGGGAATAAGTACCTGCTAGTTCTTATAGACACCTTCCTGGGATAGGTTAAAGCATACCCCACTAGGACAGAAACTACCTCTAGAGTAGTCAAGAAATTACTCCAGGAGATTACACCTAGATTCGGGCTGCCAATAGTCATAGGATCAGATAACATCCCTGCCTTTGTAGCCAAGGTATCTCAAAGTATAGCTCAAGCCTTAGGCACAAATTAGATACTCCATTGTACATACCAGCCACAAAGTTCAGGACAGGCATGAACAGGACTCTAAAAAAGGAGTTTAACTAAATTTGTCTTAGAAACCAGTGAAAACTGGACTAACCTCCTGCCTTTGCCCTCTTATGGGCCAGGAGGGGTTCCCCCCTTTTTAAGATCAAGAATAGTAGACCTCCCCGCATCCATCCCAGGGTCAGGGAGAAACTAAAAGCTGAAATTCATAACCATTCCTTGCTCAAGTCCTCACAGGTTCTGCAGTACACCCAGAAAGCCACCCATAAGCTGGTTTGAAACACACTGCCAGTGCCCACCATGGACCCTGTACATCCCTGCCAGCATGGGGACGCGGCATGGGTAAAGAAGTTCACTGCCCAAGGACTCACTCCAACCTGAAAGGGACGCTCAACTGTTATCCTGAGCACACTCACGGCTGTTAAAGTAGATGGCGTCCAGACCTGGCTACACCACTCCCAGCTCCTGCACCAGGAAACGGCCTGAATCCTGGCAACCAGTGGCCTCACCTGTGAGATCCCTAGCCTGGGCTCCATGCAGGCCAGGAGGAGACTCGACACCTACAGGAGGGAACTGAACTGCAGTGGGGACAGTACTAACGGGGACTACGGGTCTAGGGGCCTTAGTAACTGTAAGAACATTTTTGCTACCCAGTGAGAAAGTCCAGGACCATGTAGGGCTAACGTGTTAAGGGATAAGAGAGCAGAAATGGAACAGAGAATGCCCTTAAAAGTAGGATAAGTAAATAGAAAACGAATTATGCCAAGCAGACAATTTAGAAAAATCAATATGGTCAAACTACTTAAAGTTAAGGAACAGTACAATTCCCAAACTAATAAGGATGAGTCCATGATATGACTCATGGACATAAAACCAGTGGGGAATGAAATATGGTAGCAATCATCTCTGGTAAAACTGCTGAAACTTGACTCTGCTATTCTGCTTAAAACAAAAGGGTAGTTAATTCAGCTTCTAGCTTGAGACCTTGAAGCTCACATAAATCCCTTTGTAGACCATAAAGGAGTGACTCAGTGACGCCAAGAGTTGAGCTGTCCTATCTGCTTTTGCAAGATAGGACTACGTTCCCACGTCTTGCAAGATACATGGTTAGAGACAAGGAGCAGGCAACAGAGTCAATCCTAGTCTGCTGAAACTTCCCTATCCCAGATACGATCCTGAGAACTGTTCTCGGAATTTAAAACAATGGAAACTTATAGTTAAGACCCTATAAAAGGACTGCCTGCATCCGGGACACCACAGTCGTGTTTGGTCTCCACCAGCGTGTGGTGCCCTCTGACCATCCTGGCCAGTTCAATAAATCCTTGCTTGCTTATTACCAACTTAACTGCCTCCATGGTCATTTGCAACTGGTCGTGGAAGTCGCCTCATGACAGTTCCCTATGATCACCCTGCACCCTCTCCAATTGGGGACCCCTTAGAGGATGTTTGACTGCCATTTTAGGTTCGATCCCATGGACATTTGGCAGTCAGACATCCCTCTCATAATATGGGACCACTGGCTCCTTACTACTGACCTGCCTGCCTGCCTGATTGCCCTTAACTGCCTCTGCTAGCCAGCCTGAACACACATAACTGCCCTCCCCTGCTGGACTGGTTGCTCCTAACTGTCCTCCCCTATCAACATAATCTTTCCCCAATGGTGCTCTCCTGTAAGCCTGCTGTCTCTACCAACTGCCCTGCTCTGCTGGCCAATTTGGTTCTGATTGGCCGGTTCCTATGGCAGCGTCAAAAGCTCTGTCTCCTAGGTAGCCAGTGGCTCCCCACATCACCCAGATTTGGTTCTCATTGGTCGGTTCCTGTGCCAGTCACCATCAGAAGTTCCACCTCCTTAGGCAGCCATTGACTCCCCATAGCACACATTTTGATTCTAATTGGTCAGTTCCAATGTGAGTCAGCATCAAAAGTTTCACCTCCTAGGAAGTCATTGCGTCCCAACAGCACCGAGATTTGGTTATCTGATTGGTTCCTATGCTTGTCAGAGTAAGAAGTTCTGACTCCTAGACAACTATTGGCTCCCCAGAGCACCCAGACTTGGATCTGATTGGCTGGTTCTTATATCAGTCAGCATCAGAAGCTCCACCTTCTATGCAGCCATTGGTTCCCCACAGCATCCATCTTTGGTTCTGATTGGCCAGTTCCTATGCAGGACACTGTCAGAAACTCTGCCTCCTAGACAGCCATTGGTACCCACAGCACCCATCCTTGGTTCTCATTGGTTAGTTCCTATGCCAGTCAGCTTAAGAAGCTTTGCCTCCTAGGCAGCCATTGGCTCCACATAGCATCCAGATTTGGTTCTCTTTGGTCAGTTCCTATGATAGACAGTGTCAGAAACTCCACCTCCTAGGCAGCCATTGGCTATCCACCACAACCATATTTCATTCTCATTGGTCACTTCCTATGACAGTCAGCATCAGAAGTTCCTCCTCTTAGGCAGCCATTGGCTCCCTACAGCACTCAGGTTTGGTTCTCATTGGTCAGTTTCTATACCAGTCAGTTTCAAAAGCTCCACCTCCTAGGCATCCATTGGTTCCCCATAGCACCAACCTTTGGTTCTGATTGGTCGGTTCCTATGCCAGTCAAGGTCAGAAGCTCTGTGTCCTAGACAGTCATATTTCGTTCTCATTGTTCCATTCCTATGCCAGTGAGTGTCAGAAGCTCCGCCTCCTAGACAGCCATCGGTTCCCCACAATACCCATCTTTGGTTCTGATTGGTCTGTTCCTATTGCAGTCAGTGTCAAAAGCTCTGCCTCCTAGGGAGCAATTGGCTCCTCACAGCATCCAGGTTTTGTTCTCTTTGCTTGGTTTCTATGCCAGTCAGTGCCAAAAGCTCCACCTCCCAGGCAGCCATTGGCTCCCCACAGCACTGACATTTGATTCTGATTGGTAAGTTTTTATGCCAGTCAACATCTCCAGACCTCTCTCTGGGCCTTATCAAAGAGGTGGGGCTTAAAACTGACCATTGGCTGCTGCTCGGGCATGTACCCCCCCACCCCCCCCACATCATGACATGGCTGGAGAGAAGGAAAAGCTGGTTGCTGGTGAAGACCAGAAAGGAAGAGGGAGAGAAGGAGAGAGGGAAGTACACTGATCAACAGGTTCCACTGAGGGTGAAGATCAAACTCTGCCTCATTTTCTAAGTCTCAGCCACTTGTGCAGTCACTGCTGGGTAGCCAGGCAGCAGCTAAGCAACCCAGCACTGAATTCTGAATGGCCAGCATTTGGTGGTGAGCAGTGGTTTCAACCTGTGTCTTTATTATTAAGACTAGGGGCCCGGTGCACGAAATTTGTGCACTGGGGGTGGGTGATCCCTCAGCCCAACTTGCCCCCTCACACACACTGGGAGCCCTCAGGGGATGTCCTACTGACCACTCACCCCCAGCCTGCCCAAGGCCTAAAGCCTGCAATGGGGTCGATGGCTGGCTCTGTCCCAGCTACACCCCCCACCCAGCCCAGGCCTTCACTCCAGCCAGCTCACGCACAGCTAGCACAGGCCTTGGCCCAGCCCCCCGGCCCAGGCCTTTTCCCTGGCCAGCACATGCTGGCCACCTTGACCTCGACCCCCAGGGCCCAGGCTGCCTCACCCCTGGCCCCCGCATAGCCTGGGCCACCTCAGCTCTGTCCCCAGGCCACCTCGATCCCGCCTTCCACGGCCTAGGCTGCCTTGTCCCCGCCCCAGCTCCTGATTGGCTGGTGGGCGTGGCTGGTGGTATAGCAAAGGTATGGTCAATTAGCATATCACTCTTTTATTAGATAGGACTAGTGGCCCGGTGCATGAAATTCATGCACATTAAAAGGGAATTAATTAGAGGAAATATTTTAATATTGCTATTTGCCCTTTCTTTGTAATAGAAGTGTCAGAAATGAAAGAAAATTAATAAAATGTATTTGAAAATCTCCATTCCTGTCAGAGTCTGGGGCATGCTGTGGTACCCAGAGTCAAGTCTCCGCCCACCTGTGTTCACCTTGAAATCGTGCAAGACCCAGACTCAGCCAGCCCCACCCCCATGAAGCCCCACCAGGCAGGAGGCACAGCCTGAGGTCCCTCATCAAGGTCTATTGGCAGGGAGCATGTCCTCAGGTCCCCCAGCAACAGCCTTAGGTCCCCTGGCCAGGTGCCAGGTCAGGGGGTGCGGCCTCAAGTCCCCTGGCCTGGCCTCACGTCCCTCGGCCCTGGCACCAGGGCAGGGGGTTCAGCCTTAGGACCTCCAGCTTGGCCTCAGGTCCCCCAGTGCTGAGGTGAGGGATGTGGCCTCAGGTGTCCCGTCAAACCCCTCTGGGCAGGGGGTGCAGCCTCAGGTCCCCTGACCCGGTGCAGGAGCAAAGGGTGCAGCCTTAGGTCCCCTGGCCTGGTTTCAGGTCCCCCATCCCGATGCCAGGGGACCTGGTGCTGCAGCGACGCCACCGCCCACCCCCCCCCAGCGTGCGCCTCGGCCCTGCACGCTGCGCACCTTGGCCCCGCCCCCCGCTCCTGATTGGCTGGTAGCATAGCAAAGGTACGGTCAAATTTGCATATTACTATTTTATTAGATAGTACTAGGAGCCTGGTGCATGAAATTTGTGCACTAGGGGTGGGTGGTCCCTCAACCCAACCTGCCCCCTCTCACATACTGGGAGCCCTCAGGGGATGTCCAACTGATGGCTCACCCCCAGCCTGCCCAAGGGGCACCCAGCCATCACCCTGCTCAGCTCAGCCCCGGCTGCCTGCGACCACCCAGCCTCGGAGACTGGACGCTCACCGCCACTTCCGTTCACAGTGCCTGGGAACCAGGCGCTCCCTGCCACCACCACCATCGCTGCTGCTGCTGCCACTTCCCCTCACAGCGCCTGGGTGCTGGGCGGTCGCCGCCACCACCATTTCATCTCCACCCCTGGGGCCCGGGGCTCGCCACTTGGCCCCGCCCCCGCTCCTGATTGGCTGGTAGCATAGCCAATCAGGAGCAAAGGTACAGTCAAATTTGCATGTTTCTCTTTTATTATATAGGATTATAACCTACTCAAAGCAGTTCTTAGACCAACCTGCTAACCTTTGTTGTCATCACTGATAATCAGATAAGAAAAAAAGCACACAGATGGACAAAAGGCAACCCACAGCTTACTGGAGAGGCATTCAGTGGCCACTCTCGCCAAATGCAACCCAAAGGCGCACAAGGGCACTTCAGTTAGGTTTCACAGTCACCATTCCATTGGTCTGGGTGAGTCACATGGGTAGTCATGAAAGGCTTCAGCCTTGCCATATCTGGCATAACCCGGCTACCCAGGCATTAGAATACGGGGAGCTAGGGAACAAATAACAGTTCTTCAAATAAATATAAAGTCAAAATAAAAAAAAACATATAAGACTGAGACTTGAGACATCCAAATGGATTTCTTATATGGATTGATTCAAACAACCCCAATGTAAAACTTGAGAGGGAACTTTGGACACTGACTACATATGTGATGCCATTAAGGGTCTGTTCGTTTTTTTTATATAATAAGAGTATTGGATTTGTGATTTTTAAAGAGCTCTTTCCTTTTAGAGATACATACTAAAATATAAAATTACACATTTGTTATTTATTTCAAAATAAATCATAAAACAAGCTATAATTTGATTATCATTGTAGGTGGGTGATAGATACATAGGGGATCAAGGGTATCATTTTCTCTGCTTTTGTATATATTTGAAAGCTCCCACAATAAAAAGTGAAAATATTTTAAGTTCTTGTATAAAAATATGCAACAAAGAGGCTCATAGTATTACCACCGAGGATGATTTATAAACATTGCAAGCAAAATAACTTAAGCTGCCATAAAGTACTACTGTAATATAAGGAGAAAAATCACACCAATCAGAAAGGATATATGCACCCCTATGTTCATAGCAGCACAATTCACAAGAGCTAAGATTTGGAAACAGCCTAAGTGCCCATCAGCATTTGAGTGGAGCAAATGGATGAATTCCAAGTCCCACAAATCCACTGGTAGCTACAATTTCCATATTCAATATACCATTCCCAAGGTAAGTTAAAAGGCAAACAT
The DNA here is from genome assembly GCA_027563665.1 of Antrozous pallidus. Taxonomy (NCBI): domain Eukaryota; kingdom Metazoa; phylum Chordata; class Mammalia; order Chiroptera; family Vespertilionidae; genus Antrozous; species Antrozous pallidus. The sequence goes on along the minus strand of CM050509.1, from coordinate 7,629,609 downwards.
TCTAAAAGAAAGGCCTTAAAAACATACATTTTGCAAGGGATTAACTGCAAGTTTAAAAACGAATTCCAGCCCTAGCTGGTTTGGCTGAGCGCACAGAGCATTAGCCTGGGGACTAAAAGGCTGCGGGTTCCGCTCAAGGGCACAAGCCCGGGTTGTGGGCTCGATCCCCGTTAAGGGGTGTGCAGGAGGCAGCCAATCAATCACTCTCGCATCATTAATGTTCCCATCTCTCCCTCTCCTTTATGCTCTGAAATCAATAAAAATATATCAAAAAACAAATTCCAAGTTTTCTGTATTCTCGGTACTCAAAGTCTTAATTCTTTAAAAAACAAAAATAAAAAAAATAAACTCTCAATCTTTGCATCAGCCCCTTTTCCACGTACCTTTGCATGAGGTCATTATTCATGTATTCGGCAAATGATGAGTGCCTATTAAGTGCTAGTCTCCATGATATAATGGTGGACACATAAGCCTTGCCCTCTAGAAGCGGGTATTCTAGATAGGGCTGCAGATTTGGTATCAGGCCATTACAGCAAATTGCATTAAGACTCTAAGCCTATGTGTGTCTATAAACTTTTAAAAAATATTATTTTTTATTGATTTCAGAGATGAAGGGAGAGAGAAACAACGATGAGAATCACTGATCAGCTGCCTCTTGCATGTCCCCCACTGGGGGGGGGGGGCGGATCGAGCCCACAACCTGAGCATGTGCCCCTGGCTGGAATTGAACCCGGGACCATTCAGTCCGTAGGCTGACTCTCTATCTTATCCACTGAGCCAAATCGGTTAGGGCTAAGCTTTTGTTTTAAAGAATAAGTCTAAGAGTCAGAGTCACGATGGAAATAATTTATTACACATGTGTTATTGCCACCATTCTCAATTCTGAATATCTGGGATGCTACCTTTGTATTTTATTGTGAACCCTCACCCAAGGATACTTTTTCCATTGATTTTTAGAGTGGGATGGGGAGAGACACAGAGAGAGCAACATCAATGTGAGAGAGACCCATCCATTGGTTGCCTCCAGCACTTGCCCCTATTAGGGCTGGGGATTGAGCATGCAACCCAGGTACATGCCCTTGACCGGAATTGAACCTGGGACCCTTCAGTCCATGGGCTGACACTCTAACCAGAGTCAAACTGGCCAGGACAGGGGTGCCACCTCTTAAAACTGGTTCAAATGTTACATATGTCATACTAACTGGATAAAGAAACACAACTGGCACGAAGGAGCCAACTACCCCTAATGCTTTGTCAAGAAGTAAATACTTTACATTTCAAAGCTTAAAACTGTATAAAAAAATCCAAGAGCATCCTCACCCCAGCCACAGTCATTTATCTGACCATAAATAACTGCTTTGGGAATAGCCATGAGACGCATTATCCTGTATGGTGGAAACCCCCCATCCCCATGTGACACCTTAACACCCCAAAATGATTTCATTAAGTCTGATTATCCAATGATGTATCTCTTGGTTGATTTCCCTAAAGTTTTTCCCGCCAAACACTGTATCTTCAGTTCATCATATATGTTTAGCACAAGTTCATTCTACATCCATAACTTTTCAATCATAGCGTTTAAGCCACCATTTTGTGAGAATAATTGTAACAGTTATAAATACCTCTCTTTCTGTCATCCAAAGCCAACTGAAAAAGAAAGTAGACACCAAAAATCTTTCATGATTAAAGGCAAATGTATTCGGTTCCTTTCCATGCCGCACATAATAAGGATCTATCTATGTGCTTGTTATTCCTGTTCTAATTCAAGTTGGGCACCTTTGTAAACCACTTATCCTCCGCAGTGAGCTATATTGCACTGTGCGCTAGTATCTTACGTCGGGGGGAAAGGAACATGCCTAACGTACAGCTCGGTCAGGTGGGGAGTGTTCTGGTAGGACAGGTCGTCTGTGGTCTCTTCCGTTGTTGTCACGAGGCTCGCAGTAGGGTCGTTATCAGTTCTTATCAACAGATGTCTATGGAAGCCGTTCGGATATGCTATAGCAGGGAGGAAGGCACAGGAGAAGAGGAGGAGGAGACGCGATGTCCTATGACGGAGTGTAGAGGCGGATCTAGGTTCAGAAATCGGGAATAATGGAAACGAGGAAGTCCTCCTTAGGATGCCATGCCAAGCAGAAAACCTCCGAAAAATCCACCAGCCACTAGAACGTTCTTCTTCACAAATGACACCATCTGGGAAACAGGAGATAGCACAATAAGCTATATTGCTAAGGATCTTATTATTAGAAACTAGAAATTCATGCGTGGGTAGGGTCCCTAAGCCTGGCCTGTGATCAAGGCCAATCTCCCCTGGCTGCAGGTAGCTGGCCCTGCCCACTGCCAGTCGCCTTCTGTGCGTGGGGCGATGGGGCCCTGGTACCGCCGCCACCCACCCCTGATTCCCGGTTCCCCATTGGGCGATTGGGGCCTGTGGGCTGGGGGCAGCTCCTGCAGTGAGCGTCTGTCCCCTGGTCACTCCATGTCATTGCTGACCAGTCAATCTGCCATCCAGTCAATTTGCATATTACACTGTTTATATATATATATATATAGACTAGGGGCCCGGTGCACGAAATTCGTGCACTGGGGGTGGGTGATCCCTCAGCCCAACCTGCACCCTCACACATACTGGGAGCCCTCAGGAGATATCCTACTAACCACTCACCCCCGGCCTGCCCAAGGCCTAAAGCTATGGAAGGTGCCAGACATTTATTTCTCTACAGTTCAGTGTAACTATTACTTTGGGACATCTAATATATTTCTCTTTTTCAAATACATTTTTATTGATTTAAGAATGGAAGGGAGATAGAAACATCAATGCTGAGAGAGAATCAATAATTGGCTGCCTCCTGCATGCCTCCTACTGGGGATCGAGCCCACAACCCTGGGCATGTGCCCTGACTGGGAACCAAATAGTGACCTCCTGGTTTATAGATCAACCCTCAAGCACTGCGCCACGCCAGCTGGGCTAATACAGCAGGAGGAAAACACATCCTTTTAAAAAGGAAAGCTTTTTTTTCTGTTCCTCCAGGGCCAGCCAAAATAACCTAACCTGGTTTTGTGCCAACCACACCTCATGGGTCAAATCCAGCTGGCTATGTGCTTTAAAACCAACTTCCATCATATGACAGCTGCACCCACTTTGTCTGAATATCATTTATGACTATTTTCGTGCTATACAGTGGGGTTCACTATTTATAACCACATGGCTTACAAAGCTGAAAATATGGACCATTTGGCCCTTTACAAGAAAAGGTTGCCAACCCCAAGGCTAGACATTCTACTAGTTATACACTGAGTGGCCAGATTATGGTGATCTCTGAACGCATAATAATAATCTGGCCACTCAGTGTGTGTGTGTGTGTGTGTACACACTAGAGAACCAATGCACAAAATTCCTGCAAGAATAGGAATTCTCCCAGTTGCTGGCACCAGCTTCCCCATGGCACCTGGGATTCAGGCTTCCCCTGTAGACGGAGGCCCTGCCTACCCGCCATAGCCCGCTGGTCGGTGACCTGGGCCTCCCTCTTTGGAGCAATTGTGGAGCCCCCCAATTGATTGCTCTGCCAGCTGGTGGCCTGGCTTCCCTCTGCGGGGTGATCACGGGACAATGGCTGTCTCCACAGTCAATCGTATCCCACCTGCCTCGGTTGGCCTGGCCCCAGTGGGTGTCATAGTGTGGTCACAGATGGTGATCCGGATGGTCATTCACTGTTTGGCCGTTTGGTCAATTTGCATATTACGCTTTTATTATATAGCATATATAATAAAAGCGTAATATATATATATATATGGGGCCTGGTACATGAATTCGTGCATGGGTGGGTTCCGGCAAGCCTGGCCAGGGGAAAGGGATATGGGTGGTTGGCCAGTCTGCCTGCTGGTCAAACTCCTGGTCGAAGGGACAATTTGCATAATAGCCTTTTATTATATAGGATATACACTGAGTGGCCAGATTATTATGTGTTCAGAGATCAAAACAATCTGGCCACTCAGTGTATGTAGAATTGGTCTAGTAGGGCCATTGCAGAGCTCTGTATGCACGAATACAAAAACAATCATATTGGCTATGCCATCTGCATCCTTATTCTCCTCCTCACTCGCTGCATTGCCCCCATCCCTACAAGAACTAGTTCAAGAGATGATGGACTCATGTATGGGCACATAACACTTTGCATTCTCACTCAATGACGAGACACTAAACACTTCCATCACCCAACTTAAAAAAAAATGTCTCTGGCCTGGCCAGAGACACTCAGTTGGTTGAGTGTCATCCTGAGCACTGAAAGGTTGTAGGTTCGATTTCCAGTCAGGTCATGTACAGAAGACAACCAATTGATGTTTCTGTTTCTTGCTCTCTTTCTCTCTCTCTCTCCCCCACTCTCTAAGCATGTCGTTTAAAAAAAAATGCTTGAGCCCAGCTGGCATGGCTCAGTGGTTGAACATTGACCTATGAACCAGGAGGTCACGGTTCGATTCCCGGTCAGGGCACATGCCCAGGTTCTGGGCTCAGTCCCCAGTTTGGGTGTGCAGGAGGCAGCTGATCAATGATTCTTGCTCAGCATTAATGTTTATCTTCCTCTTTCTCCCTTCTTCTCTGAAATCAATTAAAAAAAATACACACACACACACACACACACACACACACATATATATATTAAATGTCTGATGTGAAGCTATTTCATCCAAAGCTGACGAATCGATGTGTAGGCCCAATTTTGGACATGCCAAATGGTCTACACCCTTCACAAACTTCACATAAAACCCGTCGCACCTCCTCGGCTTGGCTTTTCACCTCTGTCGGTAAGTGGTCGCTCTTGCGGATCTTCAGCTGTTCTTTGGCCTTCTTCATGTCGTTCTCTACTCGTTGCCAGTCAATTTTGATGTAGCCCGTATGGTTTGCAATCTAGAGTTTCAACAACAGCAAGAAATAAGAAACATAGGCTCATTATTTCTTTTTGTCAGGAAAAATCACTGAAGTGCTTTATCAAAAACCCTTCTGACCCATTTTTGCCATCCAGGACTTTGTAGGACAATGATATTCATTCAACATCTACTAAGCATTCCACCCTACGTACAAGGCCCTATGCCCAACACCAGAATTCAACAGACAGCCCTTCAATGACTCCTGGCAATTCTTTTATTTCTTTATACACTTACCCCTCTCTAAAAAGTTTTAAGTTAGAGCCCTGGCTGGTGGTGTTTCTGTGGTTATAGGGAGAGGGAGAAATAGGTACTTATGTCCCCACTAGGGGCCCGGTGCATGAAATCCGTGCACTGCGGATCGGTGGTCCCTCAACACAACCTGCCCCCTCTCACATACTGGGAGTCCTCAGGGGATGTCCAACTGATGGCTCACCCCCACCCTGCCCAAGGCCTAAAGCTTCTGGTGAGGCTTAGGCCTTGGGCACCCAGCCATCGCCCCTGCTCAGCTCAGCCCGGCTGCCTGCAACCACCTGGCCCTGGGGACTGGGCGCTCACCACCACTTCTGCTCACAGTGCCCGGGGGCCGGGTGTTCCCTGCCGCCGCCACCACTGCTGCTGCTGCCGCTGCTTCCCCACACAGAGCCCGGGGGCTGGGTGCTTGCCACCACCGCTGTTTCATCTCCACCCCCGGGGCCCAGTGCTCGTGCCACTTGGCCCCATCCCTGCTCCTGATGGGCTGGTAGCATAGCCAATCAGGAGCGAAGGTACAGTCAAATTTGCATGTTTCTCTTTTATTATATAGGATGTTATAAATGAGAAAATGAAATGCAACTAGTAATTGATAAAGTCTGACTCAAAGGTCACTGGCATTTCAAATAGTACATGTATATAAGCGCAAAGATTTTTCTAGTGTAATATAGACAAGGTTACACTACAGCTCCTCATACCACATCCCTAATGGGCAAGTGGAATTTGGAAACATCTAGGAATATTTCACATACAGACCTGAAGGAGAAAAAATCCTCCTCCCACAGCTGTTGCAGCCAACTTTCCAACCTTCTGGAATATGAAACCTGTGCACCTACAAGAACCAAACCAACATCAGACAAGTTGACAGGCTGTTAAATATTCAAAAACAGTTATGATATATACATAATGAAATACTGAAACTATTACATATATATATATGTCTGAAATATCATTTAGCCCTAAAAAATTGAGAAAATCTTACCATTTGCAGCAACATGGATCATGGATGGACCTACAGAGCATTATGCTAAGTGAAATAAGTCAGACAGAGAAAAACAAATACTATATTATCTCATTTATACACTAAGTGGCCAGATTATTATGATCTCTGAACACATAATAATCTGGCCACACAGTGTGTGTGTGTGTGTGTGTATATATATATATACACACACACACACACACACATGTATATATATTAGAGGTCTGGTGCATGAATTTGTGCATGGGTGGGGTCCAGCCAGCCTGGCCAGGGGGAGGGGACATGGGCAGTTGGCCGGCCTGCCTGCAGGTTGAACTCCTGGTCAAGGGGACAATTTGCATATTAACCTTTTATTCTATAGGATATACACTGAGTGGCCAGATTATTATGCATTCAGAGATCATAATAATCTGGCCACTCAGTGTATGTGGAATCCTAGAAAAAGATAGAGCCCCACCTGGTTTTGCTTAGTGGTTAGTGTCAGCCCGCTGACTGAAGGCCCATGGGTTCGATTTCAGGCAAGGGCACGTACCTGGGTTGCAGGCTCGATCTCTGCCCCTGTCAGGGCACATGGAGGAAGCAACCAATCAATGTGTCTCACATCAATGTTTCTCTCTCTGTATCTCGCCCCCTCCCTTCCACTCTCTCTAAAAAAATCAATGGGGTAGCCCTAACTGGTTTGGCTCAATGGATAGAGCATCAGCCTGCAGACTGAAGGGTTCCAGGTTCGATTCCGGTCAGGAGCACATGCCTGGGTTGCAGGCTCGGTCCAACATGCAGGAGGCAGCCAATCAATGATTCCCTCTCATTATTGATGTTTCTCTATCTCCCTCACCATTCCTCTCTGAAATAAATAAAAATATATTTTTAAAAAAGAAAAAAATCCATGCCGAGACTGGTTTGGCTCAGTGGATAGAGCGTCGGACTGCTGACTGAAGGGTCCCGGGTTTGATTCTGGCAAGGGCATGTACTTTGGCTGCGGGCACATCCCCAGTAGGGGGCGTGCAAGAGGCAGCTGATCGATGTCTCTCATCGATGTTTCTGACTTTCTATCCCTCTCCCTTCCGCTCTGTAAAAAATCAATAAAATATATTTTAAAAAAAAGAAAAAAAAGAAAAAAATCCAATGGGGGAAAAATACCCTGGGTGAGGATTATCAAAACAAAACAAAAAGAAAGAGAACAAGGGGGGAGGGGGGCAGAATTGAAGGAAGGAGGTCCAAAGATACTAACTTGTAGTTAGTTATAAGGCAAATAAATACCAGTGATGTAAAGTACATGATTACTAGAGTTAACACTGCTGTGTGATAAATAGGAGAGTTATTAAGAGAGCAAATCCTAAGAGTTGTCATCACAAGGAGACTGTTTCTTCTTTTTATTGTATCTCTATGAAATGATGGATGTTAACCAACCATACTGTGGTAATCATTTCACAATATGTAAATCAAGCCATCATGCTGTAAGCCTTAAACTTATACAGTGATATATGTCAACTAGTGGCCCGGTGCATGAAATTCATGCACATTAAAAGGGAATTAGAGGAAATATTTTCATATTGCTATTTGCCCTTTCTCTGTAATAGAAGTGTCATAGATGAAAGAAAATTAGTAAAATGTATATAAAATCTCCCTCTTGTCAGTGTCTGAGGCATGCTGTGGGCCTAGAGTCAAGCCCCCCCCCCAAACACCCACACGTGCTTCGAAAACACAGGAGACCCAGACCCAGCTGGCCACACCCCCGTCAAGCCCCTCCAGGTGGGGGTGCAGCCTCAGGTCCCCCAGCCGAGTGCTGGGCAGGAGGTGCAGGCTTAGGTCCCCCAGCCTGGCGCTGGGTGGGGGACGCAGTCTCCCGGCCCAGACCTGGGGCAGAGGGGCACGTCTTGAGGTCCCCCATCAAGCCCAGCCCCCCTCTCCCCTCAGTGTCACATCAGCGCTGACGGGGATGCACACACACAGCGTGACATTAGCGTTGGGGACAGAAGTCCCTGCCCATTTCCCCACCCACAGACTGGTCATGACTGGAACACAGTAATGGACAAATCAGCATGTTACCTCTTTATAGGTATTGATTACTTCTCACTAAAACTCGGGGAAATGAGGACAGATGATAACAGTACCAATGTCAGAGCTGTGAGCAGAGCAGGAAATGATTATATGGCATGTAGTCATTTGTGTAACTGCTAAATCCCACTTTAATATGTTCTGATAAATGCTAACCATTCAGTGACCTATTTCACAGAAGCCCACGTGCTTTTATTGGCTAAAGGAGGTGATTCCTATCACCCTGATACTAAAGCACGTAAACCAAGACACCGGCCATCTTTCACATCACTCACCATCCAGTGACACCTCCGATTAACAGCTGTGTTGCGACGCTGTACTTCTCAGCCGAGGGCCCAGTTTCTGGCCCGAACAGCTTGCGCCACCATGGCTGCTTCTTAGCATATTCGGCAAGGTCCAGTGACTCAAAATGCCCTACAAGGATGGAGATGGTGAATAAGAACAGGGACACTTTTCTAATAAGTTACTACCATTCTTTTTATTTAATATAAATTTTATTGCTTTTTTACAGAGAGGAACGCAGAGGGACAGAAAGTCAGAAACATCGTTGAGAGAAAAACATCGATCAGATGCCTCCTGCACACCCCATACTGGGATGTGCCCGCAACCAAGGTACATGTCTTTGACCGGAATCGAACCCGGGACCTCTCAGTCCGTAGGCCGACGCTCTGTCCACTGAGCCCAACCGTTTTCGGCAAATTACTACCATTCTTAACTAGATTAAGAGATTGTTGGAATAAGAACCTCCCAATATTATTCTATTTTAAATAGTAAATTAGCTCTGAAATTCTGACTGACAATTCCCGAAAATCTGACTGAAATCAACAAATATTTGTCTTAGAGGAAAACATCCTAGATGATTTAGAGACAGTAACTCTAGTTTTTCCTCTCGTATTTAAAAACCATCAAAAAGCCCTAGCTGGTTTGGCTCAGTGGATAAAGCATTGGCCTGTGGACTGAAGAGTCCCTGTTCAATTTCAGTCAAGGGCACATGCCCAGGTTTCAGGCTGGATCTCCAGTAGGAGGCATAGAGGTGGTGGCCGATCAATTATTCTCTCTCATCACTGATGTTTCTATCTTTCTCTTCCTCTCTGAAATCAATAAAAATATATTTTTTTAAAAGACCACCAAAAAGACATAGGAAAATTTACTAATAATCCTACCTAATAAAAGAGTAATATGCAAATTGACTGTCACTCCAACACATAAGATGGCTGCCCCCATGTGGACACAAGATGGCCACCACAAGATGGCCAGCAGGGGAGGGCCGTGTGGTCAATCAGGCCAGCAGGAGAGAGCAGTTGAGAGGGACTAGGTCTGCAAGGGAGGGCAGTTGGGGGCAATCAAGCCTGCAGTGAAGGGCAGTTGGGGGAACCCAGGCTGGCAGGGGAGGGCAGTTGGGGGGGACCAGGACTGCAGGGATGGGCAGTTAGGGACAATCAGGCTGGCAGGAGAGCAGTTAGGCATCAATCAGGCTGGCAGGGGAGTGGTTAGGGGGTGATCAGGCTGGCAGCCAGAAGCAGTTAGGGGCAATCAGGAAGGCAGACAGGCAAGCAGTTGGAAGCCAGCAGTCCTGGATTGTGAGAGGGATGTGTGACTGCCTGTTTAGGCCCGATCCTAGTAGGGAAGTTGGACATCCTTTGGGGGTCCCAGATTGGAGAGGGTGGAGGCTGGGCTGAGGGACACCCTTCTCCTCCATGCACAAATTTCATGCACTGAGCCTCTAGTACTTAATAATGCATTCTAGATGAGTAGGATTTCTTTCATTTTCTCCTTTTCAGGAGTAACTCAATAATATTCAACGGCCAACAAATTGCTAGATTCTGAGTATTATGTGGATCTCCAGTGATAATATGAGGCAATGTTTAATTGAGCTCTTACTAGTCACCAGGCAAAGTGCTATACAATAAACATGTACATCTAATTAAACACACATAACAAGGTACTATTTATTAACCCCATCCTATCTAATAAAAGAATAACATGCAAATTTGACTGTATCATCGCCACGCCCACAAGCCACACCCACCAGCCAATCAGGAGCAGATTATGCAAATAAACCCCAATCAAGATGGCTGCCGTCACTGAGAGCATGAGGAAGGCTTGGGTTTCCCCAGCAACAGAGGAACCCGAGCTTTCTGCCTGCCATTGCCTGCCTATGCCTCCACTCTAGGCTACAAAGTTTCAATTGTAGACATAGATTAATCCCAGATCCCAGGGCCTCCACTTGGGTCGCTGGGGGGCACGGCTGGCCTGTAAACCTCCACAGGCCCCTCGCCCAGGCCACCCCTCATCCCAAGGGAACCCCCACCCTGATCTGGGATACTCTTCAGGGCAAACCAGCTGGCCCCCACCCATGCACCAGGCCTCTATCCTGTCTAATAAAAGAGTAATTTGTAGAGACCATCATTCCAACACACAAGAGGGCTGCCCCCACGTGGTCAAAGATCCTGCCCCAATGTGGACACAAGATGGCCACCACAAGATGGTCAGCAGGAGAGGGCCATTGGGTGGTTCCAGGCCCTGTAAGGGAGGGCAGTTGGGGGCGATCAAGCCTGCAGGGGAGGGCAGTTAGAGGTGACCAGGCTGGCAGAGGAGGGAAGTTGGGGGCAAACCAGCTGTCAGGGGAGCAGTTAGACATCAATTAGGCTGATAGTGTTTAGCGGGTGATCAGGCTGGCAGGCAGAAGCAGTTAGGGGCAATCACGGAGGCAGGCAGGTGAGCAGTTTGAAGCCAGCAGCCCTGGATTGTGAGAAGAATGGCCTGTAGGATCGGGCCTAAACGGGCAGTTGGACATCCCTCGAGGGGCCCCAGATTGCAGAGGATGCAGGCTGGGCTAAGGGACACCCCCCACCCCTTGTACATGAATTTCTTACACGAGGCCTCTAGTTTTATAATAAGAAATGGAAGCCCAGGCCTGGCTGGTGTAGCTCAGTGGTTGAGCATCAACCCATGAACCAAGGAGGTCCCTGTTCAATTCCCAGTCAGAGCACACACCCTGGTTTCAGGCTCCATCCTCAATGGGGAGCGTGCAAGAGGCAGCCAGTCAATGATTCTCTCTCATCACTGATGTTTCTATCACTCTCTCCGTTTCCCTTCCTCTCTGAAATCAATAAAAAAATATTTAAAAAAAGAAATGGAAGCTCAGAAGTTAAGAGATTTGCCCAAGAAGGGAAACAGAATTAATAGCATGTCCAATCCTTTTCTCTGTGGGAAGATAATGTAGTAATAAATTTAATGAAAGATGCACAAGATCTCTACACTGTAAATAACAAAACACCACAGAGAAAATGAAGAATAACCTAAATTAATGGAGATATATTACTCTATGTTTTATAAGACAACTAGAGGGCTGGTGCACAAAATTCATGCACAGGGTGCAGGGGGCCCTCAGCCCAGCCTGCACCCTCTCCAATCCGGGACCCCTTGGGGGATGTCCAATTGCCGGTTTAGGCCCGAGCCCACCTAAATGGCAATTGGACATCCCTCTCACAATCTGGGACCACTGGTTCCTAAATACTTACCTTCCTGCTGGCCTGGTCACCCCTAACTGTCCCCCTTGCTGGCGTGGTCGCACCCAACTGCTCCCCCTGCCAGCCTGGTTGCCCCCAACTACCCCCTCTGCCAGCCCTGTCACCCCTCAGTGCCCCCCCTGCCGGCCTGGTTGCCCCCAACTACCGCCCCCACCAGCCTGGTCACCCTCAACTGCCTCCCTTGCTGGCCTGGTTGCCCCTAACTGCCCCCCTGCCAGCCTGGTCACCCCTGCCTGCCCCACCAGCCTGGTTGCCCGTCACTGCCCATCCTGCAGACTTGGTCACCCCTAACTGTCCCCCCTGCCAGCCTGGTCACCACATGCAGCCTGCTGTTCAGTCGTTTGGTCATCCGTCATTAACCCCCCACCCCCCCGTCAGCCTGGTCATTCCACGCAACCTGCTGTTTGGTTGTTACTGTTACTGTGACAGAGTCCCAGACAATTTACATATTCCTCTATTAGTATAGAAGACTCAATGGAACCCCAATCAAAAAGCAGGTTTTTATCTATCAACTAGAGGTTTGGTGCACGAATTCATGCATGGGTGGGGTACCTTTGGGTAGCCTGCAGGGATCAGGCTGAAACCCATGGTCCAAGGCCGCCTGCAGCTCCTACCTATCACTCCCACTCATCCTAGTTCCACCGCACCTGCCACGGGCTCACACCCAATCAGTCCTGATAGGCTTGGGGCCACCGCAGCAGTACTCGCCAGCCGTGAGCCCTGCCATTCCCCTCGATGGGGGCAGGCTGTGTGATCAGGCTGAAACTGGCTTTCTGACATCCACGGAGGGGTCCCGGATTGCGAGAGGGCACAGGTCAAACCAGGGGTCCCTGCCAGCGCATGATCAGGGCTGAGGAGGGACCACGGGAGTTCTTCAGGGCATGTCTGGCCTCATCTTGCCCTGTCCCAATCAGGGCCGATTGGGGCCGGCCGGGGAGGGAAGTGGGAGCATGACCTTGGGAGGGCTCCAGGGTATGTCCAGCCCATCACGTTCAATCCCGATTGGCCAGACCCCAGCAGCAAGCAAACTTATTGGTCTGAGCATCTGCCCCCTGGTCGTCAGTGCACATAATAGTGACTGGTTGACTGCCACCTAGTGGTCAGTGCATGTCTTAGCAATGGTTGAGAGGCTTTAGCATATCATTAGCATACTAGTGGCCCGGTGCACAAAATTCGTGCATGGGGAGCCGGGGGTGTCCCTCAGCCCGACCTGCACCCTCTCCAATCTGTGACCCCTTGGGAGATGTCTGACTGCTGGTTTAGGCCCACAGGGATCCAGCCTAAACAGGCAGTTGGACACCCCTCTCCCAATCCAGGACCTCTGGCTCCTAACCACTTGCCTGCCGGCCTGATTGCCTCTAACCACTCTGCCTGTCAGCCTGATTGCCCCCAACTGTCCCTCTTGCTGGCCTGCTTGCCCCCAACTGCCCTCCCCTGCCAGCCTGGTTGCCCCTAACAGCCTCTGCCTCAGCCCTGCCACCATGACTTTACCCAGAAGGTCTCTCAGTCTAATTAACATATTACTCTTTTATTAGTATAGATTTCTATTAATACCTGCCTGCCACGTCACTCCTCTGTTCCTTCGTGCATGGGGGCGGGGGTGTGTGTCCCTCAGCCTGACCTGCACCCTCTTCAATCTGCGCCCCTTGGGGGATGTCTGACTGCTGGTTTAGGTCCACAGGGATCAGGCCTAAACCAGCAGTTGGACTCCCCTCTCCCAATCCAGGACCTCTGGCTCCTAACCACTTGCCTGCCGGCCTGATTGCCTCTAACCACTCTGCCTGTCAGCCTGATCGCCCCCAACTGTCCCTCTTGCTGGCCTGCTTGCCCCCAACTGCCCTCCCCTGCCAGCCTGGTTGCCCCTAACAGCCTCTGCTTCAGCCCTGCCACCATGACTTTACCCAGAAGGTCTCCTGGTCTAATTAGCATATTACCCTTTTATTAGTATAGATTTCTATTAATACCTGCCTGCCACGTCACTCCTCTGTTCCTTCTGGCACCCAAATAAACACAACTTGATGCCAGGTCTTCATTTAATGCAGCTAATTTGAGAGACAGGTGAGCCTGGACATGTAAGATCCAGTTAGTAAGCCCTGATTTGTAAGCACCGGGACTGTCTTGGTGATGTTACACACATCACCTTATTCATCTTCACAGTATCTCTCCAGTAGCGGTGGCATCTTACCTGTTTACCAATTTGGAATCAGAGGTTTAGAGGGGTTTCAGTAACTCTGCAAGGAAAGTAGTCTACCCAGGATTGAAACTCAGTTTTTGTCTTACTCCCGAACCATTGCTTTTGCTCCTGTGCAACATCACTTCCCCTGTAACTTAGCCTATTTCAGAAATCAATTTATCTTGGAATAAGCAGTTTACTCTCCCAGGTGTTATGACCTATTTTCTGTTTTGGACATTGTCAGGTAAATAATTTAAGACTGTGTGTGTTTTTAATTGTCTATATGTCATTGCTACTGTTTTTTAAAGCAAATAAACAATAACAAAGATCAAGAAACAATAACAAAGAAACAATAACAAAGAGCCAGCCTGCACATAGGAAAAAAGAAAAAAGCGAGAAAGTAGCTGTGCTAAGTGAGTCATCTCTTCACCTGGTGTCATCTCTCCTCTTGGGCATATGCCTTGGAGCATTGGGGCCTCTCAGTGCTTTTTATTGCCTTAAATGTTTAGCTCAATAACTGTTCCCTTGTGCTTTCACAGTAATGTGCATCTCTTTAATAGAAAGGGATGAACACTATATAGTATTGAGGTCCTGTAATTAAATTCTGATTAAAAAAACCACATGAATGTCAATATTGACTGGAATTGGTGGATAACCAAATAGTTTTTTCATTATATATTTTTTTTGTTTTTTTACATATGTGAAAATTAAGGTCCATACCCCCTGCTGGGCCTGGGGCTGTGGCGATCTGGACCACAGCCTCTGCCCCAGGTTTGCCAGGGCTTCAGCGGGGGTCCAGACCCCCTGCTGGGCCGGGGCTGCAGCAATTGTGACCTCCGACACCTCCCCAGGCTTGCCAGGGCCGGGGTTTGGGGTGGCAGCAGGGGTCTGGACCCCTGCTGGGCCTTGGCCTGTGGCAATTGGGACCACAGCCGCCGCCCCAGGCTTGCGGGGGTCCGGACCCCCTGCTAGGCCCAGTGCTGCAGCGATCAGAACCACAGTTGCCGCTCCAGACTTGCCAGGGCCAGGCTTTGAGTCGTCGGTGGGGGTCCAGACCCCTGCTGGGCCTTGGGCTGTGGCAATTGGGACCGCTGCCGCCGCCCCAGGCTTGCCAGGGCTGGGCTTTGGGTCCGGTTGCCATCTTGATTGGGAGTTAATTTGCATATTGCTCCTTTTGGCTGGTAGCGTAGCGAAGGTACGATCAATTTGCATGTTTCACTTTTATTAGATAGGATTACGCTCTGATAGTTTGAACAGTCGACCAGTCACCAGACGACCAGACACTTAGCATATTAGGCTTTTATTATATAGGATTGACAAACTGCTTCTAAAATGAATGTAAAGATGCAAAGGGCCCAGCGTACTGTTCCAGTTCCTATGTCTATACAACAAATTACTCCCAAAACTTCATGGAGCCAAACAATTACAGATTGTGCTCTCATACTCTGTGGAGCAGGCATGCAGACAGGATGCAGCATCACAGCACATGCCAGTTGCATGATGTGTGAGGCTTCAACTACAAGATTTACAGGCAGGAGTCTGAAATCATCTACTACGGTCACATACACAGGCTGCCCCTTTATGTGGTTAGTTTGGACTGCTTTAGAGCATGGTGTCTAGGTTCAAGGGTGCCTGTTCCAAAGGAGAAAGTGAGAGAGGGAGGGAGTTTGAGTGGTGGACAGAATGACCATTTAAGGCCTAGCCTCAGAAGTCAAGCACTGTTACTTCCACTGCATCTTGTTGGACCAGCCACAAACTCCCGCTCAGATTCAAGAGGGAACACAGACCCCATCAATTCAGTGGAAGTGTTACCAGAAAGGGGACCTGGCCTAAGGGTCTGCCTAGGGACAGCCAGTAGTGTGTGGCTTCTTCGTTTTTGTTAATATATTTTTATTGATTTCTTACAGAGAGGAAGGGAGAGGGATAGAAAGTCAGAAACATCGATGAGAGAGAAACATCCATCAGCTGGGGATGTGCCCACAGCCAAGGTACATGCCCTTGACTGGAATTGAACCCGGGACCCTTGAGTAGGCAGGCCAAAGCACTGTCCACTGAGCCAAATGGGCTTCCGCAGTGTGTGGATTCTTGACTGCATGAAGGAAAAGTTTCCCGAGTGTAGGTGGATTTTAGAGGATGTTTATGAAAGCTGGAGCCAAGGAAGGGCTTGGGGTAACAGGAGAAGTACTAAGAGGGTCAATGAGCTTAGGCTGGGTTGCTTTAGCTCTTTAAAACGACAGAGAGAAGGAGGCCTTGGAATCAGGTTCGGGGGGGGGGGGGGGCTGCCCTGGTTGCAAGCCTTGTGGGGTCACTTAGTGATTGATATAGAATAGTAAGAAGCTGGGAAAATTCCAAGACAAGTGGAATAGGAGAAACTAAAACAGTTAAATAGCAGTTTACAGTCACCTAGTAAATCCTACCTTCCCTAAAACAAGGAGACTTCTACTCCCCAACCAGAGGATAAATAGCTTAAGTCACCCTACTCTTAGAGAGAAAGATAACAAATCCAAATAGTGCCATTTGCGAGCCACACCCAAGGACAGACAAATTAAGAGAAACTCGTTTTGGTTAGCATAAAGCTGATGAATATTCTATTGATCCATCCCTAAGGCCTCCCCTAAACACCCCAACTTTAAAACCCCTGAAAATTAAGGTCCCTATGTGCTCCCCCTCCTCCGCCCTCCTACCCCCTGCCATGTATGCCCAAACATCTAAGGGACCCCATGAGACTTACAACCAGGTATGCAATGGGCAGCAACAGCTCAGTCCCAGGGTGTTCTCCCTCCTGGGACCATCTCTGTGCCATTCCCTTCCTGTCTCTCCCCCCCCCCCGCCCCCGGTAGGCATGTATCCCCAAATCTCTAAGGGAACTCATGACACTTGCAACCAGGGGAGCAAGAGGCAGCAGCAGCTTGTCCTGGACTAACCTCTGAACCTGTCTCCAAGGCCCCCTTTTCTCTGACTTCCCAATGAGCCAAAGCAGCCCAGTCTAGGCTCTCCTGTTGCTTCTTCTGTGCCCTTCTTTCTTCCACTGTCCTAAGTGTGTTTTCTTTGGTCACTGCTTTCTTGTTTACTTCTCTACACTGTGCCTCTTGATTGAAATCTTTCCTTTAAGAAGACAAAAACTGAGGGCAGATGGGGGTGATCAGGCCTGCAGAGGGAGGGCAATTGGGGGGGGGGGACCAGGCCGGCAGGGGAGGGCAGTTGGGGGCAACCGGGTAGGCAGGGGAGGGCAGTTGGGGGCGACCAGGCCGGCAGGGGAGGGCAGTTGGGGGCGACCAGGTCGGCAGGGGAGGGCAGTTGGGGGCAACCAGGTCGGCAGGGGAGGGCAGTTGGGAGGGACTAGGCCTGCAAGGGAGGGCAGTTGGGGGTGATCAAGCCTGCAGGGGTGGGCAGTTAGGGGTGACCAGGCTGGCAGAGGGCAGTTAGGGGCGACCAGGCCTGCAGAAAGGGCACTTGGGGGCGACCGGGCCAGCAGGGGAGGGCAATTTGGGGCAACCAGGCAGGCTGGCAGTGGAGGGTATTTGGGGGGACCAGGCCTGCAGGGGAGGGCAGTTTGGAGTGATGAGGCCTGCAGTGAAGGGTAGTTGGGGGCAACAAAGCGTGCAGGGCAGGGCAGTTGGGGGCAACTGGGCCAGCAGGGGAGGGCAGTTGGGGGCAACCAGGCTGGCAGGGGAGGGCAGTTGGGGGCAACCAGGTCGGCAGGGGAGGGCAGTTGGGGCGACCAGGTCAGTAGGGGAGGGCATGTCTGTAGGGGAAGAAGGGAGTGGAGGAGATGCATGCCGGAAGGGGAAGAAGGGAGCTCATGGTGGACCTTGATTTTTGAGGGGTTTTAAAGGCTGGGCACTTAGGGAAGAATCTAATAGAATACTCATTAACTTTATGCTGATGTACCAAAATGAGATTTATTCTGTCCTTGGGTGTGGTTGTCCTTGGGTGTGGCTGGCAAATGGCACTAAGTAGGCTGTTTAAGCTATTTTCCCTCTGTTGGGGGAGAAATGTAAACTATTTACTCTTAGTGTCCCTGGTTTAGGGAAGATAGAAATTACTGGATTGCTGCAAACTGCTGTTTCAACTATCTGTTTCAGTTTCCCTATTGGGTGTATCCTGTCTCAGAAAGAATGTCAAAGTCACAGTGAAAAAAAGCATGTGGAATGGAAGATGTTGCTGCAATCATTTAGGAAAACACATAAGTGACCAAAGCAATTTTTTTTTGTGGCGGGGGGGGGGGGGGGGGGGGGAGAACAAAAATCAAACTTTCAAGACTTACAAAGCTAAGAACTGACCTAAGGATACACAAATAGTCATTTGATTTTCAAAACATGCACCAAGTAATTAAATGGGTAGTGAAACTCTCCAACAAATTGTATTAGAACTATTAGGTGTCTGTAAAAACAAAAACCTCAATCCCTACCTAGATACCATACACAAAATACAATTCAAGAATTAATTCACGATGGATTATAGATCCCAATACCCCAGATCCAAAGTATGGATGTTTGAAAAATTGGGCCTTCTATGGCCTCACAGGTAGTTAAATAAACTGTTTTCTAACATAAGAAAACATTATTGCTGTCTGGCCAGTGTGGCTCAGTGGTTGTTTCAACCTATGAACCAGGAGATTGTGGTTTGATTCCACTCAGGGCCCATGCCCAGGATCCAGGCTCAATTGTCAGTAAGGAGCGTGCAGAAAGCAGCCAATCAATGATTCTCTCTCATCACTAATGTTTCTCTCTCTCCCTCTCTGAAAGCAATCCTATATAATATAGAGGTAATATGTAAATTGACCGTCCCACCCTCACACAAGATGGCTGCCACCATGTGGTCACAAGATGGTTGGCAGGGGAGGGCAATTGGGGGCAACTGGGCTGGCAGGGGAGGGCAGTTGGGAGGGACTAGGCCTGCAAGGGTGGGCAGTTAGGGGTGACCAGGCTGGCAGAGGAGGGCAGTTAGGGGAGAACAGGCCTGCAGAAAGGGCACTTGGGGGCGACCAGGCCAGCAGGAGAGGGCAATTTGGGGCAACCAGGCTGGCAGTGGAGAGTATTTGGGGGGGCCCAGGCCTGCAGGGGAAGGCAGTTTGGAGTGATGAGGCCTGCAGTGAAGGGTAGTTGGGGGCAACAAAGCCTGCAGGGCAGGGCAGTTGGGGGCAACTGTGCCGTCAGGGGAGGGCAGTTGGGGGCAACTGTGCCGGCAGGAGAGGACAGCTGGGGGTGACCAGGCCCACAGTGGGCAGTTGGGGGCAACCAGGCCTGCAGGGCAGGGCAGTTGGGGCAACCAGGCCTGCAGGGGAGGGCAATTGGGGATGACCAGGCCATCAGGGGAAGGCAGTTAGGGGCGACCAGGCCTGCAGGAAGGGCACTTGGGGGCAACCGGGCCAGCAGGGGAGGGCAATTGGGGGTGACCGGGCTGGCAGTAGAGGGTATTTGGGGGGAGGGAGGGACCAGGCCTGCAGGGGAGGGCAGTTTAGAGTGGCCAGGCCGGCAGGGGAGGGCAGTTGGGGGCGACCGGGCCAGCAGGGGAGGACAGTTGGGAGCAACTGGGCCGGCAGGGGAGGGCAGCTGGGGGTGACGAGGCCTGCAGTGGAGGGCAGTTGAGGGCAACCAGGCCTGCAGTGAAGGGCAGTTGGGGGCAACAAAGCCTGCAGGGCAGGGCAGTTTGGAGTGACCAGACCAGCAGGGGAGGGCAGTTGGGGGAGATTAGGCCTGCAGGAAGGTTAGTTAGGGGCGACTGGGCCGGCAGGGGAGGGCAGTTGGGGACAACTGTGCTGGCAGGGGAGGGCAGCTGGGGGTAACCAGGCCTGCAGGGGAGGGCATTTGGGGGTGACCAGGCCAGCAGGGGAACAGTTAGGCGTCAAACAGGCTGGCAGGGGAGTGGTTATGTGGTGATCCGGCTGGCAGGCAGAAGAGGTTAGGGCCAATCAGGCAGGCAGGCAGGCAGGCTAGCGTTTGGGAGCCAGCAGTCCCAGATTGTGAGAGGGATGTCTGACTGCCATTTTAGGCCCGATTCCTAAACCAGCAGTGGGACATCCCTTGAGGGCTCCCAGATTGAAGAGGGTGCAGGTTGGGCTGAGGGATACAGCCTCCCCAGTGCACAAATTTCATGTACCAGGCCTTTGGTAAAAATCTATTTAAAGAAAAAATAAAGAAGACATTAGTGCCACAAAATTCAAGGACTCCATAGTTTTCACTCTTTCCCTTGGTTAAATATCACTGAAAATAAGAATGAGTTCTGAGTTTTGCTTTCATGTAATTTTACCAAGCCCCTTAGCTCAAAGAAGGGCTCCAGTCAAAAGGGGGATCAGATCAGAGACATTTCGTTCACACAACTCCACAGTCATTCAACAAACACTGCTAAGCACTGTACGGGAAAACAGTGATCACAACATCATGTGATTATTGCTAGGATAAAGATCGAAATTCACGATGTCAACCTCAAAATTTCTGGTAATAATTTCCTAGGTGCAAATAGTTGATCAACCTACACATCTGAAGTGAATCAGGACAGACTGCTATGCAGGAAAGTAATTACATTGTACATTACAATCCCCTAGTCATCTATATTCAGTGGTATGTGTACATATTTAATAACCAGTTTTGGGGGGAGGGCTGATTTGTAGTGTGCGCCCATTTCCCTGGTGTATTCACTCACTGTGAGTGTGACATCACTGAATTGTGACATCACGGAACACAGTTTGGGAGGAGATACAGTGGCAGCATACTGCTGTTTCCATCAAATAGATACACTAAGTGTAAATAGCCTAACGAGCATAAATAACAGTAACACATGACAAATAATAAAGTGATGTTTTGACTATTTTCACTAGCTTTGTTTTAACATAAATTGTGTAATTTTTAAAATTGGATTCAGAGAGAAGGGAGAGGAAAAGAGAGTAACAATGATGAGAATTCTTTTTTTAATATATTTTATTGATTTTTTTTTTTTTTTTACAGAGAGGAAGAGACAGGGACAGAAAGCTAGAAACATCGATGAGAGAGAAACATCGATCAGCTGCCTCCTGCACACCCCCCACTGGGGATGTGCCGACAACCGAGATACATGCCCTCCATGGGACTAAACCTGGGACCCTTCGGTCCGCAGGCCGACGCTCTATCCACAGAGCCACACCGGTTTCGGCGAGCGAGAATTATCGATCAGCTGCCACCTGCCTTCCAGGCAAGTGCCCTTGACGGGAATTGAACTGCGGACCCCTTCAGTCCACAGGCAGAGGCTCTACCCACTGAGAAACACCAGCCAGGGCATAATTTCTGTAATTTTAAGTTTATATAATTGACTTTATAAGATGTATCTTCAGCCTGGCTGGTGTGGCTCAGTGGTTAAGCATTGACCTATGAACCAGGAGGTAACCCTCGGATTCCCAGTCAGGGCCCATGCCGGGGTTATGGGCTCCATCGCCAGTAGGAGGCTGCGCAGGAGGCAGCCGATCAAAGATTCTCTCTCATTGATGTTTCTCTCTCTCCTTCTCCCTTCCCTTCCTCTCTGAAATCAATACAAACTATGTTTATATTTGTTTAAAGCCGTGGTCGACAAACCGCAGCTCGCGAGGCACATGCGGCTCGGCTCGCCGCTCTGTTGCCTAATGAGTTTGCCGACCGCTGGTTTAAAGTATCACAGATGCTGTGTCCGCGGGTTATGCCTATACATTCGTTTGGTAATCTCTTTCCACCCGCCCCAACCCCCTTTGCCTGAGACTGTCAGTCTGCTCCACGTGGCTCTGTTTAGTGCTCGACTCCTGCAGGCAGGTGCTGGATTGATCATCAGTCTGAAGCCTTCAAAGCAGGGTAAGAGCGTGATTGAAAGACGCGTTCCCCTGCGTCTTACACTATTGGCATTGGGAATCCTCCTTTGACTACGCAGACTGAAATACTTGCCAGGGGTTTGACAGGAGCGATCAAAGGCAGAAATAAGCCGCTTTCGGCCCCAAGTGCCGGACCTACCGAGAACAGGGATGAAACGGGGACGGCATGTCTCAGGGCTTAGGTTTTGGGGGCGGCGCCGGAAGTCTGAGTCCAACAGGAGGCAACACCCGGGGCCGATCAGCCCCAGACTGGCGCCTGACCTTGGCCGGACGCTGTGAAAGGCCCCGGGACAGGGGCAAACCCCGGCCGCCCGACCCCGTCCCAGCGCTGGTAGGGCTCCCGGAGGAGCTCTGCCGGGATATGGAGTCTCCCCCTTCGGCAGCCCAGGAAGGCGGCTGCCGCGGGCGCCGGCGGCGCGCGTGCTCGTACTTACCTTGAGTGGACGCGGCCATTTCGCTGAGCTGGTCTCGCGATGACATGGGAGGCAGCTCGGCGCCAAACGACAAGGAGTGGCGCGGCAGCGTTGGCGTGAGCTGGTTTCCGGCACGTGGTTCAGATGTTTCCATGCCGGAGGCCTCAGGATGTAGAGGGCGGGCTGGGCTCCTGGCGGTCTGTCCCAACCTCAGGGCGCCATGCGTCACAAGGCCCCCCCGGCATCGCGTCACTGGCCCCGGGGCCCCGCCCAGCAGAGGGGCCGCGCATGCGCAGAAAAGCCCCGCGCGCAGTTTCTCAGCGGTCCTTTGGCCGGGAGTTCCATGGGCGTGCGTGAAATCGGGTCCTTCCTAGTAAAGATGATTTTAACTAAAAATCTAGAAAGCAGGCTTTTCCTGTTTGCCGATGTGGCCACTAAGCAAATGTTGATCAGTGCCGCTGTGATCCCGACGCTGATGAGCAATCAGTTAATAGAAGCGCTCAGAGAGAAAAAGAGTTTTCTGGTGGAACAGAGTTCGGAATCTGTAAGGGAAGGCGAGGAAGGTAGGTGGGTGGGAGGTGATCAAAGACCGTGTAAGCACATATGCATAACCCAGGCACACGGACAATAGGCTGCTGAAGGCCTGGGGAGGGGGACGGGCGCGGGCTGGAGGGGGTCAATGGGGCAAAAGGACATACCCTTTCAACGATAAAGATATAAAATAAAGAAATTGGACTTAAAAATTCTAGCTTAAAAAAAAATAAAAGAGCTTCTTTGCCTTCAGTGCCTGTGGAGCCCTTGAACCTTGTGGCAGGGCCCCCAGCTCACCCCGAAACTACCCTGTCACCCCATCTCAGTTAATGGCAATTTGACTGATCCAAAAACCTTGGTGTTATTCCGTATTCCTTTCAAACTCCACAAATCCAATTCATTGGTAACCCCCATAAACTCTTCCCTTCCTAGTGAATCTAGCCATTTCTCACCCAGTGCTAACATTTTAGCTCAGGTCACACCCAGTTAACACGTTAACCCTGTGCCCTATTCTTGTCTCCCTAAAGTCTATTCTCTCCACCAGGACCAGAAAGATGAGTCTACTAATAAAAGGTAATTGCTGTGAAGATGGTGAAGAGATTGAGAAAAAAAACAACAACACATCATGGACACAGGCAACAGTATGATGGTTACCAGAGGTAAAGTGGGCTGGGGGCAGGGGACCTGGTCTAGGGGTCTGCCTAGAGCCAGCCAGTTGTGTGTGGGTTCTTGATTTTGAACAGAAAAAAATTTCACAACATGAATCCAGGTGAATTTTAGAGGACGTTTCTTAAAGCTGGGACAATGCCACCACTGAGAGCAAGAGGGAGGCTTGGGTTTCCCTGGCAACGAAAGAAGCCAAGCTTTCTGCCTGCCCTTGCCGGCCTAGGCCTCCACTCAATGCTACAGAGTTTCAATTATAGAAGATACATAATCCCAACAGAAATGGCAGCAGCTTCCGAGCTGGAGAGAGCAGAGGCTAGGGTTGCCAGGGTGATGGAGGAAGTCAAACTTCAGCCTAGCCTAGGCTTCCACTCTAGGCTACAAAATTTCCAACAGAAATGGCTGTTGCCATGGAGCGAGCAGAAGGTTTGGCTCCACTCCAGGCTACAAAGTTTCAATTGTAGAATATAAATTAGTACCAGATCCCAAGGCCTCCTCTTGGGTCGCTGGGGGGTATGGCCGGCCTGCAAACCACCATAGGCCCCTCACCCAGGTTGTCCCACACCCCAAGAGAACCCCCACCCTGACCCAGGACACCCTTCAGGGCAAACCAGCCAGTCCCTACCCATGCACCAGGCCTCTATCCTATCTAATAAAATAGTAATTTGCAGATTGATCACCACTCTGACATACAAGAGGGCTGCCCCCATGTGATCAAAGATCCTGCCCCCATGTGGACACAAGATGGCCACCACAAGATGGCCAGCAGGGGAGGACAGTGGGAGGTTCCAGACCTGCAAGGAAGGGCAGTTGTGGACTATCAGGCCTCCCAAGCGGTTGGGAGGGACCCGGCCCGCAAGGGAGGGCAGTTGGGGGCGATCAAGCCTGCAGGGGAGGGCAGTCGGGTGACCAGGCTGGCAGAGGAGGGAAGTTGGGGGCAAACAGGCTGGCAGGGGAGCAGTTAGACATCAGTTAGGCTGGCAGGGTAGTGGTTAGGGAGTGATTAGGCTGGCAGACAGAAGCGGTTAGGGGCAATCAGGGAGGCAGACAGGCAAGCAGTTTGGAGCCAGCAGTCCTGGATTGTGAGAAGGATGTCCGACTGCCCGTTTAGGCCCAATCCTACCCGGATGGGGCCTAAACGGGCAGTCAGATATTTCTTGAGGAGTCCCAGATTGGAGAGGGTGCAGGCTGGGCTGAGGGACACCCCCCAACCCCCCCCACCCCCCACCCTTCACCCCTGTGCATGAATTTCGTGCACTGGGCCATCTAGTATGCATATAAGATCTTTTGTTAATCTCTTTCTGCCCTCCCGTCTCCCCCCTTCCCTCTGTTTCCATGCTTGTGCGTTGAGCACCTGCTCCCTTGTGATCAGTGCACATCATAGCTACCGGCTGAATGGTCAGACGGTCATGTAGGCTTATATATACCCTGAGTGGCCAGATTACGATGATCTCTGAACGCATAATAATCTGGCCACTCAGTGTATATCCTATATAATAAAAGGCTAATATGCAAATTGTCCCCTCGACCAGGAGTTCGACCAGCATGAAGGCCGCTGGCCAACTGCCCATGTCCTCTCCCCCTGGCCAGGCTGGCCAGACCCCACCCATGCATGAATTCATGCAATGGGATATATATATATATATATATATATATATAAATATAAATATATAAGTATATATATATTTATATTTGCATTTATATTTATACATACACACACACACACACACACACACACTGAGTAGCCAGATTATTTTGTGTTCAGAGATCATAATAATCTGGCCACTCAGTGTATATAGATGGTGTAGAACAATGATTACCATTGGCTCTCCACATCTGAGGATTCCCAGTCCCAGGAGGCAGAACCCATAGGTACGAAGGGTTGACTGTACTTTCTTTTTTTAAAATATATTTTATTGGGTTTTTACAGAGAGAAAGGGAGAGGGATAGAGAGTTAGAAACATCGATGAGAGAGAAACATCCATCAGCTGCCTCCTGCACCGCCCCCCCCACCAGGGATGTGCCCGCAACCAAGGTACATGCCCTTGACCAGAATCGAACCCGGGAACCTTCAGTCTGCAGGCCGACGCTCTATCCACTGAGCCAAACCGGTTTCGGCTGTCCTTTGTTTTGTGCATATTTATTTTACCTTCTAACACACTGAATAAGATACTAATGTATTAGATGTATTGCTTATTGTGTCTCAGCTGTTTTTATTTGTCACAGCTGTGCACCCAGTGCCTAGGACAGTGTCTGGCTAGGACAGGTGGGTCGTTGCATAGCCTTAGGCAAACCATTTCATCTCTGTGCACCTCGATGCTTCATATCTCTCTCCCTCTCCCTTCCTCTCTCTCTCTCTCTCAATCACTAAAAACATATTTTTTAAAAAAAACCCAAATATTATAAAGCGGGTCCTGTCACTCCTTTGCAGAACCCTCCGCTGGCCTCTGACCTCAGTCAGAGCTCGATCCATGGCATCTGCCATGACCTGCATGTCCCTTCCTCCGACCTCCATGGTCTCTTCTCGCCCTGGCTGCTGACCTCCTTGCTCTTCCTGAAGATATGAGAACTTGCTCCTCGCTATTTCCTCTTCCTGAAACACCTTTCTTTGCAGTCGCATTGTGAGGATTAAATCAGATCATGTGTAAAGCACCTGGCAGAGAATCTATCACCCCGTATTGTAACTATGGGGCTAGTTTTCTGTCTCCCCCATTGGACTGTGTCTCCCAGAAGGCGGGACCTGGATTTGATTCATCTCTGAGGCTTGGGGGTTAAGGAGCATGACTTCTGGAATCAGATTCCCCGGGTTTGGATGCTACCACTTACAAACTGGGTGACCCTGGCCAAGTTGCCTAACCTCTCTGTGCTTCGGTTTGAGCACCTGTGAAATGAAGACAAGAATTACAGCTGCCGCCAGTGTAGCTCAGTGGTGGAGCGTTAGCCTGTGCACCGAGAGGTCACCTGTCGGGGCACATGCCCGGGTTGCGGGCCTGTTCCTCATTGTGGGGTGTGTAGGAGGCAGCCAATCAATGTTTCTTTCTCATCTATGTTTCTGTCTCTCTCTCTCCCTCTCCTTTCCTCTCTGAAATCAATAAAAATATCTCTCTAAAAAGAATAGCAGCATTAGAACGCACTTACAACAGTTCCCGGCATGGAGCGCGGGCAGCTGTTACCTCTGCATTCTGGTGCCTGGTAGAGAGAGGAACCGCACACTTTTATCAAAGGGCCTCCCTCTAGCTTGTTTCCAAGCTGGACAACGTCTCGCCAATTGCTGCCAAACACATTCTTCCCCTGGCAGGACTGAACTCTCAGTGATAACATTTCATTTAAAAAAATTAATTTTTATTAATTAATTTTTCTTCTTTGCAGTATAACTTAGATTTAATAGTAGTACATATGTTTTCCTTCCCCCCCCAATATCCTCCCCCCAGCCTCCCCTATGCCCCCCAGCACATGTCCCCACCTGCCCCCTCCCCGCCCCAGTGTCTTTCATTCATTGGTTATGCTCATATGCATGCAAAGAAGTCCTTCGGTTGATCTCCCCCAGCATCCGCCCCCCACCCTCCCCAGCCTTCCCCCTGTAGCTTGACAGCCTGTTCAATGCCTCCCTGCCTCTATATCAATCACTCTCCCCTGTTTCTTTTCTTCAAAAATATCTTGTCTCTGCATCCTAGAAGTAAATGAGTGATAACATTTCTTATGGCAACCCTGGTCAAATTTCTTCTTCTTATCTCCTATACTTTGGGGGCCTTGAACAGGCCCTCACTCCCCCTAATGTACATTAACCCAATAAGGTCTCTGCTTGAACTAAGCATGGCAGGTTTCTGATGTAAGGCGATAGAGCACCCTATATCTGGGTCAAATCTAACCAAACTTCTAGAAGCCTCAGGTGACAACGATGCAAGATAAATAGACACATACATTTCTGGTGGTTATGAGTGCTATGTATAAAAACAAAACCAGGTCCAGCCGGTATGGCTCAGTTCTTGAGTGTGGACCTATGAACCAGGAGGTCAAGGTTCCATTCCCAGTCATGGCACATGCCCCGGTTGTGGGCTTGATCCCCAGTGTGGGCATGAAGGATGCAACCAATCAATGATTCTCTCTCATCATAGATGTTTCTATCTCTCCCTCTTCCTTCCTCTCTGAAATCAACATTTTGATTTTAAAAATAGATTTTATTGACTTTTTTTACAGAGAGGAAGGGAAAGGATAGAAAGAAACATCGATGAGAAAGAAACATCGATCAGTTGCCTCTTGCACGCCCCCTACTGGGGATTTGCCAGCAGCCAAGGTACGTGCCCTTGATAGGAATCGAAACTGGGACCTTTCAGTCTGCAGGCCGACACTCTATCCACTGAGCCAAACCGGTTAGGGCAATATTTTGATTTTTTTTAAATTATTTTTTTGAAAAGTAAATAAAAAAGAAGCCAGGAGGGATATCAATAGTGCCAGCGTGGGTAACAGAGCTTACCATGTAAAGTTGGTCCTTATTGGAGCTCATTGGGAAGGCAAGGTTTGAGCCAAGACTTGAAGGAGATGTGGGAGTGGCAATGTGTGGGGACCTGGGGGGAAGGTGTTTCAGGAAGAGGAAATAGCGAGGAGCAAGTTCTAGGCACCAGAGTTTGCTTTGTATTTTAAGGAAGAACAAGGAGGTCAGTAGCCAGAGTGATATGAGACCACGGAGGTCGGAGGAAGGGACAAGCAGATCATGGTAGATGCCCTAGACCCAGGCAGAGACCCAGGATCTTACTCCACGTGAGGTCAGAGGCCAGCGGAGGGTTCTGAGCAAAGGAGTGACAGGATCTGCCTTATACTATTTTTTTGTGTGTGTGTTTTTTTTAAATATGTTCCTATTGATTTTGAGAGAGCGAGGAAGAGAGAGGAAGAGATAGAAACATCAATGATGAGAGAGAATCACTGATTGGCTGCCTCCTGCACATCCCACACTGGGGATCGAGCCCACAACCCGGGCAGGTGCCCTGGCCAGGAATCGAACTGGTGACCTCTTGGTTCATGGGTAGACAATCACCACTGAGCCACACGGGCCAGGCCACTTCATAGCTTTAAAAGTCACTTAGCGCCCTAACAGGTTTGACTCAGTGGACAGAGCGTAGGCCTGGGGACTGAAAGGTCCCAGGTTCGATTCCGGTCAAGGGCATGTACCTTGGCTGTGGGCACATCCCCAGTAGGGGGTGTGCAGGAGGCAGCTGATCGAGGTTTGTCTTTCATCGATGTTTCTGACTCTCTATTTCATTCCTTTCCTCTCTGTAAAAAATCAATAAAATATATTTTTAAAAAATAAATATATATGTATATATTGATTGATTTTTTACAAAGAGGAAGGGAAAGGGACAGAAAGGTAGAAACATCGATGAGAGAGAAGCATCGATCAGCTGCCTCCTGCACACCTTCTACTGGGGATGTGCCCGCAACCAAGGTATATGCCCTTGACCGGAATTGAACTCAGGACCCTTCAGTCCGCAGGCCGACGCTCTATCCACTGAGCCAAACTGGTTTCGGCAAAATATATATTTTTAAAAAGTCACTTAGTGGTGGCCGTGTTAGGGGCAAGGGGAGATGTAGGGAGGCTATTAGAACACTGGTTACTTTTGCTTATGCAAGTGGATTCCAGAATCTATTGCTGCTACCAAGGAAGCGGGTCGGAGGAGGCTGGGAATCTGACTACCTTGACCTCCTCCTGCCTCTCTTCCTTTCCTTAAAGGTTCTGATGAAAGCAGTATTCTCGTGCTCTTACTGCTCTCAGAAGTGAATGGGTTAAGCTTCAGCTCAGCCGCCCTTTTCCTAGTCAGTTCTTCCTGTGGTTGCTTCCCACTGCCAGAAAGGAAGCAATCCTACCCCTTACTGCTCAGTGCTGCTGCTGTCACGTCCAGCAGGTAACGTTCCCTGAAACCCCCCTGCAGAAGTTTTGGGACTTTTCACTACGTCGTAGAAGATTTGCCTTTCCCCCCCCCTCCTCTTGGGAGCCAATGTTTTAGAGAAGAATTCATCTTTCGTCTTTGCAATGGGACATTTCCTAGGCGTAAGAGCCATGCAAATAGAGCTGGTCACCTGCTTCTTGCTGTGCCTTCTGCCGCTCAGCTTCACTGCCACCAGGAGATACTACCTGGGCGCAGTTGAACTGTCCTGGGACTACAAGCAAAGTGAACTGCTCAGTGAGCTCCACGTGGATACCAGGTAAAGGCACATTCCGTAGAGTCTGACCAGGGTTGTGGGGATATGACTGGTTGGAAGGAAGGTGCAGACAACAGGTTAGAATGGCTGTGATGCTAACGAAGCCCTGAGAAAGCATTTCCAGGCAAGACATGCGTGCGTCTGTGCTATTAGCGCACATGCTACGGCCTGTCCCTTTCGTAGATCTGACCTATTCGTTGATATTTTGTTCTGTTTTGTCCATTGGATCTTTTTTTTTCATTTTTAGTTTGGAATGAAAGTTGTATGTAATATTACTTTATTCCTGCATCTTCTCAATTGCTTCTTCCTTGTAGTTGTCCTTCTCCTTTCCTACTGCGTGAGATTTGGCTTTATGATCAAGGATATTTTTTTTTGCCAAAACCAGTTTGGCTCAGTGGATAGAGCATCGGCCTCTGGACTGGGAGGTCCCAGGTTCGATTCTGGTCAGGAGTGTATGCCTTGGTTGCAGGCATGTCCACAGTGAGAGGTGTGCAGGAGGCAGCTGATCGATGTTTCTTTCTCATCGATGTTTCTGACTTTCTGTCCCTCTCTCTTCCTCTCTGTAAAAAAGCAATTATATATATATATATATATATATATATATATATATATATATATATATATATAAGGATCCTTTAAAAAGGATCTTTTTTCAGCCTTTGTCTAGCTTTGCTTTGCTCTAGTGATCACTGCCTTGCTGGGGTGAATGTCTCCATGAACAGTTGTACCATTAGCTTTCTCCCACTGCACTCATTCAATGTAAATGGCATATGTCTTCATGTAATCCGGGGCTACTTTGCCAATTTGCTGCTCCTTGTAATGTCCTTAAACCTGAACTTCATCATCCTTTCAGATTGGCATGGATTGAACATTGTACTTCTGTCTTAGTTCTTTGGAAAGAGGAGAAGACATAATTGTCCTTTGAATGTGGAAAGGTGCATTGAAATGCCTTTTACAGTTCTTACTCTGGTCAGAAGTCACAAAGGGATTGAACTTCATTTTGACCGCTGGCACTTTGAAGATGGCTGCCTGTCCATTGACTCTTATTGTCACACTAGAGGCCCGGTGCATGGATTCGTTCACTGGTGGGGTCCCTTGGCTTGGCCTGGGGAGATGGCGCTGGAAACAGCAGTTCAACATCCCCCGAGGGGTCCTGGATTGCAAGAGGGCATAGGCCAGGCCAAGGGATCCCACTGGTGCAGGAATCCATGCACCAGGCCTCTATTATGCATATAAGATCTTTGATTAATCTCTTCCTGTCCTCCCCCCTCCTTCCTTCCTTCTGAGATTTATCAGTCTGTTGCATGTTTCCATGCCTGTGGTTTTTGCTCCTGGGTTGAGCATCTGACCCCTAGTGGTCAGTGTGTGTCATAGTTATGGGCCAATCAGCTGGTCACTTAGGCTTTTATATATATAGTAGGGGCCTGGTGCATGAAATTCGTGCACTGGGAGTGGGTGGTCTCTCAACCCAACCTGCCCCCTCTCACATACTGGGAGCCCTCAGGGGATGTCCAACCGATGGCTCACCCCCCAGCCTGCCCAAGGCCTAAAGCCTTGCCAGCTTTAGGCTTGGGCAGCCAGCCATCATCCTGCTTAGCTCAGCCCCAGCTGCCTGCAACCACCCGGCCCCAGGGGCTGGGTGCTCACCGCCACTTCCTCTCACAGCCCCCGGGGGCTTGGCCACACCCCCACTCCTGATTGGCTGGTGGCATAGCCAATCAGGAGCAAAGGTACAGTCAGATTTGCATGTTTCTCTTTTATTGTATAGGATAGATGTTTCATGCTTCCATGCCTGTGGTTTATGCTCCTGGGTTGAGCATCTGCCCCCTAGTGGTCAGTGTGTGTCATAGTTATGGGCCAATCAGCTGGTCACTTAGGCTTTTATATATATATATACTAGGGGCCCAGTGCACGAAATTTGTGCACTGGAGGTGGGTGATCCCTCAGCCTAACCTGCCCCCTCACACATACTAGGAACCCTCTAGTCGAGGCTTTAGGCCTTGGGCACCCAGCGATCGCCTTGCAGTGGGGCAGGTGGCTGGCTCCATCCTAGCCCCACCCGCCAATCCTCTGGCCAGGACCTTAGCCCCAGCAAGCTCGCCCCCAGCCAGCACGGGCCTCGGCCCGCCTGCCCAGGCCAGGGCCACCTCGGTCACGCCCCCACAGGCCTGGGCTGCCTCGGCCACACCCCCACACTCCTGAGTGGCTGGTGGGTATGGCTGGTGGGAGTGGCTTGTTAGTGTAGTGAAGGTACGGTCAAATTTGCATATTACTCTTTTATTAGATAGGATTATTTTGTTGTTGTTAATCCTCACCCCAGAACTTGTTTCCATTGACTTTTAGAGAAAGTGGAAGGGATGGGGAGAGACAGAGAAAGGGAAACATCAGTGTGAGAGAGACACATTAATTCGTTGCCTCCCACACTTGCCTTGACTGGGGCAGGGATCAGCGTACATGCCCTTGACTGGAATCAAACCTGGGACCCTTCATTCTGCGGGCTGAGGCTCTATCCACTGAACCAAACTGGGTAGGGCAAAAAGCACAGATTTTATTTTATTTTTTAAATGAGACTCATTCTCTTTTTTTAAAAAAAAATTTAATCTATTTTTATTGATTTCAGAGAGGAAGGGAGAGTGAGAAATGGAAACATCAATGATAAGAGAGAATCATTGAGGTACTGGGGATCAAGCCCGAAACCTGGGCATGTGCCCTGGACCAGAATTGAATCTGGGACCATTCAGTCCCGCAGGCTGACGCTCTATCCACTGAGCCACACCAGCTAGATCAAATGAGCAGCTTTTTAAATGTGCAGTTTGGTAAGTTTTCACAAATGCATAGAAGTTACATAAGCACCACCCTAATCAACATATGAACGTTTACATCAACCATTCTCCAACTCTTCATTGAGTTTCCTTCCCCTGACCAGGCTTCTAGCAACAAGCTGCTTTCTGGAATCACAGACTCATGTTTTTACGTTTTCAGAGTTTTATGTCATTAGAATCATATAGTTTGCAATCTTCAATGTCTGGCTTTCTAGCTTCGGCATCATGATTTGGAAATTCATCCAGGTGTTGCATGCAGTAGTTCTAGTCTTTTTATTGCTGATTACTGCTTCATTATGGGAACATATCATAATTTGCATATCCATTCAATGTCATCTGGACCTTTGGAATGTTTCCTGTTTGGGGACTAACATAAATAAGCCTACTATGAACATTTCTGTACAAGTTTTTTTGTGTGGACATCTGTTTTATTTTATTTTTTAAATATATTTTATTGATATTTTTACAGAGAGGAAGGGAGAGGGATAGAAAGTCAGAAACATCGATGAGAGAGAAACACGGATCAGCTGCCTCCTGCACGCCCCCCACTGGGGATGTGCCCGCAACTAAGGTACATGCCCTTGACTGGAATTGAACCCGGGACCCTCCAGTCCGCAGGCTGACGCTCTATCCACTGAGCAACACCGGTTTCGGCTGTGTGGACATCTGCTTTAATTTATTTTAGCTAAATATCTAGGAGTGAAAGGGCTGGATCATATGGTAAATGCATGTTTAACTTTGTAAGGGACTGCCAGCAGATTTCCGGAATGGCTGTACCATGTTATAGTCCCACCAACAGTGCGTGAAAGTGCCAATTTCCACACATCCTGGACAACATTTGATGTGGCCAGTATTTGTCATCATTTTAATCACTGTGTGGTAGTATTTCACTTTGTACCTGTGGTCTGAGGAGGGAATATAAGTACTTCCCCTTGGTCGATATCCTGGTATCTAACTGAACAGTTAGCCACGTATTCATTAATGTTGATAGAGTTAAAAATTAATATTGAGATAATTGTACTTGATGCATTGTGCTTTGTTTTGTAGCCTCCCTCTACGTGCAGCAAATTTTCATAGCAGTCAGAAATGTAGCACAGTGAATAATAGTCTGAGTGAAAACTGGAGCTGAACGGAGAAAAGGATTTATTTGTCATCTAGCTTTGTGTTGTTGTGTAGGTAGTGACAAGTACTTACCAAGAAAAAGTTGGTAGAATTTTTATTTTATTTTTTTAAATACATTCTATTGATTTTTTTTTTTTTTATGGAGAGGAAGGGAGAGGGAGAGAGAGTTAGAAACATCGATGAGGGAGAAACATCAATCACTTGCCTCCTGCACACCCCCTACTGGGGATGTGCCCGCAACCAAGGTACATGCCCTTGACCGGAATCGAACCCGGGACCTTTCAGTCTGCAGGCCTCTATCCACTGAGCCAAACCGGTTTCGGCTTATTTTATTTTTTTAAAGTTAGAACAATAGTTGTGTGGGTTTTTTTTTCTATTTTTTTATAATGCATTTTTATTTATTTTGGAGAGTAAAGGAGAGGGAGAGAGAGTTAGAAATATCAGTGATGACAGAGAATCATTTATCAGCTTCCTCCTGCATGCCCCCTCCTGGGGATCAAGCCCACAACCCAGGCACGTGCCCTTGACCAGAATGGAACCCGGGACCCTTCAGTCCGCAGGCCGGTCGGTGCTCTATCCACTGAGCCAAACCATCTAAGGGCTAGAGTTTTTTACTTTTATGATACCATTTTATAGTCTAGATTATTTTGATACTAACAGAATCAGCTGACTCTGGACATATCCTGCCAAGCCCTGCCAAGCTTTGAAATAAACATCTGGGGAAATTCAGTTTTATATTATCTGTTCCTGCAGCTGCTCAGCTTCTTCTAAGCAAGGGTCAGGAAATAGGACAGGTTTTCTGATTGGTTTTAGATAAAATGTGAAAGCACAGTTCATGTCAAGGGCGTTGTTGCCAAATATATTTGGCAAGACTTATATATCCAGTGTCAAGGGAAATGCACAAACAAAACCCCCACAAAAGTTAGGAAGGAGTAAAACCTATGAATCCCGGAACATTTTGTCACTTACTGTGCAGATTACCCCGAAACGGAGTCAGGCACGTACTTTTGTTCCAATGAAAAATGTTCACTCTGACGGAAAGGCTCTGGCTGGGGAGCTCTAGGGTCCTGGTTCGGCTCATCTCTGAACTGAACCCCACAACTGGCTGCTGCTGATGCTCTTAGGAGTGTCTAGTATGTCCCCTTGAATGGAGACACCTACTCTGTTGGGCCTAGCCCTCCTGTTTGTCTCACAAGCTTGTTTCTTCAGCCAGCTTCTGTTGTCTTTTTAAAACATATATTTTATTAATTTTTTACAGAGCGGAAGGGAGATGGATAGAAAGTCAGAAACATCGATGAGAGAGAAACAGATCAGCTGCCTCCTGCACACCCCCTACTGAGGATGTGCCTGCAGCCAAGGTACATGCCTTTGACTGGAATCGAACCTAGGACCTCTCAATCTGCAGGCCGACGCTCTATCCACTGAGCCAAACCGGTTTTGCCTGCTTCTGTTTTTTATTCACTCTTCCCTCAGAGGGAGAAACATGTGTTTCTGCCTACTCTTAAAAAAAAAAATATATATATATATATATATATATTTATATATATATATATTTATATATTTATATATATATATATTTATATATTTATATATATATATTTTTTATTTATTTATTTATTTTAAAGTATATTTTATTGATTTTTCACAGAGATGAGGGAGAGGGATAGAAAGTCAGAAACATCGATGGGAGAGAAACATCGATCAGCCGCCTCTTGCACACCTCCAGCTGGGGATGTGCCCGCAGCCAAGGTACATGCCCTTGACCGGAATCGAACCTGGGACCTTTCAGTCTGCAGGCCGACGCTCTATCCACTGAGCCAAACCGCTTCGGCTAAAAAAATATATTTTTAAATTAATTTCAGAGAGGAAGGGAGAAGGAAAGAGAGAGAGATAGAAACATTAATGATGAGAGTCATTGATCTGCACGTCCCACACGGAATGGAAGCCACAACCCGGGCATGTGCCCTGACCAGGAATTGAACCGTGACCTTCTGGTTCATAGGTCAACGCTCAACCACTGAGCCACGCTGGCCGGGCAGTTTTTGTCTACTGTTGATCCTTTTCCCTCTCTCCTTTTCCAAACTCTTGCTCTAGTAAACACTTTCTGTGTGTCTTATATTTTCATGTTAGTCAGAAATATTGAACTGTGCTAGCGCATGTCAAATACCTATCTTTGGACCCGGATCTGAGTCTTGTTAGAAACCAATGGGAACTTTAGGGAGACTGAGTAGGATAGACTCAGCAGAACCTGGGAAACAATATGGGAAAGGGGGAAAAGGAACAAAGTGGGGGTGATCTGCTAAGTGTGGAAGGACTTGAGTCTCAAAGTGGCCAGGAGATGGGACAGATGGACTGAAGGGAAGAGTGCGCACAGCAATATCGGCATCAAATAATGTTCAAATAACTGAAAACCGTGCAGGTCTATGCCGAGGCCGGGGCCATGGACATTTTTAGAGGTGGATGAAATTGGAGCACATTTCAATATGAATTAATGTCACGGGTTGTGTTCCCTGGAAACATATTGTGAAACAGAGACGAATGTGCAGGAAGTTACTTTAGAGTGTTGTGAGGACCAGAATGTGAAGGGAAGGGAAGGGAAAGGAAGGGAAGGGAAGGGAAGGGAAGGGAAGGGAAGGGAAGGGAAGGGAAGGGAAGGGAAGGGCAGAGGCAGGGGTGGGCAGAGGGAGAAGTTGGGCTGCAGTGCAGGTGACCTTACAGGGAGCTCTGGAGCTGGAATGACCCTTCTGAGTTGTCCCAAGTTGGGCCAACATGGCCAGGCCTTTATAGTTCCACTAGAGGCCTGATGCACAAAATTTGTGCAGGAGTAGGCCTTCCTTCCCCCAGCTGCTGCCTCCGGGACCCGGGCTTCCCTCCCAGCCCTGGCTTTGTCCAGGTCGTCTGGAAGGACCTCTGGTCTAATTAGCATATTATGCTTTTATTGTTATATACTAGGGGCCCAGTGTATGAAATTCGTGCATGGAGGGGTGTTCCTCAGCCTGGCCTACACCCTCTCCAATCTGGGACCCCTTAGGGGATGTCCAACTACAGGGATCAGGCCTAAACTGGCAGTCGGACATCCCTCTCGCAATCTGGGACCCCTGGCTCCTAAACCACTTTCCTACCTGCCTGCCTGATCACCCCTAACCGCCTCTGCCTGCCAGCCTGATGCCCCTAACGGCTTCCCTACTGGCCTGATCACCCCCTAACTGCTCCCCTGCTAGCCCGATCGCCCCCTAACTGAGCCTCAGGCAGCCGCTTCAGACAGTCATCCAGATGGTCGTCCGGAATACGTCTGGTCTAATTAGCATACTACCCTTTTATTAGTATAGATACTGTACTGATTAGTCATTAAGTGCTGGCTAGCCTGGGAAGGGGCGTGGCCTGCCCTGGGAAGGGCCTGTGGGCTGCTTGGGAAAGAAAGGGAAGACTCTTGGGCTCCTGACCCAGGGCCATCCTCCAGCTGCCCCCTCCCCACTTGTGGATGAGGGGGTGAGTGTTTTCCTGCCATCTCATCACTGTCTTCACCACAGTCCTCACTCTCACCCCCCACATCCTCACCCGAATCAGCACAGTTTCTCCAGGTCCCAGTGGCCATTGCACTGTGCCCTTAAGGTGGTATGGTTGCCCTTCAGTGTAGCACATTCTTGCCTGCCCCAGGGTAACAACACCTCCCCTCCTCATGAGCACAGTTTTGGAGCTCCGAGTCTGGCCTGCTGCTCCTTTGGTACTTCTGAGTAGCCCCAGGTGCCCAGGTGTCACCTTTAGGTTCTCATTCAATGAAACTCTTATTTTTAATTTCTTTATTGATTAATGTATTACATGTGTGTCCTCATCCCCCATTACCCCTTCCAACCCCCCCCTCCACGCATGCCCTCACCCCCCCCCAGTGTCTGTGTCCATTGGTTAGGTTTATGTGTATGCATACGAGTCCTTTGGTTGATCTCTTCCCCTTACCCCCACCCTCCCCTACCTTCCCTCTGAGGTTGGACAGTCAATGCTTCTCTGTCTCTGGATCTGTTTTTGTTCATCAGTTTATGTTGTTCATTATATTCCGTAAATGAGTGAGATCATGCGATACTTATCTTTCTTTGACTGGCTTATTTCACTTAGCATAATGTTCTCCAGTTCCATCCATGCTCTAGTTTGAAGCAGCCACCTTTTTCTCCTTTTTCTTCTTCTTCCTCTTCTTAAAGAATGCCTTTCAGCATCCTAATAAAAGATAATATGCAGCCGAGACCGGTTTGGGTCAGTGGATAGAGCGTCGGACTGGGGACTGAAGGGTCCCGGGTTCGATTCCGGTCAAGGGCATGTACCTTGGCTTCGGGCACATCCCCAGTAGGGGGCGTGCAAGAGGCAGCCGATTGATGTTTCTCTCTCATCGATGTTTCAGACTTTCTATCCCTCTCCCTTCCGCTCTGTAAAAAATCAATAAAATATATTTTTTTAAAAAGATAATATGCAGATTGACCACCACTCCAACACACAAAATGATGACTGCCCCCATGTGGACACATAATGACCACCACAAAATGGTCAGCAGGGGAGGGCTGTTGGGAGGGACCAGGCCTGCAAGGGAAGACAGTTGTGGGTGATCAAGCCAGCAGGTGAGGGCAATTGGGAGGGACCAGGCCTGCAAGGGAGGGCAGTTGTGGGCAATCAAGCCTACAGGGGAGGGCAGTTAAGGGTGACCAGGCTGGCAGAGGAGGGAAGTTTGGGGTGACCGGGTCTGCAGGGGAGGGCAATTAGGGGCAAACAGGCTGGCAGGGGAACAGTTAGGCATCAATTAGGCTGGCAGGGGAATGGTTAGGGGATGATCAAGCTGGCAGGCAGAAGTGGTTAGGTGCAATCAGGAAGGTGGCAGGTGAGCAGTTGTGAGCCACCAGTCCTGGATTGTGAGAGTGATGTCCGACTGCCCATTTAGGCCTGATCCCAGTAGGGATCGGGCCTAAACGGGCATTCAAACATCCTTCAAGGGGTCCTGGATTGGAGAGGGTCCAGGCTGGGCTGAGGGGATCCCCCCCCCCCCCCGTGGCTGAATTTCATGCACTGGGCCTCTAGTTTCATATAATCCTGGTTTGGTGGTGATGAACTCCTTTAACTTATTCTTATCTGTGAAGCTCTTTATCTGACCTTCAATTCTGAATGATAGCTTCGCAGGGTAGAGTAATCCTGGTTGTAGGTTCTTGCTATTCATCACTTTGAAAATTTCTTGCCACTCCCTTCTGGCCTGCATAGTTTCTGTTGAGAAATCAGCTGAGTATCGTACGGTAGCTCCCTTGTAGGTAATTAAGTGTTTTTCTCTTGCTTTTAATATTCTCTTTTTGGCCGAAACTGGTTTGGCTTAGTGGATAGAGCATTGGCCTGTGGATTGAGGGGTCCCAGGATTGATTCCAGTTAAGGGCATGTACCTTGGTTGTGGGTGGGTCCATGGTGGGGGGGGTGCAGGAGGCAGCTAATTGATGTTTCTTTCTGATCCTGCTTAGCTTCCTAGATCAGAGGAGACAGGGGGTATTCAGGGCATTCTGGCCCAAGATTGATGTTTCTTTCTCATCGATGTTTCTGACTTTCTGTCCCTCTCCCTTCCTCTCTGTAAAAAAGTCAATAAAAAAATAAAAAAAATTCTCTCTTTGTGTTTTGCTCTTGGCATTTTATGATGTGTCTTGGTGTGGCCTTCTTTGGATTCCTTTTGTTTGGGGTTCTGTGCACTTCCTGGACTTGTAAGTCTATTTCTTTCACTGGGTGGGGAAAGTTTTCAGTCATTATTTCTTCAAATAGGTTTTCAGTATCTTACTCTCTCTCTCTTTCTGATGTTGGTATGCTTTCAATTGTCCCAGAGGCTGCTTATACTATCCTCAAATTTTTGGATTCTTTTTTCTTTTTGCTTTTCCGGCTTAGTGTTTTTTGCCTCTTGGTATTTCAAATCTTTGACTTGATTCTTGCGTCCATCTAGTCTGCTGTTGTGTCTCTATATAATATTTTTTATTTCAGTCAGTGTATGCTTAATTTCTAGTTGGTCCTTTTTCATATCTTCGAGAGTCTCTCTGAATTTATCGGTCTTTTCTAGGAACTTCTTGAAAAACCTTATAACTGTGTTTTTGAACTCTATATCCAGTCATTTGTTTTCCTCCATTTCTTTCGTTTGTGATCTGTTTCTTTGCCTCCGCTGCTTCCCTGAGTTTGGTTGGGTAGCTTTGTGTGCTAGGTGTCTCAGCCTCCTCTGTTACCTGAGGAGGACACTCTTGGTGCACTCCTTTGTGGACAGTGTGCATAGCTTTGTTGTAGTTAAGTTTTGATTGTTGTTGGCATCACTGGGAGGAATTGACCTCCAGGCCAATTGGATGTGAGGATCAGCTGTGTCTACGCTGGGAAAGAGCCTTATGTGACAAGACTTGCAAAATTGCACAAGACTGTGTGCTCAGCTTGGATGGGCAGAGTTTCAGGGTGGAGCCGACAGCCTTGGCTTCCAGTCAGCCCCACCCCACGAGGTTCCTGGGTTTCAGTGTCCACAGGCAATCGCTGCATGCACTTCTGAGAGAAAGGTGCCCTTGAGTTTCGCCTGCTACCAAACGGTCCAGTCTCTCCCCCAATGAATCTGGACTCCCAGATTCTAACCCAGTACTGGGGTTCCATGCAGTCGGAATTGGGTTTCAGCGCTGTCTGGAGCTCCTGTCTCCCTCCCGCCAGATCAAACCAGCGGCACACTCAACAGTCAGTCCTCTCTGCGTGCACTCCTGTGCGCACCACCGGACCTCTGCCTTTTGCTGCTCCCCTGAGATTCTGCCTTACAGTCCAGATTCCCCCCATGTGAGCCTGGGTCCCCAGGGTCTTGCCCAGAACTGGAGTTCAGTGTAGTTGGAACTGGGGTTCAGTGCAGTCTGGAGCTTTTGTCTCCTTCCCGCTAGAGCACACCAGCCAGGTACTCAGCCAACCAGTCCTTTCTGGCCACCTCCTCTCTGCGCACACACGTGCCTGTCTCCCTACCTCAGGCTTTGCAGCTCCTCTGATTCTTCGTGTGCTTTTCTCTTTCCTTCTAGTTGTAGAATTTCCAGTCAGCCAGCTTTCCGGTGGTTCTGGATGATGTCTGTTTTGTCTTTTAGTTGTGTTTTTTAAGTTGTTGTGCGAGGCAGCAGTTTAGGTGTTTACCTATGCCACCATCTTGGTTACTCTCAATGAGACTCTTGCGTTTCTGCTGTGGGAGCCTTCTAGACTGCCAGGCCCAGAGCTGCAGGGAGGGGCCACACAGAGTTTCTAGGTGGGTCATGGGGAGTGATGGTAAATAGAGCTCTTGTTGCTGCCACTCTTTGGTTCCTAAACCCATGTACCCTTTCATTGGGGGCACAGCATCTTTGCATGACTGCAAGACCATCCTCCCAGGGTCTCGTGCGAGCTGCATCTTTAGCTGTGCTTTAAGAGGTCATCCCACTGCTCTGTGTAGAAGCTTCAGGATGGGGGAGCATATGATAAAGCCAGTGAAGACTATGATCGTAGGTCCACTCCAGCACATCCTTTGCTGTACAGTGGGTCCCCTGGTCTGATGTTATATCAGATCTCACATCAGGGACTCAAACCCTCCGTAAGCCCTCAGTGAGTGGTACTGGCAGGCAAGGCTAAACATGTACCTGGAATGCATGTCTCTTTCAATCAGAATGAAGTGCTCTGCCTTCTAGGACGGAAGAAGTCCAATGCAGTCAATTGGCTTGCTGGTCTCCATGATAGGCAGTACCGTATCGGGAACTCAGCATTGCTGACAGCTTGGACTTTGGGGGCTACACTAGCCAGATCTGCCTTAGTCAGAAGGAATCCAGGCATTTGTGTCCATGTATGAATTCTCTCCCTGCCACTAGAAACACTTAGCACTGGGATGGCTGATGTTAATGGCCAGTAATCTTGTCCACATTATTGTTTTGTGCTTCTTCCATGGTAGATGCTCTCTCATGGCATTAACATATGAAATGATCTTTCTGTTTTGTATCTACTCACTAAGCCTTTCCCAGAGACATTTTTGTCCCTGATATTTCAGTCCTTTCTTTCAAGGCTCCTGATCAGACAACCAAGCCATTTGCTGTTGTCCATTAGTCTGTGTATATTTGAACCTTAGGCCATTTCTCTTTATTCTTTTTTAAAATTTATATTTTTATTGATTTCAGAGAGGGAGGGAGAGGGAGAGAGAGAGAGAAACATCAATGATGAGAGAGGATTATTGATCGGCTGCCTCCTGCACGCCCCCTACTGGAGATCAAGTCTGCAACCCCAGGCATGTGCCCTCGGCTGGAATCAAACCTGAGACCCTTCAGTCCTGGGTGCCAGAGGCAGCAGTTGGGGGAAGGAAGGCCTACTCATGCTGCCCTAGCCACTGAGTCAAACTGGCTAGGGCGGGCCATTCTCTTTCTTCTATCCAAAGATGGCAGTCAACAACAATGGCCAAAGTTGGGCCCCTTGGGGGATTTAAAGCAATCAGTGTTTGGCTTGCATCTGCATTGCAAGACGTCCCATCTGTAAATACAGCTCAGGCTTTTTCCTCCACTAGTAACCGGTCAGCAGGGATCCCCCATAGAGCCATGGGTGTGATTTAAAGTAAGGTGGTAGTGTACCAGAAGTGGACAAGATGTGCCTCTGATAACTTGCTCCTGCAGCGTGCTGGTGGCTCTCTAAAAATGCAGGCCCTCGTTCCTTCCTCAGTAAATCAACTCCTTTTTACTGGAAGAGCTTTCTTATCAGTACTCTAGCCTCTGGCCCTCAGCCAGTACAGAAAGTCATTTGTCATGACCTTGGGTTGGCAGAGCTGCTCCTGCTACGTGCTTGCTCGGGTGGATGCCCAGAAAACCCTGGAATGGAGTGAAATGCAGGGCCCTGTGGGAGGGGAGAGTGCCCGGAGGGGTAAGAATGAACTCAGCCTCACCTTTGCCGGAATCATTTGGTCTCTTTGAGGGAGGTCAACTCAAAGCCACGCTCATGGCTCAGTGGCTGAGCCTGCCGATGAAGCAGGAGGTCACAGCTCCATCTCTAATGGGGGGAGGGGGGGAAGGAAGGAGGCAGCCAATCAATGATTCTCATCATTGATGTTTCTATCTCTCCTTCTCCCTTCCTCTCTCTGAAATCAATAAAAATATATTTTTAAAAAACACCAATGTACAAGTTCAAGAAGCCTTTTCAACCGATCTGCTGCTAGGTCCCTCCAAGGGTGGGAAGGTCTTCCTCTGTGACTGTATGCTGGTCAGTTTCTCCTGGTGCTTCCAACAGTTGACTTGATGTGAGTGAGTGCTCACTTTTAGGCGTAGGCTCACCATTCTAAGGCTCACCCAACCCTTTCTGTTTTCTGAAGAGGCAGTGTCCCTGGTTTCCTCGGATAATTATTTCTGCCTTGGTTTCCACATCGACATATCTGGGGTTCACAGAGCCTCCTTCTGTGCGCAGCTGTCTGTCCATCCCTCTCTTTTCGAACATTCCGTGCAGTTATAATTGGGTGTGGCTCCTGGAAACTCACATTGCAGGGTCTGCTGTGTCTACAATTTGATGGATTTTTATTGTTCACTAGAATAGTTCAAACATATGTCTCTGGGCCATACCCCTCATTAAAACTCTAGGAGCACAAACTTGGGGACCTACTCAGGTATCACCCGATGTGAACCTGGATGCATTTTCCCACCTTCACCAGTGTTTCCTGGTTTGGGTGGGTGGAGGGTAACTGTGTGCCTCACAAAAAAGGTCTTACGACTTTTTGACGGTTCATTTTAGGCCCAGTGCACAAAATTTGTGCAAAGGGGTTGGCCCTTATAGCCCCTGCTTCATCTGGAAGGTTGTCTAGAAGGATGTCTGGAAGGATGTCCAGAAGGCCTTTCAGCAGTCTAATCTAATTAGCATGTTATGCTTTTATTATTATAGATTCACCTCTATTACCTTTTTGCAAGATTAAAATCACT
Organism: Antrozous pallidus; assembly: GCA_027563665.1. Lineage (NCBI taxonomy): Eukaryota > Metazoa > Chordata > Mammalia > Chiroptera > Vespertilionidae > Antrozous > Antrozous pallidus. The sequence continues at coordinate 7,586,212 of CM050509.1, read as the reverse complement.
ATCTAGATTTCTTCTGCTTTTGTATCTTCACTAAATGATGGCTACTCTACTTTGTAGACAGGTTCCTCCAAAAAACATTTTGAAAGCTGGATTACATTACAAGTGTTCCTATAACTACTAGAGGCCCAGTGTGTGAAATTTCATGCACTGGAAGGGGGTCCTTAAGCCCGGCCTGCCCCTTACCACAGTCCAGGAGCCCTCAAAGGCAGGAGGCAACCCAGCAATCAGGGGACAGTGACGCCCCCATCACACCTCTGCTGCTGCCACTGCTGGCAGTGCAAGTCTTCGCTGGCCTGGTTACCTGAGCCTCAGGCTGCTCTGGGCAGCTGGGAAGCCACCATCCAAGGCTTGCCTGCACCTTGGGCCAGCCCTGGGCAGCTGGGGGACTCCGAAGCCTGGCATGCAGAGTGGCCAGACCCTCTTGGGGACGGGCCCAGCTATGCCGTGTGCCTGTTGTCACAGCGGGGCTGAGGGGACTGGGCACTGTCATCTTTTGGCTGTAGGCGTCGCCATCTTTGAGGGCATGACAGTCAATTAGCATATTCCCTCCTTATTGGCTATGGGTGCCACCATCTTTTGTGATGGTGTGGTGGTCAATTAGCATATTCCCTCTTTATTAGATAGGATAAAAATGCAACTGATTTCTAGGTATTTATTTTCTATCCTGCTTCTTCACTGAATTCATGTCTTAGTTCTAGTAGTTTTTGGTAGAATCTTTAGGGTTGTTTATATGTAGTATCATGTCATCTGCAAATAATGACAGTTTTACTTCTTCTTTTCCATTTTGGATGCCTTTTATTTCTTCTTCTTGGCTGATTTCTGTAGCTAATACTTCTAGTACGATGTCAAGTCAGATTGGTGAATGCGCACATCCGTGCCTTGCTCCCAATCTCAAGGGAAACATCTGCAGTTTTTGCCCCTGGAGTATGATGTTGGCTGTGATTTTGTTGTATATGGCCTTCATTATGTTGAGGGATGTTCCCTCTATTCCTATTTTGCTGAGACTTTTTTTTAATCATAAATGAATGCTGGATTTTATCAAATGTTTTTTCTGTGTCTATTGATATGATCATGTGGGGGGGGTTTTGTTCTTCATTTTGTTTATGTGGTGTAGCATGTTTATTGATTTGTGGATATTGTACCACCCTTGCATCCCCAGAATAAATCCCACTGGATCATGATGTGTGATCTTTTTAATGTATTGCTGGATTTGGTTTGCTAATGTTTTGTTGAGGATTTTAACATCTATGTTCATCAGGGACTTTGGCCTATAATTTTCTTTCTTTGTAGTGTCTTTATCTGGTTTTGGGCTAGATGTTAGTTTTTCTTTGAATGCTTTGGAAAAACAAACATGTGAAGCCATTTGGTACAGGACTTTTGTTTGTTGGGAGTTTTTTATTACGCCTCTGATTTTACTAGTAGTAATCTGTCTGTTCAGATGATCTGATTTGTTCCTGATTCAGTTTTGGAAAATATTATGTTTCTAGGAATTTATTCATTTGGTCCAGATAGTCCAATTTGATGGCATACAGTTGTTCATAATATTTTCTTACAATCCCTTGTATTTATTTGTTGTCAGTTGTTACTTCTCCTGTTTCATTTCTGCTTTTATTTGTTTGACTCCTGTCTTTTTAAAAATATATTTTTTATTTCTTTTAGAGAAGAAGGGAGAGGAAGAGAGAGATAGAAACATCAATGATGAGAATCATTGATTGGCTGCCTCCTGCATATACCCTACTGGGGATCGAACCCGCAACCTGGCCATGTGCCCTTGAGTAGAATTGAACCCGGGACCCTTCAGTCCACAGGCCAATCCTCTCTCCACTGAGCCAAACCAACTAGGCCTCCGCCTTTTTTTTTTTTTTTTACTGAGTCTGGCTAAAGGTTCATCAAACTTTATCTTTTGAAAGACCCAGTTCTAGGTTTCATTGATCTTTTGTATTTTTTAAGTCTATTTCATTTATTTCTGCTCCAGTCTTTATTATTTCCTTCCTTCTACTCACTTTGAGCTTTGTTTTTGTTTTTTTCAAGTTCCTATTAGTGTAAAGTTAGATTGTTTATTTGAGATTTTTTTGTTTTGTTTTGTTTCTTGAGATAGGCCCATAATACTATGAAATTCTCTCTTAGGACTGCCTTCGCCTTGTCCCATAGATTTGGGTTTGTTGTTGTATTTTCATTTTCATTGTCTTCCATGTATCTTTTGATTTATTCCTTGTACATCGCTGATTTTTCAGTGTAGCAACTTTCACAATTTTGTATTGCATTTTCATTCTCTACCTCAGCATTCCTACTAAAGCCTTTATAAGAAAAAAAGAAAAAAAATTCTTACAGGAATGAATGATTCTCTGGTGTGCCTGCTCCTGAAATAAACATTGATATTTTTCCTATGTCAGCAAAAGCTTGAGAAAGAAATAAGCAATAAATGTCAGGTGCCTTGTTATTGATTTCACATCCTGGGAATCCAAGTATACTAATATCCACAGTCGGAAGCAGCTTTCCTTTCCCCTATTATTGTCATATGTAACAATAGTGTATATGTCTTACTAGTTAAAGTTTGGTGTTCTTTCTTCAATGGTATCCCATACCAAGTGTATCACCATTTATTTGTGTTGTCCTCCTTCCATCACATCTCCCACTTTTCTTCCACCCACATATATAGTTTTTTATGGGTTTCAGAGACAAAAGGAGAGGGACAGAAGGATAGAATCATCAATGATGAGAGAGAATCATTGATCAGCTGCTTCCTGCAGTGTGCTGTCCTCACACTGGGGATTGAGCCAGCAACCAAGGCATGTTCCCTGACTGGGAATTGAACTTTGACCTCCTGATTCATAAGTTGATGCTCAACCACTGAGCCACACCAGCCAGGCATATTTCCTGATTTTCATAAGCCCTTGAGAGTCAACAAGACATCAGAAACAACACCCACTTCACATCCTATATAATAAAAAGGTAATATGCAAATTGACCATCATGCTCTTGCACAAGATGGCAGCCCCGATGTGGTCACAAGATGGCCACCACAAGATGGTCAGCAGGGGAGGGCAGTTGCGGAGGACCGGGCCAGCAGGGAGGGCAGTTAAAGGCGACCAGGCTGGCAGAGGAGGGCAGTTAGGGGGGACCAGGCCTGCAGGAGAGGACAGTTGGGGGTGACCAGGCCTATAGGGGAGGGCAGTTGGGGGCAACTGGGCCTACAGGGGAGGGCAGTTAGGAGTGACCAGGACTGCAGGGGAGGTTAGTTAGGGGCGCCCGGGCTGGCAGAGGATGGCAGTTGGCAGCGATCGGGCCGACAGGGGAGCAGTTAGGTGTTGATCAGGCTTGCAGGGTAGTGGTTAGGGGGTGATCAGGCTGGCAGGCAGAAGCAGTTAGGGGCACTCAGGCAGATAGGCAGGTGAGCAGTTAGGAGCCAGAAGTCCCAGATTTCGAGAGGGATGTCTTACTGTGGGATCGTGTCTAAACCGGCAGTCAGACATCCCCTGAGGGGTACCAGATTGGAGAGGGTGCAGGCTGGGCTGAGGGACACCCCCCCCCAGTGCACAAATTTCATGCACTGGGCCTCTAGTGTAATTATATATCTTTAAAAACCTCTCTTTTTTTCATATTTATTTCTAGCATGTGTTTTATGATGGCACAGTGGCATGTAGTATCTCTTCATATAAAAACCTAAGCCACCATTATGACCAGTTGACTGAACAACTGGTCAACCAGTCGCTATGACATGCATTAATCACCAGGAGCAGATGTTCAACACAGGAGCTGCCCCCTGGTGGTCAGTGCACTCCCACAACCAACCTCCTGCTACCAGCCAAGCTCCTACCGTCTCTTCCCCTGGCTGGCCAGTCCCCATTGGGACTGAGCAAGATGGCCCTGATGGCCCCTATCACTGTCCATGCCATGGGACCCCACCCATGCACAAATTCATGCACCAGTCCTCTAGTATGGTTTGTAAGTGAATGACTACACATCTGTGGGGGAGTGAGTGCTTAATTTTTTTTTGACTGGTCAAGATTTGAAGACCAGGATCTACACATGGAAAGTTTCTTCTAGGGCAAGAGCCTTGCTTTCTCCACTTGTATATTCATTCCCGAAATGTCCATGCCTGTGCTTATAGTCTCTTGATTGTTGAAACAAAACCAGTGGGTAAAATATGGTAAGAGATAAGAGTTAGATGTCCAGAAGCATAATCCAGGAGAAGCTCTCTATGGCGTAAAGAAAACTGCAGAAACACTCCCTGGGCTGCAAAAATAATTAGTAGGTGAAAACTAGTATGTGGAAATAATCACCTCAACCACTGGGTATTTTATACCAATTCATGGGGGCCTTCTTCACTAGGTTTCGCGTTGGTCTTTTTGACTACTCAACTTAAACTGGGCCTCAGAAAACAGCAACCTAACTTGTCAGGTAGGGGAAGAGAAAAAGGTTTGGGAATCAGCCTTCCCCTAAAAGAGTTTTATCCTTTAGACATAGGAAACATTTTGGGAACATTTATATGATTAATATAAGATTTCTGATTTAGTAGCTGATCCACAAATAAATGGATTATTGGGAGTATCTGACTGGAGACAAGAATAAGCATTTTCTCAGATTGCATGGCTCAGTGGTTGAACATCGACCTATGAACCAGGAGGTCATAGTTTGATTCCCCATCAGGGCACATGCTTGGGTTGCAGGCTCAATCCCCAGTGTGGGGTGTGCAGGAGGAAGCCAATCAATGATTCTCTTTCATCATTGATATTTCTCTCTCACATGCTGTCCTTTCTTCTCTGAAAGCAATCCTATCTAATAAAAGAGAAACATGCAAATTGACCGTACCTTTGCTATGCTACCAGCCAATGGGAGCAATATGCAAATTAACCCCCAAGCAAGATGGCGACCGGACCCAAACTGTTGCCGTCACTGAAGCTGGGCCCTGGCAAGCCTGGGGTGGTGGTGGCGGTGGTCCTGATTGGCGCAGCCTGGGCCCACCAGGTGGTCCGGACCCTCCCCAAAGCTCGGCCCTGGCAAGACCGAGTGGTGGCTGTGGTCCTGATCGCCACAGCCCTGGCTCCAGCAGGGGGTCTGGACCTCCGCCGAAGTCTGGCCCTAGCAAACCTGGGTTGGTGGCTGTGGTCTCGACCACCACAGCCCCAACCCCAGCTGGGGGTGTGGACCCCCGCTGAAGCCCAGCCCTGGCAAGCCTGGAGTGGCAGCTGTGGTCCCAATCGCTGCAGCTCCAGGCCCAGAAGGGTGTTAGGACCCCCTGCTGGGCCCGGCCTGTGCCTATCTGGACTCCCGCCGCCACCGCTGAAGCCCAGCCTTGGCAAGCCTGTGGCAGTGGCCGTCCAGATTGCTGCAGCCCCAGACTCACTAAAGGGGTCTGAACCCACGCCATTGACCTGAAGCCCAGCCCTGGAAATCCTGGGGTGGCGGCTGTAGTCTGGGACATCACAGCCCCGGGCCCAACAGAGGGTCCAGATCCCTGCTGAAGCCGGCCCTGGCAAGCCTGGGGCAGAGGCTGTGGTCCAGAGCGCCACAGCCCCAGGCCCAGCAGGGGGTACGGACCTTAATTTTCATATTTGTGAAAAAACAAAAAACAAAAAAATATATAATGAAACAACTATTTGGTTATCCACCAGGTCCAGTCAATATTGACGTTCATGTGTTTTTTTTTAATCAGAATTTCATTACACGAGCTCCATACTATACAGTGTTCATCCCTTTCTATTAAAGAGATGCACATTACTGCGAAAGTACAAGGGAACAGTTATTGAGCTAAACATTTAAGGCAATAAAAAGCACTGAGAGGCCCCAATGCTCCAAGGCATATGCCCAAGAGGAGAGATGACACCAGGTGAAGAGATGACTCACTTAGCACAGCTACTTTCTCTCTTTTTTCTTTTTTCCTATGTGCAGGCTGGCTTCCTGGCTACTTGATCTTATTTATTGTTTATTTGCTTTAAATAACAGCAGCAACAACATATAGACAAACAATTAAAAAACACACACAGTCTTAAATTATTTACCTGGCAATGTTACAAAACAGAAAATAGGTCATAACACCTAGGAGAGTAAACTGCTTATTCCGAGATAAATTGATTTCTGAAATAGGCCAAGTTACAGGGGAAGTGATGTTGCACAGGAGCAAAAGCAATGGTTCGGGAGTAAGACAAAAACTGAGTTTCAATCCTGGGTAGACTACTTTCCTTGCAGAGTTCTGATTCCAAATTGGTAAACAGGTAAGATGCCACCGCTACTGGAGAGATACTGTGAAGATGAATAAGGTGATGTGTGTAACATCACCAGGACAGTCCTGGTGCTTACCAATCAGTGCTTACTAACTGGATCTTACATGTCCAGGCTCACCTGTCTCTCAAATTACCTACATTCAATGAAGACCTGGCATCAAGTTGTGTTTATTTGGGTGCCAGAAGGAACAGGAGTGACGTGGCAGGCAGGTATTAATAGAAATCTATACTAATAAAAGGGTAATATGCTAATTAGACCAGGAGACCTTCCAGATAAAGTCATGGTGGCAGGGCTGAGTCAGAGGCTGTTGGGGGCAACCAGGCTGGCAGGGGAGGGCAGTTGGGGGCAAGCAGGCCAGCAAGGGGGACAGTTGGGGGCGATCAGGCTGACAGAGTGGTTAGAGGCAATCAGGCCGGCAGGCAAGTGGTTAGGAGCCAGAGGTCCTGGATTGGGAGAGGGGAGTCCAACTGCCGGTTTAGGCCTGATCCCTGTGGGCCTAAACCAGCAGTCAGACATCCCCCAAGGGGCGCAGATTGAAGAGGGTGCAGGTCAGGCTGAGGGACACCCTCTGCCCCCATGCACGAATTTCGTGCACTGGGCCACCAGTAGAGATATATTTTAAGAAATAATTAGTATTAATGGAGAATTGACTCTAAATTGCAGCTCCTGGCACCTTTAGGTCTCAATATACATAGTCTTCTCTGTTGTATTCCTTATTTCTGGTATCTTTATGAAGGAAAGTATAATTTTAGGTACATACTGACAAAATTTGATTTCTAGGTACTTAGATAAGAGTTATAGTCTGTTTTAGAGAAACAATTGAAAGATGCTGTAGTTATTGCTTTGGCAAATGATTTTTTAGATGATGCACTGTATGCGTATCAATTATATGAGTTACCATTTTTTTCAAATATACTTGTATTGATTTCAGGGAGGAAAGGAGAGAGAGAGAGAGAGAGAGAGAGAGAGAGAGAGGGAGAGGGAGAGAGAGAGAGAGAGAGAGAGAGAGAGAGAGAGAGAGAGAGAGAGAGAAAGAGGGGGGGAAAGAGAGAGAGAGAGAGAGAGGAATGATGAGAATCATTGATCAGCTGCCTCCTGCCTGCTGCCCCTACTGAGGATAGAGCCCACAACCTGGGCATGTGCCCTTGACCGGAATTGAACCTGGAACCCTTCAGTCTGCAGACCCATGCTCTATCCACTAAGCAAAACCAGCTATGGCTAATCTATCATTTTTTAAAAATGTTATTGATTTCAGAGAGAAACGGTAAGAGGGAGAGAGATATAGAAACATCAGTGCCAAGACCGGTTTGGCTCAGTGGATAGAGCGTTGGACTGTGGGCTGAAGGGTCCCGGGTTCGCTTCTGGTCAAGGGCATGTACCTTGGCTGCGGGCACATCCCCAATAGGGGGCGTGCAAGAAGCAGCTGATCGATGTTTCTCTCTCATCGATGTTTCTGACTTTCTATCCCTGTCCCTTCTGCTCTGTAAAAAATCAATAAAATATATTTTTTTAAAAAAGAAACATCAGTGATGATATAATCATTTATAGGCTGCCTCCTGCACACTCCCCACTGGGGATCAAGCCTGTAACCCAGGCATGTTCCCTTGACCAGAATCAAACCTGGGACTCTTCCTTCCCCAGGCTAATGCTCTATCCGCTGAGCCAAACCAGCTAGGGCTATGATTTATTATATTACTTTTTCCTTTTTTTTTCACACAGGTTTCCTCCTGAAGTGCCAAGATCTTTTCCATTCAACACCTCAGTCATATACAAAAAGACTGTCTTTGTAGAGTTCACGGATCACTTTTTCAACACTGCCAAGCCCAGGCCACCATGGATGGGTATGAAAACAGTATTGGTTGTTTATTATAAAACTGGGTATCTCCTACCACCTATCAGGGAAACAGACTGGAGGAATATTTTCAATTTTTTCTGCTGGGCCCCCCTCCTCTGCTTTTACTGTAGATGTTAGAGCGCCAAGGGTCGTGCACCTGCATTTGTTTTATGTTCTCTCTCCCTTAAATCCCTAGAGGCTCTTGTACAGTCTCATAGCTTTAAAATATCATCTCTATGCTAATAATCTTAAATTTATATCTTCAGTTCTCACTGCTTGCTTGATACCTTCACTTAGATGTCAACTAAGCATGCAACAAGATGTTAAGATGAAACATTTTCTATCTTAGAATTATTGCTAAAAATTATAGGTGTCGAGTATCCCCAAATTCTAAAGAGAGATATCAACCCACCTATTTAGGAATCATTGATTGGCTGCCTCCTGCACGCCCCTTACTGAGGATTGAGCCCGCAACCCGGGCATGTACCCTGACTGGAAATCAATCGTGACCTCTTGGTTCATGAGTCAATGCTCAACCATTGTGCCACACCGGCTGGGCTTATTTTTTTTTTTTATGTGCTTAATGTCTCTCACATGTGATCTCCATGACCTGTCCTATTGACTACATCTCTGCTGCCTAGGACAGTCTCTAGGATACATTGTAGTAGGAACGCAGCTACTATTAGTTAAATAAATGAATGCATTGAATGAATTGGCAGAACTGTGTCCTCAGAACAATCATAAGGTTGAGCTGGTGATAGCAGTTTCTACGTTCATTCACTTAACTACCACTTTTGATCAGTAACCACGGGGACATGCTTCTCCACTTTGACTTGGACCACAACTTGCATAACAACAGATTTTCTGGAGTGCCGCCCTCCAAGGGACCTTCGGGGGGCATCTCATTCTTGCAGGTCTGCTGGGTCCTACCATTCGGGCTGAGGTCTCTGACACGGTGGTCATTACACTTAAGAACATGGCTTCTCATGCTGTCAGTCTTCATGCTGTTGGTGTTTCCTACTGGAAAGCGTCCGAAGGTAAGTAAATGTCCTATTGTCCTGTCATCTAGGGGTAGAAGAATGTTGGGTATAAGGTCATAAAACTAGTGATTAGTAGAGTTAAGGGGTTAACCTATGCCTATTTCATGAAGTTAAGAACATTGTCATTTTAGTCTGATCCCCCAAATTTTTATTTGGTCCCCTCTTCTCCCATGGGAATTCAAGCCACAGTTTCTAAAATTCCCACTTCCTCTGCCTTCAAATGCCCGGAAAACTTCCTAGAGAAGAATCAAGACTCATGGTATAAAGTCAAAACAGAATTTTCCTTCTCCTTTTTTAGATTCTGACTTTTCAGATATTTTCTGTCCTTCCTCCCCCATTTCTAAATATGGACGCCACCAGGGGTGAGAGACAACTAGCAGAAGCACAAGCTGGCCTCATTTAAACAAACAACCTGTTTGCCCACAGTCCCCACTTCAATCATCTTCTCCTTAACTTCACAATGCAGGAAGGGAGTGAAGAGGGTGCCACAATTGACCAGGATATTGTCCAGATAGATATATCAAGAAGATTCAAGAAAATCCTTAAGAAATCACTGGACCCCATGCTCCATGTTGTACAGTCTAACTGTGCTTATATGTTGACCAATTTCTCATTCTGAAATGGGAAGACCTGAATTTTCTGGGTTGCACTCATGAGGCCAGGGCTGACCTGGATTGGGGGGAAGGAGATAGGAAAGGGCAGGTGGTATCGAGGAAACAGCATTCCAAGCTATGGCTAGAGCGGGGCTGGCTATTTCCATGAGGCTTATCTACTTTGGAGCATTTAAACTAAATCTAAGGGAATTCTAGAGTCCAGGGTTCTCACATTTGTGCAGCATTCTAGCACTTGTGCCCTAAGCCAGGTGAGGTTTGGGAAAATTGATTATCTAATTTCTCAGACATGCATCTACAGTGGTTCTTCCCAGGAACAACACAGTCAGGTGATGGCCGAATGCCCATGTAATTTACTCCTATCATGAGCCTTTATATTTTTACTAGAGGCCCAGTGCATGACATTCTTGCACTGGGGAGGGGGGTCCCCTGAGTCTGGCCCGTGCCCTCTTGCAGTCCAGGACCCCAGGGGTCCTTAGTGCTGCTGCAGAGGCAGGAGAGGCTCCCTGCCATCACTGCTGCGCTTGCCAGCCGTGAAACCAGCTTCTGGCTGAGCAGCGCTCCCCCTGTGGGAGCACACTGACTACTGAGGGACAGCTCCTGTGTTGAGCATCTGCCCCCTAGTAGTTAGTGTGAATCATAGCAACTAGTCGTTCCACCATTTGGTCAATTTGCATATTAGGGTTTTATTATATAGGACTAGTGGCCCGGTGCACAAAATTTCTGCATGGGGGGGGTATTCCTCAGCCCAGCCTGCACCCTCTCCAATCTGGGACCCCTTGGGGGATGTCCAACTGCTGGTTTAGGCCCAATCCCTATGGAATCGGGCCTAAACCGGCAGTCGGACATCCCTCTTGCAATCCAGGACCAGTGGCTCCTAACTGCTCACCTGCCTGCCTGCCTGATCGCCCCTTACCACTCTGCCTGCTGGCCTGCTCACCCCCAACTGCCCCCCCTTGCTGGCCTGATCTCCCCCAACTGCCCCCCCCACTAGCCTGCTCACCCCAACTGCCCCTCCCTACCACCGTGCTCACCCCCAACTGCCCCCCCTTGCTGGCCTGATCTCCCCCAACTGCCCCCCCCCGCTAGCCTGCTCACCCCAACTGCCCCTCCCTACCACCCTGCTCACCCCCAACTGGTTCCCCTTGTTGGCCTGCTTGCCCCAACTGCCCCCCACCCTGCCAGCCTGATCACCCCCAACTGCCCTCCCCTCCTGGCCTGATCGCCCCTAATCATTTCTGCTTCAGCTCCGCCAGCATGGCTTTATCTGAAAGGATATCTGGAAGGTCTCCTGGAAGGAGATATTACCCTTTTATTAGTATCCTATCTAATACAGGAGTAATATGCAAATTTGACTGTACCTTCACTATACTACCAGCCAGTCAGGAGCAGGGGGCAGGGCCAAGGTGTGCATGCACACGCACGAGGCGAGGGGCGGCACGAGGGGCGGGGCTGTTGCAGCGCCAGGAGGCCAAGGCGGACACTGGGCCAGTGGGGGTTCAATTGCAGCCCCGGACCCAGCAGGGGGTCCGGACCCACACCACTGCCCCAAAGCCCGACCTCAGCAAACCTGGGGCAGCGGCGGCGGGGGTCCCAATGGCCGCCCTGGACCCAGTAGGGAGTCTGGACCTGCGCCGCTGCCCCCAGGCCCGGCCACACCACATTAAAGCTTCTTTTATTATTAGCATTTTAAATTAATGTGATACATTTATTACAATTGATGGGTTTTTATCAACACATTATTAACAAAAGTAAAATCTGCAGATTACATTAGGGTTCCTTCTTTGTGTTGAACATCTTATGGTCTTGACAAATGTGCCATTAATGTAGTATCAGACAGAACAGTTTCATTGCCCTAAAGATCACCTGTGGCCCACCTATTCACCCCTCCCTGCTCTGAACCCCTGGCAGCCAGGGGGTGATCAGGCTGGCAGGCAGAAGTGGTTAGGGGCAATCAGGAAGGCAGGCAGGCAAGTAGTTGGGAGCCAGCAGTCCTGGATTGTGAGAAGGATGTCTGACTGCCCATTTAGGCCCGATCCCAATAGGATTGGGCCTAAATGGGCAGTCAGACATCCCTGAGGGGTCCCAGATTGGAGAGGGTGCAGGCTAGGCTGAGGGACACCCCCTATCCCGTGCACAAATTTCATGCACCGGGCCTCTAGTAGATGTTATAATCAAGAAGCACCTGACCTTATACTAGTCTGGGAGCCCCCCATTGTCAAGTAAATTTGTGATGATATTGAATATCATTCTATGGGTTTGTTGACTTTTCTCATATCCTTTTGTAAAGTATCTGATCTAGTGTTTAAGTGTTTATCCTGTGGAAAACAAATGAGTTGTTTATTATTTTCTTATCGATTTGTGGAGGTACTTAACATTCAAAATGCAAATCCAATGACATATAAATATTTGCATACCTTCTAGTCTATGGGTTGACTTTTTACTATCTTAATTCTATTTTCATAAACACATGTTATTAAAGTTAATGAAGCATGGAAATTCAACAGTTAATGAAACACAAACATTTATCACATCTTTCTTTTATTTTAGAGCTTTGTGTCCTGTTTATTAAGATATTTGCCCATCCCAAAGTCATGAAGATTGTCTTCTATGCTTTTCTCTAGATGTTTTATTATTTTACCCTTCACATATAGGTCTGTGATCCATCTCACATTGATTTTTGTGTGTAGCCGCCTCATAGCATTTTTAAATAGCTTTATGGAGGTACAAAGAAGATACCACAAAATTCACTCATCTAAGGTAGTTCGATGACTTTTAGTAAACTTAGACAATTGTGCAGTCATCAATACAATCCCGCTTTAGCACACTTTAAAAAAGTTCTCTCTTTCAAGTTCAAGCCCCCATTCTCACCCCCAGTCCCAGGCGACCACTGATATGCTTTGTATCTCTATGGCTTTGCATGCCTGACATTTTTTGTTATTGATTTCAGAAAAGAAGGGAGAGGAAGAGAGAGAGAGAAACATCAATGATGAGAGAGAATCACTGGCCAGCTGCCTCCTGCATGTTCCACACTGGGGATTGAGCCTACAACCCAGGCATGTGCCCCCTGACGGGGAATCAAACCATGACTGCCTGGTTCATAGGTCAATGCTCAACATCTGAGCCACGCTCGCCGAGCTATAGCTGCTGCTTATCAGTCTTCCAAATAAAAGATGCAGAAGGGCTGTTGCTTGCGTAGAGTCTACTGGTGACAATAAACTTGATGTTTCCCTGAGTGGACAGTGGGCATAAAATGACAATTTTTTAAAAAATATATTTTATTGATTTTTTACAGAGTGGAAGGGAGAGGGATAGAAAGTCAGAAACATCGATGAGAGAGACATCGATCAGCTGTCTCTTGCACGCCCCCCACCCGGGATGTGCCCACAGCCAAGGTACATGCCCTTGCTGGAATCGAACCGGGACCCTTCAGTCCGCAGTCCGACGCTCTATCCACTGAGCCAAACCCGTCTCGGCGACAATTTTTTTTTTTTAAGCCTACAGCACCCGCTGTTCCCAGGTGGTCTCCCATCCAAGTACTAACCAGGCCCGACCCTGCTTAGCTTCCGAGATCAGACGAGATCGGGCGTGTTCAGGGCGATACGGCCGTAGACATAAAAATGATCATTTTATGCATTCTTTCTTGCTTTAGGTGCTGAATACGAGGATCAGACCAGCCAAAGGGAGAAGGAAGACGATAAAGTCATTCCTGGTGAAAGTCATACCTACGTCTGGGAGGTCCTGAGGGAGAATGGCCCAATGGCCTCTGACCCACCATGTCTCACCTACTCCTATTTTTCTCATGTGGACCTGGTGAAGGACCTGAACTCGGGTCTCATTGGGACCCTCCTGGTTTGTAGAGAAGGTAAGTGTAAGGAAAGGTAGGACTGAGAGGAAATAAGCAGGGAGCTACAAACATCTGGGTCTATCCATAAAAGATAACACTTATGTTCTTTACTCTGAAAGAGCTTCCTTTCCCCTAGCATCATGCCTGTGTAAAGGGGCGTAATCTAGGTTCCTAGAGGAACAGGTGTTCATCCTATGTTGCCACAATGCACTTTTGTTGTTGTTAATTCTCACCTGAGGATATTTTTCCCATTGAATTTTAGAGAGAGTGGAAGGGGGGGGGGGAGACAGAGAGAGATAAACACCAAATGTGGGAGAGACACATTGATTGGTTGACTCCTGCACACACCTCAACAAGAGCCAGGGATCAAGCCTGCAGCCGGGGTACATGTCCTTGACTGGAATCAAACCCAGGACCCTTCATTACATAGGCTGACGCTTTATCCACTGAGCCAAATCGGCGAGGGCCACTACCTGATAATTTAAAAAATAAAATAATTAAAATGTTTTCAGATAACTTTGCTTGTATTTTAAATTTGTGTAGGTGAGTTACTTTCTTTGTCCAACTTTTACTTTCCAAGCATCCAGGGTAGAGGAGAGACAAAAGGGGTGTAGCATAAGCAAAAATCTTCCTTCTCAGAATAAGGCTTCAAAGAAAACTTTCCCCCAAAATGAAGACATACAATGCTAAGAAAAATAACCAACAAATTCAACCATTAACGCATGAAGCAAGCTCATTTTTAACATTAACAATTCTAAATGTTGGTGTACAGGGTGTTCATTTAATGTGTGACTGAGGTGTTGAATAGAGACAGTTGTTATTTTGCTCACAACTTTTTTGTTTATTTACAACTGCAGAAGTAAAAATGTCAAACATAATAGAAATTCTCTATATTAATTGCTTAGAGGTACATTTTGTAATTTTTCTTTTTCTCTTATATTTGCTCTGAACACATATGCACATACTATATAAAATATGATTACATGGGCTTGTATTTTATATATCTTTTAAAATATATATATATATATATATATATATATATATATATTTAAAATCTTTATTGTTGAAATTATTACAGAGATCCCTCTTTTTCCCCCCATTGCCTCCCCATCCCAGGCCTTCACCACCCTATTGTCTGAGTCCATAGATAATGCTTATATGCATATAAGTTCTTTGGTTAACCCCTCTCTACCTCACATTGGGGACGGAGCCTGCAACCCCAGGCACATGCCCTAACCGGGAATCGAACCACAACCTCTTGGTTCATAGGGCTCATAATTCATTTTTATTACATTTTACAAAAGTCGTGGTCTGCAACAAATTTGAAATTTGGGAGGGGGGGAAACAGGTTCTTTGCCCCAAATAATTGTTTGTTTGTTATTATTATTATTTTTAAAAATATATTTTATTGATTTTTCACAGAGAGGAAGGGAAAGGGGTAGAAAGTCAGAAACGTTGATGAGAGAGAAACATCGACCAGCCGCCTCCTGCACACCCCCTACTGGGGATGTGCCTGCGACCAAGGTACATGCCCTTGACCGGAATTGAACCTGGGACCTTTCAGTCCACAGGCCGACGCTCTATCTACTGAGCCAAACCGGTCTCGGCTGTTCGTTTGTTTTTAAATATGGAACTCTTCACTAATTTGCACATCATCCTTGCTTAGGGGCCATACTAATAGTCTCTGTATCATTCTACTTTTCGTGTATGTGCTGCCGAAGCGAGCACCCAAATAGTTTCAGAAGCATTGGTTTAGGAGACCTCACACCCAAGAAGTGATGTTGTTGTGGTCAAGTGAGCAAGAGGCAAAGGACTCCATGTGCGCTACTCTCAGGCTGTTGGTGAAGTGATGTCTCCTCCTAGTGTCAGACTGCTGGGAAAGGATTTCAGTGTCCAACAGATGCCCTTGCTTCTCTTGCAGGGAGTCTGGCCAAAGAAAGGACACACGAATTTGTCCTACTTTTTGCTGTATTTGATGAAGGTGAGTGAGCTGCACTCTGAATGTTGACCTCCTGAAAGGAAGCAAATACATGAATGTATTCTTGGTACTTGAGATGAGAGCTGCTATTGTCCAGAGGAAGTGATTTCTAAAAAGATCGTAAATGACTTTACTGTTCAGAAATGAAGGAGGTGGGAATGACAGTGAATCCCTACCCTGAAATGCACCCTTCTTGTTTTCATTGGCAGCGGAGGTAAGAAGATACAGGAGCTGGGTGACAGGTTAGCCTAATCCCTCTCGTTAAATCCACAAGCAAGGACTTTTTGCTTAAGAAAACTTTAGTAAAAATTGTTCATTGGATATGTTTAAGGTGATGATTTTACATACATATATATAGTGAAATAGTTAACTACAGTCAAGCTAATGAACATCCATCTCCTCCCGGTGACCATTTGTGTGTGACAAGTGTATGTGAAATCTACTCTCTTAGCGTATTGCCAGTGTTCAGTACACTCTCAGTAACTATGATTATCATGCCTGTACTTTATATCCCCAGAACTTAATTCATTTGAAAACTGAAAGTTTGTACCCTTGACTAATATCTCCCCATTTTCCCCACCCCAGCTCTTGGAAACCACCATTCTACTCTCTGCTTCAATGAAAGAAACCTTCTTTGCTCTTCACCTTTAACTTTTATTTATTTACTTATTTATTGATTTTTATTGATTTCAGAGAGGAAGGGAGAAGAAGAGAGAGAACAGAAGCCCGGGGTGCATGTGCTCTGACTGGCATTCAATGTTCTCTCTCGTCATTGATGTTTCTATCTCTCTCTCCCTTTACCTTCCTTTCTGCAATCAATAAAAATATATTTTAAAAAAGAATAAGAAATGCTTAAGGTGTGAACAGTCTTTGCCCCATGGGAAAGAGGGAAGAAGAAAAGGAGGGGCAGTCATGAGACAGGCACTCAGTTGACCCTACGTTTGCATCCTCTCTCATCAGGAAAAAGTTGGCATTCGGAAACATATGAGTCCTCCACACAGGCTCCCGATCCTGCATCTGCTCGGCCCCGGACTGAAATGCACACCATCAATGGCTATGTAAACCGGTCTCTCCCAGGTGTGTACATACTCGCTGAAGAATCCTCTGGTTCATTCTAGCTGGTTTGGCTCAGTGAATAGAGCGTTGGCCTGTGGATTGAAGGGTCCTGGGTTCGATTCCAGCCAAGGGCACATGCCCAGGTTGGAGGCTTGATCCCCAGTAAGGGGTGTGCAAAAGGCAGCCGATCAATGATTCTCTCTCATCATTGATGTTTCTCTTTCCCTCTACATTCCTCTCTGATACATACATATATATATATATATTCCTACATTAATCCTATCTAATAAAAGAGTAATATGCAAATTGACTGCACCTTTGCCACAACCACAAGCCACACCCACCAGCCAATCAGGAGGAGATTATGCAAATAAACCCCAACCAAGATGGCTGCCGCTACTGAGAGTAGGGGGAAGGCTTGGGTTTCCCTGGCAATGGAGAAAGCTAAGATTTCAGCCTGCCATTGCTGGCATAGGCCTCCACTCTAGGCTACAATGTTTCAAACAGAAATGTCTGCTGCCCCGGAGTGAACAAAAGGCTTGGCTCCACTCCAGGCTACAAAGTTTCAATTGTAGACATAAATTAATCCCAGATCCCAGGGCCTCCACTTGGGTCGTCGGGGGATGTGGCTGGCCTGCAAACCTCCATAGGACCCTCGCCCAGGCTGCCCCTCACCCCCAGGGACCCCCCACCCTGATCTGGGACACTCTTCAGGGCAAACCAGCTGGCCCCCACCCATGCACCAGGCCCCTATCCTATCTAATAAAAGAGTAAATTTGCATATTGACCATTACTCCAACACACAAGAGGACTGCCCCCATGTGGTCAAAGATCCTGCCCCCATGTGGACACAAGATGGCCACCACAAGATGGCCAGCAGGGAAGGGCCGTTTGGAGGTTCCAGGCCCTGCAAGGGAGCGCAGTTGTGGACGATCAGGCCAGCAGGGGAAGGCAGTTGGGAGTGACCAGGCCTGCAAGGGGGGGCAGTTGGGGTGATCAAGCCTGCAGGGGAGGGCAGTAAGGAGTGACCAGGCTGACAGAGGAGGGAAGTTGGGGGCAAACAGGTTGGCAGGGGAGCAGTTAGACATCAATTAGGCTGGTAGGGTAGTGTTTAGCGGGTGATCAGGCTGGCAGGCAGAAGCGTTTAGGGGCAATCAGGGAGGCAGGCAGGTGAGCAGTTTGGAGCCAGCAGTCCTGGATTGTGAGAAGGCTGTCCGACTGCTCGTTTAGGCCCGATCCTAACAGAATTGGGCCTAAACGGTCAGTCGGACATCCCTCAAGGGGTCCCAGATTGGAGAGGGTGCAGGCTGGGCTAAGGGACATTCCCCGCCCCCGTGCATGAATTTCGTGCACCGGGCCTCTAGTAAAGTAATAATAGGATTCTATGAAAAAATAATAAAAACATGAGTAGGCTCACAAAATTAGGACTACAATGGTCAAAATACAAAATAGAAAGTAGGCTGAATAGAAAAATATCTCTCAGAAAGTAAAACCAAAAAAAAAAAACACTAAGAATATGTTTAAATATAGACTTTAAAAATTAAAGGAATGTTAAGAATAAAAAGATTCGAGTCTTTGTATTAAAATTTTACAGCAGGATAAGTAAATACAAAAGGTCCCAACACAAAGTTATTATTGTGGAATTCCGAGAACACAGAGACCTGGGAGAAACAGTCGCATACAAAGACATGAGAATTAGCTTGGCAATATAATGAAGCAGTACTTTAAAGTTCTAAGGTAAAAGTTGTTTTCAACCTGGAGTTCATAGCCAAACTCTAAATCAGCATGCGGGGAAGAATAAAGACATTTTTAGAAATGGTAGCCCTTAGAAGCCATTGAGGATGTAGTACTAAAATGTAAGCCAAGAAAGAGGAAAATGGAAAATATAGAAACACAAGAAAATAATGAAGGACAAGGACAGGTATTTTCTTAATTCTTTACTGTATTTCCAATAATTCTATCATGAATACACACGATTTTAGAATTAGAAAAGAATTTTCAAATCATGCAAGTCCCTGCTCTCACATAGCTTATCCTATATAATAAAAGGCTATAATCAATGGACACAGACAACAGGGGGGTGGGGCATAATTCGGGATGGAGAGAAATTGGGGAATAAGGACACATATATAAAAAAAGAAAATTAGTGGGAAATAAATAAAAGTGTAGCATATATATATATATTATCTTATCTAATAAAAGAGTGATATGCAAATTTGACTGTACCTTCACTACAGTCACAAGCCACGCCCACAAGCCAATCAGGAGCAGAGGTGGGGCTGAGGTGGCCTGGGCTGGGGAGGGGGCTGGGCCAAGGCGCATGCAGGGAGGGGGCGGGCAGGGCTGAGGCGGCCAGGGCAGAGCCAGCCATTGGCCTCATTGAGGGGGCAGGTTGAGCTGAGGGCTCACCCATCCCTTTGACTGGGTATTTGGCCAGCTGACCAACTGCCTGCAGCCCCTCTCCCAGGATGGCCCTACCCCTGATAAGCCCCCCTATCCCAATCTGAGGTGGGGCTGGCTGGCCAATTGCCCACAGCCCCTCACCCCAACTGGCCCCGTCCCCAATCAACCTCCCCCCCCCATCGGGAGCAGGGCAGGCCAGCCAACCACCCACGGCCCCTCCCCCTGGCTGGCCTGCCCAATCGGCCCCAAGTGGGGCAGGTCAACTAGATCCCACCTATACACAAATTCATGCACTGGGCTTCTAGTAGCATAATAGGCAGATGTGTTGTAATCAAATAATCATAATAATAAACACAAAATTACAAACCACGAATTCCTCTGAAGGAAAATTACATAATCTTATGTGAACATATAATAAAGGGGACTGATCTAGACGGGCTCGGAGAAGGCTTCCCTAAGGAAGTGCCATTTAAATTGAGCATTGAAACAAGATTGGGGATAGGGAGATGAGATGGTGTGAGATGAGAGTTGGAGAGGTACAGGGATCCAGCCATTCAGGGATTTCTAGGCCTTCTTAGAGAGTTTGGACTTGATTCTATATGGAATGGGAGTCACTGAATGGTTTTGGGCTGAAGCAGACTACAATCAGATCTGAAATGCAAACATACCACGTAAGTTTCCTTGTGAGTGAAAAGCTCGGAAGGGAGTATGACCAGATGTGGGAAGACCTGTAACAAAGCTATTCCAGTGGTTCAGGTGTTATTATCAGAGATAATGGTAGCTAGCTTGGCTTAAGATAGTTGGGGTAGTAATGATAGTGAAAAACAGATATATTTGAAATCTCCAGGAGTCAAAATAGAAAACAGCTGTGCCTAGTATGATATCTAAAAATATAGCTGCTTGGCCGAACCGGTTTGGCTCAGTGGGTAGAGCGTCGGCCTGTGGACTGAAAGGTCCCAGGTTCGATTCTGGTCAAGGGCATGTATCTTGGATGCGGGCACATCCCCAGTTGGAGGTGTGCAAGAGACAGCTGATCGATGTTTCTCTCCCATCGATGTTTCTGACTTTCTATCCCTCTCCCTTCCTCTCTGTGAAAAATCAATAAAATATATTTAAAAGAAGAAAAATAAAAATACAGCTGCTTGGGTTCAAATTTGAGCAAGTTAATGAACCTCCCTGGACATAAGTTTTCTCTCCTTTAAGGGAAGGGTGATGACAGTAATTTCTACATTCATAAGGTTATTGTGAGGAGTGAATGAGCTAAAACTTGGGAAAGACTTTGGACAGGGCTTGAAATAAAAAAAGTGCTCAGTAAATATCAGTGTTATTAATCACATTGTCATAATTGGTCTTAGATTGGATGTGAGAAGTGAGAATGAAGACAGTAATAACTCTCACATAATCGAATACAGGGTAGTACCAATCACTGAAATGAGGCTCTGAAAGAAGATGTGGTAATAAAGATCTCAAATTTGGCCGAAACCGGTTTGGCTCAGTGGATAGAGCGTCGGCCTGCAGACCAAACGGTCCCAGGTTCGATTCCGGTCAGGGGCACGTACCCTGGCTGCGGGCACATCCCCAGCAGGGGTATACAGGAGGCAGCTGATCGATGTTTCTCTCTCATCGATGTTTCTAACTCTCTATCCCTCTCCCTTCCTCTCTGTAAAAACTCAATAAAATATATATTAAATTTTTTTTAAAAGATCTCAAATTTGATTTTAGATATGTGGGTTTTATGAAATATCCAGGTGAATATATTGAAAAGGCGATTGTATGAGTCTGGAGTTATGGGAGAGGTCTGAAACAGGAGAGTTATCAGATGATCATTAACACCATGAGAATGGATGATATTGATCAGGGAGAAAATATTGATCAACAAGAGAATAAGGCCCAAAGCTGAGCACTGAAGTGAGCTGTCATTTAATGGGTGAGTAGAGAAGGAGGAATCAGGGAAGGAGACAGAAGCAGCAGCAGTCTGAGCAATAGGGGAACAAAACCCAGAGAGGTATTGGCATAGAGGCCATTGGAGGAGAGAATCACAAGAAGGAATGAATGGTCAACAGGTGCAAATGAAGACTAAAAAAATACCATTGGAATTAGCAGCATGACAATCATTCTTGACTCTGGCAAGAGCTGTTGCTTTCACAGTACCCCAGAGTCCTTATACTTAGAAAGTTTGGTTTCAAGTCAAGATAATAAAATTCATAAGGTAAATTTGTTCATCCTATTCTGTTTAAGATATTTTCATTGATTTCAGAGAGGAATGATGAGGGGGAGAGAGAGAGAAAGAGATAGAAACATCAACGATGAGAGAATGGTTGATTGGCTGAGCCCGCAACCCAGGCATGTGCCCTGACTGGGAATTGAACTGTGAGCTACTGGTTCATAGATCGACGCTCAACCACTGAGCCACACCGGCCAGGCTGTTCATCCTATCTTAGAAAAGGTTTTCATTTCAATTTCTCTACTTCGTGACCATAGCTATCTTATTCCAACTTTACAGGTCTGATTGGATGTCACAAGAAATTGGTGTATTGGCATGTGATTGGAATGGGCACCACCCCCGAAGTTCACTCAGTTTTCCTTGAAGGTCACACATTTCTTGTGAGAAACCATCGGCAGGCCTCCTTGGAGATCTCTCCAATAACTTTCCTTACTGCTCAGACACACCTGATGGACCTTGGCCAGTTTCTACTGTTTTGCCACATCTCTTCGCACCAACATGGTAATATTTGTGGATCTTAAAAAGTAGAATGTTACGTATCCAGCTCTTATTTTAGTTAAATTTTCTGTCCACTGTCCAGTATAGGATTATGTTAGACCTCAACTGAGATTCCCTGGTTGCTAGCTTTCAGGATAAAGATGTTGCCTTGAGGGTAAGAGGGCTTGAGTACCTGTAGTATTGGCGACATTTTAGTTCAGTACCCGTGATAGAGGCAAGGTAGATGGGTTCAGGAGAAATGAAATGGCAAAAGTGAGCTCATTGAACGTGGGGACACCAGCTCTGGTCGGTCTGTGGCAGCTGACCGTGCACGCCAGCAACCATGTCTAAGGGACCTGCAGTTGGCATTGACCTTGGCACCACCTACTCTTGTGTGGGTGTATTCCAGCATGGAAAAGTGGAAATAGTTGCCAACGATCAGGGAAACCGAACCACCCCAAGTTATGTTGCCTTTACTGACACCGAGCGATTGATGGGTGATGCTGCAAAGAATCAAGTAGCAATGAATCCTACCAACACGGTCTTTGATGCCAAGCTCCTGATTGGACGTAGATTTGATGATGCTGTTGTCCAGTCTGACAGGAAGCATTGGCCTTTCACGGTGGTGAATGATGCTGGCAGGCCTAAAGTCCAAGTAGAATACAAGGGAGAGACAAAAAGCTTTTATCCAGAGGAGGTGTCCATGGTTCTGACAAAGATGAAGGAAATCACAGAAGCCTACCTTGGGAAGACTGTTACCAATGCTGTGGTGACAGTACCTGCATACTTGAATGACTCTCAGCGTCAGGCTGCCAAAGATGCTGGATACATTGCTGGTCTCAATGTACTTAGAACCATCAATGAGCCAACTGCTGCTGCTATTGCTTACGGTTTAGACAAAAAGGTTGGAGCTGAAAGAAACGTGCTGATCTTTGATTTGGGTGGTGGCACTTTCATTGTGTCGATCCTCACAATTGAAGATGGAATCTTTGAGGTCAAATCTACAACTGGGGACACCCACTTGGGTGGAGAAGACTTCGACACCCGGATGGTTAACCATTTCATTGCAGAGTTCAAACGCAAGCATAAGAAGGATGTCAGTGAGAATAAGAGGGCTTCCGTCGCCTTCGTACCGCTTGTGAACATGCTAAGCGTACTCTCTCACCCAGCACCCAGGCCAGTATTGAGATTGATTCACTCTATGAAGGAATCGGCTTCTATACCTCTATCATAAGTGCCCGATGTGAAGAATTGAATGCTGACCTTTTCCATGGCACCCTGGACCCTGTAGAGAAAGCCCTTCGTGATGCCAAGCTTGACAATTCCCGGATCCATGATATTGTCCTGGTGGGTGGCTCTACGCGTATTCCCAAGATTCAGAAACTCCTCTAGGACTTCTTCAGTGGAAAAGAGTTGAATAAGAGCATCAACCCTGATGAGGCTGTCGCTTATGGTGCAGCTGTCCAGGCAGCCATTCTCTCTGGAGACAAATCTGAAAATGTCCAAGATCTGCTGCTGCTGGATGTCACCCCTCTTTCCCTTGGCATTGAGACGGCCGGTGGTGTCATGACAGTCCTGATCAAGCGCACCACCACCATCCCCACCAAGCAGACGCAGACCTTCACCACCTACTCCGACAACCAGCCAGGCGTGCTCATCCAGGTTTATGAAGGTGAGCGTGCCATGACCAAGGACAACAACCTGCTTGGCAAGTTTGAACTCACAGGCGTTCCTCCTGCACCTCGTGGTGTTCCTCAGATTGAAGTCACGTTTGATATTGATGCCAATGACACCCTCAGTGTCTCTGCCTGTGGATAAGAGTCCAGGAAAAGAGAACAAGATTACCATCACTAACGACAAGGGTCGTCTGAGCAAGGAAGACATTGAGCGCACGGTCCAAGAAGCTGAGAAGTACAAAGCTGAAGGTGAGAAGCAGCGGGACAAGGTGTCTTCCACGAATTCCCTTGAATCCCATGCGTTCAACATGAAAGCAACTGTTGAAGAGGAAAAACTTCAAGGCAAGATCAATGCTGAGGACAAACAGAAGACTCTTGACAAGTGCAATGAGATAACCAACTGGCTTGATAAGAATCAGATTGCAGAAAAGGAAGAATCTGAACACTGGCAGAAAGAGTTGGAAAAGGTCTGCAACCCCATCATTACCAAGCTGTACCAGAGTGCAGGAGGCACGCCAGGAGGAATGCCTGGGGGCTTCCCTGGTGGCGGAGCTCCTCCAGCTGGCGGTGCCTCCTCTGGGCCCACCATTGAAGAGGTTGATTAAGCCAGCTTTGAGCATAGCATTGTTCCACACAAAATATTGAAGGACCCAAATTTGTAGCAAATCCCATGGCAGTTTTAAAAGTTGAGCTGCTGTATAGTAAATAACAGGGCATTCCTGATACGTGAATATGGACTGTGCACAGGGAAAGGAAATATAATGCACTTTATAACTGTATTGGGAAGTGGAAAATGTGATGTCTTAAATAAGATTATTTAAAATTGGCGACATAGGGAGGAGAACTTAAGATGGCGCCATAGGTGAGCACCTATCTAGCTGTCCACGCAACAATTCTGAAACTACAACTTAGCAACGAAACAGACAACACCCAGAAATCGCCGGAGAGCTGGCTGTGGGGAAATCCCGGCGCATGAGAGTAAAGGCGGTGACTCGGGAGCAGCGGTGTGCAGCTTTGAGGTTCGGAGCGCGAGAGAGCGGTGAGGGACGGGCGGCAGACAGCCGCCCGGCTGGTTTTCTCCTGCGAGGAGGGCGGAGGTCTCCCACAGCACCGACCCCCCAGTTCCAGGCGAGCTCCCCGGCGCGGCTGAGGTCTGTGTGTTTGGGGAGAGGGCACGAGTAAATTGGAGTGCACAACCGGGCAGAGAACGCGGGCAGAGAACGCGCAACTACTGGTTTGGAGACCACCATACTGCTTTGTTTTACACCCCTGAGTGAGTCTTTGACTGTGCAGACTCAGTTAGGGAGAGGCAGAGTTGTCTGGCAACGGGGAGACTAGCGGTGGATTTACATAGCCACCCAACACCGAGACCCGTGAGCCGCACAGATAAGCACAGATAAGCCGACTCCGCGAGCCCCATAGACCTGAAACGGGGAGGGAGCCAGGAGGGACAAACGTAAGCCCGACGGACCCCGCCCATCAGACGCAAACTCTGCGCCAAGCAGGGCGGGCCCAAGCCCGACGCTGCGCCCCCAATAGACGCAAACTGCTTGCCAAGCAGGGCGGACCTAGGGCTGAAGCTGCGCGCTGCAAAGGAAGCTGAGCCACTGGTTCCTTAGAGGATACAGGATACCTATCACACACCGCTAAGGAACCACTCAGGAAAACAGCAACAATGCAGAGAAAAGGAAAGAACTCAGCTGTGAAAGAAATGGAGGAAAAAAGACGATTAGACGTAGAGTTTAAAACCACAGTAATTAGGTTTATGAAGAGACTACTAGATAAGGCGGATAAAATTAATGAGAACTATGCCAAAATAAATAACACTTACAAAGAAATGAACAATGCTTACAAGGATATGATAAAAGACCAACTAGAAATTAAGCATACACTGACTGAAACAAAAAATATTATACAAAGACCTAAAAGCAGTCCAGACGCCCGCAAAAACCAAGTCAAAGATTTGAAATACAAAAAGGCAAAATCCACTCAGCTGGAAAAGCAGAAAGCCAAAAGAGTCCAAAAAATTGAAGATAGTATAAGGGGCCTCTGGGACAACCTCAAGCATATCAACATCAGAATTATAGGGGTGCCAGAAAAAGAGAGAGAGCAAGATAATGAAAACCTACTAGAAAAAATAGTGACTGAAAACTTCCCCCACCTGGTGAAAGAAATTGACCTGAAAACCCAAGAAGTGCACAGAACCCCAAAATATAGGAATCTAAAGAGGACCACACCAAGGCACATCATAATTAAGATGCCAAGAGCAAAAGACAAAGAGAGAATATTAAAAGCAGCAAGAGAGAAACAGTTGGTTACCTATAAGGGAGCACCCATACGACTGTCAGCGGATTTCTCAACAGAAACGATGCAGGCCAGACGGGAGTGGCAAGAAATATTCAAAGTGATGAACAGCAAGAATCTACAACCAAGATTGCTCTATCCAGCAAAGCTGTCATTCAGAATTGAAGGTCAGATAAAGTGCTTCACAGATAAAGAGCTGAAGGAGTTCATCACCGCCAAACCAACACTATATGAAATGCTGAAAGGTATTATTTGAGAAGAGGAAGAAGAAACAGGTAAAAATGTACATTTCGAACAATGGGTACACATCTATCAAATGAATCTAAAAATCAAGTGAATTGGCAACCATAGGGTCAGGATAAAATGAGGAATAGAACTGAATCATGGACATGGAGAGGGAATGGACTGATAATGCTTGGTGAGGGGAAGGGTGCGGGAAGTACAGCAAGAGACTGGACAGGGGTCATGCAACTATGGGAGAGGACAGAGGGTGGGGGAGGTGAGGGTGTAGAGTGGGATGGGTACTGGGCGGAGGGGAGCTATTGGGGAAAAATGTAAGTAATAAACTGAACAATAAAGCTATTAAAAATTAAAAAAAAATAAAAATAAAAATAAAATTGGCGACATAAAAAAATGGCAAAAGTGAGGAGGACAGTGTATTATTGGTTTTCCAGCCTGATCCCATTAACGAGGCCTTGATACTGTGGAGAGATGGCAGGTCATACATAGCTAAAGAGATGTTTTATTAGAAAATGTAGGGCATGCAGGAGGCAGCTGATCAATGATTCTCTCTCATCATTGATGTTTCTATTCCCCCCCCCTCTCTCTTTCTCTCTCTTTCTTTCTCCCTTACTCTAGGAAATCAATAAAAAAATATATTTTAAAAACGAGAGAAGGCCTTGAAGGCCTAATGACAGAGAATGATGTCATAGAAGTCAAGGCAAGAAAGTTTTGTAGGAACTTGACATGGTTTTGTTTGTCTGACTCCAGGTGGTATGGAAGCTTATCTCAAAGTGGAGAGCTGCCCAGAGGAACCCCAGCCACGGAAAAAGAATAATGAGAAAGAGGAATATGGTGATGATGATGATGACGTTTATGACTCTGACATGGATATTGTCAGCTTTGTTGGTGACGACTCTTCTCCCTTTATCCAAATCCGCTCATTTGCCAAGAAGCATCCTAAAACTTGGATCCACTATATTGCTGCTGAAGAGGAGGACTGGGACTATGCTCCCTCGGTCCCTTCCCCCAATGACAGGTAAGCACCTTTTGACTCTTGCTACTCTCTCTTCCCAATACTTAAAAGGTTCCTCCTAGTTATTCAAAACAATAAATCTTCAAACCACATTTGGGGTAGGTGCAGGCATGAAATCAAATGTCAAGGACATGACTATGTCTGGAAACTAAAATAGCTAAGCATCAAGGATGTATGGAAGGACCTGGAGAGTATTAAGCTAAGCAAAATAAGCCAGTCAGAGAAGGACAAGTGTCATATGCTCTCACTGCTACTTGGAATCAAATGAACCAAATAAACTGGTGAACAAACTTGATCCAGAGACATAAAAGCACAGAACAGAATGCAGAATCTCAGAGGGAAGGTGGGGGAAGGAGGGGGTGGGAAGAGATCAACCAAAGAACTTGTATGCATACATGCATGACCCACGGACACAGACAATAGGGTGGTGAAGGCCTGGGGCGGGCTGGGACAGGCTAGAAGGGGTGAGTGGGAGGTAAGAATGGGACATGTAATACTTTCAACAATAAAGATTTAATTAAAAAAATAGCTACGCATCAAGATGCATGTACTTTTCCAACTCTTTCTCGATTAAATCATTCAGCCATTTTAGAGCTGGATTGTAGCTACCCATCCTCTCCCTAGAATTCTCCATTTCAACCTCTCATCTTTTTGTTTCTCGTTCAGCAGTTATAAAAGTCTATATTTGAATAACGGTCCTCAGCAGATCGGTAGAAAGTACAGAAAAGTCCGATTTGTGGCATACACCAATGAAACATTTAAAACTCGTGAAGCCACTCAATATGAATCAGGAATCCTGGGACCTTTACTTTATGGAGAAGTTGGAGATACACTGTTGGTAAGTTGAGGAAAAGATATAGGTTGGGTAAGAAGAAAAAGTCTGGAAGGATTTGAGATGCTTAAAACTTCATAATTCAGCCTTTTCTCTAGTGGGCATTATCTTTTAAAAATCATAAATACGACACAAATAAATGTGTATTATAAATTTGTTTAAAAATGTAATGCCACTCATTAAACCTGCCACTCCTTTGAAATATTCATTGCTTAGGCTTTGATACATATCCTTCTAAAACTTTTCCCACCAATTATATGGCACAGGAGTTGGCAAACTGTGGCCTGTGAGCCAAATTGGGCTCATACTCTATTTTTTGGACAGCCTGTAAAGAACTACACCATAGTATTTCAAGAAAAGAAAAGAAGCACATGATCACATAATAGATGGAGAAAGGGGTTTGACAAAATCCACTACCCATTCATGATCGGAAAAAATTCGGAGTGAGCTAGCAACAGAAGTCAGGGTCCTTAACTTGATGGAAGAACATCTAAGAAAACTTCATAATGTGGTGAAAAACTGAATGTTTTCCCCTTGAGATTGGGAACAAGCTAAGATGCCCACTCTTGTCACTTTTATTTAACCAGTGAAATGAGCCACACACAAAAAAGGAATTAGAGGCATTTGGATCGAAAAGGAAGAAATAATACTCTTTATTTGTAAACTAGAGGCCCGGTGCATGAAATTCATGCACGGGAGGTCGGGGGTGGGGGTGGGGATGGGGAAGAGAGGGTCCCCTCAGCACAGCCTGTACTGTTTGCAAACCGGGACATCCCTCTCATAATCCTGGAGTGCTGGCTCCTAAGTGCTTGCCTGCCTGCCTGCCTGCCTGCATGGTTGCCCCTAACTGCCCCCCTAGCCCACCTAGTCACCCTTCACAGGCCCCCGCCAGCCTGATGACCCCACATAGCCTGCTTGTTCAGTCCTTTGGTCGTCCCTCACTAACCCCCCTGCCGGCCTGGTCGCCCCACGCAGCCCGCTTGTTCAGTCCTTTGGTCGTCCTCACTAACCCCCCCGCCGGCCTGGTCGCCCCATGCAGCCCGCTTGTTCAGTCCTTTGGTCGTCCTCTCTAACCCCCCTGCCGGCCTGGTCGCCCCACGCAGCCCGCTTGTTCAGTCCTTTGGTCGTCCTCACTAACCTTCCTGCCGGCCTGGTCCTAGGTAGCCATCTTATAAGGATGTGACAATCAATTTGTATATTACCAGTTTATTATATAGAATAATATATTATATGTAGAAAATCCTGCTAAGAAGTTGTTGGAATAAACAAGTTTAGCAAGGTTGTGAGATACGAGATCAATATTAAAAAATAAGTTGTATTTCTGTATATTTCCATAAATCCCTGTCAATGAACTAGAGGCCCGATGCAGGAAGATTCGTGCAAGAACGGGCCTTCCCTCCCCTGGCTGCCAGCACCGCCTTTGCTCAGGCTGGAGCTGCTTTTCCACCTTCCCATGCTGCCCAGAGGCCCACAGCAGCCGGGGCGGTGCAGAACGCCTGCGTTGTCGCCACGGCGACAACACAAGCATCCCGCACCCCCTGCCCTGGCCACTCAGTACCTGCATATGCAAACTAACCCGCCATCTTTGTTGGTTAATTTGCATACTCCCGATCAGCTGGTGGCATCACAAAGGTATGGTCAATTTGCATCTTATTCTCTTATTAGTGTAGATACTCTGATAATGAAATTAAGAAAATAATTTCATTCACTATAATAAAAAGAATAAAATAATTTGGAATAAATTTAACAAAAAGGGACTTGTGCACTGAAAGCTACTAACCACTACTTAGGTAATCTAAAAATGTAAATAAATGGAAAGATATATTATGTTCATGGATTGGAAGAATTAATTACTGTTAAGACTCTTCCAAATTTATCTACAGATTAGAGGCCCAGTGCACAACATCCACCATTCGGTTGATTTGCATATTACCCTTTTATTATATAGGATTCAAGTCAGTCCCTATGAAAATCCCAACTGCCTTTTTCACAGAAATTGACAAGCTAATCCTAAAATATAGATAGATTTGCAAAGGATCCCCTTAGACAAAAAAAAAAATCTTGAAAAAAAGAGCAAATCCCTATAATGTGGATGCAGAGAAGTTTTTGTTTTCTGGATATAGGCCACACTTTTCTTCTTGGTCCTGGTTGTCTTAGGACTTGAACTTCTAGCTCCTTTATACTTTCAGATTATATTTAAGAATCAAGCAAGCCGACCATACAACATCTTCCCTCATGGAATCACTGATGTCAGGCCTCTGCATGAAGGGAGATTGCCAAAAGGTAAGTGTGAATGCCATTTGAAGTTCTTGCTGTGTAGGTACAGATTATGTCACAGCCTCAATAACAGCTAAAATTATGCTGGGCCTTGCTCCAGCTGTTATGCACCATCTAGGCACATTTACCACCCACAATCCTTTGCTATAAGGATTGCTATAATTTCCAGATGTATTTCATTTATGTACTTTATAATGACCTCAAGAAAATGCTATCCTTGGTGCTTTAAACATACATATGTAGTTTCAGAAAATTATGGGGGTGCCCAACCAGCATTGCTCAGTGGTTGAGCATCGACCTATGAACCAGGAGGTCACGGTTCGATTTCCGAGCAGGACTCAGTCCCTAGTGTGGGGCATGCAGGAGGCACCCAATAAATGATTCTCTCATATCATTGATGTTTCTATCTCTCTCTCCCTCTCCCTTCCTCTCTGCAATCAATTAAAAAAATGTTTTAGTTGTATGAATCTTAAACTTCTAATAGGTGCAAAGTTAGTTTCCATTTATTGAAAAACATCTGATGTACATGTAGATGTGTGATGACCAATACGTGGCTTGTTATTCTCTAATGAAGCTATTCTGGGGTTCGGCTGTGGGTAGGTGTGAAACATCTGAAAGATATGCCAATTCTGCCCGGAAATATATTCAAGTACACATGGAAAGTGACTGTAGAAGACGGGCCAACTAAATCAGATCCTCGGTGCCTGACCCGGTATTACTCAAGCTTCGTTAATCCAGAGAGAGATCTGGCCTCAGGCCTCATTGGCCCCCTCCTCATCTGCTACAAAGAATCTGTAGATCAAAGGGGAAACCAGGTGAGTTCTTCTCTTTCCAAGTGCTGGCTTTGAAGCTAAAAATGGAATGGTGATGTATAGGAACTTCCACTTAAGATCTCCTATACTCCCTCGGCGTATGTCTCCCAGGAGAATCTAGTCATCTGCGATATTGGCCAATAAAAGAAATGCATTAAGTCTCTCACAGGTGTTAATTGATTTTTAGTTTGGTGTAATAATCTTGCCTGCTGGATAGATAGGAGACCTGGGCCCTAGATTATGTACGACTCAGACCTAGTCTAAAATTCCACTCTTTGTAGGTAATCTTGCCCCTTTTAATATGCTCCATTACCACCTATTTTTATTTTTTTTAATATATTTTTTATTGATCTCAGAGAGGAAGGGAGAAGGAGAGAGAGATAGAAACATCAGTGATGAGAGAGAATCATTGATTGGCTGCCTCCTGCATGCTCCTCACTGGGGATCAAGCCCACAACCTGGGCATGTGCCCTTGACCGGTATCAAACCCGGGACCCTTCAGTCCGAAGGCCAATGCTCTATCCACTAAGCCAAACCGGCTAGGGCAATTATCACCTGTTTTTTGTTTGTTTGTTTTTAATACATTTTATTGATTTTTCACAGAGAGGAAGGGAGAGAGATAGAAACTCAGAAACATCAGTGGGAGAGAAACATGGATCAGCTGCCTCTTGCACACCCCCAACTGGGGATGTGCCCGCAGCCAAGGTACATGCCCTTGACCGGAATCGAACCCGGGACCTTTCAGTCTGCAGGCCGACGCTCTATCCACTGAGCCAAACCGGTTGGCTATCACCTTTTTTTTGATGACACACAAATCTTATCACAGCCTAGACTTCTCTAGAGTTAAATAAATATTTTTGAGCAAAATACAGGGAAAGATACAAAATATTTCAGAATATGACTAGAATTTGGACCACTTCTGCTACTTTAAAAAATAAAGTTAAGTTCCCCGAATAAGAAAACTTCACAAAACCTCATGGCCATATTGCTGTGGCTTTACTATTTGTCCAATTGGTTATGATACATAAGATTCCTACTAATCTGCCGAAACCGGTTTGGCTCAGTGGATAGAGCGTCGGCCTGCGGACTGGAAGGTCCCAGGTTCGATTCCAGTCAAGGGCCTGTACCTTGGCTGCGGGCACAATTCCGGTAGGGAGTGTGCAAGAGGCAGCTGATCGATGTTTCTCTCTCATCGATGTTTCTGACTTTCTATCCCTCTCCTTTCCTCTCTGTAAAAAATCAATAAAATATATATTTTAAAAAAGATTCCTACTAATCTGAAAACTCTGCATTGGTTTAGAGACTAAAGCACATGAATTTTAATGCAGAAAAAGCATGTGGCACACAAACCCAGATAAGGCATCCATTTGACCAAGTACCTGTCTAGACCAATTTTTCCTAATTGTAGTTTCTCCACTATTTGGGGGAAGAGGACTCAAATGTACGTCTACTAGTATGTCCTTCAATCTCTTCCCCTCGGAATCTTGGTTTTTGTAGCAGTAGATTATGCAAAATGAAATTGACACATGTTAGTGAAGTTTACACATTAAATCTTAGAAGATTCAATTAGCAATTGACTAACTCATAACTGGTTTTTATACAAACTGAGCTGAAAAACACTTAAAATTTTTTCAACAGAAGACTTAAGGTATTAGTATTAGTTAACATTTTGCGGTTCATCTGAGCTTTGTTACTTGCTCTCTGATTTCTATTTTTTTTAAATTTTGTGTGTGTCCTAATTAGTTTGGCTCAATGGATAGAGTGTTGGCCAGTGGGACTAAAGGGTTCCAGGTTTGAGCCCAGTCAAGAGCATGTACCTTGGTTTCAGGCTTGATCCCCCATTAGGGCCATGCAGGAAGCAGCTGATCGATGATTCTCTTATCAATGTTTCCATCTCTCTATCCTCTCCCTTTCTCTCTCTAAAAAAAAAAAATCAATTAAAATATTTTTTAAAATTTCATTAATCCTCACACAAACATATTTTTTCATTAATTTTTAGAGACAGTGGAAGGAAGGGAGAGAGAGAGAGAGAGAGAGAGAGAGAGAGAGAGAGAGAGAGAGATTGCTTCTCGCATGTGCCCCAACCAGGGCTGGGGAATGAGCCTGCAACTGAAGTATGTGCCCTTGACCAAAACTGAACCTGGGTCCCTTTAGTCCAAGGGCTGGCACTCTATCAATTGAGCTAGAGCCTATTTTTAATTTTTTTATAGATTGGTAGACTTGTGGAAGGGCAGTTGCTAGATGGAAGTTTAGGAAAGGCATTAATCATATTTGACGTGACTAACTTAAGAAAGACACTAAATAATCGCTTGGGTCTTTATGAGTTAAACCCCTCTATTCTGCATATGGAAAGAATGAGGCATGGAAAGACTGTTCCAAAAAAAATCAGCCAGCATATGGCTTTGGCACCAGAATAAATGAAGTTTAATGAGTCCAGTCAACCTCTTGTCCTGAGGACACATTCACTTTAAACATATGCTCACTGCTGCCCTAGCTGGTTTGGCTCAGTGGATAGAATGTCAGTCTACAGACCGAAGGGTCCCGGGTTCGATTCCGGTCAAGGGCATGTACCTCAGTTGCAGGCTCCTTCCCAACCTGGGCCCTGGTCAGGTGCGTGCAGGAGGCAACCATT
This sequence comes from Antrozous pallidus, assembly GCA_027563665.1. NCBI lineage: Eukaryota > Metazoa > Chordata > Mammalia > Chiroptera > Vespertilionidae > Antrozous > Antrozous pallidus. Next base: position 7,552,729 of record CM050509.1, on the reverse strand, counting down.
TGATGTGTTTCTCTCACGTTGATATTTCTTTCTGCCTTTCCCTCTCTCTTCCACTCTCTAAAAATCAATGGGAAAATATCCTTGGGTGAGGATTTTCAAACAAACAAAAAACATATTCTTACTGCTCATAACACCCACTCCCACTCCCAGGCTCTGGTCCATGCCATAATAATGACCTATGGAGAAATGGAATTGAATCCTTTGGCTCAATTGAACCAAAGGATTATAGATATATCACTTGCATGCTATCACTTCTATTGTAGACTGCAAATTCCTACTTGACAATAGTAGTAGTATTTCCTTCTTTCATTGGTGTAATTAACAGATGATGTCAGACAAGAGAAATGTCATCCTGTTTTCTATATTCGATGAGAACCGAAGCTGGTACCTCTCAGAGAATATGCAGCGCTTCCTCCCCCATGCAGATGGAATGCAGCCCCAGGATCCAGAGTTCCAAGTTTCCAACATCATGCACAGTAAGTCAAGCAGCACCTGTCTGATGAGTACTCGACAAAGGGAAATCGAAGCCACCAAATTGATCTCCATATAATGGATTGCTTTATCCGCCATGCAAGTCACAGTTCCTTAAAAATCATTACATACAAGCATATACATTGAGTGGCCAGATTACGATGATCTCTGAACGTGTAATAATCTGGCCACTCAGTGTATATCCTATAGAATAAAAGGCTAATATGCAAATTGTCCCCTCAATCAGGAGTTCAGCCAGCAGGCTGGCCAACTGCCCATGTACCCTCCCCCTGGCCAGGCTGGCCAGACTCCACCCATGCATGAATTCATGCACCGGGCCTCTAATATCCTATATAATAAAAGGCTAATATGCTAAGTGTCTGGTGCCTGGTCATCTGTTCAACCAATCAAAGAGTAATATGCTAATGATATGCTAAGGCCACTCAAGCGCTTGCTATGGTCTACACAGAGCAGTTGCTGTGATGTGCACTGACCACCAGGGGGCAGATGCTCTGACCGGTAGGTTAGTTTGCTGCTGGGGTCCAGCTGATCTGGACTGAAGGAGATGAGCTGGATATGCCCTGAAGCCCTCCTGCAGTCTCTCCCCAGCCTGGCCTGTGCCCTCTTGCAACCTGGGATTCCCTCAGGGGATATCAGAGAGCTGGTTTCAGCCCAATCCTGAAGGCCAGGCTGAGAGACTCATCTGGTGCACGAATTCGTGCACTGGGCCTCTAATACACACACACACACACACACACACACACACACACTAGTGGCCAGATCATTATGTGTTCAGAGATCATAATAATCTGGCCACTCAGTGTACAATTTTATATAAAAGCATATGATCATAAAACATTTTTTTATTTAGAAAGCATCAAGTATTCAGAGAACTTTTTAAAAGTTTTTAAAATATTTTCCTTGATTTGAGAAAGGAAGGAGAGGGAGAGAGAGGTAGAAACATCAGTGATGAGAAAGAATAATTGATTGGCTGTCTCCTACACGCCCCACACTGGGGAATGTGCCCTATCAGAATCGAACCATGACTTCCTGGTTCGTAGGTCAAGGCTCAACCCCTGAGCCACACCAGCCAGGCTGTCCTCCTTTTTTGAAACCCATTAGCCCTTGGATCTGGAACATCAACAAATATTCATTTGGTTCACGTGACCAATTTTTTTTTCTTTCTGATATTCCCTCTGCGTGGTTACTACTTTCCCCCTTGCAACTATAAGCCATTTGGAGGGAGACACTTTGAGACCATGCAAATGCCCTGCTCCCCACTCACACCCCCATATAGCACTCAAAGCCATCCCTACCGTGATGCTCTAAGACTCTTCTGCCCTTGGGATTAGGACCTACCTGACCAAGTGTTAACAATTGACTTTTTTGGAAGGTATAATGCTATCTCTTCTTGGTCATAACAGTCATATCTAATCCTATCATGACAATTCAAATTAGTAAACCCTGATACTGCTAAAACCTCTTGTTCTCCATGTCTTCTGCAGGCATCAATGGCTATGTTTTCGATAGTTTGCAGCTGTCGGTTTGCCTGTACGAGGTGGCTTACTGGTACATTCTAAGTGTTGGAGCACAGACTGACTTCCTTTCCGTCTTCTTCTCTGGATATACTTTTAAACACAAAACGGTCTACGAAGACACACTTACCCTATTCCCATTTTCCGGAGAAACGGTCTTCATGTCAATGGAAAACCCAGGTTAGTTATTTACTTTATTCTTTTAGTAACAGCTGTGATTGCACCACTAGCCACTCATATTCTTTTTGGTCCACTGGCCCACATTTGGGCAGATATGAAGTGGTTCAAGTGATTTGGGGGACTTGCAAGGCATTGTAATGACACCACCACAAAACAGATCCAGGGACAGAGAAGCATCGACCAGACCATCAAACCTCAGAGGGAAGGTAGGGGAGGGTGGGGTAAGGGGGAGAGACCAACTAAAGGACTTGTATGCATGCATATAAGCCTAACCAATGGACACAGACACCAGGGGGGTAAAGGCATGAGTAGGGGGGATTGGGGGTAAAGGGGGAATAAGGACACATATGTGACACCTTAATAAAGAAATTTATTTTAGCCAAGACCGGTTTGGGTCAGTGGTAGAGCGTCGGACTGCGGACTGAAGGGTCCCGGGTTCGATTCCGGTCGAGGGCATGTACCTTGACTGCGGGCACATCCCCAGTAGGGGGCGTGCAAGAGGCAGCTGATCGATGTTTCTCTCTCATCGATGTTTCTGACTTTCTATCCCTCTCCCTTCTGCTCTGTAAAAAATCAATAAAATATTTTTTAAAAAGAAATTTATTTAAAAAAAATACATTTCATTTTCAAAATTGATCTATCAGCTGTTAAAATGTGTATTCTTTTTTGAGACACCCTGTATATGTAATTTTTATAAAAAAGACACAAACCTGTGATGAAGCCACCATAGTCTTCATTTACAAATATTTCTATTTTTATTTTATTTTATTTTTTTAATATATATATTTTTATTGATTTCAGAGAGGAAGGGAGTGTTAGAGAGAGATAGAAACACCAATGGTGAGAGAGAATCATTCATCAGCTGCCTCCTGCACGCTCACTGGGGATGGAGCCCGCAGCCTGGGCACGTGCCCTTGACCGGAATTGAACCCGGGACCCTTCAGTCCGCAGGCCAGTGCTCCATCCACTGAGCCAAACCAGCTAGAGCCAAATATTTCTATTTTTAAATGCTCTGGTGGGTATTAACAATATAGAAAATTTGCCGTAACCTAGAAGATAGAAATAATTTTCAGTTTTCAATGCTTCTGGAATATAATCATTCTTACCAATAATTATATTATGTTATAATATGTTTATTAAGTAAATATAATAAAATACTAGTAAATTTGCTGCTTGTAAAAAAATAAAAATACCCGTATTTTCCAGCGTATAAGACGACTTTTTAACCCAGAAAAATCTTCTCAAAAGTCGGGGGGTCGAAATCAAATCTGATGTTTTTTTTTAATTTTTATTTAGTGTGCGTTGGAAGAGGGGTAGTCTTATACAGCGAATATATCTCAAACTCTATATTTTAACTGGAAAAGTTGGGGGTCGTCTTATACACCCAGTCATCTTATATGCCGAAAAATATGGTAGTTCCAGCCCTACCCGGTTTGGCTCAGTGGATAGAGTGTCAACCTGTGAATTAAAGGGTCCCAGGTTCGATTCCTGTCAAGGGCACATGCCCAGGTTGTGGGCTTGATTCACAGTGGGGAGCGTGCAGGAGGCAGCCAATCAATGGTTCTCATCATTGATATTTCTCTCTCTCTCTCTCCCTCTTCCTTCCTCTCTGAAATTACTTAATACAGATTGTAAAGACATTTGTTCAAAGAGGATTTCCTAGAGTAGATGATATTTCAGTTAATTTTTTAAAATGTGAAGAGGTTAGCTAGATAAGAAAAAGGTGTAGGGGCCCTGAATTGCAGAGGGTGTAGGCAGGACTGAGGGAACACCAGTCCCCCTCCCCACTCCATGCAAGAATTTTGTACCCTGGGCCTCTACTATCTAATAAAAGAGTAATATGCATATTGACTGTACTTCCACTACACCCACAAGCCACTCCCACCAGCCAATCAGGAGAAAAATGCAAATAAACTCAACAAAGATGGAAGTTAATTTGCATACCCAGGTGCAGAGCAGCCTGGGTCCCAGGAACATACTGGGGACCCAGGCTTCTCCTAGCCTATAGGCCCACACTTAGGCCCTGAGTGGCAGGGGTCCCAGAACAATCCCAGCCACAGTGGGACTATGACTGCAGCAGCCAAGCAGCCCCCAGTTGCTTGCGCATGCTCTGGCACCAAGTGGCGGTTTGTGTCCACACCCCCAGTCCGGTGCCCATGATGGGGCTGGCTGCTGGCCTCCTGGGCATTCGGATCCAGGGATGTTCCCACCCTGCCCTCAACGTGTGCTCAAGCGCTAAGCAGCGGTTCGGGTCCACACGCCCAGCCCGGCACACACAACAGGGAGCTGGCTGCTGGCCTCTGAAGCATGGGGAGACCCTGGTGGCTGCCGTCGTGTGTGGCCCAGGGGTCCCTGCATGCCCCCCAGCCCGGCGCCCATGATGAGGCTGGCTGCTGGCGTCCAGGGCACTGGGAAACAGGGTTGTTCCCTCCCCAGGCCCAGCCGCTTGTGTGTGCTCTGGCGCCAATCGGCGTTTAGGGTCCACACCCCCAACCCAGAGCCCACGATGTGGCGAGGGGCTGGCTGCCAGTCTCTGGGTTCTGCGGAGACCCCAGTTGTCACCACCAGGTGGCAGGGACACCTCCCTAACCCAGCGGATACAACGCAGGGGCCGCATGACCTGCAGAGGAAAGGAAACACTGTTTCTAAAATATATGTATTTTATTGATTTTTTTATAGAGAAGAGGGGAGAGGGATAGACAGTTGGAAACATCGATGAGAGAGAAACATCGATGAGCTGCCTCCTGTACACCCCCCACTGGGGATGTGCCTCCAACCAAGGTACATGTTCTTGACTGGAATCAAACTGGGACCCTTCAGTCTGCAGGCCCCGGTCTATCCACTGAGCCACACCAGTTGCAGAATAAACACCTTTTCTGACCGCTCATTGGCTGAGCTCCTGTACACCACCATTTGCAGTGTTCTGGGTAACTTGGGTTATAAGAATCCAAGAAGGTGATGTAGGGTTTTTCCACCATACTCTTAGAGGAGAAAACAAAGGTCTACTGCTGGAGGGGCTAAGAAATGTCATGTCCTGCCCTAGCTGGTTTGGCTCAGTGGATAGAGCCTCGGCCTGCTGACCACAGGGTCTGGGTTCGATTCTGATCAAGGGCATGTACCTAGGTTACAGGCTCCTCCCTGACCCGGGCCCAGGTCAGGGCTCATGCAGGAGGCAACCAATCAAAGTGTCCCTCTCACATTGACGTTTGTCTCTGTCTCTCCCTCTCTCTTCCACACTCTCTAAAAATCAATGGAAACATATCCTCAGGTGAGGATAAAAAAAAAGAAAGAAAGAAATGTCATATCCTATGAAAGACACCTCTTGGAAATGCCTAAAGAAAGTTGTCATTTTTCCACAATGAAGGGACTAGAGTTGGTGTTGATGAAAACACCTTGGCGGCTACAGTGGCTGGCGGTAGCTACAGCAGCAGGGTAATTACTGGGGCTGGCGCCTTCCCTTGATCAGCCTGGTTACCTCCCATAGAGGGAGGCCAGACTGATGGGGAGCGGGCCTCAGCCGTCAGTAGGATATCTCCTGGGGGCTCCCAGTCTGTGAGAGAGGGCAGGCTCGGCTGAGGGAACCCCCCACCGTGCACGAATTTCATGCACCAGGTCACTAGTGCATAGGTATAGGTATAGGTATAGGTACAGGCATAGGCATAGGCATAGGCATAGGCATAGGCATAGGCATAGGCATAGGCATAGGCAGATACAGATACAGATACAGATACAGATACAGATACAGATATAGATATAGATATAGATATAGATATATGGCCTGGTGCATGAATTCGTGCTGAATTCATGCAGGGATGGGGGTCTGGCCAGCCTGCCCAGGGGGAGGGTGGTTGGCCAGCCTGCCTGCTGATCGAACTCCTGGTCAAGGGGACAATTTGCACATTAGCCTTTTATTATATAGGATATACACTGAGTAGCCAGATTATTATGCATTCAGACGTCGTAATAATCTGGCCACTCACTGTATTTTGGAGAAATATTTCCCTTTGAGGGAAAGCTGGACTCACTTAAGGTTTTGTTTTCAGATATTGTGTCAGATTATGAGGCTGTTTAGGTACCTGATGGGTAGCTTGGTAAAGGTGTGTGTGTTTGTTTTTCACTTATGCTTATGCATCTACTTTAAAGGTAGATTATCCATGAAATTTCTTCACTTGGATAAACCTGTCCGCAGTAGAAATTAATAGTGCTAACACTGTGGTGGGATTTATATGTGTATTCTAAACCTAGGTCCTACTCCCTTGTGCTTTCTTACTCGGCAAATGGGTGATGCTGTGGATGCTAGGCATTGTGTTATATGATTAGAAGGCATTATATGATGGGCTATATACTATTAGCCTCATTTATAAACTGGAAAACTAGAACTCAGAGAGCTCAATTGACTTGCTCAAAGTCACATAGCTGGTAAATTGAAGGGCTAGGATTTGAATCCGGGCAATATGACTCTAGAACCTGTGCCACTGTGTTATATAGCAGTAACAGCTAGCCTATATAACCTTTCCTGAGTTAAGGCATTGTCATCATTACAGCTATGTGTGACTGTTAAGACTCTCCACTATTGTGCATGCTAATTACATTTCTCCATTTTCATCCCAACATCTATTCACTCTTAATCACAATCCTTTCTTATGGTCACAAACAGATATACCACAAAAGCAGCCATGCAAATCTCACTTTTGCTACCATTGCTAAGCTACTGTTACATGTGTCATAAATTTAACCCAATCCTATATAATAAAGAAGGAATAAGCTAATTGACCCTCATGCCATTGCAAAGGTGGTGGCACCCACAGCCAACAATGAGGGAATATGCTAATTGACTGCCCTGCCCTCAAAGATGGTGGCACCCACAGCCAATAAGGAGGGAATATGCTAATTGACTGCCCTGCCCTCAAAGATGGTGGCATCCACAGCCAATAAGGAGGTAATATGCTAATTGACTGCCATGTCCTCAAAGATGGCAGCACTCACAGCCACAAGATGGCAGCGCCCAGTCCCCTCAGACCTGCTGGGGTAGCAGGCATGCAGCAAGGCCGGGCCTGCCCCCCACCAGGCCTGGCCGCTCCACACACCTGCCTCTGGAGTCCTCCAGTCCCCTCAGCCCCCAAGCTGCCCAGGGCCAGCCCTAGGCACAGGCAAGCCTCAGGTGGCGGCTGCCCAAGGCTCAGGTAACCAGGGCCAGCAAAGGCTTGTGCTGCTGGCAGTGGCAGCATCAGAGGTGTGATGGGGCATCGCCTTCCCCTGATCGCTGGGTCACCTCCCACCACTGAGGGCTCCCAGACTGTGAGAGGGGGCATGCCTGGCTGAAGGAGTCCCCCCCTCCAGTGCATGAATTTTAAGGCACCGAGCCTCTAGTCTATAATAATAAAAGGGTACTATGTTAATTAGACCAAATGTCTTCCAATGTCCTTCCTAATGAAGGGAAGCCAGCCAGGTCCCAGGTGCCTGCAGGCAGCCAGAGGAGGGAAGCCCTGGCCCCGGGTGCCAGAGGGAAGCTGGTGCCAGCAGCCGAAGGAAGGGAGGCCTACTCTTGCACCAATTTTTGTGCATTGGTTGTCTAGTTACTTATAATATAATGGTACCAACTAGTATTTTTTCATTCATCTGGGAATAGGAGATACCTTTTGACACAAAACTAGCTTGTGGTACTTAGGTTATGAGTAACCAGAGTCTTATTCTTCCTCATCTCCAGGTCTGTGGGTTTTGGGGTGCCACAACTCCGACTTTCGGAACAGAGGCATGACAGCCTTACTGAAGGTTTCTAGTTGTAACAACAGAAACACCGGTGACTATTATGACGACACGTTTGAAGACATTCCAACTTCCTTGCTGAATGAAAATTATGTCATTGGGCCCAGAAGCTTCTCCCGGAATTCAAGGCACCCCAGCACTAGGCAAAATCCATCTGGAGTCACTACAGCTCCAGAAAGTGATATGGAGAAGATTGAGCTTTGGTCTGGAGAGAGAACACCGCTGCGTGAAGTACAAAGTGTTTCCTCTGATGATGTGTTGATGCTCTTGGGACAGAATCCTACTCCACGTGGATTATCTGATCTCCAAGAAACCACATATGAGGCTGATGATCATTTACTTGGACCAATAGAAAGAAACAAAGGCCCATCTGAAATGGCACATCTCAGGCCAGAGCTCCATCACAGTAGGGACAGTGTATTTACTCCTGAGCCAGAGCTACAATTAAGATTATACAAGAATTTGGAATCAACTATAAAAGTAGACTCAAAGAAACTTGATTTAACAACTTCTAATTTATCAGACAATCTAACAACTTTACCAACAATTCCATCAGAAGAGTTGACAGCAGGTACTGAAAAGACAGGTTCCTTAGGACCCCCAAATATGCCACTTCACTTTAGAAATCAATTAGGCAACATTGTATTGGACAAAAACGCATCTCTCCTTCTTGGGTCTGGTGTGCCTTTGGACGTAAGTAAGGGAGATAATGATTCCAAGTTGTTAGAAGCAGCTTTAATGAATAGTCAAGAAAGTTCACTAGAAGAACATGTATCATCAATGGAGAGTGATAGATTATTTAAAGAGGAAAGAGTCCATGAGCCTACTTCACCGACCAGCGATAATTCTTTATTCAAAATTAATGTATCTTTAGTAAATACAAACAAGGCACCAGTTAACTCAACGATGAATAGAAAGACTCACACTGATGGCCCAACATTATTAATTGAGAATAGTACATCAGTCTGGCAAGATATTACATTAAAAAGTAATGATGAGGTTCAAGAAGTGACTTCTTTGATTCATGATAAAACGCTCATGGACAAAAATACTACAGCTTTGGGGCTAAATTATGTGTCAAATAAAACAACTTCACCAAAACGTATGGAAGTGGTCCACCGTAAACAAGAGGGTCCTGTTCCAGTAGGTGCAGAAAATCCATATACATCCATCCTGCCAGATTCAGCAAATTGGATGAAAAAGAACCATGACAAGAACTCCCTAAGCTCTGGACAAAGGCCTGGTCTAAAGCAATTGATATCTTTAGGGTCAGGAAAACCTCAGAAAGATCAGAACTTCTTGTCAGAGAAGAATAAAGTGGTAGTAGAAGAGGATGAATTTACAAAGGACCAGGGACTCAAAGAGATGATTTCTCCAAACAGTAAAGGCATATTTTTTACTAACTTGACTAATATCCAAGGAAATGATACACACAATCAAGAAAAAATATCCCAGGAAGATATAGGAATGAAGGAAAAGTTAATCCAAGAGAAAGTAGTTTCGCCTCATGTGTCTACAGTGAATGGTACTAAGAATTTCCAGAACCTTTCCTTATTAAGCACTAAGCAAAATGTACACAGTTTAAATAAGGGCACATATACGCCAATACTTCAAGGCATCAGGTCATTAAACGATTCAGCAACTAGATCAGGGATTCACATGACCCATTTCTCAAAAATAAGGGAGGAAGCAAACTTGGAAGGCTTGGGAAATCAAACAGAACAAGTGGCAGAGAAGTATCCGAACACCTCAAGGCTATCTCCTAATCCAAGTCCACAGAATGTTATTGCCTGGCGCAGTAAGAGGGATGTAAAACCCTTTAGACTCCCAAAAGAAGAAATAAAGCTTGAAGGGGGCGTAATTTTGAATGACGCCTCAACCCAGTGGTCCAAAAACATGAAATATTTGACCCAGGGCACCCTCACACAGATAGAGTACCATGAGAAGAAGAAAAGGGCCATTACTCAGTCCCTCTTATCAGACTTTTCTATGAGAACTCATGACATCATTCAAACAGATGGCTCTGCATTACCTACTGTAAAGGCATCAGCATTTCCATCAACTAGACCTACAGATGTGACCAAGATCCCACCCCAAGACAACCATTCTCATCCTCTAGCGCCAGCCTATAGTTATCCCTTTAGGGAAAGGAGTTCTGGAGTCCAAGAAAGCAGTCATATCTTACAAGGAGACAAAAGAAATCTTTCTTTAGCCTTCCTAATGGAAATGATTAGAGGTCAAGGAAATACTAGCTCTCTGGGTGAGAGTGCTACAAAATCACTCATACACAAGAAACTTGAGAATACTGTTCTCTTGAAACAAGGCTTGTCTGAAGCATCTGGCAAAGTGGAATCACTTCCTGAAGTTCCTATTCATCAGGTAGACGCTTTGCCTATGAAAACTGGCAATGGTTCTGGCCACCAGGACCTGATAGAAGAAATCTTCACCTGGGATAGTCAATATGCTACCCAGATACCAAGAGAAGAGTGGGAATCCCAAGAGAAGTCACAACAAAACATAGCTTTTACGACAAAAGACACCGTTTCACCCCTAGACCCTTATGAAAACAGTCATTCCATAGCATCAATATACGAAAGACAAGATAAGCCCCAAAGTGAAGCCACCCGGGCGAAACAAGGCAGGACTGGAAGATTGGGCCTTCAGAGTCCACCAGTCTGGGAACACCAACAAAGGGAAATAACCCCTACTCCTCTTCAGCCAGAGGAACATGACATTGACTATGATGATACCTTCTCAATGGAAACAATGAGAGAAGATTTTGACATGTATGGCGAGGGTGAAAGTCATGACCCTCGCAGCTTTCAAAAGAGAACACGACACTATTTTATTGCTGCAGTGGAGCAGCTCTGGGATTATGGATTGAGCAAATCCCCTCAAGCACCAAGAAACAGGTATGGGTATATTGGTTATTCCTTTGTCCTGGTATGGTGACCTTTGATTTTACCAAATACTGAAACAATAGGAAAGGGACAGCCTATCTTCAGCAGATTGCTTTATAGAAGACCCCTGAGAACCAGATGGAATCATCTAGATGAAGCTGAGGAGGAAATGAGAGGTTAGATGAGCTCAACCATGAGAGAGGATGGTAAATCCACATGAAACTTGTACTCTGGTGGGATGGAGGAGAAGGCGAGGGGTTTACAGAAGTGTCGGAGTCAAGAAGCAGCAATGGAGAGTAGGCAGAAAGCCAACACTGTCAGCCTTATGAGCTGCAGTAAAAGACATGGTGTCGTGAGAGGGCCCTGGAGAGGCAGGAGGAAGAAGTGAAGCGTGTGAGAAAAAAGTTGAGGATGTAGGAAAAATTGTTTTTTGTGGTGCTTGGGATACAGAGGGCAAATTTAGGGGAACAGGAGGACGTTGGGCAGGGGAGATAGAACAGAAATTAGGAAGGTAAACATAAGGAGAGTCAAGTAGTCAACAAATATTTATTGAGCACCTACTACATGCCAGGCAATTTTGTAGGCATGAGTGCAGCAAAGTAGGAGCTTACATTCTATTGGAGAGGGCAAAAGATAATAAATTAATAGAAAAATAAGTAGGGGGGTCTTGATGATGCTATTAAGAAGGTAGAATTGAATAATATGATAGAGTAACACTTGAGTGTTAACTTTAGCTGTGGTGGTCAGAGAAGTCCTTTATGGAGTTGAGGTCTAAATGACTATAGACCAGCTGACAGAGCTCTAAGAGATGTGTCCACGCAAAGGAAACAGGAAACACAAAAGCCCTGAAACTGGTACATTCTTTTCCAGCCAATATGGCTCAGTGGTTGAGCATCAACCTAGAAACCAGGAGGTCACAGTTCAATTCCCAATCAGGGCACATGCCTAGGTTGCAGGCTCGATCCCCCGTGGGGAGCATGTGGGGGCAGCTGATCAATGATTCTCATCATTGATGTTTCTATCTCTCCCTCTCTTTTCCTCTCTGAAATCAATAAAAAATATTTTTTAAAGGAAAAAAAAAAGAAAGGTGTTTCTACACACCAGGTTCATAAGGCTATTGCTTTTCCTCTGCTTTTGTCTTCAGGGCTCAGTTCAAGAAGGTGGTTTTCCAGGAATTTACCGATGGCTCCTTCACTCAGCCCTTATACCGTGGAGAATTGAATGAGCACTTGGGACTCCTGGGGCCATGTATAAGAGCAGAAGTTGAAGACAACATCAGGGTGAGTTGAGGACAATGGAATCACAAGGAAATGAATCCTGCGTATTTTTTGTCTCTGAGTATAAAAATAATGTATTATCATCTTTGAAAAAATTTAAATACAGAAAATAAAGAAGTTGAAAAATGTCGTAAATATCATTTTGGTGTATGTTCTTATCTTTTTCCTATATATTCTTGTATTTATGTATTCAAAATTACACAAAGTATAATTCTGAGGAACCGAGATGGCGGCATAGGTAAACACCTCTCCTGCTGCCCCACACAACAACTTCAAAACTACAACTAAACGACAGAATGGACATCATCCAGAATCACCGGAAAGCTGGCTGAGTGGAAATTCCACAAATTAAAGATAGGACACTGTGACTCAGAGGAGCTGCAGAGGGCAGAGTTGCGGATACGCACAGAGTCAGAAGTTCAGAGCTGTGGGTGAGCGGAAAGGGCAGGTGGCTACAAACCCAGCTGGTTTTCTTGAATGGGGAGGAAGACGAAGGTGTCCCACTGCACTGATTCCCCAGTTCTGGGCGAGGTCCAGGGAACCCACACTCATACGGGATAAAACTGGACAGTAAGGAGAAAGCACGCTGAAACTCGGGCACTGCAGAGGTCCGCGGAGCTAACGGGAAATCAAGGCTGCCTGCTCAGCCCGGAGACTCTGCCCATCCAACCTGAGCACAGCTGATCCTCACAGCCTATTGGCCTAGAGGTCAAAACCTCCTAGTACTAACAACAATAATTTAGGCTTAACTTCAACAAGACTGTGCAACCCATAAAGGGCTGCAGCAAGAGTATCCACCTCAGGTAACTGGGGAGGCTGAGCCACTGTCCCCTAGAGAACATCTACCACACAAAGCTAATCGACCAACTCAGGGAAGCAGCCACAATGCAGAGACATGGAAAGAAATCAGATGTGAAAGAAATAGAGGGGAAAAATGACTGGACATAGAATTCAAAATCATGGTTATAAGGTTTTTCAAGAGGCTCCTAAAAAAGTCCGATGAACTTAATGAGACCTTTGAGGATATGAACGAGACCCTCGAGGATATGAATGAGACCCTTGAGGATAAGAAAAATGACCAACTAGAAATTAAGCATATACTGACAAATAAAAAATATTATACAAAGACCTAAAAGCAGTCTAGAGGACCATAAGAACCAAGTCAAAGATTTGAAATACAAAGAAGCAAAATCCACTCAGCTGGAAAAGCAAGAAGCAAAAAGAATCCAAAAAATTGAAGATAGTGTAAGGAGACTCTGGGACAACCTCAAGCTTACCAACATCTGAATTATAGGGGTGCCAGAAAAAGAGAGAGAGCAAGATAATGAAAACCTACTTGAAGAAATAATGAAAATTTCCCCCACCTGGTGAAAGAAATTGACTTAAAAGTCCAAGAAATGCACAGAACCCCAAACTATAGGAATCCAAAGAGGACCACACCAAGACACATCATAATTAAAATACCAAGAGCAAAAGACAAAGAATATTAAAAGCAGCAAGATAAAAAAGTTAGCTACCCATACAATTGTTGGCGGATTTCTCAACAGAAACTATGCAGGCCAGACGGGAGTGGCAAGAAATATTCAAAGTGATGAGAAGCAAGAATCTACAACCAAGATTAACCAGCAAAGCTATCATTCAGAATTGAAGGTTAGATAAAGAGCTTCACAGATAAGAAAACGCTAAAAGAGTTCATCACCACCAAACTAATATTATATGAAATGCTGAAAGGTATTCTTTAAGAAGAGGAAGAAGAAAAAGGTAAAAATAAAAATTATGAACAACAGATGCATATCTATCAACAAATGAATTTAAAAATCAAGTGAATTAATCTGATGAACAGGATAAACTGGTGAATATAACAGAATCATGGGCATAGGGAGGGAATGGACTGACAATTCTTGGGGAGAAAAGGGGTGTGGGAGGTGCAGCAAGAGACTGGACAAAAACCATACACCTATGGAAGAGGACAGTGGGGGTGAGGTAAGGGCAGAGGGTGGGATGGGTACTGGGTGGAGGGGAGCTATGGGGGGGGGGGGGAAGAGGGAACATTGTAATAAACTGAATAATAAAAATTAAAATATTATAAAAACAAAGTATAATTCTTCTATTTTGATTAAATATTACATAAACATTTCTAATGTCATTTAAATATGGAGAAAAAAAGGAGACCTACACTGAGTGGCCAGATTATGATGATCTCTGAACACATAATAATCTGGCCACTCAGTGTATACCCTATATAAGAAAAGGCTAATATGCAAATTGTCCCCTTGACCAGCAGGCAGGCTGGCCAACTGCCCATATTTCCTCCCCCTGGCCACACTGGCCAGACCCCACCCATGCACGAATTCATGCACAGGGCCTCTCTCTCTCTCTCTCACACACACACATACACACACACACACACACACACACACACACACACACACACACTGAGTGGCCCAATTATTATGCATTCAGAGATCATAATAATCTGGCCACTCAGTGTATGTACTACTATTTGTAATAGTTTAAACAATTAAAAAGTAAGTAAATAAATACTTCCTAAATATCTTTTTAAAGTGATAGCATAATAGTCTATTACATGAATTTATTATTTGCTTATTCATGCACTTTGAATAACCCTAAAATAGGTTTTTTTTCACTATTTAAATAATGCTGCAATTAACTTTTCCTAGGATAAAATTCTAAAAGCGAAATGTATGTGGAACAGTTTAAGACTTTCTGTAATGAATGATCTGTTAATGTTCTTTGCACATTTGACAATTTTGGAGGGAGTGCTTTTCTTATTAATTTATATTACCTCATATATTATAGTTCATTGATCATTTTAGTAAATAGTATTTTTCCAAGTTTGTTGTCTCTTAGTTTTATATATAGTGGTTTTTACATTAAAAACAGGCAATAACTTATGACCTTTTTTATGCCACTTTCATAGCTTTCATGTTTATAAAAATCATTCCCCATACAGAGACTTTTTCTAAAAATCATCTATACTTGAACTTCCTTTTACAATTTAATTTCTTAAAAATTAACTTTTTAATCCATCAATAATTTCTATAGACAAAGTTATTTTGGTGCATTTGTGGGAGCCAAAGGTCAAATTAGTTTTATTTTTCCCCCAAATCATCAATCATTGTCCCAATTGATGCTTTACATTAAGGATATAGAAGGATGCAAAATCATGGGATGGTGCCTTGATTTTTATTTTACTTTTCATACGTCCTATGAAACGTGTCATTTTTTCAAATCTGAAAACAAGGCTTTTAAAAAGATTCTGTGCATTCATCCTGAAATTTGTCATGACTACCCTTAAGTACCAAGTCCTGAGGTTATTGTCTCTGAAACCCCCTGTGGTGGTATTTTCCCTTTTACTTTGGAATTACTTTTAGTATTTAGGAATTTCCTCCTTTGAGTCTATGCCTTAAAACATTGTTAATTCAAAAATTCCTCAGCGTTTCCTCTATAGATCTTTAGGTTTGGGTTCTTACAATAGCTATCCTATGTACCCCTTTTTCTGGGTATTAAAACTTGGACATGGCCCTAACCAGTTTGGCTCAGTTGATGGAGCTTCGGCCTGCAGACTCAAGGGTCCCAGGTTCGATTCTGGTCAAGGGCATGTACCTTGGTTGAGGGCACATCCCCAGTAGGGGGTGTGCAGGAGGCAGCTGATCGATGTTTCTTTCCCATCAATGTTTCTAACTCTCTCCCTCCCTTCCTCTCTGCAAAAAATCGATAAAATATATTTAACTTAAAAAAAAAAAGAAAACTTGGCCACAGCCAAAATAGGCATTACGATTAGGGATGTAAATGCTAAAATACTTACATGCATTTTCTTTTTCCTTTTTTGCTCTGCAGGTAACTTTCAAAAACCAGGCCTCGCGTCCTTACTCCTTTTATTCCAGCCTTATTTCGTATGAGGATGATCAGAGGGAAGGAACAGCACCTAGAAAAAAGTTCGTGGAGCCCAATGAAACCAGAATCTACTTTTGGAAAGTGCAACATCAGATGGCGCCCACTGATGACGAGTTCGACTGCAAAGCCTGGGCTTATTTTTCCGATGTTGATCTGGTAAGCAGGTCTGCATTGTGCCGGCCACTTTCCGGTTTCAAAGAAACGGTCTTCGCAATATCTGCTAAGAATCTGGGCATGTATCCTAAGTGTAATGGGAAGTTTTCAATAGGGGGAGGTAGCCCGGCCAGTGTGACTCAATGGTTAAGCATCAACCAATGAACCGGGAGGTCACCGGTTCGATTCTCGGTCAGGGCACCTGCCTGAGTGCGGGCTCGATCCGCAGTGTGGGGCAGGCAGCCAATCCGTGATTCTCTCTCATCACTGATGTTTCCATCTCTCTCCCTCTCCCCCTCCCTTCCTCTCTCTGAAATCAATAAAGACATATGGAAATTTTTAATGAAAAAAATTAATAGGGAGAGAGAGAGCATCATATTCGTGTTTTAGAAATACCATTCGGAAATCTGCTGCGGAGGATGAATCATACTATGGGAAGATGGGGGGGGGGGGGGAAGGTGGGCTTGGGTGGCATCAAAGCTGGTGAGAAACCTATGCTGGTTCCGAGGTGGGGGAGCTTACCCTCACAGGATTGGCGTCTTCCCTCTCAGGAGAAAGACATGCACTCGGGTTTGATTGGCCCCCTTCTGATCTGCCGCGCCAACACTCTGAACCCCGCTCACGGGAGACAAGTGACAGTGAAGGAATTTGCTCTGTTCTTCACTATTTTTGATGAGACCAAGAGCTGGTACTTCGCTGAAAACATGGCAAAGAACTGCAAGGCTCCCTGCAACGTCCGGATGGAGGACCCCGCTTTTAAAGAAAAGTATCGCTTCCACGGTAATGCAGCCCACGCCCCAATCTCGCTCACTGGCAAGAGCAGCGTGCACCGTGGCAAAGGAGCCTCGAGCCTGGGGCTTGGACACTGTATGAATGGAGAGCGTGTGTATGGGGGTGGGATCTTCAAAGAATCGGTATTTTTGACCGGGGTGGAGGAATAGAAACTTCTAGCCTGGCCGGCGGGGCTCGGCGGTTGAGTGTCAGTCAGCCTCTGGACCAGGAGGTCAGAGTTCGATTCCTGGGGTGCAGGAGGCAGCCCCATCAATGATTCTCCGTCATCATGGCTGCTTCTGTCTCTCTCTCTCTCTCTTTCTCTCCCTCTCCCTTCCTCTCTGCAATCAATAAAACATTTAAAAAAAATAGAGCCCTGACCGGTGTGGCTCAGTGGATAGAGCATCGGCCTGCGAACTGAAGGGTCCCGGGTTCGATTCCGGTCAAGGGCATGTGCCTTGGTTGCGGGCACATCCCCAGTGGCGGGTGTGTAGGAGGCACCTGATCGATGTTTCTCTGTCATCAATGTTTCTAACTCTCTCTCCCTCTCCCTTCCTCTCTGTCAAAAACCAATAACATGTATTTTAAAAATAAAAATTAAAAAAAAAAAGGATTTTAACAGCCTTCTCTGTTCTCTTTCGCCAGCGATCAATGGCTACGTGATGGATACTCTACCTGGCTTAGTAATGGCTCAGGATCAAAGGATCCGATGGTATCTGCTCAGCATGGGCAGCAATGAAAACATCCACTCGATTCACTTCAGTAGCCACGTCTTCACTGTACGGAAGAAAGAGGAGTACAGAATGGCGGTCTACAACCTCTACCCAGGTACGGGCTGCCCTGTGCTCTCTCTCACCTGCTGGACTGACTGTGTATTGTACTTGAGATGGTCTAGCCCAGTGAGCGGCAAACTCATTCGTCCACAGAGCCAAATAGCAACAGGACAACGATGGACACTTCTTTGGAGAGCCACATTTTTTTAAACTTAAACTTCTTCTCACGCCACTTCTTCAACATAGACTCGCCCAGGCCGTGGTATTTTTTAAAATATATTTTATTGATTTTTTTACAGAGAGGAAGAGAGAAGGATAGAAAGTCAGAAACATAGAAACATCGATGAGAGAGAAACATCGATCAGTTGCCTCCTGCACGCCCCCACCGGGGATGTGCCCGCAGCCAAGGTACATGCCCTTGACCGGAATCGAACCCGGAACCCTTCAGTCCGCAGTCCGACGCTCTATCCACTGAGCCAAACCGGTCTCAGCTATTTTATTGATTTTTTACAGAGAGGAAGGGAGAGGGACAGAAAGTCAGAAACATCGATGAGAGAGAGAGAGAGAGAGAGAGACATCCATCAGCTGCCTCCTGCTCAACCCCCACTGGGGATGTGCCCACAACCAAGATACATGCCCTTGACCAGAATCAAACCTGGGACCCTTCAGTCTGCAGGCCGATGCTCTATCCACTGAGCCAAACCGGTTTTGGCTGGGCCGTGGTATTTTGTGGAAGAGCCACATTCAAGGGGCCAAAGAGCTGCATGTGGCTCGTGAGCCGCAGTTCGCCGACCACTGGTCTAGGCACTGAGGATATGGTTCGTGAAAAAAAACAGGCAAGCTTCCTGTTCGTAGGTAACTTACATTTTCAAGTAACTTTGCCCTACAGAAAGATAATAAATAAATTAGTAAGTGAATATGATCATTTCAGGTACAGATAACGTGCTATAAAGGAAATAGAGCAGAATAAATGGATAACTCATGGTGTAGCACTTTCCTCGAAAAAGAATGTATTTTTTTCCATCTTAAAACCCACATGGCACCAGTAGTTATCCAAGAAATGACTTGTTTATGTCTGTTACCAATATGTTAAGTACTACTTACAGTGTTGCTCAAAACACAACTGCATTTTAGTTCTCCACTGTCCCTTTATAATAAAAGGCTAATATGCAAATCGATCAAGCAGCAGAATGACTGGTTGCTATGATGTGCGCTGACCACCAGGGGGCAGACCCTCAACGCAGGAGCTGCCCCCTGGTGGTCAGTGCGCTCCCACAGGGAGAGCACCGCTCAGCCAGAAGCCTCTGCCACCTCTGTGGCAGCACTAAGGATGTCAGACTGCCAGAGGGGAGGCGGGCATCAAGGATGAGAGAGAAACATCGATCAGCTGCCTTTTGGGGACCCTCTTTCATGGAATCCCCTTGAGCTGGTGGTTGCTTCCACCTTTACCACAAGGGATCACTCACTCATTCCTCAGGCCCTCGGCACGCACTTCCAGCTCTCCGCTGATGGAGTTCCTTTAGCCCTCAAGACAGCTCCAGTGGGTTACCTCTGGGAAGATCTCCCTGACTCTCCTCTCCCCGGGACCCCACGTCTGGTCCTTGAGAAACACACCTGTGGCTCTGAAAAACCCCGAGTACAGGCCTGTGCAGTAGCTTCCTCGTGGCTCTGCCATCAAAGCGTTCTGTTGCCCTCTCTCCCCTTTGCCAGGCTGGGAGGCTGCCAGGATTCAATCTGCAGGCCTGGCCGGCCAGCTCAGTTGATTAGAGCAGTAGTCGGCAAACCGCGCCTCGCGAGCCACATGCAGAGCTCTTTGGCCCCTGGAGTGCGGCTCTTCCACAAAATACCACGGCCTGGGCGAGTCTATGTTGAAGAAGTGGCGTTAGAAGAAGTTTGAGTTTAAAAAATGTGACTCTCCAAAGAAATTTTAATTGTTGTCCTGTTGCTGTTTGGCTCTGTTGGCTAATGAGTTTGCCGACCACGGGGTTAGAACATCATCCTGTTTATTACGCCAAGGTTTTGAGCTTCAATCCCTGGTCAGGGCACATATAAGAATCAACCAATGGCCCTAACTGGTTTGGCTCAGTGGATAGAGCGTCGGCCTGTGGACTAAAGGGTCCCTGGTTCGATTCTGGTCAAGGGCATGCCCCTTGGTTGCAGGCACATCCCCAGTCGGGGGCGTGCAGGAGGCAGCTGATGGATGTTTCTCTCTCATCGATGTTTGTAACTATCTCTCTCTCTTCCTCTCTGTAAAAAAATCAGTACAATATGTATTTTTTAGAAAGAACCTATGAATGTATAAATAAATGGAACAACAAGTCCCTCTCTCTCTCTCTCTCTCTCTCTCTCTCTCTCTCTCTCTCTCTCATAAATAAACAAATAAATAAATTTTTAAAAAAAGAATTCAATCTCCAGTGCCCCCAAATAGGGGTCCAATAGCAAGCACTTTGCGTTTCAGGGTCCATCGATTGGTAGAATTGACGTCAGTAGATCTCTGTTGATATTCTCCATAACCCAATGTATCTCATGCTCATTTTTAGTGAAAAAAAATATTTTTGTTTTTTTATAAGGGGTTTTTGAGACAGTGGAAATGCTACCATCCAAAGTTGGCATTTGGCGGATAGAATGCCTTATTGGTGAGCACCTACAAGCTGGGATGAGCACCCTTTTCCTGGTGTACAACAAGAGTGAGTAGCAATACGGGCAGAAGCTAGCTGCCTGCTCAACCTATCTTTTCTCCTTCCTAGACAGGTTCCCTTTGTCAATTAATAAATACAAGCTCACAGTCATTAGGCAATCTGAAATAAATATTGCTGGTAGAAATTATGAGTCTTCAGAGGAGGAAGGTGACGATGCTTGCAGCTTTGGACACTTTGAACTTGAATCTCTAAATACAGAGTGGGGCAACAGTAGGTTTATAGTTGTGAGTATGTGAAATAGAGAGTTCATTTTTGATTTATTAATTACTAGAGGCCCAGTGCACAAAATTTGTGCACTGATAGGGTCTCTAGGCCTGGCTGGTGATCAGGGCCAATCTGCAGGGTGACTGGTGGGGCATTCAGGGGGCCCCTGCTGGCACCCGCCTTGGCCGGCCTGGAGCTACCTTCTTGCCAGCCCCACCACTGCCATTGGTCGCTTCCCTCTGGGGGTCAGTCAGGTGGGGAGGCCCCCCACTTGCACCTGCCTTGGCTGGCCTGTTGCCTGCAGGCTGGGGACAGCTCCTGCTTTGAGGATCTGCCCCCTTGTGGTCAGTGCACATCATAGCAACCGATCATTTCACCGTTGGGTCAATTTGCATATTAGGCTTTTATTATATAGGATTGTATTATTTTCCATATGAACTTCTGTAAACCTACTTTTGATCCCCTCATATTGAACAAACTTAATGATAAAAAAAAACTATCTCTTCATTTTCACAACTTTGTGAAGCTCCAAGATCTCTAGGAGCAAATTTTGAAACTTAATTTTGGTTTGATTACTAAAAAGAATTACAAATATTGCTTGGAAGAGCTTGATATTTAACTTTAAACAAGTAAGAAAGCCACTGGTCTACCTATGTATACACCATAGTTTCCTCAGCTAGAAAATGGGAATAGTTCTAGCACCTACCTGCTGGGGTGGATTAAATGAGATTATACAATAAAGTGTTTCATACAGTTATTGCACATAGCAAACAAAGTCTGACTTGCATTTGTGAAAGCTCGATTTTCTGCACTTTGCAGCTACTGTGTTTCCCTCATTTGATTTCAGAGTGTCAGAGTCCACTGGGAATGGCTTCCGGGCGCATCCGAGATTTCCAGATTACAGCTTCAGGACAATATGGTAAATAGTATTTTCTCTCTAAGAACTGGAATGAGTATTTTTTTTTTACATATATTCTTACTGATGTCAGAGAGGAAGGGAGAGGGAGAGAGAGAAGCATCCATGGTGAGAGAGATTCATGGATCAGCTGCCTCCTGCACGCCCCCTACTGACGATCAAGCCCGCCACCTAGGCATGTGCCGTGACTGGGAATTGAGAATTGGGAATTCAACCATGACCTCCTGGTTCATAGGTCAAGGTCAACCGCTGAGCCCCACCCACTGAGCTGTCTTTTTTTACTTTTGTTGGATAGGTTCAGATAACCAGTCCATCTCTATCTTCTTATTAATGTTACTCCATAGGTGCCTCTCAAATGTATTTCCTCTTCTGTGACCATCCTAATTGAGGCCACCATCACTTCTCACCTAGCTAATGCCACTGCCTTCTTGAATGTCCTGCCTGCCTTTGAGTCCGTTCTCTTTACTGTAACAGGAAGCTGTACTTTTATTCTATTTACCTTTATTGTTGAGAGTATTACAGATATCTCCCATTGTCCCCTCTACCAGGTTCCACCCCACCCCAAACCTTCCCCACACTAATATCTGTGTCCATGGGTTATGCATATAAGTTCTTTGGTTAATTTCTTACCACCCACCGCCTCCTCCCCCCTGCGATTTTCCTCAGTCTGTTCCAGGCTCCCATGTCTCTGGACCTGTTTTGTGCATCGGTTTATTTTGTTCATCAGATTCCACACATAAGTGATATCACATGATACTTGTCTTTCTCTGACTGGCTTATTTCGCTTTTCTACTTAGTTATGTTTTGCTTTTACTTTTTTTTTTTTAAATATATTTTATTGATTTTTTTACAGAGAGGGAGGGAGAGGGATAGAAAGTCAGAAACATCGATCAGCTGCCTCCTGCACACCCCCCACTGGGGATGTGCCCGCAACCAAGGTACGTGCCCTTGACTGGAATCGAGCCTGAGACTCTTCGGTCCGAAGGCCAACGCTCTATCCACTGAGCCAAACCGGTTTCGGCTGCTTTTACTTTTCATTTTCTAGTTTTTCCACAGTGAACATGCACTGGGTAATAAAGAAATAATAATATCTGGTAGTGCTGGCAACATCCCAGTGTCAGCGAATTAGAGGGACTAATGGTCAACAAAATTATTTTCCTTTTAGAAAATAAAAAGGACAATAAAGGTAAACGAAACACGTAAGTAGGTAGTAACCGATCCTACTTATTTTGTGCCTTTATCATCTTCACAACTAGTCTTGACATTTCTCAAGAGAGTCATTTTGCCTGGCCGGAGTAGCTCAGTGGTTGAGTGTCAACCTATGAGGCAGGGTCAGGGTACATGCCCAGGCTCCATCCCCAATAAGAGGCATGCAGGAGGCAGCCAATCAATGATTCTCTCTCATCATGGAAGTTTCTGTCTCCTCTCTCCCTCTCCTTTCCTCTCTGAAATCAATAAAAATATATTTTCAAAAAAAGAGAAAGTCATTTGATTCCTCTGTGCCTAGAACCAACCCAGCTGAACCTAATCTCTCTCCCCTTTCTTGGGCAAAGGACAGTGGGCCCCCAAACTGGCCAGACTTCATCATTCCGGATCGATCAATGCCTGGAGCACCAAGGATCCCTTTTCCTGGATCAAGGTTAGAAAATGCATCACTTATTCCCTCTTGCAAGCTCACACACTACCCATCTCCTTTATACGTTCTCATCGAACGCCGGGTAACAGATGAGGGGAGAACTGGGGAATAGAATGGAGCATGCGGAGGTGTCCTGTTTATGGCTTTTCATCTCTCCTGGGATTAGGACATCGGAGTGCTTTCCACATCATTGACCTCATCACCTCCCAAGATCGTGTATTCTGTGATTAGTTGCCTCCAACTGTCCAGGCGGCCTGTGGTCCTCCAATCTCTTTATTTTAACACAGAGACCAACGGCTCATTCTCCTTATCACACAAGCCAAGGAAGGTTGGCTTCTTTATTGGAGAGGACTGAATCCGTCTTCTTCACAAATTCTATACTGCTGGGTGGTAGGAAGCACCTACTGAAGTTAGTCCAATCTTGTAAACTAAACTTGGAGCCGGGAACTGAAATAGTGCCTTTCGGTTAACTCAGTTTCTTCTGAAATGACTCAGTCTTTCAGCTTTTCTCCCTTCCCCATTTCCTCTCGAGCAGCACTGTCCAATAGAGAGAGAATGTGAACCACAAGTGCAAACCACACGTGTCATTTGACACTTCCTCGTAGCTAGCTCATAAAAGAGGTATGTGAAGTTCATGTTAAGAGCATTTTATTTAGTACAACATGTACAAAAATAAGTATCATGTCCACATGTGATCAATCAGGACTGTGACCCCCCTTCAAGGGCATACATACGGGAACTTCTGTGTCCCTTCCGTGCCACAGGAGAGCTGAGCACAGCTTGGGAGTGCCAACTCAACCTCTCTGCCTAACCACGAGGGTAGGTTCCTTCTAGAGCCCGAACAGGAAAAGGGAGGAAACTTCTGCTTCCGGCTTTGCTCTCAACCTAACATGCCTCCCACTTCTTTTTTTTTAATATATTTTATTGATTTTTTTTTTTACAGAGAAGAAGGGAGAGGGATAGAGAGTTAGAAACATCGATCGGCTGCCTCTTGCACACTCCCTACTGGGAGGTGCCCGCAACCAAGGTACACGCCCTTGACCGGAATCCAACCTGGGACCCTTGAGTCCGCAGGCCGACGCTCTATCCACTGAGCCAAACCGGTCAGGGCTGCCCTCCCACTTCTAATACTTACATCCTGGAGAGGGACTAAGGTACACATGTTTCACCACCTGCTTCCCACAACTCCATCCACTTCTCCTCATGTACCAGCTTTCTTCTTTCTCTTCTTAGTTGGCTGAGGACATTCCCCTGCATTTTTTTTTCTTTGTGAGATGGCATCTGTTCTCTTTTTCCTGAGGTTCAAACTACTGACTAGGAGTCAGGAAAAATAGAGGAAACTAGCTTACCAGCAAGCACGCCCAAAGTGCACATCTGTTAATGCCACATTAGTTCATCTTTTTTATTTGTTTTGTAGGCGCTGCCAGTATGACTCGAGTTGAGAGGACTGTGCATTAATCCCCAAGTATTTTTGTTTGTGAGGCTGCCAAACCACATGTTCTCACCTTGTATTCCTGTAGTTACCACTTTCATTCAAATATATATATATATCCCTGTGTATTAGACATCTTAAACTGTTTGGCTGCTTTGCATCTGTTCTGTGTATTTATTGTCTTGTAATAGCGCCCTTATTCCCACTTGGGGAATTATATCTCCCTCACTGGATACAGTCTGATTAGACTAGAGGAGGGTTTTCTATGCCAAAGAACCCTGAGGAATACAGCCTGTAAGGATTCCACTTCTTAGACTTGACCCCTTGTTGCAGCTTGCCAAGATTCCGTATCCCAAAGCATTTCCTGGTCTTCCCAGTTTCACAGAATTTACTGACTTGATCACTAAGCTTTAAAAAAATATATTTTATTGATTGATTCCAGAGGTGTGTATGTGTGGGGGGAGAGAGAGAGAGAGAGAGAGAGAGAGAGAGAGAGAGAAACATCAATGATGAGAGAATCATTGATTGGCTGCCTCCTACACGCCACCTTACTGGGGATTGAGCCCTAACCTAGACATGCACCCTGACAGGGAATCAAATTGTAACATTCTGGTTGATAGGTCAATGCTCAACCACTGAGCAACACTGGCCACACGTGTCAACTCTTGAATCCTTCTGCTAAACCTTTGAGATAAACACCATTATTATCTCTACTTTACAGATAAAGAAACTGAGACACTGAAAGGTTAGGCCACTCAAATAGGTTCATTGCCTTAGGGATTTCAATCTAGCAAAGAAGGCAGATAAGCAAAGAAACCTTTATAACGGTGCAATAATTTGTTATAATGAAGTCATTATACAAAACTAGTGGCCCAGTGCAAAAGATTTGTGCATGGGGGGTGGGGGCCGCCCAGCCTGCACCCTCCCTCTCCAATCTGGGACATCCCTCTCACAGTCCGGATCCGCTGACTCCCAACTGCTCACCCACCGGCCTGCCTCCCTGATCATCCCTAACCACTCTGCCTGCCGGCCTCATTGCCCCCAAATGTCCCCCACCGTTAGCCTGCTCACTCCAACTGCCCCCCCTTGCAGGCCTGATCACCCCCAACTGCCCCTCCCTGCCAGCCTGATGACCCCCAACTGGACCCCTGCTGTCTTGCTTGCCCCCAACTGCCCCTCCCTGCCAGCCTGATCGTACTTAACCTCCTCTGCCTTGGCTTTGCCACCATGGCTTTGTTGGGAAGGACATCCAGAAGGTCTGCTGGTCTAACTAGCACATCACCCTTTTATTAGTATAGATGGAGTGGAAGTATAGAAGCAGCAGCACTACATTTGTCTGGGGTAGTAAGAAAGTCTCACCAGAAGTAGTTTCTGAACTAACACTTGAAGAAGGAGAAGCGTTTTATAACAGATAGAAATGTTAGGCTGGGGGCTGGGCTGGAGAGAGAGGAGGACATTGGCTTTGGCTGGGCTGAGGTATGGGCAAAGCACTAGGTTATGTGGGTTCATGTGTGCAGCGCAAAGGATGTGAGTAGAGGAAACGCTCTAATTCTTCCCAAGTGTTTGGTTTTACAGGAAGTAGGATAGTAACTCAATAAACACCTTTTGCCTGGCTGGCCTGACTCAGTGGTTGAGTATTGATCTATGAACAAGGATATCATGGTGTGATTCCGGTCAGGGTACATGCACAGGATTGCGGGCTCCATCCCCAGTAGGGGGCATGCTGGAGGCAGCTGATCAATGGTTCTCTCTCACATTGATGTTTCTATCTCTCTCCCTCTCCCTTCCTCTCTGAAATAATATATATATTTTAAAATAAGCTCATTTCCTACTCATTCTATCATATACCCCATGGCTTGACACACACACCCACATTTCAACATTGGTATCTGCTTCACCTGCATATTCAAGGTAATACTAGGCATATCTGTGTCAATGTAGATTCTGCTTAAGCCAATACTTACTTTCAGAAGGTGATCCATACATTTAAAATAAAGTTTTGTTTTAACTGGCAGGTGGATCTGTTGGCACCAATGATTATTCACAGCATCATGACCCAGGGTGCCCGTCACAAGTTCTCCAGCCTCTACATCTCTCAGTTTATCATCATGTATAGTCTCGATGGGCTGAAGTGGCAGAGCTATCGAGGGAATTCCACTGGGACCTTAATGGTATGTAATTAGTACTTCTCAGAGAATGCATGAATCTTTTAAAGAGCTTTTGGCAGATTTCAGATATGGGACAAATGCTCCTAGCATCTACAGACTTAACTCCCAGAGTTTTCCATGTGTGTGTAGTAGAAGTGATTATGGATATACTAGAGGCCTGGTGCATGGATTCGTGCACCAGTGGGGTCCCTCAGCCTGGCCTGTGCCCTCTTGTAATCCAGGACCCTGTGGGGGGTGTCAGACTGCCCGTTTCAGACCAATCCCCGCAGGCCTGGCCGAGAGATGTGGTAGTGTGCGAAGTGACAGGTGCCCGGGGAGGAGCCACGAGCCTGGGCCAGGTGCCTCATGGCTCCCACTTATCCTGGCCCTGCTGAGCCTGCCACCACCACTCAGTAAGCTCGCTGAGAGACGCTCCCCCTGTGGGAGCACATTAACCACCAGGGCAGCTCCTGCATTGAGCATCTGCCCCCAAGTGGTCAGTGTGCATCATAGCGACCGGTCAACTGCTTATAACAGTCACTTAGGCGCATGTATATATATATATATATATATACACATACATATATATACACATACATACATATATACACACACACACACATATATACATATACACACACACACACACCCACATATATATATATATATCCTATCTAATAAAAGAATAACATGCAAATGTGACCATACCTTGGCTCCTGATTGGCTATGCTACCAGCCAATCAGGAGCAGGGGGCGGGGCCAAGCGGCACGAGGGCGGAGCCCCAGGGGTGGAGACAAAGCAGTAGTGGCGGTGAGCACCACAGTGCCCTGGCCGCCCAAGCTTGGAGGTGGCTGGGGGGGTGGGGGGGGCAGGGCACGGCGAGCGCGGGAGGCACCCAGGGGATGGGGCAAGTGGCCGGGGCACAAGAGCAGAGGTGAGCACTCAGCCCCTGGGGCCGGGAGGTCACAGGCAGCTGGAGCTGAGCTGAGCAGGGAGATGGCTGAGTGCACAGGCAGGCTGGGGGTGAGCCATCAGTTGGACATCCCCTAAGGGCTCCCAGTATGTGAGAGGGTGCAGGTTGGGCTGAGGGACCACCCCCCCCCGTGCACGAATTTTGTGCACCGGGCCACTAGTGTGTGTGTGTGTGTGCGCGTGCGCACATACACGCACATACTAGTGGTCCGGTGCACAAAATTCGTGCACATTAAAAGGGGATTAATTAGAGGAAATAATTTAATATTGCTATTTGCCCTTTGTCAGAGGTGCAAGAAAATTAGTAAAATGTATATGAAAACCTTCCTCCTGTCAGAGTCTGGGGCGCATACGGGACCCAGAGTCAAGTCCCCGCCCACCCACATGGGCCTCAAAATCACATAAGACCCAGTCAGCTCCTGCCCCCATGGGGTTAGACCCAGACCTGACCAGTACCACCCTTGTCAAGCCCCACCAAGCAGGGGATGTAGCCTCAGGTCCCCTGGCCTGGCGCCAGGATGGGGGGCATGGCCTAAGGTCCCCCAGCCGAGATCAGGGCAGGGGACATGCCTTGAGGCCCCCTGTCAAGCCCCGCCAGGTGGGGGACATGGCCTGAGATTCCCTGTCAAGCCCCACTGGGTGGGGGGCATGGCCTGAGATTCCCTGTCAAGCCCTGCTGGGTGGGGGACATGGCCTGAGGTTCCCAGTCAAGCCTAACCAGGTGGGAGGGGGTGCAGCCTCAGGTCACCCTGCCTGGCACCAGGAGGGGAGCACAGCCTCATGTCCCCCGTCAAGCCCCTCTGGGAGTGAGGGTGTGGCCTGAGTTCCTCTGACCCAGCACTGGGGGTGCACCTGGAGGTCCCCCATCAAGCTCCACTAGGTGGGGAGCACGACCTGAGGTCCCCTGTCAAGCCCCGCCGGCAGGGGGGCACAGCCTCAAGTCCCCTGGCCTGGAGCTGGGGCAGGGTGTGTGGCCTGAGGTCCGCTGGCCTGGTACCAGGGTGGGAGGCATGGCCTAAAGTCCTCTGTCAAGCCCCACCGAGTGGAGCCACAGCCTGAGGTCCCCCAGCCTGGCACTGGAGCGGGAAGAGCAGCCTGAGGTCCCTTACCCCAGCACCAAGACAGGAAGTGCACCTTGAGGTCCCCCATCAAGCCCAACCGGGCGGGGGCGGGGCCTTAGGTTCCCTGGCCTGGTGCTGGGGTGGGGGTCATGGCTTGAGGTCCCTCGGCCTGGCACTGGGGCAGGGGGTGAGGCCTGAAGTCTCTGTCAAGACCTGCTGAGTGGGGGGGGGGGGCGTGACCTGAGGTCCTTCAGCCTGGTGCCAAGGTGGGAGGTACGGCCTGAGGTCCCCCATCAAGCCCTGCCAAGGGGTGGGTGCGGTCTGAGGGCCCTCAGCCTGGTGCTGGGGTCGAGCATGGCCTGAATTCTCTCGACCCAGCACTGGGGATGCACCTTGAGGTCCCCTGGACTGATGCTGGGCAGAGGGTGCAGTCTGAGTTCCCCTGGCCTAGTACGCTGCAAAGCCCCACCTGGTGGGGGGCATGGCCTGAGGTCCCCCAACCTGGCACTGGGGCAGAGGGAACAGCCTAAGGTCCCCTGTCAAGCCTTATGGGGGCGAAGAAGGGCATAGCCACAGGTCCCTGCTGATTGCTAGTTAAAGCTCCTTATGGGTACTTGACCTCAGCTGTAGGTGCAGCCATCTTTGTGATAGAGTGATGGTCAATTAGCATATTCCCTCTTTATTAGACAGGATGGACAAAAAATGTGGTAGATCAGGGATCTCACAGATAATAGAAATGAAGAGATGCTCTGTTGACAGAAACATGTGACTCAGGATCGCAGGTCTGGGCTCTGCCTGTCCAGTTCGCCCGTGATCGTGATGGTGGGTCTGGGCTCTGCCTGTCCAGTTCCTCTGTGATCGCGATGGTGGGTCTGGGCTCTGCCCGTCCAGTTCGCCCATGATCGTAATGGCGGGTCTGGGCTCTGCCTGTCCAGTTCGCCCGTGATCGTAATGGCGGGTCTGGGCTCTGCCTGTCCAGTTCCCTGTGATCGTAATGGCGGGTCTGGGCTCTGCCTGTCCAGTTCCCTGTGATCGTAATGGCGGGTCTGGGCTCTGCCTGTCCAGTTCCCCCGTGATCGCGATGGTGTGTCTGGGCTCTGCCTGTCCAGTTCGCCCGTGATTGTAATGGCGGGTCTGGGCTCTGCCTGTCCAGTTCCCTGTGATTGTAATGGTGGGTCTGGGCTCTGCCTGTCCAGTTCCCTGTGATCGTAATGGCGGGTCTGGGCTCTGCCTGTCCAGTTCGCCCGTGATCGTAATGGCGGGTCTGGGCTCTGCCTGTCCAGTTCCCTGTGATCGTAATGGCGGGTCTGGGCTCTGCCTGTCCAGTTCGCCCGTGATCGTGATGGTGGGTCTGGGCTCTGCCAGTCCAGTTCCCCTGTGATCGCGATGGTGGGTCTGGGCTCTGCCCGTCCAGTTCGCCTGTGATCGTAATGGCGGGTCTGGGCTCTGCCTGTCCAGTTCGCCCGTGATCGTGATGGTGGGTCTGGGCTCTGCCAGTCCAGTTCCCCTGTGATCGCGATGGTGGGTCTGGGCTCTGCCTGTCCAATTCCCCTGTGATCATAATGGTGGGTCTGCGCTCTGCCTGTCCAGTTCGCCCGTGATTGTAATGGCGGGTCTGGGCTCTGCCTGTCCAGTTCCCTGTGATCGTAATGGCGGGTCTGGGCTCTGCCTGTCCAGTTCCCTGTGATCGCGATGGCGGGTGTGGGCTCTGCCTGTCCAGTTCGCCTGTGATTGTAATGGCGGGTCTGGGCTCTGCCTGTCCAGTTCGCCCGTGATTGTAATGGCGGGTCTGGGCTCTGCCTGTCCAGTTCCCCTGTGATCGTAATGGTGGGTCTGGGCTCTGCCTGTCCAATTCCCCTGTGATCATAATGGTGGGTCTGGGCTCAGCCTGTCCAGTTCGCCCATGTCCGTAATGGCGGGTGTGGGCTCTGCCTGTCCAGTTCGCCCGTGATCGTAATGGCGGGTCTGGGCTCTGCCTGTCCAGTTCGCCTGTGATCGTAATGGCTGGTAGAGGCTCTGTCTGTCCAGTTCGCCCGTGATCGTAATGGCGGGTCTGGGCTCTGCCTGTCCAGTTCCCCGTGATCGTAATGGCGGGTCTGGGCTCTGCCAGTCCAGTTCGCCCGTGATCGCGATGGTGGGTCTGGGCTCTGCCTGTCCAGTTCCCTGTGATCGTAATGGCGGGTCTGGGCTCTGCCTGTCCAGTTCCCCTGTGATCGCGATGGTGGGTCTGGGCTCTGCCCGTCCAGTTCACCCGTGATCGCGATGGTGGGTCTGGGCTCTGCCTGTCCAGTTCGCCCGTGATCGTAATGGTGGGTCTGGGCTCTGCCTGTCCAGTTCCCCGTGATCGTAATGGTGGGTCTGGGCTCTGCCTGTCCAGTTCCCCTGTGATCGTAATGGTGGGTCTGGGCTCTGCCTGTCCAGTTCCCCTGTGATCGCGATGGTGGGTCTGGGCTCTGCCTGTCCAGTTCGCCCGTGATCGTAATGGCGGGTCTGGGCTCTGCCTGTCCAGTTCGCCCGTGATCGTAATGGCGGGTCTGGGCTCTGCCTGTCCAGTTCCCCTGTGATCGCGATGGTGGGTCTGGGCTCTGCCTGTCCAGTTCGCCCGTGATCGTAATGGCGGGTCTGGGCTCTGCCTGTCCAGTTCCCCCGTGATCGTAATGGCGGGTCTGGGCTCTGCCTGTCCAGTTCCCCCGTGATCGTAATGGCGGGTCTGGGCTCTGCCTGTTCAGTTCCCTGTGATCGTAATGGTGGGTCTGGGCTCTGCCTGTCCAGTTCCCCTGTGATCGTAATGGTGGGTCTGGGCTCTGCCTGTCCAGTTCCCCTGTGATCGCGATGGTGGGTCTGGGCTCTGCCTGTCCAGTTCGCCCGTGATCGTAATGGCGGGTCTGGGCTCTGCCTGTCCAGTTCGCCCGTGATCGTAATGGCGGGTCTGGGCTCTGCCTGTCCAGTTCGCCCGTGATCGTAATGGCGGGTCTGGGCTCTGCCTGTCCAGTTCCCTGTGATCGCGATGGCGGGTCTCGGCTCTGCCTGTCCAGTTCCCCTGTGATCATAATGGTGGGTCTGGGTTCTGCCCGTCCAGTTCGCCCGTGATTGTAATGGCGGGTCTGGGCTCTGCCTGTCCAGTTCGCCTGTGATCGTAATGGCGGGTCTGGGCTCTGTCTGTCCAGTTCGCCCGTGATCGTAATGGCGGGTCTGGGCTCTGCCTGTCCAGTTCCCTGTGATCGTAATGTCGGGTCTGGGCTCTGCCTGTCCAGTTCCCTGTGATCGCGATGGCGGGTCTGGGCTCTGCCTGTCCAGTTCGCCTGTGATCGTAATGGCGGGTCTGGGCTCTGCCTGTCCAGTTCGCCCGTGATCGTAATGGCGGGTCTGGGCTCTGCCTGTCCAGTTCCCTGTGATCGTAATGGCGGGTCTGGGCTCTGCCTGTCCAGTTCGCCCGTGATCGTAATGGCGGGTCTGGGCTCTGTCTGTCCAGTTCGCCCGTGATCGTAATGGCGGGTCTGGGCTCAGCCTGTCCAGTTCCCCTGTGATCGCGATGGTGGGTCTGGGCTCTGCCCGTCCAGTTCGCCCGTGATTGTAATGGCGGGTCTGGGCTCAGCCTGTCCAGTTCCCCCGTGATCGCGATGGTGTGTCTGGGCTCTGCCTGTCCAGTTCGCCCGTGATTGTAATGGCGGGTCTGGGCTCTGCCTGTCCAGTTCCCTGTGATTGTAATGGTGGGTCTGGGCTCTGCCTGTCCAGTTCCCTGTGATCGTAATGGCGGGTCTGGGCTCTGCCTGTCCAGTTCGCCCGTGATCGTGATGGTGGGTCTGGGCTCTGCCAGTCCAGTTCCCCTGTGATCGCGATGGTGGGTCTGGGCTCTGCCCGTCCAGTTCCCCTGTGATCGCGATGGTGGGTCTGGGCTCTGCCCGTCCAGTTCCCCTGTGATCGCGATGGTGGGTCTGGGCTCTGCCTGTCCAGTTCGCCCGTGATCGTAATGGCGGGTCTGGGCTCTGCCTGTCCAGTTCGCCCGTGATCGTAATGGCGGGTCTGGGCTCTGCCTGTCCAGTTCGCCCGTGATCGTAATGGCGGGTCTGGGCTCTGCCTGTCCAGTTCGCCCGTGATCGTAATGGCGGGTCTGGGCTCTGCCTGTTCAGTTCCCTGTGATCGTAATGGCGGGTCTGGGCTCTGCCTGTCCAGTTCCCTGTGATCGCGATGGCGGGTCTGGGCTCTGCCTGTCCAGTTCCCCTGTGATCATAATGGTGGGTCTGGGTTCTGCCCGTCCAGTTCGCCCGTGATTGTAATGGCGGGTCTGGGCTCTGCCTGTCCAGTTCCCCTGTGATCGTAATGGTGGGTCTGGGCTCTGCCTGTCCAATTCCCCTGTGATCATAATGGTGGGTCTGGGCTCAGCCTGTCCAGTTCGCCCATGTCCGTAATGGCGGGTGTGGGCTCTGCCTGTCCAGTTCGCCCGTGATCGTAATGGCGGGTCTGGGCTCTGCCTGTCCAGTTCGCCTGTGATCGTAATGGCGGGTCGAGGCTCTGTCTGTCCAGTTCGCCCGTGATCGTAATGGCGGGTCTGGGCTCAGCCTGTCCAGTTCCCCTGTGATCGCGATGGCGGGTCTGGGCTCTGCCCGTCCAGTTCGCCCGTGATCGTAATGGCGGGTCTGGGCTCTGCCTGTCCAGTTCGCCCGTGATCGTAATGGCGGGTCTGGGCTCTGCCTGTCCAGTTCCCCCGTGATCGTAATGGCGGGTCTGGGCTCTGCCTGTTCAGTTCCCTGTGATCGTAATGGTGGGTCTGGGCTCTGCCTGTCCAGTTCCCCTGTGATCGTAATGGTGGGTCTGGGCTCTGCCTGTCCAGTTCCCCTGTGATCGCGATGGTGGGTCTGGGCTCTGCCTGTCCAGTTCGCCCGTGATCGTAATGGCGGGTCTGGGCTCTGCCTGTCCAGTTCGCCTGTGATCGTAATGGCGGGTCTGGGCTCTGCCTGTCCAGTTCGCCCGTGATCGTAATGGCGGGTCTGGGCTCTGCCTGTCCAGTTCCCTGTGATCGCGATGGCGGGTCTGGGCTCTGCCTGTCCAGTTCCCCTGTGATCATAATGGTGGGTCTGGGTTCTGCCCGTCCAGTTCGCCCGTGATTGTAATGGCGGGTCTGGGCTCTGCCTGTCCAGTTCCCCTGTGATCGTAATGGTGGGTCTGGGCTCTGCCTGTCCAATTCCCCTGTGATCATAATGGTGGGTCTGGGCTCAGCCTGTCCAGTTCGCCCATGTACGTAATGGCGGGTGTGGGCTCTGCCTGTCCAGTTCGCCCGTGATCGTAATGGCGGGTCTGGGCTCTGCCTGTCCAGTTCGCCCGTGATCGCGATGGTGGGTCTGGGCTCTGTCTGTCCAGTTCGCCCGTGATCGTAATGGCGGGTCTGGGCTCTGCCTGTCCAGTTCCCTGTGATTGTAATGGTGGGTCTGGGCTCTGCCTGTCCAGTTCGCCTGTGATCGTAATGGCGGGTCTGGGCTCTGTCTGTCCAGTTCGCCCGTGATCGTAATGGCGGGTCTGGGCTCTGCCTGTCCAGTTCCCTGTGATCGTAATGTCGGGTCTGGGCTCTGCCTGTCCAGTTCCCTGTGATCGCGATGGCGGGTCTGGGCTCTGCCTGTCCAGTTCGCCTGTGATCGTAATGGCGGGTCTGGGCTCTGCCTGTCCAGTTCGCCCGTGATCGTAATGGCGGGTCTGGGCTCTGCCTGTCCAGTTCCCTGTGATCGTAATGGCGGGTCTGGGCTCTGCCTGTCCAGTTTGCCCGTGATCGTAATGGCGGGTCTGGGCTCTGTCTGTCCAGTTCGCCCGTGATCGTAATGGCGGGTCTGGGCTCAGCCTGTCCAGTTCCCCTGTGATCGCGATGGCGGGTCTGGGCTCTGCCTGTCCAGTTCGCCCGTGATCGTAATGGCGGGTCTGGGCTCTGCCAGTCCAGTTCGCCCGTGATCGCGATGGTGGGTCTGGGCTCTGTCTGTCCAGTTCGCCCGTGATCGTAATGGCGGGTCTGGGCTCTGCCTGTCCAGTTCCCTGTGATTGTAATGGTGGGTCTGGGCTCTGCCTGTCCAGTTCGCCCGTGATCGTAATGGCGGGTCTGGGCTCAGCCTGTCCAGTTCCCCTGTGATCGCGATGGCGGGTCTGGGCTCTGCCTGTCTAGTTCGCCCGTGATCGTAATGGCGGGTCTGGGCTCTGCCAGTCCAGTTCGCCCGTGATCGCGATGGTGGGTCTGGGCTCTGTCTGTCCAGTTCGCCCATGATCGTAATGGTGGGTCTGGGCTCTGCCTGTCCAGTTCCCTGTGATCGCGATGGTGGGTCTGGGCTCTGCCCGTCCAGTTCGCCCATGATCGTAATGGCGGGTCTGGGCTCTGCCCGTCCAGTTCGCCCGTGATCGCGATGGTGGGTCTGGGATCCTCCTGTCCAGTTCCCCCGTGATCGTAATGGCGGGTCTGGGCTCTGCCTGTCCAGTTCGCCCGTGATCGTAATGGCGGGTCTGGGGTCTGCCCGTCCAGTTCGCCCGTGATCGTGATGGTGGGTCTGGGATCCTCCTGTCCAGTTCCCCCGTGATCGCGATGGTGGGTCTGGGCTCTGCCAGTCCAGTTCCCCTGTGATCGCGATGGTGGGTCTGGGCTCTGCCCGTCCAGTTCGCCCGTGATCGTGATGGTGGGTCTGGGATCCTCCTGTCCAGTTCCCCCGTGATCGCGATGGTGGGTCTGGGCTCTGCCTGTCCAGTTCGCCTGTGATCGTAATGGCGGGTCTAGGCTCTGCCTGTCCAGTTCCCCCGTGATCGCGATGGTGGGTCTGGGCTCTGCCTGTCCAGTTCGCCCGTGATCGTAATGGTGGTTCTGGGTTCTGCCTGTCCAGTTCCCCCGTGATCGCGATGGTGGGTCTGGGCTCTGCCTGTCCAGTTCGCCCGTGATCGTAATGGTGGGCCTGGGCTCTGCCTGTCCAGTTCTCCCGTGATCGTGATGGTGGGTCTGGGCTCTGCCCGTCCAGTTCGCCCGTGTCCGTAATAGTGGGTCTGGGCTCTGCCTGTCCAGTTCCTCTGTGATCGCGATGGTGGGTCTGGGCTCTGCCCGTCCAGTTCGCCCATGATCGTAATGGCGGGTCTGGGCTCTGCCTGTCCAGTTCGCCCGTGATCGTAATGGCGGGTCTGGGCTCTGCCTGTCCAGTTCCCTGTGATCGTAATGGCGGGTCTGGGCTCTGCCTGTCCAGTTCCCTGTGATCGTAATGGCGGGTCTGGGCTCTGCCTGTCCAGTTCCCCTGTGATCGCGATGGTGTGTCTGGGCTCTGCCTGTCCAGTTCGCCCGTGATTGTAATGGCGGGTCTGGGCTCTGCCTGTCCAGTTCCCTGTGATTGTAATGGTGGGTCTGGGCTCTGCCTGTCCAGTTCCCTGTGATCATAATGGCGGGTCTGGGCTCTGCCTGTCCAGTTCGCCCGTGATCGTAATGGCGGGTCTGGGCTCTGCCTGTCCAGTTCCCTGTGATCGTAATGGCGGGTCTGGGCTCTGCCTTTCCAGTTCGCCCGTGATCGTGATGGTGGGTCTGGGCTCTGCCAGTCCAGTTCCCCTGTGATCGCGATGGTGGGTCTGGGCTCTGCCCGTCCAGTTCGCCTGTGATCGTAATGGCGGGTCTGGGCTCTGCCTGTCCAGTTCGCCCGTGATCGTGATGGTGGGTCTGGGCTCTGCCAGTCCAGTTCCCCTGTGATCGCGATGGTGGGTCTGGGCTCTGCCTGTCCAATTCCCCTGTGATCACAATGGTGGGTCTGCGCTCTGCCTGTCCAGTTCGCCCGTGATTGTAATGGCGGGTCTGGGCTCTGCCTGTCCAGTTCCCTGTGATCGTAATGGCGGGTCTGGGCTCTGCCTGTCCAGTTCCCTGTGATCGCGATGGCGGGTGTGGGCTCTGCCTGTCCAGTTCGCCTGTGATTGTAATGGTGGGTCTGGGCTCTGCCTGTCCAGTTCGCCCGTGATTGTAATGGCGGGTCTGGGCTCTGCCTGTCCAGTTCCCCTGTGATCGTAATGGTGGGTCTGGGCTCTGCCTGTCCAATTCCCCTGTGATCATAATGGTGGGTCTGGGCTCAGCCTGTCCAGTTCGCCCATGTCCGTAATGGCGGGTGTGGGCTCTGCCTGTCCAGTTCGCCCGTGATCGTAATGGCGGGTCTGGGCTCTGCCTGTCCAGTTCGCCTGTGATCGTAATGGCTGGTAGAGGCTCTGTCTGTCCAGTTCGCCCGTGATCGTAATGGCGGGTCTGGGCTCTGCCTGTCCAGTTCCCCGTGATCGTAATGGCGGGTCTGGGCTCTGCCAGTCCAGTTCGCCCGTGATCGCGATGGTGGGTCTGGGCTCTGCCTGTCCAGTTCCCGGTGATCGTAATGGCGGGTCTGGGCTCTGCCTGTCCAGTTCCCCTGTGATCGCGATGGTGGGTCTGGGCTCTGCCCGTCCAGTTCACCCGTGATCGCGATGGTGGGTCTGGGCTCTGCCTGTCCAGTTCGCCCGTGATCGTAATCGTGGGTCTGGGCTCTGCCTGTCCAGTTCCCCGTGATCGTAATGGTGGGTCTGGGCTCTGCCTGTCCAGTTCGCCCGTGATCGTAATGGTGGGTCTGGGCTCTGCCTGTCCAGTTCGCCCGTGATCGTAATGGTGGGTCTGGGCTTTGCCTGTCCAGTTCGCCCGTGATCGCGATGGTGGGTCTGGGCTCTGCCAGTCCAGTTCCCCTGTGATCGCGATGGTGGGTCTGGGCTCTGCCCGTCCAGTTCGCCCGTGATCGTGATGGTGGGTCTGGGATCCTCCTGTCCAGTTCCCCCGTGATCGCGATGGTGGGTCTGGGCTCTGCCTGTCCAGTTCGCCTGTGATCGTAATGGCGGGTCTAGGCTCTGCCTGTCCAGTTCCCCCGTGATCGCGATGGTGGGTCTGGGCTCTGCCTGTCCAGTTCGCCCGTGATCGTAATGGTGGTTCTGGGTTCTGCCTGTCCAGTTCCCCCGTGATCGCGATGGCGGGTCTGGGCTCTGCCTGTCCAGTTCGCCCGTGATCGCGATGGTGGGTCTGGGCTCTGCCTGTCCAGTTCCCCTGTGATCATAATGGTGGGTCTGGGTTCTGCCCGTCCAGTTCGCCCGTGATTGTAATGGCGGGTCTGGGCTCTGCCTGTCCAGTTCCCCTGTGATCGTAATGGTGGGTCTGGGCTCTGCCTGTCCAATTCCCCTGTGATCATAATGGTGGGTCTGGGCTCAGCCTGTCCAGTTCGCCCATGTCCGTAATGGCGGGTGTGGGCTCTGCCTGTCCAGTTCGCCCGTGATCGTAATGGCGGGTCTGGGCTCTGCCTGTCCAGTTCGCCTGTGATCGTAATGGCGGGTCTAGGCTCTGCCTGTCCAGTTCGCCCGTGATCGTAATGGCGGGTCTGGGCTCAGCCTGTCCAGTTCCCCTGTGATCGCGATGGCGGGTCTGGGCTCTGCCCGTCCAGTTCGCCCGTGATCGTAATGGCGGGTCTGCGCTCTGCCTGTCCAGTTCGCCCGTGATCGTAATGGCGGGTCTGGGCTCTGCCTGTCCAGTTCCCCCGTGATCGTAATGGCGGGTCTGGGCTCTGCCTGTCCAGTTCCCTGTGATCGTAATGGTGGGTCTGGGCTCTGCCTGTCCAGTTCCCCTGTGATCGTAATGGTGGGTCTGGGCTCTGCCTGTCCAGTTCCCCTGTGATCGCGATGGTGGGTCTGGGCTCTGCCTGTCCAGTTCGCCCGTGATCGTAATGGCGGGTCTGGGCTCTGCCTGTCCAGTTCGCCCGTGATCGTAATGGCGGGTCTGGGCTCTGCCTGTCCAGTTCGCCCGTGATCGTAATGGCGGGTCTGGGCTCTGCCTGTCCAGTTCCCTGTGATCGCGATGGCGGGTCTGGGCTCTGCCTGTCCAGTTCCCCTGTGATCATAATGGTGGGTCTGGGTTCTGCCCGTCCAGTTCGCCCGTGATTGTAATGGCGGGTCTGGGCTCTGCCTGTCCAGTTCCCCTGTGATCGTAATGGTGGGTCTGGGCTCTGCCTGTCCAATTCCCCTGTGATCATAATGGTGGGTCTGGGCTCAGCCTGTCCAGTTCGCCCATGTCCGTAATGGCGGGTGTGGGTTCTGCCTGTCCAGTTCCCCCGTGATCGCGATGGTGGGTCTGGGCTCTGCCTGTCCAGTTCGCCCGTGATCGTAATGGCGGGTCTGGGTTCTGCCTGTCCAGTTCGCCTGTGATCGTAATGGCGGGTCGAGGCTCTGTCTGTCCAGTTCGCCCGTGATCGTAATGGCGGGTCTGGGCTCAGCCTGTCCAGTTCCCCTGTGATCGCGATGGCGGGTCTGGGCTCTGCCCGTCCAGTTCGCCCGTGATCGTAATGGCGGGTCTGCGCTCTGCCTGTCCAGTTCGCCCGTGATCGTAATGGTGGGTCTGGGCTCTGCCTGTCCAGTTCGCCCGTGATCGTAATGGTGGGTCTGGGCTCTGCCTGTCCAGTTCGCCCGTGATCGTAATGGTGGGTCTGGGCTCTGCCTGTCCAGTTCGCCCGTGATCGTAATGGTGGGTCTGGGCTCTGCCTGTCCAGTTCGCCCGTGATCGCGATGGTGGGTCTGGGCTCTGTCTGTCCAGTTCGCCCGTGATCGTAATGGCGGGTCTGGGCTCTGCCTGTCCAGTTCCCTGTGATTGTAATGGTGGGTGTGGGCTCTGCCTGTCCAGTTCGCCTGTGATCGTAATGGCGGGTCTGGGCTCTGTCTGTCCAGTTCGCCCGTGATCGTAATGGCGGGTCTGGGCTCTGCCTGTCCAGTTCCCTGTGATCGTAATGTCGGGTCTGGGCTCTGCCTGTCCAGTTCCCTGTGATCGCGATGGCGGGTCTGGGCTCTGCCTGTCCAGTTCGCCTGTGATCGTAATGGCGGGTCTGGGCTCTGCCTGTCCAGTTCGCCCGTGATCGTAATGGCGGGTCTGGGCTCTGCCTGTCCAGTTCCCTGTGATCGTAATGGCGGGTCTGGGCTCTGCCTGTCCAGTTTGCCCGTGATCGTAATGGCGGGTCTGGGCTCTGTCTGTCCAGTTCGCCCGTGATCGTAATGGCGGGTCTGGGCTCAGCCTGTCCAGTTCCCCTGTGATCGCGATAGCGGGTCTGGGCTCTGCCTGTCCAGTTCGCCCGTGATCGAAATGGCGGGTCTGGGCTCTGCCAGTCCAGTTCGCCCGTGATCGCGATTGTGGGTCTGGGCTCTGTCTGTCCAGTTCGCCCGTGATCGTAATGGCGGGTCTGGGCTCTGCCTGTCCAGTTCCCTGTGATTGTAATGGTGGGTCTGGGCTCTGCCTGTCCAGTTCGCCTGTGATCGTAATGGCGGGTCGAGGCTCTGTCTGTCCAGTTCGCCCGTGATCGTAATGGCGGGTCTGGGCTCAGCCTGTCCAGTTCCCCTGTGATCGTAATGGTGGGTCTGGGCTCTGCCTGTCCAGTTCCCCTGTGATCGCGATGGCGGGTCTGGGCTCTGCCTGTCTAGTTCGCCCGTGATCGTAATGGCGGGTCTGGGCTCTGCCAGTCCAGTTCGCCCGTGATCGCGATGGTGGGTCTGGGCTCTGTCTGTCCAGTTCGCCCATGATCGTAATGGTGGGTCTGGGCTCTGCCTGTCCAGTTCCCTGTGATTGTAATGGTGGGTCTGGGCTCTGCCTGTCCAGTTCCCCTGTGATCGTAATGGCGGGTCTGGGCTCTGTCTGTCCAGTTCGCCCGTGATCGTAATGGCGGGTATGGGCTCTGCCTGTCCAGTTCCCTGTGATCGTAATGGCGGGTCTGGGCTCTGCCTGTCCAGTTCGCCCGTGATCGTAATGGCGGGTCTGGGCTCTGCCTGTCCAGTTCCCTGTGATCGTAATGGCGGGTCTAGGCTCTGCCTGTCCAGTTTGCCCGTGATCGTAATGGTGGGTCTGGGCTCTGCCTGTCCAGTTCGCCTGTGATCGTAATGGCGGGTCTGGGCTCTGCCTGTCCAGTTCGCCTGTGATCGTAATGGCGGGTCTGGGCTCTGCCTGTCCAGTTCCCTGTGATCGTAATGGCGGGTCTGGGCTCTGCCAGTCCAGTTCGCCCGTGATCGCGATGGTGGGTCTGGGCTCTGCCTGTCCAGTTCGCCCGTGATCGTAATGGTGGGTCTGGGCTCTGCCTGTCCAGTTCACCCGTGATCGCGATGGTGGGTCTGGGCTCTGTCTGTCCAGTTCGCCCGTGATCGTAATGGCGGGTCTGGGCTCTGCCTGTCTAGTTCGCCCGTGATCGTAATGGCGGGTCTGGGCTCTGCCTGTCCAGTTCGCCCGTGATCGTAATGGTGGGTCTGGGCTCTGCCTGTCCAGTTCGCCCGTGATCGTAATGGCGGGTCTGGGCTCTGCCTGTCCAGTTCCCTGTGATCGTAATGGCGGGTCTAGGCTCTGCCTGTCCAGTTTGCCCGTGATCGTAATGGCGGGTCTGGGCTCTGCCTGTCCAGTTCCCTGTGATCGCGATGGTGTGTCTGGGCTCTGCCTGTCCAGTTCCCTGTGATCGTAATGGCGGGTCTGGGCTCTGTCTGTCCAGTTCGCCCGTGATCGTAATGGCGGGTCTGGGCTCTGCCTGTCCAGTTCCCTGTGATCGTAATGGCGGGTCTGGGCTCTGCCTGTCCAGTTCCCTGTGATCGCGATGGTGGGTCTGGGCTCTGCCTGTCCAGTTCCCTGTGATCGTAATGGTGGGTCTGGGCTCTGCCTGTCCAGTTTGCCCGTGATCGTAATGGCGGGTCTGGGCTCTGCCTGTCCAGTTCCCTGTGATCGTAATGGCGGGTCTGGGCTCTGCCTGTCCAGTTCCCTGTGATCGCGATGGTGGGTCTGGGCTCTGCCTGTCCAGTTCCCTGTGATCGTAATGGCGGGTCTGGGCTCTGCCTGTCCAGTTTGCCCGTGATCGTAATGGCGGGTGTGGGCTCTGCCTGTCCAGTTCGCCTGTGATCGTAATGGCGGGTCTGGGCTCTGCCTGTCCAGTTCCCTGTGATCGTAATGGCGGGTCTAGGCTCTGCCTGTCCAGTTTGCCCGTGATCGTAATGGCGGGTCTGGGCTCTGCCTGTCCAGTTCCCTGTGATCGCGATGGTGTGTCTGGGCTCTGCCTGTCCAGTTCCCTGTGATCGTAATGGCGGGTGTGGGCTCTGTCTGTCCAGTTCGCCCGTGATCGTAATGGCGGGTCTGGGCTCTGCCTGTCCAGTTCCCTGTGATCGTAATGGCGGGTCTGGGCTCTGCCTGTCCAGTTCGCCCGTGATCGTAATGGCGGGTCTAGGCTCTGCCTGTCCAGTTCGCCCGTGATCGTAATGGTGGGTCTGGGCTCTGCCTGTCCAGTTCGCCTGTGATCGTAATGGCGGGTCTGGGCTCTGCCTGTCCAGTTCGCCTGTGATCGTAATGGCGGGTCTGGGCTCTGCCTGTCCAGTTCGCCCGTGATCGCGATGGTGGGTCTGGGCTCTGCCTGTCCAATTCCCCTTGGTCGTGATGGCCGTTGCTGCTCTTGGCTCTGCCTGTCCCGTTAGCCTTGTGATCACAATCGTGGGTCTCGGCTCTTCCTATCCAGTTCCCTCC
This sequence comes from Antrozous pallidus, assembly GCA_027563665.1. NCBI lineage: Eukaryota > Metazoa > Chordata > Mammalia > Chiroptera > Vespertilionidae > Antrozous > Antrozous pallidus. Next base: position 7,510,401 of record CM050509.1, on the reverse strand, counting down.
ATGATTGCCATGGCGGCTCTCGGCTCTGCCTGTCCAGTTCCCCCATGATCTTGTCAGGCTGGGAGGCACCAACACCCAGCGTGATCCCTGGCCAGCAGCTGCAGTCTGGACTGCGGTCTCAGGCCGGCAGGGCCACACAGCCTGCCACACCACCTTCTGGCCAGTGGCGGCAGCCTGGGCTGGGGCCGCTCACCCAGCGGCATGATCACCTGGCCAGGGGCAGGAGCTTGAGCTGGGGTCTCATGCTGGCAGGGCTGCACCCCCCCCACAGCATGACCCTCGGCCGGGCTGTCTTCTCAGGCTGGTAGGTGAGGTGCACACCCCTTGCGCCGCCCACCCCCACCCTCCACCCCCCACCCACCCCACCCCCCCCCGCGGCAGGATCTTTGGCCAGATGAGATGGCAGCCGGGGCTAGGGTCTCAGCCTGCCTGAGGTGTGATTCCCTCCAGTGGTGGCAGCCTGGGGTCTCCACCACTGAGTCACACCAGCCAGGCAGATATGGAGGAATATTAAATGTTCCTTTTTAAAATATATATTTTATTGATTTTTTACAGAGAAGAAGGGAAAGGGATAGAGAGCTAGAAACATCTATGAGAGAGAAACATTGATCAGGCGCCTCCTGCACACTCCCCACGGGGTATGTGCCCCCAACCAAGGTACATGCACTTGACTGGAATCAAACCTGGGACCCTTGAGTCTGCAGGCTGATGCTCCATCCACTGAGCCAAACACTTAGGGCTGTCCAATATGCTAAAGAAAAAACCCTATCTAATAAAGAGGGAATATGCAGGGGAGGGCATTTGGGGATGATCGGGCTGGCAGGGGAGCAGTTAGGCATCAATCAGGCTGGCAGGGGAATGGTTAGGGGATGATCAGGATGGTAGGCAGAAATGGTTAGGGGCAATGAGGCAGGCAGGCGAGCATCTGGGAGCCAGCTGTCCTAGGTTGTGAAAGGGACAGGCAGTCAGACATCCCCTGAGGGGTCCCAGATTGGAGAGGGTGCAGGTTAGGCTGAGGGACCCCCTCCCCCCCCCCCGTACACAAATTTCATGCACTGGGCCTCTAGTTTTATATACTTAAGAGTTATAAAAAGATCACTACAAATAAAAAATGGTCCTGGGTACCTCTCAGAATTGATTCATAAATATGAATTTCAGTGCACACCTGACACATGGAGGTTGGGCCCCACTCCCCTTCAGTCTACCCTTGAACTGACCTTGCACGGAATGCATTTATTTGTACTGCAGCTGAGTAAGGACCACAGGACAAATGACCTCTGTAGGTTCACTGTCTGCATAGCCCACACACCAGACTAGATGCACTGTCAACTTCCACTGAATGAACGAACACATCTCGGAACTAAGAACTACCTGTTTCTGTTTTCACCTCCTGCCAGGTAGCTAAGTTATACCCATTTTATAGGTGAACTCAATCGAAAGCAAAGTGAGGAGTACTGGAATGGCTTTATCGCGGATTCAGGGCTATAGCAACAATTGTACCAATCAGCTGATTCCCACCAGTAAGTATAAGGCAGATAAAACAGGAGAAATATGCCGATAAATTAATCACCATTAAAAAAAAAACAAACCACATGGCGTATTGAAAGTGTGTGCAATAAATTCCTGACAGTGAAATAAAGACTGGAGTGTGGCTGCATGGGGCCGATCGACTTGGAAAAGGGATAAAAGAATTCTCATTTTGCCCTGGCCCGTGTCGCTCAGTGGTTAGAGCATAGGCCTTGCGCACGCAAGGATCGCAGATTTGATTCCTGTCGGTAGGTAGCTGGGCTGCAGGTTTGATCCCCATGCAGGAGGCAACTAATCCATGTATAGCTCTCACATCGATGTCTCTCTCTCTCCCCCTCCCACCTCCCTCTCTCTTCCCTAAAAATCAAAAGCAGCGGCTCTCGCCTGGTGAGGATATTTTTCAAAAAGGCGTCTCAGTTTTATGTCGCAATTTTGGGGAAGCGAGCCAGGTGTTTCAGCCCGATCCCATCATACCGGTTTTCTTTTCCTCCATTACGGAAATCTATCAACTACCTTTCGGGGGTGGCAAGAGGAATAATCTAACAAAGGTAGAACCGCTGTGACCAGTATCTTTTATTTCCCTCCGGATGCAAAGGCGGTGGGTGCCTGAGGTCTGGCAGCGGGCAGAGTCACCAAGTCACCAGGCTGCCGTGGGTCATCCGATCCCCTGTCCCGAGGGCGAGATGGTTTCCTGCAGCACGAGGTGAAGCAGGTGGTTCTGCTCGGCGCTCAACAGCGGCCACAGCTCCACCTGCAGCGCCTTGACGGCTTCCGTGTCCTTCTCGTGGGTGGCCATGACCAGGGACTGCAGCAGCAGGAAGAGGTCCTCGGGGAGCTGGCCGCCGCTCTCCTGGCCCTGGCTGTCAAAAGCCTCCCACGAGTACTTCTCCAGGGTGTGGGCGTGCTCCGGGAGCAGCTTGGCGGGCGGGGGCTGCAGGAGCAGCAGCAGCAGCACCCGGGACACCTCGCACCGGACCAGGATGTCCGCGAAGGCGCCCAGCACCGCGGGGGAGGGCGGGGCTGCAGAGCCAGCGGCGTTCGGAGGGAGCAGCGCGGCGTTCGGGGCGGGGCCCGGGCCCGGTCCATGCTGGAGGCCCAGCGGCTTCGACTGTACCTGCGACTGTGGCAGCAGCGGGAGCAGGGGCGGCGGCGGCGGCGGCGGCGGCGGCTGCTGCTGCTGCTGCTGCACCGGTTGGCTGCCATGCTCCTGCGCCAGGCGCTGCATGCGCGTGAAGACGGCCAGCGCGCCGGTGTAGTCCCGGGCCAGCAGCTGGCAGGACGCAGCGTCCCCGAGCGACTGCAGCGCGGCCAGGGGCAGCTGCGACAGCTGCAGCTGGGCGGCGCGCTGGAAGTGGCCGGCGGCGGCGGCCGGCTGGCCCAGGTCGCGCAGGGCGGCGGCCAGCTCCAGGCAGAGGGCGGCGGCGGCGGCCGGCTGGCCCAGCTCGAGGTGCAGCCGCACGGCGGCGCCCAGGGCGCCGGCGGCCGCCTGCAGGGGCTCCCCGTAGGCGGCGGGGCAGGCGAGGCGCTGGCGCGCGTCGAGCTCCTGCTGCAGGAAGAGGCGGGCGGCCTCGGTGAGCGCCAGGGCCTCCCCCGGCCCGTGGAACAGCGCCTGGTGGCAGCGCGCCACGGCCAGCTGGCACCAGGCCGCGTAGGGCAGGCACTCCTGGGCGCGCAGCTCGCGGCCCAGCTGGGCGAACTGCTCGCCGGCCTCGGCCACGTTGGGCTTGCGCAGGAAGCGCTTCTTCAGCTTGTTCGACACCTGCCGGTACCTCGCCAGGAAGTCGCCGGTTTCGGGCCCCGGGCCCGCACCGCCACCCAGGCCGCCGGAGGACGCCGCCATGTTCCAAGCCCGAGCGCTTCCGGTCGCGGTGACGCAGCAGGGTGGACCTGAGGGTGCTGGCGCCCGGCTGCAAGGTGCCCTGCGTCGGCCGCACGCAGCCTCCCCGCGCCCCAGCCCCGCGCCCCCTAGTTGCCGTGGTGATATGCAAAATGCCGGCGTCCCGGGGCGGGGCCTGGCCCGGGGCAAAGAGCAGAAACAAATCCCGGGGCCTGGGGCGGGGCCGGGCCGCAGGCCTCTGTTGCTTGGTGACAGCGTATTTACGCAGGTTGCTAAGGGTGTCTGCAGCATCGTTAAAGAAACAGGACGAAACATAAACTCTGTAATCCCGGGTAACCCTCGTTCCGATTTTTCATCTTTCTCCTCGTCTTCCCCTCCGCCCCTGCATTCGTCCTCCATCTTGCCGTCAAAGCCACTGCCCCATGGGAGTCATGCCACCCACTCGGGCCACCCCCGCGTTCCGCAAGCCGGTTGGCATTGGACCTTCGCCCTATCACGACGCCCGAGTCATGGTCCTGCACACCAGCCAGCCTTCCGGGGACGTTGCCAGCCTCTGACTTGCTCAGAGGCGATGGGGGTTGTCCACACCTCAGCCTACCCCCACCCCGGCCTGCCTCTCCCACCCTGGACCACCCCCTGCCCCGTCCCCAGGAGGGGCTGCCCCTCTCTCGTCCTCCCCAACTCCAGCCCCGCTCCCAGGGACACGCCGCCACCAGCCCCATCCCTCCATCCGCCCCCACACGAAGGGACTGGAGCAGGCACAGAAATTTTCTTCAAACTTTATTTCCAATCAATAACTTTGCCCAAGGCGCCAGGTGGGCCCTGGCTGGGAAGGGTCGAGGGGTCGAGGCCCCGGGCCTGGCCGGGAAGCTACTGCCTGCCCGGGGCGTTCAGGGAAACGGTGGTGTTCTCGAAGAAGCGGCTGAGCAGGGCGTTGTTGTGGATCGCCATGTCCACCAGCTCCGGGGTGATGCGCCTGCTGCCGATCTTCTGGGCCTCGTTGCCCGCCAGCTCCAGGACCGTGGCCGTCAGGTACTGGACGATGGCTGCCATGAACACAGGTGCGTTGGAGCTGAGACGCTGGGCGTAGTGGCCGTCCAGCAGGAGGCGCTCCATCTGGCTCACGGAGAAGGTCAAGTCGGCTCTGCTTGTGCGGCTCCGGTTGCGCCTCTGGTGCTCGGAGGATCCTCGCCGGCTCCTTTGCCCCGACATGATGGGCGCTGGAGTGTCCTGTCTCCGTCCGGTCTAGCGCTGCGGTTCAGGGCGGTCAATGCAGGAAGGTGCCAGTTGGTCTCAACCGTTCAAAATGGCCAGTACAGGGGCTCCTGCGCCGTAACCTAGCGACCCCTGTCTGGCCCCTCATTGGTCCAGGCACAGGCTGTATGACACCTAAGTTCTGTGAGGTCACTGCTTTCCCATTGGCCCTGGCGGGCCCGGGCCTGGGCCTGCGCCTGGGCCTGCGAAGAAAGCGTGCGGCAGCTGTACCCTGTGCGGCAGTCACTGCCGCCGCCCTCCTCCACTTCCACGTCCCCTTCTTCCTCCCCAAGACCCCAGGAAACTATGAATCTTCTCCCTTTCCTAGAGGTTTGCCAGTTCTGGAAAGTTCCTAGAGAAGGAAATCAAGCAATAAATAGCCTTTGGTGTCCGGCTATTTTCTCATTGTAATTCAGCCACATAGATCAGCACTCCGTTCCCTTTTCATGGCTGAGTAATATTCCGTTGTGGTGCATTATTAGTTCCTCAGTCATTTCCACCTTTTGCCTACTGGGAGCAGTGCTCCAATAAGCATTCTGGTACAGGCATCCATTGGGGTGTATACCCATGAATAGCATTATGGGTTTCTTTACTGACTCTTAACTTTATTTCACTGATCTAATTATCTGTCCTTAGGCTGACACCACATAGTTTTGATCATTGGAGTTTCCTGGATGCTGTTTTGAAATAGGCAAGTGTGCACCCTCAAACTTTTTCTCCTTTCTCAGGATTGTTTTGGCTATTCAGAGCCTCTTGAAATGCCGTTTGAATTCAGCTTGGCTTTCACCTTCTGGAAACAAATCACTGGGCTTGTGATAGCAATTGCATTTGCCCTGCTGCTAACTTTGGTTAGAATTGCCATCTTAGCAATGTTAAGACTTCCAATTCATGAGTGCTGATATCGTTCCATTTTTTAGGGCATCTCTAATTTCAGCAATTCTTTAGTTTTCAGTGCACAAGTCATGCGCCTCCTTGGCTAAATTTATTCCTGTGCGTTTTATTTCTTTTGATGTTATTTTAAAATGTTAATTTCATTTTGGATTTTTCATTGCTAGTTTATAGAAATACAACTTGTGGGGGGGGGTCTTGTATCCTGAAAGTTTATTGAATCCATTTATAAACTTTAGTAATCTTTTGTGAATTCTTTGGGGATTTCTAGTATAGAAGATAATGTCATCTTCTGTAGATAATATCATGGAGATAGTTTTTCTTCTTCCTTTCCAATTTGGATGTATTTTATTTCTTGGCTAAATTTATTCCTGTCTGTTTTATTTCTTTTGATGTTATTTTAAAATGTTAATTTCATTTTGGATTTTTCATTGCTAGTTTATAGAAATACAACTTGGGGGGGGGGGTCTTGTATCCTGAAAGTTTATTGAATCTATTTATAAACTTTAGTAATCTTTTGTGAATTCTTTGGGGATTTCTAATATAGAGATAATGTCATCTTCTATAGATAATGTCATGAAAATAGTTTTTCTTCTTCCTTTCCAATTTGGATGTATTTTATTTCTTGGCTAAATTTATTCCTGTGCATTTTATTTCTTTTGATGTTATTTAAAAATGTTAATTTCATTTTGGATTTTTCATTGCTAGTTTATAGAAATACAACTTGAGGGGGTCTTGTATCCTGGAAGTTTATTGAATCTATTTATAAACTTTAGTAATCTTTTGTGAATTCTTTGGGGATTTCTAATATAGAAGATAATGTCATCTTCTGTAGATAATGTCATGGAGATAGTTTTTCTTCTTTCTTTCCAATTTGGATGTATTTTATTTCTTGGCTAAATTTATTCCTGTGCATTTTATTTCTTTTGATGTTATTTAAAAATGTTAATTTTTTAAAATATATTTTTATTGATTTTTTTTTTTTACAGAGGGGAAGGGAGAGGGATAGAAAGTCAGAAACATCGATGATGAGAGAAACATCGATCAGCTGCCTCTTGCACACCCCCTACTGGGGATGTGCCCGCAGCCAAGGTACATGCCCTTGACCGGAATCGAACCCGGGACCCTTCAGTCCGCAGTCCGACGCTCTATCCACTGAGCCAAACCGGTCTCGGCTAAAAATGTTAATTTCATTTTGGATTTTTCATTGCTAGTTTATAGAAATACAACTTGGGGGGGGGGGTCTTGTATCCTGGAAGTTTATTGAATCTATTTACAAACTTTAATAATCTTTTGTGAATTCTTTGGGGATTTCTACTATAGAAGATAATGTCATCTTCTATAGATAATGTCATGGAGATAGTTTTTCTTCTTCCTTTCCAATTTGGATGTATTTTATGTCTTTTTCTTATCTTGATATTCTGGTTAGGATTTCCCTTACAATCTTGAATAGAAGCAGTGAAGGCAAACATTGTTGTCTTGCTCTGAGGTTAGGGGGGAAGTTTTTATCTTGCACCACTGAGTATGACATTAGCTTTAGGTATTTTCTAAATGTTCTCTTTTATGTTGAGGAAATTCATGTTGTTGGATTTTGTTGATTTTTTTTCTGCATCAATTGAGATGGTCATATAGGTCTTTATTTTTATTTTTTATTTTTTATTTTTTTAAATATATTTTATTGCTTTTTTACAGAGCGGAAGGGAGAGGGATAGAAAGTCAGAAACATCGATGAGAGAGAAACATCCATCAGCTGCCTCTTGCATGCCCCCTACTGGGGATGTGCCCGCAGCCAAGGTACATGCCCTTGCCGGAATCGAACCCGGGACCCCTCAGTCCGCAGTCCGACGCTCCATCCACTGAGCCAAACCGGTCTCGGCTAGGTCTTTATTTTTAGTTCACTAATGCGGTGTTGATTAGCCACTTTTCTTATATTGCACCACCATTGCATCCCTGTGATAATTCTACCTGGACATGGAATGGAATGTTTATACTGTATTCTTGGGTTCATTTTGCTAAAATTCTTATGAGGATTTTGCATCCATCTTGGTGAAGAATATTGGTCTGTCATTTTCTTTGTGACATATTTATCAGGATTTGGTGTCGGGGTAATGCTGGCCTTGTAGAATACCTTGGGAAGTTTTCTCTTCTTTTTCTATATTGTGGAAGAGTTTGGAAAAGATTGGCATTAATCTTGCTTTAAATATTTTGTAGAGGAAAGATCCGAGATGGTGTCAGAGCAGGTGCACACTCACCTCCTCCAAAAACCAAACTGGAATTACAGCTAAAATATAGAACAATTAACCTGAGTAACCGGCCAAAGAGCAGCTGAACCTAAGTCTTATAACCAAGGATTGACAGGAGAAGCCACATCAAGACTGGTAGGAAGCAGAGACTCAAAAACGCTGGCCCTGTTCTCCTGGGGCAGGCCTGAGAATCGGGAGGGATGTCTCAGCAGCAGATTTTCTCCCTGAGGAGTGACACATCTCAACCCCACACTGGGCTTCTCAGCCCACAGCACCAGAGCCGGGGAGAGCCCACGTAGCATCTGGCTGTGAGACTCGATGGGGATTCTAACTGCCAGGCACCCTCTTTTTTTCCTATTCTTTTCTTAGTATTTTTTATTTTTATCTTCATTTTTATTTTTTTATTGTTCAGTTTATTAATTACATTGTTCCCCCCTTTTCCCCCTATAACTCCCCTCCACCTGGTACCCATCCCACCATCCGCCCTCACCTCCCCCCCGACTGTCCTCTCCCATAGTTGCATGATTTTTGTCCAGTCTCTGTGCACCTCCCACACCCCTTTCTCCCCAAGAATTGTCAATCCATTCCTTCTCTATGCCCATGATTCTGTTATATTCATCAGTTTATCCTGTTCATCAGATTTTTATTATTTTTTTATTTTTATTTTGGTTTTGGTTTTCATGTGCTTTTATTATTCTGTAAAAGGTAACAAAATATACAGAACAAGTTTTCCCTTTTTAACTAATGTTACAAACCCATGTTATTGCTTATGTATAAATATTATACTCTATGGCTGATCATTTCATCAGATTTTTAATTCACTTGATTTTTAGATTCATTTGTTGATAGATGTGTATTTGTTGTTCATAATTTTTATTGTTACTTTTTTCTTCTCCCTCTTCTTATAGAATATCTTTCAGCATTTCATATAATATTGGTTTGGTGGTGATGAACTCCTTTAGCTTTTTCTTATCTGCAAAGCACTTTATCTGACCTTCAATTCTGAATGATAGCTTTGCTGGATAGAGTAATCTTGGTTGTAGATTCTTGCTATTCATCGCTTTGAATATTTCTTGCCACTCCCATCTGGCCTGCATCGTTTTTGTTGAGAAATCCGCTAACAATTGTATAGGTAACTGACTTTTTTTCTCTTCCTACTTTTAATATTCTCTCTTTATCTTTTTTCCATTGGCATTTTAATTATGATGTGTCTTGGTGTGGTGCTCTTTAAATTCCTATATTTTGGGGTTCTGTGTACTTCTTGGGCTTTTAAGTCAATTTCTTTCACCAGGTGGGGAAGTTTTCGGTCATTATTTCTTCAAATACGTTTTCATTATCTTGCTCTCTCTCTTTTTCTGGCACCCCTATAATTCGGATGTTGGTAAGCTTGAGGTTGTCCCAGAGGCCCCTTACACTACCTTCAATTTTTTGGATTCTTTTTGCTTCTGGCCTTTCTGGCGGAGTGGATTTTGCTTCTTTGTATTTGAAATCTTTGACTTGGTTCCTTCGGTTGTCTGGACTGCTTTTAGGTCTTTGTATAATATTTTTTATTTCAGTCAGTGTATGCTTAATTTCTGGTTGGTCCTTTTTCATATCCTCGTAGGTCTTGTTTATTTCCTTGTAGGTCTCGGCCTTTTCTAGGAGCCTCTTGAGTAACCTTATAACAGTGGTTTTAAACTCTATGTCTAGTCATCTTTTTTCCTCCATTTCTTTCAAATGTGATTTCTTTCCATGTCTCTGCATGGTGGCTGCTTTCCCGAGTTGGCCCATTAGCTTTGTGTGGTAGACTTCCTACTAGGGACAGTGGCTCAGCCTCCCCAGTTACCTGAGGTGGATACTCTTGCTGCAGCCCTTTATGGGTTGCACAGTCTTGTTGACGTTAAGCCTAGCTTATTGTTGTTAGCACTAGGAGGGTTTGACCTCCAGGCCAATTGGCTGTGAGGGTCAGCTGTGTTCAGGTTGGATGGGTGGAGTCTCCGGGCTGAGCAGGCAGTGTTGGGTCCACCCTATGCGGCACCAGGGTCACTGTGCTGTGTGGCAATGGCTGCAAGCACCTCTGAGAGAAAGCTGTGGCAAGCTCTACCCCCTGCCAGACAATTCAGCCTCTCCCCCATATGAGTCTGCACCCCCAAAATCTCGCCCAGGGTTGTAACACAATGCAGTCCGGTGGTCTCCTGAACGAGGGAACAAGTCACGAGTCCTCTCTGTGCAGTCGCGTACTTCTGCTGTTCCCAAGTTTACTTGCACTCTCCTCATGCTCGCCCTCTGCACAAGCTCGCAGACCTCTGCCCCAATGGGCTTCGGCATGCTTTCCCACTGCCCAGTTTAGTGTGGGTTCCCTGGAACTGGGGAATCAGTGCAATGGGACGCCTCCACCCTCCCTGTTGGAGAAAACCAGCTGGGTTTGCAGCCGCCCGCCCTCTCCGCTGGCGTGTGCACACGGCTCCAAACCTCTGACTCCGCGGGTATCTTCAGCGCTATGCTCCACCACTCCTCTGAGTCACAGTGTCCTATCTTCACTTTTATTTGTGGAATTTTCACTCAGCCAGCTTTCCACTGATTCTGGATGATGTTTGCTCTGTCATTAAGTTGTAGTCTTGGAATTGTTGTGTGGGCAGCAAGATAGGTGTTTACCAATGCCGCTATCTTGGTTCCTCTCCCCAGGCACCCTCTTAAAGGGCCAGCGCACAAAAATCTCATTCACAACCACAGACCCTGGGCTCTGGTGATGGGAGGGCAGAGCAGACTATAGTCATGTGGGAAGAAGCAGGGATTTGTGGCTCTTGGGAGACAGCTGAAGGTACAGCCACCAGGATCCCTGTGCTGAGTCCCTCTCCATACCATAGAAATCATCTTTCTTGGATCGAGTACTCCGTTACATCATCAGCCTGGGGGAATACATAGGCCCACCCTCTGGACTCACTGTCACTTTACCCTGCAGAGCTCACATCCTGCTGAGGAATCAACTGCCTGGGCAGGGGTGTAGAGATCTGGACAGACTCAGACAGTGTTAGTGATTGAGATTGGTGGCTCTTGGGAAGAGGCCTTCCCCCATGCCTGAATGATGCATCCCCATCATGGGAGATCCTCTGGCCTCGCCCTCCCAACTCTCAGCAGCCCTGCCCTGCTGAGCTTAAGCTCCTGGCAGAATCTGGAACACACCGAGTTGTGCGGCTCAAGGACAGGGGCCTTGTTCCCCCCCACACACCTGGCTGGTATTGAGCCCTCCCTTCGCAGGGCCAAGTCTTGGTCTGTGTGAGCCTGATAAACTCTGCTGGCCTCACCCTGACAATTTTGTGAGGCCCTGCCCTTCCACAAAGGTCTATGGGCACCTGGAGGATGGCAGCTCGATTCCGTATCCCCTGGGACATGTGCTGAGTGGCCACAGTCCCAGCACTGACACCAAGATTGAACCTTTATTAATCTGGTGAACGTTACTTTCTCCTACCTGGTGCCTCACTGAGAACCTTCCTCATGAAACTCCAGGACCGCCAGAGACACTTTCAGTGACTGAGCCAAACAGGCTGCCAGGAGGTGGAAGCAGGCAGAGGCAGATCTCAGATGCCTTGGGCCTTTTACTGACCTTCCCCCTAGTGGAAGCCAGCCTTGGTTCACAGCTTTGGTCCCTCCCATGCACACCAAGGCCAAGTAGAGGCAGCCCCAAGCTGTGGTTCCAAACAGGTTGTCCAAGGCCAGTCACAGGCAGAATCGGGCATTGATCTGAACCAGAGTCCTCCTAAGAGCCCCCCAGAACTGATACACCTGCTTCAAACAACATAAGAGCAGGATTGAATTAGCTCTGCAAGTGGCACATCCAAAGGGAGATGTCAGCAGGCACCAGGCCCTGCTGAGGCGAAACCAGCACCCGCACAGCCGCTCACGCTCTGCAGTCACGTTCAGTCTCCACAGTCAGCCAGCCTGTGGGTTGACCCCATGCACAGACATGCCAACAGCAATCAAGACTCAATTACAATAGGAAGGCTCACATAACCCATAGAAGGGACATTGCTGTGGCACCTTGCTTGGGGTGATCAGGAAGACTGTGCTGTTGAGCCTCATAGGACACCAATCACATAAGGCCATCACAGCAAGCTTGGGAAACGCAACATACCTGACTAACACGGAAACAAATAAAGGGAGCCCAAAATGGGTAGACAAAGAAACATGCCCCAACAGTTATAAGAAAAAGAAGGGAACTTCATAATGATGACGGGATCAATTCAACAAGAGGATACAACTCTTGGTAAACCTTTCTGCATCCAACATAGCACCATCTAAATATAGAAAGCAAATCTTGACGGACATAAAGGGAGATGCTGACACTAATACAATCATAGTATGGGCTTTCAACAACCCATTGACGTCAATGGGTAGGGCTTCCAGACAGAAAATCAAGAGGAAACAGCTGCCTTAAATGACACACTAGATCAGATGGCTTTACTTGATAGCTTCAAAGCATTTCACCACAAAGCAGCAGAACATACATTCTTTTCAAGTGCACATGAGCATTTTCTAGGATACACCACATTTTAGGACACAAAACAAGTCTCAATGAATTTAAGAAGATTGAAATCATATCAACATCTTCTTTGACCATAACGGTATGAAGCTAGAAATCAATCACAAGAAAAATATGAAAAACACACTTGGCGGTTTCAATAGCATTTTAACTAACCAATGAATGGGCTAACAATTAGATAAAGGAAGAAATCAAAAGATACCTTAAATGAAAGTGGGAACACAACAACCTAGTATTTATGGGACGCCGTGAAAACATTCCTAAGAAAGAAATTCATAGCATTGCAGGCCTACCTGAAAAAGCAAGAACCATTTTAAATAAACATTCTAACCTAAAACTCAAAGAAACTAGAAAAAGAACAATAATCAAAGCCCAAAGTGAGTAAGAAAAAAAGAAAAAATAAATATCAGAGCAGAAATAAACAAAATAGAATTTTAAAAAATCAGTAAAACCAAGAGTTGGTTCTTTGAAAAGATAAACAAGATTGATAAATTTTTTTTTTCTCAATCCTCACCCGAGGATATATTTTCATTGATTCCTGGAGAGAGAAGAAGAGACAGAAAGACAGAGAGAAACACTGATGTGAGAGAAACACATTGGTTGGTTGCCTCCTGCATGAGCCACTAACAAGGCCCAGGCCGGGGGAGGAGGTATGTGCCCTTGACCGGCATCGAACCCGGGACCCTTCAGTCCACAGGCTTATGTTCTACCACTGAGCCACACCAGCTAGGGCAAGATTGATGTGCCCTTAATCAAGCTCATCAAAAAAGAGAGAGGATTCAATTTTTAAAAATTCTTCATAATACTATAACTCTGATGTGTGATTCAGGGTGGGGCAAAATTAGATTTACAATTGAGTTCATGAAACAGCTCATTTTTATATTATTAGTATTTATTAAGTATTGCATTATTTTCCATATGAGCAACTGTTCACCTCCTTTTGCCCCACCTTGCATAACAAGCACATTGATTCGTTATTTCAGTGTATTCAAGTAGATACAAAATGCCAGGTATTTTATGAGAGATGATTTTCAACTTTTGTACTGTATGCCATGTTTTAATTCTAGGCCTTTGGAATTGTCATTACTACCATATTTCCCAAACTGTGCCCCTTTTCCCTTAAATAGGTCACATGCTTTTCTCTAGAATGTAGGCATGTCAAGGTCCTAAATTTCACATATTCGATATTAACATTTCTCTCATAAATTCCTACATAAGGAATCATCCGTTAATGCCCGGCAGTTCACACATGTACACAGAGCCCAGAGTATTTTTTCAAGTGTATTTCTTTCTTTTTTTAATATATGTTATTGATTTTTTTACAGAGAGGAAGATAGAGGGATAGAAAGTCAGAAACATCGATGAGAGAGAAACATCAATCAGCTGCCTCCTGCGCATCCCCTACTGGGGATGTGCCTGCAACCAAGATACATGCCCTTGACCGGAATCGAACCTGGGACCCTTCAGTCCACAGGCCGACGCACTATCCACTGACCCAAACTGGTTTCGGCCCAGAGTATTTTTTTAAATTTATTGGGGTGCCATTGGTGAGAGCATTTGACCGCAGAGCCCACATTCTTGGTAGACGGTTGAGACCAGTGTGGTAAGCTGCCGATTCTCGGTCCTCTTTCCTAGCTGACTCTGCCCTAAGCTAGTGCCTCGCCGATTTTATGTTCTGATTCAATAGATCTAGAATAAGGCCCAAGATATGACATTTCTAATTGCTCGCAAGTGCCACTGATGCTCCTGGTCCCTGACCCACACCGGATTTGCAAAGCCCCAGATGGCTTCCTCAACAGTGGTGAACTTTCTTTCTTTATTAAATATGTTTTATTGATTTTTTTATAGAGAGGAAGGGAGAGGGATAGAAAGTCAGAAACATCGATCAGCTGCCTCCTGCACCCCCCACCCCCCACCCACTGGGGATGTGCCTGAAACCAAGCTACATGCCCTTGACCGGAATCAAACCTGGGACCTCTCGATCCGCAGACCGACACTCTATCCACTGAGCAACACCGGTTTCAGCAACATTGCTGAACTTTCCAGGGGACCCCAAAATAGACTAATTTACCTGCCCAGACCCCATTTCCCTTATTGCATCCCTCTGCCTGGTGTTTTCTCCTTCTTGGGCGCTACCCTAACATCTGTCTAGCCAAAAATGGTTTTGAATGTTGGATGCTTTTGAGAAACGCACAAAGGAAAATACGATTGGGAGGAATTGCTTTTTGCCCTGTCTTCACTTTCCATGTGTCTGTGCTAATCCCTCTCTACAGGTCTTTTTTGGCAATGTGGATGCATCTGGAGTAAAACACAACATGTTTAACCCGCCCATTATTGCTCGCTACATCCGTTTGCACCCAACACACTACAGCATCCGCAGCACTCTCCGCATGGAGCTGATGGGCTGTGATTTAAACAGTAAGTGCCACGTCATCCCTTATCCTTCCATGTCCCAACCAGGAATAGAATAACTAATAGTCCTAGTTTTCCAGAGGCTGTGAGTTTTCTCAGCACATAGAACTATTAATGCTAAAACCAGCAGAGACTTGCTGATTCTTTTTTTTTTTTAATATATCTTATTGATTTTTTTACAGAGCGGAAGGGAGAGGGATAGAAAGTCAGAAACATCGATGAGGGAGAAACTTCGATCAGCCGCCTCCTGCACACCCCAAACTGGGGTTGTGCCTGCAGCCAAGATACATGCCCCTGACTGGACTCGAACCCGGGACCTTTCAGTCCGCAGGCCGACGCTGTATCCACTGAGCCAAACCGGTTTCAACTTGGTCATTCATTTTTTTATTTTTATTTTTTTTAAGAAAATTTTTTTTATTGGTTTTTCACAGAGAGGAAGGGAGAGGGATAGAAAGTCAGAAACATCGATGGGAGAGAAACATCCATCAGCTGCCTCTTGCAAACCCCCTACTGGGGATGTGCCTGCAGCCAAGGTACATGCCCTTGACTGGAATCGAACCTGGGACCTTTCAGTCCGCAGGCCGACGCTCTATCCACTGAGCCAAACTGGTCTTGGCGGTCATTCTTTTTTTTTAAATATGTATTTTATTGATTTCAGAGAGGAAGGGAGAGGATGAGAGAGAGAAACATCAATGATGAGAGAGAATCATTGATCAGCTGCCTCTTGCACTCCCCACACTGGGGAATCGAGCCTTCAACCCTGACCTGGAATCGAACAGTGACCTCCTGGTTCATAAGTCAATGCCCAACCCCTGAGCCATGCCAGCTGGGCAGGATTTGGTCCTTCTAATCATGGGGCTCCCACTGGGAAGCCACCTCCTCCTCTACTATTAACAGGGCAAGTACAAAGTCAGATCTGACCAGAAAAGTGGGGAGGGGGCAGTATGCTACCAATAACAGAATCCATGCAAACACTCATGCCTTTGAAATGACGTCATGGTGACAGTAGTCCTCAGGTGCCAGTGGAGGGAGGCTAGCGGGACCAGGGCTGCATCTTCTCCTCGTGGTTCACATCCTCCTTTCTTTGCTTTCAGGCTGCAGCATCCCCCTGGGAATGGAAAACGGAGCCATAGCGGATGCACAGATCACGGCCTCCTCCTACTTGAACAACATGTTTGCCACCTGGTCTCCCTCACAAGCCCGGCTTCACCTCCAGGGGAGGACTAATGCCTGGAGACCCCGGGTAAGAGGCAGCACATGTTCTCGTCCGCTGAGGCGGAGTGGGGAGGGGGTGGCTGGGAAAGAGCGAAGAAAGCCCTGGACTGTTTCTGCCGAGTATCTGTGTCACCTGGTCGTTCCCCAAGGGTGTCAAGGAAGGTTGACTGTGGGCAGAAGAACCCACAGGCATTTAGCGGCACCATGTGATTTCACCCGGCATTCACTGGGGGACATGATCCCTAAACCGGAAACGGAATCTCTAGATGCAGGCCTAGGCTGATATGTGTCATAGAATTTGAGCTGAAGTGCCTTTTTACAGGAGGGAGTATCAATAATTCGCTCTCGATGCAGATTTCTCAGTTTCTCCAAGAAAAGGGTCCCAATTATGTAATAGTTTATTGGGCACAGTTCATTTCCAGAACCACTGAGTCTGTGAGTTTTCGACCACCGAATAGCTTTTTGGGATGAATGGAGTTAACGGTGTCTGATCCTTCAGGGGCTTAATTTATTTTATTTTTAAATATATTTTTTATTGATTTCAGAGGGAAAAGGAGAGGGAGGGGGAGAGAGAGAGAGAGAGAGAGAGAGAGAGAGGTCAATGATGAGAGAGAATCATTGATTGGCTGCCTCTTGCATGTCCCCTACTGAGGATCAAGCATGCAACCCAAGCATTTGCCCTGACTGGGCTGGGAATTGAACCGTGACCTCCTGGTTCATAAGTCGGTGCTCAACCGCTGAGCCACACCAGCCAGGATGAAGGCTTACATTAAACAAAATAGGTTGCATAAACACATTGCAGCCAATCTTCATATGGCTCATATAGTCATTCATCAAACATTCATTAAGTATCTCTTCAATAGCTGACCCTGGGGATACTGAAATGAATCATGAAGAATGATAGCCCTCAAGTTACTTACAGTGTAAAAAGGGGGACTGACAAAGAGACAATTAAAAATGCAGGGTGCAAGTGCTGTGACATGGTTAAGAAGGAGGAACTCGGGGATTTCTGGGAGCAAATCCTGACCAATGGGAAACGAGTCTAACTAGACTCTTCTTCAGGTGAATAGTCCAGAAGAGTGGCTGCAAGTGGACTTCCGGAAGACAATGAGAGTCACAGGAATAACCACCCAGGGGGTGAAATCTCTCCTCACCAGCATGTATGTGAAGGAGTTTCTCATCTCCAGCAGTCAAGATGGCCATAACTGGACTCCGTGTCTTCAGAACGGCAAAGTAAAGGTATGCTGCTCTCCTAGAGCTTGTCATTTAAGAGCACGACAAGATTGATACAGGATCCAACTCTCAGGATAAACTTGACCGAGTATCTGTAGGAATAGGACACCAGGAAAAAGCATTTGGGGAGGACACTCCACGCAAGGACGTATGATCCCCAGAAAAGGCAGAGTAGAGCCCAAAGTTGGTTTTCCTCATGAATTTCCATATCACCCAGGATTGTGGCAAGAATCAGAAGAATAACAGGTATTTCCCAAATGCTTATTGGTGTCTGTATTCCTCATCAGCAACTTAGATTCCCACGCCTCGTTGACCTTGAACTTTAGTGAACCAGACAGTCCTTTGATGTTCATCTGCTAGGTATGTCAACAAATTATGCTAATTAGAGGACATGGTATAAAGTCTCATGAGTTATGAGGGGATATATAATTCATCTCTGTGGTGTCTTTTATCTTCTTTTTTACCAAGAATGATGTGGCCCTTACTAATCTCTCCAGTACAGTCTCTTGCCACTCGCTCTTTTGCTCTTTAAGCTCCACCCATACTGATAAACTCCCAGGCCCTTAAAATTTGCATGTTCGTTCTGACAACAGGTGTTTACACATACCGTTTCTTCTACCTGGAACATTTTGTTTTTCTAGGGACTTCCCACTGCCCCTGCCACCTTGCTCATTCTTCAAAAGTCTCAGATGAACGTCATCTCCTTCAAGAATTCCCTGGTCTCTCCAAGCTGAATGAAAGACTTAGAGTATACACTGAGTGGCCAGATTATTATGATCTCTGAACGCATAATAATCTGGCCACTCAGTGTAGACTGACCACAAAGTTGGGATTTTTAAAAAATATATATGTATGTTTTTAATATATATTTTACTGATTGATTTTTTACAGAGAGGAAGGGAGAGGGACAGAAAGTCAGAAACATCAATGGGAGAGAAACATCCATCAGCTGCCTTTTGCCCACCCCCTACTGGGGATGTGCCCGCAGCCAAGGTACATGCTCTTGACCGGAATCGAACCTGGGACCTTTCAGTCCGAAGGCCCACACTCTATCCACTGAGCCAAACCAGTTTCAGCTAGAGTTGGGATTTTCAAATAAGGTTTTTCCGTGGATAAGAATTGCATTGTGGGTAGTTAGAAAGAAGCAGAGGGCTTACTAGCCAGAGGCTGGGGGCCACTATCTCGTGGTCCCTTGACATATCAAGATTTGCAAGCTTTCCCTTAGAAATAAGTACACTGAGTGACCAGATTATTATGCATTCAGAGATCATCATAATCTGGCCACTCAGTATGTATTCTGCAGGATATTCTGGATGAACTTTCAAAACATGCCGAGTTCAATAGGCCAGACATAAAAGGACAAATATTGTATGATCCCACGTACACGAGTAGTAGTCATGCTCTTCAGAGAAAGAACCAACAGAATGTGTATGTGTGTGCCTGGGTGCATGGCAGTGTGTGTATAAAGAGATTTATTATAAGGAATTGGCTCACGTGATTAGAGAGGCTGACACGTCCCCAGATCTACAGGGTGAATGCACCCTCTGGACACCCAGGAGAGCCAGTGGGATGGTTCCCATTCAAGTCTGTCAAATCACTTCTAAAAGGACTGTCACAGCCGAACCCAGCGTGGCTCAGTGGATAGAGCGTCGGCCTGCGGACTGGAAGGTCCCAGGTTCGACTCAGGTCAAGGTCATGTACTTTGGCTGAGGGCATGTCCCTGGTACAGGATGTGCAAGAGGCAGCTGGTCGATGTCTCTCTCTCATCAATGTTTCTGACTTTCTCTCCCTCTCCCTTCCTCTCTAAAAAAAGTCAATAAAATGTATTTTTTAATATATTTTATTGATTTTTTTTTTTTACAGAGCAGAAGGGAGAGGGAGAGAAAGTCAGAAACATCGATGAGAGAGAGACATCGATCAGCTGCCTCTTGCACGCCCCCTACTGGGGATGTGCCCGCAGCCAAGATACATGCCCTTGCCGGAATCGAATCCGGGACCCTTCAGTCCGCAGTCCGACGCTCTATCCACTGAGCCAAACCGGTCTCGGCAATAAAATGTATTTTTTTAAAAATAAAATAAAAGGACTGTTACAGCCTGAGTGATGACAACTGCTGGATCGAACATCGGCTTGTGGATAACTTAAAGGAAAGACATTGAAAGTATGTGGGACTAGAGGCGGCAGATTTGAAAAGCCATTTTTTTCTAATGTAGGGGGATACATATCTTGCAGGCTTTGTGATGAGCAAAAAGAATTCAAACAGAGAAACTCAAGTGTCCTGTAAAAAGCAAAAACAAACAAACAAACAAACAAACAAAAACCCTTACTGGCCCGTGTATTAAAGAAATAGATTGCACTTCACTTTATCAACAGTAGGGGGTACTCATGGACTAAGAAACCTAACAGGTTGCCCAAACTTTTATAAAATCACCTCTTATTGATAGCACAAGGGAAAATAAAGACTTTCTAAATGAACAGAAAATGGCAGATGAGGTAAAGGGTATTATTGTTTGTTCTTGCTTTTTCATCCCCTCCTTCCTTGAAAACACCATTGACTTTGAACTTGGCACTAGTACTCATTTTGACTAATGGAATGTAGGTAGGCATGACATCCACCACTTGCAAACAGAAGCCTTAAATGTGATCGTGTGTTCGACTCATCTTGTGCCTCTGCCTTCTGTCATAAGATAAAAATGTGGAAGAAATGACAAAATTAGCAACTCAACTTACAACTCTCAGTATACTATTTGATGCTTGCAGGCAACCTTAATGGATGCCAAAAGCATTGACTGGAAGCCTGATGGGGAACAGAATAGGTACATCGTTTCACAGATTGTTGGCTAGGAAAGGGAGCTAGCTACTTCTATAACAGACAGATCAGGTGGACATCACTTTAACCAAGTGCTCAAACTTCATGTCAGTAACGGGACAAACTGGTATCATGTGTCCCCTGATGCAGTGTAATGGGAAGGACACATCACCTACTTATATTCTCACTGAAAATGTTGAACCAAAACCTAATAATGAGAAAACAGTCACACAAATTTAGAATGTAGGACATTTACAGCACAATGGTACTAGACTTTTTTAAAAATGCCAATACCCTGCCCTAGATGGTTTGGCTCAGTGGATAGAGCGTTGGCCTGAGGACTGAAGGATCCCCGGTTCGATTCTGGTCAAGGGCACATGCCTGGGTTGTGGGCTCGATCCCCAGTGTGGGATGTGCAGGAGGCAGCCAATCAATGATTCCCTCTCATCATTGATGTTTCTCTCTCTCTCTCCCTCTCCCTTCCTCTCTGAAATCAATAAAGATATATATATTTTAAAATGCTGATGCCCCAAATTTCCAAATCCAAATAAACAAACAAATAAGTAACATCAATGTCATGAAGGTCAAAAAAAAAAAAAAGGCCAGAGAGTAGAAGTCTGTTCTAGATTAAAGAACATTCAAAGAGATATGATAAATAAATGAAATGTGAGACCTTTTATTAACTTCTGGATTGGAAAACTATATGAAGATATCATTGTGATATCAATCTTATATTTGTTGGATAGAATAATGTTATCCTGCGGTTATATGGAAGAATGACCTTAGTTTTATTTGGTAAATATGTTTTTATTGATTTCAGAGGGAAAGGGAGAGGGAGAGAGAGAGAAAGAAACATCAGTGATGAGAGAGAATCAGTGATCGGCTGCCTCCTGCATGCCCCCTACTGGGGATCGAGCCCGCAACCCAGGCCTGTGCCCTGACCGGGAATCAAACTCATCTCTTGGTGTTTAGGCCACTGAGCCACACCCGCTAGGCAGGAGACAGTATTTAAACCAAGACCCAAATGATAAAAATGGGATAACACGAAGGGGAACAGCATTCTCCATCGTGGGAACCACATATCCAAAGCCAGCCTCTCCTGACAGAAGGAGCTGGCACGTCCAGGAACTAAAGACAAAGGCGTGCACAGCAGCAAGCACAGTGCCTTTCATTCTAGACGGCACACCCCCTTCTCCTGGCCGTGCTGGGAAAACATAATTCCTTTCCTACCAGACAACAAATAAATGCTGTCATTCCTCTTGCAGGTTTTTCAGGGAAATCAAGACTTCGTCACACCCGTGGTGAACTCGCTAGAACCACCGCTCCTGACGCGCTACCTGAGAGTTCACCCCCGGAGCTGGGTGAACCACATTGCCCTGAGGCTGGAGATTCTGGGCTGCGACGCGCAGCAGCTGTCCTGAGCAGGACCAGAAAGACAGTATGAGTATGAGCCCGGCCGGTGTGGCGCAGTGGCTGAGTGTCAACCTAGGAACCAGGAGGTCACGGGTTCGATTCCCGGTCAGGGCACCTGCCCAGATTGCAGGCTCTGTTCCCCAGGGTGGGGCATGCAGAAGGCAGCCGATCCATAATTCTCCCTCATCATTGGTGTTTCTCTCTTTCCCTCTCCCTTCCTCTCTGAAATCAATAACAACATATTTGAAAAACAGAAATAAAGTATGAGAACTTTGGCATTCTCAAGGGACTGGTTCTGAAACCTTCATAAATTCTCCTATCCAATAAAACCACTATAACATAGAATTCCCATCATAAAATGTAGTAAAATACAATCGTTTATATAGTATGCAATCATAGGGTTGTCTTAAATGCCCCTCCCACCACTATTAGGATGTCACCACTAGCATAACCAACCATCCCAGTTTGGCCTGGACTGTCCCGGTGGAAGCAAAGCTCTTGCCAGTCCCTTTGCCCCTCCCGCCAGGCCCAGAGCGTTCCCTAACTCCAGTCCAACATGCCTCTTGCCTTCTACCCATGAGTCTGGCCTCTGGGTTACTTTGTGCCATGCACTGCCCCTGGCGCTATCATTTTTCTGTGTTTTGAAAGGATGCAGCCTGGCCAGTGTAGCTCAGTGCTTGAGTGTCGACCTACGAACCAGGAGGTCACGGTTCGATTCCCTGTCAGGGCACATGACTGGGTTGCAGGCTCGATCCCCAGTGTGGGGTGTGCAGGAGGCAGCTGATCCATGATTCTCTCTCATTGCTGTTTCTATATCCTTCTCCCTTCCTCTCTGAAATCAATAAACATCTACACTAATAAAAGAAAAACATGCAAATTGACCCACCAGCCAATCAGAAGCAAGTATGCAAATTAAGCCACCAAAGATGTCAGTTAATTTGCATGCTCAGACTAGGAGCGAAGACTGAAGACAAGGTAGAAGGAAGCCAAGTGCTGCAGAAGGAAGTGAAGTGGCAGACATGGGAGAGAGCGAGGTGGGCTTTGCTCCCTCCTCTGCTTCACTCCAGCTGCAGGAAGCCTTATTCTTGCAGGAATAGGCCTGAGGAAGCCCTATTCTTGCAGGCATCTTCCTGCAACAGGCCTCTAATTTTTAAATATATTTCTTTATTGCTTTCAGAGAGGAAGGGAGAGATAGAAACATCAATGATGAGAAGGAATCATGGATCAGCTGCCTCCTGCACACCTCCCACTGGGGATTGAGCCCACAACCCGGGCATGTGCCCTTGGCCAGAATCAAACCTGGGACCCTTCAGTCCACAGGATGACGTTCTATCCAGTGAGCCACACCAGCTAGGGCTAAACAAAGATATATATATATATATATATATATATATATATATATATATATATATATATATATATTTTTTTTTTTTTAAAGAAACACAGTCCAAGCAGACACTTCCCTGGAGCTTACCAAAGAACTTGTCATTAAGACTGCCTTTTAGAGGAGTGTTGCATACTACTTAATTCTTAAGCATTTCTGCAGCTGCTAAAAGACTGGTTCTTCCTTCCGTGTAGTCAGGCAAAAAGCTATATCTGAGGAAACCCATCTGGAAAGCATTCTCCTCCGGACAAATGGGGCCTCTCCTACAGCCGCCACTTCCTCCTCTGTACAAAAACAATGTACCTATCCTTGGCGGAGACAGGCCTGATGTAAGCATTTCAGATTAGGCTTCGAACATTGAAAATAAAACTCTCACTTTTTTATTATCCTGGTCAAACATGGAGCAACACATATTTGGGGATCGGTTCATCACAGCCTTGAAGTTAAAAGGCAAGTCATTTTGACATCCTGCAAAATGGAGATAAGAACGACTCCATTAAAGTCTGGTTTGGCCTCCTTAAAAATAGATATACTTGTCTTATTTAGCCATCTTGGGGCACTGTTAGTGGCATGTTCTTACCTCAGAAACTAGCATTCTAGTCCAGCCAGCATGGCTCAGTGGTTGAGTGTCGACCTATGAACCAGGAAGTCACATTTAGATTTCAGTCAAGGGTACATGCCCCGATTGTGGGCTCCATCAATAAACAATTATAGCCAAGACCGGTTTGGCTCAGTGGATAGAGCGTCAGACTGTGGACTGAAGGATCCCGGGTTCGATTCCGGCAAGGGCATGTACCTTGGCTGCGGGCACATCCCCAGTAGGGGGCGTGCAAGAGGCAGCTGATCGATGTCTCTCTCTCATCAATGTTTCTGACTTTCTATCCCTCTCCCTTCCACTCTAAAAAATCAATAAAATATAAAAATAAATAAATAAACAATTATATATATACTAGAGACCCAGTGCACGAAATTCGTGCACGGAGTGGGTGGGGGTATTCCCTCAGCCCTGCCTGTACCTTCTGCAATTCGGGACCCCTACACTTTTTTCCTATCTAACTAACCTCTTCACATTTAAAAAAAATTAACTGAAATATCACCTACTCTAGGAAATCCTTTTTGAACAAATGTCTTTACAATCTGTATTAAGTATTGTCATAGTATAGCATTCTTTTTCTTTAGCAGCTACTTAGAGTGAATGCAATGTGGTTTTCATTCTTGCATCGGAATTTTTTCTTCTTGCTCTTGTAATAGCAAAGCTTATCCAACTTACATTTGCCCTTCAAGGGCTTATATTTGGTTCAGTTTCTAGGTGGCTCGCTGCCTTTTTTTTTAAGCAATAAATTTGGGTTTTGATAGCAAGCCTCACTTGTAATCAAGCCTGTAGGTCTCTCTGTCTAAATATTTCTATAATACCTATCACTTTAGCATACCAGAGATTGTGTTCATTTATAGAAAATAACAATAAATGTCACCTGATCATTTGATCTTCTAGTAATATTTTAGAGCAAGATGTATTATTCTAGTAATTTAACTATTACAAATCTGAGGCATACAGAAATAAATTACATTGAACAATAAAGAATGACTCAAATATCAAAGCATAGTATACTTAGGGCCTCCCTTGTCCTGTGCCTCAGATATCATAGCATAGCACACAATTCACATGGAATTCAGCTTCCTTTAAAATGGGAAGGAATGCCACACTAATGAAGCAGCTACTTCCACACATATTTTTTTAATTTAATTCATAGCAAATACTCTTTGTACTGATTATTGGAAAGTCGTCTTAGCACTTGCCTCTGTTCCTCTCTGTATTGTTGCCTTACATTCTGATGTTATTACTGTGCTTTTATCATCCACTCGCTCTATTAAGATTTTAAGGGCAGAGATCATGACTTGAGCTTGTGATTCTCTGTTATAGCGCCTAGATAAATACTCAAAGCCCATCCGGTCCAAGTGACTTGTGATGAGAGAGGCCCACGTTGCTGGAGACCTCTGATTTCTATTTAAGGCCCTCACTTGTTCTGAGCCTTTACAGAGGGGTGAGTAGGGGTTGAGGGAATTTGAGGAAACCCAGACAGAATCCTCCTCCTAAAAGATTTTGCTAAGCTGACCATGGGGACCACAGGGCATTTGTCCAATGAAAATCCAGACACAGGAATAACAAGGGCACTGGTCTCCTACTGCTAATGCGTGAGTTCTGCTGTAGGAACTCACCACCACAATCAGGACCAGGCCACTGGGTAGACCTGGGCTGATGTTCCTAACTCTAGGGAAAGAGAGACTTCCCATGGCTGCAAGCTAGAGGCCCTGGACTCCACACCACGCACCCAAACAGGTCCCAAGCGCAGGTTGGTCAGCAAGGCAGCTACTTTGCCTGGAATTGTGGGGCTGCCTCTCCTGTTCGCCTGTGATCAAGGGTCTGGGCTCTGCCTTTCCAGTTTGCTCTGTGATTGCGATGGCAGGTTTCAGATCTGCCTGTCCTGTTCCCGGATGATTGTGATGGTGGGTCTGGGCTCTGCCTGTCCTGTTCGCACAGCCCCATGATCGCCATGGTGGGTCTCTGCTCGGCCTGGTCTCTTCCCAGCGTGATGGGTAGCTTGGACCCTGTCGGAGGCTTAGGGCACTGCCACCCATCACCAGCTCATGTCCCCTTGGATTCCCTCAGAGGCATAGGGTACTGTCCCCCCCAACACACATATGCAAATATACTGTCATCTTTGCTGGGTTAATGTACATATCACTCCTGATTGGCTGTGGGCATATCACTCCTGATGGGCTGGGGGCGTAGCGAAGGTACAGTCAATTAGCATATTACTCTTTTATTAGAAACAACTAGAAGCCCAATCCACAAATTTGTGCACCAGTGGGGGTCTCTCAGTCTGGCCTGTGGGAATTTGGCTGGACTGGCTCTCCACATCCCCTGAGGGGTCCTGGGGGCAGTTCTCAGGTTATACACCATGGAATCTGGCTCCCTTCTCTCTGGTTCCCAGTACATCACCTGAGAACCGCAGCTGCCAAGTCACTGCAGCTCAGCAGTGTTGAGCATCTTCCCCTGGTGATCTGTGCTCATCATAGCTACCAGTCGACTGGACACTTAGGCTTTTATATATACAGATATACAATGTTCTTTTTTATTTCACAGAAGAAGGGAGAGGGAGAGAGAGAGAAACATTAATAATGAGAGAGAACCATCAATTGGCTGCCTCTTGCAGGTCCGTCACCCCCACACCGGGGATTGAATCTGCAACCTGGGCATGAGCCCTTGACCAGAATCTAACCTGGGACCCTTCAGTCCACAGGCTGCTGCTCTGTGCACTGAGCTAAATCAGCTAGGTCTAAAACCAGTGTTCTTAAACTGTGGCTCATAGATGGAATACAAGAGCCTCCAAATCCTCTGGATTTTGTACATTTATGTATGAATGCATATGTGTGTTTTCCGACAAGAGTAGCTAAAGACTTAATGAGATTTTTAAGGGTACAGGGCTTTAAAGATATCAGAAAGATATAGAAATAAAGCCACGTGGTCTTAATTCTAATCAACAAAAAATATAATAGGTTAGGATCACTAATACAAGAATAAACTCTGTGTTTTGTGTACTCACAACTGTAAACCTCCCTTTGCCCCACCCTGCACAATCACAGTCCACAGCTGATCAAAGTGCAAATGGTTTATGGTCCTATAAGGTTCTTTTAAGGTTAAAGGTTAATTTACAGGAATCAATAACTTGTTTTGCTTTAGAGCCTGGTAGAGAAGTTAACCCCATAGGTGATATGGTTCTATTTCTGTAAAAGGTTAAATACGTCTAATTTATTAATTTTTTATGGGTTCCAAAGGGAAATGCTAAAGAGTATTTCATCAATTCACAGTAATAGTTTTGTTAGAGGATATTCAGGGAGCTTTGTGCCACAAAGTGCATTATTAAAGGCAATCGCTACTCAAGCTATCTTTGACTGAATCTGAAATAGTATAATTTAGTAATCTGGTTTTGTCATTCTTTTCCCATTGACTATATATACATCCCTATTTCTCAAATGTTCTTGGAACCAGCTTTTTTGTCTTCCTGCTGATTTCCTAAACAAGCAGTTAAATAAGACATTGACACATATAAACAAAGTAGTGGCCTAGTGCATGAAATTTGTGCACATTAAAAGATTAATTCAAGGAGATAACTTAATATTGCTATTTGCCCTTTCTCTATAATAGAAGTGTCAGAATGAAAGACAATTAGTAAAATGTATATGAAAACCTCCCTCCTGTCAGAGTCTGGGGCACACCACGGGACCCAGAGTCAAGTCCCTGCCCACCCACATGCACCTCAAAATCGCGTGAGACACAGACCCAGCCGCCCTCCCCAACCCTCATTGGCCTAGATCCAGACCTGGCCAGTCCCAACTTTGTCAAGCCCCACTGGGCAGGGTACGTAGTCTCAGGTCCCCTGGCCAGGCACTAGGATGGGGGTGGGGCATGGCCTGAGGTGCCCCAGCTCAGACTGGGACAGGGGGCATGTCTTGAGGTCCCCTGTCAAGCCTCACCAGGTTAAGGACATGGCCTGAGATCCCCTGTTAACCATGCTGGGTGGGGGCATGGCCTGAGTCCCCCATCAAGCCCTGCCAGGCAGGGGGGTGCGCAGCCTCAGGTCCTCCTTCTAGCCCCACCAGCAGGGGGAGTGCAGCCTCAGGTCCCCCATCAAACCCTACTGGGGGACACAGCCTGAGTTCCCCCAACCCAGCACTTGGGGTTCACCTTGAGGTCCCCTGTCAAGCCACACCAGGTTAGGGACATGGCCTGAGATCCCCTGTTAACCATGCTGGGTGGGGGCATGGCCTGAGTCCCCCATCAAGCCCTGCCAGGCAGGGGGGTGCGCAGCCTCAGGTCCTCCTTCTAGCCCCACCAGCAGGGGGAGTGCAGCCTCAGGTCCCCCATCAAACCCTACTGGGGGACACAGCCTGAGTTCCCCCAACCCAGCACTTGGGGTTCACCTTGAGGTCCCCTGTCAAGCCACACCAGGCAGTGGGGCACAGCCTCAGGTCTCCTAGCCCAGTGCTGGTGCAGGGGGTGTGGCCTTAAGTCCCCTGTCAAGCCCCACCTGGTGTGGTGCATGGCCTGAGGTCCCCCAGCCTGGCACTGGGGCAGGGGGAGCAGCCTTAGGTCCCCTAGCCCAGCACCAGGATGGGAAGTGCACCTTGGGGTCCTCTGTCAAGCCCCATGGGGCAAGTGAGGGCGTAGCCTCAGGTCCTGCTGATTGCTTGCTAAGGCTTCTTATGGGAACTTGGCCTCAGCTGTGGGTGCAGCCATCTTTGTGATGGAGTGATGGTCAATTAGCATAGTCCCTCTTTATTAGATAGGATGGCCTTGAGAGTTGTGTTTTACCCTTGAAATAAAAGTCTAAATGATGATATTTTTTAAAAGAGAGGCACTGCCCAGTCAGTGTGGCTCAGTGGTTGAGCATCAAACTATCAACCAGGAGGTCATGGTTGGTTCAACTCCCAGTCAGGACACATGCCCAGGTTGTGGACTCAATCCCCAATGTGGGGCATACAGGAGGCAGCTGATCAATGATTCTCTCATCATTGATGTTTCTATCTCTATCTCCCTCACCCTTCCTCTCTGAAATCAATAAACACATATTTTTTAAAAAATAAATAAATTACTGAGTTAGAATATCATATTAAATTGAACTCACAATAAAAAGTGATATAACCAAAATAAATTTTAAAAAATTAGAAATGAAGCATTGATCTAGCAGAGCTTATATAGAGGGAGACTGAGAGAGCAATGGGAAATTTCTGTCCAGCAGGTATAGTTTCAGTTATGCTATATGAATAAGTACTAGAGATCTGCCATACAGCCTAGTTTCTATAGATAATAAGGCATTGTGCCCTTCAAAATTTGTTAAGAGGATAGATCTCATGTTAAGTGTTCTTACCATGATAAGAAATTGAAAGTCCTGAAGGAAAGATCAGAATGAATGTGGTCAAATAAAGCAATATAAAATTTTTTATTTGAGATAAAATAATTATCTGATCTAAATAAAAGAGTAATATGCAAATTGACTGTACCTCCACTACACCCAAAAGCCACACCCATTAGCCAATCAGGAGCAGCCAACAAAGATGGCTGCTGGCCACAGAGAGAAAGGAGACAGGCTTGGGTTTCCCCGGCAATAGAGGAAGCCAAGCTTTCTGCCTGTCCTTGCTGGCCTAGGCCTCCACTCAATGCTACCAAGTTTCAATTATCCTATCTAATAAAAGAGTAATATGCAAATTAACCATCTCTCTGCTACAAAAATGGCGGTGCCCATAGCTACAAGATGGCGGCACCCAGTACTCTTGGCCCCACCACAGCCCCCCAGTCTGCCCAGTAGTGGCAGCCCAGGATGGCCGGCTGGGAGGCACCAGCGTCCAGTATGATCCCTGGCCAGCAGCGGCAGCCTGGGCTGGGGTCTCAGGCCAGCAGGGCCACATACGCCCACCACATGATCTTCTGACCAGTGTCAGCAACCTGGGTTGGGACCGCGCACCCAACCACATGATCACCTGGCCAGAAGCAGCAGCTTGAGCTGGGGTCTCACGCAGGCAGGGCCACACACCTCCACGGCACGATCCTCGGCCTGGCAGGGGAGAGCACCCCCCAGCATGGCACGATCTCTGGCCAGGCTGAGATGAAGCCCAGGCTGGGGTCTCAGCCTGGCCTGGGAGGGCACCCACCACAGCACCATCCCCAGCCTGGGCTCGGGTCTCAGCCTGGCCAGGGTGCACACCTCTGCAGAGCCATCTCTGACCAGGCTGAGATGGCAACCTGGGCTCTGGTCTCAGCCTGGGTGCACACCCCTTTGGCAGGATCTCTAGCCAGGCTGATGGCAGCCCGGGCTGGGGTCTCATCCTGGCGGGGTGTGCACCTCTGCGGTGCGATCTCTGGCCAGGCTGATGGCAGCCCGGACTGGGGTCTCAGCCTGGCTGAGGTGTGATACCTTTCCAGTGGTAGCAGCCTGGGGTCTCCACCACTGAGTCACACCAGCCAGGCAGATATGGAGGAATCTTAAATGTTCCTTTTTTTAAATATATATTTTATTGATTTTTTACAGAGAGGAAGGGAAGGGATAGAGAGCTAGAAACATCTACGAGAAACATCAATCAGGTGCCTCCTGCACACTCCCCACTGGATATTTGTCCCCAACCAAGGTATATGCCCTTGACCGGAATTGAACCTGGGACCCTTGAGTCTGCAGGCTGACGCTCCATCCACTGAGCCAAACAATTGGGGCTGTCCAATATGCTAAAGAAAAAAACCCTATCTAATAAAGAGGGAATATGCAGGGGAGGGCATTTGGGAGTAACGGGGTTGTCAGAGGAGGGTAGTTGGGGATGATCGGGCTGGCAGGGGAGCAGTTAGGCATCAATCAGACTGGCAGGGGAATGGTTAGAGGATGATCAAGCTGGCAGGCAGAAGAGGTTAGGGGCAATAAGGCAGGCAGGCAAGCAGTTGGGAGCCAGCAGTCCTAGATGTGAAAGGGATGTCCAACTGCCTAAACAGGAAGGAATCTGAGGGGTCCCAGATTGGAGAGGGTGCAGGTTGGGCTGAGGGACCCGCCCCACCCCAGTGCACAAATTTTGTGCACCAGATCTCTAGTCCTATCTAATAAGAGAGTAATATGCAAATTGACCATATCTCCGATCAAGCCATGCCCGCCAGCCACACCCACCAGCCAATCAGGAGCAAATAAACCCCAACCAAGATGGCTGCGGCCACTGAGAGAATTGGCGAGCGGGTGCCGCAAGCACAGCGTCTGCTCCCCGGCCAGCCCGTGCGGGTGCGGCGAAGGAGGAAAGGGGTGGGCCACAGCGGTGAGCGCATCATCTGCACCCTGGCCAGCCTGGCACACAGAGAGAGGGAATGGGCCAGCTGTGTGGAGAGAGAGGAAGAACCAGAAAAATCAGAACCAGTTCCTGATGCTGATGGAGCCCTATGGGTGCTGGGCTCCTCCACCTGCAGCCCCCAGTCACAGCCCAGCAGGCCCCTGCCCGAAGTCCAGATGGGACCAGCATGGCCCGTGGCAGGGGGGTGTCCGGTGGGCACACTACAGGCATCAAATCACTGCCGCCAAAGTCATGCTCCACATACACACACACACACACACACACACACACACACACACTCCCAAGTAGTATGGTCCAAGGGGGTGACTCCTGAGGCACCGCTCCCATGGCAGCAAATGCACACTATGCCAGGCGGGGAAGCCAGACCTGAAAGCCCAAGCCCCCGAGTACCCGACAGGGTGTTGTGTGCTGGGACCCCGAGGAGGCCCCAGGACAAGCATCTCCCCAGAGGCTGTGCAGAAGGAGGAGAGGAACTTCTGGCTAGAGGCTGGGGTGAAGGATACTGGCATCTTTGCAGGCCAGGCTGAGGGACAGCACATCCCCTTCGTACCTCCCCACTCCCTCTATTATATATACACTAGAGCCCTGGTGCACGAATTTTGTGCACTGGCCCTCTAGTATATATATATAAAGGCCAAGGGACCGGAACACCGGAACAACTGGAATGACTGGAACAGCCTGACAAACCAGTTGCTATGACGTGCACTATGGCTGACCAACCAGCCCAATCAAGGGGAGACCCCTCCCTCTGAATGGCCCCCACCAACCCTGATCAGGGGTGAGGTCTGCTGGCCAACCTCCTGTAGTCCCTCCTCCCCTCCCCCCACCCCAGTCTTGCCCAATCAGCTCCCATAGGAGCAGGCTGGCCGGACCCTACCCATACTCAAATTCATGCACAGGGCCCCTAGTAATACTAATAAACAAACTTGAATCTTCAGATCAAATATAGTTTCTTAGTACAAGGAAGGATTAAGGAAAGACCAGAACAGAAAATAGCCAAGAAGCAACTGGGTTTAACACTAAGAATTCTTCAAAACAGCCAGGAATTGGTGGCTTTGGTTAACTCTGGAAATGAAAGCACAGGTGGCATGCTAAATTGCTTGAGAAACTGTTGAATTAGACAATTTGAACAGTAGTTTAATCTTACAGTGTACAATCTTCCGTTCAGTTCCACACAGCGACGTGAGTAGAAATTGATCCTCTGAAGAGGTTAGGAGAGAGGATCTAAGAAAGGGAGGCACCAGGCGTGATCAAGAAAGAGATGCTTACTCAATTAGCACTCTCTCCTTTCTTACCTCACAGATAGGAGTTACCACAGCAGCAGGAGTAATTGGCTCTGGTATTCATGAGGAATCAGGGCTGCTGCTGCACAATAGAAGCAGTGAGTAATATTCTGGGCACACAAGGGAACACGGAGTATCAGTTAGAACTAAGTGCACCAGTGGAGCCTGTCGCTCATCCCATTAACCCCCTTTTATAAGTTTTCTAGAGATTGTGACCAATCGGAATCTTGGAGAAGATGTCATATATGTTTAAAAAATGCATTACCTAATTTGCCATTAGTCTTCTATCTTTATAATATTTTGGTGTATGAAAACTTTATATTTTTATGTAGTACACTTCTCAGCATTTTCATTTATGTCTTTTTTGGGTTTTATGACATACTCAGAGTAGCTTCTTCCACGTTGATTATAAAAAAAATTCACCCATATTTTATTTCACTATGTATAGGCTCTTACTTTTGTTTCGCTCTTAATCCATCTAGAGTTTGTTTTTGTGCATAGGGATCTCACTTTAGTGCATTCAAATGGGTGGCCCATCATTATATTACACCATCTGTCTTTCCTCTACTGATGTAAAATGCCACCATTTTCATCTATCAAAGTTCCATATATACACTATTGTAAACTGTAGTAGCTACCGTGTGGCAAATAAAATACCTTCGAATTCTGCAAGTGTTAAGAGGATACAGCTACTGTAAGGATGGGTTTCAGAATCAACACAAATGATTATGCATAGACAGCAAAAGATGTCTGTATGGTTAGCTGTCAAATGGAGAGATGCTGGGGGCACTTAAACTGCAGTAATGACGTCATAGAAGTGGTAGAATTCTATTTGGAACTTCAGAGACGTATCGGGGAGATTGTTACCAGCTTCTTCTGTTGTGCTTTGAAGACTGAGGCCAAGTTCACTGCTTTTTTGGATCCTTTGGTGCCAAGTCAATTTTCAGGTAAGTGGTTTCCCACCTGACATGGCTGTCTTTGAATCCTATCACCTAGTGGATGGGTGTATCGGTTATAAATGTCTTAAGGAACGGAAAACCCAAATTACAGTGACTCAAATAGGGGTTTGTTTTTCTCATACAAGCACTCTCAAGGCAAGCAAATGGTTGGTTGAGTGGCCTGAAGTTGTCAGAGCCAGAATAGATGTCACTTTCTTGACTTTTTTCTCATGTACATTGCCTCCTGGTCACAAGATGGCTGCTCCGACTTGGGCTAACCATGGCCAAGGCAGCACAAACGAAAAGCCGTAGCATCTTCTCTTTGATCAATACAGCAAAAATGTCTTCCTCCTCATCTTGGTAGCCTCCCTGTGTTTGTCTCTATGTATGAGGTAGAGCTGCTGCATCTCCCAGACTTGGTTGAGTGGCCTAATGTAGTAGGTGTTCTGTAGAGTCCAATGACACAGCCTCCCCAGTCACTCAAGCTGGGCGCTCAAGATGTGTGTCCCAGTGCGGGCTGTGTATCCCCTCCTTTTGTAGTTGAGCCTTGATTGCTGTTGACATGTTAATGGGAGGAACTGACCCCCCAGGCCAATCAGCTACAAGGACTAGCTGGAATCATCAACCACCAACCTCTGACCACCGACCACTATGGAGGATCAGCTGTGCAGGGCCCCACCCCACACAGAAAAGGACTTTCTTCAGTGGGGCTCTTGTGCTCACCGAGTCTGCTCCTTAAGTGTGTCGCTTGTGGAGGTGGTTGGGTGGTAATGCTTGGACATGGTCTACTGGGTGCACTGGCTCTGAGGCCTCCTGAGAGGTGCAGACCAAGGTCAACCACTGCCTGTGTTCTGCTCAGGACCACCCAGCATGAGCTACAAAGTTATATGCAGATGGCTGCTATTTCTGCTGGGCTTGCAGGTACCCAGTAAAGGCCAAGCTGCGAACAAAGGCTGGCTGCACCTGATACCAGGACTGGTGCCACTTAGGAGGAAGTAAAGGACACACTGGAGCCAGAAGCTACTTGCATGACAGATTTTAGGAAATCTGAAGCATGAGCCCAGACAGGCCATTGCTGTGGAAAAGCCACTAGGAACTGCTTGGGTCGTTCCAAAATTGGGGGGTGGGGGTGGGTAGCACTTTGGGAGTCACCAGAGTGGGGAAAAGAGTGTGAGCCCAGTTAATGGAGTCTCAGATGACAGCTCTGTGGGGGGCAGGCTCATCAAAGGAACAGTGGCCTCTGCCAGCATGTCTGTCTGGGAGAAAGCTGCCCCACCAGGTCTTACCCTGATGGCAAACAATTCAGTTCCTCTCCATATCTCTGTGGTGCCTTTCAAGCTTCTGCCAACTCTAGAGCTCAGAGGGAGTGAGTCCGAGTTCAGTGCATGGCCATTTAAGAGTAACTGCCTGACCTTAGCTGGTTTTGCTCAGTGGATAGAGCATCAGCCTGCAGACTGGAGGGTCCCATGTTCAATTCCAGTCAAGGGCACATGCCTGGGTTACAGACTTGATCTCTAGTAGGAGGCGTGCAGGAGGCAGCGGATCAATGATTCTCTCTCATTATTGATGTTTTCTATCTCTCCCGTCCTCTCTGAAATCAATAATCCTATCTAATAAAAGAGTAATATGCAAATTGACCATACCTACACTACACCCACAAGCCATGCCCACCAGCCACGCCCACCAGCTCATCAGAAGCAGTATGCAAATTAACCCCCAACCAAGATGGCTGCTGCCCAAGGCCAGAAAGCCTCGACCAGAGGCAGGCCGGGGGTGAATGGTCAGTAGGACATCCCCTGAGGGCTCCCAGTATCTGAGAGGGGGCAGGTTGGGCTGAGGGATCACCACCCCTAGTACACGAATTTCGTCCACCAGGCCCCTAGTGTGTGTGTGTGTGTGTGTATTTTTTAATTTTATTATTATTTTTTAACAAAACTAACCAGTCATTTTGTAACTTTTCAGACAAATCTGCCTTGGAAAGAGCCAGGGAAAAATCCATCTTTCCTTGGCTGAGCGAGCGCAGCTCAGTGGCCCTCAGGAGAATCCATGGACCTCCAGAAGCTGCTGATCATTGGATTTCTACTGTGCACTCTAACTTGCTTCTTGGAACCTCTGGTTTCCTCTCTGTCATTTTTAACTGCTTTTAGAATACAAGAGGAGGAAGGCTCAAAACCTGTCTCAGCGGGTGTGTCTGTTGTTAGAATGAATGTTCCTACCTTCCTAAAACATCACATACGTTCCTCAGGTCAGGAAATACTTATTTTCTATTTTAAAGTAATGTTCACTTCATAAAGAAAACACCCACTATCTCAAGCCTTTCCTTAATCAGTAGACTCCCTTTAAAGCTTCTTCTGCCAGTTGCTCTGGCCCCTTCCCCCTTCAGATGCTTCTGGCATTGGTGTCCTTCTCCTTTCTCTTTCTGGGACATTCAACTATCCTGTAGAACTCACAAACATACTGTGGGCAACAACATGTTAGTTATCTATACTAATAAAAGCATAATATGCTAATTAGACCAGGAGACCTTCCGGATATCCTTCTGGACAAAGCCATGGTGGTGGGGCCAAGGCAGAGGCAGTTAGGGGTAATCAGGCCAGGAGGGGAGGGCAGTTAGGGATGAGCAGGGGGTGGCAGTTGGGAGCAAGCAGGTAGGCAGTGGGAGGCAGTTGGAGGGATTAGGTCACCAGAGGGGGCAGTTAGAGGTGAGCAGGCCAGCAGTGGGGGACAGTTGAGGGGATTAGGCCAGCGGGGGGGGGGCAGTTGGGGTGAGCAGGTCAGTAGGCAGAGTGGTTAAGGATGATCAGGCAGGCAGGCAGGTGAGCAGTTAGGAGCCAGCGGTCTCAGATTACAAAAGGGATCGGGCCTAAACCAGCAGTTGGTCATCCCCTGAGGGGTCCCAGATTGGAGAGGGTGCAGGCAGGGCTGAGGGACACTCCCCCTAAACCCCTGCACGAATTTCGTGCACCAGGCCACTAGTCCTATTTAATGAAAGAGTAATAGGCAAATTGACCATCACTCCAACACACAAGATGGCTGCCCCCATGTGGACACAAGATGGCCACCACAAGATGGCCAGCAGAGGAGGGCAGTTGGGGGAGACCAGGCCTGAAGAGGAGGGCAGTGTGGGCAATCAGGTCACCAGGGGAGGGAAGTTAGGGGTGACCAGGCTGGCAGAGGAGGGCAGTTGGGGGAGACCAGGCCAGCAGGGGAGGGCAGTTAGGGGAGTCCAAGCTGGCAGGGGGGAAAGGCAGTTAGGGGTAATTGGGTTGGCGGGGGAGCAGTTAGGCGTCAATCAGCTGGCAGGGGAGTGGTTAGGGGGTGATCAGCTGGTAGGCAGAAGCAGTTAGGGGCAGTCAAGCAGTCCTGGATTGTGAGAGCCATATTCGACTGCCTGGTTGGACATCCCTCAAGGGGTCCCAGATTGGAGAGGGTGCAGGCTGGGCTGAGGGACACCCCCCACCCGTGCACGAATTTTGTGCACTGGGTCTCTAGTCTTATATAATAAAAGGCTAATATGCAAATCAATGGTTGCTGTGACGTGCACTGACCACCAGGGGGAAGATGCTCAATGCAGGAGCTGCCTCCTGGTGGTCAGTGCACTTAGCTAGAAGCTGGGATCACAGCTGCAAGCCTAGTGGCAGTGGCAAGAGCCTCTCTCATCTCCATGGCAGCACTAAAGATGTCTAGCTGACATCCCATGAGGGCTCCCAGACTGTGAGAGGTCACAGGCCAGGCTGAGGGACACCCCCACCGCCATGCATGAATTTCATGCACTGCGCCTCTAGTTAATTCATACCCCTCTTTCACAAAGTATCCCATTTACTCACCAAGATCTCAAAGCAGCCCCTAAGATGTCTACGGCAGAGATTATTGTTTCTATTTGACTCATAAGGAGGCAAAGATTATATGCATCTGTGGCTACCTTTTGAAAAATATATCTTTGTATTGATTTCAGAGAGGAAGGGAGAGGGAGAGAGAGAGAGAGAAACATCAATGATGAGAGATAATCATGGATCACCTGCCTTCTGCACACCCCCTATTGGGGATTGAGCCCACAGCCCGGGCATGGGCCCTTGACCAGAATTGAACCCGAAACCCTTAAGTTGGCAGGCTGACGCTCTATCCACCGAGTCATACTGGCTAGGGCTGTGGATACTTTTTCCTTTTTATTTTTAATGTGGACCCCTTGAACATCTTAGAGGTAGCAAAGCAAAGCAAACTAGATTAGGATATGGGCTCTGGACAACTGTACATTATACCTGGGCCAACTATTTGAACTTGAATCAGGGTTGAAACCACAGCCTTTTCATATGCGTACTTGACCGCTCCTCAGTGAAACTCAACGCTCTTTCTGCAGGAAACAATCAGTCCTGGCTGAGCCACTTCAAGGATTACTTTTGGGATCTCATCAAACGCACCCTACCTCGGGCGGCCATTTTTGCCTTTCTTTTGAGCACCACGATCATGGGAATCCTCTTCTGCGTCACGTAAGCTGCTGCGGGATGAGGGGAGGGGAGGGGGGGAGAAAGGGAACCCGAGGAAGAGACAGGAACATGCAGATTGCACACCAGCCTGCACATCGCTAACTCAGAGAAAATGATAAGCAAATGTGATTCCGAACCCAAGGTGTGGTGTTGGAGTCCGAGTTCGTTGTCTTGCAAAAGAATGCATTTGTGGACAAAAATGGTTCCCGGGGAAGCGAAGTTTATGGCAAGAAGCCAGTCCTGGAAAAGGTTGGGTGTAGTTCAGCATCCAAGGGAATTAAAGTCCATTAGTCCATGTGTAGAGTCCAACATGGCCATAAGCCGAGAGAGGAGAGGACAGGAGGGAGGGAGGGAGGGAGGGAAGGAGGGAGGGAGGGAGGGAGGGGAAGGGGGGAGAGAGAGAGAGAGAGAGAGAGAGAGAGAGAGAGAGAGAGAGAGAGAGAGAGAGAGTTTATTTTTCTAGCTAGCTCCTGATTGGTCCTTTCAGAGAATTCTGCCTTAGTAACATTCTTGTGATTGGTTATACGCCGCTGGTCTTAGCGACATCTATACATTTTAAAGCTTAAGTCTGCAAGCGCCCTTCTTTCCCAGTGCATCTGGGTTTCTTTAGTAACTTCCGCCAGCTGGCTTCCCCAGGTTCTACTTCCTCCAGTACCCACCCCCAAGGTCCCTTCACTGTCTACCTAGCTCTTCCATCTCCTCAAGTCTGAAAGGCCATGTGCCCCCTTTTCAAAAGTCTCCTCTACTTTCTTTTTTCCCTCCAACCTGCTCTGTCCATCACCAGCAGTTTACAGGTGACCTTTAATAACCAGTGTTTGCAACTGATTGCTTTCTTTTTTTCACTAACTTTATTAACTCTTAATTATCCTTCCTTTTGGTTTAGGAACTATACATGGAAAGTATATAATTAACTTTTTTGTTCAATTGCCTGAAAATTTACCAAAATATTTATCTGCATCATTAACTTTCAACCAGTGTGCTGCAAGAATTTTTAAAACAAGCCATTATAGACTATTTAGTCACGGGACACGGACCTTTTTTCCCTTAGATTTTCAAATTTAAAAATGACCACAGCCAACACAATAGCTGGCCAGTGTGAATGAATCAAATTTATACTTTTTTGGGGGGGTCAGAGAGGCATAAAATTTAATATTTGGTGTGCCACGGAATTTTAGTCATTTGGTCATGCCATGAGATGAAAAAGATTGAAAACTGTTGCCCACATAAGTCGCAAGAAGCCAAAGAGATTCCTGAAATAGTAAACAATATAGTTATGTAGTTAGAAAAGCCTAAATTTCATTAATTCAGTTTGGACTTACCAAGAGATACCTACCTGACTGACTCTGTCCTGGTTGCTAGAGAGACAGAGAAATAATGACAACGCTGGTAGGTCAGTCAGTGCTATGGTGGGACACAGTCCAAGTGGGGAAGCTATAAAAGTGTGATCTGATTACAGAAGGCTTTGTGCGGTCAAGGGCTGTTCAAACGTTACAATCTAATAAAGTAGCTGAGGGCAAAGATTAGATTGAGGGTGTGACATCTCCACCTGTGACTCCTAAGAACCCCCAAATGATCACAGGATCAAGAACGATGTCTAAGCCAAGCCAGTGTGGTTCACTGGTTGAGCAATGACCTATGAAACAGGAGGTCACAGTTCAATTCCTGGTCAGGACTCAATCCCCATTGGGGATGTACAGGAAGCAGCTGATCAATGATTCTCTCGCATCATTGATGTTTCTCTCCATCTCTGCTTCTCCTTTCCTCTGTAAGTGGCCAGATAATTATAATCTCTGAATGCAGTGTATTTATTAGAGACCTGGCGCATGAATTTGTGCATGGGTGGAATCCCACCAGCCTGGCCAGGGGGAGGGGACATGGGTGGTTGGCCAGCCTGCCTTACTGGTAGAACTCCTGGTCGAGGGGACAATTTGCATATTAGCCTTTTATTATATAGGATAGACACTGAGAGGCCAGATTATTATACGTTCAGAGATCATAATAATCTAGCCACTCTGTGTATATCTTATCTAATAAAAGGGTAATATGCTAATTGACTGTACCTTCACTACACCCACAACCAATCAGGAGTGATATGCCCACAGCCAATCAGGAGTGATATGCAAATTAACCCAGCAAAGACGGTAGTGTATTTGCATATGCATGGGGGGACAGCACCCTATGCCTCTGAGGGGATCCAAGGGAACATGAGCTGGTGGTGGTTGGCAGCACCCTAAGCCTCTGGCAGGGTCCAAGCTATCCATCATCCCGGGAAGAGGCCAGGCCAAGCAGAAACCCACCATGGCGATGATGGGGCTGAGTGAACAGGACAGGCAGAGCCTAGACCAGTGATGGCAATCACAGGAGAACTGGACAGGTAGAGCCCAGAACCACCATTGGGATCACAGGGAACTGGACAGGCAGAGCCCAGGCCCACCATTGTGATCACAGGGAAACTGGACAGGCAGAGCTGAGACCTGGACAGGAAGGGCCTCCCAGGGGATGGGCAATGGGCCAGGGAGCTCCTCCTGTAAAGCAAGGTGCTGGCCTAATCAATGTCTGCTCAGCAGATTCCACAACTAGTACAGACGTGTCTCCCATTTTCCCTCTTTCCATACAGGAATGTTGATGGTGGCTGTCCTCTTCTAGCTCCATCATTGTATGTGGGGCGTGGAGATCGAGGGCAGATAACTTGTTTCAGTTCATAGGCCGCTTAGCCAAGAAGAGCTAGACCCAGACTTGAGAGAAGCAGGCATCACCCAAATACACTGGACTTTGAGCTGGACAAGGTTAAGACTGGATTTGAGCCTTGGAGAAATGTGGTGCCACAAGTCAGGTGTTCTGGAAGTGGACAGTGAAATAAGACTTTGGTACACAGCATATTATCAGTGATCAATGCCTGTGGAAGGTGGGGGTTGCAACGGGGGAAGGAGAAGTTCAACTGCCTTGCAAGTTCAACGAAGCCTTGGTTGACCCCATCAGAGCTGTCCCACCTTAGCCTGAAATAGTTGGATCCGTATAACCACACTCAATTCGTTAATGGATGTGGGAA
Organism: Antrozous pallidus; assembly: GCA_027563665.1. NCBI lineage: Eukaryota > Metazoa > Chordata > Mammalia > Chiroptera > Vespertilionidae > Antrozous > Antrozous pallidus. The sequence continues at coordinate 7,470,034 of CM050509.1, read as the reverse complement.
GTATAGGCAGCTCTTGACAGCTGAGGCAAACCCTGAAATTGCTAACAGCTGGAAGCTGAGTATTGATTGACAGCACTCTTGGCAGCTGGAAAAGCCAGGTCGTTTCCAAGGGGGAGTCTGGGTGTTGTTATGCCCAGATTTCAAGATCCCCAGAGACCACCAGGGAGCCGTCCGATGCAAAAGCAAAGAGTCTTTATTCGAGCCCGGGCTTGGCTCCCTCAGCCTCCTTACTGATGTAGCGGCGGGACCAGAGAGAGCGAGCCCTAGGGGAGACAAAGTTTATAAAGGGCTAGTCATCTGGGTGGGCTTAGGTGAGTGACATGGGTTTCAGAGATTGGTCACTTTGGTCAGGGTTTCATAGTCTGAGGTCCGAGGCATCCCCTATTATTTCTTGATTGGTCAACAGTGACGCGTAGGGAGTATCTTGTGGTTTCGCCTTATTAGAACCTAAGCTGCATTCCCAGAGCTTCATTGATTCACTCAGGCAGTGGTGGGGGAAGTTAGGACATTTCTGGCATTCTTGTCATCACTCCCGGGGGGAGGGGAGGGGGGGTCAGGCCAAGGGCTCAGCTCCACAAGATGGAGGATAGTCAGCTCTGCTTTGTTCTTTCAGGTGTCATGGTTCTGTGTGCACTACAGGGCAGCTGTGTTCTGTGGATGGAAGGAAGAGGGAAACAGGTATTGGTGGTCAGGAAGACAGACTGTGACAGAGATGGGCTATATGTCCACCGGTCCTGTTCCTTCCTCACAAACGCAGACGAAGACTGCATTTCCCAGCTAAAGAAGCCAGGACTCAAGTTGTTGTAGGACTCAGGGGTCGGCAAACTGCGGCTCGTGAGCCACATGCGGTTCTCTGGCCCCTTGAGTGTGGCTCCTCCACAAAACACCATGGCCTGGGCTAGTCTATGTTGAAGAAGTGGCGTTAGAAGAAGTTTAAGTTTAAAAAAAATGTGGCTCTCCAAAGAAATTTCAATCGTTGCACTGTTGATATTTGGCTCTGTTGACTCATGAGTTTGCCCACCACTAGGTGGAGGGAACGGCAGCAGGTGTCTGACCGGTGGGGTCAGACCAACCCTGGGTTCAGCAGCCTCGGTTCTTGGGTCCCGGCTAGGGAAGAATTCAGAGCAAGACCCCACTGTCAGAGAAGGTTTCTGGGTAAATTGTAGAGGCAGAACACGAAACTGTACATGGAATGGGCTTAGGAAACAAGGTGTGAAGGTAAAGGAACGGCCCTTGGAGCTCGGGAGTGAGGAAGTGAAAGGCAACTTGCCTGGGGCAGGGAGGGGCAGGGAGAAGGGGGCGGAAAAGGCCCGAGCTTGCCCCCAGGAGAGAGAGCACTCTGGGTCCTCCATCCTAAGGGGTTTAGGGGCGGTCCCAGGGGCAGACCTCAATAGAATGTCCAGCAGTTGTCCAGGTGTGTCCTTTCAGGGTGTGGTCCCCACTGATTGGCCGGCCCCGGGGCAGGGGGCCGTTGTTCAGGCAGCGGGTCCTGAGGTCACAGGTTTGGGTGCTTATCTGGGCCTGGATGTCAGCTCTAGGGAGGAGAGGCCAGAGGCTCCAAACCACAGGACCAGCTCCGCTAGGGAGGGCAGGTCACCTGGGGGCGGGTCACCTGGGTCCCACCCACCACCCACCACTGATTGTCCATTGCTGGGCACCAGTGGCTTTCCACCCTGCAGACCTGCCCCTGGCCCATCGCCCTGCCTCTGCTCATCTCCGTCTAACTGCCTACAACAAAGTCAAGATATATCTGGTTCTGTATCTGTTTGAGTCATGTGACTAAACCAATGGCCAGGAGGCCAGCTGCCTGAGAAACATCTGAAGGATGAGGTTAAAATGCACGTCCAGAGGCACTTCTGTGAAGATAAGGCAGGCAACGGCCAAGAGAAACGCTATCTCCTTTGAAGTAAATGGCTCAGCCTGAGGAGAAAACCAAATGAGCCCTCACTGGGAACCGGCTGCCTGGTGAAACTCGCCTCGGGGCAGTGAGGTGACAGGGCAGGCCAGACAGAGCCAACCCGAAGGAGACAGTGATGAAAACAGGGACACCGAGATCTGGAATGCAGCATCCAAAAGCCAGTACTGTGAACTAGAGATAAACCAAGATTGCAATGGAAGGAAGATCAGAGGGAAAATGATAGATACAGCAGACAATTTCTTTGTAGAGGAAAAGCAAAATAATACGACAGGGGAAAAAAACATACTTCCAGGTCTGATTTTTTTTTATATGTGGCAGAAATAAAGGAAGATTTGAATCTATGGTTGTAATGAGCACATCGAGTCACAGGAAACATTGGCACTTGGCACTGGAGGATGTGGTACACTCTCATAATACCTATTGATTTTTTTTTCATCCTCACCTGAGGATATTTTTCCCATTGATTTTTTAAGACAGAGTGGAGGGGAGGGAGCAGGAGTATGGGGAGAGAGAGAGAGAGAGAGAGAGAGAGAGAGAGAGAGAGAGAGAGAGAGGTGAGAGAGATACATTGATTGGTTGCCTCCCACATGCACCCCGATGGGGCCCGGGGATTGAGCCTGCAACCAAGGTACTCGCCCTTGACCAGGAATCCAATCCTCCAGCCTTTGGTCCATGGGCCAGAGCTGATTTTTACATTAATACATTTCACAGCAAGGCTTGCAAACAGCTTCTCTTTGCTTCTTTTGTCTGTGTGCACTTTTCCCAGAAGTACGCAATACTGGGTTAATGGGCAGAGTGCATGGAGCAAGCTCTATTCTATCTCCCTGCTCCAAAATTACAGTGAGTGGCCAGATTATTATGATCTCTGAATCACAATAATCTGGCCACTTTCTCTATCCTATCTAATAAAAGAGTAATACGCAAATTGACCATACCTCTGATCAAGCCACGCCCACCAGTCAATCAGGAGCTGGGGCCAAGCCAGCCGGCCAGCGTGTGGCCCCTGGGGCCGGGCAGTCGCCTGAGGCTGGGACTAAGGTCTGGGCCTGGGGAGGTGGGGGGGGGGGCAAGGTGGCCAGCGAGCACTCGAGGTGTGGGGGGGCAGGGCCGAGGCTTGCGCAAGGTGGCCCATGAGTGTGCAAAGCGGTTGGCAAGTGCAGGGGGATGCAGGGGGTGGGGCCGAGGCATGCATGGGTCGAAGGATGGGGCTGAGCAGGTGAGTGTGCAAGTCAGCCGGCGAGTGTGGGGGTTAGGGGGCAAGGCCAAGGCATGTGCAAGGCGGGGGGGCATGGCCACGGCCGCCGGGGCAGAGCCAGCCATCGACCCCATTGCAGGGTGATGGCTGGGTGCCCAAGGCCTAAAGACTCAGCCAGAGGCTGGCCTTGGGCAGGCCGAGGGTGAGGGGTCAGTAGGACATCCCCTGAGGGCTTCCAGTATATGTGAGGGGCAGGTTGGGCTGAGGGATCATCCATCCCAGTGCATGAATTTCATGCACCGGGCCCCTAGGATACAAATAATTAGAGGTCCAGTGCATGAATTTGTGCATGGGTGGTGTCCAGCCAGACTAGCCAGGGGGAGGGGACATGGGCAGTTGGCTGGCCAGCCTGCTGGTCGAACTCCTGGTCGAGGGGACAATTTTCATATTAGCCTTTTATTATATAGGATATATGCTGAGTGGCCAGATTGTCATGTGTTCAGAGATCATCATCATCTGGCAACTCAGTGTATTGTCCTCAGCTAGAAGACGTACCAGATAGTAAACTGATAGGATCAAATACTACACTTGATCTTAACCAAAAGGCCAAGAAGCAATCTCTCTGTGCCTCTTTTTTTTTTAATATCTTTGTATTGATTACAGAGAGGAAGGGAGAGAGAGAGAGAGAGAGAAATAGGAACATCAATGATGAGAGAGAATCATGAATTATCTGCCCCCTGCATGCCCCACACTGGGGATTGAGCCTGCAACACGGGCATGTGCCCTGACGTATGAACTCATGGTTCATGGGTCAAAGATCAACCACTGAGCCACACCAGCTGGGCCTAGACATAGTTTTTGATCCTGTGCCTCTGATACGCCATCAGCTGCAGCTGTAATGAAGACTTAAGCCAGCTTCTGGTTAGCTGAGGAAATCAACATGGAAGCCTCTGGAACTCCAGTACCAATCAGGGGCGGCTGACAGGCACTACCAAGTATGCAAGGATACATATATAAGGACTTTTTAGTACTGTTTGTAATAGTGAAAAGCTAGAAATAAATTTCCATTGGTTGGTTAAGAAAGCATTGAATAGTCATACAATGAGTGCAATATAGTAACCAAAACATTGTTGTAAAAGGACAATTACACGGAATCATATTCATGAAACAATGCTGAGTGGGGGGAAAAACAGGTTATTACAAAAGATATATAATTTAATCAGATTTGTTATTAAAAACCATATGTACAGGGGGAAAGCCTTTAAGGACCAAATAAAATTAATAGGTTATCTCCTTGTAGCAGTGAGTAGGTGGTTTTAATTATGACTACTGTTGTTATTTAATTTCATGTTTAGTTTTGTCCATCTGTACTTCTAATCTTTCCGTAACAAACTGTATTGTTTGATCAGTATTTTTTAATTTTTAAAAATGTATTTTTATGGATTTCAGAGAGGAATGAAGAGGGAGAGAGAGAGAGAGAAACATCAATGATGACAGAGAATCATTGATCGGCTGCCTCCTGCACACATACCACCCCCTGAAGATCAAGCCCAAAACCGGGCATGTGCCCTGACCAGGAAGTGAACCGTGACCTCCTGGTTCATAGGTCAACGCTCAACCACAAAGCCAACCCGGCAGGGCAATTAGAATATTTTTTAAAAGATACTTTAAAACAAAAGAAGAAAAACTCTCTGACCATACTTACACCTTCCCCTCCAATCCTACCTATCCCAGAAGCATGTTCTCAAGTCACCAAAGCATTTGGTTCAGATCAAAGCATTTGGTTCATATGAAGACAAAAAGCTGTCTAATTTCCTATCTTGGGAAAGATGATGTAACTAAGAAGTCACTGGGTAGACCAGGAGAGTGTAGAGGAGTTTAAACTTTGTTCAGCATTCATTATTTTCTCTTTTCCCCCCAGCATTCTTGTGACTGAACCACACCAGTAAAGTGCTAGAAGATTCCATTGGGCAAGCATGGATTTTAGTTTGCTGGATTTCAAGAAAGTGGAGTGTGCTATTTGCTTAAAATGAGAATGTAATCTATCAATTTTAAGAAAACATTAAAAAATAAATTGTCTTCATCTTGCACTATTTTTGTCTTATTTTTTCCTTTAAAACATGCAATTGAAAATGGGAATACCCTTATTACTGTCTTGATTATAAAAGTAACACATGCTTATTGCAAAAATTTTTTTCATAAAATACAAAAAGAAGAAAGAGTACCCATAATCCTAGAGCCCCAAAATAAACATTCTTAACATTTTGGTGTCTCTTTTCAAATCTTTTTATGTTCATAGTACCAGTTTCCCAAAATTTGTTCTATGAAACAATACTTCTGTGTGAATAAATGTTATGAGACAATAGGGGCTCTGAGGTCAATTAAGTTTTTTAAAATATATTTTTTACTTATTTCAGAGAAGAAGGGAGATAAATGTAATGTTATCTAACTTACATTTGCCCTTACATTTGAAGGGCAAATGTAAGTTAGATAAGCTTTGCTATTACAAGAGCAAGAAGAAAAACTTCAGATGCAAGAGTGAAAACCACATTGCATCCACTCTAAGTAGCTGTTAAAGAAAAAGAATGCTATACTATGACAATACTTAATACAGATTGTAAAGACATTTGTTCAAAGAGGATTTCCTAGAGTAGGTGATATTTCAGTTATTTTTTTTTAATGTGAAGAGGTTAGCTAGATAAGAAAAAGGTGTAGGGGTCCCGAATAGGTGTAGACTACTATATCAGGATACTTTATTATTATGGTCTGTTGTAGGCTTCTAAATTGATTAAATCTATCACTGAACTGGTCAAGTAATGAGTCTAAAACATGCTGGTACTTTATATGCAAGGGTTCCACTTCATTTTGTACAGCTGCACTGGCCTTCTCAAAATACTTTGTTACTCGAGGGAAATACTTATAATTTTTAGTTTCTACATCTCGCTTGAAAATTTTAGGTTTGCTTTCAAAAGCTTTTATGTATCCAAACATAACTTCAATACTTTTGCCAAAACCTTGTAACTTTAAGTTCAGTTCATTAATATGAACAGAGAGATCTGTAAAAAAATATCGGGGTGTTGACCCACTCATCATTATTGAGCTGAGAAAAGTTTCCCAGATCATTATCCTCAATAAATACCTTAATGTCTTCAAAGCACTCCACAAAGCGCTCAAGAACTTTGCCTCGGCTCAGCCATCTTACATTATTGTACATCAGCAGTCCATTGTAGGTGGAATCAACCTCCAGTAAAAGTGTAGAAAATTCTCACTTGTAAAGGGGGCGAGCAGCTATTAAATTAACTATTTTTGTAACAACTGACATTAAGTCGTTTAAGTCGGTGAATCCTGCCTTGGCACAAAAATCCTCCTGATGGATAACACAATGAAAAGGCACAATCGATATCCAATAGCTTCCATAAACAATCTGACAAATCCGACCTTTTCCCCCACCATGTTTGGTGCCCCATCTATTGTCACTGACACAACTTTAGAGATATCAATGCTTAGGTCACACAATGTTTGTATAACAACCTGACATATTTCGCTTCCTGATGTACTTGTTGGCACTGATACTAACTTTATCAACTCTTCTCTCATTGTGAGACCATCAGAATATCGACCAATAATGGCCAACTGAGCATGTGATGTGACATCAGTAGTTTCATCAAGAGAGATCGAAAAATATTTACAATTACTTATGTCTCTCTTTAATTGATGTACTTTTGTGTTCAGTCTCATTATTCGGTCTTTTATGATATTTCTACTGAGTGGTAACTCAGATATTCTCTTAATAATTGCATCTTTATTCTTCATGTCATGAAATAGAACTGGTGCACATCTTAGGAGAGTTACTTTAATAAATTCTCCCTCACTGAGTGCTTTTCCATGCTGAGCTATGGAGTGAGCAATGCTCAGATTTGCAGATGTTAAATTTGTAGAGCCTTTTATAAATTTAAGGATGGAATTAAATTGGCTCTTATAAAGGGGTAGCTGACTGGAAATGTATTCCTTCCTTTCATCCTCACTTTTTTTCAAGAGCTGGGAATGATTAGTTTCAAAATGTCTATTTATATTCCACATTCTGCTTACTATCGCTTCAGTACATAGAATGCAAAATGATCTGCCATTTTTTCTATAATGCCATACATCTCGGTCCATGTCTCTTGAAAGGGTCAGCTACTGCTACTTCCTTTACTTAACCTTGGTTTTTCATTTTTTGGGTTCTCCATCAGGGGGGCAGTGACAGAAGATAGAAGTATAGATAGCCTGTTAGCCCTGCAGGCAATTAGGGGTTAACTATCCTAACTAACCACAAGATGGCACATAGAACTGTCTTTTAGGAAAGGGCAGAGTTAATAAGAGAAATAGGGGTTAGTAAGGATGCACAACAGTAATAGTGGTGAAATGGAGTCTGCACTATGCTGCAAAATGGTGTTCCTTATATAAATTAAGATGGCTGCCGCTACTTCTAATGGCAGGAAAGGGCACCCAAAGCACAGGCCCTCGCCTCTCCCAGCCTCCACCTCACTTATCTCAGTAATGATGGTCAATTAAAATCCACGACACCTCAGAATAGTAGATTGGATGATGGTTGCTGTGGTTATGTGGTTGCTGGTAATGGCGATCACAGGGCCCCCAGAGATGCATCCTCTGTGCCATTCCACTGCTCCCTTCTCCACTGGCCAGAAATGAGGTCAAAGATCCTCTAACGGCCTAACCGGAAGTCCCAGATCTAGAGGCTCTGTGCCGGAGTTCTGTTGTTTTGGCCTACAGACCTCCGGCACAGAGTGTCTACACTACACTACAACAAATGTTTCTTCCTCGGCTACTGCACCTGGCCATGCAGTAGCCGAGGATGAAATGTCCTTCTCGGCATGTGACCCCATACTTCTCTGTATGTGACCACATGTCATCAAAAATGGCTATGGGTGTCAGTGCTGACATGCATGTCATAGGTTTGCCATCACGGTGTTATGCCGTTAGGTTTATTTGCATATTAGCCTTTTATTATATAGGATATCTTGCCCAAGTTCCGTAAGTTGCTGAATGTGGAATTGTTGTGTTATAGGCTATGACCATTTTATGGTTTTTTATATTGTCCCACAGAATAGTTGTAACAATTTACACTCCAATCTCATAACCCTCTCTCCTCCCACTGTCCTATACATTGTGTTATTTCATCAGTTTTCTTTTTTTTTTTTTTTGCCATTACATTTGGCAATATATATTTAATTTTGCCTGTATTTTTAAAATTCTTGAGTTATACTGAGGCTCGATGCCCCAGAATTTTCTAACTTCTTTTTTTTCAAAATACATTTGTATTGATTTCAGAGAAGAAGGGAGGGGGAGGGAGAAATAAAGCATCGATGCTGAGAGGTAATCATTGATTGGCTGCCTTCTGCACGCCCCCCTCTGGGGATCAAGCCTGCAACCTGGACATGTGCCCTTGACCAGAATCAAACTGTGACCTCTTCGTTCATAGGTCAATGCTCAACCAATGAGCCAGCCACACAGGCTGGGCTTAACTTCGTTTTCTGAAGTATAGTGTGCCTACAGAAAAGAACACAGATAATAACTTTTCAGCTCTAAGAATGATCACAAAGTAAACAACTTGATTGGCCTTCCCCCTTCGCATCACCAGCTCCTCCTCCCCCCTAAAGTAACCGCTGACCTGTCTTCCAACATAATAGCCTTGCTTGTTTTTAAACTTCATAAAAACTAAATCATATGTATGTGATTTTATCCTTTTACTTGCTTTATGTCTTTTTAAAATATGTTTTATTGATTTTTTTTTACAGAAAGGAAGGGAGAGGGATAGAAAGTCAGAAACATTGATGAGAGAGAAACATTGGTCAGCTGCCTCCTGCACACCCCCTATTGGGGATGTGCCCGCAACCAAGGTACATGCCCTTGACCGGAATCGAACTTGGGACCTCTCAGTCCACAGGCCAACACTCCATCCACGGAGCCAAACCGGTATTGGCTACTTCCTTTATGTCTTAAGATCCATCATGTTGGTGCTTGCTGTAGTAGTTAGCCCGTTTTCATCCATTCTGTGTAACATCCTATACTCATCTCATTCATCCATTCTATGGAACATCCTATATTCATCCTCTACTCATTTAGACCATCAATCGTAGAAGGACATAGTTTCTGGGCTTTACCTCACTGAAATAAAGCTTCTATAAATATTATTGCAGGCTTATGAGCCACATATGCAAGAGTTTCTCTAAAGAATACGCCCAGTGATTGGCTTGCCAGGTCAAAGGGTCAGTGCACACTTCGCTCCATTATAAAATGCCAGCTTCCCAAAGTGATTGAAGCAATTTATACTCCTACCAGCAAGCTGGGGGAGTGTAATGTTCTCATTATCCCACTTGAGAACATGCAATAGCATCTGTTTTTCCATTTTTGCCAGTCTTACGGATGAGAAGTTGTATCTTACTATTTTTTACTTTGCGTTTTCCCTGATAACTGGTGAGCTTATAAAGGCCCCCTTTTTAAAGGTTTTATTGATTTCAGAGAGCAAGGGAGAGGCGGGGAGAGAGAGAGAGAATCATCAGTGATGACAGAATCATTGATTGGCTGCCTCCCGCACAGGTACTGGTGGTCGAGCCCGCAACCCAGATACGTGTCCTGACTTGGAATGGAACCAGGACTGGCTGGTTCATGGCTTGATGCTCAACCACTGAGCCACGCCAGCTGGGAAATTAAAGACGCTTTTCACGTATTTATGGATCATTTGTCTTTTTCTTTTATGAAACTACTGTTAATGAAGTTTGCCCATTTTTCTGAGTTGCACTTTCACTTATTCCTTATTTATCAGCAGGAATTCTTTATATATTCTGTACACGAATGCTTTGTAGGCTATAGATATGGCAACCATCTTCTCCCAGTTTGAAGATGATGTTTTCCCTCTTGATGTGATGTATTTTGATGAGTGGAAGTACTTGTTTTAATGTAGTCCAGTTTGGCTATTGTTTTTCTGTTAGTGTATTTGATGTCTATTTAAGAAACCCCCCTCCCCCCCAAAAGGAAACACTTTTCTACCCCCAAAATCATCAAGTGTCCTTTATTGTCTTTGTAGCTTTTTTCTCTCTCTCCTATTTAAGTCCTTCAGCTACTTGGAATTCATTTTTTACTTTTTATTTTTATTTCATTTCATTTATTTATTTTTATGGTCTAAAGCTATCCTTTTCCACTGCTGCACTTTGAACGGAACGTCTGTGGCTAAGGGCTGTTCTAGGAATTGAAAAACAAGCACATACTTGCAGTAAATTCCAAGAAGCACTAAATTCCAAGGAGCAAGATCAGATTCTGAGTAGTGAGCACCTTGAACTGGAACTGGCTGGCCAGGAAAAAAGGCTTTGTGACCGCCCATCCTCAGAGTCAGCTGACCCACTTTCCCAGTACTTTTCCACCCTGAGCTTTGCCTCAGTAAAACCTTCTAATTTTCTCCAAGGAGTCACCTTCTCTGAACGTCTTCCAACCAGTCATTCGGATAGAGTGTTTGCCTTCACCTCTATCCAGTCTCAGTTTCTGTTTTGAGGATATGGCTCCCAACATGCCCAGTACCACTTAGTGCAAGTCTGTCTTTTCCTTACTATTCTATAGTCATGTTCCCAAAGGTCTAAATATGCATAAATCTGCACCCTAGCCGGTTTGGCTAAGTGGATAGAGTGTCAGCCCGCAGGTTTTGATTCCTGGTCAAGGACATGTACCTTGGTTGCAGACTGGATCCCCAGCCCTGATCGGGACGTGTGTGGGAGGCAACCAATCGATGTATCGCTCTCACATCGATGTTTCTCTATCTCTCCCTCTCCCTTCCACTTTCTCTTAAAATATCAATGGAAATAATATACATACACTACCGGCTCGGTGCATGAACTTTGTGCCCAGAGGGGTTCCGAGGGAGTGGGGTCCCTCAGTCTGGCTTGCACCCTCTCACAATCCAGGTCCCCTCAGGAAATGTCCAACTGCCAGTTTAGGCCTGATCTCGCAGGGATCCCAATCAGACAATCCTTTCACAATCCAAGACTGCTGGCTTCTAATAGCTGGCCTGCCCCTGATCACCCCTAACCACTTGCCTGCCTGCCTGATCACCCCTAACTGCCTCTGCCTCAGCCCCAGCTGCCGAGACTTCATCTGGATGACATCCTGAAGGTCGTTTGGCTGTTTGGTCTAATCAGCATGGTAGCTCTTCATTATATAGGATAGGATATAATATGCATAAATCTGCTTCTAAGCTCTCTTGTGTTCCACAGGTCTATTTGTCCATGTCTGTGCCTCTATCACACTCTCTTAATTACCATAACTTTATTACGGGTCTTGCTATCAGGAAGGCAGATCTCACCACCTTGTTCTTCTAGAATGTTTTTGCTCTTCTTATTGTTTACAAATCTACACATGTTTTTAAATTAGATTGTCAAGTTTCACACAACATATCTGTTGAGATTTTTATTGCATTTGCATTGAGTATACAGGCCAGTTTGGGGAGAACTGAGATCTTCATAAAACTGAGTCTTCCAAACCACAAACATGACTTATCTCTCCATTTTTTCACTTTTCTTTAATGGATTCCAACAGAGTTTTATAATCCATACAGTCTATGTAGATAGATATGTTCCTAGGAATTTGATTATTCTAGATGTTGTAAGAATGGTGGGTTTTTTTCAATTATATTTTCCGTGTGTTGCTGGTATACAGGAATGCATTCGATTTCTGTATAATGATTCTAGCCAGCAACCTTATTAATAGGGCTTACAATTTTAATAATTTACCTGTAGATTTTCAAATATTCTGCAAAGACAATAACTAACTGCAGATAATAACAATTTTGTTTCTTCTTTCCCAATCTTCATACCTTTATACCTTTGTTGTTATTGTTTTGTTAATCCTCACCCGAGGATATTTTTCCAGTGATTTTTAGGGAGAATGGAAGGGGGGGGAGACAGAGAAAGAAACATTGATGTGAGAGACACACATCAATCGGGTTGCCTCCCGATTGGTTGCCCCCCATATGCTGGGGTTGTGGGCTCAATCCCAGTGTGGGGGACTTGCAGGAGGCAGCCAATCAATGATTCTCCCTCATCATTCGTGTTTTTATCTCTCGCTCCCTCTCCCTTCCCCTCTGAAATTAATAAAAATATATTTTAGAAATTGCTTACAGTTAAATTATCCACTTAAAGTCTGTCAGGCCACCTGCGCAGTATGTCTCTGAACAGCAAACCTGTGCAAAGGCCAATCTGTACTCATAAAACTTCGAGGGTGAGGTATACTTTTAGCCCCTGGTGGTAGATTCGATTAGGAGTCGTGCAGAAAACCGGTTTGTGGCTGCCAGGAGCCTGGGGAGGGGTTGGGAAATGATGATGACGGATAGGTGTGGGGATGTTGAAATTGCTCTGAAATTAGATCGTAGTCATGGTTGTACAACTCTGGGATTATACTGAAAACACTTGAATCGTTCACTTCATTGTTGAATATATTTTTATTGCTTTCAAAGAGTAAGGGAAAGGGAGAGAGAAACATCAATGATGTTAAAATATTTTTTTTAAAGAAACATTAACGATGAGAGAATCATTGATGGGTTGCCTCCTGCATGCCCCACACTGGGGATCGAACCCACAACCCTGGTATGTGCCCTGTCTGGCAATTGAACTGTGACCTCCTGGTTCATAGGTCAACACTCAACCACTGAGCCACGCCAGCCAGGCATGAGTTATTCCCTTTAAATGGGTGGATTTTATGGAAAGAGAGAAAGACGGAAACTATTTAAAGGGGTGGATTTTATGGAAAGAGAGAAAGATGGAAACTATTTAAAGGGGTGGATTTTATGGAAAGAGAGAAAGACAGAAACTATTCTTAAGGATTGATATCAATCACTGTAGTTTCTTAACATATAAATATGGAACATTGGACCCAAGTTATACCCCTCAAACTCAGCTTGAACAGACTCATGCAGGCTCTGACTCCTACGACTCCTGGACTCTGGCCTCGGCACTGAACTGTGGTTTGTGGGATCTGACTCCCCGGTGGCAGCCGGGACCAAAGTAAGCCAGCTCAAAGGCGTGAGGAAGTTAACACCCAGTTGGCTGAACTTTGACCAGTGAGAGAGATGAGGTCAAAACCTGCTGGCAGATCAATTCCCTTCCCTTTCTTGACAGTTTTGCTTCAGGCTGTGTGTTCCTATGAACCCAAAAAGCCATCTTCTAGTTATAAAATCTTGTCTTGGGTCGGTCCCCAAAGGAGGCCTGCTTCATGGGGAGGTGGAGGAAATGAAGAAAGATTTGGCTCAGGAGAAGCAGCAAAGCCATGCGTTCTACGGGTTCTCTTTCTGGACAAACAAGGCAACTCTGGTTCTAAATATTCTGTATGCGCATAGAGGAAGGCTTCGAAGATTAACCCCCAAACTGGGGAAGGTTGTTTCCTTTAGGGCACCGGTCGGCAAACTGTGGCTCGCGAGCCATATGTGGCTTTTTTGGCCCCTTGAGTGTGGCTCTTCCACAAAACACCACGGCCTGGGCAAGTCTATGTTGAAGAAGTGGCGTTAGAAGTTTACGTTTAAAAAATTGGGCTCTCCAAAGAAATTTCAATCGTTGTCCTGTTGATATTTGGCTCTGTTGACTCATGAGTTTGCCGACCATTGCTCTAGGGATTTCGAAGGAATGAAGGGTTTTTATCTATTTTATATATTCACGTATCTCTGATTTGTTTTCTTCTTATTTCATTAATATTTCACTATGTTAATATACCAAAGGTAATGGGCATTTGAGTTGCTTTTGCTATTAACAAAAGCTTATCTATGAACTTTGGTGTACATGGTCCCTGTGCTACGTACTTGAGAATTTCTCTTGGACCCAGCTGGCAGGGCTCGGTGGTTGAGTGTTGACCTATGAACCCGGAGGCCATGGGTTCGGGTCTTGGGTCAGGGCACATGGTAGGGCTGGCGGCTCAACCCCAAGTGTGGAGCGTGCAGGAGGCAGCCCACCCGCGATTCTCTCTATCACTGAAGTTTCTCTCTCTCTTTCCCTCTCCCTTCCTCTCAAATAAATAAAAATATATTTTTTTAAATATTTTATCTTGGAAGGTAGATGCATGTTCAGTTTTAAGAGATAATGGGGAACTCTTTTCCTGTTGTCGAAATTTTTATTCCCACCAGCAATGTTCAAGAACTCATATGGATTTCACATCCTCTCCACCAGTTGCTATTGTTAGACCTTTTAACTTTTAATAATTGAATGAGTATACAGTAGTATTTCATTGTAGTCTTGATTTGCATTTCCTGTATCACTAATGAGGTAGAATATCTGTTCATATGCTTATTGGTCATATGTATTTCTCCACCTATGAAATGTTTATTCATGACTTTTACCCATTTCTCTACTGGATTATTTGTGATTTTCTTATTACTTTGTACATACATGTATGTGTATGTATATAACATACATATACATGTACATATATAATATACATATACATATAAATATATATATTTATTATAGAAATCCTTAGTCACTTGTGTTTATTGAAACTATTTTCTCCCAATGCACACGTAGTCTTTTTTGCTTTTGGTTTTGCCTTTTGATGAGTAAAAGTTCTTAATGTTAACAAAGGCAAAGTTATCAATATTCTGTTTGATAGTCAATGATTTGTCTGCATTGTTTAATAAATCTTTTTTCTGTCCCAAAGTCACCAAGCTCTTTACCAATGTTTTCTGTCAGGAGCTTTAATGTTGTATTTATGACACTGAAGTTTTATCTACGTGGGATAGAGTGTGTGTTTGTGTGTGTGTGTGTGTGTGTGTGTGTGTGTGTGTGTTTGTGTGTGTGTGTGTACAGCATGCAGGAGGGTTACAATTTCATCTCTTTCAGTATAAATACCATTTTCCAGCTTCACGTAATGAAGAGTTCCCCTTGACTTACCTAAAATGCCACCTCTGCCCTATCTGGTTTGGCTCCATCCATAGAGCGTTGGCCTGTGGACCAATTGTGTTTCTCTGACATCGATGTTTCTATCTATCTTCCCCTGTCTTTTCCACTCTCTGTAAAAATCAGTGGGAAAATATTCTCGAATAAAGATTAAAAAATAATAATAAAATAAAATGCCACCTCTATCATACACCACCAATTTACACATGCAAAGTTATGTCACTGTGTTTCCTGATCTATCTCTTTGCTCAGTCTAGACCTGCACCAATAACACACTCCTAATTTTTTAAAATATATTTTATTGGTTTTTCACAGAGAGGGGAAGGGAGAGGGATAGAGAGTCAGAAACATCGATGAGGGAGAAACATGGATCAGCTGCCTCCTGCACACCCTGTACAGGGACGTGCCTGAAGCCACGGTACATGCCCTTCACCAGAATGGAACCTGGGACCTTCCAGTCAGCAGGCCGACGCTCTATCCACTGAGCCACACCGGTTTTGGCCCACTCCTAATTTTGATATCTCTCTCTCTCTCTCTCTCTCTCTCTCTCTCTCTCTCTGCCCCCTTCCATCTCTCCTTCTGTAGTCCCTTGGGAAAAACACTTAAAAAACATTTTAATAATGTACTAATGTCTTTAACCTGAAGTCAAAACTTCTGGGTAAGGGTCTAGGCTAATCTTGGGGAAGGGAGCCATCAATTGTGTGAACTCAAGCTTCTTAGCAGACAAAAGTGGGTGATCTGGCTTCAGACTGTTGCCCTCGGATTTCCTCCCGTTGGTTGAGTTACTGGACGGTCCTAATAAGATTACACGGAGTAATTAAGTGCGTATAAAAGGTTACTAGCTTGGTGTAAAGGGGACCGGGTTTTTTGCTTTTTTTTTTTTTTTAATCGGGTGAAGGTTTCTACAGTGAACAGCCCTGAGCCCTGAGCAGTGCAGTAAAAAGTTTTAACACCCTTAAGGTGTTAGGATGCTATGCAATCCTGCTCGAATGTCGTCTCCCTGCGCTTCGCTGGCCTCTCAAAAAATGTGGTGCCATCAGCACTAGGTGCGGCCCATCCTGGTAAAAACCAGTTTGCTTTGGGGGGGGGGGGGTATCGGGTCTTCGATCAGTGAACGGCAAAGTATCCGCGCACGCCCCAGCCAGCACTGCACCGCAATGCAAATGACGGAGGACCAGGCTTTTCACAAGGTCTCGTACCCGCATCCTTTTATGGGTAGAGCCTGGAGTCCAAAGGGTGGCAGTCGAAGCCCCTGGATGCTTTCTGATCTCCCAGGACCTTGGCCAGGGAGTGGGCCTTGCGCTGCACCAGCCCGAGGCTGGGGGTCCCTGCGCTGTTTGGCGCTATTTTTGTCCCTCCAGCCCCTCGGGAATTCAGCCGCCGGGGCCTTGAGGGGATCAGCGCCTCGTGGTGGCGCTCCGGAGCCAGCGCCGGGCGCCGCGGGGGCGGGGCGATGGGCGGGGCGATGGGCGGGGCGGGGCGTCCGCGGGGTGGAGACTGGCCCAGCAGCGCTGCCTCCGGCCCTAACCCCGCAGGAGGCAGCCACCGAGCCCTTGCACAGCAGCCTCGCTCCGACCCCCTGGTCTCCGCGTCCCCGCGTCTCGGCGTCCCGGCTCCCGCAAGATGACGCTCAAGGCCGGCGGGGGCGAGAGCGGGGGCAGCATGCGTACCGCTCTCTCCGACCTCTACCTGGAGCACTTGCTGCAGAAGCGCAGCCGGCCCGAGGTGAGCGGGCCCCGTGGGTCCCCGGGGCGCGGGGTGCCGAGCCAGGAATGGGCCTCATCGCCGGCTGCGGGACCACCTCCATCTGCGGCCCTGGCTCCCCCCCCCCTCCCCGGAGGGAGAACGCCTGCCCTCGGGGGTCCTGTCTCCGGGGTGAAGGCCGCGGGGGGAAGCAGCGTGTGTGGTGGAGTTTGGGGTGCGGTGGGTGGCTGCCCTGGTCAGCCCTACTGGGTGGGAATCAGCCGAGGCCAAGGCCTAGGACCGAGTGCTTTTTAAGGTCAAGGAAAACTTCTTCGTGGACGGAAGTCAGGGTAACCGAAAGATTTGGAGGAGCAGATCCAAGAGGTCTGATTCGTTGGTGTTGAAACGCTTGTGCCTGCTCAGCAGACAGGGTTGTAAAAGCCAACTCCGGCTCTAAAGTGCTCACTCACTGGCCCTCTGCATGCAGCAGGATCCCGCGTGTTCGTTAGTGTGTGCATGCAGGGGCCTCTGTGTGTGTGTGTGTGTGTGTGTGTGTGTGTGTGTCTGTGTGTGAGTGGATGAGGAATGCAAGGATTTCACAGGTGATTCTGCCCTCGGGGTCTCTGCCCTGACCTGTAACCACCTGCGAACCTCTGTCCTCAAAGATGCCCGCAGGGGAGGATGACCATTTTCTGATTATTTCTCATGGTTCTGGGTGCGAGTGGGACCAGGCAAGGCAAGGCGGTCGCTCAGGGTCTCTCCCAAAGCTCATCACTCACTCATTCCCTCGCTCATCTGACCCATCAGCCACAGGACGGGCCAGTGGCCGGGCTTTGCTCTCAGCTTGGTGGCCAGGTAGCACTGAATGAAGAGGGAGGGAGCCAGGGAAGGAGAGAGAGAGAGAGGGAGAGAGAGACTAAGAGAGACCGAGAGAGAGAGCAAAGGAGGAGAGGGAGAGAGAGAGAGAATCCAACTGCGGGCAGCCCTTTCCTGCCTGGTTCCTTTCCCTCACCATAAGCCGAGCCCCCTCTCAAACTCCATGACCAGACCGCGTGCAAATCTGACGGGCAGGTGGGGCGATTGTCCCCCTGTTTGAAAAGACGCCCTGCGATTGCAAGAAGTACGTGGTGGGCGCAGGGTCCGAGTAGACGGCGGTTTTTGTGGAGCTGTGAGTTGATCCTCAGCTATTGCACACAGCCGGTGGGTCCGCCCAGTTGTTTTGTCGTCCTGAAACCATTGGCAAAGCTGAAATAAGAACAAATCCTAAATCTCTGAATGACAGCGTATCCAGATCTGCCACGGTGTGCGCGTGGGCATCGGAGGGGAAATCTCTCAGTGGTGATGGGTGGCTTCACTCCAGCAACCTGCTGGTTCGGATTTCTTCTGTTTGTTTGTTTTTAACATATGTTTATTCATTGCCGAGAGGCAGAAAGAGGGAGAGAGAGAAAGAAACATCAGTGATGAGAGAGAATCATTGACCGGCTGCCTCCTGCACGCCCCACACTGGGGATCGAACCCGCAACCCAGGCCTGTGCCCTGACCGGGAATTGAACCGTGACCTCCCGGTTCCTAGATCTATGCTCAACCCCTGGCTGATTCTTATATGTTGAGTTTCGCCTTCCCTTTGGGGCTCTTAACCAGTCTCCGTTGCCAACGCCAGGCTGTGCCTCACGCTTGCTGTGTGGCCTTGGGTTTTTCTTCTCCGTAAAGCGGCCCCGCCTGGGGGGTCACAGCGATGCTGTCCTGAGATAATGCTTGTCGGGCGCTTCAGACCGCATGGGGACACTGAACTGCGCTGGGACACCCAGCATCTCTCTGAGAGCCGCCCGTCCGGGCACAAGCATCCCGTGTTCCTATCCTGGCAAGGCTCAAAACCCCAAGTTTTACTTCTGACCGTAGTCCACATTTAATATCGAAAAAAAAAGGCCCTCGCTGGTGTGGCTCAGTGGATAGAGCATCGGCCTGTGGACTGAAGGGTCCCAGGTTCGATTCCACTCAGTGCATGCCTGGGTTGTGGGCTCAGTCCCCGGTAGGGGGTGTGCAGGAGGCAGCCAATCAATGATTCTCTCTCATCATTGATGTTTCTATCTCTCTCTCCCTCTCCCTTTTTCTCTAAAATCAGTAAAATATTTTTTTAAAAAAAAAGAAATATCTAGATCCTTGCCTTTAAAAATATACACTGAGTGGCCAGATGATGATCTCTGAACACAATAATCTGGCCACTCAGTGTATATCCTATATAATAAAAGGCTAATACACAAATTGTCCCCTTGACCAGGGGTTTGAGCAGCAGGCAGGCCAGCCAACCACCCATGTCCCCTGCCCCTGGCCAGGCTGGCCGGACCCCACCCATGCACGAATTCATGCACCAGGCCTCTAATATATATATACTGAGTGGCCAGATTATTGTGTTCAGAGATCATAATAATCTGGCCACTCAGTGTATGTGTGTGTGTGTGTGTGTGTGTATGTACACATATACATATACATATACATATACAGTCAGATGATAATTTTGCAATAAATTTAAACAGTAACCTGTGTCCCACCATTAAGTATATAGTTCCTCTCCTTAGATGAATTAATTTTATAAGCTCTCTCTGGCCTCAATTCTTTTGTAAAAAATATTTTTCTTGGTTTCACAGCGGAAGGGAGAGGGTAAGAGAGAGAGAAACATCAGTGATGAGAGGGAATCATTGATCAGCTGCCCTCTCTGCACGCCCCACGCTGGGGATCGAGCCCACGACCTTCTTGTTTATTTCTCTATTTCTTTATTTCTAATGTGGACCTATCAGTGCACATGAAATGGATTGTAAAATCCCTACTACTCCTTCTCTCTGAAGTCTGATTGAAGCAGCCCTTGTCCGTTGGCCTGGCATAGAGAATCCCTAACCATTCCCTTGGGCCTGCCCCAAATAAAACAGTGAATGAACAAGGCTGGCCAGTTTTCTCAATGGTTAGAACCTCGGCTCACGGACTGAAGGGGCTCGGATTTGATTCCATTCATGGGCATGTGCCTCAGTTGACGCAGGTCAGGCGGGTACAGGAGGCAGCCAATCAGTGTGTGCCTGTCACATCGATGTATCTCTGTGCCCCCCCCCCTCCCTTCCCCTCTCTAAAAACCAGTAGAAAAAAATATCCTCGGGTGAGGGCTAACAAACCAAAAAGAAAGAAAGAAAGAAAAAAAAAAGAACTGATAATTAAGTCAGGCCCAGGTGAGTTTCCACTAAGAAAACCTGTCTGTTGCTTCTTACGCCAGTGGTCGGCAAACTGTGGCTCGCGAGCCGCGGTTTGCCACTCTGCTGACTAAGGAGTTTGCTGACCACTGACCTAGACTCTCGATTCCAATAATTACAGGCTGTTTGTCCTTGCGATTAAGGCGTTATCCCAGTGGTCGGCAAACTCATTAGTCACCGGAGCCGCAGTTTGCGGACCACTGTTTAGGCCGTCACATGCAGCTTCTCTCCACAGCAGTCATCATTCACTCTGGCCTACTGTGTGCAGGCCTGATGCTGCGGCTCCGTGCGGTGAGGACAGGGAGGCAGGGAGGGGTAAGGTGCCGTGGAGCTGCTGCAGCCCAAGTTGTGCCTTTTCACAGAAAGCAGAAAATAAAGTGCAGCCGAAGCCGGTGTGGCTCAGTGGCTAGGGCGTCGGCCTGCGGACTGAAAGGTCCCGGGTTCGATTCCGGTCAAGGGCATGTACCTTGGCTGCGGGCACATCCCCAGTGGGGGGCGTGCAAGAGGCAGCTGATCGATGTTTCTCTCTCGTCGATGTTTCTGACTCTCTCTCCCTCTCCCTTCCTCTCTGGAATCAATCCCAAAAAGTTAAGAAAGAAAAGAAAGCGCTGTTTTCAACTGACTTAGTCCTCTCCCCACTTTCCCCGCACAAGGTGTGGTCTCTGTGCGACTCCTTCCCTTCCGGGAACTTGGTGACCGCCTTTGAAATCCAAAGAGTTTGGTGGCCTTGTCGCCACTCGGAGGCTGAGTCTATTAAACTTCTATCGCGCACATTCGAATCAATGCTTTCAATTAGAGAAGGGAACCTTTTCTAACTCGTTTGTTCTCTGACAGTGAATTCGATTTTCCCAGGTCGAGACCAAACTGCCTGAAGTCGGGGTCCCCTCTGACCTGGGCAATATTGACGTTGTGAGTCTGGTGATTCTTGGTTGGGAAAACTCACAGCGGCCCTGCTCTCCACTTGCGACAGCGACAATGTCTGGAGACTTGTTGTCTGGAGACGTCGCCTAATGGAGCCTGGGGCGAGCAGGACGAAATCGGATGACATTTCATGGAGGCGAGGATTCTCCCTAAGCAGTGACTTGCTCAGAACGTTCAGGGCTGCTGAGAAAGGAGGGCTCTGGGTGTGGGGCATAGAAAGGCGAGGGTAAGGAGCCCAATTTCCAAAAGCTCTGGGAGAGGGGAAGTAACCCCGAGAGGGTAGGGGGGGGCTGGACAGGAAGAAAAGCTCTGAAATTAGGGAACCAGAACACTACTTTCGTAACATGGAATTTTCTGATTCTTCACTTTTTTCTTTTCCCTCCATAGAAAGAAATATAGAGAGCAAAAGCAGTTTGGCTCAGTGGATAGAGTGTTGGCCTGTGGACTGAAAGGTCCCAGGTCCAATTCCGGTCAAGGGCATGGACCTTGGTTGTGGGCACATCTCTGGTAGGGGATGTGGAAAAGGCAGCTGATCGATGTCTGTCTCTCTCATCGATGTTTCTCACTTTCTATCCCTCTCCCTTCCTCTCTGTGAAAAATCAGTAAAAAATATATATATATTTTTAAAGAAATACACAGGAGGAAAATACATGTGTATGTTTTTTTGCTCAAAAGTCTCCTTTCCTGCAAGGCCTCTTCTGGACACCCCACTTAATGTTTTCTTGTTTTTTAATTAATGTCAGAGAGAGGAAGGGAGGGGGAGAGAGAGAAAAAAACATCAATGATGAGAGAGAATCATCCATCAGCTGCCTCCTGCATGCCCCCTACTGTGCATTTAGCTCAAAACCTAGGCATGCGCCCTGACCAGAAATGGAAAACTGTGACCTCCTGGTTCACAGGTCGATAACCAGTGAGCCACACAGTTGGGCTAGACACCATACTTAAAATTGCACCCCCCCCCCTTGCCCCATTTCTGCCTTATTTTCCTCCATACCACATACCACCTTTGATATTCCATCGCATCAGCCCACGGACCGAAGGGTCCCAGGTTCGACTCCAGTCAAGGGCACGTGTGCCCGGGTTGCAGGCTCGATTCTCAGCGGGGGGGTGTGCAGGAGGCAGCCCATCCATGATTCTCTCTCATCCTTGATGTTTGTGTGGCTCTCTTCCTCTGATGGGGTAGCCGTTCAATCTGCCCCCTGCAACGCCCACTTTGTGAGCATGGGGTCTTGTCTCCTACTCATCGCTGTATCCCAGACACCTGCTTGTACCTTCGACAGGTGGGCACTCAGCCTCTCTCGGGTTCAGCTTGCCCAAGTTGCCTACCTAATGCTTGGACTCCAGGCGAGGAGATGACTTGGGAGCAGAGTGCCCTGCGATTCCAATAGAAATGGACTTACGCCCAAACAGGTTTGGCTCAGTGGATAGAGCGTCGGCCTACGGCCTGAAGGGTCCCAGGTTCGGTTCCTGTCAAGGGCATATACTTTGGCTGTGGGCACATCCCCAGTGGGGAGTGTGCAGGAGGCAACCGATCGATGTGTTTCTCTCATATCTATGTTTCTCTCTGTCTCCCACTCTCCCTAAAACATCAATGGAAAAATATGCTTGGGTGAGGGTTACAAAAAATAATACTATTAAAAATATTGTTTATTGATTTCAGAGAGAGGAAAGGAGAGAGAGAGACAGAGAGAGAGAGAGAGAGAGAGAGAGAGAGAGAGAGAGAGAGAGAGAGAGATCAATGATGAGAGTGAATCGCTGATTGGCTGCCTCCTGCACGCCCCACACTGGGGACGGAGCCTGCAACCAGGTGCATGCTGGGAATCCGACCGTGACCTCCTGGTTCTTAGGTGGACGCTCAACCACTGAGCCATGCCGGCCGGTCCATGCTCTTCATTGAAGACTTAAGAGTCTGAACCTCACTAGCCCTTCACTTCAGACAGATTTCTCAACCTTTTCACACCGAGTGGGGCTGTGGATTCCATGAAGGGTGCCCGCACAGTATCTGGCTTTGCGGTCCTGGTTTCCTGGTTTCATTCGGTGGCCATAGTACAGCGGGGAGACCCAGGGTATCGGAAAAGGATCTTTAGGGAGTTGGCCTTTGGATGGATGGATGTGCTCCCAGAAGGCTTTACCGCCTGAGGAACAATACGCCTAGTTAATGTATAATTTAAAGATGGGCTTTGCCAGAACCCCTGGCATGTAAGTCTTTCTCTCTCCTCCCCAGCTCTGCCCCCAGTTCTTGCTTATTTGTGGCTCAACAATGCTAAGCTCTTGCTAGTGTCTTGGTTTCCTTAAAGTTTGTCTTTGTTTGTTTGTTTCTTTTGTTTGCCCAAAGTGGACTGGGATCCCGTGGGCAGGCGAAGAGGGAGATGTTTGGATGCCCCTGGCCCCGGCCCCGGGCCGTGGGAGGCCGGCAGCTGTTGAGGGGCAGTTCCCAGGGTCTGCCCTCTTGGTGACCGCCTGCCTTCTGGGCCCAGACTCTCTCCTGTCCCTTTGCCAGCTGCGGGTTGGCACAGAGCCTGGCAGTAGGCTGAACTGGATGTGTTCTTTCCTCTGTTCACTGTCACTCCTTTGTAATTGGATTGTTGGAATGACAAGAGCAACTTTAATTGCCCCTGCCTTTCTCGCTCCCCCTCCTCCACCCCACCCCCAAGTTTGTTTTTCATCTTTTTTTTTGTTGTTGAAGCCCAACTTCCTCTGAGCAGCTACCTCTGCCCTTTGAACCCTGTGGCAGATGTTTCCTCCGGAGGGGGTTTCTGGCTTGCCAAGAGGCTGCAGGGCAAAGGCCAGCCGAGCAGCCCTGTTTACTCCCCAGTTCCTCCTGAGCCTGGGCAGTCATCTCTAAGGAGGGTCACTTCACCTTGCCCTGTCTTTGGGGGTGAGTGGGGGAGCAGGCCCACCTCAGCCCTGGGGCTTCCCCAGGTGCCCCCGAGAGAGGGTGGCGGTTTTGAAGTTGTGGAGGGAACTCTGCAAAATGGAGTCTAGTTACCTTTGACTTTTCCCATTTGTCACCATTGATCTTGTCACTTACCACTCGCATGCTGGCAGTCATGATGGTGGTGGCAAAACTGAAAAAAACCCCAGCAGCATGGCCAGGCTGGCGTGGCTCAGTGCTTCAGGGTCAACCTATGAACCAGGAGATCATGGTTTGATTCCCTGTCATGGCACATGACTCAGTTGCAGGCTCGATCCCCAGTCGGGGGCATGCAGGAGGCAGCCGATCAAGGATTCTCTCTCATTGTTGGTTCTCTCTCTCCCTCTCCCCTCCTCTCTGAAATCAATACGACTATATTTTTGAGAAACAGCAGCACATGCCCTTGACCTTAGTCATGCATGTCATCATTGACATTGCAGGAGCTCCTGTTAGAGCTGGCATTGTCTGGGTGTCTGGGTCCATGAAGGCAGACAGGAGAGGTAAGAGTCCCACAGGCTCTGCCTGTGTGGGACTTACACTCCCGCTGCGCAGAGAAACCCAACAGAGTCACCAAGTCATACATTCAGAGCCCATTGGGACGAATGACCAGCTGTGGGAACAGGACAGGTTGAGGAGATCAAGGACCCAGGGCGCATGCTTTAAGACACAGGGCCAGTTACCCTGTGTCGCCCCTTCCTCCTGAGTCCAGGCTCTGCCATTTGTGCAGCAGGAGCCCTGGGACTCAATTTCCTCAGGCAGAACTGGAGGCTGAATCCCGTTTTTCGTGTCTTCACCTTGCACTGAGGAGCAGACTTCACTTTGGTCTGTCCTCAGGACTTTCTGTCTTTTTCCCCACTCTCCCCTGCAGGTCGGGTCCTCCTCACCATCTAGCTGTAAAGCTCCATTTGCTGCTTGGTTGTTTTCATTGATTTTTAAAGAGACAGGAAGGGAGAGGGAGAGAGAGATAGAAACATCAATGATGCCTTAGCCAATTTAGTTCAGTGGATAGAGCATCAGCCTACTTCCCTAGCTGATTTGGCTCAGTGGATAGATCATCAGCCTGCAGCCTGAAGGGTCCCTGGTTCGATTCTGTTCAGGGGTGCATGCCCTGGGTTGTGGGCTCGATCTCCAGTAGGGGGCATGCAGGAAGCAGCCGATCAATGATTCTCTCTTATCATTGACTAGGGGCCCGGTGCATGAAATTCATACACTGGGGGTGAGTAGTCCCTCAACCCAACCTGCCCCCTCTCACATACTGGGAGCCCTCAGGGGATGTCCAACTGATGGCTCAACCCTAGCCTCTGGCAAGGCTTTAGGCCTTGGGCACCCAGCCATCACCCTGCTCAGCTCAGCCCTGGCTGCCTGCGACCACCCGGCCCCAGGGGCTGGGCGCTCACCCCCACTTCCCCTCATACTGCCCGGGGGCCGGGCACTCCCTGCCGCTGCCATCACCACTGCTGCCTCCGCTTCCCCTCACAGTGCCTGGGGGCTGGGAGCTCGCCACCTCCGCCATTTCATCTCCACCCCCGGGCCTAGCACTCTCACCACTTGTCTTCACCCCCTGCTCCTGATTGGCTGGTAGCACAGCCAACCAGGAGCCAAGGTACGGTTAAATTTGCATGTTTCTCTTTTATTATATAGGATGTTTCTATCTCCGTCTCTCCATTCCTCTCTGAAATCAATATATATATAAAGAGCATCAACCTACAGACTAAAGGGTCCTGGGTTCAATTCTGGTCAAGGGCACGTGCCCAGGTTGTGGGCTCCATCCCCAGTGTGGGGCGTGCAGGAGGCAGCTGATCAATGATTCTCTCTCATCATTGATGTTTCTATCTCTTTCTCCCAGTCCCTTCCTCTCTGAAATATATATATACACACACACTGGGGATGGAGCCCACAACCTGGGCATGTGTCCTGACCGGGAATCAAACCATGACCTTCTGGTTCATAGGTCAGTGTTCAACCGCTGAGCTACACCGGCTGGGTGCTGCTAGGATTTCCTGTAGCGAGGAGATACAGGGGGTGAGTGGAAGGAGTTTGCTGTCAGGTGTGGCTGAGGAGAAGATGGCCCTTCTTTTCTGAGGGAAGCTTCCCTGAATATGGGGCCGGGGGACAGGGGGGCTTGGTTAGGCTGGGTAGAGTGTGTCTCAGGAAGACAGGGTGGCTCGGGGGACAAGTTCATGGTGGAGATTGTGCTTTGCTTTTGGAGCAAAGCTGGGAGCCCTCAGGGGATGTCCAACTGATGGCTCACCCCCAGCCTCTGGCAAGGCTTTAGGCCTTGGGCATCCAGCCATCGCCCTGCTCAGCTCAGCCCCGGCTGCCTGTTGCGAGTTGGTTCTTCACTTAACCAAGTCGTAGGCTTCCGTTGCCCTTAATCATCATTTGTAAGCTCTGGGCGAGGGTGATAGTGACTCTGAGTCATCACGGAGGGGAGTGACTTGATGGATAAGCACATTTGAAAGGCCAACCTTTGGGATAGCAAGTCTTGAACTCGTCTGACCGGAATGTGTTTTGCCTCTGGTAAGCTTTTCCCGAGTCCTTAATTTAAAGGCTGACATGTTCCAGTCAACCTTTGTGATGAGGCTTCTCCCCCTTTCAAAGGTCATTTTGGATTCTGTGGACTAAGACTTTCTAATCTGTCATTATTTAGGACATTCTGCAGGGCTCGCCACGTCTGACGGCGCAGGTGACTCACGACAAATGGCTTATCTCGGCACCTTATGGCATGCGATAAAATTATATGATCCGCCTTTCCTGACCTTTTGGCCACCTGCAGACTATGAGCTACCAACACGCAGAAATGGGAGTTGCTGATAAACCCGTACAATTTCCAAGTTCAGTTTTCCGCTTTCTCGCGCCCACAATAATGAGTGATAAGAGATTCATAAAGTCAAGGAAAGCCCTTCATTTTATTTCATGCTTTGCATTACAAATGGGAAATGTGAGCTCATAAATTTGAGGGCAGCAATTAGTCAATTCCTTGAATTCCTCGTAGAAGACCACGCGCACGGGAAAAACATACAAATAATATAGACAGTTAATTTGAGTAAAGGAATTTTCCCTCCCAACCTTATGCTGCTTTTTTGCTCTGGTTTCCTGAATCTACTTTGATATCTGATCTCATGCCTTTAAAGGGATCTGTGGCAGTAGATACATAGCTTAAAAGAGTTCTAACCAAATGTCTCAGGTCCCTACTACATCACTGTGTATCATGGCCTCTTATTTTCTTTTTTTAAATATATATTTTGATTGATTTCAGAGAGGAAAGGAGAGGGAGAGAGAGATACAAACATCAGTAATGACAGGGAATCATTCATTGGCCACCCCCTGCATGCCTTCCACTGGGGATTGAGCCCCAAATTCGGGCATGTGCCCTTGACCAGAATCAAACCTGGGACCCTTCAGTCCACAGACTAACGCTCTATCCACTGAGCCAAACTGGCCAGGGCATGGCCTCTTATTTTTCCATTCCAGAATATGAGTGGAATCTCACAGTCTGAAAACCAATCCTGTATTCTGCATATTTCCAAAGATCTGTTGCTTGTACCCAGTCTTTGGTACCAAGCTCTCTTAGTTATAGTTCTTTGGTTGCAAAATACTAGGAGCCCAATAACAGTACAGTTTCAAAACCATGGATTTGACATTTGTATGATGTGTGAGTAGTTCTATGCCATTTTATCACATGTAGATATATGTAACCATCCCTACAATCAAGATACATTGAAGAGATTGAACTGTTCCATCACCACAAAGATGAGCCTGCTACTCCCCCTTGAGAGTCACCCTAGAGACACAGTGCACAAAATTCATGCACTTGGGGGGGGGGATCCCTCAGCTCCTTACCTCCTGCCTGCTCACTGCTCCTCACACTCAACTCACTGCTCCTTAGCGCTGCCACCGAGGTGGGAGAGGTTTCCGCCACCGCCACTGTGCTCGCCAGCCATGAGCCCGGCTTCTGGCTGAAAGGTGCTCCCCCTGTGGGAGCACAGTGACCACCAGGGGGCAGCTCCTGCATTGCGTGTCTGCCCCCTAGTGGTCAGCACACATCATAGTGACTGGTCATTCTGCTGTTTGGTCAATTTGCATATTGGGCTTTTATTATATAGCACTAGAGGCCCAGTGCATGAAATTGATGCACGGGGGGAGGGGGTGCCCCTCAGTCCAGCCTGCGCTCTCTCCAATCTGGGACCCCTCGAGGGATGTCCACTGCCCATTTAGGCCCAATCCTACCAGGCAGTTAGACAACCAGCTCACAATCCAGGACTGCTGATTCCCAACTGCTTGCCTGCCTGCCTCCCTGATTGCCCGTAACTATGTCTGCCTACCAGCCTGATCACCCCCTAACCACTCCTCTGCCAGCCTTATTGATGCCTAACTGCTCCCCTGCCAGCCTGTTGGCCCTCAGCTTCTCTCCTCTGCTGGCCTGGTCGCCCCTGACTGCCCTCCCCTACAGGCTTGATTGCCCCCAACTGCCTTTCCCTGCAAGCCTGGTCACCCCCAACTTCCCTTCTCTGCCAGCCTAATCACCTCTAAATCCCCTCCCCTGCAGGCTTGATCACTCCCAATGCTCTCCCCTGCTCATCATCTTGTGGTGGCCATCTTGTGTCCACATGGGGGAAGCCATCTTTGACCACATGGAGGCAGCCGCCTTGTGTGTTAGAGTGATGGTCAATCTGCATATTACTCTTTTATTAGACAGGATGTCCCCTCATTCCCACCATCCCTAACCCTTGGCAACCACTACTCTGCTCTCCATCTCTACAATTTTGTCATCTCAAGAATGTTATATAAATGGAGTCATATAGTATGCACTTTTTTTAGATCGTCTTTTTTCACTCATCAGAATGCCTTTTAGATCCGTCCCAGGTTGTTGCAGATATTAATAGTTTATTCCTTTTTATTGCTGAGACGTGTTCCATGTTAATAATGGACTCTAGAGTCCGTTGAAGTGCTCACGTGTTGTAGGCCATTCTAATTGCTTCTCGGTTTGGGTATTATGAATAAAGCTTTTATGACCGTTCATATACAGGTTTTGGGTGAACATTCCCCAACAAAGCACCCAGCTCTCTTCCCAAATGGCCATACCATTTTCCATTCCCAGCAGCAATGGCTGAGAGATTCATCATGGTTTTCATGTGCATTCCTTCCTGATCGTGTGCAACATGTTCTCATACCCTCATTTGCCATCTTCCTTGCATATTATTTTAGTGAGATAGCTATTGATATCGTTTGCTCACTTTCAACTAGATTGTTCTTATTATGGAGGGTGTTTTTTTTATTTCAGAGAGGGAGAGAGAGAGAGAAACATCAATGATGAGAGAGAACCATGGATCGGTTGCCTCCGACATGCCCCCCCCACTAAGGATGGAGCCCACAACCCAGGCATGGGCCCTGACCGGGAATCAAACCGTGACCTCCTGGTTCATAGGTTGACAGTCAACAGTGAATCATGCTGGCCAAGCTACACCACACATTCTTGACTTGTACTTGTAGGTATACACTGAGTGGCCAGATTGTTATGATCTCTGAACGCACAATCATCTGCCCACTCGGGTGTGTGTGTGTGTGTGTGTGGAGAGAGAGAGAGAGAGAGAGAGAGAGAGAGAGAGAGAGAGAGAGAGAGAGAGAAACCCAGTGCATGAATTCGTGCATGGGTGGGGTCCAACCAGCCTGGCCAGGGGGAGAGGACATGGGCAGTTGGCCAGCCTGCTTCCTGGTCGAACTCCTGGTCGAGGGGACAATCTGCATATGAGCCTTTTATTATATCGGTTATACACTGAGTGGCCAGATTATTATGCGTTCAGAGATCCTAATAATCTGGCCACTCAGTGTATGTCTTAAAACTGTGTACACTGATTCCTTCTACTGTCTTCCTTTTTGAAATGGTTTCAGTTGCTCAGGGCCTGTGCCTGCATGTCACATACATGATGTTTTCAAGTCACCCAGAGGTGCTTTTGGTATAACCCACATGGATCCGGTGGGTGACGCTGCCTGTATGTAGGAGAAGTAACGTCCCAGGTAGAGGGGAATTGGCCGCCAGCACTTGGCTCCTGTACCAGGGAACAGCAGGAAGGAAAGATCGGGAGAGCGAGTGCCTGCCTGCAGGGGGCAGCCATTCCTCAGCCCAACCCAACGCTTTCCCCCTTCTTGCTACTTATTTCATGCAACAAGCTCAACGCTGCTAGCTGTATGCCTTCAAACTGTGCACACTGCCCTCACCGGGGTGGCTCAATGGATAGGGCATCAGCCTGCAGACTGAAAGGTCCCAGGTTCCATTCCGGTCAAGGGCATGTACCTTGGTTGTGGGCACATCCCCAGTAGAGGGTGTGCAGGAGACAGCTGATGGATTTTCTAATTCTCCCTTTCCCTTCTTCTCTGTAAAAGATCAATAAAATATATTTAAAAGCAAAACAAAACTGTGCACACTGATTCCTTCTACTGGCTTCCTTATCCCGGTTCTCCCTTATCTTGTTTGGGACGGCAAGACTCCCAAATCCATTCTTCTTTTCTCAGTCGCTTTTGCAGCCTTTTTCTCGCTGAGAACTCCCAGTGCACATTGCTGAGAACTTTTTCTCGCTGAGAACTTCTCCAGGGCACATCTGTGCGTGTTTCATCGGCCAGAATTGAACACGGCCCATGTTCAGCTCTGGCCGATGAAACAGACAGATGTGCCCTGGAGAAGTTCTGAGACAGCTGTGCTGGCCTTTTCCCCTTCCTCCGGCCTTAGAAGTGCAGCTCAAGGCCTGACTGGCAGCTTTCCGAGAGATGTTTTCACCCCAAGCTCATTTTTTCCCTTTCTCTGGGCAGGGACTTCGGAGCCCTGGGCTCTTGGGCACTGCAGAGCGACACACCTCTCCCCAGCCAAGTCCTCCTCTCAGCTCTGCTTGATCAGTGACCATTCATCCCCCCATCGAGATCCCTCCTCCCTGATGACTTCCTCGTGTTTGCTTTCGGCGGGTGTGTTTCTACTCCCTCACGCTCCCCACCTTGCTCTCGTTTAAACGGGGTGTGGGGTGCACACCGGTCCCGAGGCTGCCAACTTGAACCCAAATCACGGTCACGAGAATGCTTTCTCGCCAGAATGGGAAGCATCGTAGCTTGTTGAGCTTCTAGGAACAATGGCCTGTAGAGAAATAAATTGAACCCAGCCAGCGTGGCTCGGGTTGAGCATCGACCTATGAACCAGGAGGTCACGGTTCGATTTCCGGTTAAGGGCACATGCCTGGGTTGCGGGCTGGATCCCCACGGTGGGGCGTGCAGGAGGCAGCCAATCCATGATTCGCTCTCATCATTGATGTTTCTGTCTCTCTCTTCCTCTCTCTCCCTCTATGAAATAAAATATATGTGTAAAAAAAAAAAACAACCAAAAAAGAAATTAATTGAAACTAAACGGGTGCATGAAGATTTTTCATTTTATTTTTATTTTTGGTTAATCCTCACCCAAAGATATTTTTCCCCATTGACTTTAAGAGGGAGTGGAAGGGAGGGAAGCGGGGGGGGGGGGGGAGGGGAGAGAGAGAGAGAGAGGCACATCTGTGTGAGAGAGACACAATGATCAGTTGCCTACGGCACACACCCTGACCCGGCCGGATCGTGCCTGCAACTTAGGTGCATGCCCTTGGCTGGGAATCGAACCCAGACCCTTTGGTCCATGGGCCAATGCTCTAACCATTGAAAAATGGCAGCCAGGGCTGATCCATGAAAAATTTTTAAAATAGATTTTTTATTGATTTTTCACAGAGAGGAAGGGAGAGGGATAAGGAGTTAGAAACATCGATGAGAGAAACACCAATCAGCTGCCTCCTGCACGTCCCCCACCGGGGATGAGCCTGCAGCCACGGTACATGCCCTTGACCGGAATCGAACCCAGGACCTTTCAGTCCACAGGCTGATGCTCTGTCCACTGAGCTAAACATCTGTAGCAGTGTCTTTCTGGATTCGTTTTTGTTGTTTGTTTTTTTCATCCTCACCCAAGGATATTTTTCCTTTGAATTTTACAGAGTGGAAGAGAGGGAGAGGCGGAGAGAAACATCGATGTGAGAGAAACGTATGGATTGGTTGCCTCAAAGTGCGCTGACAAGGGCCCAGGCCGGGAGAAGCCTGCAACTAAGGTATGTGCCCTTGACCGGAATCGAACCCGGACCCTTTGGTCCACAGGCTGATGCTCTATCCACTGAGCAAAACCAGCCAGGGCGCTTCCGTATTCTAAATGCATCTCCTGCAGACAGACTTGCACAGCATCTTGACAGCAGCCCACATTTGTAAGTGAAGCACTAAGACCTCAAGAAACGTGCCCTGCCGAAACCGGTTTGGCTCCGTGGATAGAGCGTCGGCCTGCGGACTGAACGGTCCCAAGTTCGATTCCGGTCAAGGGCATGTACCTTGGTTGCAGGCACCTCCCCAGTAGGACATGTGCAGGGGCAGCTGATCGATGTTTCTCTCTCATCCATGTTTCTGACTTTCTATTCCTCTCCCTTTCTCTCTGGAAAAAATCAATAAAAATATTTTTTTAAAAATAATAATTTATCTTCAAGGTTAACCTCAGCGCCTCCTTGTCCCTTGCGACATGCTGGGACGCCCCGGGGAGATGCCGTATGAACTGTACTGTTGAGCCGTCTACTGTAGAGAACCTTGAAGTTATGTGGAGGGCCGTGCTTCCAGGGACCCTGACTCGGATTTCTAAATATACCACCCTCTCCCAGGCAGTTCTGTTTTCATAGCGGGGTCGTGTGACTCCGTGTCATGTGAGTCTGGTTGCTACACAGGCAGTTTCTGTCTCTCGGCACTTCCCTCATCTGAGGCCACCCTGTGACTAGCACTCTTTCAAGTGTCACCATCTTATCAGAGTCTCCATTGATATCTTAGAAATATGTTAATAAAAATGACAACAGTAACCGAAACCGGTGTGGCTCAGTGGATAGATCGTCGGCTTGTGGACTGAAAGGTCCTGAGTTCGATTCCGGTCAAGGGCACCGTACCCTGGTTGCAGGCACATCCCCAGTAAGGGGTGTGCAGGAGGCGGTTGATGGGTGTTTCTCTCTCATGGATGTTTCTGACTCTCTATCCCTCTCCCTTCCTCTCTGTGAAAAATCAATAAAATATATATATATTTTAAATGACAATAGTAGCCCTAGCTGGTTTGGCTCAGAGGATAGAGAGTCGATGTTTCTCTATCTCTGTCTCTCTCTCCCCCACTGTCTCTAAAAGATCAATGGGAAAATATCCCCGGATGAGGATTAAAAATAAAATAAATTAAAATAGTATATTGTTTTATGAGTCACACCTCCTGTCTTATGACATATATACCCATCCACAAGCTCCAAGCCTCCTTGTCTCTGATCTTCAAACTCTTTTCCACATAGTTTTTGAGATAGGCCATTGGGCACTTCCCAGGAATGAGTGAGTGAGTGAATGAATGAATGAATGAATGAATAGAGAGAAAAACCAATTCCCACGTCTCCTTCTCCACAAAGTGGATAACAAGATGCACCACTCACAGCCCCCCTGTCTGAGGGACACCCCTCGCTATGGCTGAAACAGAGCTGCCAGCCCCTTTCAGGAGGAAGCTGATCGATGATTCTCTCTCGTCATTGATGTTTCTATCTCTCCCTCTCCCTTCCTCTCTGAGATTCATAAAAACTATATATTTATATATAGTTATATATATATATATATATTTTTAAGTAGCCCTGTCCTCTTAAAAATGTCAAGGTCATAAAAGACTGAGGAACTTTTCCTAATGAAGGATGATTAAAGAGATGTGCAAACTCAATGCAGTGCCCAATTCTGAATTGAATCTTCATCTAGGAAAAGAAAATATCCTATGTAATAAAAGAGTAATATGCAAATTGACTGTACCTTTGCTACACCCACAAGCCACACCCATGAGCCAATCAGGAGCAAGGGGGCAGGGCCAAGGCGGCCCATGAGCATGTGAGGGGGCGGGGCCAGGCCTGCATGAGGCAGCAGGTGAGCATGGGGTGGAGGAAGAGGGGGCCAGGGCCAGGTGTTCACTGGCAGCCGGGGCTAAGACATCTGGCAGGCACGTGAGGCAGGGCCACGGGGCACCCGAGGAGGGGGTGTGGGGTGCGGGAGGCCGCTAAAGTGTGCGGGAGGCCAGCGCAGCCACAGAGTGCAAGGTGCCCCCAGGGCTGGGTGGGGCTGAGGCGTCTGGCAAGCTGGGGGGGGGGGGGGCCCTGGGGCCAGGCAGTTGCAGGGTGGTTGCCAGCAGCCGGGGCTAAGGCCAGGGTCAGCTGGGTGGGGCCAAGGCAGCCAGGGCAGAGCCAGCCATCGGCCCATTGCAGGGTGATAGCTGGGTGCCCAAGGCTTAAAGCTTTGGCCAGAGATGAGGGGTCAGTAGGACATCCCTTGAGGGCTCCCAGTATGTGTGAGGGGGCAGGTTAGGCTGAGGGATCACCCACCCCCAGTGCACAAATTTCGTGCACAGGGCCCCTAGTCTATACATATAAAAGCCTAAATGACCAAACGACTAGTCAACTGGTTGCTATGACACACACTGACCACCAGAGGGCAGACTCCCTGACCAGTAGGTTAGCTTGCTGCTGGAGTCCAGCCAGTCATGACTGGGACAGATGGCCTGGACATGGCCTGGACCAACCTCCCACAGTCCCTCCCCAGCCTCTAAAATATTCTAATTAATTTCCTTTCCGTGTGCATCGGGCCTCTAGTTTCTTTATAGCCTCCGAAGTGGGTTTTTTTAAAATATATTTTATTGCCCTAACTCATTTGGCTCAGTAGATGGAGCGTTGGCCTGTGGACTGAAAGGTCCCAGGTTCAATTCCGGTCAAGGGCATGTACCTTGGTTGTGGGCACATCCCTAGTGGGGGGTGTGCAGGAGGCAGCTGATCGATGTTTCTCTCTCATTGATATTTCTGGTTCTCTATCCCTCTCCCTTACTCTGTAAAAAAAAAATCAATAAATATATATTTTTTAATTTTTATTGTTGGAATGGGAAAGACCGCCGCCATCTGTGCTCACTTCTCCGTGTTACTGAGGCTTTCCCACTGCAGCTGTCGCCTCTGCCTCCTCCCATTATGAATTCACCCCCTTGGATCTTCACTATGGAGTATTGTGTGCATGCCCCATGTAGGCACACAGCCCCTTTACCAGAAGCTCTTGGGGCCCTATGTGCATTAGAAATCACCATTTTCCTGTGTTCTATTTTTTGTATTCTCCCAGCAGGCCAGCACCCTGTGAATCAAACACATTAATATTTCTGCAGAGAACTGAATCAACATGTCTATTAAGTTGGCTAAATAAAGCTTTCAGACAGCTTCACATCAATTCAAAGAGATTGGATGCCAAACTCAGAACTGTTGGTTTTCAGAGCCTTGGGGTTTAATGTTTTTAAATATATTTTTATTATATTGCTGAAACCGGTTTGGCTCAGTGGATAGAGCGTCGGCCTGTGGACTGAAGGGTCCCAGGTTCGATTCCGGTCAAGGGCATGTACCCTGGTTTCGGGCACATCCCTAGTAGGGGGTGTGCAAGAGGCAGCTGATCGATGTTTCTCTCTCATCAATGTTTCTGACTTTCTATCCCTCTACCTTCCTCTCTGTAAAAAAATCAATAAATTTTTTTAAATGTTCACAAAAATATATATATTTTTAAGAATATATTTTATTGATTTTTTTGCAGAAAGAGAGAGGATTAGAGAGTTAGAAACATCGATGAGAGAGAAACATCGATCAGCTGCCTCCTGCATACCTCCTACTGGGAATGTGCCCACAACGAAGGTATGTGCCCTTGACCGGAATCGAATCCGGGACCTTTCAGTCCGCAGGCCGATGCTCTATTCACTGAGCCAAACCGGTTTCGGCAATATATATATTTTTTAATTGATTTCAGAAAGGAAGGGAGAAACATCAATGGTAAAAGAATCATTGATTGGCTGCCTTCGGCACGCCCCCTACTGGGGGTCAAGCCCACAATCCCGGCCTGTGTCCTGATCAGGAATCGAACCGTGACCTCCTGGTTCACAGGTCAATTGCTCAACCCCTGAGCCACACCAGCCGGGCCAGGGCATTTTAGAATTGCTGTTACAGACTGACATGGGGGGGGGGGGCGGGAATCTTCGCTGATCTCTTCCCCCATTGATCTGTTGTTTTGATTGTGACAGGCCGTGTCACACCAGTTGAATGCTGTGACTGAGGACATGTACACCGATGGGTCCGCTGCCCCGGGTAGCCCTACCCAGGCGAAGGGACAGGAGGTGCGCAAGGTGCGACTCATCCAGTTCGAGAAGGTCACAGAGGAGCCTATGGTAACCCCCTTGTCCTGTTTACCCACTGTCTACTCTCAACCACATAAGTCTCTGGGCCCCGAGCGGAAACGCAGAGGCTGAGTTAGGGAAGCAGCCAGCTGTCACAGAGTCTGTCCCCATCTCTAGCTCCTCCTCCAGGCAAGCTTCATGCCCGTTCTAGCCGAGCAGCACCCCGCATACAGATGGCAGATCTTTCTCCTGAGAAATCGCCTTCAATTGTCTTTAAGATGACCTCGGAAAAAGCTTAACGCCAAGCATTCTGCACCACTGTCTCTGTTTCAGGGAATCACTCTGAAGCTGAACGAAAAGCAGTCCTGTACGGTGGCGAGAATTCTTCACGGCGGCATGATTCACAGACAAGGTACTCCGTGGGGTTCCTGGATTGTTTCATTCACCTCCGTGGATGGGACGTGAAGCTTATCATCTTCAAAACCGGGGACATGTTTTGGCCCTACCCTGTGTGGGCCAGTGGGATAGCATCAGTCCTGGCACTGACGGGTCATGGGTTCGATTCCCAGTCAAGGGCATGTACCTCGGTTGCAGGATTGATCCCCGCCTCCCGTCAGGCTGCGTGCAGCAGGCAACCAACCAATCGATGTGTTTCTCTCACATCGATGTTTTCCTGTCTCTCCACCCTCCCCCTTTTCAATATCTCTAAAAATCAAGGGGGAAAATATCCTTGGTTGTGAGGATGAACCCCCAAAAATAGCATTTTTGTATGTGTGCCAAAAGATTATTTGTGGCTTAATAACTGGCCCTTTAGAATAATTGAGTGATAAGCTCTTCATAAGAATTGCTCAGTGCCACCATCTTCCCTCTGAGCTTTTCTTATACACCTATTTATATACTAGAGGCCCAGTGCACTGGCCTAAGGGGATCAGGCTGAAACCGGATCTCCGACATCCCCCAAGGAGTCCTGGATCTAGAGAGGGTGCAGGCCACGCTGGGGGACCCCATCGGTGCACAATCAGGGCCAGGGAGGGACTAAGAGAGGGCTCCAGGGTGTGTCTGGCCCATCTCACCCAGTCCGGATTGGCCGGACCCCAGAAGCAAGCTAACCTACTGGTTGGAGCGTCTGCCCCCTGGTGGTCAGTGCGCATCATAGCAACTGGCCAAAAGCCAGACATTTAGCATATTGGGCTTTTATGATATAGGATACCGATATTTTCGCATTTAACATTTGAGCAATTACTGTATACAACCCATTGCATTAGAATTTGAGTACAGAGGAGTGAAGAAAACAGGCCATCGATACCTCCTGGAGCTCACAGTTAAATTGAGCAAACGGACATTAAACATTAGCTCCTATGTTCAATTTCTTATCTGGGGTGTCACAAATATCGGTCAGCACTCTCCACGTAGCATCTAAATCCTGATGAACTTTCCCATTAGGTAACGTTTGGGGGGGGGGGTTAGATAAACAATAAAGAAATATCGAACTTTCTGTCAAATGAGGAGTAGTGGGTTCTTTGCCTTACATTGTTATTCTTTTTAGTGGGATGTCTAATTACAGGGAACTTTGAGGATGAGGTGCTTTCATTTATTTATTTGTGTTATTTTTAAAAATCCGAGAGAGAGAGAGAGAGAGAGAGAGAGAGAGAGAGAGAGATGAGAGAGAAACATCTATGGATTGGTTGCCTCCCGTACATTACCCCGACCGAAGATTGAACGCACAACCTCGCTATGTGCACGGACTGGGAATCAAATGTGCAACCCTTCAGTGTGTGGGACAGCACCCCAACTACCTGAGCTACCTGGTCAGGGCAAGGGTGAGGTGCTTTCATTCTGCTCTTGGAGTTCTGAGGTCAGGGAGGATGTGACAGTCTTAAACTGTGAAGTGCTTACCTCCATACATTCCTCAAGGGAAACAGAAGAACATTCATGGCTGAATTGTGTAAAATCCTGTATTGTACACTATCCATGGTTTCTTTTCTGTGGTTTCCTTTTGTAAAATATATTTTATTGATTTTTGACAGAGACAAAGAGAGAGGGATAGAGAGTCAGAAACATCGATGAGAGAGAAACATTGATCAGCCGCCTCCTGCACACCCCCCCACTGGGGATGTGCTCATAACCAAGGTACATGCCCTTCACTGGAATCGAACCTGGGAACTTTCAGTCCGCTGAGCCAAACCAGTTAGGGCTGGTTTCCTTTTTAAAAATATATATTTTTATTGATTTCACAGAGGAAGGGGAAAGGAGAGAAACATCAATGATGAGAATCATTGATTAGTTGCTTCCTGCACACTCCCCCCACCCCTACTGGGGACTGAACCCACAACCCAGGCATGTGCCCTTGACCGAAATCGAACCCGGACCCTTCAGTGTGCAGGCTGATGCTCTGTCCGCTCAGCCAGACTGGCTTAGGGCTGAACATTTACTCTTTTTTTAAAAAATATATTTTTATTGATTTCAGAGAGGGAGAGAGAGATAGAAGTATCCATGATGAGAGAGAATCATTCATTGACTGCCTCCTGCACACCCCCTACTGGGTGAGGATCGAGCCCACAACCCGGGCCTGTGCCCTTGGCCAGGAATCCGATCGTGACCTCCTGCTTCTCAGGTCGATGCTCCACCACTGAGCCACACCAGCCGGGCGAAACATCTATTCTTCACAACATTTTTTTTTCCTATTACAATTTCCACTCATTATTTGATGCTCGTTTCAGGTATGCAGCATAGAGGTTGGACAATCATATGCTTTACAGACTTGAACATTTATTCTTTCGGGGACTGATTTTTCATTTCCTGGCAGGCTCCCTTCACGTGGGGGACGAGATCCTCGAAATCAATGGCACAAACGTGACCAATCACTCGGTGGATCAGCTGCAGAAGGCGATGGTGAGTGTTCGCTCTGTCATTGTCCTCATTGGTGTCCGTGTGCCTCCTTTTTTCTGCCCAAGTACTTGTATCTCATGGAGGAAACGATTACCATTGGCAATCCTTATTCCGGGCCAGGAATGAGTTCTCTGCTTGCATTTAGTGAACTTGTCAAACAAGGCAGGTAGCGCAGAGCATCTGTGCACAGAGCACATCGGCCTGGGTGGCAAAAGGCCTTGGTCTGTGATGGCAGCTCGGAATCCCTGCCCTGCTTTATTCTAGCCCTGCGATTTTGTAAAATGAAGATAGCAACTCCTATTTTTTTTAAAATATATTTTATTGATTTTTCACAGAGAGGAAGGGAGAGGGATAGAAAGTCAGAAACATGGATGAGAGAGAAACATCGATCAGCTGCCTCCTGCACACCCCCCACTGGGGATGTGCCCGCAACCAAGGTACATGCCCTTGACCGGAATCGAACCCAGGAGTCCACAGGCCGACACTCTATCCACTGAGCCAAACTGGTTTTGGCACATATTTCTCTTTTTTAAAAAAATGTATCTTTATTGACTTCAGAGAAGAAGGGAGAGTCCACAACCTGGGCATGCGCCTTGGGTCATAGATCAATGCTCAACTGTTGAGTCTTGTGGCCGAGCAATAAATTCTTTTCTTTTTTAAAAATATATTTTTATTGATTTCAGAGAGGAAGGAAGAAGGAGAGAGATAGAAACATCAATGAGGAGAGAGAATCATTGATTGGCTGCCTCCTGCACTCCCCCTACTGGAGATCGAGCCCACAACCCAGGGCATGCACCTCTGAACAGAATCGAACCCGGGACCCTTTGGTCCGCAGGCTGATGCTCTCTCCACTGAGCCACACCAGCTAGGGCCAATACATTTTCTTGATTCAAAGCTTAGTCTGGCTTCACCCATTATCCCAGTTAAACCTGAAAAGGGGTGCAAATGGAGTTATCTGCTATTGAAGTGTGTATACATTGTTTTGGGACACCTGTATTTGTAAATGTTTTTATTGGTGTAGAGAAAGGGAAATCAGTAGCTGTTTCTACATTATTCTTTGTATGTCTCCGTGCTGTCACGGTGGTTTTGGGGGCACATGACACTTGTATTGAAGGAGGACTCGTCCTACAGAATTTCCAAGGGTGCGGGGGGGGGGGGGGGCGGGGAATGGCTGATAGGAAAAGAAACACATGGGACTTTGAGGGGGGAGATGCCTTTAGGAAACCCCAAATCATCCAAGTTATTTTTTCCTTAACGTTTTATTTCCCCTTTCTTTTTTTAATAGAAAGAAACCAAAGGAATAATCTCATTAAAAGTCATTCCCAATCAGCAAAACCGTCTTCCTGCATTACAGGTGGGTTTGCTCAATTGTGATGATGGCAGAATGCAGGCCCCGTGTTGAGATGTGATTCAAATGATATGATTGTACTGAAAATATTTTTTAAAAATAGATTTTTTTATTGACTTCAGACAGGAAGGGAGAGGGAGAGAGAGAAACATCAGTGATGAGAGAGAATCATGGATCAGCTGCCTCCTGCACGCCCCCTACTGGGGATCAAGCCCACAGCCCAGGCTTGTGCCGTGCCTGGGAATCGAACCTTGACCTTCTGGTTCCTAGGTGCCTGGTGCTCTCTGAACTAAACTAACATCCCCTGGCGGGGCTGATACTTTGCTGCCTGTTTGCAATGGATGCGAAAGGAAGGGGTAATCTCCTTATTCCGCAACCCCAAGAAGAAAATGGGTAAAGAGAGTGAAGAACTCATTCCTAGGAGGGAAAATACACACGGCAGTAAACGTAGGAAAACGTATCCTACCCTACCATGGAAGAGAGAACTAGCTCGGACGGGACCTTGGCAGATGAATGTGGGAGGAGGTTGGTTCGGGTGGCTGGTTTTTTAAAAAACAACTCTGTAGTTCCTACTACAGATTATTGTCATAACACGTTCAGGGGCTTTCATAGACATACCAGCGTTCATAGTTTCATTCTCTTGTGTCACGTTGGGTAAATTGTGTTTTTCCGGTGATTTGTTCTATGTGTTGGTGTGAAATTGTTCATAAAAATCGTATAACCTTTTCAACAGCTCTGGGATCTCCACTGGGAAATTGTATCTTCTCTCTTTTCTTTTTTTTATGTGTATTTTTATTGATTTCAGAGAGGAAAGGAGAGGAGGAGACAGAGATAGAAACATCAATGATGAGAGAATCATTGATCGGCTGCCTCCTGCACGCCCCCCACTGGGGATGTGCCTGCAGCCAAGGTACATGCCCCTGACCGGAATCGATCCTGGGACTTTGCAGTCCGCAGGCCGACGCTCTATCCACTGAGCCAAACTGGTTTCGGCTGGGCTCACCTGATTTCGAGCAAGTGAATTAACTTCTCCAAGTCATCTGTAAAATAAAGATAGCAACCTGTATTTTTTAAAAATATTTTTTATTGATTTTTTGCAGAGAGGAAGGGAGAGGGATAGAGAGTTAGAAACAATGGTGAGACAGAAACAAGGATCAGCTGCCTCCTCCTGCACACCCCCCACTGGGGATGTGCCCACAACCAAGGTACATGCCCTTGACCAGAATCAAACCGGGGACTTTGCAGTCCGCAGGCCAACACTCTAACCACTGAGCCACACCAGAACAGGGCTCTTCTCTCTTTTCTTAATTGGCCTTCCTAGGTTCTTAATTTCGTGATTCTTTAAAGAACCACTTTTGCTGTTGTTGAGCCTCTCAACTCTTTTGTCTGTTTATTATTTTTCTTCTTTATTTGGCTTAGATATGCACCCCTAATCTTCCTCCCCGAGGTAACCAGTATTAAACTCTGGAGTCATTTCTTCCTGTCTTTTTTTTTCTCCTATGTATAAATACATACTTTTTAAAAATATCAAGTGTGCTAGCTATTGTTTTTGTTGACTACTATTCTCATTTAATGTTATATCAGCAGCATTTTCAAGGGCTTTAAATATTCTTCTAAAAATTGATTTTTATAGCTTAACGAAATCCCCCATTCTTGGAAAATGAGATTGTTTCCAATAGTTCATCCTTATAAATAATGTTGTGGCCCTAGCTGGTTTGGCTCAGTGGTTGGAGGATTGGCCTGAATACTCAAGGATCCTGGGTTCGATTACGGTCAAGGGCATGTACCTCGTTGCAGGCTCGGTCCCTGGCCCCTGGTCAGGAATCGTGTGGGCAGCAACCAGTCGATGTGTTTCTCTCACATCAATACTTCTCTGTGTCTTTCCCTCTCTCTTCCACTCCCCCTGAAAATCAATCCTATCTAATAAAAGAGTAATATGCAAATTGACCGTACCTCCCATCAAGCCACGCCCACCAGCCAATCAGTAGCTGGGGCAGAGCCAGCTGGGACTAAGACCAGGGCTGGGGAGGCGGAGCCGAGTCAGCCTGCAGTGAGTGTGTGCCCCCCCTCCCCCCGGGCCAGGCAGTCGCAGGCAGCCGGGATTAATGCCTGG
The DNA here is from genome assembly GCA_027563665.1 of Antrozous pallidus. Classification (NCBI taxonomy): domain Eukaryota; kingdom Metazoa; phylum Chordata; class Mammalia; order Chiroptera; family Vespertilionidae; genus Antrozous; species Antrozous pallidus. The sequence continues at coordinate 7,427,658 of CM050509.1, read as the reverse complement.
GCCAGAGCTGAGGCAGCCAGTGGTGAGTGCGTGGCTCCCAAGGGTGGGCAGCTGCCAGTGACCAGGGGGTCAGGAGGGATGGAGGCAGTCACCAGCGGCCAGGGCTAAGGCCGGGGCTGAGCTGAGCAGGGTGATGGCTGGGTGCCCAAGGCCTAAAGCCTTGGCCAGAGGCTTTCGGCCTTGGGCAGGCCAGGGGTGAGAGGTGAAGATATTATCTATAGTTTGTAACGGACAACTTCTGCATAGAAGTGGATTGTGGGGTCAAGGGGGCATCAACTCAGATCAATAACCATAAACACCACAGTAACCAGTTCCAGTTGCTTCAGCTCCCCGTCTATTCTTTTTTTTTAATATATTTTTATTTTTTAATATATTTTTATTAATTTCAGAGAGAAAGGGAGATGGGGAGAGACAGAAACATCAACAATGAAAGAGAAACACTGATTGGCTGCCTCCTGCACATCCCTTACTGGGGATTGAGCCCGAAACCCAAGCATGTGCCCTTGACTGGAATCGAACCCGGGACCTTTCAGTCAGCAGGCCCATGCTCCTCCACCCACTGAACCAAACCGGCTAGGGCTTAATATATTTTAATTGATTTCAGAGAGGAAGCGAGAGGGAGAGAGAGATAGAAACATCAATGATGAGAGAGAATTATCCATCAGCTGCCTCCTGCACGCCCCCTACTGGAGACTGAGTCTGCAACCCAGGCCTATGCCCTGATCAGGAACCCAATCAGGGATCCCTTGATTCCTGGTTCTATCTGGCAAGCCCCTCCCCGGCCTTGTTCCCTCTCCTCTCTTCCTTGCTCCCTCCACCCCACCCCACCCCGTCCATTGTTGTTTCTTGCCTCTGATTTATTCATTCAGTCCTGACCCTACTTTTAAAATATATATATATTTTAATCTTTATGTTCCTTTATTGGAGCAAGTTTCCTGACCAGTATACAGTGACATATTCACTAAACAGAGACCTGTGCCGAAATTACATACTGTCCATCTGGATAGGTTTTATTACACTTTGCCTATTGACGGAATAGTTCCTTATAAAGTCTTATACATCGAATAGCTTTGAATTTGACCAGGCTGTCCATTAATTAGTCTCTGAAAAAATTAACTGGCGCTTACTTTCAGCTACCATATTTTACAGCATTGAAAAGCTTAGGCATTAGGTAGCTTCTGCTTGTGTCGTGTGCACAATGGCATTAGCAGAGCGGACTCCATGCTCGCACCCGGATTCACACAGACTGGTCTCATGGAGAACGGAAGCTGCTAGGCTAGCTGGTCCTGAAGAGACAGACAGAAGCACTCCCAACCTGAGTTTCTTAACCACCAATGCGACTTCTTACTCTGCAAGCCTGTCTTCGGGGCCCCCTTTCTCGTGCCAATGAAGACATGCCAGCAACAGCCCCGCGTGTGACGGCACTAGAGCACCAGCTCTGTCTGGTGGTGGCGGCGGGCAGTTTTTTATCTCATAAAAAATACATTTTTATTGATTTCAGAGAGGAAGGGAGACGGAGAGACACAAACATCCATGATGACAGAATCATTGATCGGCTGCCTCTTGCATGCCCCCAGGCATAAGCCCTTGACCAGAATCGAACCTGGGACCCTCCCGTCCACAGGCCAACACTCTATCCCCTGAGCCACACCAGCTAGGGCCCGGCCCTGCTTATTTACAGCACAACATTCGCTTCCGTGTGCTGATGCCGGCGTTCCTCCTGAAGCTGCCCCTGCCTTCTCTCTCAGATGTTCATGAGAGCGCAGTTCGACTACGATCCCAAAAAGGACAACCTGATTCCTTGCAAGGAGGCGGGACTGAAGTTTGCCACCGGGGACATCATCCAGATCATCAACAAGGATGACAGTAACTGGTGGCAAGGGCGGGTGGAAGGCTCCTCCAAGGAGTCAGCAGGCCTGATCCCTTCTCCTGAGCTGCAGGAATGGTGAGCCGCTTTCCCGAGGGCGGGATTGGCAGGTGGAATGGGCCCACACCTGTCACCAGTCTAGTATTTTCGCTTCCTGAACCTGTCATCTCGCGTGTAATTTCTCTTTCTCAACCAGGCCAATCTCCCAGCTTCCCCGACATACTCTCTTGCCCCGAAAATAAGACGGTGTCTTATATTAATTTTTGCTCCCAAAGATGCGCTTGATCTTATTTTCGGGGGGGGGTGCCTTATATTACAGCGAGTAGGTCTTATTTTCGGGGGATGTCTTACTTTCGGGGAAACGGGGTAATGGGTAAGGGCACAGGTAACAATGAGTTGATAGGCTTACCTAGCAGGACTTTTATATATATATATATATATATATATTTTTTTTTTTTACAGAGAGGAAGGGAGAGGAATAGAAAGTTAGAAACATCAATGAGAGAGAAACATCCATCGGCTGCCTCCTGCACGCCCCCCACTGGGGATGTGCCCGCAACTAAGGCACATGCCCTTGACCGGGAATTGAACCCGGGACCCTTCAGTCCACAGGCTGATGCTCTATCTACTGAGCCACACAGGTCAAGGCTAGCAGGACTTTTTTAAAAAATTATTTTTTGATTGATTCCAGAGAGGAAGGGAGATATGAAAACATCAGTGATGAGAGAGAATCATTGATCAGCTGCCTCCTGCACGCCCCCTACTGGGGGTCGAGCCCGAAATCCAAAACCTGATGAGAAACAGAACCGTGACCTCCTGGTTCATAGGTTGACGCTCAACCCCTGAGCCCCGCCGGCCGGGCTGGTAGGCCTTTAAAGGAGCCCCGAGTGGCTCTTCATTGTTCCAAGGGCCTCTGCTTCCTCGAATGCTCTTCCTGTCCCTAACAAGGAAGTGGCAGTATGGGGACTGCAGCTTCCCTGGTCTTCTGCCTCCCAGGCTGGTGCCTTCCTGAGTGGGTATCTTCTGAGCCCTACTTGTCCTTTATGCAGATTGCCAGCGCATAGAAAATGGGGCGAGAATCGGCATCTAGCGCCTATTTTTAGCTGGTTGATCCATTACCCTGCTGGGTCTCAGCCTGGTCATACATGAGCTCAGAGGATAGAGCATCAGCCTACTTCCCTAGCTGATTTGGCTCAGTGGACGAAATTCATGCACTGGGGGTGAGTGGTCCCTCAACCCAAGCTGCGCCCTCTCACATACTGGGAGCCTTCAAGTATGTGACTGCTCAGTGCTCCGGCTCAGTGGGTTGGGGGCCAGTGAGTGGCAAACACCCGGGGAGGGAGTGTCGGGTGAATGTTTAGGAACCAAGGGCTGGGTGTGGCCTAGGATTGTTTCCAATCTGGCACCAAAACTCATGGAACTGGGGAGCAGTCTCCACATGCACCAAGGACCCTGGCGCCCAGCACGCACTACTAAGCCCAGAGACTGGGTGTCCCCCCCCCCTCCCCCAAAGTGACCAGAATGTAAGTCTCCCAAGTGTTAGCCAAATGCCTGCCAGCTGCCATCCAGACCACTGCTCGGGCAGCTTCCCAGGCCTTTCCGGGGCTCGCCACCCCCTCACCTCTCAGGAGAGTTCCTTTTTAAAAAAAATACATTTTTATTGATTTCAGACAGGAAGGGAGAGGCAGAGAGAGACAGAAATATCAATGATGAGAGAGAACCATGGATTGGCTGTCTCCTGCATGCCTCCTACTGGGGCTGGAGCCTGCAACCCGGGCATGTACCTTTAACCAGGAATGGAACTGTGACCTCCTGGTTGATAGCTTGACGCTCAACCACTGCACCACACTGGCCAGGTCCTCTAGAGAGCTCCAATGCCTGGCAGTGTATTTGAGGATGTTTCTCTCTCTCTCTCTCTCTCTCTGTCTCTCTCTCTCTCTCTCTCTCTCCCACATCCAGCGTGGAGAGAGACTGGGTTCAGTTTCTGAGTGGAGGAGCTGAGGATTCAGAAAAATGAAGAATAAAAGAGAAAGAAACAGAAATAGTAAAAAGCTGGGGCCAGGTGGGTGTCTGTTCTCTCTCTCATGGAGACACAGCCACCCTGAGCCCACGAAGCTGCGTTTATTTATATTCCACAATGCAAAGGGGTTTCTCCAACATTAGGATCAAAGGAGTGTCCGTGAGCCCAGGCCCTATTCATCCCCCCATTCCCAGGGCAAGCCAGCATGTACATATCAAGGCCCTCTCCTCTACACCTGAGGCAAAGTTAAGCCAAGCTGATAACATATCCAGCCTCCTTGGTGAAGATGTTTTCCCAAGACCTGGTTTTTCCAGGCGCCTTGGATTCAGGCTGACAAAGACTTAGAGAACGCTCAAGGTGTCTGGCCTGGGGCGCCCCCCACAGCAGTGGGAATGTGTCTGGGAAGGAGCGAACCCCACCGTGTCCTCCTGTGAACACAGCCTGACATTGCGCTTGGGCTCCTTCCACCTCTCCTTGCTTCCTCCATGATGCCCACCACACACCCAGAGCCTTCTACACTTAAGAGAGGGGCTGGCAGGAGAATGGGGGGAGAAGGGAGGGAAGAAAGGAGAGAGAGAGAAGAAACCGTGAGAGAGACAGAGAGGGTGAGGGTTGCTGGCAGAGACAGAGAGTGTGAGAGGCTTAGAAAGAGCAGGGATATGAGAACTTGAAGGGGAAAGAGGGTAGGTTATGAGAGAGAGAGAGAGAGAGAGAGAGAGAGAGAGAGAGAGAGAGAGAGAGAGATGAGGAGTAAGGGGACAGGAGAGAGACACGTCCAGACACTAAGAGAGGTTCAGAAAGTGAGAGGCATGCCCAGCCGGTTTGGCTCAGTGGTTGAGTGTCGACCTATGAAGCAGGAGGTCACTGTTCGATTCCCGGTCAGGACACGTGCTGGGGTGTCAGGCTCGATCCCCAGTGGGGGGCATGCAGGAGGCAGCCGATCAGTGATTCTCTCTCATCACTGATGTTTCTCTCTCTCTCTCCCTCTCTGAAATCAATAAAAAAATGTTTTTTAAAAATTAAGAGGGGTTGAGGGGGGAGGGTGAGTGTTAAGAGACTGACACAGAATGAGCAGCTTGGCAGAGGGTACGAGAGAGCAGGAGAGGGTCAAGAACGACATGAAGCCCTAACCGGTGTGGCTCATTGGATAGAGCGTCGGCCTGTGGACTGAAAGGTCCTGGGTTCGATTCCGGTCGAGGGCATGGACCTTGGTTGTGGGCACATCCCCGGTGACGGGCGTGCAGGAGGCAGCTGATCGATGTTTCTCTCTCACCGATGTTTCTAACTCTCTCTCCCTCTCCCTTCTGCTCTGTGAAAAATCAGTAAAATCTATTTTAAAGAAAAAGAACAACATGAAGGTTTTGGGCAGGTGCCAAGGACAGGAAGGAGGCACATGAGTGTGGAGGTTTTGCATAGACGGGGAGGGGGGTCACTGAGCTGTCCCAACCCAAGTGGCGAGCCGGGGGCTTTCGCAGTGGCCTCCGCTCATGTCCCTGGTCATGTGTCCCACCAGGAGGGTGGCGAGCGCGGCTCAGCCCGCTCCGAGCGAAGCCCCGAGCTGCAGTCCCTTCGGGAAGAAGAAGAAGTACAAAGACAAGTACCTGGCCAAGCACAGTGCGAGTGAGTGTCCTTGAACTTCCTGGGAACTTCCTGGGAACTTCCTGGGCCCCTGTCGGCGGGCTCCGGGCAGAGGGCAGGGGGCGTGGTGCTCACAGCAACATGCGTGATCCCGAAAGGCTGCCTTTGCTTCTGCTTCTGTTTTCAATCCTCAACTGAGGGATATTTGTTTCCGTTGATTTTCAGATAGAGTACAAGCGAGAGAGGAGGCGGGGCAGAGGGGGGGGGGAGAGAGAGAGAGAGAGAGAGAGAGAGAGAGAGACATACATTCATTGGTTGCCTGCTGAACAACCGGGACTGGGCATCAAACCCACAACTGGGTCAGGAATCGAACTCACGACTCCTTGGTGCACGGGCCGGAGCTCTCACCACTGAGTGACCAGCCCGGGCATCTTCTGCTTTCCTTACTATTTCTTTTTTTTAAAATATACTTTTATTGATTTCAGAGAAGGAGGGAGAGGGAGACAGAGAAGGAAACGTCACTCAGGAGAGAGGGCCGCAGGGAAGTGGCCGGGCGTGCTTTCTGCGCTGTGGAAATGACCTTTGCTTGGTTTCCTTTGTCTCTAGTCTTTGACCAGTTGGATGTCGTCTCGTACGAGGAGGTGGTTCGGCTCCCTGCGTTCAAAAGGAAGACCCTGGTGCTGATCGGTACCGTCTGCTTGCCCCTCCTGTTGCCTTGGTCCTTGTTTCCCTGCCTGTGCTATACAATCCTCCCAACAAAGAGGAAGACGGTGGGGAACAGAACAAAAGAATAGAAGGGAAGTCTCGCGGGTTCTCCATGTAGCACAGATGTAGAGAATGTTCTGAGTTTTTACCTCATCTGGGTTCACCTCACAAGTGAAACTAAACCTTACACGTTTTCCTGCCACTAATTCTTGTTTTAAAAATATATTTTATTGATTTTTACAGAGAGGGAGGGAGAGGGATAGACAGAAACATCGATGAGAGAGAAACATCTACCAGCTGCCTCCTGCACGCCCCCTACTGGGGATGTGCCCGCAACCAAGGTACATGCCCTTGACCAAAATGGAACCCGGGACCCTTCAGTCCGCAGCCCGACGCTCTATCCACTGACCCAGACCGGCTTCGGCCCACTAATTCTTTTTTAATGTGTTTTTATTGGTGATTAGAGAGACAGGAAGAAAGAGGGATAGAGAGAGAGAAACATCTGTGAGACATTGATCACCGGCCTCCTGCACCCCTCACACTGGGGATCAAGCCCACAACCCAGGGCACGTGCCCTGCCCAGGAATTGAACCACTGACCTCCTGGTTCATGGGTTGATGCTCAACCACTGAGCCACATCAGCTGGGCTGCAACTAATTCTTTATTAGATAAGGTTTGGGCTGGGCCAGTCCTAAACTGGGTTTTGCTCTTTGTTCACCTGACTGACTGTAGGGTTGTTCCAGTCCTGAGCCTTTTGTTTATTTGTTTGTTTATTTGTTTGTTTGTTAATCTTCACCCCAGGACATTTTTTCCATTGATTCTTTTAAAAATATTTTTTATTGATTTCAGAGAGGAAGGAAGAGGGAGAGAGAGAGAGAAACATCAATGATAAGAGAGAATCAGCTGCCTCCTGCACGCCCCCTACTGGGGATCAAGCCTTCAACCAAGGCACATGCCCTTGGCTGGAGTTGAACCCGGGACCCTTCAGTCTACAGGCCAGTGCTGTGCGCTCTGAGCCAAACTGGCTCGGACTCCATTGATTTTTTTAGAGAGAGGGGAAGCAGGGGACAAGTTAGAAGGGGGCTGGGAGAGAGAGAGCAACATCAACGTGAGAGAGACACATCCATCAATTGGCTGCTTCCCACACTCCAACTGGGGACAAAAATTGAACCTGCAACCCAGGCACGTGCTCTTGCCTGGGAATCGAACCCACAGCCCTTTGGTCCAAGGGCCGACACTCTAGTCACTGAGCCAAACCAGCCAGGGCAGTCCTGTGTTTTTTTTATTTACTTATTTTTATTTTTTAATATATTTTATTGATTTTTCACAGAGAGGAAGGGAGAGGGATAGAGAGTCAGGAACATCGATGAGAGAGAAACATCCATCAGCTGCCTCCTGCACACCCTCTACTGGGGATGTGCCCGCAGCCAAGGTCCATGCCCTTGACCGGAATCGAACCTGGGACCTTTCAGTCCGCAGGCCGACGCTCTATCCACTGAGCCACACCGGTGTTGGTTTTTTTTTTTTTTTAAGTATATGGGTTAGAGTGCTTTGTTAGTAACATAAGCTCTTCAGTCATCCAAGTGAGCTCTGGTCTTGAAATGAAATGAGTCATAGCTTCCAACTCAGGTGTGCGGGCCTTGGCTCTGGTGGGTGGCTCCCCTCCCTGTCTTCAGAATTAAATATGAGTTGCTTTAGAACATCTGTATTAGGTTTTGGTGACATTTCCAGTGAAGACACCAGCTTACATTCCACACTATTCATTTGGGAGAGCTCAGTACAGCTGTCCTTAGAAAATAGAAACCCCGGTATGTTAGCTGGCTCCTCCGTGGAAGTTACAGTTATGCTCTGCGTCCTGAACCTCAGCCCTTCGAAAGAGCCTCCTGCCCCAGCTGGGACACAAAGGCCTGGAGCTCCAAATCCCCCTGCACCTAAAGCAGAGATGGGGAACCTGTTTTCCTGCAAAGGGACATTTGGATATTTTATAACATCACTAGAGGCCCTGTGCATGACATTTGTGCACCTGCGGGGGGGGGGGGGAGGGAGAGAGTCCCTCAGCCCAGGCTGTGCCCTCTCACAATCAGGGACCCCTTGGGACCCCTTCTGGCTGAGCGGTGCTCCTGCATTGAGTGTCTGCCCCCTGGTGGTCAGTGCTCGTCATAGCGACCAGTAATTCCGCCGTTCGGTCAATTTGCATATTAGGGTTTTATTATATAGGATTTTCGGGCCATACAAAATTATCCACTTAAAAATAAGCCTGCTAGCCTAAACCAGTTTGGCTCAGTGGGTAGAGCGTCAGCCTGTAGAATGAAAGGTCCCAGGTTTGATTCCGGTCAAGGGCATGTACCTTGGTTGCGGGCACAGCCCCAGTAAGGGGTGTGCAGGAGGCAGCTGATGGATGTTTCTCTCTCATCAATGTTTCTGACTTTCTATCCCTCTCCCTTCCTCTCTGTAGAAGAATGTATAAAATATATTTAAAAAATGAGCCTGCTATATTTGGTCAAACATTTAGTGAACTCACCCCTAATGCTTTGGCAGGGCCAGACCAAGTGATTTCACGGGCCTTATACGGCCCGAGGGCGGGACGTTCCCCACCCCTGTACCAAAGGAATGCTTGCACCTGACCCCAGCTCCAAGGTTGTGCCAACTTACTTTCACCTGTTGGCGACTGCAGGCCCTGGGAGAGGGAAACCGTGTCCTATTCCTACTACCATCCCCTCCTTTCTCTCCGGGGAAAGAAATGGAAGGCTTCATGAAAATCAGCAACGTGGATTCTCTCTCCTCTTGCGCAGGAGCCAGTGGGGTAGGTCGCAGCCATATTAAGAATGCCCTGCTCAGCCAGGATCCCGAGAAGTTTGAGTACCCCGCCCCATGTAAGTAGCTCCGGGGGCCTCAAAGGGCCAGTGAGAGCACGCTCCATCTGAGATAGCATGATGGTGCCTTTGTTTTTTGGTGATTTTATTTCAAATGTTTCATTATCAAAACTAAACACAATTTAGACAGGATCCAGATTTGTGCCGGTAATCGCTCCAACTAACAATGTAACTATGTGTTTTGTTTCTTTTAAATGTGTTTTCATTGCCTTCAGAGAGAGGAAGGGAGAGGGAGAGGGAGACAGAAACATTAACGATGAGAGAGAATCATGCATTAGCCGCCTCCTGCATGCCCCACGCTGGCGATCGGGTCTGCCACCCGGGCATGTGCCCCCCGACGGGGAATCAAACCGTGACCTCCTGGTTCCTAGGTTGATGCTCAACCCCTGAGTCACACCGGCCGGGCGGATCGGGATGTTTTGATGTTGGGCTTTGCCTCCTGGAGATTCAACGTGTCCTGGGTGGATGGGGGATTTCCTCATCCGCATCATCTCCCGTGGGAAAACACCTCCTCCTAAGCTCTGTGCGCCACAGGCGCCAAGGGGTTCGGTACAGACGCCGGGAAGGGGGGGGGGCCCATGGCACGGACCCCGAGATTGTCAGGGGCCGGGGCTTCTCGTGCGCAGATACAACGCGGCTGCCCAAGAAGAACGAGGAGGACGGGAAGGAGTACCACTTCATCTCCACGGACGAGATGAGCCGGGGCATCTCCGCCAATGAGTTCCTGGAATTCGGCAGCTACCAGGGCAACATGTTCGGCACCAAGTTCGAAAGCCTGCACCGCATCCACGAGCAGAACAAGATTGCCATCCTGGACATCGAGCCGCAGGTGGGTGGGCGCGTGGGGAGGGGACCCCGAAGAGCAGCGACGCGGGTGGGCGTGTTGGCAGGGCTCAGATGGCCGCCGTGTGCTCTCACGGGGGGCGTCGGGAAGCCATGGGAACAGGACTGGGCGTGGGGATGCCCAGAGATGCTTACTAGACAGCTGGCTACGTTTTTCCATCTTTTCTTCCTTCCCCGTTCTCTTCTCCAGACTCTCAAGATCATCCGGACGGCAGAACTGTCACCCTTCATTGTGTTCATCGAACCCACTGACCAGGGCACTCAGGTGGGAAGGGGGGTGGTACGGGGGGGAGGGGTTCACTTTCTCTCTCTTTTTAAAATATATTTTATTGATTTTTCACAGAGAGGAAGGGAGAGGAATAGAGAGTCAGAAACATCGATGAGAGAGAAACATTCATCAGCTACCTCCTGCACACCCCCCACTGGGGATGTGCCCGCAACCAAGGTACATGCCCTTGACCAGAATTGAACCTGAGACCCTGCAGTCTCCAGGCCGACGCTCTATCCACTGAGCCAAACCGGCTAGGTCTCCTCCCATCCTCTCTCATCATTGCTATTTCTTTTTTTTAAATATATTTTATTAATTTTTTACAGAGAGGAAGGGAGAGGGATAGTTAGAAACATCAGTGAGAGAGAAACATCCATCAGCTGTCTCCTGCACACCCCCCACTGGGGATGTGCCCGCAACCAACGTACGTGCCCTTGACCGGAATCGAACCCGGGACCCTTCAGTCTGCAGGCCGACGCCTTATCCACTGAGCCAAACCAGCCAGGGCCATTTGTATTGTCTTTTTTAAAAAAAATACCTTTTTATTGATTTCACAGAGAGGGACAGGGAAAGATAGAAACATTAATGATGACAATCATCAATCTGCCACCTCCTGCACGCCCCCTACTGGGGATCAAGCCCACAACCGGGGCCTGTGCCCTGACTGGGAATGGAACCGTGACCTCCTGGTTCATAGGCTGATGCTCAACCACTGAGCCACACCGGCCGGGCTGTATTTTTCCTGTTAACACCTGGTCATGCCCTTAGCTTATTGTTCTGTTGGGTTATCAGCCTTTCTCTTAATGATGTCTAGGAACTCTGTATTAGGACAGTGGTCAGCAAACTGCGGCTCTCGAGCCACAGGCGGCTCTTTGGCTCCTTGATGGTGGCTCTTCCAACAAAATACCACGGCCTGGGCGAGTCTATGTTGAAGAAGTGGCGTGAGAAGAAGTTGAAGTTTAAAAAATTCGGCTCTCCAAAGAGATTTCAATCGTTGTCCTGTTGCGATTTGGCTCTGGGGACTAATGAGTTTGCCCACCACTGTTAGGGTAATTAGCCCTTCGTGATATCAGTTGCAATTTTTTTTTCCAATTTGGCATGTCTCTTAGTGTTTTATCACTACAGAACCATTTTTACTTTTAAAAAAAATATTTTATTGATTTTTTACAGAGAGGAAGGGAAAGGGATAGAGAGTCAGAAACATCGATGGGAGAGAAACATCGATCAGCTGCCTCCTGCACACCCCCTGGGGATGTGCCTGCAACCAATTACATGCCCTTGACTGGAATCGAACCTGGGTCCCTTCAGTCCGCTCTATCCATTGAGGCAAACCGGTTTCGGCACCATTTTTACTTTTACAAACTCAAATTATCCGTCTTCATGGCCGCTTGGTTTGGGGGCCTAGAAAGAGGCCCAGGGTTCTAAGTTGCAGTTACCCTTGTCCTGGGATTGCACCTCTGGAGGTTGCTGAAATGGCTGTCCATGTTCAAGGGCAAGAGCTGAGAGATAGCTATTGGTCTTCCAGAGAGCTCTGAGTAGCTTGAGGGTTAGTTAGAGATCCTCTGAGAACTGTTTGTAATTGATTGCCTCTCACTTCCCTTCCAACATCCTCCAAGTCTTTAGGGCTTGTCTCTAAGCAGGTGCCGGAAGCCAGGCAATGGTCTCAACAGCGAGCACCGTTTGAAAGCTGTCACTAAAACCCCTCCAGCGTGGCTCAGGAGTTGAGTGTCAACCAATGAACTAGGAGGTCACTGGTTTGATTCCCGGTCAAGGGCACATGCCCGGGCGTGCAGGAGGCAATCAGTGATTGTCATCATTGATGTTTCTTTCTTTTTTTAAGTCAGAAACAGCGATGAGGGAGAAACATCGATCAGCCGCCTCCTGCACCCCTCCCCTACTGGGGATGTGCCCGCAGCCAAGGTACATGCCCTTGACCGGAATCGAACCTGGGACCCTTCAGTCCGCAGGCCGACGCTCTATCCACTGAGCCAAACCAGCTTCGGCTCATCATCGATGTTTCAAACCGTCTCCCCCCTTCTCCCTTCTTCTCTGAACTAGAAAAACACATTTTTTTCCCCTAAAGCTGTCACTAGGCCCTCTGGCTGGGCCGGCTGCACCTGCTTCAGCAGCGGCTGCTTCTCTGTCCTTTGCAGACGGACGCCCTGCAGCAGCTGCAGAAGGACTCGGACGCCATCCGCAGCCAGTACGCTCACTACTTTGATCTCTCCCTGGTCAACAACGGCGTGGATGAGATCCTGAAGAAACTGCGAGAAGCCTTCGACCAAGCGTGCAGATCTCCGCAGTGGGTGCCTGTCTCCTGGGTATACTAAGCTTGCCGAAACGGGGCTGCCATAGAGTCAGTCTTCCCGGTATCTGGAACTCCAATTCCCCTTGCTTTCAAACAAAACAGGGTCGCTCCAGCTAGTTTTGTGTCCCCCGCTTCTAGCTCTATGCAACTCTCCTCATTAGGCCAGTGGGTGGCAGTCTCTATTCCAGCTCCTCAAGGGCTCCGCTCTGGTTTTCCTGCTGCGTGGGGGGGCCCCATTGATGGCTAAAGAATCTCTGGAAATGGGGGCACAGCAGCACAACCCAGATGCAAATGCTAATGAGACGGTGCTCGCAGTGAGGAAGACCCCATCCCTCTAAAACCTGCGCTCCTTCTTCACCTTTCAAGCCTTTTTTACTGCCTTTCTAAAACGCCAAAATGCAACAGCTGTGCCCTAGGATGTCTGCTCTAGGAAAACCCTCAAAAGCAATAAAGAGATTCCTGTTAAAATGCCATTGACCTTGTAACTCTCTGGGTTTTGACCTGTACCGCGAGCCTCTGGGTGCAGAGAGCTGCCACCTGCTTTAAGCTCCTGGACAGGTGATGCTCAACCTTCCTAATGCCGCGACCCTTTAATACAGTTCATGTGGTGGTGACCCCCAATCACAACAGTATCTTCCTTGCTACTTCATAACTGTCATGTTGCTACTGTTAACGAATGGCAAAGAATCTGTGTTTTCCGATGGTCTTAGGTGACCCTGCTAGCGGTTCTCAACCTGTGGGTCATGACAGGTTGAGAACCGCTGCTGTAGAGCCTAAGACCATCAGAAAACATAGAAATTGCCCAAACCGGTGTGGCTCAGTGGGTAGAGCATCGGCCTGCGGACTGAAAGGTCCCAGGTTCGATTCCGGTCAAGGGCATGTGCCTTGGTTGCGGGCACATCCCCAGTAGGGGGCGTGCAGGAGGCAGCTGATGGATGTCTCTCTCTCATCGATGTTTCTAAGTATCTCTCTCCCTTCCTCTCCGTAAAAAATCAATAAAATATATTTTAAAAAACACAGAAATTTACATGACGATTCATAACAGTAGCAAAATTAGTTATGAATTAGCAACGAAAATAATGTTATGATTGGGGGTCACTATGGGAGGAACTGTATTAAAGGGTCGCGCCTTAGGAAGGTTGAGAACCGCTGCTTTGGAGGATGGCATTGCCACCAGATGTCTCAAGTGTTGAGCAATTTTTAAAATATATATATTTTTGTTGATTTTGGAGAGAGGGAGATACTAACAGCAATGGTGAGCCTACCCAGAAGGATCCGGGGTTCCATTCTGGTCAAACGGGGCGGGGGGAGGGGGGTGTACCTTGGTTGTGGGCTCCAACCCCAATAGGGGGCATGTAGGAGGCAGTTTCTCATGGGTGTTTCTAACTATCCCTCTCCCATCCTTCCTCTCTGTCAAAAATCAACAAAATACATTTTTAAAAAGAAACATTAATAATGAGAATCATTGATCAACGGCCTCCTGCACACCCCACACTGGGGATAGAGCCCTTAACCCAGGCGGGAATTGAGCTTCCTGGTCCATAGGTCAACGCTCAACCAGTAAACCACCTGAACATTCTGAAGGGTCAGAATCATCCTCGGATTTGGGGGACAGGGTGCACATGTGCTGGGCAGGGCACAAATTGGTGCATTGAGGCAGGCATGTGTACATGTACGCATGCAACATATAAAAAGCACTTTGACAGCATCGCTGTAAGGTTTGCTCCATGGGGAGACAAAGCAAACATTTTTGCTTCTGCTTACACCGGTCTTGGTTATAGCATGTCTACTAAATCTTACCATTTTCCCCAAATCATTCCTTTTTCTCTTTCTTCAAAGACCTGGCTTTATTTTTTAAATATAGTTGTATTGATTTCAGAAAGGGAAAGGGAGAACCATCAATGATGAGAATCATCGATTGCCTGCTTCCTGCTTGGGGCCAAGCTTGCAACCTGGGCATGTGCCTGATCCAAGCTGGGACCCCTCAGTCCGCAGGCTGACAGCCCACGGAGCCACCCTGGCTAGGCCACCAAACATGGTTCTAGAGCTCCCGCAGGACTGGCTGCCCGGATGAAACTCTCGAGCCGAAATGAGCAACTATTAGGGTTATAAACACAGGCCCTGGAGAACTCCGGACCCCATCCCTGGCAGGCATTTGGCTAACACTTGGGAGACTTACATTCTGGTCACTTTGGGGGAGGGGACACAGAGTCTCTGGGCTTAGTAGTGCGTCCTGGGCGCCGGGGTCCTTGGTGCATGTGGAGACTGCTCCCCAGTTCCATGAGTTTTGGTGCCAGATTGGAAACAATCCTAGGCCGCACCCAGCCCTTGGTTCCTATACGTTCACCCGACACTCCCTCCCCGGGTGTTTGCCACTCACTGGCCCCCAACCCACTGAGCCGGAGCACTGAGCAGTCACATACTTGAAGGCCTGTCACCATTTACATTTCTCTCTCCCTCCTGCTCTGAAATCAATAAAAATGTGTTTTAAAAATCTGGCTCTTTCATGCTTCCTCAGGCTTTTCCCAGGCACTCCCCTCCCCCCCCCCCAACACACAGCCATACAGGGACACACACACCTGCCAGACACACCGCGTCGTCAGCATCCGATTTCAAGTGAGACATAAAGGCCTCTTGATTTTTAATCAAAGTACTTTATATTTTTTGTTCTGCTACTTTGAGACCATCATCGATTAGAAAATCCAACAGGAATATACTTAAAAAAAAAAAACAGAAAAGAAAACACATAGTAAGCAAACTTTTAATAAGTAAAAATCCCAACCACCTTCTCCCGGCAAGAACGGATTGTATCCTTTGAAAGAAAAGAGGGCAGAAACGACAGAATACAGTTTGGATTTTTGTCACGAACACAGTAGTCACATGGACTGAGGTACATGAGACTGTATGCAAGCTGGAGTGAGGGCACCAATTCCTAGGCCAGAGGGACAGGAAGAGCCGGAAAGGCGGGAGACCCAGAGTCCTCGCCAGCCGTCACCTGGGGGACACGCGGAAGAAAAGGCGGCCAGGATGCCCCAGCCTAGGCCACTGTCCTCATGACACGCCGGAGCTTGACCCCAGCAAACAAACATGGTTTTCCTATTCTTTTACTTGCTCGACACCGTTCGCTGTTCGCCTTTTTTAACGGAAGGGCATGAGGAATTGGCAGAAGCAAGTGAGTGGAGGAGGGTGGAGGTGGAACAGCCGTCGGGAGACAGCTGTGCTGGTTACCAGGCAGTGCAGGGTCTGAAGGCGAGGCGTCCCCACTCCCCACCCCCAGGTGGGGGGGGGAAGTGGCTGGTAGCCAGTCTGCCTCCTGCCCCCGTATCCTTAAAACAGGACAAGATGGGATGACCACACCAGGTACCATCACTCAGGTCTCGGCTAGCAGCTAGGATGTGCCTCAGCTCTCCCCCTCGAAGAACAAAAGGAACTGTGTTTGCTCAATAAGGCTTTAATTTCTCCTCGCGGCTGGGCACAGCGCCTAAGGTGATCTGCACTAGTCGGAGACGACTTCCATTTTGATTTTCTTTTTCTTCTTCTTCTTTTTGGTGGTATCGCTGTCCTGGGGGGGGAAGAGGGGGGGGAGAGAAGAAGCTTACAGAACCTGTTAACTCTGCCAGAAGGAAATGGGGGACGCTCCACGCAGGCGGGCAGGCCTGCTGAGGAACTGAGGCCCCCCGGGGTCAACCAGTTGTGACCGGGACAAAGGCCCGGGCTGGTCAGCGGCGCCCCAGTGGCCCACGGTTACAAGCAGCAGCGTCCAGTGTCTCAAGCTACACGCCCCGCCGCCCGCCACGCACAGAGGTCTAGCTGCGGGCAGTCCCTCTGCAACGCCAGGGCCTGCGCGGGGACCGGAGCGGCTCAGGGTTGAATGCTGACCTGTGAACCAGGAGGGTTCGGCTCAATTCCAGGTCAAGGGCACGTGTCCCGGTGACGAGCTCAATCTCCCCAGTAGGGGGCGTGCTGGAGGCAGCCGATGAATGAGATTCTCGCTCATTGTTGATGTTTCTCCCTCCCTCCCTCCCTCCCTCTCTGAAATCAACAAAAATATATTAAAAATAAGAATGCCAGGGCTGCCAAAACCGGTTTGGCTCAGTGGACAGAGCATCGGCCTGCAGACTGAAGGGTCCCAGGTTCGATTCCGGTCAAGGGCATGGACCTTGGTTGCAGGCACATCCCCAGTGGGGGGGGAAGGGGGGTGCAGGAGGCAGCTGATGGATGTTTCTCTCTCATTGATGTTTCTGACTTTCTATCCCTCTCCCTTCCGCTCTGTAAACAATCAATAAAATATATATTTTTTAAAATGCCAGGGCCCGTCTCTGAACATCCTGCAGAAACGGGGGGGGGGGGGGGGGGGGGGCAGGCACCCTGGGAATACGGCCCGGCTCTCCGAGTGAACAAATGGGCAGCGAGCGAGCGCGTCTATACCCACCGCCCCGTCTGCTGGCTCGCCCGCGTCCTCCACCGCCGCTTTGGCCTTCTTCTCCTTCTTCTTCTTCTTCTTCTCCTTCTCCTTCTCCTTCTCCTTCGCCGGCTCCGGAGACTCCGGCTCTGGCGACGTCTCCTCGCTTTCGCTCTCCCGGCTCCGCTGAGGAGGCAATCGGGCCCAGGTCAGACCCCGGGCACAAATGGGGGGAGGCTCAGACGGGTAAGGAAAGGGCCTTCCCGGGTACGCAGCGGGGGCCTCGAGTTTACCAAGGCCTGGGAGACTGTGTCACCCGCAAAGAGCAGGAGCCCGTGTTGCTGGGGGCCAAGTTCCCCAGGGTTACAACTGCAACTACATACACGTGCCCTGGGGGACGCCCCTGGAGCCCTCAAAAGGCAGGAGAAGCGCCTCTAGGCAACTCGGGGTTCAAGTCATTTAGCCGCACGTCACTCCGGGCCGTAATGCCAGCGGCCCCCAACCCTGGGAGGCCAGGGCTGCCACGTTAACCACTGAGCCGGTGATGTCTGGGCCGCCTGAGCTGATGAGGTGGCAGATGAGGCCGGTCCGACTGCTGAGGCCCCATCCCATGGTGGCCAGCGGCCACACCGGGAAAGTCACCTGGCACCTGCCGAGCCCCAGCGAGGCACAGCGCAGCCCTCTCTCCGGGCGCCACGCACCCGTGGGGGTGGAAGGCCCCGCCCGACTGAAGCCAGGACAGAGGGCTGGGCTGCGGTCACCAGGATGAGCCACACCGAGCCATTCCCTGAGGGGCCCCGCAGACGCGCCGTCCGGTGCCCCGTACCTTTGCGGCCTTCACCGGCGAAACGGCCTCTGTCTTCACGGCATCACTGAAAGCAGAGGGGGGGGCGGCAGGTCGGGTCCGGTCAGCGGTGTTCAGGGGCGGGGGGGGGGGGGTGGCTGCTTGGTCTTTTGTCTGAGTCTGAAGTCACCGCCAAACCCCCGACGCCGGACAGAGCAGCTCACCGCTTCCGGATGCAGGTCAACTCGCTCTCAAGCCCACCCGCCACACCAGAAACTGGGGACAACTGTCTGCTGCATAGCGCCCTCCTCGCCCTGCGGCCGAGGCCACGTGAAGAGCCGCATGGGGCTCCGTGGGTTCCACACGGACCCCCTCTTCCCGTGAATCTGCCCCCTCCCCACGGCTGGGCCGAGGGACCTCCTGGCCCTGGTGTGGCTGATGTGCGCGTCCAGGGAGCCAGCATGCTGCAGCCAACGCCCCCCAGTCCCACAACCCCCCGTGCCCACGGCCACCAAGTGCGGGTGACACGCTGGTGCCTGCTCGCACCTGTAGTCGACATAGTCCTGGGTCCAGGTGGCGGGCGTGCTGGCCGTGGCCTTGCCGTGCTTGTCCAGAAGGCCCTGCTTGATCATCAGCTTCTTCTGGCTGGCCTGGGGGACGGGAGGATTTTGGCGTCAGGACACACAGTAGGCCAGCCGCATGCGCCTGGCCCAGATCGGGTTTCTCCAAGCTCCTCTATCCGGCACCCAGAATGCACCCGCTCTGGCCCTGGCCGGCGTCTCCGATGGTCAGGGCGTCAGCCCAGGCCCCAACAGGTGTCACGTCTTATTCCTGGTCAGGGGGACGGGGCTGGGGTGCAGGTCGGAGACCCTAGCCGAGGTCAGGGTGCGTGTGGGAGGCAATTGATGTTTCTCTCTCCTCCTCCCAACTCCCCCCAAATCTCTAAACAGCCTCAGGTAAGGATTAAGAGAAGCCGAACAAATAAACAACAAGAACAAAAACCACCCAGCCGAAACCGCTCTGGCTCTATGATTTGGCTCAGAGCGTCGGCCTGCGGACTGAAAGGTCCCGGGTTCGATTCCGGTCAAGGGCATGTATCTACGCTGTGGGCACATCCCCAGTAGGGGGTGTACAAGAGGCAGCTGATGGATGTTTCTGACTTTCTAGCCCTCTCCTCTCCTCTCTGTGAAAAACCAATAAAATATATATATTTTTAAAAACCCACCCATTCTCTGACAGGCACCAACATGGGACTGGGTAAAGGGCACGAAGCTTACTGCCTTAGGGACAGCGTTCGCCCTGGACTTTTCCCTAGCTCCCCACCGGCTAATCCTGCCCCCTAGCGGGGCTCACGTGCAGCTCAGCTCCTTTACCCAGATCCCCTCTCACTGCAGACTCTGGAGGTGCCAGGCACCCGCGGCACTGCTTGAGAAACCCACACCTTGGCTAAATTCCACCATTCTGGCGGAGCGATGCCCATCTGCTTCCTCCCATCGGATGGACATCGCCAACGTCTGAGGTGGGCCCGTGCCCGCTCACCACCGACTCCCCCAGAGCCCAGCCCAGGGTAAGGCCGTGCCACTGGGGTTACCACAAGAGCCGCCCAAGTGCTCAGCCTGCAAACCCGGCCAGGCACATGGCCGGTCCCACTTGCCTTTGGCCCTAAACCCCACTTCCGGGGGTACGTGTCTCTCTCCATGATCACTCTCTTGATCTTGGCGACTATCCCGTGGTCGCAGGTGGAGATCACCGCTGTGGTCATCAATGCAATAGCTGCAGGCGACACGGAAATAAAAGAGTGATGTGAGCCCGGCCGGTGTGGCTCAGTGGTTAAGCACCGACCTATGAACCAGGAGGAGGTCTCGGTTCCGTTCTGGTTAGGGCACACACCCAGGTAGTGGGCTGGCTCCCCAGTAGGGGGCGTGCAGGACACGGCTGATCAATGGTTTTTCTCTCATCATTGATGTTTCTCTCTCTTTCACCCTCTCCCATCCTCTCTGAAATCACACACACACACGCACACACACACACACACACACACACACACACACAGAATGATTTGAAGGGGAAAGACATAATAATTGCTAAGCCCCAATCCCACTGTTTATATGACTTTTTAAAAGCTCTACTACTGCCTTAGATCTTTTTGAAGAAAAGAAACAGGGGAGAGTGATTGATATAGAGACAGGGAGGCACTGAACAGGCTGTCAGGCTACAGGGGGAAGGCTGGGGAGGGTGGGGGGCGGGTGCTGGGGGACATCAACCGAAGGACTTGTATGCATGCATATGAGCATAACCAATGGATGAAAGACACTGGGGTGAGGAGGGGGCAGGTGGGGACATGTGCTGGGGGGGTAAGGGAGGCTGGGGGGGGGGGGATAATGGGGGGGAAAGGAAAACATGTACTACTATTAAATATAAGTTATACTGCAAAAATATATATATTAAAAAAAAAGAAGAAAAATAAAAAGCTCTACTGCCTTGAGGTCTCTTCACTGAAGATATCCATACGGACAGACAGACGAGAAGTGGAATAAAGGCTCTTCACTGACAACCACGACATCTACTCCCGTTCCCCAGGATGTCCTTGCTTCTCACTAGAGAACTGAGCTGCTCAGACACGGCGGCCAGGGATGAGGGAAACCCCACCTCCCTCCTCCCCGCCTGTGCCTGTCGGACATGGCCCTCTGCTGGGACCGCCACCCCCAGACCCTTGGCAATGCAGTGCGGTCAAACCGAGGGGCCGTGCTCCAGGGACCTGCTCTGCGGGCGCCTGGCCAGGGTGGTGCGGGAGGAGGCAGCGCGCCCCCCTTACCGATGCAGATGGCCTCCCCTTTGGTGGTGATGACCACGATCTCCTGATTGACCTCGATGCCGTCCTCATAGCGCAGCACACCCGGGAGCATGATCTTCGCGCCGTAGCAGATTGCGTTCACCTGCAAGGACGACGTGAACCCTGAGACCCACAGCCCGCGCCAGAGACAAAGGGGAGGGGCCTGCGGGCATCCCCCCCCCCCCCCCCCGCCGGTGACACGGGGCCCAGGAGAGCCAGTGGGACTCTGAGTAACCACCCCTCGCCACACACTAGGACTTGAAATAGCAACTCCTCTCTCTGTGTCGGCGGGATTTCAGGATGCTTTCGTCCTAAACCGACGTCTAGCCTGGGTTTCCCGGAATTGCTCTTCTGTTCCTTAACGAGAAAACCTTAACAGAACTGAGACCTGTTACATCTACTGGGACAGTCAGTGGTCGGCAAACTCATTCGACAACAGAGCCAAACAGCAACAGTAAAACGACTGAAATTTCTTTTGAGAGCCCAATTTTTTAAACTTAAGCTATATAGGTAGGTATATTGTTAGTAACTTAATTAGGGTCCTGCTAAGCTGGCCTTTGCTAAAATCTCAAGGGCCAAAGAGCCGCATGTGGCCCGTGAGCTGCAGTTGGGTGACCACTGTACTGGGAGATCTGGTCAGAGAGTAGGTTCCCAGAGTAACTCACCAGCAACATTACCAAGACCTATTGAACCAGCTGCCTACAGGTTTTTGTTTTTTTGTTTGTTTTTTAATATATTTTACTGATTTTTCACAGAGAGGAAGGGAGAGGGATACAGAGCTAAAACATCGATGAGAGAGAAAAGAAACATCGATCAGCTGCCTCCTGCACACCCCCCACCGGGGATGTGCCTGCAGTCAAGGTACATGCCCTTGACCGGAATCGAACCCGGGACCCTTCAGTTCACAGGCCGATGCTCTATCCACTGAGCCAAACCAGTTTCGATAGTCTATTTCTTGAACCAAGTTACTTTGGGAAAAGTCTTAGGTGAATGTTTAGTTAATTTGCCTTAAAAACAGAATTAGACCTAGCATTAAATTTTTGCTTTAATTCAGTATATTTCATTCTCATTTAATAAAAAAGTGAATCATACATGCTTCGTTAAAAAAAAAAAAGGAAAAAGAACCCAGTGTACGACCTACAAAACAACAAAAAGCAGAAACCCCAAGGAATTTAAGCTGACACCATGTTTCCCCTCTTTAAAAAGTTTTCAGAACAGCCGAAACCGGTGTGGCTCAGCGGAAAGAGCCTGCGGACTGAAGGGTCCCAGGTTCGATTCCGGTCAAGGGCATGCACCTTGGCTGCGGGCACATCCCCTGTGAGGGGTGTGCAGGAGGCAGCTGATCGATGTTTCTAGCTTTCTGTTCCTCCCCCTTCCTCTCTGTAAAAAAAAAAAAAAATCGATAAAATATATATTTAAAAAAAAAGTTTTCCGAACATGGACCACATCTCGAGAGGCTGTGAGGTCACACTCTGCGCAGACACGGGCCTGCAGTGCGGAGCTCACCGCGCTGTCTTTCATGACCAGCCGCTTGTGAGATGTCAGGAGCTTCTCCAGGGGGTACACCACTCGCCGCAGGTAGCTCTCGTCCTTGTGGTTGTCGTACAGCCACTGGGCATCGAGCACGTCGTGCATTGTCACCATGTGGTCCTGGAAAAGCAGCCGTGTGTGACAATTACTCATGGTTGGGGGGGGGGGGAGGGAAACATATGTACTACTATTTGTAATGCTTTCAACAATAAATAAATAAACAGAAAGGGGGGGGGGGGAGAAAATTATTCATTGTCATGGGATCTCAAATAGCACAACAGACGCCAAGCTTCCAAAGTCGGAATGAACTGAGTCTTCTGCTAATCAGAGCTCGTTTATGTCTTCGTCCAGTCAGAACCCTGTCTCTCTTGGATACCTTTCACCTGCTGATGTATTCCCATCTGAACAAGCATCTTTGTAGGCCGGGAGGGAAGTGAATAGAACAACGTGCTCTAGCCGGTCCTCTCCCCTGGCCCGTGTTTCAATGTCCCAAAGTCTAATTATCAGAACAGGGAAGTCGCCCTGGACTGAACTCAACACTTTGGAAATTGCCTTGCCCAGGCAGGCTGTGAAGCAGGTGGCGCTCGTTTCGCCGGGAGCCAGGATATACAGAGTGGGGCTGAAGTTGGTTTAGCGTTGTGTGGGAAACAACTGCACACCTCCTTATGCCCGCCCTGTGTCGAGTCCCAGCTCCCGAACTGCTAGGCCTGCGATGGCGCGTACCTTCTCGCTCATGACTCCAGAACGAATCCGCCGAAGTTCCTGCATCTGACCGCCCACGCCCAGCAACAAACCGAGGTGCACACACAGCGTCCGAATGTAGGTGCCGGCCTCACAGCTCACCCAAAAGATTCCTAGACACACAAACACACAAGCAGCCCGCATGTTCCGATGTCAACCCACCACCGGCTGAGAAACCCCGAGGTATTCTCTATCTGAGCCAGAGTGATGTGAGATGACAGGCACAGGCTGTGACTGCAGCGCGTAGGAAAGGACAGCTACCGTATTTTCCGGTGTATAAGACGACTGCGCGTATAAGACGACCCCCAACTTTTCCAGTTAAAATAGAGAGTTGGGGATATACTTGCCGTAAGACTACCCCTCTTCCAACGCACACCAAATAAAAATAAAAAAACATCACATTTTATTTCAATATGGTAATTTTGAGATTTTCCTGGGTTAAAGAGTCGTCTTATACGCCGGAAAATACGGTACTCTGAACCAGGGTGTAATTCTCAAGAACCCATTTGGCCCCACTCTGTTATAACGGACCTCCTCACAGGCCTAGTGACTCACCTAATCTTCTCTCAGGATCGTACTCCACCATTTTGCTCTCGTAGATGGTCCGCACTCGGAGTTGCCTCTTTACTGCAGCAATGAGTGGGGGGCGCTGGAACAAGGCGCCTGTCAGAGTTTCCAGGGCCTGAGAATAAGCACAAACCAAGAGGCCGACTCATTGCGTGGCCTCTCCAAGGACATCAAAGGGCATTATTTGGGGGAGTTGGAGGACACAGCTAAAACACACAAGGTTCCTGTCCATCATTTAAGGCCTAAAACGCCCTTTCCAATGTCTGCTTCTTTCTTCAACTACACAGGGATGGCTCAGTGCTGAAGCAGAACTCTCTCCTCAGAAGGGACATTGGCGGAAGTGCCCCCGCCACCTGCAGCCATCAGTCCAGGCTGCGACGGCAGCCCGCTCCAAAGGGCACGAGAGGCCGGCCAGGAAAGCTGACCTGATTTCGCATGCGTAGGGGCTTCAGAGATCCATGCCACCGAAAGATGTCCTCCCTAGGATTACACTTACCCTAGCAAGCTGAGTCCCCCCTTCAATAGCATTGTGCAGCCGGACAATCCCCACATACTCTTTGCCTGAAAAATGACAAAAGAGTAGTCAGGTGTGGCCACTGACTTTTCTGGATTTTTTTTTTTATATCCTCCTCTCTCATCGCTCCAATTTTTGTGCGGCAGGGAAAGCAAGCAATCGGACCTTCTTGTTTCTGGAAAGTTTGCATGAAGACCCATTTGCGGGCGCAGGTGCGGGAAAGGGATACAGACTCTCTGTCACCCCGTGAGTCTGCCGTTTAATGTGCTGACAAGGACAGTTGGAGAAGCCGATGGAGAGCTTGCCCGGGAAAAACTCTGCAAGGTCAAGGCGGAAAAAATCTTCCCCGAGGAAAATGCGGGAAGAGCACTTTCTTTCTTTCTTTGGAATCCTCACCCCGGGATGATGTTTTTCCATTGATTTTTAGAGAGTGGAAGAGGAGGAAAAGACCAAGAAATAGCATTGTGAGCGAAGCCAATTGGTGGCCTTCTGCACACGCCCTCATGGGGAGGAAGGAGCCTGCAACTGAGCTATGCGCCCTTAACTGAGGTTTGTGTCCTTGATCAGAATCAAACCCAGGACACTTAGCTGCCACTCTATCCACTGAGCAAAACTGGCTGGAAACAGCATGATCACGGGAGGTGAGCCTGAGCGATCAGCTGCGCTGGACTGCCTCAGTGCTAGGAACACACGTGGCTGGCCCCATGTCCACACGCCAGGTAACCCAGCACTCTGAGAAAAGGCAGACAGGGGGCACAGAAGGTACACAGAAAACCAGGAATTTTTAAAAAAAAATAATGAAGAGCCGAAACCGGTTTGGCTCAGTGGATAGAGTGTCGGCCTGCGGACTGAAGGGTCCTGGGTTCGATTCCAGTTAAGGGCATGTACCTTGGTTGCGGGCACATCCCCAGTAGGGGAGTGTGCAGGAGGCAGCTGATCGATGTTTCTGACTTTCTATCCCTCTCCCTTCCCCTCTGTAAAAAAATCTATATATATGATTTTATATATATATATATATATATATAAAAACTAATGAAGAAATCGATTTCAAGAGTCAAAACATGGCAGGGAAAAGCAACACAGAAAAACCTTCCAATGGCAACGCAGCCACCTCTCCCATACGTACCTGCGCTCTGCTGCGATTTTACCAAGCGAGTGGCCCGTTCTATGCACACGATCAGACAGCCGGTCACCTTGGGGTCCAGAGTTCCACTGTGTCCTGTCTTCTCCACCCGAAGTATTCGTCGGATCCAGGCGACCACCTCGTGGGAAGAGGGGTTAGAGGGCTTGTCAAGATTAATGAACCCTGTCCTAGAATGGAAAAGAAATGACTGGGCATTGGTTCTGGTCCCCTAAGCAGAACGGCATCTGCAGAGCAAAAAAGAGAAGCCACCATGGGTCCCGAGCGCTGAGATTTAGGGCAAGGCCGTTCTAACCAAGATGCCACCGCCTCCTTAGATAACGGATGCTAGAAGGTGTCCCCTTCTGCAAAGGACAGAGGTGAGAACAGTGCTCGCTCCAAACACACTTACCTGATGTAATCGCCAATGTCCCTCTTCAGAGGATTTGAACCACAAGGAAGAGGCGTATAGTGTGTCGTCCTTATATTTAGCTTATCGAAATTCTAGAAAGCAACGGAACGACACAAAAGAAACTATTGCTACGCGTCCAACAAGAAGTGAGCACCCACCCTCAGCTGCCATAGGGCTACCCTTCATGTGCACAAACTTGACTTTGCTCCTATGTTTTCCTTATGTACTGTGACGGCCTGTTAAGCCTCCTTCTAAGACCAGAGAAATTACTCACGGCCAGTAAGACAAATGTGACCGCTCCCCTAGAAAGAGACTCTTTGGGGTTCTACAGATCACACTGGGCTTCACTGTGAAGTTCATGTACGAATCAAGTGTGGACATGCTTTTTCTCAGGGGCAAAGCATAGCCAAGTCGGGGAGGACTGGCAGCAGCTGTGTCTAACGCGGCCAGCTTGTTATTCCTCTGAATGCTCCTCCCTGTTTGTCTCATGTCTGTTCCTGGTGAACTCTTCTTTCTGAGGCACAATCACTGGTCTGAAAGCATTCACCTCACTGGAAGCCCACCTTTCCTATCACCCGCCCCCCACTTTAGCTTTGTTATGGCGTTTACCACAAATAGCAATTATTTTGTAACTATTGCTCACCCCTAGATTTTAAGTTCCACGACAGCAGAGACATTGCCTACCAGGTTCTACTAGCATATTCCCGGGGCCTGCAATAGAAAAGCAGATGCTATCTAAACGGCAGGCACATCTAGCTGCGCAGCAACTCAACTGTGTTGAATTATGTAAACAAAGCTCATTCCTTTCCAACAATGTTTTATTAAAACCCTCGGTCTAGGGGTGTTCTCAGGAACCGTTTCTACCTTCACCTTTCCTGCCAAATCTCAGAGCTGGTGCCTACCCAGTCCTTTATGAACCTTGTAATGCAACTCGTTAGTCAACTCCCTTAGTTCACCCCCAATATAACGATCAATCATTTCTAAAGGACATGTTACATGCCAGGCACTGTGGCGAAACATGTTTTGTGGATTGCCGTAGGCTTGTTCCCCTAAAAGATATTATGAGCAAACAGCCTCAGGGAGGTGACATGACTGGCCCAAGGTCACAGACTGCCCCCCGCTTCTCAAGCACTGAAGTAATCCTACTCCACGTGTGGCCCACAAACATGGTACCAGTCGGTCAAGTACAAAAACCAAAGAACTAATTGCTTATAAACTTTGGTAGCAATGTGATGCTGTTTGGACATTTTAACTGTATTCTATGACTGTGCTGGCTGCACTGGAAATGAAAACAACAACAACAAAAATAAATAAATAAATAAAAAAGCTGGTCCTTCATCAGACCTTGAGGAACACTGCTTTAGACTATTACCGGGCACTTCCTAAGTGAAGGAGGCTAACATGAAGAACTCTTAGGCCCTAGCCGGCTTGGCTGAGTGGATAGAGCATCAGCCTGCAGACCAAAGGGTCCCAGGTTCGATTCCAGCCAAGGGCACATGCCCAGGCTGCAGGTTTAAACCCCAGTAAAGGGGCATGCAGGAGGCAGCCTATCAGTGATTCTCTCTCCCCCTCTCCCTTTCTGTCTGAAATCAATAAAAACGTTTTTTTAAAAAAGAACTCTTAATGAACTGTTTAACCTTTTAGAAAGAATGCAAAAGCCAAGCACTGACCTCATGCACAATCTTAGCCACGTACCTTTAGCAACAGGGGCCACTGAGATGTGTCCAACTGAGCCACTTTGGATTCAGGTTTGATAAGAAATTCTCCAACGTGTTGGATTTCCTTCCCAGGACAGAAACACACTTTATTAGACTTCCCACCGGATTCTGCACAATAACATTGTTACCACCGAAACCCTCACCTACGCCCCTTAAACAGGAAGCCAGCTAGTCTATGCCTCTTCACTGGGCCCCACAAGGGAAAGAGAATAAGCCAGGACCCTCGGAAGGGTCTAGGTATTTAAAGAGAAACAGGGATGGTGGATCTGCAGTCGGAAGAAGAAACAAATGTCAGGGAAAGCAGTTGGTGTGGCCGACACCCCTCAGCCAGCTGTAGGTGATGGGAGAGATTTAGGTCGGCTGGGGTCTTGTACCACCACCACCACCCAATTCTAACTCATTCCTTCAAAAGCAGGTGTTACCTAAGTAACCATTTGTTACCTAAGTTTTGCTTTTAGTCAAAACAAAGTGAAGACATATTCCTACTCACTGCAACATCTTCTTCTGCTAATGACTTGGACTCTTTTTTCTTTTTATGCTTCTTGGGCAAAGTAACCGCTAAAAGAAAAAAACAAGCACACACGAGATTTGGGATTTTTCCCCGCCCCCGAAAATAAAGGCAATGAAGTTTAAAATAGAGAACGAACCAGGACAGGCAGGCCATGCATGTGTGGCCTACAATCACTTGGAAAAACAGTATCTAAGGCCAAACGCACGGGCTGCGCGGCTCAGTAACAGACCAGAAGCGGCCGCACGTGTCAGCTAAGTGCACCACGTGGCGGGGCTTCCGATGCTGCAGAAGCGCTCGGCCCGCGTGCCCCAAAGTTCCCCAAGCGACTCCTGGGCTAATCCCGCGTGTTTGTGACCTCCAGAACTTTTCCTGCGTGTCAAAGCTACGCCCGATCCCCTCCACCCCTTTTCTTCCGCACCCATGGCGATCAGATCATCCTCCCCTTCCCTCCCTTGCCCCGGAGCGCTGCCGGAGGGAGGCATCTGGGCTGCCGGCTGCACCGGTCCTGGTCTCCTGCCACTGCAGGGTGCACGCCAGCAGGGCCGTCGCCTTCCGCTGGCCACCCGAGCCCCTAAGCAGGTTGCGCTGTCAGCGGGAGGCCCGGGCCTCGTGGCGCGCCAGCTCATCGCGAGGGGCCTCCCGCGTTCTTGCCCTAAGCCGTGGAGCCGAGGCCAAGAGGCAACGCTGGCAGGAGGCTCGGCCGCGATCAGACCCGCGGGGCAGCTGGAGCTAACGGACAGCTCAGGCTGCAACGCCGGCTCCCGACCCAGGATCTCCCGGGGCAGCAAAGCTGGCCCCGAGGCGGGAAAACAGCCAAAGCAATCGTAGCAGAAATGCCCTCACCTTCCATATCCGCCATGTTCCCCGACAGAGCGTGCGAGCCGCGTGAGCCAGCGCCAAAAGAGCGACTCCAGCCTCCCACCGCCCAGAGGCCCCGCCGCGAGACCCCGCCCACCTGCGCGCCTCCCCGTGCGTGCCGCGCCGCGGGGCGGGGCCCGGAGGAAGGGGCCCCTGGCGCGCGCGGGCCACCCGCGCGATCTCATTGGCTGTCTTGTTTCCCCCAGCGGTGGCGCGCCTGCGCCTGCGCCTGCGCTTTGGGTCGCGGCCCCCGCCCTTGGCAGCTGGGCTGGGAATAGCGCAGCCCCGGAGGGCAGCGCGTAGCCTGTGGGCGTGGCCTCGGCCGCCGTGGTTCTGCCTTCGCTGGGTTGAACCCGGACTTGGGCACCTGGGCACCCCGCTGGGTACTCCATTTCACTGTAGCTTGTGGCCGCCTCGCGCCGAGCCTTTGAGGGTTGGCTCTCGGGTCAGCCCCGGTGGGAAAAGGAAGAAGTTAAGCCAAAGAGAGGTTGAAAGCCCTTTGCCAATTGCAGTTTCCCAGGCAGCGGCGCAGTCGCTGGCCAATAGGAATGGAGTGCGAGCCACTCGTGGACTTTTACATTTTCCAGCAGCCACCTGGAGGAAAAAAAAGATAAAGTTGAAAATTATGTTAATGATGCATTTTTTTTATTGAACCCAGCCATCCAAAATGTTATTTCAACATGTAAGCAATACACAATATTATGAAGGGGATATTTTACTCTTTTTTGGGGGGGTACCAGGTCTTTCGGGTTTTGCACTTGGCACACCTCCATTTGAACTCCACCCCGGAGGCCATAGGCAGTGCTCCCTAGTCCCAGGCTGTGCGATGGCACAGCTAGGAAGCCGCCCCTGGTTCAAGACCTCCGCGCTTCTATCTCTGGTGTTCTCCCTTTTCTCACAAGCGACGGTTTCTTAACCCTGCCTCTCTGGACTTGATGGATCCCTGGTTACTTATTTTTTTTAATATATTGTATTGATTTCAGAGAGGGAGAGAGCGGTAGAAACATTAATGATGAGAATCATTGGTTAGCTGCCTCCTGCACGCCCCCTACTGGGGATGGAGCCCACAACCTGTGCATGTGCTCTTGGAGGGATTTGAATAGGGGACCCTTCAGTCCACAGGCTGACGCTCTTTTATCCACTGAGCTAAACTAGCGAGGGCCCGAGTTATTTCTTTATTGTGATTGTAAAGGGTGCCCTTTGCCCTTATCTTTTCTAATGAGTTGCTGCTGACAGAAGAAGGCAGTTAATTGCCTTTCTTCCAATCCTCCACTGCCGACAAAAGAACAGAAAAGTTTCCATTTTATTTTACTGTGGTTTAGAACAGATGATCGGTTTTTCCTCAGGTAAATTTTACTCTATCAAGAATTTATTTTGGTGTGTGCCAAGATAATGATAATAAGGATTTAAATTTACTCTCTTTTTAAAAAATATATTTTATTAATTTTTCACAGAGCAGAAGGGAGAGGGATAGAAAGTCAGAAACATCCATGAGAGACATCGATCAGCTGCCTCTTGCACGCCCCCAACTGGGGATGTGCCCGCAGCCAAGGTACACGCCCCTGACCGGAACCGAGCCCGGGACCCATCAGTCCCCAGTCCGACGCTCTATCCACTGAGCCAAACCGGTCTCGGCGTAAATTTACTCTTTATAGATAACCAAAGCCCCCAATATCAACCAATCCATGAGCAGTTCATTACTTCCCCCATTATTTTATAATATCACACTGGGACATGTTTGGCTGAATAGGTTTGAAGTATTCACTGATGATTCTTTCATGGGGTTTCATCTTTCTCCAACACTCATCTGATTTGTTAGCAAAGCCTGGCATCTTTGCTTTCAAAAGACGTGCAGAGCCGAAAGCCGGTTTGGCTCGGTGGATAGAGCGGTCCCGGGTTCTATTCCAGTCAAGGGCATGTACCTTGGTTGCGGGCACATCTCCAGTAGGGGTCGTGCAAGAGGCAGCTGATGGATGTTTCTCTCTCACCGATGTTTCTGACTTTCTATCCCTCTCCCTTCCTCTCTGTGAAAAGAGCAATAAAATATATATATATTTTTTTTTTAAAAAAGAGATGCAGAGCTGGGCCAGCCTGGCGCAGTGGTTGAGCATTGATCTATGAACCTGGAGGCCACAAGTGGATTCCTGATCAGGCCACTTGCCCGAGTTGCGAGTTCAGTCCCGGGGGGGGGGGGGGGGGGGGAGGGGGCGCGGTTTCGGGAGGCAACCGATCAATAATTCTCTCATCATTGATGTCTGTCTTTCTCCCTCTCCCTTCCTGTCTGAAATCAAGAAAAACATTTTGTTAAAAGAGAGATGCAGAGAGGGAGAACCAAGATGGCGGCATAGGTAAACACCTATTGTTCTGCCCCACACAACAATTTAAAAACTACAACATAACAACAAAACAAAAATCACCCAGAATCGCCAGAAAGCTGGCTGAGTGAAAACTCCACAAATAAGAGTAAAGGTGGGCCAAGACCGGTTTGGCTCAGTGGATAGAGCATTGGACTGCGGACTGAAGGGTCCCAGGTTCGATTTCGGTCAAGGGCATGTACCGTGGCTGCAGGCACATCCTCAGTAGTGCGTGTGCAGGAGGCAGCTGATCGATGTCTCTCTCATCGATGTTTCTGACTTTCTATCCCTCTCCCTTCTGCTCTGTAAAAAAATCAATAAAATATATTTTAAAAAAAAGAGTAAAGGTGGGACACTGAGACTCAGAGGAGTGGCAGGAGCGAAGCCTTGAAGATGGAAACAGGTTAGGAGCCGTCCTGGTCACAATTGTCAGGCTGGGGCTGGAGCAGCAACCCCGGCCGGATTTCGCCAAACGGGGAGGGCAGAGACGTCCCACTGCAGGGAGTCCCCAGCGCCAGGCGTGGACCGAGATCTGGGGTACGTGGAGACGTCCCGCTGCACAGATTCCCCAGTGCCAGCCGAGGTCCGGGGGAAACACCCTGGAAGCGGGGCGCAGCAGAGGCTCCTAATCTGCGGAGAAACCCGGAGGCTGGGAAAAGAAGTTTGCTTGCAAGTGTCGCACAAACCCGCGACTTGCCCCCTGGAAACTTGTCACTTGGTCCCGGAAACCATCTATTTTACAACCCTGGGCTAGACTTTGGGGGTGCAGACTCATTTGGGGAGAGGCAGAGTAGTCTGGCAAGGGGAAGAGACTAGCGGCTTTCTCTTGGAGGTGTCTGCAGCCATCCCCATCCAACATAGGCCCGCGAGCGCGCGTGCGCAAGCGCCACATAGGACGTAGTTGACACTGAGGCTGCCTGCACAGCTCAGAGACTCCGCCCATCCAACCTGAACACAGTCTCCCTTCACAGCCAATTGGCCTGGAGGTCAAACCCTCCTAGGGCTAACAACAACAAGCTGGGTTTAAATTCAAAAATACTGTACAACCCATAAAGGATTGCAGTAAGAGTACCCATCTCAAATAACTGGGGAGGCTGTGCCACTGACCTTTTGAGGATATCTACCACATAAAGCAGCCACCATGCAGAGATATGGAAACAAATCAGGTGTGAAAGAAATGGAGGAGAAAAGACGACAAGACATAGAGTTCAAAACCACGCTTATAAGGCTTTTCAAGAGGCTCCTAGAAAAGGCCGATGAACTTAATGATAATTACGAGGAAATAAACAAGACCAGCCAGGAAATGAATGAGACTTACAAGGAAATGAATGAGACCCTCAAGGAAATGAACAAGACCTCTGAGGATATGAACGAGACCCTCACGGATATGAAAAAGGACCAACTAGAAATCAAGCATACACAGACTGAAATAAAAAATATTACACAAAGTCCTAAAAGCAGTCCAGAGGGCCACAAGAACCAAGTCAAAGACTTGAAATACAAAGAAGCAAAATCCACTCGGCTGGAAAAGCAAGAAACAAAAAGAATTCAGATAATTGAAGATAGTGTAAGGGGCCCCTGGGACAACCTCAAGCATACCAACATCCGAATTATTGGGGTGCCAGAAAAAGAGAGAGAGCAAGTTAATGAAAACCTACTTGAAGAAATAGTGACTGAAAACTTCCCCCACCTGGTGAAAGAAACTGACTTAAAAGCCCAAGAAGTACACAGAACCCCAAAATATAGGAATCTAAAGAGGACCACACCAAGACATATCATAATTAAAATGCCAAGAGCAAAAGATAAAGAGAGAATATTAAAAGCAGCAAGAGAAAAATAGTTGGTTACCTACAGGGGAGCACCCATACGATTGTCAGCGGATTTCTCAACAGAAACGATGCAGGCCAGACGGGAGTGGCAAGAAATATTCAAAATAATGAATAGCAAGAATCTACAACCAAGATTACTCTATCCAGCAAAGCTATCATTCAGAATTGAAGATCAGATAAAGTGCTTCGCAGATAAGAAAAAGCTAAAGGAGTTCATCACCACCAAACCAGTATTATATGAAATGCTGAAAGATATTCTTTAAGAAGAGGAAGAAGAAAAAGGTAAAAATATAAATTATGAACAATAAATACACATCTATCAACAAATGAACATAAAAATCAAGTGAATTGATGGTCTGATGAACAGGATAAACTGGTGAATATAACAGAATCATGGGCATAGAGAGGGAATGGACTGACAATTCTTGGGGAGAAAAGGGTTGTGGGAAGTGCAGCAAGAGACTGGACAAAAATCTTGCAACAATGGGAGAGGACAGTGGGGAGGGGGAGGTGAGGGTGGAGGGTGGGATAGGTACAGGGTGGAGGGGAGCTATAGGGGGATAAAAAGGGCAAACAATGTCATTAATAAACTGAACAATAAAGATTAAAAAAAAAGAGAGAGATGCAGAATCTAATGGTGTTTTCACTGTTCTCACTGCTATCACCATAGTCCAAGCCATCATTCTGGCTGTCTCAGGTTGTTTTTCAGCGGCCTCCTACAGTTCCCCTTTCTACTTTTTCCAAATATAGTGTCTTGTCAACACAGCAGCCGGAAAGAGCCCTGAAACGCTAAGTCAGGCCATCCTCTGCTCAAAGCCCTCGATGGCTTTCCTTCTGTAATCGGGTGGTGAGTGGGCCCCCAAAAGTTAAGCACTAACTCCTGGAACCTCTGATTGCCGCCTTCTTTGGAGAAAGGGTCTGTGTAGATGTAATGAAGGATCTTGAGGTGAAATCGTCCTGGATTGCCCCAAATGGGCCCCAAATCCAACAATAGATGTCCGTAGAAGAGAAAAGAAAAGACAGAAGAGAAAAACCACGTAAAGAACGGAGGCAGAGCCAAAACTGGTTTGGCTCAGTGGATAGAGCGTCGGCCTGCAGACTGAAGGGTCCTGGGTTCGATTCTGCTCCAGGGCATGTACCTCGGTTGCTTGCACATCCTCAGTGGGGGGCGTGCAGGAGGCAGCTGATCGATGTCTCTCTCTCATTGATGTTTCTGATTTTCTATTCCTCTCCCTTCCTCTCTGTAAAAAAAAAAAATCAATACAAAAAATATATATATTCTTTTTTAAAAAAGACAGAGGCAGACATTGGAGTGATTTCCCTCTTCCAGCCTGGATGACTGTGAGAGAATAAATCTGTTGTTTACAGCCACCCAGTTCTGGGTCAGTGTTATGGCAGTCCCAGGAAACTCAAGTACTGTCTCACTAAGAATGCCTCTTAGTTGTTCGGCATCTTGCAGGCACATTCTTCCCTCTCCCTCAAATACACCTTGTTTAGTGTCTGTCTCGTCACTAGAATATTAAGTTTATGAAGCCAGGAAATGTTTGTCTATTTTTGAAATACCTTTTTATTGATTTCAGAGAGGAAGGGAGAAGGAGAGAGACAGAAACATCACTGATGCTGAGAGAATCCTCGATCGGCTGCCTCCTGCACACGCCCCACACTGGGGATGGAGCCCACAACCCCGGGATGTGCCCTGATCGGGAATCAAACCTTGACCTCCAGGTTCAGAGGTCGAAGCGCAACCACTGAACCATACTGGCTGGGTGTAGGAACCCCTTTCATGTCCCGCATGGTTCAGGGTTCCAGTTCAGGGTTCGGGTTCTAGAGAAGGCCGCACACAAATGAAAAGAGACAAGAAAAGTATGGATTTGGGAATATTGGGGGCCAGGCAGGAGCCCACCTCTACTGGGAGGACCACACCCCGCTCTGGCCTTGCTATCCCTTTTATTGAGACTGAGATACACCCGTAGTCCTTAGGCAGGAAATGCCAATAACAGAAATTTACATAAGACAACAGGCAGAGGCTGCTCCAGCTTACAATGTTTCAACCAGTCAGCCAGCCAACTAGCTCTAACCTGTCAGAACAATGAAGGTTGTTTACCAGCCTTCCTGGTTGGTCTCTATCTTCATTAGTGATAACAATGATCCATTTCCAGCAGCTGGGCAATTTTGTATATTTTGTTCACTGCTCTAGCCTTAGCTCCTAGAAGATGCTCTGTAAATACTGGCTGAATGAACCAATATATCTTTTTAGCCCAGAAACTCTATGGATCTTCCCTTCCCAGCAGAAACAGGTTCTCCTCCCCTTCTGATGTAGCTGATCCTGCCTTTCTTGAAAAGTTTGTAATGAATGACCCTGGCCCCTTGCTGTGCCCAACTCCTCCCACCCCTCATTGCCTCTAATCCCAGCTCTCAGGGAGTTGTCAAAATGTGCACCCCACTGGCGCACCCCTTGACCACATTCCCTGAGAGGGCTCAAAGGACATTCCTTTCACCAAAGCCCTTAGACCAGGGGTTCCCGACATGGCCACAGTCCCCACAGGGGGGCAATTTGAGTTTTAAGGCGGACAATCTGAAAATGAGTTATTCACGGTGAATTTTTGGCATTTCCTATGGTTCTAGGGGCCTCATATACAGTATAGGAATATGTACTGTGACATTTATGCTTTCAGTTCTTTATGATATGTTTTGAAACTTTTTTTGCTATTTTTTCATATCACTTCATATTGATATTGA
Source organism: Antrozous pallidus (assembly GCA_027563665.1). NCBI lineage: Eukaryota > Metazoa > Chordata > Mammalia > Chiroptera > Vespertilionidae > Antrozous > Antrozous pallidus. The sequence goes on along the minus strand of CM050509.1, from coordinate 7,392,284 downwards.
ACAATTTCTTAGTGATTTCTTCCTCAGTACTCCAACTATCCTTTCGTTCTTTTATTTTTCTCTTTCATGGATGCCATGTTCTTTGGAAGCTTATTTAGACCAAGTGATTGGCTGCCTTCTGCATGCCCCACACTTGGGGATGGAGCTTGCAACTGGGCATGTACCCTGACCGGGAATAGAACTGTGTGTGACCTCCTGGTTCACAGGTTGGCACTCAACCACTGAGCCACGCTGGCTGGGCAGGAGTTCACTTTTTGACTAATAAGAATTATGTGTCACGGGGGGGTGGGGTCGGGGGACATGGCCACAAAAAGGTTGGGAACCACTGACTTAGACATACTTTGGTGAAGGTTCTGGAAAGCTAGTCTGGGAAAGGAGGCAGGCAGCATTGTCATGGAAATAGGCTTGCCCTCTCTGTGGGAATGATGGCACCCTGGAGTGGCGGAGGCCACATAATGGCATTCAATCTCATAGAAACACAATGGTTGTTATGACAGTTACCAGACTGGCAGCTGGAACCCAATAGTGTCTCCCCATGGACCTTTGGTGGTGGCTAATGGATGTCATTATCCTGTTAATAGGCCACCTGTAGGGGGCCATGATGTCTATAATAACCCCAACAACCAACAACAGAACTCTAGGTGTGGTGCCCTTCATCTAATTCCTAAACCCTGTCCGTTCACAGGTTGGGAGCTCTTAAGGGAAGGTGAGGCCCCGTCCACTTAACACTACAATGTACACTGGGTTTTAACCCTTCCTCCTACTTCCCCCTGGGGACAAAGAACGTCCCTGTGACCCACTGGTCAGCTATGGAGTCTTTGTCCATGTCCCTTTCAGCGTGGACCCTCAAGGCCCTTTCCCCAGTTCCTCTTTGCATAATTAGAATAAACACAATTGGCTGATGGAACAATTCCCACAGGGGCTCCCTGACTCAAGGGCCGAGGACAATTATAAACAGAAAGGTCAAAAGGAACCCTCCCATCCCCACACTGTCCCTTCAGTGGTCTGGACCTTTATCATAATCAAGTCCCCAGGGGGCTGACTTGGTCATCTCATGGCCTCCCAAGGCATCCCGCTGGCTGGTCTATGGCATTAATGACGTCATGCCCACTGCGCCTGGTGCGTAGGAAGTAGCAAATATTTCACCACAGGATGAGAGAAAATCCCAGGAACACTCAAGGGCCCAGCACCTCTGTGAAGTTTCTGGGCATCCAGTGCACGGAGGCATATAGAGATGGTCCCTCTAAACTTTATTTTGCTACTATGAATGAGTTGTAATGTCAATGTCTGTTTTCCCATGGTCTTAGGCGCCCCAGCTAGCAGTTCTCAACCTGTCGCTACCCACAGGTTGACAACAGCTGCTGTAGAGCCTAAGACCATCGGAAAACACAGATATTGACATTGCGATCCGTAACAGTAGCAAAGTTACACTTACGAAGCAGCAACGAAAATAATTTTATGGTTGGGGGGAGTCCCCACTACGTGAAGAACTGGATTAAAGGTTCTCGGCATTAGGAAGGTTGAGAACCACCGATCTGAAAAGAGAAACAATTTGGGGTACCTCCACCCAGCCCGGCCAGTGTGGCTCCGTGGTTGAGTGTCGATCTATGAACCAGGAAGTCACAGTTCGATCCCAGTGAGGGCACATGCTTGGGTTGTAGGTTCGATCCCCAGTGTGGGGCGTGCAGGAGGTAGCTAATTGATGATTCTCTCTCATCAGTGATGTTTCTATTGCTGTCTTCCTCTCCTTTCCTCTCATGGAAATTAATAAAAGCATCTTTACCCCTAGCTGGTTTGGCTCACTGGATAGAGTGTGGGCCTGCACAGTGAAAGGTCCTGGGTTCAATTCCAGTCAAGGGCACATGCCTGGGTGGCAAGCTCAATCCCCAATGGGGGGCATGCAGAAGGCAGCCAATCAATGATTCTCTCTCATCATTGATGTTTTTATCTCTCCCTTCTTCTTTGAAATCAATAAAAAATATTTTTTAAAATTTAGGAAAAACAAAACAAGACATCATACTAAGTGAAGCCAAACACAGGCCAAACACAGGGGTGGACAAAAGTAGCTTTACCATTGTGAGTTTGCAAAACACATAGTTTATTCTTGCATTGTTATTGATTCTTGTATTATATACAGTATCTTTCCATACAAACAACTGTAAATCTACTTTTGCACACGCCAGTATTGTATGATTCCATGCATATGAAATAGCCAGAACAGGCCTCCTAGTATAAACAACAAGCATGTGAATGAGGAAGCTTCCAGAATATCATAGCCTCCAGCCATCCAGTCACCCTCAACCATCGAGTCATTTCAGCTGAGTCTCCAGACTTTATGGAGCAGAGAGAAGACATTCTCACTGCATCCTGTCTGAAATCCTCAGCATCATCTGTCATCTGAGTAACAAAACATCCCAAAACTTAGTGCCATTTTGGAAAGGCACTTGAACATTCTATATTGGGCCCTCCTGCCCTTTTTGCCAAGAGGGATCCTCTTCTCACAATCCAATTGCCCTCAGCTGTTGCCTGAGCTTTCTGTTCATGCTGAAGTTGAAGCCTCGTGGTGGCTGGTACCATGGATCTGTCTCTCACCCAATGGTGTGAGCTGGGCCCTCCCTGGAGAAGAAACCTGGGTCCCCCGAGATATGTGATCAGTGCTGGGGCCCCGCCAGCAGGTGAGGGGATCCCAAGGCAGGTGCTGAGCATGTAGGCCACAGGGGCATAGACTACCAAGGAGATAGAACTGAACCTCACATCACCCTGCTTGGCCCTGGAGGATGGCTGGTTAGGCAAAGATGGGTAAGATTCCTCAGGGAAGGAACAACCTGAGAGAGGCATAGTCACAGAGGGGCCTCAGGAGAGAATTTGGGGGTCAACAGAAGTGAGGCACAGACCCTCACCCCCCCCCAACCTTTCAGGGGCCTGAATCCTCACACCTTCTGAGGAAGGTCTCCTGCCCCCATAGCTGCTTTGCTTCCCATGCCCAGCTCAGATCGGGACCCAGGTAACAGACAGAGACTTGGCCAACAGTAGCTGCCCTACATCTAAATCCAGCCAAGCACCAGGAATGCTCAGGGCCTACTCAAGAATGTAAATAATCCTTTCCACTAATATTTCCAGGGTAAACTAAGATTGTTGGTAGAGTATTAAATTTGACAGTAAAATAGTAATCAAGTTTTTAGATTAATTTAAATTGGCTAATTGAAATAAGTGAATATTCAAGAAAATTTAATTGTCCTGGACAAAAAGCTGTTCCTAAAGTATTAACTAAAATTTCTAGTGGTAGTTCATCTCATGGTAAAATTGCTTAACATGCAATGAACCTAAAGCAGTCATATTTTTGTGCAAAAAATAAAATTTAAAGTTATCAAGACTGCATTATAAAATTTACAAATCCTCCATTAATCAAAAAAAAGGGGGAATAGTAGGGTAATATCATGTAAGGAAAAATATCCTGGAAGTAAATTACATCTAGAAAATTTTTACTTTACAAAATTAATTTTCATTTATATTGCTAACAGCAAGACACCCATGAAAAACACAAATGGTGTCAAAATAAGCCGAAGGAAACTCGTTTGGGCAAAAATAAAAAGCATCCCAAGTCAATTTTATAGAAAAGATTCCTTTATTAACTTTTGGTCGAGAATACATTTGTATATTTTCAGAAAACAACTCCAAGACCATGTGGATTCCTGCAACAGAGAGGAATTGGCAGGTCTGCTCTAACCACAAAGACAAGAGGAGAAACAGTCCAGAAACGGAAGACCCCGACAACTCCTTGTCATGCTAGCAGTCAGCAGCTGTTCGTCGCTGCAGGTTGCCCAGGACCAAACCAGAGAGGGTCGGACCTGCATTGCCACCATGTGTCCACCATCCAGATACCATTGCTGACATGTACATATAAAGACCTGTTTGACATTGACTGGAACTCAGAACTGCTGGACATTGAAATTGGGGCTCAAACATTTTTTTGTTCTTATGTGTTTATTTCTAGTCTGCAGAGGGAAGATGTTTTAAAGAAAAGAAACGGGGAAAAATAGATAAGGAGGCAAAGAAGCATTGAGCAGACTGTCAAACTACAGCGGGAAAGCAGAGGAGGGTGGGGGGCGGGGGCTGTAAGAGATCAACTGAAGGACTTGTATGCATGCATAAAAGTATAACCAATGGATACAAGACCCTGGAGGGGGGCAGGTGAGGCATGTGCTGGGGGGTAGGAGAGGCCAGGGGAAGGTCAATGGGGGAAAAAAGGAGAAATATGTACTACTACTTGTAATACTTTAAACAATAAAAAAATTAATCATGAAAAAAAAAACCTTAGTGCCATTAAACAGCCATTTTATTATGCTGACAGAATCTGGTTGTGTTAAGAATTCAGCTGCAAAACCAGGTGTCACTGGAATGGGAGCACCTTCTATACGTGGCCTGGATTTCCTGGCAGAGTCTGTACTTGGTGGCTCAGGGCTCCGAAAGCAAGTGTTAGGGCAGGTAAGGCCGAAAACTGCAACAACTTTTGTGACTTGGAAGTCTCAAAGTATGCTGTAGTATTGTCTGGTGGAAGTAGTCACCAGACTACCCAGGTTCCAAGGGAGCTGGCATCGATCCACCTTTCAATGAGAGGCGTGTCAAAGACACGGTGGCTCAGTGGTTGAGTGTTCACCCATGTACCAAGAGGTCCCTGGTTCGATTTCCGGTCAGGGCACATGCCCACCCAGGTTGCAGGCTTGATCCCTAGCACGGGGCCTGCAGGAGGCAGCTTATCGATGTTGATTCATCAATGTGATGTTTCTCTCTTACCCTTCTCTCTCTAAAATTAATAAAAACATCCTATATAATGAAAGAGAAACATGCAAATTTGACTGTACCTTCGCTCCTGATTGGTTATGCTACCAGCCAATGGGGGAGGGGGGGCAAGTGGCACCAGGGCTGGGCCCCAGGGGTGGAGATGAAACAGCGGTGGTGGCAAGTGCCCAGCCCCCGGGCACTGTGAGCAGAAGTGGTGGTGAGCGCCCAGTCTCCAGGGCCGAGTGGTCACAGGCAGCCGGGGCTGAGCTGAGCAGGGCGATGGCTGGGTGCCCAAGGCCTAAAGCCTTCCCAGAGGCTTTAGGCCTTGGGCAGGCTAGGGGTGAGCCATCAGTTGGACATCCCCTGAGGGCTCCCAGTATGTGAGAGGGGGGCAGGTTGGGTTAAGGGACCACCCAACCCCCAGTGCACGAATTTCGTGCACCGAGCCCCTAGTATTACTTAATTAATTAAATCTGCCACATTCACCAAGAGTTAACCAACTGCTGTGCATGCCGAATGGATGAATTCAATGGCGTTGCACTAGAATTTCCTTTTCTGCATTTTTGAAGTATTTTGTAAAACTTTATTTTTATGGATTTCAGAGAGGAAGGGAGAGGGAGAGACAGAAACATCAATGATGAGAGAGCATCATTGATTGGCTGCTTCCTACTGGGGATCGAGCCCACAACCTGGGCATGTGCCCTAACGGGGGAGTCAAACAGTGACCTCCTGATTTAGAGGCTGATGCTCAACCACTGAGCCGCAGTGGCCGGGCATGTTTAGATAATTTTTATGTAAGGTTTTGGTTAAAATTTTAAAATTTCGGGTTTGTTTTGCTTTACCCACGGATGTGTAATTGCTCCAGCACCATTATAAAGACTGTCTTTCATCCACGGAATTGCTGTGGTGCATTTGTCCAAAAGCAGTTTAGCTAATGAATGTGAATCTGTTTGGGGGGATTCTCTATTTCATTCCATTTCTCTATGCGTCTATGCCTCTAGACAGTGGTTGGCAAACTGCGGCTCGAGAGACACATGCAGCTCGTGAGCCGCGGTTTGCTGCTCTGTTGACTAATGAGTTTGCCGACCACTGGGATAGGGGCTTAATCACAAGGAACAACAACAGCCTGTAATGGTTGGAATCGAGAGTCTAGGTCAGTGGTCGGCGAACTCATTAGTCAACAGAGTGGCAAACTGTGGCTCACGAGCCACAGTTTGCCGACCACTGCTCTAGCACTATCACAAGTCTTGATTGCTGTAGCTATATAATAACCCTTAAAATTGTGTAAAGAGCTATGTGTAATGACCTGGCATCCTGCAGCCTTGTAAAACTCATTAGTTATGGAAGCTTTTCTGTAGATTCCTTGGAATTTTCTATGAAGACAATTCTATAATCTGTAAATTGAGAGAGTTTTATTTCTTCCTCTCCATTCTGTGCTTTTTGGTTTCTCCTCCTCCTCCTTCTCCTCCTCCTCCTCCTCCTTCTCCTCCTTCCTCTCCTTCTTCTTCTCCTATTGCCTTATTTTACTGGCTAGAATTTCCAATACTTATGCTGACCAAGAGTAGTGAGAGTGGCCCAGCCAGCGTGGCTCAGTGGTTGACCTTTGACCTGTGAACCAGGAGGTCAGGGTTTGATTCCTGGTCAGGGCACATGCCCTGGTTTGGGCCTTGATCTCCAATGTGGGGCGTGCAGGAGGCAGCCAATCAATGATTCTATCTCATCATTGATGTTTCTCTCTCTCTCTCTTCCTCTCCCTTCCTCTCTGAAATCCATAAAAAATCTATTAAAATAAATAAGAGTAGTGAGACTGGATATCCATGCCTGTTCCCAATCTTAGGTGGAATGTATCCAGCTTTTCACCAGTAAGATGTTAGTCATATGTCTTCTGTAGATGGACATTAACAAGTTGAGGAAGTTCCCCCTCTATTCCTGGTTTTTAAATATATATATATATTTTTATTGATTTTTTACAGAGAGGGAGAGAGATAGAAAGTCAGAAACATCAACGATAGAGAAACATCCACCAGCTCCCTCTTGGACCCCCGCACTGGGAATGTGCCTGCAACCAAGATACATGCCCTTGACTGGAATCAAACCTGGGACCCCTGAGTCCGTAGGCCGACACTCTATCCACTGAGCCAAACCGTTTTCAGCTCTGTTCCTAGTTTTACGAGAGTTTTGTCATGAATTGGTGTTGGGTTTTAAGTGCTCATTCTGCATCAGTTGATAGGATCATGTGGTTTTCCTTCCTTCGCTTGTTGATGTGGTGGGTTGCATTAACTGGTTTTCATATATTAAATAAGCATTGCAGCTCTAGGATAAACCCCACCTGGTCATGGTGTACAAGACTTTATATATTTGTAAATTCTACTTGCCAGTATTTTGCTAAGGAGTTTTATGCATTAGGCATTTTGGTCTGTAGGTTTTAGAAATTATTTTTACTGTATAGTTTCTGGTTTGGGCAACAAAATAATACTGTGCTCACAGAATGAGTTGAAAAGTGTTTGATTTGGACTTGTGACAGCATTTTTTTTCTCATTAAACTTTGTTTCAATGGGTCTCGGCATTCTGTGACATATTTTTGGTCAAGTTGTTTCTATTACAAAGTACTGATTGTAGAGACTAATCACTCAAAAGTTGCCACACAAGGAAAACCAAATGGTCTACGAGCATTCTCTCTTCCTTCTCAAATTTTACGATGCATTGTAATCATTAACCAGTCTTTTATTGTTAAACTTAAGTGGCCAATTGAGACAAACAGTTCCTGCCTCTGTGTGTGTGTGTGTGTGTGTGTGTGTATACGCATCCGTGTGTGTAGGCATTTTTTGTTTTTTCATTTTGACGTTTCAGATGCAATTTATTATATTTGGGATTGCTTTATTAAACCACTAGAGGCCTAGTGCATGAAATTTGTGTATGGCGTGGGGGGGGGGGTGTCCCTCAGCCCAGCCTGCACCCTCTCCAATCTGGGATCCCATTGGGATTGGGCCTAAATGGGTAGTCAGACACACCTCTCACAATCCAGAACTGTTAGCTCTCAACTGCTCGCCTGCCTGCCTGTCTGATTGCCCCTAACTGCTTCTGCCTGCCAGCCTGATCACCTCCTATTCACTCCCCTGCCAGCCTGATTGACAGCTAACTGCTCACCTGCTGGCCTGATTGCCCCTAACTTTCCTCCCCTGTCAGCCTGGTCACCCCTAACTGTCCTCCCTTGCAGGCTGGTTGCCCCCAACTGCCCTTCCCTGCTGGTCCAGTCACCCCTAACTGCCTTCCCTTGCCAACCTGGTCTCCCCTAACTGCCCTCACCTAGAGGCCTGGTCACCCCCAACTTCTCTCCCCTGTAGGCCTGGTTACCCGTAACTGCCCTCCCCTGATGGCCTGGTTACCCCTAACTGCCCTCCCCTGCTGCCCTGATCACCCACAACTGCCCTCCCCTGCAGGCCCAGTTGCCCCCAACTGCCCTCCTTTGCCGGCATGGTCACCCCCAACTGTCCTCCCCTGCAGGCCTTGTCCCTCCCAACTGCCCTCCCCTGCTGGCCTGATTGCCCACAACTGCCCTCCCTTGCAGGCCTGGGTCCCCCCCAACAGCCCTTCCCTGCTGACCTGATTGCCCACAACTGCCCTCCTCTGCCGGACATCTTGTGGTGGCCATCTTGTGTCCACATGGGGGCAGGATCTTTGACCACATGGGGGCAGCCATCTTGTGTGTTGGGATGATGGTCAATTTGCATATTACTCTTTTATTAGATAGGATAACACTTGGGACCGGTCTGTCATTTTTTATGGTTGCATATTGAGACAAACAGTTCTGAGACCGTTCTTTCACCACTAATTAAGTCCGCTGTGGCAGCGTTGGGAATAATATTTATTTAGCTCTCCCAGCTTTCTGGGCAGATGTGGTGACTTTGTCAGCTCCAGCTGCCTTCTTGTGTACTGCTTTTAAAAAATATATATATATATATATATAATTGATTTTTTTTTACAGAAAGGAAGGGAGAGGGATAGAGTTAGAAACATTGATGAGAGAGAAATATCGATCAGCTGCCTCCTGCACACCCCCCACTGGGGATGTGCCTGCAACCAAGGTACATGCCCTTGACCAGAATCAAACCTGGGACCCTTTAGTCTGCAGGCTGACACTCTATCCACTGAGCCAAACCGGTTAGGGCCTTAATGATTTCTTCATATCTCTCCTTGCTACGGGGTGGCCCGGTCTGTAAACCAGAAGGGCATGTTCCCAGGTCTGCTCATTCCTGGAGACACCCCCTGCCACTTCAGCAGCTAAACTGACCAATAAGATTGACCCAGGGGCATGGGAATGTGGAACCGACTGGGGAATGTAGCAGGGAAGCGGGGAGGCGGGGTGGGAAGAGATTAACCAAAGAATTTATATGCACATATGCATCGCCCATAGACATAGGGTGGTGAAGGCCTGGAGAGGGGAGGGAACTGGGTGGAGAGGGAGAATGGGGAGGGAGGGGGAGACATCTGTCATACTCTCAACAATAAAGATTTTTTTTTAAACTGAAAAATAAAAATGTCATCAACACCAGTAGCCAACAATCAGGACAGCACCGCCAGCCTGAGATGTGCCTGTGATCATGTTGTTGATGAAGTCTCTGTGCCCTGGGGCATCAGCGATGGTCACAGAATCCTTGCTGGTGTAGAATTTCCACAGGGAGATATCAGTGGTGATACCTCGCTCCCGTTCAGTTTTTAGTGTATCCAAGACCCAGGCATACTTGAAGGAGCCCTTCTCCATCTCAGCGGCCATCTTCTCAAATTTTTGCGATTTTTTTTTTTTGGTCAATCCCACCACACTTGTAGATCAAACTGCCAGTAAATTGGTAGACTTGCTCAGATCTACATGTTCAATGACCACGATGTTGACATGAATCTTTTCTCGCCCATTTTGACTTCGATTTACAGTGATAGTCACCTGTGTTCTGCTAGCAAACCTGTTGGGGAAAGATTAATACTACTGCTCGGTGGTTGCGTGTTGATCTATGAAGCAGGAGATCACAGTTCAATTCCTGGTCAGGGCGCATGCCCCGGTTGCTGGCTTGGTCCCTAGTAGGGGGGGCATGCAGGAGGCAGCAGATTAATGATTCTCATCATTGGCATTTCTTTTTTTAAATTATATTTTTTATCAATTTCAGTAAGGAAGGAAGAAGGAGAGATAGAAACATCAATGATGAGAGAAAACCATTGATTGGTTGCCTCCTTCAATGCCCCCTACTGGGGATCGAGCCTGCAATCTGGGCATGTATCCTTGACCAAAATCGAACCTGGGACCTTTCAGTCTGCAGGTTAACTCTATCCACTAAGCCAAATCAGCTAAGGCTCATTGACGTTTCTATCTCTCCTTCCTCCTTCTCTCTGAAATAAACAAAAATATGTATTTTTAAAAAGCCATAGTATTTTAAATGTAACAATAATGGATATGATGACAGGATTTTTCATAAGATCTGAAAAAGACTACCATCCTATCTAATAAAAGAGTAATGTGCAAATTGACCATACCTCTAATTAAGCCACATCCACAGCCATGCCCATCAGCCAATCAGGAGCAAATTATGCAAATAAACCCCAACCAAGATGGCTGCCGCCACTGAGAGCAGGAGGGAGGCTTGGGTTTCCCTGGCCATGGAGGAATACAACCTTTCTGCCTGACCTTGACAGCCTAGGCCTCCACTCAATGCTACAAAGTTTCAATTATAGAAGATATATCCCAACAGAAATGGCGGCAGCCATGGAGCTAGAGAGAGCAGAGGCTAGAGTTACCTGGGCGATGGAGGAAGCCAAGTTTCTGCAGCCCTAGCCTAGGCCTCCACTCTAGGCTACAATGTTTCAATTATCCAAAGTAAATGTCCCAACAGAAATGGCTGCTGCCACAGAGCAAGCAGAAGGCTTGGCTCTGCTCCAGGCTACAAAGTTTCAATTGTAGAACATAAATTGATCCCAGATCCCAGGGCCTCCACATGGGTCACTGGGGGGGGGCAGCTTGCAAACCACAACAGACCCCTCACCCAGGCCTCCCCACATCCCAAGGGAACCCCCACCCTGATCCAGGACACTCTTTAGGGTAAACGAGCTGGCCCCCACCCATGCACCAGTCCTCTATCCTATCTAATAAAAGAGTAATTTGCAGATTGACTATCACTCCAACACACAAGAGGGCCCCATGTGGTCAAAGATCCTGCCCCTATGTGGACACAAGATGGCCACCACAAGATAGCCAGCAGGGGAGGGCCATTGGAGGTTCCAGGCCTACAAGGGAGGGCAGTTGTGGGTGATCAGGCCAGCAGGGGAGGGCAGTTGGGAGGGACCAGGCCTGCAGGGGAGGGCAGTTAGGGGTGACCAGGCCAGCAGGATAGGGAAGTTGGGGGCAAACAGGCTGGCAGGGGAGCAGTTAGACATCAGTTAGGCTGGCAGAATAGTGGTTAGCAGGTGATCAGGCTGGCAGGAAGAAGTGGTTAGGGGCAATCAGGGAAGCAGGCAGGCGAGCAGTTTGGAGCCAGCAGTCCTGGATTGTGAGAAGGATGTCCGATTGAGCCTAAATGGGCAGTTGGACATCTCTTGAGGGGTCCCAGATTAGGAGGATGCAGGCTGGGCTGAGGGACATTCCCCTGCCCCGTGCACAAATTTTGTGCACCAGGGCTCTAGTTGTAATATATTTTTAAATATTTTTTTTTTATTGATTTCAGAGAAGAAATGAGGGAGAGAGAGAGAGAAACATCAATGACGAGAGAGAATCATCAATTGGCAGCTTCCTGAAGCCCCCTACTGGGGATCAAGACTGCAACCTGGGCATGTGACCTTGACCGGAATCAAACCTAAGACCCTTCAGTCCATAGGCTGATGCTCGGTCCACTGAGCCAAACTGGCCAGAGCCTATTAGTAATATTAACATCAAATTTCATATTTCCTTACGGTAGTGGGACCTATAATCAGATAGATAGAGCATCTGAATTAATCTGAAAAAGAATCATATTATTTTAAATATCAGAACACATATACTTATGTAATTAGGGCAGTGGTGGGCAAACTGTGGCTCATGAGCCACATGCGGCTCTTTGGCCCCTTGAGTGTGGCTCTTCCACAAAATACCACAGCCTGGGCCAGTCTATTTTGAAGACGTGCCGTTAGAAGAAGTTTAAGTTTAAAAAATTTGGCTCTCCAAAGAAATTTGAATCATTGTACTGTTGATATTTGACTCTATTGACTAATGAGTTTGCTGACCCCTGGAGTAGGGGGTTAAGTTTTTAAGTTTCCTTTGTAAGGCCTGTGCGAAGCAATTAAGGAGGTGACTCAGCTGTGAATCCAGCAAGCAGAACCCATAAGCAGGGTCAGATTGACCCACCAGAAGTCAAAACATCATCTCATCAACCTCATCTCGTCCCCTGATGACTAAAGACCACAACTGACATCTGTGGACCCCAAGGGCTGCACGTAGCACCCTAGCCTCTACCTCTTTATAATCCTGTCCCCTGCACCTTGCTGGAAGGCAGGATTGATGCTTGTACGTGTTTTGTCTTGATTGGCTGGCCTTCTCAATAACCGCTTTTCAGTGATCTGAAAGCTGTGGTTTGCTGCCCTGTTGACTTATGAGTTTGCCGACCACTGTGTAAGGCATTACCCTTACCCAGAAATTTTGACTTCAGGTTAAAGAAACTAGTATATTACTGAAACCACGTTGGTTCAGTGGATAGAGTGTGTCCTGCAGACTGAAAGGTCCCAGGTTCGATTCTAGTCAAGGGCATGTACCTTGGGGTCAAGGGCATATACCTTGGTTGCAGGCACATCCCCAGTAGGAGGTGTGCAGGAGGCAGCTGAACTATGTTTCTGACTTTCTATCCCTCTCCCTTCCTCTCTATAAAAAGTCAGTGAAATCCTCCTATCTAATAAAAGAGTAATATGCAAATTTGACCATACCTTCGCTACACCACAAGCCACACCCACAGCCATGCCCACCATCCAATCAGGAGCAGATTATGCAATAAACCCCAACCAAGATGGCTGCTGCTACTGAGAACAGGAGGAAGGCTTGGGTTTCCCTGGCAACAGAGGAAGCCAAGCTTTCTGCCTGCCGTTGCTGGCCTTTGCCTCCACTCAGTGCTACAAAGTTTCAATTATAAAAGATACAGAAATGGTGGCAGCCACTGAGCTGGAGAGAACAGAGGCTTGGGTTTCCCTGGCAATGGAGGAAGCCAAGCTGGCCTCCACTCTAGGCTACAAAGTTTCAAAGACAAATGGCTGCGGCCATGGAGCGAGCAGAAGGCTTGGCTCTGCTCCAGGCTACAAAGTTTCAATTGTAGAAAATAAGTTAATCCCAGATGCCAGGGCCTCTGCTTGAGTCACTGGGGGGCGTGGCCGGCCTGCAAACCTCCACAGGCACCCTCAGCCAGGCTGCCCCTCACTCCAAAGGAACCCCCACCCTGATCTGGGACACTCTTCAGGGCAAACCAGCTGGCCCCCGCCCATTCACCAGGCCTCTATCCTATCTAATAAAAAAGTAATTTGCAGATTGACCATCACTGTAACACATAAGATGGCTGCCTCCATGTGGTCAAAGATCCTGCCTTCATGTGGACACAATATGGCCACCACAAGATGGCCAGCAGGGGAGGGCAATTAGGGGTGAACAGGCTGGCAGAGGATGATAATTGAGGGTGACCGGGCCTGCAGGCAAGGGCAGTAGGGGGGGACCCAGGCTGTAGGGGAGGACAGTGGGAGGTTCCAGGCCTGCAAGGGAGGGCAGTTGTGGGCTATCAGGCTAGCAGGGGAGAGTAGTTGGGAGGGACCACACCTGCAAGGGAGGGCAGTTGGGGGTGATCAAGCCTGCAGGGGAGGGCAGTTAAGGGTGACCAGACCGGCAGAGGAGGGAAGTTGGGGGCAAACAGGCTGGCAGGGGAGCAGTTAGATATCAGTTAGGCTGGCAGGGTAGTGGTTAGGGGGTGATCAGACTGGCAGGCAGAAGCAGTTAGGGGCAATCAGGGAGGCAGGCAGGTGAGCAGTTTGTAGCCAGCAGGCCTGGATTGTGAGAAGGATGTCCTACTGGGATCTGGCCTAAACGGGCAGTTGGACATCCCTCGAGGGGTCCCAGATTGGAGAGGGTACAGGCTGCGCTAAGGGACATCCCCTGCCCCCCTGTGCATGAATTTTGTGCACCGAGCCTCTAACATACACACACACACACACACACACACACACACACACACACACACATATATATATATGAAAAACATTAGTACATTATTAAAATGTTTTTTAAGTGTTTTTCCCTAAGGCAGTAATTGGCAATCTCAGTCAACAGAGCAACAGACTGTGGCTCGCGAGCCGCACGAATCGTAAAAGGCTTATATGATTCAGCCCTGCCTTCTTTATTGGACACAGCAACAGGCAGCCTGAGCCCAGCCAGAGGTTTCCCCAGTAACACATATAGAAGGTAGGGTGCTTTTTACATACCACGGTGGTCTGGGCCAGTAGTTGGCAAACTCATTAGTCCACAGAGCCAAATACCAACAGTGCAATGATAGACATTTCTTTGGAGAGTCACATTTTTTAAACTTAAACTTCTTCTAACGCCACTTCTTCAACATGGACTTGCCCAGGCCGTGGTATTTTGTGGAAGAGCCACACTCAAGGGGCCAAAGAGCCACATGTGGCTCGCGAGCCACAGTTTGCCGACCACTGGTCTAGGTCTCTAATCCACAGACTTCATAGAGGTGGGGAATATAGGAAGGCACAGCCCTCTTCCCTTATTATGGGCTTTTCACACACATGTAAGCTATTCCCCATGTATGTCCCAGATCCGGAAATTAGAGAAACATTTTATTTCCAAATTTTTTCTCTCTGCACAGAAAATAAGGTAGCTGCATGGCCACTTTGCCCATATAACCCAATTGGAATAGAAACTCGTCATAGTGCACATTTATTTATTTTAAATATATTTTATTGATTTCTTCTTTACAGAGAGGAAGGGAGAGGGATAGAGAATTAAAAACATTGATCAGCTGCCTCCTGCACACCCCCTACTGGGAATGTACCCGAAACCAAGGTACATGCCCTTGACCGGAATCGAACCCGGGACCCTTCAAGTCCACAGGCCGAAGCTCTATCCACTGAGCAAAACCGGCTTCGGCTTATTTATTTATTAATATATTTTTATTAATTTCAGAGGAAGAGGGAGAGATAAAAACATCAACAACGAGAGAGAATCATTGATCGGCTGCCTCCTGCACGCCCCCTACTGGGGATCAAGCCTGCCACGCGGGCATGGGCCCTGACCAGGAATGGAACCGTGACCTCCTGGTTCATAGGTCTATGCTCAATCACTGAGCCACTTACCATTAGAACTGCCAAATGAAACCTATTGTAAATCAATAATAAATGGGGAAGCCACAAAGAGAATCCAGGTACTGAAAACCACTTCCTATTGACAGTATCTCTTCTCCCCAGGCTGGAGTGCCAGGAGACGGGGCTTGACAAAAGGAGAATGAAAATTGTAATAAAAAGATGTCATCTCTCCCCAGAAATGTAGGAGGAGTACGCATGAAGCAATTTAGGTTCTTCTGGAAGAGAGAACAGGACACTCTCAAAGAGGCAGGAATCACATCCTTATCTAACCTATCTGGTTAGCCTGGCGATGAATAGCGGGTAATTGCAAAGTCAGCAGGCTGTGACTCGAATTGAAGACATTCTGATGTTATTTTCCTAGAGCAAATCAACCCAGCCCCTGGCACCTGGGGCGCGGCTATTTGCTTGACAAATGCTCTTCTCTCTATCCCAATCAGAAGAGACTGTCAGAATCAGCTCGCTTTCACGCGGGAGGAATAGAAGTCCAACGTTAGTGCCTGACCTCTGGCTCACTGTCATACTCCAGGGTGAATGGCAATTGATTGCGGCGACAATCATGATGAACGTCATGCTGGTCCATTACACTGAAGACATTTTGCTCACTGGACCTGTGTGCTTCAAGAGCTAGCAGAAATAGCCCTAGCTAGCTGGTTTTGCTCAGTGGATAGAGCATTGGTCTGTGGACTGAATGGTCCTGGGTTTGATTCCAGTCAAGGGCACATGCCCGGGTTGTGTGCTTGATTCCCAGTGTGGGGTGTGCAGGAGGCAGCCAATCAATGATTCTCTCTCATCATTCATGTTTCTATGTCTCTGTCCTTCTCCCTTCCTCTCTAAAATTAATACAAGTATATTTAAAAAAAAGAAAGAGATAGCATAAATAGCTCTAGCTGGTTTGGCTCAGTGGAGAGAGCGTCAGGCCATGTACTGAAGGGTCCCAAGTTCAATTCTGGTCAAGGGCACATACCTCGGTTGCAGGCTTGATCCCCCCCGCACCGCCCTACAAAACAGGAGGATGTACAGGAAGCAACAGATTGATGTGTCTCTCTCATATTGATGTTTCTTTCTCTCTGTCTTTCCCCCTCCCACTCTCTCTAAAAAAAAAAAAATAAATAACATCAATGGAAAATATATCCTTGGGTGAGGATGAAGAAAGAGAGAGATAGAGAGAGATAGAATAAATGCTTTATTAAAACACATGTATGTCAGGAGATGGGAGATAAAACCCATGACAGCTCAACAGCCTGATCCTCAATGATGTCTGCAGACGCTCTGGACCAGCGGTCGCCAAGCTTTCAGACCTCAGGGATCCCCAGTGGCCCGAGGATCACCGGTTGGCGACTGCGGGTCTGGACCACTGTGAGTATTCAGCAAGTTGCTGTACCTCATACCACCTACTGCTAAGAAAGGCACAGCGTGTGGTTGGCTTTTCCGATTCTGCAGACAACAGATGCTACACGGAATTGGCACACCCATGCATTCAGCAAGTAATCTGTAAGATAGCATGTTTTCAGTGAGACGCAGGGTAAAAAAAAAAAAGGCTCTGCAGCAGGTCCAATGCACTTGACCTTGCTGGTCACACAGATTCAACGTGCATAGCGTCCTTTGACACACTGGGAGGCTACATGAAGTCTCTGGCAAATTCCAAGAGGAGAAACATACAGCTAATCCTCACCAGGGGATATTTTTCCATTGCTTGTCAGAGAGAGTGGAAGGGAGGGAGGGAGAGGGAGAGGGAGGGAGAGAGAGAGAGAGAGAGGGAGAGATGAGAGAGACACATCAACTGGTTGCCTCCAGCACTTGCCCTGACTGGGGGGTGGGGGTGTGTGCAGGGAATGAACCCACAACCCAGGTACCTGCTCTTGACTGGGAATTGAAGCCCAGACCTTCAGTGCATGGGCCAACTCTCTAACCACTGAGCACACTGGGCCGGGGCATCCCCAGAGTTTTGAAGGAAATCATGTCCTCTAGCACACAAAAAAGCACTTTCCTTTTGATCAGCAGCTTCTGGCTCGCTCCTGGGCTGTGGTGAAGTGTGGATGTTTGACCAAGGGGCATCAAGGCACGAGAGCACCTCAGCTTCCCCCCCCCCCCCCAATGAACTGGGCACTGACATCCTCTGCCGGTGGACCATTTGGGAACAGGACCTCAGCAGGTGTGGAAAGCACAGCAAAGTTGTTCGAGCAGGTGGCTCCCTTTTCTGTGGCCGCTACTGCCATGTGACACCCTTTCCTGTGAGTCACACCTGTGACGTCATAGGGAGTGCTACACGGCTAGGTGCGTAGATTGGTCAAGGTCCCGGAAGGAAGCAGATGGCAGACTGCGTGGATTGAACTGAGGAGAGTACAATGAGGGGATTTTTTTTTAATATGTTTTATTGATTTTTCACAGAGCGGAAGGGAGAGGGACAGAAAGTCAGAAACGTTGATGAGAGAGAAACATCGACCAGCCGCCTCCTGCACACACCCCCACTGGGAATGTGCCCGCAACCAAGGGACATGCCCTTGACCGGAATCGAACTTGGGACTTTTCAGTCCGCAGGCCGACGCTCTACCCACTGAGCCAAACGAGTTTCGGCCAATGAGGGGATTTAAAAAAATATCTTTGTTATTTAAAGAATTACATATGTCCCCTTTTCTTCCTCCCCCCTCCCTCATTGAAGCCCTCTACCCCACTCTCATCCATTCGCAGGCCTTCCCTGTACTACTGTCCGGCCATGGGCTATGCATATATGTCTATAAGTTTACTGGTTAATCTCTCTCTCGCCCTCCCTTTCCGTCTGAAACACATCCATCTGTTGCATGCTTCAATGTCTCTGGATCTATTTTGTTCATTAGATTCCACATATGAGCAAGAGCATATGATACTTGTCTTTCTCCGACTGGCTTCTTTCACTTAGCGTAACACTCTGCAGGCGAGTATACAGAGGCACGAGCGAGCCGAAGGGCATTAGCAGGGACTGGCATCAATTGATATGGTCACAGTCACTGCCGCCGCTATGTTCTCAACCAGCCCACAGCAGGGACCAACACTGAGCCCCCTATAAGGTAATATCTCTAGCGTGGGGGTCCAGCCAGCCCCGTGGTGAGTGATTAATGGAATCAAACCACATTTACCTGGAAGTGGCAACAATTTGTACTAGTTTGAATAGGCACTTCTTGTTGTTGTTTTCTTATTGTTATATTTTTATTAATTTCAGAGAGGAAGGGAGAGACAGGAAGAAACACCAATGATGAAAAAGCATCATTGGCCGAAACCGGTTTGGCTCAGTGGATAGAGTGTGGCCTGCGGATTGAAGGGACCTGGGGTTCGATTCCGGTCAAGGGCATGTATGTACCCTGGCTGCAGGCACATCCCCAGTAGGGGGTGTGCAGGAGGCAGCTGATGGATGTTTCTCTCTAATCGATGTTTCTGGCTTTCTGTCCGTCTGTAAAAAAAATCAATAAGATAGCCGAGACCGGTTTGGCTCAGTGGATAGAGCGTCAGACTGTGGAATGAGGGGTCCTGGGTTTGATTCCGGCAAGGGCATGTGCCTTGGCTGCGGGCACATCCCCAGTGGGGGGCGTGCAAGAGGCAGCTGATCGATGTTTCTAGCTCTCTATCCCTCTCCCTTCCGCTCTGTAAAAAAATCAATAAAATATATTTAAAAAAAAATCAATAAGATATATTTTCAAAAAAGAAGAAAAGAAAAAGAATAATCGATCGTGCCCCCTACTGGTTAATCTCTTCCCGTCCCGCGCACCCCACACCCCTCTTTAGGATCGCCGTTTCCTGGCTGAGTCTTTTGTGTCTTCATTAATCACCTTACAATGAGTACCCCCCAATGCAATTTTTAAGGAACCCCTTTTCTGCAAACAACCCAGTGGCTCGGGGACGTCCTGTCCCGCCTGACAAGCTCCATGGCAGGTGCGGAGCGCGGGTCTGAGCCGGAGGGACTGCGAGGCGCCTGGACCAGCCCTTTTGACGTGCGCGGTCACGGGTGGGGGCGCGGGGGACAGTTCCGCGCTGCGCTGTCTTTAGGTCGAGGGGCTCCTTCGCGTGCGCTCTCTGGCGGCTCTCGGGCCACAGTCCACTCGGCTGGGCTCTTGCTCGAAGGGGCTCCCCGGGTTCAGCCGCCTGCTGCCCCCACCCCGCTGACTCGCGCCGCGGGCGGTGGCGCCCGTCCCTAGAGGGGGGGGGAACCGGCGGGGGGGGGGAGCGGCCGGAGGCGGGGGTCGCGGGGCCGCACGGGGCGGTGCTGGGCGGGCGGGCGGGCGCTGGGCCCGCCCCGTCGGAATCCCTGGCCCGACTTCCTCCTGCGGAGGGCGGCCGACCCAGCTGGAGGAAGGGGCGGCGGCGGCGGTGGTGGCGGCGGCGGCGGCGGCCACGATGAGCGCAGGCGACGCTGTGTGCACCGGCTGGCTCGTCAAGTCGCCCCCCGAGAGGAAACTGCAGCGCTACGTGAGTAGGGGCGCTCCCCGCCTGTCCCGGCGTCTTGGGGTCCCCCTCCCGCCCGCGGGGTGGCCGCCGGGAGCCCCGGGCTTCTCTGCGCTCCGATCGCAGCCGCTCCCAGCTTTCGGTCGGGGCTGCAGGCGAGGCCGATGCACCGAAAGCGAAATCGCACGTCGAGCCAGTGTCCCTGGCGGCGGCGGCGGCGGCGGGCAGGGGACCCGGGGCTTCGCGCTCGCTCGTTCGCTCCCTCGCTCGCGGGGCCGGCTGCTCCGACCAACGGTGACCCCAGAGGAGGAAGGCGGGTTCGGGCTGCAGCGCCGGGTTCGGTGCACGAGCGGCCAGAGAGAGCGACAGAGACAGAGATACAGAGAGGACATCGCGAATGAGCACCCTGTCCCCAGAGACGGGTGGCCCCGCGTCCCACGGCCCAGCGGGGAGGACAGGGCAGGGGGTAGGGCGACGCGCAGCGGGACCGGGCCTGCATTCCACTTGGACCGTAAGCACTGCTTCTCCCTGGGAGTTGTCATCGGACACTCCTATCTGGAACTTTCCACGCTCTCTCCTGCTGTCTCTTCTCAGCTTTTTCTTTCTGCTGACACGTCGCTTCCCCCCCCCCCCCCCCACCCTGCGAGTAGCAGCAGGAACCGTGGACTTCTGCTGCTGAGCAATAAGGGAAGGACCCAGCTCCCCAGCAACCCCCGCAGTCCATGACCGTTCTCACTGCGCCGCGCGCCGCGGTCATCCCCCCCCCCCCCCCCGCACTCTCCGCTCGAGGTCTTCCCAACGCTCCCTTGCAAGCCTTGATTGCCCCTGAATGTTCTCCATCCATTAGGAAGAACCGCCCGGGTCCTCGGGGACTGGCATATAAATAGATAGCAGCGCTGGCTTTTTTTAGGCTGTGAGTAGACTCCTGGATCCATGTTGTGCAGAATTCCCAATTTCTGTGCAAACTCCGGAGCAGGGTGCTAGCAACACGCGCACGCACACGCACACGCGCGCACTCAGGTCTGCTCCAGTCCCGTGGGAAGTGCAGAAGGTGGGATGAGAAGAAAACTCGAAGCGTGGGGCGCCCCAGCAGCCTTCCTTGGTCATATATTGAGGGCCCCTTTCGCCCACTTGACCCTACGCTACACGCTACACAGTATCCTTGTCTTAGGAGTCTTCGGGAAGGTGGTGTTTTTGTTGTTGTTGTTTTTCTAATTGTTGTTGTTTGTCCTGCTGAGCAACACTTTTCAGGAATGTTGTTCTGCTCGGGGCATGCAGGTGTCAAGGATCCGATGGATACATTCCGAGAGTTCTCAGCCCGACCCCCCTCCCCATGGGCTCCCCTTTTGTCGGAGTCCCCAACAAGGTCCAATCTTTCGCAGCCTCTGAATCACCCAGCTGCCTCCCTCAAAAACACACACACACACACACACACACACACACACACACACACACACACAAAACAGTGAGGCTGCTTTGCAGACGCATTGATATTCAAAGGAGGCGGGAGAAAAACACCTGCACTCGCCTTGCTTCTGGGCAGGTGCGGGATTGGCGCCGCGGGTGGTACCTCTCAGACCGGCTACAGGTGGTTTCCGGGCCGCCCTGGGCAATGGGAGGCGTTGGAAAGGTGCATTAGGAATTTTCAGAGTGGCCCCTTTTCCTGAGGAGGTGATGCAGAAAGATGTTGAACTGGGAGGGCGAAGTTGATGGAAAATTTTTTGTCCCCCCTCCCCGCAGTCCTGTTTTGTATCTTGTCCCGTCCACACTGGCTCAGGGAAGTTGAGTAGGATTTCATCAGCGTTGGCAAGGCGTGAGGGCATACATCTGTGATCAGACGTGCTTCACTCTTTGGGGGTGAACGGACGTGTGTGTGTGTGTGTGTCTGTGTGTGTGTGTGTGTGTCTGTGTGTGTGAGTGTGTGTGTGAATGTGTGTGTGTGTGTGTGTGTGTGTGTGTGTGTGTGTGTGTGTGGCAAGTGCGGGCTTTGAACAGCTTCCAGGGAGGTGTTTGCGGCATTGGCATGATGGAGTGGTGACAGAGGAGACTGAAGACACAAGAATAGCTAGATGTCATGTCATCAGCACTCACAGACGTAACCCTGGGCCTTTGAGCCCACGCTTGGGGGTGTCTTTTGATCAGGGTCACACAGCCTGAGCCCATGCTATTCGGTTGAAAGGTGTCTGGAGCATAAACCTCCGAAAGCAAAGTCCCCTTCCTCTCATGTCGAGGTCCTGCAGGAACCACTTGTGGCCGCTAGGTGGCGATCGCGCGTCAGCTTAACGGGCTTATGATTCGCAGCCAAGTTTAATTAAGACCTTGTCATGTCCTTTTAATTGAGTGCCAGCTCCGTGGCACGGGCTGCAGATACAGAGGAAGGGAGACTTGCTCCCTGACCTCAGTAACGCCACCATCTACCATGTGTACCGCAGTCACATACATAACAAAGCGACTTGGTCGCACAAGCAAGGACAGGAACTCGGTGCTTTGCAGTGCCCGGCCAACAAGCAGCACGCCTGTGATGTTTGTTCAATTACAAATGGGAGCTGAGTCTGTTTTCAGTTAAGTCTTTCCGTCCAAGGTAAGCTTGTGCCTCACCCTCGACTCCATGAGCCAAGGCAATCAGAACGTTATTTCTATCGCTGCTCTTTGGAAAGATAGTTGGTTCTTTTCTTTTGTCTTGTTTGTTTGATTCACAAAATAATATAGGAATATATTCTTGTCCACATGGAAACCAATCTAGGACTAAAGACAGTCACAAGTACAAGGCCCTCTTTAATTTTCCCCCATATGCTACCTATTTTGTGCACGGCTCCTTATCCTACTCCCTTCCCTAGGGATAACAACTGTTAGCAGTTTAGTGAGTGTCATCCTAGAAAAATTCCTACAAAAGATATAATTTGCTTTTTTGCACAAATGAGATCATGCTGTAAAATTGTCCACCAATATTCTTTTTTTTTTCTTCACAACAATCCTGGACATCTCCAGGAAAGAGTATATAAATTTACTTCATTCTCTTCAACTAGTGCTTAATATTCCTTGTAATGGATGGGACACAATTCAACAATTTCTCTGTTGATGCGCATGTGCCTTTATTTTCTCAATTTTAAAGAATGCTCACACAGCAATGACAATACAATTGTAATAACTGAAATGTATCGAATGTTTGTATGTGCCAGGCACTATGCTAAGGACTTATTTTATCTCAGTCAGTCTTCAAACCCACACCAAGCGTCCAGGTTACTGTTTTTATCTCCACATACAAATTCTTTGCGGCTGTATAATTTGAAAATATTTTCTACCAGTCTATGGTTATTTTTTTCATTGTATTATATCTTTTCTAGAACACAGATTTAAAATTTTGACTAAGTCCAATTGATCAAATGTTCTTTTATGGATTATATTTTTAGTGTCAAATCTAAGAACTCTTTGTCTAGTTGTAGATATGAAGACTTTTCTCCTATGGTTTTTCCCCCTAAAAGTTTTATTTATTTATTTAGTTTTTCTTCTTTCTTCTTCCTCCTCCTCCTCCCCCTCCTCCTCCTCCTCCTCCTCCTCCTCCTCCTCCTCCCTCCTCCTCCTCTTCCCTCCTCCTCCTCCTCCTCCTAATCTTCCTCTTCCTTCTCCTCTTTCTCCTCCTCCTCCTCTTTACCTAAAGATATTTTTTCACTGATTTTTAGAGAGAGTGGAAGGGAGGAAGGATGAGAGAGAGAAACACCAATGGGAGAGATAGACACACACATAGATTGGTTGCCTCCCGCACATGCCAAATCAGGGCAGGGGATTGAGCCTGCAACCTAGGTACATGCCCTTGACTGGAACTGAACCTGGGACCCTTCAGTCTGCAGGCCGATGCTCTATCCACTGAGCCAAACTGGCGAGGGCTATTGTTTTTTTTTTAATCTGTATTGTTGAGAATATTACAGATGTCCACTCTTTCCCCTCCCATGGCCTCTGTCCATCTGGTTCCTGCCCCACCCCAGGCCTTCAGCACCCTATTGTCTGTGCCTCTGGGTAATGCATATATGCATATAAGATCTTCGGTTAATCTCTTCCCATCCCCCTCCCCCTTAAAAGTTTTATATTTAGATCAGTGACCTATTTCAGTTAAATTCTGTAAAAGCTGTAAAGTTGATGTTGTTCATTTTCTTGTAAAGCAGTTTTATTTCTTCCAGTACCATTTATTGAATAGTCTGTACTTTCGGAACTTTGTTAAAAAGAATGAGTTGGTCGTACTAACGCAGGTCTGTGTATTCTCTAGTTTGTTCCATTAATCTCTTTGTTCATTGATCTCATGACAGTTCCTTTATAATAAATCTTGAAACCAGGCAGTTTGGCCCTCCAGCTTTAATTTGAAAGTTGTTTTAACTATTCTAGGTCCTTTGTCTTTTTATATCAATTTTAGAATTAATTTATTGTGCTCACTTTGGCAGCACATACTGGAATTAGTTTACCAGTTGGTTTTTTAAAATTTCCTAAAAGAAACTAAATGTATTCAGTAATCCAGTAAAAGTTGTGATCATAAGTATCAATCAGTATAAAAGTACAAAACAGATGTGTAGATTTCTGATCTACTAATACAAAGTTCATGACTACATACCTACAGTACATCCTACAGGGGAGGAGAGGTGAAAGGGGGAAAAGAAGATTGGTTTGAGGTCTAATAATGATCCATATTATGCATATTCTACCACCAACACTACAGCCAAATGAGAGAGAGAGAGAGAGAACCATTTCAAAATAACTCAGGAGGAAGATGATAATGGCTGGGACTCATACTATCCCTTAAAGATTGTGGAGTTTTATCAGGTGATTTTTGTATATTAACCTTGTATCCTGCAACCTTGCTAACTCACTAATTCTAGTAGCCTTGTTTGCAGTTAGAACCTGTGGTACCGTCTGTGCTACATAGAAATGTTGTCAGCAATCATCCTTCATCCTGATCTTATGGGGAAAGCATTGTCTTTCACTTAAAAAAATATTTTATTGATTTTTTTTTAACAGAGAGGAAGGGAGAGGGATAGAGAAGTAGAAACATCCATGAGAGAGAAACATTGATCAGCTGCCTCTTGCACACCTCCTACTGGGGATGTGCCCGCAGCCACGGTACATGCCCTTGACCAGAATCGAACCCGGGACCCTTCAGTCCGCAGGCCCATGCTCTATCCACTGAGCCAAATCAGTTAGGACACTCTTTTACTTTTTAAGTATGTTTTCTGTAGGCAATTTGAAGGTGCTTTTTTAAAAATAGATTTCTTTATTGATTTCAGAGAAGAAGGGAGAAGGAGAGAGAGAGAAACATCAATGATGAGAGAGAATCATTGATCGGCTGTCTTCTGCATGCCCCCCACTGGGGATCAAGCCCACAACCCATGCCGGTGCCCTTGACCAGAATTGAACCTGGGACCCTTCACTCTGCAGGCCGATGCTCTGTCCACTGAGCCAAACCGGCTAGGGCTGAAGGTGCTTTTTATAAAGTTCCTTTGTATTGCTAGTTTGCCGAGACTTTAAAAAAATCACGAGTTGGATTTTGTTAAATACCTTTCTGCATCTATAAAAATGCTGATATGCTTTTTTTTTTTTGTCTGTTACTATGGTGAATTATTCTGAAATTTGCATATTGAGCCAGCCTTGAACTTCTGGGATAAGCTTCACTGGGTTGTAATATATTATCCTTTGCATATACTCCTAGATTTAATTCGCTAATATTTTGCTGAGGACATTTATGTCTTTGTTTACGAGGTATGTTGGTCTGTAGTTTTCCTCTTTTGGGTTATCTTTGACTGATTTTGATATTAGCATACCGCTTGCCTCATAAAATGAATACTGGGAAATGTTCCTACTGCTTCTATTTTCTGAATGATATTGTGCAGAATTGATATTCCTCCTTCCTTTAAATGTTTGATTAAAGTCACCGTTTTTAACAAATGAAATGGATTAGAAGTTTATTATAGCAGAGCGTTAATTTATTTTTAAAATTTTTCTTCAAGATTAGTTTTTAAAATTGAATTTATTTGGGTGACATTGGTTCACAAAAAAAATTCACCGTCGAAACTATCTGGACCTGCACTTTTTTTGTGTGTGAGACAGTTATTAACGACTAGAGGCCTAGTGCACGAATTTGTGCACGGGTGGAGTCTGGCCAGCCAGCCCCGCCCCTGATCAAGGTTGGAGGGCAATCAGGGGTGGGGATAGCCAGGAGGAGGAGCCGTGGGCAGTTGGCCGGCCGGCCCCACCTCCTGATCAAACTCCTAGTTAATTCCCATTCAAGGTGGCCATTTGCCACCTTTTATTATATGAGCCTTTTATTATATAAGATAATCTCTTTCTTGAACAGATATAGGGCTATTCAGGTTATGCATAGCTTCTTTAAAAATATAGTTTAATATGTTTTTCTTGATTTCAAAGAGAGTAAGGGAGAGGGAGACAGAGAGAAATAGACACAGCAATGATGAGAGAATCATAAGATTGGCTGCCTCCTGCACACCCCCTACTGGGGATGTGCCCGCAACCAAGGTACATGCCCTTGACCGGAATTGAACCTGGGACCCTTCAGTCTGCAGGCCGATGGTCTATCCACTGAGCCAAACCCGTCAGGGGTGTCTTTATATTTAATGTGAGTTTCTCATACACAGCATATAGTTGGGTTTTGCTTTCTTATGCATTTCTACCCTCTTTATTTTAATTGGTATATTAATTCATTCACATTAAAATGTGATTTTTGAAATATTAAAATCTATCAATGCTAGCTGTTTCCTATTTGTTTTATCTGTTTGTTTCTTTTGTTCTCTGTTTCTACCTTATCAGGTTAATTGAGCCTTTTTTATTATTCCATTTTATCTCTACTATTAATTATCAAATATAAATTGTAAATTTTTTAGTAACTGCCCTAGAGTGTAAAATATACATCTTGAATTAATTGGAGTCTTCCTTTAAATAATATACCACTTCATGAGCAGTGTGAGGACCTTATAAGAGTACATTCCCGATTCTATCCTTATATTCTTTGGGCTATTATTGTCATGTATTTTATTTTTACATATGTTACAAACACATGATAGATTGCTATTAATTTTGCTTTAGACAATTATTTATCTTTTAAAATATATTTTATTGATTTAAAAAATATATATTTTATTGATTTTTTTACAGAGAGGAAGGGCGGGGCATGGAGAGTTACAAACATCAATGAGAGAGAAACATCAATCAGCTGCCTCCTGCACACCCCCCACTGCGGATGTGCCTGCAACCAACGTACATGCCCTTGACCGGAATCGAACCTGGGACCTTTCCGTCCGCAGGCCGACGCTCTATCCACTGAGCCAAACCAGTTAGGGCCAATTATTTATCTTTTTAAGCAATTAAAAATAAGGAAAAAAGCAAATTTACTTTTCTTTGTTTATTCTATTTCTAGTATTTATTTCTTTGTAGGTTCAAGTTTCTGTCTAATGTCATATTCCTTCTGCCTAAAGAACTTCCTCTAATATTTCATGTGGTTTATGTCTACTGGCAATGAATGTTCGTAATATGATGGTTTGTCTGACAATTATCCCTGTTTGGAAAATATTTTCACTGGGCATGAAATTCTGGGTTGACTTTTTTTTTCTTTCAGCACCTTAGAGATGTCAGTATCTTCCATTACCAGCTTGCTAGTTATCTCATTTATTCTTTCTTTAATTTTTCCTCTTTTCTGTCCTGTTTTGGAGTGCTTAAATTTTGTAATTCCATTTTATCTTCTATGTTGCCTATCTTTTTTTTTTTTATAGTGGCTGTGTTAGAGGATTGGTATGTATCTTTAACTGTTTATAGTCTACCTTAAAGGAACAGTTTACTTTCAACTGGCAAGGACAATCGTACATCTTTAGATCTTGCCTCAGGACTATGAAAAGTCTTCGGCTCTCTGCCATAATCTAGTCTTTGAATATTTTATAAAACTCATCTGTGAAGCCATCTGGCAGAGGGCTTTTATTTGTTGTGAGTTTTTATTTTTATTTATTTATTTATTTACATTAAAATATATTTTATTGATTTTTTACAGAGAGGAAGGAAGAGGGAAAGAGAATTAGAAACATCGATGAGAGAGAAACATCGATCAGCTGCCTCCTACACACCCCCTCCTGGGGATTTGCCCACAACCAAGGTACATGCCCTTGACCGGAATTGAACCCGGGACCTTTCAGTCTGCAGGCCGACGCTGTATCCACTGAGCCAAACTGGTTTTGGCTTTTTAAAAAAAGTATATATATATTTATTGATTTTACAGAGAGGAAGGGAGAGGGATAGAGTTAGAAACATTGATCAGCTGCCTCCTCCAGGCCCCCTACTGGGGATCAAGCCCCAACCAGGGTACATGCCCTTGACCAGAATTGAACCTGGGACCCTTCAGTCCGCGGGCCGATGCTCTATGTACTGAGCCAAACTGGTTAAGGGAGATACCCCTTTAGTTTCACAGTTGCCAGCTATGGGAGTGGGGCCAGCCCTTTTCACATCTTTGCCCTTCCTACCAGTCTTGATGGGGCTTCTGTAAATCCTTGGTTATAAGACTTCCATTAAGCTAATCTTTGGTTGTTTTTTTAAAAAAATATATTTTGTTGATTTTTTTAATAGAGAGAGAGAGAGGGATAGAGAGTCAGAAACATCGATGAGAGAGAAACATCGATCAGCTGCCTCCTGCACACCTCTTACCAGGGATGTGCCCGCAGCTAAGATACATGCCCTTGACCGGAATCGAACCTGGGACCCTTCAGTACGCAGGCCGACGCTCTATCCATTGAGCCAAACCAGTTTTTGCACATCTTTGGTTGTGTATTCAGGTTGATATATAATTTTTTTTTTTGGTATGTAGTTGTAATTACACTTTGGTCCTAGTAAGAGGTGAGTGTACGTTCCACCTGCTCCATTGCCATCTTGCATTTCTCCTCGCCAAGCTTGCTTTGGAATTGGTGTTCTGGTAGTGAGCGTGGAGACTTCCAGGGACTCTTGCCCTTTCTGCTGTCCCAGCCATCACTCCGTAGACCAGAAGGCTGATGTGGGGATGTGATCCGTTGCCAGGGATGTCTGTTCCAATTACACATTCGAGAACTGGAGAAATGGCCATGGACCTGTTAGAAATAAGCCCCGTAAGTCAGGGGTTCGGATAGAATACAAAACACTGGGGAGCCAGGCAGCAAGGCAAACATGTTTACTGCCATGTGGAAGGGTGCACACACGTGGTCTGGAAGTGTGTGCACACCGAGCAAGCAGTCTGCTCAGATTGACAATCCCTTACGCACGTGACCTGTCCTTTGCTCTTGATTGGAGCTCAGGTGCACAGTCTTTCATGATTGGCTAATTCAAAGGGAGGGTTTGGCCTTTGCTGCTTCAAGATGGCAGCCCCCAGGGGAGCTTCAAGCCCTGCGGCCAACATGGCGGCTGCCAAGTCACGTGGTCCAAATGGTGGCTGTTGCCAAAACTGGTGTGGCTCAGTGGATAGAGTGTCGGCCTGCAGACTGAAGGGTTCCAAGTTCGATTCCTGTCAAGGGCATGTAGCTTGGCTGCGGGCACATCTCCAGTGGGGGGCGTGCAGGAGGCAGCTGATCGAAGTTTCTCTCCCATCGATGTTTCTGACTTTCTATCCCTCTGGGTCCTGTCTGTAAAAAATCAATAAAATATATTTAAAAAAAAACAAGAAATAAAATAAAATATATAAAAAAACACAACAAAATGGCGGCTGTCTAAAATGTTCTTTGACAGAAAAGATGACTTATTTATTCTCACCGACCCACTGTGAAATGGACTTAGGTCAAAACTCCATTTATAAATTGACCCTCCCTAAAATACCCTTTTCGGGAGACACAGTGTGGATAGCGGCGCTGGGTCAGTGGCAGGCTCACACACGGGAAATCCACCACATCTTTTTATCTTCCTGTGCTTCTGTATTTCTCCTTTTACACAAAGACCAGGAACTGCTGGCATCTCAGCCTCACTGGATGTAGCCACGGTCCAGCCTATGGTTCGGGCAGGCAAACTGTTAGGAAAGTAAGTGCTTGAGCTGACATGACATTTAGAATCTCTGTCCCCATCTCAGTGCATTTAGCTCGATCCAATATTAGGTTCTCTTTCTTTGCTTAACATGCTTAGAACGCCTTCCTGCATATGCCAATGGTTGTTTGTGTTTGGTTTCTTCGAACTCCATCTTTTTAAAAAAGATGTTTGTATCGATTTCAAAGAGAGGAAGGGAGAGGGATAGAAAGTGAGAAACATCGATGAGAGAGAAACATCCATCAGCTGCCTCCTGCAGCCCCCACTGGGGACGTGCCCGCAGCCAAGGTCCATGCCCTTGACCGGAATCGAACCTGGGACCCTTGAGACTGCAGGCCGATGCCCTATCCACTGAGCCAAACTGGTTAGGGCAGTAGTTGGCAAGCTGTGACTCGTGAGCCACTTGCGGCTCTTTGGCCCCTTGAGTGTGGCTCTTCCACAAAATACCACGTGCAGGCGCGCACGTACAGGGCGATTGAAACTTCGTGGCCCGTGTGCAGAAGTCGGTTTTCGGCTCTCCAAAGAAATGTCAGTCGTTGTACTGTTGATATTTGGCTCTGTTGGCTAAGGAGTTTGCCGACCACTGGGTGAGGGCATCGGTGGCTTTTATTTATTTAAATTTGTTTGTTAGTCCTCACCTAGGCTATTTTTCAATTGCTTTTCAAAGAGAATAGAAGGGAGGGAGGGAGTGGGGGGAGGGAGAGAAAGAAAGGTGCAGGGGGACATTGATGTGAGAGAGACACATTGACTGGTTGCTTCATGGGGAGCAAACTGGCAACCGACCGTGCCCTTGACCTGCCCTTGAACCAGGAATCAAACCCACCCCCCTTCAAGGTGCAGGCTGGTGCTCTAACCACTGTCCACACCGACCAGGGCTCCAATGTGGTTTTGTTGTTTGTTTGTGTATCCTCGCCTGAGGGTGTTTTCCCATTGGTTTTTAGAGAGCAGAAGAGAGAGGGAAAGGCAGAAAGAAATATTAATGTGAGAAAAACACATCGATTGGTTGCCTCCTGCACATGCCAGACCAGGGCCCCGGCCGGAGAGGAGTCCGCCACTGAGGCACATGCCCTTGACCGGAATTGAACCTGAGACCCTTGAGTCTGCAGGCCGATGCTCTAACCACTGAGCAAAGAACAGCTAGGGCTCCAATGGTGATTTTTTTTAAATACATTCCCATTAATTTCAGAAAGGAAGGGGGAGAGAGAGAGAGAGAGAGAGAGAGAGAGAGAGAGAGAGAGAGAGAGAGAGAGAAAGAAACAAACATCAACGGTGAGAGAGAATCACCAACCGGCTGGCTCCTGCACGCCCCCCACTGGGGATCGAGCATGCACCCCGGACATGTGGCCTTGTTTAGAATGGACCTCAGGACCTTTCGGTCAGCAGGCTGATGCCCTATCCAGCTAGGGCTCCAATGGTTTTTAAAGACAGCTTTATTGAAGTACACACACACACACACACACACACACATGCACACACGCACACACGTGTGCTTTAGAAGTCATCTATTATACATATATACTGAGTGGCCAGATTATGATGATCTCTGAATGCATAATAATCTGGCCACTCAGCGTGCGTGTGTGTGTGTGTGTGTGTGTGTGTGTATTATTAGATGCCCAGTGCATGAATTTATGCATGGGTGGGGTCCAGCCAGCCTGGCCAGGGGGAGGGGACATGGGTAGTTGGCTGGCCTGCCTGCTGGTGGAACTCCTGGTCAAGGGGACAATTTGCATATTATCCTTTTATTATATAGGATTGCCACCGAGTGGCCAGATTATTATGATCTCTGAACGCAATATAATCTGGTCAGATTATTATGTCTTCAGATATTATGTCTTCAGAGATCATAATAATCTGGCCACTCAGGGTATAGTCGGGTGCTTTTTAGTAAATCTATTGCTATGCAACCATTACATCAGTACAGTTTTAGACCATTTCTGCCCCTCAAAAACTTCCTTGGCCTATTTGCAGTCAATCCCCAGTCCCTCTTCTAGCCCCAGGAAAGAGCTAATCTTTTTTCCTGTCTCTCTAGATTTGCATTTGCTGATAATTTCATAAAAGGGAATAACAGAACATATGGTGTTGAGTGTCTTCTTTCCCTTAGCCTTGAGCCCGTTGACTCGAGACCTTCCTCATTGTCTAATAGAGGCCTGCAGCGCCATGAGAAAATTGCGGAATATATATTTTGTGTTGATAGCATTATAGATACCTGCCATTTAGTGCTCCGAATATGTGTCCCTTGGCCCTGCTTTAGTGGCATTCCACAAATTCCGGGATGTTGTGTTTTCCTTTCTATTTACTCCAAGACATTTTCCAATTTGCCTTGTTATTTCTCCTGTGACCTATGTGTTATTTTTGGGGTGTAGTTTCTAATTTCATTTCGTTGTGGTGGAGCAACATACTTCGTAGGATTTTCATCTTTGTCAATGTGTTGAGACTTGACCCAGCGCGTGGTCTAGCTTGGTAAGTGTTCCGTGTGCACTTGAAAAGAATGTACATTTTGTTGTTGTTGTTGGGTGGAGCGTTCTATAAATATCAATTAGGTCAAGTTGGTTGGTAGCGTTCCTCAGTTCTACATCCTTGTTTATTTCCTTCTGTCTTCTTGGTCTGCCCATTGCCGGGAGAGGAGGGGGTATTGAAATTTCCGATCATAAGTGGATTTGTCTATTTTACCCTTGAAGTTTTACCCGTGTTTGGTTCATATATTTGGGAAGCTCTGTCCAGAGTTCATGCACAAGAAGCATAACGAATGGACAAAGAGAGTAGGGGGCGGGGAGAGGATGTGCTGGGGGAGGGAGGTGTGGGAGCGAGCACAAGAGGTCAATGTCTCTGCCAACAGAGACACATGTAGTCATTTCAAGAATAAAGAAAGAGTTAAATTAAATTTAAAAAGAAAGAGTTCCATACACAGTTACGGATTGTGTTATTTTATCTCGCTGGACGAACCACACCGCATGATGAAAGCACCTTCTTTATTTCGGGTGTCGGTCCTTTGCTCTGCAGTCTCCTCGGTCTGTTATGCAAAGTCATCGTGAAGGTTTATTTTCTAGGACTGCTTTTCGGCAGCGAACGCGGGTAGCAGTCAGGCTGCAGACAGGAAAACAGAAGCCACACTAAGCGTTCAGCAGAGAGAAGTCAACAGCGTGTGTGGTTGACACAGGTGTTAGAAAGCTGAGAGAGCAAAACATGGGGCGACCAAATGGCAGAGATGACAGAAAGCAGCTACTAGGGGAAGAACGCGAGCATTGGGGTGAAGGGCAGCATGACCAGGACCTAGGAGCTTGGAGATGGGGGGGGTCCTTGTAGCCGCGGATCGGTTGCCCCAACGTCTAAAGAGAAGGGTGCTATGTGGTGCGCGCTGGGGCCTCAGGGGTGTGCGTGCAGGCAGCTGGAGCTGGAGCTGTCTTCGGCCACCGGAGAGATGCAGTTGGATGTGGACAGTCCCTTCTCCCTTTTTAAAAAAAAATATATTTGATTGATTTTTTACAGAGAGGACGGGAGAGGGAGAGTTAGAAACATCAATGAGAGAGAAACGTCCATCAGCTGCCTCCTGCATACTCCCCACTGGGGATGTGCCCACAATCAAGGTCCATGCCCTTGACCAGGAATTGAACCTGGGACCTTTCAGGCCACAGGCTGGCACTCTGTCCACTGAGCCAAACCGGTTAGGGCATGATTTGCTTCCCCCCCCCCCCAAATTTATTGATTTTTCACAGAAAGGAAGGGAGAGGGAGAGTGAGTTAGAAGCATCAATGAGAGAGAAACATTGATCAGCTGCCTCCCCCCACTGGGGATGTGCCCGCAACCAAGGTCCATGCCCTTGACCGGAATCGAACCAGGGACCCTTCAGTCCACAGGCCGATGCACTATCCACTGTGCCACACCACTCCGGGCACGGTTTGCTCTGAAGTTGCAGATCCTCTGCTGCGCAGCACTGTGGTTGTGTTTCCATTTCGAAGAATGGTTTCCTTTTCACCGCAGCCGGCCCCCCTCTGCCCTGGATGGAGCCCGTGGCCCTTGGCCAGTTTGCCCTCGCATGTTGCGTGTAGCTTGGCTTCCTCCCTCACATCCATGCAGACATGCAGGAGCACGGGTCTCTAGAAAGAGGGGCCCGAAAGTGGGCAGACCCTGAAGCACAAGGAATCTGTTTGTGCAGGATTTGAGGAAGAGCTTTTGGAATCGTGTTTCACACTCGCAAATGCTCGGTTTGTTTGCAGATGCTTGTTTGAGGATCGCCATCAGGGGTTCTCAGTGCGGGCCAGAGTTTGCCTCCAAGGTGGGGATGCCACCTTTAGCCAAAAAAAAAAAAAAAAAAAAAAAAGTACGTTTTGATTTCAGATCATGGAAGCAAATAATGGGTTTGTATACATATGTCAACCCTAACTCCCTAGGGGACAGCTGGCCGTATCTGGGGACATTTGCGTTGTGAACAGCGCCTGGGGAGGTGCTGTCTGTCGCTAATCACCCCACAATGCACAGCACAGGCCCCCTCCCCCCAAAGAACTGGGCCCCAAATGTCAGTAGTTCCAAGAGTGAGGCCTTTTGTCATTTTGTTTTATACGGAACTGTGAATTTCTTCAGCTGAAATGACAATCCAGTTGACAAATATATGGTTTTCGTTTATTTATTTATTTATATATTAAAAAATATTTTATTGATTTTTTTTTTTTTTTACACGGAGAGGAAGGGAGAGGGATAGAAAATCAGAAACATCGATGAGAGAGGAACATCGATCAGCTGC
Source organism: Antrozous pallidus (assembly GCA_027563665.1). Classification (NCBI taxonomy): domain Eukaryota; kingdom Metazoa; phylum Chordata; class Mammalia; order Chiroptera; family Vespertilionidae; genus Antrozous; species Antrozous pallidus. The sequence goes on along the minus strand of CM050509.1, from coordinate 7,357,969 downwards.
CTCTTGCACACCCCCCACTGGGGATGTGCCCGCAACCAAGGTACATGCCCCTGACCGGAATCGAACCCGGGACCTCTCAGTCCACAGGCCGACGCTCTATCCACTGCGCCAAACTGGTTTCGGCAAATAGATGTTTTTTTTTTTTTTTTAAGTATATGTTTATTTATTTATTTCAGAGAGGAAGGAAAAGGGAGAGAGAGATGGAAGGAAACATCAACGATGAGAATCATGGATCGGCTGCCTCCTGCACGCCCCCTACTGGGGATCGAGGCCACAACCCGGGCCTGTGCCCTTGACTGGAATCAAACCCGGGACCCTTCAGTTCATAGACCCGATGCTCTATCTGCTGAGCCAAACCGGCTAGGGCTATTCCCCCCCTCCGCCCCCCCCCCGCCTGAGTTGCTTAAATGCTTGGTTTGATTCTTTTATTTCGCCCCGGTACTTACTCATTTCTGCTCTTTGCTGTTGCCCTCTGGATGATCTCGCTGTTATATTTAGAGGACACGCTGGGAGTTTCAGGTTTACACAGCACTTTCAGCCCTCTGACTCAGTGGTAAAGTGAGGGTACGACCTCATTGTTTAGTGAATCCATTGACCCCACACCCTTTGCGGAGGAGTCCTGCCTCCATACATAGTGTCTCTGTTCCCAGGCAGAGTGTATCTTTAAGAAATAGATGCACACGATTCAAAATCAAAGCGTATTAAAGTGTATACAGTGAAAAATAAGTTCCTCTCCTCCTCCCTTTCTCCCAGCTGCTCAGTGTCTCTCTGCAGCTGCAGGCACTGGGGCCACCTTCTTGATTTTCATGTTTATTGCAACAGCCTGTCTAATAAAAGAGTAATACGCAGATTGACCATCACGCCGACACACAAGAGGGCTGCCCCCATGTGGTCAAAGATCCTGCCCCCATGTGGACACAAGATGGCCACCACAAGATGGCCAGCAGGGGAGGGCCATTGGGAGGTTCCAGGCCAGCAGGGGAGGGCCATTGGGAGGTTCCAGGCCTGCAAGGCAGGGCAGTTGGGAGGGATCAGGCCTGCAAGGGAGGGCAGTTGGGGTCTATCAAGCCTGCAGGGGAGGGCAGTCAGGAGTGACCAGGCCATCAGAGGAGGGAAGTTGGGGCCAAACAGGCTGGCAGGGGAGCAGTTAAACATCAATTAGGCTGGCAGGGTAGTGGTTAGGGGGTGATCAGGCTAGCAGGCAGGGGCAATCAGGGAGGCAGACAGGTGAGCAGTTTGGAGCCAGCAGTCCTGGGTGTGAGAAGGATGTCCAACTGCCCATTTTAGACCCGATCCTACCGGGATCAGGATCGGGCCTAAAACGGGCAATCGGACATCCCTCGAGGGGTCCCAGATTGGAGAGAGTGCAGGCTGGGCTGAGGTACACACTCCCCGGCACTCCCCCCATCCTGTGCACGAATTTCGTGCACTGGACCTCTAGTTTTCCATAATATGTAAGCTATGGAAGCAGCTTAAGTGTCCACCAATGAATGAATGGATAAAGAAGTGTTGGTATATGATCCAATGTAATATTACTCAGCCATAAAAATAATGAAAATTTGCCATTTGCAATAACATGGTGGATCTAGAGAGTATTATGCTAAGTGAAATAGGTCAGAGAGCAGAAACCGGTTTGGCTCAGTGGATGGAGTGTCGACCTGTGGACTGAAGGGTCCCAGGTTCGATTCCGGTCAAGGGCATGTACCTTGGTTACGGGCACATCCCTAGTAGGGGGTGTGCAGGAGGCAGCTGATGGATGTTTCTCTCTCATCGATGTTTCTGACTTTCTATCCCTCTCCCTTCCTCTCTGTAAACAATCAATAAAATATATTTAAAAAAAGAAATAAGTCAGAGAAAGACAAATACTGTATTATCTCACTTATCTCTGGAATCTAAAGAAAAATAGAGCACACCAACTCATAGATGCAGAGGAAAGATTAGTGGTCACCACAGGCAGGAGATTGGGAATGAGCAAAAAGAGTAAAGGGGGTTAAAAGATACAAAGTTCTAGTAATGAAATAAGTCATTAGGGTGTAATGTGCAGCATGGTGACTATGATTAATAATACTGAAAGTTGCTAAGAGCATAGGTCTTAAAAAGTTCTCAAAGCCAGGTTGGAGTGGCTCAGTGGTTGAGCGTCAACCCATGAACCAGGAGGTCAGGGCTCGATTTCCTGTCAGGGCACATGCCTGAGTTGTGAGCTCCATCCCCAGTAGGGGGCGTGCAAGAGGCAGCCCAACAATAATTCTCTCTCATCATTGATGTTTCTCTCTCTCCTTCTCCCTTCCTCTTTCTGAAATCAATGAAAAGAATATAGTTTTAAATACTTCTCAATAAAAAGAATTCTAGAATTCTGTCTATGTCTATAACCAGAGATCTTCATTTTTGACAAGTGGATGTTATTCTGTTGTGTGGCTATATCACACTTATTCAACCACTTCTGTATTTTGGACACTTGATTTATTTCCACTCTTTTGATAGTTGCCACAATTAATAATATTGTATGTCTCGATACTGGTTTGGCTCAGTGGATAGAGCGTCGGCCTGCAGACTGAAGGGTCCCGGGTTTGATTCCGGTCAAGGGCACGTACCTTGGTTGTGGGCACATCCCCAGTAGGGGGTGTGCAAGAGGCAGCTGATCAATGTTTCTCTCTCATCGCTGTTTCTGACTTTCTATCTCTCTCCCTTCCGTTCTGTAAAAAATCAATAAAATTTATTAATAGAAATAATATTGTATGTGACGGGTTTGTACTTGTGTAGATATATATATCTGTATGATTCCCAGAGCTGGAATTTCCGAGTCTGTGCATCTATAAGTCTGTGAATCTATAAATGGAGTAGATATTACCAAATGTGCCTTTGCATTCCTACCAGCGATGCAAATAGTGGCCAAGAGAATGTGTTGGCAAACTTTGGGATTTTGGCCCTGCAATCCTAAGACACGGTATTTCTGTGGAAGTATAATTTGTAGTTCCTTTATTCAGAGGGAGGTTGAAGATTTCTTGATATCTTTATTTTCCTGTGACATAGGCGCTCTTCCTTTATCATTGATCTTTTCGGTCTCAATTCTGGGAGGTGATGAGTCCTTTGTGAGAAAAGTCACATACAGTTTCCCCCAGTTTCTCATTCTGTTTTGACTCTGCTTCTGTTCCGTGTGGGCATTCAAAAACAGATCTAGTAAAATGTGTCCATATTTTCTCTCACAGCTTCTGCAGCCTCAGTCACATTAAGAAGGCCTTTCTACTCCCTGGTTTTAAAGAACTCACCTAGGCCCGTGGTCGGCAAACTGCGGCTCGCGAGCCACATGCGGCTCTTCGGCCCCCCCTGGAAGGTGGCTCTTCCACAAAACCCCACGGCCTGGGCGAGTCAATGTTGAAGATGTGGCGTGAGAAGCAGTTGCAGTTTACAAAATGTGGCTCTCCAGAGAAATGTCAATCATTGTCCTGTTGATATTTGGCTCTGTGGATGAATGAGTTTGCCGACCAGCGACCTAAGTTTTCTTCTCGTGTTTCTGTGGTCTTGTTTGTTCCATTTGCAGTGTGTCCTGGCGCAGATGTTGCTGTAAATGCATCCTCTCCATTCTAGCTACTAATTGGTGGTGGTTCGTGCGTCCATAAGGCTGTTGAGTTCTCTTTTTTCCCAGTTCCTTAGCAAACAGGATGGGAGCCGCAACTTTGCCAACGCTTTGTTGGAGCTGTAGTGTCAGTGTAGGGAGAGTCACAGAAAAGGGGAAGGAAGGACAGAAAATACAAATTGGCTTCACGAGAAAACACAGCCAGTTAGTTTATGGGTCGTTTGCATGTATTTGCACCGGCTTCATAGAACCCATCACCCCTTGAAACAGTCTTCTGCAGAAAGGAAGAGAGATACATTTATCTGCTAGTTCCCTTACGGTTCCTCTCTCTGGGAAGCCTCTGGGAAAGTGACATCCCATAATATGTGCCATGGTATCTCCTCTGAATTGCGAAGTGTGGAAGGAAATAAAGTGTTTTTTTAAAAAATATATATTTTATTGACTTTTTATAGAGAGGAAGGGAGAGGGATAGAGAGTTAGAAGCATGGATGGGAGAGAAACATCGATCAGCTGCCTCCTGCACAACCCCTACTGGGGGGGGGGGATGTGCCCGAAAACAAGGTACATGCCCTTGACCAGAATCGAACCCAGGACCTTTCAGTCCACAGGCCAATGCTCTATCCACTGAGCCACACCGGTTTTGACGGGAATAAAGTGTGTAAGGGTTCATTTGGGTTGGGTCTGGGCATAGGAGTTGCAATGGCAACTACGCCAGAGCCCAGCCTTTCTCCAGGGGGGCCAAAGCAGGCAGCAGGGGAAGGACCCTCAGCAGAGGCTGTGGCTCTCCGCTGAGCAAGCAGCTGAGGCCTGGAAGGCAGGTGGGGCCAGGCTCATCTGGGGTGCACAAACTTGGGTCCAGTATCATTTCCACATGTGAATATTCTGTTCTCCTACCTTTGAATTCTATTACCTTTATAATACTTTTTCCAGTTGATCATTTTAGCTTTCCTGGATGTACAATCATGTCATCTGAAAGTTTTACCACTTTTTTTTGGTTCTTATATATCTCGTTTTTTCTCTTGTCCAGATGTGTTGGTTAACAACTCAGTGTGAAACAGTAGTATTGATACTAACCTTAATTTTCTTGATTTTTTTTAAATGAATGTCTTCAATGTTTTTTTTCCTTTAAAAAAAAATGTTCTTGCCCTAACCAGTTTGGCTCAGTGGATGGAGTGTTGGCCTGCGGACTCAAGAGTCCCAGGTTGAATTCTGGTCAAGGGCATGTGCCTTGGCTGCGGGCACATCCCCAGTCAGGGGTGTGCAGGAGACAGCTGGTTGATGTTTCTCTCTCATCGATGTTTCTGGCTTTCTATCCCTCTCCCTTCCTCTCTGTGAAAAAATCAATAAAATACATTTTTAAAAAGTAGCCTATGTAATAAAAGCATAATATGCAAATTGACCGCACCTTCGCTACACCCACAAGCCAATCAGGAGTGAGAGCAGGGCTGAGGCGTGTGTGAGGTGGCCAGTGAGCGCAGAGCGGGGGGGCAGGGGCTGGATGTTCACTGGTGGCTGGGGCCAAGGTGGCTGGTGAGCATGCGAGGTGGGGGGCGGGGCCAAGGCGTGCATGAGGCAGGGGGTGGGGCCACCAAGGTGCACACGCAAGGCTGCTGAGGCGTGCATGAGTGCAGGATGCCCCCAGGGCTGCGTGGTTGCCACTGGGGCTAAGGCCTGGGCTGGGGGGGGGCAGGGCCAAGGTGGCCAGGGCAGAGCCAGCCATTGGCCCTACTGCAGGGCGATGGCTGGGTGCAGCCAGAGGTGAGGGGTCAGTAGGACATCCCCTGAGGGCTCCCAGTATGTGTGAGGGGGCAGGTTGGGCTGAGGGATCACCCACCCTCAGTGCACAAATTTCGTGCACCAGGCGCCTAGTATATGCATGTATTCTTATTGAGTTCAGTGAGGAAGGCAGAGGACGAAAGAGAAACATCAATGATGAGAGAGAATCATCAATCGGCTGTTTCCTACCCTGGAGTCCACAGGCCAACACGCCCCACACTGGGGGTCTAGCCCACAACCCGGGCATATACCCTGACCAGGAATCAAACCGTGACCTCCTGGTTCATAGGTCAGTGCTCAACTACTGAGCAACACTGGCCAGGCTCTTCAATGTTTCCTTAAGAAAGATATTAGTCCAGCCAGTGTATTTCTTTGTATGTCAGTTATACATGAACAAATCTGTTCTTAAAAAAGAAAGATCTTGACCTTGGGGCTAGGAATGGAACCCATGACCTCTTGGTTCCTGGATCAACACTCAGTCACTGAGCTACACTGGCTGGGCAGTCTTTGACTTTACATTTGGCTTTCCTTCCCTGCAGCCTTCAGCAGGTTTTGGCATAACTGTTATACTTCGTTCATATAAAAATTTGGAAGTTTTGCTCTATTCTAGACTATTTTCAGGAGAGCCGGAATTATCAGCACTTTTAACATTTTGGCAGGATCCCCCTATCGTTTATATCTGGAGCTTTTTGTGTGTGTTTAGGTCTTTTTCAACTCTTCTTTTATGGAAATGGATCTGTTTAGTCTGTCTCATCCTGAGTCAGTTTTGTAAATTATACTTTTCTTGGAAAAGTATCTGTTGCATCCTGGCTATCAAATTGATCTATATATAATTTTACAGAATGGTTCTTAGGAGTTCTGAATTTATTTTAGTCTTCCTGGAGTTATTTTTTCCCTGTTACTGTGAATTTGCATGGCCACTTCCCCTGCTGAGTAGATTAACTGGTGTGGGTTTTCTGTTTTATTGATTTTTATTTTTGCAGTGAGCCAGCTTTTGGATTAGTAGTGAATTTTCCCTTTAACATTTTCTAACTCTTTAATTTCCTCTTTTCTTTCTTTTTAAAAAAATATATTTTTTATTAATTTTTACAGAGAGGAAGGGAGAGGGATAGAGTCAGAAATATTGATCATCGATCAGCTGCCTCCTGTACACCCCCCCCCCGAATGGGGATGTGCCCACACACCAAGGTGCATGCCCTTGACCGGAATCGAACCTGGGACCCTTCAGTCCGCAGGCCAATGCTCTGTCCACTGAGCCCAACCAGGTAGGGCATAATTTCCTCTTTTCTATTTATTAATGTCTTCCTTCAGCTTCGGTGGATTTTAGAAGCGAGGAAACATAGTTGTACTAGTTAGGGCTTTAACTTGCAAACAACAGAAGCTGATCCTGACTGATTTCAGCAGAGAAGGAGCTTATCAAAATGCTATTGAGTGGCTCACAGAAATGCTGAGAGGCCTGGAGAACCAGCTTTGAGGTTAAACATCCAGGAAAGGAAAAAAACACCCCAAACCACAACCTAGAACTAGTTCTGGTGAGAAATCCACTGTGGCTGCTCCCTACCTGTTTCAGGCAGTCTCAGCGATGCCACTTATCTCTCAAACTAGAGGCCTGGTGCACAAAATTCGTGCACTGGGGTGTGTGTGATGGGGGATGTCCCTTAGTGCAGCCTGCACCCTCTCCAATCTGGGACCCCTCGAGGGATGCCCGACTGCCCGTTTAGGCCCGATCCTGGTAGGATCGGGCCTAAACAGGCAGTCCGACATCCTTCTCAAAATCCAGGTCTGCTGGCTCCAAACTGCTCACCTGTCTGCCTCCCTGATTGCCCCTAACCGCTTCTGCCTGCCAGCTTGATCACCCCCTAACCACTACCCTGCCAGCCTGATTGATGTCTAACTGCTCCCCTGCCAGCCTGTTTGCCCCCAACTTCCCTCCTCTGCTGGCCTGGTCACCACTAACTGCCCTCCCCTGCAGGCTTGATCATCCCCAACTGCCCCCCTTCCTTGCAGGCCTGGAACCTCCCACTGTCTTCCCCTGCTGGACTGGAACCTCCCAATGGCCCTCCCCTGCTGGCCATCTTGTGGTGGCCATCTTGTGTCCCCATGGGGGCAGGATCTTTGACCACATAGGGGCAGCCCTCTTGTGTGTTGGAGTGATGGTCAATCTGCAAATTACTCTTTTATTAGATAGGATTGTCACGAGCCAACCTAAGAGTCTCTACAACAGGAATTCAACTTTAAAGTTAACTCCCATCAATCAACACATCCCAGATTAAAGCAGGGAAAAGGTCCCGGCCAGTGTGGCTCATTGGGTTAGAGCATTGTCCCAATGCATGTTTGATTCCTGGTCAGGGCACATAACCTAGGTTTCAGGTTCGATCCCTGGGCTGGGCGACTATGGGAAGGTAACTGATGTCTGTCTGTCTGTCTGTCTGTCTGTCTCTTTCTCTCTCAAATCAATAAGCATGTCCTCTGATGAGGATTAAAATAAAAACAGAGTAAGGAAAAGGAGGGAAAGAAAAAGAAAATTACTGCCCAGCTGGTGTTGCTCAGTGGTTGAGCGTCAACCACCAGGAGGTCAGGGTTCAATTCCTGGTCAGGGCACATGCCTGGACTGTGGGCTCGATTCCCAGTGTGGGGTGTGCAGGGGGCAGCCGATTCATGATTCTCTCTCATCCTTGATGTTTTTCTCTCTCTCTCTTTCTCTCTTTCTCTCTCTCTCTCTCTCTCTCCCTTCCTCTCTGAAATCAATATATATGTATATATATATATATATATATATATATATATATATATATTTGAAAAAAATTACTATAATGTCATATCAAGGCAGAACATATGAATGTTTACTGTAGTCTGATTCCTGTTCCCCTTTTGCTCAGCCAGTACCTCAACTGGCTGGTGAGGTGACCTGAACCTTCATTCCAGAGAAGTTTCATTCCTAGGTATTCCTAGTGGGGTTCAGGGTCAAGAGATTAGGGTACTCAGCATCATCCAAATGCCTTCAAAGGCCTCCATTCTAATTCTCAGGATCTTGAACTTGCTCTTGATTTCACATAGAAGACCTGGTGAAATAATTTGGCAACTTGCAGTATTAAACCATGAGGTTTGGTTTGGCCTATCTCGGCCTGTGGCTGTAAGATGAGATTTATTTAACCCTGTCATCGAAAGTCTAGTTTTTCAACCATGCTTGAGCCAAGAATGTAGGTGTATCAGCTTTTCATCCTTTTAAAAAAATATATTGATTTTTTACAGAGAGGAAAGGAGAGGGATAGAGACTTAGAAACATCGATGAGAGAGAAACATCAATCAGCTGTCTCCTGCACGCCCGTACTGGGGATGTGCCCGCAACCAAGGTACGTGCCCTTGACCGGAATTGAACCTTCATCCTTTTAAAAAAATATATTTTATTGACTTTTTACAGAGAAGAAGGGAGAGGGATAGAGAGTTAGAAACATCGATGAGAGAGAAACACCGATCAGCTGCCTCCTGCACATCCCCGACTGGAGATGTACCTGCAACCAAGGTACATGCCCTTGACCGGAATCGAACCTGGGACCGTTCAGTCTGCAGACCGATGCTCTATCCACTGAGCCAAACCGGTTAGGGCGCTTTTCATCCTTTTTAAGACCTCCAGCACAGTTAGAAGCAAATGCCTACCTTGGGTGAAATTATCCATGGAGAGTGTAATGAGTAAGTCCTCGAATGCCCATGACCTTCATTGCTCTTCTGTGGTAGTGAACATGGAGCTCCCTGTTGCACTCCTGAAAAACCCCTTATCTTCAGCAGGCACATCATTTCATCATTTCAAGTAATTAGATGATTGTTTCATCAGGTGCCTAAACAAGTGTTGTAGGGTCTACAGAAGCAATCTTTTTTTTTTGCAAATACACTTTTATTGATTTCAGAGAGGAAAGGAGAGGGAGAGAGAAACATCAATGATGAGAGAGAATCATCGATCGGCTGCCTCCTGCATATCCCCCTGCTGTCAGAAAGAGGAGAGTTTGCACTCTAGGTGTCCAAGAGTGGGGAAAAAGGGGGGTATAAATGGGAATGCAGCGGAAGGGGAAGTATGAGGATGGTTTTAGGGAGATTATCAGTGGGACTTGGGATTGCTTAATTAAAAGGTATGCGAGAGCCCAACCTGTATGGCTCAGGGGTTGAGCGTCGACTTATGAGCCAGGAGGTCACGGTTCGATTCCCGGTCGGGGCACAGGCCTGGGTTGTGGGCTCCATCCCCAGTGGGGGGCGTGCAGGAGACAGCTGATCAGTGATTCTCTCTAATCTTTGATGTTTCTATCTCTTGCTCCCTCTCCCTTCCTCTCTGAAGTCAATAAAAATATTTTCAAAATAAAACAATTGAAAGATATGAGAGAGAGAAAGAGAGAGGGGGAGAGAGAGAGGATGTTCAGCCAGGATTACTGTCAGCCGCCACTGCCGTGCAGCGCTGTGAACTACAGTGATGTGAAGGGATACTAACGGCAATGTGATTAAATGCTGGCCACGTTTTTGGCGAGTCATTTGTCATCCGGACACTTCCAGCGACAGGAAACTGGTTACATAACAGGCTTCCCAAATCACTGTGTGATGGCTCTGCCTGTGAGAATCCGGTCCCGTGTTACCTCTTTACAACACACAGAACACATGTCGTCCTTTTTCACCTGGACAGCTGTGCAGACAGCCGGTGGAAAAGCCGCCGTTGCCCTCGGCCATGCCCCCTGAGCTCCTGCCCCATCCTGATGGCCCTCCCCTGAGCCGGTTACCAGGACGGACCCTCCCTCCGGATTCCGATCGGCCGGGGCAGGGCCGAGCAGGGGGAGCGGATCGCCGCTCCTCTGGCCGCTGCGCTTCTGAGCAGGCAGCTGGAGATCCCATTAGCTTTGTTCTGGCAGCCGCCCCGTTGACTCACACTGAGCTTCCTGTCAAGCGGACTTCGTTTTCCTCTGTGCTTTTTTGCTAAGCTATCTTTTCTCCAGTCTCTTCTGGTGCTGCTGGTGTTTGTTTTGTTTAAGCCCGGGAATGGGGCCTTAACGATGATGACCGTTAAATGTCATCTTTTTGTGGTGTTTTTTTAAAAAATAGTAATCTATTTATTTGTTATTTTTAAAAATCCATTTTTATTGATTTCAGAGAGAAAGAAGGAGTGGGAGAGGGACAGAGAGAGATAGAAACATCAGTGATGACAAAGAATCCTTGATCGACTGCCTCCTGCACGACCCCGTACTGGCGATCAAGCCCGAAACCCAGATGTGTGCCCTTGACCGGAATCAAACCTGGAACCCTTCAGTCTGCAGGCCACACTCTATCCACTGTGCCAAAGCAGCTAAGGTTAACTTTATTTTTAAGTTATTTATTTATTTATTTTTAAAATTCATTTTTTTTTTGTTTGGTCCTTCTTGTTGGACCCTAATTAGACCACATATGACATATATGTGAGAAGGGGCATGGGAGAAAACACAGTTTGGGAGCAAGTCTTGTGGCAGCCACGTTTCGACTGGAACATACTCAGTTTGAAGTAACTGTGGGCAGGACAGGCAACAATCATTTGGGTAAATTTGTCCTGAGCTCAAATTTGTCCTGTGGGATGGCTTTTTGCTGATCACGGGGGAATAATGAATTGACATAATGGCAGTGGATGGGATTATCCAAGGAGAGTATGATTAATAAAAAGGAAAAGGGCCTTATACCCTGTTGGCGTGGCTCAGTGGTTGAGCATTGACTTAGGAACCAAGAGGTCACGGTTTGATTTCCATTCTGGGCTCATGCCCACATTGTGAGCTTGATCCCCAGTAGGGGGCGTGCAGGACGCAGCTGATCAATGATTCTCTTTCATCATTGATGCTTCTATCTCCCTCTCCCTCTCCCTCTCTCAAAGCAATAAAAATATGTGTTGTTGTTTTTTTTTTTAAAGGAAAAGGACTTTGGACAAACGTTGAGAGATGTCCACAGTTAGTAAAAGGAAGGGTGTCAGTGAAACAGAGAGCTAAGAGGAGAGAGAGCACTTGTAGAGGCTGCCCTTGCAAGGAGAGGGCCAGTCAGCCCTCCCGCCTCCCAGGGCTCTGAAGTGCAGAAAGCCACTTGGGCCTGACACCAAACTGAGGCTTCCTACTCTTTCTGATGAAACTGATTCCGTGGTTTAAGAAGGAATGGGGCCTGGCCGATATGGCTCGCTGGTTGAGTGTCAACCTATGAACCAGGAGGTCACCGTTTGATTCCCAGTCAGGGCACGTGCCCAGGTTGCAGGCTCCATCCCCAGTGTGGGACATGCAGGAGGCAGTCAGTCAATGATTCTCTCTCATCATGGATGTTTCTATCTCTCTCTCTCCCTCTCCCTTCCTCTCTGAAATCAATAAGAAATTATATATATATATATATATATATATATATATATATATATATACACACACACATATATATATATAATACACACACCCAGACACACTAGAGGTCTTGTACATGAAATTTGTGCATGGTGGGGGTGTGTCCCTCAACCCAGTCTGCACACTCTCCAATCTAGTACCCCTCGAGGGCAGTCGAACATCCCTCTCACAGTCTAGGACAGTTGGCTCCAACTACTTGTCTGCCTGCCTGATTGCCCTCTAACCACTCCCCTGCCAGCCTGATTGATGCCTAACGACTCCCCTGCTGGCCCAATTGGCTCTAACTGCTCTTTCCTGCCAGCCTGGTCACCCCCAACTGTCCTCCTCTGCAGTCCTGGTACCCCCCAACTGCCCTCCCTGGCTGGCCTGGTTGCCCCTAACTGCTCTCCCTTGCAGGTCTGGTTGGCCCCAACTCCCCTCCCCTGCTGGCACAGTCACCCCTAACTGTCCTTCCCTGTAGGGCTGTTCCCCCCACCCCAATTGCCCTACCATGCAGGCCTGATCACCTCCCACTGCCCTCCCTTTCAGGCCTGGTCCCTCCCAACTGCCCTCCCCCACTGGCCTGATTGCCCACAACTGCCCTTCCCTGCCGGCCATCTTGTGTGTTGGAATGATGATCAATTTGCATATTACCTCTTTATTATTGGAATGATGATCAATTTGCATATTACCTCTTTATTATATAGGATATATATATATATATATATATATATATATATATATGAACTGAGTAGGGAGAAAAGTAGAAGTGTGGCAGTGAAAGAAAAGAGAGATAAGGCTTTCGTTGTAAGCAAAGAAGAGGGAAGCATTTCCTTCATTTATAAGGTAAAGTAAGCAGAAATGGAGTGACACAGGCCACAGACCCAGGCGTGACAGAAAAAGAAGTACAGGCAAGTGACTAGCATGTATCACAGTAAGCAATTTCCAGATGGACACCTGCATGGACAGGACCCGAAGTGTGTGTTTTAGCTGAGCTTTGCTCATAGGTGTTTGTGAGAGTGAGGGTAGAGTGTATTGGTCAGACATAAGGCAGTGAGTGGACTGGTTCCTTTGTGGACCAAATGCCTCTTTTCCCCACCCCTGCATTTGGTCAAGAGCCTATAGGTCCAGCTTAAACTTCTATATTATAATAGTCAACACTCAGATTTGTTGTTATTGCCCTAGCTGGTTTGGCTCAGTGGCTAGAGTGTCAGCGTGCAGACTGAAAGGTCCCGGGTTCGATTCCAGTCAAGAGCATGTACCTTGGCTGTGGGCACATCCCCAGTGGGGGGTGTGCAGGAGGCAGCTGATCGATGTTTCTCTCTCATCGATGTTTCTCACATTCTATATTTTTAAAATATGTTGTTATTTTCTGAGAGACTAGTATAATGAATCCATTACCTATCTCGGTAGCACTCAAGGCCTTCAGAGGTGGAATTTCTTTAATTCCATTAGGAGGGAAATCATAACCGCTGGCATTTTTGTAATTTTAGCAGTCACTGATGACTTCAGCTCTAGCTGGTGTGGCTCAGTGGATAGAGCGTCGGCCTGTGGACTGAAGGGTCTCATGTTCAATTCCGGTCAGGGGCGCATGCATACCCAGGTTGCAGGCACATCCCAGTGGAGGTTGTGCGGAAGGCAGCCAATCAATGGTTCTCTCTCGTCATTGATGTCTCTCTCTCCCTCTTCCTGTCTCTCAAATCAATAACAATATATTAAAAAAGAAAGTGATGATTTCATGAAGGGTTACGCCTGGTGATAATTACTAATTTACTCTTCATCCTCATAGAGTTGTCATGAGGATTAAATTGGTTATTATATGTAAAGCACTTAGACCACTAGTAGACACTTCATAAATGGTCAAGTAAAGGTTACCAATTAATATTTTTACAAATATATTTTTATGTAGGCTGGCGTTCAACCACTGAGCCACGCTGGCTGGGCCCTTCAATGGGTATTTGATGGAAATTTACTTTCTTTCCAATTTTTTAACCATTATAAATCATGACCTCAACCTCCATAAATATACATCATTGTGCACATATTTGAAAAATTTTTCGCCAGTCTGATGGGCAAAGGTATCACATTTTTTTAAATATATTTTTTTTTATTGATCTCAGAGAGAAAGGGAGAGCGTAGAGAGAGAAAGAAACATCAGCGATGAGAGAGAATCATTGATTGGCTGCCTCCTGCACGCCCCCTACTGGGGATCGAGCCCGCAACCGAGGCATGTGCCCTCGATCGGAATCAATCCTGGGATCCTCCAGTCCTCAGGTCCACGCTCCATCCACTGAGTTGAACCAGTTTCGGCCGGCATCACATTTTTAATGAGCAATTTCTGTAAGCAAATCTGGACCTCTGTGTTCCTTTGTAGGTTTCAGTGACTTGGTCGGGATCCCCCCACGGCAGCCATGTGAGAATGAAATGTAACGATGGAAAGAAAATGGGGAAAATAGCTTTCTGATCTCGGCCTAGGGAAGGCCCGCATACTGGCCCCGGGCAGCCTGGCCCCGGCTGCTCCGAAGCCCTGGCTGGGGGCTCCATCTGCTGTGTCAGTAGCTAAGGGCGGGGTGCTAGAGTGGAAACAGGGATCAAAGTCGGTTTCCTTCCCTTGTCCAGCACCCCCTCTGTTTACTTGTCTGTCTCCCTCCCTGGGCCGGGAGCCCACAAGCACAGTGGCCTGGGGGGACTCGCAGTGTCATCTCTCCCGGGGGCCCGGACTGAGTGACATCAAAAGTCTGGCTTCCTTCCCTTGCAGGTTGGTGCCCAGGGCCTGCAAACTGCACTGTCTTCCTACCAAGGAGAGCGTCCTGAGTCTCGCTGACCGGCAACATGGGGAGGCACAACCCTTCCCATCCCCTTTCTCAGGCCCTGGCCTGGCCTCTCTGGCACCCATGGCACCGCCATGATTTGTTGGACTTTAAAAAAAATGTTTTATTGATTTTTTTACAGAGAGGAAGGGACAGGGATAGGGAGCTAGAAACATCGATGAGAGAGAAACATCGATCAGGCGCCTCCTGCACACACCCCCATTGGGGATGTGCCCGCAGCCAAGGCACATGCCCTTGACCGGAATCGAACCTGGGACCTTTCAGTCCGCAGGCCGACACTCTATCCACCGAGCCAAACCGGTTTCGGCTTGTTGGACTTTTTGTTGTTATAGTTGTTAATCCCTGCCCGAGGATAATTTTCCCCCATTGACTTTATTTATTTATTTTTAATATATTTCTTTGATTTTTCACAGAGAGGAAGGGAGAGGGATAGAAAGTCAGAAACATGGATGAGAAACATCAATCAGCTGCCTCCTGCACACCCACTACTGGGGATGGGCCCGCAGCCAAGGTCCATGCCCTTGACCGGAATCGAACCTGGGACCCTTCAGTCTGTGGGCTGACGCTCTATCCACTGAGCCAAACTGGTTTCAGCTTGATTTTTCTTATTGTTTAATGTTCTACATATGTCTCTTCCCCTGGCCCCCCCCCCCCCCCCCCCCGCACTTCCCCCCTGCCACTCCCACCCTTGAAGGCACGCCCCCCCCCCCCCCCCGCTCCAGTGTCTGTGTCCATTGGTTGTGCTAACATGCATGCATACAAGTCCTTTGATTGCTCCCTAACCCACCCCCTCCTCTGTCATCTGTCTCCGGCTCTGTTTTTGTTCACCAGTTTATGTTGATCATTATATCTCACAAATGAGTGAGATCATGTGATATTTATCTTTCTCTGACTGGCTTATTTCGCTTAGCATAATGCTCTCCATCTCCATCCATGCCGTTGCACATGGTAAAAATTCCTTTTTCACAACAGCGTAGTATTCCATTCTGTAGATGTACCACAGTTTTGTAATCCACTTATCTGCCGATGGGCACTTGGGCTGTTTCCATGTCTTAGCTCTGGTGAATGGTGCTGCTATGAACATAGGGGTGCATATGTCCTTTCTGACTGGTGTTTCTGGTTTCTTGGGCTATATTCCTAGGAGTGGGATCACTGGGTCAAATGGTAGTTCCATTTTTAGTTTTTTGAGGAAACTTCATACTGTTCTCCACAGTGGCTGCACCAGTCTGCATTCCCACCAGCAGTGCACGAGGGTTCCTTTTTCTCCGCATCCTCGCCAGCCCTTATCATTTCCCATTGACTGTTAGAGAGAGTGGAAGGGATGGGGGAGAGAGACAGAGAGAAACATCGGTATGAGAGACTCATCTATTGGTTGCCTCCTGCACAAATCCGGACCAGAGCTGGGGATCAGTTTTGCAACCGAGGTATGTGCCCTTGATCAGAATCGAACCTGGGACCCTTTAGTCCGTGGGCCCATGCCCCCACAACTGAGCAACCAGTTGGGGCTGTTTGACTTTTCTTATATCTGTAGCCCCAGAACCTAAGTTTCCTTGTAGGCTTTCTATGTAGGTAACTCAGTGTATTTTGCCTTTTTAAAAAATATGTCTTTATTGATTTCATAGAGAAAGGGAGAGGGAGAGAGATAGAATCATCGATGATGAGAGAGAATCATGGATCGGCGGCCTCCTGCATGTCCCACCCTGGGGATCAGGTCCAAAACCTTGGCATGTGGCCTTGACCAGAATCAAACCTTGGACCCTTCAGTCTGCAGGTTGACGTTCTATTCACTGAGCCAAAGCAGCTAGGGCAGTGGTCGGCAAACTGCGGCTCGTGAGCCGCGGTTTGCTGCTCTTTTGACCAATGAGTTTGCCGATCACTCTCAATTCCAATAATTACAGGCTGTTGTTGTTCCATGTGATTAAGCCCCTAGTGCTATTTTGCCTTCTTTACAGGGAAGAATTTTGCCTTGCTTTTCACCATAAGGCAGCAGCAGTGAATGCCAGCTAGGTCACCTAAAGGGGCCACCACGTGGTCCCCTCCCAGACCTCCTTTCGGTAGTTGTTTCAGTTCACCACGGCCAGTTCTATTTCACAAGAAGCAAGTCTGTTGCCTTGTGGCTTTGAGTGCTAACAAAACACACACACACACACACACACACACACACACACACACACACAGTGGTTTCAGGTCTTTGGCCAAGAAAAGGATATAATTAGAAATTGAACTGAAGTTTTTTTAAAAAAATATATCTTATTGATTTTTTTTTTACAAAGAGAAGGGAGAAGGATAGAGAATTAGAAACATCGATCAGCTGCCTCCTGCACACCTCCCACTGGGGATGTGCCTGCAACCAAAGTACATGTCCTTGACCAGAATCAAACCTGGGACCTTTCGGTCCGCAGGCTGATGCTCTATCCACTGAGCCAAACCGGTTAGGGCTGACCTGATGTTTAAGTGGTGATTTAACCCCACTCAAATGTTGCCACCGAATGAGAAGGCAACAGTATAAACTTGAAAGGCAAGTAACACAGGTGAGAAATGTTTGCATCAGGCCCGGAGAGATGGCAGGCAAAGAGTTCCCCTCTTTTACCGCTATGATTCATCCTCATCACTCATTAGAAATAATCAGCATCCCAGTTGAAAATTTGGCCAAGTCTCTGAACAGCAGTTTACAGAAGACGGTCTTACTAAGGAACATGGCACATAAATAATTCCCAAGCTCATTAGGACATCAGACAAATACAAATGTAAACAACATACTCCTTTTGCTTTGGTCTCTGTGACCAGCAGAGCTTTTTATTTTAAATCTTTACTGTGTTGTTGTTGTTGTTTTTTTTAAATTTGATTATTGAAAGTATTACATATGTCCCCTTCCACCCCCCTCATTAACCCCTTGTAGCCCACTCCCATCCCCCACCCCAGGCCTTCACCACCCCATTGTCTGTGTCCCGGGTTATGCATATATGCATACAAGTTCTTTGGTTCATCTCTACCCACTCAGCCAACCCCCCCATCCCCCTCTCCCGCCTTCCCTATGAGAGTCCAGTCTATTCCATGCTTGCATGTCCCTGGATCTATTTTGTTCATCAGTTTATTTTGTTCTTTAGATTCCACGTATGAGGGAGATCTTGTGATACTTGTCTTTCTCCGTCTACCGCCAGTGCTTTCGAAGGCGTTTCTGAGAAAGAGGACAGAAAGTAGCGTAGTTCTGAGTATAGGTTTGCATAATTCCCTCTGTGAAACTCATAAAAAAAGAATGGAAAAAAAATCCAAAATAGAGAAGGGAAATACAACCACAGTGGAAAGACCCTAGGTCAGTTATAAGTCTCACCTCCTCCTTGGGAGGGCACCGTTCGGACAAAATGAGGAGAAAGATTTCTGAAGGCTTCTAGTGAAAAATACTTCCTTAGCATGGAAAGGCAAGGACTATGGCCCTTACCACTTTATGTATTTATTTTTTAAAAAAATATATTTTACTGATTTTTTTACAGAGAGGAAGGGAGAGGGATACAGAGTTAGAAACATTGATCAGCTGCCTCCTGCACACCCCCCACTGGGGATGTGCCCGCAGCCAAGGTACATGCCCCTTGACTGGAATAGAACCCGGGACCCTTCAATCTGCAGGCTGACGCTCTGTCCACTGAGCCAAACTGGTTTCGGCTGGCCCTAACCACTTTGGCTCAGTGGATAGAGCATCCGCCTGAGGACTGTGAAGGGTCTCTGTTCGATTCTAGTCAAGGGCATATACCTGGGCCAAGGGCACATGCCCGGGTTGTGGGCTCTGTCCCCATTGGGGGACGCACAGGAGGCAGCCAATCAATGACTCTCTCATCATTGCTGTTTCTATCTCTCTCAGAAATCAATAAAAATATATAAGAAAGGAGTGGACCATGGCCTGGGCTATCCCTCCAATTTAGAATCTCAGAAGTCATGAGCAGAAAGGGACAATAAGGGGCCCTAACACCTTTTGGCTCAGTGGCTAGAGTGTTGGCCTGCAGACTGACAGGTCCCGGGTTCGATTCCGATCAAGGGCATGTACCTTGGTTGTGGGCACATCCCCAGTAAGGGGTGTGCAGGAGGCAGCTGATCAGTGTTTCTCTCTCATCGATGTTTCTAACTATCTCTCTCCCTTCCACTCTGTAAAAAATCAATAACATATATTTAAAAAATATACGTTAAAAAAGAGAGAAAGGGACAATAAAGGGAAGAGGATGGAGGTTTGGGGCGAGAAGAGGTGTGCAGTGGTGCCTCAGGGAGGGGGGCATACAGGGGGCGACCACCTGAGGTTAATGCTCAGCACACTGAATTGAAAGTGAGACTGGTTACTGTTTTGCATGGGGGAGGGGAGGGGAAGGAATGGTATCAGGGTCAACAGCAAGGAGGCCAAGAGTTTGCCTTGAACTGTGAACAATCAAAGGTGCCTCCCTCTAGAGATGCATGTGCTTTGAACCAAGCAAGTCCCAAAACCGAGTTGAAACGGAGCCTTCTTTTCCTCTCAGGTGTCTGGGGATAAGCCTTCAGGCAGGCCTGCTCTGGGGTCTCAGCTTCTTCCCTGCTGAGACAGGAACTTAAATAAACACCGGGGGCCTGTGGTCTGGGTGGAGTAGCTCCTACTGATTGACAGTTTATGTGCTGGCCAGAGACTGGGAGGTGGTTTTGGCAACTTCCTCCCGCCAGAAGAGTATTTCGAGCTGATGAACCACTTTTGTTTTAAAAAAATCCCTCTGAGGCTGGAGCTCATTGCTTGATGTCCCAGCAACCCTGAGGCGCTGCCACAATGGAAGCTGGGACCCCTTTGAAGATGTGGGGGGTCACTCCTTCTCCTGCTCACGTTCCTCTCTTTTCTTCTCTCCCATCCTGCTCCATCTCAGGCGCAAGGAGGTAACACAGGTGTTTCAAGCATAGACATGTTTGCCTTTTGAAATTCATATAAGCCACTCTTTTTCTTTCAAGTTTCAACATGGTATTTATTTATTGATATTTTAAATATATTTTTATTGATTTCAGACAGGAAGGGAGACGGAGAGAGAGATAGAAACATCAGTGATGAGAGAGAAACATCGATTGGCTGCCTCTTTCCTGCACACACCTCCCTACTGGGGATGTACCCGCAACCAAGGTACATGCCCTTGACCGCAATGGAACCTGGGACACTTCAGTTCACAGGCCAATGCTCTGTCCACTGAGCCAAACCGGCTAGGGTGACATGTTTTAATTTTAATTTTAATTTTTAAAATATATCTTATTGATTTTTTTACAGAGAGGAAGGGAGAGGGATAGAGAGCTATGAACATTGATGAGAGAGAGACATCCATCAGCTGCCTCTTGCACACCCCCTACTAGGGATGTGCCCGCAGCCAATGTACATGCCCCTGACCAGAATCGAACCTGGGACCCTTCAGTCTGCAGGCCGATGCTCTATCCACTGAGCCACACCTGCTAGGGCTACATGTTTTTATTTTTTAAAAAATCTTTATTGTTGGAAGTATTACCCATGTCCCCCTTTTCTCTCCTTTGATCCCTTCCCATGCCTCCCCCCCGCCCCCTTCAACCCCAGCCCTTCAGCACCCTATTGTCTGTGTTTGTGGGTTATTTACGTAGGCATCCTTGGTGGAGTGGTCTGTTTTTAGAAAGCCTTTCCAGATGCCAGTGTGAGGTAAATGCCCATCTCTTTTTTTTTCCAGTGCTGTTATAATTTCCTTATTTACATGGGAATCTTTAATCCAGGCAGAATTTATTTGGAGTATATGTGGAATGAGAGACATGCATTCATTCATTCAGCAAGATTTACTCAACTCCTTCCAGGCATCATGCTCTGTGGGGACATTGGAGGAAGATTTTCCTCAGCATTAAACCTCAGATTCCTTATAGCTACTAACACAAGAGACCAGGTTTTTTGAATGCTTTCCAAATTCATATTTTAGAAAAAAAGAATAGGAAGATCTCTGGCTAGACTGAGCTCATTTTTATACAATGGTGCTGTATTTTTTCCTTTTAAAAACATATATATATATATATATATATATATATATATATATATATATACACTAGAGGCCTGGTGCACAAAATTTGTGCACAGGGGGCGGGGGGGATATCCCTTAGCCCAGCCTGTACCCTCTCCAATCTGGGACCCCTCGAAGGATGCCCGACTGCCCGTTTAGGCCTGATCCCGATAGGACTGGGCCTAAATGGGCAGTCAGACATCCTTCTCACAATCCAGGACTACTGGCTCCAAACTGCTCACCTGCCTGCCTCCCTGATTGCCCCTAACCACTTCTGCTTGCCAGCCTGATCAACCCCTAACCACTACCCTGCCAGCTTAATTGATGTCTAACTGCTCCCCTGCCAGCGTGTTTGCCCCCAACTTCCCTCCTCTGCTGGCCTGGTCACCCCTGACTGCTCTCCCCTGCAGGCTTGATTGTCCCCAACTGTCCTCCCTTGAAGGCCTGGTCACCCTAACTGCCCTCACCTGCTGGCCTGATTTTCCACAACTTCCCTCCCTTGCGTGGCCTGGAACCTCCCAATGGCTCTCCCCTGTGGCCATCTTGTGGTGGCCATCTTGTGTCCACATGGGGGCAGGATCTTTGACCACATGAGGGCAGCCCTCTTGTGTGTTGGAGTGATGGTCGATCTGCAAATTACTCTTTTATTAGATAGGATAGAGGCCTGGTGCATGGGTGGGGGCCAGCTGGTTTGCCCTGAAGAGTATCCCAGATCAGGGTGGGGGTTCCCTTTTGGTGAGGGGCGGTCTGGTCGAGGGGCCTGTGGAGGTTTGCAGGCTGCCACAGCGACCCAAGTGGAGGCCCTGGGATCTGGGATTAATTTGTGTCTACAATTGAAACTTTGTAGCCAAGGCTTCTGCTTGCTCCGTGGCGGCAGCCATTTCTGTTTGAAACTTGGTAGCATTGAGTGGAGGCCCAGGCCGGCAACGGCAGGCAGAAAGCTTGGCTCCCTCCGTTGCCGGGGAAACCCAAGCCTTCCTCCTGCTCTTAGTGGTGGTAGCCATTTTAGTTGGGGTTTATTTGCATAATCTGCTTCTAATTGGCTGCTGGACGTGGCTCGTGGATGTGGCGAAGGTACAGTCAAATTTGCATATGACTCTTTTATTCGATAGGATATTTTAATTGATTTCAGAGAGGATGGGAGAGAGAGAGAGAAACATCAGTGAGAGAGAATCACGGATAGGCTGCCTCCTGCAGGCCCCATAGTGGGGAGGGAGCCCGAAATCTGGGCATGTGCACTGATCTTGAATTGAACTATGATCTCCAGGTTGGTTCAGAGGTCGGTGCTCAACCACTGAACCACGTCTGAGACCTTTAATCCTAGACTTTGTAACCCAAATACACACTTCCCCACAACCCCAGGATGGGGCGTTCTAAGCTCTTTGACCTACATAGCTGTTGTCAGGGGATAGCAGCTTTTAAGCTCACATTAGCACGTGGTTAAGACCCAGGATCCTGAAGTAAGTGATCTGCGTTCAAAGCCCATGTCTGCCATATATTAGCTGTTGTCCTGAGGCAAGTGGTTTCATCTCTCTGCTCTCCAGTTTTCTCACCTATAGCAAATGGTATAAACAGCGTATAGCGCACAGGGTCTGTGTGCAGGTTAAATGATTTCACCTAATCCATCCGGAGCACTTAGAACAGTTGGTTGTTCATTTGGAGGATCTGTATTACTTCAGGTCTGTTACTCTGGTGCTATCTTCTCACTGTTATTATTTCTTAAGTACATATTTTTATTATTGACTAGAGGCCCAGTGCATGAAATTCGTGCACAGGCAGGGTTCCTAGTGGCTACTGGCTGCTGGCCGGGGCCTTCTTCCTCTGGCTGCCTGCTGCCACAGCTGCCCTCTGGTCAAACTCCTGGTCGAACTCCCGGTCCAGGGGACAATTTGCATATTAGGTTTTGATTACACTGAGTGGCCATATTATTATGATCTCTGAATGCATAATAATATGGCCACGTGTGTGTGTGTGTGTGTGTGTGTGTGTGTGTGTGTGTGAGAGAGAGAGAGAGGCCCGGTGCATGACTTCGTGCATGGGTGGGGTCTGACCAGCCTGGCTTGGGGGAGGGGACATGGGCAGTTGGCTGGCCTGCCTGCTAGTCAAGGGGACAATTTTCATATTAGCCTTTTATTATATAGGATATACACTGCATGCCCAGATTATTATGCATTCAGAGATCATAATAATCTGGCCACTCAGTATATGTAGGATAGCATTGCAGATGTCTCCCATTTTCCCCCTTTACTCCTTCCTCTCAGTCTCTACCCACCTCCCCTTTTCATGTGTCCACGGGCTATGCATGTCAGTATATACATTCTTTGGATTATCTCTTCTTGTTCCCCCAACCCCTCATCAAGGTATGTCAGTCTGTTCCACGCCTCCCTGCTTTGGGTCTTATTTTGTTGGTTAAATCATTTTGTTCATTACATTCCACAAATAGTGAGATCATGTGCTGTTTGTGTTTCTCAGATTGCCTTATTTCACTTAGCATAGTATTCTTCGGGTCCATCCATGCTGTTCCGAGAGGGTAAGAGATCCTTCTTTTTTTACTGCTGCATAGTGTTCTAGGGTGTAGATGTACCACAGCTTTTTATCCACTCAACTGCTGATGGGCACTTGGGCTGTTTCCAGATCTTCGCTATGGTAAATTGTGCTGCTGTGAAGTGAACATAGGGGTGCATACATTCCTTCTGATTGTGTTTTGGGGTTTTTAGGATATATTCCCCAAAGTGGGATCACTGGGTCAAATGGGAGTTCCATATTTAATTTTTTTTTTGAGGAAACTCCATCCTGTTTTCCACAGTGGCTGCACCAGTCTGCATTCCCACCAGCAGTGCACGAGGGTTCCTTTTTCTCCACAGCACTTGTCGTCTGTTGATTTGTTGATGACAGCCATTCTGACAGGTGTGAGATGGTACCTCATTGTCGTTTCAATTTGCATCTCTCTGATGATCAGTGACATTGAGCATTTTTTCGTGTGTCTCTCTGGCCATCTGCATGTCCTCTTTGGAGAAGTGTCTGCTTAGGCCCTTTGCCCATTTGTTAATTGGATTGTTTGTTTCCTTTTGTTGTTCTGTCAATAGAGTCCTTTGGAGCCAGTCCCAGGAGTCCTCACACTTGAGTACTAAGCTTGAACAGTGGGGACTATCCCTAGGGAAGCATCCGTGGTGTGACAGTCTCATATCATATATGTGTGTGTGTGTATATATATATATATATATATATATATATATATATATATATATAATATATCTTAATATATTTTATTGACTTTTTACAGAGAGGAAAGGAGAGGGACAGGAAGTTAGAAACACCGATGACAAAGAAACATTGATCAGCTGCCTCCTGCACACCCCCCACTGGGGATGTGCCCGCAACCAAGGTACATGCCCTTGACCGGAATCGAACCTGGGACCCTTCAGTCTACAGGCCGACGCTCTATCCACTGAGCCAAACTAGTTCAGGCAGTAATATTTTTTTCAATAGTAAAATACACATAAT
Source organism: Antrozous pallidus (assembly GCA_027563665.1). NCBI lineage: Eukaryota > Metazoa > Chordata > Mammalia > Chiroptera > Vespertilionidae > Antrozous > Antrozous pallidus. The sequence continues at coordinate 7,333,926 of CM050509.1, read as the reverse complement.
ATAATAGCGATCCATTCAGCCACTTGCCAGTGTACAATCTAGTGGCATTAAACACACCGGTGTTGCTGTGGAACCATCACCACAATCCGTACCCAACATTTCGGTGTGAAGATCCTTTTCAAAAGCGTGGCAAGTGCCCCCTTCCTCAGAGGCGCCCCTTCACCATTCCGGTCTGGTGGGCTCGGCTCAGCCGTCGCTTCCTGCACATTGTACCTTCCCCAAACCTTCCTCCAGCCTTGATTACCTCCTTTGTGTTTCGGCTCCACCTCAGCCTCTTAATCCATCACTGGCCTTCAGCGAGCAGCGTTTAAAATAACTGTTTATTCCTGTGTTGCCTTTAGCCCATTGTTCCAACCCACCACTTTTGCATCCTGAGTCCCGCTACACCTCATGTATCGGGGGGCGACCCTCCCAGGTTGACGACACCTGCAGAGTTGATTAGTGGGTCCTTAATGACCTCTCAGCTCCCCGCCGCCCCAGGAATCACGAGAAGCCAATGGGGACCGCCCGACGGCGCGGAGATTGACAATGCACGAGGAAGGTCAAGTGCATGTCATGTAGCAGTGGCACACTTATCTCTGCCGAACATTCCTCCTCGGGATTCCTCCTTTTCAAGGCAACAGCACATCGCAGGGAGACAAGATTTCTCTGCCCGTGTTGACAAGCCCGTGGCAGCGGATCCTGTGCGCCAGGCCATCTCTGGGACAATCACAGGAAGTTATTCCACGCCTGGGACAAGACCCAACTCTCTCTGGCAGCGAGCAGAAGGTTACCGGCCATCAGGCTGAAGGGTCACCCGCAAGCCCAGCGCCGGTGGCAGCGAGCCAGGGATACAGAGGAGCCATGGAACCTGCTTCTGGAAATTCCCGACCTGCTGCCCTCGCGGTTGTCCCCCCACCCCCGAACCCCACCCCAGCTCCCCGGCAACGAAGCAGAAGGTGGCCAGAAAGGGCCCCTCTGGAGTCAAACCCCACAGAACATACAGAAACATGAACCAGGATCCTGGTTCTTTCCTTGATCATCACATTTTGCAACACATCCACGCCCCGCACACACTTCCTGGGCGTTTGCAAGGTGAACCGGCCGGGGAGAGAACGGGAGCGAGGCTCGGGAGAAGCAGATTTGGGGGAAGTTACCGACGATCGCCAAAAGCCGTTAGCAAATGCTTTCTTTCATCTCGTGTTCCGGGACCACATCCAAGATTCCCGGGGGCCCCACACATGGCAGCCCGTTGGTGGGGTGGTTGCATTTTTCTAAACACCGACCAGCGTTGACTAAGGAGATGTCAATAGCAACACGAAAACAAGAAAAACACAGCGGGGGCCGGGAGGGGGGGCCGCTTGGAGAGAGGCACGGGGCCGAGGGGAGGACGCAAAAGGAAATGGAAAGTCAGTAAATCAGATCGGAGCAGGTTTTGGTCCTCTTTCCGTTTTTCCTTCTGTGTCTGCCGGACTCTGTCCCCAGGAGAAGGGACGGCGGGGTTCCACTTTGGAATGCAGACCTCAGTCAGGGCGATGGCTTGGGTCAGACACAACGGGCTTTGCTGAAAGTGCTCGAACGTGTGTGTGTGTGACTTCTAGGGTTATATGCTCTGCTAGCTGTTTCCTTTCATTTTTTAAAAAAATATACAGTCTATGGATTTTTCACAGAGAGGAAGGGAGAGGGATAGAAAGTCAGAAACATCAATGGGAGAGAGACATCGATCAGCTGCCTCCTGCATACCCCCCACTGGGGATGTGCCCGCAGCCACAGTACATGCCCTTGACCAGAATCGAACCTGGGACCCTCCAGTCCGCAGGCTGATGCTCTATCCACTGAGCCAAACCGGTTTCGGCAGCTGTTTCCTTTCAAATGCCTCCCAGCAAACTCCAGGAGTGGCAGGAGCAATCAGCTTGAAAACCTGCCTGATAATAGAAATATATATATATATATATATGAAGATCATTTTCACATGATCTTTTCATATATATTTAAAATTTCTTTATTGACTAAGGTATTACGTATGTGTCCTTATTCCCCCATTACCCCCACCTCCCATTCATGCCCCCACCCCCTGTTGTCTGTGTCCATTGATTAGGCTTATATGCATGCAGATAAGTCCTTTGGTTGATCTAGAAAAAATATTTTTTTAAATTGATTTCAAAGAGGAAGGGAGAAGGAGAGCAGGAAAGAGATAGAAACATCAATGACGACAGAGAATCAGTGATCGCTGCCTCCTGCACACCCCATACCGGGGCTAGAGCCCATCGCCCTGGCCTGTGCCCTGACCGGGAATCGAACCGCGACCTCCTGGTTCAGAGGTCAACGCTCAATCCCAGAGCCATACCCAGCCGGGCCCTTTTCTCGCCTTTAATTTCAGCTAAATCTAGTTCAGGTTCTTAAATGAAACCGTGTCCTTGAACACCAAAAGGGAGACATGAGACTTGGGTCAATGAACAAAGCGCTTCCTCTCTTTGAGGACCAGCTTTTTCTGGAAAATTAGCTGCCTTGACGCTTCCCAAGATTATTAACTTATGTTGATAGTACCTGATAGTACCTTCCTAGTAGCCAATCAGAGCTGCTGACTCAGCCTGAGCCCTCCCTCTCCCTCATGGCTCCCATGCAGTTGGCGAGCCAATACTATCAATTCTACCTCTACCATGTCTTCCACCATCTGGCAAGCTCTCTAGCTTCGTCCTCTGTCACTCCAACTGTCCTGAGAGTTACAAATTGGGACATGTGGCACGTTCTGTCACAGTACTTTGGTCCATAAGACCACTGTGAGCACCGTAAGAACAGGGCCTGGGCCATGTTTATCTCTGTGTCCCTTGCACACATACCCCATTCAATAAATATGTTTTCACTAGATGATTTCGTTTCCATTTAATGGAATTATTGATGCTTTTGGATTGAAAACAAGGACCTCATTTTGTGCTTTTCATTTGCCCCATCTCTTCTAGGCTTCCTTTTCTGTACTTTTCTTTTTAATTGATTCCTAGAGAAAGAGGAAGGGAGAGGTAGAGAGAGAGAGAGAGAACCATTAATGTGAGAGTAAAGCATTGATTGGCTGTCTCCTTGCATGCCCCTCCCTACGCAGGGATCCATCCCGCAATGCAGGCATGTGCCCTGACCAGGAATCAAATCAGCAACCCTTCAATGCATGGACTGGCACCCAACCAACTGAGCCTCACTGATCAGGATTTCTGTACTTTCTTAACTTCTTTTGTACTATCCCATATAATAAAAGGCTAATATGCAAATAGACCGACTGGCAGAGTAACCGAACAACCAGTCACTATGATGTACGCTGACCGCCTGGGGGTGTGAGCGGAACATGGCAAGCATCGGCCACGGTGAGATGGGGGAGTAGGTGAGTGGTGGTGCCACACCAAGGTGAGGCACCAGTTGGTGTCATCAGGGTAAGCCTCTGGTGGTTACTGGAAATTCTTTGCTCACCCATGCTGTGGTCCACCCGGTGCTTGGTGCTGGCCCCACTGCTAGCACTGGCCCCCATCGCTTTTTGCCTTCAGTGGATATGCGCACTGTCAGTGCATGGTGGGGGGATCGGTGTTGGGAGCAGGGCCGCCAACACATGGGACTGGGGGCCACAGCAGGAAGGGTTGGGTTGGGGGCGCGGAGGATGGGCTGAGACCTGCCCCTGTGCCTACTGCAGCCTCAGAGCCCACAGTTGCTTTCAAGGTGCATGAATTCATGCACTGGGCCCCTAGTCTTTTTATAAACTTATTTAGAAACTTAATTCGATCCTCTGGAGGTTGTAAGTAAATGTACAGGAGGCTTCTGGCCTTTTCCCCCAGTCCTCCATGTGTCAGTATCTGGCACAATTTCAGTCCAGTCTTACAACAAGCCTGTGCCACTGGCATGACCCAAGATTTGCGACGGGTTCCACCTGTTGTACATGCACTCATGTGCACGTGTGTGTGTGTGTGTGTGTGTGTGTGTGTGTGTGTCAGTGCAACTTGATCACATGTATGGATTCATGTGACCACCACTGCAATCAATGTATACGTCTCTTCTAACACAAGGATTCCTCCTGGTAACTTTTTTCCCCCTCAGGCTAACTTTTTATAGCCACACCAGTCTGTCATTCAGTTCCAACAATGCTTTAAGCATGTATTGCATGCCAAGACTTCAAAAAATCGTTACAGATTTTGGACCACAGCATGGGTGAGCAAAGAATTTCCAGTAACCACCAGAGGCTTACCCTGATGACGATTTCAGAGAGGAGGGGAGAGAGAGCAAGAGATAGAACCATCATTGATCGGCTGCCTCCTGCACGATCAGGGATTGAGCCTGCAACCCGGGCCTATGCCCTGACCAGGAATCGAACTGTGACCTCCTGGGTCATAGGTTGATGCAAGCCACCACGGCCCGGCATATGCCAAGACTTAAAAAATATATATAATTGAATTTTTACAGAGAGGGATAGAGAGACAGAAACATCGATGAGAGAGAAACATCGATCAGCTGCCTCCCGCACACCCTCCACTGGAGATGTGCCTGCAACCAAGTGCATGCCCTTGACTGGAATCGAACCTGGGACCCTTCAGTCCGCAGGCTGACGCTCTATCCACTGAGCCACACCGGTTAGGGCAAAACAGCAAGACTTTTGAAGACGCTGGAGGTACCTCAAGAACCAAGACAGGTGACGTTCCTGCCATCACAGAGCACACAGGCTAGCGAGATCAGCAAAGGCTGAAGTCCCAAGGAGAGTTGGAGACCGGTTTGGTGTTCATTGGCCATGTCTTGGCTTCCAGAGTTCCTTTTCTGCCTGTAACTTCACATGCTCCCCAAACCAGTTCCACTCCAACTCTGCCTTTCTCTTCCTGTGTAATGGTGAGAGGTTCTCTATCAGGCCATTCACGTACCATTTCCCTGCAAGTAAGACATCCCCTGAAAATAAGACCTACTAGCTGTAATATAAGGCATCCCCCTCCCCCCGAAAATAAGACCTAGTACATCTTTGGGAGCAACATTTAATATAAGACACTGTCTTATTTTCGGGGAAACAGGGTATCACTTGGAAGCTTTGCACAATAGATCCAGGCTTTGGTCTCCATAGGTGCTCAGCAACACTTATTTATTTATTTTTAACATATATTTTATTGATTTTTTTTTTCTTACCGAGAGGAAGGGAGAGAGACAGAACATTAAGAACATCGTTAAGAGAGAAACATCAATCAGCTGCCTCCTGCACACCCCCCACTGGGGATGTGCCCGCAACCAAGGTCCATTCCCTTGACTGGAATCGAACCTAGGACCCTTCAGTCCGCAGGCCGACGCTCTATCCACTGAGCTAAACTGGTTTTGGCTTTCGGCAACATTTAAAGAAAGATTTTTATTGATTTCAGAGAGGAAGGGAGAGGGAGAAAGAGAGAGAAACGTCAATGACCAAAGAGAATCATGGACCGGCTGCCTCCTGCACGCCCCCACACTGGGGATGGAGCCCACCCCCCGGGCCTGTGCCCCGGTCAGGAACCGAACCGTGACCTCCTGGTTTATAGGTTGACGCTCGACTTCTGAGCCACTCCAGCCAGGCTAGACAACGTTTCTCCGCACCCCCTTGCTGTCCTGTAATCTGAAGCATGTCCTGCAGCCTGTCCCATCGGCCAGAGCGGCTCAGGAGAGCCACACTTGTAAGCAATCACAGCCATCCGAATCGGGGCACCAAACCCTGGAGCCCTGGACCACTGTTGGCCAGGATGGGACAGAGCGGAGCGCATCCCTAAGTCAGGAGGGGAGGCGGTCCCCCTCCCTGCACCGTTCCTTTTGACAGGTGGAGTGGAGCAACTGCCATTGCCCACAAATGACAGCAGCCCCGATGGGCTCAGAACCCCGGGCTGCCAAGTGCAGCGAGATGGAGGTTTTGTTCGCTCCGCCTGCGCTGCAAAGTCTGGCTCGGCCGGCAGGTTGCTGACCCATCCTGTGCACATGCGGAGGAAATGATTTCATAGCTTTGGGATTTCACCACTGCAGCGGGGGCAGGGGGCCAATTCCGCTCAAACAAAGGGACAGTAATCACTCCTGCCAGAAAAGCAGTTTAAACCAGAGGATGTCTCTCCGCTCGTTTCAGTGTCTGTAGACAATGAACACAATCCAGACAGGCCACTTCGGTTTTATTGCAGTGAGTTGTACAACCCAAGAAGAGAAAAAAAACACACACACACAAAACAATCCCACAAAAAACCCAAACCTTGCTAGAACGCAGCCAGGTTTCTCTGACTGTGCTAGTGAGAAGGGAGGGCAGGAATAAAATGCTCACACTTCCAGCCTTGATAACCTCTCTTATTAACTGATAAAAGTTCGCCCTAGCGCCCTAATCGGTTCAGCTTAGTGGATAGAGCATCGGACTGCGGACTCAATTCAGGTTCGATTCCGGTCAAGGGCATGGACCTTGGTTGCGGGCACATCCCCAGTAGCGGACATGCAGGAAGCTGCTGATTGATGTTTCTCTGTCATCGATGTTTCTAACTCTCTCTCCCTCTCCCTTCCTCTCTGTGAAAAATCAATAAAATAGATTTTTTTAAAAAAAAGTTCACTCTTGGGATGGTCAGCTAATTACTCTTCCACCGCAGTTTAATCCGGAACAGCATGCTGCGGTGTCTGGATGGAGCACTGGCTGGGTTTGAGTTAAACACCTGGTAGTAAGCCTGCCTGACTGCCTAAGGTCCTCCTTCCAGGCTATGCCTGTCTGGTTCGCCATCGCAGCCCCAGCTCCTCGGGCATAAACATGTGCTGAGTAAATCCTGATGGGCAGGTTTGTTATGAATCCACAGAACTGAAGAGGAGGGTTTTAAACTGAGGTCTGTGATACCGTGGAATTCATCCAACAAATCTTTGCTGAGCAACTATTTTGTGCCAAGCACTACTAGGCCCAGAGAGTCAAGGCAGACAAGGCCGCTAAAGCCAGTTTGGCTCAGTGGATAGAGCGTCGGCCTGCAGACCGAAGGGTCCCAGGTTCGATTCCGGTCAAGGGCATGTACCTTGGTTGCAGGCACACCCCCAGTAGGGTGTGTGTAGGGAGCAGCTGATCAATGTTTCTCTCTCATCAATGTTTCTAACTCTGTATCCCTCACCCTTCCTCTCTGTAAAAATTCAATAAAATATAAAAAAAGGGCCTCTGTCCCTTAGGGACTCACATTTTACTAGTGGACAGGGAGGTTGGTGGGGGAGGAGGGGGAAGAGAGACAGACACAACACCTCAAATGAAAGAAAAACACTAGGTGTTGAAAGATGCATGTAATTAATATCGGGTAACATGGTACAGAATAACGGTGGCTGGCCGCTTGAACTTCGATGATGAGAGAAGGCCTCTCTGGGAATGTGACGATTAAGTTGAGATCTCACTGACAGGAAGCTGAGAGCTGAGACAGTCAAGCCAGGATTTGGTAAAAGAGTACACCAAGCCCGACTGGCATAGCCCAGTGGTTGAGCATCTGCCTATGAACCAGGAGGTCACGGTTGCCCGGGTTGCGGGCTCCACCCCCAGTGAGGGCTGTGCAGGAGGCAGCCAATCAATGATTCTCTCTCATCACTGATGTTTCTATCGCTCCTCCTTTCCTCTCTGAAATCAATAAGAAAATACATATTCTAAAAAAAAAAAAGTACAAGAAGGAGCAAGTAAGTCAAAGACCCCGAGATATGGAGCTTTTAAATGTTCAGAAGACCAGTGTGAAAAAGCAAGAGAAAGGTTTCAGTGAAGTTGGAGAAATGGGCAAGGCCAGTCCATGTGGGACTTGCTAATGAGCTTGGATTTTGTTAACCATTATTATTATTGCTTTTTTTTTTTTTAACAAATTTGTTTATTTTTAGAGAGAGAGAGGGAGGGAGAGGGATAGAGAGAAACATCAGTGAGAGAGAAATATCATTCATTGGCTGTCTCCTGCACGCCCCCTACTGGTGATCGAGCCTGCAACCTGGGCATGTACCTTGACTGGGAATCAAACCGGTGACCTCTTGGTTCCTGGGTTGATGCTCAACTGCTGAGCCATACCAGCTGGGATGGATTTTATCTTATTATTTTTTAAAAAATATATTTTATTGGTTTTTTACAGAGAGGAGGGGAGAGGGATAGAAAGTCAGAAACATCAATGAGAGAGAATCATCGATCAGCTGCCTCCTGCACACCTCCCACTAGGGATGTGCCTGTAGCCAAGGTACATGCCCTTGACCAGAATCGAACCTGGGACCTTTCAGTCCACAGGCCAATGCTCTAGCCACTGAGCCAAACTGGTTTCGGCTGAGCTGGATTTTATATTATTGCGGCGTTAGGAAGCCTTTGGAAGGGGCTAATCAACGGAGCAACATGATCTATGCTGTTGAAAGGTTTCTGATTTCTCTATTGAGAATGAATTTATGGGGGAGTTGGGAGTGAATGGGCAATGAGAAGTAGGTTCAATTACCCAAGTGAGAGACGATGGTGATTTGGACTAGGGGTGTTTTGTGAGAGGGGGTGGTGCATGGAAGAAATGCGTTCATTGATTTGGAATGTTTTGAAAGTAAAGGCAACAGAACTTGCTAACGGTTTGGATGTGAAGAGCGGGAGTAAGGATCGCTCCAAGGTTGAACATGGATGGATGGTGGCGCCATTGACTGCCATATTGTCAGAAGGCTTGAAGAGGAGTAGGTGGAAGGCGCATGAAATCAGGGGTTTAGTTTGGGGCAGGTTAAGTTTGAGAGGCCACTTAAGATGGAAGTGGAGATGTCAGATGATTGGCTGTAGGTGTCTGAAGTTTCTGGGAACGATCTGGGTTGGAAATGTAATTTTGTAAATCATAATTAAATAGATTGGCAGTGAAGAATTGGATGAGGCCATTAAAGGGGTTCAATAAGGGAAGGCAGTCCAGAACTCTGTGTGTGTGTGTGTGTGTGTGCGCGCGCGCGAGCGTGCATGTGTGTACACGCACACGTGCTTGTGTACATGTACCTGTTTCTGATGAGAGATGGTCCGTGTATTTCATTATGTTTACTAAGGGGTTCACAGCCCACCACAGGTTAGGAATTCCCTGCTGAAATGGTGCACCTTGCGATCGTGGCTCAGACTTATATGTATTGTACTACTTCCTTTTTCCCCATCCTTGGCTTGAAAATGGGGCTGTCTTTATGCATGACAGATTGCACAGATGCATGTTAAATGCACATTCCTGGGCCCCAAAGTCAGGCCTGGGAAATTAGGCCATCTACAAGTGAGGTTCAGGGGTGTGCATTTTTAGCAGCTCCCTGGATAATTCTGTTCATTTCTCCCCTAGCTCTTTCTCTGTGTTCTTCAGGTTCACTTAACCCGTCTTCAGTGTCTAATGTGTTGCTATGCCCCTCCAGTGATTTTTTTTCATTTCAGATATTACTTTTTTTTTACTTTTACAAGTTCCATGTTGTCCTTATCTAGATTTTACAATTCTCTCTTAATTAGAGAGAATGTTTTCCTTTAAATCTCAAACATACAGTAGCTGTTTTAAAATTCTTGTCTACTGCCCTAGCCGGTTTGGGTTAGTGGATAGAGTATCAGCCTGTGGACTCAAGAGTCCCGGGTTCAATTCCGGTCAAGGGTTCATGCCTGGGATTGTGGGCTCGATTCCCAGTAGGGGGCATGAAGGAGGCAGCCGATCAATGATTCTCTTTCATCATTGATGTTTCTGTCTCTCTCTCCCTCTCTGACATCAATAAAAACATATATAAGAATAAACTTCGTCTCTGCTTATTCTATCATCTCTATCATTTTTAGGTCTCTGTCTATTGACTATTCTTCTGATTTTGAGCCACATTTTGCTGCCTCTCTGCATTTTCAGTAATATTTTGGGGTGTTTTACATTGTAAATATGATACCGTTATCTGTCTGGACTTTGTTGTCTTCCATTAAAAAGATTTAAACTATATTTAGTAACGTTAGGATCAGCTCAATCATTCCAAGACTGCTTTGTAGAGCTTTCTTAGGGTAGGTCTAGAATAACCTATACTCTAGGGCACTGGTCGGCAAACTGCGGATCATGAGCCACATGCGGCTCTTTGACCCCTTGAGTGCGGCTCTTCCACGAAATACCATGGCCTGGGCGAGTCTATGTTGAAGAAGTGGCCTTAGAAGAAGTTTAAGTTTAAAACATGTGGCTCTCCAAAGACATGTCAATCGTTGTCCTGTTGATGTTTGGCTCTGTGGACTAATGAGTTTGCCGACCGCTGGCTAGGACTAGTTCAGAGTCTCTGCTGAATGTCCCAGGTTTCTCCTTGCTAGCTGGTCACAGCTCAAATGTCTCTCAGCCCTGCATGAGCTCCAGCAGCTATACAGTTTGAGTCTTCAGTAGTTGCTTATTTGTTTGTTTATTTGTTTTTAATTATTTTTTAAACTATTGACAGTGTTACAGATGTGTCCCATTTTCTCCCTTTTTGCCACCCTCCACCCAACCCCCGCCCCACCCCAGACCTCCCTCATGCTGTTGTCTGTGTCCGTGGGTTATACGTACATGTTCTTTGGTTTTAATCTCTGCCTGTTCCCTCCCACCCCACCCCAGGAGTTGTTTTTGGATTCCCCTCATGGGGTTTCACCCTACAAGGGCATGTAACTATTCAGCCAGAGTCTCTCATGGGGGAATTCCTATTAGATTTCGGGAGCTCTGTCTTTAAATAGCTCCCTCCTCTCTAGTATTTTGCTGGACAAATTTCAGCTGCTTCCGCTCTCCAGAATTCTGATATCTTGTCTTCTCCACTCTGCAAGACTGCCATGCTCCGTTTGGGGTGTTCTCCTGGCACTACAGTCTTGAAATGTGACTACAGGCTGAAAGCCAGGTTAGTCATAGGGCTTCCCCTCTTTTTTTAAAAAAAATATTGATCTCAGAGAGGAAGGAAGAGGGAGAGACAGAGAGAGAGAGAAACATCAATGACGCGAGAGAATCATTGATCGGCTGCCTCCTGTGTGCTCCCCACTGGGGATCAAGCCTGCAACCTGGGTATGTGCCCTTGACCTGAATCGAACCTGGAACCGTTTAGTCCGCAGGTTGACGCTCTATCCACTGAGCCAGACTGGCTAAGGTGGGCTTCCCCTCCTTTATTTCTCTTCTATTCCTATCACAGCCCTGCACTGACGGCCACTCAGTGTCTGAAAATAGTTGTTTGATAAATTTGGTCTAGTTTTTATTTTTTTGTTGTTGTTTTAAATATGTTTTTATTGATTTCAGAGAGGGAGAGAGAAATAGAAACATCAGTGATGAGCAAGAATTCATTGACCGTCTGCCTCCTGCACGCCCCACTACTGGGGATCAAGCCCACAACCCAGGCCTGTGCCCTTGACCGGAATCGAACCGGGGACCCTTCGGTTCGCAGCCCAAAGCTCTATCCACCGAGTCAAACTGGCTAGGGCTAGTGGGTTACTCTTCATCAAGAAAATGGAGAAGCCCTAGCTGGTGTGGCTCAGTGGACAGAGCATTGGGCTGCGGACTGATAGGTCCCAGGTTCGATTCCGGTCAAGGGCACATGCCTGGGTTGTGGGCTTGATCTCCAGTGAGGGGCATGCAGGCGACAGCCAATCGATGATTCTCCTCATGGATGTTTCTCTCTCTCTCTCTCTCTCTCTCTCTCTCTCTCTCTCTCTCTCTCTCTCCTCCCTTCTTCTCTGAAATCAATACAAATATATTAAAAAAAAAGAAAATGGTGAGATTGGCAAGTTGGATTGGTTTAAGACAAGAAGAACACATAACTTCTACTGTCACTAGGATGACATTCAATTATTCCTCTAGCAATTTCATAAAAACCAAACCAAGATACACCTTCTTTGGAAGAGTCTTTATTTTAGAAAGGGGCAGGAATACCTGGCCACAAGGTTGCAGGATCCTGCAGGGTTTTGTTGCTGGAGAAGAGATACTGACTCAGCTTGGTGTATGGGAAACTGATGTTACGGTCAGTGCTGGAATAGCCCTCAGAGGCCAGCAGTGCACAGTGAGAAAGCACAGAGAGGCAGTTTGTGCCCGGGGGGCCAACAATCCAATTGTCATTTGATAACTTACTTTCAAACCGATACCACTTTGCTATCCATTCTCATTCGTTCATTGCAATTACAGCAAAAAGGAGGTGGACATGGTTTCTTATCTTCATTTACAAATGACAGGATTGCGGTTTACAGCAGTCAAGTTCATTGCTCAAGGTCACCCAGGAAGTCTGAAGTAGAATCTGCCCGGGTGGTGTGGCTCAGTGGTTGAGCATCGAGGTCATGGTTTGATTCCCAGTCAAGGGCACATGCCTGGGTTGTAGGCTCCATCATCAATCAATCAGTCAGGGGCATGCAGGAGGCAGCCGATCAGTGATTCTCTGTCATCATGGAGATCTCTCTCTCTCTCTCCCCTCCCTCCTTCCCTCCCTTCATCCCTTCCTTCCTCTCCCTTCCTCTCCCTCCGTCTCCGAAATCAATAAACACATTTAAAAAATAAAGTAGAATCCACCCTGGCCAATTTGGCTCAGTGGATAGAGCGTCGGCCTGCAGACTGAAGGGTCCCGGGTTCGATTCCGGTCAAGGGCACATACCTTGGTTGTGGGCACATCCCCAGTGGGGGGTGTGCAGGAGGCAGCTGATTCATGTTTCTCTCTCACCGATGTTTCTGACTCTCTATCCCACTCCCTTCTTCTCTGTGAAAAAATCAATACAATATATTAAAAAAAAGAGAAAGAAAACCGGATCCACATTGAAATGCAGATCTCCTGACTTTCCATTCAGCCTCCCCCTTTTTGTATTGTTTCTCTGAGTCATAGCTGAGGCTGCTTGTTTGTGCGGGGATGCTGCTTTCTAGAGCCTCCTGGCCCAGCAGATCCTCAGGTTCGCCTTCTCTCCTGAACTGTCTACCTCACCCTTTTGCATCTCGGCTTCCCAAGCCGCTCCTGGGATGGAGGGGAGAAGGTGGAGTGGTGCAGCTGTGGAAGCCTGCAACCCCCCCATGCAGACCCCCCCCGCCCGCTTTTAAAATGTCACCATCTCCCGGCCAGAAGACAGCAAGCAGCTCTCAGATCCTCCTGCCTCTGTGAGCTCCCGATCCCCGATCCCCTGACGACCCAACACCCTTCTTTGGTGCACAGCGCCTGGCACATCTTAGACGCCCAGGAACTGCCCAGGAACTGTGGTGTTTCGTTGTTTTGCAAATCCTCAGTTGAGGCTATTTCCCCATTGATGTTTAGAGCAAGTGGAAAGGGAGGGAGAGAGACAGAATCAATGTGAGAGAGACTTAGCGATGGGTTGCCTCCCACACACATCGAGCCTGCAACCGAGGTGTGCACCCTTGACTGGAATCGAACCCGGGCCGCAAGCCGACGCTCTATCCACTGAGCCGAACCGGCTAGGATTCAGAAAATGTTTATTGAATGAATGAATGAATATGTCCTCTCCCGAGGGATTATTCTAAAATACTTTTTACCATCAAAGAAAAGAGTCCCAACTGGTTTGGCTCGGTGGATAGAGCATCGGCTTGAGGGCTGAAGGGTCCCGTGTTCGATTCTGGTCAAGGGCACGTGCCCGGGTTGTGGGCTCGATCCCCAGTGAGGGGCGTGCAGGAGGCAGCCGATCAGTGATTCTCTCATCATTGATGTTTCTCTCTCTCTTCCTTCCTCTCTGAAATCAATAAAGAAATCTATTTTTAAAAAAGCACCTTCAAATTGCCTACAGAAAACATACTTAAAAAGTGAAAGATTAACCGAAACCGGTTTGGCTCAGTGGATAGAGCGTCGGCCTGTGGACTGAAGGGTCCCAGGTTCGATTCTGGTCAAGGGCATGACCTTGGTAGTGGACACATTCCCTGTAGGGAGTGTGTAGTAGGCAGCTGATCAATGTTTCTCTCTATTCCTCTCCTCCATTCCTCTCTGTAAAAAAAAAAATCAATAAAATATATATTTAAGAAAACCAGTGGCCGAAACCGGTTTGGCTCAGTGGATAGAGTGTCGCCTGTGGACTGAAGGGTCCCAGGTTCTATTCCGGTCAAGGGCATGTACAGTGGTTGCAGGCACATCCCCAGTAGGGGGTGTGCAGGAGGCAGCTAATTGATGTTTCTCTCTCATCGATGTTTCTAACTCTCTATCCCTCTCCCCTCCTGTCTGTATAAAAAAATTAATAAAATATATTATAAAAAACAACAAAGAAAATATAGAGCAAACCACACTTTAAAAATGTATGGCTCAGTAAATGACTTTCATGTCTTTATCACTCAAATGGGCATCCTCTACACATTATAATTTACTCCAGGACAATGGTCGGCAAACTCATTAGTCAAAAGAGCCAACTATCAACAGGACACCGATTGAAATTTCTTTTGAGAGCCACATTTTTTAAACTTAAACTTCTTTTAACGCCACCTCTTCAACACAGACTCGCCCAGGCTGTGGTCTTTTGTGAAAGAACCACAGTCCAGGGGCCACAAAGAGCCGCAGTTTGCCGACCGCGGCTCTAGGACATTGAAAAAAATTTAAAATACATTTTTATTGAATTGAGAGAGGAAGGAGAGGGAGAGAGAGATAGAAACATCAGCCCTAGCTGCTTTGGCTCAGAGGGTAGAGCGTCGGCCTGCAGACCAAAGGGTCCCAGGTTCGATTCCAGTCAAGGGCACATGCCCAGGTTACAGGCTCCACCCCCAGTAGGTGGCATGCAGGAGGTGGTCAATCCATGATTCTCTCTCTTCATGGATGTTTCTATCTCTCTTTCCCTCTCCCTTCCTCTCTGAAATCAATACAAATATATTAAAAAAAAAGAAACGTCAGTGATGAAAATCTTTGATCAGCTCCCTCCTGCTCGCCCCCTACTGGGGATTGAGCTCACAACTTGGGTATGTGCCCTTTACTGGAATTGAACCATGACCTCCTGGTTCATAGGTTAGTGCTGGCTGGGCCACATAGGAACATTTTTGTTACATCCTTTAAGTGTCAAGTAACCCATGAATTTCCCATCTCTTGTCCTTTCTTTTTCTCATTATTTATCTGCTGAAAAACCTGGGCCTTTCGCCTGCAGAATTTCCCTCAATAGGGCTTTTACCTCATGCCAGGTTGGTAAAGGTTCAGAGTGTCTGCTTGTTTCTCTTCCTGGGTTGGCCACTGTTGATGCTTAGTACTTATAAGTACTTAGAAGGCATTTATAAGAAGACTAGGGGCCCGGTGTACGAAATTCGTGCACTGGGGGTGGGTGATTCCTCAGCCCAACCTGCCCCCTCACACACACTGGGAGCCCTCAGGGGATGCCCTACTGACCACTCACCCCCAGCCTGCCCAAGGCCTAAAGCCTCTGGCCAAGGCTTTAGGCCTTGGGCACCCAGTCATCACCCTGTAATGGGGCCAGTGGCTGACTCTGCCCCAGCCCCTCCCCTCCGTCCTGGCCTTCGCCCTGGCCAGCATGTGCCCAGCCCCGCCCCAGCTCCTGATTGGCTTGTGGGCATGGCCTGTGGGCATAGCCTGTGGACATGGCTTGATCAGAGGCACGGTCAATTTGCATATTAGCCTTTTATTAGATAAGCTATTTCCCTGCAGCTGCTCAGTGGGATGGCTTATCTGGGAAAGGCAGGCTAATGCTCACTTCTTGCCCCTCACTTACCAGTTTGCAAGATAATGGAGCAGTCCCCTCACAACCTCTGAGGATGAGAAATTCTTTTTTTTCTTTTGTGATATCATGAGAACACATGGATTTAAACATGTTGGTGGGGTTTAAGCCACTATCCTCATCATACTTATTGAAGCTCAAATTTTCCCATCTTTGGCCAGTGGCAACTTCTTCACGTGAGCTCCCATGTCCTTTTGATGTGAGTCTTCTTTTTAAAAAAAATACTGGAGCCAAAACCGGTGTGGCTCAGTGGATAGACCGTCGGCTTGTGGACTGAAAGGTCTCGGGTTCGATTCCAGCCAATGGCATGTACCTTGGTTATGGACACATCCCTGGTGGCGGTTGTGCAGGAGGCAGCTGATCGATGTTTGTCTCTCATTAATGTTTTTGGCTTTCTATCCCTCTCCCTTCCTCTCTGTAAAAAATCAATAAGTTGTATTTTTTAAAAACAAATAAAAAAAAATACTACAGGCCCTGTGCACGAAATTTGTGCATGCGGGGGAGGGGTGGTCCCCTCAGCCTGACAGTTGAACAACGCTCTTGCAATCTGGGACCCCTCGTTCCTAACTGCCCACCTGCTCACTCCTTACCGCTTGGCTTACTGCTCCTTCGTTCTGCCGCTGAGGTGGGAGAGGCTTCGGCCATTGCCACTGTGCTGGCCAGCCCTGAGCCTGGCTTCCGGCATTCACCACCAGGAGGCAGCTCTTGTGTTGAGCGTCTGCCCCCTGGTGGTCAGTGTGCATTATAGCGACCAGTCGTTCTGGTTGTTTTGTTGTAAAGGCTTTTATATAGAGAGATCTTTTTATTTATTTATTTATTTATTTATTTATTTATTTATTTATTTTTAATATAGTTTATTGATTTTTTAGAGAAGAAGGGAGAGGGAGGGAGAGAGAGAGAGAAACATCGATCAGCTGCCTTCTGCACCCCCCCACTGGGGATGTGTCCACAACCAAGGTACATGCCCTTGACCGGAATTGAACCTGGGACCTTTCTGTCTGCAGGCCGACGCTCTATCCACTGAGCCAAACCGGTTTCAGCTATAGATATTTTTTATTGATTTCAGAGAGGAAAGGAGAAGGAAGAGACAGAGAGAACTATCAGTGATGAGAAGCATGGATCGGCTGCCTCCTGCACACCCCACGTTAGGGATCCCGCCTGCAACCTGGTCACGTGCCCTGACCAGGAATCGAACCCGTGATCTTCGGGTTCATGGGTTGAAACTCAAGCACTGAGCCACACCGGCCAGGCTTGCTGGGACTCTTCTTCGCGAACTTCCTGCGGCACTGTTTCAGAGGCAAGAGCTTCATGTTGGTGTGGATGGCTGCTTCCGGGGGCCCTTGTCACATGTCTGCCACTCCCAGAAGCTGAGAAGCCCGATGGGGCAGGACTGTAGGTAGCCTTTGCTTCCATCTGCTTACCAGAGAGTTCCAAGAAGGCGTCCTTTCTGCTTTTGCATCATTACAACGCTTAGGTAGAGCATGCTGATGAGCTTGCCTGATGTCGCATGAACATATGCCACACATCCTAGTCCGGTTATACTGAGGGCGACAGTTCTTGGTTGCTTTCTGTTCTGCTCGCCTCCTGGCTCTGCCAAGCTGCCTGCACTTACACGGGCCGTGCCCTCAGCCCCTTCTCAGTCTTCACTCAGCCCTGGTTTCCTCTGGAAGCTTCCCTAGAGCCGCCGATCTGATAGCGCCGCCTCTCTGGGGTGTTGCCATGGCATTGCTGGCTTGCCCTTATCGCGGCGCTTATCTCGCTGCCTGCAATTGTCTGTTTATCCATCTGCCCACTTCCCCTGCTGCCCGCAAAGGCTGTGACGGAGCCTGTGGCTTGCTCACCTCCGTTTCCTCTGTCTCGGCGCCGTGTCCAGCGTGGTCGTGGCCTCGTTTGCAGGGGCTTGTGGAACGACTGAGTGACAGCCACACTTCGCCATGTCATTCTCCTCTTCGCACGCCCAGCGCTCCTGGTTGACAGCCCTACTGGCCTGCTCCGTGCTCAGTACCCTATGAGTCCTCCCATTTCATATTTCTTCTTTTATTGAAATACATTTTATTGATTTTTCTCCTTTTTTTTTCTCAACCGAGAGGAAAGGAGAGGGATAAAGAGTTAGAAACCTCCATCAGCCAAGGATGGGGAAAAAGGAAGTAGTACAATACATATAAGTCTGAGCCACGATCGCAAGGTGCACCACTTCAGCAGGGAATTCCTAACCTGTGGTGGGCTGTGAACCAATGCACATGCCCTTGACCGGAATAGAACCTGGGACTCTTGAGTACGCAGGCCGATGCTCTGTCCACTGAGCCACACCGGTCAGGGCTCATATTTCTTCTTTTTTTAAAATACATTCGTTATTGATTTCAGAGAGGAAGGGAAAGGGGAGAGAGAGAGAGAGAGAGAGAGAGAGAGAGAGAGAGAGAGAGAGAGAGAAGCATGCCCTACAACCCACACTAGGAATCGAACCGGGACCTCCTGGTCGTAGGGCAACACTCAATCACTGAGCCACGTGGGCCGGGCCCATTTCATCATTCTAACCCCCGCCTCTTCACGTATCCCTACATTCGTTCATGGTCAAGGCCCCTTCCTTGAGCCCACGTTGTCCCAGGGAAGCCCATCGTCACAGGGGACACCTGGACAAGGCTCCTGTTTGCCTCAGGTACTGCCCGCATTCTGTCTCCCTCACCCCGAACCTCACCCAGCGACGGTGGAGCGAATCCTTTCCTCTTGGGTTAGTGTGTCCACTCCGTTCAGTGCCATATTTTTGCTGCAGGGGTTTAATGAATCACTCATTTTGCTCTCCCTCCTGGATTACTCCCACGAGCGTGCAAACATGCTCTTATTCCTCCCCTGTGCAAAACAAGAATGGCTCTAGCTGGTGTGTCTCAGTGGATAGAGCATCAGCCCCAAAGACTGAAGGGTCCTGGGTTCGACTGTGGCCAAGAGCACATGTCTTTGTGGCAGGCTCCATCCCTAGGGAGACAACCAATCGATGTGTGTCTCTTACAGAGATGTGTCTCTCCCTCTGTCTCTCCTCCTCCCTTCCACGCACGCTCTCTCTCTCTCTCTCAAAAAATAATCAATGGAAAAAGATACTCGGTTGAGGATGAACAAAAATAAAATATCTTTTATTTATTTTTTAAAATATATTTTATTGATTTTTTTTTTTTTTTTTACAGAGAGGAAGGGAGAGGGATAGAAAGTCAGAAACATCGATGAGAGAGAAACATCACCAGCTGCCTTTTGCCCACCCCCCACTGGGGATGTGCCCTTAGCCAACGTACATGCCCTTGACCGGAATCGAACCTGGGACCCTTCAGACCACAGGCTGACGCTCTATCCACTGAGCCAAACCGGTCACGGTCCAACTATTTTGTTTTCTTCTTTTTTACAAAAAATTAAAAAAATATATATTTTATTGATTTTTTTTCCCAGAGAGGAAGGGAGAGGGATAGAAAGTCAGAAACATCGATGAGAGAGAAACATGGATCAGCTGCCTCCTGCACACCCCCCACTGGGGATGTGCCCGCAGCCAAGGTCCATGCCCTTGACCGGAATCGAACCTGGGACCTTTCAGTCTGCAGGCCGACGCTCTATCCACGGATCCAAACCGGTTTTGGCAAAAAGTATCTTTGAAATCAATGGAAACAAATCAAAGAACTTCATCACACTGCTGGGTCTGTCTTGTGAGCAGCCAAGCATCTGCTCAGAGCTCCATACTGTCCGTCATGGCAGAACCAAGCCAGGACTCACCTGCCAGGCCCTGCTTCCCCGCCCCTGGCCCAGCCCCATATGGAATCCCCCAACTGCCCTCCTTCTGACGGCTGACCCGGGCCCCGGGCTCCAAAGGGCTCTTCATTTTGAGGCCTCACTGCAGGTCCTCTGTGCCCACGGGCCGCCCCCTCTCGGGTGCTTTATCAGACCCTCCGCCGCCTCCGCTCTTGTTTCCTGGGCAGGGAGGGAGGGGAGCACGCTCCCAACGGCGGCTTTCCCTTTCCCCCTGTTCTGTCGGGCAGAGCCGGCGGGGGTTGTCAATGTGTCAGGCGTAAGCTAGAGATACAGAAGACTTCCTGTGCCAGTGGTCACCGTGCCTCCTGGCGGAGCCCCGCGCTTCCTGCTGTCACACGCCGCTGCACAGAAGCGCAAACCGCAAAGCATAAATCTCTCCATTCGCGTTTGGCAGCGGCGACATTGGGCCCCTCGGGTGCAGGAGTGGCCCCCGCTGTCGGCCCGTCGGCCTGTTCCTGTGGCCTGTGCCCCATTCGCTCCGGCAGGGAGCAAGCCACGGGCTGGCCACGGGCTGGCCACGGGCTGGCCGGGTGGTGGGCACTGAGCAAAGGGCACCTAACGGAAAAGATTTAGGGACTCGGGGCAGCATACTCACGTCTTTCTCCCTGCCCAGTGGTCGGCAAACTCATTCGTCAGCAGGACCAAAGATCAACAGGACCACGGTTGCAGTTTCTTTGGAGAGCCTCATTTTTTTTTTAAACTGCAACTTCTTCTCACGCCACCTCTTCAACATCGACTCGCCCAGGCCGTGGTGTTTTGTGGAGGAGCCACCCTCCAGGAGCCAAAGAGCCGCATGTGGCTGGCGAGCCGCAGTTTGCCGACCACCGCCCTAGCCGGTTTGGCTCCGTGGATAGAGCGTCGGCCTGTGGACCCAAGGGTCCCGGGTTTGATTGCTGGTCGGGGCAGGTGCAGGAGGCAAGCAGTCTGTATGTTTCTCTCTGTCTCTCCCTCTTTCAAAATCAATAGAGGAATATACCCAGGTGAGGATTAAAAACAACTATTAGTGTGGCTATGATCACTCGCAAATCCCTCTTTCCCGGGCCTGAGACCCCAAAAGGTAGCTATCTGTTTATCCGTTGGGGTTTGTGCATCTTCTTGGGACTGTCTGCAGCGAACATTCTAGATCAAGCACGGGTGAGTGGGGAGCCACAGAGACTCAAATTGCTCCTCAGTAGCTCCAGTGGCACGCGAAACAGTCTGCCCTTCTCTCAGCGCCGGTTTCATCCTCTTCCCCCAGCCCCAGTATTTTTATTAATTTTTTTTTTAGAAAGAGAGCAAGGGAGAAGGAGAGAGAGAAACATCGATGCGAGAGCAAAGCATCAGATTGCTACTTTCTGCACAGCCTGTAACGGGGATGGAACCCACAACCGTAATGGCGATCGAACCCACAGCCCATAATGGGGATCGAACCCACAGCCTGTAATGGGGATCGAACCCACAACCGTAGTGGGGATCGAACCCACAACCCAGAGCTTGTGCCCTGACCAATAATGGAACCAACAACCTTTTGATGCATGGGGTGATGTCAACCCACTGAGGAACACTGGCCAGGGCTTTTTCCCCCCTGAGCACATGCTGAGCTTTACCGGATCATCTTTGTAAGATTTTTGCTGCGCAAAGGAAAGTGCCTTTCACTTGTTACAGTGGTTCTCAACAGGGCGCCGACACCCTGTCTCCCCGAAAGTAAGACATCCTCCCAAAATAAGACCTACTCGCTGTAATAGAAGGCACCCCCACCCCCGAAAATAAGATCTAGCGCATCTTTGGGAGCAAACATTAATAGAAGACACTGTGTTATTTTGGGGGAAACAGGGTAGTTGCAAGCCAGACAGTTCCTGTCCCTCCTGACTCCCGGCCTTTCTGACAAGCAAATCTCATTTGTTGGCAGATGTCCTGTCGGGCATTTCATTCTGTGGCTGAGAAACACTGTGATTTAGGTTGGGGTGGATCGTGCAGGGGGGAGGGGATGGGTGTGCCTTCCATGTTTAAAAAATAATTCCTTGGGCCCGGACTTCTCCCCTTTCCAATCAGACATCAGAAACACTTGGCTGCAGATCGTCTCTGCTTTATTATTTTATTTTATTTTTTTTACTTCACATCCGTTACTGGTCCTTTGACCCTCACTTGAGTTCAAACCCATTCCCTACAGCACTGTAGCTGAGTGACCATGGGCACATTTACTTCATCTCAGATTCTTCAGACATAACACGGCCCTAAAATAGGAATCGCTCCTCTGGTACAGTTCTGCAGATTGAAGGGGTGGCGGTAAAAGACTGACAACGTGGTGTCCTCATAAGAAATCTAGCTAGCCGCGTTTACTTAATTATCTTCGAACTCTATTTGTATGTTCATCATCTTGGGGGTATTCTAGAAAGACGCTCATCGATACCAGATCACGGTAATCCTCTCTCCTCTCCAATGTGTATGGTTTCTCTGATTGAGCAATTCTCTACAAGTTATATAACAGTGCCAGATAATACTGACAACGGTGAGCCCTCATGATTTGCATGTGATTTTAATGTATGATAATAGCTTTGGGGTTGCGATAGATGATAAGAAAGCTTTCTTTTAGTTCGTCATTAGTAAGGTGTTTTGTGTGTTTTGGGGCGTGAGCATAAATACATTTATATTACGTGCCTTTGCTGCATTGATTGTATAATTCTGGTCCTTCAACGTGTGGGTGTGAATCCTATTACTGCACTCCCCCCAAATGTCCCATCCTGTCATCATTGAATAAAGCAGACTTGAGACCCGGCCTGTTTGGCTCAATGGACAGAGCATGGGTTCGATTCTGGTCGAGGGCTTGGACCTCTGTTGCAAGCTCAATCTCTCAATCCCTTCAGGGTCTGTGTGGGAGGCAACCAATTGATGTGTCTCTATCATATAGATGTTTCTTTTTAAAAAAATATTTGTATTGATTTTTTTACAGGGAGGAAGGGAGAGGGAAAGAGAGTTAGAAACATCAATGAGAGAAACATCCATCAGCCTCCTCCTGCACACCCTCCACTGGGGATATGCCCACAACCAAGGTACGTGCCCTTGACTTTAATCGAACCCGGGACCCTTCAGTCTGCAGGCCGACGCTCTATCCACTGAGCCAAACTGGTCAGGGCTTGATGTTTCTTTTTAAAAGAAGAATTTTTTTAAAATTGATTGCAGAGAGGAAATGAGAGGGAGAAAGCGATGGAAACATATGATGAAAGAAAAATGATTGATCTGTTGCCACCTGCACACCCCCACTGGGGACTGAGCCCCCAACCCCGGCATATGCCTTTGACCAGAATCGAACCTGGGACCCTTCAGTCCACAGGCCAACACTCTATCCACTGACCCACACCAGCTAGGGCTCACATAGGTTTCTCTCTCTCTCTCTCCCTCTCTCTCTCCCTCTCTCTCTCTCTCTCTCTCTCTCTCTCTCTCTCTCTCTCTCTCTCTCTCTCCCCTCCATTCCACTCTATCTGTAAAAAGCAACGGGAAAATAGCTTCAGGCAGATGGGGATTCATAACAACAAAAGAATAAAAGAATAAAGCAGCTGGAACCGGTTTGGCTCAGTGGATAGAGTGTCGGCCTGCGGACTGAAGGGTCCCAGGTTCGATTCCGGTCAAGGGCACGTACCTTGGCTGCGGACACGTCCCCAGTGGGGGGTATGCAGGAGGCAGCTGATGGATGTTTCTCTCTCATCGATGTTTCTAACTCTCTATGCCTCTCCTTTCCTCTCTGTGAAAAACCAATAAAAACATATTAAAAAAAAAAGAATAAAGCAGACTCAAAGATGGCGCACTAGTCCTTCAATCCAAACAGGGTGGACTTTGCCTGTCGTTGTTGGAATGGCTGGTGGACCTCCTTTTGCTGTCCTTGTCAGGAAATAGATGCTTGGCGGAGTGAGGAGCGGGAGCGCTGGGTGCAGTACCTCCTTGTTGACTTGCCTCCCTCTCCCCCCGCACCCCCCTGCAGGCCTGGCGCAAGCGCTGGTTTGTGCTCCGCCGGGGCCGCATGAGCGGCAACCCGGACGTGCTGGAGTATTACCGCAACAAACACTCGAGCAAGCCCCTCCGGGTGATCGACCTCAGCGAGTGCGCCGTGTGGAAGCATGCGGGCCCCGGCTTCGTTCGGAAGGAGTTCCAGAATAACTTCGTGTTCATCGTCAAGACGGCTTCTCGGACGTTCTATCTGGTGGCCAAGACCGAGGAGGAGATGCAGGTGTGGGTCCACAGCATCAGCCAAGTCTGCAACCTTGGCCACCTGGAGGATGGGGCAGGTGAGAGCCGGAGGGGTGGCCGGCTAATTTATCTCGGAACTGTTTCCACCCACCGACGACAGTACCAGAAACCTCTGCCTTTCACCTGATTTTTAAAAATATTTTACAGATTTATTTTTTTTACAGAGGGGAAGGGGGAGGGATAGAAAGTCAGAAACATCGATGAGAGAGGAACATCCATCAGCTGCCTCCTGCACACCCCCCACTGGGGATGTGCCTGAAACCAAGATACATGCCCCCCGACCGGAATCAAACCTTTCAGTCCACAGGCCGACGCTCTAGCCACTGAGCCACACCAGTGTCGTCTCACTTGATTTTTTAAAATATATTTTTATTGATTTCAGAGAAGAAGGGACAGGAAGAGATAGAAATATCAGTGATGAGAGAGAATCATTGATCAGCATGCCCCCTACTGGGGATCACGCCCACAACCAGGACATGTGCTCTGACCGGGAATCGAACCGTGCCACGCCGCCCTGGTTCACCTTATTTATTTATTTTTTAAAATATATTTTATCGATTTTTTTTTTAACAGAGAGGAAGGGAGACGCACAGAGAGCCAGAAACATTGATGAGAGAGAAACATTGATCAGCTGCCTCCTGCACACCCCCCACTGGGGATGTGCCCGTAACCACAGTACATGCCCTTGACCGCAATCGAACCGGGGACCCTTCAGTCCGCAGGCCGACGCTCTGCCCACTGAGCTAAACTG
Source organism: Antrozous pallidus (assembly GCA_027563665.1). NCBI lineage: Eukaryota > Metazoa > Chordata > Mammalia > Chiroptera > Vespertilionidae > Antrozous > Antrozous pallidus. The sequence goes on along the minus strand of CM050509.1, from coordinate 7,309,624 downwards.
GTTTCAGCCGCGCTCACCTGATTTTAACTTAAAGTCCAAATGTACCACACACTGACCATTATGGACTTCATTGGCTTCGAAGCCGTTGTGTGCCTTTGCTCTCAGAAGCCACAGAGAATGGGTTCAGTGAAAGGAAAACAAAGCTGAGGACGCCCTGAACAGCGCTGACTTTTCCCATGCTGCTGCTGCCACTGCCGATTCTTTAGGAATATTAGTATCACCATCTTTCAAAAACTTGTGGAACGCCAGCTTCTCTGTTACCTATCGTATTGTTTAGGACTAGATGGCAGAAAGATAGAACTTGGCTACTTACTATAGGCTGGGAAGAATTCCTCAAATCTCCAATTGGCTCAAGGTCTGTGCAAGGGAAATGTGTCCCCTGTTAATTCTGGGCCATTTCTGTGCAGTGGGAGCAAATGATTCATAAGGCTCTTTCTCCTTCTCTCTTTATTCTCTGATGTTCTCTTACACACACACACACCACACACACACACACACACACACACACACACACACACACACACACTGCCCTTTCTATGTAATATATCAAGTGTAATGCCCCTAGGATTACAATTCACTCCCCTTCATGGGTTTTGTGTTGAGCAGCATGCCCTGAACCTCAAACCATCTGATTTCTTAAAAAAATTATTTTTATTGTTTTCAGAGAGGAAGGGAGAGGGGGAGAGTGATAGAAACATCAATGATGAGAGAATCATCAATTGGCTGCCTTCTGCACCCCCCCACCCCACGTGGGATCAATCCCACAACCCAGACAGTGCCTTGGCGGGGAATCGAACTGTGACTTCCTAGTTCATAGGTCAACGCTCAACCACTGAGCCACACTAGCTGGGCCCATCTTATTTCTTCTACCCTTAGTCTGGTAGACAACAATCTTCCTCCTGAATCCTGTGGTCAACAGTTGCTTCAAACATTCCCACTGTCACTCTATGCTTGGCATCAGCCGCTGAAGTACCTACATTCAACACTAGGTGGCGCTGGAGAGTCAGAGCTGCATCTCTGCAACAAGCATGTGAAAGTGTTTCTTCAGACCCTCCCAACCCCACCCCCCTTTAAAAAAAACAACAACCAAACATATTATTATTGATTTCAGAGAGGAAGGGAGAGAGAGATAGAAACATCCATGATGAGACTCTTTGATCAGCTGCCTCCTGCACGCCCCCTATTGGGGATTGAGCCTGTAACCCAGGCATCATGTGCCCTTGACTGGAATGGAACCCCGGGACCCTTCAGTCCACAGGTCGACGCTCTAGCCACTGAGCCAAACCAGTTAGGGCCTTTTTTTTTTTCTTCTTCATGGAACCAGGGAAGCTTATTAAGTGAGGCTATTCAGGGGCATTGTTGAGCTTTGAGAGCACTCAGATAAAAGGAAATGAAGTGCCTGGCGAGCTCTTTGTCCTCGATACAACAGATGAAGCTTATTAGCGAGCGGCAGTGAATGCATCCTGGCTGGACTCTTACATGGCAACCAAGCCCACTCCCCCTGGCCTCGTCGTTCACTCTTCGACACCCTACCTTCAGCCCAAACCAGATATACATTTGTGTGTCATGTTCTGTGTTTCCTCTCTCTCTCTCTCTCCTCACCCAGAAGTTATCCTACAGCAGACATACATAACATGTTTTCTAATATTCAAAGAGGAACAGGAATGAGGAAGGCCCCAGGCAGGAAATGGAAAGTTCTGGCACGGAGTTGGAGGAAGCCAGAAACCCCCTATGACCTCTTTTATTCCCTGGATTTCCCTGCATTTTGAGAAGGATGTAAGGGCAGAGTCCTCTTCGCCAGAGAGCCACACCCAAAGAGCTTTCTGTGGCTTTTCACACATAGCGCTTGCCTCTGTCTTCTGCAGCATAGGCAATCAGCACACTGTGCATGCTTTGGCCAGGAGCTCTGGTAAATGCTTTTGCACATCAGCTCTAGTCTGATCCTAGATCCCTTCTGCGTCTCCACTGGACAGAGAAGGAAGCTCCGAGCAGGAAGCTACATTGCCCACATTCGCAACAGCTAGACAGTAGAGCCTGGACTTGAACTCTGGGCCGTTCTGAGTCACTCTGCCTGCGGAGTTCTGAACTTCTGCCAACTTGGATCAAAGGGGAAATAAAAGCAGGCTTTCTGTTGGGAGTTTCTGAATGTTATGCTCCTTGAGAAATGTGGGCTTCGCTAACCATCACAACACCCCATTTCTCCCTTCCTCTTCCTTCTGTGTTATTGACACTCTTATCATCTGCAGGGTTCTTTATTTATGTGTCACTTGTCTGTCTCCTGGGCTGGACAGTAAGGGCAGAGTCTTTGTCTCAGCTGTGTTGGCAGAGTTTTAACAGTTCTGGGCCCATATTAGGTGCAAAGTAGGTGTTCTATATAGAGGGGAGGGCAAAACGAGTTTAAAGTCGTTTGCATGGAAAATAAGTAAGAATAAATAATAATACAAGGATAAATTTGCCCGGCCAGCATGGCTCAGTGGTTGAGCATCAGCCTACTAACCAGGAGGTCACGATTCGATTTCCGTTCAGGGCATATTCCCAGGTTGCAGGCCTGATCTCCAATCTGGGGTGTGCAGGAGGTAGCTGATCAATGATTTTCTCTCACCATTGATATTTCTCTCTCTCCTTCTCCCTATCTGAAATCAATAAAAATATCTTAAAAAAATAATAAACTAAGTTTTGCATGCTCACAATTGTAAATCTCTTGCCTATTCCTGTAGACATAGACATCTATCTACACATGTGTACATACACTGAGTGGCCAGATTATTATGATCTCTGAACGCATAATAATCTGGCCACACAGTATATATGTGTGTGTGTGTGTATATATATATATATATATATATATAGATAGATAGATAGATAGATAGATAGTGGCCTGGTGCATGAATTTGTGCATGGGTGCGGTCCAGCCAGCCTGGCCAGGGGGAAGGGACATGGGTGGTTGGCCGGCCTGCTTGTTGGTCAAACTCCTGGTCGAGGGGACAATTTGCATATTAGCCTTTTATTATATAGGATAGACACTTTGAGTGGCCAGATGATTATGAGTTCAGAGGTCATCATAATCTGGCCACTCAGTGTATATACACCTAGAAATGCATATGTAAGTACATACATAGTACATATATATGTATCTGACATGCATAACTATATGTGTGTGTGTATGTGTATAGATATATATTTTAGTGAATAAATAGTGATGCAGGCCTGAAGCTGAAGGCCACAAAGAAGCTGTGTGTAGCCTATTTAACTGCAGATTTTTATACCATGAATGCTTGGGGTGGTTTTTTTTCCCCTCTTAATTGATTCAACACTTCACTCTTGGAACACTGGCGCTCTTTCCCAGACATTGTTTATAGCTTGGGGAAATGGTCTCCTCCATCAGTACAAACACCAGCTGGGATTTGCATCTTCTATTTGGCTTCTTGAAATGCTGTTTGAGAAATTGCTAGCGAGTGTTAGAGCCATTGCTAACCGTGAACCTGGGAAATGATTCCTCCAGCAGATTCCGTGGAGAGCCTCGCTCACACGCCCTCCTCCCTGCAGCCGTCCCCTGCCAGCTTCCTGCACACCGCCCATGCTGTCAGCTCCCCCTTGCCAAGAGATGACCCACACTCTAATACCATAGCCACTGAGGAAACCAGAAGTGAGTCAGAGTTGCTCTTCCTTCCTGATTATCTGATTCTGTCCAACTGTGAGAGTGGAAGACTGCACCACGCCAGGTATGCTCATGCGCCGGACTCCGAGCCAGGCCTCTCCCACGCACTCCCCTCTGTTTGCAGAGCCCACGCTGCCTCCTCTCGCGGGGCCTGTCACTGACATATGCTCAGGGTGCCTGCCCGAGTCAGCCCGTTTAGCTGTAGCATCCCCTAGTGGGTGTGTCTGCCCTCGCTTGTCTTCCTGCGACCGCCAAGGTGGGGCCACATCACTGTCAACCGCTGTGAAGGGTGAAGCATGCATTACGCTCAACAAAATGAGTCATAGATTTCAGCATTGTGGCTTTCGCTTCTAACCTTGCATTTTCATAAAAAAAAACACCCTACACCACCAACTATTTTTTTCTTTTTTTATATATATTTTATTGATTTTTTTTTTTTTACAGAGACAAAGGGAGAGGGATAGTTAGAAATATTGATCAGCTGCCTCCTGCACACCCCCCACCGGGGATGTGCCCGCAGCCAAGGTACATGCCCTTGACCGGAATCGAACCTGGGACCCTTCAGTTCACAGGCTAACGCTCTAGCCACTGAGTCAAACCGGTCAGGATCCAACTATTTTTTTTCTTTTTTATAAAAAATTAAAAAAAAATCTTTTGTTGATTTGTTTTTTTTTTTACAGAGAGGAAGGGAGAGGGATAGAAAGTCAGAAACATGGATGACAGAGAAACATGGATCAGCTGCCTCCTGCACCCCCCCCCCCCACCACTGGGGATGTGCCCGCAACCCAAGGTACATGCCCTTGACCGGAATCAAACTCTGGACCCTTCAGTCCACAGGCTGACGCTCTATCCACTGAACCACACCGGTTTCGGCCAAGTATTTTATTTTTCTACATCCAGGGGTTGATGTGGCTGAGGGTTGTAGAGGGAGTGTACCTACGGAAGTGAAATAAAAGCTGATCGTTGAGGATCGGGGAGCGAAGCCCCCTGGATTTTGCGGAGGGTGGATGGCTTTCTCCTTCAGACTGCTGCCATGTCTGTATTGGCAGTGTCACTGCGGGACCGACTACAGCGGCCATGCACCTGCTTCATTGAAGTCCAATGTTCGTGCTTTTCTCCCCTCAGTTTACCCACCAGATGTGACAGCTGGTCAAACTCAGACCGTTCATTGGAGCAGACTTCCTTCGATGATGTTTTTGTCGATGGCCTGCAGCCGCTGCCCTACATTAACTTGGTGCACCCCTCGGCCCAGAGGAATGGATCTCAGGAGGCACCACCCGCAAGGCCTCAGGCTGCCCTGACCTGGAGCAGAGATATCAATGGGCCAGCCAGGGACCACTTTTCCTCGCCATTGCTGGAAACTTCCTTAAGTCCCAGCCTTCAGGTAGATAAAAACCAACGCTCCTTACCCTACGGGGTAAAAGAACTAGACATTGTGTCCAACACGCCACCTCCCCGCCCACCTAAGCCAATTCATCTCTCTGAACGGCGCCAAGAGGAGCAGCTGCTGTGGAGCGGGCACGGCGGCCTCAGAAAGCCAGAATGCACTGTGGCGCCGAGAAGGATCTCCCTCTCTGGTTTAGATAACGTGAGAACCTGGAAAGGTAAGTGTTGGGTGCACATATTGAGGTACAGAGAGAAGTGTGGCTCCTCTTTATTTAAAAAAATATTTTTATTGATTTCAGAGAGGAAGGAAGAGACAGAGAGAGAGAAAGAAAGAGAGAGAGAGAGGGAGAAAGAGAGAGAGAGAGAGAGAGAGAGAGAGAGAGAGAGAGAGAGAGAAAGAGAGAGAAACATCAATGATGAGAGAATCATTGATTGGCTGCTTCCTGCATGCCCCACACTGGGGATACAACCTGCAACGTGGGCATGTGCCATGACCGGGAATTGAACCGTGACCTCCTGGTGTGTGGGACTATGCTCAACCGAGCCACACCAGACAGGCACAGTTTTTAAAAATATATATATTTTATTGATTGTTTACAGAGAGGAAGGGAGAAAGATAGTTAGAAACATTGACGAGAAAGAAACATCGATCAGCTGCCTCCTGCACACCACCCAATGGAGATATGCCCACAACCAAGGTACATGCCCTTGACTGGAATCTAACTTGGGACCTTTCAGTCTGCAGGCCGATGCTCTGTCCACTGAGCCAAACCAGTTTTGGCGGCAGAATTTTCTTTATATTGGTACTAGGGGCCTGGTGCACGAAATTCATGCACTGGGAGTGGGTGATCCCTCAGCCCAACTTGCCTCTTCACACACACTGGGAGCCCTCAGGGGATGTCCTAATGACCACTCACCCCCAGCCTGCCCAAGGCCTAAAGCCTCTGGCCGAGGCTTTAGGCCTTGGGCATCCAGCTATCACCCTGCAATGGGGCTGATGCTGGCTTCATCCCAGCCACACCCCCGCCGGCCCCCCCAGCCCAGGCCTTCACCTTAGCCAGCTCGTGCCTGGTAGCATGTGCCTCGGACCCACGCTCCTTGGCCTAGGCCTTCTCCCTGGCCACCGCGGGCTGATCACCTCGACTCGATTCTGCTCCGCTCCCCCCAACCCCCCGGCCCAGGCCGCCTCAGCCCTGCCCCCCCCAGCCTTGGCCACACCCCCTACAGCCCTGGCTGCATTGGCCCTGCCCCCCGCAGCCTGGGCCACCTCAGCTACACCTCCCATCCCCCTCGCGACCCTGACCGCCTTGACCCCGCCCCCTGCAGCCCTGGCCGCCTTGGCCCTGCCTCCCTGTGGCCCGGGCTGCCTTGTTCCCACCCCCACAGCCTGGGCCGCCTAGGCCCCGCCCCCACGGCCCTGGCTGTCCCAGCCCCGCCTGCTGCAGCCTAGGCCACCTTGCCCCAGCTCCTGATTGGCTGGTGGGCATGGCTTGTGGGAGTAGCGAAGGTATGGTCAATTTGCATATTACTCTTTTATTAGATAGGATTATTTGGTGACATCAGTAGGGATCTGGTCATGGAAAGGGAGTTAGGGGACTGTGTTCACATATTCTAGCAACAGCATCCATAATAAATTCTAGGATCTAAGTACTTTATGTATTCCAGGCACTGTACTAGGCCCTTCATGTACACTAGCGCATCTAACCTTTCCAGCAGTCCTATGCAATAGATTCTATTATTGGTCTGATTTTGCAGATTACAAAACTGAGACACAGAGAGTGTAAGTACCTTATCCAGTGTCACACAGCTAATCAGTGGTGGGAGTAGAGATTTTAAACTATACAGTATGACTGCAGAGTAGCTTTTACCCCCAGTATTTCTGCAGCCTTGAGGACACAGAGTCATACAGACATACATATATGTGCATATATAATACACATTCTTTTTTAAAAATATATTTTATTGATTTTTTACAGAGAGGAAGGGAGAGTGATAGAGAGTTAGAAACATGGGTGAGAGAGAAACATCGATCAGCTGCCTCCTGCACACTCCCCACTGGGGATGTGCCCGCAGCCAAGGTACATGCCCTTGACCAGAATCGAACCTGGGACCCTTCAGTCTGTAGGCCGACAGTCTGTCCACTGAGCCAAACCAGCAGCAGGCTCATTTTTAAGTTGAAAATTTTGTGTGGCCATGAATAATGTTATCAATCTCCAAATGGCCCTTGGCAGGAAAAACGTCCTCCATTCCTGGTCTAGACCCATGTATCTTGCTGCCTTATAGACATCCCTTCTTATTTTTTTTTATGTAGTTACAAACATTTTAAATATAGTTCTATAAAATAATGGTGATGGGTATAAGTTCAGGTCTTGTTCTTAATGTTCTTAGCACAATAACAAGTCAGCAACTCCATGTTGATCACTAACTTTATTTTTTGATCTTTTAATTTTTAAAAAATTTTACTTCTTGCAAAGACCAGTTTGGCTCAGTGGCTAGAGCGTCGGACTGCGGACTGAAGGGTCCCGGGTTCGATTCCGGCAAGGGCATGTACCTTTGCTGTGGGCACATCCCCGGTGGGGGGCGTGCAAGAGGCAGCTGATCGATGTTTCTCTCTCATCCATGTTTCAGACTTTCTATCCCTCTCCGTTCCGCTCTGTAAAAAATCAATAAAATATATTAAAAAAATTTTTTACTCCTTTTAAACTTTCCTTTTTTTTTAAATGGACATCTTTTTCAGTTCAACCAGTATTCTACATTTTAAAAAGTATATATGTTTGTTGATACTTTTACAGAGTGGAAGGGTGAGGGATAGAGAGTTAGAAACATCGATGAGAGAGAAACATCGATCAGCTGCCTCTTGCACACTCCCTATTGGGGATGTGCCCGCAGCCAAGGTCCATGCCCTTGACCGGAATCGAACCTGGGACCCTTCAGTCCGCAGTCCGATGCTTTAGCCACGGAGCCAAACTGGTTTCGACAGTATTCTACATTTTTATATCACACCCATCTGACAAGTTTCTAATTTGGTCTTAATTCAGCTTGCCCCTCTCTCCATGCCTGTCAGATGTGACAGCAGTGACCAGCGGCACGGAGGACTCGTTGGAGATCTGTGCCCAGGAATCTGGTCACTGCTGTCACTTCTCTGCTCACCCTACTCTCCTGATCAGCACCAGGGATGTCTCATACCTTCTCTCCTCTCCTCAAACCTCCAGTTCTGTGTCCACCATCTCTAAGCTCAGAACATGGAAGGAATACATACAACAAGCACTCGTGAATGACATGCCACATCTCTTCCTCACTCACCGAGACAACCACAGCTCTCATACACAAACTTCTTCCAGATCTGGTCTGGTTGCCATCTGTTCTGAGTGGCCGACTACACTTGCTATAGAGAAACTGTTAGGTTTCCCTGCCTCTTGGGAGCTGAAGCCGGAGTCCCACAGTGCATAAGTTCTTGGACCTTACTGTGTTCATTGATTCATCAATTGTTAAATATTTTTATTCGTTTCAGAGAGGAAAGAAGAGGGAGAGAGAGAGAAACATCCATGATGAGAGAGAACCATTGTTTGACTGCCTCCTGCACGCCCCCCACTGGGGTTGGAGCCTGCAAATGGGGCAGGTGCCCCGACTGGGAATCGAACCGTGACCTCCTGGCTCGTGGGTCGATGCTCAACCCCTGAGCCACACTGGCCCAGCCTGGACCCTGGTTTAAAGGGATGCTGTCCCGAATATCTCAACACCCTCTCTTGTTTCTTACAGCTGATGTAGAAGGCCAGTCCTTAAGACACCGAGACAAGCGGCTAAGTTTAAATTTGGTGAGTTTGGCACTTGGAGTTTTTGTAAGCCCTTGGGGTCTTTTCACACTCTGAATCTCCAAGGAGCGTTCTAATCTCTCCTTAAGACTTGAGTTTGGTTAGAAACTACTGGACTTGGTGTTCTTTCTGTAAGGACCCTGCCGGTTCTAATGGTTCACAGACCTGCCTGACTCGGGGTAGCTACTCAAGGCATCACTTTATTTTTTTATTTTTTAAAAAAAATTTTGTTTTGTTTCATTTTTTTTTTAGAAAGGCTAATCGTAGCCATTTGTCAATATTTTCAGCTTTAAGGAAAATAGTTTAAAAACATAAAAAATGTCCATATACTCGTCGCTCTGAAGGTATCACTTTTTCAGAAAAAAATATACCTTCTTTTCTGGCGTAGAAGATGACTTTTTAACCCAGGGGAATCTCAAAAGTCAGGGGTCAAAATAAAATCTGATGTTTTTTTTTTTTAATTTTTATTCGGTGTGCGTTGGAAGAGGGGTAGTCTTATACAGTGAGTATATTCCCAAACGCTATATTTTAACTGGCAAAGTTGGGGGTCGTCTTATACGCCCATGCGTCTTATATGCTGGAAAAGACGGCATTTTATTGATTTTTAAAAAATATATTTTATTGATTTTTCACAGGGAGGAAGGGAGAGGGATAGAAAGTCAGAAACATCGATCAGCCGCCTCCTGCACACCCCCCACTGGGGATGTGCCCATAATCAAGGCACATGCCCTTGACCAGAACCGAACCTGGGACCCTTCAGTCCACAGGCCGACACTCTATCATCCACTGAGCCAAACTGGTCAGGGTCCAACTATTTTGTTTTCTTTTTTACAAAAAATTAAAAAATATATATTTTATTGATTTTTTTTTTTTTTTACAGAGAGGAAGGGAGAGGGATAGAGAGTCAGAAACATCGATGAGAGAGAAACATGGATCAGCTGCCTCCTGCACACCCCCTACTGGGGATGTGCCCGCAATCAGGGCACATGCCCTTGACTGCCATTGAACCCGGGACCTTTCAGTCCACAGGCCGACGCTCTAGCCACTGAGCCAAACCGGTTTTGGTACCGAAAGCATTTGCGTTTATTCAGAACCGCCCGTCTTCCAGCATCAGATGTAGGAAAGTCATCACCTGCCTCCCACAGCGAGTGCAGGAGTCAGAGGCTGGCCTGACTTTCCTAAGGAAGTTCAGAGTTCCCCTGGGGTCCTCAGCCCCCGAAACCCCGCGCGCAGACGGCAGACGAGGCTGCCCAGCGCTCAGCAGTTTGCATGACTCCCCTGTGGCTTCCAACCTGTACCCGTTCTTTTGCAGCCGAGCCGGTTCTCGCCCATGTCCCCCAGCACGTCAGCCGGTGTCGAGGACGGCTATGTGCCCATGGGCCCCCACAGCGCCGCTGCCTGTCTCCGAAGCCCCTGCAGCCCCGACGACTACATCCCCATGAGCTCAGGGAGCCTGTCGAGCCCGCTGCCCAAGCTTCCTGCGGACCTGGAGCCTCCCCCGGTGAACAGAGATCTCAAGCCTCAGAGGAAACGTAAGCCGTGTGGCCGGGCATGCGGTGTAGGAGAGGGGAGCGGCCATGGGCGGGAGGTGGGGGGGGGTGGGGGGGTCCTTCCTGACCCTCTGCGGGAAAGAAGCGCTAGAGGAACCACCCTGGAGGACTGGCCAGTTTCCGGGTGAGGAGAAACGGCTGGGATGGCTGCCCGGGTGACCGTGATAAAAGGAGCCATCGGATTGACATGTCCTGCGAATGCAGCCTCCAAAGCCAAGTTCATTCCAGAGGCGAACGGCGCAGAAGTAAACGATGGGGGATGGCCATGGAACCTCCCAGGCGTCTCTTAGTTAAAACAGCACCTGAATGTCTCTTCGCAGTGCCCTCTTCCTACAAGGCAGCCCAGAGTGGCCTTTGACACTATTTTTTTCTTTCTTTTTAGTGTTTTAAATAGATTTTATTGATTTTTTTTTTTTTTTTTTACAAAGCGGAAGGGAGAGGGATAGAAAGTCAGAAACATTGATGAGAGAGGAACATCGATCAGCTGCCTCTTGCACACCCCCTGCTGGGGATGTGCTCGCAGCCAAGGTACATACCCTTGACTGGGATTGAACCTGGGACCTTTCAGTCCGCAGGCCGACGCTCTATCCACTGAGCCAAACCGGTTTCTGCTGAAAGTCACTTTCTAACTTCATTGTTTTAAAAAAATATATATATTTTATTGATTTTTTTACAGAGAGGAAGGGAGAGGGATAGAGAGTCCGAAACATCGATGAGAGAGAGACATCGATCAGCTGCCTCTTGCACACCACCCACTGGGGATGTGCCTGCAGCCAAGGTCCATGCCCTTGACCGAAATCGAACCTGGGACCCTTGAGTCCGAAGGCCGACGCTCTAGCCACGGAGGCAAACCGGTTTCGGCTCAAAGTCACTTTCTAACTTCATTCCTGCCCACTGTCACCTGCCTAGTTACTAGTTAGGGGTATGTGATTCCCAGGATATATCCGGTACCATGAGTGACCTCAGACCCTCACATCTGGTACATCCCCCCCCCTCTTTGCCCTTTGGGAAAACTGCTCCTTCAGGCGGCCGTGCCCAACGCTGGTAACTAAATCCTTTACTCCTGTCCGGTCCCTTCCAGTCTCACTCGTTCAATTTGAGTCAAATTGCATTTACAGGGTGTGTAGTGCTATTCTGGGCTCGGGGTGGGATGCAAAGATGAGGAAGCAAGGAGGGTTCTTCAGTCTGAGAGGAAAGAAGATATATAAAAAACATCTGGAAGAAGAAGAAGGATGAAGTCTGTACTAAATAGGAGAACAGACCCTGTCTTACGAGGTTCAGAGGAAATAACCATTCATTCTGCTCAGAAACTATTTCGCAGGGACCTGTAATTTGGAGGCAGATATTAGACTTTTGTTCGGGGAATTTTCTGCAGCAATGCTGTCCAACGGAACTTTGTGTGGTTAGTGCAACGGAGAAACTGAATTTTAAGTTTTGTTTAATTTTTTTAAAAAAATATGTTTGTATTGATTTCAGAGAGGAAGGGAAAGGGAGAGATAGAAACATCAATGATGACAGAGAATCATGGATCAGCTGCCTCCTGCATGCCCCGCTGGGAAGGAGCCCGCAACCCCGGGACGTGCCCTGACTGGGAATCAAACCGTGACCTCTCGGTTCATAGCTCGGTGCTCAGTCACTGAGCCACGCCAGCTGGGCAGCAGGCTGATTGTTAACTGGATAATTTTGTATGGCGCAGGAATGATGTTATGAATATCCAAATGGCCCTTGACAGAAGAAAAGGTTCCCCACCCATGACTTAGAACGATGCCTGACATAGTATAATGAGTCCTTACTAAGTGTCTATTGAGTAAGTGTATGGCCTCCTCGTACCCTCCAGCTGGTCATGTGACCATCTGCTCTCTACTCCCAGTGGGGCAGGAAAGAGTAGCACAGTGAAATTCACACTCCTCATCGGTGCTTGCTTATTAGTCAGTTTTTATTTGATGGGCTAGCTAAGTGCAATGTCAAAGTTTTTTTTTAAAAAAAGAAATATTTTGATTTTTTTACAGAGAGGTAGGGAGAGGGATAGAAAGCCAGAAACATCGATGAGAGAGAAACATCCATCAGCTGCCTCCTGCACGCCCCCCACTGGGGATGTGCCTGCAGCCAAGGCACATGCCCTTGACCGGAATCCAACCCGGGACCCTTCAGTCCACAGGCTGACGCTCTGTCCACTGAGCCAAAATGGTTTCATCATTGTCAGAGTTTTTATAGTCTTTAGATTCTGGCCTTGAACTCCTGAGAACTTACCCTTCTGGCTATTGTGTGTGTTACCTTGTAGCGCGGCCACCTCCGCTCGACCTGAGGAACCTCTCTACCATCCGGGAACATGCCTCTCTCACCAGGACCCACACTGTGCCTTGGTAAGTCTGATTGCTCCACGGGGCCTCCTCGGCACAGACACTGCCAGTCTTGGTGTTAGGCCTCTTCTATGACATGTAGCTGAAGCGCCCTTGATGGGGCTGAAGCAGAAGAAGGGACCGGGTTCCTGGTCACAAGCCAGACGTGATTGTAGGTCACAGGGGAAGAAATAGCACAGCCTATCCAGATACCGGAATCGGGAACAGGATGCTGCCAGGAACCCTAGGAATCTCTCTCCGTCTCTCGCGTTTACTTCTGTCTTCACATTTGCTTGTTCCTCTTTCTTTGGAGAACTTTTCTTTGTTGCACAATCCCTGAGGCCACAAATAGCTGTACTGTACATCCGGACCTTATTTGCATGCTACAAGTCCAGTATCAGTCAGCAAAGATAGGCTCTTTTTAAAAAAAAAAAAATATATATATTTTATTGATTTTTTACAGAGAGGAAGGGAGAGGGATAGAGAGTTAGAAACATCGATGAGAGAGAAACATCGATCAGCTGCCTCCTGCACACTCCCCACTGGGGATGTGCCTGCAACCAAGGTACATGCCCTTGACCGGAATCGAACCTGGGACCCCCAGAGTCTGCAGGCCGACGCTCTATCCACTGAGCCAAACCAGTTAGGGCAGGCTGTTTTCTTTTTAAATATATTTTTATTGATTTCAGAGAGGAAGGGAGAGGGAAAGAGAGAGAAACATCATGGATCGGCTGCCTCCTGCACGCCCCCACACTGGGAATCAAGCCTGCAACCTAGGCACGTGCCCTGACCGGTAATAAGACCGTGACCCCCTGGTTTATAGCTCAACACTCAACCCACTGAGACACACTGACCGAGGCTCCTGGTTATTTCGAATGGAAACAAGAGAGCCCCAAAGGAGGAATGGGTTTTTTTTCCTAAATGATCTGAGGCCTTGGTCTGTTTCTAGAAAGCTCATGAGCTGTGTCATGAGGATGGCCTGGGGAAAAAAGTAACCTTTGAGAATTGGGAGTCATTTGCCCCAGAGTAGGACAGAAGCTGCTGGGCAGTGTCTACTGCTTTAAGAATTGCTTTGGCCGGAAGGAAGTTGTATCTGGAAGGGGAGGGCTGAAACCCCACAGGGGCCATGTCAGTTCCTGGCTGGCTTTCAGAGCAGCTGTTAGACATTGCTTTGACCTCATCTATATTTTTGTTCTTAGCAATCGGACCAGCTTTCTCTCTCCAGGAAGAAACGGTATTAATTCTGCAAGATTTTTTGCCAATTCTGTTTCCAGAGAAGAGGAAGAAAGCTACATCCAGATGGTAATCCTATATTTTTCATCCTCTTCTTATTCTTCACGCCAATCTGTATTCTAAGAGTTCGTTAGGAAGGAAACATATACTTCAGAAAGCCCCATACAACCTTAATACAGTCACTTGGTTGTAATAGGCTGCAGTGTTTACTAGACTGCGAACAAATCGTTTGAAGGTGCTATTTTCACCTGCGATATTTAGTTCCTTGTACCATGTTGAGGCCACCATATTTCAAGAGTCCCCAGGGTTTAGCCATGTGTCATGGGCAAATGGAAATGTCATTCTTTTCATCAGGGTTGTGATACCCTATTGGATCCCAATAGGTGTGCCGTTTCCTGGATATCCAGAATCTAAGCTGTGAAAACTCACACGTTGGATGTTCCCTCCACCAGATCACAGGTGGTCCTGTCCTGACTTCCCTTGAACCTTCTAAAGGATGAATCACTGAAGAGTCCCATTGAATGGGGTTGCCCTGGGCTTTGCATGCGTCCTACTCTTCGGAGACTCCTGTTATAGGGATCTTTCTGTAGATCTGAGTGGATAGAGACCTGACACAAAGAAAATTTTATTTGAGAGAAAGAGAGGAGAGAGAAAGAAATGTCAATGATGAGAGAGAATCATTGATCAGCTGCCTCCTGCACACACCCCCACTGGCGATCTAGCCCGCAACCCAGGCCTGTGCCCTGACCAGGAATTGAACCATGACCTTCTGGTTCATAGGTCGATGCTCAACCACTGAACCACACCAGCTGGGCTAGAGACCTGACATTTCTGTCCTTTGAAGAACCATTTACAATTCTAGTCCTAACCTCTCTCTCCTGCCCTCTCATATCCCTTCTAGTCTTTTTAGCTTGGATTCTATTTGAGAGCATGGCTTTTGAAGAGAAGAAGGGGCTTTTAGCCCCTCTGACAATTATCAGACCATTTACCTGGGACTGTGTCCATCCCACAGTTTAAAAAAGATGAACAGGAGAACCTAATATGTGTATAGGCGCAGCTCATAGACACAGACAATAGTGTGGGGAAGGCCTGGGGTGGGGTGGGGCTTGGGTGGTGGAGGAAAAGGTGGGGGGAAATAGGGGAACACCTGTAATACCGTCAACAATCAATAAATTTTAAAAATAAAATAAAGTAGCGGAAACCGGTCTGGCCCAGTGGATAGAGCATCAGCCTGTGGATTGGAAGGTCCCAGGTTTGATTCCGGTCAAGGGCATGTACCTTGGTTGTGGGCCCATCCCCAGTAGGGAGTGTGCAAGAGGCAGCTGATCAATGTTTCTCTCTCATTGATGTTTCTGACTTTCTATCCCTCTCCCTTCCTCTCTGTAAAAAATCAATAAAATATATTTAAAAAAATAAAATAAAATAAAAGTAAAATGTAGGAACTCTAGAAATAATTCTCTAGAGAGAATCTCTGTTTAAACTATGAAAATTTGAAAAGGGATCTTGGACAATGTTCAAGGCAATGTGACTTTATATTCTTTTAATATATTGATTCGTTGATCTCTAAGAGGAAGGGAGAGGGAGAGAGAGAGAATCATCCTATATAATAAAAGTCTAATATGCAAATTGACCAAATCTCAAAATGACTGGTTGCAATAACACGCAGTGACCACCAGGGGGCAGACACTCAACACAGGAACTGCCCCACAGGGGGAGCAACGCTCAGCCAGAACCCGAGCTCACGGCTGGCGAGTGCAGCCATGGTGGCAGGAGCCTCTCCCCCCTCCACGGCAGTGCTAAGGAGCAGCAAGCCAGTAGGTGGTAAGAGCAAGGGGTCCTGGACTGCGAGAAGGATGTCTGACTGTCCTGTGGGGAGCGGGCCGAAGCTGACAGTTGGACATCCCCCAAGGGGTTCCAGACTACTAGAGGGTGCAGGACAGGCTGAGGGGCCGATCCCCAGTGCATGAATTTCATGCACCGGGCCTCTAGTCAATGATAAGAGAGGATCATTGATTGCCTGCCTCCTGCACGCCCCCTAGTGGGGATGGACCCTGCAACCCACTTATGTGCCCTGACCAGGAATTAAACTGGGAATCGAACCATGACCTCCTAATTCATAGTTCGATTCTCAACCACTGAACCATGCTGGCCAGGCGCCCCATATACCTTTGAGAAGATAGTTCTGCCCTCTTATACATGAGGATAATAGGCAATTCAGAATCTGGAAACAGTGATCTCCAGTGAAGCAGTAATTAAAGGCTTTATTTTGCCTTTTCTGTTTGATAAAAATTGCACTGTAAGTGCGCTTAACCATATGCAGATGGAAAGTGACTCATATACAAATGTGCTGTGATCTTCCCAATGTTTTTCACACTTAGTAATGGCCCTTGGGAAACTTGTAGAAGAAAACTCTCTTATAAAGAAAGGATGCTGGACCAGCTGTGCTCTGTCTCCAGAGAACAGAAAAGGGAAGTGAATCTATAACAAAATAGAAGCAAGTGCGTAGGCCTTCCAGACTCCAGCAGTTCATTGCTGATCTCTGAGTCTGTGAGAAAGATCAGTGAGCCCCTGGTAACTTCTATTCTACTTTCTGTCTGTGTGAATTTGCCTATTCTAGGCATCCTAATAAAGAGGGGACTATGCTAATTATCCATTACGTCTTGAGGTGGAGCAACTGACCATGTAATGAATGGCCGTGTAACAACCAGATCATGTATCTGCAGTAAGGGGGGGGGCAGCGAAGTACAAGTGGGCAGCAGAGCGCTATAGGATGGGGCAGGGCAGCAAGCTATGAGGGGGTACAGGGGGAAATACAGGAGGGCGGGGCAGTCAGCGGAGAGCTACAGGAGGGTGGCAGTGACCTGCTGGCGCACAGATTCATGTGCAGGGCTACTAGTCTCATATAAATGGAATCATAACAATATTGTGCTTGTGTATCTGCCCTTCATTTAGCATAGTATTTTCAAGACTCGTCCCTATTGCAGCACGGGTCAGAATTTCAGTTGTTAAGGCTAATGATCCATTGTGTGCACACACCACTTACTGTCTGTCTGTTCATCTATTGCTAGACAGTTGGGTTGTTTCTACCTGGCGTGCAAGCATCTGTTTGGATCTCGGCTTTCGGTTCTTTCAGATATATACCTAGAGGCGGGATTGCTGAGTGCCATGGTAATGCATGCATAATGTTTGAGGCACCACCAAGCTGTTTGCCAGTGGCCAAACCATTGAATATCCCCACCAGCTATGCAGATATTCCCAAAAGCTATGCAGAATGGTTCCAATTTCTCTACATTCTCACCAACTCTTAGTATTCCCATTTTTTAAATGGTATTCCCATTCTTTTGTTTGTTGGTTTTGCATAATGGCCATATTACGTATGTGTGAAGTATCTCATTGTGGCTTTCATTTGCATTTCCCTAATACTAGTGATGTTGAATACATTTTCATATGCTTATGTCTTCTTTGGAGAAATGTCTAATGGAGCTCATTAGTCTTCATTTTTGTGTGTGTGTGTGTGTGTGTGTTAATGTTCACCTGAGGATGTGTTGATTGATTTTGAGAGAGGAGGGGGGAGAGAGAGAGAGAAAGAGGAGGAGAAGAGGAACATAGCATAGCTGGTTGCCTCATATGGGAGGGACCAAGCCCACAACCTAGGTATGTGCCCTGACTGGGGATTGAACCCAGGACCTTTTGGTGCATGGGATGACACTCCAACTAACTGAGCCACACTAGCCAAGGCTCCTTTGCCCATTTTTGAACAGGGTTGTTTGTTTTTGAGCTGTACAAGGTTTTTAAATACATATATATTATGGATATTAATCTCTTATCAGATATTTTGCAAATATTTCCCCCCATTCTGTGGGCTATCTTTCCACTCTCTTTTTTTTTTAAAAAAAATATTTTTATTGATTTTTTTTACAGAAAGGAAGGGAGAGGGATAGTTAGTTAGAAATATTGATGAGAGCTGAAACCGGTTTGGCTCAGTGGATAGAGCCTCGGCCTGCAGATTGAATGGTCCCGGGTTCGATTTCGGTCAAGGGCATGTACCTTGGTTGCGGGCACATCCCCAGTAGGGGGTGTGCAGGAGGCAGCTGATCGATGTGTCTCTCTCATTGATGTTTCTGACTTTCTATCCCTCTCCCTTCCTCTCTGTAAAAAATCAATAAAAATATTTTTAAAAAATATCGATGAGAGAGACATCGTTCAGCTGCCTCCTGCACACTCCCACCGGGTATGTGCCTGCAACCAAGGTACATGCCCTTGACTGGAATGGAACATGGAATTCTTTTGTAGACAAATTACATTAAAGGGGTAAACTTTTGTTTACAGTTAATAAGAAATTGAGTTAATTTTGTATATTATCTAATGTTAGGGTGCATCTTTCATCCTTTTGCATGTGGATATCCAGTTTTCCCAGCATCATTTGTTTGAAAGACTGCCCTTTCCCGGCTGGTCTTGGCACCATCCTTGAAAATTATTTAACTATATGTGTGAAGGTTATTCTGGACTCTTTATTCTATTCCATTCATCTGTATGTCTGTTCTTATCCCACTGTGACAGCTTTGATTACTTCAGTTTTGTAGCGAGTTTTTTAAAAATATATTTTATTGATTTTTTACAGAGAAGAAGGGAGAAGGATAAAGAGTTAGAAACATCGATGAGAGAGAAACATTGATCAGCTGCCTCCTGCACACCCCCTACTGGGGATGTGCCCCCAACTAAGGTACATGCCCTTGACCGGAATCAAACCTGGGACCTTTCAGTCCGCAGGCCGACGCTCTATCCACTGAGCCAAACCGGTTTCGGCTGTGTTTTTTTTTTTATTTTATTGATTTTTACAGAGAGGACGGAGAGGGATAGAAAGTCAGAAACATCGGTGAGAGAGAAATTGATCAGCTGCCTCCAGCAAACCTCCTAACTGGGGATGTGCCGGTACCCAAGGTACATGGCCTTGACCGGAATCAAACCTGGGACCCTTCAGTCTGCAGGCTGACGCTCTATCTACTGAGCCAAACCGGATAGGGCTGGCCAACTGTTTTCATGGTGAATAAAGGGATAGCTTCATGTGAAGGCTGGATTGGCTGTTTTTTACTTCAAATGCCTCCTGTCACTCTAACACGCAGGATGAGCTGCATAGGGCTCATCAGTCTAGTCTGTTGTGATGTGACGGCAGCTGCTCAAGTGAAGACACGGCTCACCCTCCTTCCCTTAGGCAGCCTGGCCAGGCACTGTTAACTTGAATCTGTGATGTTGGTTCCCAGGAGGAACACCGGACAGGCAACTCCCTGAGCAGTGGTTCTGTGATGTGGACAAAGAAATTCAGCCTGGATTACTTAGCCCTGGACTTCAATTCTGCGTCACCAGCTCCTGTACAGCAGGTAGGAAGGACTTTATGTCTGAGAATTTCCCCGATTTCATTTCTGTTTAGATGTTTCAACCATGTGTGTTCTCTTTGAAAAGTCTTAAGCATACAGACATGTACAGTGAAGAATATTAAAATCTGATTCTGCCTCCCAGAAATCCTGCTGTATTCCCTCTAGGTTATGTTCTTTGGATGGATAGGCATATATACACACACACACACACACACACACACACACACACACACACACTAGAGGCCCAGTGCACGAATTTGTGCACAGATGGGGGGTCTCTCTGGCCAGCCCAGTGGCCCATGGGGTGGGCCGGCCAGGGGCAGGAACTTAAGAGGTTGGCCAGTCGGCCCCACCCCCAACTGGGGTGGGGGTGGTCGATCTGGGATGGGGTTGGCCAGGGCAGGTGCTGTGAGTGGTTGGCTGGCTAGCTGGCCCCGCCCCTGGTTGATCTCCCAGTTGAACTCCTGGTCAAGGAGATAATTTGCATATTAGCTTTTTATTATATAGGGTATTTCAGGGAGGAAGGGAGGGAGAGGGAGAGAGGGATAGAAACATCAATGATGAAAAAGAATCATTGATTGGCTGCCTCCTGCACACCCCCTACTGAGGATTGACCCCGCAACCTGGGCATGTGCCCTTGACTTGAATTGAACCTGGGACCCTTCAGTCTGCAGACTGATGCTCTATCCACTGAGCCAAACCAGCTAAGGGCCAGGCAGACCTGGTTTTATTGCACTTCACTGTATTGTGCTCCACAGATGTGTTTTCGACAAGGCCTTTCACCAGCAAAACGATTACAACCCGCTTTATGGCGACACTCACTTTTGTGCAGTGTTTTGGAATTGAACCTGCACTATCCTCATGGTCTGCCTGTCTACACATACACACATTTGTAGTATTCATACCCTTTAAAACTTGGCCCATAAAGCTTATGGGAAAAATTCTCTGGCGGAGATGATGGTGAGGTTGAGGGCACTTCAGGCAATGCAAAGGCCTGCTTAGAAAAGGAGTCATGGTCTCCAGCCATACCACCCTGAACGCGCCCAATCTCATCTGATCTCGGGAGCTAAGCAGGGTCTAGGAATCCCTCAGTAAAGGGCCTCAAAGGCCAGATGGACAGTTTCAACTCTTTTGGGTAGTGTTCTAGTCTGTAATGCAGGGATCAGAAAGAATTAACACCTGCGTTGATGCCTGTGGTGAGGATTAAATGAATAAGTCCATGTAAGCAACACTAGCCATTCACTAGTGCTGCCCATGAACTAGTGTTGCCTGTGTAACTCGTGTAAGCCATGGATTGAATGAATGGTAAGCAGTGGACAACAGCTGAATATTTTCAATCAAGGGGTGCTCATAATCTAAACTGGGCCTACCAGTGTATTGTTTCATGGGAAAAGCAACCTACCAAACAGGATATACGGTATGATTCGTGTGTGTGTGTGTGTGTGTGTGTGTGTGTGTGTGTGTGTGTGTGTTTAGGTGTGTAGAATAAAAAAATCTGGAAGGCTTCCCTTTCCTTTTGTGGGATGAACTCCTCTATTTCTCCTTTACCTCTAATTTCATTCCAAAAACCTGAACTGATATTCCAGAAAAGCTGATCAGAAAGGTGAGACCAATAAGTAAAAAAGATGCATTAGTCCGTTTTGATAGGCTATTCAGTCAAAACAAACATCCCCCCAAATTTCAGTGTCTTGCAACAGAACAGGCTTTTTCGCTCTTTCAGTTGTTGCTACTGGGACAATCCACTACTGGGTCATCTTCAATGATGCAACTCTAGCTGAGGCACGCTGATCTCCCGGCAGGGGAAAAGGAGAGACTGTAGAATCACAGGATGCCTTTTTTCCCTAGCAGGGGTGGGGAACCTTTTTTCTGCCAAGGGCCATTTGGGTGTTTATAACACCATTCTCGGGCCATACAAAATTACCACCTTGAAAATGAGCCTGCTGTATTGTTGAGACATTTAATTAACTCACCCCTAATGCCTTGGCAGGGCCAGACCAAAATGATTTCTTGGGCCTTATATGGCCCGTGGGCCGGACATTCTCTACCCCTGCTCTATAGGATTGGCACATGTCACTTGCACTCACATTATATTAGTCAAAGCAAGTCAGGTGGCTACAGCAAAGTTGAAGGGAGCAGAGGTGAAGAGCTATTCAAACGCACACACAAAATACAATAACGCTTCTGCAAAGAATGACCCAGAAAGAAGGGGCAGCAAGTACTTAACATTGGAATATTCCATGGAAGGACTGACCTTTTCCCGAATTTATTTTATTTTATTTTATTTCCAGGAACACATTTATTCATCATAATCTTTTCAGGGGTAGGACAAATAGGAACAACACTGGGTAGTGAATACAATTTGCAAATAGGCAATATAAGGAGAGAGAAAATTAATATGTATTCCTCAGCGCTCTAAAAGGAGAGGAAGAATATTAATAGCCATTTCCTTGCAGGTATAACTTTGAAAATGTTAATTTTTTATTTTTATTTTTTGGTGGGATGAGGAAGGTGTGGTATATTATGAGCTTCTAAAACCAGATGAAACCGTTAATACTGATTGCCCAAATTTTTATTTATTGTTTAAAGTATTACAAATAGTAGTAATATGTTTCCTTTTTTTCCCTCCCATTGACCTCCCCCCAGCCTCCCCTAACCCTCAGCACATACCCTCACCTCCCCCCCACCCCAGTGTCTTGTATTCATTGGTTATGCTTATATGCATGCATACAAGTCCTTCGGTTGATCTCTTACAGCCCCCACCCCCCACCCTCTCTTGCCTTCCCATTGTAGTTTGACAGTCTGCTCAAAGCTTCTTTGCCTCTGTATCTATCTTTTCCCCCCATTTCTTTTCTTCAAAAAGATCTTGTATCTGCATACTGGAAATAAATATATAAGAACAAAAAATGTTTGAGTCTCAGTTTCAATGTCCAACAGTTCTGAGTCCCAGTTTCAATGTCAAATAGTTCCTTATGTGTACATGTCAGCAATGGTATCTGGATGGTGGACAAATGGTGGCAATGCAGGTCCCACCCTCTCTGGTTTGGTCCTGGGCCACCTCAGCGATGTACGGCTGCGGACTGTTAGCATGGCAAGGGGTCATCAGCGTCCTCTATCTCTGGACTGTCTTCGCGGTTGGAACAGACCTATCAGTTCCTCTCTGTTGCAGGAATCCATATGGTCTTGGAGTTGTTTTCTGAAAATATACAAACATATTCTCGACCAAAAGTTAATAAAGGAATCTTTTCTGTAAATTAGACTTGGGATTCTTTTTTTATTTTTGCCCAAATGATTTTCCTTTGGCTTACTTTGACACCATGTGTGTTTTTCATGGGTGTCCCTGCTGTTATCATTACAAATGGAAATTAATTTTCTGAAGTAAGAATTTTCTAGATGTAACTTACTTACAGGATATTTTTCCTTACATGATATTACCCCACTACCTCCCCTTTTTTGGTTAATGGGGTTTTTTGGAAATTTTATATTGCAGTTTTGGTAACTTTAAATTTTAATTTTTGCACAAGAATATGACTGCTTTAGGTTCTTTGCATGTGAGGCAATTTTACAATGAGATGAACTACCAATAGAAATTTTAGTTAATATTTTAGGAACAGCTTTTTGTCCAGTACACTTAAATTTTCTTGAGTATTCACTTATTTCAATTTCACCCGAATTTTTTTTTATTGACTACTAGGGGCCCAGTGCATGAAATTCATGCACTGGAGGTGGGTGGTCCCTCAGTCCAACCTGCCCCCTCTCACATATTGTGAGCCCTCAGGGGATGGCAGAGGCTTTTTCCGATGATCACCCTGCCATGGGGCCAATTACTGATGGCTGGCTGGCTCTGCCCCTGGCCCCAGCCCGCCCCAAAGCTGAAAAGAGCCTCTTGGCAGAGGCTATTTCCAGCCTGGCCTTGGGAACCCAGCTATTGCCCTGCCATGGGGCCGATTGCTGGTGGCTGGCTGGCTCTGCCCCGGCCCTGGCCTTGGGCAACAGCCATCGTGGTTGGGTGTTAATTTGCATATCTCTCCTTATTGGCTTGTGGGCATGGCTTATTGGGTATAGTGAAGGTATGGTCAATTTGCATATTACTCTTTTATTAGATAGGCTAATGAAAACCTTTTTGTCCTCCCCCTTCAGAAACTTCTCCTTTCAGAAGAGCAAAGAGTAGACTACGTCCAGGTGGATGAGCAGAAGACGCAAGCTCTCCAGAACACAAAGCAGGAGTGGACGGACGAGAGGCAATCGAAAGTGTAAGCACTGTGGGCTTGGACCTGTGTGACGCAGGGAAGCGTGGGGCTGGCTTTGAGTGTTTTCCCTCCAATCACACCGATGTTCAACACAGGTCAAGGTGCAGAGAGAATGTGTAATGTCCGTGGGCTTGGGAAGAACCCGTGGGAGAGAGGATCTGCTTGTGTACATTCGACGGGGAGAAGAAGGAAACAGCGTCCTCCCAGTGGGGGCTGTGATGGAGTCCAGCTCCTCTCCACACCAGCACCTGTTGCCGAAGTTTCCTCCTCTGGCCACCCCGGCCCATGCCCAGAGCCTCAGGGATGCTAAGAGCTGTCTCTACAGTCACAAGAGGCGGAGATGGAGGATTGCACGGCCGTGGGCTGGGATGGAGAAAACTTCAAACAGGGTAGGAACAATCAAAAACAAAACTCAAGAGACTATTTTCCCAGAGTTTGGTGACAGATCTCTCCAATGGAGGATTTGGAGTGCAGATCGAAGCCAGTATTCCCAACTGACAGGAAGATATCCTTTGAGTCCAATACCTGAACTTGACCTCTCTCTCCACTGAAATGATGCATTTTCCTAGAGAGAAGCCCCTGGAGACCATCTTGTCCTACCTCCCGAGGACACAGCTAGAGAGATCAAGCCAGCAGTGGTGGGAGAGTCTGCACTCCTTCCTCCATAGACTCCAGCAGATCGATCATTGTTATCCCCCCAAGAAAGACAATTTAAGTGACGAGGCAATGATTCCTGGGCTCTATGGTGGCCGTATCAGATGACAACAATGGCTCTGAAGATGCCATGGTTTAAGCAGCTACATGTGGCCCGGTGTTTCGTTGCTGTTGACCTCTTTCCGGCATGTTTTTCACATGTATCATCACCTCTCCCCCCCCGAAAAGACCCCGGAAGCTCTGGTTGGTGGAAATTATTGCTCCCACTTGAAGAAAAGCAAACAAGGACCACAGGAGGCTGCACTTTGCCCACTCATGGAGTCAAGGCACAGAGTCGGGTTTCCATAGAGTTGGCCAGGCTGCCCATTGCAGGTTCATTCTGCCATCTCACACTGACTCTGAGGATTAAAAAAAAATACATATATTGATTTCAAAGAGGAGGGGAGA
This sequence comes from Antrozous pallidus, assembly GCA_027563665.1. Lineage (NCBI taxonomy): Eukaryota > Metazoa > Chordata > Mammalia > Chiroptera > Vespertilionidae > Antrozous > Antrozous pallidus. The sequence goes on along the minus strand of CM050509.1, from coordinate 7,284,923 downwards.
CAGAGATTCAGAAACATCAGTGATGAGAGAGAATCATTGATCGGCTGCCTCCTGCACATTCTACACTGGGGGATCGAGCCTGCAATCTGGGCAGGTGCCCTTGATTGGAATGGACCCTGGGACTCTTCAGTCTGTAGGCCAACGCCCTAGCCAACTGAGCCAAACCAGCGAGAGTAACTCTGCAGATTTTGCTGAAATTGATCAGTTTGGTCAAACTTGAGACGAGTGGGAAGCATGCACAGGGCCTGAGATGAGTCATCATCTCTCCCTTTCATAGGCTTTTGAGCAGGTGCTTTTATACTTGAAAGGCATGTGCGCCCAGCCAGCGTTTCAGATGGGAAACACATAAGCAGTAATGACCATGAGAAATACCTCCTGACTTCGGCCAATGCAAAATCCATTCTTGGATTGCACCGTCCCCTTGTGACGTGTCTCCCGTAAGCTGGCTAATGGTGGTAGAAGAATTTTTGCCACCTTGGGAAGGCACACATTGTCCTTGACTGTCTTATGCTTTTCAGTAATAGAGTTATGATGAGGAAAAAAACCCACAAACAAACAAAAACAATGCATCCTCACGTTTCCTGGCTAGTTTTCCCCTCTGTTTTATGGGGTGCTGAGGGTTAGGGCACTCAGCCAGAAGTCACCCTCGCGCATGGGGCTTTCCTTAATGCCCCTGCCTCACCCTTCCGAGCAGCCGTGGCCAGGAGACAGATCAGAAAGGCTGGGAATGAAGCAGTTTCTGCCACATTTTCACCACTGCTGTGTCCTGTGTATGAGGCCACATCCAACAGACAGGCAGGTCTATGGCAGTCAGGGGTACACAGGGCTTTGCTGTGTGGTTTGGGGGGTTTCAAAATGCCCTGCCGGTAAGTAAATGCCAAAGTCTTGTTTGTTTAGATCATAAAAGAAGTAATTTTGATGTTAAAAGCAGCGGGACCTAGTAACATCATTTTCTTCCTGGAGCAAGATGGAGGGAAGTGCTGAGTTGTGTGGGTTTCTTTTTAGTTTTTTTTTTTTTTTTATAGATTTCAGAGAGGAAGGGAGAGGGAGAGCTAGAGATAGAAACATCAATGATGAGAATCATGGATTGGCTGCCTGCCTAACGCCCCACACTGGGGATCGAGCCTGCAACCTGGGCCTGGGAATGGACAGGGATAGAGACATAGAAACACCGATCAGCTGCTTCCTGCACACCCCCTACTGGGGACCATGTGCCCTGACTGGAAATGGAACCGTGGCCTCCTGGTTCACAGGTCAACACTCAGTCACTGAGCCACGCCACCTGGGCCTGCCGAGTTCTTGAACTGAGTCGAGTCCTCAGTGAGCCCAAATGGAGCACCGAGAGGGCTCCTCTTACCCCGTGGCCAGCTCCACATCATCACACAGGGAGGTTGGAGCCTGTAAAGAGCCGCCTCCTTCTCTGTGACTTGCAAAGAGTCAAGAATCCAGGGCTGTTGAATGCCAGTTCCCATAGAGCAAGGGTGGGGAACGTCTGGCCTGCGGGCCGTATAAGGCCTGCAAAATCATTTGGTCTGGCCCTGCTAAAACATTAGGGCTGAGTTAATTAAACATTTAACCAAATATAGCAAGCTAATTTTTATATTTTTATTGACTTCAGACAGGAAGGGAGAGGGAGAGAGAATCATTGGCTGCATCGAGCCCACAACCCAGGCATGTGCCCTGACTGGGAATCAAACTGTGACCTCTGAGATTTTTTTTATTTCCACAGAAATCATCCCAGATTCCATTCCAGGTCAAGTGCACGCATCATGCCTGTACACTGTGCAGGGTGCTCCTTCTGGAAGACTTGGGAATCAATGCAACAGGACAGTGCAGCAATTAACCCCACATTGTTTTCCGCAGTTCCTTGTTTGTTTCCTTCCATCTTGTTTCATTAGGAAATTCCTCTCGATCGGGACTTGTGAAGGGTCACAAGCCTCCAAGTCCCTAAGAACTTTGGGAGATAACGTTTTTCTTGAGGAGGGATGAATCCTGAGGCCCAGCCCACAGCCCGCTACAAAGACATGGAGTGAGACTGTGGGAGTCAGTCGGTGGAGCAATGACCAACTGACCCGACACCTTTAGGTCTGACTTGAGACTGAAGGCTCCTCACAGGCCCGTTTTCTGTTCTCAAGGCCTCCTCAGTCCCCCCCCCCTCATGCCATCTTTGTACCCACGATTATACTGATGTTAAAAAAAATCCATTGTGTTTTTACTATTTCATTTCCAGCATTAATAAAAGTTTTGTAAGGAGGAATCATGACTTAAGTTCCTTATTTGTTCACAGGGATGGCATTCAGTGTAAGCCTAGAACATGTTTTGAAAGCTGAGTATGTGAAAATCGACTTCATTGCTGTTTTCCATGGCAACAGACTTAACAACGCACTCACGTGGAATGACCGACATGCGTGCTCTTTCACTGCAAGACATAGAGCAGGTGGCTGTCAGGAGTACTGCTTCCGCTCAGTCAAACCATGTCTTTAAAATTGTTTTGATTGATTTCAGAGAGAAAGGAAAAAGGAGAGGGAGAAACATCAATGATGAGAGAGAATCATGGATCAGCTGCCTCTTGCACGCCCACACTGGGCATGGAGCCCACAACCAGAGCCTGTGCCTCTGACTTGGAATCGAACCGAGACCTCCTGGTGCATAGTTCAATGCTCAACCACTGAGCCAAACCATATCTTGACATCTTTTTTAAAATATATATTTTATTGATTTTTCACAGAGAGCAAAGGAGAGGGATAGAAAGTCAGAAACATCGATGAGAAAAAAAATATCGATCAGCTACCTCTTGCACACCTCCCACTGGGGATGTGCCTGCAACCAAGGTACATGCCCTTGACTGGAATCGAACCCGGGACCTTTCAGTCCACAGGCCGACGCTCTATCCACTGAGCCACACGGGTTTTGGCTTGACATATTTTTTGAAATATATTTTATTAATTTTTTTACAGAGAGGAAAGGAGAGGGATAGAGAGTCAGAAACATCGATGAGAGAGAAACATCCATCAGCTGCCTCCTGCACACTCTCTATTGTGTATGTGCCTGCAACCAAAGTACATGCCCTTGATCGGAATTGAACCTAGGACCTTTGAGTTCTCAGGCCGACACTCTATCCACTGAGCCAAACCGGTTAGGGCTTGACATCTTTTTTTCTTCAGACACAAGCTTCGATAATTGCCAATAAAGGGTGGGTGTGGGGTGGCGGGAGTCAAGCGGGGTGGGGGTGGGGAATGGGACATGTGCGACACTTTCAACAATAAAGATAAATTAGGATGGGGAGAGAAAAAGGAATCCTTCATTGCTGGTGGGAATGCAGACTGCTGCAGCCACTGCAGAAAACAGTATGGCATTTTCTTCAAAAATTAAAAATGGAACTTCCATCTGACCCAGAAAACCTACTTCTAGGAATATATCCCAAGAAAACAAACACCAAGCAGAAAGGACATATGAACCCCTATGTTCCTAGCATCACAATTTACAATAGCTAAGATTGGGAAACAGCCTAAGTGCCCATCAGCAGATGAGTGGATTAGAAAACCGTGGTACATCAACACCATGGAATACTACGCTGCTGTGAAAAAGGAACTCTTACCATTTGCAACAGCATGGATGGACCTGAACAGCATTATGCTAAGTGAAATAAGCCAGTCAGAGAAAGATAAATATCACATGATGTCACTCATTTGTGGAATATAATGAACAACTAAACTGATGAACAAAAATAGATATAGAGGCAAAGAAGCATCAAACAGAGTGTCAAACTACAGGAAGGCTGGGGAGGGTAAGGGGAAGGTAAGAGATCAAAGGACTTGTATGCATATATATAAGCCTAACCAATGAATACAAGACACGGGGAGGGGGAGGGCATGTACGGGGTGGAGGGTAGGGGAGGCCAGGGGAAGGTCAATGGGGAAAAAAGGAGACATGCACTACTATTTGTAAAGCTTTAAACAATAAACTAAATTTAAAAAGAGTCCTAGCTGATGTGGCCCAGTGGATAAAACATCAGCCTGGTGACTGAAAGGTCCCAGGTTTGATTAGGGTCAAGGGCACATGCCTGGGTTGCGATTTGATCCCCAGTAGGGGGTGTGCAGGAGGCAGCCAATCAATGATTCTCATCATTGATGTTTCTATCTCTCCCTCTCCCTTCCTCTCTGAAATCAATAAAAAAAATTAAAAAATTAAAACAATTGCAAATTAAAAAAAAAAAAAAGTAACTGGCAATAGTCAAGAACCTTCCCTGACACCACGTGTAACATGGCCTCGTTCATTAGTGATGTTAAAAGGCCCTTGGGCCGAGACCGGTTTGGCTCAGTGGATGGAGCATCGGACTGCGGACTGAAGGGTCCCGGGTTCGATTCCGGCAAGGGCATGTGCGTTGGCTGCGGGCACATCCCCAGTGGGGGGGCGTGCAGGAGGCAGCTGATCGATGTCTCTCTCTCATCGGTGTTTCTGACTTTCTATCTCTCTCCCTTCTGCTCTGTAAAAAAATCAATAAAATATATTTTAAAAAATTAAAAAAAAAGGCCCTTGGCCTTGCCTAAGCCGGTTTGGCTCAGTGGATAGAGCGTGGGCCTGTGGACTGAGGGGTCCCAAGTTCAGTTCCGGTCAAGGCTATGTTCCTTGGTTTCAGGCACATCCCCAGTAGGGGATGAGCAGGAGGCCAGCTGATTGATGTTTCTCTCTCGTGGATGTTTCTAACTCTTTGTCCCTCTCCCTTCTTCTCTGTAAAAAAATCAATAAAATATATTTTTGAAAAAGATAAAAGGCCCTTGGCCTTCCATCCCCAGCAGGAGTCTCTTGTGCCATCACCAACCTTTTGTCCGAGAAGCTGAGCAGCTCTGGGTGCTGCTGGCTCGGCGGCATCTCTAGGGCACGAAGCAACGCAGGGACAACTGGAGTAGCGGGGGCTCAGGTTTGAGGGGACACGGACCAGAGGCAAGAGAGAGGACAGGCCCAGGAAATCCTGGCTGAGAGAAAGGAAGAGAAGCCTCATGAAACTCCTCACCTTGGTGAAGTATGAGACGGACGACCTGAATGCTTTTAGCTGACACCCCTCCAACCAAGCTCGTGAGCCAAAGAAGAGTAGGTTGGCCCGCAAGGCTGACCTGAAAAGCAGGCTGTGAAACCAAACCTAAAAGGTCTTTAAACCTCAGGTCCCCTGTATCAGACACCTCCTTAAGTTTACAGCTTCCTGATTTTTTTTCTCCTTTTTTTTTGTTGTTTTTGTTTAGCATATTAGGCTTTTATTATATAGGATTCTGTCTGTGCAAGTGATACATGAAGTTTTTCTTTTGAAATTCTTTATATACAAAAGCGAGTCCACTTAAGGAAAAGCACTAGGTACACAGGAGTACAGGCAGCACATCAAACGTCACGACGCTCTCTTTGCAGGCATGGCGGACATTGTGTAAGGGGGGATGTGAACAGACATGTTCCGGAAACTGCTGGAACATACACTCAGGGGCTGGGGAGGGGCCAGGACCCCACACAGAGAGGCCTATATGAACTGGGCATTTTCGGTGGCAGAAACACGTACACAGAGATGTGAAGGTGGGGGCCAGGAGGGATGAGGAGCTCGGTGTGGTGGTGGTACGGACAGGAGTCCTTTGAGGTCTGGCCATGGACCTGAGTTCCCCAGGAGGAAAAACCCGGTGGATGGCTGCAGGGGAAGTCACCATGGATCGGTGTTGATCAGGAGGTTGGAACTGTTGCCGGCAGAGATGGTGCTGTCTGGGTGGCAGGTCCCAGGCCTTGTCATCAGCCCTTCCTGCAGGGAACCCCACCCTGAGGTCCAGAGCCACGGATCCTAGACCAGAATTAGCCTCTGACCGGGTTCCGGCAGTCCGGACTGCAAGCACTGAGGCAGCACCGACTCTTGCAACTGCAGCCTGCGTCCTGGTAGCTGAGACAGCGCAATCGGGCCTCAGGGCAGGTGTCCGGCTTCACTGTCACCCTAGGGACACACTGACGGAAGCAACTTTTTTTAAAAATATATATTTTATTGATTTTTCACAGAAAGGAAGGGAGAGGGATAGAAAGTCAGAAACATCGATGAGAGAGAAACATCGATCAGCTGCCTCTTGCACGCCCCCCACTGGGGATGTGCCCGCAGCCAAGCTACATGCCTTTGACGGGAATTGAACCTGGGACCCTTCAGTCCAAAGGCTGACGCTCTATCCACTGAGCCACACCGGTTTGCATGGAGCCGGAGCGGAGTGGAGCTGGCAGGTACCAGGCTGTCTCTGGGAGGAGTGGGTGCTGCAGTAGCTGGTGGAAGTGGAGGAGCTCGCGGAGAAGGTGCCGGTGGATAAGGGGCAGGTGGACAACTGGGGACCTGGACACCGAAAGGAAACAGAACCGAGGGGACCCTCCCTGCAGAAGGACCTCAGCCGCTCTGAAGATGTGATGTTTGCTTCAGGAGCATGCTTAGCAACGTTCTTCACCCGCAGACAAGGGAATGATTCCCCGCCCCATTTTTAAAAAAATATATTTTATTGATTCTTTCCAGAGAGGAAGGGAGAGGGATAGAAAGTCAGAAACATCGATGAGAGAGAAACATCGATCAGCTGCCTCTTGCACACCGCCTACCGGGGATGTGCCCGCAGCCACGGTACATGCCCTTGACTGGAATTGAACCCGGGACCCTTCAGTCCGCAGTCCAACACTCTATCCAGTGAGCCAAACCGGTTTCGGCCCTTCTCCCCACCCCCTTTTAAAAATATATCTTTAAACCTATGTACTACTATTAAATCTAAAGTATACTGCAAAAAATAAAAAATAAAAATATTAAAAAAAGAGAAAGAAACAGAATCTATAAAGACACGGAAGTAGGTAAGTGAAAAGAGAGTGAGTACTTCAATTTAACTGTAGGGGAGACAATAATTTGGGATTAGAGGATAATAAGGTTGGAAAAGTAGATCAGGAACCTTTTATAATACCAAAGAAATTTTAAACAAAATAATTAAACTTAGTCCTGAAGAATTAGAAAAAAAAAGTATCTTTATTGATTTCAGAGAAGGAGAGAGAGAGAGAAACATCAGCGATGAGAGAGAACCTTTGATTGGCTGCCTCCTGCAAGTCCCTTAGTGGGGAGCAAGTCCACTACCCAGGCACGTGCCCTTGACCGGAATCGAACCGGGGACCCTTGAGTCCACAGGCCGATGCTCTATCCACTGAGACAAACCAGCTAGGGTGCTTCCTGCTTGTTTGATCTTCAATTGCATTATCTCCACTAGACGGCAAACTCATTAGTCAACAGAGCCAAATAGCAACAGTACAACAATTGAAATCTCTTTGGAGAGCCAAAAACCGACTTCTGCACATGGGCCACGAAGTTTCAATCACACTGTACGTGTGCGCCCGCACGTGGTATTTTGTGGAAGAGCCACACTCAAGGGGCCAAAGAGCCGCATGTGGCTGTTAGCCACAGTTTGCCCATCCCTGTTACGAATAATAGCCTAGGGCCCTCAGTGCTCTGTGGGGCCCAGGCCCCTGGGGCAGGTGGGCAAGAAAGAGCACCTTTCGGTCCCGTCCCTAGCCAGCGGTTTCCATCCCCCAATGGCCAATGGGGAGCCAGGGGTGGGTGGCAAGGGACATGGGCCATGCCAGGCCAAGGCCTCCACCCCGCCAGTCCCCCCCCCCCCCCTCGCAACAGGGCGACCCTCAGTTGTGGTGGGCGGGCGAGTGGGTGGGAACGAAGGAGGACCTGTTGGTCTACCCCCGTCCCTGGCCTTCAGGCTCCAATCCCCAATGGCGAATGAGGAACTGGGGGAACCCGGGGCGGGTGGCGGAGGGGAGGGGCTGGGAATGGTCTTGGTTCCTCCCCCGGCCGCGGCTCTGATCGCTGTGGCACACCAGTTTCCACCAGCAGGAAGATGATATAATAGAACAGCCTAGAAACCGCAGGTCTTTCTCCTGATTCTGTATCTCCGGGCTCTAGAGAAATGATTGCCAGGTCCCATGTTGGGTCCCTCAGATCCCCGTCTCTCCTCCTCTGCCCAGCCCTGCTGATCAGCAGGTTTCTCCGAGCCAGAGGGAGAGAGCCAAGCTGGACTCAGCAACGCCACCACCCGAGGGCTGGGGGTCGCAGAAGGACGCGGTGACTTTGGAGTCATACAGACTCTGCCAGTTAGAGCTGAGTAACCTCCCCGAGCCTCAGTTTCTTCATCTGTACAATGGGTATGATAACAGTAGCAGCCTCGACGGAACATTACAGGGTGTGCATACGGTTATGCTTGTAAGATTCCCAGCCCCGGGCTGGACAGGCACCGAGCGCGCACTGTTGTCACTGATTATCTGCCCCCACCCCCGCCCTCCCTGGGCTTATGAACCCCCCGTGTTTAACTGGCAACGCAGGCAGGTGTGGAAATTGCCCGCTCTGTGTCCTGGCGGCCCCTGGGAGAGCTCGCATTCCGGATTCCGGGTTCCCGAGCAAGATGGCTCTGCAGTCTGAGGGGAAGGAGTCCAGCAGGGTCCCAGCACGGGCTCCCCGAGTCTCCGGGGCAATACCCGCTGCTCCCCCTCTTCCCGGCACTGTCCCCGCCCTGCCTCGGTTGTCACTCACCCGGGAATCCCTGCGTCATCTGTGCGCACATCTGTTCCCCGGCAGCCCCCACTCCGTGTGCCTCCGGCGCTGCCCTGCACGGGCGCAAACCACTGCGCGTCTTGGTTTTCCCATCTGGAAGCTGGGCCTGAGCGGGCCGGCCCCCTGGGGCTGTGCATCAAACCAGATGGCCAGGTGAAGCCCTTAGAAGGGCGCTGGGACCTGTTTGAAGTGGCCATTCAGTGTCAGCTGTTCTCTTAGGACTGCTGAAAGGCGAGTCTACTAACACTGTAGTCGGCAAACTGCGGCTCGTGAACCACATGCAGCTTTTTGGCCCCTTGAGTGTGGCTCTTCCACAAAATACCACGGCCTGGGCGAGCTTATTCTGAAGAAGTTTAAGTTTAAAAAATGTGGCTCTCCAAAGAAATGTCAGTCGTTGTCCTGTTGCTATTTGGCTCTGTGGACTCATGAGTTTGCCGACCACTGGAGTACGGGTTCTGCGAGGTCCCACTGTCCGGTGAAAACCCTGAATGAGAATCTTCACCCTGTTTCAGAAACTATGAGCTCATTAGCATAGTAAGCCACCTGTGAAGGACCTTTTGACTCTTATAAGCTTTAAACAACAAAGAGTAAAAAGCCTAAGGCCCAGGCCTGGATGTCTGTTCTTTATTTTTTTAATTTATTTTAAAAAATATATTTTTACTGATTTTTTCCAGAGAGGAAGGGAGAGGGATAGAAAGGCAGAAACATCGATGAGAAAGAAACATCAACCAGCTGCCTCCTGCACACCCCCCATTGGGGATGTGCCCGCAACCAAGGTACATGCCCTTGACCAGAATCGAACCTGGGACCCTTCAGTCCGCAGGCTGACCCTCTATCCACTGAGCCAAACCAGTTAGGGCTGGATGTCTGTTCTTTATACCAATAGGTTGCTGGTCAGGTTCCCTGTCAGGGCACATGCCCAGACTGTGGGCTCAACGTGTCTCTATTTCTCTCTCTCTCTCTCTCTCTCTCTCTCTCTCTCTCTCTCTCTCTCTCTCTCTAATAAATTCGTGCAAGACTAGGCCTTCCTTCCCCTGGCTGCTGGCACTGACGTCCCCTAAAATAAAGTTAGAGGTGAAGCCATTATGGTCCCACGGCTGCAAACTAGAAGGAAATAGAACTCACCAAGAATAAGAGACTCTTAAAAAAAAAAAAAGAAATGATAGCCAAAACCAGTTTGGCTCAGTGGATAGAGCATTGGCCTGCAGACTGAAAGGTCCCAGGTTCGATTCCAGTCCAGGGCGTGTACCTTGGCTGTGGGCACATCCCCAGTAGGGGCATGTGCAAGAGGCAGCTGATCGATGTTTCTGACTTTCTGTCCCTCTCCCTTCCGCTCTGTAAAAAATCAATAAAATATATTAAAAAAGAAATTATAGCAATAAAAATAACATAGAATTCCAATGAGGAAGAAAACAGGTATCTAAAGGAATCCATGTGGCTACAGGAGAAATCGCTAATGAGCCTAGATTTTAAAATTCAAATTGGGAAAGATGTATTCGCAGCAAATATTTGATAAATACTTAGTATCTTTAACATATAAGAGCTCACACAAATCCTATATAATAAAAGCCTAATATGCAAATCAATTGAACTGCAGAAGGATGTGCACTGACCACCAGGGGGCAGACACTCAACACAGGAGTTACCCCCTGGTGGTCAGTGCACTCCCATAGGGGCAGCACCAGCTTACAGCTGGCTAGCGCAACAGCAGTGGCAGGAGCCTCTGCAATCTCTGTGACAATGCTAAGGAGCAGTGAGCCAAGAGGTAAGGAACAGCGAGCAGGTGGGGGGTAAGGAGTGAGGGGTCCTGGGCTGTGAGAGGGATCTCAGACTGTGAGAGGGCACAGGCTGGGCTGAAGGACTCTCCCCCACCCCTACTCCCCAGTGCACGAATTTCATGCACTGGACCTCTAGCCCTATCTAATAAAAGAGTAATATGCAAATTGACCACACCTTTGGTACACCCACAAACCAATCAGAATGAGTATGCAAATCAACCCAACCAAGATGGCGGTTAATTTGTATATCTGCGCACAGAAGACAGCGTAGAAGGAAGCCAAGCACTGCAGAAGAGAGCAAAACTGCAGAGAAGTAAGCAAGCGGGGCGGGGGAGAAGGAAGGGAGCGAGGCAGAGGAGACATGAGCGAGCAAGGCAGCAGAGATGGAGAGAGTGAGGTAGTAGAGAAGGGAATGAGGCAGCAGAGACAGAGAGAACGAGGTAGTGGAGAAGGGAGTGAGGCAGCAGAGAAGGGAAGGAGCTTTGCTCAGGCCACAGGAAGCTCTATTCTTGCAGGAATCTTCCTGCAACGGGTCTCTAGTATATTAATAAAAATGTAATATGCTAATTAGACTGGATGTCCTTCTGGATGAAGCCAGGGCTGTGAGGGAAGCCCAGGTCCTGGGTGCTGAAGGGAAGCTGGTGCCAGCAGCCAGGGGAAGGAAGGACTACTCTGTAACGAATTTCGTGCATCAGGCCCCTAGTGTGTGTGTGTGTGTGTGTGTGTGTGTGTGTGTACGTTTGTGTGTGTGTGTGTGTGTGTGTGTGTGTATAAATAAATAAATACACACACACAATTTTTTTTTTTATTTCAGAGAGAAAGGGAGAGGGGAAAGCTGGAAACATCAACAATGAGGATCACTGATCAGCTGCCTCCTGCATGCCTCCTGGGGACGAGCCCCGACCAGGAATCAAACTGTGATCTGGTTCATAGATTGACGCTCAACCCCTGAGCCATGCCAGGCGGGCTTCAGTTGCATTTCTTGTTATTTTCTCCTTTTAATCGTGCCATTTTGTAGGGAGCGGTTATAGGGTTAAGCCTCGGACTGACCTGTTGGCAAAGCCGCAAACAAGTGCCAGCTTAGAGAGCGCAGCCTTCTTAGCAGAATTAAGCTTGGTCTTGTGACTGCTTGCTAGCTCTTTCCTGGGGAGCTCATGGGCTGTGGGAGGTGCAGCAAGTGCACCAAGACAAGTGAACCTGACAAGAACATTGTAAATGACCTCATTTACCTCTGACTATAAAATAAAGCATCAGGGTGCAGACTAGATCTGTCCTGTGGTCTCAGTCACACACAGAAGATCCACCTGGACCAGCTTATTCTCTTGGTCTGTCTTTTAAAAAAAAAAAAAAATATATATATATATATATATATATATATATATATATTATTGATTTTTTTTACAGAAAGGAAGGGAGAGGGATAGAGCGTTAGACACATCAATGAGAGAGAAAGATTGATCAGATGCCTCCTGCATACCCCCCACTGGGTATGTGCCCGCAGCCAAGGTCCATGCCCTTGGTTGCCTCGGAGATCCGGACGGGCTGCGCCTGCAAGAGAATCAACATGTCTTTGGCTCGAGATTTACGACATCCGTCCTTGGAAGAGGAAAAGAAGAAACATAAAAAGAAATGGCTCGTTCAAAGTCCAAATTCTTATTTTATGGACGTAAAATGTCCAGGTTGCTACAAGATCACCACGGTGTTCAGCCGTGCTCAGACAGTGGTTCATTTGCGTAGGTTGTTCAACAGTGTGTGCCAGCCGACAGGAGGGAAGGCTAGACTCACGGAAGGGTGTTCATTTAGAAGAAAGCAACACTCACGATCCACACAGCTTCCTGAATTTGGGTTCTAGCACAAAAAAGCCTTATCAGTTGAATAATTCTTGGTAATCTACTAGGATAATGTAATTAGGTTTGATTTTGGAAGTATACAACAGTGACCTCCTATTTTGGTGTCAATGTTTCAATAAAGTTTTGATTATGGGAAAATTAAAAAAAAAAGGTACATGCCCTTGACTGGAATCAAACCTGGGACTCCTGAGTCTGCAGGCCGATGCTCTAGCCATTGAGCCAAACCGGTTAGGACTCTTTGTCTTTTCTTCCTCCTTCGCCGGCCCTCCCTCAGGCTCGCCAAACCCTGGGCTGTGTGGCACCCCATTTACTTCAGAAATCTAGTTGATGTTTTCTGCACCGGAGCGTGGCATTGGTGCAGGCCAGGCCGATGGGAGAGAAAGCGGAGCTGAGATGAAAACCCTCACATGCACAGGTACAGCTTTTGTGATGAAAGAGCTTCAGGGAAATTATGGCCTTTCCAATGAAGCGGGCTGGGTCACTGGGTGCAAGTCCATGCAGACAACAATGAACCCTGGCCACACGGTGCTGCCATCCATAAATAGCAATTCCAGGTGGACCACAGTACAGAAGGACGGTCACTTTGATGTGCCCCTCAGCTTCATCAGACCCATTTTGCGCTTATCTGCCACTGTTGTTTTGATCTGTGTTTCATGGTTGAAAGCTCTACTTTTAGTGTTGAGCGTAAAAGAACAACCTAATCCTATCTAATAAAAGAGTAATATGCAAATTGACCGTACCTTCACTACACCCACCAGCCTATCAGGGGAAGGGGCGGGGCATGGCAGAGGCAGCCAGGGCTGGGGGGGCAAGGTCAAGGCAGCCAGGGCAAGCTGGCCAGGGAGAAGGCCTGGGTGGGAGGGGGTATGTGGCTGGGATGAAGCCAGCCATTGGCCCCATTGCAGGGCGATGGCTGGGTGCCCAAGGCAGGCTGGGGTGAGTGGTTAGTAGTACATCCCTTGACGGCTGCCAGTATGTGTGAGGGGGCAGGTTGGGCTGAAGGATCACCCACCTCCAGTGCATGAATTTCGTGCACCGGGCCCCTATCTATACCAATAAAAGGGTAATATGCTAATTAGGGCGGATGTCTTCTGAACGTCCATTTGGACAAAGCCACAGCGGCTGTGAGGCCCGGGGCTCATGGCAGCCATGGGCTCATGGCAACTGTAGGCTCAGGCAGCCATGATCTCTGGTGGCTGCAAGGCCTGAGGCTCAGGGCTTGCAGCTGCCGCTGCTGGCAGTGGCAGCAGCAGCTTGATGGTGACAGCACCTTCTCCTGATCAGCCTGGTTGCCTCCTGCAGAGGGAGGCCAGACTTTGATTTAGGTCATCCCCACAGACATCCCCTGAGGGTTCCAGGACTGTGAGAGGGGGCAGGTTGGGCTGAGGGGACCCACCCCCCAGTGCATGAATTTTTGAGCACCAGGCCTCTAGTTGTTTTATGTTTGTCTTGACATTTTAAATGATTTTAATGATTTTTGTCCTTCAATTTGAAACTTTTAATTCATTTTCGTATTCTATGGTGATAAAAAGTCAGAACAGTGGTTACGTCTTAGGGGATAATTATTGATTTGGAAAGGGGCCCAAGAGAACTTTCTGGAATGATGAAAATATTTTGTGCCTTAATCTCGGGTCTGGTAATATGGGCATATACATATGTAAAAATTTATCAATTCATAATGTTAGTGTTTGCACATTATACCTCAACAAACCAGCTGATAACCAGGGCTCTAAGGGAATTAAAGTTAATGTAAGAAAACACAACCATAAATCATATTTAGAGCCCTGGTTGGGTGGCTCAGTTGGTGGGAGCATTATCTCCGTACACCAAACACTTCCGGGTGAGGGCACACAGCTAGGTTTCAGGTTTGATCCCCCATCAGGACACACAGGGGAGATAACTAGCTGATTAATGTTTCTCTCTCCCGTCCTCAAAAAAAAAAAAAATCAGAAAAAAAAGCGCAGGAAAACTTTTCATTGTCTTGGGTGTAAAAGACCTTTAGTGGCAAGGGAAAAAGAACAAAACAAAACAAGCAATAAAGGAAATACTTCTTTCCTTTGATAATTCCATTTAACTCAACAAATACTCAGGGACCACCTGCTATGTCACTTGTACTCTTTTAAAAAAAAAATATATATATATATATTATTACCAAAAACGGTTTGGCTCAGTGGCTAGAGCATCGACCTGAGGACTGAAGGGTCCCGGGTTCGATTCCAGTCAACGGCATGTACCTTGGTTGCGGGCACATCCCCAATAGGGGGTGTGCAGGAGGCAGCTGATCGATATTTCTAGCTTTCTGTCCCTCTCCCTTCCTCTCTGTAAAAAAAAAAGTCAATAACATATATTTAAAATAATTTTAAAGATATATTTTATTGATTTTTTACAGAGAGGAAAGGAGAGGGATAGAGAGTTAGAAACATCGATGAGAGAGAAACATCGATCAGCTGCCTCCTGCACACCTCCCACTGGGAATGTGCCCTCAACTGAGGTACATGCCCTGACTGGAATGGAACCCGGGACCTTTCGGTCCATCCAGTGAGCCAAATGGGCTACGGCTGTCACTTGTACTATTGTAGACGCTGTGGGCCCAAGTGAGTGAAAATGATCCCTTTCCCTAAGAAGCTTGTGTTCTGGCAACATGTGAGGGGTTTGGGTCATCATATATTTTTATTGATTTCAGAGAGGAGGGGAGAGGGAGAGAGAGAAAAACATCAATGATAAGAGAGAATCATGGATCGGCTGCCTTCTGCACGCCCCCTACTGGGGATCGAGCTCACACACCAGACATGTGCCCTGACCTGGTATCCAACTGTGACCTGGTTCAACCACTGAGCCACACTGGCCAGGCTAGGACCTCCCACTTTTTGATGTGCCCCTTTCTGGCTTGAATGTGCTGACAGAACAAAGCAGCACTGGCTGTCCTCCATCGTGCGGAGCTGGTCAGCCTGACCCCCTCCTCCCCTGAAGGGAGTGACCACAGGAGCACCAGGAATGGCCTAACTCCCCCAACCACTGTCCGAGTGGACCAATGAGGTTCCGGGAGATAAGGTCATATCACAAGGTTCTCCCCCTGCGTCGCTACTGACCATTCAGGGGACAGTAGGGGACAGCTGTGATCTCAGAATATGAAACCCTAACCAAAGTGACCAATCTCTGTAACTCACGCCACTCTCCTAGGCCCACCCCAATGACCAGTCCTTATAACCTCTGTCTCCCCAAGCTCTCGCTCTCTCTGGTCCCATCGCTGTGCCAATAAGGGGGCTGTGAGAGCCGAGCCCGAGCTCGAATAAAGACTCTTGCTTTTGCATCGGACAACGGCTCCCTGGTGGTCTCTGGGGATCTTGAAATATGGGCATAACATGCTTTTGCTTCCAACAGCCCACGCCTGGGACTCGGCCTCTCAGAAGAAAAGCCCCTCCGAGGGCTAGAATATTCCACAAGCCCAGCTCCTCTGCCTCAGGTTGTGACAAAGTCTAAGTAGGAATGACCCTCCAGAGCTCCCGCCCTGGGATCTGGCAGGGTGTCTCCTCCCTCGGAGATTGCCCCCTCCCTTGGATTCTTTCCCTTCCTGGTCCCGCTTCCCCCACTGCTGGTGTCCTGCGGCAAAAGCTCACAGCCCCACACGCATAGAAGCCGAAATGGCAGCAGCTTCTGAGAACGGGCAAAGGGGTTTGCTGTGAGGTCAAGCAGTGAGGAGGCAAAAAAGCAAGGCTCAAGTCTTGTCTCCCCGATTCAGGGCCCTTCACCTCTGAAAGGTTCTGGTTCTGGTCACATCCAAGTGCTTTGGTTCTGTGTGGGGGAGCAGGTAAGGATTTCCAAGTGTTTATTTCTAGGATGCCAATGCAAGATATTAAAAAAAAAAGAAAAGAAATGGGGGAATAGATACAGAAGCAAAGGAGCATTGAACAGACTGTCAGACTACAGCAGAAAGGCAGGCGAGGGTGGGGGCCCAGGGCTGTAAGAGATCAACCGAAGGACTTGTGTGCATGCGTATAAGCATCACCAATGGACACAAGACACTGGGATGGGGGGGCAGGTGAGGACATGTGCGGGGGGGGGTAGGGGAGGTCGGAGGGAGGTCAATGGAGGGGGAAGGAAACATATGTACTACTTACTATTCATAATACTTTAAACAATAAAAAATTATATGAAAAATAAAAATAAAGGAAATAAGGATTCACAAGTGTTGCTCTTTTAAAAAAATATCTTTTTCATTGATTTCAGAGGAGGAGGGAAAGAGAGAGAGAGAGAGAAATAGAGAGAGAGGCATCAATGATGAGAGAATCATGCATCGGCTGCGTCCTGTCACCCCACACTGGGGATCGAGCCCGCAATCCCGAGGCTATGCCCTGATCAGGAATCAAACCGCGACCTTCTGGTTCATGGAATGAGGCTCCACCGCCGAGCCACGCTGGCCGGGGGAAAGTGCTCCTCTTCAGCGGTGTGTCCCAAGTTTAAACTTCGGTTCTTGTCAGGCTTCGGTTCTTCTGTACTTACACTGGTCTCAGCCTAGAGTGAACCGGAGTACATCGCATGCCGGAACAACGCTCACAAAGATACCTCCTGCCCCACTTGCTCTTCCGAAATCTGTCATTCCCCACGAGGAGGTGAGGTCTGGGTCACCTCCTCTGGACGCTGGGGAGGCCTGCCCACGGCCTGCCTTGCAACAGAGCGCAGCACGGCGTACGCCACGACGCATGCGCCCGGGCCACACAAGAGATACCGCTTCTGCCGGCTCTCTCTCTAGGGGTGTGCCCCCTGGGACCCCAGCCATCGTGCCCCGAGGAAGCATCTACGCAAACCTGCACACGGGCCAGGGCAGAATAGGTGTGAGGGGACCTTGTGGGGCTGGGTCTCCCTCCCTCTACCTGCACCTCACCCGAGGGGACCCCCAACCCACGTCGATTCGACGTGTGGAGCCCAGACAGAGGCACCTGACTCACTCCCAGCAACTCGATGACGGGGGGGGGGGGGAGGTGTGTGTGGGGGGGCAGCGATCAGCAAGCCGCTCACCCGTGAGGGTAGCCAGGCTGCACCGGGCTCATGCTTTGAGGCTCACCCCCAAGTCTGGGGGCAGGACGGGTTTGGCGGGAAACAGTCCCAGCCGCAGCCACGTGGCCAGATGCCTCCCAAGACGTGGTTTCGGGGACAGAAGTGGCGCAGGCCCGGTCTGCGCAGGCGCAGGGGGCTGTGAGTGATGGGCCCGCCAGGGGGCGGGGCTTCTGCAGAACCACGTCGCCCGGCGGGGGGAGCGCGCGCTCAGCCTTCAGCAGGAGGCGCCATGGAGGCGGAGGCGGAGGCCGGGGGCGCAGGCGGTGCGGCCGAAGACGGAGCAGGCCAGGCCGGTTCTGGGGGAGACCCCGGCAGCCGAGAAGGCGCCGGAGGCCACGAGAACCCCGGAAACCACGAGGGCCCCGGGACAGGCGACAGCGAGGAGGCGGGTGGCACAGACAGTCTGGCCACACAGATTGCGCTGGCACTTGTCACTTCCGAGCTGGGCGCCGGTGCCTGGCCGGGCTCGGCTGAATGTGATGAGTCCGAAGGCAGAAGGACACCCGGACGGCAGTTCCAGTTGTATCCTATTTGAGGCCACGGGACGTGGGGGGGGGGGAGGGTGGCCAGCCCCCCCCCCCTCCCCATGCCTGTGTGAGGACGGGGAGAGGGGACGCCTGGCTGGCTGAGGGGATGGGCCTGATGACACGGTGGAGGACCAGGAACGGGTGAGGACGGGCGTGAGGAGAAACCGCTAAGCGGGCACCGGATGGCACCTTAACCGAGTCCCCACAGCCACCTCATGGTGCCGTTCCCGTCGCCCTTCGAGGCGGACATGGGCTCCCGCTTGCTGCTGCCGCACGTCCGAGCGCAGGATGGGCCGGGCCTGAAGGAGGTCACGGTGACCGAGAATCGTCTCAACGTGTTAGTTCCAAAGAGGGCCCCGTCGGGAGGGGGTGGCAGGTGGCCAGGGCTGCTCCCCACAGGTACCCCTGCTGTCCTGGGCCTGTCACCCCCCCATCCCCGAAGGGGGGCACAGAGAGCTCGGTGCAGAGCTACCCTGTTTCCCCGAAAGTAAGACATCCCCCGAAAATAAGACCTACTCGCGGTAATATAAGGCATCCCTCACCCCCACCTCGGAAAATAAGATCTAGCGCGTCTTTGGGGGCAAACATTAATAAAATTCATCTTATTTTCGGGGGAACAGGATATCACATTTAACCAGCTTTTCTTTTTTTCTTTTTTCCCCTCATTTAGCCGACTGATTGGCGAAGACCCTTTTGAGATCCGACAGTATATCTCCTTCTGTCTTGACCAGCTGTCCCTGATGGCCTTCCCCCCATGTTTTTTCATTGAGCCGACCCTGGAAAAGGGGTCCTGAGGCTGACCTAGAGGCCCTCCCCAGCCAGTGCGTCCTTCCGGGGGGCGTGGCTCCCTGCAGAAGTTGTCGCTTTATTCTGGGGCCTCATTGTTGGTATTGCTCCTTCCTAAACTCTCAAGGCTGCCGTTTGCCCCATGACGAGAACGGAGTTCTAACTTGTCACAGCAGAAAATAAAATGGAGCTGCCACTCTTATCTGAGGTGATTGTCAGTTATTCAGCCTCCACGTTTTCTGACATTTGTCCCTGGTCTGACTGGGAGGTGTGGGATTTCGTTATTCTAGTCCAAGCATGTCAAACCCTTGGCCAATAAATATTTTTGCAGCCCAGCCAATATAACGGTATGTAAGAAATGTTTTAATAAAACTAGTGGCCCAGTGCACAAAATTCGTGCACAGGCGGGGGGGTTCCCTCAGCCCAGCCTGCACCCTCTCCAATCAGGGACCCCTTCAGGGATGTCTGACTGTTGGCAGTTGAACATCCCTCTCGCAATCTAGGCCCACTGGCTCCTAACTACTCACTGGCCTGCCTGACTGATCGCCCCTAACCCCTCTGCCTGCCTGCATGATCGCCCCTAACTACCTCTGTCTGCCTGATCACCCCTAACCACCTCTGCCTGCCTATCTGATCACCCCTAAGTGCTCCCCTGCTGACCTGATTGCCCCTAACTGCCTCTGCCTTGCCCCACACCTGGGACCCAGGCTTAGATCAAAGATGACAAACTATGCCCCCTGGGCTAAATCTGGCTTTCTGCCTATTTTTGGTCAATGAAGGGAAACAAGAGAATGTTATTTTGTGACATGAAAATTGTATGAAATTCAAATTTTAGCGGCCATAAAGTTTTGTTGGGACACAGCCATCCCATTCCTTTGGGCTTTGCATGCTAGGACTGCAGAAGTTGAGTATTCGAGGCAATGTATGGCCCTCAAAAACTGAGCCGCACTCTGGCTCCTTACAGCAACGGCATTTGGCCCCTGCCCTAGATAAATTTTGGGGTGTTATTATGTGAAATGTGCATACTGTAAAATACAGGCTTATAAAATGAAAACATGTTACTTCAGGGTTCATAGTCATTTTAAAGGGCACTTTTATTTGTAGCAAATTCAGTTTTCATGGGATTTGTAGAGCCCAATGCTGGGGAGTGATTGCCTTGTGCAGGCAGTCCTGGCACTCCACACGACACCGCTCCGGCCTCAGGGGGCGGGGCCCAGGCCAGACAGGGGAGCCCAAGGCCAGGCTTCACGTGGCCCTTGCAGTCGTAGCTGCGGCTCCAGTGGCTGCAGGGGCACAGCATCCTTCGGCGAGGACCTTTCTTAGTGGCGGCCGTGGGACCTCTCTCCTGTGGTCCAGGGTCACCCGTCCCCGAAGCCCGGCAGCACGGCCCTAGTCTCCTTCCTTCCCAGCCTCCTGACCCTCTCCTCACTTCCTTCAGCCACCCTCCTCCCTGCCACCTCTGCTGTTCCTGCTGTGGCCCAGCCTGCCTGCCCTGCCTGCCCCATCCTGCCCTGAAGGGAAGCTGCGAGGCCAGCGGGTCCTGGACCAAGCTCGCGGGGCGTGGGGTCTGGGAATCCCTGTGCCCCCTTCCCGACCTGCATTCAGCGCCCCAGAATCCAGCGGTGGTGCTGGTGGTGCCTGCGGAACAACTGGTGCTGGTTCTGTGGCGGTGGGGAGGGAGGTGGCAGTGGTGGCTGGTGGGCTGAGGGCAGCAAAGATATGCAGGCAGCCCAGCTGATGCCACATGTGCAGGCAGTCCTAGCCGGCCCGTAGCTCCCCGTGGAGCAGACGCCGCGTGCTGGAGGTCCTGGTTGGCTTGCAGCACCCCACAGAGTGGTGGTGGAGGCCTGAGAGATTCTGATTGGCTGGTAGCATAGCGGAGGTATGGTCACATTAGCATATTACTCTTTTATTAGATAGGATTTTTGTAACTTAATCTTTATAATATACTGTTATACATAGGTAGGGGCCCGGTGCACGAAATTCATGCACTGGCAGAGAGGGGGTCCCCTCAGCCCAGCCTGCATTCTCTCACATACTGGGAGCCCTCAGGGGATGTCTTACGATGGCTTATGCCCATTCCCCATAGGAAGCGGGCCTAAGCCACAGTCTGGCCTCCCTTTGTGGATCAGGGAAAGGCACCAGCCCCATCACCCCACTGCTGCAGCCACTGCCAGTCACCGCAGCCACCAAGGTGTTTTCATCAACCCAGACTCTGGTCCCTTCACCATGAAAAAATGACAACTTTCTTTTTTCTTTTATTTATTTATTTTTTTATTGATTTTTTACAGAGCGGAAGGGAGAGGGATAGAAAGTCAGAAACATCAATGAGAGAGAGACATTGACCAGCTGCCCCTTGCACGCCCCCTACTGGGGATGTGCCCGCAGCCAAGGTACATGCCCTTGCCGGAATCGAACCGGGGACCCTTCAGTCCGCAGGCCCACGCTCTATCCACTGAGCCAAACCGGTCTCGGCAAAAAATGACAACTTTCTTTAGGCATTTTCAAGATGTGTCTTTTAGAAGATATGACATTTCTTTATTTTTCTTTTTTTATCCTCACCTGAAGATATGTTTCCATTGATTTGTAGAGAGTGCGGAAGAGAAAGGGAAAGACAGAGAGAAACATAAGAGTGAGAGGAACACTTTGATTGGTTGCCTCCGGCATGAGCCCTGACCTGGGCCCCAGCCAGGGAGGAGCCTGCAGCCTAGGTACATGCCCTTGATCAGAATCTAACCCGGACCCTCTGGTTGGCAAACCTAGGCATTATCCACTGAGCCTAACTGCCTAGGGAAAGGATATGATATTTCTTAGCCCTCCAGCAGCAGACCTTTGTTTTTTTTTTCTCCAGGAGTGTGGTGGAAGAACCCTAGATTATTTTTTTGGATTCTTATACCCAAGTTTCTAAGAATATTGCCAGTGACGTACAGGGAGCTTAGCCAATGAGTGGTCAGAAAAGGTGTTTCCTCTACAGTTCACACCCATCTCCTCGGATCTCCGGCTCCACCCCTGCCAAGGCCTAAAGCCTCTGGCCCTGTTGTGGGGGACAGTTAGCTGTGATTGCTCTGCTCCACCCCGGCCAAGGCCCCAAGCCTCTGGCCAAGGATCTGAGGCTCAGGTCTAGGGCAGGGGACCCCCAGTGCGCTTGATCACCCTGCTCTGCCCCCAGCCAAGGCCCCAAGCCTCTGGCCAAGGATCCAAGGCTTGGGTCTAGGGCAGTGGACCCCCAACACACTTGATCACTCTGCTCTGAGGATGGGGCCCTGGGCAGTTGACCCCCAGCACAGGCGATCGCCCTGCCCTGCCCCCTGCCAAAGCGCAAGCCTCTGGCTGATGTTCTGAGGCTGGGGCCCTGGGTGGTTGACCTCCAGCGAGGGTCACGCCAGGCCTCCTGCCCTCCGGCCTGCCTCGCTGCCCCGTCCCCTGCTCCTGATTGGCTGGTAGCATAGCCACAGTATGATAATTTGCATATTTCTCTTTTATTAGATAATATTATGAATAACGAACTACAATGTTCGCTAGTGACTGGTGACTATAATCGTGGTGCATTCATTTCCCTACGTGCCTTACGCGCAGGCGCACCAGTTCTCTCCACTCAGACCAGCAGCGAATATTCTAGCAGCCCATGGCCCCGTCATTAATCTTGGACTGACTTGTTTGGTGTGAACAACAGGAAATATTTTGCTTTCAGAGAACAAGAAAAAATAGGTTTCGTTGTGTGACACTTACTAATTTGTGCAGTTATTCGGTGTCTGGTAAGTTAATGCTCAAAAAGTGATTTTTATTAAAATGTTCTATTTTATGTGAACAATGACTCATTTATTTCAGCCCTTTGTATTCAGGATGTCTCTATCAAAATAAACCTGCATTTCTATGAAAATAGAAGCTTTTATGTTTTTGTGGCCCACACAAACTTCAACCTTATTTGGCCCGTGTGAGCCTTTTTATTAATTTTTTTTTGCCACCCTCACTTCTCGTGTTAGCCTTTGAGTATGACATGCTTGCCCTAGGCAATTGACGACAATTTAGAAAATGGAAGAAAATGAAAATAAATTGTGCCATGTCATTCAGCATTAATAGCTGGTGGTATTTTGAAACTAGTTTTATAGTTGCATTCATATATTAAATTGACAAAAATGACATATAGTGTATGCTTTTTTCAAATCCAGGATTAAATATTTTCTGAACTATTTTCATTTTACATATGAGCTTTTTTCTTTTTCTAAGGAAAACTTAATTTATTTATAATATATTTTATTGATTTCAGAAAAGAAGGAAGAGAGAGATTGATAGAAACAGGAATGATGAGAGAGAATCATTGATCAGCTGCCTCTTGCACTCCCCACACTGGGGATCTAGCCCACAACCAGACATGGGCCCTGACCGAGAATCAAACCCTGACCTCCGGTTTATAGGTTGACACTCAACCACTGAGCCATACCGGCTGGGCAGCAATAAAGTATTTTTTTTCTCTTTATTGATTAAAGTATTACATATGTGTCCTTATCCCCCTAGCGCCCCCTCCCCACTCATGTTCTCACTCCCTGGTGTCTGTGTCCATTGGTTAGGCTTATATGCATGCATACAAGTCCTTTAGTTGATTTTTCCCCCTTACCCCCAACCTCCCCTACCTTCCTCTGAGGTTTGACAGTCTGATCGATGCTTCTCTGTCTTTGGGTCTGTTTTTGTTCATCAGTTTATCTTGTTGATTATATTCCACAAATGAGTGAAATCATGTGATATTTATCTTTCTCTGATTGGCTTTTTTCACTTAGCATAATGCTCTCCAGTTTCATCCATGTGAATTGGCAATGAGGTATTTTCAAATTAAGGTATGGACATTTTTTTTAGGCATAATGTTTTTGTACACTTAACAAACTACAGCATAGTTTTATATGCGGGGGTGGGGGAGGGAATTGTGTGATTCATTTTATTGCAATATTGGCTTTATTTGTGGCGGTCTGGAACCAAAGCTGAAATCTCTCTGAGGTGTGCCTCTATTTGTTAGCTCAGGCAATAGAACAAAATGCCAGACACCAGGGTGGCTTAAAACACAGAAATTTATTTTCTCACAGTCTGGAAACTCGAAGTCCCAGATCATGGTACCAGCAGGGCTGGTTTGTGGTGAGGCCTCCTCCTTGAGCCACCTTCTTACTGTGTCCTTACATGGACTTCCCTGTATGTGTATGGAGAGAGAAAGGGAGATCCCCCTGGTAGAGGCTAACCATTATGACTTGATTTAACCTTAATTACTTCCTTCAGTCCCTATCTCCAAATACGGTCACATTAGGATTTCAAAATATAATTGGGGGAGGAGGGCAATTTGGTTCATAACACACCCCCCAAAAAACATTTTCAACCTTTCAAATCTTTGCCCATATAGTAACCTAAATCATATCTCAATACTGTTTCATTTTTTTATTTCTAATGTGGCTTATCAAATCATATGACATTTGACTAGTGGTGTCTCTTCTTCTGAGAACTGTCCATTCATATTCTGTGTCTACTTTTAATTAGAATAATCATAGTTTACTTATTGATTGCTGAGCACTCTTTATATATTAAAGAGACCAAGTCTGTCATCATTTGAACATACTTTCCTTCGTCATTGCTTCCTTTTATTTATGCTCTTAATTCCTTTCTATATAGAAATTTTATTTTTTTTAATTTTTAAAAATTTTAAAAAATATATTTTAATTGATTTTTTTCACAGAGTGGAAGGGAGAGGGATAGAAAGTCAGAAACATCGATGAGAGAGAGACATCGACCAGCTGCCTCTTGCACTCCCCCTACTGGGAATGTGCCCACAGCCAAGGTTCATGCCCTTGCCAGAATCGAACCCGGGACCCTCAGTCCGAAGTCCGACGCTCTATGCATAGAGCCAAACTGGTCTTGGCACTATATAGAAATTTCAAATGTTACTCAAGTGATCAATTTTTTTATGATGATTTCTGCAGTTTCTGTCCAATGGAAAGCCTCAGCCACTGTAATGTTATAAAATTTGACACTCATAACTTTAATATTTTAACCCACTAAGAATTTATTTTGGTGTGAAAAAATGACATTGGTCTATTTTAGTTCCTCCATCAGAGTTTACTCAGGTGTTTCAACATCATTTACCAAATAATTCAGATTGCTCCAGTGAGTTGAAATGCTGTCTTCACTAAATTATAAACTCCCATCTTTGTTTATTCCTTGCAGCTTGGGTTGCACTCCCAAGATGCAGGGAGAAACATGAGGATAAGAAGCAAGTGACACAGAGAAGGTTAGGGCATAAACAAACTAGAGGACTGTTGCTTTGGGTTTTAAAATATTTTTTACTATTATAATTGACTAGTAAATGAAATTTATGCACGGTGGGGGGGAGGTTCCCTCAGCCCAGCCTGCACCCTCAACAATCTGGGATCCACTCAGGGGATGTTCGACTGCCAGTTTAGGCCTGATTCAGTTGGACATCCCTCTCATAATCCTGGACTGCTGGCTCCTAATCACTCACCTGCCTGCCTGCCTGATCACCCCTAACTGCCCCCCCTGCTAACTTGGTCACCCCTAGCTGTCCCCCTGCCATCCAGGTGATGCCCAACTGCCCCCTTTCTGCTGGCCTGGTCTCTCCTAACTGCCCCCCCCCCCCCCGCCAGCCTGGTTGACCCCAACTCCTCTCCCTGCTGGCCTGGTCACCCCATGCAGTCTGCTGTTCAGTCATTTGGTCATCCCTTACTAATCACTAACCTCCCCCGCCCCTGCTGGCCTGGTCACAGCCAGACATCTTGTGATGGTCAATTTGCATATTCCCTCTTTATTAGATAGGATGCTTTGCCAAATATGTTTAGATATGCATATTTATGTAAATATGCACAGTCCAAGTTTTAGTGGTGAGGAAGTTTTCAGATTATTGAGTTCATCATTTTGCAGGAAGTATAAATTCCCCACAACCTGGACATGTGCCTTGACCAGGAATCGAACTGTGACCTCCTGGTTCATAGGATGATGGTCAACCACTGAGCCACACCAGCTGGGCTGTCCATACATTGTGATCGCAATTGTGTTTTCCTGCTTTCAATATGCCTGGCCATACATTTGCAGTTCACAAAGAAACCCGAAGGAAACCATCACAGTTCACATTGGTTCTCTCTGGATGACGAGATTGTGGAGCGGATATTTTTTTCATCTTTTCATATGTTTCTCTGACTGCACAACTTCTCCAATGACCATGTTTTGCTTCTATCAGTGGAAAATAACATTTCAGAATAAAAAATATGCCACAGAGATATTTTGAGCTTTGCTGGGACGGGGGAAAACCTACCACACAAAACAGCATTCTCCAAATGTATCCTCTACATTAAATCCCAAGCTCCTCGGTTGTTGGACTCACCCCCAAAGCATCAGGCATGTGCCAGCCGCACCGTGGAGAAGGAGTGTGGCCTTGATTTGATGTGCCTACTGCCTAGGAGTCACTGTCCTTCCCAAGGACCTTAAACAAAGCCCTCTTCACCTCCTTGTTTCTCATGCTGTAGATGATGGGGTTGAGCATGGGAGTGAGGACCACATACAGCACTGAGAGCACCCGGTCTCGCAGGCCAGAGTACGCAGAGCTGGGAAGGATGTAGCAGAGGACCGAAGTGATGTAGAAAAGACACACCACAGTGATGTGAGCGCCACAGGTGGAAAAGGCTTTCCTTCGGCCCTCGGCAGAGTTCATCCTGAGAACAGCAGCTACCACGTGTATATAGGAGATCACGACCAGGGCACAGGGTGCAAGAGCCACCAAGAAACTAAAGAAGAACAGGGCCAGTTCATTCGCCTGCGTGCTGGAGCAAGCGAGTTTGAGCAGGGGAGGCAGGTCACAGAAGAAATGGGTGATGAGGCGAGGCCCGCAGAACTTGAGTAGAGCTGCAAGGATGGTGTGGGTGAGTGCATTGGTCAAGGCAAGAAGGCAGGAGATTGAAGCCAGTCCTATCCGGGTTCTTGGGCCCATAAGGACCAGGTAGTGCAGTGGCTGGCAGATGGCTGCATAGCGGTCATAGGACATAGCTGTGAGCAGGAAGCACTCCCAGGGTGCCAGGAAGTGGAGAAAGAATATCTGGGTAAGACAGGCATGATAGGGCATGGCTCGCACTGGCGCCAGCAGATGCACCAGCACCTGAGGCACCGTGTTGGATATATAGGCAGTGTCCAGCAGTGACAGGTTGGCCAAGAAGAAGTACATGGGAGTGTGGAGCCGAGAGTCCATTACAATAAGGATGACAATACCCACGTTCCCAACTATCGCCACTATGTAGACCAGCAGAAAGATGGCAAACAACAGGGGCCTCAGTTCCTCTGTGTCAGTCAATCCTTGCAGAAGAAACTGGGACACTAGGGTTCCATTTTCCAGGTGCACCTGTAGAGTCCAGACTCAGAGTCAGACGAGGGTCTAAGTTTGGTGTCCCAGTCTACAAAAGGGACTAGGGGAGGGAAGGGCCAGAGACAAAGGAGACAGGTTTCAAGCTTATAGGAATAAGACTCAGAGTTAGAGGAATGAGGTTAGACTCAAGAGGCCAGTGGTAAGGAACAGGTCAGGAGCATGGAAACGGTAACCCCATTAGCCCCACAGCAAGAGGAGGGGCACAGACCTTGAAGTTGCAGTGCATGCAGCTCCTGTAAGGATATCAAGGTCAATCTCTCAGCAACTTCTCCCTGAATAAATGACCCTGGACCTTGTAACGATCTGAAATGGCCCCCTTATTTCGCCAGTACCAATCCAGCGGAACCCCAGTCCAGGATCAGTGATAAGACATCAGTCAGGTCCCTCCTTCTCGTTTTCTGAACCTTTCAGTGCCGCTCCCATCACTCAGAGTCAAAGTCAAAGCCAAAGCCCTCCCGCAGCCTGCCAGGCCCTCTGTGATACACCTTTTCATCTCTCCTCTGGTCATCAAGTGGACTGTCAGCTCCTTGCCTCATAATGCATCTTCAGACGTATTCACAGTAGCCAACATCCTTGCCTATTCCTGCCCTGGTGGAAGAGGGCTCTGCCCTCCTATCCAAGGCTCATTTCTCTGGCTGCTCTCTTGGTCCCAAGCCTTAGAAATTCTTTTACATGGGAAATTACTAAATGCCACTAAATTATTTGCTTTAAAATGGTTACTTTCATGTTATTCAATTTTACCTCAATAAAAAAAAGCAAAGTAAGCCCTAGCTGGTTTGGCTCAAGGGATAGAGCGTCAGCCTGTAGACTGAAGGGTCCCAGGTTCAATTCTGGCCAAGGGCACGTGCCAGGGTTGTGGGCTCGATCCCCAGCAGGGGGTGTGCAGGAGGCAGTAGATCAATGATTCTCTATCATCATTGATGTTTCAATCTCTCTATCCCTCTCCCTTCCTCTCTGAAATCAATAATGAAACATATTTAAAAAAAGCAAAGTAAAAGTCTTTTTTTTCCAGACATATAAAAGCAGAGATAATTTGTTATCAGCAGGAAACCTGCACTATAGGAATTGTTAGATACTTTTCCAAGAGAAAGGATGATACCTAATAGAAACTTGGATCTACATGAAGGAATGAAGAGTCTTGGTAATAGAATATATGTTGGTAAATAAAAAGTAATTTTCTTATTTTTATATTTCTTTAAGTTATAGCAAATTGTTTAAAGCAAAAATATTAATAACATAGTGTGGGATTTATAATCTCAGTGGAAATAAGATGTATGACAACAATAGTACAAAGGACATGGAAACTATATTACTGCAATGTTCTTGCAACATATAAGAAATGATTTTCAATTATTTGAAGGTAGTCTATTATAAAATACACTAGAGGCACAGTGCACGAAATTCGTGCATAGGAGGCTGGGGATGTCCCTCAGCCTAGCCTGCACCCTCTCCAATCTGGGACCCCTCGAGGGATATCCTATTGGGCCTAAATGGACAGTCAGACATCTGTCTCACAATCCAGGACTGCTGGCTCTAAATTGCTCACCTGCCTGCCTCCCTGATTGCCCCTAACCGCTTCTGCCTGCCAGCCTGATCACCCCCTAACCACTATCTTGCCAGCCTAATTGATGTCTAACTGCTCCTCTGCCAACCTGTTTGCCCCCAACTTCCCTCCTCTGCCGGCCTGGTAACTCCTAACTGCCCTCCCCTGCAGGCTTGATCGCCCCCAACTGCCCTCCCTTGCAGGCCTGGTCCCTTCCAACAGCCCTCCCCTGCTGGCCATCTTGTGGTGGTCATCTTGTGTCAACATGGGGGCAGGATCTTTGATCACATGGGGGCAGTGTGTTGGAGTGATGGTCAATCTGCAAATTACTCTTTTATTAGACAGGATAGAGGCCTGGTGCATGGGTGGCGGCCAGCTAGTTTGCCCTGAAGAGTTCCCGGATCAGGGTGCGGGTTCCCTTGGGGTGTGGGGTGGCCTGGGCAAGGGGCCTGTTGTGGTTTGCAGGCTGGCCACACACCCCAGGGACCCAAGCGGAGGCTCTGGGATCTGGGATTAATTTATGTTCTACAATTGAAACTTTGTACCCTGGAGTGGAGCCAAGCCTTCTGCTTGCTCCATGGCACAGCCATTTCTGTTTGGGTTTATTTAAATTCTATAATTGAAACTTTGTAGCCTGGAGTGGAGGCCTAGGCATTAGGGCTGCAGAAGCTTGGCTTCCTCCATCGCCCGGGCAACCCTAACCTCTGTTCTCTCCAGGTCCGTGGTTGCTGCCATTTCTGTTGGGATATATCTTCTATCATTGAAAACTTTGTAGCATTAAGTGGAGCCCTAGGCCAGCAAGGGCATGTGGAAAGCTTGGCTTCCTCCATTGCCGTGGAAACCCAAGCTTCCCTCCTGCTCTCAGTGGCCGTAGCCATATTGGTTGGGGTTTATTTGCATAATTTGTTCCTGATTGGCTGATGAGTGTGGTTGTGGGCATGGCTTGATCAGAGGTATGGTCAATTTGCACATAACTCTTTTATTATATAGGATATAAGAAACACTATGTCTAAATACATATTAGAGATAAAGTAGAATTCTAAAAATTATACAATCTAAAAGAATTCATGAAAAGATGGAAAGGAACACAGAACACATGGGAGAAATATAAAAAAAACCACAGGGTGATAGGTTTAAACTTAACCATATAACTAATTAAGTTAATTGTAAATGGCCCAAATGCTGCAATTAAAAAGCAGAGATCGTCAGACTGTATACAAAAGCAAAACAAAATATGCTTAGCATATAAAGATATAATAAAAATAAGATGGATAAAGATAAGCCATGCAAACTATAACATAAGAAACTTGAATGGCTCATTAATAGCAGTCCAAGTAGTCTTCAGGACAAAGAATATGATGGAATGGAGGACATTTGCCAATGATAAAGGGGTCAGTTTGTGACAAAGATATAACAACTCTTATATAGATATAACAGCTATAAATATGTATATACTACATATGTATTTTGCAGTGCTTTTACTACTTAATGGTAAAAGACAGAATTCTGTTCAACATTGGTCCTGGAAATCCTAGGCAGTGAACTATGAATGAAAAAAAAAATAAGCCGAAACCGGTTTGGCTCAGTGGCTAGAGCGTTGGCCTGTGGACTGAAGGGTCCCAGTCAAGGGCATGTACCTTGGTTTCTGGCACATCCCCAGTGTGGGGTGTGCAGGAGGCAGCTGATCCATGTTTCTCTCTCATCGATGTTTCTGGCTTTCTGTCCCTCTCCCTTCCTCTCTGTGAAAAATTGAACAAAATATATTTTAAAAAGAAGAAATAAAAGTCATACAAATTGGGGGACAAATGAAAGAGAAGTATCGTTATTCAGAAATGACATGTTTGTGTAGGTAGAAAATCCTACCTACAAAAAAAGAAAAATGAAAAATTTAAAATCACTCTCCTTCATAATGGTATTTCAAAACATGAAATTAGTGATGTACTTAGAAAATGTGCAAGAAATAGTCCAGCTGGTGTAGCTTAGCAGTTGAGCATCAGCCCAGGAACCAAGAGGCCACCAGTTGGATTCCTGGTCAGGGCACATGCCTGGTTGTGGGCTTGATCCCCAGTAGGGGTCGTGTAGGAGGCAGCCGACGGATGATGTTTCCCCTCTCATCAATGTTTCTATCTTTCTATCCCTCTCCCTTCCTCTGTCTTAAAAAAATCAATAAAACATATTTTTTCAAATGCAAAATATTTACAATGAAAACTGAAAACAGTGGACAAGAGAAATTCAAGAAAACCTACTAAGTGGAGAAATAGACAATGTTCATGGATTGGTAGACCCAGCATTCTTAAACTGTACGTCCTCACCACACCATTCTATAAATTTGATGCAAACCTAATAAAAATCCCGACGTTGCAGAAGTTGACAAACTGATTCCACAATGTATGTGGAAATGCAGAGAATCCAGAATAGGAACATCCTCCTTGCAAAAGAAGGATAAAGTTGGAAGATACAAGGGTGACTGAAAGAGAATACAGACAAAACGAAAAGCTCCTAGTTTGCTGGTGAGAATGTAAGCTGGCATCATCATATTGAAAAAAATAAAAACAACCTTCAGTTTCTTATAAAGTTAAATTTCCACTAAACCATATGACCCAGCAAGGCCATGTCTGCTATTTACCTGACAATTAAAACCATGACTTGGGCACAAATTTTTGTATCAACTTTATTAATAACTAGAGGCTCAGTACATGAAATTCATGCACTCAGGGGTGTCCCTCAGCCCGGCCTGTACCCTCTTGCAGTCCGGGAGCCCTTGGGGGATGTCCAACTGACAGCTTCCATAGTGCTGCTGTGAGCCTGGCTTCTGGCTGAGTGGCGCTCCCCCCTGTGGGAGTGCACTGACCACCAGGGGGCAACTTCTGCATTGAGCGTCTGCCGCTGGTGGTCAGTGTGAGTCATAGTGACCCTTCGTTCTGCCACTTGGTCTGTTATTTGCATATTAGCTTTTTATTATATAGGATAAGCCCGATTTGGAAACAACCCGACTGCCCATCAACAGGTGAATGGTTGTACACATCTGTGCATAAAACAGCACTCAGCAATAAAGAGGGGGTAGATGGTTGAAACACCCAACAGCTTAGATGAATCTAAAATAATTATGCTAAGTTAAAGGTGGTAGACTGTAAAGAGTCCGTATTGTAAAATACTGTTCAAATGAAATCGCAGAAAAGGCGAATCTAATCTATATTTGGGGGCAGAATGTAAAGGAGGGGATCTACTGTGAAGAAGCTCAAGGGGAATTGTGAGCATAATGGCCACTGTCATAACTCATAACATTGTATACTTTAGATGGGTGCACTTGCCCTGGCCAGTTTGACTCAGTGGATAGAGAGCCTGCGGACTGAAGGGTCTCAGGTTAGATTCCAGTCAAGGGCACATGCCTCGCTTGCAGGCTTGAGCCCAGGTTGGGGTGCATTTGGGAGATAGCCAATCGATATGTCCCTCTCACATCAATGTTTCTCTCTCTGTGTCTCCCTTTCCCTTCCACTCGCTAAAAAGCGATAGGAAAGAAAATATACTTCAGTGAGGATTCACAGAAATGTGTGCGCTTGTCCGTATGTACATTTTGCCGCAACTAAGCTGAGCAAAAAGAAAGAACAAAAAATGAACAGCAAAATGGTAGATTTAAACCCAACCAGATCAGTAATATATTACATGTAAATTTGCCCAATAATCCAATTTAAAAGCAGACATTATTAGAAAGATTTTTTTTTTTTTTTTACAAAGGCTGCACTACAGGCTGCTTACATGAGTCCATTAAAATATACGGACACTAATTGTAAGTAAGAGGATGGACAATGACATGCAAAAGTAAATAATAAGCAAAGAAGGCTGATGCCGTTACATCAATATTAGATAAATCAGTCTTCAAGGAAAACTACCACCAAAGATAAAGGAATACATTCCGAAATAGGTAAAGTAGCGAGTAATCCATCTGGAAGGTAGAACAATCATAAATGGAGCTATGCCCAATAACATAGCTTCAACATACATGAAGCAAGAATTGATAGGGTTGCTGGACAGTGTGGCTCCATGGTTGATCACCAACCCATGAAACAGGTTCGATTCTCGCTCAGGGCATATGTCCAGATTGCAGGCTCAGTCCCCAGTATGGGGTGTGCAGGAGGCAGCCCATCATGGTTCTATCGCTCTCTCTCTCCCTCTCCCTTCCTCTCTGAAATCAGTAAAAAAAAGTATTCTTTTAAAGAGAATTGATAGGATTCATAGGTGAAAGGAACAAATGGAAAAGCACAGTAAGTGAGTGGAGACAACACAATCTGTTACGACAGAATAAACGATAGCGCCCTGGCCAGCTGCAGCTCAGGCCTGTTTTGGAATAGTCCAGGAGCTAAGAATGGTTTTTCATTTTAATGGATAGTGAAGATGGTGGAGGAGGAGTGGAAGGAGAGGAGAGGGGAAGGAACAGGAAGGGCAGGCAGAACCTGGGGGAGGAAGGAGCAAGAAAGAACAATATTAGTAGCAACAGCGACCCTATGTGGCTTAAAAACCTAAGAATTTTACTCTGGTCTTTTTACCTGAAAAGTTTGTTGGCCCCTGACACAGACGATCTGAACAATACTAGCAACTACCGCCATTGACTTGCTGTGTTTAGAACGATAAACCTGACATCTGAATTTTAGATCTGTGTAAATCACACACTCTTTTTCAAGTACAGAGGCTATGTTCTCCAGGATAAAGCATTTGCTGGGCCCAAACCCAGTTCTCAATGAATTTAATATTTTAGGGATTGACTGTGCATTCTGACCAGCCTTATCTTTTTCCCGAGTTTAGAGGAAAAAGCTTTCAACCTCTCTCTGTTGAGTATGATGTTAGCGGTGTGGTTTGTCTTTATTATATTGAGGTATGTTCTCTCTATCCCCACCTTGTTGAGGGTTCAAATACTTTTGTTGCATCTCTGCAGATGATCATATGATTTGTTCAAATCTTTCATTCTAATAATGTGGTGGAGCAGAGATTTGTATGTCAAAGCATCCCCATTCTCTGGCTGCAGGTCCCTCCTGCTGCAATGGAAGACATTACAGCTGCCTGCGCAGTAGGAAGTGTCAGAAAACAGGACAGGGCAGTCAGTTTGAGCCCCAGTGACTTTGCTCCAGGAAATGCTTCCTCGAGCCACAAGCTATTCTAGACACTGGGCACCCTGTGGCTGCCATCCCTTCCACACAGACATGACAGGTTCGCCTTGATTTTTCCATCTCTTCAGGGCGACCTATTTCTAGACATATCCACAGGCACAAAGTCAACAACATACAGTCCCGGACTTGTACACGGCTCAGGCTCTCTCTGCAAACAGCTCAGGCTCCCCCAAAGGGCCATCCTTTGTTCCTCTTCTCCCTCCTTCTCAGCGACTCACCTCTCCAGGTGCTGGCATGGGGCCTCGAGTGTTTCCGCCTCTTGGCCGCCCTGATGCTTTGTAAGCAGCCCATTTCGGATGTTAAATAGGGGCTTTCAAGGGAACACAGAAGAATGAGAATCTACCTCATTTCCCCCTCTCCCCCCACTACCCAGGGAGACAACCTTTCCTTTGTCTTTTCCTCTAGGACCCTTGTCGTGACTTCAGGGAATAAAGCATCCTCATCATACTCGTAAATTGGAGAAACACTTTGGGGAAGGATGATGCAAGAGGGAGCCAAACGAAGGAGGAAGCTCTGGGACGGACCCTCAGGGAATGAGGCCTTAGACGATAGGCGAGTACAGCAGGTGAAGCAGGGCCCACATCCCAGGTGAATTTCAATATTTCAGACAAGCAGTGATTTATTTTTATTTATTTTTATTTCAGAGAGGACAGGAGAGGGAGATAGAAACATGAATGATGAGAGAGAATTATTGATTGGCTGCCTCCTGCACGCCCCCTGCTGGGGACCAAGTCCACAACCTAGGTCTGTGCCCTGACCAGGAATCAAACCCTGACCTCCTGGTCTCTAGGTAAATGCTCAAGCCCTGAGCCATGCGTGGCCGGGCATCAGACAAGGGGTGATTTAGATTCTAGGTTAGGAGGTGAACAGAAAGTTCAGAGAAGGGCCACCCTCTGGAAACAGGCCACTGAGTCATTCCAAAAGCCTCCCCAAATCCCTTGTAACATTTCTACCACAGTCAGTTGACCAGCAAGTCTATCTGACAGTTACTGTTGTCTTGGCTGTTGAGATTTGCTATCACTGCCCAGGAACTTGTTGCATGAGTCCATTGCTCAGTCTGCTGAAAGTTGTTTGGGCTGTTACAGCTGTGATGCAGCTGGACTTCGGAACTGGCCCAGATGAAGACCAGACCCTGGGCATAATGCCCACACTGGGTCTTTTGGTGGACACATGCTAGACTTTTGCCCAGCCCTCCCCATTTCACCATGAGCCAATGCCTTTAACCAGGGATGACAATCATTCTACTTATTTGAGAAGGCAGAAGTTAAATTGCCTCTTAAGAACTAGCCTTAGAATTATCGACCATTAGGGCTAGAAGGAGCTACTAAGAATACCTCATCTGAGCCCTAGCTGGTTTGGGTCAGTGGATAGAGTGTCAATCTGTGGACTGAAGAGTCCCAGGTTCAATTCCAGTCAAGGGCACATGCCTGGGTTGTAGGCCCAATCCCCAGTGCGTGTGTGGGATGGTGGTGTGCGGGAGGTGGCCAATCAGTGATTCTCTCTCATCATTGATGTTTCTATCTCTCCCTCTTCCTTCCTCTCTGAAATCAATAAAAATATATTTAAAAAAAGAATACCTCATCTAAGGCTTGAGTTTCTTCTACCACAAGTGTGCTAAATGTTCCCATCATCTGTGACTGAAGGTCTTCATGACATTGATATTTCTCTTGGTTTTCCTTTCTGCACCTTGGGCTGAAACAGTAAGTTCATTTAGTCTCATCATTTTCCATAATCAACAAGCTCCTCCATATCTCAGCATCTTTTCTCAACCCTCAGCCTTCTCTGGCTTTGACTGAAACCCAGCTGTCTCCTGAAGAACACTGGAGAAAGAAGCTGCTCATGTCCTTCAGGGTGAGGAGGTGAGGTTGGCATTCTTCCTTGCTTCCCATTGGTACCCAGGCATGTGCCCTTGACTGGAATCAAACCTGGGACCCTTCAGTCCACAGACTGACATTCTATCCACTGGAGAAAGAAGCTGCTCATGTCCTTCCGGGTGAGGAGGTGAAGTTGGCATTCTCCCTTGCTTCCCATGGGTATTGCCAGGCACGACTTCCACCTCTTCTGCTGCGTTGAGATAGGATTGCCTTTAAAAAAATGTTTTTATTGATTTCGGAGAGGAAGGGACAGAGAGAGAAAAACATCAGTGATGAGAGAGAATTATTGATAGGCTGACTCCTGTATTTCCTCGACTGGAGATTGAGCCTGCAACCCAGGCATGTACCCTGATGGGGAATTGAACCATGACCTCCATGACTCTCAATCACTGAGCCATGCCAGCTAGGCAAGATAGGACTATCTTGAGAGCCACCTGGTGGTCTCTCTCTCTCTCTCTCTCTCTCTCTCTCTCTCTCTCTCTCTCTCTCTCTCCTTCTCCTCAAGTTCTTTCAAGTATAAAAATAGAAACCTATATAAACAGCTCTGCTAAAAGGCTATT
Source organism: Antrozous pallidus (assembly GCA_027563665.1). Classification (NCBI taxonomy): domain Eukaryota; kingdom Metazoa; phylum Chordata; class Mammalia; order Chiroptera; family Vespertilionidae; genus Antrozous; species Antrozous pallidus. The sequence goes on along the minus strand of CM050509.1, from coordinate 7,248,791 downwards.
TATAATAATGCAAAAGCACAGGACAGCCAGATTTTACGATATCTGGGCCAGAAAGCTGGAAATCAAGAACTAAATTCACTGTAGCAGACCCCAAAGCCTAATGCAGCATCTATCTCTCTTTCTTTGCCCACTTCCATATGTAAAAGTTAATATTCACATTCCTAGCCTCCCCCGCAGCTGGCATTGATCATGTGACACGGATCTGCCCAATTTCTGATCTTTCTCACAGCGATGACACTATTTCTCTCCTTCCCTTTACAGCAGGAAGGAGTTTATGTGTGTGATGTTTCTGCTTCCTCTTGGAACAATCTCTCTCGATCCTGCTCCATTCATTAACATTTCAGCTGCTTTCTTCCCACCGGTGTTTGGGCATTGCCTCTTCCTGGTTTATTTCCCTTCTGTCTGAAGAACTCCCATTAGCACCTCCTATAGCAGTGATGGGCAACCTTTTGAGCTTTGGCGTGTCAAAATTCGCCGAGAAACCCAGCATAACGCGGGTGGTATGTCACTTCGAGAAAAAAAAAACATACTTCTCATGTCATCAAAAATGGCTACACGTGTCAGTGCCGACACGCGTGTCCTAGGTTCACCATCACGGTCCTATAGTGCTGGATGCAAAGGATTTGGTGTCTTTATCTCTCCAAGTCTACCAGCACCACTGGAAAGCAACAACCTGCGTATATATGTGTTGCGTAACAAAGCATTTGTTTGGCCTTTGTCCCTGGTCCTAGTAGGTAATCTCTCAATTCTTGGATGAACCCAAATAATAGCAGTGCATGGTTGCTCATGGTTGGCCTCTTGGATCACATCTAAGTGTATGCTAAATGAGGTGACTCATGGCGGGCCCCCAAGATAGATTTAGGATGGCAGCTGACCATGCCAGAAAGACCAATTATGTGGTTAGAGAGTTGGGACTTTAAACCAGGTGATATCAATGTGACCTCCAAGAAAGAAAGGGCACCTGGAGATTGAATTTAAGCAATTCACTCACTCATGCCTACATAATGAAACCCCAATAAAACACTCTGGACACTGAAGCTCAGGAGAGCTTCCCAGGTTAATAATATACATTGATATGCTACATGCCCCCTACTGGGGATCAAGCCTGAAACCCAGGTATGTGCCCTGACCTGGAATTGAACTCTGACTTCCTGGTTCACGGGTCAATGCTCAACTACTCAGCCACACCGGCCGGGTGATTTTCAATTTTAAATGGGGTGGTTGGGGCAGGCTTCATAGTGACAATGAGATTGGAGCAAAGACTGGAAGGTGTTGGGGGAGAGGGAGGAGACCAGTGAAAGTGAGCTGGAGCACAGTGAGTGAAAAGAGAGTGGCAGGAGAGGTGTCAGACAATTGAGGTATGCAGCCCGCTGGCTGCGAGTTTGACATGCTTGGGTAGGGCCTCAGATGTCCTACTAAGGGCTTATGCTCTGAGTGAAATGAGAAATAATGGAGGATTATTATGGGTTAGCTTGTGTCCTCAAAAAAGGATATGTTGAAAGTCTAATCTCCGGTGCCCATTAATGAGATCTTATTTAGAAATAGGGTCTTTGCATATACAATTATTCAAGATGAGATGATACTGGGTTAGGGTGGCCCTACTCCGATGGCTGATATCTTCATAAGAAAGTCATGTATCACACAGGCACAGAGAGACGACAAGGCCATGTGGAAAGACAGGAAGAGTTGGAGTGATGAGTCTACAAGCCAAGGAATGCCAAGCATTGCAGCTAACCCCCAGAAATTACGAGAGAGGCATGGAACTGACTCTCCCTCAGAGCCTCCAAAAAGAATCAACCCTGCCAACACCTTCATTTTAGACTCCTGGCCTCATGAACTGTGAGTGAATGAATTCCTGTTGTTTTAAGGCACCAAGTTGGTGATACAGTTCTATTCACTTAAGGATGAGAATACACTCTGAGATGCGTCATTATGCAAATTCATCATTGTGTGAACATCATAGAGTGCTCTTACATAAACCCACCAGGTATAGTTTATGGCTCATAGCACACAAACCTGTACAGCATTTACTGTACTGAATACTGTAGGCAATTGTAACACCATGGTAAATATTTGTGTATGTGAACACAGATAAAATACAGTATCTATAAGAATAAAGGCATAATATGCTAATTAGACCTGATAACCTTCCAGACAAAGCCGGGGGCGGGGGGCGGCTGTGAGGGAAGCCCAAGTGCTTGCTGGTGGCCCGAGGGGAGCCGGGTCCCGGATGCCAGAGGGAAGCTGGTGCCATCAGCTGGAGGAAGGAAGGCTTACTCTTGCACGAATTTCATGCACCGGGCCTCTAGTAAAGAATAAAAGTGGTTTGCCAGGCCAGGTGTGTCTCAACAGTTGAGTGGTGACCTATAAACCAGGAGGTCACAGTTTGATTCCTGATCAGGGCCCCATTGCTGGCTCATCCCCAGTTGGGGGCATGCAGGAGGCAGCTGATCCATGATTCTCTCTCATCATTGATGTTTCTCTCTCTCTCTCTCCTTCTCCTTTCCTCTCTGAAATCAGTTTTTTTTTAAAGATAAAAGTGGTACACGTGTATAGGGCATTTACATGAATAGAGCTTGCAGGACAGAACGTTGAGTCTGTGGTGAATGGTGAGAGAATGGGAAAGCCTCAGACACTACTGCATACAACTCCCGACTTTATAATCACTGTACATTTAGGCTACAATAAATGTATGCGACAACATGAGCTTAAATCAAGCACAAGAGGAAATGATATGGTCCTCTTTTGAAACAGTAAACACAAGATGTATGAGGCTGCTGCTGGTATACCAGGGCATGCTGTTTCACAGCAATTTTTTAATAAATAGGAAGACTGCTGAGCCAGCGTGGCTCAGTGGTGAGCATCAACCTATGAACCAAGAGGTCACTGTTCGATTGCCGATCAGGGCATGTGCCTGGGTTGTGGGCCTGATCCCCCAGTTGGGGGCTTGCAGGAGGCAGCTGATCGGTCAATGATTCTCTCTCTCATCATTGATGTTCCTATTTCTCTCTCTTCCTCTCTGAAATCAATAAAATATTTAAAAAATAAGTATCAAGACTACACTGTAAAAGAATGATGAAAAATTTAGTCACTACATAAACCAGTACCATTGCAGTCTATTATCAAGTATTTTTACACAACTGCCAGTGCAGCACATTTGTTTACACCAGCATCACCACAAACGCGTGACTAATTCATTGTGCTATGATGTCACTGGGAGATAGTCATTTTTCTTTTCTTTTTAAATATATTTTCTTGATTTTTTACAGAGAGGAAGGGAGAGGGATAGAGAGTTAGAAACATTGATGAGAGAGAAACATCAATCAGCTGCCTCCTGCACACCTCCCACTGGAGATGTGCCCACAACCAAGGTACAAGCCCTTGACCGGAATAGAACTTGGGACCCTTCAGTCCACAGGCTGATGTTCTATCCACTGAGCCAAACCGGTTAGGGCAAAATAGTTATTTTCCAGCTCCATTATAATCATACTAGTGGCCCAGTACATGAAATCATGCATGGGACAGGTTGTCCCTCAGCTCGGCCTGCACCCTCTCCAATATGGGACCCCTTGGGGGATGTCCAACTGCTGGTTTAGGCCCGAGTCAGACATCCCTCTCATAATCTGGGACCGCTGGCTCCTAACCGCTCACCTGCCTGCCTGATCACTCCTATCCACTCTGCCTGCCCGCCTGCTTGCCCCCAACTGCCCCCCTACCAGCTGCTCGCCCCCAACTGGCCCCCTTGCTGGCCTGATTGCCTCCAACTGCCCCCCCACTGCCGGCCTACTCACCCCCAGCTGCCCCCCGTGCTGGCCCGATCGCCCCTAACTGCCTCTGCCTCAGCCTCACCGCCATGGCTTTGTCTGGAAGGATATCTGGAAGGTCTCCTGCCCTAATTAGCCTATTACCCTTTTATTAGTATAGATGGGATCACTGTCCTACGTGTGGTGTTATTACTGAAACGTTGTTATTCAGTGCATGATGGTACTTTGTTATGGCGGCTCTAGGAAGCTCACACAATTATGAACCGAGTAGTGATATAAGCTGATTGCATGCTTATTGAATATGGATTTCACATATGAAACATTTACTTCCTAAGAGGTCACAAAGACTTTTCTCCTATAATTCCTTACATTTTTATGGTTTTAGCTTTTACATGGAGAGCTCTGACCATTTCAACTTAATCTTTGTGCATGACAGGAGGTCAGGCCTCAAGGAGTTGGAGTTCTGTTTTTCCCATACGGATATTCCAGAGCCATTTGTTCAAAAGGTCATCGTCCTCCCACGGAATTGTCTGTGAGATCCTTGTGGAAAATCAATTGGCCGTGCATGTGTGGGTCTGCTTCTGGACTTTCAGCTCTGCCATCTGGATCTACGTGTCCGCCCTGGCACCAGTTCCACACCGTCTTGCTTACATGTAGAGTCAGTCTTGAAATGAGGCTATGTTACTTAAGCTTGCAGTTCTATGAGAAACCACACTTGATCACGGTACATTAGTCCTTTAACATACTGCTGGATTTGATTGATAACGTTTTGTTAATTTCCTTGCATTAGTGCTTATAGGGGATATTGGTCTGTAGTTGTCTTTTTAAAAAATATATCTTTATTGATTTCAGAGAGGAAGGGGGAGAGAGAAAGAGATAGAAACATCAATGATGAGAGAGAATCACTGACTGGTTGCTTCCTGAACACCCCCCACTGGGGATCGAGCCTGCAACCCAGGCATGTGCCCTTTGCTGGAATCGAACCTGGGACCCTTCAGTCCACATTGCTCTAACCATTGAGCAGAACCAGCTGGGGCTGTAGTTGTCTTCTTTTTTCCCCCAAGAGAATAATTTTATTTATTTATTTATTAGCCATTTTTAATTTTTTTTGCAGTATAACTTATATTTAATAGTAGTATATATGTTTTCCTTTCCCCCCCATTAACCTCCCCCAGCCTCCCCTACCTCCCAGCACATGTCCCCACCTGCCCCTTCCCCCGCCTCAGGGTCTTTCATTCATTGGTTATGCTCACATGCATGCATACAAGTCCTTCGGTTGATCTCCCCCAGCACCTGCCCCCCACCCTCCCCAGCCTTCCCCTGTAGCCTGACAGCCTGTTCAATGCCTCCCTGCCTCTATATCAATCACTCTCCCCTGTTTCTTTTCTTCAAAAGTATCTTGCCTCTGCATACTAGAAATAAATGTATAAGAACAAAAAATGTTTGAGTCTCAGTTTCAATGTCCAACTGTTCTGAGTCCCAGTTTCAATGTCCAATAGTTCTTTATGTGTACATGTCAGTAATGGTATCTGGATGGTGGACACATCGTGGCAATGCAAGATCCATCCTCTCTGGTTTGGTCCTGGGCCGCCTGCAGCCACGCACAGCTGCCGACTGCTAGCATGGCAAGGTGTCGTCAGCGTCCACCAGCTCTGGACCGTCCTTGTGACTGGAACAGACCCGTCAGTTCCTCACTGTCGCAGGAACCCACATGGTCTTGGAGTTGTTCTCTGCAAACACACAAACACATTCTCGACCAAAAGTTAACAAAGGGATCATCTCTGCAAATTAGACTTGGGATTCTTTTTTTTTTCCTAAATGATTTTCCTTTGGCTTATTTTGACACCATGTGTGTTTTTTCATGGGTGTTATAGTTGTCTTATTGCTTATTTTTTTTGGTCTGGTTTTGTTCCATTGTAATATTGTTCCCATTCACATATTTAAAAAAATATGTTTGAGAATAGCACAATTTCTTCCTTAACTATTTGGTAGAAATAGTAATATAGTACCTGGCCTAGAGTTTTATTTATGGGAGGTTATAAATTATGGATCTGGCTGGACCGTGTGGCTCAGCAGCTGAGCATTGATCCAGGAACCAGGAGGCATTTGTCCTGGTGCAGGGATAGCTGAGGGTGGGCTGGGGAGCAGGAGGGCATGCAGCAGGTAGCCAATCGATGAGGTCCTTCTCTCTCATCTATGTTTCTGCCTCTCTGTCCCTCTCCCTTCCTCTCTTTAAAAATCAATAAAAACGTGTTGTGTGTTTTTTAATGAAAAATTCTGAGTCCATTTTCCTTATTTGTTACACAGTTGCTCGTATAGTCATCTTTCTGCTGGTTGTAGTTTTAGCAGCTTGTCTCTTTTATGTTATTTTATGTTTATTTTTATTTTTTTTGGAAGGCCACCGACTTTATTGACTTAAAAAACTATATGGACAGTGACCATTTTGTCAAAAGGGAAGCCATATGTCATTAGACAGGCCAGGGGTGAGGGTCGAGGCCAGAAATCCACTCAGAAAAGCCGATTACTGACCTGAAACTGGCAGGGGGAAGAGAAGGGAGATGCATGCAAGAGTGAGAATTCCAAAAAAGTTGAAATGGTGAGGGGAGAGAACTCCCCCAAAGACTCGGAGGACATTGGTGGTGAGCAGACAGCAATCGTTGCCTTTGTAGCGGACAAGAGAGTAGCCCCCACTGGGCTGCAAACTCTGGAGACTCAAGGCTGGTGGTAGGGATTGGGGGCTCCGCGGACAGCATCACAAGAAGGCGTCGCACCACTCCGGGAAGAGGTCCCCATCTTTCTTCAGCACCAGAAACTGGCCCAGGACCACGTACGCCTTGTCAAAGCCCCTTTCCTCCAGCTTCTTGCCCAGGACTTCACCGATCCCGGCCAGGCTCCCCACCGGCTTCTCCCCCATGGGCTCTGCCACGAAGTCTCGGTGCTTTTGGGAGGTTGTCATCTTGATCGGGGTTAATCAGCAGTCCCAGCTCCCGTAACGGCTCCTCTCGCCGCCGGCTGCTCCCACCGATCGCAGCTTGTCTCTTTTAAAAAATATATTTTTATTGATTTCAGAGAGTAAGGGGTAGTGAGAGAGAGAGAAACATCGATGATGAGAGAGAATCACTGGCTGGCTGCCTCCTGCACACACCTCTCCCTCCCCCAACTGGGGATGGAGCTCACAACCCAGGCATGTGCCCTTTGCTGGAATAGAACCTGAGACCCTTCAGTCCACAGACCGATGCTCTAACCACGGAGCAAAGCCAGCTGGGGCTGTAGTTGTCTTCTTATGTTTTTGTCTGGTTTTGTTTCACACACTGGGGACGGGCCCTGCAGCCCACTGAGCCAAACCGGCTGGGGCTAGTTCGTGTCTTTCAAAGAATTCGTCTGCTTTCACCTAAGCTGTGTCACAAGCTAAAGCAGATCATCAGCTTCATGTCCAACAACAGTTAAGGGTGGCGGGACGGGTGAGGAGGGGGCTTCCCAGTCCTGGGCCATCTTTCATCATGGGGGACGGGCCTCAAGCCTGGGGCTCAGGGCTGAGCCCGGGATTGGGTTGCACTGGTGAAGTGACCCAGGCAATGTGTTCCCAGCACACCAGGGACCCCTTGTTTTGGGCCCTGCGGGTGAGCAAGGGGGTGACAGGACCAAGCTCCACACCCCAGCAGCAACGATACCTCCAACCTCTTGACCTTGTGTCCAGGTGTTCTGACAGCATCTGCCCTCATGGCTATGTATACCCCGACCACCTACACTGAGTGGCCAGATTATTATGATCTCTGAACGCGTAATAATCTGGACACTCAGTGTATCTAGTGTATATTTATATTAGAGGCCCGGTGCATGAATTCGTGCACAGGTTGGGTCCGACCAGCCTGGCCAGGAGTAGGGGACATGGGCAGTTGAGGGGACTATTTGCATATTAGTCTTTTATTATATAAGGATACACACTGAGTGGCCAGATTATTATCTTTCAGAGATCATCATCATCTGACCACTCAGTGTATGTGTCCACCTCTCTGCTTCTATCTGCAAGTACCTTCCTGGATGTGGGCAACCTATCACTGACATTTGCTCTGGCCTCCCTCAGGTTACATTCAAACAGAGGAGAAATCTGGTAAGACAGAGGCGGATTAGGTCATCATGGTGCTCAACCCCCTCACCCCCCAGTGGCTTAAATGCACCCAAAGTGCTTCAAATCTGGCAACTCCTTCCTGTCCCTGTTGTTTATCAACATGCCAACCTCTTCTCCCCTCCCCCACTCATTAACACAAAAGAGGAGCCCTAGCCAGGCTGGATCAGCGGATAGAGCGTCAGCCTGCAGACCGAACAGTCCCAGGTTCGATTCCAGCCAAGGGCATGTGCTTCAGTTGCATGTTCCTGGCCCTGCTCAGGGTACATGAGGGAGGCAAACAATAGATGTGTCTCTCTCATATCAATGTTTCTCTTTCTTCCCTGTCTCTCCCTCTCCCTTCCACTCTTTATAAAAATCAATGGAAAAATATCCTCAGGTGAGAAATTAAATAAAAAAAAAAGGGAGGGGTAGCAGGGGCAGGCCGGGAATGTTCTACCAGTGTTCGGCAAACTCATTAGTCAGCAGAGCCAAATATCAACGTACAGTACATTGAAATTTCTTTCGAGAGCGAAATTATTAAAAAGTATATTTTATTGATTTTTTTTACAAAGAAGAAGGGAGAGGGATAGAGAGTTAGAAACATCGATGAGAGAGAAACATCGATCAGCTGCCTCCTGCATACCCTCTACTGGGGATGTGCCCACAACCAAGGTACATGCCCTTGACCGGAATCAAACCTGGGACTTTTTAGTCCACAGGCCGACACTCTATCCACTGAGCCAAACAGGTTTCGGCAAGAGAGCCAAATTTTTTAAACTTAAACCCCTTCTAATGGCACTTCTTCCAAATAGACTCACCCAGGCCTGCTATTTTGTGGAAGAGCCACACTCAAGGGGCCAAAGAGCCGCATGTGGCTCGAGAGCCGCAGTTTGCTGACCACGGTAATCTAGCCAAGGAAACAGCTTTTGATGAGACTTGGCTAAGAGAGACCAAGGTCTGATTAAAGAGCAAGTGTGTGTTGGTCTGCTCTCTGCCAGGCATTGTCATTGGAACTGGGGACACTGCAGGGGTGATAAGTAGTAATGCAGCGGGTGGGAGAAGTGGAACGCAACTTTAACGAGGGGCCAGAAAAGCCTCTCTGAGTGGGTGACACCCGAGAATGATCTGCAGGAGGTCATGTAGTAAGCCAGGTGGAGCCCTGGGGGGAAGAGAGGTGCAGATGGGACAGGGACAGGGCAAAGGCCCTGAGGCAGCAGTGGGCCCAGTGTGTCTGAAAAGGGAAAGAGGCCGATGTGTCCGGATCAGAGGGGGTAAGGTGGAGAGCAGCGGGGAGGAGGCCAGACAGGGCACAAGGAGGATCATAGGGCTTCATAGGTCACTGGAAAGCAAGCATGTCAAACCCCCGGCCCCGCGGGCCGCATGCAGAACACAGTGAATATTTCGTGGCCCAGCCACTATAACGGTGTGTAAGATACGTTTTAATAAAAATTTTGTAACTTAATTTTTACAATATCCTCTTGTACATAATCCTGTGTAATAAAAGGCTAATATGGAAATTGTGCTCTCCACAGGGAGTTAGACCAGGAGTTTGACCAGGAGGTGGGGCTGGCCCACCAGTCACCCTCCCCCCCTACCCCCCTTCCTAACCTGTGTGATCAGCACCTATGGGGATAGGCCAGCCAGACCTCACCCATGTACAAATTCCTGCACCTGGCCTCTAGTTATTAATAATGAACTACAGCATTCGCTAATGACAGTCCCCCGTCATTCCCCACAGTCACGGGGGTGCAGGCTCAGTTGCCCTGTGAAGTCCCGCTGGGTGGGGGGCACAGGCAGAGGTCCCCTGTCAAGCCCAACCAGGCAGGAGGGGCATAGCCTCAGGCTCCACAGGCTGGTGCTGGGGTAGGGGTGCGGCTTGAGGTCCCCTGTCAAGCCCTGCCAGGTGGGGGCACAGCCTGAGGTCCCATGTCAAGCCCTGCTGGGTGGAGAGTACACTCTGAGGTTCCCACTAGGATGGGAAGTGCACCTTGAGGTCCCCTGTCAAGCCTTTCCAGGTTGGGAGTGTGGCCTGCAGTCCCCAGTCAAGCCGCCCCGGGTGGGAGGCACAGCCTGAGGTCCCCCAGCCTGGAGCTGGGGTCGGGGGAGCAGCCTGAGGTACCCTAGCCCAGCATCAGGGCGGCAAGCACAACTTGAGGTTCCCTGTCAAGCCCTGCCAGGCGTGGGGTGTGGCCTGTGGTCCCCTGTCAAGCCCTGCCAGGCAGGGGGAGCAGCTGGAGGTCCCCTAGCCCAGCACCAGGACGGGAAGTACAAGTTGAGGTCCCCTGTGAAGCCCCACTGGGTAGAGGACATGGCCTCAGGTCCTCTGGCCTGGTTCTGGGGTGGGTGTAGAGGCCTGAAGTCCCCTGTCAAGCCCCTCTGGATTGGGGGAGGGTGTAGGCCTCCTGTCCCGCTGCCACGACCACCTCACGCTCTCCATGAGCAGGTTATCATAGGGAAGGCTGGGCCAGGATAATTGGGAGGGGGTGATGGGGGGCCAGCATCCTGGGTGAGCTGGGCCTCACAGCCTCTCTGCTTCGGCTCCCAGCACCCTGGACCTCAGGAGTAGTGCTTTCACAAGGGCCTGGCAGGCACTGGATATGGCGATGCCTTAAAAACAGAAGCAGCCCCCTTTAACTCTGGCTGGAAGTGCATTGGAAACTTATGGTCAGGGGAAGCAGCCCAACATCAGGGCTGAAATAAGACCTTGGGTTCCCTCCAGAGAGGTGGCTTCAGTCCTTTACCTTGGCCACACCCCTCAACGGCCTCCTGTCCAGCCACCATCCTGCCCTCCCACATGCTGCCCCACCCCGCCCCGCCCTCCCACTCCTGATTGGCTGGTAGGGTAGCAAAGGCACAGTAATTTGCATGTTTCTCTTTTATTAGATAGGATGAGTCATTTACTTCAGCCCTTTGTATTCAGTGTGTCTTTATGGAAATAAACCTACATTTCTATGAAAATGGAACCTTTTAGTTTTTTCGTGGCCCACGTACACTTCAACCTTGTTTATGTGGCCCGTGCTAGCCTCTGAGTCTGACACGCTGGCTGTAAAGGCTCTCGTTGAGGAGTGAGAGGGGAGCCCGGAGCAGGTTGGGAACAGCGGAGTTCTGAGATCTGACCTAGGTGTGGACGCTGCCGGCAGCTTCAGCATCCCCCCGTGGGGCCAAGGCAGTAAACCCATTCTGTACCTGGGCTCCTAGAGTGCAAGCTGTGCCTGATTCTCTAGGAGAACAAGGGAGCTCTCTCTCTCTCTCTCCCTCTCTCTCTCTCTCTCTCTCTCTCTCTCTCTCTCTCTCTCTCTCTCTCACACATATATATACACACACACCCCCAGGAGAAAAAGCACCACACTAGCCTGGCCTGGCATGAAGCCAAGGAGGTTAAGGAACCCCCCTGCCAGCTGGTGCCAGAGAAGCTCAAAGTGGAGGTGAAGGAGTTTGTGAAGGCTGACCTAGACCGCAGAGTGACCAGTCAGAAGGAGCACCAGACAGGAACAGACTGGCCGGAGCGGGTCTGCCTCAGGCAGCCTGTAGTGTGTGCATCTAGACATCGTGCAGGAAAGAGTTCAAATGTGAGTCCAGGTGATTTTGAGAGTACGCTGATGGAAGTTGGGCACAGTGAGACAAAGGAAGGAATGAAAACAGTGATCGGCAAACTCATTAGTCAACAGAGCTGCAAACCGGGGCTGGTGATTGGCATGTGGCTCTTGAGCCGGGGTTTGCCGACCACTGACTTAAGGGACAAGAAGCCACAGGGGAGAGCTTGGGCAGTGTAATGCTTTGGCTCCCTAGAAACCTTATAGGAAAGAAGGGAGCAAAGTTGTGTAGGTGTTTTTAATTCACCAGGAAGACAGAGAAAAGGGAGCTTTGGAGACAGGATTAGGGGGTGAGGCCTGATTGAGCTGCCCCCTGCTCCCTGCTCCCTGGGTACAAGTATCCTGGGGACCTTTAGAGTTTAGGAGAGAGTGCCAGTCCTAGCTGGTTTGGCTTAGTGGATAGAGCATTGGCCTGTGGTTCAATTCCAGTTGGGGGCACATGCCCAGGTTTCAGGCTCAGAAGGCGGCTGATTGGTGGTTCTCTGTCATCACTGATGTTTCTGTCGCTCTCGCCCTTCCTCTCTGAAATCAATAAAAGTATTTTTTAAAAGAAGTTCATGCCCAGATTTTTTAAAGAAAAGAAACAGGGGAAAAACAGATACAGAGGCAAGGAAGCATTGAACAAACTGTCAGACTACAGTGGGAAGGCAGGGGAGGGTGGAGGACTGTAAGAGATCAACTGAAGGACTTGAGTGCATGCATATAAGCATCACCAATGGGTACAAGACACTGGGGGTGGGAAGGGGAGGGCATGTGCTGGGGGGGGGGTTGGGGAGGCCCGGGGAGGTCAATGGGGGGAAAAAAGGAAACATATGTAGTACTATTTGTAATACTTTAAACAATAAAAAAAAAAAAAGGTCGTGCCTAAGAAGGCCCACTCCTGCCCCAGGGCCTTTGCACGGGCTCTTCCCTGTCCGGAACTGGGTTTTTGTTTCAAGTTTCTGTATGTGTTTTCCTGCAGGTGAGAATGTCAGGGGAGGGTTTTAGTGGAATATTCATCAGCTTTCCAGGTGCACTGTTAATCCGCTGATGCATCAATATTAGTGTATCGGGGAGTTTGGGATTCTTCTTTGGTCTGTGTTACTGTTTCACTTTTGTCTTGGATCTATCTGGCTCCAATTAGATTTTTTTTTTAAATATATTTTATTGATTTTTTTTTTTTTACAGAGCAGAAGGGAGAGGGATAGAAAGTCAGAAACATCGATGGGAGAGAGACATCGATCAGCTGCCTCTTGCACGCCCCCTACTTGGGATGTGCCCGCAGCCAACGTACATGCCCTTACCGGAATCGAACCCGGGACCCCTCAGTCCGCAGGCCAACGCTCTATCCACTGAGCCAAACCGGTCTCGGCTCCAATTAGATTTTTGATGTTTTCTCCCACCCCGACTTCATCCATCCTTGTGTTTGGCTGCCCATGGCATTCATGGAGCCTCTGTCCTTCAACTAACCTCCCCTCCCAAGCGTGAATTAAGCTCTGTGTTCCCTGGTTAGGAAGGAGAGGTTAGAGGGGAGGAGGCCAGACAGGGCACAAGGAGGATCATAGGGCTTCATAGGTCACTGGAAAGCAAGCATGTCAAACTCCCGGTCCCACGGGCCGAATGCAGAACACAGTGAATATTTTCGTGGCCCAGCCACTATAACAGTATGTAAGATATGTTTTAATAAAAATTTTGTAACTTAATTTTTACAATATCCTGTTGTACGTAATCCTATGTAATAAAAGGCTAATATGGAAATTGTCCTCTCCACAGGGAGTTAGACCAGGTGTTTGAGCAGGGTGTGGGGCTGGCCCGCCAATCACCCTCCCTCCTCCCCCCCTGCCTACCCAGTGTGATCAGCACCTATGGGGACAGGCCAGCCAGACCCCATCCATGCATGAATACCTGCACCTGGCCTCTAGTTATTAATAATGAACTACAGCATTCTCTAATGACGGTCCCCCGTCATTCCCCACAGCCACGGGGGTGCAGGCTCAGTTTCCCTGTGAAGCTCCACTGGGTGGGGGGCACAGCCTGAGGTCCCCTGTCAAGCCCAGCCAGGCAGGAGGGGCACAGCCTCAGGTCCCCCAGCCTGGTGCCGGGGTGGGGGTGCAGCTTGAGGTCCCCTGTCAAGCCCTGCTGGGTGGAGAGAACACTCTAGGTCCTCTAACCCATCAGCAGGATGGGAAGTGTACCTTGAGGTCCCCTGTCAAGCCTTTCCAGGTTGGGAGTGTGGCCTGCAGTTCCCTGTCAAGCCGCCCCAGGTGGGAGGCATGGCCTGAGGTCCCCCAGCCTGGAGCTGGGGCGAGGGGAGCAGCCTCAGATACCCTAGCCCAGCACCAGAGCAGGAAGCACACCTTGAGGTTCCCTGTCAAGCCCTGCCAGGAGGGGGGCATGGCCTGTGGTCCCCTGTCAAGCCCTGCCAGGCAGGGGGAGCAGCCGGAGGTCCCCTAGCCCAGCACCAGGACGGGAAGTACACCCTGAGGTCCCCCATCAAGCCCCACTGGGTGGCGGACATGGCCTCAGGTCCCCTGGCCTGGTGCCAGGGCAGGGGTGGAGGCCTGAGGTCCCCTGTCGAGCCCCTCTGGATTGGGGGAGGGTGTAGGCCTCCCGTCCAGCATGCTGTGGCCACGTCCCCTGCCGGCCTCCCATCCAGCTGCCACGACCACCTCACGCTCTCCCTGAGCAGGTAAGCTCTGTGTTCCCTGGTTAGGAAGGAGAGGTTAGACCAAGTGCCCTTAATTAGGAAAGACCGGGTCTTGTGAGTCACTACCAGGGGTCGGCAAACTCACTAGTCACCAGAGCCAACTATCAACAGGACAATGATTGAAATTTGTTTTGAGAGCCACATTTTTAAACTTTAACTTCTTCTGACGCCACTTCTTCCAAGTAGACTCACCCAGGCCGTGGTATTTTGTGGAAGAGCCACACTCAAGGGGCCAAAGAGCCGCATGTGGCTCGAGAGCCGCAGTTTGCCGACCAAGGCGCCTATCTGGCTTTAAGTGGTTCCAGTGGTGTTTGGTCTTGTCTATTTTCTCTCGGGTTCCCCATTTCACTTGCCCAGGAAATTTCCTAGCTTTTCACTGTGCTGCCTCACAGAGATGGGAACATTTCCCGCATGCTGGCTCCCAGGATTCAGGGCTGATCAAATCTCAGCGCACAGCCTGGGGGTGGGGGGCAGTGGAGTGTCTGGCAGGTGTAGGGGGGCCCTGAGGGAGACAGGGAGGGGCTTGGGGGACCTGGGGTATGGACTCAGAAGAGGAAGCCGAGAGCAGTGTCTCCTCACCCATTCCGACTTCTCACATTCAGTTCCTTACCATGTTTCTCACTTGTCATATTTCACTTCATTCCGTAAAGAGATCAGAGAGCGGTCCTGAGTTTATCCCAAAACCGAAGAGCCCAAGGTGACCGTAGGGTTAGGCAGGAGCGAGAGGGGAGCGAATCCTGGGCATCGGGCGCGGGGGATGGGGTGGGGGGGTGGCAGTGGGGGAGGAAGGCTGCCGGGTTTAAATCTCCCGTCTCCCCTCCCTGCCCCCATCCCCAGCATCTGGACCCCAACACCTCCCCATAGCCGTGTGGGTGTGTGTCCAGGAGGGTGGCAACAGGCTGCGGGGAGCAACCGGAATAAAGAGAAAAGGAAAGAAAAAAAGAAGAACACACAGAGCTGGGCCAGCAGAGCCTGCCCTTCCAGATCCCCTCCTCTGAGATTGCCGAGGGTGTCATGCTACCTTGTTGCTTCCTGTCTTCCCATCAGCAGTGGCTCCATCCTCCAGAGACAGGTGGGCAGTACCTGCTGATGGCCCAGAGACCATCCGTTTCAAGGTGCTGCATGGCGAGATTGACAAGGCCAAGGGCCACTTTTTCACTCACTGGAACCAGGAAATGGTTGGAGAGTGGGAATTTTTGAGCACTATTGAGGCCGTGGACTATGTCCCAGATAAAGCAGTCAGTCTGACACCTGGCCAGGCCTTGAGATACGGTCTCATGGCCCCTTCCCAGCACGTAGGCCTTGCAAGATAGAACACTGTCAGCATTCTGAAGAACAGGATGACCCTGTGGGTGGCTTGGTCATCAATGGCATGACTCTGATGTAGCTTGGGAAAAACTGTTTTATCTTGGGTTGCTTGTTGTGTAAAAACAGGATGTGGTTAACGTGCTTAAAAGTGGTCTTGCACAAAGGGTCGGGGCTGCTCTCTGGTCTCCCTGCGTGGAGGATGGCAGAGCAGTCTCCAGGCCGGCTAATAAAGGCTCCCTAAATTTTAATTTGGTCTGGGCTCCAGTGATCTTTCATTCCCCTTTGCTCCATAACAAAATCAAGCAGCTCTTCCTGTAGTTCCACTTGAAGATGCAGAAGCCCCCCTCCCTGCACTGTCTTCTGAGGTGAAGCAGCTGCCCACCCCCAGCTCTTGAATGGTTGGCCCCCAAGGTGGCATAAATATCTGAGTCTCTGTCTCCACCCCTGGCAGGAGGCCTCCCCCTGCCCCTGATTCCACCCAGTGGGCCTGCACCCTCAGAGCCCATGAGCCCTCTCCAGCTGCCCCCTTCCAGTTCTTGGGGTCTACCCACCATCTGGGGTCCATCTGCTTGCTCCTGGGGTCCATGTTCCTCTGTTTGCTGGAGTCCACCCCCAGGTCCCAGGAGTCTGCCCTTTAGCCCCTGGGACCCACCCCCGGCCTCCTTAGGTTCACCCCTCCAAATGCTGAGGCCCATCTCCACTCCGATGCCCTGATAGAGAGGCCCCCTCCCCTCCCCTTTGAGGGCTGGGGGAACATTCCACCCCTTCTCCTGGCCAAGTGTAAAGTCAACCCCTCTGTATTTCTGCTTCCCTGTTCTCCCCCCTCCTCCCCAATAGAAGCGTCCTGATTTTTACAGGGCTGTGTCCTATCCCCAGACCTCACTTAAAGAGTCTCCTGGGAAGACAAATTAAAAAAAAGGTGAAACCTAGCTTGTTTGACTCTGTGCTTAGAGTTGGTCCATGGGCCTAAGGGTCTTGGGTTTGATTCCTAGTCAAGGGCAAGTATCTTGGTTGTAGGTTCCCCAGTCCCAGTAGGGGTGTGTGTGGGAGGCAACCAGTTGATGTGTGACTCTCACATCCATGTTTCTCTCTCTTACAACTTCTTCCCTGTTTTCCACTCTCTAGAAATCAATGGAAAAAAATATCCTCAGGTGAGAATTAAGAAAGAAAAAAAAAGGTAATGTTCCTATGTTCAAGGAAGTATTTTCAGGAGAAATGAATGGCAAACTTGCCAAAAACATACTTCTAACTAATAATCTTACACATTTACATGATCACTATTTCTTTAAGGTATCAATACAAGTCTAAAACCACAAAACACATTCCAAAATGTTGACACTAGTGAGTGCTGAGTGTAAGGACACAATGGATTTGTATTTCCTTCCACTGCTTCAATTGCTCTCTACTGCTCTCTGAATCCCAGAACCTCCCCACGTCTACTACACGAGGGCAAAGGCAGTGCAATGAGCAGGCATGGTAGCTGAAAATAAAGACACAGGACACTAGCTTAGTTTTGTTTTCTGCAGTAGCTAACATTTAATTACCCATTTTCTTAATAGAGAAACATAACACTGTGGGCATAGAGAGCCATAGAGTAGTAGTACTCTAGGAATCAATCTCCTGGGAGGTGCCTAGTTAGGGCCGCTGGGATAGATCCCAGCTCTCCTTCCCCTGCTGCCGCGCCTTGGCATAAAAGGCCAAATGCTTTGGATGTTCTGCATCACCACCGAAAGCTTCTCGAGGAAGGCGTTGACGGCAACACGGAGCAGGTCGAAGTCCTCAGCAGCCCATTTGCTAAAAGTGAGGGATAAAAAGCAAGTTAAACACCATGACTCCCGTATACCCAGCGTACCACCTCCTCCCTCCTCCTCCTCCTCCTCCTCCTCCTCCTCCTCCTCCTCCTCCTCCACCCCCTCCCTGCCAGACCTGAGAGCCCCTCTCTTGTAGGCCCTGAGCACTTTCCCCCACCCCCATAATGGTTCCCTTTTACAACTCACACAGAGAGCACGGAGCCCTTAATTTTGATCTCCCTTTGAATCGCCTGCTGCGGGTTTTGCTCCTCTTCTTCGTCCATGGTGATACGGGCCATCTCTGCCTCCAGTGAGCACCGGAAAGGCACAGAGACCTTGCTGAGGGAGAGGGGGTTAAGGCGCCATCCGCAGCTGAATGTTCCAGTGGCTCGGGCTTCCTTGTACCTTAGAGGCTGGCTTTCACCCCAGGCTTCCGCTCAAGTCCTCGGCCCCCACTCCCACCCCCTTACCCCCAGATCAGGCTACCCCAAATTCATCCTGTCCCACCTCCGATACTCGCTCGGGCCTGCTTCGGTTCCCTCCAGCCCCTGCAGCTGGTCTGGTCCCTTCCCTGCTCCCACCTTTGTCTTCCCCAGGCTGCCCCGTCCCCCAAAGCTAGCCCTAGGATGTCCCTGAGCCGTCCCTCAGGGCACCATCGGAAAGGATACAAGACCTTCAGTCGGGTTCCCGCTCCTGCAGCCGTGGATACTGGCCCAGAAACATCTGCTGCCTGTGCCCCAGAGGGAACATCTATGGCTGCTGCTCCCATGGTTTCCTCTTCTCCAGCGCCACCCAGGGAAGACACAGCACCCTGATTGCCGGGGGCATCGGGACCATACTGGCCAGGAGGGCTATAAGGGTCATTCTGGGTGTCGGGACCACCGGGGCTCGTAGGGCCACGAGGCCCGTACTGGACCTCCTGATCAGTAAGGAGACCATGGCTAGTAGGGTCTCCACTTCCACCCTGGTCTCTAGTACCAGCGGCAGGCCCCGCGGCCCCCGCTGCACGACCTGCCTCTCCCTCGCCTGCGGCCTGTCCGGCTGCTTCGCTCTCCATGTTCTCCTCCTACTCTAACTTCAAAATGGTGGCCTCTTCCGCCCGATTTAAGAAGGAACAAAGGGAGTCACAGGCCTGACCACTCAGCGTGTCCAGAGCGCCTGCGCAAACAGCTTGGCGCACAATTGAACCCGAGTGCGCCTGCGCAAACAGACCCCTCCCCCTCCCCCCACGCTCGAGCCACGGGACCCGAGTGCGCCTGCGCAAACAGACCCCCTTCCCTCGTTCGTTTCCGGGCAAGAGAGGCCCGGTGTGGGCTGCTGTGCGGAGGCTTCTGGGAACGTGACTGTTTCCCGCTCTGCAGCCGAACGTGGGGCTTCCGGATGAGCGTCAAAGCCACTGGCGGTGCCAGCCTGGCCACCTTCATGTAGCACAAGCTTGCTGAGCCCGGGTCCCCTGTCATCGACTTCTGGCAGTGACTCGATGGCAGCGGCGGCGCCTCTGAGCTAGACGGGCCTTTCTCTCTGGTCTCCACCTGCTGCTGCTGCATCTGAATGTGCAGAGACGGTGGAGCTCAGCCCTGGGGGATTCCCAGCAGCTGGCCCTCCTCCGGCCCTCTTTATTGCTGAGTACTATTCCTCCCACAAACGTGCCATTTTCGGTGTCACCATTCACCTGTTGTGGACATTTGGGTCGTTTCCAAATCGGGCTCGTTATTAAGAGTCGATACAAAAACATATGCACCCGTCTCTGTGAAGACCAATCGTTTTCACGATCAGGTAAATAGCAAACGAGGCCTTGCTGTGTCATGCGCTTTAGTGGAAATTTAACGTTATAAGAAACTGAAGAACTGTTTTGGGTTTTTTTTTCCAATATGATGATGCCAGCTTACATTCCCACCAGCAAACTAGGAGCTTTTCGTTTTGTCTGTATTCTCTTTCAGTCACCCTTGTATCTTCCAACTTTATCCTTCTTTTGCAAGGAGGATGTTCCTATTCTGGATTCTCTGCATTTCCACATGCATTGTGGAATCAGTTTGTCACCTTCTGCAACATTGGGATTTTTATTAGGTCTGCATCAAATTTATAGAATGGTGTGCTGAGGACGTACAATTTAAGAATGCTGGGTCTACCAATCCATGAACATTGTCTATTTCTCCACTTAGTAGGTTTTCTTTACTTCCTCAACCTAACCTGAGAAGGTGTCTGTAGGAACTAGCAGGTACTTATTCCCTGACACTGGCGGCTTAATCTCTGTGAAACCTATCTCCCAGTGCTCTCCTGGGGAATATCCTTGGGGCCTGAATTCCCAGGGGGACCCTCTTACCTGGCTTAGCATTTTACCTGTGCATAGACAGTACTTCTAGTGTCTATGCTTTTAATTATCTTATCCAATCTTGGTATCTAGCACCTGCCTCGTAGAAGTTCAGAAGTCTTGGTGACCTCTAGTTGGGCAGCCTGGTGTCTCTGCTGGTGTCATTGGGAGACCAATGTCTAACCTAGAGCCTCTGGGGCCGAGAGTCTGGTCCACCAACCATCTGGTCCTTTGATGGCTTGCTTCTGTTCTGCCAATTCCTCCTCTTGTTTGGTACAGGAGGGGTCTGTGGTAGGTCTGGCGTCCAGCAGGTTTACTAAAATTTGTAAAGGCTCCACCGTTTTTTTTTTGGGGGGGGGGGCTTCCTTGGCAGTTTGATCTGCTGCTCTATTTCCTCTGGTTTTAATTGTCTTCCCTTTCTGATGTCCTTTGCAGTGCACTATTGCAACTGCTCTGGAGAGCCAGATGACTACTAATAAGGCTAAAATCTCTTCCTTATTTTTAATGTCCTTTCCGGCTAAAGTTGGTAACCCTATTTTTGAGGGGGATGGCACACTGTCCCCATCGAAGGGCCTGGATCAAGGCCAAAAGTTTAGCTTTTTGTACTGATGTCCCCTTGTTCAGACACTGTGCCCAAATGGTGTGGTCCAGGGTGACTACCGCTGCCCCTGCATACCGGATCCCATCCTGAACATAACTGCTCCCATCCGCGAACAGTACCTTGTCTGGTGTTGATAGTGGGACATCTGTCAGGTCTGGGCGAGCTGTTTGTCCTGCGTCTGTTACCTCTATGCAGTCACATATGGGTTCCTCCAGATCATCATCTGGGAGCAGGCTGGCAGGGCTGATGGCCAGTGTCTTATGGAACCGGATGCGGGGCTGGTCTAGGAAAAGAGCTTGGCACTGGGTGATCCTGGTGTTTGACGTCCATCTCTCCAGAGCACCTCGAAGGAGGGCCTCCACAGCATGGAGTGTTGTCAGGGCTAGTTCCTGGCCCAGAGTCAGCTTATCTGCCTCCTTTACCAGCAATGCTGTGGTGGCCACAGGCCAGAGGCGTGCTGGCCACTCTGCTGCCACGGGGCCCAGTCTCTTAGATAGGCCACAGGTCTCTTCCAGGGACCTAGAGTCTGAGTGAGAACCCCTTTGGCATTGCCCCTTACCTCACTTAAGTAGAGGTGGAAGGGCGTGGTGACATCTGGCAAGGCTGGGGCAGGCGCTGAGACGAGAGCCTTCTTTAGCTTCTTAAATGCTCCTTGTTTCACTTCGGTCCGGCTCAGTGGCTGAGCTGGAGTGGTGGTGGCTTGCAATTGACTTCTACAGGAGCTTGATGACCTATCAACCCGGGGGGTTGTTTTCTGCCCAAACCATGGGATGGAGACGCTGTAATTCCTTCAAGTAGGTGGAGGGCTTATGCTCTTCCTCCGGCACTGCTTTTTCCATTTCCTGTAAGAGATATTCCTCTGAAAGAAGACAGGTTAAAAGAGCACAGGCAGGGGAGGATGTAACCGGACCCGGGTTCCTTGGACCCACGGTGGGATGTGCTCTGTCCCCCTCAAAGGATATGGTGGTGCCCAAGTCAGGGGTACAGGCGTTCTAGCATGACCAAAAATGAACGTGTTACCATGTTCCTTCCGAGGTCCACAGTCCTTTTTGATGTCCAAGGAAAACAGGCAATGTGTCCATTGGCTTCCTGGACTGATGTCTTCTTAGAGGTAATGGGTCCCATCCACTCCGTCGAGACTGAATAGGCTGCCCAGTGTCCACAGGAGACTAACAGGCGTGCCCTCTACTTGTAAGGTTACCCTGGGCTCCTGGGGATTAAGTCGAAAGGAGCCCCGGCCCTGTCAGTCCTCTTCCTCTAAGTTTAAGACTCTTGGAATCTGAGTCTCTCCTTTTGCTTCCCTAGCAGGCCTTGCCATGTGGAGCTGAGGGACCCCTACACAGGCCTTGCCATGTAGAGCCAGGGGACTCCCAGGCAGGCCATGCTGGACCCCCAGGCAGGCCTTACCGGATCCCCAAGCAGGCCTCGCTCTTAGAGCCGGGGGTCCCACCTCCTCCCAAATCCACATAGCCAGGAGGAGGCGGGACTACCAGGCAGGCTCCATGTTATGCACACAGCATCAAGCCAAGCCCTGCCACCTGTGTGTGCCTGCTGTGTGCGCAGCCATCTTGTGAGGGTGTGAGGGCATCACTGCGTGACCGCCACTGAGGCTTTTATGAGTAAGGATACATGTCCATAGGGACTTTATTCATAATAGCCAGAAAGAAGAAAAAGAACAAGAGTCTATACACATTTGAATAAACATCCTCATATATAAAAATCGCTAGCCCCTGCGCCCCCAGCACCACCATGGCCGCACTGGGGGCCGGGTTTGTGGATGGGATCGCCACCACCGTGGCCTGCAGTGCAGCCACGGCCAGGCTTGGGGCCGGGTTTTTGGCTGAGATGTGGCCCCCAGCGCGCCATGGCCAGGCTTGGGGCTGGTTTGTGGCTGCGATTGTGACCCACCTGCCCCCAGCCCCACTATGGCCAGGCTTGGGGCCGGGTTTGTGGCTGTGATCACCATCCCTGTGCCCACCCTACCCCAGGCCCCCAGCAAAGCCATGGCCGAGTTTGGGGCCGGATTTGTGGCTATGATTGTGACCCAACTGCCCCCAGTGCCGCCATGGGCGGGCTTGGAGTCGGGTTTGTGCCTGTGATCATGACCCACCTGCACCCAGTGCTGCCATGGCCTGGTTTGGGGCCTGGTTTGGAGCTGTAATTGTCACCCCTGTGGCCCAAGCCTCGCAGCCCCCAGCACTGCTGTGGCCAGGCATGGGGCCAGGTTTGTGGCTGCTTTCCTGCCCTCATCGCCCTCATTGCCGAGATTGGGGCTGGGTTTGTTGCTCTGATCGCCACCCTCACAGCATCCAAAGGTGCCATGACCTGGCTTGGGGCTGAGTTTGTGGGTGCAATCCCCCTCCCCCACCCGGGCACCGGTACCCTGTGACCCCCAGTGCCGCCATGGCCGTGCTTGGGGCAGGTTTTGTGGCTGTGATTGTGACCCACCTGCCCTCAGTGCACCATGGCCTGGCCTGGGTCCGGGTTTGTGGCTGTGATCGGGACCCACCTGTCCCCGGTGCCGCTGTGGCCGGGCTTGGGGTCGGGTTTGTGGCTGTGATCGCCACCCCCGAGGCCCCCAGTGCCGCCATGGGTTTGTTTGGGGCTGGATTTGTGCCTGTGATCATGACCTCTGTGCCCCCAGCACCGCCATTCCCAGGCTTGGGGCCGGGCTTGTGCCTGTGATCATGACCCACGTGCCCCCAGTGCCCCCATGGCCGGGCGTGGGGTCGGGTTTGTGGCTGCGATTGTGACTCACCTGCCCCAGTGCCCCATGGCCGGGCGTGGGCCGGATTTGTGGCTGCGATTGTGACTCACCTGCCCCAGTGCCCCCATGGCTGGGCGTGGGGTCAGGTTTGTGGCTGAGGTCATGACCCACGTGCCCCAGTGCCCCATGGCCGAGCGTAGGCTCGGGTTTGTGGCTGAGGAGTGACCCACGTGCCCCAGTGCCCCATGGCCGGACGTGGGGCCGGGTTTGTGACTCCCATTGCCATATCCGCGGCATTTAGTGCTGCCTTGGGAGGGCTTGGGGCCGGGTTTGTGGCTGACATCGTGACCCACGTGCCCGCAGTGCCCCATGGCCGGGCGTGGGCCGGGTGTGTGGCTGCGATTGTGACTCACCTGCCCCAGTGCCCCCATGGCCGGGCGTGGGGCCGGGTTTGTGGCTGCGATTATGACTAACCTGCCCCAGTGCCCCCATGGCAGGGCGTGGGCCGGATTTGTGGCTGCGATGGTGACTCACCTGCCCCAGTGCCCCCATGGCAGGGCGTGGGCCGGATTTGTGGCCGCGATGGTGACTCACCTGCCCCAGTGCCCCCATGGCCGTGCATGGGGTCGGGTTTGTGGCTGTGATCGTGACTCACCTGCCCCAGTGCCCCCATGGCCGTGCATGGGGTCGGGTTTGTGGCTGTGATCGTGACTCACCTGCCCCAGTGCCCCCATGGCTGGGCGTGGGGTCAGGTTTGTGGCTGAGGTCATGACCCACGTGCCCCAGTGCCCCATGGCCGAGCGTAGGCTCGGGTTTGTGGCTGAGGAGTGACCCACGTGCCCCAGTGCCCCATGGCCGGACGTGGGGCCGGGTTTGTGACTCCCATTGCCATATCCACGGCATTTAGTGCTGCCTTGGGAGGGCTTGGGGCCGGGTTTGTGGCTGACATCGTGACCCACGTGCCCGCAGTGCCCCATGGCCGGGCGTGGGCCGGGTGTGTGGCTGCGATTATGACTAACCTGCCCCAGTGCCCCCATGGCAGGGCGTGGGCCGGATTTGTGGCTGCGATGGTGACTCACCTGCCCGAGTGCCCCCATGGCCGGGCGTGGTGCCGGATTTGTGGCCGCGATGGTGACTCACCTGCCCCAGTGCCCCCATGGCCGTGCATGGGGTCGGGTTTGTGGCTGTGATCGTGACTCACCTGCCCCAGTGCCCCCATGGCCGGGCGTGGGCCGGATTTGTGGCTGCTATTATGACTCACCTGCCCCCAGTGTCCACATGGCCGGGCGTGGGCCAGATTTGTGGCTGCGATGGTGACTCATCTGCCCCAGTGCCCCCATGTCCGGACGTGGGGCCGGGTTTGTGGCTGAAATCGTGACCCACGTGCCCACAGTGCCCCAATGGATGGGCGTGGGCCGGGTGTGTGGCTGCGATTGTGACTCACCTGCACCCAGTGCCCGAAGGCCGGGCGTGGGGCCGGGTTTGGGGCTGTGATTGTGACTCACCTGCACCCAGTAGCCTCGTGGTCGGGCGTGGGGACGGGTTTGTGGCTCCCATTGCCATATCCGCGGCATTTAGCGCTGCCTTGGCCGGGCTTGGGTCGGGTTTGTGGCTGACATCGAGACCCACGTGCCCCCAGTGCCCCCATGGCCGGGTGTGGGCCGGGTGTGTGGCTGCGATTGTGACTCACCTGCCCCCAATGCCCCCATGGCCGGGCATGGGCTGCGATTATGACTCACCTGCCCCAGTGTCCCATGGCCGGGCGTGGGCCGGGTGTGTGGCTGCGATTGTGACTCACCTGCCCCAGTGCCCCCATGGCTGGGCGTGGGGTCGGGTTTGTGGCTGAGGTCGTGACCCACGTGCCCCAGTGCCCCATGGCCGGGCGTGGGCTCGGGTTTGTGGCTGAGGAGTGACCCACGTGCCCCAGTGCCCCATGGCCGGACGTGGGGCCGGGTTTGTGACTCCCATTGCCATATCCACGGCATTTAGTGCTGCCTTGGGAGGGCTTGGGGCCGGGTTTGTGGCTGACATCGTGACCCACGTGCCCGCAGTGCCCCATGGCCGGGCGTGGGCCGGGTGTGTGGCTGCGATTGTGACTCACCTGCCCCCAGTGCCCCCATGGCCGGGCGTGGGGCCGGGTTTGTGGCTGCGATTATGAGTAACCTGCCCCAGTGCCCCCATTGCCGGGCGTGGGCCGGATTTGTGGCTGCGATGGTGACTCACCTGCCCCAGTGCCCCCCATGGCTGGGCGTGGTGCCGGATTTGTGGCCGCGATGGTGACTCACCTGCCCCAGTGCCCCCATGGCCGTGCATGGGGTCGGGTTTGTGGCTGTGATTGTGACTCACCTGCCCCCAGTGCCCCCATGGCCAGGCGTGGGGCCGGGTTTGTGGCTGTGATCATGACCCACGTGCCCCCAGTGACCCCATGGTTGGGCGTGGGGCCGGGTTTGTGGCTCCCATTGCCATATCCGCGGCCTTTAGCGCTGCCTTGGCCGGGCTTGGGTCGGGTTTGTGGCTGAAATCGTGACCCACGTGCCCCCAGTGCCCCCATGGCCGGGCGTGGGGCCGGGTTTGTGGCTGACATCGTGACCCACGTGCCCCCAGTGCCCCCATGGCGGGGCGTGGGGCCGGGTGTGTGGCTGCGATGGTGACTCACCTGCCCAAAGTGCCCCCAAGGCCGGGCGTGGGCCGGGTTGTGGCTGCGATGGTGACTCACCTGCCCCAGTGCCCCCGTGGCCGGGTGTGGGTACGGGTTTTAGGCTGCGATTGTGACTCACCTGCCCCCATGGCCGGGCGTGGGGTCGGGTTTGTGGCTGACATCGTGACCCATGTGCCCCCAGTGCCCCGTGGCCGGGAGTGGGGCCGGGTTTGTGGCTGCGATTGTGACTCACCTGGCCCAGTGCCCCCATGGTCGGGTTTGGGGTCGGGTTTGTGGCTGTGATCGTGACTCACACGCCCCCAGTGCCCCCATGGCCGGGCGTGGGCCGGATTTGTGGCTGCGATGGTGACTCACCTGCCCCCAGTGCCCAAAGGTCGGGCGTGGGGCCGGGTTTGTGGCTGTGATTGTGACTCACCTGCCCCCAGTGTCCCCGTGGCCGGGCGTGGGGTCGGGTTTGTGGCTCCCATTGCCATATCCGCGGCATTTAGCGCTGCCTTGTCCGGGCTTGGGGCCGGGTTTGTGGCTGACATCGTGACCCACGTGCCCCCAGTGCCCCATGGCCGGGCGTGGGGCCGGGTTTGTGGCTGCGATTGTGACTCACCTGACCCCAGTGCCACCATGGCGGGGAGTGGGGCTGGGTTTGGGGCTGTGATCATGACCCACGTGCACCAAGTGTCCCATGGTCGGGCGTGGGGCCGGGTGTGTGGCTGCGATTATGACTCACCTGCCCCCAGTGCCCCCATGTCCGGGTGTGGGCCGGATTTGTGGCTGCGATTGTGACTCACCTGCCCCCAATGCCCCCATGGCCGGGCGTGGGGTCGGGTTTGTGGCTGCAATTATGACTCACCTGCCCCAGTGCCCCCATGGCCGGGTGTCGGCCGGATTTGTGGCTGCGATTGTGACTCACCTGACCCCAGTGCCACCATGGCGGGGAGTGGGGCTGGGTTTGTGGCTGTGATCGTGACCCACGTGCCCCCAGTGCCCCCATGGCCGGGCGTGGGGCCGGGTTTGTGGCTGCGATTGTGACTCACCTGCCCCCAGTGCCCCCATGGCTGGGCGTGGGGCCTGATTTGTGGCTGTGATTGTGACCCACATGCCCCAGTGCCCCCATGGCCGGGCGCGGGCCGGGTTCCTGGCTGCGATTGCGACTCACCTGCCCCCAATGCCCCCATGGCCGGGCGTGGTCCCGGGTTTGTGGCTGCGATTGTGACCCACCTGCTCCAGTGCCCCCATGGCCGGGCGTGGGGTCGGGTTTGTGACTGAAGTCGTACCCCACGTTCCCCAGTGCCCCATGGCCGGGCGTGGGGACGGGTTTGTGGCTGAATTCGTGACCCACGTGCCCCAGTGCCCCCATGGCCAGGCGTGGGGCCGGGTTAGTGGCTGCGATTGTGACTCACCTGCCCCCAGTGCCCCATGGCCGAGCGTCGGGCCAGGTTTGCGGCTGTGATCATGACCCACGTGCCCCCAGTGCCCCCACGGTCGGGCGTGGGGCCGGATTTGTGGCTGCGATGGTGACTCATCTGCCCCCAATGCCCCCATGTCCGGACGTGGGGCCGGGTTTGTGGCTGAAATCGTGACCCACGTACCTACAGTGCCCCCATGGCTGGGCGTGAGGCCGAGTTTGAGGCTGCGATTGTGACTCACCTGCCCCCAGTGTCCCCATGGCCGGGCGTGGGGCCGGGTTTGTGGCTGCGATTATGACTCACCTGCCCCCAGTGCCCCCATGGCCGGTCATGGGCCGGGTTTGTGGCTGCGATGGTGACTCACCTGCCCCAGTGCCCCCATGGTCGGGCGTGGGGTCGGGTTTGTTCCTGACATCCTGACCCACGTACCCCCAATGCCCCGTGTCCGGGCGTGGGGCCGGGATTGTGGCTGCGATTGTGACTCACCTGCCCCCATGGCCGGGCGTGGGGCCGGGTTTATGGCTGCGATTGTGAGTCATCTGCCCCTAATGCCCCCATGGCCGGCCATGGGGCTGGGTTTGTGGCTGAGATCGTGACCCACGTGCCCACAGTGCCCCCATGGCCGGACGTGGGGCCGGGTATGTGGCTGCGATTGTGACTCACCTGCCCCCAGTGCCCCCATGGCGGGGAGTAGGGCTGGGTTTGTGGCTGTGATCATGTCCCACGTGCACCCAGTGTCCCATGGCCGGGCGTGGGCCGGGTGTGTTGCTGCGATTGTGACTCACCTGCCCCCAATGCCCCCATGGCCGTGCTTGGGCCGGGTGTGTGGCTGCGATTGTGACTCACCTGCCCCCAGTGCCCCCATGGCTGGGCGTGGGGCCAGGTTTGTGGCTGCGATTATGACTCACCTTCCTCAGTGCCCCCATGGCCGGGTGTCGACCGGATTTGTGGCTGCGATTGTGACTCACCTGCCCCAGTGCCCCCATGGCCGGGTGTCGACAGGATTTGTGGCTGTGATCGTGACCCACGTGCCCCAGTGCCCCCATGGCCAGGCGTGGGGCCGGGTTTGTGGCTGCGATTGTGATGCACCTGCCCCCAGTGCCCCCATGGCCGGCCGAGGGGCCGGGTTTGTGGCTGATATTATGACTCACCTGCCCCCAATGCCCCCATGGCCGGGCGTGAGGCCGGGTTTGTGGCTGCTATTATGACTCACGTGCCTCCAGTGCCCCCATGGCAGGGCGTGGGCCGGATTTGTGGCTGCGATGGTGACTCATCTGCCCCAGTGCCCCCATGGCCGGGCGTGGGGTCGAGTTTGTGGCTGTGATCATGACTCACCTGCCCCCAGTGTCCCCATGGCCGGGCGTGGGCCGGATTTGTGGCTGCGATGGTGACTCATCTGCCCCCAATACCCCCATGTCCAGACGTGGGGCCGGGTTTGTGGCTGAAATCGTGACCCACGTGCCCCCAGTGTCCCCATGGCCGGGCGTGGGGCCGGGTGTGTGGCTGCGATGGTGACTCACCTGCCCAAAGTGCCCCCAAGGCCGGGCGTGGGCCGGGTTGTGGCTGCGATGGTGACTCACCTGCCCCCAGTGTCCCCGTGGCCGGGTGTGGGTACGGGTTTTAGGCTGCGATTGTGACTCACCTGCCCCCATGGCCGGGCGTGGGGTCGGGTTTGTGGCTGACATCGTGACCCATGTGCCCCCAGTACCCCGTGGCCGGGAGTGGGGCCGGGTTTGTGGCTGCGATTGTGACTCACCTGGCCCAGTGTCCCCATGGTCGGGCGGGGGGCCGGGTTTGTGGCTCCCATTGCCATATCCGAGGCCTTTAGCGCTGCTTTGGCCGGGCTTGGGGCCAGCTTTGTGGTTGACATCGAGAACCACGTGCCCCCAGTGCCCCATGGCCGGGCGTGGGCCGCATTTGTGGCTGCTATTATGACTCACCTGCCCCATTGCCCCCCTGGCCGAGCGTGGGGTCGGGTTTGTGGCTGTGATCGTGACTCATCTGCCCCCAGTGCCCCAATGGCCGGGCGTGGGCCGGATTTGTGGCTGCGATGGTGACTCACCTGCCCCAGTGCCCCCATGGCCGGGCGTGGGGCCGGGTTTGTGGCTGTGATCGAGACCCACGTGCCCCCAGTGCCCCCAGGGCGGGGCGTGGGGCCGGGATCGTGGCTGCGATTGTGACCCACCTGCCCCAGTGCCCCCATGGCCGGGCGTGGGGCCGGGTTTGTGGCTGCGATTGTGACTGATCTGCCCCCAATGCCCCCATGGCCGGCCGTGGGGCCCGGTTTGTGGCTGAGATCGTGACCCATGTGCCCCAGTGGCCCCATGGCCTGGCGTGGGGTGGGGTTTGTGACTGTGATTGTGACTCACCTGCCGCCAGTGCCCCTTGGCCGGGCTTGGGGCCAGGATTGTGGCTGACATCGAGACCCACGTGCCCCAGTGCCCCATGGCCGGGCGTGGGCCGCATTTGTGGCTGCGATTGTGACTCACCTGCCCCCAGTGCCCCCATGGCCAGGCGTGGCCGGATTTGTGGCTGCGATGGTGACTCCCCTGCCCCATTGCCCCCATGGCCGAGCATGGGGTCGGGTTTGTGGCTGTGATCGTGACTCACCTGCACCCAGTGCCCCCATGGCCGGGCGTGGCCGGATTTGTGGCTGCGATGGTGACTCCCCTGCCCCATTGCCCCCATGGCCGGGCGTGGGGTCGGGTTTGTGGCTGTGATGGTGACTCACCTGCCCCAGTGCCCCCATGGCCGGGCGTGGGCCGGATTTGTGGCTGCGATGGTGACTCCCCTGCCCCATTGCCCCCATGGCCGAGCGTGGGGTCGGGTTTGTGGCTGTGATCGTGACTCACCTGCACCCAGTGCCCCCATGGCCGGGCGTGGGCCAGATTTGTGGCTGTGATCGTGACTCACCTGCCCGAGTGCCCCCATGGCCGGGCGTGGGCCAGATTTGTGGCTGTGATCGTGAACCACGTGCCCCCAGTGCCCCCATGGCCGGGCGTGGGGCCGGGTTTGTGGCTGCGATTGTGATGCACCTGCACCCAGTGCCCCCATGGCCGGCCGTGGGGCCGGGTTTGTGGCTGATATTATGACTCACCTGCCCCCAGTGCCCCCATGGCCGGGCGTGGGGCCGGGTTCGTGGCTGCGATTGTGACTCACCTGCCCCCAATGCCCCCATGGCCGTGCGTGGGGCCGGGTTTGTGGCTGCTATTATGACTCACGTGCCTCCAGTGCCCCCATGGCCGGGCGTAGTCCCGTGTTTGTGGCTGTGATTGTGACCCACCTGCTCCAGTGCCCCCATGGCCGTCGTGGGCCGGGTTTGTGGCTGCTATTATGACTCACCTGCCCCCAGTGCCCTCATGGCCGGGCGTGGGGCCGGGTTCGTGGCTGCGATTGTGACTCACCTGCCCCCAATGCCCCCATGGCCGGGCGTGGGGCCGGGTTTGTGGCTGCTATTATGACTCACGTGCCCCCAGTGCCCACATGGCCGGGCGTAATCCGGGTTTGTGGCTCCCATTGACATATCCGTGGCCTTTAGCGCTGCCTTAGCTGGGCTTGGGGCCGGGTTTGTGGCTGACATCGTGACCCTCGTGCCCCAGTGGCCCAAGCCGTGCGTGGGCCGGGTGTGTGGCTGTGATTGTGACTCACCTGCCCCAGTGCCCCCATGGCCGGGCGTGGGGTCGAGTTTGTGGCTGTGATTGTGACTCACCTGCCCCAGTGCCCCCATGGCCAGGCGTGGGCCGGATTTGTGGCTGCTATTATGACTCACCTGCCCCCAGTGTCCCCACGGCCGGGCGTGGGCCGGATTTGTGGCTGCGATTGTGACTCATCTGCCCCCAATGCCCCCATGTCCAGACGTGGGGCCGGGTTTGTGGCTGAAATCGTGACCCACGTGCCCACAGTGCCCCCATGGCCGGGCGTGAGGCCGAGTTTGTGGCTGCGATTGTGACTCACCTGCCACCAGTGCCCGAAGGCCGGGCGTGAGGCCGGGATTGTGGCTGTGACTGTGACTCACCTGCCCCTAGTGTCCCCGTGGCCGGGCGTGGGGTCGGGTTTGTGGCTGAGGTCGTGACCCACGTGCCCCTGTGCCCCATGGCCAGGCGTGGGGCCCGGTTTGTGGCTCCTATTGCCATATCCGCGGCATTTAGCGCTGCCTTTGCCGGGCGTGGGGTGGGGTTTGTAGCTGAGATCATGACACACGTGCCCCAGTGCCCCCATGGCCGGGCGTGGGGTTGGGTTTGTGGCTGTGATCATGACCCACGTGTCCCCAGTGCCCCCATGGTCGGGCGTGGGGCCGGGTTTGTGGCTCCCATTGCCATATCCGCGGCCTTTAGCGCTGCCTTGGCCGGGCTTGGGGCCAGGTTTGTGGCTGTGATCGAGAACCACGTGCCCCCAGTGCCCCATGGCCGGGCGTGGGCCGCATTTGTGGCTGCTATTATGACTCACCTGTCCCCAGTGCCCCCATGGCCTGGCGTAGGCCGCATTTGTGGCTGCTATTATGACTCACCTGTCCCCAGTGCCCCCATGGCCGGGCGTAGGGCCGGATTTGTGGCTGTGATCGTGACTCACCTGCCCCAGTGCCCCCATGGCCGGGCGTGGACCGGATTTGTGGCTGCGATGGTGACTCACCTGCGCCATTGCCCCCATGGCCGAGCGTGGGGTCGGGTTTGTGGCTGTGATCGTGACTCACCTGCCCCCGTACCCCCATGGCCGGGCGTGGCCCGGATTTGTGGCTGCGATGGTGACTCACCTGCCCCAGTGCCCTCATGGCCGGGCGTGGGGCCGGGTTTGTGGCTGTGATCGAGACCCACGTGCCCCCAGTGCCCCATGGCCGGGCGTGGGGCCGGGTTCGTGGCTGCGATTGTGACCCACCTGCCCCAGTGCCCCCATGGCCGGGCGTGGGGCCGGGTTTGTGGCTGCGATTGTGACTCACCTGCCCCAGTGCCCCCATGGCCGGGCGTGGGGTCGGGTTTGTGGCTTAGGTTGTGACCCACGTGCCCCAGTGCCCCCATGGCCGGGCGTGGGGCCGGGTTTGTGGCTGCGATTGTGACTCACCTGCCCCAGTGCCCCCATGGCCGGGCGTGAGGTCGGGTTTGTGGCTTAGGTCGTGACCCACGTGCCCCAGTGCCCCCATGGCCGGGCGTGGGGCCGGGTTTGTGGCTTAGGTCGTGACCCACGTGCCCCAGTGCCCCCATGGCCGGGCGTGGGGCCGGGTTTGTGGCTTAGGTCGTGACCCACGTGCCCCAGTGCCCCCATGGCCGGGCGTGGGGCCGGGTTTGTGGATGTGATCGTGACCCACGTGCCCCAGTGCCCCCATGGCCGGGCGTGGGGCCGGGTTTGTGGCTGCGATTGTGATGCACCTGCCCCAGTGCCCCCATGGCCGGCCGAGGGGCCGGGTTTGTGGCTGATATTATGACTCACCTGCCCCCAATGCCCCCATGGCCGGGCTTGGGGCCGGGTTTGTGGCTGTGATCGAGACCCACGTGCCCCAGTGCCCCCATGGCCGGGCGTGGGGTCGGGTTTGTGGCTTAGGTCGTGACCCACGTGCCCCAGTGCCCCCATGGCCGGGCGTGGGGCCAGGTTTGTGGCTGCGATTGTGACTCACCTGCCCCAGTGCCCCCATGGCCGGGCGTGGGGCCGGGTTTGTGGCTTAGGTCGTGACCCACGTGCCCCAGTGCCCCCATGGCCGGGCGTGGGGCCGGGTTTGTGGCTGAGATCGTGACCCACGTGCCCCCAGTGCCCCCATGGCCGGGCGTGGGGCCGGGTTTGTGGCTGCGATTGTGATGCACCTGCCCCCAGTGCCCCCATGGCCGGCCGAGGGGCCGGGTTTGTGGCTGATATTATGACTCACCTGCCCCCAATGCCCCCATGGCCGGGCGTGAGGCCGGGTTTGTGGCTGCTATTATGACTCACGTGCCTCCAGTGCCCCCATGGCAGGGCGTGGGGCCGGGTTTGTGGCTGTGATCGAGACCCACGTGCCCCCAGTGCCCCCAGGGCGGGGCGTGGGGCCGGGATCGTGGCTGCGATTGTGACCCACCTGCCCCAGTGCCCCCATGGCCGGGCGTGGGGCCGGGTTTGTGGCTGCGATTGTGACTGATCTGCCCCCAATGCCCCCATGGCCGGCCGTGGGGCCCGGTTTGTGGCTGAGGTCGTGACCCATGTGCCCCAGTGGCCCCATGGCCTGGCGTGGGGTCGGGTTTGTGACTGTGATTGTGACTCACCTGCCGCCAGTGCCCCTTGGCCGGGCTTGGGGCCAGGATTGTGGCTGACATCGAGACCCACGTGCCCCAGTGCCCCATGGCCGGGCGTGGGCCGCATTTGTGGCTGCGATTGTGACTCACCTGCCCCCAGTGCCCCCATGGCCAGGCGTGGCCGGATTTGTGGCTGCGATGGTGACTCCCCTGCCCCATTGCCCCCATGGCCGAGCGTGGGGTCGGGTTTGTGGCTGTGATCGTGACTCACCTGCACCCAGTGCCCCCATGGCCGGGCGTGGCCGGATTTGTGGCTGCGATGGTGACTCCCCTGCCCCATTGCCCCCATGGCCGGGCGTGGGGTCGGGTTTGTGGCTGTGATGGTGACTCACCTGCCCCAGTGCCCCCATGGCCGGGCGTGGGCCAGATTTGTGGCTGTGATCGTGAACCACGTGCCCCCAGTGCCCCCATGGCCGGGCGTGGGGCCGGGTTTGTGGCTGCGATTGTGATGCACCTGCACCCAGTGCCCCCATGGCCGGCCGTGGGGCCGGGTTTGTGGCTGATATTATGACTCACCTGCCCCCAGTGCCCCCATGGCCGGGCGTGGGGCCGGGTTCGTGGCTGCGATTGTGACTCACCTGCCCCCAATGCCCCCATGGCCGTGCGTGGGGCCGGGTTTGTGGCTGCTATTATGACTCACGTGCCTCCAGTGCCCCCATGGCCGGGCGTAGTCCCGTGTTTGTGGCTGTGATTGTGACCCACCTGCTCCAGTGCCCCCATGGCCGTCGTGGGCCGGGTTTGTGGCTGCTATTATGACTCACCTGCCCCCAGTGCCCTCATGGCCGGGCGTGGGGCCGGGTTCGTGGCTGCGATTGTGACTCACCTGCCCCCAATGCCCCCATGGCCGGGCGTGGGGCCGGGTTTGTGGCTGCTATTATGACTCACGTGCCCCCAGTGCCCACATGGCCGGGCGTAATCCGGGTTTGTGGCTCCCATTGACATATCCGTGGCCTTTAGCGCTGCCTTAGCTGGGCTTGGGGCCGGGTTTGTGGCTGACATCGTGACCCTCGTGCCCCAGTGGCCCAAGCCGTGCGTGGGCCGGGTGTGTGGCTGTGATTGTGACTCACCTGCCCCAGTGCCCCCATGGCCGGGCGTGGGGTCGAGTTTGTGGCTGTGATCGTGACTCACCTGCCCCAGTGCCCCCATGGCCAGGCGTGGGCCGGATTTGTGGCTGCTATTATGACTCACCTGCCCCCAGTGTCCCCATGGCCGGGCGTGGGCCGGATTTGTGGCTGCGATTGTGACTCATCTGCCCCCAATGCCCCCATGTCCAGACGTGGGGCCGGGTTTGTGGCTGAAATCGTGACCCACGTGCCCACAGTGCCCCCATGGCCGGGCGTGAGGCCGAGTTTGTGGCTGCGATTGTGACTCACCTGCCACCAGTGCCCGAAGGCCGGGCGTGAGGCCGGGATTGTGGCTGTGACTGTGACTCACCTGCCCCTAGTGTCCCCGTGGCCGGGCGTGGGGTCGGGTTTGTGGCTGAGGTCGTGACCCACGTGCCCCTGTGCCCCATGGCCAGGCGTGGGGCCCGGTTTGTGGCTCCCATTGCCATATCCGCGGCATTTAGCGCTGCCTTTGCCGGGCGTGGGGTGGGGTTTGTAGCTGAGATCATGACACACGTGCCCCAGTGTCCCCATGGCCGGGCGTGGGGTTGGGTTTGTGGCTGTGATCATGACCCACGTGCCCCCAGTGCCCCCATGGCGGGGCGTGGC
The DNA here is from genome assembly GCA_027563665.1 of Antrozous pallidus. Lineage (NCBI taxonomy): Eukaryota > Metazoa > Chordata > Mammalia > Chiroptera > Vespertilionidae > Antrozous > Antrozous pallidus. Next base: position 7,213,898 of record CM050509.1, on the reverse strand, counting down.
CGGATTTGTGGCTGCGATGGTGACTCACCTGCCCCAGTGCCCTCATGGCCGGGCGTGGGGCCGGGTTTGTGGCTGTGATCGAGACCCACGTGCCCCCAGTGCCCCCATGGCGGGGCGTGGGGCCGGGTTCGTGGCTGCGATTGTGACCCACCTGCCCCAGTGCCCCCATGGCCGGGCGTGGGGCCGGGTTTGTGGCTGCGATTGTGACTCACCTGCCCCAGTGCCCCCATGGCCGGGCGTGGGGTCGGGTTTGTGGTTGAGGTCGTGACCCACGTGCCCCAGTGCCCCCATGGCCGGGCGTGGGGCCGGGTTTGTGGTTGCGATTGTGACTCACCTGCCCCAGTGCCCCCATGGCCGGGCGTGAGGCCGGGTTTGTGGCTTAGGTCGGGACCCACGTGCCCCAGTGCCCCCATGGCCGGGCGTGGGGCCGGGTTTGTGGCTTAGGTCGTGACCCACGTGCCCCAGTGCCCCCATGGCCGGGCATGGGGCCGGGTTTGTGGCTTAGGTCGTGACCCACGTGCCCCAGTGCCCCCATGGCCGGGCGTGGGGCCGGGTTTGTGGCTGCGATTGTGATGCACCTGCCCCCAGTGCCCCCATGGCCGGCCGAGGGGCCGGGTTTATGGCTGATATTATGACTCACCTGCCCCCATTGCCCCCATGGCCGGGCGTGGGGCCGGGTTTGTGGCTGTGATCGAGACCCACGTGCCCCCAGTGCCCCCATGGCAGGGCGTGGGGCCGGGTTCGTGGCTGCGATTGTGACCCACCTGCCCCCAGTACTCCCATGGCCGGGCGTGGGGCCGGGTTTGTGGCTGCGATTGTGACTCACCTGCCCCAGTGCCCCCATGGCCGGGCGTGGGGCCGGGTTTGTGGCTGCGATTGTGACTCACCTGCCCCAGTGCCCCCATGGCCGGGCGTGGGGCCGGGTTTGTGGCTTAGGTCGTGACCCACGTGCCCCAGTGCCCCCATGGCCGGGCGTGGGGCCTGGGTTTGTGGCTTAGGTCGTGACCCACGTGCCCCCATTGCCCCCATGGCCGGGCGTGGGGCCGGGTTTGTGGCTGCGATTGTGATGCACCTGCCCCCAGTGCCCCCATGGCCGGCCGAGGGGCCGGGTTTGTGGCTGATATTATGACTCACCTGCCCCCAATGCCCCCATGGCCGGGCGTGAGGCCGGGTTTGTGGCTGCTATTATGACTCACGTGCCTCCAGTGCCCCCATGGCAGGGCGTGGGCCGGATTTGTGGCCGCGATGGTGACTCCCCTGCCCCATTGCCCCCATGGCCGAGCGTGGGGTCGGGTTTGTGGCTGTCATTATGACTCACCTGCCCCCAATGCCCCCATGGCCGGGCGTGAGGCCGGGTTTGTGGCTGCTATTATGACTCACGTGCCTCCAGTGCCCCCATGGCCGGGCGTGAGCCAGATTTGTGGCTGCGATGGCGACTCACCTGCCCCAGTGCCCCCATGGCCGGGCATGGGGCCGGGTTTGTGGCTGTGATCTTGACCCTCGTGCCCCCAGTGCCCCCATGGCCGGGCGTGGGGCCGGGTTCGTCTCTGCGATTGTGACTCACCTGCCCCCAGTTCCCCCTTGGCCAGGCGTGGGGCCGGGTTTGTAGCTGCGATTTTGATGCACCTGCACCCAGTGGCCCCATGGCCGGCCGTGGCGCCGGGTTTGTGGCTAATATTATGACTCGCCTGCCCCCAGTGCTCCCATGGCCGGGCGTAGGGCCGGGTTCGTGGCTGCGATTGTGACTCACCTGCCCCCAGTGCCCCCATGGCCGGGCGTGGGGCCGGGTTTGTGGCTGCTATTATGACTCACGTGCCTCCAGTGCCCCCATGGCCGGGCATAGTCCCGTGTTTGTGGCTGTGATTGTGACCCACCTGCTCCAGTGCCCCCATGGCCGTCGTGGGCCGGGTTTGTGGCTGATATTATGACTCACCTGCCCCCAGTGCCCCCATGGCCGGGCGTGGGGCCGGGTTTGTGGCTGCTATTATGACTCACCTGCCCCCAGTGCCCTCATGGCCGGGCGTGGGGCCGGGTTCGTGGCTGCGATTGTGACTCACCTGCCCCCAATGCCCCCATGGCCGGCCGTGGGGCCGGGTTTGTGGCTGCTAATATGACTCACGTGCCCCCAGTGCCCCCATGGCCGGGCTTAGTCCGGGTTTGTGGCTCCCATTGACATATCCGTGGCCTTTAGCCCTGCCTTGGCTGGGCTTGGGGCCGGGTTTGTGGCTGACATCGTGACCCTCGTGCCCCAGTGCCCCCATGGCCGGGCGTGGGCCGGATTTGTGGCTGCTATTATGACTCACCTGCCCCCAGTGTGCCCATGGCCGGGCGTGGGGTCGAGTTTGTGGCTGTGATTGTGACTCACCTGCCCCAGTGCCCCCATGGCCAGGCGTGGGCCGGATTTGTGGCTGCTATTATGACTCACCTGCCCCCAGTGTCCCCATGGCCGGGCGTGGGCCGGATTTGTGGCTGCGATTGTGACTCATCTGCCCCCAATGCCCCCATGTCCAGACGTGGGGCCGGGTTTGTGGCTGAAATCGTGACCCACGTGCCCACAGTGCCCCCATGGCCGGGCGTGGGGTCGGGTTTGTGACTGTGATTGTGACTCACCTGCCGCCAGTGCCCCATGGCCGGGCTTGGGGCCGGGATTGTGGCTGACATCGAGACCCACGTGCCCCAGTGCCCCATGGCCGAGCGTGGGCCGCATTTGTGGCTGCGATGGTGACTCCCCTGCCCCATTGCCCCCATGGCCGAGAGTGGGGTCGGGTTTGTGGCTGTGATCGTGACTCACCTGCACCCAGTGCCCCCATGGCCGGGCGTGGGCCAGATTTGTGGCTGTGATCGTGAACCACGTGCCCCCAGTGCCCCCATGGCCGGGCGTGGGGCCGGGTTTGTGGCTGCTGTTATGACTCACGTGCCTCCAGTGCCCACATGACAGGGCGCGGGCCGGGTGTGTGGCTGCGATGGTGACTCCCCTGCCCCATTGCTCCCATAGCCGAGCGTGGGGTCGGGTTTGTGGATGTGATCGTGACTCACCTGCACCCAGTGCCCCCATGGCCGGGCGTGGGGCCGGGTTTGTAGCTGCGATTGTGATGCACCTGCCCCCAGTGGCCCCATGGACGAGCGTGGGGCCGGGTTTGTGGCTGATATTATGACTCACCTGCCCCCAGTGCCCCCATGGCCGGGCGTGGGGCCGGGTTCGTGGCTGCGATTGTGACTCACCTGCCCCCAATGCCCCCATGGCCGTGCGTGGGGCCGGGTTTGTGTCTGCTATTATGACTCACGTGCCTCCAGTGCCCCCATGGCCGGGCGTAGTCCCATGTTTGTGGCTGTGATTGTGACCCACCTGCTCCAGTGCCCCCATGGCCGTCGTGGGCCGGGTTGGTGGCTGTGATTGTGACTCACCTGCCCCCAGTGCCCTCATGGCCGGCCGTGGGGCCGGGTTTGTGGCTGCGATTGTGACTCACCTGCCCCCAGTGCCCTCATGGCCGGGCGTGGGGCCGGGTTCGTTGCTGCGATTATGACTCACCTGCCCCCAATGCCCCCATGGCCGGGCGTGGGGCCGGGTTTGTGGCTGCTATTATGACTCACGTGCCCCCAGTGCCCACATGGCCGGGCGTAGTCCGGGTTTGTGGCTCCCATTGACATATCCGTGGCCTTTAGCGCTGCCTTAGCTGGGCTTGGGGCCGGGTTTGTGGCTGACATCGTGACCCTCGTGCCCCAGTGGCTCAAGCCGTGCGTGGGCCGGGTGTGTGGCTGTGATTGTGACTCACCTGCCCCAGTGCCCCCATGGCCGGGTGTGGGGTCGAGTTTGTGGCTGTGATCGTGACTCACCTGCCCCCAGTGCCCCCATGTCCAGACGTGGGGCCGGATTTGTGGCTGCGATGGTGACTCACCTGCCCCAGTGCCCCCATGGCCGGGCGTGGGGCCGGGTTTGTGGCTTAGGTCGTGACCCACGTGCCCCAGTGCCCCCATGGTGGGCCGTGGGGACGGGTTTGTTGCTGAGGTCGGGACCCACGTGCCCCAGTGCCCCCATGGCCGGGCATGGGGCCGGGTTTGTGGCTGAGGTCGTGACCCACGTGCCCCCAGGGCCCCCATGGCCGGGCGTGGGCCGGGTTTGTGGCTGATATTATGACTCACCTGCCCCCAGTGGCCCCATGGACGAGCGTGGGGCCGGGTTTGTGGCTGATATTATGACTCACCTGCCCCCAGTGCCCCCATGGCCGGGCGTGGGGCCGGGTTCGTGGCTGCGATTGTGACTCACCTGCCCCCAATGCCCCCATGGCCGGGCGTGGGCCGGGTTTGTGGCTGCTATTATGACTCACGTGCCCCCAGTGCCCACATGGCCGGGCGTAATCCGGGTTTGTGGCTCCCATTGACATATCCGTGGCCTTTAGCGCTGCCTTAGCTGGGCTTGGGGCCGGGTTTGTGGCTGACATCGGGACCCTCGTGCCCCAGTGGCCCAAGCCGTGCGTGGGCCGGGTGTGTGGCTGTGATTGTGACTCACCTGCCCCAGTGCCCCCATGGCCAGGCGTGGCCGGATTTGTGGCTGCTATTATGACTCACCTGTCCCCAGTGCCCCCATGGCCGGGCGTAGGGCCGGATTTGTGGCTTAGGTCGTGACCCACGTGCCCCAGTGCCCCCATGGCCGGGCGTGAGGCCGGGTTTGTGGCTTAGGTCGTGACCCACGTGCCCCAGTGCCCCCATGGCCGGGCGTGGGGCCGGGTTTGTGGCTGCGATTGTGATGCACCTGCCCCCAGTACCCCCATGGCCGGCCGAGGGGCCGGGTTTGTGGCTGATATTATGACTCACCTGCCCCCAGTGCCCCCATGGCGGGGCGTGGGGCCGGGTTTGTGGCTGTGATCGAGACCCACGTGCCCCAGTGCCCCCATGGCTGGGCGTGGGGTCGGGTTTGTGGCTTAGGTCGTGACCCACGTGCCCCAGTGCCCCCATGGCCGGGCGTGGGGCCGGGTTTGTGGCTGCTATTATGACTCACCTGCCCCCAGTGCCCTCATGGCCGGGCGTGGCGCCGGGTTCGTGGCTGCGATTGTGACTCACCTGCCCCCAATGCCCCCATGGCCGGCCGTGGGGCCGGGTTTGTGGCTGCTAATATGACTCACGTGCCCCCAGTGCCCCCATGGCCGGGCTTAGTCCGGGTTTGTGGCTCCCATTGACATATCCGTGGCCTTTAGCCCTGCCTTGGCTCGGCTTGGGGCCGGGTTTGTGGCTGACATCGTGACCCTCGTGCCCCAGTGCCCCCATGGCCGGGCGTGGGCCGGATTTGTGGCTGCTATTATGACTCACCTGCCCCCAGTGTGCCCATGGCCGGGCGTGGGCCGGATTTGTGGCTGCGATGGTGACTCATCTGCCCCCAATGCCCCCATGTCCAGACGTGGGGCCGGGTTTGTGGCTGAAATCGTGACCCACGTGCCCACAGTGCCCCGATGGCCGGGCGTGGGGCCGGGTTTGTGGCTGCGATTGTCACTCATCTGCCCCCAATGCCCCCATGGCTGGCCGTGGGGCCCGGTTTGTGGCTGAGATCGTGACCCACGTGCCCCAGTGGCCCCATGGCTTGGCGTGGGGTCGGGTTCGTGACTGTGATTGTGACTCACCTGCCGCCAGTGCCCCATGGCCGGGCTTGGGGCCGGGATTGTGGCTGAAATCGTGACCCACGTGCCCCAGTGCCCCCATGGCCGGGCGTGGGGCCGGGTTTGTGGCTGCGATTGTGACTCATCTGCCCCCAATGCCCCCATGGCTGGCCGTGGGGCCCGGTTTGTGGCTGAGATCGTGACCCACGTGCCCCAGTGGCCCCATGGCCTGGCGTGGGGTCGGGTTCGTGACTGTGATTGTGACTCACCTGCCCCCAATGCCCCCATGGCCGGGCGTGGGGCCGGGTTTGTGGCTGCTATTATGACTCACGTGCCTCCAGTGCCCCCATGACAGGGCGCGGGCCGGGTGTGTGGCTGCGATGGTGACTCCCCTGCCCCATTGCCCCCATAGCCGAGCGTGGGGTCGGGTTTGTGGATGTGATCGTGACTCACCTGCACCCAGTGCCCCCATGGCTGGGCGTGGGGCCGGGTTTGTAGCTGCGATTGTGATGCACCTGCCCCCAGTGGCCCCATGGACGAGCGTGGGGCCGGGTTTGTGGCTGATATTATGACTCACCTGCCCCCAGTGCCCCCATGGCCGGGCGTGGGGCCGGGTTCGTGGCTGCGATTGTGACTCACCTGCCCCCAATGCCCCCATGGCCGTGCGTGGGGCCGGGTTTGTGGCTGCTATTATGACTCACGTGCCCCCAGTGCCCCCATGGCCGGGCGTGGGGCCGGGTTCGTGGCTGCGATTGTGACTCACCTGCCCCCAATGCCCCCATGGCCGTGCGTGGGGCCGGGTTTGTGGCTGCTATTATGACTCACGTGCCTCCAGTGCCCCCATGGCCGGGCGTAGTCCCATGTTTGTGGCTGTGATTGTGACCCACCTGCTCCAGTGCCCCCATGGCCGTCGTGGGCCGGGTTTGTGGCTGTGATTGTGACTCACCTGCCCCCAGTGCCCCCATGGCCGGCCGTGGGCCCGGGTTTGTGGCTGCTATTATGACTCACCTGCCCCCAGTGCCCTCATGGCCGGGCGTGGGGCCGGGTTCGTGGCTGCGATTGTGACTCACCTGCCCCCAATGCCCCCATGGCCGTGCGTGGGGCCGGGTTTGTGGCTGCTATTATGACTCACGTGCCTCCAGTGCCCCCATGGCCGGGCGTAGTCCCATGTTTGTGGCTGTGATTGTGACCCACCTGCTCCAGTGCCCCCATGGCCGTCGTGGGCCGGGTTTGTGGCTGTGATCATGACTCACCTGCCCCCAGTGCCCCCATGGCCGGCCGTGGGCCCGGGTTTGTGGCTGCTATTATGACTCACCTGCCCCCAGTGCCCTCATGGCCGGGCGTGGGGCCGGGTTCGTGGCTGCGATTGTGACTCACCTGCCCCCAATGCCCCCATGGCCGGGCGTGGGGCCGGGTTTGTGGCTGCTATTATGACTCACGTGCCCCCAGTGCCCACATGGCCGGGCGTAGTCCTGGTTTGTGGCTCCCATTGACATATCCGTGGCCTTTAGCGCTGCCTTAGCTGGGCTTGGGGCTGGGTTTGTGGCTGACATCGTGACCCTCGTGCCCCAGTGGCTCAAGCCGTGCGTGGGCCGGGTGTGTGGCTGTGATTGTGACTCACCTGCCCCAGTGCCCCCATGGCCGGGCGTGGGGTCGAGTTTGTGGCTGTGATCGTGACTCACCTGCCCCCAGTGCCCCCATGTCTAGACGTGGGGCCGGATTTGTGGCTGCGATGGTGACTCACCTGCCCCAGTACCCCCATGGCCGGGCGTGGGGTCGGGTTTGTGGCTTAGGTCATGACCCACGTGCCCCAGTGCCCCCATGGCCGGCCGTGGGGACGGGTTTGTTGCTGAGGTCGGGACCCACGTGCCCCAGTGCCCCCATGGCCGGGCATGGGGCCGGGTTTGTGGCTGAGGTCGTGACCCACGTGCCCCCAGTGCCCCCATGGCCGGGCGTGGGGCCGGGTTTGTGGCTGTGATCGTGACTCACCTGCCCCCAGTGCCCCCATGGCCGGGCGTGGGGCCGGGTTCGTGGCTGCTATTATGACTCACCTGCCCCCAATGCCCCCACGGCTGGGCGTGGGGCCGGGTTTGTGGCTGCGATTGTGACTCACCTGCCCCCAATGCCCCCATGGCTGGGCGTGGGGCCAGGTTTGTGGCTGCTATTATGACTCACCTGCCCCAGTGCCCCCATGGCTGGCCGTGGGCCGGGTTTGTGGCTGTCATCATGACCCACGTGTCCCAGTGCCCCCATGGCCGGGCGTGTGGTCGGGTTTGTGGCTGTCATCATGACCCACGTGTCCCAGTGCCCCCATGGCCGGGCGTGTGGTCGGGTTTGTGGCTGTGATCGTGACCCACGTGCTCCAGTGCCCCCATGGTCGGGCTTGGGGCCGGGTTTATGGCTGACATCGTGACCCACGTGCTCCAGTGCCCCCATGGTCGGGCGTGGGGCCGGGTTTATGGCTGACATCGTGACCCACGTGCTCCAGTGCCCCCATGGTCGGGCTTGGGGCCGGGTTTATGGCTGACATCGTGACCCACGTGCTCCAGTGCCCCCATGGTCGGGCTTGGGGCCGGGTTTATGGCTGACATCGTGACCCACGTGCTCCAGTGCCCCCATGGCCGGGCGTGGGGCCGGGTTTGTGGCTGCGATTGTGACTCACCTGCCCCCAGTGCCCTCATGGCCGGGCGTGGGGCCGGGTGTGTGGCTGCGATTGTGACTCACCTGCCCCAGTGCCCCCATGGCCGGGCGTGGGGCCGGGTGTGTGGCTGCGATTGTGACTCACCTGCCCCAGTGCCCCCATGGCCGGGCGTGGGGTCGGGTTTGTGGCGAGGTCGTGACCCACATGTCCCAGTGCCCCCATGGCCGGGCGTTGGGTCGGGTTTGTGGCTTAGGTCGTGACCCACATGCCCCAGTGCCCCCATGGCCGGGCGTGGGGTCGGGTTTGTGGTTGAGGTCGTGACCCACGTGCCCCCAGTGCCCCCATGGCCGGGCGTGGGGTCGGGTTTGTGGTTGAGGTCGTGACCCACGTGCCCCCAGTGCCCCCATGGCCGGGCGTGAGCCGGAATAGTGGGTGCGATGGTGATTCATCTGCCCCCAATGCCCCCGTGTCCGGCCGTGGGGCCGGGTTTGTGGCTGAGATCATGACCCACGGGTCCACAGTGCCCCCATGGCTGGGCGTGAGGCCGAGTTTGTGGCTGCGATTGTGACTCACCTGCCCCCAGTGTCCCCGTGGCTGGGCGTGGGGTCGGGTTTGTGGCTGAGGTCGTGCCCCACGTGCCCCAGTGCCCCATGGCCAGGCGTGGGGCCGGGTTTGTGGCTGACATCACCTGCCCCCAGTGCCCCTATGGCCGGGCGTGGGGTCGGGTTTGTGGCTGTGATTGTGACTCACCTGCCCCCAGTGTCCCCGTGGCCGGGCGTGGGGTCGGGTTTGTGGCTCCCATTGCCATATCCGCGGCCTTTAGCGCTGCCTTGGCCGGGCTTCGGGCCGGGTTTGTGGCTGAGATCGTGACCCACGTGCCCCCAGTGCCCCATGGCCGGGCGTGGGCCGGGTGTGTGTCTGACATCAACTGCCCCCAGTGCCCCCATGGCCGGGCGTGGGGTCGGGTTTGTGGCTGACATCAACTGCCCCCAGTGCCCCCATGGCCGGGCGTGGGGCCGGGTTTGTGGCTGCGATTATGACTCACCTGCCCCAGTGCCCCCATGGCTGGGTGTGGGCCGGATTTGTGGCTGCGATTGTGACTCACCTGCCCCAGTGCCCCCATGGCCGGGCGTGGGGCCGGATTTGTGGCTGCTATTATGACTCACCTGCCCCCAGTGTCCCCATGGCCGGGCGTGGGGTCGGGTTTGTGGCTGCGATTGTGACTCACCTGCCCCAGTGCCCCCATGGCCGGGCGTGGATCCCGGTTTTAGGCTGCGATTGTGACTCACCTGCCCCTATGGCCGGGCGTGGGGTCGGGTTTGTGTCTGACATCGTGACCCACGTGCCCCCAGTGCCCTGTGGCCGGGCGTGGGTCCGGGTTTGTGGCTGAGGTCGTGACCCACCTGCCCCAGTGCCCCCGTGGCCGGGACTGGGCCGGGTTTGTGGCTGTGATCATGACCCACGTGCCCCCAGTGCCCTGTGGCCGGGCGTGGGGCCGGATTTGTGGCTGAGGTCGTGACCCACCTGCCCCAGTGCCCCCGTGGCCGGGAATGGGCCGGGTTTGTGGCTGTGATCATGACCCACGTGCCCCCAGTGCCCTGTGGCCGGGCGTGGGTCCGGGTTTGTGGCTGAGGTCGTGACCCACATGCCCCAGTGCCCCCATGGTCGGGCGTGGGGCCGGGTGTGTGCCTGCGATTATGACTCACCTGCCACAGTGCCCACATGGCCGGGCGTGGGGCCGGGTTCGTGGCTGCGATTGTGACTCACCTGCCCCCAGTGTCCCCATGGCCGGGCGTGGGGTCGGCTTTGTGGCTGTGATCGTGACTCACCTGCCCCCAGTGCCCCATGGCCGGGCGTGGGTCCAGGTTTGTGGCTGAGGTCGTGACCCACCTGCCCAAGTGCCCCCATGGCCGGGCGTGTGGTCGGGTTTGTGGCTGTAATCGTGACCCACGTGCCCCAGTGCCCCATGGCCGGGCATGGGCCGTGTTTGTGGCTGCGATTGTGACTCATCTACCCCGAATGGCCCCATGTCCGGCTGTGGGGTCGGGTTTGTGGCTGAGATCGTGACCCACCTGCCCCCAGTGCCCCCATGGCCAGGCGTTAGGCCGGGTTTGTGGCTGTGATCATGACCCACGTGCCCCCAGTGACCCCATGGTTGGGCGTGGGGCCGGGTTTGTGGCTCCCATTGCCATATCCACGGCCTTTAGCGCTGCCTTAGCCGGGCTTGGGGCCGGGTTTGTGGCTGAGATCATGACCCACGGGCCCACAGTGCCCCCATGGCCGGGCGTGAGGCCGAGTTTGTGGCTGCGATTGTGACTCACCTGCCCCCAGTGCCCCAAGGCCGGGCGTGGGGCCGGGTTTGGGGCTGTGATTGTGACTCACCTGCCCCCAGTGTCCCCGTGGCTGGGCGTGGGGTCGGGTTTGTGGCTGAGGTCGTGACCCATGTGCCCCAGTGCCCCATGGCCAGGCGTGGGGCCGGGTTTGTGGCTGACATCACCTGCCCCCAGTGCCCCAATGGCCGGGCGTGGGGCCGGGTTTGTGGCTGAGATCGTGACCCACGTGCCCCAGTGGCCCCATGGCCTGGCGTGGGGTCGGGTTCGTGACTGTGATTGTGACTCACCTGCCGCCAGTGCCCCATGGCCGGGCTTGGGGCCGGGATTGTGGCTGAAATCGTGACCCACGTGCCCCAGTGCCCCCATGGCCGGGCGTGGGGCCGGGTTTGTGGCTGCGATTGTGACTCATCTGCCCCCAATGCCCCCATGGCTGGCCGTGGGGCCCGGTTTGTGGCTGAGATCGTGACCCACGTGCCCCAGTGGCCCCATGGCCTGGCGTGGGGTCGGGTTCGTGACTGTGATTGTGACTCACCTGCCCCCAATGCCCCCATGGCCGGGCGTGGGGCCGGGTTTGTGGCTGCTATTATGACTCACGTGCCTCCAGTGCCCCCATGACAGGGCGCGGGCCGGGTGTGTGGCTGCGATGGTGACTCCCCTGCCCCATTGCCCCCATAGCCGAGCGTGGGGTCGGGTTTGTGGATGTGATCGTGACTCACCTGCACCCAGTGCCCCCATGGCCGGGCGTGGGGCCGGGTTTGTAGCTGCGATTGTGATGCACCTGCCCCAGTGCCCCCATGGACGAGCGTGGGGCCGGGTTCGTGGCTGCGATTGTGACTCACCTGCCCCCAGTGGCCCCATGGACGAGCGTGGGGCCGGGTTTGTGGCTGCTATTATGACTCACCTGCCCCCAGTGCCCCCATGGCCGGGCGTGGGGCCGGGTTCGTGGCTGCGATTGTGACTCACCTGCCCCCAATGCCCCCATGGCCGTGCGTGGGGCCGGGTTTGTGTCTGCTATTATGACTCACGTGCCTCCAGTGCCCCCATGGCCGGGCGTAGTCCCATGTTTGTGGCTGTGATTGTGACCCACCTGCTCCAGTGCCCCCATGGCCGTCGTGGGCCGGGTTTGTGGCTGTGATCATGACTCACCTGCCCCAGTGCCCCCATGGCCGGCCGTGGGGCCGGGTTTGTGGCTGCTATTATGACTCACCTGCCCCCAGTGCCCTCATGGCCGGGCGTGGGGCCGGCTTCGTGGCTGCGATTGTGACTCACCTGCCCCCAATGCCCCCATGGCCGGGCGTGGGGCCGGGTTTGTGGCTGCTATTATGACTCACGTGCCCCCAGTGCCCACATGGCCGGGCGTAGTCCGGGTTTGTGGCTCCCATTGACATATCCGTGGCCTTTAGCGCTGCCTTAGCTGGGCTTGGGGCCGGGTTTGTGGCTGACATCGTGACCCTCGTGCCCCAGTGGCTCAAGCCGTGCGTGGGCCGGGTGTGTGGCTGTGATTGTGACTCACCTGCCCCAGTGCCCCCATGGCCGGGCGTGGGGTCGAGTTTGTGGCTGTGATCGTGACTCACCTGCCCCCAGTGCCCCCATGTCTAGACGTGGGGCCGGATTTGTGGCTGCGATGGTGACTCACCTGCCCCAGTACCCCCATGGCCGGGCGTGGGGCCGGGTTTGTGGCTTAGGTCGTGACCCACGTGCCCCAGTGCCCCCATGGCCGGCCGTGGGGACGGGTTTGTTGCTGAGGTCGGGACCCACGTGCCCCAGTGCCCCCATGGCCGGGCATGGGGCCGGGTTTGTGGCTGAGGTCGTGACCCACGTGCCCCCAGTGCCCCCATGGCCGGGCGTGGGGCCGGGTTTGTGGCTGTGATCGTGACTCACCTGCCCCCAGTGCCCCCATGGCCGGGCGTGGGGCCGGGTTCGTGGCTGCGATTGTGACTCACCTGCCCCAGTGCCCCCATGGCTGGCCGTGGGCCGGGTTTGTGGCTGTCATCATGACCCACGTGTCCCAGTGCCCCCATGGCCGGGCGTGTGGTCGGGTTTGTGGCTGTGATCGTGACCCACGTGCCCCCAGTGCCCCCATGGTCGGGCATGGGGCCGGGTTTATGGCTGACATCGTGACCCACGTGCTCCAGTGCCCCCATGGTCGGGCATGGGGCCGGGTTTATGGCTGACATCGTGACCCACGTGCTCCAGTGCCCCCATGGTCGGGCTTGGGGCCGGGTTTGTGGCTGAGATCATGACCCACGGGTCCACAGTGCCCCCATGGCTGGGCGTGAGGCCGAGTTTGTGGCTGCGATTGTGATTCACCTGCCCCCAGTGTCCCCGTGGCTGGGCGTGGGGTCGGGTTTGTGGCTGAGGTCGTGCCCCACGTGCCCCAGTGCCCCATGGCCAGGCGTTGGGCCGGGTTTGTGGCTGACATCACCTGCCCCCAGTGCCCCTATGGCCGGGCGTGGGGTCGGGTTTGTGGCTGTGATTGTGACTCACCTGCCCCCAGTGTCCCCGTGGCCGGGCGTGGGGTCGGGTTTGTGGCTGTGATTGTGACTCACCTGCCCCCAGTGTCCCCGTGGCCGGGCGTGGGGTCGGGTTTGTGGCTCCCATTGCCATATCCGCGGCCTTTAGCGCTGCCTTGGCCGGGCTTCGGGCCGGGTTTGTGGCTGAGATCGTGACCCACGTGCCCCCAGTGCCCCATGGCCGGGCGTGGGCCGGGTGTGTGGCTGACATCAACTGCCCCCAGTGCCCCCATGGCCGGGCGTGGGGTCGGGTTTGTGGCTGACATCAACTGCCCCCAGTGCCCCCATGGCCGGGCGTGGGGCCGGGTTTGTGGCTGCGATTATGACTCACCTGCCCCAGTGCCCCCATGGCCGGGCGTGGGGCCGGGTTTGTGGCTGCGATTCTGACTCACCTGCCCCAGTGCCCCCATGGCTGGGTGTGGGCCGGATTTGTGGCTGCGATTGTGACTCACCTGCCCCAGTGCCCCCATGGCCGGGCGTGGGGCCGGATTTGTGGCTGCTATTATGACTCACCTGCCCCCAGTGTCCCCATGGCCGGGCGTGGGGTCGGGTTTGTGGCTGCGATTGTGACTCACCTGCCCCACTGCCCCCGTGGCCGGGCGTGGATCCCGGTTTTAGGCTGCGATTGTGACTCACCTGCCCCTATGGCCGGGCGTGGGGTCGGGTTTGTGTCTGACATCGTGACCCACGTGCCCCCAGTGCCCTGTGGCCGGGCGTGGGTCCGGGTTTGTGGCTGAGGTCGTGACCCACCTGCCCCAGTGCCCCCGTGGCCGGGAATGGGCCGGGTTTGTGGCTGTGATCATGACCCACGTGCCCCCAGTGCCCTGTGGCCGGGCGTGGGTCCGGGTTTGTGGCTGAGGTCGTGACCCACATGCCCCAGTGCCCCCATGGACGGGCGTGGGGCCGGGTGTGTGCCTGCGATTATGACTCACCTGCCACAGTGCCCACATGGCCGGGCGTGGGGCCGGGTTTGTGGCTGTGATCGTGACTCACCTGCCCCCAGGGCCCCCATGGCCGGGCGTGGGCCGGGTTTGTGGCTGTGATCATGACCCACGTGCCCTAGTGCTCCCATGGCAGGGCGTGAGGTCGGGTGTGTGGCTGCGATTATGACTCACCTGCCCCAGTGCCCCCATGGCCTGGCGTGGGGCCGGATTTGTGGCTGCGATTGTGACTCACCTGCCCCCAGTGCCCCATGGCCGGGCGTGGGTCCAGGTTTGTGGCTGAGGTCGTGACCCACCTGCCCAAGTGCCCCCATGGCCTGGCGTGTGGTCGGGTTTGTGGCTGTAATCGTGACCCACGTGCCCCAGTGCCCCATGGCCGGGCGTGTGGTCGGGTTTGTGGCTGCGATTGTGACTCATCTACCCCGAATGGCCCCATGTCCGGCTGTGGGGTCGGGTTTGTGGCTGAGATCGTGACCCACCTGCCCCCAGTGCCCCCATGGCCAGGCGTTAGGCCGGGTTTGTGGCTGTGATCATGACCGACGTGCCCCCAGTGCCCCCATGGTCGGGCGTGGGGCCGGGTTTGTGGCTCCCATTGCCATATCCACGGCCTTTAGCGCTGCCTTAGCCGGGCTTGGGGCCGGGTTTGTGGCTGAGATCATGACCCACGGGCCCACAGTGCCCCCATGGCCGGGCGTGAGGCCGGGTTTGTGGCTGTGATTGTGACTCACCTGCCCCCAGTGCTCCCATGGCAGGGCGTGGGGTCGGGTGTGTGGCTGCAATTATGACTCACCTGCCCCAGTGCCCCCATGGCCTGGCGTGGGGCCGGATTTGTGGCTGCGATTATGACTCACCTGCCCCCTGTGTCCCCATGGCCGGGCGTGGGGTCGGGTTTGTGGCTGACATCGTGACCCACGTGCCCCCAGTGTCCCATGGCCGGGCGTGGGGCCGGATTTGTGGCTGCGATTATGACTCACCTGCCCCAGTGCCCCCATGGCCTGGCGTGGGGCCGGATTTGTGGCTGCGATTATGACTCACCTGCCCCCAGTGCCACCATGGCCGGGCGTGGGGTCGGGTTTGTGGCTGACATCGTGACCCACGTGCCCCCAGTGTCCCATGGCCGGGCGTGGGGCCGGGTGTGTGGCTGCGATTATGACTCACCTGCCCCAGTGTCCCCATGGTCGGGATTGGGGCTGTGTTTGTGGCTGTGATTCTGACTCACCTACCCCAGTGCCCCCATGGCCGGGCGTGGGGTCGGCTTTGTGGCTGTGATCGTGACTCACCTGCCCCCAGTGCCCCATGGCCGGGCGTGGGTCCAGGTTTGTGGCTGAGGTCGTGACCCACCTGCCCAAGTGCCCCCATGGCCTGGCGTGTGGTCGGGTTTGTGGCTGTAATCGTGACCCACGTGCCCCAGTGCCCCATGGCCGGGCATGGGCCGTGTTTGTGGCTGCGATTGTGACTCATCTACCCCGAATGGCCCCATGTCCGGCTGTGGGGTCGGGTTTGTGGCTGAGATCGTGACCCACCTGCCCCCAGTGCCCCCATGGCCAGGCGTTAGGCCGGGTTTGTGGCTGTGATCATGACCCACGTGCCCCCAGTGCCCCCATGGTCGGGCGTGGGGCCGGGTTTGTGGCTCCCATTGCCATATCCACGGCCTTTAGCGCTGCCTTAGCCGGGCTTGGGGCCGGGTTTGTGGCTGAGATCATGACCCACGGGCCCACAGTGCCCCCATGGCCGGGCGTGAGGCCGAGTTTGTGGCTGCGATTGTGACTCACCTGCCCCCAGTGCCCCAAGGCCGGGCGTGGGGCCGGGTTTGTGGCTGTGATTGTGACTCACCTGCCCCCAGTGTCCCCGTGGCTGGGCGTGGGGTCGGGTTTGTGGCTGAGGTCGTGACCCACGTGCCCCAGTGCCCCATGGCCGGGCGTGGGGTCGGGTTTGTGGCTGACATCAACTGCCCCCAGTGCCCCCATGGCTGGGTGTGGGCCGGATTTGTGGCTGCGATGGTGACTCACCTGCCCCAGTGCCCCATGGCCAGGCGTGGGGCCGGGTTTGTGGCTGACATCACCTGCCCCCAGTGCCCCTATGGCCGGGCGTGGGGCCGGGTTTGTGGCTGAGATCGTGACCCACGTGCCCCCAGTGCCCCATGGCCGGGCGTGGGGTCGGGTTTGTGGCTGACATCAACTGCCCCCAGTGCCCCCATGGCTGGGTGTGGGCCGGATTTGTGGCTGCGATGGTGACTCACCTGCCCCAGTGCCCCTATGGCCGGGCGTGGGGTCGGCTTTGTGGCTGTGATCGTGACTCACCTGCCCCCAGTGCCCCATGGCCAGGCGTGGGTCCGAGTTTGTGGCTGAGGTCGTGACCCACATGCCCCAGTGCCCCCATGGCCGGGCGTGGGGCCGGGTTTGTGGCTCTGATCATGACCCACATGCCCCAGTGCTCCCATGGCCGGGGATGGGGTTGGGTTTGTGGCTGTGATTGTGACCCACATGCCCCAGTGTCCCCATGGCCGGGCGTGTGGCCTGGTTTGTGGCTGTGATCGTGACCCACGTGCCCCCAGTGCCCCCATGGCCGGGCGTGGGGTCGGGTTTGTGGCTGTGATCGTGACCCACATGCCCCAGTGCCCCGATGGCCGGGCGTGGGGCCGTGTTTGTGGCTCCCATTGCCATATCCGCAGCCTTTAGTGCTGCCTTGGCCGGGCGTGGGCCGGGTTTGTGGCTGTGATTGTGACTCACCTGCCCCCAGTGCCCCCATGGCCGGGCGTGGGGCCGGATTTGTGGCTGCGATTATGACTCACCTGCCCCCAGTGTCCCCATGGCCGGGCGTGGGCCGGAATAGTGGCTACGATGGTGATTCATCTGCCCCCAATGCCCCGGTGTCCGGCCGTGGGGCCGGGTTTGTGGCTGAGATCATGACCCATGGGCCCCCAGTGCCCCCATGGCCGGGCGTGAGGCCGAGTTTGTGGCTGCGATTGTGACTCACCTGCCCCCAGTGCCCCAAGGCCGGGCGTGGGGCCGGGTTTGTGGCTACGACTGTGACTCACCTGCCCCCAGTGCCCCCATGGCCGGGCGTGGGGCCGGGTTTGTGGCTGTGATTGTGACTCACCTGCCCCCAGTACCCCATGGCCGGGCGTGGGGCCGGGTTTGTGGCTGTGATTGTGACTCACCTGCCCCCAGTGCCCCCATGGTCTGGCGTGGGGCCGGGTTTGTGGCTCCCATTGCCATATCCGCGGCATTTAGCGCTGTCTTGGCCGGGCTTAGGGCCGGGTTTGTGGCTGACATCGTGACCCACGTGCCCCCAGTGCCCCATGGCCGGGCGTGGGCCGGGTGTGTGGCTGCGATTGTGACTCACCTGCCCCCAGTACCCCATGGCCGGGCGTGGGCCGGGTTTGTGACTGTGATTGTGACTCACCTGCCCCCAGTGCCCCCATGGCCGGGCGTGGAGCCGGGTTCGTGGCTGTGATCATGACCCACGTGCCCCCATTGTCCCCATGGCTGGGCGTGGGGCCGGGTTTGTGGCTGACATCGTGACCCACGTGCCCCCATTGCCCCCACGGCTGGGCGTGGGGCCGGGTTTGTGGCTCCCATTGCCATATCTGAGGCCTTTAGCCCTGCCTTGGCCGGGCTTGGGGCCGGGTTTGTGGCTGCGACTGTGACTCAACTGCCCGCAATGCTGCCATGGCCGGGCTTGGAGCCTGGTTTGTGGCTGTCAACATTACCCATTTGCCCCAGCGCCACCATGGCCTGGCTTGGGGCTAGTTTTGTGGCTGTGATCGTGACCCACCTGTACCCAGTGCTGCCATGGCCAGGCGTGGTGCCCGGTTTGTGGCTCTTTCACCACCCCATGGCACCCAGCCCTTGGGGCTGGGTTTGTGGCTGCCATTGCGCCCTCCTGTGGCCCCCAGCGCCACCTTGGCCTTCCTTGGTGCCTAGTTTGTGGCTGTGATCGGGACCAACCTGCCCCCAGCGCTGCCATCGCCAAGCTTGGGCCCCTTTTGTGGCTGCCATTGCCACCCCCTCTGTTTTCAGTGCTGCCCCGGCCAGGCTTGGGGCTGTGTTTGTGGCTGCTATCATGGTCCCTGCGGCTCCCAGTGCCCACCATAGCTGGACTTAGGGCAGTGGGGGCCGGATCTCCTTCTGGGTCTGGGGCTGGGATTGGGAACCCCACCTTTCCAGCACTGCCAGGCCCGCTGGGGGCTGAGGGGGCCCCCTTCCACCATCTTGGTTGGGGGTTAATTTGCATATTGTTCCTATTGCCTGGTAGCGTATTGAAGATACAGTTAATTTCCATGCTTCTCCTTTTTTAGATAGGATATATAAATTAGAGTATCTTAGAGTAGAGGCCTGGTGCATGAATTCGTGCATAGGTGAGGTCTGGCCAGCCTGGCCAGGGGGAGCGGACATGGGCGGTTGGCTGGCCTGCCTGCTGGTCGAACTCCTGGTGGAGGGGACAATTTACATATTGGCCTTTTTTTATATAGGATATACACTGAGTGGCCAGATTATTATGCGTTCAGAGATCATAATAAGCTGGCCACTCAGTGTATAAGCGAGTTTGGCAGGGTTGCAGGAGAACAGGCACAACAGAGGGTGCTAACTCCTCCCCGCAAAAGCTAAATGAATCCTCTCAAGTCTTTGCTTCAGCGATCTGAAACGTTAGTAAGCCACAAAATTCTCATTCTAGCACTTCTGGGTTGTTTTATCTCCTTATGCAAATTAAGATGCCTGTTTTTCTTTTCCATTTTGGCGGGAATCAGAACTACTGGCAAACAAAAAAAAAGTGAGCAAACTAGAATTCGGGTGGGAGGGCACACTTTCTGGAGAGTAATTCTGTATTGTAGACTGAGAATCTTAAAAAGGAAATATAAATATACATTTTTTCTTTATTGATTGGGGTATTACATATGTGTCCTTATCCTCCTGTTACCCCTCATCCCCCCACTCATGCCCTCACTCCCCTGGTGTCTGTGTCCATTGGTTAGGCTTATATGCATGCATACAAGTCCTTTGGTTGATCTTTCCTAAATATACATTTTTAACTAAATAATTCTACCGTTTGGACTCTATCATGAGGAAATAACCATTCACAAAAATAATGTAGCAGCCATAACCGGTTTGCTCAGTGGTTAGAGCATCTGCCTGCCGACTGAAGGGTCCCGGGTTTGATTCAGGTGAAAAGGAATGTACCTGGGTTGTGGGCACATCTCCAGTAGGATGTGTGCAGCAGGCAGCTGATCGGTGTTTCTAACTCTCTGTCCCTCTCCCTTCCTCTCTGTAAAAAATCAATAAAAAATAAAAAAAATCATCCAGCAGAATTCCATCAAGTCATTATTTCTAAGAGGAGAGAAATGGAAACATGAAATGTTCAACAATTACATTAGTGTACTTCTGTTATGCCTCCAATGGCACATATTTATTATTTTATTTTAAAATATATTTTATTGATTTTTTACAAAGAGGAAGGGAGAGGGATAGAGACTCAGAAACATCGATGAGAGAGAAACATCCATCAGCTGCCTCCTGCCCACCCCCCACTGGGGATGTGCCTGCAGCCAAGGTACATGCCCTTGACCGGAATCGAACCCGGGACCCTTCAGGCCGCAGGCCGATGCTCTATCCACTGAGTCAAACCCATTTTGGCCAATGGCACCTATTTAAAGTTTTCCTTAGCAAAAGAAAAAGTGCATTCCTGCCCTTCCTCTCAAACCTCCCTCCTCTGCCTGTCTTGTGTGGGTCCTCCGCCTCCATGCAGCCGCCCTGATTCACTCTCCCTCCTTCACTCAGAGGATGCGCTCCCTCCAGCTCAACCTCAACCCGCTCCAGGAGCTGCTCGGCTTCCCCAGGGCCCTTGAAGCGGATTGCTTCTATCTTAGCTTTTGCCACCCGTGGAGGTTTGAAGGGCAAAACAGAAATTCCAGTGAATTGCCCTCCTAAAGTTCCTGACAATAAAACCGTTACAGCTGCTTTCGGTTAGCCGTTCGGGTCGAAGGAGGCATCAGGTCAGCCTTTCCCAGGAAATGCGTGTGCTGTAGGTTGCAGCGAGTTTGTCCTTGTCGGAGATGACACTGCTTCTGTGCAATTCTGTGTTCCGTTTGCATGTTTGTCTCCCCGCACCGCCTGCTGCTCCTCTGCTCTCTGTTGGTTACCCCAAATGGGGACAGTCGAAAACTGCCCATGGCAGACCGTGTTCTTCTTATTGTCACATTCTTGTAGCTGGTGAGCACTTCAGCCTGGGCTAAAGCTCTTGCAGATATTAAAATAGCGACTGGCTGCCCTGGCCGGTGTGGCTCAGTGGATAGAGCGTCGGCCTGCGGACTGAAAGGTCCCGGGTTTGATCCCGGTCAAGGGCATGTACCTTGGCTGTGGGCACATCCCCATTGGGGGGGGGGGGTGTGCAGGAGGCAGATGATCGATGTTTCTTTCTCATCGACGTTTCTGCCTCTCTGGTCTTCTCCCTCCCTCTCCGTAAAAAATCAAATGTTTAAAGGAGAAAGGAGCCAAAACCGGTTTGGCTCAGTGGCTAGAGCGTCAGCCTGCGGACTGAGGGGTCCCAGGTTCGATTCCGGCCAAGGGCATGTACCGTGGCTGCGGGCACATCCCCAATGGGAGGTGTGCAGGAGGCAGCTGATCGATGTTTCTCTCCTATCGATGTTTCTGGCTTTCTATCCCTCTTTCTTCCTCTCTGTGAAAAATCAATAAAATATATTAAAAAATAAAGGAGAAAGGAAACAAAAATAGCTACTGGCCACAGTATGTCCGAGAACTCATGCCCTGTTGTTCCCAAGGAGACCAACTTTCACAGCCCATCCAGTACTTATGCTTCTCATACCCAAGGAGCTATTCCACCTCCTACCGGAATATAATTAAAGGCAGACGTACACTGTATAAAATATACATCTCTACGGCGATCTGTTGCCAACATCTTGAGAAGCATTATGTCTTTCTAATGATAGTAATGGCTCGTACAGTAAATGGGTGGGTTTAAAATTTTGCTGCTATTTGACAAAGCCTGTACCTTTCCTAGAAATTGCAGATGTACATGTATTCTTCCATGTAAATTTGAAAATTCAGGGCCTGTTATGAGATGATACACACTTTCAAACGATTTTTACCAGGAATGCTGAGGACCTACTAAAAAATGCAAATATTCCTTTCCACAAGTATTTACTGGGTAAACTAAGATTTCCGCTTGAGTATTAAAATTGACAGTAAAATAGTAATCAAGTTTTCAGATTAATTTAAATTGGCCAAGTGAAATAAGTGAATACTCAAGAAAATCTAAGTGTACTGGACAAAAAGCTTTTCCTAAAACATTAACTAAAATATCTATTAGTAGTTCATCTCACTGTAAAATTGCCTAACATCCAAAGAACCTAAAGCAGTCATATTTGTGTGCAAAAATTAAAATTTAAAATTACCAAGACTGCAAGATAAAATTTCCAAAAGCCCCCATTAATCAAAAAAGGGAGGGGGACAGTGGGGTAATATAATGTAAGGAAAAATATCCTATAAGTAAAATACATGTAGAAAATTCTTACTCCAGAAAAGAAAATTCCATTTGTAAAACCAACTGCAGGACACCCATGAAAAAACACACTTGGTGTCAAAATAAGCCAAAGGAAAATCATTTAGGCAAAAATAAAAAGAATCCCAAGTCTATTTTGCAGAGAGGATCCCTTTGTTAACTTTTGGTCGAGAATGTCTTTGTGTGTTTTCAGAGAACAACTCCAAGACCATGTGGGTTCCTGCAACTGTGAGGAACTGACGGGTCTGTTCTAGTCACGAGGACGGTCCAGAGATGGGGGACACTGACGACACCTTGCCATGCTAGCAGTCGGCAGCTGTGCGTGGCTGCAGGCGGCTCAGGACCAAACCAGAGAGGATGGATCTTGCATTGCCACGAAGTATCCACCATCTGGATACCATTGCTGACATGTACACATGAAGAACTATTTGACATTGAAACTGGGACTCAGAACAGTTGGACATTGAAACTGACACTCAAACATTTTTTGTTCTTATACATTTATTTCTAGTATGCAGAGGCAAGATACTTTTGAAGAAAAGAAACAGGGGAGAGTGATTGATATAGAGGCAGGGAGGCATTGAACAGGCTGTCAAGCTACAGGGGGAAGGCTGGGGAGGGTGGGGGGCGAGTGCTGGGGAAGATCAACCGAAGGACTTGTATGCATGCATATGAGCATAACCAATGAATGAAAGACACTGGGGCGGGGAGGGGGGCAGGTGGGGACATGTGCTGGGGGGTAGGGGAGGCGGGGGGGAGAATATTGGGGGGGGGAAAGGAAAACATATGTGCTACTATTAAATATAAGTTATATTGTAAATAAAAAAAATAAAAAATTAAAAAAATTTCTTCACTAAGTCTTTTTCTTCCCAGAGTGTTTACATCTTAAGCCTTAACACATGGCACACCAGTAGTTTTATTGCTAGCTTTACCCAGTGGTTAGGTAAGTTTCTATTGAACAAGTACAGAAAAACACACAAACACACTTTACAAAGTATCATACTTTAAAAAGATATTAGCTAGTAAGAACATGTCATAAATAACTTAAAGATGCAATGGGTATTTAATTTTAAGGTGCACCTTTAACATTTATGTAAAACACGAGAATGCTCGTGATCCGCCTGCAATGTGTTAATAAATATCTTCACTCAGAAAAATATTGTCGTGTCATCATAGGGGGAAGAAAAGCTGTTTGGATGCTATCTTGAGGAAATACCCACTCACACAAAATCATATAGAATTGTTTATGTAATGGTAAATGTTCAACAATTTATACAGATCATAAACTGTCATTTTTACAGGTCATATACATAAGACCTATTTTTTGTTTCAGAAAGCCTTGATTATATAAATCATGCTTAGAAAAAACACATTTCATTCAGAATTTATATCTGGACATTGTCTATATGTTATGGGACATTTTTAATCGAAAAGACTAGGTGTATGTTTTATTTGTTTTTCTAAATGTCCTGCAGTACTCAATAGGTGTACTAAAATGTTTCGGGCGTGGGGGTTGAGAATTTCCCATCGATGTATGTTAATGTAGTAATTGTGGCTCATGAGGTGGAAGGTTCCATTATGCTGGTTGTTTGATAGAGTTGCCATATAAGCAGAAAGAACATGGTTCAATTAGAGGTTTGGATATGTGTGGGCATTACTCTTCCTCCTATTTGTTGTCCTTTGCTGCTCCTGCCACTTAAGTGCAGGCTGAGACCTAGTCTCCTTACAAGTAGAAAAAAAAATCTACTTTTTTATTATATACTAGAGGTCCAGTGCATGAAATTCATGCATGCGGGGGGGGGGGGGTGTCTCTCAGCCTGGCCTGCACCCTCTCCAATCTGGTACCCCTCAGGGGATGTCCAACTGCCGGTTTAGGTCCGATCCCTGTCACAATCGGAGATCTCTTGTGCAATCCACTGGCTCCTAATTGCTCACCTGCCTGCCTGCCTGATTGGCCCTAACCACTCTGCCTGCCAACCTGCTCGCCCCCAACTGCCCCCCCACCGGCCTTCTCACCCCCAACTACCCCTCTCTGCAGGCCTGCTTGCCCCCAACTGGCCCCCCCTGCCAGTCTGCTTACCCCAATTGCTCTCCCCACTGTCCCCCTTGCTGGCCTGATTGCCTCCAACTGCTTGCCCCCCGCCAGCCAGCTCGTCCCCAACTGCCCCCCCCCAGCCTGATCATCCCCAACTGTCCTCCCCTCCTGGCTTGATCGCCCTTAACCACCCCTGCCTCAACCCTGCCACCATGGCTTTGTCCAGAAGGATGTCCAGGAGGTCTCCTGGAAGGTGTCATGGCCTAATTAGCATATTACTCTTTTATTAGATAGGATATTTAAATATATTTTTATTGATTTCAGAGAGGGAGAGGGAGAGATAAAAACATCCATGAGAAATAGTTATTGATTGGCTGCCTCCTGCATGCCTCACACTGGGGATCGAGCACGCAACCCGGCCACGTGCCCTTGGCCGGAAACAAACCTGGGACCCTTCCGTGTGCAGGCCGACGCGCTATCCACTGCGCCAGACTGGCTGGGGCACCCATTGCCTTGTTTTTGTTGATTTTATTCATGATAAGAATTGTGTGAGAATATATTTTTTATGCAACCCACTTAATAAAGAAATAGTGCACTGATTGTTATATTACCAAGAAACTTTCCTCTTAAAGGCATGTGCAATGCAAAATAAAATTAAGTTTTCAAAGCAAGGAATAGAATATCACAGTTTTTTTTTTTAAGGTTTGGCAAAGAATAAAAAATAAAAAAATGCTTTGGGAAAAAAAGAAAAAGAAAAAGCTCACGTTTGAAAGGAGTTCAGAAAAAAATATAATCCTGGACTTGCAAACATTATACATTGTATGTTATTTTGGTGTACTGAATAGCGAAATAAAACTACAAAATTAAAAAATCCCCAAGTAACAGCAGCTGCTACTGCTGTATGGCATGGGACGATTCCTTTCCATTTTCTTCCACCTCCTAAATTGTGTTCAACGGACTAGCGTTGCCGAACTGCACACCTCCCTCCAACCCGGGGCCCGCAAAAGATGGCGGCCCAGTAACTGACCAACTCAGACCAAGGCTGCAAGTTCAAGTTTTATTTTGTGATGTCAGACACACTGGAGAACCCCTCACGGGCCACAGGGGGCGAACAACAATGGCAGAGTATCCAAGGCCCAATACAGGCAAAAAGAGGAGAAAACAAAGTAGGCCTCACAATGAGGGGGTAGGCCCTGTGGGAAACGTGAGGGGTACACTGGCGAGCCAGCCAGGGCCTCCGGTTTAGTTGGGGGCCCTCTTTGTCATGTTAGGATTCTTGGGAAGAAATGGGAGTGCGATGCGCTGTAGTGTCCTCATCATCAGGCAGAATTCGTGAAGGCAGGTGGACAGGCAAATGAGCAGCTGGACGGGGTCCTCCCCGGTCAGCCGGCTACAGGAGGGGCGGGGAGGGAAAAGAGAGGTTATTTGTCGTCAACTCTGTCCCCATCGCGTCCCCGCTCGCTCCCCCGCTCACCGCGAGGACCTGCTTTGGGGTGTCCAGTTCACTGTCAGAATGACCCGCCGCCCCCAGGACTTACAAAGTCAGAACATGGCTGTTCACGCTCATCTGCAGCTCCACCGCCGCAGTGTGCGACCGCACGACCGGGACCAGGAACTGGTGGGCCAGCTGCGCCAACATGGGTAACCGGAAAGTCACCATCAGGGAGCTGGAGGGCACGCAGTTAAGGTCCCATCGTCTTCAGACTGCGTGCCTCCTCTGAGGCCCCCTCACCCGTCTCTGCCCCTCAGGCCGCCTCCGCCGTCCATCTTCCCTGACCGCCATTACCGTCCCCTCAGCGGCCCGTGCCCCGCCGCGCCCCGCCCTCCCATCTCCCCGCTCCCCTCCCTATCCCCCCGGCCGACCGGGTGTCCCCGCCCCCGTGCCCCCGCCTCCCCCGGCCACTCCTCTGAGGAAGGATACAACTGGAATCTTCGACGGAGCTGAGGGCCGGATGAAGGCCCCGCCTGGGCATCGCCTCCCGGCCCCGGGCGTGGGGCTTGTCCGGCCACCGCCCCAGCGTCCCCGCTGCCGCCCACCGCGGGGTTCCCCTGGCCTCCAGGGCTATCCGAGCCCCCGGGAGCCCCCGCTGTGGCCTGGCCTTCGGCATTTTCGACCACACGGCCGCCATTTTGGTCGTTGTCCTCCATCGTTCTCGCCCCCCTCACTGAACGCTGAATGGCGACCTCGGACTGGCGGTTTAACTGTCGGTCGAGGCGTTAAGATCCCACCAGGAAGCCCCGCCCCTTAGTGGCATCACTGGGACGCCCCGCCCCCTCTCCCCTGCGCATGCGCAAACAGGCCCTGCCGCCATTTGCTAGAAACCCAGCTAGTGTCAGCCCTGAGCACTTGACGGTTTCCCGCCAAAACTGCCCAGCGCCGCCATGCTGGCAGGTAAGGCTCAAACCCTGTGCCGTTTATTCTTGAATAAGAAATGAATAAGAAATATAGATTTCTTGAATAAGAAATATAGATTTCTTATTCATTATAGGGACGCAAACAATAAATAGGGTGGCAAAGGCCCGGGATGGGGTGGGAACCACCTGGAGGGAGGCAATCAGGGAAGGGGGAAAGAGGGACATCTGTAAAACTGTCAACGATGAAGAGAACAAATTTTTTTAAAAAGCCCGGGCAGGTCCCCTGGGAGTCTCGCCTGGCCCTGCCGGCCCTGTCCTCGTGTGCCCCCAGCTCAGACCCTGGAGGAGCCCGCATGGACGGGCCTTGCTCCTGCAGCGCCAGTGCTCACCCCGGGCACTGTCACTTGGTGCTGCCCCCCAGTCTCGGGGAGGGGCAACTGCCAGCCTCATTGTCTCTGCCAGGCAGGCACACTGCCCTGTCTCAGACCTCAGGCAGGCTGGGTCCTGCTGTTCAGGAGGGACCAGTGGATAAATACAAGGGCAGCAGCAGCGGGAGCACCACCCCCAAGTCAATTCCTAGTACCTCTGCCCTCTGCTGGCTCAAATCCTCATGGGGCTCGCCCTCATTTAGAAGCAAAGTCTTGCCACTCTGGGCGTGGATTACGGGATGGCTAGAGATGTCAGAGGTGCCAGGAGTCCTCAACCGATGGGTGACCCTGTGTGTGCTGGTTGGCTGGGTGCTGGTTTACTTCTATGTCTGCGTGGGGACCATGGGAGAGATACCTGGACAGCTGGTAGCCAAGGCCAGTGAAGCACAGAGGCCTTGTTGTTAATACACCGGATGTCCAAGGCCACCCAGAACATGGGAATCTTAATCAGGCTGCCATACTATAAGCAGGTGCTAGGTCACACAATACACTGTGTCCTTCTGTAACCCAAACAATTGATGTCATTGTTGGTAACTAGCCTTCTTTGTCTCTGGAGTAATATATGATACTGCCCAGCTAGTCTGCTAGAGAGAGTGGGTTGCAGGGCAGGGGGCAGGGGAAGGGAGGCTAGGGAGCTCAGATGGAGCTGGGAGCTGATACTGCTACAATGTAAGGCTAAGAGCTCATAGAGAGCTCAGCAATAGCTACCATGTTAACTGGCCAGTGTTCTGGGAGAGAAGCTTGGAGGTAGTGACTACGTGAGGCTACAGAGACCAGCGGGTGTGCTGGGGAGGAGAGGCAGGAGAAGCTGGTGAGCCAGAGAGCTCAAATACGGCTACAATGTAAGGCGGTGAGTTTCTTTCTTTATTTTTCATAGCAAAGGTGGAAATTTATTGAAGAACAAGTACATACTCCCACGTGGGGAAGGGGGAGGATCTCATAACACCAACTCCCACATGGGGAGGGGGAACAGTCTCTAAGGCAGTGAGATTAGAGGGAGCATGCAGTGGCTCATATAATAGCTGTGGATACAGAGACTAATGCTGCTTTGTGGGAAAGATGGACATTAACTAGCCGGTGTCCGGCTGCCTCGCCTAGAAAGGACTTGCTGTTAAGCAGTGGTCGGCAAATTCATTAGTCAACAGAGCCAGATATCAACAGTATGACGATTGAAATTTCTTTTGAGAGCCAAATTTTTTTAAACTTAACTTCTTTCAATGCCACTTCTTCAGAATAGATTCGTCCAGGCCGTGGTATTTTGTGGAAGAGCCACACTCAAAGGGCCAAAAAGCTGCATGTGGTTCGCGAGCCGCATTTTGCCGACCACTGCTGTAAAGGCCTGTGTAGTCTGATGGCTATATGGCCACTGGCTTCTGCAATAAAGAATTCTTGTATACCCATAGCCTCTCACGGCTTCTCCGTCCAAGACCCAGCATCCTAGGAGGTCCAGCGCCAGGCAGCAATACCTGTCTGTAACTAGTGAGCAGAGGATAAAGGAGGAACTTGGACTAAGTTCCCAACAGTTAGTATAGTGGGCAGGGTTCGAGCAGGCACCAGCCCTGGCTTAGTTGGGAAGAATTGAGAGCAATACATGGACCCAGAGCGACTCAGAGAAGCTGGCAACAGCTGTGACCTGACAGTCTGGAAGGGGTTCAACTCAAAAGGAAGGGCACAGCGAGAGGTGGGCACAGCAAGAGGTATGGGTGATGGTAGGGCTGGTGGCAGCAATACCTTGGACACATGTTTCCGTCCCAGGGGTAGAGGCTGCTCACCTGGCTGGCACAACTGCAGGCATGTGAGGTGGGCACCAGCCCGGGAGCCGATCAGGGAATGGGCGCCCACCTGTGAGCTTAAGGCTCATGCACTTCCCACATGTCATGGCTTCCATGTAGCAGCTTTACTGTCCCCACATCTTTGTGACATCTAATCCCAGGACAGCTGCGTGGATTCTGAAGGGACTTTCCCCCATCCTGAGAGCAGGTCGAAGGGAGGGGCGGGCTGCAGGATCAGAGGTGACCTCCCTTTCTGCTAAAAAAAAAAAACAAACCAAACAACAACCCTGGAAATGTAACCATAGAAAGGCCATTTCCCAAATCCAAGTCCTGCATCACCTCTGCTTGTCTTTGGGGGATGGAAGAGAGGAAAGAGATGGAGGGTACAGGGGCAGCCTCCCCACACCCAGCTGCTTCCATGGACAAGTATTTGTTCTGGGGGCTCCACACCCCACACTGTCCTGGGAACTGGGAATAGCACAGCAGGGAGGAAGCCTGCAGAAAGCCTTTTCCCAGGGAGCTGACGTCCTTGGGGAGAAAGGATCCCAGAATCCCAGAGAGGAACACAGCACGCCAGGTACGTGGGTGATGGGATATAAGAGAAAACACACAAAATACTTGTTAGCAGGTCAAAGTCAAAGACTCTAGGAAGGAGTGGATGTGGAGGGTGAACCGTGTGGTCACAAAGAGGACCCCCAAGGACTGGCATAACTGGGTCACGCTGACATGGGGCCAAGGAGGGAAGAGCAGGCTGGACAGGAGACACATGAGGGGCTCTGCTTTGTCCTGCTAATGAGCTCCTTCCTGTGCTGTCTACGATCTCTGTAGTCTTCCTGCTCACCACCACCTGCAGGTGCCTCTTTCTGCTGACACTCTGGACCCCTGCGTCCCTCATGTCCCCTGACATTGTACTGTAGCAGTGGACACCTCTGTTTCCAGTGCCTGTGCTCCCCTTCTTCTCCCTTCACAACCCCCTTCTCCTGCCTCCACACAGCCTGTGAACTGGACAGGGGAGTGCAGGGGAGTCTGCACCCGGACTTAGCACTCTGCTGATGCAGCCAAGACTCACAGGATGCATCCTTTGAGGGACACTTCTGAGGTGTAAGTGACTGTTCAATCAATGAAATAGGAACCAAATGAGCCCCGAGATCGCAAACTGTTGTTACATATCTCACTGAGACATGGCGGCAGGGGGGAGGGTACATAAGTGTGTGAAGGAATGCATTCACACATTTATACTATTCATTTGTATAGGATATGAATTGTTTTTAATGAGTAGGTATTTATCATACATACAATAAAATCAAAGTGGAAATACCAGAAGAACATGTAGATGAACTTTGATTTTTGGACAGGAAAAGGCTTTCTTAAGCCTGATGGAATAATGATAATCAATGACGTGACCCAGGCCCGGTGGCTCAGGGGTTTGGAGCGTCTTCCTGTCAATCAAAAGGTTGCGGGTTCAATTCCCTGTGTGGGCACATCCTAGATGGCGGGTTCGTTTCTCATTCAGCCTCGTCAGAAGGCAACTGATCTTTGTCTTTCTCTCACATTGATGTTGCTCTCTCTCTCGTTCACTTCCTCTCCCTCTAGAAATTAATAAGAACACCCCTGAAATTAGAATTTCAAAAAAAAAAAGCAATTACATGCTTTGAATGATTACCTTATTCCAGTCACTGTTCTAAATACTAAACACGAATGACCTCATTTCATCCTGAAATGCAGCAACATTTTCATTGTGGTGATCTTTAGTAGGGAGATGATGGATAATTATTTTCTTTTCAGAACATGCCCATATTTTTCTCTTTATGACAAGGAGCATGGATTACATGTGTAACAGAAAAAAATTAAGAAAGCTACTCAGTAATTGAGGTTCAGAAAAACTTCTAATTAGTTCCCAAGTGAACTGCTTTGCTGAAGTTTGAATCACCCTCGTCTATTCATTGGGGGCCGATTTTCCTCTAAAAGTGCTTGTACTTGGCTAATTCTCTGGATGCAGTTGGAGGACTGTGATGAAGGCCCTGAAGTCACGGAGCCTGGGGACCCAGCCTAATGGCTGCGGGGCCCGTGGGGCACAGCCCTGCTGTCCTCGTGACTTTGAGCTGCTTCCCAAGAGCGATCCTTTCTAAACTCCACACAGAATCCCCATGCGACATGGACACTGATTCCTCTAGAGGCAACTGCAAGTGTGCTGTCATCAGCATTTATTTCATCAGGAAGACACAAGGTTGTATTTTGCTCTTCGAATCCTTCCAAGTACACATGCACCTGTGTGCATGAGCAAGAAATCCATGCACAGGCAGCTGCACACTCAGGAGGCGCTCAGCACATCCAGCCTCTTGTGTCCATAGCGCCAGGTCTAGCCTGAACACTTCTATCTGCACAGCGGTTAAGACCTTCACATTTCTGAATCAGAGAAGACTTGTTTGGAATGTAGTAAATATATTTATAATATATATTTTATTGATTTTTTACAGAGCAAAAGGGAGAGGGATAGAAAGTCAGAAACATCGATGGGAGAGAAACATCGATCAGCTGCCTCTTGCACACCCCCTACTGGGGATGTGCCCGCAGCCACGGTACATGCCCTTGACCGGACTCGAACCTGGGACCCTTCAGTTTGCAGTCGGACGCTCTATCCACTGAGCCAACCAGTCTCGGCTGTAGTAAATATACTGAGAAACACAGTGGGTATCATATGTAATGACTAAGCCTAAGAGGTGTGAAGGCCAGGGGGTATAAATTCAAGAAAAGTGATGGTTATATCAACAAGGATCCTTGTACCTGTTGCAAGATACACCCACCATTCCTGTAGAGTATCTTCACATCAGCAGAGCCACCTGCACTTGTATGCACTTGGACCCCAACTAGCCCCCAAATGACCTCCTATTTTCCCTACCTCCAAACGTTTCCCTCTCTTTCATTTACTGTCTCAGCCACAGTTATTTCCACAGCCTCCCAGGCGCTCATCTCACCTTCCAGCTAATCCACCCCTACATGTGTTCTCGGCACCCTCCCTAGCCCACCTAAGTCCAGGATGGCATCCTCTCTCTTACCCTACAGATTTGTGAACACTAATATAAATGGAGCCACTATCCATATGTATAAATGTATTTTTATTGGTTTCAGAGAGGAAGGGAGAGGGATATATATATGTTGGAGGCCTGGTGTACAAAATTCATGCGGGAAGGGGGTGTTCCTCAGCCCAGCTTGCACCCTCTCCAATCTGTGACTGCTGGCTCCCAACTGTTCGCTTGCCTGCCTTCCTGATTGCCCTTAACCACTTCTGCCTGCCAGCCTGGTCACCCCCTAACCACTCCCCTGAAAGCCTGATTGATGCATAATGCTTCCCTGCCAGCCTGTTTGCCCCTAATTGCTCTCCCCTGAAGGCCTGGGCTCCCCCAACTGCCCTTAACTCCTAACTGCCCTCCCCTGCAGGCTTGATCATCCCCAATTGCCCTCCCTTGCAGGCCTGTTCCCTCCTAACTGCCCTCTTCTGCTAGCCATTTTGTGGTGGCCATCTTGTGTCCACATGGGGGCAGCCATCTTGAGTGTTGGAGTGATGGTCAATCTGCATATTACTCTTATATTAGATAGGATAGAGGCCTGGTACACGGGTGGAGGCCAGCTGGTTTGCCCTGAAGTGTGTCCCGGATCAGGGTAAGGTCTCCCTTATGGTGTGGGGTGGCCAGGGCAAGGGGCGTGTGATGGTTTGCAGGCCAGCCACACCCCCAGCAACCCAATCGGAGGCCCTGGTATCTGGGACTTATTTATCTTCTGCAATTGAAATGTTGTAGCCTGGAGCAGAGCCATGCCTTCTCACTCTGTGGCAGCAGCCATTTCTGTTGGACTTTATTTATCTTCTATAATTGGAACTTTGAAGCCTTAAATAGAGGCCTGGGCCCGCCAGGGTGTATGGAAAGCTTGGCTTCCTCCATCGCTGGGGAAACCCAAGCCTCCCTTCTGCTTGCTCTGTGACCACAGCCATCTTGGCTGGGGTTAAATTTCATACTTGCTCCTGATTGGCTGGCGAACGTGGTTGATGAGCATGGCTTGTGAGTGTAGAGAAGTGATGGTTAATTTGCATATTGCTCTTTTATTAGATAGGATATATATACACACACATACGTACATACACTAGAGGCCTGGTGCACAAAATTCATGCATGGGGTGGGGACAGGGGATGTCCCTTACCCCAGTCTGCACCGTCTCCAATCTGGGACCCCTCGAGGGATGTCTAACTGCCTGTTTAGGCCCAATCCCAGTAGGACATCCTTCTCACAATCCAGGATTGTTGGCTCCAAACTGCTCACCTACCTGCCTCCCTGATTGCCCCTAACTGCTACTGCCTGCCAGCCTATCACCTGCAAACCACTACTCTTCCAGCCTAATTGATGTCTAACTGCTCCCCTGCCAGCCTGTTTGCCCTCAACTTCACTCCTTTCTGGCCTAGTCACCCCTAATTGCCCTCCTTTGCAGGCTTGGTTGCCCCCAACTGCCCTCCCTTGCAGGGCCTGGAACCTCCCAACTGCCCTCTCCTGCTGGCCATCTTGTGGTGGCCATCTTGTGTCCACATGGGGGCAGGACCTTTGACCACATGGGGGCAGTCCTCTTGGATGTTGGAGTGATGGTCAATCTGCAAATTACTCTTTTATTAGATAGGATAGAGGCCTGGTGCATGGGTGGGGGCCAGCTGGTTTGCCCTGAAGAGTGTCCCAGATCAGGGTGTGGTTCCCTTGTGGTGAGAGGTGGCCTGGCCTGGGTGAGGGGCCTGTGGAGGTTTGCAGGCTGGCCACCCCCCCCCCCCAGCGACCCAAGTGGAGGCCCTGTGATCTGGGATTATGTTCTACAATTGAAACTTTGCAGCCTGGATCGGAGCCAAGGTGGCAGCTCAGTGGTGGCAGCCATTTCTGTTTGAAACTTTGTAGCATTGAGTGGAGGCCTAGGCCAGCAATGGCAGGTGGAAAGCTTAGCTTCCTCTGTTGCTGGGAAAACCCAAGCCTTCCTCCTGCTCTCAGTGGGGCAGCAGCCATCTTGGTTGGGGTTTATTTGTATAATCTGCTCCTGATTGGCTGGTGGGCATGGCTGTGGATGTAGTGAAGGTAGGTCAAATTTGCATATTATTCTTTTATTAGATAGGATATATATATAAAACATCAGTGATGAGAGAGTATCATTGATTGGCTGCCTCATATACACCCCACTCTGGGGATCCAGCCCACAACCCAGACATTGTCCTGACCAGGAATTGAACCATGACCTTCTGGTTCCTAGGTCCATGCTCAACCTCTGAACCATGGAAGCCAGATTAAATGGAGCCACTTTAAAACGCAGCTGGAGCTTCCATGCTAGAGGGCTGCCTTGTATGTCTTTTGCCTGTAATCTCTGAGAAGCTAAATCAGGGCAAAACAACATTGGGACTGGGCCTAGGGCACCCTTTTGTCCCAAGGAGCTGTTTACAAACAAGACAAAACAAATATTATGATTACTGGACTGAAAATTAAACACACTGTTTAGAATAAACATCACTATATTATGCTATCTGTACCAATAGAAATGCCTTTGTTCTTTGGATGTAACTGCTCCCCTTATCCTCCTATCTAATAAAGATGGAATATGCTAATTGACCATCACTCCATCACAAAGATGGCTGAACCCACAGCTGAGGCCAAGTTCCCTTAAGGAGCCTTAACGAGCAATCTGCAGGGACCTGAGGCTACACCCTCCTCCACCCCAGTGGGGCTTAACAAGAGACCTCAGGCCTCACTCTCCACCTGGAAGGGCTTGACAGGAGGCCTCAGGGTGTCCGCCCTTACCTGGCAGGGCTTGACGGGGACCTCAGGCCTTACTCCTGCCCCGATACCAGGCCAGGAGACCTCAGGCCACGCCCCCAAATCCAGCACCGGGATAGCACAGGGGACCTGAAGCTGACCACCTCCCTGCTTGGCAAGACTTGACAGAGGACTTCAGGCCATGTCCTCCACCTGGCAGGGCTTGACAGGGGACCTCAAGGTGTGTTTCCCGTCCTGGTACTAGGCTAGGGGATCTCAGGCTGCTCCCCCTGCCCCAGCACCAGGCCAGGGGACCTCAGATCCCACGCACTGCCCCAGCACTGGGGCAGGGGACCTGAGGTTGGGCCCCCCTCCCTGGCTGGGCTTGACAGGGGATCTCAAGGTGCACCCTCAGTACTGGGTCAGGGGAACTAAGGATGTGTGCCCGCCCAGTGGGGCTTGACAGGGCACCTGAGGCTCTGCCCCTCTGCCAGTGGGGCTTGACGGGAGACCCGAGGTTGTGCTCCCCTTCCTGTGCTGGGCCAGGGGACCTGAGGCTGCGACCCCCCACCTGGTGGGGATTTATGGGGGTACTTAAGCCATTCACCACACCCAGTAGGGCTTGACAGGGGATCTCAGGCTGTGTCCTCCCACCCTGGCACCAGGCCATGGGACCATAGGATGCCCCCCCACCCAGTGGGGCTTGACAAGGTTGGAACTGACCCGGTCTGGATCTAGCCTCATGTGGGGG
This sequence comes from Antrozous pallidus, assembly GCA_027563665.1. NCBI lineage: Eukaryota > Metazoa > Chordata > Mammalia > Chiroptera > Vespertilionidae > Antrozous > Antrozous pallidus. The sequence continues at coordinate 7,179,252 of CM050509.1, read as the reverse complement.
GCCAGCTGGGTCTGGCTCTCATGCGATTTTGAGGTGCATGTGGGTGGGCGGGGACTTTACTCTTGGTCCTGTGGTGAGGCACAGTCTCTGACAGGAGGAAAGTTTTCATATACATTTTACTAATTTTCTTTCATCTCTGACACTTCTATTATAGAGAAAGGGCAAATAGCAACATTAAATTATTTCCTCTAATTAACCCCATTTTAACATGCATGAATTTCGTGCACCAGGCCACTAGACTTTCTCATAAGTGCCCATTTCCTCTGTCTCCTCATCGGAACTCTACTTGGACTTCTGAATTAATAATTCCCTAATGACTATTCTTATTTTTTTAACTTAATAAATCTTTATTGTTCAGATTATTACAATTGTTCCTCTTTTTTCCCCCATAGCTCCTCTGCACCTGGTTCCCCACCCTCTACTCTTACCTCCCCCCTCCCACTGTCCTCATTCATAGGTGTACAATTTTTGTCCAGTCTCTTCCCACATCTTTCACACCCCTTTCCCCCTGAGAATTGTCAGTCCACTCCCTTTCTATGCCCCTGATTCTATTATATTCACCAGTTTATTCTGTTCATCAGATTTTTAATTCACTTGATTTTTAGATTCACTTGTTGATAGACATGTATTTGTTGTTCATAATTTTTATCTTTACCTTTTTCTTCTTCTTTCTCTTCTTAAAGAATACCTTTCAGCATTTCATATAATCCTGGTTTGGTGGTGATGAACTCCTTTAGCTTTTTCTTATCTGTGAAGCTCTTTATCTGACCTTCAATTCTCAATGATAGCTTTGCAGGATAATCTTGGTTGTAGGTTCTTGCTATTTATCACTTTGAATATTTCTTGCCACTCCCGACTGGCCTGCATAGTTTCTGATGAGAAATCCTCTGACAATCATATGGGTGCTCCATTGTTGGTAACTAACCATTTTTCTCTTGCTGCTTTTAATATTCTCTCTTTGTCTTTTGCTCTTGGCATTTTAATTATGATGTGTCTTGGTGTGGTCCTCTTTGGATTCCTTTTGTTTGGGGTTCTGTGCACTTCCTGGACTTGTAAGTCTATTTCTTTCATCAGGTGGGGGAAGTTTTCTGTCACTATTTCTTCAAATAGGTTTTCAGTATCTTGCTCTCTCTTTTTCTGGCATCCTCTTAATTCAGATGTTGGTATGCTTGAGGTTGTCCCAGAGTCTCCTTACACCATCTTCAAATTTTTGGATTCTTTATTTTCCTTTTTTCTTTTCTGGCTGAGTGTTTTTTGCTTCTTTGTATTTCAAATCTTTGACTTGATTTTTGTGGTCCTCTAGTCTGCTATTAGGTCTCTGTATAATATTTTTTATTTCAGTCGGTGTTTGGTATTTTCTAGTTGGTCCTTTTTCATATCCTCGAGGGTCTCATTAAATTTATTGGCCTTTTCTAGAAAATTCTTGAAAAACCTTATAACCATGGTTTTGAACTCTATATCCTGTCATTTGCTTTCTTCTATTTCTTTCATTTGTGACCCATTTATCTCTGCATTTTGGCTGCTTCCCTGAGTTGCTCAAGTAGCTTTGTGTGGTAGGTGTTCTCTAGGGCACAGTGGCTCAGCCTCCCCAGTTACCTGAGGTGGGTACTCTTGGTGAACCCCTTTATGGGCTGCACAGTCTTGTTGTAGTTAAGCCTAGTTTGTTGTTGGCATCACTGGGAGGGGTTGACCTCCAGGCCAATTGGCTGTGAGGATCAGCTGTGTCTATGCTGGGAGAGCTTCTGTGCTCAGCTTGGATGGGGCGAATTCCCAGGGTGGAGCAGACATCCTTGGTTTCCTGTCAGCCCTGCCCAAAGAGGCCTCTGGGTCTCAGTGTCCCATGGCAATGGCTGCACGCGCCTCTGAGAGAAAGCTGCCCTCGAGTTTTGCCCACTGCTGGACAGTCCAGTTTCTCCCCGAATGAGTCTGGATACCCAAAGTCTCACCCAGAACTGGAGTACAGTGCAGTCAGGAGGTTTTGTTTTCCTCCCAAACAAGAGCCAGTCACGTGCTCAGCTGTACTCCTTCTCTGCGAGCTCGTGCGCCTCCTCATCTCCCCTGAGTCCAAGTGCGCTTCCTCCTGACAGTCCAGTTTCACCCCGTATGAGTCTGGTTTCCCTATGTCTCGCCCAAAACTGGAGTTCAGCACAGTGGGGAGCCTTTGTCTCCTTCCCCATTACAGAAAGCCAGCCGAGTATTCAGCTCCCTGCCCTTGCCGTGCTCATCTCCACGCCTTTGTGTCTCCACAACTCTGCCCTCCACACCTCCTCTGAGTCTCAGTATCCTTTTCCCTTTCTTTCTAGTTGTAGAATTTCCACTCAGCCAGCTTTCCTGTGGTTCTGGATGATGTCCATTTTGTCTTTTACTTGTAGTTTTGAAATAGTTGTGTGAGGCAGCAGTATAGGTGTTTACCTATGCTGCTATCTGGGTTCCTCTTCCATGGCTATTCTTATTGGTTCCAATAAATTCTTATTGGTCATACTCTGGAAGCCTTCTTATTTGGAGGTTAACAGACTCTTAGGACTCCTTCCCTCTGAAAAAACTCCTTCCAAGTACACGTGTGCATGTGTGCACGAGTCACAAGCACACACTCAGCACAGCACAACCTCTTGTCTCCATAGCACCAGGTCTAGCGTAAACCCTCTGGTTGAACAGCTGTTAAGGTCTTTGCAATTCTGAATCAAACTGCCTTAATGCTGGGTGTGGTAGTGGGTTATCTTTATTTCCATCTGAACCCCCACGCTCACCCTCAGAAAAGGTTAAGGCCTTCACATTTCTGAATCAAATAAGACTTGCTTGGAATGTAGTAAATACACTGAGTGGCTAGATTATTATGCTCTCTAAATGCATAATAATCTGGCCACTCAGTGTATGTGTGTGTGTGTGTGTGTGTGTGTGTGTGTGTGTGTATAAAATAAGAGGCCCGGTGCATGAATTCGTGCATGGGTGGGGTTCAGCCAGCCTGGCCAGAGAGAGGGAACATGGGTGGTTGTCCGGCCTGCCTGCTGGTCGAACTCCTGGTTGAGGGGACAATTTGCATATTATTCTTTTATTATATAGGATATACACTGAATGGCCAGATTATTTTGCATTCAGGGATCATAATAATTTGGCCACTCATTGTATATCTCAAAACATATTAGGCATAATGGGTAATGATTAAGTCCAAGAGGTGTCAGGGCCAGGGAGTATACATTCAAGGAAAGTGATTGTCAAATCAGCAAGGATCTTTTTACTAGTTGCAAGATATTCAACATCTTTCCTGATGAGTACCTTCAAATCAGCATAGCCACCGAACTTGCATGTCCTGAAGGCACCTAGATCCCAACTAGTCCCAAATGACCTCTTGGGCATATGGCTGAACCCATGCCTTTTCTTGCTCCACCTGAGAGGGGGGCACACTTTGCTGTTAGACCTATACTACACTAGCTGGGAGTGACAGGACCCCCTGTCTTTGCCCCTCCCCCAATGTTACATGTGTCTGTGTGCATGTGAGTGTATATTGTGTCAGGGACAGTCACACTAGACTTGTCTTAAGTGGGAACTGGACCATGGCCGTCATCAAAAAGGAGTGAGGGCCTGGCCAGCATGGCTCAGTGGTTGGGTGTTGATCTATGAACCAGGAGGTCACTGTTCCATTCCTGGTCAGGGCACATGCCTGGGTTGCAGGCTCGATCCCCAATGTGGGGCATGTGGGAGGCAGTGAATCAATGACTGTCATCATTAATGATCTTATCTCCCTCTCCCTTCCTCTCTGAAATCAATAAAGTTATACACCGAGTGGTCAGATTATTATGATTCCTGAACGCATAATAATCTGGCCACTCAGTGTATATCCTATATAATAAAAGGCTAATATGCAAATTGTCCCCTCGACCAGGATTTTGACCAGCAGGCAGGCTGGCCAACGGCCCATCTCCCCTCCCCCTGGCCAGGCTGGCCCTCACCCAAGCATGAATTCATGCACCAGGCCTCTAATACACACACACACACACACACACACATACACACACACTCTGAGTGGCCAGATTATTATGCATTCAGAGATCATAATAATCTGGCCACTGAGTGAGTGTATGGTAGGAAAAAAAGTGTGAGGAATTAAATGGCATCTGAGATGTGCCTTAAAGGAAGAGTGAATGTTAAATAAATGACAAAGAAAACGGGAGCGTGCATTCCAAGCAAGGGAACTGTTTGGGCAAAGAAGACCTCAGGACCTTTGCCCTTTAAAACTCTTTACTATGGAAATGATACATCTCCACTCAAGAATAGAAAATAGCACTTACATGCACACCTACCCTTCACCCAGCTTCCACATTGGGGAGGATTTTACTTGTTTATTTTGAAAGAAGACAAGTAGCTAGGGGTGACAGCAGTGGGAGCTAATATTTCTTGAAGTAATGAAAGAAGAAACACTCACTTAAGCTTGTTCAAATAGAGGGGTGCTCATACACCCTTTGTAAGGGCATCATATGGTCCAGCAGCACAGGGCCCGCGTGGAGCTGCACTGGGGTATTGCGGGCAACAAATAGCTACTGTTTTGGTCGCTGTGTGTCCCTCTCATTCCCGTTCTCTCTCTCCGTAGCCACATGGGATCAATTTAGCGATCACCGCCTTCCCTGGGACCCACCTGGAGTCGCCATCTAAGTTTCCTGCAGCCCCCCAAACCTTCCAGGCTGCAGCCTCTCTCAGCTCCGAGGGCACCGAAGGAAGGACATCCTGAGGGTGAGGGAGCAACATGGAAGGACCCAGTACCCCATCAGCTCACTAACCCCTGTTTCCATTGATCAGCAGCCTGTATGGCAGGCGCTGCCCAGGCATCGATTTCCATGCTTTGTCCACGAATCCTCACCACAGTTCCGGAAGATGGGGAGTAGCATTGTCCCATTGGATAGCACCACGAGCCTGTCTTTGGTACAACACCCATCACACTGACTGTCCCCAGGAATCTGCTGGTGTGCGAGCTCCTGGACAGCGCCTCGGGGGTCCTGACCAAAAGCAAGCAGGGCTGGCGCTAGGGAAAATGACCTGCATGGTTCCTGTCCTCCCAGATCTGGCGCTGCCGTTGAGCCGTGCCCCTCTGGTGGGTCTGGGGCCTCTCTGCTGTGGAAGATGGGGCCACCAAGCAGGCATCATGAGGTGGGAGGAGGAGCTGCAAATCGAGGAGACAGGCAGGGCTGGAAACAGCCGGTGCTCACAGGGTTTTTCTGTGTCAGTGAGGAATGCTGTTGGGGCTTAAACTACAAGGAAATGTATTGTTGACTGAATGTCAAGCCCGGAGGGAGAGGCTCATCATGCTGGCTTTCTTGTCCAATGAAGGCTCACCAAGGACCCAGTCCCCCCATTCCTGACCCTTTTAGCAGAATGTGGGTGTTCCTAGGTTTGGTGTTGGGACAAGTCACTCTTTCCTATGACTAGTCGGTAACTATTGTGTTAAAGTTATTTCGGTGCCTAATCCCCTAGGCCCCTGGATGGCAAACTGTGGCTCTCGAGCCACATGTGGCTCTTTGACCCCTTGAGTGTGTGTGGCTCTTCCACAAAATACGACGGCCTAGGCGAGTCTGTTTTGAAGAAGTGGCATTAGAAGAAGTTTAAATTTTAAAAATTTGGCTCCCAAAAGAAATTTTAATCACTGTACTGTTGATATTTGGCTCTGTTGACTAAAGAGTTTGCCGACCACTGCCCCAGGCTAATTTGTGAGCTCCATGAGGGCAGGGTCTGTGTTGCTTTTTGTAGCTCCAGTGCTATGCCCAGTGCCTGTTACACACAAGGTGCCCAGTCATTCATTCATTTGTTTTTCAAATATATTTTTATTAATTTCAGAGAGGCAAGGAGAGGAAGAGTGAGACAGAAAGATCAGTGATTAGAAAAAATCATTAATTGGCTGCCTTCTGCCACCCCACACTGGGGACCAAGCCCGCAACCCAGACATGTTCCCTGACCCGGAATCAAACCGTGACATCCAGGTTCATAGGTCGACGCTCAGCCACTGAGCAACAACAGCCAGGCCATTCATACCTTTATTCCTTCAACAATTCTTTCTTGCTAAGTGCTATAAAGGAGGAGAACCCAGGGATCCATGGCACATAAGCCAGCCTATGGGGTTGGAGTGGGGCCAGCAAACACTTTCTCAAGATCTTGACCTCTGACATGAGTCCCTGAACACAGAGGCCCATCTCAGCAGGGTTGAGGACTTTCATTCATTAGCAACCAGGGTCAGAAGGTAAGCCAAAGCTCAGGGGGCTCACAGTGTGATTACTGCTTACTGAGTACCTGTTAGGTGCCAGGTCTCTGGTAACAGAGATTAAACATACCTCTGGCCTGCAAGTGCCCAGGCCAGTCAGGGACAAATCATTTCAGTGCTGGGTGAGGAGTAAGCACTTGCCGCCCTGGTGGAGCGGCACTCCCCAAGCAGGGCAGGGCAGGGAGGAGGAGGGCAGTCTGCACTGGCTACCAGGATAGGCGGCCCTTTAACCAATGCAGGGAGGAGGAGTCATCTGGCCCAGAGGCTGGACGGGTGGGCAGTGAGTGAAATGCCTCAGTGAGGATGGTGAGCTGATGGGAGGAGGGGGCTGCAGCTGTTTGGTTTGCACTGTTCCCCTCAAGTGGTTGCTGTGTTGTTTTGTGGTGATGCAGGGTTCAGTTTCTGGGGGCTCTATCTTTCCACTTCTTCACTTTTCCTAGTCTGGGCTTGGGAGCTCCTTGAATTTATCCTCGCTAACCCTTTGTCCAGAGAAGTGGTGCCTTAAAGTTTTTGTTTGGGCATCTCATGACCTTTTCCTGTTGGTGGCCATACCACTGACAGTGTCCCAGATGATGAACGTAATTGTCCAAGCAGGGGCACCCCCAGTACTGCCATGTTTTGGAAAGCCTCAGGATTCGTTCCATCTCTGTGACCACAGAAAAGGTGTGGTAAGGTCCAGGTGCACGCAGAACCATGGAGCAGCCCTCAGAGGGGGGAGTGGAGCCACAAGGTGGGCAGTGAGATGACCCACTGGGTTCTTGTGAGGGGCCACGTTAGTCCTGGTGGACTCCACTTTGCCCTTCACCTGGCTTTAGGCTGCCGCCTCATCTGGTTAGAGCTCTCCAGGAGTCTCCTGAGGGCACCCTGGACTTCCTTGTTCCTGAGGCTATAGATCATGGGGTAGAGCATGGGAGTTACATTGGTGTAGATTAAGGACACGATCTTGTCCTGTTCCGGGCTGTAGCACGACTTGGGGCGAATGTAGATGAATATTGCACAGCCATAGTGCAGAAGAGAGACCAGCAGGTGCCCAGCACAGGTGGAGAAGGCCTTGCTTCTGCCCTGAGCTGAGTGGATGCTGAGGATGGCGGTGATAATGAATCCGTAGGAGAGCAGTATCAGTAGGAAGGGAATCAACAGGATGAGCATGCAGACCACGAAGACCGCAATCTCATTGGCTCGTGTGTCTGAGCAGGCCAGGAATAGCACAGCAGGGATGTCACAGAAGAAATGATTGATCTCATGGGACTGACAGAAGGGCAAGAGGAATATCAGTGTGGTAAGAGTGAGTGAGAGTGAAAAGCCACCGATGCATGCCAGCGCCAGCATCTGCAGACAGAGGGCCCTGGTGATGATGAGTGTGTAGCGCAGGGGCTTACAGATGGCCACGAAGCGGTCATAGGCCATCACAGCTAGGAGGAAACACTCTGCTCCTCCCAGAGCGATGAAGAGGTGCATTTGCAAGGCGCAGCCCAGCATGGGCATCCGCTGCCTGCGGGACAGGAAATTGGCCAGCATGTTGGGGACAATGACCAATATATAGCAAATTTCAATGGTGGACAGATTGCGAAGAAAGAAATACATGGGGGTCTGGAGGCAGGAGTCAATGAGGGTGATGAGCACAATGGTTGTGTGACCTGCTAAGGTGACAAGATGCATGATTAAAAAGAGTCCAAAAAAGAAGATTTGTAGTTCTGCCAGATCCCCAAAGCCCAAGATGATGAACTCTGAGCTTAAGGTGTAGTTTTTCTGCAGTGATGCCATCCTGTCTTCCCCTGTAGAACTCCTGCGCTGGAAAAGGCAGTTTTCTAGCAATTGTCCATGTTGTGGGAGACTCTGCGGCCCTTTCCTCAGATGGGAGTGTAGCCACCACTCCAGGATCTCCAATCCATTTTGCCAGGCTTGGCCCTGGTCTATAATCTATGAGCTTCTTACCTTCTGCCCTCTGCGCTCTCAGAATAAAGAACTGCTTTTGCGATGTCACTTTAGTTCACCTGTTGAATTATTTTTAAAAAATGAACTGGGATAAGTAAAGTCCGCACTTGGGAGTTGTTTTTCATAGACCTTAATGATAGTCTTTCTGTTTATATTTTGAAGAGTTGGGTGGGTGGGGAGGCACTGAGGTTGATGTTACTAAATAGGTTTAAACAGAGTAGACTGGCCCTAATTCCTGTAGGATATAAGGCGTGACAGGTTGATATTAAACACACTTTTGACTTTTTTTGCATTGACTATATTGTCCCTTTTTTACTACCCCCCACCCCGCAATCTCCCAGGACATCTGCATCCGAAGGCCTATGAACACAGTGTGCAGGGAGGAAGAAGTGTAACCAGCAGTAGTTGCTGCTTCTCCTGTTTCAGCGCTCCTCAGTTGCAGGGAGGCTCCAGCTTATGTGTCATATCCTTCCACACACCTGCCCTGATGCCTAAGCTGAGTTAGTCCCTCCTTTAGATATTAACAGCACTCCAGGCTTCCCAGACCTTATTACTCACTATTGAGTCCTGTAATTTTTCCATTACTTGTCTGTCTATCTCAACAGCTTAGGAGCTCCATAATGGCCAGAATGGTGTCTCATTCAACTTCTCCAATAGTGGCTGGCACATATCAGAAGCATTGATAATGCTTGTTGAATAAATAGATCCCTCTTGCTTTTTTTTTTTTTTGCATCCTCTAGTGTTAGTACAGTACCAGGCATCGAGGAGTTGACTAACAGATACGCCTGAATAAATGGCTGAGTAAATGCAGGGAATCCTTCACATAATGGGGATGGCTGAGGTCATGATTGTCCAGGGAGGGCGTGGAGTGAGAAGAGCAGAGGCACAGGGTGGGCCAGGTCAGAGGGCGGGAGCGAATAGGACGGAGCTAAGTGAGAGGGTGGAAATAAGAACTCTCAGGACCATGGAGGCATGAGTGCCTGGCAGCAGTGGCTTTGAGTGCTCTGTGTCTGGAGTGTGGGAGCAAGGGGATAAGGTCAGGCAGCTTCCTGGACTATGGGAACACGTTCGCTTCTCCCCTTGGCAAGACCCAAGTTATAATAGGAAGCCTGTGTTTAGCCTTCAGTTTCTTCCTGTGTGTCCCTCCCTCCCAGCAAAAGAGAGGAAAACATTTCTAAAGATTCTGGAGAGTGAACAAATGTAAAATTAATAGGAGGTAAGGGTTCTGTGGAAGTGGAGCTGTCACCTAAAGCACAGGAACTCACTTAGGGACATACAGTTGCTTCCAGGGCTACTGAGACTCAAAGTGGGCTCAGCGAGACCTGAAGACCCATTCTGATGACAGGCCCAGCCGATTGTTGTGATTCCAATTTTGCAGTCACTTGCATGTTTCACTGAGTATCATTTTGGTTTCTATTGAACTAATGGGCACCTGGAGTCTTTGGGCTGGACAGGTCCCTAGAGGGCAACTTGCCCACTCCTCCCTTCAGAACAGCTGGTCATGAATTCTTTTTCTCCATCAATGGCCCTGTCCAGAAATCATACAGCCCAGCCTGAATCTCCTCCTCCACCATCTCCCCGGCTCTCAGCTTCTTGCTTGTTCTGTGATAACTGTCTGTGGGAGAGAGTGTCCTTTCTGGGTTGATGTTTATCTTCCTTGGACTTGGACCCTTGGTGTTAGCTTTGCCACACCAACTCACTTCCACTCTTTTGCCATGAAAGAATGTAGGGACTTCTTGTTTGATTTGGGCCCTAGACCTTGAAAATATTGAGAAACTCAGAAATGGAAATGAAAGTCACACATGATCTAAACACTTAAAAGGGAGAAGTAAAAGACAATGTGAAAGTCGCTGCTCCTTCACTGATGCTTCCCACTCTCCCAGACAGTCTGAGCTGTGGGGTTCAGTTCCTTCCCTGCTTTGTCCTGTGTATATAAACACACAAACCTCACACATGCACACCCTCTCACACATGTACACATGCATGCACACACAGCACACACAGGTATGTGTACACACATTCACTTGTACACACATACACAGACGCACATTCACACATATGTGTATGCACACACATTCACACATGTACACACATACACAAAGCCAAACACACATATACACACATATACATATAGGCACACACAGTTACAATGCACATATGCAAGCACACACACTCATATATACACATATTCACACACTCACAGGTATATATATATATATATATATATATATATATATATATATAAAATAATCATTCACTACACTCACACATTACAAAGATTAAATGGGATCATAGTGTACAAACCTATTGATCTTAGTGTTTTGACCTAATAATATGTGTGGGAGAGACTTTAAGCTAGTACATATTGGTTTACTACATTCTTTTTAACTGCTGCATTCTCCAGTATGGATGCATTATAAGGCAACCAATTATAATTTAAATAATAATAACATAATAACAAAATCTATAAACAAAAGTAAATAGAAAATCAAAATAAATGACAACTTAATCAGTCTTTTGTTACTTTGGCATTGAAGAGATTTTTAGCTATTTATCACACTCCGTGGTACAACGTACATCCTCACAGAGAGTGTGGGACAACTGCCCCTCTGGGAATATGACCGGTGTGTCCTCCTTGCTCTTGTTTCATGGCCCTTGAACAGCCCTGGATAACAGACTTGGTGTTACCTGGAAAGGGCAGATCGGTGCGTGAAGTGGCAATTCCGGGGAGAGGCCCTGCCAGGGATCTTCTGTCACCATCTGCGGTTAGTGAGAAGTCCGAGAAGGAGAGCAGCGGTGGGGTGAGTGGCCCGGACCTGGCGGCACAGATTCCCAGAGCTCAGAAGGCGGCTTCCCTGCATGTCTGGACCACAGGGAGCAGCCCTCAGAAGTATTAGGAAGGGAGTGTCCTTAGGGGAGGTGCTGCACTCTGTCACTCACCTTAAATAGAAGTGAAGGCAGGCTTCCGGAAGTCCTAGGGGAGAGGTCAGGAAGGAGACCATCCCTGTGGTCCACCCCACCGAGGGGAGTACTTCCCCCAGGTCACAGTGCAAACCCAATTACTTCCATTTGCTTTGCAAAAGATAGAGTAAAAATGAAACTAGGTCACCTTCTTGCATCATAAATAAACTCAAAATGGATTCAAGACTGGAATGGAAGACCCAAAATCATAAAACCCCCAGAGGAAAACATAGGCAGTAAAACTCTCTGAATTCCTCTTAGTAATATATTTTCTTTTTAAAAAATGTTTTATTGATTTTTTTACAGAGAGGAAGGGAGAGGGATAGAGAGTTAGAAACATTGATGAGAGAGAAACATCGATCAGCTGCCTCCTGCACACTCCCTACTGGGGATGTGCCCGCAAACAAGGTACATGCCCTTGATCGGACTCAAACCTGGGACCCTTCAGTCCACAGACCGACGCTCTATCCGTTGAGCCAAACTGGTTATGGCAGTAATATATTTTCTTATATATCTCCTCAGACAAGGGAAACAAACAAACAATCAAAAATAAAAAAAGAAAAGAAAGCAAATGAGACTATATCAAAGTAAAAAGTTTATGCACAGCAAAGGAAACCATCAACAAAAGGCAAAGATAAACTTGTGATTGGGAGAACAGATTCACCAAAGATACATCCAATAAGAGGTTAATATTTCAACATTTATAAAAAAAACTCATGTTATAATTTATAATTAACACTCCCCCAACAATCCAAGTAAAAAATAGGCAAAGGACCTGAATAGACACTTTTTTCAAAGAGGATATACAGATGATCAATAGGCAAATGAAAAGATGCTCAATATCACTAATTATCAGCAAAATTCAGATTAAAATCTCACACCTGTCCTAGCTGGGTTGGCTCATTGGAGAGAGCATTGGCCTGTGCATTGAAGGGTCCTGGGTTTGATTCTGGTCAAGGGCATGTACCTGGGTTGTGGGCTTGATCCCCAGTAGGGGGTGTGCAGGAGGCAGACAATCAATGATTCTCATCATTGATGTTTCTATCTCTCCTCTCCTCTCTGAAATCAATAAAAATGTACATCACACATGTCAGAATGTCTACCATCAATAAGTCAACCAACAAATGCTGGTGAGGATATGGAGAAAAGGGAACCCTACTGCACTGTTGGTGGGATTTTAAGTTGGTGCAGCCACTATGTAAAGCAGTATGGAGGTTCTTTCTTTCTTTTCTGTCTAGCCATTTCATACAGAAGGAGAACACACACCAATCCTCCCCCCTCAGATCATGGCAATGCTGATCTATCCCACAGCATAGCCACAGAAAGTATGGAGGTTCTTTAAAAATTTTTTAAATACAGTTATCTTATGACTCAGCAATTACACTTCCAGGTATTTATCCAAAGAAACCCAAAATACTAATTCGAAGAGATATATGTACCATTATATTCATTGCAGAATTATTTACAATAGCCAAGATTTGAAAGCAGCCCAAGTGTCCATCAGTAGATGAGTGGATAAAAAAGCTGTGGTCTATTCACACAGTGGAATACTACTCGTTGTAAAAAAAAGAAGGAAATCTTACCTGTTGTGACAGCATGGATGCACAGAGAGGCTATTATGCTGAGTGAATCAAGTCAGACAGAGAAAGACAAATACCATATGATTTCACTTATTTGTTGAATCTAAAGAAAAAAATAAATGAACAAACAAAACAGAAACAGACTAATGGATACAGAGAACAGACTGATGGCTGCCACGTGGGAGGGGGTTAGAGGCTGGGTGGAAAAGGTGAAAGGATTAGGAAGTACAAATTGGTAGTTACAAAATAGTCACAGGGATGTAAAGAACAGCATGGGGAATATAGTCAATGACATTGTAATAACTATGTATTGTACCTGGTGAGTACTAGACTTATCGGGATATCACTTCGTAACATATAAATGTCTAACCACTAGACTACACCCCTGAGACTAATATAAAATAACTAGTGGCCCAGTGCACAAAATTCGTGCACGTGTGTGGGGGGGGAGTGTCTCTCAGCCCCTTCTGCATCCTCTCCAATCTGAGACCCTATGGGATCGGGCCTAAACTGGCAGTCGGACAACTCCCTCGCAATCCAGTACTGCTGGCTCCTAACCGCTCACCTGTCTGACTGCTTGATCACCCCTGGTCACCCTGCCTGCTGGCTTGATTGCCCCAACTGGTCCCCTCTGCTGGCCTGCTTGGCCCCAATGCCCCCCCCCAGCCCGATCACCCTCAACTGCCCTCCCCTCCTGGCCTGATCACCCCCAACTGCCTTCCCTTCTTGGCCTGATCACTCCTAACCTCCTCTGCCTCAGCCCCGCCACCATGGCTTTGTCTAGAAGGACTTCTGGAAAGTCTCATGGTCTAATTAGCATATTACCCTTTTATTAATATAGATATTGAATGTCAACTGCAATTGACAAATAAAAGTTTCTTTAAATGTGCATATGGAACATTTCCAGTACCCCAGAATGTTCTCTACTATTCCCTCCTAGTTAGTACCATACCCCCTCAATACCAGAATTGATTTCCATCACCTTTGATTAATTTTTTTTGATCTTGCACTTTATATAAACAGAGCTATACTGTCAAAAAATACAGTATAGATCTTGACAATGTGATTTAACTCAGATCTGCTGAAACTTAAATCCCCATTGTGCAATCACCAGCGTGTGACTGGGTCTTGGGGGCTAATTTTAGAGGCAGAAGTGCACAAGCTTGGCTGGATTTGAATCAAGTGATCAAGCCTTGCTAGGAAGAAGCACAAAGTGGGCAATGGGACCCAAGACTGGAGGTTTTTTAAGCTCCTCAACCGCCAACACTAAGATTCTGTTATTTTTTGTAATGCCTACAAGGGACATTATCAGGGACTCCATTTTTAAAATGAATAGTGTATATATATTGAATGATAAATATAACACATGACATTGTACGATTCAAGCAAAACATAAGTGAATAAAAAAATGAGGGTGATCACCCACCACTACCTCCTATTTGTAGAGATCTACAGAGTATAAGATGCCAGGCACTTGCCCAAATATACCTAGATGTGTGCATATACATACACACATGTAATTTAAAAAAAACATTGATACCAACCTGGACAGTGTGGCTCAGTGGTTGAGCGTCAACCTATGAACCAGAAGGTCACGCTTCCCGGTCAGGGCGCATGCCCAGGTTGCGGGCTCTATCCCCAGTGTGGGGCATGCAGGACACAGCCAATCAATGATTCTCTCTCATCATTGATGTTTCTATCTCTCTATCCCTCTCCCTTCCCGTCTGAAATAAATAAAAAATATACTTAACAAATTGACACCAGATTCTACTTAATGTGTGGCAACTTGTGTTTTTTAATCTTAAAAGTGACAACTCTGCATAAAAATTAGCCAGGGCTGAAAGACTTTTATTTTGGGCTTTTCTCTAATGTTTCTAAACTTCAACTTGCACAGAGAATTTTGAACTGTATTGTCTCCCCTGAATAAGTTTTAACAGCTTCACATTGTTCCATGCCATCAAAGTAGCTTCACTGAATGGAGTGAGGGAATAAGAGTTATGAACCTTGGAGAATGCTGCTACTCAGCTGACCTAAACTTCCACCTAATACTTTCATCTCCCCAGTCCTGGTGTAGGGGTAGCTCAATGTCTAACCTACATCACCTTGTGCATCTTGGTAGCAGGACCCAAAATCCTTCTGGGGTCCCCTGCATTCATGAAGCAGCCACTTTGGGTTGGCTGCCGCTGGTTTCCATTTTGTTCACCTCCATTGCCCACAAGGTTTGCTCAGAAAAGCCTCCTTAGCGCCACTGCCCAAGCCAAGGCCATTGTCATATCTTAGAATCTGCCAGTCCTCAGAGGGCCAGTGCAGTGCTGGCTTCTAGCAACAGCAGGAAGAAGGTCCTCTTTCCAGCATTTTGCCACATCTAGACAAAGGAATCAGGACCGCCAAACAGCTCTGATGCTTAGAATCACATACAATTCCCTTGAATAATTCCCATACGCTCTGTCTCTGATCCTTCCCTCTAGGATCTCCCTTCCAACAGTCGAAACTGGCTGTGCACCACCTTCCTCTTCCCCCTCTCTCCTCTTTCTTTTCTTAAAATATATTTTTATTGATTTCAGAGAGGAAAGGAGAGGGAGAGTTAGAGACATCAACAACAAGAGAGAATCATTGATCAACTGCTTCCTGCACGCCCCCTACTGGGGATTGAGCCTGCAACCCAGGCGTGTGCCCTGACTGGGAACCCACCTGTGATTTCCTGGCTCATTGTTTGATGCTCAACCACTGAGTCACGTCGGCCGGGCTGGCCACAGTTTTTAACACAAAAGCTCTTCTGCTTCCTAATGGAGAGAGAGGCCATGCACCAGGCTTTGGGAACACCCTCTTGATGTGATCTTGTCCTGCACATGTAGAAAACACAGTCACTGAGCTTTCCTGAAGCAAGCTGGCTCCGCAAAAACCAACGGGCGCCCAAGGCAGAAACCTGGTTTGGAGGCAGAGGTCAAGTTCGCAGCAGCTCTTTGCCAAGGACAGTGGACACACCACGTGGCCCCAGGCTGAAAGTGCCTGTTCTTGCACCAGGTAGTGCAAACACTCTCTTTAGTGCTGGTGTTACCTGGAAATGGGGCCCAAAGGGAGAAATAGAAAGTAAGAGGTTTTATTATTTATTTATAAATATACTAGTGGCCCCCGTGCATGAAATTCATGCTCATTAAAAGGGAATTAGAGGAAGTAGTTTAATATTGCTATTTGCCCTTTCTCTATAACAGAAGTGTCAGAGGTGAAAGGAAATTAGTAAGATGTATATGAAAATCTTCCTCCTGTCAGAGTCTGGGGCACACCACAGGAACCAAAGTCAAGTCCCTGCTCACCCATGCGCACCTCAAAATTGTGCCAGAATGAGACCAGGTTGGCCCTACCTCCATTGGGTGAGTCCTAGTCCCGCCTTGATCCACCCCAGTCAAGCCCCTTGAGGTGGGGGAAGCAGCCTCAGGTCCCCCAACCTAGTACCAGGTAGGGGGTGCAGCCTCAGGTCTTCAATCAAACCCCACTGGGCAGAGGCCATGGCCTGAGGTCCCCCTTCAAGTCCTGCCAGGTGAGGGGCACAGCCTGAAGTCCCCTGTCAATCCCTGCTGGGTGGGGGGCCTGTGGCTTGAGGTCCCCCATCAAGCCCCACTAGGCAAGGGGCACGGCCTGAGGTCCCCTGTCAAGTGCAGCCTGAGGTCTCCCAGCCCCGTCAGGCACTATGTAGCTTCAGATCTCTGCTGTTTGGTCGTGATGGTAGAGCGTCCAGGATAATTTGAAAAATTCTCTATTATATCTAGATCTTTATTGATTTCAAGGAGGGAAGGAGAGGGATAGAGAGATAGAAACATCAATGATGAGAAAGAATCATTGATCAGCTGCCTCCTGCACACCCCTCACTGGGGATCGAGCCCGCAACCTAGGTACGTGCCCTTCACCAGAATCAAACCTGGGACCCTTCAGTCTGCAGGCTGATGCTCTGTTCACTGAGCCAAACTAGCTAGGGCAAAAGTAAGAGGTTTTAAAAGAGAAATTTAGCCCTTTGAAAGAAAGTCACTTCAAATGAGAACGAAGTAAGTGGGGCTACCATCTTTGCAAATTCCTAGATGTTCCAAAGCAGTGATAGCTCAGCTACCTCATGGCTCAAAAGCTTCCAGATTGTCTACATCTCTTTCCCACTAGACAGCACAGATTCTTGGCCAACATGGCACTGAGTTCTGGGACCACCATTCTGCTGGGACTATAGGGCCAGGGGTAGAGACTTGTGTGCATCCTAATAACTATTTGGACTCTTTAAAAGAGAAAATTCTGGGTGAGTTGGCAATGAAATAACATAATTTCCGAGGCCCTTTCCTTGATGGTGACTCAGATGCAGAATGCTGGCTCCACTAACCACCAAGAATCTCTGAGTCTGAGCCGGGGGAGGTTGGAGAGAGCGAGTTGGGACTTCAGTTTCTTACATCTTTAGCTCACAGACCAAAATACTTTAAAAATGTTTTATTGATTTTG
Source organism: Antrozous pallidus (assembly GCA_027563665.1). Taxonomy (NCBI): domain Eukaryota; kingdom Metazoa; phylum Chordata; class Mammalia; order Chiroptera; family Vespertilionidae; genus Antrozous; species Antrozous pallidus. The sequence continues at coordinate 7,162,056 of CM050509.1, read as the reverse complement.
GAGAGAGAGAGAGGGGAAGGGGGGAGAGAGGGGAGAGGGAGAGAGAGAGAAATCGGCTGCTTCCTGCATGCCCCTTACTGGAGATCAAGCCCGAAAACCAGGAAACCAATTGGTGACCTGACCTCTCAGTACACCAGGTGATGCTCACCCAACTGGGGTGCACATGACTAAAAGAGCAGTCCACCAGAGTCATTATTCCCACTTAATATTGATTGCATTGACAATCCCAGGGAAAAGGATGGCCATGGCCATGGAGTGGCTTCCTGAGGGGAACTGTGCTCATCTCCCTATTGACTGCCAATTAGGATAGTGAAGGAACCTCTGTGCTGCCATCATCTTGGGCTCCAGACTCACCTCCCTCACTTTGGAGGAGAGGCTGCTCCTCAATGAGATTGGTTCCTGCAAACTCCCTTTGGGGCATTTTGGCATAAACCCATACCCCTCTTCTGCCTCCCACTGTGGCTAGTTCCTGGCCTAAGCCACTGTCCTGACCTGACCAATCATGTAATTTCTATATCTGGTAGCACTCATGTACACTAGTACCTGTGGCCCTCCCTTTGCATAATTCTTTGCTGCCTGTCAAATGGTGTGGGGATTCATTTAGTCTTGCAGCCGTCCAAAACACGCCTCAGGTTTAAGATTCCCTTCAGAAACTCGGTTACCATAGTGGAGTAGCCAGCCTCCCTCTGGTCTTTCCCTTCCCTCCAAATACCAAGGTAGATTTTCAGTCCTGGGATCTTGCCTTTGAGTCTGTGTGTCCTAACAATGGGTGAGTCATCCAGGAGACTGATGAAATGGGTCTTGGGAAAGGGGTATAAATGGGGGAAATCCTGGGCTGGCCATCTAATTTCATGTGGGGGGAAGGGTGGCCTATATGCTAGATGCACACAGACAATTGTGTGAGTGTGGGGACACCCCTAAAACATCGGACAGTCTCATTTGGAAACTATGCATTGCACATTGTGGCAAGGAAAAAAAGCACGTGGTTGCAACTCTGGGGTGGCCCCCTTTCTGGGCGATTCAGCTCCAAAATGGCCGCAAACATGACTACCAACAGTTCCCAAATTTAAAGGAGTCACTTCTGGTGTGGGATAACTTCAAAGCCCTACTGCTATAAGCAACTTCAGTTTTCTCTGTCTGTCCCAAATCTCCACTCAGAGGCCAGGAAAGCTGGTCAATGAGAATGGTATGAGGAGATGATGGGAATATGGATGTCAGCTAGCTAACTCGAAGCATAAGTTCATGTGCAAGACAATGACAAGGCACAGCAGTCAATAAAGACCTACCTACCCTGTTTCCCCGAAAATAAGACAGTGTCTTATATCAATTTTTGCTCCCAAAGATGTGCTAGGTCTTATTTTCAGGGGATGTCTTATTTTTCCACAAAGAAGAATACGGTACACATTTATTGTTGAACAAAAAAGGAAATTTATTACCTGTATATGGTACAGTAGCATAACCAGACAAACTGTGAATCCTACAGTATCAAGAATTTCTTGTTACTACCATTATTTCCATGTACAACAATCTATGGTACATTTACTGATACTAATATTTACTGGTATGAACACAAAGTAAGATTTATTCAATGACAGTCATGTCATCATCTTCTGGAACATCATCAGAACAGTCCAAACCCCTAATTTCCTGGCGAATTTCTTGTGACTCCATTTCTTTCAGAATCAGTGGACCAAATCTCTCATGTTTAGCAATAGCACTGTCCTTAAATGAGTACTTCTTTGTCAAGGTAGCCTGCTCATAGTGCATTTGCAATGCAACTGTCAGTGATTTTCTCCCATGAATTCTTCACCCAAGTCACAACCTCTTGCAGTTTAGGTTTCACAAAGTTTCCACGCTGATTTCTCTCCATTCTATTTTCAATGTAGTCATTAATTTCCATGCGCACATTGTCCTTAAATGGCTTGTTTATTGCAATATCAAGAGTCTGGAGATAGGCCGTCATTCCTGCAGGAATCATTATTTTATCTATTTTTCTTTAGTGAAGAAATTTCTTCATGTCTTTAGCGGGGTGAGTGCTGGCTGCATCCCAGACTAGCAGACCTCGGGTTCCCTCGCATAACAAGTGGCAGCATTAAATCGACCCACTTCCTTATAACTGCTTGTATGGCCCAGGCTTTTTCAGTTTCAAGAATAAAAATATTATCAGGGAGATATTATTTTCAGGGGATGCCTTATATTACAGCGAGAAGCAAAACTGGAAGTAGGTCTTATTTTCGGGAATGTCTTACTTTTGGGGAAACAGGATAGGTATGTCTGATTCCTCCCTCACCTTCCATTATGGTGTTATCTAATGGTGAAAACTGCCTCATTACCACCACACTCATGCCAGGTCACATCCCAGGCCACCATGAGGAGAAATGATAAGGGAGGGTCTTGGCATGCAAAAGCAGTTTAAGAGTATGGGAATTACCTATTCAAAGTTGACCAGCAAACATATATCTTTCCCCCCCACTTCCTCTTTCCATGTTTCCTCTCTAGACCACGAGCTCTCAGTTCTGGAATGAGCATGTATTGAGCATTCCTCTGTCTCTGCCTAGTGGCTACCCTGGGAGTCTGCAATCAGGTACAACATTCAGTCATTGAATGAGTACAGAGAGCAATGAGTGCTAACATGGCCTTGATTGAGGGTCTGTGTCCTCCAGACCTGAGTGTGTAACCCTATGAAAGGATCTCCAAACAGGACTGATGCTGAGCACGGGTTTGAGAGAGATTCTAAAGCATCTTCTGGCCCTAACTGGTTTGGTTCAGTGGATACTGTTGGCCTCCTGCTCAGGGTACATACATCCTGGGTTGCAGGCTCAATCCCCGGTAGAGGGCGTGCTGGAGGCAGCCCATCAATGATTCTGTCTCATCACTGATGTTGCTATTTAATCTCTCCCTCTCCCTTCCTCTCTGAAATCAATAAAAATAAAATTTAAAAACAAAGCATTTTGCTTCCCTGCTGCTCAGGCTGTTCCACAGTCTCCACTTCTACTCTCTGCAGTGCACAGGGCGAGGCCCACAGGAAGCCCTTCAACTGAGACACAGAAATAGCAGCCCAGGAAGCCTGTTTGTCTTTTTCTTTCCTTCCGAACTCTCTCCCTCGACCATCTGGACCCTCTCTGCTTCCCCCCTGCTGAGCTTGCTGTGCACATTTCGCATCGGAACAATGCTGCCAACTTGGCCTCCAGAGAGGCTGACGGCTCTGTCAACAGCATAACAGCCATTCTAGCCTCACTCAAACGGATACCAATTGTTGACGATTTTGTCAATCTCATGGGCAAAAACAACTCTGTTTTAATTTGCATTAAAAAAATATTAGCAAGGCTGAACATATTTTTCTTGGTTTATTTGCCTTTGTATTTTTTTATGACCTCCATGTCCACATTTATAGATTTATGGACAAAAAGGGGCCACATGCTAACCCTGACAAGCTCAGGGCAGGCCTGCATGGCAGCCTTTCAAACTCAGAGACCTAAAGTAAACACAAAGGATGACCTGAAATGGAAACTTACCAACTATAAAGCATTTTTTGGCAGGTGGCTATGTCCTAGGCCAAAATCTTCCCTGACAAAAGTCAGTCTTTACCTCAATTAAGCCTGCCTGTTGTCTTTTTGCATCTACCTTGGAATGTCAAAGTGATTTCATTTTTCTTGAGCCCTGAAAGCACAGATACTGTACCACAGCAAAGACCACAAATCCCTTCACTGCTATTGAGTTAACTGTTGACTGTTAACTATCCTGTAGCCACCGGCATAAAAGAAGTACGTGTCTATCATTTTACTTTTTATCCAATCCCAGAGGTTTCCCTGCTTTGCTTTCTCCCACCTCTCTCATCTATCACCAATGGATTTCATGTAACCCACTTATGCCCTCTTTTCGTTCATTGAAATGTATAAAGCAGGGTACCAAACTGCCATTTTCCCAGAGCATTTTCTCAATCCGTTGAGATTTTGCTTCCCAGCAATTGTCCAGTTTGACTCAAATAAGCTCACAAAAATTCACTACAGGTTTGTTGCTTACGCTGATAGATTCACAGCTTACTTTTATATTGGGTTGTTTGCTTTGTCTTGAAAAATATTCGTTAACGAAATGAGCCCCTTGGAATCAAGATGGGTGTTTTTCCCGTTTGCTTTTTGCCACACATACATTTTAAATTTTATGTAGCCACTTTATTGTTTTTCTCCTCTGGGGTTTCTGAGCTCACTACTGATTTTAACACTCTCAGATATAAGCTATCCACCCGTGTGTTTTTCTAGTTCTTTTAATGTTTCATGTTTCTGTGTTTATTCTTGGAGCCCCCTGGGATTTATTTTGAAGTAAGCAGTGAGATGGGGATCCACCTTTGTGTGCACGGGCATGGAAAGTCACTTGTTTATAAAGTGCTGTTTACTGGTGTTGGGAAAATTGGAAAGCCACAGAAGAATGAAACTAGACTGTTCATTAGCCACATACACAAAAGTGAACTTGAAATGGAGTAAAGAGCCTATATAATCAAGAGGTAATATACAAATTGACCCTCAGTCTGTCACGCCGTCACAAGATGGATGTGCCCACTGAGAAGGCAGGATTCCCATAACACCAGATGGCTGAGCTCTGCTGAAACCGGTTTGGCTCAGTAGATGGAGCGTCGGCCTGCAGACTGAAGGGTCCCGGGTTTGATTCTGGTCAGGGGCATGTACCTTGGTTGGGGGAAAATTCTCAGTGGGGGTTGTTCAAGAGGCAGCTGATTGATGTTTCTCTCTCATTGATGTTTCTGACTTTCTGTCCCTCTCCTTTCCTTTCTCTAAAAAAATCAATAAAATATTTATATTTTAAAAAAAGATGGCTGAGCCCACAGCAGAGGTGGGGTTCCTGTAACAAGCGATCAGCAGGGATCTGAGGATGTGTGGTGCTGGGCCGGGGCGGGGGACCTGAGACTGTGCCCCCCCCACATGGTGGGGCTTGATGGGGAACCTCAGGCTGCACCCCCGGCCCAGCGGGGCTTGATGGGGGACCTCAGGCCATGCCCCCACCCTGGCACCAGGTTGGGACCTGAGGGTGCACTGGGGGACCTGAAGTTGCACTCCCTTCCCAGTGGGGCTGATGGGGGACCTGAGGCTGCACCCCCAACCAGCAGGGCTTGACAGGGGTGGGGCAGGCTGGGTATGGATCTCGCCCAATGTGAGTGGGGACAGCTGGGTTTGGGTCTCATGCTATTTTGAGGTGCACGTGGGTGGGCGGGGACTTGACTCTGGGTCCTGCGGTGTGCCCCAGACTCTGACAGGAGGAAAATTTTCATATGCGTTTTATTAATTTTCTTTCATCTTTGATATTTCTATATTAAATATTTCCTCTAATTAATTCCCTTCTAATGTGCACAGATTTCATGCACTGGGCCACTAGTTTAAATGTAAGCTCTTAATAAAATACATACAGGAAAATATAGCTACTGGACTCATGGATTGTGGTCCCAGAGAGGCTTTTGTGAACTTGACCCCAAAGGCAAGGGAAGTAAAAGCAAAAATAAATGAATGGGTCTACATTAAACTAAAAAGCGTCTGCACAGCAAAATAAACCATCAACAAAACAAAAAGGCCACTGGCAGAATGGGAGAAGATATTTGCAAACAGTACCATCCAAAATATATAAAGAAATCATACAACATAACAACAACAACAAAAAAACAAACAATCGAATTTAAAAGTGGGCAGAGTCCTTTGGGACACTTTTCACAAAAAGACATGCAGATATGTGAAACGATGCTTAACTTCACTAGCTATAAGGGAGATGCAAATGAAGACCACAATGAGAGACTGCCTCACAACTTTAGAGTGGCTATCACCAGTTAAGACAAGAAATAACAAATATTGGAGTGGATGTGGAGAAAAAGAAACCCTCTTCCACTGCTGGTGGGAATGTAAACTGGTAACACCACTATGGAAAACAGTATGGAGGTTCCTTAAAAAATTAAGAATGGAGCTAACATATGACCCAGCAAATACCCTTCTGGGTATCTACCTGACTAATTTGAAAACATTTATTTGTAAAGATATTATGTTATCCCATGTTCATTGCAGCAATATTCACAGTAGCCGAGACATGGAAACAACCTAAGTGTCCTTTGATGAATGCTTGGATAAAGATGTGGTACATTTATACAATGGAATACCACTCAGCCATAAGAAAGGATGACAACATGGATAGATCTTGAGGATATCGTGCTAAGTGAAATAAGTCAGATGGAAAAGAACAAAACCCATATGATTTCACTCATGCTTATCCTCTTCCCACTTCCCTTCCCCTCTGTTAACCCTAAACATAACTGCTGGTGGGAATGTAAACTGGTCACACCACTACTGTTGTCTGCGTATAGGAGTTTACTTGTTCCTTTCTGTTTTATATCCCATGCTGGAGGTTCAGAATCGAACCCAGTTTCACCACTCTTCTTAGAAACCACCAACGCACACTTGCTTCCTCCTCCCCATCATCTCAGTAGAGTGATATCAATCAGCATTTAGACTACGATCGCCATGTGAATACTTACAAATGCATTTCACAGGCATTCCTTGGCAATCTTACATTCAAGTGCACATGAAGAAAAGTGTGCAAACCTGCAGGAATATTGAACCATGCCAGATTTCACCTGGAGTTGAAAATTTCTGTTTAACCTTAGGTGATGTATTAAAGTGCCATCAATTAAAAAACTTTTGAGTGCCAGCATCCCTAACTCCTGGTTCTGCACCGTCACCTGACTTTCCATACCCTCTCTTAACTTCAGTGGAAATATGCTTTTCATCCGTGCAGCTCTATCACCACCGTGCATCTAAAAACACTACACGAATCATGGTAGAGAACTCCTGAGTTGTACGTCATCATCACGTCTGATCCCCAGTAATTATGGTATCATGCCTGACTCCCGACCACAGAGCTGTCTGGTTTGGTTTACACTCAGCCACCTCCCTGCCCCTCTGAACGTGTTGAACATTCAACATTTATGGGAAAGACGTCTGAGGTCTTTCTCCACCTTGGCATCAGGAAAGAGACAAAGGGACTTCACTGGCCTAGATGACGGATGCTCAACCTGCTGGTTCTGATGTAAATGCCCTGCTGGGACGGGTGGGGAGATGCTGGGCTTTTCCCTGAAGGAACACCTGTATTTACAGACCAGTTGGTTACACATGTGTTCTCTTGGTATTCCTTCAAACAATGTGGTGAGATAACTAGTATTTGTCCCATGTCAAGGAGGAAAAATTTCTAAAGCCGAGATTAAGCATCACAGCTCATCTCAAATCGCACAGCCAGGAAGGGGTGGAGTTGAGCTTGAAACTTCAGCTCAAGTCTACCTCTCAGTCAAGTCTTGCTCTCGGTTTCCATTCTACATAGACTGATGCTTGATTCTTGTGTACCACGAGGGTCTATGTTTGGTCCCCTATTAGTCTGTTACTCTTGCATATACTCCGGCACAGGAGAAAGGCACAGTAACTGATGGCTGTCAGGCTAATAATCTTAGTGTCTGGACAAGAGTCACTCGTTCATCAAAGGATCTGAAATGCAGCTTTGGACAGTGAGTGCAGAAGTCCCAGGTGTTGGGCTGTGAGGCTGCAGCATGAACTTGTTATTTGTTGTCACTTTTTGGCACAAAGGGTCAATCTATTTGTTCCATCAAGGCCACATTTATAATTGACGCTGCCCATAGAGGCAGCTTCAGTAATGTGGTTGGCATACACCTCTAATTATTTTCCCTGAGATTTTTCTTGCCAAGATCATTTTATATTTTCTAAGTCTCTCTCTCCCTCTCTCTCTCTCTCTCTCTCTCTCTCTCTCTCTCTCTCTCTCTCTCTCTCTCTCATTCTCATTAATAAGGGCAACAGAGGTAACCCCCAGGTAAGCTCTCTCCTCCCCAGCTTGACTGTGGATTAGAAAATTTGGATTATTTTCCTGAGGTACATTGGAAACCACATGACTCTGGGAGGTGTCTCTCTCTGCCTAGAGTGTTGGCCTTTGCGTGTCTTTAGCAAAAAGACTGGACTTTCTTATTTTAAAGTATTTTTAAAAAAACTTGATTTCAGAGAGGAAGGGAGAGGGAGTGAGAGATAGAAACATCAATGATGAGAGAGAATCATTGATTGGCTGCCTCCTGTGCACCCCACACTGGGCATGTGCCCTGACTGGAAACTGAACTGTGACTTCCTGGTTCATAAATCTATGCATAACCACTGAGCAATGCTGGCTGGGCAGAAGGCTAGACTTTCTTATTACCTATCCCGACATCACTGCAATCCTGAATTGTGGGCACAGGATAGAAGCTGAAGGCTGTAGGGTAACCGAGGACTCTGAAGTCCTTGGCAAGCTTGTGCCCAGAGGAATGTCCTTTGCACCTGTCCCAGGTGGGCCTCAGAATCTGGGGACCAACTAGTCAGGATATGTTGATAGTTCTAAAAAAGAAGTAACATTTAGCCTACACCCCAGGGAAAGGAGAAGCATTCACTTCTGCTCACATGTTCATTCACGTTGCCTACTTTTCAGAAGTACAAGGGAATTGCCTACCAAGCACCCAGTCCCTGAAAAAGTTACCAGGGAATAATCCATTGACTATTGGTATGCACAGCCCTTATATCCTTAGGTTATTTTATTTTAATGTCTTACTATGGAGCCCTCCAAGTCACGAATGATTAGGTCTGCTGGCCTCTGTGTGAAGCAAAGCACTCATTGAGCAGTGATCATAGTTTTTTTCCATCTTCCAGCTGAAATAGAAGTCAACATTTTAGGTAAGTAAAAACATGGTTGAAACCAGGCAAACATGTTATGACTTGAGAAGAGAAGGGTTACAATAATACCACTATGTTCATACCAAAGCAAATCTCAAGAAAACGAAATTTGGCTCAAAGTGAGAGCAGAGAGGGGCCCTCTTTTTTATTTTCTCCACCATCATCACTGAGAATTTGGCCCCTTTAGTCAAGGAGGCCTGGCTGCTGAGCTGGGAGAAGTCTGGCTGATTTGAGCCACCTGCTCAGCCCCTCTCACAGGTACAATTTAGTCATGATTCCATCCTATGCCTGGGGGGATGGAATGCCATGTTTAGAAATACATGCCACCTATGGAGTTCTCATGGAACATATCAGGGTCATTTCCTTGGGGATGATGTTGCCAAATGTCTCAATGATACAGGATACGTTTGAGTGAAGAGGCTACTTACTTTTTAAAAGAATATATATTTATTGATTTTTTTTTTACAGAGAGGAAGGGAGAGGGCTAGAAAGTCAAAAACATCGATGAGAGAGAAACATCGATCAGCTGCCTCTTACACACCCCCTACTGGGGATGTGCCCACAACCAAGGTACATGCCCTTGACCAGAATCGAACCTGGGACCCTTCAGTCCACAGGCTGACGCTTTATCCACTGAGCCAAACCAGTTTCAGTAGAGGCTACTTTCTTTAGTCCCCCAGATGGAGTCCCCACAACAGAGGATTCAGTGTGCTCACACGAGTACAACTGCATAAGGTTGGAGTTGGCCTGATGACAATACAAAGTGACCACCTAGCCCGGCCAGTGTGGCTCAGTGGTTGAGTGTCAACCTATGAACCAGAAGGTCACAGTTCGATTCCCAATCAGGGCACATGCCCTGGTTGTGAGCTCGATCCCCGGTGTGGGGCATGCAGGAGGCAGCCATTCAGTGATTCTCTCTCGTCATTGATGTTTCTCTCTCTCCCTTCCTCTCTGAAATCAATAAAAATATATTAAAGGAAAAGAAGTGACCACCTTCTAAAATGACCAGCCTGTTTTGTGCCTTATGACATGGCAGCGCCATCTTCCCCGGGAACTTGCTGTGAAACAAGTCCCATTAGTGGCTTTTGAAAGGTTGTGTGGTCTTAGTGTCTGTTATTCAAGTCCTTGTGTGCATACTGCTGAGGGTAAATAAAGCTTTCTCAAGGAAAAATGCAGGCAGAGAGAGTTTAAAATTGTGAATATTGATAGTAATCCAGAAATAAAACCTTACAACTATCTAAACTTATGAAAAATTTGAAATACTAGTTTAAAAATGTGTGTGTGTGTGTGTGTGTGTGTGTGTGTGTGTGTGTGTGTGTGACATAGTTTCACAAAACTCTTGGAGGGAAGTAAGAAAAACTACTTGAAGTCTATTGAGGTTGTAGATAGAACCTTGGGCCTGGCCTTCAGCCCTCTCACTTTTCCCCTCTGAGAGTGGAGCACAGCAAATGGATATGACCATTCATCCCATAGTACCCCCCGCCCCCGCCCCGTGAGTTCCTCACTGCTGGATCCAAGGGGCAAAGATGGAAACTGCTTCTAGCACCTCTCACTATTTTTAGTATCCAATGCCATGAAAGCTTCATGTGGGAAATGAAACTGAGAAATGTGAAAAGCTGGAGTCACATGACAGAAATGTGGCTTAACAGCCCTGGGGAACAGCTAGGAGGGCTCATTTCCTTTACAAAACCTGGCTGTCTGAACACTTGGGTACAGAATAGGAGTAGGGGGCAGGCTGGTTTCTCTAGGACTAAGGCGAATACTCTTCTCTCTCATTCTGACCTTGGGACCCTACAATCATTAAGCATCTGAAAAGTGGTCTATGTCTGTTTCTTCTCTCATTTTTGCTTCGGGACAAAAGTTGAAAGCCACCAGGAAATGAGCAAGCTGTACTTGAAGCCAGTGGTTCTCAAACTTTAGAGTCACCAGAAACACCACCCCCCACAGGTCGCTGCTCCCCAATTGCTAGGCTCTACCCTCAGAGTTTCTAACTCAGTAGGCCTGGGGTGAGATGCAGGAGTCGGAACCTCTACCAAGTCCCAGAAGATGCTGATACTCCTGGTCCACAGACCCGATGTAGAGATGTGCTCTAACCACATGCCTCTGTCTGTTGTAACTGAGTTGAGCTAGTTATGAATCAAGTTAGTTCTTTCAACTTTGGTGTCTCCCTCTGTCTACCCCTCCTCATCCGAGCTTGAGATGGTCAGATTTTCTCACTCCATGGATAGTCAGCACAGACGGATGTATTGCCCTCTTCCTTCCTCATCTATGACTTGCTGTAGAAGGAACTGACTGGCTAGTTCTCACTCATTCTTAATATCTTTGCTGAGATGTCACTTCTTCCCTGATCAGAATTGGGAAGAAGCAGTCAAAAGCACCCTTCCTGGGTGTTTTATAGGACCTTGAACCTCCCCCAATATACTACATATCAAATTGTATTATAATAACTAGCCTGCTTCCTTTTTTGTCACTCCCATCAGAGAGGGAACCCCTTGAGCGCAGAGACTGTGTCCGGGAAGTTGTTAGTAGTACGTCTTGGTGTAAGGTGGTAAATTCATGGACTCTAAAGACAGCAGAATAAAGAAAAATGAATAGATATGAGAGATATTGTAAAGGAATATTCTTCTCAATGCCCTCTCCACAATAGGTGTCTGTAAATGCTTATTCAATTAAATGGACAGGTTAACAGAGCTTTGTGTCTGATGAGATATGGAGGGTAAGTTGAAGAAGGGATCTAACATTTGGTGAGCACCTAACATGTGCCAGACACTAATAAACAGCAAAGTTGAAAATGGTGTTGACTGAGAGGGGAGTAGGGCATATGAATGAGCTTGACATTGATGAAGTAGTATTTAAGGTAATGGCAAATGCCCATATGGAGGTACACATCTGGAGATTTATTGATTATACATTATAGTACAGTAGTTAGGAGCACAGTCAAAATCACAGACACGAGAGTCAGACACATGTCTGTAGTCACACCGAAATCTCAGATCTCATCATTCTAGTGCAAGGAAAGTCAGTCTACACATTGCCAACCAAAGAGAATACTTGCAACCAACTCCAGACAGCACTGGCCACGCCTGCTAGTCCCACCCACCTGTTCATATGTCCCTAAGAATCAGAAAGGAACAAAGAGGCACCCAGCAGGTCAGTCCTTAGGGTCCCTCTACTGGATAACCCCTAATCTTCCAACCTCCACTTTCTCCTTTCTCTCTTCTCTACCCTGAAGAGGAATAATTTGCTGGTTGAAGATGTGGTAGAAAACCATTGCAGGCCTTTCAGACCCAGCCTCAGGGTTGGAAGGGGCACAAGATCTTGAGTGGTGAGCTTGAGTGAGTAAAAGAAAATTGTCCCAAGGACCTTTTCCTGTGCCACCGCACTGTCATCCTTCTGCCCTTGAATGACGAGGCAGTTGCTTTCCGCCTGTGGTCAGGTACCATTTAGCTTGAAGGGAAATCTCATTGGAGGCTTGGTGGATCCTCTGCTCTCTCTTCCTCAAATATTGTGTTCACACAAGTCCAGGGATTCTGATCCTTTTTGCTCGAGGACTACCTTTTTATTTTCCCAGCAGAGGAAAGCAGGCATGGGGGTGGGCTGCCGAAGCTGCTGGTGGCTCAGAGACCGAAAACCGCAGAGGTGAGCGTGTGACAAGGGCTGGTGCAGTTTCATCAACCCGATGGCATAATCAATGCATTCCTTGTTGCAGAAGATCTGACTGCATTGCTTTCTCTCCCCCCTGGAGTTGAGGACAGAGAAAAGAAATTGCCAGGCGATTACAAACCACACCAAAGCGAATGAATTCATTCTTGCGGGGCTGTCCAAATACCCCACATCCCAGAGTGTTCCCTTCTGGGCGCTGATGTTTCTCTACATAGTAACTTTGGTAGGAAACTGCATGATCGCTTTCCCGATAGGAGTACTAACTCCTACCAATAACTCCTTAACTCGTCTTTGTTGGCTCTCCTGCTTTCCACCAGTGCCGCGCCACTGCCCATGGTGAACTTTCTGCAGAACCTTCCCACCATCTCTTCCAGTTCTTATTTGGCCCGGCTCACCATCCAAGCCTTCTTGGTACTGGCTGTTTCCTTCTTGCCATTATGGCTTATGACAGATTTGAGACTATCTCAGACCCACTTAAGTACAACTGGGTCATACCTTCTAAAGTATGCCTTTAAAATACATATTTCACTGATTTTTTTTTTACAGAGAGGAAGGGAGCGGGATAGAGGGAAACACTGATGAGAGAGAAACATCGATAAACTGCCTCCTGCATACCCCTCACTGGGGATGTGCCCACAACCCATACATGCCCTTTACCAGAATCTAACCCGGGACCTCCTCCCTCCCCCCAGCCTGAAGGCCGACGCTCTATCCACTGAGCCAAACTGGTTAGGGCTATGCCTTTCTTTTTTAAAGCCTCACCTGAGGATATTTTTCCCTTGATTTTTTTTTTTTTTTAGAGAGAGAGTGGAAGAGAGAGGGAAAGGCAGAGAGAAATACTGATGTGAAAGAAACACATGGATTTGCCCTTGACTGGAAGAGAGGTATGTGCCATTTACTGGAATAGAATCTGGGACCCTTTGGTCCCCAGGCCAATGCTCTATCCACTGAACCAAGCCAGTTAGGGCTCAAGTATGCCTCTTAATGGTTTTGTTTGTCTGGGTGACAGCCTTTCTGCTAACTGCTCTGCCCATTCTGCTGGTCCCATAAGTTTCTGCAGGCATAATTCTGTCAATCACTTCTCCTGTGAAGTTCAAGCCATCTTTAAGTTGTTCTGTTCCAACACCATTTCCCTAGAGGTTATGAGGATGGTGTGCGCTGTCATTTCAATGCAGGTGCCTTTTGTTTTCATCCTTATCTCTTACCTTTGTATTCTCAAGGATGTCTTCAGATTCCTTTTCCCCATGTGGCTCTCACCCAGTTATGTTCAACACTTACTTTAGGACATTATATACATATATTTATATGAGACCCCAGACCAAATTGTCTCTATAGTTTATGCACCACTGACTCCCAATGCTAAGTCCCCTCGCCTACACCATGAGAAATGAGGATGTGAAAGCTGCTTTCAGGACAGTAAATGGTGGGGCCAAGTCCTGTTTCCTCGATCACACAACAGCACACCAGGGCTTTAGCCACGCTGGCAACTCTGCATTTGTGATCGACACTTCTGAAATGGGAAATGTTTTTGCATAGAAGAAATCATGCGAGAACAGAGATTTGATGACAAACAAAATATAAAACGACAGCATGTCCCATGCATCTTAAATAAAAATACAATGCAAGTTACACACGAGGAGCAATGTCTGCAACATATAGAACAGAAAATCATCAATAGTCTTTATCTATAAAACCTCTTGCAAGTCATTAAGAAAGAAGGTCAATCTTCCATTAAGAAAATGGTCAAAGGACACAAACATGCAATTCAGGAAAGAAAAATTAAACATTCGCACTTGAGCAACAAAAACAAAAAAATCGCCTTTCATTCATCATATCAACAAAAAGGGAGGTGTATAGTGTTGGTGAGAGTTTGGAGAAATAGCATGCAGGGTGAAGAGCAAGGTTGTCTGCTGAGGAAGGTAAGGGGAAGGCAGCAGAATCCTGGGAATGAAGGGAATGCAGGGGTTAAGAAACAGCCCTTGGGATTCTCTCTGTTGGGGGAGAGAAGGAAGGAGGGAATGGGATCAATGAGAGACTTCAGTTTGATTGGTAATGTTTCTAAGGTGGGTGCTGGGTATACAAGACTTTGCTATATCCTTCATTATCCTTTTTAAATGGTCTGACATCAAAATGATTAGGGCCTGGCCAGCATGGCTCAGTGATTGAGCATTGACCTATGAACTAGGAGGTCACGGCTCCATTCCTGATCAGGGCACATGCCCGGGTTGTGGGCTCGACCCCCAGTGTGGGGTGTGCAGGAGGCAGCTGATCCATGATTCCCTTTCATTGTTGATGTTTCTCTCTCTCTCTCTCTCTCTCTCTCTCTCTCTCTCTCTCTCTCTCTCTCTCTCTCTCTCTCTCCCTCCCTCCCTCCCTCCCTCCCTCACACCCTTCCTCTTTGAAATCAATAAAAATACATTTAAAAAAATTTAGGAGGCTGGGATGTGGGATTAACCAGAGATGGGCAGGGCCTTGAGGGCCACCATGAGATGGGAGAGTGCAAATGTGCAGTGCACTCACTCTGGCCTGCTGGGTAACCTTCTAGGTGTAGGATAGGTAGCTTCTAAATGCAGGCTCAGGGAAATCAGACAAACAAGTTCTCCTGAGGAAGAGGTGTTCACACACTGCAGGATTTTATTAATCCAGAATAGGCTGTGCGAGGGAGAGGCAATAGAAGACAGAGGCGTTTGGATGGGAAAGAGAGGAAGGGAGGTATGTAAGCAGTGAAGGGCTGTTGGAGGTGGGAAACTCTACCACTGGAAGGCCTTATAGAAACCCAGTAAGGGGCCACTCCTCCGATGTCAGGGCACCTTGCTTCGTAAGCTGGAAACCAGTAGGTTCAGGGGGAAATATGACAAACAACTGGCTATTTCACTCCATTCCACCCCTTGTCTCCCAGCCGGTGTTAGATGTTTTTGGTGTGTGCCCTTCTATGACTTTAAAAAAATATGTTTGCTGCCTTGGCTGGTTTTACTCAGTGGCTAGAGCGACGGCTCTCTGATGGAAGACTGGTGTGTTCGATTCCTGGTCAGGGGCACGTATTTCAGTTGTACCCTCTTTCCCCGAAAATAAGAGAGAGTCTTATATTAATTTTTGCTCCCAAAGATGCGCTAGATCTTATTTTTGGGGGGATGCCTTATATTACAGCCAGTAGGTCTTATTTTCGGGGGATGTCTTACTTTCGGGGAAACAGGGTAGGTTCAATCTCTGTCCCCAGTTGTGGCATGTGTGGGAAGCAACCAGTTCAATGTGTGTCTCTCTCTCTCTCCTCTCTCTCTCTCTCTCTCTCTCTCTCTCTCTCTCTCTCTCTCTCTCTCTGTCCCTCCCTCCCTCCCTCCCTCCCACTCGGTCTGAAAATCAACAGGGAAAATATTCTCAGTTGTGAATGAAAAAAATGTTTGCTTACATACATGTAAAGGGGATTTTTTCATTTACAAATTGTAGCTTACTGTCTCATTTTGCGCCTTTCTTTACAGTCATCACAGTGAGATAGGCAGGCTTACTCCCTAGGCCCAGCTGGCAGGAAGCCAGGAACCCGTTAATTGCCCCAATGCTGTCCCCCTCTTGCAGCCAATTAGCTGCTAGACTGAAGGACATTGCTGTTTGGGAGCTGTGGACTAAAATTGTGTTCCTTTCACTCACACATTCAAGCTAACAAGAAAGACTGTCCCTTTGGTAACCCTCCCTCATCTAAATGCTAAATAACACAGCCTTGGGTAAACATTTAACATGCTAATGAGACATGCAATGCATGAAGAAACATGTAGTTTCACTGCACAAGCGCCTAAGAGCTCCCACCTCTACATACTTAGATGTCATCTTTCCCATCTCAACTTCTTTAAAACTGTTCCCCTGGCTTTTGATTGGAGAGTAGCAGCCATTTTCCTTCCCCTTGGACACTGTTTCCCTGTGACTGGCACATGAGCTTTGTCATAAACCTCTTGCCTGAGTATTGTGTGTGTGTGTGTGTGTGTGTGTGTGTGTGTGTGTGTGTGTGTGTGTGAGTGTTGAGCTCTCTTGATTTCAATCTTGGGAGTTCCCAAGAACCCCAGACACTGATAACAACAATGTGTTTGAAATCTAGTTAGTTACCTCATTCATTTCTTGTCACTGCTGCATTTTAATCTACTGGATGAATATGCCCCATTGCATTCATCCATTTCCTTACTCTGGTGGGACTTGAGATTATTCCTAATTTTTCCTGTCACCAGCATCCTTGGGCATGTGTCCTTACACACGTCATTTACATGCATATCTCTACATGTACCAGTAATGGGTGTGCTGGATCACAGATAGCTGGGCATTTAAAAAAAGAATTTTATTGGTTTAAAAGAGGAAGGGAGTGGGAGAGAGAGACAGAAACATCAATGATGACAGAGAATTGTTGATCGGTTGCCTCCTGCATACCCTAAACTGGGGATCGAGCCTTTAACCTGGGCATGTGCCCTGACTGGGAATCAAACCGTGACCCCTTGGTTCATAGGTTGACACTCGACCACTGAGCCTCGCCGGCTGGGCCAGAACTGGCATCTGAAGTTGTAATGTTCTCAGTTCAAGCCACAGCCTTGGTCCAACCCTTCTGCTGATATGACCCACAAACTAAATGACCCTGGGCAACCAGCAGCCCTCTCTGTGGCTGTTTCCTCTCCTACACATGGACATGACAGTACATACTTCAATCATAGAACTGTTTCATGGCTTAGTTAATATTTATCTACAGCATATAGAAGAGTGCCAGGAGCCTGAGCAAATGTTGTATAATTTGATGCATAATTTCGTAGATTCTGCTCCATTACTTTGCCAACTGCCTGTCCCACTTCACATGCCCACTAACCTTGGGAAGTTTTGCAAGTCTGGTGAGGGGAAAAATGATTTGTCATTTGAGTTTGCATCTCCTGATAATCAATGGGGAGCATTGGAGTTCTCTCCCTTTTGATTTCACTCAAGGCTCCATAAACTATGGCCTCTGGCCTGCATGTAGCCGGCCAGTAAGTTGTATTGGAGCAGATTAGGCTACATCCTGGCCAGGGCAGCTTTTCTGTGTTAACCTACACATAAAAGGCCTTTCAAAGTGAAAGGCAAATAAGCATGTACTTGAAGCCGCAAGAATAGCTATTCAGAAAAGCACTGATTCAAGCAAATAGTGTCCCAATTAGGAGACAAGGGGGGAGGGTCTTTCTGAGAAAGGCCAGGAACAGTTCCATCCACACAAAGGCGGCTTTTCTGTGGGTGCGGATAACAAAACATACTCATGTTTACGCTTAATGATGTTTTAACTTTCCAGTCCACTGGCCACAATACCTGCTTTCTTGTTATCTTTGCAAACAGTTCTTTGGGACATAAGGTTGCCCTAGGCCCAGCTCAAAGGTAATTTTTGCTCTGTTTTAATATTCTAAAGATTTGGGCAAAAAACAGGCAAGGAAACTCCATTTTATTTATCTATCTATCTATCTATCTATCTATTTATTTATTTTATATCATTATTTATTTATTTTATTAAACTAATCAAATTAATTTAGCATTTTATTTTTAATTAATTAATTATATTTTATTTATTGTTTATTATTTATTTATTCATTTTGTTATATTATTTTATTTTATTTTTTGCTTAATAAATGTTTTAATGTTGTCATCATTGTCATTATTTCACACAAATGTGCTATTCCTGGATGAATTCATTTTACTTGTGAGAGAAGACCCCATTTTGTTTATCATCATGCCATAGTCATTGTGATTTGGACCGGGCCCAGGGTACAAAGTAGTCAATTGAAAGATCACATGCGTTATGTTGCTGACAAGCTTATGGTGAATCTTACAGAATTAACAGAGGAAATTCCAGTGTAATCTCCCTTGCCACAAAATCACATGCTGCTTTTGCATAGTTGTATACTCTAATTATAAGGTGCCAATTATTTTTTAATTATTTTTTATTATTTTTTGCAGTATAACTTATATTTAATAGTAGTACATATGTTTTCCTTTTTTCCCCATTATCGTCCCCCCAACTTCCCCTACCCCCAGCACATGTCCCCACCTGCCCCCCTTCTCTGCCCCAGTGTCTTTCATTCATTGGTTAAGCTCATATGCATGCATACAAGTCCTTCGGTTGATCTCCCCCAGCATCCGTCTCCCATCCACCCCAGCCTTCCCCCTGTAGCTTGACAGCCTGTTCAGTGCCTCCCTGCCTCTATATCAATTGATCTCCCCTGTTCCTTTTCTTCAAAAATATCTTGCCTCTGCATACTAGAAATAAATGTATAAGAACAAAAAATGTTTGAGTGTCACTTTCAATGTCCAACTGTTCTGAGTCCCAGTTTCAGTGTCAAATAATTCTTTATGTGTACATGTCAGTAATGGTATCCAGATGGTGGACACATCATGGCAATGCTAGTTCCATCCTCTCTGGTGTGGTCCTGGGCCGCCTGCAGCCACGCACAGCTGCCGACTGCTAGCATGGCAAGGTGTCGTCATTGCCCCCCATCTCTGGACCGTCCTCGTGACTGGAACAGACCCATCAGTTCCTCACTGTCGCAGGAACCCACATGGTCTTGGAGTTGTTCTCTGAAAACACACAAACACATTCTCGACCGAAAGTTAACAAAGGGATTGTCTCTGCAAATTAGACTTGGGATTCTTTTTATTTTTGCCCAAATGATTTTATTTTATTTTTTATTTTATTTTATTTTATTTTATATTTTATTTTATTATTTTATTTTATATTATATTT